>CM048650.1:95105729-100105729 GCA_026413185.1 Pueraria montana var. lobata
CATTCCCTTTGACTTTCTCCAATTTCAGCCTCTTGTATCTCTTGATCTTAGTGGGAATTTATTGAATGGAACAATACCAAGAGAGCTTGGAGAGGTGAAGCAACTACGAGTTGAATCTCTCTCACAATAATCTTTCTGGAACTATTCCATCCAGTTTTGATGGCATGTTAGGTTGGATTTCAGTCAACATATCATACAACCAATTAGAAGGACCACTTACAAATAATCAAGCCTTTCTTAAGGCTCCAATTGAATCATTGAACAATAACAAAGGCTTGTGTGGCAACGTCACTGGCTTGATGCTTCGCCCAACCAACCGCATTCAAAAGAGGCACAAGCACAATAGCATTATACTGCCAATATTTCTTACCTTGGGTGCTCTTATACTAGTATTATGTGGGGTGGGAGTTTCAATGTATATTCTTTGTCGAAAAGCAAAAAAGAAAGACACCCATGCTAAAGAGAAACCACAGTCTGAAAAAGTGTTTTCCATATGGAGTCATGATGGAAAAACTACGTTCAAAAGTATCATTGAAGCTACCAATAATTTCAATAAAGAATATCTCATCGGTGTTGGAGGGCAAGGATCTGTTTACAAGGTTGAGTTGCCATCGGGTCAGGTATATATAGTGAAGAAACTTCATTCAGAAACAGATTGACAGAAGCCTAACTTTAAATCTTTTGAAAATGAAATTCGAGCTTTGATCGAAATTAGGCACTGCAACATTATAAAGCTCTATGGATTTTGCTCACATACACCGTTCTCACTTTTGGTTTATAAGTTCTGATAAACTGGATTTTGACTGTATTTTTATCTCAGTTTAGATGTCATTTGCATATGATTTGAGCTTAGTTTATTGGCAGAACTCACGGTTTGTCACTAGTTTGTGTAAGACAGGCAATTAAGGGATTTCTTGAGGAAAAGAGCTTAAAAATAAATAAATTGAAGGAAAGTTGCCTTTGTCTGGAATACCACGGCCGTGGTAGACTTAGCACGGCCGTGCTAAGTCACCACAGTCGTGATGCAACAACCACAGCCAAGCAGGAATCACTAGAAGTTTTGCATCAATGTCAATTTTTCAAGCACAGTCGTGGTTCATTTACCACGGCCGTGCTAGGAATACGCACAGATTGGACCTCCAGACTATGTAAGGACCACAGCCGTGGTCATCTGATCAGCACGACCGTGGTGAGCCGCGTCAACAGTTTGAAACTTTATAAAATAAGTGTTGAAAACCATCTTTTGGTATCTTTTGCTCTGTTTCTGAATATTGAGGGTTCTGAGTGAGATAGAGGTCGTGTGAGAGAGTCTGACTGCTGTAAGACGTAGAGATCGTCATTGGGAATACTACTTGTAAAATCTCTTATCCCTTTGTAATCTTTATGTTCTCTATGGGGTTTTCTGGTTTGTTCATGAACATGAGTGGCTAGTCCTCCTAGCCCAGGATTATGATGTAGCTGTATCCTTTGCACCCCATCTTTGATTATTAATGAATGTCTCGTTGTTTCCAGTTATTGAATCTCTTTACTATTTTGTTGCTATTAGAACTTATCACTCTAAATGTTAGTCAGTCCCTTGTCTATGATCAATTGCCTGGGATTGACAGAACTGTAAAGTGATTGAATTCATATGATTCGCATGATCAAACTAATTGTGTGAATTTCCAGTGGATTAATTCTATTAATCAACCTCTCTAAGTATTATCGTTTACCCTAATTTAATTCACCTATGACCAATTGGGAATTGAATTAGGGGAAACAGCAGTAGTAAGCTACGACTAATTGTTTACTAATGAATTTAAAGAGGACTGGCAATTAACTTAATTAGAGCATTCAATGAGATCAAGATGAAGGAAAAAGGGATGCATGCAAAATCATAATCCTTGGCATTCCAATCTTACAGGCTCACATTAATCTTCTTGTCTTAATCCTTAGCTCTTAAGAATTGAACAATTGAACTCTATTTTCCCAAATTTGATTCTTGCTTGAATCGTTTAACCATTGCAAAATTAATTGTTTGGGAACACGACTGGTCCTTTGGGTTCGATATCCGAACTCCTAGAGTCCACTGTCACTACTGCGTAGGGTATGCTTGCCCTTTGCGAACGCATTTTTACGCATCAAGTTTCTAGTGTCGTTGCTGGGGACTAATTGTGTAGTTCCTAGATAATTTATTTTGTGAAAATTAAGCAATTCTTGTTCATATTGTGCATAGTTTTGGTTCCTTTTAATTTGCTATTTTATCTGTTTTAATTTAATTTTTTTATTTTGTTTTTGTTTGTTTAATTTTTGAATTTTTATTTTATTTTATTTTATCTAAAAAACAAATATCTCTTTGTTTTTTTATTATATCATTCTCTTCTTTACTCGTTACGTTTAATCTTCTTGCTGTGTTGATAGTGCATGCTAACCAGGTCCCAGAGACCAGAGCTTGTGAACGAACCTGAGATTGAAAGGCTTGCCAGGAAGAACAAAGCGGAACAGAGAAGAAGAGTAATGGCTGAAGAAAATGACCCACCGGTGGAGCAGTCTCTGTTTGACTATCTCACTCCTCAAGTTGGGGTAGCTAACAACATCTTATTGCCAGCACTAGGGGATGTCAATTTTGAATTGAAACATGGCTTCCTCCAAATGATAGAGAGTAACCAATTCAATGGGTTGGCTACCGAGGACCCGGTGGAACATCTGAGAAGATTCCTGAGGATGGCTATCATGGTCAAGTATCTTCGGGTGTCCGCTGAATATATCAGACTGGTTGCTTTCCCATTCTCCCTCAACGAGAAAGCACTCAGTTGGTTGTGCTCACTTCCGGCCAACAACATCACTACCTGGGAGATGTGCACCAACAAATTCTTTCAGAAGTACTACTCTATAGTGAAGACATACCAAATGCAGAGAAAGATAGGCAATTTTGCTCAGAGGGAGCAAGAGAGCCTGTCAGAAGCTTGGACAGATTTTGGGAACTGCTTCGAAGTTGCCCACATCACGGGTTTAGCTAGCAGAGAATCATCCAAATTTTCTATGGAGGTGTCTCCAACCATAACAGGACTAGCCTCGACACTGCTTGTGGAGGTTCGTTGATGGCTAAATCACCAATAGAGGCAAACAGAATCATTGAAGCTATGGCCTCCAATGCCTACAACCATACTGCAGATAGGCATATTCTGAGGAAGCCTGTGAATCAAGTGGAGACTGGAGCATCTAGCTCCGGGATTGATCAGAAGCTAGAGATACTGTCTAAGCAGATGGAGAATATGATGAAGGCACAGGCTCAGATTCTCTCGGCATCTCGTCCACCTTCTGCTTGTGATAAGTGTGGGGAGGATCATAAGGATAATGAATGCCCTATAGATGTTGAACTGGCCTAAGCTATAGAGGAGCTGAATTGGGCCGGAGGGAAAAGCACCGAGTACAATCCTTTCTTTAACACTTTCAACCAAGGATGGAGGGATCATCCTAACTTGTCCTGGAATAATCAGAGGGATGAAGGGCAGAGACAAGGGTAGAACCAGAATCAAGGTGTCAACAGACCTCCACATTTGCAAAATCAGAGGTCAAGACAAGAGGAGAGAAGACCCTCTCTTCAGGAGGTCATGATGCAATACATGGCCAAAAATGATGAAAGAATGAAGAGCATAGAGTCGCAAATGACCGACATGAAAACCCTGTTGTCTTAAAGGACTCCTGGAACACTGCCATCCCAAACAGAGACTAATCCTAAGAAGGAAGATGTCAAAACAGTGTTAACCAAGAGCAAGTAGGCCAAGGAGGAGTCGGAACAGAAGGAAGGCCCAGCCACAGTTGATGATGAAGAGGTTCTTACTGAAAAAGAATCAAGTTCCTGAGAAGGAGAAGAAAAAGGAGGTACTGACACCTCCCAAGGTAAGTATTCCTTTTTCTCAGAGAGGCCTTCCTTTATTTCCTAAGCACTCAACACAACAATGTGCATCTGTCTCGGCAAGGCAAGGCAAGGCAAGTTAGACTCTCTCTACACTGCAGGTGCATGTGACCACCACCACCAAATTTATTGGTATCATTCTTGCTAGCTATCTTCCTACTCGATCATGGACAACTTTTCTCTTTCAGCGATCATTTTACACTCTTTCAAAAGCATATATATATATATATATATATATATATATATATATATATATATATATGCAGATGATCATCACACTTGCAATTGCAAAGCCTTTAATTTGCTTTGGTTCCTTATGTTTCAAATTATCATACTAACCAATTTCTTTCCTTCCAATCTTATACTAGCCTCTGAAACTGCCATACTGGAATATCATTTTACCTCAGCCTCTACTCATTATGTGTAAATACTTTTCTCCTACTGCTTTTTAAAAAAAATAAAGAAAATATCTTTCCCATGGTCAAAATTGCATTGAGATCAATTTGGTAAGCACCCTATGCAGACCATCAAAAGCTTATTTGCATGCAAGTTCAATTAATTAATTAATACTCAGGCTCAGGCATGTCTCTATCATGTACATAAAACTCATTGATTTGGACTCAGGGTAGGCTGTGCAAGGCAAATTTTACTGAAATATAGACTATCTTGAGCAAAACTAACCTTAGGATGCAAAAGAAAAACTAGCTTGTGCAATAAGGATTCTTGCTTGTTTACCTCAGGAGGTCATTAAGGATTCTTGCTATTTCTCTCAATTTGCTTGTAAAATATAAAATATAAAAAAAGAGCTCCACCGTTCTTACTGCTACTGCACCATCATTTGTTTTCTTAGGAAATAGGAATTAAACTTAGCCTTTCCTTAGCTATTAAATTAAGTCCTATAAGGCTATAATCCTATTACTTTATTATTGTCTAGAGCCTATAAAAAGCAATATGATGTCCGAGTATTTGAATGAATGAGTGAATCAAATCAATGAATCAAAATTATGAGAGAAAGCATAAATAAGATAGATACTTGGATAAGATGCAGGGCAAATTTGACTGAAATATAGACAATCTTGAGCAAAACTATCCTTAGGATGCAAAAGAAAAACTAGCTTCTGCAATCCAAAAACCACTACATGCACTGCAATATAAAAAGCCAAAAGCAAAAATAAATAAACAGCCAGAAAAACCAAGCAAAATATATTTTTGTTCTCATCCTAAACAATTTGGTGTAGCTCCAGTTTTGGCAAAAAAAAAAAAAGTTCATGAATTTATCCCTCAAACTAAACCGAATTGTTTCCACATTCAATCTTTAAAACCCATTCCAGAGCAAACATTATTGACAATACCCAAATCTTAAAAGGCACCCCCAATCTAACATAACACTATTTTGATCATTGATTTTCTTCAAAAGCACCACATAATTGTCCAATGCCTCAGCTCTGGTCTCCATCTCCCCAACAAAACAGAGATAAAAAAATCAAGTTCAAGCACCACAAACTTTCAGAACATAACAGAAATAAAATAGAATACCTTGAAAATCAAGTTTGCAAATTTTCAATTAGGACCTTCAACAAACATGTTGTGTGCCCTTATATCCTCCTCTGCGAGTTTAAGCACCACAAACTTCAAAACCAAAACAGAGATAAAAAAAAGTTTAAATTAAATGCAAATCAATCTTTATGGAAATAAGAGGAACCACAAACCATTAAACATCCAAACAGAAGAAGAAAGTAAATGCAGCAAGCACCACAAAGAAGAAGTTCGAATTCGAACAAGTGCCGAACGAGTCCAACACAGAAGAGGTTTGAGATTGAGATTTGAGGTGGAGGAGGATGTGGATGTGGGAGGAATGGTCAGGGACGAAGAGAGGGAGGAGGAAAAGGGAGACGAAGAGAGTGACTGTGACTGTGACGCTGGTGAGAGGGAGGACGCAGGTTGGATTTGCCAGACGCCAGTGAGGGAGGTAGCTGCCGATATGTGACTGTGACGCTATGAACTGCACTTGAATTCGGTGGGTTTAGGGTTCCTAAGTGTAACTGCACACCACAATTGCTCTTTGTTTTCAGTGGGTTCTTTTTTTTTTTAATTAATTCGGTGGGTTTAGAGTTGAGGAGTTTTACTTTACCTTGAATTGCTCTTTATTTTCAACTGCTAGTTCATTATTATTACTATTGAATTATACTAGCACCCACAAATTGTATACTGAATAATTAGTAATTACTAATAATATCTTACTAATAATTGTAACTTTGTAATCTTTTCGATATATACTGATAAAAAATTGTAGTAACTTTGTTATTATATTATTTATCAAAAATTTGTTGTTTTAAAATTAATAATTTAATGCTGAATTTTAAATAATAGTCTCACGCACTAACATTTTGCCTATATCTTTTTTCTTTTTTTTTATACATATATATATGTTATATAAATTATTAATATATAATATAGGTTTAATTAATTATTATTTTGATTCTCTAATATATATAAAAAATTGTATAAAAATACACAAAAAAAGTTTTTTATGATCTTTTCAATGAATTTTTAAGGAAATAATTATATTTGCTATAATTATAGCAAATAATTATATTGCTAGCGACACTTTCTTAGACGTTTTCTTTATGATTGATTGAAATTTATAAAAATCACCCATTTTGGTATATCTCACAGCTAATTCATAAAAGAGAATCCTTAAATGATATGTTAGATCCACCACCAAAATTGATAATTTCCAATAAATTTCAACCAATCATAGGGAAAGTGTCTAAAAGAGAGTGTCGCTAGCTACCATTTCTCTTATAGCAAATTTCCATAAAATTTTTGTACAAAATTTGCAACAAAATTCCAAACTTAATAGAAAAATCTACATTAATAGAAAAAATTTATTAAATTAGCCATAACAGCTTATGTTATCGATCAAAAACAAAAATTTAGAGATCAACATTAACATAAAAGTGTCAATAATAATAATAATCAAATATTACATTCTTTATACTTTTCCAATGACTAAAAATTTATAAATTAAAATTTTCTATATTATCTAATGACTTAAAATATTAGTAATTAAAAATAAATAATTTTAAAAATACTTAATATATATATATATATATATATATATATATGTGTGTGTGTGTGTGTGTGTGTGTGTGTGTGTGTGTTGTCAATGTTTTTGGATTAGATTTGGGTCAGACCGAGCAATACTTAGCGTCTTTCCGATAAACTTTTGCTTGTTCTTAATTAGCTATTGTAGTAGCAAGGTGTTCATCATCCAAAATGTCCATATATATATATATATATATATACGAATTTTGTAAAAACTTTTGGGGGGGGGGGGGGGGGGGGGGGGCTGGTCCCCCTTGGTCACCATTAAGATCCGCCACTGGTCTGAGGTGTCAAACTGGTCCAATTCTCATTATCCACTCTTCATTTCATACTCACACACTAACTTGAGCGTCAAAGTGCTTGCAGGTACTTTACCAACGCTGTTACACTCCACCATCGTGCTCTGTCATTATTTGGTTCAACATCGAGATCTTTCGATCTAGATCGTATCTTTCTCCTAGACCAGATCTGCTTTGAAACATACCAAACAGATGGCAATGAAGATGATCATACAGGATTACTTAATAAGAAAAAGGTGTTATAAATGGAATAAGAAATTCAACCTGGGGAACACACACACACACGCACATATATATAGTCATTTATAGTATAATTAAGAGTAATTTATCCAAAGCTAAAATATTTTATATAGCAATTTATTTAAAATTATAATTAAGAGTAGATCTAGAAATTATATTATAAAAATCAATTATACTATATATTTATCATTTAATCTATATTTTTATATAATATATATTTCAATTTTTGTATTTTAAAAAATTAACAACTCCATATTTAACATATATGCAAATCTAACATATATTTAAACTTTCCATATATTACCCACTGAAAATCTGTCCAAAGACTTATATTATCTATGGACAAAAATCTGTCATTAAATTTCTGTCAGTAAATACAAAATTACCTACTGATATAAATCCGTCGGTAACTTTCCGTCGGAAAGTTAAAATTACCTACGGATTTAAAGGCCGTCGATAAATTTCCGCCGGTAAGTTAAAATTACCTACGGATTTTTTGCCGTAGGTAAGTTAAAATTACCTACGGATTTTAGTCCGTCGATAAATTTCCGTCGGTAATTAGCGCTTTTCTTGTAGTGATTTCTTGATTTGTGCTTTGTTTAAATTGTTGAAGATCAGGGTGACTTTGTTGTCTATTGAGTAGCATTGAAGCACAATGCATATGGTCTCTAGAGGGAAGGAATCTATATTTGCAGCATTAACCTCTCTAACACTTTTAGGCTAGTATGCTGGAGGAAAATTAAACCATGCTTAAAATAGCATGTATCAACTGTACTATTTGACCTTCCATAGTAAGTGCAAAATTTGTTTCCTTCTTGTCCTCTTCCTCCAGAACCTCTCCTCTTCCTCTATTCGAAAACCTCCCTCTTATAATAGTTGGCACTTTTATTCTGGCTTGTGCAACAGCTAAAAGCCTTTGGATCAGTACCAAGATCAGTGACTAAGGGTATATTTAATTAGGAAGTCAGGAAATGGGTCAATTAGCATTATTTGTAACCTAACATATTGCTCATTTAGGTCTTTCAAGAAGCGAATCACATAATCATGATGACTAGATTTCCTCACAGATTGTATAAGGCCACATGAACAAGGTACTGAGCATTTACATTTGCACTGACAACATATTGCTCATTTATACATAGTCATATGTGATTGAATAACTATATAAAAAACATTTGCACTGGCAATGCATTGCAATTAGATTAATTAATAAAGAGTTTAAATGTCTCCTTATCCTTTAACTTTAAATGCTTTTATTTAAATTTTAAAGTATATCATTTTTTTACACTTGAACTTCCCTTAGTGTTTTTTAAAATATTTAATAAAATATGAAAATTACTCATATATTATATGTGGTAATTAAAATACTAATTATATAAATTTACTTTCATTCACTTGATATGTTAGCTCAAAATATGAAAGGCGGAAGTAGATACTATTTATTTAAGACTACCCTGTCAACATGATAATGATATTAAAAGGTTCGTGACGAAGAGTCCAATAGGCAAGACAAACAAAAATACAAAACTAATTACTGCGTGTCAAATTTGAACAAACTAACCATTTATCATTATAAAAGGAAATAATTTGTTATATAAATAACCACATATATGGCATTCCTTAAAAAAATGGTAGATAAAGATAATAAAATTATTATTATTGTTTCACATGTCTATTAAATAATTAAGTAGTTGTTATGGTTACGGGAGAAAGACCAAGGAACAGGAATACAAAAGTAAACAAAGCAAACAAAACCTGTCTCCTTTTGGATTTTTTTTTTCCTGGCTCTTCTTTCTTTCTTGGTCTCATCTTCTCTTCGGCAGTCAATCTAATAACAACTCCCTTCTCTTTTCAGATGCAAGTTCAATCCATTACGATTTTTTTTTAATTAATTTTTCCTTTCCCACAGTAGTAACGCATATTTAATTACAAGAAAAAAAAACAAGTAATACATATTTTTATTCAGGGCCGTAATGGCATGATGTGAATAGAAAGAAACATGACCTAGTTTTATTTCCAAATACAGATATTTAACAATACAAAGTATACAATTAACCATTGGAGAGCGTTTCATTAATTTGTGATCACTTTCAATTTAATGGAAAATTTTGTAATTATTTTTCTTAATTTCGTAATTACTTTAATTAATTAGCTAATTATAGTTTTCACTTTAGTAAAAAATGAAATCATTGAAAAATTATAAAAATTAATAAAAAAAAAACACCATAATCAATGCATACGGTAATAAAACTTGATAATTTAAACATACACGTCCCTTAAAAAAAAAAAAAACTTAAACATACACTTGTAAAGAATTATACATCAATACTTGTACTCAAGTCTATTTTAGATAAGTAGACAAATAGATAAATAGATAATCTCATTAAATACTTTTATGTTTATATCTTAAATTAAATTGTCATTAATATTGTTATTAATATTCATCCTCTGACTTTGCCATGTGTTAAAATACTATCTATATAAATTTACTTTCATTCACTCGATCTTAGTTAAAAATACTAGTAGTAGATACTAATAAATTAATAATACTACCCTGCCAACATGCTAACAATATTAAAGGGGTCGTGAAGGAAGAGCCCAATAGGCGAGACAAATAAAATTACTAAACTTTTTTTTATTCTGTAAATAAAATTACTAAACTAACTAGTATTATTGCGGGTCAAATTTAAACTAACTAATTTATAAAAGGAAAGAATTTGTTATATATATAACCACATGGCAGATATCGTTTCTATTAATTTTTTTTAGGAATATTAAAATTATTATTATTTGTTTCACGTGTCTATTAAATTATTAAGTAACTGTTATGGTCAGTGGCGGATGCATATACAGTTCAGGTGATGCACTTGCAACCCCTCACTTTTAAAAAATACATATAAATATGTTAAAAGTGTATATTTTATTCTCCTAATTTTATATATTTGAACCCCTACTTCTAATTTTCTACTCTTTTCATGTATTTATTATTTTTATTTAAGTATTTAATTTAAAATTTTAATTTATCTTCTTTCCAATTGACTCGATAGGATAGGATAAGATAAGATAATTATCCTCTCGTATTATAATTCATTGTTTGTTGAGCCAATAGAATATGATAACGTTACCATATCTCTTATCCTATTTTGAATGTGTATACTTTGCATCATGTGGCTTAGGATCCTATATCCGTTTCTGGTTATATGGTTACGCAGGAACGACCACGGAACAAACAAGAATACAAAAGTAAACGAATCAAACAAAATCCTGTCACTTGGGATTTTCTATTGTTTGTTTCTGGCTCTTCATTCTTTCATGGTCTCATCTTTCTCATCAGCAATCAAACTAATAACAACTCCCCCTTCTTTTCAGACGCATGTTCAGTCCATCGACAATATTTTTTGTTCCTTTCCCACAGTAATGCATATTAATTTAATTACCCGAAGAAAAAAGTACTCGTAATGCATTTTTTTATTCAAGGCCATGACGTGAATCGAAAGAAACATGACCCTAGTTTACCAAATACAGATATTTAATAATACAATGTATACAACCATAGGATAGCGTTTCATTAAATAAGTCCCATTGATAAATATTTATTACCTTGGAGGCAGACTTAATGCGACCTAGTGTTGGACCAATAAATAAAAAAAATGGACCAAGTGTACTCATGTGACACATTCCACTTGGTTATTTCATTTATAAGCAACTCTGTGAACTCCAAATTACTATGATCACCACCATATCCTCTTATCCTTGATTCAAAGATATTGTTACACTTAAATCATGGTACTCACGTTTGAAAGGGAAAGGTCCATGATGATTCTATTTCTTTGTGTGTTTCTAACACCCTCGTGGCCCCAAGCTGCAGCTGAAGACAGCGAAGCAAATGCTTTGTTGAAGTGGAAACACAGCTTTGACAACTCAAGCCAAGCTCTCTTGTCAACATGGAGAGGTAATAGTCCATGCACATGGGAAGGAATTCAGTGTGACAAATTCAAGTCTGTCTCCAGCATTGATCTTGCAGATTATGGACTGAAAGGTACACTCCACACTCTCAACTTCTCCTCATTCCCCAACCTACTCGGCCTAAATATCTACAACAACTCCTTTTCTGGGACCATTCCCCCACAAATTGGTAACATTTCCAAAGTAAATGTTTTGAATTTTTCTTTAAATTCTTTCCATGGTTCCATCCCTCAAGAAATGTGGACACTAAGGAGTTTACAGAAACTTGATATTTCCTTGTGTCAACTAAGTGGAGAGATTCCTAATTCCATAGCAAACTTGTCCAACCTGTCATTTCTAGACTTAGGTGGCAACAATTTTTCTGGCCACATTCCTCCGGGGATTGGAAAGTTGCACAAGTTGGAGTTTCTAGGTATTGCAAGTAGTAAGCTTTCTGGTTCCATTCCTCAAGAAATTGGAATGTTGACAGACCTTAGGTATATTGATTTGTCCAGAAACTCTCTCTCAGGTACTATCCCTGAAACAATAGGTAACATGAGTAATTTAAATATACTTGTGCTTTCTAATAACTCCCTTCTATCTGGGCCAATCCCATCCTCCATATGGAACATGTCTAACTTGACCTTGCTCTACCTTGATGCCAATAAACTTTCTGGATCAATCCCGGCTTCCATAGAAAAATTGGCCAATTTAGAGCAACTTACACTTGATCACAACCACCTTTCCGGACCCATTCCTTCAACCATTGGAAACTTGACAAATCTCATCGAGTTGTATTTAGGATTTAACAATCTTTTTGGATCAATTCCTCCCTCAATAGGAAATTTGATCAATTTGGATGTCCTTAGTCTCCAAGCTAACAATCTCTCCGGAACAATTCCTGCCACATTTGGAAATTTGAAAATGCTCACCATTTTGGAATTGTCCACCAACAAACTTAATGGTAGCATTCCACAAGGCTTGAATAACATTACCAACTGGATATCCTTGTTACTAGCTGAGAATGATTTCACAGGCCATTTACCACCTCAAATTTGCTCTGCTGGGTCACTAGTGTACTTCAGTGCTTTTGGCAACCGTTTCATGGGTCCAGTGCCAAAAAGCTTAAAGAATTGCTCTAGTATTGTTAGACTCAGGCTGGAAGGAAACCAATTGGAAGAAGATATAGCAAAAGACTTTGGTGTATATCCAAATTTGAAATACATTGATTTGAGTGACAATAAATTTCATGGTCACATTTCACCAAACTGGGGGAAGTGCCACATTCTTGAAACCTTCAAGATATCCAACAATAATATTTCTGGTGGTATACCATTAGAACTTGTTGAGGCAACCAAGCTAGGTGTGCTTCACCTTTCTTCTAACAACTTGAATGGAAAGCTTCCAAAGGAATTAGGGAATATGAAATCCTTATTTCAACTCAAGATTAGCAATAACCAACTTTCTGGAAACATTCCAACAGAAATTGGATTACTGCAAAATCTTGAAGATTTGGATCTAGGAAATAACGAGTTGAGTGGCACAATAACATACGCATCCTTGTTTGAGCAGATGATTAATAACACATATCTCATCCCTTTGTTGTTTTTTGGTCAATCTATCCTTTTTTCATTAAGTAGACTAGACTATACATTTTTGTGTATTTTTATTTCAAAGCATGTTCAAGCCCAAACATTGGGCGTTCTAAAGTGGGCCGGCTTACTACAGTTCTATAAAGGAATGGGCTTTGCTATTCTTACCCCTTCATTTTTCTATTCTTACCCCAAATTGGGTGAATTTATCCCCTTACCCCTATCAGTTCCCTCCCACCCCACCTCTCCCTCTTTACCCCACCCCTTCACCTTCCCCGCGCCCCTTCCCTCTCCTTCTTCACACCCCTGTCACTCCTCATTCTTCCTTCTTCCTTCTACCTTTTTCCTTTCCTCCTTTCACATTCTCCTTCACACCCACTCTCACCCCTTCACCTCGCTAGACATTCCTCTCCTCACGCCGTCGAATGAACTAGGTTTGTATTCTTCCTCTTGTTTTTTTTTTCAGTTTGGCACAGCACAACGAAATTGGGATTCCGTTGTGATGTTTGATTTTGAAAAACATCACAACAGAATCACGATTCCGTTGTGTTATTTTTCAAATAGCACAACGGAATCGTGATTTTGTTGTGTTGTTTGAAAAACAACACAATGGAATCGTGATTCTGTTGATGTTTTTCAAAATCAAACATCACAACGGAATCACAATTCTGTTGTGCTGCTTGAATTTTTTTTTAAATTTTGAATTTTGAATTTCTAAAGTAAAATTTTTTAAAACAAAAATATTTAATTATATTTGTATTATATATCTACAGTATTATTTTTAATATTTAATTTTTAAATTAAAATAATTATTTAATTGAATTTTTTTAATTAAAAAAATATTAAAGTAAAAAATTTATATTTTTAAATGTATTATGTTTACAGTGTAAGTTTGTTTATTTATTTGTTTATTTAGTTATATAGTATTTGAATTTATTTTTTGTTTATCGAGTTCTAAGTATTTTAGTTAATTTTTTTGCAGATTTATTATGGCTCAGACGAAGTATGTTTCGTACGATCGCCGACAGGATCCCTCCACTTTGGAGGAAGATGTTGTTGCATATGCTGGTCAGCCTGCCCAGCCATCCAGGGCAGACCAGCGATGTGTGACAGCATCTACTCGCTGTCGTCGGGCAGATGACACTCGTGTTGTTGGAGGAGTGCAGCATGATGAGCCAAAGGATGCAGAACATGTAGATGCTGAGGCAGACGTGCCACAGCCTAATGCAGAGGTAGTGGAGGTACCACAACCAGCAGCCCCAGTGATCCCGTTTGCTGACCGGATCATTGGACCACCATTTCCTGGTGGTCCTGTAGTTGATACACTGCTGGGGTCCTACAAGGACCACGTCACTGGACATATTTGGATTGATCAGCCTCGGGAGGAGTCGAAGGTAGTCAGCCACACTGGAAAGTTGATTCCCTACCCTACCCAGCCACAGGTCAAGGAATACGTGGATCAGTCTGGCTTGACGGGTCTTTATCATGCGCGATATATCGCGAATAAAGGCTTCGTCAATGCCTTTATTGAGAGGTGGCATTAGGAGACGTGCACCTTCCACCTGCCCGTTGGAGAGATGACCATCACTCTGGATGATGTGTCATGTCTGCTGCAGTTGCCTATTACAGGCTTGCAGATTGCCGGCCCAGCGACCGCCTTTTCAAAGGCTGACAATAGGATGTTGCTGAGGACCATGCTAGGCCTGGTGTCTGACGATGAGGCTGATGCTACTACGACGGTAGGAGCTAGGGTACGTCTCACATGACTGAGTGAGGTATATGAGAGGTATGTGCAGTCTGGTTCATAGAGTGCAGCTGGGCGAGCATGTGCCAGAGGATGCTCCATGGGCCTGCACCTCCGACTACTTGGCGTTGTATTATGAGCATTTACATCCCTATGTGATTCCGCCTGAGGAAGGAGAGGCAGCACGGAGCCTAGTACGTATGCCTGACCCCATTCCTCAGCCTCAGCCTGGTGACCCTCTGCCAGAGTTTGTAGATGGTGTAGATTACTTGTGTGAAGTAATGTAATGCAAACACTTTTTCCATAATTGTTTACATTTTTTTCGATTTGAAATTATTAATTTTAATTTTCGTTTATGTAGGATCGGTACCGGATGATGTTTGCGATTGCAAAGAGGTTGTTGCATACCAGAGCCATTCCTGAGGGCACACATGACCATGAGTTGGTGCAGCGGCTATTGCGCATAGCACAGAGTGACTTAGGTGCTAGGTGCAGCACCCAAGGATGCAGACAGAGGAGGAGGACCAAGGGCGGGGGCTGTAGAGGTGGTGGCCGCAGAGGCGGTTTGTAACACCGTGATTTTTCTAATCTATGATAAAGTGATTGAAAATAATTACAAGAGATAATTAAATTTAATTTCATCAGAAAATATAATTAATAAACATATGTGATTTTTTTGTGTAAGTTGTAGTGGAAAATTTCACTGAAATCGGGACCGTGTTGCACACTGGCAGTGTAAGAATACACTGTGAAAGTGAGAAAATAGTCAAGAAATTAAAAGGATTTAATTATAATTAGTCTCTAATAATTATAATTAGGTTCCTATAAAATTTTTATGTTATTCTGTTACACCTGATTAAAATAATAATATTTTAACGTGGTTCCAAAGAGTGTGATTTTGAGAACTTTTTGAGAGTTAGAAAAATTTCTAGAGACATTCTAAATTTTATTAGATGTCCAAAATTAAAATTAGTAAGTCATACATTTACTAATTTAATTAACTTGATTTGTATTTTGTTACCTTACCTGCTAATTATTCTACCTAAAGCTATAAATACACCTACCATAATTTACTCATACGTACTTTATAGCAAAAATTTCAAAGGCTTCCTAAATGCAATCTATGCAAACCGTGTGAATTAAAATTGGGAGTGCAGTTTGTCTTCTTCATTCAATTTGGTTTGAAAATATGCACGTTCTTTTTCTTCAACTTCAATTTGATTTTCAAAGTTAGCCTTCAAATCTTGCTGACACAGGGAGGTGTTGGTTGAAAAAAAATAATAAATAAGTAAAACAGTGTCATATCATACGTCTATAAATTTTGCATCCAGTAACTTACCTTCTCACTTTTATTCTCCAAATCGAGACTCTAGCTTTCCAATTCTCGTCAAATTTCAATTTCAATTTCAAAAGCTTTCTATTTGCAACCCCTTTTTTCTCTATCTAACGTCATTTTTTCCGGCATCCTTCACCGTTGAGTAATTATACTTCTCCAAAAGTTCTCCTTCAAAATTTCTAAAAGTCCCAAGTTTTTATACTATGATCTGTTATTGGTTCATAGTGGTGGTTTAATATTCGTACTCCAGAAAACTAAAAGTTTCTTCACTCCTCCATCATTCAAAGCTCTAATTTTAGCATCTCTCCGATGTAAGGAAAGTTTACAGTTTTTATGTATTCTTTGATGCATGGATATGTTGTGATGTGTATTGATTTCTAAAAGTAATGTTTTGATAATTTGTTTGTGATATAAGTCGATTGAATGAAAGTATATGATAGCTGAAAACAAAGTATTTGCTGTCTGGTGCGTTGTTGTCTGAACATGTGTTAATATTTTTGTGATAACTTTGGCTGTCGTGAATGAAATTGGATTTTGTTTATTGGAGATGAAAATAGACTTATGGGGCTACAGTTTAGACACAAGAACTACTCAAAAATATTGAAAATCGAAGGATTTATGGCCCTCGAAAGTTGAACGTCCAGTCAGAAAAACGTGACTGAACACAGTATCTTGTTTTGCAATTCTGTATTTCTATAAAAATTGTATTAAAAAACGAGTTATATGGTTAGAAAATAGACATTTCAAGATTTCTAAATATGTATGATATGCTTTCTAATTTATTATATTTTTATTTCAAAAGTTTCTTTGAAACTGACCCATGTGCAGTAAAGAAAATATATTTTCGAGATTTTTGATATGTTTTGGAAAATTTTGGTTCTCTTTATATAAGATGACTTAGTAATTATTATTTTCTTTCTTGAAAATATATTTCCAGTTGGTTACAACATGAAATCAAGTTTTCTACAATATGTTTGAGATGAGTTGAAATTCTAAACATAAAAGTGGACTGTTTTGTATTTGGCTTTTACTCACTAAAATGATTATTGCTGTTTTTGTAAATCTTTGATTTGCTTATGGTTTTATTCTTTTTGAAAATATACTTGTTGGTGTTTTGATTTCAAAACCCAGGAGATCATATTGTTATTTTATCTTTTAACTTCCTTTCAAAATCTTTCTAAAGTTTTAAAGATGATTTCTATAATTTCTATTATTTCGAATGTTTTTCAAAGATTTTAGAAAAACTCCAAAGTGTTCTAAACAGTTTTAAAAGTTAAAAATTTTAAGGTTTTGACCAATGTCCGGTGACTAGTGTCCGATTAACTTCGATGTTTTCTTTAACTTTGAAACCATAGTGGATATATGTTGTTGACCACAGTGGATGATGTATATGTTGTTGACCACAGTGGATGATAGCTGTGGATATATGTTGTTGACCGCAGTGGATGATGGCTGTGGATATGTTGTTGTTGACCACAATGGACGATGACTGTGGATATGTTATTGTGTTGGATTGTGTGTGCATACATACATGAGTCCACAGTGGATCGTGACTATGGATACGAGTTGACACGTAAGTTGAGAGTGGGAGTGTAGCCCTCAACCTAGTGTCGGAAAGATTGGTGGGGTCGTGTACATGGGCCTGGGGGATAGGATGGACGGGCGATTCCACATTGAGGCCAAGATTTCTGCAGATCTTGTGTTGTGGTGAGCCACTACCCACGTACGCCTATCCTAACAAAGCCACTAATTTATTTCCAAGACCAGTATCGGTGTTTCCCCTAATGGTCGAATTGGACTATGTTAAGGGATTTGACTGTGCTGGTCGCTCGACTAGTGAAAATCTCCATGGAGTCGTGTCTACATATAGTGCATAACTAGGGCATATTCTTTGAGGATATGTTGGTGATTTACCCATTGAATTGGATTTTACTGTATATTGTTATTATTTAACTTTGTGAATATGTTAGTATAAATTTAATGTCTTATTTGAAATGTATGTTTGTTCTGTAAGCTTATCCTTGCGCTGTTTGTTTGTATGTGTTTGACTGTGATGATCGTGATTCTTCACGGGAGTAGACGGTGAGCGGATCAAGCTCTTCGCGGCTGAAGTCACAAGAGACCTACTTCATCTATTCCTTATATTTTCTTATATCGTCCTAGTTTCTAGCTAAGGGTAATAGGTAGTTGTGGCCAGCTAGTAGGGAATGGGTAATAATATGTAACTCTTCTCTTTGCTATATGTACTTATTGATGGGTACCTTTGTACTGGTACATACGTATTCCGAACCTTTTGAGATATATCAGACTTTTGGTCTGTGGTTTGTATATGACCATATGGTTTGGTACCTATACTTCTGATATATATGTATTTATGTATGGATAATTTTCAGATGTAGTTATGTATGTGATGTATATTTCTTAATGATGAATGTTATGAATGATTAGTGATCTTGCATGAAAAATTTACACGTATTTTTATAAATAACTTATAATAAGTTTTTAATTAAATCTTTTCACAATATAGTAGTTAAGTTGTCTTGTGACGATAGCGGGTCGTTAGACGGTTGATTTATGATGTATTTTTTTTATATTTGTATCTAAACTTTTATTTTGTATATACATTTTATTATATAAATGATGTTGATGTTTTCAGTTTATTACATTTTTTTTATAAACTCTATAAACAACACGCGCGTGCCTGGTAATATAATGAAATAAGGAACGATTTCTTTATTAAAATCATAGAACAAACAACAATAACAACAACAACAACAACAACAACAACAACAATGTGCAACATAATAGCACCAACAAAATATAAGATTTTGGCCAAGTATGTTAAATTGGTATGTTTGTTTTTTGCCAACTATTTAAAATCAACGGTCTATATGAATCATATAAGATACATCAACCAATGTGCATTAAATTGGTATGTTGGTTTTGGCCAAGTATTTAAAACCTAAATTTATACATTTCAAAAAACATTACTCAATATAAAAAAAAAACTTAGAAAAAATTAGAATAAATTAAAAAAAGTGCAACGGAATCGTGATTCTGTTGTACAATGTTGTACCCTTGTACAACGGAATCGTGATTCCGTTGTACAAGGGTATTTTGGGAAATAAATACAAAACCACCCACGTGGGTGGTGAAAATAGCAAATTATGAGGAGAGAATAGCAAAGCCCTAAAGGAATATACCCGATGTGGTTGTCCATAATTTCTATGCTAGTTCTGGCAAGCACATGAATCTCGTATGTGGCCTTGTGTTTCTGTTCTTACGTTCTGAACGCAAGCCCTTGCATGAGAAACCACGCTAGGATTTTTACATATTATATACTTTATAAAATAAAGGGTAAATAGCCTATTTAGTCTCTGAACTATGTATTTGTTGACAATTTAGTCCCTACATTTGTTAAATGACCAATTTAGTCCATAACTGTGCAAATGTTGCAACAAATTAGTTTAACCGTTAAACATACTGACAATTTGGTCCTTAAAATATGACACTTAATGTCATAATGGTCCCGAAACTGTATTACTTATTGAAAAATTAGTCCACAAAAAACATGACTTATAATAAATGGTTTGACTAATTTGTCACAACATTTGCACATTTGTGGACTAAATTGATCATTTTGAAAATGTAGGAACTAAATTGTCAGCGAATAAAAGTTCCCTAAACTTCTATTTATTTTTTAATTAGGTCCCTGTCATTAATGGAGCTAACAGTAGTTAATGGCACGGACCTAATTAAAAAATAAAAGTTCAGAAACCCAATTGAAAAAAATAGTTCAGGGACCTAATTAAAAATTCTCGAATAGTATAGGGACCTATAGGTTAATTTAACTTAAAAGTTATAAAGTATGTAAAAAAACTACATTTAATTATTTGTAGTAAATAAAATTCAATTTACTATAATTCAATATATAAAATAAAAAGTGTGATGAGAAAAGAATGTTTAGATTGACTTGTTATGAAATAATTCATAGTAGTTTATTTAAAATATCAATTAAATATTGAAATTAATAGATAAATTACTATGTAAATTTATAACTATATATATGTTATATTAATTCAATTTACTATTAAATATAAAAAATAAAAAGTGTGATGACAGAAAATGTTTATATTGATTTCATAACATAATTCATTGTGGTTTATTTAAAAAAACAATTATGCATATAAATTAATAGATAAATTACTATATATGTATTATATTAATGCATTCACTATAATTAAATATATAAAATAAAATAGTTGATGAGAAAAGAATGTTTAGATTTATTTGTTATCAAATATTTCATAGCTTTTTATTTAAAATAACAATTAAACATAGAAATGAATAGATAAATTACTATATATATTTATAGCAATATATGTATTATATTAATGCATTGTAGTATATTGAAATATATAAAATAAAATGTGTGTTGAGAATAGAATGTTTAGATAGATTTGTTAACACATAATTCATAGTGATTTATTTCAAATAACATTTAAACATAGAAATTAATAGATAAATTTCTATGTATAATCATAACATTATATGAATTATATTAATGTACATTATTAATATAATATTTTTTTGAAGAGTATTAATATAATACATATAAAACTTTAAATTATATAGTAATTTATGTATTATTTTCTATGTTTAATTTTTATTTCAAATAAACTACCATAAATTATTTTATAAAATATTTTTTGCCAAATAAAATAGAAAATAATAATTTTTTTGCCTATATTTTAGTATATATTTTCCTAATAAATTTTATTAATATAAAAACTACATATTTAATTATATAGATATTGTTCTATATAACCGCTAGAAGTGTTAGTACAATTTGCACAAAGTTGTGTTCAAAACCCATGGCCATAGAAGAATTAAGCGATGACCTACTTGCTGAAATTCTTCACCGTTTACCACTTCATTTTCTTCTTCAATGCAAATCCGTTAGCAAACGACGATTCCTGCGTGCGATTTCTGATCCACGCTTCTTTCACCCACGTCTGACTCGTCACCAATTATCACCTGGTGCTTTTGAAACGCACACACAATTCCTCCTCTTTCACTTTGATTTCAATTCCAATTTCGAGAAGGTGATGCTTTTCTCCATAGATTCCAATAAAACACCTCATATATTAAAAGGGTCTGATTTTTTTCCTCCTTCGTGGCCTCAAGATCATGCTCGAGTTAGAGTGAGAGCCGCACATTACGACCTTCTCCTGTGCAGTAGTACTACTCAGAACAATTGTTACACTCACTATTTCGTATGCAACCCTTTTACAAAACAATACGTTGCTTTGCCACCAATACGTAGGAGTCTTACACTGGCTCGTGTCGGCTTCATCTGTGACCAATCTCTTTCAAGGTTTCGGGTTGTGCACATCCCCATCGATTGTTTTCGATACGTTTCAACATTTCGAGTAAACATGTTTTCGTCTGAGACAGGTGAATGGAGTGCGTCTACTGTTACCATCCCACATGATGACGAGGTTCTATTGTCACAGTCGTGTTCTAAGAACATTCTTGCCTGTGATGGGAAGTTTGTTTGGGTGATGAAGAAACACGGTCTTTTTGTGTGTGATCCCTTTAATGGTTGGAATTTCGAGTGGCGAATAATACCCATGCACAGAGGTTGTGCTTGGCTTCCTTTAGCCCATACAGAATGGGATGTATGCCATGGGATATGCAATGGCCGAGTTAAGATGTGTGTATTTTCAAGAAGAGATTCAGAATCTAGAGTTTTTGAACTCGTGAATTTTGAGGAAGAGACATGGTCCACCAGTGTGTATCGGTTTGATATGAGAGGAGTTAGTATCAACGATATTGAATTGTTGGCTTTTCACCCTAATTGTGAACATATGATATATTTTTATTCAAATAAAGGTGTTTTCTTGTGTGATTATAAAAACAAAAAACTGGAGTGTCTGTACACTGCAGCAGCAGATGAAGATATGTGTGTTCCGGGCAGTGTTATGTCCCTTGTTCTCCCTGGATGGCCAACCCCAGTTCCTACCTTGAATGCAGCCAAGCTCCAAGAATAATTCAAATCGGAAATGCTTTTTGTCACTTGACTCACTTTTATGCGGGGGTGTCCACAGTTTTTTGTTTTTTATTAATAAGAATCATAGATAATTCACGCACACCCTTATGTATTAAGAAATTTATAATAATTCACACACACCCTATTCAACCAAATAGAACTATACCCCCTTGGTGGATATATACAGTCTCGTTGAGCTAAGACTAATATTTAAAGTTTAGGTTCGATTTGTGATAATAGATTATTTAGATTTGACTTATTTATTTAAATGAGCTTAATTGAAAACTTGAACTTGATATGTTAAAAAAAGTTTAAGTTTAATTTGTTTAATTCATTTATATATAACTTAATTATTTTTATTTTTATGATTTTTTAAATTATTTTTTAACTTTATTAATTTATCATTCAATAAATATTTTAATACTAAATGACAAGTTACAAATAGAAACATGTGCTCAAAATATGGTTTGTGGATTTAAAAAAAAAATAAATCTAAACTACTATATTTTTCATAATGCCTAAATAAAAAAAAACTCATAATTTCTTAACTACTACAAAAAAGAAACTTCAAATTTTAATATAATTTTATTTTTCTATTATATATATATATATATATATATATATATATATATATATATATAAACGATTTATTCACGAGTCATTAATAACAAGTTTGTAAAGTTTAAATTTAACTTATTTAAATAATCGAGCTTAATCTCAAGATGGAATCTGTTTATTTAATTAAATAAATGAGATTAATTGAGCATTTAATGAATCAATCCTGAATAGTTCTCAAATAGTTCATCTCATTGTGTATATTATTGTTATTATTATTTAATTATATTTTATAAAAAATCTAAATTATTAATTTGATTAATTACAAATAAAAGGATATTTTAAATAAAAAAATATTTCAATAAGTATAATAATAATTTCATGAGAATGACAATACATAATCTCCTCCCCCTTCAGCAAAACTCAATTTTCACATTTCAAATTGAAAATTATATGACCTTTTGTAACATTTAGTTAATAACATTCATAAAATTGTTACTATTTTTTAACAAATAACACTTTTCTAACATTTTAGAACACAAATGTTACCAAATCAACATTTTGTTAGACGGCCTTTCCAATATTGGTCTGACTTTGTATTTAATAAACTATTTTAATGATTTTGTAGTTTGTGTTCCAAATAAGTGATTTAACGGACAATTGACGAAATAATATTTTTCGCAACTTTTTGAAACCATAGGGGCAAACATTGCAAAAATAATTATTTGGGGCACAATCTGCAAAAATTTCAAACTTTGGAAGCAAAAATTGCAATCAAGTCTATATATAATTATACTTTCCTCTCTTTTTAATTAAACATAATATTTTTAGTATCATTTATTTTTCTTTCTAATAGTCTTTCCTTTTATAATTAGTTATTGATATTTGAGTGTGGGTATAGACATATATACATAGGAATTCATCGAGTATAGAGATAGAGATTAAAGTTACTAAGCCTGTAGGTATGAAATCTGCTACAATATTTTTCTCAAACACAAATACGAGGATAAATATTATATTACCATACTCATACTCATTATCATTATCATTATCATCCCTACTAAAGCAAATACTCTCATTATATTCTTGACAAACACGTAGATGTTAACATTACCTTTATAAAAAGAAAAAAGAAGTGATTATGTAGTTGTGGGCTTCTGGCCACTTTGGAACCTTTTTTTAGAATTGCTCGAGTAAGTGTATATAAATTTAATTTTACATTATTTAATTTTATGAAATTAATTTTAATTAAAATAAATTGAAATAAATTAATTTATATTTAATTTTTATTTTAAATAATAAAATTTAATATATTTTATTTATTCTTCATTAAATATTATTTTAAAAACAAACTTGATTTTACTTTAATAAACCTAGATGTAAATTCTTTTAAAATCTTATTTATATACTATAAATATGAGTTTGGGAAATGTGAATGGGGTTCAAATGTCATTCTCTTAAAAAGTTACCGACTGAGCTAATAAGTGTAGTTAAAAATTGAGCTAATAAGTAGCTAATAAATTTAATAAGTAGTAAATATTTTTTTAATTAATCTCGTAACTCGTTTATAAAATTATGAAAATTTTGAGAAAACAATTATAGCATAGTATAAATTTAATTTTAATTTATTGTGAATATAAGATTTTAATTTATATCGTAGAAGTTATAAATTGCTGTTTTTGTTCCTCGCACGTAAAACACAAAAAGGCATAGAATCAAACACATTATAAATTCAACATAATATTATACCTTTTTTGTTTTTGTTTTTAAGAAATACCAACATTAATCTACATTCAGGCGTTATGACTTTACATTGTTTTCATTTTCTCATGTGATATGCTAGCTAATATCATTATGAAAAAAAAAATCATAATATGTCGCTTGATTCAACTTATGAAGCAGTTAGTATATTTTAATAAAATTAAGCTATTAATATAGATATTATAAACTTATAATAATTGTAAAATTATATTAATATGAAATTAATATAATAAGATAATATTATCACACAATTAATATAAAAATAATATTTACAATAACAAGTTAAATTTTATAAAATAAAAATTATATTAATAAAGACAAGTGTGACAACAAATTTTCAATAGATAAATAAATTAATAAATATTTTTTTTATAATGTGTACTTGTGTCATCGGTAGAGTGGAGAAGAGAGTGTGTTTTCATGATAACAAGGTTTCAATTCAGATCTTAAATATTATGAATTGCTAGGTCCACCACTTCACTTATACATTTCGAAATATATGACTTTATGTCGCTTTAGCTTTAAAAAGCTTTACTGCGCACTAGTCCAATAGGAATCACTAGTTTATTAGGAATAATATTATTTGTTACTAATTTGCGGTCTTAGATTTAGTCACAATTAAAGCCTATCATTCATTCTCGACTTATTTTATAAGAACCAAACTCAAATTCTCTCTCACTAACTTAACCTATATTGCCAGTTGAACTACTTGTTGAGTTACTTTTGTTCTCTTTTTATCGTAACAAGTCTGGACCCAAAATAAAAACCTTTGAAAATAATAAAATATTTATTAGGTAATAAATTACACCTCATTGACCAAAAAAGTTAAATTACTCTTATATAATACTACCTTCAGTTTTATATATAAGCTAGAAATATAAGACAAATCATTAAGAAATATATGACCTAGCTAGTGGTCTCTGAACCACTTTCATGATTCATGCATGCAACAATCTAATATAGTTTCTTGTCAATTTCTTTACCTCTTTCCAGTCAGATTTATATTATTGTCAATTTACATTTCCTATCTGTTTATTTTTCTGTCATTTGCATTCCTTTGAAGGGCAAATCTTGTCGTTTACACTTCACATTTCCATTTTTAAACAATTTTGATGTCAAATTGTGATTGACACCTGCAAATTACTAAAATCCTTCAGGATCCGCGGGAAGAGATTTCTTTCCAAGAATAATAACTAGAATTATCTGTAATATTTATATATTCTTGATCCAGTGGATTGAGAACACTCATGGTCTTTGATCTAAGACAAAAAAAAAAGATAAAAATATATTCTTGACATTTTTTCAATATAAAAATTTCTAAAAGAATAATTTAGAGTTTGGCACATTAATTTAAGCATAGATTGGAAAGACACGAAGATAATAAGCATGTTCAGTTGCATCGCAATTTGAAGAGGAAAATGAGCTAATTTTCAGTGTGTTGCTCCCCCATGCATCAATATCACATTACAAAGCAAATTACTATAAAAACCAAACAACCGGAAAAAAAAAATAGAGATGAAATAACAAAGGGTCACAGCCAAGTGATAACATGAGATCCCAGTAGTAAAACATGCCTTTACATATGCATATCTGCATTAACATGATATCCTAACACAACTAACTCCAAGGAAAGTTTTCATTTGCGCCGAACTGTGATAGGACTTCTGACTACGTGCTTTCCATTTGTCCATAGCAATTCACCAAAACTATAATTTCCTCGCTTAGTTACACTTGTAGCCTGTACAGTAACCCTGAATGTCCTCTTTTCACCAAATTTCTTGAAACTCAAAGAATTGGGTACAACAGCAATGTTATATCCATGTAATTGGGCCTTTGCAAAATATGTGCTTGGTGGCCCAACATTGGTGACTGTGCGAGTAACAGTTACGGCATTTAAGCCAAGATTTGGCAATGTGATTGAAGGGTAGTTCAAGTCTGTTATGCTGTGAGATCCTGCACAAGTGAATGTGCTGTTGAAATTGAGTGCCGAAATGAGTTGTTGGTCGTATCCGGAAGCACATAGAAAGTTCAAGTAATCAACAATGCTTAGATCATAAATAAGTCCAGGATCTATTGCAGAGTTAGGTTGCACATGTCCTGAACCATAAGCAAATGGGTCTGCCAATTTTTTATCAAACGCATCCCGTATCGGTTTGTTGGTGTTATCTCTTGTGCTTGCTGCAAGGACATATATTTTAGGTAAGTTAGAAAATGTCAAAGAGAAGTATGTAGAACGGACAATACTAAATTTAGAAGTAGTCTACATATGCTTGAGAAGTATAGTATGATAGTCTATGTAGAATTTGAGAATTACTCAGTAGGTCTCTAAACTATTTAAATTTTTTTAATTAGGTCCCTAAACTTCAATTTATTTTTTAATTAGGTCTCTGTCGTTAATGGAGCTAACAGTAGCTAACGGTAGGGACATAATTAAAAAATAAATAAAAGTTCAGGGATCCAATTGAAAAAAAAAAAGTTCAAGGATCTAACTAAAAATTATCAAATAGTATAAGAACCTAAAGATTAATTTAACCTAAAAGATATAAAGTATGTAAAAAAATTACATTTAATTATTTGTAGTAAATAAAATTCAATTTAATATAATCCAATATATAAAATAAATCATAGTAATTCATTTAAAAGAACAATTAAACATAGAAATAAATTTATAAATTACTATACATATTTATAACTATATATGCATTATATTAATGCAACTTACTATAACTAAATTTGTAAAATAAAATGTGTAATGAGAAAAAAATGTTTATATTGATTTGTTAACATATTTCATGGTAGTTTATTTTAAATAACAAATAAACATATAAATGAATAGACAATTTCCTATATATATTTATAACTATATAAATATTATATTAATGCAATTTACTATAATTAAATATATAAAATAAAAAGTGTGATGAGAAAAGAATGTTTAGATTGAGTTGTTATGAAATAATTCATAGTAGTTTATTTAAAATATCAATTAAATATTGAAATTAATAGATAAATTACTATGTAAATTTATAACTATATATGTTTTATATTAATTCAATTTACTATTAAATATAAAAATAAAAAGTGTGACGACAGAAAATGTTTATATTGATTTCATAACATAATTCATTGTGGTTTATTTCAAAAACAATTATGCATATAAATTAATAGATAAATTACTATATATGTATTATATTAATGCATTCACTATAATTAAATATATAAAATAAAATAGTTGTTCAGAAAAGAATGTTTAGATTTATTTGTTATCAAATATTTCATAGCCTTTTATTTAAAATAACAATTAAACATAGAAATGAATAGATAAATTACTATATATATTTATAGCAATATATGTATTATATTAATGCATTGTAGTATATTGAAATATATAAAATAAAATGTGTGTTGAGAATAGAATGTTTAGATAGATTTGTTAACACATAATTCATAGTGATTTATTTCAAATAACATTTAAACATAGAAATTAATAGATAAATTTCTATGTATAATCATAACATTATATGAATTATATTAATGTACATTATTAATATAATATTTTTTTGAAGAGTATTAATATAATACATATAAAACTTTAAATTATATAGTAATTTATGTATTATTTTCTATGTTTAATTTTTATTTCAAATAAACTACCATAAATTATTTTATAAAATATGTTTTGCCAAATAAAACAGAAAATAATAATTTTTTGCCTATATTTTAGTATATATTTTCCTAATAAATTTTATTAATATAAAAAATACATATTTAATTATATAGATATTGTTCTATATAACCGCTAGAAGTGTTGGTACAATTTGCACAAAGTTGTGTTCAAAACCCATGGCCATAGAAGAATTAAGCGATGACCTACTTGCTGAAATTCTTCACCGTTTACCACTTCATTTTCTTCTTCAATGCAACTCCGTTAGCAAACGATGATTCCTGCGTGTGATTTCTGATCCACGCTTCTTTCACCCACGTCTGACTCGTCACCAATTATCACCTGGTGCTTTTGAAACGCACACACAATTCCTCCTCTTTCACTTTGATTTCAATTCCAATTTCGAGAAGGTGATGCTTTTCTCCATAGATTCCAATAAAACACCTCATATATTAAAAGGGTCTGATTTTTTTCCTCCTTCGTGTCCTCAAGATCATGCTCGAGTTAGAGTGAGAGCCGCACATTACGACCTTCTCCTGTGCAGTAGTACTACTCAGAACAATTGTTACACTCACTATTTCGTATGCAACCCTTTTACAAAACAATACGTTGCTTTGCCACCAATACGTAGGAGTGTTACACTGGCTCGTGTCGGCTTCATCTGTGACCAATCTCTTTCAAGGTTTCGGGTTGTGCACATCCCCATCGATTGTTTTCGATACGTTTCAACATTTCGAGTAAACATGTTTTCGTCTGAGACAGGTAAATGGAGTGCCTCTACTGTTACCATCCCACATGATGACGAGGTTCTATTGTCACAGTCGTGTTCTAATAACATTCTTGTCTGTGATGGGAAGTTTGTTTGGGTGATGAAGAAACACGGTCTTTTTGTGTGTGATCCCTTTAATGGTTGGAATTTCGAGTGGCGAATAATACCCATGCACAGAAGATGAAGATATGAGAAAAACCTCATTAACCGCAGAAAAGGTTCATGGTATGGAAGACACTGAAAGTATCATAAGAAGGAGTCAGATTGTAAGAGCCCAACTGGCGCATGCAGTGTCAACCCCAGTTTCGAATGCTGTTGCGGGACACGGACACCGAGGAGAAAAAGAAAGCCATGGAGATTCTGCAAGCCAAACTTCTCTGGGCGTCAGCATTTGCTCCTACAGATAACGGCGTCACCCCTTGTCCGTCTCCGTTGAGTGTTTGTTTTGCCCATCATGACAACGACAGCAGCAAGTATGATGGTCGGATGCATAGCTATCCGTACAGGAAGAATGGGCCGTACACGTGTCCAAAGTGCGGGCAGGTGTTTGAGACGTCCCAACGGTTTGCGGCGCACGTGAGTTAGAGTCACTACAAGTACGAGAGCAAGAGTGAGAGGAAGAAGAGACTGATGGCCAAAATCCGAAGGAGAAATCTCCGTATTGAATGGGTGAGTGGTGGACTCACTGTTGTTCCTGACGATGATCATGCTCCTAAAAACAACGTAATCAAAGTTTACATGTAATCACTCATATTTATATGTAATCAAAGTTTAATTATTTGATTTGTTTATTTTCATAAGAGCATGGTTTGGAAATTTTGATTGTGCCTCATGTCTGTGTGCAAATGTTATATTGCATCTCTAATGTATCTCTATGCTATTATTTTTAATTATGGTTTATCTGAATAGTTATGTTCGAGTTATTATTATTAATTATATATTCACTCTCTTTTCCGTCTTATTTCTACCTCATTTATTTTCCTATCTGTCTCTATTTACTCTTATCACATTATTTATCAAATCCATCACTTTTTTTCTGTTTATTTCTTCTCTCTTTCTAAATTCCACCCTAACACCCCAAAACTAGAGTGGATGTTTACCATTTTGCGTAGTGCTATACAGTAGTTCACGCAACAAAATAGATGAAATCAAAATGAAAGAAAAGGTGCACGATCATTTAAGAGTAGAGAAATACTAACAGGTTTGATTATATAAATTCAATCAATATATTTTATACGTTTTATTATTTTTCTTTTTCGAATAACAATATATTGTATACAAACTTTGAAATTCAAAATAACAATATTGAAAAACTGTAATGCATGTAAAGATTTATTTTAATAATTAATTATCATAAAAAAAGTTGAAATTTAAGGATAATACAAGAAAATAATAGAAAATTTGCTATATTCTAAAGTACTTTAAAAGACTAAAACTACAACACAAAAATTATTAAGAAGACTCAATAATGTCATGAATTTGTATATATCTCTCTTAAAATTTAAAATGTATTTTCATAGGCCAAAATTAAAGGCAGGCACATGAATTAGTTAGAAATAATGTGAGATAATATTATGACGTATGACAATAAATAAATGATTTTTTGTACTTATCTAAGCACACAATTTTAAAATAGATTTCTTACTAACTTATTATGATCCTGACTTAGGGTAGCAAAATTAATACGACAAATAAAAATATAAAGAGGCATTTCACATGATATCACTTCATGAAAAATAAAAAAAGACAATATCTGAAACATCCCCAAGAGTGTTGGCTGGAAACAAAGTCAGGCATCACATTAAAAAGCCGTATTTAGCAAGGCTGTTGGCGATTTAGTTGGCATCCCCAAGGGAGTGAAGCTGCTTCCTCACTTTATCAAAATAAAGACTAGTTGCTGTGAATCTGAGCAAGCAGCATAATAGTTGGGTGTTCGGGAGAGCTTATATATATATAGGTCATGAAGTGGGTGCTTCTTGTGTTATTTGTTTGAGCAGTTGAGCTTATAGGGTTTGTGGCTTGGACTTGAAGATTGGAACTCGACAACTCTTTCTTGACTAAGAATGAAAGAAAACAACCAGGATTTTGAAAAAAAAAAAAAATCTTGTAATATTTGCATTTGTAGATAATAGGAAAAGGAATACATTGAGGGTGAGATGCAGAGAAGAGGATCAAGTCTAATGCATTGGATCATTCTTTCTTGTTTTTTCCTCTTTTTGTAAGCTGATTTATCATCTAGTTTCTGGTTTAACAATCTTCCAAGTGCCAAATCAATGACCAGACTTTCACCCCATAATTATATTTTTGGAATGTTTGATAGGTTCAACCCTATTTCACAAAGTTTCTGGCAGCTGCACTAGAGCTTCTCACATGTTGCTCCTGCTTAGCGGAAGTGGGTTGCCTTAATTGTGTTCAGGTCTGGATCGATTTTATTTTTAAATTATGAGTTCCATCTTCTTTTTTTGTTCCAATTTCAATTTGTCATCTTTTTTTGGTTAAAAAAAAATTAGTTGACAGTTGGTTGGTGGTTTTATTTCTTTTTAAATTGCATTCTAATCTGTCATCTGGTTTTCATAAAGTATTGCATATTATAGAGCTTTGTCTTCCATGAGTATAACGATGTTTTACACATTAATGCAACCACGTGCTTGACTATTCTGAAGCCAAGTTAGGAAAAAAGCTCTTCTCGAGTTTTCCTCTAAAAAGTGAATAAGGTATATTTACTCTTAAATTTTAGTGAATTAAGATTACAATGTACTTTAAATTAAGGGTGCACTTGCCTTTATTTGTTTTAAGCTAATCTCACTTTAGAACTAGTTGTTAAAGTGTCCCCTTGGTGTTTAGTTAGGAAAACAGTTAAATGTACCTCACCATTTCTCTCAAAATAAATTACATTGAGCGTCGATATAATAATGTAGAAATTGTTTGATATATTAAAATAACAGAAAAGAACATGTTTATATAATTTTTTATATAAATTTTATTTTTATTTTGTAGACAAAAATAGTTTTTTTAAGTAATTAAGTTTTAAGTTTTGTAATTATTTTTGAACTCTTATCAATTTTTTGTTTAAAGGTCACATATTTAATTAAAAATTGAAATAAATAACATAAATAGAGTAATAATTAAAATAAAGGGTAGTATAAAAAAATTCCAAAAAATAGTATAATAATTATGGATTTTTCCTTAATTAAGAGAGGATAAAGAAGTAATTGTATTAAAACATTGAGGATAAAAATTGAAAAATACCAATAAGTTAAACAATAAGTTCAAAAACAATTTCAGCACTGTATAGAAATATGCTACAATTCTTTCTCTTTTCCTCGGAGGCGGTACAAACATTGGTACAATACTTTATCATTTTTTATCTTCCTATCTTACATGCCTTCTCTCCAATCATGTAAAAGACCTTTTTACCTTTTTTATTTTTTTACCTTTAATCAACTTGTTTGGATAACTTCATTGCGTCGGTCACCAAATAGACAATATCAAAAATGCATAAAGACTTTGGGATACTTGACTTTTTTCTATGCTTGATCAAAATGAATAAAGACAATATTTTGCTTTATGGGAGAGTATATTGTGAATTGATTCTATTATAGGAATATTTGTCTTATTGTATATTTTTTTAACATAATTGATGTGGATCACCATATTTTATGTCTTTTTTTTTTTTCCTTTCTCATGTCTTATTTCATGTGCCTTTTCATGTCTTTCAATCAGTATTGATGAAGAAATTAAGAAATTAAATACATTTTTTAAAAAATAATGTTATTTAGAAATATATATATTTGCAAACATATTACTTGATAGGTATTTTTGCGAAATTGATTTTCTTCATTGGTATAATAACTATTCTTGTGAAAAAAACTTGATTAATAATTCAAACAGGGGGATTCACAAGAAGGAAATAACAAAGGAAAGGGCAAAGAAAAAGAGAACTAGAATTAGCTATTAAAATATTAAAAAATTGTGTTAGTTTCACTTTTCTTTATCCAAACCGTATCATTTTTTTGTTATCTTTTTCATTGACTTTTGTAACTTTTAATGTTTGTTAAAACATTCATAGAATCCTTTCAAATCTTATAAATGTATAAAGTTCTTTCAAATCTTATAAATCTATATCGATATCAATCTATTAAAATCCAAACTACAAAATATTGATTATAAAAGTATTTTAAAAAATTCTCATAAGTCATGACATTCTTATGTCTTTTAAAATCTACAGGAAGAACTTTTTTATGCCAAAATAAGCTATGTTTGACAAAATTAGTTAAAAAGTTAGATGGAAGCTGAAAAGTTAGTTGAAAGCTGAAAAGCTAGCTGGTAGTTGAAAGCTGAAAAGCTAGCTGGTAGCTAAAAACTGTTAAGCTAGCTTATTAAATCATAAGTGTTCGGTAAAACTATCCATTGAAGTAGCTGAAAAGTGTAAAAATGATAGAAATGGATATATTTATATGATATTTTATATAAATTTCAATTTTATTTTATGGATAAAAATATATTTTGAGATGTTATAATTTTAATTTTTTAATTAATTTTGAACTCTTGTAATTTTTTATTTATAGATAAATTATTTTCATTACAATTTTAGTTTCAATTATTACAATTTTTCATATTAAGTATTCTACTATTACTCTTATACTATATCTTAAAATATTTTTAATCAAGTTTAAAATAAAGTAAAAAAACATACACTTAAGTAGACATTATATTTTTATCATGTTAATTAGCCTAATAGTTAAACTAAGTTGTGTAATATAAAATTATTCCAAATAAAATCTAACATTTATCATTGTCAATTTTGTGAAGTAAAATATTGAAATAATAAATTAAATATTATAAATTGTACAATGGTTAAAATAAATAGTAATATAAAAAATGTAAAATATAATAACAAAAAATAAAATAAAACAAATAAATAATAGAACCATGTTTTATTTAAAAGGGGTAATAAGAAAATTTAATAAATATTTTAAAGATAAAAAAGGAATGAAATATAAAAAGTTAGAAGCTAGCGTTTTAAAAAACACTACAAAAAACGCTAGAAGCTACAAAAAAAACTTATTTACCGAATAATCAAACAAGCTTTTCAGCTAGTAAAAAAAGCTAGAAGCTAGCTGAAATGACTTGCCAAACATAGCCATAGTGTTTTAAAATTCCAATTCAATACACCTCGAATCAATAACTTGTACGAATGCATGCTCCTACTCTCAGTCTCCCCCCCACCCCCCATATTTGAACCAGAAAATATAGCTGCTCAGTGTTTATCGCTGGTAAAAAACAAACAAACCAGTAACTTATACATGATGTATAAATTACAGCAACAATAAAAACAAGCTTGCAACATAAGATAAAGGACAAATAGTGTACAAAGAAGAAAACAAGAAAACCAAATTAATTAGGCTGTGTTTGTATAAGGCCTTTGTTACGTTCAACGGAGAAGGAAAAATTCTATGCTCTCACATTAGGTGCCTTGGAAAGTGGGAAAATGCTTTGGAATGTGTGAAACGGAAGTTTGTGGTGGTTTCCAAACACACACTTATTTAAGTAGTCCAATGCTTTAGAGGAGTTGTGCAAGTCTAATCATAGGGAACTGGTCTGTAAAAGGTGATTTCCCCTTCATAAGCTTTTTAGATACTTGATCCATGGTTGGGTGAGAACATGGATTTTCACTCAAACAAGAAAATGCCAAACTTGCAACCAAAATGACATCCCCAACAATTGATTTCAGAGGTTGAGGAGGTCTTTTGTCTAACACGTGGTCCAAGTGTGTGAACCAGGCTTCAGAATCTTAGTTGTCCCAGAATCAAAGACATGAGCTTCATATTGTGAATCCAAAACCACATTCTTGCTCGATATGTCACGGTGAATTATTGGACAAGAGCAATCATGATGCATATAGGATAAAGCTTTGGCCACACCTTTAACAGCATTGACCCTCATTTTCCAGTCAAATGCAATTGCTTTTGTGCCATTTTTTAGTATTTGATCCAAGCTACCCCCTTCCAAGAACTTGATGCGTAAAAATGCGTTCACAAAGGGTAAGCGTACCCTACGCAGTGGTGACAGTGGACTCTAGGAGTCTGGATATCGAACCCAAAGGACCAGTCGTGTTCCCAAACAATTAATTTTGCAATGGTTAAACAATTCAATCAAGAATCAAATTTGGGAAAATAGAGTTCAATTGTTCAGTTCTTAAGAGCTAAGGATTAAGACAAGAAGATTAATGTGAGATAGTAAGATTGGAACGTCAACGATTATGATTTTGCATGCATCCCTTTTTCCCTCATCTTGATCTCATTGAATGCTCATTAAATTCATTAGTAAACAATTGGTCGTAGCTTACTACTGTTGTTTCCCCTAATTCAATTCCCAATTGGTCATAGGTGAATTAAATTAGGGTAAACGACAATACTCAGAGAGGTTGATTAATAGAATTAATCCACTGGAAATTCACACAATTAGTTTGATCATGTGAATCATATGAATTCAATCACTTTACAGTTCTGCCAATCCCAGGCAATTGATCATAGACAAGGGGCTGACTAACATTTAGAGTGATAAGTTCTAATAGCAAAAAAATAGTAAAGAGATTCAATAACTGGAAACAACGAGACATTCATTAATAATCAAAGATGGGGTACAAAGGACACAGTTACATCATAATCTTAGGCTAGGAGGACTAGCCACTCATGTTCATGAACAAACCAGAAAACCCTATAGAGAACATAAAGATTACAAAGGGATAAGAGATTTTACAAGTAGTATTCCCAATGACGATCTCTACGTCTTACAACAGTCAGACTCTCTCACACGACCTCTATCTCACTCAGAACCCTCAATATTCAGAAATATAGCAAAAGATACCTAAAGAGGGTTTTTAGCACTTATTTTATAAAGTTTCAAACTATTGACGCAGCTCACCACGGCCGTGCTGATAAGATGACCACGGCCGTGGTCCTTGCATAGTCTGGAGGTCCAATCTGCACGTATTTTGAGCACGGTCATGGTAAATGAACCACGACTGTGCTCAAAAAATTGACGCTGATGCAAAACTTCTAGTGATTCCTACTTGGCTGTGGTTGTTGCATCATGGCTGTGGTGACTTAGCACGCCCGTGCTAAGTCTACCACGACCGTGGTATTCCAGACAAAGGCAACTTTCCTTCAATTTATTTATTTTTAAGCTCTTTTCCTCAAGAAATCCCTGAATTTCCTGTCTTACACAAACTAGTGACAAACCGTGAGTTCTGCCAACAAACTAAGCTCAAATCATATGCAAATGACATCCAAACTGAGATAAAAATACAGTCAAAATCCGGTTTATCAACCTCCTCACACTTGAGCATTGCTTGCCCTCAAACAATTATTCTGAGTTAGACATCAAAATTGATTCTCCTTAGCCAAGAAATTGTAATAGAATTCCCAATTTATTTATACTGAAGAAAAGAAAATGATAAGAGCAAATACAACAGAATGCAGCAGGTTTCCTCTCGGGGTCTCTTAGGCCTAAACCTACACAAAAATTGATTTCCCAGGAGCCATGGTTCACTCATCTCTCCTTCTCTCAGTGTTTCAGGGTCAATAGAAAAGCTCTCCAATCATATTCAAATGAACATATTCACTAATCTATGCATCGATCAACTCAACTCAATTGGACTTTTACAATCAGAACAGATGAGGCATGATGAAGTGTAACGGGGCTAGGATTTTAATGATGGGCAGATATTGAAAGAAAAATGTTAGCAATGGGCTTTACAATCAATTTGTGTTCAGTGATCCAAAATCAAGAAGAAGCCAATGTTTATTTCTTCTTCTTCTTCTCTCTGTTTTTTTTTTAAATTTTCTCAACTCTCACTTCTTCTTTCTCCCTTTTTTTTTTGAAGGCCTTTGACCTTGATTTATTCATTGTATAGGAGAAGAAGTGAGACATACTGAGTCTTTTCTATTTCAGAATATCCTTCATTACATTGGTTTTCTCCTATCTTTCAGACCACCAAGCATATTGTACAGAAACTAACATAACAGGGTGTCTAAGAAATATTCACAAGGCTTAAAATAGGCAACTAAGTGAGATTGTATCACAAACTCTACATCTAGAAAAATGCCTAAACAATGCCTCAACAGTTTCAGAAAGTCGAAAGTCAATCAAGGATATGTATGCCAACATAGAAAATAAAACATGTCACTTAAATTGATTCCATATCATATTGAAGGACTTAAGGCTCAAATCTCCCATCTCTATGTTCAAGCTCAAGGGAAATAATCTAGTCGTCTAGTTTTGGTGCCAATGTTTCCCCTTTAGTGACCCTGCTGCTATATGATTTTATTTATTTTATTTTATTTTATTTTATTTTATTTTTATTTATTTATTTATTTATTTTTTTAGAGGGAAATTCTGCAACACAATTCTACAACTATTGAGGATCTAAAAATCACATCAGAACACAGAAGTAACATAACCACACAATGTCTCAAGAATGGGGAAAACAATCGTGACTCCCTTCCCCACACTTAATATATGCAGTGTCCTCAATGCATCCAAAATAGAAATGAAAAAAGGAAACAATGTAGGAAAATGAAAGAACTAGTAGAGTACGGTGCCATAAACAAAATAGACTGAAAGAACAAAATAAAAGTAAAAGAAAACAAAACCTAAGGAAATAGAAAAGCTCCTCAAGAAGGAGGAGGATCTGGGAAGAGACGATCCTAAAGCTGCCTCAAAAAGTCCATCTGAGCAGTGAATTGGTCAGCTATCATTTGTTGTTGTGTCTCAAATCGGGTGTCTTGATCATCCAACCTCTGCGTCACCCTAGTCTCCAAATCATCCAGTCTTTGGAGGATCTGGCTCATGTCAAATGTGGGTGGTGGCGGTGGTGCCTGATGCTGCTCTGTCGGCTGCTCCTCCTTGCCCAACTGCTGCTCTGCCATGCCTGGCTCCTGGGACTGGATCTTTGGCTCATCCTAATGTGGGTCAGGTGGCTCAACAAGGAAGAACTACTGGCCCTGGTGTCGAAGGATCCCCAGAGAAACCAAAGTGGATATGTCAATGTAAGAAACAGTCGTGCCATCTTGGGCTACCTTCATGAAGCCAAAGTGAGTAGCCAGCCCGGTGATGAATGATCCAACTGCAATGTGGCCAGTCTAGCTCTGAGAAACTCGTAATCTGATGGTGCGACAGTGTCTGATAAAGAGGAGGCTGGCATTACACCACCTTCCCCGAACCATGCACCATAAAGGGAAAAGGTCATTCCCAGTAATCATGCCAGTGCTCTCCTTGCGGCCATGGAGGGTCCCAGATAACCACTGATGGCACACCCGAAGTGCTGGGTCTCTGATGCCGCTGGCCTTTGAGATGCTAGGGATGAAGCAAGCCTATCCTGTAATCTCCCTTCAGAAGGCTGCTGGCCTTTAAGTTTTTGGGTGCCATCTCAAAGCACCCCTATACTCATCGGTCAGAATGGACTCCGGTGTCTCGAAACCTTAGACGACGTTGAAATTTGCCAACGTCATCTTTCGGACTTGTCCCATCATGAAAAAGGAGACCATGTGCGGAAGGACTGGGTCATCTATCTGCGGTACCTCCTCATCCTCCATGTCGCCCTCATCCGCCTCCTGCTTTAGTGCAGGTGGGGGTGCAGGGTCCCACTCCTGGCATGTGGAGATGAAGTCAATAGTGGGACGTCTGTATGCCTGCTCTGTGATGTCCACTATCCTCTCCCATCCCACGGCTGTGAGGTATGCCATGACCCGCTACAGTAGACCATGCTCCTCTAGAAGTGTTGTGTCTAGGGCTCTAGTGGGATGATAGTCAAAGGTCCTCAGAACTGTGTACCGATCTATGTGCTCTGGTGGTACGGGAGTATCATAATGCGTAGGCTGAGCCCAGGGTGATGGCGTCGAGGTGGTGGATCAGGAAGTGATGATATGGATTGTGTGGAAGATGCTGCACCCTGTGGTGGCTGAGCCTGTGTGGTCAGAGCACGTTTCCCATGAGTGCGAGATAGGTCGTCACCTGCCATAACTGCACAAAAGAAGCATAACCCAAAAAAAATGCAGCAGTAAGGGTAGTGCAGAAAAAGAATGGCCATTGTGTGGCTGACCACGACTGTGGTAATATTGACCACGACCTTGGTAATAATTACCACGGCTGTGGTAAGAATTACCACGACTCTAGTAAGCCTTAGCACGGCTGTGGTAAACATGATCACGGCTATGGTAAAATTTTCCACGGCTGTGGTCTTTGTCAGAAAACAAGTTTTCTTCTATTTTTTTTTGAAATTAATATGACTAAAAAAAAAAGAAATTAACATATGGTGAATAAAAATGCATGCTGACAAATCATGGAAAGCTTACTCCAATGCTAGGGTTGCCAAGGGTGGGGGAGACAGAACAAAGAAAGTATGAGAGAACCACAGGTGGTGGTAACTGACCACCCCCATGACTATATATAGCGATGTGCGGACCATGGCCGTGGTGACTTGACCACGGCTGTGGTGAACCTCTGGTCTCCCTTTTTTCTTTTTTTAACTGGAGAACTTACCACGGCCGTGGTGAATGTTACCATGGCCATGGTCGTCTCTGACGTCCTCTTTACCAACTGTTCAAGAAGTAGTTGAACAATGGTAAATATATGAGTGAGTAGGTATGGGCCAGGTCATGAAATGGGAGATGCTCATGTAAAGAGAGTTTGTGTTCTCTTTAAATGAAGGGACCTTTAGCAACTGAAAAATGCATGTGAATGCTCTCTTATGGATATAGTTCAGTGTTAGAGTTGGGTCAGGTTCAGATGTCATGAAGAAAAAGAATATCAATGTTATGTTTTTGGGAACCTGACCCTTCTCTAACAACCTAGCCTATTCATAACAACCTAGAAAGATATGCAGTGAATTATTTATTTATTATTTTTTTACTGGACAACTAACCACGGTTGTGGTAAAAGTTACCACGACTGTCCAGTTTCACCACGGCCGTGCTTAACTTACCACGGTCGTGGTCGTATATGACGCCATTGGGAAAATCTGGGAGCAGAGCTGTGGTCAGTTAATACCACTGTTTGGCTTCTACCACCACGGCCGTGCTTAACTTAGCACAGCCATGGTCCCCACATGCAGACTGAAACAATAAGAAACTTAATCCTAGCTACAAAAAGAGAAAAGAAAAGAAAAGAAAAAAAAATGAATGTAACCTAAAGTTAATAAAATGAGAGGATACAATGGGTAATGAACCCAGCTCCCACAGGTTGCCTCCTGGGTAGCGCTTGTTTAACGTCCTGAGCCTGACGGATGAAAAGGGAACTCAGTTCATCCCTGGAAGTGCGCAATGAAGCGCACCTGTTGCAGACTTGCATCATATGTTTTCACTCTATGTCCATTTATTTTGAAGGTAGAACCATCTTCTTTCTGTAGCTCTAGTGTCCCAAAGGGGAACACTTTGTGTACAGTGTAAGGTCCATTCCACCTTGAGCGGAGTTTTCCAGGGAACAGATGTAGGCGAGAGTTGTAAATGAGGACCTTCTCGCCTACATGGAACTGCCTCTGTCTAATACGAGCATCATGCCATTTTTTGGATCTCTGCTTGTAAATCTTGGCATTCTCGTATGATGCAAGATGGAACTCATCAAGTTCATTCAGTTGCATCAACCTGTTGGTACCTGCAAGCTCAGAATCAAAGTTTAGAAATTTCAGAGCCCACATGGCTCTGTGTTCTAACTCAACAGGTAAATGACAGTTTTTCCCAAACACAAGTCTGCAAAGAGACATCCCAATGGGAGTCTTAAAAGCAGTTTTGTAAGCCCAAAGTGCGTCATCTAATTTGATAGACCAATCTTTCCTAGACGCGCTTACAGTTTTTTCCAAAATCCTTTTCTACTCCCTATTGGAGAGCTCCACTTGACCACTTGTCTGTGGATGGTAAGGAGTAGAGACCTTGTGAGTTACTCCATATTTGGCCAAGAGCCCATCAAACAATTTGTTGCGGAAGTGAATACCACCATCACTAATGATTGCTCTAGGAGTGACAAATCTTGTAAAAATGTTTTTCTTCAGGAATTTAATCACACTCCTAGCATCATTAGTAGGCAGTGATATAGCTTCTACCCACTTTGATACATAGTCCATAACAACCAAGATATATTCATTACCAAAAGATTTGGGGAAAGGATCCATAAAGTCTATTCCCTACACATCAAACATCTCCACAACCAACATGTTATTTTGAGGCATCTCAAATCGCCTCGACAAAGCGCTAGTGCACTGACGTCTATCACAAGCCTTCACAAATGTATGTGCATCTTTGTAGAGGGAAGGCCAGTAAAAACCACACTGAAGCACTTTATGGGCGGTCCTCATAACGCCTGAGTGTCTGCCGGCTTCCAAAGAGTGACAATGGTTTAAGATGGAAATGACCTCATCGTAAGACACACACCGCCTTACCAGGTTGTCACCACACACCTTGTATAGAAAGGGGTCATCCTAAAAATACTTCCTTGCTTCTGATGTTAATCTCTTCTTCTACTGATAATTGAATTCAGGGGGAAATACTTGGCAGGCTAAATAGTTAACTATATCAGCATCGCATAGAGTGGGACATAATAGAAGCCTTCTCTTTCATGAAATTGGCTTTTAGAATAAAATTTAATACGAATATTAGGTACAAAAAAGGATGTTTCATTGAAAAAGACTTGATCTAGTTTGACAATAATACGAAATCAGATTTATACTGTGAATTATGAACAACTTTTTTCTCTTCTTGTTAGGTATACTAGCGGAACTGATGAAAGTGGGGTATGTGCTTTAAGAAGAGAATACGACTCTTTTAAAGAAGTATATTGTAAAAATATAAAATTAAAATTACAAATTATAAAAATACAACTCTTAATTCAAAGGAATTTACTAATATACAAGTACTTATTTTTTAAAAAATATTTTGTTAACAGGTTATAATTTTAGTTTTTTTAAAATACACTAATTAAAAGTATAACTTACTGACATATTCCTTTTGAAAGGTTGAAGCAAGATGAATCAGGACTCATGTATTTCTTTTGGAACATATTCGAGGTGCATGCACACCAAAAGGGAGAGGGATGTGTGATCTAGCGGAAGTTAACCTTCATCATTATCATCACGTTTTATCCTTAAAATCAGATTTGTCTAAAATGAGAGATTTATTTTAAAAAATAAAATAAGAAGTTATAATCATTAGTTGAATTTCTTTTTGTTGAAATTATAGTTAAATGGTATGCTCATATACTGAACATCTTAGTCTGAACTCTGAACCCGGGTAATGCCTAGTGAATTGGAAAATCAATAGGTGATATTTCAAATTGCAATCCTCTAATATATATATATATATATATATGAAGCCTGAGAATGCATGATTATTTATCTGCGGAGATTAAATAATATGTGTAGTTATTTAAATATTAATTATTAAATTTTCATTCAAATGATTATAATTTCTCACCTTTTTTCTAAAATGAATCGCTTTACGGCTAGATAATTTTTTTATCAAGATTTATAATAACACACGTATCCTCTTTTGACCAGATGATTAATAACACATATTTCATCCCTTTGTTGTTTTTTGGTCCAATCTATCCTTTTGTCATTAAGTAGACTAGACTATACATTTTTGTTTATTTTTATTTCAAAGCATGTTCAAGCCCAAACGTTGGGTGTTCTAAAGTGGGCTTACTACTAGTTCTATAAAGGAATATACCCGGTGGGGTTGTCCATAATTTCTATGCTAGTTCTGGCAAGCACAAGAGGGATTTATTGAAGGCACCTCCTGTTTTTTCCTGGTACATCCCATTAAAATTAATTAACAACTATACGGACTATTTTACCCTTTTTCCTTTTATAAAATACATTATGGATTGTATAATCCGTAATTGTATATAGTATTACGGATTCATCAATCCGTAATTATATAAAATACATTACGGATTGTATAATCCGTAATTGTATAAAGTATTACGGATTGTACAATCCGTAATACTATTAATACAATTACGGATTATGCAACCGTAAACATTCTAACACATTACGGATTGTGTAATCCGTAATACATTTGTATTACGGATTGAACAATCCGTAAGGCTTGTCCAGGGGCTCATAAAATTTATCGTCAAAGTTAAATTGTAATGACTGCGAGACATTCTGCGATCAGGCTGCAATTCTCAGTACATGGGAGGGCAGCTTATAATCAATGCTTATGTTATCAAAATTAACCGACTCCATATCCAAGGGATTCCAACCATCCGTATCATTGAGGACGTCACACCGCCATATCTGATCATACACGTCGTCTTTGTACCTAAAAAAACTTTTGAAATCCAAATAATTTCTTTCTCGATTTAGTAATTATTTTTTACATATACGTAAAAATAACAATTTCCATTTTAGTTAATAAGGACTCAATTCACGTACGGCATGCATGCATAACCAACTAAACTAAACTAATTAACGAAATTATAAAAGGTGGTGAGTATTACATACATACATGTTATCATAAGGTGGAGGCAATTGTTTGGAGCCAACGTCAAGCTTGACCTCAAGTATTAATAGCACCTGTGGAGTAACGGTTGACATGATTGGATAAATGGAAGTGTTCAAAGGGCATAGCTCCAATGAAGCAATGCAAGGGGTTGTGTTGCCACTTTTTACAAGGCACACGTCTATGCTTTCACTTTCACTTGACAGAGTGTGAATAACCTCCGTGATCCAGTAATCGAGACCAGTGAGATTGATTTTGGCCGCAAGATTGACTCCAATATACAGGTCGAAAGAAGGGTCTTCGTTTTTGTCATCATAATTTCCATATGAAAAGAAAGCCCTTATCAGTTACTTTTTTATGCATTACGGATTGCTCAATCCGTAATACATAAAAATGTATTACAGATTGCATAATCCGTAATATATTACGGATTGTGCAATCCGTAATACATTTTTATGTATTACGGATTATGCAATCCGTAATGCATAAAAATGTATTACGGATTGCACAATCCGTAATATAAATGTGTTACGGATTGTGCAATCCGTAATACATTTTTATGCATTACAGATTGCTCAATCCGTAATGCATAAAAATGTATTACGGATTAAACAATCCGTAATACAAATGTATTACGGATTGTTCAATCCATAATAATCAAACCATAACTTTGAATTTTGTATTCGAAGGGTAAAAAGGTTATGTTGGTTACGCAGAGAAGCAAGTGAAAGGATTAATAGAGACAGTGAGAAGGTGCGATGCAGTGAAGAGGAAGATGGCGAGAAGAAGAGAGTGAACGTGGAGAGAAGGGTAAGTTGGGAATTTTATAAGTCTTGGAGGTGCACCAAGCAAAAAATGGGGTGCCTTAAGTAATGCCCAGCACAAGAATCTCGTATGTTGCGAACGCAAGCCTCTGCATAAGAAACCACGCTAGGATTTATACACATTATATACTTAATAAAATAAAAGATAAATAACCTATTTAGTTCCTTAACTATGTATTTGTTGACAATTTAGTCCTTACATTTTGAAATGACCAATTTAGTCTACAACTGTGCAAATGTTGCAACAAATTAGTTCAACTGCTAAACATATTGACAATTTGGCCCTTAAAGTATGATACTTAATGTCAGAGTGGTCCTGATACTATATTACTTACTAACAAATTAGTCCACAATATACATGACTTATAATAAATAGTTTGACTAATTTATCGCAATATTTGCATATTTATGGACTAAATTAATCATTTCAAAAATTTATGGAGTAAATTGTAAGTAAATACATAGTTCATGGACTAAATAAACTATTTACCGTAAAATAAAATGGGAAACTTACCGAGTAATTGAGAAAGATAGTAAACTAAAAAATAATTCTAATTTTTCTTACAAATCTTCTTATACTTTAACAAAATTAAAAAGTATTTTTCCAAATAAAACTAAGTGTCATTTAAGGTTTTTTACAAGATTAAGAAAGACAATAAATAACTTAACGAGTAGAAATTTTTATTAAATTAACCTCATAAATTGTTGAAAAATTAATGCATGTAGTACTCAAAAAGCATCACATCAACTTTTTATCCAAAGAATGAATATAATTGTACCCATATGACTTAGGACCTCTAGACACATATGACCATGAACTCTTGGACCATACCTAGGAGGTCTCATCCAACTGGTGGTGAGCTGAACAGGTGTGAGCCCCTCAAAGATCTCGTGGCCTCATCAAAGAATGAAGGATTTAATTTATCTTAATTCAATTCCTAAGAAGATAATATTATTAGCTAACTTTGAATTAACATCCTATTAAGACCAAGGTGAGGCCCATGGACCTTATGGCCAATAGAATGTGCATATAAATGGTTAGATTCTTGAGGTAACATACATATTATTCTCATTTATTACTTTCATTTACTATATTGGAGTGATATATTACTTAAGTGTCAAAGTGCCCTTTTGCAAGTATCCACCCGCTTTGACTTGCGATGAAAGACAAGAGAGAATGCGAAGGTAGACACGAAGGATTCGGAGACACAAGAAAATGAGCAACAAAGTGAATAATAATAATAATAATAATAATAATAATAATAATAATAATAATAATAATAATATATATGCTTATTTGAGAATGTCTTATCTTAAAAAAATAATTAATAATATATATTTAAAATTCTTTATAAGTATTATACTCCTAGTAGCAGTAATGATATAATACATATAACTGTAAAATAAAATAAATAAAATGCTATAAATATAAAGTAAAAACATGTATATATTTTTTAAATTAAATAATTAAAATTTTGAAAATTTAAATTTTTAAGTTCAAGTAATATTTTTCTTCACAAATCAAATTAAAAACAAATCTATAATATTATATCATTTGAGTTAGTATTTTTTTTTTTATAAAATACATGTAAGATTTGTAAATTAAATTTTTTAATCATTCCTTTTATTTATTGTATATAAAGTATTGTAACTTAATTTATTTAATATGTAAAAGATCGTAAAAGTTATAAAGTATGTAAAAAAATTACATTTAATTATTTGTAGTAAATAAAATTCAATTTACTATAATCCAATATATAAAATAAATCATAGTAATTCATTTAAAAGAACAATTAAACATAGAAATAAATTTATAAATTACTATACATATTTATAACTATATATGCATTATATTAATGCAATTTACTATAACTAAATATGTAAAATAAAATGTGTAATGAGAAAAAAATGTTTATATTGATTTGTTAACATATATTTCATGGTAGTTTATTTTAAATAACAAATAAACATATAAATGAATAGACAATTTCCTATATATATTTATAACTATATAAATATTATATTAGTGCAATTTACTATAATTAAATATATAAAATAAAAAGTGTGATGAGAAAAGAATGTTTAGATTGACTTGTTATGAAATAATTCATAGTAGTTTATTTAAAATATCAATTAAATATTGAAATTAATAGATAAATTACTATGTAAATTTATAACTATATATGTTTTATATTAATTCAATTTACTATTAAATATAAAAATAAAAAGTGTGACGACAGAAAATGTTTATATTGATTTCATAACACAATTCATTGTGGTTTATTTAAAAAACAATTATGCATATAAATTAATAGATAAATTACTATATATGTATTATATTAATGCATTCACTATAATTAAATATATAAAATAAAATAGTTGATGAGAAAAGAATGTTTAGATTTATTTGTTATCAAATATTTCATAGCTTTTTATTTAAAATAACAATTAAACATAGAAATGAATAGATAAATAAATTACTATATATATTTATAGCAATATATGTATTATATTAATGCATTGTATTATATTCAAAAATATAAAATAAAACGTGTGCTGAGAATAGAATGTTTAGATAGATTTGTTAACACATACATTCATAGTGATTTATTTCAAATAACATTTAAACATAGAAATTAATAGATAAATTTCTATGTATAATCATAACATTATATGAATTATATTAATGTACATTATTAATATAATATTTTTTGAAGAGTATTAATGTAATAATATAAAACTTTAAATTATATAGTAATTCATGTATTATTTTCTATGTTTAATTTTTATTTCAAATAAACTACCATAAATTATTTTATAAAATATTTTTTGCCAAATAAAATAGAAAATAATTTTTTTGCCTATATTTTCCTAATAAATTTTATTAATATAAAAACTATATATTTAATTATATAGATATTATTCTATATAACCGCTAGAAGTGTTAGTACAATTGCACAAAGTTGTGTTCAAAACCCATGGCCATGGAAGAATTAAGCGATGACCTACTTGCTGAAATTCTTCACCGTTTACCACTTCATTTTCTTCTTCAATGCAAATCCGTTAGCAAACAACGATTCCTGAGTGTGATTTCTGATCCACGCTTCTTTCACCCACGTCTGACTCGTCACCAATTATCACCTGGTGCTTTTGAAACGCACACACAATTCCTCCTCTTTCACTTTGATTTCAATTCCAATTTCGAGAAGGTGATGCTTTTCTCCATAGATTCCAATAAAACACCTCATATATTAAAAGGGTCTGATTTTTTTCCTCCTTCGTGGCCTCAAGATCATGCTCGAGTTAGAGTGAGAGCCGCACATTACGACCTTCTCCTGTGCAGTAGTACTACTCAGAACAATTGTTACACTCACTATTTCGTATGCAACCCTTTTACAAAACAATACGTTGCTTTGCCACCAATACGTAGGAGTCTTACACTGGCTCGTGTCGGCTTCATCTGTGACCAATCTCTTTCAAGGTTTCGGGTTGTGCACATCCCCATCGATTGTTTTCAATACGTTTCAACATTTCGAGTAAACATGTTTTCGTCTGAGACAGGTAAATGGAGTGCTTCTACTGTTACCATCCCACATGATGACGAGGTTCTATTGTCACAGTCGTGTTCTAAGAACATTCTTGTCTGTGATGGGAAGTTTGTTTGGGTGATGAAGAAACACGGTCTTTTTGTGTGTGATCCCTTTAATGGTTGGAATTTCGAGTGGCGAATAATACCCATGCACAGAGGTTGTGCTTGGCTTCCTTTAGCCCATACAGAATGGGATGTATGCCATGGGATATGCAATGGCCGAGTTAAGACGTGTGTATTTTCAAGAAGAGATTCAGAATCTAGAGTTTTTGAACTCGTGAATTTTGAGGAAGAGACATGGTCCACCAGTGTGTATCGGTTTGATATGAGAGGAGTTAGTATCAACGATATTGAATTGTTGGCTTTTCACCCTAATTGTGAACATATGATATATTTTTATTCAAATAAAGGTGTTTTCTTGTGTGATTATAAAAACAAAAAACTGGAGTGTCTGTACACAGCAGCAGCGGATGAAGATATGTGTGTTCCGGGTAGTGTTATGTCACTTGTTCTCCCTGGATGGCCAACCCCAGTTCCTACCTTGAATGCAGCCAAGCTCCAAGAATAATGCAGCCAAGCTCTATGATGGCTCTCACTCATATTTATATGTAATCAAAGTTTAATTAATTGTTTTGTTTATTTTCATAAGAGGATGATTTGGAAATTTTGATTGTGCCGCATCTCTGTGTGCACATGTTATGTTGCATCTCTAATGTATCTCTTTGGTATTATTTTTAATTATGGTTCATCTGAATAGTTATGTTTGAGTTATTATTATTAATTATATATTCACCGTCTCTTTCGTCTTATTTCTTCCTCATTGTTTTTTCCTATTTATCTCTATTTACTCTTATCACATTATTTATCAAATCCATCACTTTCTTTCTGTTTATTTCTTCTCTCTTTCTTAATTCCACCCTTACACCCCAAAACTAGAGTGGATGTTTACCATTTTGCATGGTGCTATACAGTAGTTCACGCAACAAAATAGATGAAATCAAAATGAAAGAAAAGGTGCATGATCATTTAGGAATAGAGAAATACTAATTACAGGTTTGATTGTATAAATTCAATCAATATATTTCATACGTTTTATCAATTTTCTTTTTCGAATAACAATATATTGTATACAAACTTTGAAATTCAAAATAACAATATTGAAAAACTGTAATACATGTAAAGATTTGTTTTAATAGTTAATTATCATGAAAAAGTTGAAATTTAAGGATAATACAAGAAAATAATAGAAAATTTGCTATATTCTAAAGTACTTTAAAAGACTAAAACTACAACACAAAAATTATTAAGAAGACTCAATAATGTCATGAATTTGTATATACCTCTCTTAAAATTGAAAATGTATTTTGATAGGCCAAAATTAAAGGCAGGCACGCACATGAATTAATTAGAAATAATGTGAGATAATCTTATGACGTATGACAATAAATAAATGATTTTGTGTACATATCTAAGCACAGAATTTTAAAATAGATTTCTTACTAACTTATTATGATCCTGATTTAGGGTCACAAAATTAATATGACAAATAAAAATATAAAGAGGCATTTCACATGATATCACTTCATGAAAAATAAAAAAGACAATATGTGAAACATCCCCAAGAGTGTTGGCTGGAAACAAAGTCAGGTATCACATTAAAAAGCCGTATTTAGCAAGGCTTTTGGCGATTTAATTAGTTGGCATCTATCAAGCATGGGCTCTGACACGGACACCAGACACGACACTGACATGGACACTCTGACATGGCTAATGTCTAAAATATAGGACACGGAGACACCGCATATACACATAAAAAGAGAGACTATAATGAAATAAAATATGAGTAACATATAATAAAATATCTAAATTGATGGTATATTAATCTTTTTAAACCAACGTTATATGTTTTTTTTATGATAACAAGCCTCAAAAAAGGTGAGAGACATTATTTTTGTTAATATTTTATATTATATTTTAAGCTGACTTTTTCCAAAGTTAAAAAATGCATATTTTTTAAATAATATTAATGTGTATCCATCCATATGGGAATGCCCCTTCAAGTGTCCGAGTTGTGTAAAGGTGTCGGCTCAAGTGTCCAAGCCAACAAAAAATAATTTTTTAATTGGACACCTAATAAGAAGTGTCGGACAAGTGTCGAACAAGTGTCGGTGTCGGAAACGTGTCCAACACGGCGACACTTCAAACAAGAAAGGTGTCCGTGCTTCATAGGTTGGCATCCTTGAGGGAGTGAAGCTGCTTCCTCACTTCATCAAAGTAAAGACTATAGTTACTGTGAATCTGAGCAAGCACCATAATAGTTGGGTGTTCAGGAGAGCTTATATATATAGGTCATGTAGTGGGTGCTTCTTGTGTTATTTGTTTGAGCGGTTGAGCTTATACGGTTTGTGGCTTGGACTTGAAGATTGGAACTCGACAACTCTTTCTTGACTAAGAATGAAAGAAAACAACCAGGATTTTGAAAAGAAAAAAAAATCTTGTAATATTTGCATTTGTAGATAATAGGAATAGGAATACATTGAGGTTGAGATGCAGAGAAGAGGGTCAAGTCTCATGCATTGGATCATTCTTTCTTGTTTTTTATTCTTTTTGTAAGCTGATTTATCATCTAGTTTCTGGTTTAACAATCTTCCAAAGTGCGAAATCAATGACCCGACTTTCACCTCATAATTATATTTTTGGAATGTTTGATAGGTTCAACCTTATTTCACAAAGTTCCTGGCAGCTGCACTAGAGCTTCTCACATGTTGCTCCTGCTTAGTGGAAGTAGGTTGCCTTAATTAATCGTGTTCAGGTCTGGATCGATTTTATTTTTTAATTATGAGTTCCACCTTCTTTTTTTATTCCAATTTCAAATTGTCAGCTTTTTTTTTTTGTTTAGAAAAAAATTAGTCGACAGTTGTTTGGTGGTTTTTATTTCTTTTTAAATTGCATCCTAATCTGTCATCTGGTTTTCATAAAGTAGTGCATATTATAGAGCTTTGCTTGTCATGAGTATAACGATGTTTTACACATTGATGCAACCACGTGCTTGACTATTCTGAAGCCAAGTTAGGGAAAAAACTCTTATGAAGTTTTCCTCTAAAGTGAATAAGGTTACAATGCTTGGGAGGGAACTAGTTTTACTCTTAAATTTCAGTGAATTAAGATTACAATGCACTTTAAATTAAGGGTTTACATGCCTTTATTTGTTATAAGCCAATCTCTCTTTAGAACTTGTTAAAGTGTCCCCTTGGTGGTTAGTTAGGAAAACAGTTAACCGTACCTCACCATTTTTCTCTCAAAATAAATTACATTGATCGTGAATATAATAATGTAGAAATTTATTGATATATTAAAATAACAGAAAGGAACGTGTTTATATAAATTTTATTTTTATTTTGTAGACAAAAATAATTTTTTAAGTAATTAAGCTTTAAGTTTTATAATTCTTTTTTAACTCTTATCAATTTTTTGTTTAAAGGTTACATATTTTATTAAAAATTGAAATAAATAACATAAATAGAGTAATAATTAAAATAAATTGTAGTATAAAAAAATTCCAAAAAATAGTATAATAATTATGGATTTTTCCTTAATTAAAAGGGGATAAAGAAGGAATTGTATTAAAACAATGGGGATAAAAATTGAAAAATACTAATACGTTAAACTATGAGTTCAAACACAATTTCAACTACTATATAGAAATGTGCTACAATTCTTTTTCTTTTCGTCGAAGGCGGTACAAACATTGGTATGATACTTTATCATTTTTTATCTTCCTATCTTACATGCCTTCTCTCAAATTGGCTAAAAGACCTTTCTACTTTTTTTATTTTTATTATTTGTCTTTAATCAACTTGTTTGTACAAATTCATCGTGTCTGTCATCAAATAGACAATATCAAAAATGCATAAAGACAATATTCTACTTTATATGGGGTGTATTGTGGACAGCTTCTAAGGTGGACCACTATCATAAGTGGTCCACCATGTATCATTAATACTGGCCTTTAGATTAATCTAAGGTCCATCATCTTATTATGCACCCTCTACATCAGAATATTCCTCTTTTTACTCTCCATCCCTTTCCTTGGTCTCCGACAACCCCCCATCGCCTCCGGCTGTCGCATCGCACTCCAACTGTTCGGCATATTGCTTCCGGCGGCCCCATCACCACTGTAACAGCAACCCAATATGCATATTTTGCATCCACTCTCTTTCTGATTACATTTATAGAGGAAGCAGTGAGTGCACCCAAACCCAATCCAAAATATATGAATCTATAGTTAATTCGTTCTTCACCATGAGAAGTGGTTATCCTTCTTTTTCCTCTTCCAGTTGTTCGCGTTTCTAGTCATCGGTTCTCCGATCAAAATGCCTCGCGTCGCCGACGGATAAAGCCACTTGAGAAAGCTCCGACCACGGCTTCTCCTGTCGCCTTGGCACCCTCGACCTCGTACTCCTTGGAATTGGCGCTAGAGCCGACATCTTCATTATCACTAGCACCGTTGCTGACGACGTTGGACTTGGTACATCTCCATTTTTATTACAAAAACGTTGTTCCTTAAAGCACTTCAAAACCCAAATCAAGGTTGCCCCAAATGTAAACGATGGTTGGTGATTGTGTGCATTCAGATTTGGATTTTGGATCCCATAACTGCTGATGAAGAAAATCGATTAAAAAATAAGATCGGTGTAAAAAATGAAATCAATACAAATTCGTGATGAATCTTAGGAGAAATTGAAGAGGAGATTCTAACTTTCTGGTAATATTGCGATGAACACAAAAGAAAGCGGAAAAAAAATTACAGATCTAAAGAACTCATCGCGTCGATCTTAGCAGTGGCGACGTTCTAGGCAGGCGGCGGCGTCTAAGGTTAGAATGACAACATGGAGGCATCGTTGGAGGTCTCGACGGGGTTGCCGGAGGTCTCGGCCGGGTCGTCGGAGGTAGCAGAGGGATGCTAGTGGGGGGAGTAAAAAAGGGAAAGTTCCAATGTAGAGAGTGTATAGTAAGATGGTGGACATTAGATTAATCTAAAAGCCAATATTAACGATGCATGGTGGACCCCTTATGAAAGTGGTCCACCTTAGAGACAGTCGTGTATTGTGAATTAATTCTATTATAGGAACATTTGTCTTATTGTGTCTTTTTTTTAACACAATTACATTGATGTGGATCACCATATTTTTTTGCCTTTTTTTTCCCCTTTCACATGTCTTATTTTGTGTGCCCTTTTCACGCCTTTCAATTAATATTGATGAATAAATTAAAAAATTAAATACATATTTTTTAAATAATGTCATTTACAAATATTTGGAAACATATTAATTGATAGGTATTATTGTGAAATTGATTTTCTTGATTGGTATAATAACTACTATTCTTGTGGAAAAAAAACTTGATTAATAATTCAAATATGGAGATTCACAACAAGGAAATAATAAAGGGAAAAAAACTTGATTAATAATTCAAATAGGGGATTCACACCAAGGAAATAACAATAATACAAAATCAGATATATGCTGTGAATTATGAACAACTTTTTTCTCTTGTTGTTAGGTATACTAGCGGAACAGATGAAAGTGGGGCATGTGCTTTAAGAAGAGAATTCGACTCTTTTAAAGAATAATATTGTAAAAATATAAAATTATAAATAACTATTAATTCAAAGGAATTTATTAACATACAAGTACGTATTTTTAAAAAAAATATTATGTTAACAAGTTATAATTTTAGTTTTCTTAAATTACACTAATTAAAAGTATAACTTACTGACATATTCCTTTTGAAAGGTTGCAGCAAGATGAATCAGGGCTCATGTATTTCTTTAGAGCATCCACAATAGCAATCCTTTGCATTGGTTCTTAAGTTATTTTTTGTGAGTCCCATGTTGCCATATCATCTTTAAGAACCCTATCAACTTTTTACTCAAATGGTGAACTTACTAAGAACTTAAATTGGGTCCCACATATTACCCCACATGTTTATAATTTTATATTTATATATTTTTGCTTTAAAATAATAATTGATTTGTAATTTAATTTTGAAATAATAAATATGCCAAAAAGTATATATATATATTCTTCAAGCATAATTTGTTTCTTCGAAAATTAATAAATTAAAAAAAAAATACATTATATTAATTTTGGGTTCACAATAAATTTAAAATTAAGAAAAATACATAACAATAAATATCATCGTAAAATACATTTTAATTTGCATTTTCCTCATGTTGGAAACGTTCCCAAATGTGTTCCATCAAATCTGCTTGAAGTTGCTTATGAATTTCCTTTTGCCGCATGTGTGCCCTCCTTCTTAGATATGTTTCAAAATTGGAATGAGGACCATTAGATACTTCAGTGGTTGACATGTCGTTGTCTAGATGATCATAAGAATAATAAAAACTACTATCATATGTGTGTCGTTCATCCTCAACAATCATATTATGCAATATTATGCATGCATACATTATATCCTTCATTGTATCCATGTGCCAAGCACGTGCGGGGCCACGTATAATTGCAAATCGAGATTGGAGCACTCCAAAAGCCCGCTCGACATCCTTTCTAGTTGAATCTTGTCGTTGGATGAACAACTTTCTCTTATCTCCTAACGACATTGGGATAGTCTTGACAAACATAGCCTACTTAGGATATATTCCATCTGCTAGATAGTACCCCATATTATATTGGGTTCCATTCACCATATATTGCACCGTTGGAGCTTGTCCTTGCAAAACGTCATTAAACAAATTAGAATTAAATTGGTTTAAGACGTTTATATCATTTTTTGCACCTGCAACACCAAAAAAATGCATGCCAAATCCACAAGTCCTGTGATGCAACTGCTTCGAGCATAATTGTGGCTTTACCATGATCACCTTGAGTAAATTGACCTTTCCAAGCTACAGGAAAATTTTTCATTCCTAGTGCATACAATCAACTGAACCTAACATACCTAGAAAGCCACGTGCCTCCCCCATCAGTAGTAGGTGTTGAATGCCATTGTTGTTAGGTCTTCTCAAGTACTCAGCCCCAAATGTTTGGTTCACACCTCTTACAAATCTCTCTAGGCATTTTAGTGCAGTAGTTTCACCAATTCGAACATAGTCATCCACACTGTCAGCAGGTGATCCGTATGCCAATATACGAATAGCGGCAGTGCATTTCTGCAATGGTGAAAGACCCATTCTGCCAGCTGCATCGAACCTTGTTTGGAAGTACTCATCATGATTGCCCAGGGCATCTACAATTTGTTTAATTTTTTTGTCTAAAAGCCAAAAGGAAAAAGTTCTCCTAATGCTGCTGCCTCCTCGCCAATAATTGAAAGACGCGAACGATACTGCCTCTCTCTTTAATATGTTACTTTTAAGAAAAAAAATTATTTTTTTATTGCTATGAACTCGTTCGTCCACGCTGGCGATCCAATTACACACTACAACGGATGAACGTTGAACAATAAAATCGACCTTGCTATGAACAGTGGAACGAACCCCCGATAAAGGTGCTCTTAGAGGACATATTCGAGGTGCATGCACACCAAATAAGGGAGAGGGATATTTGATCTAGCGGAAGTTAACTTTCATTACTATCATCACATTTTATCCTTAAAATCAGAGTTGTCTAAAATGAGAGATTTATTTTAAAAAATAAAAATAAGAAGTTATAATCATTAGTTGAAATTTTATTGTTAAAATTATAGTTAAATGGTATGCTTATATACTGAACATCTTAGTCTGAACCCGGGTAATGCCTAGTGGATTGGAAAATCAATAGGTGATCTTTCAACTTGCAATCCGCTTATTAGATATATGAAACCTGAGAATGCATGATTATTTATTTGCGGAGATTAAATTATATGTGTCGTTACTTAAATATTAATTATTAAATTTCCATTCAAATGATTATAATTTCTCACCTTATTTGTTAAAATGAATCCCTCTATGGCTAAATGATTAATGACACATATTTCATCACTTCCTTGGTTTTTGGTCCAATCTATCCTTTTGTCATTAAGTAGACTAGACTATACATTTTTGTTTGTTTTATCTCAAAGCATATTCAAGCCTAAGCGTTGGGTGTTCTAAAGTGGGCTTACTACTAGTTCTATAAAGGAATATACCCGGTGCTTGTCCATAATTCCTTGGCAATTGTTAAATATACCCCAATTAATGGTTAAACATACCTCTTTTGTAATATTTTTTCCAAAATTATCCCCGGGTTCCATGCTCTTCATTCTAGGAGGCACTGTTTGTGCTTCTATCAAACGTGCCAATGAAAGTGTTTTATAAGATTAGTTAATAAATGCAAAATGACATAAATGGATATAATTAATTGTTTGACTGAAAAAGGTAAAAAAAGATTTGAAATAAATTAATGAGGATAAAAATAAAAAAAGAAAAAAATAGTAACTTATAAGCTAACTTATTTTTTTAAGCTACAAGTTAGAAGCTATTTTTTTTACAAGCAAAGAATTTTATTGGAAAAAAAAATGTCGGTAACACAAGATGTGTCAAGCTTACAAGTCATAAAAAAAAAAAAACATAAATAAGATAGATGCATAAAGCTTACAAGTCATCTATTTGCATATACCTCCCTACAAATCAGTAACAAAAAATGAATACAATATTGCATAAAGCTATAGCTTTTGTTGCAAATCTCACATGGCCAACAACCAAACTTACCAAACTCACATTACCCACACCAACAACAGAATAACCATGAGCTACCCACACCAGCAATAGAATTAACATGAGGTATCAACATTAACATGCAAAAATCGTAGAGATAGATCCCATAACATCTACCTGATCATATCATGACAAAATTTTCATTTCTTAATACAAAACTTGGCTACAGTAATAGACCAACCACCATACCAGTACACACTCTTCCATACTTTTCAAATCTAATAAATTTATAAAGTCTTTTTAAATGTTATAAATCTCTATTATATAAATCCATTAAAATCTAAACTACAAAATCTTGATTATAAAAGCCTTTTAAAAATTCTTATAAGTCATTACATTCTTACATAAATTTTTAAAATCTACATAACTTTTTTATACCAAGATAGTCTTTTAAAATCTTAATCCAATATTATACCTCCAAACCAATAACTTGTACGAATTCATGCTCACTACTCTACTAAGGATTTCCCACATAAGTAAATGTCTCAAATCAGTCTCCCAACCCTGCTAGTATTTGAACTAAAAAATCTATCTGCTTATCACTGATAAAAAAAAAAAAAAAAACTAGTAACTTAAACATGATGTATAATTACAACGACAATAGAAACAAGCTTACGACATAAGATAAAGGACAAATAGTGTACAAAGAAGTAAACAAGAAAATCAAATTAATTATTTAAGTAGTCCAATGCTTTAGAGGAGTTGTCCAAGTCTAATCCTAAGGAACTGGTCTGCCAAAAGTGATTTCCCTTTCATAAGCTTTTTAGATACTTGATCCATGGTTGGGCGAGAACATGGATTTTCACTCAAACAAGAAAATGCCAAACTTGCAACCAAAATGACATCCCCAACAATTGATTTCAGAGGTTCAGGAGGTCTTTTGTGTAACACATCAATTAGTAGCAAATTACCCGTCGCTGAATATGAATATAACAATGAAGAAATGAGATCTCCTGGATGCTTCCCTGTAATGATTTCTAAAGAGAGCACTCCAAAACTGAATACATCACATTTCTCAGTCACTTCCATAGTTTGGACAAGTTTGCTATGGAATTAGGAATCCCTCCACTTAGTTGACATATGGAAAGATCAAGTTTATGTAAACACCTTAGTGTCCACATTTCTTGAGGGATGAAACCATGGAAAGAATTTGAAGAAAAGTTCAAAACATTTACTTTGGACATGTTACCGATTTGTGGGGGAATGGTCCCATAAAAGGAGTTGTTGTAGATATTTAGGCTGAGGAGGTTAGGGAAAGAGGAGAAGTTGAGGGTGTGAAGTGTACCTTTCAGTCCATAATCTGCAACATTTATGCTGGAGACAGAGTTGGATTTGTCACACTGAATTCCTTCCCATTTGCATGGACTAATGCCTGATCTCCATGTTGACAAGAGAGCTTGGCTGTAGCTGTCAAGCCTGTCTTTCCACTTTAGCATTGCATTAGCTTCACTGTTCGCTGCTGCAGCTTGATCACGAACAGTAACTGTGGTAGCAGCAGAGGCCAAAGAAACCATTTTGGAAAAACAAGCAAGTTGGGGTGAATAGCGTGTTAGAAACACCAAAAGAAACGAGAAAAGAATCCGCCAGCAGGCTAGAATCTTGATGGATACCATGGTTCAAGTATAACAGGGTTTATGTATCAAGAACACATTCAAAGGATTCAGATTCTTGTAAGTGGTTGGTGTATTGTGGTGACGACAGAAGTTGGAGCTAGGAGATGCTTATTAATGAGCACAGCTATTTAGTACGAATATTTTACACACGAAACTGTACGAAATCAAGAGAGAGGAAATTTTATTGGTTATAATGAGATAAAGGATAGAAATAATTCTGAAAAAGAAACAATAAACAGCTACGTGTTTTTGTACAAAGGTTCGTATCATTATTTTCATACCATCAAGCAATTCTCATAATGATGTAGCACAGTGGCCACCTGTGATATTACTACACTTTGAAAAGTGTGGCGCTAAGCCAATAGACATTTATGAACAAGGATTCAAAAAGAAAAAAAATTTATCCAAAAGATAGTATTGTTTTGGTTCCACTTATCGGAAATGCTTTTTGTCACTTGACTCACTTTTATGCGGGGGTGTACACAGTTTTTTGTTTTTTATTAATAAGAATCATAGATAATTCACGCACACCCTTATGTATTAAGAAATTTATAATAATTCACACACACCCTATTCAACCAAATAGAATTATACCCCCTTGGTGGATATATACAGTCTCGTTGAGCTAAGACTAATATTTAAAGTTTAGGTTCGATTTGTGATAATAGATTATTTAGATTGACTTATTTATTTAAATGAGCTCAATTGAAAACTTGAACTTGATATGTTAAAAAAAGTTTAAGTTTAATTTGTTTAATTCATTTATATATAACTTAATTATTTTTATTTTTATGATTTTTTAAATTATTTTTTAACTTTATTAATTTATCATTCAATAAATATTTTAATACTAAATGACAAGTTACAAATAGAAACATGTGCTCAAAATATGGTTTGTGGATTTAAAAAAAAAAAAAATCTAAACTACTATATTTTTCATAATGCCTAAATAAAAAAAACTCATAATTTCTTAACTACTACAAAAAAGAAACTTCAAATTTTAATATAATTTTATTTTTCTATTATATATATATATATATATATATATATATAAACGATTTATTCACGAGTCATTAATAACAACTTTGTAAAGTTTAAATTTAACTTATTTAAATAATCGAGCTTAATCTCAAGATGGAATCTGTTTATTTAATTAAATAAATGAGATTAATTGAGCATTTAATGAATCAATCCTGAATAGTTCTCAAATAGTTCATCTCATTGTGTATATTATTGTTATTATTATTTAATTATATTTTATAAAAAATCTAAATTATTAATTTGATTAATTACAAATAAAAGGATATTTTAAATAAAAAAATATTTCAATAAGTATAATAATAATTTCATGAGAATGACAATACATAATCTCCTCCCCCTTCAACAAAACTCAATTTTCACATTTCAAATTGAAAATTATATGACCTTTTGTAACATTTAGTTAATAACATTCATAAAATTGTTACTATTTCTTAACAAATAACACTTTTCTAACATTTTAGAACACAAATGTTACCAAATCAACATTTTGTTAGACGGCCTTTCCAATATTGGTCTGACTTTGTATTTAATAAACAATTTTAATGATTTTGTAGTTTGTGTTCCAAATAAGTGATTTAACGGACAATTGACGAAATAATATTTTTCGCAACTTTTTGAAACCATAGGGGCAAACATTGCAAAAATAATTATTTGGGGCACTATCTGCAAAAATTTCAAACTTTGGAAGCAAAAATTGCAATCAAGTCTATATATAATTATACTTTCCTCTCTTTTTAATTAAACATAATATTTTTAGTATAATTTATTTTTCTTTCTAATTGTCTTTCCTTTTATAATTAGTTATTGATATTTGAGTGTGGGTATAGACATATATACATAGGAATTCATCGAGTATAGAGATAGAGATTAAAGTTACTAAGCCTGTAGGTATGAAATCTGCTACAATATTTTTCTCAAACACAAATACGAGGATAAATATTATATTACCATACTCATTATCATTATCATTATCATCCCTACTAAAGCAAATACTCTCATTATATTCTTGACAAACACGTAGATGTTAACATTACCTTTATAAAAAGAAAAAAGAAGTGATTATGTAGTTGTGGGCTTCTGGCCACTTTGGAACCTTTTTTTAGAATTGCTCGAGTAAGTGTATATAAATTTAATTTTACATTATTTAATTTTATGAAATTAATTTTAATTAAAATAAATTGAAATAAATTAATTTTTATTTAATTTTTATTTTAAATAATAAAATTTAATATATTTTATTTATTCTTCATTAAATATTATTTTAAAAACAAACTTGATTTTACTTTAATAAACCTAGATGTAAATTCTTTTAAAATCTTATTTATATACTATAAATATGAGTTTGGGAAATGTGAATGGGGTTCAAATGTCATTCTCTTAAAAAGTTACCGACTGAGCTAATAAGTGTAGTTAAAAATTGAGCTAATAAGTAGCTAATAAATTTAATAAGTAGTAAATATTTTTTTAATTAATCTCGTAACTCGTTTATAAAATTATGAAAATTTTGAGAAAACAATTATAGCATAGTATAAATTTAATTTTAATTTATTGTGAATATAAGATTTTACTTTATATCGTAGAAGTTATAAATTGCTGTTTTTGTTCCTCGCACGTAAAACACAAAAAGGCATAGAATCAAACACATTATAAATTCAGCATAATATTATACCTTTTTTGTTTTTTTTTTTTAAGAAATACCAACATTAATCTACATTCAGGCGTTATGACTTTACATTGTTTTCATTTTCTCATGTGATATGCTAGCTAATATCATTATGAAAAAAAAATATTCATAATATGTCGCTTGATTCAACTTATGAAGCAGTTAGTATATTTTAATAAAATTAAGCTATTAATATAGATATTATAAACTTATAATAATTGTAAAATTATATTAAAATGAAATTAATATAATAAGATAATATTATCACACAATTAATATAAAAATAATATTTACAATAACAAGTTAAATTTTATAAAATAAAAATTATATTAATAAAGACAAGTGTGACAACAAATTTTCAATAGATAAATAAATTAATAAATATTTTTTTATAATGTGTACTTGTGTCATCGGTAGAGTGGAGAAGAGAGTGTGTTTTCATGATAACAAGGTTTCAATTCAGATCTTAAATATTATGAATTGCTAGGTCCACCACTTCACTTATACATTTCGAAATATATGACTTTTATGTCGCTTTAGCTTTAAAAAGCTTTACTGCGCACTAGTCCAATAGGAATCACTAGTTTATTAGGAATAATATTATTTGTTACTAATTTGCGGTCTTAGATTTAGTCACAATTAAAGCCTATCATTCATTCTCGACTTATTTTATAAGAACCAAACTCAAATTCTCTCTCACTAACTTAACCTATATTGCCAGTTGAACTACTTGTTGAGTTACTTTTGTTCTCTTTTTATCGTAACAAGTCTGGACCCAAAATAAAAACCTTTGAAAATAATAAAATATTTATTAGGTAATAAATTACACCTCATTGACCAAAAAAGTTAAATTACTCTTATATAATACTACCTTCAGTTTTATATATAAGCTAGAAATATAAGACAAATCATTAAGAAATATATGACCTAGCTAGTGGTCTCTGAACCACTTTCATGATTCATGCATGCAACAATCTAATATAGTTTCTTGTCAATTTCTTTACCTCTTTCCAGTCAGATTTATATTATTGTCAATTTACATTTCCTATCTGTTTATTTTTCTGTCATTTGCATTCCCTTGAAGGGCAAATCTTGTCGTTTACACTTCACATTTCCATTTTTAAACAATTTTGATGTCAAATTGTGATTGACACCTGCAAATTACTAAAATCCTTCAAGATCGGCGGGAAGAGATTTCTTTCCAAGAATAATAACTAGAATTATCTGTAATATTTATATATTCTTGATCCAGTGGATTGAGAACACTCATGGTCTTTGATCTAAGACAAAAAAATAAAGATAAAAATATATTCTTGACATTTTTTCAATATAAAAATTTCTAAAAGAATAATTTAGAGTTTGGCACATTAATTTAAGCATAGATTGGAAAGACACGAAGATAATAAGCTTGTTCAGTTGCATCGCAATTTGAAGAGGAAAATGAGCTAATTTTCAGTGTGTTGCTCCCCCATGCATCAATATCACATTACAAAGCAAATTACTATAAAAACCAAACAACCGAAAAAAAAAAAAATAGAGATGAAATAACAAAGGGTCACAGCCAAGTGATAACATGAGATCCCAGTAGTAAAACATGCCTTTACATATGCATATCTGCATTAACATGATATCCTAACACAACTAACTCCAAGGAAAGTTTTCATTTGCGCCGAACTGTGATAGGACTTCTGACTACGTGCTTTCCATTTGTCCATAGCAATTCACCAAAACTATAATTTCCTCGCTTAGTTACACTTGTAGCCTGTACAGTAACCCTGAATGTCCTCTTTTCACCAATTTTCTTGAAACTCAAAGAATTGGGTACAACAGCAATGTTATATCCATGTAATTGGGCCTTTGCAAAATATGTGCTTGGTGGCCCAACATTGGTGACTGTGCGAGTAACAGTTACGGCATTTAAGCCAAGATTTGGCAATGTGATTGAAGGGTAGTTCAAGTCTGTTATACTGTGAGATCCTGCACAAGTGAATGTGCTGTTGAAATTGAGTGCCGAAATGAGTTGTTGGTCGTATCCGGAAGCACATAGAAAGTTCAAGTAATCAACAATGCTTAGATCATAAATAAGTCCAGGATCTATTGCAGAGTTAGGTTGCACATGTCCTGAACCATAAGCAAATGGGTCTGCCAATTTTTTATCAAACGCATCCCGTATCGGTTTGTTGGTGTTATCTCTTGTGCTTGCTGCAAGGACATATATTTTAGGTAAGTTAGAAAATGCCAAAGAGAAGTATGTAGAATGGACAATACTAAATTTAGAAGTAGTCTACATATGCTTGAGAAGTATAGTATGATAGTCTATGTAGAATTTGAGAATTACTCAGTAGGTCTCTAAACTATTTAAAATTTTTTAATTAGGTCCCTAAACTTCAATTTATTTTTTAATTAGGTCTCTGTCGTTAATGGAGCTAACAGTAGCTAACGGTAGGGACCTAATTAAAAAATAAATAAAAGTTCAGGGATCCAATTGAAAAAAAAAAGTTCAAGGATCTAATTAAAAATTATCGAATAGTATAAGAACCTAAAGATTAATTTAACCTAAAAGATATAAAGTATGTAAAAAAATTACATTTAATTATTTGTAGTAAATAAAATTCAATTTAATATAATCCAATATATAAAATAAATCATAGTAATTCATTTAAAAGAACAATTAAACATAGAAATAAATTTATAAATTACTATACATATTTATAACTATATATGCATTATATTAATGCAACTTACTATAACTAAATTTGTAAAATAAAATGTGTAATGAGAAAAAAAATGTTTATATTGATTTGTTAACATATTTCATGGTAGTTTATTTTAAATAACAAATAAACATATAAATGAATAGATAGATTGCCAACCAGAAAGGTTGGCTTAATCTTTGGTTAGAATGTGATTCTCTGCTTGTTATAAAGGCTTTCAAATCTCCTAGCCTAGTTCCTTGGAGAATTAGAAATAGGTGGTTAAACTGTATAGACATCACTAGTAGGATGAACTTTAGATACTCCCATATATACCGTGAAGGCAACTTTTGTGCAGATAGACTGGCTTCTCATGGTCTTAGGATACAGGGTTTTTTTTTGGTGGGATCTTCTCCCGAGTTGTATCCGGGTAGATTTCTTTCGGAATAGATTGGGTCTTCCGAACTTCAGGTTCAAATGATTGCTCTCATGGGTTTGGTGGATGCCCCCCCATGTTTTGTAACTCTTTACTTTCTTTATTTTATGAATTCATAGTGTGTGGCTTAGGCTATTATTATTTGCAGTGCCAACCTAGTTGGGATTGCAATTAGTATTGGTTCCTTTGCTCACATTTTCAGCCAAAAAAAAAAAAAAATATAAATGAATAGACAATTTCCTATATATATTTATAACTATATAAATATTATATTAATTCAATTTACTATAATTAAATATATAAAATAAAAAGTGTGATGAGAAAAGAATGTTTAGATTGAGTTGTTATGAAATAATTCATAGTAGTTTATTTAAAATATCAATTAAATATTGAAATTAATAGATAAATTACTATGTAAATTTATAACTATATATGTTTTATATTAATTCAATTTACTATTAAATATAAAAATAAAAAGTGTGACGACAGAAAATGTTTATATTGATTTCATAACATAATTCATTGTTGTTTATTTCAAAAACAATTATGCATATAAATTAATAGATAAATTACTATATATGTATTATATTAATGCATTCACTATAATTAAATATATAAAATAAAATAGTTGATGAGAAAAGAATGTTTAGATTTATTTGTTATCAAATATGTCATAGCTTTTTATTTAAAATAACAATTAAACATAGAAATGAATAGATAAATAAATTACTATATATATTTATAGCAATATATGTATTATATTAATGCATTGTATTAATTATATTCAAAAAAATAAAATAAAACGTGTGCTGAGAATATTTTTTGTAAAATATAAAATAAACGTATTAATTTTTATTTCAAATAAACTACCATAAATTTTTTTATAAAATATTTTTTGCCAAATAAAATAGAAAATAATAATTTTTTGCCTATATTTTAGTATATATTTTCCTAATAAATTTTATTAATATAAAAAATACATATTTAATTATATAGATATTGTTCTATATAACCGCTAGAAGTGTTGGTACAATTTGCACAAAGTTGTGTTCAAAACCCATGGCCATAGAAGAATTAAGCGATGACCTACTTGCTGAAATTCTTCACCGTTTACCACTTCATTTTCTTCTTCAATGCAAATCCGTTAGCAAACGACGATTCCTGCATGTGATTTCTGATCCACGCTTCTTTCACCCACGTCTGACTCGTCACCAATTATCACCTGGTGCTTTTGAAACGCACACACAATTCCTCCTCTTTCACTTTGATTTCAATTCCAATTTCGAGAAGGTGATGCTTTTCTCCATAGATTCCAATAAAACACCTCATATATTAAAAGGGTCTGATTTTTTTCCTCCTTCGTGGCCTCAAGATCATGCTCGACTTAGAGTGAGAGCCGCACATTACGACCTTCTCCTGTGCAGTAGTACTACTCAGAACAATTGTTACACTCACTATTTCGTATGCAACCCTTTTACAAAACAATACGTTGCTTTGCCACCAATACGTAGGAGTCTTACACTGGCTCGTGTCGGCTTCATCTGTGACCAATCTCTTTCAAGGTTTCGGGTTGTGCACATCCCCATCGATTGTTTTCGATACGTTTCAACATTTCGAGTAAACATGTTTTCGTCTGAGACAGGTGAATGGAGTGCGTCTACTGTTACCATCCCACATGATGACGAGGTTCTATTGTCACAGTCGTGTTCTAAGAACATTCTTGTCTGTGATGGGAAGTTTGTTTGGGTGATGAAGAAACACGGTCTTTTTGTGTGTGATCCCTTTAATGGTTGGAATTTCGAGTGGCGAATAATACCCATGCACAGAGGTTGTGCTTGGCTTCCTTTAGCCCATACAGAATGGGATGTATGCCATGGGATATGCAATGGCCGAGTTAAGACGTGTGTATTTTCAAGAAGAGATTCAGAATCTAGAGTTTTTGAACTCGTGAATTTTGAGGAAGAGACATGGTCCACCAGTGTGTATCGGTTTGATATGAGAGGAGTTAGTATCAACGATATTGAATTGTTGGCTTTTCACCCTAATTGTGAACATATGATATATTTTTATTCAAATAAAGGTGTTTTCTTGTGTGATTATAAAAACAAAAAACTGGAGTGTCTGTACACAGCAGCAGCGGATGAAGATATGAGAAAAACCTCATTAACCGCAGAAAAGGTTCATGGTATGGAAGACACTGAAAGTATCATAAGAAGGAGTCAGATTGTAAGAGCCCAACTGGCGCATGCAGTGTCAACCCCAGTTTCGAATGCTGTTGCGGACACGGACACCGAGGAGAAAAAGAAAGCCATGGAGATTCTGCAAGCCAAACTTCTCTGGGCGTCAGCATTTGCTCCTACAGATAACGGCGTCACCCCTTGTCCGTCTCCGTTGAGTGTTTGTTTTGCCCATCATGACAACGACAGCAGCAAGTATGATGGTCGGATGCATAGCTATCCGTACAGGAAGAATGGGCCGTACACGTGTCCAAAGTGCGGGCAGGTGTTTGAGACGTCCCAACGGTTTGCGGCGCACGTGAGTTCGAGTCACTACAAGTACGAGAGCAAGAGTGAGAGGAAGAAGAGACTGATGGCCAAAATCCGAAGGAGAAATCTCCGTATTGAATGGGTGAGTGGTGGACTCACTGTTGTTCCTGACGATGATCATGCTCCTAAAAACAACGTAATCAAAGTTTACATGTAATCACTCATATTTATATGTAATCAAAGTTTAATTATTTGATTTGTTTATTTTCATAAGAGCATGGTTTGGAAATTTTGATTGTGCCTCATGTCTGTGTGCAAATGTTATATTGCATCTCTAATGTATCTCTATGCTATTATTTTTAATTATGGTTTATCTGAATAGTTATGTTTGAGTTATTATTATTAATTATATATTCACTCTCTTTTCCGTCTTATTTCTACCTCATTTATTTTCCTATCTGTCTCTATTTACTCTTATCACATTATTTATCAAATCCATCACTTTTTTTTCTGTTTATTTCTTCTCTCTTTCTAAATTCCACCCTAACACCCCAAAACTAGAGTGGATGTTTACCATTTTGCGTAGTGCTATACAGTAGTTCACGCAACAAAATAGATGAAATCAAAATGAAAGAAAAGGTGCACGATCATTTAAGAGTAGAGAAATACTAACAGGTTTGATTATATAAATTCAATCAATATATTTTATACGTTTTATTATTTTTCTTTTTCGAATAACAATATATTGTATACAAACTTTGAAATTCAAAATAACAATATTGAAAAACTGTAATGGATGTAAAGATTTATTTTAATAATTAATTATCATAAAAAAAGTTGAAATTTAAGGATAATACAAGAAAATAATAGAAAATTTGCTATATTCTAAAGTACTTTAAAAGACTAAAACTACAACACAAAAATTATTAAGAAGACTCAATAATGTCATGAATTTGTATATATCTCTCTTAAAATTTAAAATGTATTTTCATAGGCCAAAATTAAAGGCAGGCACATGAATTAGTTAGAAATAATGTGAGATAATATTATGACGTATGACAATAAATAAATGATTTTTTGTACTTATCTAAGCACACAATTTTAAAATAGATTTCTTACTAACTTATTATGATCCTGACTTAGGGTAGCAAAATTAATACGACAAATAAAAATATAAAGAGGCATTTCACATGATATCACTTCATGAAAAATAAAAAAAGACAATATCTGAAACATCCCCAAGAGTGTTGGCTGGAAACAAAGTCAGGCATCACATTAAAAAGCCGTATTTAGCAAGGCTGTTGGCGATTTAGTTGGCATCCCCAAGGGAGTGAAGCTGCTTCCTCACTTTATCAAAATAAAGACTAGTTGCTGTGAATCTGAGCAAGCAGCATAATAGTTGGGTGTTCGGGAGAGCTTATATATATATAGGTCATGAAGTGGGTGCTTCTTGTGTTATTTGTTTGAGCAGTTGAGCTTATAGGGTTTGTGGCTTGGACTTGAAGATTGGAACTCGACAACTCTTTCTTGACTAAGAATGAAAGAAAACAACCAGGATTTTGAAAAAAAAAAAAAATCTTGTAATATTTGCATTTGTAGATAATAGGAAAAGGAATACATTGAGGGTGAGATGCAGAGAAGAGGATCAAGTCTCATGCATTGGATCATTCTTTCTTGTTTTTTCCTCTTTTTGTAAGCTGATTTATCATCTAGTTTCTGGTTTAACAATCTTCCAAGTGCCAAATCAATGACCAGACTTTCACCCCATAATTATATTTTTGGAATGTTTGATAGGTTCAACCCTATTTCACAAAGTTTCTGGCAGCTGCACTAGAGCTTCTCACATGTTGCTCCTGCTTAGCGGAAGTGGGTTGCCTTAATTGTGTTCAGGTCTGGATCGATTTTATTTTTAAATTATGAGTTCCATCTTCTTTTTTTGTTCCAATTTCAATTTGTCATCTTTTTTTGGTTAAAAAAAAATTAGTTGACAGTTGGTTGGTGGTTTTATTTCTTTTTAAATTGCATCCTAATCTGTCATCTGGTTTTCATAAAGTATTGCATATTATAGAGCTTTGTCTTCCATGAGTATAACGATGTTTTACACATTAATGCAACCACGTGCTTGACTATTCTGAAGCCAAGTTAGGAAAAAAGCTCTTCTCGAGTTTTCCTCTAAAAAGTGAATAAGGTATATTTACTCTTAAATTTTAGTGAATTAAGATTACAATGTACTTTAAATTAAGGGTGCACTTGCCTTTATTTGTTTTAGGCTAATCTCACTTTAGAACTAGTTGTTAAAGTGTCCCCTTGGTGTTTAGTTAGGAAAACAGTTAAATGTACCTCACCATTTCTCTCAAAATAAATTACATTGAGCGTCGATATAATAATGTAGAAATTGTTTGATATATTAAAATAACAGAAAAGAACATGTTTATATAATTTTTTATATAAATTTTATTTTTATTTTGTAGACAAAAATAGTTTTTTTAAGTAATTAAGTTTTAAGTTTTGTAATTATTTTTGAACTCTTATCAATTTTTTGTTTAAAGGTCACATATTTAATTAAAAATTGAAATAAATAACATAAATAGAGTAATAATTAAAATAAAGGGTAGTATAAAAAAAATTCCAAAAAATAGTATAATAATTATGGATTTTTCCTTAATTAAGAGAGGATAAAGAAGTAATTGTATTAAAACATTGAGGATAAAAATTGAAAAATACCAATAAGTTAAACAATAAGTTCAAAAACAATTTCAGCACTGTATAGAAATATGCTACAATTCTTTCTCTTTTCCTTGGAGGCGGTACAAACATTGGTACAATACTTTATCATTTTTTATCTTCCTATCTTACATGCCTTCTCTCCAATCATGTAAAAGACCTTTTTACCTTTTTTATTTTTTTTTACCTTTAATCAACTTGTTTGGATAACTTCATTGCGTCGGTCACCAAATAGACAATATCAAAAATGCATAAAGACTTTGGGATACTTGACTTTTTTCTATGCTTGATCAAAATGAATAAAGACAATATTTTGCTTTATGGGAGAGTATATTGTGAATTGATTCTATTATAGGAATATTTGTCTTATTGTATATTTTTTTAACATAATTGATGTGGATCACCATATTTTATGTCTTTTTTTTTTTCCTTTCTCATGTCTTATTTCATGTGCCTTTTCATGTCTTTCAATCAGTATTGATGAAGAAATTAAGAAATTAAATACATTTTTAAAAAAAATAATGTTATTTAGAAATATATATATTTGCAAACATATTACTTGATAGGTATTTTTGCGAAATTGATTTTCTTCATTGGTATAATAACTATTCTTGTGAAAAAAAGTTGATTAATAATTCAAACAGGGGGATTCACAAGAAGGAAATAACAAAGGAAAGGGCAAAGAAAAAGAGAACTAGAATTAGCTATTAAAATATTAAAAAATTGTGTTAGTTTCACTTTTCTTTATCCAAACCGTATCATTTTTTTGTTATCTTTTTCATTGACTTTTGTAACTTTTAATGTTTGTTAAAACATTCATAGAATCCTTTCAAATCTTATAAATGTATAAAGTTCTTTCAAATCTTATAAATCTATATCGATATCAATCTATTAAAATCCAAACTACAAAATATTGATTATAAAAGTATTTTAAAAAATTCTCATAAGTCATGACATTCTTATGTCTTTTAAAATCTACAGGAAGAACTTTTTTATGCCAAAATAAGCTATGTTCGACAAAATTAGTTAAAAAGTTAGATGGAAGCTGAAAAGTTAGTTGAAAGCTGAAAAGCTAGCTGGTAGCTAAAAACTGTTAAGCTAGCTTATTAAATCATAAGTGTTCGGTAAAACTATCCATTGAAGTAGCTGAAAAGTGTAAAAATGATAGAAATGGATATATTTATATGATATTTTATATAAATTTCAATTTTATTTTATGGATAATTATATATTTTGAGATGTTATAATTTTAATTTTTTAATTAATTTTGAACTCTTGTAATTTTTTATTTATAGATAAATTATTTTCATTACAATTTTAGTTTCAATTATTACAATTTTTCATATTAAGTATTCTACTATTACTCTTATACTATATCTTAAAATATTTTTAATCAAGTTTAAAATAAAGTAAAAAAACATACACTTAAGTAGACATTATATTTTTATCATGTTAATTAGCGTAATAGTTAAACTAAGTTGTCTAATATAAAATTATTCAAAAAAAAATCTAACATTTATCATTGTCAATTTTGTGAAGTAAAATATTGAAATAATAAATTAAATATTATAAATAGTACAATGGTTAAAATAAATAGTAATATAAAAAATGTAAAATATAATAACAAAAAATAAAATAAAACAAATAAATAATAGAACCATGTTTTATTTAAAAGGGGTAATAAGAAAATTTAATAAATATTTTAAAGATAAAAAAGGAATGAAATATAAAAAGTTAGAAGCTAGCGTTTTAAAAAACACTACAAAAAACGCTAGAAGCTACAAAAAAAACTTATTTACCGAATAATCAAACAAGCTTTTCAGCTAGTAAAAAAAGCTAGAAGCTAGCTGAAATGGCTTGCCAAACATAGCCATAGTGTTTTAAAATTCCAATTCAATACACCTCGAATCAATAACTTGTACGAATGCATGCTCGTACTCTCAGTCTCCCCCCCACCCCCCATATTTGAACCAGAAAATATAGCTGCTCAGTGTTTATCGCTGGTAAAAAACAAACAAACCAGTAACTTATACATGATGTATAAATTACAACAACAATAAAAACAAGCTTGCAACATAAGATAAAGGACAAATAGTGTACAAAGAAGAAAACAAGAAAACCAAATTAATTAGGCTGTGTTTGTATAAGGCCTTTGTTACGTTCAACGGAGAAGGAAAAATTTTATGCTCTCACGTTAGGTGCCTTGGAAAGTGGGAAAATGCTTTGGAATGTGTGAAACGGAAGTTTGTGGTGGTTTCCAAACACACACTTATTTAAGTAGTCCAATGCTTTAGAGGAGTTGTGCAAGTCTAATCATAGGGAACTGGTCTGTAAAAGGTGATTTCCCCTTCATAAGCTTTTTAGATACTTGATCCATGGTTGGGTGAGAACATGGATTTTCACTCAAACAAGAAAATGCCAAACTTGCAACCAAAATGACATCCCCAACAATTGATTTCAGAGGTTGAGGAGGTCTTTTGTCTAACACGTGGTCCAAGTGTGTGAACCAGGCTTCAGAATCTTAGTTGTCCCAGAATCAAAGACATGAGCTTCATATTGTGAATCCAAAACCACATTCTTGCTCGATATGTCACGGTGAATTATTGGAGAAGAGCAATCATGATGCATATAGGATAAAGCTTTGGCCACACCGTTAACAGCATTGACCCTCATTTTCCAGTCAAATGCAATTGCTTTTGTGCCATTTTTTAGTATTTGATCCAAGCTACCCCCTTCCAAGAACTTGATGCGTAAAAATGCGTTCGCAAAGGGTAAGCGTACCCTACGCAGTGGTGACAGTGGACTCTAGGAGTCTGGATATCGAACCCAAAGGACCAGTCGTGTTCCCAAACAATTAATTTTGCAATGGTTAAACAATTCAATCAAGAATCAAATTTGGGAAAATAGAGTTCAATTGTTCAGTTCTTAAGAGCTAAGGATTAAGACAAGAAGATTAATGTGAGATAGTAAGATTGGAACGTCAAGGATTATGATTTTGCATGCATCCCTTTTTCCCTCATCTTGATCTCATTGAATGCTCATTAAATTCATTAGTAAACAATTGGTCGTAGCTTACTACTGTTGTTTCCCCTAATTCAATTCCCAATTGGTCATAGGTGAATTAAATTAGGGTAAACGACAATACTCAGAGAGGTTGATTAATAGAATTAATCCACTGGAAATTCACACAATTAGTTTGATCATGTGAATCATATAAATTCAATCACTTTACAGTTCTGTCAATCCCAGGCAATTGATCATAGACAAGGGGCTGACTAACATTTAGAGTGATAAGTTCTAATAGCAAAAAAATAGTAAAGAGATTCAATAACTGGAAACAACGAGACATTCATTAATAATCAAAGATGGGGTACAAAGGACACAGTTACATCATAATCTTAGGCTAGGAGGACTAGCCACTCATGTTCATGAACAAACCAGAAAACCCTATAGAGAACATAAAGATTACAAAGGGATAAGAGATTTTACAAGTAGTATTCCCAATGATGATCTCTACGTCTTACAACAGTCAGACTCTCTCACACGACCTCTATCTCACTCAGAACCCTCAATATTCAGAAACAGAGCAAAAGATACCTAAAGAGGGTTTTTAGCACTTATTTTATAAAGTTTCAAACTGTTGACGTAGCTCACCACGGCCGTGCTGATCAGATGACCATGGCCGTGGTCCTTGCATAGTCTGGAGGTCCAATCTGCACGTATTTCGAGCACGATCATGGTAAATGAACCACGACTGTGCTCAAAAAATTGACGCTGATGCAAAACTTCTAGTGATTCCTACTTGGCTGTGGTTGTTGCATCATGGCTGTGGTGACTTAGCACGCCCGTGCTAAGTCTACCACGACCGTGGTATTCCAGACAAAGGCAACTTTCCTTCAATTTATTTATTTTTAAGCTCTTTTCCTCAAGAAATCCCTGAATTTCCTGTCTTACACAAACTAGTGACAAACCGTGAGTTCTGCCAACAAACTAAGCTCAAATCATATGCAAATGACATCCAAAGTGAGATAAAAATACAGTCAAAATCCGATTTATCAACCTCCTCACACTTGAGCATTGCTTGCCCTCAAGCAATTATTCTGAGTTAGACATCAAAATTGATTCTCCCTAGCCAAGAAATTGTAATAGAATTCCCAATTTATTTATACTGAAGAAAAGAAAATGACAAGAGCAAATACAACAGAATGCAGCAGGTTTCCTCTCGGGGTCTCTTAGGCCTAAACCTACACAAAAATTGATTTCCCAGGAGCCATGGTTCACTCATCTCTCCTTCTCTCAGTGTTTCAGGGTCAATAGAAAAGCTCTCCAATCATATTCAAATGAACATATTCACTAATCTATGCATCGATCAACTCAACTCAATTGGACTTTTACAATCAGAACAGATGAGGCATGATGAGGTGTAACGGGGCTAGGATTTTAATGATGGGTAGATATTGAAAGAAAAATGTTAGCAATGGGCTTTACAATCAATTTGTGTTCAGTGATCCAAAATCAAGAAGAAGCCAATGTTTATTTCTTCTTCTTCTTCTCTCTGTTTTTTTTTTAAATTTTCTCAACTCTCACTTCTTCTTTCTCCCTTTTTTTTTTGAAGGCCTTTGACCTTGATTTATTCATTGTATAGGAGAAGAAGTGAGACATACTGAGTCTTTTCTATTTCAGAATATCCTTCATTACATTGGTTTTCTCCTATCTTTCAGACCACCAAGCATATTGTACAGAAACTAACATAACAGGGTGTCTAAGAAATATTCACAAGGCTTAAAATAGGGAACTAAGTGAGATTGTATCACAAACTCTACATCTAGAAAAATGCCTAAACAATGCCTCAACAGTTTCAAAAAGTCAAAAGTCAATCAAGGATATGTATGCCAACATAGAAAATAAAACATGTCACCTAAATTGATTCCATATCATATTGAAGGACTTAAGGCTCAAATCTCCCATCTCTATGTTCAAGCTCAAGGGAAATAATCTAGTCGTCTAGTTTTGGTGCCAATGTTTCCCCTTTAGTGACCCTGCTGCTATATGATTTTATTTATTTTATTTTATTTTATTTTTATTTATTTATTTATTTATTTTTTTAGAGGGAAATTCTGCAACACAATTCTACAACTATTGAGGATCTAAAAATCACATCAGAACACAGAAGTAACATAACCACACAATGTCTCAAGAATGGGGAAAACAATCGTGACTCCCTTCCCCACACTTAATATATGCAGTGTCCTCAATGCATCCAAAATAGAAATGAAAAAAGGAAACAATGTAGGAAAATGAAAGAACTAGTAGAGTACGGTGCCATAAACAAAATAGACCGAAAGAACAAAATAAAAGTAAAAGAAAACAAAACCTAAGGAAATAGAAAAGCTCCTCAAGAAGGAGGAGAATCTGGGAAGAGACGATCCTAAAGCTACCTCAAAAAGTCCATCTGAGCAGTGAATTGGTCAGCTATCATTTGCTGTTGTGTCTCAAATCGGGTGTCTTGATCATCCAACCTCTGCGTCACCCTAGTCTCCAAATCATCCAGTCTTTGGAGGATCTGGCTCATGTCAAATGTGGGTGGTGGCGGTGGTGCCTGATGCTGCTCTATCGGCTGCTCCTCCTTGCCCAACTGCTGCTCTGCCATGCCTGGCTCCTGGGACTGGATCTTTGGCTCATCCTAATGTGGGTCAGGTGGCTCAACAAGGAAGAACTACTGGCCCTGGCGTCGAAGGATCCCCAGAGAAACCAGAGTGGATATGTCAATGTAAGAAACAGTCGTGCCATCTTGGGCTACCTTCATGAAGCCAAAGTGAGTAGCCAGCCCGGTGATGAATGATCCAACTGCAATGTGGCCAGTCTAGCTCTGAGAAACTCGTAATCTGATGGTGCGACAGTGTCTGATAAAGAGGAGGCTGGCATTACCCCACCTTCCCCGAACCATGCACCATAAAGGGAAAAGGTCATTCCCAGTAATCATGCCAGTGCTCTCCTTGCGGCCATGGAGGGTCCCAAATAACCACCGATGGCACACCCGAAGTGTTGGGTCTCTGATGCCGCTGGCCTTTGAGATGCTAGGGATGAAGCAAGCCTATCCTATAATCTCCCTTCAGAAGGCTGCTGGCCTTTAAGTTTTTGGGTGCCATCTCAAAGCACCCCTATACTCATTGGTCAGAATGGACTCCGGTGTCTCAAAACCTAAGACGACGTTGAAATTTGCCAACGTCATCTTTCGGACTTGTCCCATCATGAAAAAGGAGACCATGTACGGAAGGGCTGGGTCATCTATCTGCGGTACCTCCTCATCCTCCATGTCGCCCTCATCCGCCTCCTGCTTTAGTGCAGGTGGGGGTGCAGGGTCCCACTCCTGGCATGTGGAGATGAAGTCAATAGTGGGACGTCTGTATGCCTGCTCTGTGATGTCCACTATCCTCTCCCATCCCACGGCTGTGAGGTATGCCATGACCCGCTACAGTAGACCATGCTCCTCTAGAAGTGTTGTGTCTAGGGCTCTAGTGGGATGATAGTCAAAGGTCCTCAGAACTGTGTACCGGTCTATGTGCTCTGGTGGTACGGGAGTATCATAATGCGTAGGCTGAGCCCAGGGTGATGGCGTCGAGGTGGTGGATCAGGCAGTGATGATGTGGATTGTGTGGAAGATGCTGCACCCTGTGGTGGCTGAGCCTGTGTGGTCAGAGCACGTTTCCCATGAGTGCGAGATAGGTCGTCACCTGCCATAACTGCACAAAAGAAGCATAACCCAAAAAAAAATGCAGCAGTAAGGGTAGTGCAGAAAAAGAATGGCCATTGTGTGGCTGACCACGACTGTGGTAATATTGACCACGACCTTGGTAATAATTACCACGGCTGTGGTAAGAATTACCACGACTCTAGTAAGCCTTAGCACGGTTGTGGTAAACATGATCACGGCTATGGTAAAATTTTCCACGGCCGTGGTCTTTGTCAGAAAACAAGTTTTCTTCTATTTTTTTTTTTGAAATTAATATGACTAAAAAAAAAAGAAATTAACATATGGTGAATAAAAATGCATGCTGACAAATCATGGAAAGCTTACTCCAATGCTAGGGTTGCCAAGGGTGGGGGAGACAGAACAAAGAAAGTATGAGAGAACCACAGGTGGTGGTAACTGACCACCCCCATGACTATATATAGCGATGTGCAGACCATGGCCGTGGTGACTTGACCACGGCTATGGTGAACCTCTGGTCTCCCTTTTTTCTTTTTTTAACTGGAGAACTTACCACGGCCGTGGTGAATGTTACCATGGCCGTGGTCGTCTCTGACGTCCTCTTTACCAACTGTTCAAGAAGTAGTTGAACAATGGTAAATATATGAGTGAGTAGGTATGGGCCAGGTCATGCAATGGGAGATGCTCATGTAAAGAGAGTTTGTGTTCTCTTTAAATGAAGGGACCCTTAGCAACTGAAAAATGCATGTGAATGCTCTCTTATGGATATGGTTCAGTGTTAGAGTTGGGTCAGGTTCAGATGTCATGAAGAAAAAGAATATCAATGTTATGTTTTTGGGAACCTGACCCTTCTCTAACAACCTAGCCTTATTCATAACAACCTAGAAAGATATGCAGTGAATTATTTATTTATTTATTTATTATTTTTTTACTGGACAACTAACCACGGTTGTGGTAAAAGTTACCACGACTGTCCAGTTTCACCACGGCCGTGCTTAACTTACCACGGTCGTGGTCGTATATGACGCCATTGGGAAAATCTGGGAGCAGAGCTGTGGTCAGTTAATACCACTGTTTGGCTTCTACCACCACGGCCGTGCTTAACTTAGCACAGCCATGGTCCCCACATGCGAACTGAAACAATAAGAAACTTAATCCTAGCTACAAAAAGAGAAAAGAAAAGAAAAGAAAAAAAAATGAATGTAACCTAAAGTTAATAAAATGAGAGGATACAATGGGTAATGAACCCAGCTCCCACAGGTTGCCTCCTGGGTAGCGCTTGTTTAACGTCCTGAGCCTGACGGATGAAAAGGGAACTCAGTTCATCCCTGGAAGTGCGCAATAAAGCGCACCTGTTGCAGACTTGCATCATATGTTTTCACTCTATGTCCATTTATTTTGAAGGTAGAACCATCTTCTTTCTGTAGCTCTAGTGTCCCAAAGGGGAACACTTTGTGTACAGTGTAAGGTCCATTCCACCTTGAGCGGAGTTTTCCAGGGAACAGATGTAGGCGAGAGTTGTAAATGAGGACCTTCTCGCCTACATGGAACTGCCTCTGTCTAATACGAGCATCATGCCATTTTTTGGATCTCTGCTTGTAAATCTTGGCATTCTCGTATGATGCAAGATGGAACTCATCAAGTTCATTCAGTTGCATCAACCTGTTGGTACCTGCAAGCTCAGAATCAAAGTTTAGAAATTTCAGAGCCCACATGGCTCTGTGTTCTAACTCAACAGGTAAATGACAGTTTTTCCCAAACACAAGTCTGCAAAGAGACATCCCAATGGGAGTCTTAAAAGCAGTTTTGTAAGCCCAAAGTGCGTCATCTAATTTGATAGACCAATCTTTCCTAGACGCGCTTACAGTTTTTTCCAAAATCCTTTTCAACTCCCTATTGGAGAGCTCCATTTGACCACTTGTCTGTGGATGGTAAGGAGTAGAGACCTTGTGAGTTACTCCATATTTGGCCAAGAGGCCATCAAACAATTTGTTGCGGAAGTGAATACCACCATCACTAATGATTGCTCTAGGAGTGACAAATCTTGTAAAAATGTTTTTCTTCAGGAATTTAATCACACTCCTAGCATCATTAGTAGGCAGTGATATAGCTTCTACCCACTTTGATACATAGTCCATAACAACCAAGATATATTCATTACCAAAAGATTTGGGGAAAGGATCCATAAAGTCTATTCCCTACACATCAAACATCTCCACAACCAACATGTTATTTTGAGGCATCTCAAATCGCCTCGACAAAGCGCTAGTGCGCTGACGTCTATCACAAGCCTTCACAAATGTATGTGCATCTTTGTAGAGGGAAGGCCAGTAAAAACCACATTGAAGCACTTTATGGGCGGTCCTCATAACGCCTGAGTGTCCGTCGGCTTCCAAAGAGTGACAATGGTTTAAGATGGAAATGACCTCATCGTAAGGCACACACCGCCTTACCAGGTTGTCACCACACACCTTGTATAGAAAGGGGTCATCCTAAAAATACTTCCTTGCTTCTGACGTTAATCTCTTCTTCTGCTGATAATTGAATTCAGGGGGAAATACTTGGCAGGCTAAATAGTTAACTATATCAGCATCGCATAGAGTGGGACATAATAGAAGCCTTCTCTTTCATGAAATTGGCTTTTAGAATAAAATTTAATACGAATATTAGGTACAGAAAAGGATGTTTCATTGAAAAAGACTTGATCTAGTTTGACAATAATACGAAATCAGATTTATACTGTGAATTATGAACAACTTTTTTCTCTTCTTGTTAGGTATACTAGCGGAACTGATGAAAGTGGGGTATGTGCTTTAAGAAGAGAATACGACTCTTTTAAAGAAGTATATTGTAAAAATATAAAATTAAAATTACAAATTATAAAAATACAACTCTTAATTCAAAGGAATTTACTAATATACAAGTACTTATTTTTTAAAAAATATTTTGTTAACAGGTTATAATTTTAGTTTTTTTAAAATACACTAATTAAAAGTATAACTTACTGACATATTCCTTTTGAAAGGTTGAAGCAAGATGAATCAGGACTCATGTATTTCTTTTGGAACATATTCGAGGTGCATGCACACCAAAAGGGAGAGGGATGTGTGATCTAGCGGAAGTTAACCTTCATCATTATCATCACGTTTTATCCTTAAAATCAGATTTGTCTAAAATGAGAGATTTATTTTAAAAAATAAAATAAGAAGTTATAATCATTAGTTGAATTTCTTTTTGTTGAAATTATAGTTAAATGGTATGCTCATATACTGAACATCTTAGTCTGAACTCTGAACCCAGGTAATGCCTAGTGAATTGGAAAATCAATAGGTGATATTTCAAATTGCAATCCTCTAATATATATATATATATATATATATGAAGCCTGAGAATGCATGATTATTTATCTGCGGAGATTAAATAATATGTGTAGTTATTTAAATATTAATTATTAAATTTTCATTCAAATGATTATAATTTCTCACCTTTTTTCTAAAATGAATCGCTTTACGGCTAGATAATTTTTTTTATCAAGATTTATAATAACACACGTATCCTCTTTTGACCAGATGATTAATAACACATATTTCATCCCTTTGTTGTTTTTTGGTCCAATCTATCCTTTTGTCATTAGGTAGACTAGACTATACATTTTTGTTTATTTTTATTTCAAAGCATGTTCAAGCCCAAACGTTGGGTGTTCTAAAGTGGGCTTACTACTAGTTCTATAAAGGAATATACCCGGTGGGGTTGTCCATAATTTCTATGCTAGTTCTGGCAAGCACAAGAGGGATTTATTGAAGGCACCTCCCGTTTTTTCCTGGTACATCCCATTAAAATTAATTAACAACTATACGGACTATTTTACCCTTTTTCCTTTTATAAAATACATTACGGATTGTATAATCCGTAATTGTATATAGTATTACGGATTCATCAATCCGTAATTATATAAAATACATTACGGATTGTATAATCCGTAATTGTATAAAGTATTACGGATTGTACAATCCGTAATACTATTAATACAATTACGGATTATGCAACCGTAAACATTCTAACACATTACGGATTGTGTAATCCGTATTACGGATTGAACAATCCGTAAGGCTTGTCCAGGGGCTCATAAAACTTATCGTCAAAGTTAAATTGTAATGACTGTGAGACATTCTGCGATCAGGCTGCAATTCTCAGTACATGGGAGGGCAGCTTATAATCAATGCTTATGTTATCAAAATTAACCGACTCCATATCCAAGGGATTCCAACCATCCGTATCATTGAGGACGTCACACCGCCATATCCGATCATACAGGTCGTCTTTGTACCTAAAAAAGCTTTTGAAATCCAAATAATTTCTTTCTCGATTTAGTAATTATTTTTTACATATACGTAAAAATAACAATTTCCATTTTAGTTAATAAGGACTCAATTCACGTACGGCATGCATGCATAACCAACTAAACTAAACTAATTAACGAAATTATAAAAGGTGGTGAGTATTACATACATACATGTTATCATAAGGTGGAGGCAATTGTTTGGAGCCAACGTCAAGCTTGACCTCAAGTATTAATAGCACCTGTGGAGTAACGGTTGACATGATTGGATAAATGGAAGTGTTCAAAGGGCATAGTTCCAATGAAGCAATGCAAGGGGTTGTGTTGCCACTTTTTACAAGGCACACGTCTATGCTTTCACTTTCACTTGACAGAGTGTGAATAACCTCCGTGATCCAGTAATCGAGACCAGTGAGATTGATTTTGGCCGCAAGATTGACTCCAATATACAGGTCGAAAGAAGGGTCTTCGTTTTTGTCATCATAATTTCCATATGAAAAGAAAGCCCTTATCAGTTACTTTTTTATGCATTACGGATTGCTCAATCCGTAATACATAAAAATGTATTACAGATTGCACAATCCGTAATATATTACGGATTGTGCAATCCGTAATACATTTTTATGTATTACGGATTATGCAATCCGTAATGCATAAAAATGTATTACGGATTGCACAATCCGTAATATAAATGTGTTACGGATTGTGCAATCCGTAATACATTTTTATGCATTACAGATTGCTCAATCCGTAATGCATAAAAATGTATTACGGATTAAACAATCCGTAATACAAATGTATTACGGATTGTTCAATCCGTAATAATCAAACCATAACTTTGAATTTTGTATTCGAAGGGTAAAAAGGTTATGTTGGTTACGCAGAGAAGCAAGTGAAAGGATTAATAGAGACAGTGAGAAGGTGCGATGCAGTGAAGAGGAAGATGGCGAGAAGAAGAGAGTGAACGTGGAGAGAAGGGTAAGTTGGGAATTTTATAAGTCTTGGAGGTGCACCAAGCAAAAAATGGGGTGCCTTAAGTAATGCCCAGCACAAGAATCTCGTATGTTCCGAACGCAAGCCTCTGCATAAGAAACCACGCTAGGATTTATACACATTATATACTTAATAAAATAAAAGATAAATAACCTATTTAGTTCCTTAACTATGTATTTGTTGACAATTTAGTCCTTACATTTTTGAAATGACCAATTTAGTCTACAACTGTGCAAATGTTGCAACAAATTAGTTCAACCGCTAAACATATTGACAATTTGGCCCTTAAAGTATGATACTTAATGTCAGAGTGGGTCCTGAAACTATATTACTTACTAACAAATTAGTCCACAATATACATGACTTATAATAAATAGTTTGACTAATTTATCACAATATTTGCATATTTATGGACTAAATTAATCATTTCAAAAATTTATGGAGTAAATTGTCAGTAAATACATAGTTCATGGACTAAATAAACTATTTACCGTAAAATAAAATGGGAAACTTACCGAGTAATTGAGAAAGATAGTAAACTAAAAAATAATTCTAATTTTTCTTACAAATCTTCTTATACTTTAACAAAATTAAAAAGTATTTTTCCAAATAAAACTAAGTGTCGTTTAAGGTTTTTTACAAGATTAAGAAAGACAATAAATAACTTAACGAGTAGAAATTTTTATTAAATTAACCTCATAAATTGTTGAAAAATTAATGCATGTAGTACTCAAAAAGCATCACATCAACTTTTTATCCAAAGAATGAATATAATTGTACCCATATGACTTAGGACCTCTAGACACATATGACCATGAACTCTTGGACCATACCTAGGAGGTCTCATCCAACTGGTGGTGAGCTGAACAGGTGTGAGCCCCTCAAAGATCTCGTGGCCTCATCAAAGAATGAAGGATTTAATTTATCTTAATTCAATTCCTAAGAAGATAATATTATTAGCTAACTTTGAATTAACATCCTATTAAGACCAAGGTGAGGCCCATGGACCTTATGGCCAATAGAATGTGCATATAAATGGTTAGATTCTTGAGGTAACATACATATTATTCTCATTTATTACTTTCATTTACTATATTGGAGTGATATATTACTTAAGTGTCAAAGTGCCCTTTTGCAAGTATCCACCCGCTTTGACTTGCGATGAAAGACAAGAGAGAATGCGAAGGTAGACACGAAGGATTCGGAGACACAAGAAAATTAACAACAAAGTGAATAATAATAATAATAATAATAATAATAATAATAATAATAATAATAATAATAATAATAATAATAATAATAATAATACATATGCTTATTTGAGAATGTCTTATCTTAAAAAAATAATTAATAATATATATTTAAAATTCTTTATAAGTATTATACTCCTAGTAGCAGTAATGATATAATACATATAACTGTAAAATAAAATAAAATGCTATAAATATAAAGTAAAAACATGTATATATTTTTTAAATTAAATAATTAAAATTTTGAAAATTTAAATTTTTTAAGTTCAAGTAATATTTTTCTTCACAAATCAAATTAAAAACAAATCTATAATATTATATCATTTGAGTTAGTATTTTTTTTTTTTATAAAATACATGTAAGATTTGTAAATTAATTTTTTTAATCATTCCTTTTATTTATTGTATATAAAGTATTGTAACTTAATTTATTTAATATGTAAAAGATCGTAAAAGTTATAAAGTATGTAAAAAAATTACATTTAATTATTTGTAGTAAATAAAATTCAATTTACTATAATCCAATATATAAAATAAATCATAGTAATTCATTTAAAAGAACAATTAAACATAGAAATAAATTTATAAATTACTATACATATTTATAACTATATATGCATTATATTAATGCAATTTACTATAACTAAATATGTAAAATAAAATGTGTAATGAGAAAAAAATGTTTATATTGATTTGTTAACATATATTTCATGGTAGTTTATTTTAAATAACAAATAAACATATAAATGAATAGACAATTTCCTATATATATTTATAACTATATAAATATTATATTAGTGCAATTTACTATAATTAAATATATAAAATAAAAAGTGTGATGAGAAAAGAATGTTTAGATTGACTTGTTATGAAATAATTCATAGTAGTTTATTTAAAATATCAATTAAATATTGAAATTAATAGATAAATTACTATGTAAATTTATAACTATATATGTTTTATATTAATTCAATTTACTATTAAATATAAAAATAAAAAGTGTGACGACAGAAAATGTTTATATTGATTTCATAACATAATTCATTGTGGTCTATTTAAAAAACAATTATGCATATAAATTAATAGATAAATTACTATATATGTATTATATTAATCCATTCACTATAATTAAATATATAAAATAAAATAGTTGATGAGAAAAGAATGTTTAGATTTATTTGTTATCAAATATTTCATAGCTTTTTATTTAAAATAACAATTAAACATAGAAATGAATAGATAAATAAATTACTATATATATTTATAGCAATATATGTATTATATTAATGCATTGTATTATATTCAAAAATATAAAATAAAACGTGTGCTGAGAATAGAATGTTTAGATAGATTTGTTAACACATACATTCATAGTGATTTATTTCAAATAACATTTAAACATAGAAATTAATAGATAAATTTCTATGTATAATCATAACATTATATGAATTATATTAATGTACATTATTAATATAATATTTTTTTGAAGAGTATTAATATAATACATATAAAACTTTAAATTATATAGTAATTTATGTATTATTTTCTATGTTTAATTTTTATTTCAAATAAACTACCATAAATTATTTTATAAAATATTTTTTGCCAAATAAAATAGAAAATAATAATTTTTTGCCTATATTTTAGTATATATTTTCCTAATAAATTTTATTAATATAAAAAATACATATTTAATTATATAGATATTGTTCTATATAACCGCTAGAAGTGTTGGTACAATTTGCACAAAGTTGTGTTCAAAACCCATGGCTATAGAAGAATTAAGCGATGACCTACTTGCTGAAATTCTTCACCGTTTACCACTTCATTTTCTTCTTCAATGCAAATCTGTTAGCAAACGACGATTCCTGCGTGTGATTTCTGATCCACGCTTCTTTCACCCACGTCTGACTCGTCACCAATTATCACCTGGTGCTTTTGAAACGCACACACAATTCCTCCTCTTTCACTTTGATTTCAATTCCAATTTCGAGAAGGTGATGCTTTTCTCCATAGATTCCAATAAAACACCTCATATATTAAAAGGGTCTGATTTTTTTCCTCCTTCGTGGCCTCAAGATCATGCTCGAGTTAGAGTGAGAGCCGCACATTACGACCTTCTCCTGTGCAGTAGTACTACTCAGAACAATTGTTACACTCACTATTTCGTATGCAACCCTTTTACAAAACAATACGTTGCTTTGCCACCAATACGTAGGAGTCTTACACTGGCTCGTGTCGGCTTCATCTGTGACCAATCTCTTTCAAGGTTTCGGGTTGTGCACATCCCCATCGATTGTTTTCGATACGTTTCAACATTTCGAGTAAACATGTTTTCGTCTGAGACAGGTAAATGGAGTGCTTCTACTGTTACCATCCCACATGATGACGAGGTTCTATTGTCACAGTCGTGTTCTAAGAACATTCTTGTCTGTGATGGGAAGTTTGTTTGGGTGATGAAGAAACACGGTCTTTTTGTGTGTGATCCCTTTAATGGTTGGAATTTCGAGTGGCGAATAATACCCATGCACAGAGGTTGTGCTTGGCTTCCTTTAGCCCATACAGAATGGGATGTATGCCATGGGATATGCAATGGCCGAGTTAAGACGTGTGTATTTTCAAGAAGAGATTCAGAATCTAGAGTTTTTGAACTCGTGAATTTTGAGGAAGAGACATGGTCCACCAGTGTGTATCGGTTTGATATGAGAGGAGTTAGTATCAACGATATTGAATTGTTGGCTTTTCACCCTAATTGTGAACATATGATATATTTTTATTCAAATAAAGGTGTTTTCTTGTGTGATTATAAAAACAAAAAACTGGAGTGTCTGTACACAGCAGCAGCGGATGAAGATATGTGTGTTCCGGGTAGTGTTATGTCACTTGTTCTCCCTGGATGGCCAACCCCAGTTCCTACCTTGAATGCAGCCAAGCTCCAAGAATAATGCAGCCAAGCTCTATGATGGCTCTCACTCATATTTATATGTAATCAAAGTTTAATTAATTGTTTTGTTTATTTTCATAAGAGGATGGTTTGGAAATTTTGATTGTGCCGCATCTCTGTGTGCACATGTTATGTTGCATCTCTAATGTATCTCTTTGGTATTATTTTTAATTATGGTTCATCTGAATAGTTATGTTTGAGTTATTATTATTAATTATATATTCACCGTCTCTTTCGTCTTATTTCTACCTCATTGTTTTTTCCTATTTATCTCTATTTACTCTTATCACATTATTTATCAAATCCATCACTTTCTTTCTGTTTATTTCTTCTCTCTTTCTTAATTCCACCCTTACACCCCAAAACTAGAGTGGATGTTTACCATTTTGCATGGTGCTATACAGTAGTTCACGCAACAAAATAGATGAAATCAAAATGAAAGAAAAGGTGCATGATCATTTAGGAATAGAGAAATACTAATTACAGGTTTGATTGTATAAATTCAATCAATATATTTCATACGTTTTATCAATTTTCTTTTTCGAATAACAATATATTGTATACAAACTTTGAAATTCAAAATAACAATATTGAAAAACTGTAATACATGTAAAGATTTGTTTTAATAGTTAATTATCATGAAAAAATTGAAATTTAAGGATAATACAAGAAAATAATAGAAAATTTGCTATATTCTAAAGTACTTTAAAAGACTAAAACTACAACACAAAAATTATTAAGAAGACTCAATAATGTCATGAATTTGTATATACCTCTCTTAAAATTGAAAATGTATTTTGATAGGCCAAAATTAAAGGCAGGCACGCACATGAATTAATTAGAAATAATGTGAGATAATCTTATGACGTATGACAATAAATAAATGATTTTGTGTACATATCTAAGCACAGAATTTTAAAATAGATTTCTTACTAACTTATTATGATCCTGATTTAGGGTCACAAAATTAATATGACAAATAAAAATATAAAGAGGCATTTCACATGATATCACTTCATGAAAAATAAAAAAGACAATATGTGAAACATCCCCAAGAGTGTTGGCTGGAAACAAAGTCAGGTATCACATTAAAAAGCCGTATTTAGCAAGGCTTTTGGCGATTTAATTAGTTGGCATCTATCAAGCATGGGCTCTGACACGGACACCAGACACGACACTGACATGGACACTCTGACATGGCTAATGTCTAAAATATAGGACACGGAGACACCGCACATAAAAAGAGAGACTATAATGAAATAAAATATGAGTAACATATAATAAAATATCTAAATTGATGGTATATTAATCTTTTTAAACCAACGTTATATATTTTTTTTATGATAACAAGCCTCAAAAAAGGTGAGAGACATTATTTTTGTTAATATTTTATATTATATTTTAAGCTGACTTTTTCCAAAGTTAAAAAATGCATATTTTTTAAATAATATTAATGTGTATCCATCCATATGGGAGTGCCCCTTCAAGTGTCCGAGTTGTGTAAAGGTGTCGGCTCAAGTGTCCAAGCCAACAAAAAATAATTTTTTAATTGGACACCTAATAAGAAGTGTCGGACAAGTGTCGAACAAGTGTCGGTGTCGGAAACGTGTCCAACACGGCGACACTTCAAACAAGAAAGGTGTCCGTGCTTCATAGGTTGGCATCCTTGAGGGAGTGAAGCTGCTTCCTCACTTCATCAAAGTAAAGACTATAGTTGCTGTGAATCTGAGCAAGCACCATAATAGTTGGGTGTTCGGGAGAGCTTATATATATAGGTCATGTAGTGGGTGCTTCTTGTGTTATTTGTTTGAGCGGTTGAGCTTATACGGTTTGTGGCTTGGACTTGAAGATTGGAACTCGACAACTCTTTCTTGACTAAGAATGAAAGAAAACAACCAGGATTTTGAAAAGAAAAAAAAATCTTGTAATATTTGCATTTGTAGATAATAGGAATAGGAATACATTGAGGTTGAGATGCAGAGAAGAGGGTCAAGTCTCATGCATTGGATCATTCTTTCTTGTTTTTTATTCTTTTTGTAAGCTGATTTATCATCTAGTTTCTGGTTTAACAATCTTCCAAAGTGCGAAATCAATGACCCGACTTTCACCTCATAATTATATTTTTGGAATGTTTGATAGGTTCAACCTTATTTCACAAAGTTCCTGGCAGCTGCACTAGAGCTTCTCACATGTTGCTCCTGCTTAGCGGAAGTAGGTTGCCTTAATTAATCGTGTTCAGGTCTGGATCGATTTTATTTTTTAATTATGAGTTCCACCTTCTTTTTTTGTTCCAATTTCAAATTGTCAGCTTTTTTTTTTTGGTTTAGAAAAAAATTAGTCGACAGTTGATTGGTGGTTTTTATTTCTTTTTAAATTGCATCCTAATCTGTCATCTGGTTTTCATAAAGTAGTGCATATTATAGAGCTTTGCTTGTCATGAGTATAACGATGTTTTACACATTGATGCAACCACGTGCTTGACTATTCTGAAGCCAAGTTAGGGAAAAAACTCTTATGAAGTTTTCCTCTAAAGTGAATAAGGTTACAATGCTTGGGAGGGAACTAGTTTTACTCTTAAATTTCAGTGAATTAAGATTACAATGCACTTTAAATTAAGGGTTTACATGCCTTTATTTGTTATAAGCCAATCTCTCTTTAGAACTTGTTAAAGTGTCCCCTTGGTGGTTAGTTAGGAAAACAGTTAACCGTACCTCACCATTTTTCTCTCAAAATAAATTACATTGATCGTGAATATAATAATGTAGAAATTTATTTATATATTAAAATAACAGAAAGGAACGTGTTTATATAAATTTTATTTTTATTTTGTAGACAAAAATAATTTTTTAAGTAATTAAGCTTTAAGTTTTATAATTCTTTTTTAACTCTTATCAATTTTTTGTTTAAAGGTTACATATTTTATTAAAAATTGAAATAAATAACATAAATAGAGTAATAATTAAAATAAATTGTAGTATAAAAAAATTCCAAAAAATAGTATAATAATTATGGATTTTTCCTTAATTAAAAGGGGATAAAGAAGGAATTGTATTAAAACAATGGGGATAAAAATTGAAAAATACTAATACGTTAAACTATGAGTTCAAACACAATTTCAACTACTATATAGAAATGTGCTACAATTCTTTTTCTTTTCGTCGAAGGCGGTACAAACATTGGTATGATACTTTATCATTTTTTATCTTCCTATCTTACATGCCTTCTCTCAAATTGGCTAAAAGACCTTTCTACTTTTTTTATTTTTATTATTTGTCTTTAATCAACTTGTTTGTACAAATTCATCGTGTCTGTCATCAAATAGACAATATCAAAAATGCATAAAGACAATATTCTACTTTATATGGGGTGTATTGTGGACAGCTTCTAAGGTGGACCACTATCATAAGTGGTCCACCATGTATCATTAATACTGGCCTTTAGATTAATCTAAGGTCCATCATCTTATTATGCACCCTCTACATCAGAATATTCCTCTTTTTACTCTCCATCCCTTTCCTTGGTCTCTGACAACCCCCCATCGCCTCCGGCTGTCGCGTCGCACTCCAACTGTTCGGCATATTGCTTCCGGCGGCCCCATCACCACTGTAACAGCAACCCAATATGCATATTTTGCATCCACTCTCTTTCTGATTACATTTATAGAGGAAGCAGTGAGTGCACCCAAACCCAATCCAAAATATATGAATCTATAGTTAATTCGTTCTTCACCATGAGAAGTGGTTATCCTTCTTTTTCCTCTTCCAGTTGTTCGCGTTTCTAGTCATCGGTTCTCCGATCAAAATGCCTCGCGTCGCCGACGGATAAAGCCACTTGAGAAAGCTCCGACCATGGCTTCTCCTGTCGCCTTGGCACCCTCGACCTCGTACTCCTTGGAATTGGCGCTAGAGCCGACATCTTCATTATCACTAGCACCGTTGCTGACGACGTTGGACTTGGTACACCTCCATTTTTATTACAAAAACGTTGTTCCTTAAAGCACTTCAAAACCCAAATCAAGGTTGCCCCAAATGTAAACAATGGTTGGTGATTGTGTGCATTCAGATTTGGATTTTGGATCCCATAACTGCTGATGAAGAAAATCGATTAAAAAATAAGATCGGTGTAAAAAATGAAATCAATACAAATTCGTGATGAATCTTAGGAGAAATTGAAGAGGAGATTCTAACTTTCTGGTAATATTGTGATGAACACAAAAGAAAGCGGAAAAAAAATTACAGATCTAAAGAACTCATCGCGTCGATCTTAGCAGTGGCGACGTTCTAGGCAGGCGGCGGCGTCTAAGGTTAGAATGACAACATGGAGGCATCGTTGGAGGTCTCGACGGGGTTGCCGGAGGTCTCGGCCGGGTCGTCGGAGGTAGCAGAGGGATGCTAGTGGGGGGAGTAAAAAAGGGAAAGTTCCAATGTAGAGAGTGTATAGTAAGATGGTGGACATTAGATTAATCTAAAAGCCAATATTAACGATGCATGGTGGACCCCTTATGAAAGTGGTCCACCTTAGAGACAGTCATGTATTGTGAATTAATTCTATTATAGGAACATTTGTCTTATTGTGTCTTTTTTTTAACACAATTACATTGATGTGGATCACCATATTTTTTTGCCTTTTTTTCCCCCTTTCACATGTCTTATTTTGTGTGCCCTTTTCACGCCTTTCAATTAATATTGATGAATAAATTAAAAAATTAAATACATATTTTTTAAATAATGTCATTTACAAATATTTGGAAACATATTAATTGATAGGTATTATTGTGAAATTGATTTTCTTGATTGGTATAATAACTACTATTCTTGTGGAAAAAAAACTTGATTAATAATTCAAATATGGAGATTCACAACAAGGAAATAATAAAGGGAAAAAAACTTGATTAATAATTCAAATAGGGGATTCACACCAAGGAAATAACAATAATACGAAATCAGATATATGCTGTGAATTATGAACAACTTTTTTCTCTTGTTGTTAGGTATACTAGCGGAACCGATGAAAGTGGGGCATGTGCTTTAAGAAGAGAATTCGACTCTTTTAAAGAATAATATTGTAAAAATATAAAATTATAAATAACTATTAATTCAATGGAATTTATTAACATACAAGTACGTATTTTTTAAAAAAATATTATGTTAACAAGTTATAATTTTAGTTTTCTTAAATTACACTAATTAAAAGTATAACTTACTGACATATTCCTTTTGAAAGGTTGCAGCAAGATGAATCAGGGCTCATGTATTTCTTTAGAGCATCCACAATAGCAATCCTTTGCATTGGTTCTTAAGTTATTTTTTGTGAGTCCCATGTTGCCATATCATCTTTAAGAACCCTATCAACTTTTTACTCAAATGGTGAACTTACTAAGAACTTAAATTGGGTCCCACATATTACCCCACATGTTTATAATTTTATATTTATATATTTTTGCTTTAAAATAATAATTGATTTGTAATTTAATTTTGAAATAATAAATATGCCAAAAAATATATATATATTCTTGAAGCATAATTTGTTTCTTCGAAAATTAATAAATTAAAAAAAAATACATTATATTAATTTTGGGTTCACAATAAATTTAAAATTAAGAAAAATACATAACAATAAATATCATCGTAAAATACATTTTAATTTGCATTTTCCTCATGTTGGAAACGTTCCCAAATGTGTTCCATCAAATCTGCTTGAAGTTGCTTATGAATTTCCTTTTGCCGCATGTGGGCCCTCCTTCTTAGATATGTTTCAAAATTGGAATGAGGACCATTAGATACTTCAGTGGTTGACATGTCGTTGTCTAGATGATCATAAGAATAATAAAAACTACTATCATATGTGTGTCGTTCATCCTCAACAATCATATTATGCAATATTATGCATGCATACATTATATCCTTCATTGTATCCATGTGCCAAGCACGTGCGGGGCCACGTATAATTGCAAATCGAGATTGGAGCACTCCAAAAGCCCGCTCGACATCCTTTCTAGTTGAATCTTGTCGTTGGATGAATAACTTTCTCTTATCTCCTAACGACATTGGGATAGTCTTGACAAACGTAGCCTACTCAGGATATATTCCATCTGCTAGATAGTACCCCATATTATATTGGGTTCCATTCACCATATATTGCACCGTTGGAGCTTGTCCTTGCAAAACGTCATTAAACAAATTAGAATTAAATTGGTTTAAGACGTTTATATCATTTTTTGCACCTGCAACACCAAAAAAATGCATGCCAAATCCACAAGTCCTGTGATGCAACTGCTTCGAGCATAATTGTGGCTTTACCATGATCACCTTGAGTAAATTGACCTTTCCAAGCTACAGGAAAATTTTTCATTCCTAGTGCATACAATCAACTGAACCCAACATACCTAGAAAGCCACGTGCCTCCCCCATCAGTAGTAGGTGTTGAATGCCATTGTTGTTAGGTCTTCTCAAGTACTCAGCCCCAAATGTTTGGTTCACACCTCTTACAAATCTCTCTAGGCATTTTAGTGCAGTAGTTTCACCAATTCGAACATAGTCATCCACACTGTCAGCAGGTGATCCGTATGCCAATATACGAATAGCGGCAGTGCATTTCTGCAATGGTGAAAGACCCATTATGCCAGCTGCATCGAACCTTGTTTGGAAGTACTCATCATGATTGCCCAGGGCATCTACAATTTGTTTAATTTTTTTGTCTAAAAGCCAAAAGGAAAAAGTTCTCCTAATGCTGCTGCCTCCTCACCAATAATTGAAAGACGCGAACGATACTGCCTCTCTCTTTAATATGTTACTTTTAAGAAAAAAAATTATTTTTTTATTGCTATGAACTCGTTCGTCCACGCTGGCGATCCAATTACACACTACAATGGATGAACGTTGAACAATAAAATCGACCTTGCTATGAACAGTGGAACGAACCCCCGATAAAGGTGCTCTTAGAGGACATATTCGAGGTGCATGCACACCAAATAAGAGAGAGGGATATTTGATCTAGCGGAAGTTAACTTTCATTACTATCATCACATTTTATCCTTAAAATCAGAGTTGTCTAAAATGAGAGATTTATTTTAAAAAATAAAATAAGAAGTTATAATCATTAGTTGAAATTTTATTGTTAAAATTATAGTTAAATGGTATGCTTATATACTGAACATCTTAGTCTGAACCCGGGTAATGCCTAGTGGATTGGAAAATCAATAGGTGATCTTTCAACTTGCAATCCGCTTATTAGATATATGAAACCTGAGAATGCATGATTATTTATTTGCGGAGATTAAATTATATGTGTCATTACTTAAATATTAATTATTAAATTTTCATTCAAATGATTATAATTTCTCACCTTATTTGTTAAAATGAATCCCTCTATGGCTAAATGATTAATGACACATATTTCATCACTTCCTTGGTTTTTGGTCCAATCTATCCTTTTGTCATTAAGTAGACTAGACTATACATTTTTGTTTGTTTTATCTCAAAGCATATTCAAGCCTAAGCGTTGGGTGTTCTAAAGTGGGCTTACTACTAGTTCTATAAAGGAATATACCCGGTGCTTGTCCATAATTCCTTGGCAATTGTTAAATATACCCCAATTAATGGTTAAACATACCTCTTTTGTAATATTTTTTCCAAAATTATCCCCGGGTTCCATGCTCTTCACTCTAGGAGGCACTGTTCGTGCTTCTATCAAACGTGCCAATGAAAGTGTTTTATAAGATTAGTTAATAAATACAAAATGACATAAATGGATATAATTAATTGTTTGACTAAAAAAGGTAAAAAAAGATTTGAAATAAATTAATGAGGATAAAAATAAAAAAATAAAAAAATAGTAACTTATAAGCTAACTTATTTTTTTAAGCTACAAGTTAGAAGCTATTTTTTTTACAAGCAAAGAATTTTATTGGAAAAAAAATGTCGGTAACACAAGATGTGTCAAGCTTACAAGTCATAAAAAAAAAAACATAAATAAGATAGATGCATAAAGCTTACAAGTCATCTATTTGCATATACCTCCCTACAAATCAGTAACAAAAAATGAATACAATATTGCATAAAGCTATAGCTTTTGTTGCAAATCTCACATGGCCAACAACCAAACTTACCAAACTCACATTACCCACACCAACAACAGAATAACCATGAGCTACCCACACCAGCAATAGAATTAACATGAGGTATCAACATTAACATGCAAAAATCGTAGAGATAGATCCCATAACATCTACCTGATCATATCATGACAAAATTTTCATTTCTTAATACAAAACTTGGCTACAGTAATAGACCAACCACCATACCAGTACACACTCTTCCATACTTTTCAAATCTAATAAATTTATAAAGTCTTTTTAAATGTTATAAATCTCTATTATATAAATCCATTAAAATCTAAACTACAAAATCTTGATTATAAAAGCCTTTTAAAAATTCTTATAAGTCATTACATTCTTACATAAATTTTTAAAATCTACATAACTTTTTTATACCAAGATAGTCTTTTAAAATCTTAATCCAATATTATACCTCCAAACCAATAACTTGTACGAATGCATGCTCACTACTCTACTAAGGATTTCCCAGATAAGTAAATGTCTCAAATCAGTCTCCCAACCCCGCTAGTATTTGAACTAAAAAATCTATCTGCTTATCACTGATAAAAAAAAAAAAAACTAGTAACTTAAACATGATGTATAATTACAACGACAATAGAAACAAGCTTACGACATAAGATAAAGGACAAATAGTGTACAAAGAAGTAAACAAGAAAATCAAATTAATTATTTAAGTAGTCCAATGCTTTAGAGGAGTTGTCCAAGTCTAATCCTAAGGAACTGGTCTGCCAAAAGTGATTTCCCTTTCATAAGCTTTTTAGATACTTGATCCATGGTTGGGCGAGAACATGGATTTTCACTCAAACAAGAAAATGCCAAACTTGCAACCAAAATGACATCCCCAACAATTGATTTCAGAGGTTCAGGAGGTCTTTTGTGTAACACATCAATTAGTAGCAAATTACCCATCGCTGAATATGAATATAACAATGAAGAAATGAGATCTCCTGGATGCTTCCCTGTAATGATTTCTAAAGAGAGCACTCCAAAACTGAATACATCACATTTCTCAGTCACTTCCATAGTTTGGACAAGTTTGCTATGGAATTAGGAATCCCTCCACTTAGTTGACATATGGAAAGATCAAGTTTATGTAAACACCTTAGTGTCCACATTTCTTGAGGGATGAAACCATGGAAAGAATTTGAAGAAAAGTTCAAAACATTTACTTTGGACATGTTACCGATTTGTGGGGGAATGGTCCCATAAAAGGAGTTGTTGCAGATATTTAGGCTGAGGAGGTTAGGGAAAGAGGAGAAGTTGAGGGTGTGAAGTGTACCTTTCAGTCCATAATCTGCAACATTTATGCTGGAGACAGAGTTGGATTTGTCACACTGAATTCCTTCCCATTTGCATGGACTAATACCTGATCTCCATGTTGACAAGAAAGCTTGGCTGTAGCTGTCAAGCCTGTCTTTCCACTTTAGCATTGCATTAGCTTCACTGTTCGCTGCTGCAGCTTGATCACGAACAGTAACTGTGGTAGCAGCAGAGGCCAAAGAAACCATTTTGGAAAAACAAGCAAGTTGGGGTGAATAGCGTGTTAGAAACACCAAAAGAAACGAGAAAAGAATCCGCCAGCAGGCTAGAATCTTGATGGATACCATGGTTCAAGTATAACAGGGTTTATGTATCAAGAACACATTCAAAGGATTCAGATTCTTGTAAGTGGTTGGTGTATTGTGGTGACGACAGAAGTTGTAGCTAGGAGATGCTTATTAATGAGCACAGCTATTTAGTACGAATATTTTACACACGAAACTGTACGAAATCAAGAGAGAGGAAATTTTATTGGTTATAATGAGATAAAGGATAGAAATAATTCTGAAAAAGAAACAATAAACAGCTACGTGTTTTTGTACACAGGTTCGTATCATTATTTTCGTACCATCAAGCAATTCTCATAATGATGTAGCACAGTGGCCACCTGTGATATTACTACACTTTGAAAAGTGTGGCGCTAAGCCAATAGACATTTATGAACAAGGATTCAAAAAGAAAAAAAAATTATCCAAAAGATAGTATTGTTTTGGTTCCACTTATCGGAAATGCTTTTTGTCACTTGACTCACTTTTATGCGGGGGTGTACACAGTTTTTTGTTTTTTATTAATAAGAATCATAGATAATTCACGCACACCCTTATGTATTAAGAAATTTATAATAATTCACACACACCCTATTCAACCAAATAGAACTATACCCCCTTGGTGGATATATACAGTCTCGTTGAGCTAAGACTAATATTTAAAGTTTAGGTTCGATTTGTGATAATAGATTATTTAGATTTGACTTATTTATTTAAATGAGCTTAATTGAAAACTTGAACTTGATATGTTAAAAAAAGTTTAAGTTTAATTTGTTTAATTCATTTATATATAACTTAATTATTTTTATTTTTATGATTTTTTAAATTATTTTTTAACTTTATTAATTTATCATTCAATAAATATTTTAATACTAAATGACAAGTTACAAATAGAAACATGTGCTCAAAATATGGTTTGTGGATTTAAAAAAAAAAAAAAATCTAAACTACTATATTTTTCATAATGCCTAAATAAAAAAAAAACTCATAATTTCTTAACTACTACAAAAAAGAAACTTCAAATTTTAATATAATTTTATTTTTCTATTATATATATATATATATAAACGATTTATTCACGAGTCATTAATAACAAGTTTGTAAAGTTTAAATTTAACTTATTTAAATAATCGAGCTTAATCTCAAGATGGAATCTGTTTATTTAATTAAACAAATGAGATTAATTGAGCATTTAATGAATCAATCCTGAATAGTTCTCAAATAGTTCATCTCATTGTGTATATTATTGTTATTATTATTTAATTATATTTTATAAAAAATCTAAATTATTAATTTGATTAATTACAAATAAAAGGATATTTTAAATAAAAAAATATTTCAATAAGTATAATAATAATTTCATGAGAATGACAATACATAATCTCCTCCCCCTTCAACAAAACTCAATTTTCACATTTCAAATTGAAAATTATATGACCTTTTGTAACATTTAGTTAATAACATTCATAAAATTGTTACTATTTCTTAACAAATAACACTTTTCTAACATTTTAGAACACAAATGTTACCAAATCAACATTTTGTTAGACGGCCTTTCCAATATTGGTCTGACTTTGTATTTAATAAACTATTTTAATGATTTTGTAGTTTGTGTTCCAAATAAGTGATTTAACAGACAATTGACGAAATAATATTTTTCGCAACTTTTTGAAACCATAGGGGCAAACATTGCAAAAATAATTATTTGGGGCACAATCTGCAAAAATTTCAAACTTTGGAAGCAAAAATTGCAATCAAGTCTATATATAATTATACTTTCCCCTCTTTTTAATTAAACATAATATTTTTAGTATCATTTATTTTTCTTTCTAATAGTCTTTCCTTTTATAATTAGTTATTGATATTTGAGTGTGGGTATAGACATATATACATAGGAGTTCATCGAGTATAGAGATAGAGATTAAAGTTACTAAGCCTGTAGGTATGAAATCTGCTACAATATTTTTCTCAAACACAAATACGAGGATAAATATTATATTACCATACTCATTATCATTATCATTATCATCCCTACTAAAGCAAATACTCTCATTATATTCTTGACAAACACGTAGATGTTAACATTACCTTTATAAAAAGAAAAAAGAAGTGATTATGTAGTTGTGGGCTTCTGGCCACTTTGGAACCTTTTTTTAGAATTGCTCGAGTAAGTGTATATAAATTTAATTTTACATTATTTAATTTTATGAAATTAATTTTAATTAAAATAAATTGAAATAAATTAATTTATATTTAATTTTTATTTTAAATAATAAAATTTAATATATTTTATTTATTCTTCATTAAATATTATTTTAAAAACAAACTTGATTTTACTTTAATAAACCTAGATGTAAATTCTTTTAAAATCTTATTTATATACTATAAATATGAGTTTGGGAAATGTGAATGGGGTTCAAATGTCATTCTCTTAAAAAGTTACCGACTGAGCTAATAAGTGTAGTTAAAAATTGAGCTAATAAGTAGCTAATAAATTTAATAAGTAGTAAATATTTTTTTAATTAATCTCGTAACTCGTTTATAAAATTATGAAAATTTTGAGAAAACAATTATAGCATAGTATAAATTTAATTTTAATTTATTGTGAATATAAGATTTTACTTTATATCGTAGAAGTTATAAATTGCTGTTTTTGTTCCTCGCACGTAAAACACAAAAAGGCATAGAATCAAACACATTATAAATTCAACATAATATTATACCTTTTTTGTTTTTTTTTTTAAGAAATACCAACATTAATCTACATTCAGGCGTTATGACTTTACATTGTTTTCATTTTCTCATGTGATATGCTAGCTAATATCATTATGAAAAAAAAAATTCATAATATGTCGCTTGATTCAACTTATGAAGCAGTTAGTATATTTTAATAAAATTAAGCTATTAATATAGATATTATAAACTTATAATAATTGTAAAATTATATTAATATGAAATTAATATAATAAGATAATATTATCACACAATTAATATAAAAATAATATTTACAATAACAAGTTAAATTTTATAAAATAAAAATTATATTAATAAAGACAAGTGTGACAACAAATTTTCAATAGATAAATAAATTAATAAATATTTTTTTTATAATGTGTACTTGTGTCATCGGTAGAGTGGAGAAGAGAGTGTGTTTTCATGATAACAAGGTTTCAATTCAGATCTTAAATATTATGAATTGCTAGGTCCACCACTTCACTTATACATTTCGAAATACATGACTTCATGTCGCTTTAGCTTTAAAAAGCTTTACTGCGCACTAGTCCAATAGGAATCACTAGTTTATTAGGAATAATATTATTTGTTACTAATTTGCGGTCTTAGATTTAGTCACAATTAAAGCCTATCATTCATTCTCGACTTATTTTATAAGAACCAAACTCAAATTCTCTCTCACTAACTTAACCTATATTGCCAGTTGAACTACTTGTTGAGTTACTTTTGTTCTCTTTTTATCGTAACAAGTCTGGACCCAAAATAAAAACCTTTGAAAATAATAAAATATTTATTAGGTAATAAATTACACCTCATTGACCAAAAAAGTTAAATTACTCTTATATAATACTACCTTCAGTTTTATATATAAGCTAGAAATATAAGACAAATCATTAAGAAATATATGACCTAGCTAGTGGTCTCTGAACCACTTTCATGATTCATGCATGCAACAATCTAATATAGTTTCTTGTCAATTTCTTTACCTCTTTCCAGTCAGATTTATATTATTGTCAATTTACATTTCCTATCTGTTTATTTTTCTGTCATTTGCATTCCTTTGAAGGGCAAATCTTGTCGTTTACACTTCACATTTCCATTTTTAAACAATTTTGATGTCAAATTGTGATTGACACCTGCAAATTACTAAAATCCTTCAGGATCCGCGGGAAGAGATTTCTTTCCAAGAATAATAACTAGAATTATCTGTAATATTTATATATTCTTGATCCAGTGGATTGAGAACACTCATGGTCTTTGATCTAAGACAAAAAAATAAAGATAAAAATATATTCTTGACATTTTTTCAATATAAAAATTTCTAAAAGAATAATTTAGAGTTTGGCACATTAATTTAAGCATAGATTGGAAAGACACGAAGATAATAAGCTTGTTCAGTTGCATCGCAATTTGAAGAGGAAAATGAGCTAATTTTCAGTGTGTTGCTCCCCCATGCATCAATATCACATTACAAAGCAAATTACTATAAAAACCAAACAACCGAAAAAAAAAAATAGAGATGAAATAACAAAGGGTCACAGCCAAGTGATAACATGAGATCCCAGTAGTAAAACATGCCTTTACATATGCATATCTGCATTAACATGATATCCTAACACAACTAACTCCAAGGAAAGTTTTCATTTGCGCCGAACTGTGATAGGACTTCTGACTACGTGCTTTCCATTTTTCCATAGCAATTCACCAAAACTATAATTTCCTCGCTTAGTTACACTTGTAGCCTGTACAGTAACCCTGAATGTCCTCTTTTCACCAATTTTCTTGAAACTCAAAGAATTGGGTACAACAGCAATGTTATATCCATGTAATTGGGCCTTTGCAAAATATGTGCTTCGTGGCCCAACATTGGTGACTGTGCGAGTAACAGTTACGGCATTTAAGCCAAGATTTGGCAATGTGATTGAAGGGTAGTTCAAGTCTGTTATGCTGTGAGATCCTGCACAAGTGAATGTGCTGTTGAAATTGAGTGCCGAAATGAGTTGTTGGTCGTATCCGGAAGCACATAGAAAGTTCAAGTAATCAACAATGCTTAGATCATAAATAAGTCCAGGATCTATTGCAGAGTTAGGTTGCACATGTCCTGAACCATAAGCAAATGGGTCTGCCAATTTTTTATCAAACGCATCCCGTATCGGTTTGTTGGTGTTATCTCTTGTGCTTGCTGCAAGGACATATATTTTAGGTAAGTTAGAAAATGCCAAAGAGAAGTATGTAGAATGGACAATACTAAATTTAGAAGTGGTCTACATATGCTTGAGAAGTATAGTATGATAGTCTATGTAGAATTTGAGAATTACTCAGTAGGTCTCTAAACTATTTAAAAAATTTTAATTAGGTCCCTAAACTTCAATTTATTTTTTAATTAGGTCTCTGTCGTTAATGGAGCTAACAGTAGCTAACGGTAGGGACCTAATTAAAAAATAAATAAAAGTTCAGGGATCCAATTGAAAAAAAAAAGTTCAAGGATCTAATTAAAAATTATCGAATAGTATAAGAACCTAAAGATTAATTTAACCTAAAAGATATAAAGTATGTAAAAAAATTACATTTAATTATTTGTAGTAAATAAAATTCAATTTAATATAATCCAATATATAAAATAAATCATAGTAATTCATTTAAAAGAACAATTAAACATAGAAATAAATTTATAAATTACTATACATATTTATAACTATATATGCATTATATTAATGCAACTTACTATAACTAAATTTGTAAAATAAAATGTGTAATGAGAAAAAAATGTTTATATTGATTTGTTAACATATTTCATGGTAGTTTATTTTAAATAACAAATAAACATATAAATGAATAGACAATTTCCTATATATATTTATAACTATATAAATATTATATTAATGCAATTTACTATAATTAAATATATAAAATAAAAAGTGTGATGAGAAAAGAATGTTTAGATTGAGTTGTTATGAAATAATTCATAGTAGTTTATTTAAAATATCAATTAAATATTGAAATTAATAGATAAATTACTATGTAAATTTATAACTATATATGTTTTATATTAATTCAATTTACTATTAAATATAAAAATAAAAAGTGTGACGACAGAAAATGTTTATATTGATTTCATAACATAATTCATTGTGGTTTATTTCAAAAACAATTATGCATATAAATTAATAGATAAATTACTATATATGTATTATATTAATGCATTCACTATAATTAAATATATAAAATAAAATAGTTGATGAGAAAAGAATGTTTAGATTTATTTGTTATCAAATATTTCATAGCCTTTTATTTAAAATAACAATTAAACATAGAAATGAATAGATAAATAAATTACTATATATATTTATAGCAATATATGTATTATATTAATGCATTGTATTATATTCAAAAATATAAAATAAAACGTGTGCTGAGAATAGAATGTTTAGATAGATTTGTTAACACATACATTCATAGTGATTTATTTCAAATAACATTTAAACATAGAAATTAATAGATAAATTTCTATGTATAATCATAACATTATATGAATTATATTAATGTACATTATTAATATAATATTTTTTTGAAGAGTATTAATATAATACATATAAAACTTTAAATTATATAGTAATTTATGTATTATTTTCTATGTTTAATTTTTATTTCAAATAAACTACCATAAATTATTTTATAAAATATTTTTTGCCAAATAAAATAGAAAATAATAATTTTTTGCCTATATTTTAGTATATATTTTCCTAATAAATTTTATTAATATAAAAAATACATATTTAATTATATAGATATTGTTCTATATAACCGCTAGAAGTGTTGGTACAATTTGCACAAAGTTGTGTTCAAAACCCGTGGCTATAGAAGAATTAAGCGATGACCTACTTGCTGAAATTCTTCACCGTTTACCACTTCATTTTCTTCTTCAATGCAAATCCGTTAGCAAACGACGATTCCTGCGTGTGATTTCTGATCCACGCTTCTTTCACCCACGTCTGACTCGTCACCAATTATCACCTGGTGCTTTTGAAACGCACACACAATTCCTCCTCTTTCACTTTGATTTCAATTCCAATTTCGAGAAGGTGATGCTTTTCTCCATAGATTCCAATAAAACACCTCATATATTAAAAGGGTCTGATTTTTTTCCTCCTTCGTGGCCTCAAGATCATGCTCGAGTTAGAGTGAGAGCCGCACATTACGACCTTCTCCTGTGCAGTAGTATCAACGATATTGAATTGTTGGCTTTTCACCCTAATTGTGAACATATGATATATTTTTATTCAAATAAAGGTGTTTTCTTGTGTGATTATAAAAACAAAAAACTGGAGTGTCTGTACACAGCAGCAGCGGATGAAGATATGAGAAAAACCTCATTAACCGCAGAAAAGGTTCATGGTATGGAAGACACTGAAAGTATCATAAGAAGGAGTCAGATTGTAAGAGCCCAACTGGCGCATGCAGTGTCAACCCCAGTTTCGAATGCTGTTGCGGACACGGACACAGCCATGGAGATTCTGCAAGCCAAACTTCTCTGGGCGTCAGCATTTGCTCCTACAGATAACGGCGTCACCCCTTGTCCGTCTCCGTTGAGTGTTTGTTTTGCCCATCATGACAACGACAGCAGCAAGTATGATGGTCGGATGCATAGCTATCCGTACAGGAAGAATGGGCCGTACACGTGTCCAAAGTGCGGGCAGGTGTTTGAGACGTCCCAACGGTTTGCGGCGCACGTGAGTTCGAGTCACTACAAGTACGAGAGCAAGAGTGAGAGGAAGAAGAGACTGATGGCCAAAATCCGAAGGAGAAATCTCCGTATTGAATGGGTGAGTGGTGGACTCACTGTTGTTCCTGACGATGATCATGCTCCTAAAAACAACGTAATCAAAGTTTACATGTAATCACTCATATTTATATGTAATCAAAGTTTAATTATTTGATTTGTTTATTTTCATAAGAGCATGGTTTGGAAATTTTGATTGTGCCTCATGTCTGTGTGCAAATGTTATATTGCATCTCTAATGTATCTCTATGCTATTATTTTTAATTATGGTTTATCTGAATAGTTATGTTCTAATTATTATTATTAATTATATATTCACTCTCTTTTCCGTCTTATTTCTACCTCATTTATTTTCCTATTTGTCTCTATTTACTCTTATCACATTATTTATCAAATCCATCACTTTTTTTCTGTTTATTTCTTCTCTCTTTCTAAATTCCACCCTAACACCCCAAAACTAGAGTGGATGTTTACCATTTTGCGTAGTGCTATACAGTAGTTCACGCAACAAAATAGATGAAATCAAAATGAAAGAAAAGGTGCACGATCATTTAAGAGTAGAGAAATACTAACAGGTTTGATTATATAAAATCAATCAATATATTTTATACGTTTTATTATTTTTCTTTTTCGAATAACAATATATTGTATACAAACTTTGAAATTCAAAATAACAATATTGAAAAACTGTAATGCATGTAAAGATTTATTTTAATAATTAATTATCATAAAAAAAGTTGAAATTTAAGGATAATACAAGAAAATAATAGAAAATTTGCTATATTCTAAAGTACTTTAAAAGACTAAAACTACAACACAAAAATTATTAAGAAGACTCAATAATGTCATGAATTTGTATATATCTCTCTTAAAATTTAAAATGTATTTTGATAGGCCAAAATTAAAGGCAGGCACATGAATTAGTTAGAAATAATGTGAGATAATATTATGACGTATGACAATAAATAAATGATTTTTTGTACTTATCTAAGCACACAATTTTAAAATAGATTTCTTACTAACTTATTATGATCCTGACTTAGGGTAGCAAAATTAATACGACAAATAAAAATATAAAGAGGCATTTTACATGATATCACTTCATGAAAAATAAAAAAAGACAATATGTGAAACATTCCCAAGAGTGTTGGCTGGAAACAAAGTCAGGCATCACATTAAAAAGCCGTATTTAGCAAGGCTGTTGGCGATTTAGTTGGCATCCCCAAGGGAGTGAAGCTGCTTCCTCACTTTATCTAAGTAAAGACTAGTTGCTGTGAATCTGAGCAAGCAGCATAATAGTTGGGTGTTCGGGAGAGCTTATATATATATAGGTCATGAAGTGGGTGCTTCTTGTGTTATTTGTTTGAGCAGTTGAGCTTATAGGGTTTGTGGCTTGGACTTGAAGATTGGAACTCGACAACTCTTTCTTGACTAAGAATGAAAGAAAACAACCAGGATTTTGAAAAAAAAAAAATCTTGTAATATTTGCATTTGTAGATAATAGGAAAAGGAATACATTGAGGGTGAGATGCAGAGAAGAGGATCAAGTCTCATGCATTGGATCATTCTTTCTTGTTTTTTCCTCTTTTTGTAAGCTGATTTATCATCTAGTTTCTGGTTTAACAATCTTCCAAGTGCCAAATCAATGACCAGACTTTCACCCCATAATTATATTTTTGGAATGTTTGATAGGTTCAACCCTATTTCACAAAGTTTCTGGCAGCTGCACTAGAGCTTCTCACATGTTGCTCCTGCTTAGCGGAAGTGGGTTGCCTTAATTGTGTTCAGGTCTGGATCGATTTTATTTTTAAATTATGAGTTCCATCTTCTTTTTTTGTTCCAATTTCAATTTGTCATCTTTTTTTGGTTAAAAAAAAATTAGTTGACAGTTGGTTGGTGGTTTTATTTCTTTTTAAATTGCATCATAATCTGTCATCTGGTTTTCATAAAGTATTGCATATTATAGAGCTTTGTCTTCCATGAGTATACCGATGTTTTACACATTAATGCAACCACGTGCTTGACTATTCTGAAGCCAAGTTAGGAAAAAAGCTCTTCTCGAGTTTTCCTCTAAAAAGTGAATAAGGTATATTTACTCTTAAATTTTAGTGAATTAAGATTACAATGTACTTTAAATTAAGGGTGCACTTGCCTTTATTTGTTTTAAGCTAATCTCACTTTAGAACTAGTTGTTAAAGTGTCCCCTAGGTGTTTAGTTAGGAAAACAGTTAAATGTACCTCACTATTTCTCTCAAAATAAATTACATTGAGCGTCGATATAATAATGTAGAAATTGTTTGATATATTAAAATAACAGAAAAGAACATGTTTATATAATTTTTTATATAAATTTTATTTTTATTTTGTAGACAAAAATAGTTTTTTTAAGTAATTAAGTTTTAAGTTTTGTAATTATTTTTGAACTCTTATCAATTTTTTGTTTAAAGGTCACATATTTAATTAAAAATTGAAATAAATAACATAAATAGAGTAATAATTAAAATAAAGGGTAGTATAAAAAAAATTCCAAAAAATAGTATAATAATTATGGATTTTTCCTTAATTAAGAGAGGATAAAGAAGTAATTGTATTAAAACATTGAGGATAAAAATTGAAAAATACCAATAAGTTAAACAATAAGTTCAAAAACAATTTCAGCACTATATAGAAATATGCTACAATTCTTTCTCTTTTCCTCGGAGGCGGTACAAACATTGGTACAATACTTTATCATTTTTTATCTTCCTATCTTACATGCCTTCTCTCCAATCATGTAAAAGACCTTTTTACCTTTTTTATTTTTTTACCTTTATTCAACTTGTTTGGATAACTTCATTGCGTCGGTCACCAAATAGACAATATCAAAAATGCATAAAGACTTTGGGATACTTGACTTTTTTTCTATGCTTGATCAAAATGAATAAAGACAATATTTTACTTTATGGGAGAGTATATTGTGAATTGATTCTATTATAGGAATATTTGTCTTATTGTATATTTTTTTAACATAATTGATGTGGATCACCATATTTTATGTCTTTTTTTTTTCCTTTCTCATGTCTTATTTCATGTGCCTTTTCATGTCTTTCAATCAGTATTGATGAAGAAATTAAGAAATTAAATACATTTTTTAAACAATAATGTTATTTAGAAATATATATATATTTGCAAACATATTACTTGATAGGTATTTTTGCGAAATTGATTTTCTTCATTGGTATAATAACTATTCTTGTGAAAAAAACTTGATTAATAATTCAAACAGGGGGATTCACAAGAAGGACATAACAAAGGAAAGGGCAAAGAAAAAGAGAACTAGAATTAGCTATTAAAATATTAAAAAATTGTGTTAGTTTCACTTTTCTTTATCCAAACCGTATCATTTTTTTGTTATCTTTTTCATTGACTTTTGTAACTTTTAATGTTTGTTAAAACATTCATAGAATCCTTTCAAATCTTATAAATGTATAAAGTTCTTTCAAATCTTATAAATCTATATCGATATCGATCTATTAAAATCCAAACTACAAAATCTTGATTATAAAAGTATTTAAAAAAATTCTCATAAGTCATGACATTCTTATGTCTTTTAAAATCTACAGGAAGAACTTTTTTATGCCAAAATAAGCTATGTTCGACAAAATTAGTTAAAAAGTTAGATGGAAGCTGAAAAGTTAGTTGAAAGCTGAAAAGCTAGCTGGTAGCTAAAAACTGTTAAGCTAGCTTATTAAATCATAAGTGTTCGGTAAAACTATCCATTGAAGTAGCTGAAAAGTGTAAAAATGATAGAAATGGATATATTTATATGATATTTTATATAAATTTCAATTTTATTTTATGGATAAAAATATATTTTGAGATGTTATAATTTTAATTTTTTAATTAATTTTGAACTCTTGTAATTTTTTATTTATAGATAAATTATTTTCATTACAATTTTAGTTTCAATTATTACAATTTTTCATATTAAGTATTCTACTATTACTCTTATACTATATCTTAAAATATTTTTAATCAAGTTTAAAATAAAGTAAAAAAACATACACTTAAGTAGACATTATATTTTTATCATGTTAATTAGCGTAATAGTTAAACTAAGTTGTCTAATATAAAATTATTCAAAAAAAAATCTAACATTTATCATTGTCAATTTTGTGAAGTAAAATATTGAAATAATAAATTAAATATTATAAATAGTACAATGGTTAAAATAAATAGTAATATAAAAAATGTAAAATATAATAACAAAAAATAAAATAAAACAAATAAATAATAGAACCATGTTTTATTTAAAAGGGGTAATAAGAAAATTTAATAAATATTTTAAAGATAAAAAAGGAATGAAATATAAAAAGTTAGAAGCTAGCGTTTTAAAAAACACTACAAAAAACGCTAGAAGCTACAAAAAAAACTTATTTACCGAATAATCAAACAAGCTTTTCAGCTAGTAAAAAAAGCTAGAAACTAGCTGAAATGACTTGCCAAACATAGCCATAGTGTTTTAAAATTCCAATTCAATACACCTCGAATCAATAACTTGTACGAATGCATGCTCGTACTCTCAGTCTCCCCCCCACCCCCCATATTTGAACCAGAAAATATAGCTGCTCAGTGTTTATCGCTGGTAAAAAACAAACAGACCAGTAACTTATACATGATGTATAAATTACAACAACAATAAAAACAAGCTTGCAACATAAGATAAAGGACAAATAGTGTACAAAGAAGAAAACAAGAAAACCAAATTAATTAGGCTGTGTTTGTATAAGGCCTTTGTTACGTTCAACGGAGAAGGAAAAATTTTATAATCTCACGTTAGGTGCCTTGGAAAGTGGGAAAATGCTTTGGAATGTGTGAAACGGAAGTTTGTGGTGGTTTCCAAACACACACTTATTTAAGTAGTCCAATGCTTTAGAGGAGTTGTGCAAGTCTAATCATAGGGAACTGGTCTGTAAAAGGTGATTTCCCCTTCATAAGCTTTTTAGATACTTGATCCATGGTTGGGTGAGAACATGGATTTTCACTCAAACAAGAAAATGCCAAACTTGCAACCAAAATGACATCCCCAACAATTGATTTCAGAGGTTGAGGAGGTCTTTTGTCTAACACGTGGTCCAAGTGTGTGAACCAGGCTTCAGAATCTTAGTTGTCCCAGAATCAAAGACATGAGCTTCATATTGTGAATCCAAAACCACATTCTTGCTCGATATGTCACGGTGAATTATTGGAGAAGAGCAATCATGATGCATATAGGATAAAGCTTTGGCCACACCTTTAACAGCATTGACCCTCATTTTCCAGTCAAATGCAATTGCTTTTGTGCCATTTTTTAGTATTTGATCCAAGCTACCCCCTTCCAAGAACTTGATGCGTAAAAATGCGTTCGCAAAGGGTAAGCGTACCCTACGCAGTGGTGACAGTGGACTCTAGGAGTCTGGATATCGAACCCAAAGGACCAGTCGTGTTCCCAAACAATTAATTTTGCAATGGTTAAACAATTCAATCAAGAATCAAATTTGGGAAAATAGAGTTCAATTGTTCAGTTCTTAAGAGCTAAGGATTAAGACAAGAAGATTAATGTGAGATAGTAAGATTGGAACGTCAAGGATTATGATTTTGCATGCATCCCTTTTTCCCTCATCTTGATCTCATTGAATGCTCATTAAATTCATTAGTAAACAATTGCTCGTAGCTTACTACTGTTGTTTCCCCTAATTCAATTCCCAATTGGTCATAGGTGAATTTAATTAGGGTAAACGATAATACTCAGAGAGGTTGATTAATAGAATTAATCCACTGGAAATTCACACAATTAGTTTGATCATGTGAATCATATGAATTCAATCACTTTACAGTTCTGTCAATCCCAGGCAATTGATCATAGACAAGGGGCTGACTAACATTTAGAGTGATAAGTTCTAATAGCAAAAAAATAGTAAAGAGATTCAATAACTGGAAACAACGAGACATTCATTAATAATCAAAGATGGGGTACAAAGGACACAGTTACATCATAATCTTAGGCTAGGAGGACTAGCCACTCATGTTCATGAACAAACCAGAAAACCCTATAGAGAACATAAAGATTACAAAGGGATAAGAGATTTTACAAGTAGTATTCCCAATGACGATCTCTACGTCTTACAACAGTCAGACTCTCTCACACGACCTCTATCTCACTCAGAACCCTCAATATTCAGAAACAGAGCAAAAGATACCTAAAGAGGGTTTTTAGCACTTATTTTATAAAGTTTCAAACTGTTGACGCGGCTCACCACGGCCGTGCTGATCAGATGACCACGGCCATGGTCCTTGCATAGTCTGGAGGTCCAATCTGCACGTATTTCGAGCACGGTCATGGTAGATGAACCACGACTGTGCTCGAAAAATTGACGCTGATGCAAAACTTCTAGTGATTCCTACTTGGCTGTGGTTGTTGCATCATGGCTGTGGTGACTTAGCACGCCCGTGCTAAGTCTACCACGACCGTGGTATTCCATACAAAGGCAACTTTCCTTCAATTTATTTATTTTTAAGCTCTTTTCCTCAAGAAATCCCTGAATTTCCTGTCTTACACAAACTAGTGACAAACCGTGAGTTCTGCCAACAAACTAAGCTCAAATCATATGCAAATGACATCCAAACTGAGATAAAAATACAGTCAAAATCCGGTTTATCAACCTCCTCACACTTGAGCATTGCTTGCCCTCAAGCAATTATTCTGAGTTAGACATCAAAATTGATTCTCCCTAGCCAAGAAATTGTAATAGAATTTCCAATTTATTTATACTGAAGAAAAGAAAATGACAAGAGCAAATACAACAGAATGCAGCAGGTTTCCTCTCGGGGTCTCTTAGGCCTAAACCTACACAAAAATTGATTTCCCAGGAGCCATGGTTCACTCATCTCTCCTTCTCTCAGTGTTTCAGGGTCAATAGAAAAGCTCTCCAATCATATTCAAATGAACATATTCACTAATCTATGCATCGATCAACTCAACTCAATTGGACTTTTACAATCAGAACAGATGAGGCATGATGAGGTGTAACGGGGCCAGGATTTTAATGATGGGCAGATATTGAAAGAAAAATGTTAGCAATGGGCTTTACAATCAATTTGTGTTCAGTGATCCAAAATCAAGAAGAAGCCAATGTTTATTTCTTCTTCTTCTTCTCTCTGTTTTTTTTTTTAAATTTTCTCAACTCTCACTTCTTCTTTCTCCCTTTTTTTTTTGAAGGCCTTTGACCTTGATTTATTCATTGTATAGGAGAAGAAGTGAGACATACTGAGTCTTTTCTATTTTAGAATATCCTTCATTACATTGGTTTTCTCCTATCTTTCAGACCACCAAGCATATTGTACAGAAACTAACATAACAGGGTGTCTAAGAAATATTCACAAGGCTTAAAATAGGCAACTAAGTGAGATTGTATCACAAACTCTACATCTAGAAAAATGCCTAAACAATGCCTCAACAGTTTCAGAAAGTCAAAAGTCAATCAAGGATATGTATGCCAACATAGAAAATAAAACATGTCACCTAAATTGATTCGATATCATATTGAAGGACTTAAGGCTCAAATCTCTCATCTCTATGTTCAAGCTCAAGGGAAATAATCTAGTCGTCTAGTTTTGGTGCCAATGTTTCCCCTTTAGTGACCCTGCTGCTATATGATTTTATTTATTTTATTTTATTTTATTTTATTTTATTTTATTTTATTTTATTTTTATTTATTTATTTATTTATTTTTTTAGAGGGAAATTCTGCAACACAATTCTACAACTATTGAGGATCTAAAAATCACATCAGAACACAGAAGTAACATAACCACACAATGTCTCAAGAATGGGGAAAACAATCGTGACTCCCTTCCCCACACTTAATATATGCAGTGTCCTCAATGCATCCAAAATAGAAATGAAAAAAGGAAACAATGTAGGAAAATGAAAGAACTAGTAGAGTACGGTGCCATAAACAAAATAGACTGAAAGAACAAAATAAAAGTAAAAGAAAACAAAACCTAAGGAAATAGAAAAGCTCCTCAAGAAGGAGGAGGATCTGGGAAGAGACGATCCTGAAGCTGCCTCAAAAAGTCCATCTGAGCAGTGAATTGGTCAGCTATCATCTGCTGTTGTGTCTCAAATCGGGTGTCTTGATCATCCAACCTCTGCGTCACCCTAGTCTCCAAATCATCCAGTATTTGGAGGATCTGGCTCATGTCAAATGTGGGTGGTGGCGGTGGTGCCTGATGCTGCTCTGTCGGCTGCTCCTCCTTGCCCAACTGCTGCTCTGCCATGCCTGGCTCCTGGGACTGGATCTTTGGCTCATCCTAATGTAGGTCAGGTGGCTCAACAAGGAAGACCTACTGGCCCTGGCGTCGAAGGATCCCCAGAGAAACCAGAGTGGATATGTCAATGTAAGAAATAGCCGTGCCATCTTGGGCTACCTTCACGAAGCCAAAGTGAGTAGCCAGCCCGGTGATGAATGATCCAACTGCAATGTGGCCAGTCTAGCTCTGAGAAACTCGTAATCTGATGGTGTGACAGTGTCTGATAAAGAGGAGGCTGGCATTACACCACCTTCCCCGAACCATGCACCATAAAGGGAAAAGGTCATTCCCAGTAATCATGCCAGTGCTCTCCTTGCGGCCATGGAGGGTCCCAGATAACCACCGATGGCACACCCGAAGTGCTGGGTCTCTGATGCCGCTGGCCTTTGAGATGCTAGGGATGAAGCAAGCCTATCCTGTAATCTCCCTCCAGAAGGCTGCTGGCCTTTAAGTTTTTGGGTGCCATCTCAAAGCACCCCTATACTCATCGGTCAGAATGGACTCCGGTGTCTCGAAACCTTAGACGACGTTGAAATTTGCCAACGTCGTCTTTCGGACTTGTCCCATCATGAAAAAGGAGACCATGTGCGGAAGGGCTGGGTCATCTATCTGCGGTACCTCCTCATCCTCCATGTCGCCCTCATCCGCCTCCTGCTTTAGTGCAGGTGGGGGTGCAGGGTCCCACTCCTGGCATGTGGAGATGAAGTCAATAGTGGGACGTCTGTATGCCTGCTCTGTGATGTCCACTATCCTCTCCCATCCCACGGCTGTGAGGTATGCCATGACCCACTACAGTAGACCATGCTCCTCTAGAAGTGTTGTGTCTAGGGCTCTAGTGGGATGATAGTCAAAGGTCCTCAAAACTGTGTACCGGTCTATGTGCTCTGGTGGTACGGGAGTATCATAATGCGTAGACTGAGCCCAGGGTGATGGCGTCGAGGTGGTGGATCAGGCAGTGATGATGTGGATTGTGTGGAAGATGCTGCACCCTGTGGTGGCTGAGCCTGTGTGGTCAGAGCACGTTTCCCACGAGTGCGAGATAGGTCGTCACCTGCCATAACTGCACACGAGAAGCATAACCCAAAAAAAAATGCAGCAGTAAGGGTAGTGCAGAAAAAGAATGGCCATTGTGTGGCTGACCACGACTGTGGTAATATTGACCACGGCCTTGGTAATAATTACCACGGCTGTGGTAAGAATTACCACGACTCTAGTAAGCCTTAGCACGGCTGTGGTAAACATGATCACGGCTATGGTAAAATTTTCCACGGCCGTGGTCTTTGTCAGAAAACAAGTTTTCTTCTATTTTTTTTTTAAATTAATATGACTAAAAAAAAAAGAAATTAACATATGGTGAATAAAAATGCATGCTGACAAATCATGGAAAGCTTACTCTAATGCTAGGGTTGCCAAGGGTGGGGGAGACAGAACAAAGAAAGTATGAGAGAACCACAGGTGGTGGTAACTGACCACCCCTATGACTATATATAGCGATGTACGGACCATGGCCGTGGTGACTTGACCACGGCTGTGGTGAACCTCTGGTCTCCCTTTTTTCTTTTTTTAACTGGAGAACTTACCACGGCCGTGGTGAATGTTACCATGGTCGTGGTCGTCTCTGACGTCCTCTTTACCAACTGTTCAAGAAGTAGTTGAACAATGGTAAATATATGAGTGAGTAGGTATGGGCCAGGTCATGCAATGGGAGATGCTCATGTAAAGAGAGTTTGTGTTCTCTTTAAATGAAGGGACCCTTAGCAACTGAAAAATGCATGTGAATGCTCTCTTATGGATATGGTTCAGTGTTAGAGTTGGGTCAGGTTCAGATGTCATGAAGAAAAAGAATATCAATGTTATGTTTTTGGGAACCTGGCCCTTCTCTAACAACCTAGCCTTATTCATAACAACCTAGAAAGATATGCAGTGAATTATTTATTTATTTATTTATTATTTTTTTACTGGACAACTAACCACGGTTATGGTAAAAGTTACCACGACTGTCCAGTTTCACCACGGCCGTGCTTAACTTACCACGATCGTGGTCGTATATGACGCCATTGGGAAAATCTGGGAGCAGAGCTGTGGTCAGTTAATACCACTGTTTGGCTTCTACCACCACGGCCGTGCTTAACTTAGCACAGCCATGGTCCCCACATGCGGACTGAAACAATAAGAAACTTAATCCTAGCTACAAAAAGAGAAAAGAAAAGAAAAGAAAACAAAATGAATGTAACCTAAAGTTAATAAAATGAGAGGATACAATGGGTAATGAACCCAGCTCCCACAGGTTGCCTCCTGGGTAGCGCTTGTTTAACGTCCTGAGCCTGACGGATGAAAAGGGAACTCAGTTCATCCCTGGAAGTGCGCAATGAAGCACACCTGTTGCAGACTTGCATCATATGTTTTCACTCTATGTCCATTTATTTTGAAGGTAGAACCATCTTCTTTCTGTAGCTCTAGTGTCCCAAAGGGGAACACTTTGTGTACAGTGTAAGGTCCATTCCACCTTGAGCGGAGTTTTCCAGGGAACAGATGTAGGCGAGAGTTATAAATGAGGACCTTCTCGCCTACATGGAACTGCCTCTGTCTAATACGAGCATCATGCCATTTTTTGGATCTCTGCTTGTAAATCTTGGCATTCTCGTATGATGCAAGATGGAACTCATCAAGTTCATTCAGTTGCATCAACCTGTTGGTACCTGTAAGCTCAGAATCAAAGTTTAGAAATTTCAGAGCCCACATGGCTCTGTGTTCTAACTCAACAGGTAAATGACAGTTTTTCCTAAACACAAGTCTGCAAAGAGACATCCCAATGGGAGTCTTAAAAGCAGTTTTGTAAGCCCAAAGTGCGTCATCTAATTTGATAGACCAATCTTTCCTAGACGCGCTTACAGTTTTTTCCAAAATCCTTTTCAACTCCCTATTGGAGAGCTCCACTTGACCACTTGTCTGTGGATGGTAAGGAGTAGAGACCTTGTGAGTTACTCCATATTTGGCCAAAAGGCCATCAAACAATTTGTTGCGGAAGTGAATACCACCATCACTAATGATTGCTCTAGGAGTGACAAATCTTGTAAAAATGTTTTTCTTCAGGAATTTAATCACACTCCTAGCATCATTAGTAGGCAGTGATATAGCTTCTACCCACTTTGATACATAGTCCATAACAACCAAGATATATTCATTACCAAAACATTTGGGGAAAGGATCCATAAAGTCTATTCCCTACACATCAAACATCTCCACAACCAACATGTTATTTTGAGGCATCTCAAATCGCCTCGACAAAGCGCTAGTGCGCTGACGTCTATCACAAGCCTTCACAAATGTATGTGCATCTTTGTAGAGGGAAGGCCAGTAAAAACCACACTGAAGCACTTTATGGGCGGTCCTCATAACGCCTGAGTGTCCGCCGGCTTCCAAAGAATGACAATGGTTTAAGATGGAAATGACCTCATTGTAAGGCACACACCGCCTTACCAGGTTGTCACCACACACCTTGTATAGAAAGGGGTCATCCTAAAAATACTTCCTTGCTTCTGACGTTAATCTCTTCTTCTGCTGATAATTGAATTCAGGGGGAAATACTTGGCAGGCTAAATAGTTAACTATATCAGCATACCAAGGTGTCCCTTCAGAGGAAATGACAATAAAAAGATGCTCATTAGGGAATGTCTCTTTAATGGCCCCATCTTCCGCAGGTTGCATGACAGAGGGATCTAAACGGGACAGGTGGTCCGCAACCAAGTTCTCTGATCCTTTCTTGTCCTTTATTTCTAAATCAAATTCTTGTAGCAACAATATCCACCTGATGAGTCTTTGCTTTGCATCCTGTTTAGTCAAAAGAAACTTGATAGCAGAGTGGTAAGTGAAAACAATAACTTTAGACAGAACTAAGTAATGCCTAAACTTATCAAAAGCAAAAATGACTGCCAAAAGTTCTTTTTCCATGGTAGTGTAATTCCTTCGGGCCTCATCTAATGTCCTACTGGCATAGTAAATAGTATGAAAAATTTTATTTCTCCTTTGACCCAAAACAATCCCTACAGCTGTGTCACTAGCATCACACATCAGTTCAAAAGGCAGTGACCAATCAGGGGCTACTACCACAGAAGCGCTAACAAGCCTCTCTTTCAGTAGTTTGAATGCCTGTAAGCACTCATCAGAAAACTCAAAGGTGACGTCTTTAGCCATCAAGTCATTCATGGGTTTCGCAATTTTTGAAAAATCTTTTATAAAGTGCCTGTAAAACCCAGCATGACTCAAGAAGCTTCTGACAGCCTTCACAGAGAAATTGGTGGAGGTAATTTTGCAATCACCCCCACCTTAGCGGGATCTACCTCAATGCCTCTGTGAGACACCTTGTGCCCTAATACAATACATTCTTGTACCATAAATTGGCATTTTTCCCAATTCAAGACCAGCCTTTTCTCCCTGCATCTTTTCAAGACCAAATTGAGATTACTCAAACATGTGTCAAAAGTGCTTCCAAATACAGAAAAGTCATCCAAAAAAATTTCAATGCAACTTTCAAGTAAATAAGAAAATATTGACATCATGCATCTTTGAAATGTAGTAGGTGCATTACAAAGCCCAAAAGGCATTCGTCTATACGCAAATGTTCCATAGGGACATGTAAAAGTAGTTTTCTCTTGGTCCCCTTCATCCAATGGAATTTGTGTATAGCCCGAATAACCATCTAAGCAATAATAGAAAGCTTTTCCTGCTAACTTTTCTAACATCTGGTCAATGAAAGGAAGGGGAAAATGGTCCTTCCGGGTGGCTTCATTTAATTTCCTATAGTCAATGCACATCCACCATCCGGTGGTTTTCCTAACAGCTATGAGCTCATGTTGCTCATTTTCCGTCACAGTGGAGCCCCCCTTTTTAGGGATACAATGAACAGGACTCACCCAGTCACTTACCACTTTACCACTTCCATCATGTTTGGGTTGAATCTCCTCTAAAGAAGTCTTTTGGGTGAAAATCCATCCTCCAAATGAATTATGTGAGTACACACAGTAGGGTCAAGACCCTTAATGTCATGGATGGTCCACCCAAAAGTCTCCTTGTTATCTCTTAGAACTCACAACAATTTGTCCTCCTATGTTTTAGTTAAACTTGCAGAAATAACAACTGGTAGAGCATAGGGTTGGTTAAGAAAAGCATACTTCAAGTTGGAAGGTAGCGGCTTCAACTCCAAAATAGGAGGTTCCTCAATGGAGGGCTTGGGTTTTGGGCCTTTGCTCCTTTCCAACTTCTCAAAGCCAACAACTTTGGCTTCCTGTTGATCTTGGAGGAACATCAGTATTTCCTCCTCAACGTCATTTAATTCCCAGTCCAAGTCCTCCATGGTGAGAACTCTTTCCAAGGGGTCTTCTATCCCCACAGTAGGGAATGAAGCCTCAGTCAAGTCATCAGTTATGTCCCTAGACTAACAAAATTGCAAGAGGCAAAAGAGGTAGGCTTTTTCACAGAATCAGATAAGTTGAAAACTACATTTTCTTCACCCAATCTTAAGGTGAGTTTTCCTTACTTTACCTCAATTACCATGTCACAAGTGTTCAGAAAGGGACGCCCCAATATGATTGGGATAACATCCTCTTCTTCCATATCAAGTACCACAAAATCAGCTGGGAAAATAAACTTGCCTACTTTTACCAATACATCCTCTATTACTCCCCTTGGGTATACAATAGACCTATCTGCAAGATGAATGGTAATGTTGGAGGGCTGTGGTTCTTTCATGCCTATTTTCTTAAAAATAGAGTAAGGCATCAGATTAATGCTTGCCCCTAAATCACACAAGCATCTTTCAAAATAAGCGTTCCCTATCTTGCAAGGAAGAGTAAAAGTCCCTGGGTCTGCCATTTTGGGGGGCAATTTCTTAAGGACCACAGCCGAACACTCCCTATTAAGGCCTATTGTCTCAAATTTTGCCAATTTCTGCTTGTTAGAAATGATCTCTTTTAAACATTTAGCATACTTTGGCATTTGAGAAATAGCCTCAGCAAAAGGGATGTTTATGTGCAGTTTCTTAAACATCTCTAAAAATCTAGAGAACTGCTAATTCAGTTATTACTGCTGACCAACCAATAAGCAATTATGGTCATTAAATTCAAACAATTTCACCATAAGAATCCTAAATTCGGGACTGTTATAAACCCATATTTATAAGGACTCCCAAGGCTTAGTTAGAGGTAATCTAACAAAAGTATCTATGGGTATCCTAAAGAAAAGAGAAGTGACTTTTAGGCTGGTTAGTGGGATACAAACATGAACACTTACCAATGTTGAATTTTCTCAATTTTTTATGCAAAGATCGTACTTGTTAAGTTGTTATCATTCCATTGATTCAGAATTATTCTTTAAGAGATTCAGGTTTTGCATTTGGATGAATTAGATGTCTCTGCATCTCACAAATAAAAGGGAAGTCCAGTCTACAAGACTCCCACTTTGTGGGTTTGAGGAGGGTAGATTTTATAGCCTTATCCCCACAAGCAGAGAGGCTGTTTCCTGCATATGAAACTGTGACCTCTAGATCATAAGGCAACAACCTCACTGTCACATGTAGTCATATTGTTAGAACATACTTCTTATGATATAATTAGAGTTTTTTTAGTAGGATCCAACCCAAGGTTAGAAGATTTCAGCACCTATGTAGAGTCTTAATTTTTATTAACGTATTTTAGAGAGCTAATTGCTGCAACAATGAAGTTAGCTGAACAGTGAAAAATAGCTTGTGCAAATATGGAGTTCAAATGATATGAATTATTCAATGATTTTCATCATTGAAAGAGGGAATACTTTGGGGGGAGGGGAATTGTTAAATTTTTCCTTAATAAATTATAATACTATCTTCTACCGCTATCATTGAACAGTGAAAATTTGGGTACTCTATATTCCACTAAAATGGTTGTCTGCCTTTTTCTTACATCCACATTTATTTCATGCAGAGCTTCTATACTTGAGAAAGCCTCAAAATCAGTTTGGGATTTAATTTTAGAAAAGCACAAGGAATCACTTTTGGTATGCTAACTTTATTTATATGCATAAGAATGTAGGATTATTTGATTCATCCATATCAGAGACTTCTCAAGAATTTATTTATGGAGAAATTTCTTAACTGATTTGTCTTGTTGCTCATGACAGTTTGAGATTTTGGCCATTTGGTTACTGCGCTGCACATTACTAGGAGACATTACTGCACTGCACAGCTAGACATACAAGGTAAGTTTTCCATTGTTATTTTTTTTAATTGAAATCTCATCTTATAATTCCAAATAATTTTTAATGATTGGTATTTTGCTTACAAATTGATCTAATTTGCTGTCCTTCTTACATTGATTAGTGATATGCATATTTCTCTATGTTTCCTTTGTCTATTTTTTATTGGCAAGTGCCTTAGTTAATGCATCCAGCCAGGTTCTGTATTAAAGGGACATTATATTCAAGCTATATTGTTTCAAATGAGTGTTTTATGCATTCTCTGTGGGTGCCATTGTAAATTCTTCTATGTTTACTGAATTTTATCAACAAACAAGACAATGTAACTGAAAAATTAGAAGCTAAACTTAATTGTAAATTTACATAATTGTTATTTTCCATGTTGATAATTAAGTGTTTTATTAAGCCTTGGTTCACAAAGAGCATTAAGTATTACTTTTCTGTGCTTGTTTTGAACATGTTTTAACATGTGAAATTGTTTTGAATATACAGAACATGGATTTTTTTCTATGAATCATGGTTGGATGTACGATAGGTGTTATAGTGGTAGAAGAGGTTTGATTTGTATTGGGGGTTGAAGAGTTTGTAAACAAAGCTCGACAACACAAATATTATAAACTTGATGGGGGGATTAGATGTTCGTGCCTTAAATGTGACTGTACAAGGATTCTAAAGGATGAAATTGTGAAGGTTCACCTTTACAAAGTTGGGTTCAAACCTAATTATTGGATTTGGACTGATCATGGTGAAGAGATGACTCATGTTGAAGATAATTGTGTGGGAGCTTCAAGCAGTGATGTACATGTGGCCCAAGGGGAACAACTTATATCAATGCAGGAAATGGTGTCTGACGCCCTTGGGCAGCATGAGTCTTTTGAAGCACCAGAGTCAAATAACATGGACGAGCCTCCAAATGAAGGAACTAAGAGATTTTATAATATGTTGGAAGAGTCAAATAAGCGGTTGTTTGAAGAGGCTTTAGACTCTAAATTGTCAATATGCGTTAGGCTGTAAGCTTGCAAATCTAATTGGAACATTCCTGATCAATGCTTAGAGTTTATTACACAAATGCTTTTGGATGTAACACCTATAAAGGAGAGTTTGCCAAAAAGTTATTATGATGCCAAGAGATTAGTATCAAAGCTGGGATTGGAAGCTAAGAGGATTGATTGTTGTGTGGATGGTTGTATGCTCTTTTATGACAATGAATATGGAAAAAATGATGGAGCATTAGTTGAATGCAAAATTTGTCACAAGCCGAGGTATCAAGATTGCAACACTGGAACAAGTAACAAAAAACAAGTTCCTCTCAAGGCAATGTTCTATTTGCCTATAATTCCTCGGTTACAGAGAATGTTTTCATCAATGCAAACTGTAGGAAAAATGACATGGCATCATGAAAACAGAAGAGGTTTGGGAGTGTTACACCATCCATCTGATGGGGAAGCTTGGAAGCACTTTGATTAGGTACATCCAACTTTTGTTGCTGATCCACATAATGTACGACTTGGTTTATGCTCTGATGGGTTTAACCCGTATATCCAAGCATCATCTTCAGCTTATTCTTATTGGCCCGTAATTGTTACCCCATACAATCTTCCTCCCGAAATGTGCATGTCAAAAGCTTGTATGTTCTTGAGCTGCCTAATACCAGGCCCATCTAATCCAAAGGCCGGTATTGATGTTTATTTAGAGCCTTTGATTAACGATCTAAAGAAGTTACGAAGTGGTGTTTTGACATATGATGTTTCAAGGAAGCAAAATTTTATGATGAAGGCTGCTTTGATGTGGACTATTAATGACTTCCCTGCTTATTGCATGTTGTCTGGTTGGGGGACTCATGGTACATTTGCCTGTCCGTATTGCATGGAGCATAGACCCAACGATCATCGACTTAGAAATAATAAAAAAGCATTCAGAAAGGGGGAAGAAGAACATGATGGCCCGCCACCTAGGTTGACACCTGGTCAAGTGTGGCGTAGAGTTAGGAATTTGCCAAAAGTCACAGAAAGTGGTGTCTCAATAATAGAAGGACACAGGGAGTGGCATAACTGGACAAAAAGAAGTATTTTTTGGGATCTTCCATACTGGAAAGATAATTTGTTGAGACACAATCTTGATGTTATGCACATAAAGAACAAAAATTTTGACAACATATTCAACACTGTGATGAATGTGAGTGGCAAGACGAAAGACAATGAGAAGGCAAGGAAGGATATAGCTTTGTATTGTAGGTGACCAGACTTGGAGTTGCAACCGCATGATAACGGGAAGATGTTAAAGCCAAAGGCAAATTACACTTTAACTCCAGCGGAAGCAAAGTTAGTTTGTTGTTGGATAAAAGAACTAAGGGTGCCCAATGGTTATTCTTCTAACTTGGCAAGATGTGCCTATGTTGACAAGGGAAGGATGCATGGGATGAAGAGCCATGATTGTCATGTGTTCATGGAGTGTTTACTTCCTATTGCATTCAGTTCCTTGCCAATGCATGTGTTAAATCCACTTATTGAACATTTCTTCAAAGAATTATGCTCTGTAACTTTGAAGGAGGATGACCTAGATAGGATAGAAGAGAACATTCCAATAATTCTCTGCAAGTTGGAAAGAATATTCCCTCCTGGATTTTTTGATTCAATGGAGCATCTTCCTATTCATCTTGCATATGAAGCAAGACTTGGTGGACCGATGCAGTATAGGTGGATGTATCCATTTGAGAGGTAACACAATTATCACCATATTTGATTTAAATTTCATTTTTTATACTTGACAATCATCACCTAGTTATTTTAATTTTATAGATTCATGGGCATTTCTAAATGATCGGTGAAAAACAAGGTTAGGGTTGAAGGATTAATTTGTGTGGCTTACTTGCATCGTGAGACAACTCATTTTTGTTCCCATTATTTCAACAACTTCATGTTGTCACCGAGGAGTACTAGAAATGAAATGGAAATTCTAAGTGGAAGCCATCCACCAATGTTATCTGTCTTTAACCAACCTGGTCGTCATTCTGGGAAGGAGTTGACTGAATGGTTAACGATGAACAACACAAATCAGCCCATGTTCATGTGTTGATCAACTGCACTGAAGTTAAACTGTACCTTGAGTAAGTATATAAGAACAATATTTTCTAGATTATATATAATTCAAACCTGGTAAGGTCCTCCTAAATTCACCCTTTGAATGATATATTTGGGCAGTTCATTCTTACAATCCCAACAAATAAGGGGATCAAATGCTTCCTCTAGTATACATGCAGATTTTCCTACATGGTTCAAGGAACAAGTATGCATCTTGCAATTTATTTAATTTTTCCATTATCTTACAATTTCTAGATGGTCCTCTCAAATTCACCCTTGTTATGTCTCTTACATTCATAGGTCCACAATGAGCCTTTAAATGCAAGAAACGAACACTTAAGGGATTTATCGAATGAGCCTTTGAGGTGTGTTAAAGAATGGCACACATACTTTGTCAATGGGTACAAGTTTCAAACGCATGCATGGAGTAAGGAAAAAAAATGGTAAACATTGGGGTTTATGTGAAAGGCCTTACAGAAGGAGGTGCAGATGATTTTTATGGGGTCATTCAACACATATACGAGCTAGAGTACAATACTTTAAGTTATCCTAAGAAAGTGGTGGTATTCTATTGTGATTGGTTTGATCCATCGAGAAGAGGTACAAGAGTGGATCCTAAATTTAATGTTATGGATATTCGAATGGATGTAAGATATGAACTGTTTGATCCATTTATCATTGCGCATAATGTAAGGCAAGTGTATTATGTCCCATATCCAGCATCACGAATGGACAAATGTGGCTGGTGTGTTGCAATCAAAACAAAGCCAAGGGGTTGCATAAAATGTCATGATGTGGAAGATGATGAGCCTTACCAAGTAGATGAAACGTCACATTCCAATGAAGTCATTGAAGTTGAAGGCATTTTTGGATTACAAGATGTAGACGCTGATCCTGAAGAAGTGGATGAGCCTCAAGAAGTGGAACAACATGTTCAAGTAGTAGTAGTAGAAGAAGAAGAAGTAGATTATTTGGCAGAAGACAGTGAAGAGGGGGAATTAGAAGATGACTTTGAAGTCTCTAGCTCTGAAGAGGATTAGGCAAATAGGATAAATGTTTTTGAAATTTGAATTTTGTGATGGAATTGTGTTAGTTAATTGATGATTATTATTAGTATCTCTTTGTTTAGTTATTTTGTGGTGAAATTGTATTAGTTATTTGTTATAACTATTATTGATTTCTCTTCAATTAGTTCTCTATTTTTTTATTTATATATGTTGAATTTGATTTATTATTTGTAACCTTATTTCCCTATGTATAGATATGACATCAGGAGGTTCTGACCCACCCCGATGCCCGCCCTCTCGTGGCAATAAAGGGAAGGAGAAACCAAAGCCAAAGAAGTCACGTTATGTCATTAAAGTACTATCACAAAGAGATACACCATCAACATCTGGCCAGGGCCCATCTCCATTGCCAACCCCTGCACCATCCTTATCATCATCCCCAGTTGTTGCACCTACACAATCACCATCCTCAGTTGCTATAGCCACCCCATCCCCCACACCATCTGCAATTGCACCCACACCATCACCATCATTAGTTGCTGCAGCCACACAATCTCCATCCCCAACTGCTGTAGCCACACAATCCCCATCCCTAACTACTGTAGCCACACCACCATCACAACAGGATATTCCATCATCCTCTGGACTTAATGTTGGGAACTTGTCTACCAATGGACATAATTCAAAGCTAGAAGAGGAAGAATTGCCACCCAATGATCGACCTATGATTGAACCCGTTGGTGGAGGGTAAGAATTAATTAGAATTTAGAAAGTTTTCACTATATATTATAGATGCAATTAATTGTCTTCTAATTTTGTGTGACCTTTTTGTATTTAGGTTTAATCCATGTAGGGTTGCGTCACAGGCTATCACAAAGACCATTAAGCAGCAGTTTCTTCATCCATGGCCTACATGGGGAGTGATGAAAGAGAATGAAAAGGATGCCTTTTTCCAGCGTTTTAAGGGGAGTTAATTATTTTTGTAAGATGAGCTACTAATTAAAGAAGCTACTTAGTTGAAATTTAGTTATATATAAACAGTTTCTATTTTTAGTTAACTCAAAAAATCATATTGTGTATTGATGATACTAGCACATTTCATGGAGTATTTGTTGAGGTAAGCTTTCTTCCCCTCCGTTTACTCCCACCCGGAGCTGTGGTGCAAAAGTTTTGTGTGGCGTTAATTTTTAGTGTATTTTAATATGCCATCAGGATTTGGCTGCAAAAGGTTTTTTAGATTACTCATTTTTTAAACAATTAGAGATATCAGAATAAAGAACCAACCCCACTGGTCAGTAAAGCCTTTTGCTAGACTCAATAAATAAAGCTTGGGACTTTTTTGGTCATATTTCTCACCGGTTTTGTGCACTAGTTTTTAGTCACAATATTATATTATTATCTTCTTGTTTTTGTGGGTGGAAAAATATGTGTCTTGTATAATGTTTGGGTTTAGTTTAGTTGAGTGGAGGGGATTGATATTTACCAATTTTTTAGCTAGCTGTTTTTGTTTTATGTTTGACAAGGGGTCTATGTTATTATGTTCTGTCTTCAAATGTGGCACATCTTGTGCGCATTTGGTTTTATTCTGTTCTGTTTTGTTTCATGGATTCATTCAATATTTGTTTCCATTACCATGTCAACCTAGGACAATGCTCAAATTACGTCCATTATATGCTGTGCATTGGTAATTGTAAAGCAGTTATAGCAATTTTTATGGTAATGGATTTTTTAATTTTTCAATAATTGCTGCAGTTTGATTTTGTTAGCTAGAAAATTGGTTAGCCAAATAATAACTAGTTACTTATTATTCCAGGGTTTTAAGTAATAAAACATAGTTAGATAGACAGCCAAAAGTCATTAATTAAGCCATTTAGAGATGCAGTCAGCTCTTTAACATTTACAAGGGTGTATGCATTGGAGTTTTCATACTTTTCATTATATTAGTGAAGCACCATGAGTTAATCTTGCATGGTTCAACACTCAGCAATTTGATCCCCTAAAGTTACAAACTGTGGCATAAATTTAATCTCTTGTGCATGTGCAGAAAACCTCCCCTTATAGAGTAAATAACCACAACTTGGTAAGTTCAAGTAGTTGAGTTATTGACTTTTGATTGGTTTTCTCAAAAGGGAATAATTAAATTCTAGTAGTGTTCTTGGCCTTTTTCTTTTTCCAAATTACTATAGTGATGTCTTCCACCACCCCAACTACCTTTTTTTTCTTCTTTCTATTCTCGGCCTTTTTCTGTGCAATGACACCTCTAATTGGTTTTGAGTGAATCAATGATGGCTTGGAACAAATTTGAGATTGTGTAGATATTTTCCCTATCTAATTATGAACAATGATTCATTTTGTTTCCCTCTTTTGGTTGTTAATACGTAGCATCTTTTGTTTCACTACAATATACTCATACTTGTATTATCTACATATATTTTCTTTATTTTGAGTTTGCTTTTAGTTAGTTTGTTCAATACAAAGACTGCTTTTGCTGTTGGCAGGTTTTTTATATATGTGTTTTCCTCCTTGATTCCCAACCTTGACATGTTTCTCCCTAGCCTTTTTAAAATATTTTATGGTCTCATAAAATTCTTTCTAGTTGTCTTGATTCCTAAATCTACAAATAAATATTTAAATTTTGTTTTGTTCTTTGCCTATCCAAATAGATAGAAGTTTTTTTATATTGACATTAATTTTTTCTCCTCATACAGAGGATGGTGATGTGGAGGCCTGAGCACGAGGATCAAATCAGGAGAAATTTTCACTCCAAAGCTTCTCATAGATTGTCTGAAATGTTTAGGGATGCTCGATTGACTAATGAGAGGCCATACTGACTTGGAGATTATGTGTGGAACCATTTGTTAGCACATTGGAATTCAGCTTCTTTTCGGTTAAAGTCTGCACAGGCATCCAAAAATTGAGGGTCCGAAAAGGGTGGGACCCTACATACAGGTGGCTCCATTAGCATGCATGATCACACTATGCGCATGGTGTGTATGTCAAATATTTTTGTGGTATTTGTTTAAAACTTAATAATTGTAAATTAAATGATCAATGTTTTTTTTTTGTTTTTGCAAGCAAAGGAGTTTGGTCGGTCTATATATATTGATGAGGTCTTTCAACAGACACATATAAGAAAGGCTACTGGTGAATTTGTAGATGAAAGATCTAGGAAAACACATGTGAGTCCATTGAATGATATCTTTATTTTTTCATTATTTTATTAATGTTTACTATATTAATGAAATAATGCCTTTTCTTTTGTGATACACAGGAAGATTTTCAAACTAAACTTTCTCAAGCTAGGTCCGAGGCTTCATCATCTGTTGGTGAATCAGAGAGCAGCCCTCATGACCCTACTTTGGAGGAGAACATTAGGACTCGATGTTGGGTCCAAGCTGCTGGTGGCAAGCACAAGGGACGACTTTAGGGGTTGGAGAGCTAGCTCGCGGTTATCGAGATGGGGACAACAGCCTCATGCTTAAAAGGAAAGCACCAAGTAATACCTCAAATGATTCAGATGAGATTAACCAATTGAGACAAGAGGTTTGTCAAACAAGGGAGGATAATGATCGGTTGACTCGTTAGTTTGAGTCATTTGTTGGTGCTGTCTTACAGTTCCTACCACCTGATGCATAAACTATCGTTCAACAACACTAGCAACAATATAACCAGCAGGACCAGCAAAACCACCGCCAGAACCAGCAAGACGACCACCAGGACCAGCAATAGGATGACCAACACCAACAGGATGACCAGCAGCAGCAACAACAGGATAACCACCAGCAACAACAACAACAACAACATTCTCCAGATTATTCTGATTATTAAGATTGTATCGTGAAAAATATATTTAACGTTTTAATCTTTTTTATGTAGTTTTTAAATTTGACATGTTTTAAATTATGAATATTTGGACTTGATAAACACAATTAATTTATATATGATTCTCATCTATAAACATCACCAACAAATCTTTTTAAATGCTAATATAGTTATTTTATTATTATTAATAAGCAGGTTCATATATATATCAAATTTATAAATGGAAAAAAATGAAAATACATTACCTACAGATTTATCCGTTTGAAATCTGTCGGTAATGTATCAAATAAATACCCAATGATAATTCCGTAGGTAATTACCTACGGATATTTCCATAGGTAATTACCTTCAGATATTTCCGTAAGTAATTACCTACAGAAATAACTGTAGGTAATTACCTATGGAATTATCCATAGGTAATTACCTATGGATATTTCCGTAGGTAATCTACGAAAATAGCCGTCGGTAATTACCTACGGAATTATCCGTCGGTAAAGAAGAAATCCATTTCCTACGGTCAATACCGTGGATAATTATCGACGGATATATCCGTAGATAATTACTTACCAATAATACCTACGGAATTATTCGTTGGAAATTCCCGACGAATTCTAAATATCCATTGGTAATTATTTTCCGATGACTAAATTACTGAGAGAAATTTGCCCATCGATAATCCGTCAGTAAAGTACGATTATCGACGGATTTTCATAGTTTCTGACGGATTTTGGCCGTCGGTAATGACGACTTTTCTTGTAGTGAACGCGTGCTTGCTAATATTGTGACCACTTCACCATGTATCACCTACCATTTCTATTACCTTTCCAAATGGTTTTCAAGTCACCACTTCTATAGAAGGAACTGTTAAGCTTTTTGAAAATTTAATCTTGCATGATGTTCTTTATGCACCTAATGTTCATGTTAATTTGATCTCAGTTACCAAATTACGAGCTATCTTACATTCTTACCTTGTTATCTAGCTTTTACCAAAAACTCTTGTGCGATTAAGCAGAATATTACAACTTACAAGGATCGAAGATGATTGGTTTACCTAGATTGAAGAATGGACTGTTTGTGGTGGATCTGTCAACAAACAAGGAACCTGTTGTTGACACATTGGCAAGCGTACCAAGTCATCAGTAGTAATCGATAAGTATATAAGTATCGTTTTCCCAAAGGACTCACGTAATACTTGGCAAATTTCACAAATTTACACTAACTAGACTTAACAAATTCTATGATAAATGAATGGAAATGACATTTTAGTTGTAACAAAGGAAATAAAACAAATAAACAAACTTTGAAACTATTTTTGGGTTTTTTATAATGCGAAGAGATGCAGAAAAATATAGGTTTTTACAAATGAGATGGAGTTGTTGGGATTAGACTTTACTAAACATCACTCTCTTTCAAAACACGTTACAAGCATATTTTGCACTTCAATATTGACATCAATCATGGAAAATCACCTAACCCTAATCCCTTAGGTGAAAGGATCCTAACTCCATTGTTAAGCTTCAATCCCTTGATAACATAACAAAGTAGCTTGCTTTAAGCTTAATAATCATAAGATGACCAATAAACCAAGACCCATTCCTATAGATACATGGTTCATTGGGTGTTTTATCTCAATTCAAGACCACAAAAGCATTTTCCAATCACTTTCAAGTCACAAATCATGTAATGGGTGATCAAGCCACAACAAGCATGAAGCACAAAAATAAAACACCAACATTGAAGAACAAAGTAGATGATATATATAAAGAAATATAGAAGAGAGTGTAGTTTAGTTACATCTAACCCCAACAATGGAGGATTTAGCTACTCATTGTCATGTGTCGCATCAAAATACAAGAAGAAATGAAGAAGAAGATGAATGGAGGCATGGGAGAGCTTCTCTTCACTGTGGTGGAACTGTTGGTCTGAAGAAATTGAAGCCCCTTCATTTATGACACTTGGGCCCTTTTATAGCATCTAATTTCAAGCAACCAAAAAGTAAATTTTTACGTGCCTTCGCTAAGCCATGGAGTAAGCTCGCTAAGCTAGACAGCTATGTACAAAATTTGGTTGCCCTCTGTCAGCGAGCTCGCTAAGCTAACTCTCTAGCCCGCTTAGCTAGCTCAAAGACAGAATTTTCCTCCAAAGGCCTTGGCTAAGCTGTAGAGAGCACTGGCTAAGCTAGCCTTAACTTTCTTCAATTCCAAAATAACTTCCAAATGCTCTCTCAAGATCTCCAAAAAGCTTCCAACATTCTTCCTCCAATTCCTACACACTAAGGGTTAACAAAAGTCAGATGTTTATTAAAAAATATGTATAGTTAACTAAATCTTGTAAAATAATAAAAACTAAATTAAAATATGCTAAAACAAGGTTCAAAAGGAAAGAAAAAGTGAGATAAGAGCTTCATTTTGCTTACTAAAGGTATGCAAAATTGACTCTTATCACCTGTGTCAAAGTCTTCAATTCATCACACAACTTCACATACTACAGATACAATTGACGCCTCTTTAATTTGCCATTGAAGACTAGGCCATGTTTCAAATATAGTAAACTTAAATTACTTTCCTCACAATTTCCCTTCATCGTATGTTATATTAGTACCTTGATAATTGCCTTATATTCCTATTTTTTGTATTAGTTTAGGGGTAATTATTTGATATCTTTCATGCTTTTGAGCTTTGTTATGTTCATTTTAGTTGTGTTTTTAATAAAAGCTTTGTTTAGTTAGGAATTTTGGTTTTTACCCTTTCATACTTGATCTTTGGTTTGTTTTCTTATGTTTTTAGGAGCTTTTGGAAGCGTGGAGTAAGTTGGGAAAGGTCCCAAGAATAAATGATGCGTTAAGGATCAATTGGGTCGAATTTTAACGCCTTGAAGGTCTTGCGGAAGCAAAAGAAACTTGTAGGAAGCCTTGCATAGGTTGTGCAACGATCCGTGCACCCGTGCTTCGCGTGTTGAAAGAATAATTCTTAATTTTCTGTTTTATCTTTTGTTTGGGCTTGAACCTTTTTTTGTCCCATAGTTTTAAATAGGGATTTTCTAGTCTGTCCAAGGGTTCCGAAACTTTTTACGTGAAAGAAACAAGTGGTCCGAGACGGGAGCTTAATGCGTTTGGCTTTCTCCATCTTTTGCTCCTTCCCCCATGACTATGCATAGCTAAGTTCTCTTTTTATTGGAGTTTAATGTAGTTGGACCAAATTTCATGTAATTACACTTTTCTGTTATTTCAATTAAGTATTGTTATTACTCTTCTTCTACTCTTAATGCTTGTGTTTGGCCTGATTAAGCAATTGCATGATTCTATTATTTCAATTGTAATTGGGAAATTCTTTTGAATTACGAATTGGAGAAGACAGTCAATCGTTTTTATGCCTAGGGATAGGGTAAAGAGGATTGGTCATCACTAAAACCCCATTTCTTAATGCAAATACCTTGGTTACACTAATTCAAGGGATTGATAGTGGAATCAAGGGATTTAGGCTCTTCCGCATAAGGAATTAAGGTTTGAGTAATTTTATGGGTTGATGATAACTAAAATTTAATTGAATATGAGTGAGTTGTGATTGCATGTTAGAAAGTCCAACGAAGTTAAACCCTGGCGGTTTATTTTAATTGATTTAAACCATATTTTTTGCGCACACCAAGTGTTCGCTTATTTTCCAAAACCAAAATTCCTTCTATTTTACTTTTTATTCTTATGCATTTGTTTTTATTTTTGGTTACTAAATTTCTCTAAATTTTGCAGTCTATTTAATTTACTATTAATTACCTAATTATCATACAAGTCTCTTTGGATACGATACTCTACTTACCCTCTGTTACTTGCACAATTTGGTACACTTGCCAAAATCGCAACATACCCCCTGTGATGTTTGTCACTTTGTGAGGAAGAGAAGATTGCCACATTATAGCAGTAACACTCATTCTAAAAAATGTTTGAACTGTTACATGTTTATATTTGGGGACCCTATTCAATTCCCTCTTTGTATGAACACAAATATTTCTTGACTTTAAGGTGAAGGATTATATAAGTTTTATTTGGGGTTCTTTGTGGTTTGGGAAGGAAAGTGAAAGAAAAGAAAGAGATAGAAAAGAAAGGAGAATGAAGAAAAGGAAAGTAAAAGAGAAAGAAAAGAAAAGAGAAGAGATAGAATAGAAAGTGAAATGATTTTTTAAATTATTTGGTAGAAAAGAAAATTAAAACTTTTCATTTCTTCATTTCTTTTATTTTGTTATGTAGAAAGTGAAATAAAAGAAAATAAATATGTATGTAAAATGACATAAATACTCTTGACTAAGGAATGATATATGACAATTAATTTTCAGATAAGCCTTATATTTAAAAATACTTTTTTTTATAGAGAATAAAATGTTATAAAAAAATACCTTTGCTGAAAAAAAAAAAGGAAAGAAGAATAATGCAGGTTATGTTATCACATCCCATCGTAAAAAATAAACAACAGAAAAACATGATAAAAATTGAAGGAATGCTAAACGCACATAGGAATTGAAACTTTTTGTGGACATTTTTGTTTTTTATTTACTTTATTTTTCAATGCTTCCACCCCTCACTTTTCTTCCAATATTAGAGTGGAACACGTTTTGATATGGGTCCACTCAATTGTTTCATTTCTCCATTTTTTAGAGTGTCTTTAAACAATAAAAAAAAATTTGTTGTTAGCATCTTTTCATTCCTTCCTCAATCTTTCCTTTCAAAGTCCAGCATACCAAACATATTAATAATGAAATGTAAATCTCAAACAGGTCAACATTTCATTCAATTATAGAAACACAATTAGATAATGCAAACTAAAAGCTCTTAGAAGTTATAATTGTGTGGAATTTTTTATGAAACCTATCAAAGGAAATTATTTATCAAAGAAATTGTGTTGAAACCCTCATTAAAATGAGATTAGTGAGTGGTAATAGCATTGACACATTAAATGTTGCCATTTCATATCAAGTTAAACTACCTAAACCCATTAGGGTTAGTCTAATGGTGGGTGGTTGGAGTAGATGTATGAGAACTTAGGTTTGATCTTCATTATTATCATTTTACACGAAAAAGAAATGCTTTTTTTTTTTTTTTTTTAATTTTGCCATCCAACATGTGGTCCACATAATTAATAAACTGCCAACTCCATTATTACCCGATAAAAGCCCATATAATCGAAATGCTCTACAACCAACCACCTAGTTTCATTCACATAAAAGTTTTTGGATGTTTCAGCTATGTTTCTACATTACAAGCACTTAGAACTAAGTTTGAACCTACATTACAAGGAATAGTGAATGAATATAAATAGATAGTTGATCCTAATAACGATGCAATGTAGAATGATGGTCAATCAAAAGATGAACAAGGTGTTTTGATGGAATATAATGATAAGGATTAGGAGGAGGACATTGACGAGGAGGATGGAGATTAGCTCAAGTTTTAAGTTTACAATACAATGATTTTGAAAAACTCAAATTCATAATTATTGATTATTTACTATATGTTTGCAAACCTTAGGTTACATATGTATATTGATATGTTATATTTTGCAACAATTATGTTAGGACGAGGTCGTCAAGATAGGGGAAAGATCCTTGTGACCAAGGGTTAAGGAGCACATGTGGCGCCAAAAAAAGTTTACAGCATCACCTTTTGATCAAACACTCATCCACTCTACACCATTATTGTTTGCATAGTCTACACCACTACCTCTACTGCCCTTCTAGAGACTTACCACACCAACACCATCCCATTAGGCACCACTTTCTTAGTCTAGATCAGTACCTACCCACCCAACACGACCACCACTGCACCAGATACATGATATATACATGATAATCCTTACTCCTTTCTTTGTACCCTTTCGACTAGGGATGATAATTATGGGGCAAGTTGGGGGTAAGTTTAACTATGCCCGCCCCGCTAAGGACAAGACATGTTTAAAAGAGTTGGATATGAATAATTAAAACTCAACCCCATCCTGTGAAGGTTGGGGAAATAACCTTTTTTTAAAAACATAATAATAATTTACTTAAATATAATTTAAATAAACCATATATCAATGCTATTAATTACATTTTAATTCAAATAAAATATAAACTCAATAAACAACATGAATCATAAGTTAAGAAATTCAAGAATATGTCTAGGTTTTGTTATATAACAATAATAAATTGGAAAAACATATTTTTTTTTAAAAAAAATATATAGTTAGTACTCAGTTTCGTCGACGCTAATTCCACATAGCCAAGATGCTACGATCAGTGTTGACCACATTAGGTTGAAGCCTAAAGATATCTTCAACCAAATTAGCATCAACCTCAATGTTGATGTTTATTATGCTAAAGTTTAATGTAGTATCAATTTTTGTAACGTGATGCTAATGGTGGTTTTTCTTGTAGTGATTGTAATCATAGGGTTAGAATAATTGTTCTTCCTAGACTAAGATTGACCTAAATGATAGAAAGTTTGAAGAGTTTGCATAAAGTTTTAGATTCAAATTTTATTATTCTAGTTAAAAAAAAATATATAAAAGAGACAACAAATAACACTAAAATCAACAAGTTGTGGTTAGCAAAAAGAATAAACAAGTTGTGAAAAGTATTGCGTGTAGCTTTAGGCTACAGTTTGTAATGTTTTAGCAACATTTTCTAAACTGAAAGCAAAGATGTTACAGGGGAACACACCTAACTTATTTATTTATTTTTCGTTCCTAATCTCACGGTCACAACAAATCGATATCCCACTTAATCCTCCGTCCTCTAGTTCATCAACTCATCTCGTCATCAACCAACAAATACCATATACATTATACACGTCTTGGGGGCAATAATACCACGTCCACAACTTCTTATGCAATTTCAATTCAACTCCTTCATTCAATCTTCCAATTCCTCGATCTTCTCCATTTTTCCCGGATAAATCACGTCGATCTCCACAACTTAATTTGTCCTTGTACAATGTGGTTGACTCGTCCCCAAGCTAGCTAACAACACTTGCGCCAAATTCGCCAGCTTTTATCCACTTAACTTAATTATGATTACACGTGCAAAAGACGTAGTTTTCAAATCTAAACAATTAAACTCTGACTGAATATCTTTATTTTCAAATTCATTGGAACTCATGTATGTCTCCCAATTGCCAAATTAAAGAGCCCAAAGCAAAGCAAGCCGTGTTAATTAAATGAATTTAATGGACTCTTGTCCCACTTCAATCTCTCATTATGATGGCATTAGGGATTTTAATACCAGTAGCTAGCTCATGCTTATCGCGAAGCAAACCTTGTTGGAGAGAACATTCATCCACCTGACCTTAGACTTCAAGGACACATTCAGTCTTATTAAAATAATACTACTTTGCAATGGTCATTCTTTTAATTTATTTTAAATCCCTTCAGAGACAACCTCTAGAAGCATAAATAAAAAAAAAGGGGGAAAATCATTACTTAACATTATCTCGCTTTTTTTCTCATTTGCTGGTTCCTAAAATAATGTCATCCTCTTCACTCATCGTTACCTAACGTCCACAAGCTGTATATTTTTTTTTATTCTAACGACAGTGACAAAAGGCTTTAACCATGATGCTTGACGATGGAATGATTCTTTCAAGGAAGAATTAAAATTCTGAAATTCCATATTATAGTCTTTTATTTGACGGACAGGTGGCTTTTACAAGAAATAAAATAAAATAAAAATTTATAAAATAAATGCACGCAAGGAACGTGCATTGAAAAAAATTAATAAAACTTGCAGTAAAAAAATGCTTAAAGTCAGAAAGCTTCATTACACTAAAAAAATATATGGGATACAAACGAAAAGAAAGATTAACTTAAACTGAGTTTGTTAGGGATTAAGAAGAGAGTATACGTATGGGCTGTGTAAAAGGGGTAAACATGTATTTGGCTCTCTTGCTTCCATTTCTTGCACATCTTGTGCTAAGATTGGAATGCTATTAATAATATTTTTTTGGCTTGTTAAAAAAAGGAAGAGAGTAAAATGTCACGGACATCTCTGTCAATGAGTTTAATTTAAAGGGTGTTGGTTAGAAAATACAAAAATGATTAATTTAAGTTTAAATTAATCTATAGGTCCATGTACTATTTGACAATTTTTAATTAGATACTTGAACTATTTTTTTTTCAACTGGGTTCCTGAACTTTTATTTATTTTTTAATTAGGTCTCTCCTATTAACTACCGTTGGCTCTATTAATGGCATGGACCTAATTAAAAAATAAATAGAAGTTCATGGACCTAATTGAAAAAATTGTTTAGGGACCTAATTAAATAAAATTTAAATAGTTCAGGAACCTACTGAGTAATTTTCAAATTCTACACAGACTATCACATTATACTTCTCAAGCATATGTAGACTACTTCTAAATTTAGTATTGTCCATTCTACATATCTGCACTGAGTATTTTTAACTCTCCAAGTCAGTATTCTCACATCTCTAGTCCAGTTTTCTCACCTTTGCGGATTCTAAACTCATTATTCTCAACCTCTGCAAGTTCTTCAATTAGTATTCTCAAACTCTAGAAGCATCAACCCCCTTACTGCACTTCTAGTTTCCCCCTACAGATTTTGTTCGGACAAACCTAATGCACTCATTCTAAATACATTCTTCAATTAAATGATTTTTTTTGTATGATTTTTAATTTACTTTTAATTTACTCAGTAGATCCCTTTTGGCATGCAATTATCTTGTGCATCTCTTTTACCCAAAACTTCACATTTTGTTTGGTCGAAATTTATAAGTATATTGTAAATACAATACTCCTATCGAGTATGATTCTCTACATTGTTAAGGTGCTTGTGATGATAGTACTCCTATCGAGTACAATTTCGCACCATTGATGTACTTATAAATTTTATGTTTAGACCATTGATCTTTAAGTGCTTGCTCATTATTGACATTTTGTGGCCACATTAATCCAGAGTATCATTTGATTTAAGCTTAGGTGTCTATGTCATCCCAGTAGGAAATTAATTGATTTGCTAATTGTCTTTGGGTTTGCATAGTAACTTATTTCGTGAAACTCGGATTAATTGAATGTCAAATATTCTAAGAGCATTTGTTGATTTAGCCCATACATGATCACTCTTGTTATTAGGCTATCGTGAGCACTTAGATGCATGTGAATTATGTTCTGGCTTTTGCAGCTTTTCAGACTTAAATTGATTATAGTGTTGAAAGAAAACATTTGATTCAATGACCAAAGACTTAGTCATTTGAGCTTTTGAGAATTTTTATAGCTCACATGTGTTTGGTTAAGGTTTTTGATGTTTTGGGTCAGTGAGAGACTGAAAAGACTCTATCATAAGATATATATATATATATATATATATATAGTAATATTATCTTAATAACATATCTCTTATAGCATTTTTAGATGCTTGGACCATTGTTATGTGGCATATTTTGACTATTAAGCTATGTTATTCCGTATATTCTTTTCTTGTAAGAAATATGACTATTTGATACGCAGGATATGTAGGATATTATTTTGTAGCATTAAAGATTTTAGATTTCTTACATTGTTGTTAACAAATGATTGAAATTGTCGTTCTAGTCTTGATGACTCCTATTTTAATTATTGGTTAATACTATCCAAGTGGGTGAATGTTAAAATATTTGTTGTGGATTAGTATCAATCAATAATTATTATATTATCTTTAATATCATCAATCGACAATTAAATATATGATAATCATCATTTGTAGATTACGGATATTTTGTATGGAATTATGATAAGATTGACTTTGTGATGAGTTAAGTCAATCATTTAGTAGATAGTCCATTAAGAGATCCGTACCTACTGCTAATGGATTATAAATTTGCTATCCCATTAAGCAAATTTACACCCTTAGTCACACTCACATTCTTTTGAGCAATTCTCTAGAAAGTGTGCAGAAATCCTCCTAAGAGTAATTAAGGGGTTTCTACCACCAAACAATTCTCATGGAGATGAATGCGAATTCAGGTTAGTCTTCAATAACCTTTAAGTATTACCGCTATATTCACATGCTATAATTTGTATATATGTGTATTGTTTTATTATTTTCCATCACTTTCGTCCACCTGACCTTAGATTTCAAGGACACAGTCAGTCTTATTAAAATAATACTTTGCAATGATCATTCTTTTAATTTAGTTTAAATCCCTTCAGAGACAACCTCTAGAAGTATAAATAAAAAAAGGGGGAAAGTCATTGCTTAACATTATCTCGCTTTTTTCTCATTTGCTGGTTCCTAAAATAATGTCATCCTCTTGACTCATTGTTACCTAACGTACAGAAGCTATATATATTTTTTTATTCTAATGACAGTGAAAAAAAGGCTATAACCATGATGGTTGACGATAGAATAATTCTTTCAAGGAAGAATTAAAATTCTGAAATTCCATCTTATAGTCTTTTATTTGACGGACAGGTGGCTTTTACAAGAAAAAAAATAAAATAAAAATTTAAAATAAATACACGCAAGGAACGTGCATTCAAAAAAAATTAATAAAACTAGCAGTAAACAAATGCTTAAAGTCAAAAAGCTTCATTACACTAAAAAATATATGAGATACAAAACGAAAAAAAAAAAAGATTAACTTAAACCTAGTTTGTTAGGGATTAGGAAGAGAGTATACGTATGGGCTGTGTAAAAGGGGTAAACATGTATTTGGCTCTCTTGCTTCCATTTCTTGCACATCTTGTGCTAAGATTGGAATGCTATTAATAATATTTTTTTGGCTTATTAAAAAAAGGAAGAGAGTAAAATGTCACGGACATCGCTGTCAATGAGTTTAATTTAAAGGGTGTTGGTCAGAAAATACAAAAATGATTAATTTAAGGTCAAATTAATCTGTAGGTCCCTATACTATACAACAATTTTTAATTAGATCCTTGAATTATTATTTTTTTCAACTGATTTCCTGAACTTTTATTTATTTTTAATTAGATCTCTGCTGTGAACTACCGTTAGCTCCATTAAGGATAGAGACCTAATTAAAAAATAAATAGAAGTTCAGGTTGAAAAAATTGTTTAGGGACCTAATTAAAAAAAAATTAAATAGTTCAGGGACCTACTGAGTAATTTTCAAATTCTACACAGGCTATCACATTATATTTCTCAAGCATATGTAGACTAAATTTAGTATTGTCCATTCAACATATCTGTACTGAGTATTCTTAACTCTTCAAGTCAGTATTCTCACATCTCCAATCCAGTTGTCTCACTTTTGCGGATTTTAAACTTAGTATTCTCAACCTTTGCAGGTTCTTCAATCAGTATTCTCAAACTCTGGAAGCATCAATCCCCTTACTGCACTTCTAGTTTCCCCCTACAGATTCTGCTCGGACAAACCTAATGCACTCATTCTAAATACATTCTTCAATTAAGTGATATTTTTTGTATAATTTTTAATTTACTTTTAATTTATTCAGTAGATTTCTTTTGGCATACAATTATCTTGTGCATCTCTTTTATCCAAAACTTCACATTTTGTTTGGTCAAAATTTATATGTATATTGTAAATACAATACTCCTATCGAGTATGATTCTCTACATTGTTAAGGTGCTTGTGATGATAGTACTCCTATCGGGTACAATTTCGCACCATTGACGTACTTATAAATTTTATGTTTAGACCATTGATCTTTAAGTGCTTGCTCATTATTGACATTTTTGTGGCCACATTAATCTAGAGTATCGTTTGATTTAAGCTTAGGTGTCTATGTCATCCCAGTAGGAAATTAATGGAGTTCCTAATTGTCTTTGGGTTTGCATAGTCACTTATTTCGTGAAACTCGGACGAATTGAATGTCAAATATTTTAAGAGCATTTGTTGATTAGATCACTCTTGTTATTGGGCTATTGTGAGCACTTAGATGCATGTGAATTATGTTCTGGCCTTTGTAGCTTTTCAGACTTAAATTGATTATAGTGTTGAAAGAAAACATTTGATTCATTGACCAAAGACTTAGTCATTTGAGCTTTTGAGAATTTATAGCTCACATGTGTTTGGTTAAGCCTTTTCATGTTTTGAATAAGTGAGAGACTGAAAAGACTCTATCGTAAGATATGTATATAGTAATATTATCTTAGTAACATATCTCTTATAGCATTTTTAGATGTTTGGACCATAGTTATGTAGCATATTTTAACTATTAAGCTATGCTATTCCGTATATTCTTTTCTTGTGAGAAATATGCTATTTGATGTGCAGGATATGTATCCCTATCGGATATTATTTTGTAGCGTTAAAGATTTTAGATTTCTTACATTGTTGTGGACAAATGATTGAAATTGTCATTTTAGTGTTGATGATTCCTATTTTAATTATTGGTTAATATTATCCAAGTGGGAGAATGTCAAAATATTTGTTGTGGATTAGTATCAATCAATAATTATTATATTATCTTTAGTATCATCAATCGACAATTAAAGATATGATAATTATCATTTGTAGATTATGAATATTTTGTATGGGATTATGATAAGATTGACCTTGTGATGAGTTTGGTCAATCATTTAGTAGATAGTCCATTGAGAGATCCGTACCTATTGTTAGGGGATTATAAATTTGCTATCCCATTAAGCAAATTTACACTCTTAGTCACACTCACATTCTTTTGAGCAATTCCCTAGAAAGTGGATAGAAATCCTCTCAAGAATAATTAAGGGGTTTCCACTGCCAAACAATTTTCATGGAGATGAATGCGAACTCATGTTAGTCTTAAATAACCTTTAAGTATTATCGCTATATGCACATGCTATAATTTGTATATATGTGTATTGTTTTATTATTTTCCATCACTTTCGTCCACCTGACCTTAGATTTCAAGGACACAGTCAGTCTTATTAAAATAATACTTTGCAATGACCATTCTTTTAATTTAGTTTTTTTTTTATGCATTCTTTTAATTTAGTTTAATAAATTCCTTAAGAGACAACCTCTAGAAGTATAAAAAAAAAAAAAAAAGGGGGAAAATCATTACTTAACATTATCTCGCTTTTTTCTCATTTGCTGGTTCGTAAAATAATGTCATCCTCTTGACTCATTGTTACCTAACGTCCACAAGCTGTATATTTTTTTTATTCTAATGACAGTGAAAAAAGGCTTTAACCATGATGCTTGACGATGGAATAATTCTTTCAAGGAAGAATTAAAATTCTGCAATTCCATCTTATAGTCCTTTATTTGACGGACAGGTGGCTTTTACAAGGAAAAAAATAAAATAAATACACGCAAGGAACGTGCATTGAAAAAAATTAATAAAACTTATAGTAAAAAAATATTTAAAGTCAAAAAGCTTCATTACACTAAAAAATATATGAGATACAAACAAACAAAAAAAGATTAACTTAAACTGAATTTGTTAGGGATTAGGAAGAGAGTATACGTATGGGCTGTGTAAAAGGGGTAAACATGTATTTGGCTCTCTTGCTTCCATTTCTTGCACATCTTGTGCTAAGATTGGAATGCCATTAATAATATTTTTTTGGTTTATTAAAAAAGGAAGAGAGTAAAATGTCACGGACATCTCTATCAATGAGTTTAATTTAAAGGGTGTTGGTAAGAAAATACAAAAATGATTAATTTAAGGTTAAATTAATATGTAGGTCCCTGTACTATTCGATAATTTTTAATTAGATCATTGAACTATTTTTTTTCAACTGGGTTCCTGAAGTTTTATATATTTTTTAATTAGGTCTCTGCTGTTAACTACCGGTAGCTCCATTAACGGCATGGACTTAATTAAAAAATAAATAGAAGTTCAAGGACCTAATTGAAAAATTTGTTTAGGGACCTAATTAAAAAATATTTAAATAGTTCAGAGACCTACTGAGTAATTTTCAAATTCTACACAGGCTATCACATTATACTTCTCAAGCATATGTAGACTACTTCTAAATTTAGTATTGTCCATTCTACATATTTGTACTGAGTATTCTTAACTCTCCAAGTCACTATTCTCACCTCTCCAGTCCAGTTTTCTCACCTTTGCCGATTCCAAACTCAGTATTCTCAACCTTTGCAGGTTCTTCAATCAGTATTCTCAAACTCTGGAAGCATCAATTCCCTTACTGCACTTCTAGTTTCCCCCTACAGATTCTGTTCGAATAAACCTAATACACTTATTCTAAATACATTCTTCAATTAAATGATATTTTTTGTATGATTTTTAATTTACTTTTAATTTATTCAGTAGATCCCTTTTGGCATGCAATTATCTTGTGCATCACTTTTATCCAAAACTTCACATTTTGTTTGGTCGAAACTTATAAGTATATTGTAAATACAATACTCCTATCGAGTATGATTCTCTACTTTGTTAAGGTGCTTGTGATGATAGTACTCCTATCAAGTACAATTTCGCACCACTGGTGTACTTATAAATTTTATGTTTAGACCATTGATCTTTAAGTGCTTGCTCATTATTGACATTTTGTGGCCACATTAATCTAGAGTATTGTTTGATTTAAGCTTAGGTGTCTATGTCATCCCAGATAGGAAATTAATGGATTTCCTAATTGTCTTTGGGTTTGCATAGTCACTTATTTCGTGAAACTTGGATTAATTGAATGTCAAATATTTTAAGAGCATTTGTTGATTTAGCCCATACATGATCACTCTTGTTATTGGGCTATCGTGAACACTTAGATGCATGTGAATTATGTTCTGGCCTTTTGTAGCTTTTCAGACTTTAAATTGATTATAGTGTTGAAAGAAACACATTTAATTCATTGACCCAAAGACTTAATCATTTGAGCTTTTGAGAATTTTTATAGCTCACATATGTTTGGTTAAGCCTTTTGATGTTTTGGGTCAGTGAGAGACTGAAAAAGACTCTATCATAAGATATGATATATAGTAATATTATCTTAGTAACATATCTCTTATAGCATTTTTTAGATGTTTGGACCATAGTTATGTAGCATATTTTAACTATTAAGCTATGCTATTCCGTATATTCTTTTCTTGTGAGAAATATGCTATTTGATGTGCAGGATATGTATCCCTATCGGATATTATTTTGTAGCGTTAAAGATTTTAGATTTCTTACATTGTTGTGGACAAATGATTGAAATTGTCATTTTAGTGTTGATGATTCCTATTTTAATTATTGGTTAATATTATCCAAGTGGGAGAATGTCAAAATATTTGTTGTGGGATTAGTATCAATCAATAATTATTATATTATCTTTAGTATCATCAATCGACAATTAAAGATATGATAATTATCATTTGTAGATTATGAATATTTTGTATGGGATTATGATAAGATTGACCCTTGTGATGGGTTGGGTCAATCATTTAGTAGATAGTCCATTGAGAGATCCATAACCTACTGCTAGGGGATTATAAATTTGCTATCACATTAAGCAAATTTACACTCTTAGTCACACTCATATTCTTTTGAGCAATTTCCTAGAAAGTGGGTAGAAATCCTCTCAAGAGTAATTAAGGGGTTTTGACCGCCAAATAATTCTCATGGAGATGAATGCAATTTCAGGTTAGTCTTCAATAACCTTTAAGTATTACCGCTATATTCACATGCTATAATATGTATCTATGTGCATTGTTTTATTATTTTCCATCACTTTCGTCCACCTGACCTTAGATTTCAAGGACACAGTCAGTCTTATTAAAATAATACTTTGCAATGATCATTCTTTTAATTTAGTTTAAATCCCTTCAGAGACAACCTCCAAGATAGTAGTAAATAAAAAAAAAAAAGGGTGGGGGGGGGGGTGGGGGGGGGGGGGGGGAGGGGGGGGGGGAAATCATTACTTAACATTATCTCGCTTTTTTTCTCATTTGCTGGTTCCTAAAAGAATGTCATCCTCTTGACTCATTGTTACCTAACGTCCACAAGCAGTACATTTTTTTTATTCTAATGACAGTGAAAAAAGGCTTTAACCATGATGCTTGACGATGGAATAATTCTTTCAAGGAAGAATTAAAATTCTGAAATTCAATCTTATAGTCTTTTATTTGACGGACAGGTGGCTTTTTCAAGAAAAAAAAAATTAAAATTCATAAAATAAATACACGCAAGGAACGTGCATTGAAAAAAATTGATAAAACTTGTAGTAAAAAAATGCTTAAAGTCAAAAAGCTTCGTTACACTAAAAAATATATGAGATACAAACGAAAAAGAAAGTTTAACTGAAACTGAGTTTGTTAGGGATTAGGAAGAGAGTATACGTATGGGCTGTGTAAAAGGGGTAAACATGTATTTGGCTCTCTTGCTTCCATTTCTTGCACATCTTGTGCTAAGATTGGAATGCTATTAATAATATTTTTTTGGCTTATTAAAAAAAGGAAGAGAGTAAAATGTCACGGACATCTCTGTCAATGAGTTTAATTTAAAGGGTGTTGGTTAGAAAATACAAAAATTATTAATTTAAGGCTTAATTGTAATTTTTACCCCAAATTTTTTAATTTTTGGCGGATTTTACCTCTAACAAATTAATTTGACGCATTTTACCCCAAATTTTTAAAAAAGTTGCAAATTTTACCCTCTACAGTTTTGATAACATGACATGCTAAAATAGTTGCACTTTTTACTCCCAACTTTTTACTTTTTGGCAAATTTTATCCCTAACTTTTTCATTTTTGGCAAATTTTATCCCTAACTTTTTACTTTTTTGTGAATTTTACCCCCATTTTTTTGTGCTCATGTTAGCATGCCACGTCATCAAAACTGTGGAGGCTAAAATTTGCAACTTTTTAAAAAAGTTATGAGTAAAATGCACCAAATTAATTTGTTGGAGGTAAAATCTGTCAAAAATTAAAAACTTAGGGATAAAAATTACAATTAAGCCTTAATTTAAAGTGAGTATGATAATGGAAGAACACCAACACAATAATAGAAACACGATAAGCAATAATAGCAAAGCAATGCAGCTGAAACAAGTTCTTCCAACTTGTAAGATCAGTGAGGAGTACAATAAATATATGACAAAAAATTAATAGAACAACACAACTACACAAGAGACACCAAGATTTTAACGTGAAAAATCTCTCAATACAAGGGTTCTATTTGATCAAATGAGGATATAAAAGAGTCTCAAACACTGTACAAAACTTTGTTTACATTTAGCGAAAACAACCAAGCATCAAAGCTTACAAATGAGAAACACCCAAGACAAAGCTACTATTGTGACAAATTTATATCGGACTCCAAATCTCTAATCATCAATCCAATTGCTGAAAATTAAGAATCACATGTGCTAAACTTGTTGACAAAATTTAAGCATGATCTAATGGTGAACGACTCTGTGGTCACAATTTTAGGATGATGATCAGGGGAGTATGCGAGTTGACTTTTTCCTATTCTCTTCTCTCTGTTTGTTGTCATTTTCACTCAAAAAATCGAGTCTCTTGCCTAATCTGCCTCTCTTTGCCTAGATAAGTGAGACAAAATGAACTTACACATTTGGGTTTCTCTCCATACAGGAAAGAAGCCCAAAACCTAACATTTGTTAGAGAATATATAGGAAGATAGTAAATTGCCAAGGATGTCTCTATCAATAAGTCATGAGCAATAGGAAGCCTTTTCAATAATAGAGACTCCAATACTCAAATAGAGTATTGAAGGAGAGAACTCCATCAATATACATTGTTCTATATGTCTATTTTTACCCAATATGAGGTATCTTCAGTCACACATTTGTCACTTCAACAAGGAAAAAAAAATAAAAAATTTATACTTAAATGATTTAGTATATTAATATTAGGGTAAATTATGTTTTTTCTCTAAAATTATGTAGGGTACATCTTAAATGGAGTTAGTCACTAGGACGAAAAAAATAGGTTTCAATTTTAGGGAGACCAAAATAATATTAAAAATTTTAGGATGAAAAATTCAAATATTGCTAATTTTAAAGGACCAAAAACATAATTTATCCTTAATATGACAATGTACTTTAAATTAAGGATAAATATAGTTTTATTTACTCACTTTAGGACTAAAATCAATCTAGAGCGCAGTCTTTAACTAATTATTATAAATTTTGCCTTTACATGTGCCTTTCATTATATAAGGAAGAGGAAATAGCATAGAGGCCATGTGCGATGCTGAGCACTTTCCAAAGACCAACTGAAAAGAATGGGTCGCTCCATTTTTTACCTTCACCTTCCTGTTTCGTCTTTTCTTATTTTCACTTTGTTGCTGAATGCTGTCTATGCCAGTAAAAAGGTAGGCCAGTTAATTTGCTTGTTAATTAGTTGCTCGTTTGAGTATTGTTATGAGATTTCTACTTTGGAAATGAGGTGATGATTTTTATATGGATGTAATAATGGAATTTGGATGATACGATAATGGGTACTTTGTTTTTGTTACACTACACCAATTGTTGGTTTTTGATTTTCTGTTTATAGTGCTACATTGTATACTTGGGAGCACATTCTCATGGTCCAACCCCTTCATCTGTTGACCTTGAAACCGCCACACATTCTCATTATGATTTACTGGGTTCAATCTTGGGAAGGTATATAAATTGATGAAACCATTAAACTCAGCTTAAGTTCTGGTTTAGAAGAAACTGATTAATTGATTAACTGTGTTGCGTGTATTAATCATTCACAGTCATGAAAAGGCCAAAGAGGCAATTATTTATTCATATAATAAACACATCAATGGCTTTGCAGCTGCACTAGAAGAGGAAGAAGCAGCAGACACTGCAAGTGAGAAAATTAACTGTGTTTTTTTTTACTAATTTTTAATTATTATAACCTAGTTTCAAGTTAGTTTTTTATTTATTTATTGGTCCAATGTTAGTTTTTAACTTGTTAGTTTTTATTAGCGGGAGATTCCACGATCTATCCATCCCTCCCTTCTCTCTTTACCATCAAGCCAACCTTATAATTCCTTAAGTTAGTTAGTTGACACAATGATTTCACTAATGCAGAAAACCCAAAAGTAGTATCTGTGTTCTTGAGCAAAGAGCATAAACTGCACACTACTCGTTCATGGGAGTTTCTTGGACTGCAAAGAAATGGTAGGAACACAGCATGGCAAAAGGGAAGATTTGGTGAAAATACAATCATCGGTAACATTGATACAGGTAAATTTTATAACCTTTCCGTACTCTATTTTGTAATCCATTACTGTATTTCGTAAAATTAGTGTAGTCTTTTTGAATTTCATTTTTATCATGTCATTTTATATCAATAAGATTTACAAAATCAGGAACTGAAGTACAAAAATCATAAAATCAAAGATTAAAGTGACTGATACTTAAATGTTGAAAACTATAGTGGGATTTACTCGATTAGAATCAATTAGTTATCTATTATTAAATATTTTGAAACAACATCAATATTACTGATCATAGCCAGAGATATCAATTTATCCTATAGTTTGCTATATATATACTTATTTTATTGAGGATGTATAGAAGGTTGATGTTGCCATAACATTAATTATAGGACTATTAACTAGGTGCTTTCCAGTTTTTCAAATTAATTAACCTACTCTCCGACAAGCACTACAGGCTTTCTTGAGTTGGCAAGATTCTTTCCTGAGTTCTAAAAATCCAAGCAAGAAAGCTGAGACAATTTATTAGTTAAAGTATTATTATATTTTATTTGTCCATAAGATCTCATGGTGTGCGTTCCATATCTAGTAAATTGCAAGGGGGGAGAATTCCAATGAATCTATGAACCTAAAGGTTTGAATCCCAAAACAGGGATCACTTTGCAATCGATTGTTATCAATCTTATTAGATTTTGTTATTTGGTCGACACCTACTATATATAGAAATAGAAATATCAAATTACACGTTATATCAGTTACGTGTTACATACTCTAATATCTTTATATTGGATAATTTATGGGTCATAAGTTAATTTCTTTCATATAGATCACATCTACAAAATTTTAGATGAATCCAAAATTATTTGATACTTTCTACAATATGTATATTAAAATTGACATATAATAATATATTTTTAAAATATATAAAATTAAAAACCCTTTCATTATACATATACCTATAAATATTCAATTTTAACAAAATTTAACTTAATAATTTGGATAATATATAGTTATAATTTGATAGTTAAAAATCATAACATATATAAAGTTATTGAAGTTGTAATAATTAGAATAACTTACATCTAAAATTATATTTATGTTGACATCTAAAATGAAAGATCTGGTTCTACTTTTTTATTAATTCTTTAAATACTCTCCTAACTTCACCCCTTGTACAGGTGTTTGGCCGGAGTCCAAGAGTTTTACCGACAACGGAATAGGTCCTGTCCCCTCAAAATGGCGTGGGGGCAATGTCTGTCAAATTAACAAACTCCGTGATTCAAAGAAAGTTCCCTGTAACAGGTCCTCTTCCTTTCTATTAATCTTTCCCTGTTTCCCTATTTAAGATTTCTAGTAGTAAACAAATATATACATAACTTGTATATGTATAGTCTAAAAATTATATATAGAAAGAAAATATACATTTAGCTCTATGAAAAATATATGTATAATCCTTTTAAAATAATACAAATCTTTTTTTAAAAAAAAAAGAAAAAAGAGAGAGATAAGAATAACGTGTTATTTTTTCAAAGAAAAATAAATTAAGATAAAATTAACGTGTTATTTTTAAGAAAGTGTAGTGTAAATTAATAAATAAGGATAGATAATAAATGTGTCAACTTAATTGCAATATATGTATGTGTGGTATGTATACATAGTGAAATGCACTTTTCGCAGATTTTAGGTCACCTAGTTTATGCATACAAAATCTTCAACAATATTCTGTGTTATACAATCCAGGAAGCTAATTGGAGCAAGGTTCTTCAACAAAGCTTATGAAGCATTCAACGGTCAACTTCCCCCATCACAGCAAACAGCACGTGACTTTGTAGGCCATGGTACTCATACTCTATCAACTGCTGGAGGCAACTTTGTTCCAGGTGCAAGTGTATTTGGCAATGGCAATGGCACTGCAAAGGGTGGATCCCCAAGAGCTCGAGTTGCAGCCTACAAAGCGTGTTGGTCTCTAACCGATGCAGCTAGTTGTTTTGGTGCGGATGTGATGGCTGCTATTGACCAAGCCATAAGTGATGGTGTTGATGTTATTTCGGTTTCTGTTGGAGGCCGAAGTAGTGTTAGGGCTGAGGAAATATTCACTGATGAGGTTTCCATTGGGGCATTCCATGCACTTGCCAAAAATATTCTAGTGGTTGCCTCTGCAGGGAACGATGGACCAACACCAGGAAGTGTTATCAATGTGGCTCCATGGCTATTCACAATTGCAGCTAGCACACTAGACAGGGACTTCAGCAGTAACATAACTTTTGGAAACAACCAGCAAATTACGGTACTGTTCTTGTTAATTTATAATTTAGTACTACTATTATTAGTATTAGGTCAAATTACACCTATTATCCCCTATGATCATTAGTTATATTTATTAGTGAAAATAAAGAGGAGACTCGAGACTATTCTCTATATAGAAAATTATATTACGTACTTTTATGACACGTGCATGCTATATGAGTTGATCTAATTTTATTTATTGTAAATTAAGTAACTCATAACTATTATATGAATACTTAATTAAATTACTAAATAGACATGAGACTCTAATACTAAATGCTTAGTGGTTATCTTTTAAACAAGAATAATGTTTCTAATGTCAACCTTTTATCTTCATAACTTGTAAGACTTCATTATTTCTAAGATATTGCATCTCTAGCTCTTCGTTTTTTAGCATTACTATACACATACTTCTTTCAAGTTATATAACAATATTACAAATTAATCAAGAGATAATCTTCATTAAAGAAAAAGGACCACAACATTATGTTATATAAATTAGAGGTTTATATAAATTAAGACAGACAAATCTATCAAGGGTAATATAGCTAATGTTCAAAGAGTGTCAATATAATTTACACATTTATTATCATTAATTTTATTATTGTTGTTGTTATTATTAATGTTTTTGGAATAATATATAAATGTGTTTTCTACTTCCAGGGAGCCAGTCTTTTCGTAAACATACCGCCTAACCAGTCCTTTTCTTTAATCCTTGCTACTGATGCTAAATTTGCCAACGTATCAAATCGAGACGCGTAAGTACAAATCATCTCACAAGCATGTTCTCAAACCTTTTTGTTTATTGAATGGCCATTTATATATTATCACGTGCATTATTGCAGTCAATTTTGTAAGGCTGGGACACTTGACCCTAGAAAAGTAAACGGCAAAATAGTGCAATGCCTTCGAGAAGGAAAAATAAAATCAGTTGCTGAGGGTCAGGAAGCTCTATCTGCAGGCGCCAAGGGAGTGATTTTGGGCAATCAAGAGCAAAATGGGGACACACTTCTTGCCGAGCCTCATGTTTTGTCCACTGTCAACTATCATCAACAACATCAAAAAACAACGCCCGCTAGTTTTGACATAACTGCCACGTAATTATATATACACCTTAAGTCCCTAACATTTTCAAATGGCATGCTACAAAAGAAGAAGTGTTACGTCCATTATATGCACACACGTTATATATGCATGTTTATGTTGCAGGGACGATCCAATAAACTCAAATGCGACACTAAGGATGTCTCCAGCAAGAACATTGCTTGGAAGAAAGCCAGCTCCAGTTATGGCTTCATTCTCATCTAGAGGACCCAATCCAATTCAGCCATCAATACTCAAGGTACACTACACTAGTATTGAAATATTTGGCATCATCTATGTATAAAATATATATGAAATTTAATAAAAATCACAAGCTTTTTATGATCTCATTTTCTATTTATCGAGTCTCACTTATTATTTTATAATTTTTAATAAATTTTAATAGAAAGTGTGTTAAAAAATTAATTCCTAACACTCTCTCTATTCCTTATAATTATATTGTATTGACTGATTGATGAGATTTGTTTTGTTTATTAATGTTTGTCTTAGCCTGATGTAAGTGCGCCTGGTGTGAACATACTTGCTGCCTATTCACTATTCGCAAGTGCATCAAACTTGCTAACAGACACTCGTCGTGGGTTTAAATTCAATGTGTTGCAAGGAACTTCAATGTCATGCCCTCATGTTGCTGGCATTGCTGGACTTATCAAAACACTTCATCCAGATTGGAGTCCAGCAGCTATTAAATCAGCAATCATGACCACAGGTATTTCTATATATACATATACTTTGTCCAATAACCAACGTGTGATTTGTTGCCATGAGTAGAATAAACTTGAATCAAATAACCATATAATCTTGAGTTCCATCGTATGATTCATGTGTAATGATAAAAAAAAAAAAAAAAAAAACACCATTATGAAATAATTAAGAACCCTCTTCAGCACTTGACAATAGTCGAGAGATCAGTTTCTCAGCTACCGGGTGAGACTGAAATATACCTTTATTTATATAAAAAAACATATCAAGAATTGTTATAACCTATGAAGCACACATATATACCTCCTAGCTGAAGTGCCACAACGTGGTACAAGTTTTCAATGACACCTCCCCAACACTTGTCTGATATGTGCACGTGTCAGACATTTCACATTAAATGTGTAATTAAAAAAATATTTTTTGTCAACTTAGTAGACACTTAAGTTGACGCTTCTATAACTATACCACTCGAGAGTACTTGACCTGACATAACTACTTTCTCTAATACAATATGCATGTTCTATTTTTTAATTATTTTTTTTTTAATTTTTTTGGCAATTTCTAATTTACCTAAAATATATGTCCTTGCAGCAAGCACAAGAGATAACACCAACAAACCGATACGGGATGCGTTTGATAAAAAATTGGCAGACCCATTTGCTTATGGTTCAGGACATGTGCAACCTAACTCTGCAATAGATCCTGGACTTATTTATGATCTAAGCATTGTTGATTACTTGAACTTTCTATGTGCTTCCGGATACAACCAACAACTCATTTCGGCACTCAATTTCAACAGCACATTCACTTGTGCAGGATCTCACAGCATAACAGACTTGAACTATCCTTCAATCACATTGCCAAATCTTAGCTTAAATGCCGTAACTGTTAGTCGCACAGTCACCAATGTTGGGCCACCAAGCACATATTTTGCAAAGGCCCAATTACATGGATATAACATTGCTGTTGTACCCAATTCTTTGAGTTTCAAGAAAATTGGTGAAAAGAGGACATTCAGGGTTACTGTACAGGCTACAAGTGTAACTAAGCGAGGAAATTATAGTTTTGGTGAATTGCTATGGACAAATGGAAAGCACGTAGTCAGAAGTCCTATCACAGTTCGGCGCAAATGAAAACTTTCCTTGGAGTTAGTTGTGTTAGGATATCACGTTAATGCAGATATGCATATGTAAAGGCATGTTTTACTACTGGGATCTCATGTTATCACTTGGCTGTGACCTGTTAGAGATATTTCTCTTTGTATTAAGCTTAGTAGCGTCAAGACTAATTAGTCTGTTATAACTGACACGTGTCACTGCTGAGTCTCTAGATATATATAGCTGTTGTAATAGAAACTCAGTGGGTTGATTTTCATTTTTCTCTCTTCTATCAATAATATGAGTTTTATTCTCTCTGTGTTTCTTAATATGGTATCCAGAGCTTGTTGATCCTCTCATGGCTTCCGAAACCCTAAATTCCCAATATCCACCACCTCCTCCTCCTCCACCTGGTTTCTCTTCGTCATCTCCACCTCAAATCATTGAAAAACTCACTGAGAAGAACTTCTTGTTGTGGCGCCAACAAGTCGAACCTATCATTAAGCTTCATCGTCTACATCGCTATGTAGTTTCTCCGCAGATTCCTTTGCATTATCTCAGCGAAGAAGATCGCTCTCTCGATCGCGTCAATCCAGAGTACCTCGCGTGGGAACATCAAGATCAAATGTTACTTGTTTGGCTTCAATCGACTCTTTCCAGTGAGATTCTCTCTCGTTTTCTTGGTTCCACACATTCTTATGAAATTTGGGACAAAATCCATGCGTATTTTCATCATCAGATTCGCACCAAAGCGCATCAGCTTCGGTCTGAGTTGCGCAATTCTTCTTTAGATAATCGCTCAGTCTCCGAGTTCCTTAGCCGTATAAAGGCTCTTGTTGATTCCTTATCTTTGGTTGGAGAGCCAGTCTCTTGTGAGCAACTTGATTCGATTCTTGAAGGTTTAGCTCAAGAATACGACTCTGTAATCGCACTTGTTGAGAGCAGAAATGACCTTATCACCATTGAAGAGGTTGAAGGTTTAATTCTTGCTCATGAACTTCGTCTTCAAAAGCATTGAAAGAAAAGTTCTGATTCTACTTTCTCTCCATCAGTCAATGTTGCTCAAGCTAGTTCTCAACCTAATTCTGCTACTGGTGATACTCAGTTATAACAAGGTTCCATTGATTCTAACTCTAATTCACAATACTCTGGTTCTTTCGTGGTTGTGGTGGTGGCCGTTTTGGTCGTGGTAGAGGCCGCGGTAGTCGTAACTCAATTCAGTGCCAAGTGTGTTTCAAGTTTGGTCACTCTGCATTCAATTGCTATCAACGCTTCAACTTTCACTTTCAACCTCAAGTTCCTGCGCCTAGTGCTAATTGGCCTGATGCTAATTGGCCTACCAATCAAGGCAATTCCAATTATCAAGGCAATTCCTATTATCAAGGCAGTTCCAATTCTGCTCAGTATTCTCAGTGGCCCTCTCCTTCCACATATCAACAATATCCAATGAATTTTAATTCATCGAATCAGTTTGTTCCACCAAACCAGTATGTTCATCCAAAGTTTCCGCAAGCAATGGTGGCCAATTCAGAACAGTCCAACTCTCAGACTTGGTTTCCTGACTCTGGCGCTTCATATCATGTGACAAACTCATCTCAGAATATCCAACAAACTACTCCTTTTGAGGCTCCTGATCAAATTTTCATAGGGAATGGGCAAGGTCTATCTATTTCTTCCTCTGGTTCAACTTTTCTTTCTCCTACCAATAGTCCTCAAACTTGTTTTGTTCTTCATAAACTTTTACATGTCCCCTCTATTACCAAAAATCTTATTAGTGTTAGTAAATTTGCTCAAGACAATAATGTGTTCTTTGAGTTCCATCCTAACCATTGTTTTGTGAAATCTCAGGGTTCCAATGAAGTCTTGCTTTATGGACAAGTTGGACCAGATGGCCTTTATCAGTTTCCAAGTCTTCATGTTACTACTCATTCACCTATACCTTGCTTAAATACTGTTTCTGATTCTTCTGTAAATAGTACTGCTTTGAATACTATTTTTGATTCTTCTGTAAATAGTACTGCTTGTACTTGGCATTTACGTTTGGGACATCCAAATCTCAATGTACTTCGTCTTGTTCTTCAAAATTGTAATATACTTGTTCTTAATAAAGATCCTTTGCCTTTTTATCCTACTTGTTGCATGGGTAAAGCTCATAGATTACCTTCCCACTCTTCTCTTAGTACATATAATTCTCCTTTTGATTTGGTTTTTACTGATCTTTGGGGTCCTTCTCCCATCAATTATGTTTCTGGTTTTTCTTACTATATATCCTTTATTGATGCTCATTCCCAGTTCACTTGGATATATTTGTTGAAGCACAAGTCTGATGCATTATCTACGTTTAAGCAATTTAAATCTATGGTTGAGCTGCAGTTTCATACTCGAATTAAGGTTGTTCAATCTGACTGGGGTGGCGAATTTCGTCCCTTCCATGATTATCTTGCTTCATTGGGTGTTAATCACAGGGTTATTTGTCCACACACTCATCATCAGAATGGAGTTGTGGAACGTAAACATCGGCACATTGTTGATCTTGGGCTCACTTTGTTAAGTCAAGCTTCTCTACCTTTAGCTTATTGGGATCATGCCTTCATCATAGCTGTCTATCTCATAAATAGACTTCCAGCTGCTCCTTTGAGGTTTGGTGTACCCTTTACTGTTTTATTCAACATTGCACCGGATTAAGATTTTCTTAAGGTGTTTGGGTGTGCCTGTTACCCTCTACTTCGGCCTTACCAAGCTCATAAGTTGGATTTTCGGTCCCAATAGTTCATTTTTCTTGGGTATTCTACATCTCACAAAGGCTACAAATGTCTTTCTTCTTCTGGCAGAATATATATATCAAAAGATGTGATTTTTAATGAAACCAGATTTCCATAACCTGTTCTCTTTTCATCCAACTCTTCCATTTCACCTTCTTCAATTTCCCCTACCATTTCAGCCTCTATACCACTTATCTCTTCTCCCTTAATCTCCCTATACCTACTTCTAATACTGCTATTAATTTAGAAATACATCCCTCTCCCACTATTGTTGAAACCCCATCTCCTATTAACCATGAACTCTCCTCTCCTAACCATAATCCTCCCACTACCACTGAAACCTCATCCTCTAATCCTCCCCAATCTGCACCTAACCCCCCTCTGCCCACACCCAATATGAATGTTCATCCAATGCAAACCCGATCTAAATCTGGCATTGTGAAGCCCAAATTTCATCCAACTTTGCTTTTGGCTCATGTTGAACCCAAAAATACAAAACAGGCTTTGCAGGATCCCAAGTGGTTCACTGCTATGAATGAAGAATTTCTTGCTCTACAGCGCAATGGGACTTGGTCTTTGGTCCCTCTTCCTCCTCACAGGACTACTATAGGTTGTAAGTGGGTCTTTTGAGTTAAAGAGAACCCAGATGGCACTATTAACAAATATAAAGCGTGGTTGGTTGCTAAAGGCTTCAACCAGCAGCACGGTTTTGACTTCAACGAGACGTTTTCCCCAGTCATTAAACCTGTTTCCATTCGGATTATATTGACTCTTGCTCTTACTCACAAATGGTCTATTTTACAACTTGATGTCAATAATGCTTTCCTCAATGGACTGCTTGAAGAGGAAGTGTATATGTCTCAACCACTTGGATTTGAAGCTACTAACACTTCACTTGTGTGCAGACTTCACAAAGCCATTTATGGTCTTAAGCAAGCCCCAAGGGCTTGGTTTGACAGACTCAAGACTACACTACTTCAGCTTGGTTTCAGGGACAGTAAATGTGATCCTTCTCTCTTCATTTACTGTCAAAATAATTCTACGGTCTATTTGCTGGTGTATGTTGATGATATCATCATCACAGGCAGCTCAGCTGCTCTTGTTCAGACTCTCATTCAAAAACTTAATTCGGTATTCTCTTTAAAGCAGCTTAGCAATTTGGATTATTTTCTTGGAATTAAGGTTAGGCCTCAACCAAATGGATCTCTTCTCATGACTCAAACTAAGTATATTAAAGATCTATTAGCCAAAACCAACATGCTTGAAGCTAAACCAATTTCTTTCCCTATGATTTCTGGTTCCAAGTTGTCAAAGCAAGGCTCAGATTTGCTGCCAGACCCTTCCTTTTATAGATTTGTTGTTGGAGCTTTGCAATATGTGACTATTACTAGACCTGAGATATGCTTTGCTATTAATAAAGTGTGCCAATTCATGTCTTCTCCTCTGGAATCTCATTGGGTTGTTGTTAAACGTATTTTGAGGTATCTTAAGGGTACCCTTCATTGCGGTCTTCACTTACTTCCAGCTGCTACTCATTAGCCACTTTCTATTCGAGCTTTTTGTGATGCGGATTGGGCTGCAGATCCTGATGATCGCAGATCTACCTCTAGTGCTGCTATTTTTCTGGGACCAAACTTAAAATCTTGGTGGTCTCGCAAACAAACACTTGTTGCAAGGTCTAGTACTGAAGCAGAGTATAGAAGTTTAGCCACTGCCACTGCTGATCTTTTATGGGTTCAAACCCTGCTTACTGAGCTTGTGGTTCCTCATCACACTCCTGTGGTTTACTGTGACAATCTTAGTGCTGTGAATCTCTCTAATAATCATGTCTTACATGCTAAGACAAAGCATATGGAGCTAGATCTTTTTTTTGTTCGAGAGAAAGTGTTGGCTAAGCAACTGTTTGTTCTTCATATTCCAGGACATGATCAATGGGCAGATGTTTTGACTAAACCTTTGTCACCAACACGGTTTCTGTTTTTAAGATCCAAGCTCAATGTGGTTGATCTTCCTAGTGTTTCTCACCCACCTTGAGCTTGCGGGGGGTGTTAGAGCTATTTCTCTTTGTATTCAGCTTAGTAGCGTCAAGACTAATTAGTCTGTTATAACTGACACGTGTCAGTGCTGAGTCTCTAGATATATATAGCTGTTGTAATAGAAACTCAGTGGGTTGATTTTCATTTTTCTCTCTTCTATCAATAATATGAGTTTTATTCTCTCTGTGTTTCTTAATATGACCCTTTGTTATTTCATCTTTTTGTTTTTGGTTGTTTGGCTATTATAGTAATTTTTGTTGTAATATGGTTGATGCATGGGGGCACAACACACTGAAAATCAGGTCATTTTATTCTTCAAATTGCATGCAACAGAACATGCTTGTAGCATTATTGTGAGTTTTCAATCTAAGCTTAATTAATGTGCCAAACTCTAAATTATTTTTTATTAGAAATTTTTTAATTGAATAAACGTCAGGAATATGAAAATATATTTTCATTCTAGTTATTATTCTTGGAAGGAAATCTCTTCCCACGGATCCTGAAGGTTTTTAGTAATTTCCAGGTATCAATGACAATTTGACATCAAAATCGTTTAAAATTGGAAATGTTAACTAGAAGTGTAAACGTCAAGATTTGCCCTTCAAAAGAATGCTAATGACAGAAAAATAAACAGATAGAAATGTAAATTGACAATAATATAAATCTGACTGGAAAGGTAAAGAAATTAACAAGAAACTATTGTAGATTGTTGCCTGCATGAATCATAGACAGTAGTTCACAGACCACTAGCTAGGTAATTCTGTAGAGAGATGTTAAAGGAGGTGAGACTATATATCTTTTAAATAATTTTTTAAGATTTACTATCTCTTTAGTTTCCTAAATTTTTTAAAAAAAATTTGGTCCCTGAATTTTTTTTTTACTAATCAACATTCTTAACTTTTTTCATCTTTCCTTTAAGGTTCCCAACTTTTTTTCGATCTTTACTTTTAGTCTCTTAAAAGAAACTAAAAATAAGAATGGAAAAAAGTTAAAGAATATTGACCAATGAAAAAAAAGTTTAGAAACTAAAAAAAGAAATTCTAAATATTTTAGGGACTAAAAAGATAATAAATTTAATTTTTAAATATTAAAAATTTATCTTTCCTAAAATATTTTTCATATTTTTATTTCTTAACAAATGTTTTAATAGCATTTGTTGGGTGTGCATGAGGAAAAAACTTAATAGAAGGCTAAAATATATGTGTAATATATTCAATAACAACAAAGTAAACTTTTCATCAAAAAAAGTTTTGCAAGTGATGGATCTTCAAGCTCGAACTTTAAAATAATATGATATTTTAATTTTTTATATTTTTTTGTCACATAATATTATTTATCATATTTATACTTATATCTATTATCTCTTTTTCTCTTAAGAATGTAGATTGGCACGGGAATATTTATGAATAATTTTTGTTAATAATAATCGTAGGGAAATTCAAGGTGAAAAGGAAATTCAAACCCTTGACTTCATCCATCTCTACCATCACCAAAGCTAATGTATCTCTCAACATCTCGTCACTGATCATCCTTTTCGATCACATCGACCCCTAAGGTCCAATTACAAGATCTTTTGTTCTCATTAAACTCAGAGCTTGGGGCTTGTGTACCATATGGGGCCCACACTTGGACAACCCGTCATTTGTGAACTCGCTTCATAATTCTACATGACCTGGAAGCCAGGAGGTTATTCAGCCGTTACCAACTCAATAATTGCTCGGACTATTAAGGCAAATATGAAAGGAACTCCAAGTAAGTGATCAGAACCATAACACACCTAAAACACCTCTGACTCATATTGAATTGAGCGTCGAAGTCCCTTTTATAGGTACCTCCATCGCGCTTCAACTAGGAAGTCGACTTAGAGAAAGAGATAAAAGCATTTGTGGAATCAACCGGCTCAATCAGTAGAGATTTGATAAGAACAAATATTTTAAAAGTTAGGACGTTAAAAGTGAAATTATATATATATATTTTTTAAAACTTTAGGGAATAGTTCATCATCACACAGAGGGCACTTTTTTTTTTTTTTTTATCTGTGGGAATCGAAGACAAAACTTTTTTAGGTACCAGGGGTTTACAATAACTCACACATCATGCTCAACCTACTGAGTTAGACTTCCTTGATTACAAGGACACTTTAATCGCTGTTATGAGATTTTTACGTAGTCTCGTAGTCTTTTTATATAAAACTTTTGGACCGAAAATATTATCTTTTTTCTTTGGTACAAAAAGCAAACATTTTTACTTTTAAAATAATCTCTTTAGTCTTTATAAACTTTAAAATAATATCTCATAAAAATAAAACCTTATAATAATATATAAATAATCAAATGCTCTACATTTTTTTCACTTTTTCATGTAATATTTTTATTTAATAAATAGAAAGATATTATTATTTTGAAATTCATAAAATAGTTGATGTTATTCGTACGAACGACTTAGCATCATATAAAGGTAAAGTGCGATGTGATATGATTGATAAATAACTTTGTATTTTAAGTATGTGATTAAAGGTTTGATCACTGCTCGTATATATAAAAAAAAAAAACGTTTGTTAAAAAAAGTTTCTTAAATAGATCACAGTATTTTGAGGGATTAGTTTTTAGTTCTCGACTAATGAAAATACTCTAGAAAAAAGTAGGTTTAAATATATTTTTGTCCCTCAAATTTGGGTTGATCACTTTTATTTTTGGTTCTTCAAATTTATTTATTTATTTATTTTGCTTTAGGTGACGTTTGCTAAGGGGAGAAATTTTTAGTTCTCCATAATCTTAAATTGAGAGTCTTTGTTTCTCATATTTAGTATCTAACAAGTAGTTCAATTGGCAATATACGTCATTGAGAATGAATGATAAACTTTAATTGTGACTAAATTTCAGACTGCGAATTAGTCGATAAATAATATTATTCCTAATAAACTAGTGATTCCTATTGGACTAGTGTGCAGTAAAGCTAAAGCGACATAAAGTCATATATTTCGAAATGTATAATTGAAGTGGTGGACCTAGCAATTCATAATATTTAAGATCTGAGTTGAAGCCTTGTTATTATGAAAAATCCCACACACTCTTCTCCACTCTACCGACGACACAAGTACACATTATAAAAAAATATATATTTATTAATTTATTTATCTATTGAAGATTTGTTGTCACACTTGTCTTTATTAATATAATTTTTATTTTATAAAATTTAACTTGTTATTACGAATATTATTTTTATATTAATTGTGTGATAATATTATATTATTGTATTAATTTCATATTATTATAATTTTACAATTATTATAAATTTATAATATTTATATTAATAGCTTAATTTTATTAAAATATACTAACTGTTTCATAAGTTGAATCAAGCGACATATTATGAATATTTTTTTTTCATAGTGATATTAGCTACCATATCACATGAGAAAATGAAAACAACGTAAAGTCATAACGCCTAAATGTAGGTTAATGTTGGTATTTCTTTAAAACAAAAAAAAAAGGTATAATATTATGTTGAATTTATAATGTGTTTGGTTCTATGCCTTTTTACGTGCGAAGGAACGGTACAAAAACAGCAATTTATAACTTCTACGATATAAAGTAAAATCTTATATTCACAATAAATTAAAACTAAACTTATACTATGATATAATTGTTTTCTCAAAATTTTCATAATTTTATAAACGAGTTACGAGATTAATTCAAAAAATATTTACTGCTTATTAAATTTATTAGCTACTTATTAGCTCAGTCGGTAACTTTTTAAGAGCATGACATTTGAACCCCATTCACATTTCCCAAACTCATATTTATAGTATATAAATAAGATTTTAAAAGAATTTACATCTAGATTTATTAAAGTAAAATCAAGTTTGTTTTTAAAATCTCATATTTAATGATGAAGAATAAATAAAATATATTAAATTTTATTATTTAAAATAAAAAATTAAATATAAATTAATTTATTTCAATTTATTTTCAATTAAAATTAATTTTATAAAATTAAATAATCTAAAATTAAATTTATATACACTTACTCGAGCAATTCTAAAAAAGGTTCCAAAGTGGCCACAAGCCCACAACTACATAATCACTTTTTTCTTTTCTTTTCTTTTTATAAAAGGTAATGTTAACAGCTACTACATGTTTGTCAAGAATATAGTGAGAGTATTTGCTTTAGTAGGGATGATAATGATAATGATAATAGACATAGTACTATAATATTTATCCTTATACTTGTGTTTGAAAAAAATATTATAGCAGATCTCATATGTACAAGCTTAGTAACTTTAATATTTATCTTTGTCCTCGTTGAATACCTATATATATGTCTATATACCCACACTCAATAATGGAGTGATGTTTGACAAAAGAGAGTATAAAATGTAAAAGTTTATTCGACAAATATATACCCATCAGATCAAATTTCATACAAACATTCATAATTACATATTTAGAAACATTAATTACATCGATAAATTTTTTAGCAAATTACAGCAACAGCACTCCCTCAATTTTACTCTAATTATACATTCATCCCCTCCTTTTTTTGACCCTACAGAAAATCCCCTAACTTTTTGTTATTTGTTACACTAACACCCCCTAATCCCTTAACACCGTCAATTTATTAACTCCAACAGATCAAGAGAGGGTGCCAAAGAAATGTCTGAAAAAAGAGAGGGTGCAAGTGTAATTAGAATAAAACTGAGGGGGTGTCACTATAATTTGTTCTAATTTTGTTTTTAAGAAATACATCGACAATTTATTAATTAAATCCTTTTACATGTTTAATTGAAAATCATATATGATTGGTTTACACTGAATTCTTCAACAATTTTCTTTTCAAAATAAATATTTTTAAATATAAATCAATATAGCAAACATTATTTTAACACATTGGGAATGATTTTAATCGAAGAAAAATAAGCAAATTGTTTAACTGAATTTCAGTTAGCTTTTCTAAGCTTTACACATTAGCCTGGTTAGACACATGCCCTTAGGAAAAGAAGAATATGTCTTTCAAACAATGCCCAAAAGACAGAAATGAGAGGAGAAAAATAAAAAGAATGTATAAAAAATTGTGATAAGAAAATATAAAAACTTCTTGTTGTGTGTCAAAGTTTGAGTTCTTAATCCCTTATATATTAGTGTTCATAAGCTTTCTCTACAGCTCTGGTGCCAAAGGTTAACAAGTAACTTTTCAAATCAACTATAATCAAATCAACGTAAATGAAACACTAATAAAGTTATTTGATTGCAAATGTAATCATTTATAGTCTTTAAAATATCAATAACTAATTATAAAAGGAAAGACTATTAGAAAGAAATATAAATGATACTAAAATATTATGTTTAATTAAAAAGAGAGAAAAGTACAATTATATATAGGCTTGATTGCAATTTTTGCTTTCAAAGTTTGACAATTTTGCAGATTGTGCTCCCAAATAATTATTTTTGCAATTTTTGCCCTTATGGTTTCAAAAAGTTGCGAAAAATATTCTTTCGTTAATTGTCCGTTAAATCTCACTTAATTGGAACACAAACTACAAAATCATTAATAGAGTTTATTAAATAAAAAGTCAGACCAAAATTGGAAGGACGCCTAACAAAATGTTGATCTGGTAAATTTGTGTTCTAAAATGTTAGAAAAGTGTTATTTTTTTATGAGTAAAAATAAATAAATATAATTTTCATATAATTTTTTTGACAATTTTTTTTTAGAAAAGTGTTATTTGTTAAGAAATAGTAACAATTTTATGAATGTTATTAACTAAATGTTACAAAAGGTCATATAATTTTCAATTTGGAATGTGAAAATTGAGTTTTGTTGAAGGGGGAGGAGATTTATATGTATTGTCATTCTCATGAAATTATTATTATACTTATTGGAATATTTTTATTTAAATATCCTTTTTATTTGTAATTAATCAAATTAATAATTTAGATTTTTTATAAAATAATTAAATAATAATAACAACAATATACACAATAAGATGAACTATTTGAGAACTATTCAGGATTGATTAGTTAAATGCTCGATTAATCTCGTTTATTTAATTAAATAAACAGATTCCAACTTGAGATTAAGTTCGATTATTTAAATAAGTCAAATCTAAACTTTACAAGTTCGATATTAATGACTCGTGAATAAATTGTTTATATATATATATATATATATATATATATATATATATATATATATATATATATAAGAAAAAAATATATTAAAGTTTGAAGTTTCTTTTTTGTAGTAGATAAGAAATTATGAGTTTTTTTTTATTTGGGCATTATGAAAAATATAGAAGTTTAGATTTTTTTTTTTTTAAATCCACAAACCATATTTTGAGCACATGTTTCTATTTGTAACTTGTCATTTAGTATTAAAATATTTATTGAATGATAAATTAATAAAGTTAAAAAATAATTCAAAAATTCATAAAAATAAAAATAATTAAGTTGTATATAAATGAATTAAACAAGTCAAACTCAAACTTTTTTTAACATTTCAAGTTCAAATTTTCAATTAAGCTTGTTTAAATAAATAAGTCAAATCTAAATAATCTATTATCACAAATCAAACCTAAACTTTAATTATATTAGTCTTAGCTCGATGAGATTGAAGGGGGTATAGTTCAGTTAGGTTGAATACGAATTTTGTAAATTATTATAAACTCCTTGATACATGTATTTGATTCTTACTAATAATAATAAATAAAAAAACTTGTGTACTCCCCGCATATGTTTGGCAGAGGGGAAAGAAAATGAGAGAGGAAATAAAATTTTGAAATTTAAATTGAAGAGAAAGTGAAAGGAAAGAAAAATTTTAAATTTTGTTTCTTAAAGTTAATTTTTTTTTTCTTGTTTTCTTTCCATTTTCTCATCAACCAAATAAAGAAAAAGACATCGTTATGTTTGTTTTCTTTCCTCTCACTTTTCTTTCTTTTCACTTTCATTATTTCCAAACAGATCCTAAAAGTGAGTCGAGTGACAAAAAGCATTTCCGATAAGAGGAACCAAAACAAAACTATCTTTTGGATAAAGTATCCTTTTTTTTTCTTCTTTTTGAATCCTTGTTCATAAATGTCTATTGGCTTAGCGCCACACTTTTCAAAGTGTAGCAATGTCACAGGTGGCCACTGAGCTACATGATTATCTCCTTAATAAGCATCTCCTAGCTCCAAATTCTGTTGTCACCACAATACACCAACGGACCAACCACATACAAGAATCTGAATCTTTGAATGTTATCTTGATACATAAACCCTGTTATACTTGAACCATGGTATCCATCAAGATTCTAGCCTGCTGGCGGATTCTTTTAATGTTTCTTTTGGTCTTTCTAACACACTATTCACCCCAACTTGCTTGTTTTTCCAAAATGGTTTCTTTGGCCTCTGCTGCCACCACAGTGACTGTTCGTGATCAAGCTGCAGCTGCGAACAGTGAAGCTAATGCACTGCTAAAGTGGAGAGACAGCCTTGACAGCTACAGCCAAGCTCTCTTGTCAACATGGAGATCCGGTATTAGTCCATGCAAATGGCAAGGAATTCAGTGTGACAATTCCAACTCTGTCTCCAGCATAAATGTTGCAGATTATGGATTGAAAGGTACACTACACACCCTCAAATTCTCCTCTTTCCCTAACCTCCTCAGCCTAAATATCTACAACAACTCCTTTTATGGGACCATTCCCCCACAAATCGGTAACATGTCCAAAGTAAATGTTTTGAACTTTTCTTCAAATTCTTTCCATGGTTTCATCCCTCAAGAAATGTGGACACTAAGGAGTTTACATAAACTTGATCTTTCCATATGTCAACTAAGTGGAGGGATTCCTAATTCCATAGCAAACTTGTCCAACCTGTCATATCTAGATTTAAGTACCACCAATTTTTCTAGCCACATTCCACCAGCGATTGGAAAGTTGAACAAGTTGGAGTTTCTACGAATTGCAGAGAGTAACCTTTTCGGTCTCATTCCTCAAGAAATTGGAATGTTGACCAACCTAAGGGTTATTGATTTGTCAAGAAACTCTCTCTCTGGTACTATCCCTGAAACAATACGTAACATGAGTAATTTAAATCAACTTTACCTTTCCAGTAACTACCGTCTATCTGGGCCAATCCCGTCCTCCATATGGAACATGTGTAACTTGACATTGCTCTACCTTTATGGCAATGAACTTTCTGGATCAATCCCTGCTTCCATAGAAAACTTGGTCAATTTAGAGGATCTTGCACTTGATCACAACTCCCTTTCTGGATCCATTCCTTCCACCATTGGAAACTTGACAAAGCTCACCAATTTGTATTTAGGATTTAACAATCTTTTTGGATCAATTCCTCCCTCAATAGGAAAATTGATCAATTTGGATGCCCTTAGTCTCCAAGCGAACAATCTCTCCGGAACAATTCCTGCCACAATTGGAAATTTGAAAATGCTCACCATTTTGGAATTGTCCAGCAACAAACTTAATGGCAGCATTCCACAAGGCTTGAATAACATTACCAACTGGTTATACTTGCTACTAGCTGAGAATGATTTCACAGGCCATTTACCACCTCAAATTTGCTCTGCTGGGTCACTACTGTACTTTAATGCTTTTGGCAACCATTTCACGGGTCCAGTGCCAAAAAGCTTAAAGAATTGTGCTAGTATTGTTAGACTCAGGCTGGAAAGAAACCAATTGGAAGGAGATCTATCGCAAGATTTTGGTGTATATCCAAATTTGAAATTCATTGATTTGAGTGACAATAAGTTTTACGGCCAAATTTCACCAAACTGGGGGAAGTTCCATAATCTTTATGTCTTGAAGATATCCAACAATAATATTTCTGGTGGCGTACCAGTCGAGCTTGCTGAGGCACCTAACCTAGCGATGCTTGACCTTTCTTCGAATCACTTGACTGGAAAGCTACCAAAAGAGCTAGGGAAGCTAAATTCATTATTGATACTCAAGATCAACAACAATCATCTCTCAGGAAACATGCCCCCTGAAATTGGATTGTTGCATTTTCTTCTACACTTGGATCTTGCAGCAAACAAATTAAGTGGCTCAATACCAGAACAAGTTATATCGTTACCCAACTTACTAGAATTGAATTTGAGCAACAATAAAATAAATGGAAGCATTCCCTTGGAGTTTCTCCAATATCTGCCTCTTGAATCTCTTGATCTCAGTGGAAATTTGTTGAGTGGAACAATACCAAGAAAGCTTGGAGAATTGAGTCAATTGCAATGGTTGAATCTATCTCGCAATAATCTTTCCAGAAGTATACCTTCCAGTTTTGATGGCATGTCAAGTTTGATTTCGGTCAACATATCATACAACCAGTTAGAAGGGCCACTTCCAAATAATCAAGCCTTTCTTAAGGCTCCAATTGAATCATTGAAAAATAACAAAGGCTTGTGTGGCAACCTCACCGGCTTGATGCTTTGCCCAACCAAGGGCAGTCTACTCTCATTATTTCTTATCTTGGGTGCTGTTTTACTAGTATTATGTGGGGTGGGAGTTTCAATGTATATTCTTTGTCGAAAAGCAAGCAAGAAAGAAACTCATGCTAAAGAAAAAGAACAATCAGAAAAAGCACTATCTGAAAAAGTGTTTTCCATATGGAGTCATGATGGAAAAATTATGTTCGAAAATATCATTGAAGCTACCAATAATTTCGATGACAAATATCTCATTGGATTTGGAGGGCAAGGATCTGTTTACAAGGTTGAGTTGCCTTCAGGACAGGTTTTTGCAGTGAAGAAACTTCATTTGGAAACAGATGGACAGAAGCCCAATTTTAAAGCTTTTGAAAATGAAATTCGAGCTTTGACTGAAATCAGGCACCGTAACATTATAAAGCTCTATGGATTTTGCTCACATCCACGGTTCTCACTTTTGGTTTATAAGTTCTTGGAAGGAGGTAGCTTGGATCAAATACTAAGCAATGATACAAAAGCAGCTGCATTTGACTGGGAAATGAGGGTGAATGTTGTTAAAGGTGTGGCCAATGCTTTATCCTATATGCATCATGATTGCTCACCTCCAATAATTCATCGCGACATATCGAGCAAAAATGTGGTTCTGGATTCAGAATATGAAGCTCGTGTCACTGATTTCGGGACGGCAAAGATTCTAAAGCCTGGTTCACACACTTGGACCACGTTTGCAGGCACCTTTGGGTATGCAGCTCCAGGTTGCACCCCTTTTCCTCATTCTTAATTAGAAATATATATACAAATGATCACATTTTTTGCAATTAGTTTGCACCACTTTCATATTCAAATTTTGTTTAAACATTGTTCACTTGTAGAGGAATTATGGACTAATCCCTAAGCAAGAATTGTGCCAATACCAAATTCATATATTTAAAAAAATATAAGTTAGTGAACTTGTAGCTTATACAAAAACCTACACACTGGTTTAAGTGTAACTTTAAAATTTTCATTTATTGTAGAGCTTGCCCAGACTATGGAAGTGACTGAGAAATGTGATGTATTCAGTTTTGGAGTACTCTCTTTAGAAATCATCACGGGGAAGCATCCAGGAGATCTCATTTCTTCATTGTTATATTCATCTTCAGCGATTGGTAATTTGCTACTAATTGATGTGTTAGACAAAAGATCTCCTCAACCTCTTATGATGTTGGGGATGTCGTTTTGGTTGCAAGTTTGGCATTTTCTTGTTTGAGTGAAAATCCATGTTCTCGCCCAACCATGGATCAAGTATCTAAAAAGCTTATGAAGGGAAAATCACCGTTAGCAGACCAGTTCCTTAAGATTAGACTTGGACAACTCCTCTAAAGCATTGAACTACTTAAATAATTAATTTGGTTTTCTTATTTTCTTCTTTGTACACTATTTGTCCTTTATCTTATGTTGTAAGCTTGTTTCTATTGTCGTTGTAATTATACTTCATGTTTAAGCTACTAGTTTGTTTTTTTTTTTTATCAGTGATAAGCAGCTAGATTTTCTGGTTCAAATACTAGTGGGGTTGGGAGACTGATTTGAGACATTTACTTGTGTGGGAAATCCTTAGTAGAGTAGTGAGCATGCATTCATACAAGTTATTGGTTTGGAGGTATAATATTGGATTAAGATTTTAAAAGACTATCTTGGTATAAAAAAAGTCATGTAGATTTTAAAAATTCATGCAAGAATGTAATGACTTATAAGAATTTTTAAAAGACTTTTATAATCAAGATTTTGTAGTTTGGATTTTAATGGATTTATATAATAGAGATTTATTATTTAAAAAGACTTTATAAATTTATTAGATTTGAAAGGATTCGATGGATTTTTAACAAACATTACAAGAGGTCAATGAAAAAGATAACAAAAAAATGTCACGATTTTTAACACATGCATGTTGATGGTCTTCTTTGGATTTAGACCCTTCTGTTTTATTTTATCTTCTTCACCTGTAGTCGACTCCTCCTTCATCAAATCTAAAGCAAATCTCTTGCCTTTCATTTGAGTTGTGATCACTTATTTTTTGTTTGAATCTTTAATCACACAATTTTTATGTTCAAACAACACCTTGTAGCCTTTCTCCAACAACTAAGCAACACTTGAAAGATTTTTATTAATTCTAGGAACATATAGAACATCAGATATTAAATCAAACCTGAATGACTCTTAATTGCATATGTTCCTTTGCCTTTTACTGCAATGTGTGCTCCATTCCCAACTTTGACTTTGGAAATAACAGTTTTGTTGAGCTCTTTGAAAAGCTCTTGATCATAAGTCATATGCTTTGTACAACCACGGTCAATAAACCAAGCTTTTGTGGGTTTGTTGGCCATAAAACATGACATTGCAAGTAGTTGTTCTTCTTCCTTTTCCTGTTAATCATCAGCAATGTTGGCATCTCCTTGTTATTGATGAGACTTACATACTTAGATTTCTCCATCTGTCCTACTTGACCGCACTTGTAACATTTTGCGCCAGGCCTCCACCAACATCTTTTTTGTTAATGATTAGTCTTCTTGCAATAAGGACATGGTGAAAAAGATTAAAGGTTATTGTTTTGGTCGTCCTTTCCAAAATCTTGGAGTGGTTCCTTTTTCTTGGTTTTGCCACCATTGTTGTTCTTCCATTTGGCTAAATATATACCCTCCACAATTCCTTCTTGTCTCATAAGTCTTCTTTGCTCTAGTGCCTGCAATGCATGTAACACTTCTGCCAAAGTGATCTTACATAAATCCTTTGTGTTCTCCAAGGCGGCTATAGAAGCTTAATTCATATCTTTCAGGTATTGTTACAAGATTTTTTTTCTACAATTTTGGAATCAGGAAATCCAGTGCCTAGTAACCGTACCTTATTAGCAATACTCAACAATTTATCTAAGTATTCTTTGATTGTCTCATCCTCCTTCATTCTTTGTAACTCAAACTCCCTCATTAAATTCAACACTTGCATACTTCAGATTCTTTCATCTCCTACATATTCTTCCTTTAGGTAATCCCAAATTGCTTTTTTTGTTTTAAGAGTCATCATTCTAGTAAGAGAAATGCTAGGAACACACTCTCTATCACACTCTTTTGAACACACTCTCCATGATTGGTTAAAATTTATTGGAAATCACAAATTTTTATGGGTCCCACTTGTAATTTAATGACTCTCTATCCTGATTCTGTAGTTTTCAATAAATTTTAACCGATGATAAAGTGTGTGTTGAGAAGAGTGTGTTAGAGAGTGTGTTGCTAGCACTCCTATTTTAGTAAAGATGGTTTTTGAGACACAAGCAAAAAGACATGACTTTGCTTTTGCCTTTTTGATTTTTTTCTCGTTGTGATTTTTTATTTGGACCATGGTGAGATTGTTTGACTGTGGAAAAACATCGTAATCTTCTTCCACAAACCTAAATGATAAGATCAAATCTTCATCTTTATCTAAACAAATTCATAATGTTTTTAAATCTAAATATTATCTTAAAGATTTGAAACAAATAACAAATTCTTAAAAATAAACTAAATTATTCTTTTTTAAACTAAATATATCATACATATTCTCAGTAGATTTAACAATATTGTTGTTGTACCCAATTCCTTGAGTTTCAAGAAAATTGGTGAAAAGAGGACATTCAGGGTTATTGTAAAGGCTACAAGTGTAACTAAGCAAGGAAATTATAGTTTTGGGGAATTGCTGTGGACAAATTGAAAGCATGTAGTCAGAAGTCCTATCATAGTTCGGCGCAAATGAAAACTTTCCTTGGAGTTAGTTGTGTTAGGTTATCACATTAATGCAGATATGCATATATGTAAATGCATGTTTCACTACTGGGATTTCATGTTATCACTTGGCTGTGACCCTTTGTTAATTCACCTTCTTTTTTTTTTTTTTGTTATCATACTACCTTGTTCTCTTGAGATGTCACTTTTTGGATTTTCTATGTTTGTTTCTGACTCTTCTTTCTTTCTTGGTCTCACGACTCTCATCTTTCTCTTCAGCAATCAAACTAATACAACTCCCCTCCCCCCTTTTTCCTTTCCCACAGTAATGCATATTTATTTAATTACCATAAAAGAAAAAGTAATGCATATTTTTATTCAAGGCCATGATGTGAATCGAAAGAGACATGGAGCTAGTTTGTGATGGATATTTAATAATACAAGGTATACAACCATATGAGAGCGTTAATTTCATTAAATAAGATCCATTGATAAATATTTATTACCTTGGAAAGACAAACTTAGGCTCTATTTGGTTTGAGAGAAATGGAGGGGAGGGAGGAGAGAAATTTATCTTTTTGGTGTGGGAACCACACCTCTTACACTCTACTTTAATTCAAATCTTCTCCTCTTATTTCCATCCTTTATACAAAACAGAGCCTTAATGGGACCTAGTGTTGGACTAATAAATGAAAAAAATGGACTAAGTGTACCCATGGGACACAAACCACTTGGTTAATTTCATTTATAAGCAACTTTGTGTGCTCCAAATTACTATGATCACCACCATATCCTCTTTTTCTTGATTCAAAGTTTTTTTTTTTGGATCGGCAAATGTTAGTTGTTAATTTGTTAGTTTTTGTTAGTGGGAGGGATTCGAACCCACGACCTCTCCCTCCCTACTTCTCGCTTCAACCACCAAGCCAACCTTATAACTCCTTAATTCAAAGATATTGTTACACTTAAATCATGGTACTCACGTTTGAAAGGGAAAACTCCATGTTAATTCTATTTCTTTGTGTGTTTCTAACACTCCCGTGGCCCCAAGCTGCAGCTGAAGACAGTGAAGCAAATGCTTTGTTAAACTGGAAACACGACTATGACAACTACAACCAAGCTCTGTTGTCAACTTGGATAGGTAATAATCCATGCAAATGGGAAGAAATTCATTGTTTGTCAAACTCTGTCTCCTCCATAAATCTTGAAAATTATGGACTGAAAGGTACGCTTCACACCCTCAACTTCTCCTCTTTTCCTAACCTCCTCAGCCTAAATATCTACAACAACGTCTTTTATGGGACCATTCCCCCACAAGTTGGTAACATGTCTAAAGTAAATGTTTTGAATTTTTCTTCAAATTCTTTAGATGGTTCCATCCCTCAAGAAATGTGGACACTAAGGAGTTTACATGGCCTTGATCTTTCTACAAATATTCTATTAAGTGGAGCAATTCCTAATTCTATAGCAAACTTGTCCAACCTGTCATTTCATGGTTTAAGTTTCAACAATTTTTCTGCCCACATTCCACCAGCAATTGAAAAGTTGCACAAGTTGGAGTTTTTAGTTATTGCAAGTAGTAGTAACCTTTTTGGCTCCATTCCTCAAGAAATTGGAATGTTGACAAACCTTAGGTGTATTGATTTGTCAGGAAACTCTCTCTCAGGGACTATCCCTGAAACAATAGGTAACATGAGTAATTTAAATCAACTTTACCTTTCAAGTAACTCCCACCTATCTGGGCCAATCCCGTCCTCCATATGGAACATGTCTAACTTGACCTTGCTCTACCTTGATGACAATAAACTTTCTGGATCAATCCCTGCTTCCATAGAAAACATGGCCAATTTAAATAATCTTGCACTTGGTAACAACCACCTTTCCGGATCCATCCCTTCTACCATTGGAAACTTAACAAAGCTCATCAAGTTGTTTTTTAGAATTTAACAATCTTTTTGCATCAATTCCTCCCTCAATGGGAAATTTGATCAATTTGAATGTCCTTAGTCTCCGAGCAAACAATCTCTCCGGAACAATTCCTGACACAATTGGAAATTTGAAAATGCTCACCGCTTTGGATCTTTCCTACAACAAACTTCATGGCAGCATTCCACAAGGCTTGAATAACATTGCCAACTTATATTCCTTGGGACTATCTGAGAATGAATTCACAGGCCATTTACCACCTCAAATTTGCTCTGCTAAGTCACTAGTGTACTTTAATGCTTTTGGCAACCATTTTACGGGTCCAGTGCCAAAAAGCTTAAAGAATTGTTCTAATATTTTTATGATCAATCTAGATGAAAACCAACTGGAAGGAGATATAGCACAAGCTTTTGGTGTCTATCCAAATTTGATGTACATTAATTTGAGTGACAATAAGTTTTACGGCCAAATTTCACCGAACTGGGGGAAGTGCCTTAATCTTTACTCCTTTGAGATATCCAACAATAATATTTCTGGTGGCATACTAGTCGAGCTTGCTGAGGCACCTAACCTAGTGAGGCTTCACCTTTCTTCGAATCATCTATCGGGAAGCATCCCCTCTTAAATAGGAATGTCTCGGACTCTTCTATTCTTGGATCTGGCATCAAACGAGTTCAGCGGTGCAATGCCAAAACAAGTTATATCGTTACCCAGATTACTATAATTGAATTTGAGCAATAACAAAATAAATGGAAGCATTCCCTTTGACTTTCTCCAATTTCAGCCTCTTGTATCTCTTGATCTTAGTGGGAATTTATTGAATGGAACAATACCAAGAGAGCTTGGAGAGGTGAAGCAACTACGAGTTGAATCTCTCTCACAATAATCTTTCTGGAACTATTCCATCCAGTTTTGATGGCATGTTAGGTTGGATTTCAGTCAACATATCATACAACCAATTAGAAGGACCACTTACAAATAATCAAGCCTTTCTTAAGGCTCCAATTGAATCATTGAACAATAACAAAGGCTTGTGTGGCAACGTCACTGGCTTGATGCTTCGCCCAACCAACCGCATTCAAAAGAGGCACAAGCACAATAGCATTATACTGCCAATATTTCTTACCTTGGGTGCTCTTATACTAGTATTATGTGGGGTGGGAGTTTCAATGTATATTCTTTGTCGAAAAGCAAAAAAGAAAGACACCCATGCTAAAGAGAAACCACAGTCTGAAAAAGTGTTTTCCATATGGAGTCATGATGGAAAAACTACGTTCAAAAGTATCATTGAAGCTACCAATAATTTCAATAAAGAATATCTCATCGGTGTTGGAGGGCAAGGATCTGTTTACAAGGTTGAGTTGCCATCGGGTCAGGTATATATAGTGAAGAAACTTCATTCAGAAACAGATTGACAGAAGCCTAACTTTAAATCTTTTGAAAATGAAATTCGAGCTTTGATCGAAATTAGGCACTGCAACATTATAAAGCTCTATGGATTTTGCTCACATACACCGTTCTCACTTTTGGTTTATAAGTTCTGATAAACTGGATTTTGACTGTATTTTTATCTCAGTTTAGATGTCATTTGCATATGATTTGAGCTTAGTTTATTGGCAGAACTCACGGTTTGTCACTAGTTTGTGTAAGACAGGCAATTAAGGGATTTCTTGAGGAAAAGAGCTTAAAAATAAATAAATTGAAGGAAAGTTGCCTTTGTCTGGAATACCACGGCCGTGGTAGACTTAGCACGGCCGTGCTAAGTCACCACAGTCGTGATGCAACAACCACAGCCAAGCAGGAATCACTAGAAGTTTTGCATCAATGTCAATTTTTCAAGCACAGTCGTGGTTCATTTACCACGGCCGTGCTAGGAATACGCACAGATTGGACCTCCAGACTATGTAAGGACCACAACCGTGGTCATCTGATCAGCACGACCGTGGTGAGCCGCGTCAACAGTTTGAAACTTTATAAAATAAGTGTTGAAAACCATCTTTTGGTATCTTTTGCTCTGTTTCTGAATATTGAGGGTTCTGAGTGAGATAGAGGTCGTGTGAGAGAGTCTGACTGCTGTAAGACGTAGAGATCGTCATTGGGAATACTACTTGTAAAATCTCTTATCCCTTTGTAATCTTTATGTTCTCTATGGGGTTTTCTGGTTTGTTCATGAACATGAGTGGCTAGTCCTCCTAGCCCAGGATTATGATGTAGCTGTATCCTTTGCACCCCATCTTTGATTATTAATGAATGTCTCGTTGTTTCCAGTTATTGAATCTCTTTACTATTTTGTTGCTATTAGAACTTATCACTCTAAATGTTAGTCAGTCCCTTGTCTATGATCAATTGCCTGGGATTGACAGAACTGTAAAGTGATTGAATTCATATGATTCGCATGATCAAACTAATTGTGTGAATTTCCAGTGGATTAATTCTATTAATCAACCTCTCTAAGTATTATCGTTTACCCTAATTTAATTCACCTATGACCAATTGGGAATTGAATTAGGGGAAACAGCAGTAGTAAGCTACGACTAATTGTTTACTAATGAATTTAAAGAGGACTGGCAATTAACTTAATTAGAGCATTCAATGAGATCAAGATGAAGGAAAAAGGGATGCATGCAAAATCATAATCCTTGGCATTCCAATCTTACAGGCTCACATTAATCTTCTTGTCTTAATCCTTAGCTCTTAAGAATTGAACAATTGAACTCTATTTTCCCAAATTTGATTCTTGCTTGAATCGTTTAACCATTGCAAAATTAATTGTTTGGGAACACGACTGGTCCTTTGGGTTCGATATCCGAACTCCTAGAGTCCACTGTCACTACTGCGTAGGGTATGCTTGCCCTTTGCGAACGCATTTTTACGCATCAAGTTTCTAGTGTCGTTGCTGGGGACTAATTGTGTAGTTCCTAGATAATTTATTTTGTGAAAATTAAGCAATTCTTGTTCATATTGTGCATAGTTTTGGTTCCTTTTAATTTGCTATTTTATCTGTTTTAATTTAATTTTTTTATTTTGTTTTTGTTTGTTTAATTTTTGAATTTTTATTTTATTTTATTTTATCTAAAAAACAAATATCTCTTTGTTTTTTTATTATATCATTCTCTTCTTTACTCGTTACGTTTAATCTTCTTGCTGTGTTGATAGTGCATGCTAACCAGGTCCCAGAGACCAGAGCTTGTGAACGAACCTGAGATTGAAAGGCTTGCCAGGAAGAACAAAGCGGAACAGAGAAGAAGAGTAATGGCTGAAGAAAATGACCCACCGGTGGAGCAGTCTCTGTTTGACTATCTCACTCCTCAAGTTGGGGTAGCTAACAACATCTTATTGCCAGCACTAGGGGATGTCAATTTTGAATTGAAACATGGCTTCCTCCAAATGATAGAGAGTAACCAATTCAATGGGTTGGCTACCGAGGACCCGGTGGAACATCTGAGAAGATTCCTGAGGATGGCTATCATGGTCAAGTATCTTCGGGTGTCCGCTGAATATATCAGACTGGTTGCTTTCCCATTCTCCCTCAACGAGAAAGCACTCAGTTGGTTGTGCTCACTTCCGGCCAACAACATCACTACCTGGGAGATGTGCACCAACAAATTCTTTCAGAAGTACTACTCTATAGTGAAGACATACCAAATGCAGAGAAAGATAGGCAATTTTGCTCAGAGGGAGCAAGAGAGCCTGTCAGAAGCTTGGACAGATTTTGGGAACTGCTTCGAAGTTGCCCACATCACGGGTTTAGCTAGCAGAGAATCATCCAAATTTTCTATGGAGGTGTCTCCAACCATAACAGGACTAGCCTCGACACTGCTTGTGGAGGTTCGTTGATGGCTAAATCACCAATAGAGGCAAACAGAATCATTGAAGCTATGGCCTCCAATGCCTACAACCATACTGCAGATAGGCATATTCTGAGGAAGCCTGTGAATCAAGTGGAGACTGGAGCATCTAGCTCCGGGATTGATCAGAAGCTAGAGATACTGTCTAAGCAGATGGAGAATATGATGAAGGCACAGGCTCAGATTCTCTCGGCATCTCGTCCACCTTCTGCTTGTGATAAGTGTGGGGAGGATCATAAGGATAATGAATGCCCTATAGATGTTGAACTGGCCTAAGCTATAGAGGAGCTGAATTGGGCCGGAGGGAAAAGCACCGAGTACAATCCTTTCTTTAACACTTTCAACCAAGGATGGAGGGATCATCCTAACTTGTCCTGGAATAATCAGAGGGATGAAGGGCAGAGACAAGGGTAGAACCAGAATCAAGGTGTCAACAGACCTCCACATTTGCAAAATCAGAGGTCAAGACAAGAGGAGAGAAGATCCTCTCTTCAGGAGGTCATGATGCAATACATGGCCAAAAATGATGAAAGAATGAAGAGCATAGAGTCGCAAATGACCGACATGAAAACCCTGTTGTCTTAAAGGACTCCTGGAACACTGCCATCCCAAACAGAGACTAATCCTAAGAAGGAAGATGTCAAAACAGTGTTAACCAAGAGCAAGTAGGCCAAGGAGGAGTCGGAACAGAAGGAAGGCCCAGCCACAGTTGATGATGAAGAGGTTCTTACTGAAAAAGAATCAAGTTCCTGAGAAGGAGAAGAAAAAGGAGGTACTGACACCTCCCAAGGTAAGTATTCCTTTTTCTCAGAGAGGCCTTCCTTTATTTCCTAAGCACTCAACACAACAATGTGCATCTGTCTCGGCAAGGCAAGGCAAGGCAAGTTAGACTCTCTCTACACTGCAGGTGCATGTGACCACCACCACCAAATTTATTGGTATCATTCTTGCTAGCTATCTTCCTACTCGATCATGGACAACTTTTCTCTTTCAGCGATCATTTTACACTCTTTCAAAAGCATATATATATATATATATATATATATATATATATATATATATATATATATATATATATATATATATGCAGATGATCATCACACTTGCAATTGCAAAGCCTTTAATTTGCTTTGGTTCCTTATGTTTCAAATTATCATACTAACCAATTTCTTTCCTTCCAATCTTATACTAGCCTCTGAAACTGCCATACTGGAATATCATTTTACCTCAGCCTCTACTCATTATGTGTAAATACTTTTCTCCTACTGCTTTTTAAAAAAAATAAAGAAAATATCTTTCCCATGGTCAAAATTGCATTGAGATCAATTTGGTAAGCACCCTATGCAGACCATCAAAAGCTTATTTGCATGCAAGTTCAATTAATTAATTAATACTCAGGCTCAGGCATGTCTCTATCATGTACATAAAACTCATTGATTTGGACTCAGGGTAGGCTGTGCAAGGCAAATTTTACTGAAATATAGACTATCTTGAGCAAAACTAACCTTAGGATGCAAAAGAAAAACTAGCTTGTGCAATAAGGATTCTTGCTTGTTTACCTCAGGAGGTCATTAAGGATTCTTGCTATTTCTCTCAATTTGCTTGTAAAATATAAAATATAAAAAAAGAGCTCCACCGTTCTTACTGCTACTGCACCATCATTTGTTTTCTTAGGAAATAGGAATTAAACTTAGCCTTTCCTTAGCTATTAAATTAAGTCCTATAAGGCTATAATCCTATTACTTTATTATTGTCTAGAGCCTATAAAAAGCAATATGATGTCCGAGTATTTGAATGAATGAGTGAATCAAATCAATGAATCAAAATTATGAGAGAAAGCATAAATAAGATAGATACTTGGATAAGATGCAGGGCAAATTTGACTGAAATATAGACAATCTTGAGCAAAACTATCCTTAGGATGCAAAAGAAAAACTAGCTTCTGCAATCCAAAAACCACTACATGCACTGCAATATAAAAAGCCAAAAGCAAAAATAAATAAACAGCCAGAAAAACCAAGCAAAATATATTTTTGTTCTCATCCTAAACAATTTGGTGTAGCTCCAGTTTTGGCAAAAAAAAAAAAAGTTCATGAATTTATCCCTCAAACTAAACCGAATTGTTTCCACATTCAATCTTTAAAACCCATTCCAGAGCAAACATTATTGACAATACCCAAATCTTAAAAGGCACCCCCAATCTAACATAACACTATTTTGATCATTGATTTTCTTCAAAAGCACCACATAATTGTCCAATGCCTCAGCTCTGGTCTCCATCTCCCCAACAAAACAGAGATAAAAAAATCAAGTTCAAGCACCACAAACTTTCAGAACATAACAGAAATAAAATAGAATACCTTGAAAATCAAGTTTGCAAATTTTCAATTAGGACCTTCAACAAACATGTTGTGTGCCCTTATATCCTCCTCTGCGAGTTTAAGCACCACAAACTTCAAAACCAAAACAGAGATAAAAAAAAGTTTAAATTAAATGCAAATCAATCTTTATGGAAATAAGAGGAACCACAAACCATTAAACATCCAAACAGAAGAAGAAAGTAAATGCAGCAAGCACCACAAAGAAGAAGTTCGAATTCGAACAAGTGCCGAACGAGTCCAACACAGAAGAGGTTTGAGATTGAGATTTGAGGTGGAGGAGGATGTGGATGTGGGAGGAATGGTCAGGGACGAAGAGAGGGAGGAGGAAAAGGGAGACGAAGAGAGTGACTGTGACTGTGACGCTGGTGAGAGGGAGGACGCAGGTTGGATTTGCCAGACGCCAGTGAGGGAGGTAGCTGCCGATATGTGACTGTGACGCTATGAACTGCACTTGAATTCGGTGGGTTTAGGGTTCCTAAGTGTAACTGCACACCACAATTGCTCTTTGTTTTCAGTGGGTTCTTTTTTTTTTTAATTAATTCGGTGGGTTTAGAGTTGAGGAGTTTTACTTTACCTTGAATTGCTCTTTATTTTCAACTGCTAGTTCATTATTATTACTATTGAATTATACTAGCACCCACAAATTGTATACTGAATAATTAGTAATTACTAATAATATCTTACTAATAATTGTAACTTTGTAATCTTTTCGATATATACTGATAAAAAATTGTAGTAACTTTGTTATTATATTATTTATCAAAAATTTGTTGTTTTAAAATTAATAATTTAATGCTGAATTTTAAATAATAGTCTCACGCACTAACATTTTGCCTATATCTTTTTTCTTTTTTTTTATACATATATATATGTTATATAAATTATTAATATATAATATAGGTTTAATTAATTATTATTTTGATTCTCTAATATATATAAAAAATTGTATAAAAATACACAAAAAAAGTTTTTTATGATCTTTTCAATGAATTTTTAAGGAAATAATTATATTTGCTATAATTATAGCAAATAATTATATTGCTAGCGACACTTTCTTAGACGTTTTCTTTATGATTGATTGAAATTTATAAAAATCACCCATTTTGGTATATCTCACAGCTAATTCATAAAAGAGAATCCTTAAATGATATGTTAGATCCACCACCAAAATTGATAATTTCCAATAAATTTCAACCAATCATAGGGAAAGTGTCTAAAAGAGAGTGTCGCTAGCTACCATTTCTCTTATAGCAAATTTCCATAAAATTTTTGTACAAAATTTGCAACAAAATTCCAAACTTAATAGAAAAATCTACATTAATAGAAAAAATTTATTAAATTAGCCATAACAGCTTATGTTATCGATCAAAAACAAAAATTTAGAGATCAACATTAACATAAAAGTGTCAATAATAATAATAATCAAATATTACATTCTTTATACTTTTCCAATGACTAAAAATTTATAAATTAAAATTTTCTATATTATCTAATGACTTAAAATATTAGTAATTAAAAATAAATAATTTTAAAAATACTTAATATATATATATATATATATATATATATGTGTGTGTGTGTGTGTGTGTGTGTGTGTGTGTGTGTGTTGTCAATGTTTTTGGATTAGATTTGGGTCAGACCGAGCAATACTTAGCGTCTTTCCGATAAACTTTTGCTTGTTCTTAATTAGCTATTGTAGTAGCAAGGTGTTCATCATCCAAAATGTCCATATATATATATATATATATATACGAATTTTGTAAAAACTTTTGGGGGGGGGGGGGGGGGGGCTGGTCCCCCTTGGTCACCATTAAGATCCGCCACTGGTCTGAGGTGTCAAACTGGTCCAATTCTCATTATCCACTCTTCATTTCATACTCACACACTAACTTGAGCGTCAAAGTGCTTGCAGGTACTTTACCAACGCTGTTACACTCCACCATCGTGCTCTGTCATTATTTGGTTCAACATCGAGATCTTTCGATCTAGATCGTATCTTTCTCCTAGACCAGATCTGCTTTGAAACATACCAAACAGATGGCAATGAAGATGATCATACAGGATTACTTAATAAGAAAAAGGTGTTATAAATGGAATAAGAAATTCAACCTGGGGAACACACACACACACGCACATATATATAGTCATTTATAGTATAATTAAGAGTAATTTATCCAAAGCTAAAATATTTTATATAGCAATTTATTTAAAATTATAATTAAGAGTAGATCTAGAAATTATATTATAAAAATCAATTATACTATATATTTATCATTTAATCTATATTTTTATATAATATATATTTCAATTTTTGTATTTTAAAAAATTAACAACTCCATATTTAACATATATGCAAATCTAACATATATTTAAACTTTCCATATATTACCCACTGAAAATCTGTCCAAAGACTTATATTATCTATGGACAAAAATCTGTCATTAAATTTCTGTCAGTAAATACAAAATTACCTACTGATATAAATCCGTCGGTAACTTTCCGTCGGAAAGTTAAAATTACCTACGGATTTAAAGGCCGTCGATAAATTTCCGCCGGTAAGTTAAAATTACCTACGGATTTTTTGCCGTAGGTAAGTTAAAATTACCTACGGATTTTAGTCCGTCGATAAATTTCCGTCGGTAATTAGCGCTTTTCTTGTAGTGATTTCTTGATTTGTGCTTTGTTTAAATTGTTGAAGATCAGGGTGACTTTGTTGTCTATTGAGTAGCATTGAAGCACAATGCATATGGTCTCTAGAGGGAAGGAATCTATATTTGCAGCATTAACCTCTCTAACACTTTTAGGCTAGTATGCTGGAGGAAAATTAAACCATGCTTAAAATAGCATGTATCAACTGTACTATTTGACCTTCCATAGTAAGTGCAAAATTTGTTTCCTTCTTGTCCTCTTCCTCCAGAACCTCTCCTCTTCCTCTATTCGAAAACCTCCCTCTTATAATAGTTGGCACTTTTATTCTGGCTTGTGCAACAGCTAAAAGCCTTTGGATCAGTACCAAGATCAGTGACTAAGGGTATATTTAATTAGGAAGTCAGGAAATGGGTCAATTAGCATTATTTGTAACCTAACATATTGCTCATTTAGGTCTTTCAAGAAGCGAATCACATAATCATGATGACTAGATTTCCTCACAGATTGTATAAGGCCACATGAACAAGGTACTGAGCATTTACATTTGCACTGACAACATATTGCTCATTTATACATAGTCATATGTGATTGAATAACTATATAAAAAACATTTGCACTGGCAATGCATTGCAATTAGATTAATTAATAAAGAGTTTAAATGTCTCCTTATCCTTTAACTTTAAATGCTTTTATTTAAATTTTAAAGTATATCATTTTTTTACACTTGAACTTCCCTTAGTGTTTTTTAAAATATTTAATAAAATATGAAAATTACTCATATATTATATGTGGTAATTAAAATACTAATTATATAAATTTACTTTCATTCACTTGATATGTTAGCTCAAAATATGAAAGGCGGAAGCAGATACTATTTATTTAAGACTACCCTGTCAACATGATAATGATATTAAAAGGTTCGTGACGAAGAGTCCAATAGGCAAGACAAACAAAAATACAAAACTAATTACTGCGTGTCAAATTTGAACAAACTAACCATTTATCATTATAAAAGGAAATAATTTGTTATATAAATAACCACATATATGGCATTCCTTAAAAAAATGGTAGATAAAGATAATAAAATTATTATTATTGTTTCACATGTCTATTAAATAATTAAGTAGTTGTTATGGTTACGGGAGAAAGACCAAGGAACAGGAATACAAAAGTAAACAAAGCAAACAAAACCTGTCTCCTTTTGGATTTTTTTTTTCCTGGCTCTTCTTTCTTTCTTGGTCTCATCTTCTCTTCGGCAGTCAATCTAATAACAACTCCCTTCTCTTTTCAGATGCAAGTTCAATCCATTACGATTTTTTTTTAATTAATTTTTCCTTTCCCACAGTAGTAACGCATATTTAATTACAAGAAAAAAAAACAAGTAATACATATTTTTATTCAGGGCCGTAATGGCATGATGTGAATAGAAAGAAACATGACCTAGTTTTATTTCCAAATACAGATATTTAACAATACAAAGTATACAATTAACCATTGGAGAGCGTTTCATTAATTTGTGATCACTTTCAATTTAATGGAAAATTTTGTAATTATTTTTCTTAATTTCGTAATTACTTTAATTAATTAGCTAATTATAGTTTTCACTTTAGTAAAAAATGAAATCATTGAAAAATTATAAAAATTAATAAAAAAAAACACCATAATCAATGCATACGGTAATAAAACTTGATAATTTAAACATACACGTCCCTTAAAAAAAAAAAAAAACTTAAACATACACTTGTAAAGAATTATACATCAATACTTGTACTCAAGTCTATTTTAGATAAGTAGACAAATAGATAAATAGATAATCTCATTAAATACTTTTATGTTTATATCTTAAATTAAATTGTCATTAATATTGTTATTAATATTCATCCTCTGACTTTGCCATGTGTTAAAATACTATCTATATAAATTTACTTTCATTCACTCGATCTTAGTTAAAAATACTAGTAGTAGATACTAATAAATTAATAATACTACCCTGCCAACATGCTAACAATATTAAAGGGGTCGTGAAGGAAGAGCCCAATAGGCGAGACAAATAAAATTACTAAACTTTTTTTTATTCTGTAAATAAAATTACTAAACTAACTAGTATTATTGCGGGTCAAATTTAAACTAACTAATTTATAAAAGGAAAGAATTTGTTATATATATAACCACATGGCAGATATCGTTTCTATTAATTTTTTTTAGGAATATTAAAATTATTATTATTTGTTTCACGTGTCTATTAAATTATTAAGTAACTGTTATGGTCAGTGGCGGATGCATATACAGTTCAGGTGATGCACTTGCAACCCCTCACTTTTAAAAAATACATATAAATATGTTAAAAGTGTATATTTTATTCTCCTAATTTTATATATTTGAACCCCTACTTCTAATTTTCTACTCTTTTCATGTATTTATTATTTTTATTTAAGTATTTAATTTAAAATTTTAATTTATCTTCTTTCCAATTGACTCGATAGGATAGGATAAGATAAGATAATTATCCTCTCGTATTATAATTCATTGTTTGTTGAGCCAATAGAATATGATAACGTTACCATATCTCTTATCCTATTTTGAATGTGTATACTTTGCATCATGTGGCTTAGGATCCTATATCCGTTTCTGGTTATATGGTTACGCAGGAACGACCACGGAACAAACAAGAATACAAAAGTAAACGAATCAAACAAAATCCTGTCACTTGGGATTTTCTATTGTTTGTTTCTGGCTCTTCATTCTTTCATGGTCTCATCTTTCTCATCAGCAATCAAACTAATAACAACTCCCCCTTCTTTTCAGACGCATGTTCAGTCCATCGACAATATTTTTTGTTCCTTTCCCACAGTAATGCATATTAATTTAATTACCCGAAGAAAAAAGTACTCGTAATGCATTTTTTTATTCAAGGCCATGACGTGAATCGAAAGAAACATGACCCTAGTTTACCAAATACAGATATTTAATAATACAATGTATACAACCATAGGATAGCGTTTCATTAAATAAGTCCCATTGATAAATATTTATTACCTTGGAGGCAGACTTAATGCGACCTAGTGTTGGACCAATAAATAAAAAAAATGGACCAAGTGTACTCATGTGACACATTCCACTTGGTTATTTCATTTATAAGCAACTCTGTGAACTCCAAATTACTATGATCACCACCATATCCTCTTATCCTTGATTCAAAGATATTGTTACACTTAAATCATGGTACTCACGTTTGAAAGGGAAAGGTCCATGATGATTCTATTTCTTTGTGTGTTTCTAACACCCTCGTGGCCCCAAGCTGCAGCTGAAGACAGCGAAGCAAATGCTTTGTTGAAGTGGAAACACAGCTTTGACAACTCAAGCCAAGCTCTCTTGTCAACATGGAGAGGTAATAGTCCATGCACATGGGAAGGAATTCAGTGTGACAAATTCAAGTCTGTCTCCAGCATTGATCTTGCAGATTATGGACTGAAAGGTACACTCCACACTCTCAACTTCTCCTCATTCCCCAACCTACTCGGCCTAAATATCTACAACAACTCCTTTTCTGGGACCATTCCCCCACAAATTGGTAACATTTCCAAAGTAAATGTTTTGAATTTTTCTTTAAATTCTTTCCATGGTTCCATCCCTCAAGAAATGTGGACACTAAGGAGTTTACAGAAACTTGATATTTCCTTGTGTCAACTAAGTGGAGAGATTCATAATTCCATAGCAAACTTGTCCAACCTGTCATTTCTAGACTTAGGTGGCAACAATTTTTCTGGCCACATTCCTCCGGGGATTGGAAAGTTGCACAAGTTGGAGTTTCTAGGTATTGCAAGTAGTAAGCTTTCTGGTTCCATTCCTCAAGAAATTGGAATGTTGACAGACCTTAGGTATATTGATTTGTCCAGAAACTCTCTCTCAGGTACTATCCCTGAAACAATAGGTAACATGAGTAATTTAAATATACTTGTGCTTTCTAATAACTCCCTTCTATCTGGGCCAATCCCATCCTCCATATGGAACATGTCTAACTTGACCTTGCTCTACCTTGATGCCAATAAACTTTCTGGATCAATCCCGGCTTCCATAGAAAAATTGGCCAATTTAGAGCAACTTACACTTGATCACAACCACCTTTCCGGACCCATTCCTTCAACCATTGGAAACTTGACAAATCTCATCGAGTTGTATTTAGGATTTAACAATCTTTTTGGATCAATTCCTCCCTCAATAGGAAATTTGATCAATTTGGATGTCCTTAGTCTCCAAGCTAACAATCTCTCCGGAACAATTCCTGCCACATTTGGAAATTTGAAAATGCTCACCATTTTGGAATTGTCCACCAACAAACTTAATGGTAGCATTCCACAAGGCTTGAATAACATTACCAACTGGATATCCTTGTTACTAGCTGAGAATGATTTCACAGGCCATTTACCACCTCAAATTTGCTCTGCTGGGTCACTAGTGTACTTCAGTGCTTTTGGCAACCGTTTCATGGGTCCAGTGCCAAAAAGCTTAAAGAATTGCTCTAGTATTGTTAGACTCAGGCTGGAAGGAAACCAATTGGAAGAAGATATAGCAAAAGACTTTGGTGTATATCCAAATTTGAAATACATTGATTTGAGTGACAATAAATTTCATGGTCACATTTCACCAAACTGGGGGAAGTGCCACATTCTTGAAACCTTCAAGATATCCAACAATAATATTTCTGGTGGTATACCATTAGAACTTGTTGAGGCAACCAAGCTAGGTGTGCTTCACCTTTCTTCTAACAACTTGAATGGAAAGCTTCCAAAGGAATTAGGGAATATGAAATCCTTATTTCAACTCAAGATTAGCAATAACCAACTTTCTGGAAACATTCCAACAGAAATTGGATTACTGCAAAATCTTGAAGATTTGGATCTAGGAAATAACGAGTTGAGTGGCACAATAACATACGCATCCTTGTTTGAGCAGATGATTAATAACACATATCTCATCCCTTTGTTGTTTTTTGGTCAATCTATCCTTTTTTCATTAAGTAGACTAGACTATACATTTTTGTGTATTTTTATTTCAAAGCATGTTCAAGCCCAAACATTGGGCGTTCTAAAGTGGGCCGGCTTACTACAGTTCTATAAAGGAATGGGCTTTGCTATTCTTACCCCTTCATTTTTCTATTCTTACCCCAAATTGGGTGAATTTATCCCCTTACCCCTATCAGTTCCCTCCCACCCCACCTCTCCCTCTTTACCCCACCCCTTCACCTTCCCCGCGCCCCTTCCCTCTCCTTCTTCACACCCCTGTCACTCCTCATTCTTCCTTCTTCCTTCTACCTTTTTCCTTTCCTCCTTTCACATTCTCCTTCACACCCACTCTCACCCCTTCACCTCGCTAGACATTCCTCTCCTCACGCCGTCGAATGAACTAGGTTTGTATTCTTCCTCTTGTTTTTTTTTTCAGTTTGGCACAGCACAACGAAATTGGGATTCCGTTGTGATGTTTGATTTTGAAAAACATCACAACAGAATCACGATTCCGTTGTGTTATTTTTCAAATAGCACAACGGAATCGTGATTTTGTTGTGTTGTTTGAAAAACAACACAATGGAATCGTGATTCTGTTGATGTTTTTCAAAATCAAACATCACAACGGAATCACAATTCTGTTGTGCTGCTTGAATTTTTTTTTAAATTTTGAATTTTGAATTTCTAAAGTAAAATTTTTTAAAACAAAAATATTTAATTATATTTGTATTATATATCTACAGTATTATTTTTAATATTTAATTTTTAAATTAAAATAATTATTTAATTGAATTTTTTTAATTAAAAAAATATTAAAGTAAAAAATTTATATTTTTAAATGTATTATGTTTACAGTGTAAGTTTGTTTATTTATTTGTTTATTTAGTTATATAGTATTTGAATTTATTTTTTGTTTATCGAGTTCTAAGTATTTTAGTTAATTTTTTTGCAGATTTATTATGGCTCAGACGAAGTATGTTTCGTACGATCGCCGACAGGATCCCTCCACTTTGGAGGAAGATGTTGTTGCATATGCTGGTCAGCCTGCCCAGCCATCCAGGGCAGACCAGCGATGTGTGACAGCATCTACTCGCTGTCGTCGGGCAGATGACACTCGTGTTGTTGGAGGAGTGCAGCATGATGAGCCAAAGGATGCAGAACATGTAGATGCTGAGGCAGACGTGCCACAGCCTAATGCAGAGGTAGTGGAGGTACCACAACCAGCAGCCCCAGTGATCCCGTTTGCTGACCGGATCATTGGACCACCATTTCCTGGTGGTCCTGTAGTTGATACACTGCTGGGGTCCTACAAGGACCACGTCACTGGACATATTTGGATTGATCAGCCTCGGGAGGAGTTGAAGGTAGTCAGCCACACTGGAAAGTTGATTCCCTACCCTACCCAGCCACAGGTCAAGGAATACGTGGATCAGTCTGGCTTGACGGGTCTTTATCATGCGCGATATATCGCGAATAAAGGCTTCGTCAATGCCTTTATTGAGAGGTGGCATTAGGAGACGTGCACCTTCCACCTGCCCGTTGGAGAGATGACCATCACTCTGGATGATGTGTCATGTCTGCTGCAGTTGCCTATTACAGGCTTGCAGATTGCCGGCCCAGCGACCGCCTTTTCAAAGGCTGACAATAGGATGTTGCTGAGGACCATGCTAGGCCTGGTGTCTGACGATGAGGCTGATGCTACTACGACGGTAGGAGCTAGGGTACGTCTCACATGACTGAGTGAGGTATATGAGAGGTATGTGCAGTCTGGTTCATAGAGTGCAGCTGGGCGAGCATGTGCCAGAGGATGCTCCATGGGCCTGCACCTCCGACTACTTGGCGTTGTATTATGAGCATTTACATCCCTATGTGATTCCGCCTGAGGAAGGAGAGGCAGCACGGAGCCTAGTACGTATGCCTGACCCCATTCCTCAGCCTCAGCCTGGTGACCCTCTGCCAGAGTTTGTAGATGGTGTAGATTACTTGTGTGAAGTAATGTAATGCAAACACTTTTTCCATAATTGTTTACATTTTTTTCGATTTGAAATTATTAATTTTAATTTTCGTTTATGTAGGATCGGTACCGGATGATGTTTGCGATTGCAAAGAGGTTGTTGCATACCAGAGCCATTCCTGAGGGCACACATGACCATGAGTTGGTGCAGCGGCTATTGCGCATAGCACAGAGTGACTTAGGTGCTAGGTGCAGCACCCAAGGATGCAGACAGAGGAGGAGGACCAAGGGCGGGGGCTGTAGAGGTGGTGGCCGCAGAGGCGGTTTGTAACACCGTGATTTTTCTAATCTATGATAAAGTGATTGAAAATAATTACAAGAGATAATTAAATTTAATTTCATCAGAAAATATAATTAATAAACATATGTGATTTTTTTGTGTAAGTTGTAGTGGAAAATTTCACTGAAATCGGGACCGTGTTGCACACTGGCAGTGTAAGAATACACTGTGAAAGTGAGAAAATAGTCAAGAAATTAAAAGGATTTAATTATAATTAGTCTCTAATAATTATAATTAGGTTCCTATAAAATTTTTATGTTATTCTGTTACACCTGATTAAAATAATAATATTTTAACGTGGTTCCAAAGAGTGTGATTTTGAGAACTTTTTGAGAGTTAGAAAAATTTCTAGAGACATTCTAAATTTTATTAGATGTCCAAAATTAAAATTAGTAAGTCATACATTTACTAATTTAATTAACTTGATTTGTATTTTGTTACCTTACCTGCTAATTATTCTACCTAAAGCTATAAATACACCTACCATAATTTACTCATACGTACTTTATAGCAAAAATTTCAAAGGCTTCCTAAATGCAATCTATGCAAACCGTGTGAATTAAAATTGGGAGTGCAGTTTGTCTTCTTCATTCAATTTGGTTTGAAAATATGCACGTTCTTTTTCTTCAACTTCAATTTGATTTTCAAAGTTAGCCTTCAAATCTTGCTGACACAGGGAGGTGTTGGTTGAAAAAAAATAATAAATAAGTAAAACAGTGTCATATCATACGTCTATAAATTTTGCATCCAGTAACTTACCTTCTCACTTTTATTCTCCAAATCGAGACTCTAGCTTTCCAATTCTCGTCAAATTTCAATTTCAATTTCAAAAGCTTTCTATTTGCAACCCCTTTTTTCTCTATCTAACGTCATTTTTTCCGGCATCCTTCACCGTTGAGTAATTATACTTCTCCAAAAGTTCTCCTTCAAAATTTCTAAAAGTCCCAAGTTTTTATACTATGATCTGTTATTGGTTCATAGTGGTGGTTTAATATTCGTACTCCAGAAAACTAAAAGTTTCTTCACTCCTCCATCATTCAAAGCTCTAATTTTAGCATCTCTCCGATGTAAGGAAAGTTTACAGTTTTTATGTATTCTTTGATGCATGGATATGTTGTGATGTGTATTGATTTCTAAAAGTAATGTTTTGATAATTTGTTTGTGATATAAGTCGATTGAATGAAAGTATATGATAGCTGAAAACAAAGTATTTGCTGTCTGGTGCGTTGTTGTCTGAACATGTGTTAATATTTTTGTGATAACTTTGGCTGTCGTGAATGAAATTGGATTTTGTTTATTGGAGATGAAAATAGACTTATGGGGCTACAGTTTAGACACAAGAACTACTCAAAAATATTGAAAATCGAAGGATTTATGGCCCTCGAAAGTTGAACGTCCAGTCAGAAAAACGTGACTGAACACAGTATCTTGTTTTGCAATTCTGTATTTCTATAAAAATTGTATTAAAAAACGAGTTATATGGTTAGAAAATAGACATTTCAAGATTTCTAAATATGTATGATATGCTTTCTAATTTATTATATTTTTATTTCAAAAGTTTCTTTGAAACTGACCCATGTGCAGTAAAGAAAATATATTTTCGAGATTTTTGATATGTTTTGGAAAATTTTGGTTCTCTTTATATAAGATGACTTAGTAATTATTATTTTCTTTCTTGAAAATATATTTCCAGTTGGTTACAACATGAAATCAAGTTTTCTACAATATGTTTGAGATGAGTTGAAATTCTAAACATAAAAGTGGACTGTTTTGTATTTGGCTTTTACTCACTAAAATGATTATTGCTGTTTTTGTAAATCTTTGATTTGCTTATGGTTTTATTCTTTTTGAAAATATACTTGTTGGTGTTTTGATTTCAAAACCCAGGAGATCATATTGTTATTTTATCTTTTAACTTCCTTTCAAAATCTTTCTAAAGTTTTAAAGATGATTTCTATAATTTATATTATTTCGAATGTTTTTCAAAGATTTTAGAAAAACTCCAAAGTGTTCTAAACAGTTTTAAAAGTTAAAAATTTTAAGGTTTTGACCAATGTCCGGTGACTAGTGTCCGATTAACTTCGATGTTTTCTTTAACTTTGAAACCATAGTGGATATATGTTGTTGACCACAGTGGATGATGTATATGTTGTTGACCACAGTGGATGATAGCTGTGGATATATGTTGTTGACCGCAGTGGATGATGGCTGTGGATATGTTGTTGTTGACCACAATGGACGATGACTGTGGATATGTTATTGTGTTGGATTGTGTGTGCATACATACATGAGTCCACAGTGGATCGTGACTATGGATACGAGTTGACACGTAAGTTGAGAGTGGGAGTGTAGCCCTCAACCTAGTGTCGGAAAGATTGGTGGGGTCGTGTACATGGGCCTGGGGGATAGGATGGACGGGCGATTCCACATTGAGGCCAAGATTTCTGCAGATCTTGTGTTGTGGTGAGCCACTACCCACGTACGCCTATCCTGACAAAGCCACTAATTTATTTCCAAGACCAGTATCGGTGTTTCCCCTAATGGTCGAATTGGACTATGTTAAGGGATTTGACTGTGCTGGTCGCTCGACTAGTGAAAATCTCCATGGAGTCGTGTCTACATATAGTGCATAACTAGGGCATATTCTTTGAGGATATGTTGGTGATTTACCCATTGAATTGGATTTTACTGTATATTGTTATTATTTAACTTTGTGAATATGTTAGTATAAATTTAATGTCTTATTTGAAATGTATGTTTGTTCTGTAAGCTTATCCTTGCGCTGTTTGTTTGTATGTGTTTGACTGTGATGATCGTGATTCTTCACGGGAGTAGACGGTGAGCGGATCAAGCTCTTCGCGGCTGAAGTCACAAGAGACCTACTTCATCTATTCCTTATATTTTCTTATATCGTCCTAGTTTCTAGCTAAGGGTAATAGGTAGTTGTGGCCAGCTAGTAGGGAATGGGTAATAATATGTAACTCTTCTCTTTGCTATATGTACTTATTGATGGGTACCTTTGTACTGGTACATACGTATTCCGAACCTTTTGAGATATATCAGACTTTTGGTCTGTGGTTTGTATATGACCATATGGTTTGGTACCTATACTTCTGATATATATGTATTTATGTATGGATAATTTTCAGATGTAGTTATGTATGTGATGTATATTTCTTAATGATGAATGTTATGAATGATTAGTGATCTTGCATGAAAAATTTACACGTATTTTTATAAATAACTTATAATAAGTTTTTAATTAAATCTTTTCACAATATAGTAGTTAAGTTGTCTTGTGACGATAGCGGGTCGTTAGACGGTTGATTTATGATGTATTTTTTTTATATTTGTATCTAAACTTTTATTTTGTATATACATTTTATTATATAAATGATGTTGATGTTTTCAGTTTATTACATTTTTTTTATAAACTCTATAAACAACACGCGCGTGCCTGGTAATATAATGAAATAAGGAACGATTTCTTTATTAAAATCATAGAACAAACAACAATAACAACAACAACAACAACAACAACAACAACAATGTGCAACATAATAGCACCAACAAAATATAAGATTTTGGCCAAGTATGTTAAATTGGTATGTTTGTTTTTTGCCAACTATTTAAAATCAACGGTCTATATGAATCATATAAGATACATCAACCAATGTGCATTAAATTGGTATGTTGGTTTTGGCCAAGTATTTAAAACCTAAATTTATACATTTCAAAAAACATTACTCAATATAAAAAAAAAACTTAGAAAAAATTAGAATAAATTAAAAAAAGTGCAACGGAATCGTGATTCTGTTGTACAATGTTGTACCCTTGTACAACGGAATCGTGATTCCGTTGTACAAGGGTATTTTGGGAAATAAATACAAAACCACCCACGTGGGTGGTGAAAATAGCAAATTATGAGGAGAGAATAGCAAAGCCCTAAAGGAATATACCCGATGTGGTTGTCCATAATTTCTATGCTAGTTCTGGCAAGCACATGAATCTCGTATGTGGCCTTGTGTTTCTGTTCTTACGTTCTGAACGCAAGCCCTTGCATGAGAAACCACGCTAGGATTTTTACATATTATATACTTTATAAAATAAAGGGTAAATAGCCTATTTAGTCTCTGAACTATGTATTTGTTGACAATTTAGTCCCTACATTTGTTAAATGACCAATTTAGTCCATAACTGTGCAAATGTTGCAACAAATTAGTTTAACCGTTAAACATACTGACAATTTGGTCCTTAAAATATGACACTTAATGTCATAATGGTCCCGAAACTGTATTACTTATTGAAAAATTAGTCCACAAAAAACATGACTTATAATAAATGGTTTGACTAATTTGTCACAACATTTGCACATTTGTGGACTAAATTGATCATTTTGAAAATGTAGGAACTAAATTGTCAGCGAATAAAAGTTCCCTAAACTTCTATTTATTTTTTAATTAGGTCCCTGTCATTAATGGAGCTAACAGTAGTTAATGGCACGGACCTAATTAAAAAATAAAAGTTCAGAAACCCAATTGAAAAAAATAGTTCAGGGACCTAATTAAAAATTCTCGAATAGTATAGGGACCTATAGGTTAATTTAACTTAAAAGTTATAAAGTATGTAAAAAAACTACATTTAATTATTTGTAGTAAATAAAATTCAATTTACTATAATTCAATATATAAAATAAAAAGTGTGATGAGAAAAGAATGTTTAGATTGACTTGTTATGAAATAATTCATAGTAGTTTATTTAAAATATCAATTAAATATTGAAATTAATAGATAAATTACTATGTAAATTTATAACTATATATATGTTATATTAATTCAATTTACTATTAAATATAAAAAATAAAAAGTGTGATGACAGAAAATGTTTATATTGATTTCATAACATAATTCATTGTGGTTTATTTAAAAAAAAACAATTATGCATATAAATTAATAGATAAATTACTATATATGTATTATATTAATGCATTCACTATAATTAAATATATAAAATAAAATAGTTGATGAGAAAAGAATGTTTAGATTTATTTGTTATCAAATATTTCATAGCTTTTTATTTAAAATAACAATTAAACATAGAAATGAATAGATAAATTACTATATATATTTATAGCAATATATGTATTATATTAATGCATTGTAGTATATTGAAATATATAAAATAAAATGTGTGTTGAGAATAGAATGTTTAGATAGATTTGTTAACACATAATTCATAGTGATTTATTTCAAATAACATTTAAACATAGAAATTAATAGATAAATTTCTATGTATAATCATAACATTATATGAATTATATTAATGTACATTATTAATATAATATTTTTTTGAAGAGTATTAATATAATACATATAAAACTTTAAATTATATAGTAATTTATGTATTATTTTCTATGTTTAATTTTTATTTCAAATAAACTACCATAAATTATTTTATAAAATATTTTTTGCCAAATAAAATAGAAAATAATAATTTTTTTGCCTATATTTTAGTATATATTTTCCTAATAAATTTTATTAATATAAAAACTACATATTTAATTATATAGATATTGTTCTATATAACCGCTAGAAGTGTTAGTACAATTTGCACAAAGTTGTGTTCAAAACCCATGGCCATAGAAGAATTAAGCGATGACCTACTTGCTGAAATTCTTCACCGTTTACCACTTCATTTTCTTCTTCAATGCAAATCCGTTAGCAAACGACGATTCCTGCGTGCGATTTCTGATCCACGCTTCTTTCACCCACGTCTGACTCGTCACCAATTATCACCTGGTGCTTTTGAAACGCACACACAATTCCTCCTCTTTCACTTTGATTTCAATTCCAATTTCGAGAAGGTGATGCTTTTCTCCATAGATTCCAATAAAACACCTCATATATTAAAAGGGTCTGATTTTTTTCCTCCTTCGTGGCCTCAAGATCATGCTCGAGTTAGAGTGAGAGCCGCACATTACGACCTTCTCCTGTGCAGTAGTACTACTCAGAACAATTGTTACACTCACTATTTCGTATGCAACCCTTTTACAAAACAATACGTTGCTTTGCCACCAATACGTAGGAGTCTTACACTGGCTCGTGTCGGCTTCATCTGTGACCAATCTCTTTCAAGGTTTCGGGTTGTGCACATCCCCATCGATTGTTTTCGATACGTTTCAACATTTCGAGTAAACATGTTTTCGTCTGAGACAGGTGAATGGAGTGCGTCTACTGTTACCATCCCACATGATGACGAGGTTCTATTGTCACAGTCGTGTTCTAAGAACATTCTTGCCTGTGATGGGAAGTTTGTTTGGGTGATGAAGAAACACGGTCTTTTTGTGTGTGATCCCTTTAATGGTTGGAATTTCGAGTGGCGAATAATACCCATGCACAGAGGTTGTGCTTGGCTTCCTTTAGCCCATACAGAATGGGATGTATGCCATGGGATATGCAATGGCCGAGTTAAGATGTGTGTATTTTCAAGAAGAGATTCAGAATCTAGAGTTTTTGAACTCGTGAATTTTGAGGAAGAGACATGGTCCACCAGTGTGTATCGGTTTGATATGAGAGGAGTTAGTATCAACGATATTGAATTGTTGGCTTTTCACCCTAATTGTGAACATATGATATATTTTTATTCAAATAAAGGTGTTTTCTTGTGTGATTATAAAAACAAAAAACTGGAGTGTCTGTACACTGCAGCAGCAGATGAAGATATGTGTGTTCCGGGCAGTGTTATGTCCCTTGTTCTCCCTGGATGGCCAACCCCAGTTCCTACCTTGAATGCAGCCAAGCTCCAAGAATAATTCAAATCGGAAATGCTTTTTGTCACTTGACTCACTTTTATGCGGGGGTGTCCACAGTTTTTTGTTTTTTATTAATAAGAATCATAGATAATTCACGCACACCCTTATGTATTAAGAAATTTATAATAATTCACACACACCCTATTCAACCAAATAGAACTATACCCCCTTGGTGGATATATACAGTCTCGTTGAGCTAAGACTAATATTTAAAGTTTAGGTTCGATTTGTGATAATAGATTATTTAGATTTGACTTATTTATTTAAATGAGCTTAATTGAAAACTTGAACTTGATATGTTAAAAAAAGTTTAAGTTTAATTTGTTTAATTCATTTATATATAACTTAATTATTTTTATTTTTATGATTTTTTAAATTATTTTTTAACTTTATTAATTTATCATTCAATAAATATTTTAATACTAAATGACAAGTTACAAATAGAAACATGTGCTCAAAATATGGTTTGTGGATTTAAAAAAAAAAAAAATCTAAACTACTATATTTTTCATAATGCCTAAATAAAAAAAAACTCATAATTTCTTAACTACTACAAAAAAGAAACTTCAAATTTTAATATAATTTTATTTTTCTATTATATATATATATATATATATATATATATATATATAAACGATTTATTCACGAGTCATTAATAACAAGTTTGTAAAGTTTAAATTTAACTTATTTAAATAATCGAGCTTAATCTCAAGATGGAATCTGTTTATTTAATTAAATAAATGAGATTAATTGAGCATTTAATGAATCAATCCTGAATAGTTCTCAAATAGTTCATCTCATTGTGTATATTATTGTTATTATTATTTAATTATATTTTATAAAAAATCTAAATTATTAATTTGATTAATTACAAATAAAAGGATATTTTAAATAAAAAAATATTTCAATAAGTATAATAATAATTTCATGAGAATGACAATACATAATCTCCTCCCCCTTCAGCAAAACTCAATTTTCACATTTCAAATTGAAAATTATATGACCTTTTGTAACATTTAGTTAATAACATTCATAAAATTGTTACTATTTTTTAACAAATAACACTTTTCTAACATTTTAGAACACAAATGTTACCAAATCAACATTTTGTTAGACGGCCTTTCCAATATTGGTCTGACTTTGTATTTAATAAACTATTTTAATGATTTTGTAGTTTGTGTTCCAAATAAGTGATTTAACGGACAATTGACGAAATAATATTTTTCGCAACTTTTTGAAACCATAGGGGCAAACATTGCAAAAATAATTATTTGGGGCACAATCTGCAAAAATTTCAAACTTTGGAAGCAAAAATTGCAATCAAGTCTATATATAATTATACTTTCCTCTCTTTTTAATTAAACATAATATTTTTAGTATCATTTATTTTTCTTTCTAATAGTCTTTCCTTTTATAATTAGTTATTGATATTTGAGTGTGGGTATAGACATATATACATAGGAATTCATCGAGTATAGAGATAGAGATTAAAGTTACTAAGCCTGTAGGTATGAAATCTGCTACAATATTTTTCTCAAACACAAATACGAGGATAAATATTATATTACCATACTCATACTCATTATCATTATCATTATCATCCCTACTAAAGCAAATACTCTCATTATATTCTTGACAAACACGTAGATGTTAACATTACCTTTATAAAAAGAAAAAAGAAGTGATTATGTAGTTGTGGGCTTCTGGCCACTTTGGAACCTTTTTTTAGAATTGCTCGAGTAAGTGTATATAAATTTAATTTTACATTATTTAATTTTATGAAATTAATTTTAATTAAAATAAATTGAAATAAATTAATTTATATTTAATTTTTATTTTAAATAATAAAATTTAATATATTTTATTTATTCTTCATTAAATATTATTTTAAAAACAAACTTGATTTTACTTTAATAAACCTAGATGTAAATTCTTTTAAAATCTTATTTATATACTATAAATATGAGTTTGGGAAATGTGAATGGGGTTCAAATGTCATTCTCTTAAAAAGTTACCGACTGAGCTAATAAGTGTAGTTAAAAATTGAGCTAATAAGTAGCTAATAAATTTAATAAGTAGTAAATATTTTTTTAATTAATCTCGTAACTCGTTTATAAAATTATGAAAATTTTGAGAAAACAATTATAGCATAGTATAAATTTAATTTTAATTTATTGTGAATATAAGATTTTAATTTATATCGTAGAAGTTATAAATTGCTGTTTTTGTTCCTCGCACGTAAAACACAAAAAGGCATAGAATCAAACACATTATAAATTCAACATAATATTATACCTTTTTTGTTTTTGTTTTTAAGAAATACCAACATTAATCTACATTCAGGCGTTATGACTTTACATTGTTTTCATTTTCTCATGTGATATGCTAGCTAATATCATTATGAAAAAAAAAATCATAATATGTCGCTTGATTCAACTTATGAAGCAGTTAGTATATTTTAATAAAATTAAGCTATTAATATAGATATTATAAACTTATAATAATTGTAAAATTATATTAATATGAAATTAATATAATAAGATAATATTATCACACAATTAATATAAAAATAATATTTACAATAACAAGTTAAATTTTATAAAATAAAAATTATATTAATAAAGACAAGTGTGACAACAAATTTTCAATAGATAAATAAATTAATAAATATTTTTTTTATAATGTGTACTTGTGTCATCGGTAGAGTGGAGAAGAGAGTGTGTTTTCATGATAACAAGGTTTCAATTCAGATCTTAAATATTATGAATTGCTAGGTCCACCACTTCACTTATACATTTCGAAATATATGACTTTATGTCGCTTTAGCTTTAAAAAGCTTTACTGCGCACTAGTCCAATAGGAATCACTAGTTTATTAGGAATAATATTATTTGTTACTAATTTGCGGTCTTAGATTTAGTCACAATTAAAGCCTATCATTCATTCTCGACTTATTTTATAAGAACCAAACTCAAATTCTCTCTCACTAACTTAACCTATATTGCCAGTTGAACTACTTGTTGAGTTACTTTTGTTCTCTTTTTATCGTAACAAGTCTGGACCCAAAATAAAAACCTTTGAAAATAATAAAATATTTATTAGGTAATAAATTACACCTCATTGACCAAAAAAGTTAAATTACTCTTATATAATACTACCTTCAGTTTTATATATAAGCTAGAAATATAAGACAAATCATTAAGAAATATATGACCTAGCTAGTGGTCTCTGAACCACTTTCATGATTCATGCATGCAACAATCTAATATAGTTTCTTGTCAATTTCTTTACCTCTTTCCAGTCAGATTTATATTATTGTCAATTTACATTTCCTATCTGTTTATTTTTCTGTCATTTGCATTCCTTTGAAGGGCAAATCTTGTCGTTTACACTTCACATTTCCATTTTTAAACAATTTTGATGTCAAATTGTGATTGACACCTGCAAATTACTAAAATCCTTCAGGATCCGCGGGAAGAGATTTCTTTCCAAGAATAATAACTAGAATTATCTGTAATATTTATATATTCTTGATCCAGTGGATTGAGAACACTCATGGTCTTTGATCTAAGACAAAAAAAAAAGATAAAAATATATTCTTGACATTTTTTCAATATAAAAATTTCTAAAAGAATAATTTAGAGTTTGGCACATTAATTTAAGCATAGATTGGAAAGACACGAAGATAATAAGCATGTTCAGTTGCATCGCAATTTGAAGAGGAAAATGAGCTAATTTTCAGTGTGTTGCTCCCCCATGCATCAATATCACATTACAAAGCAAATTACTATAAAAACCAAACAACCGGAAAAAAAAAATAGAGATGAAATAACAAAGGGTCACAGCCAAGTGATAACATGAGATCCCAGTAGTAAAACATGCCTTTACATATGCATATCTGCATTAACATGATATCCTAACACAACTAACTCCAAGGAAAGTTTTCATTTGCGCCGAACTGTGATAGGACTTCTGACTACGTGCTTTCCATTTGTCCATAGCAATTCACCAAAACTATAATTTCCTCGCTTAGTTACACTTGTAGCCTGTACAGTAACCCTGAATGTCCTCTTTTCACCAAATTTCTTGAAACTCAAAGAATTGGGTACAACAGCAATGTTATATCCATGTAATTGGGCCTTTGCAAAATATGTGCTTGGTGGCCCAACATTGGTGACTGTGCGAGTAACAGTTACGGCATTTAAGCCAAGATTTGGCAATGTGATTGAAGGGTAGTTCAAGTCTGTTATGCTGTGAGATCCTGCACAAGTGAATGTGCTGTTGAAATTGAGTGCCGAAATGAGTTGTTGGTCGTATCCGGAAGCACATAGAAAGTTCAAGTAATCAACAATGCTTAGATCATAAATAAGTCCAGGATCTATTGCAGAGTTAGGTTGCACATGTCCTGAACCATAAGCAAATGGGTCTGCCAATTTTTTATCAAACGCATCCCGTATCGGTTTGTTGGTGTTATCTCTTGTGCTTGCTGCAAGGACATATATTTTAGGTAAGTTAGAAAATGTCAAAGAGAAGTATGTAGAACGGACAATACTAAATTTAGAAGTAGTCTACATATGCTTGAGAAGTATAGTATGATAGTCTATGTAGAATTTGAGAATTACTCAGTAGGTCTCTAAACTATTTAAATTTTTTTAATTAGGTCCCTAAACTTCAATTTATTTTTTAATTAGGTCTCTGTCGTTAATGGAGCTAACAGTAGCTAACGGTAGGGACATAATTAAAAAATAAATAAAAGTTCAGGGATCCAATTGAAAAAAAAAAAGTTCAAGGATCTAACTAAAAATTATCAAATAGTATAAGAACCTAAAGATTAATTTAACCTAAAAGATATAAAGTATGTAAAAAAATTACATTTAATTATTTGTAGTAAATAAAATTCAATTTAATATAATCCAATATATAAAATAAATCATAGTAATTCATTTAAAAGAACAATTAAACATAGAAATAAATTTATAAATTACTATACATATTTATAACTATATATGCATTATATTAATGCAACTTACTATAACTAAATTTGTAAAATAAAATGTGTAATGAGAAAAAAATGTTTATATTGATTTGTTAACATATTTCATGGTAGTTTATTTTAAATAACAAATAAACATATAAATGAATAGACAATTTCCTATATATATTTATAACTATATAAATATTATATTAATGCAATTTACTATAATTAAATATATAAAATAAAAAGTGTGATGAGAAAAGAATGTTTAGATTGAGTTGTTATGAAATAATTCATAGTAGTTTATTTAAAATATCAATTAAATATTGAAATTAATAGATAAATTACTATGTAAATTTATAACTATATATGTTTTATATTAATTCAATTTACTATTAAATATAAAAATAAAAAGTGTGACGACAGAAAATGTTTATATTGATTTCATAACATAATTCATTGTGGTTTATTTCAAAAACAATTATGCATATAAATTAATAGATAAATTACTATATATGTATTATATTAATGCATTCACTATAATTAAATATATAAAATAAAATAGTTGTTCAGAAAAGAATGTTTAGATTTATTTGTTATCAAATATTTCATAGCCTTTTATTTAAAATAACAATTAAACATAGAAATGAATAGATAAATTACTATATATATTTATAGCAATATATGTATTATATTAATGCATTGTAGTATATTGAAATATATAAAATAAAATGTGTGTTGAGAATAGAATGTTTAGATAGATTTGTTAACACATAATTCATAGTGATTTATTTCAAATAACATTTAAACATAGAAATTAATAGATAAATTTCTATGTATAATCATAACATTATATGAATTATATTAATGTACATTATTAATATAATATTTTTTTGAAGAGTATTAATATAATACATATAAAACTTTAAATTATATAGTAATTTATGTATTATTTTCTATGTTTAATTTTTATTTCAAATAAACTACCATAAATTATTTTATAAAATATGTTTTGCCAAATAAAACAGAAAATAATAATTTTTTGCCTATATTTTAGTATATATTTTCCTAATAAATTTTATTAATATAAAAAATACATATTTAATTATATAGATATTGTTCTATATAACCGCTAGAAGTGTTGGTACAATTTGCACAAAGTTGTGTTCAAAACCCATGGCCATAGAAGAATTAAGCGATGACCTACTTGCTGAAATTCTTCACCGTTTACCACTTCATTTTCTTCTTCAATGCAACTCCGTTAGCAAACGATGATTCCTGCGTGTGATTTCTGATCCACGCTTCTTTCACCCACGTCTGACTCGTCACCAATTATCACCTGGTGCTTTTGAAACGCACACACAATTCCTCCTCTTTCACTTTGATTTCAATTCCAATTTCGAGAAGGTGATGCTTTTCTCCATAGATTCCAATAAAACACCTCATATATTAAAAGGGTCTGATTTTTTTCCTCCTTCGTGTCCTCAAGATCATGCTCGAGTTAGAGTGAGAGCCGCACATTACGACCTTCTCCTGTGCAGTAGTACTACTCAGAACAATTGTTACACTCACTATTTCGTATGCAACCCTTTTACAAAACAATACGTTGCTTTGCCACCAATACGTAGGAGTGTTACACTGGCTCGTGTCGGCTTCATCTGTGACCAATCTCTTTCAAGGTTTCGGGTTGTGCACATCCCCATCGATTGTTTTCGATACGTTTCAACATTTCGAGTAAACATGTTTTCGTCTGAGACAGGTAAATGGAGTGCCTCTACTGTTACCATCCCACATGATGACGAGGTTCTATTGTCACAGTCGTGTTCTAATAACATTCTTGTCTGTGATGGGAAGTTTGTTTGGGTGATGAAGAAACACGGTCTTTTTGTGTGTGATCCCTTTAATGGTTGGAATTTCGAGTGGCGAATAATACCCATGCACAGAAGATGAAGATATGAGAAAAACCTCATTAACCGCAGAAAAGGTTCATGGTATGGAAGACACTGAAAGTATCATAAGAAGGAGTCAGATTGTAAGAGCCCAACTGGCGCATGCAGTGTCAACCCCAGTTTCGAATGCTGTTGCGGGACACGGACACCGAGGAGAAAAAGAAAGCCATGGAGATTCTGCAAGCCAAACTTCTCTGGGCGTCAGCATTTGCTCCTACAGATAACGGCGTCACCCCTTGTCCGTCTCCGTTGAGTGTTTGTTTTGCCCATCATGACAACGACAGCAGCAAGTATGATGGTCGGATGCATAGCTATCCGTACAGGAAGAATGGGCCGTACACGTGTCCAAAGTGCGGGCAGGTGTTTGAGACGTCCCAACGGTTTGCGGCGCACGTGAGTTAGAGTCACTACAAGTACGAGAGCAAGAGTGAGAGGAAGAAGAGACTGATGGCCAAAATCCGAAGGAGAAATCTCCGTATTGAATGGGTGAGTGGTGGACTCACTGTTGTTCCTGACGATGATCATGCTCCTAAAAACAACGTAATCAAAGTTTACATGTAATCACTCATATTTATATGTAATCAAAGTTTAATTATTTGATTTGTTTATTTTCATAAGAGCATGGTTTGGAAATTTTGATTGTGCCTCATGTCTGTGTGCAAATGTTATATTGCATCTCTAATGTATCTCTATGCTATTATTTTTAATTATGGTTTATCTGAATAGTTATGTTCGAGTTATTATTATTAATTATATATTCACTCTCTTTTCCGTCTTATTTCTACCTCATTTATTTTCCTATCTGTCTCTATTTACTCTTATCACATTATTTATCAAATCCATCACTTTTTTTCTGTTTATTTCTTCTCTCTTTCTAAATTCCACCCTAACACCCCAAAACTAGAGTGGATGTTTACCATTTTGCGTAGTGCTATACAGTAGTTCACGCAACAAAATAGATGAAATCAAAATGAAAGAAAAGGTGCACGATCATTTAAGAGTAGAGAAATACTAACAGGTTTGATTATATAAATTCAATCAATATATTTTATACGTTTTATTATTTTTCTTTTTCGAATAACAATATATTGTATACAAACTTTGAAATTCAAAATAACAATATTGAAAAACTGTAATGCATGTAAAGATTTATTTTAATAATTAATTATCATAAAAAAAGTTGAAATTTAAGGATAATACAAGAAAATAATAGAAAATTTGCTATATTCTAAAGTACTTTAAAAGACTAAAACTACAACACAAAAATTATTAAGAAGACTCAATAATGTCATGAATTTGTATATATCTCTCTTAAAATTTAAAATGTATTTTCATAGGCCAAAATTAAAGGCAGGCACATGAATTAGTTAGAAATAATGTGAGATAATATTATGACGTATGACAATAAATAAATGATTTTTTGTACTTATCTAAGCACACAATTTTAAAATAGATTTCTTACTAACTTATTATGATCCTGACTTAGGGTAGCAAAATTAATACGACAAATAAAAATATAAAGAGGCATTTCACATTATATCACTTCATGAAAAATAAAAAAAGACAATATCTGAAACATCCCCAAGAGTGTTGGCTGGAAACAAAGTCAGGCATCACATTAAAAAGCCGTATTTAGCAAGGCTGTTGGCGATTTAGTTGGCATCCCCAAGGGAGTGAAGCTGCTTCCTCACTTTATCAAAATAAAGACTAGTTGCTGTGAATCTGAGCAAGCAGCATAATAGTTGGGTGTTCGGGAGAGCTTATATATATATAGGTCATGAAGTGGGTGCTTCTTGTGTTATTTGTTTGAGCAGTTGAGCTTATAGGGTTTGTGGCTTGGACTTGAAGATTGGAACTCGACAACTCTTTCTTGACTAAGAATGAAAGAAAACAACCAGGATTTTGAAAAAAAAAAAAAATCTTGTAATATTTGCATTTGTAGATAATAGGAAAAGGAATACATTGAGGGTGAGATGCAGAGAAGAGGATCAAGTCTAATGCATTGGATCATTCTTTCTTGTTTTTTCCTCTTTTTGTAAGCTGATTTATCATCTAGTTTCTGGTTTAACAATCTTCCAAGTGCCAAATCAATGACCAGACTTTCACCCCATAATTATATTTTTGGAATGTTTGATAGGTTCAACCCTATTTCACAAAGTTTCTGGCAGCTGCACTAGAGCTTCTCACATGTTGCTCCTGCTTAGCGGAAGTGGGTTGCCTTAATTGTGTTCAGGTCTGGATCGATTTTATTTTTAAATTATGAGTTCCATCTTCTTTTTTTGTTCCAATTTCAATTTGTCATCTTTTTTTGGTTAAAAAAAAATTAGTTGACAGTTGGTTGGTGGTTTTATTTCTTTTTAAATTGCATCCTAATCTGTCATCTGGTTTTCATAAAGTATTGCATATTATAGAGCTTTGTCTTCCATGAGTATAACGATGTTTTACACATTAATGCAACCACGTGCTTGACTATTCTGAAGCCAAGTTAGGAAAAAAGCTCTTCTCGAGTTTTCCTCTAAAAAGTGAATAAGGTATATTTACTCTTAAATTTTAGTGAATTAAGATTACAATGTACTTTAAATTAAGGGTGCACTTGCCTTTATTTGTTTTAAGCTAATCTCACTTTAGAACTAGTTGTTAAAGTGTCCCCTTGGTGTTTAGTTAGGAAAACAGTTAAATGTACCTCACCATTTCTCTCAAAATAAATTACATTGAGCGTCGATATAATAATGTAGAAATTGTTTGATATATTAAAATAACAGAAAAGAACATGTTTATATAATTTTTTATATAAATTTTATTTTTATTTTGTAGACAAAAATAGTTTTTTTAAGTAATTAAGTTTTAAGTTTTGTAATTATTTTTGAACTCTTATCAATTTTTTGTTTAAAGGTCACATATTTAATTAAAAATTGAAATAAATAACATAAATAGAGTAATAATTAAAATAAAGGGTAGTATAAAAAAATTCCAAAAAATAGTATAATAATTATGGATTTTTCCTTAATTAAGAGAGGATAAAGAAGTAATTGTATTAAAACATTGAGGATAAAAATTGAAAAATACCAATAAGTTAAACAATAAGTTCAAAAACAATTTCAGCACTGTATAGAAATATGCTACAATTCTTTCTCTTTTCCTCGGAGGCGGTACAAACATTGGTACAATACTTTATCATTTTTTATCTTCCTATCTTACATGCCTTCTCTCCAATCATGTAAAAGACCTTTTTACCTTTTTTATTTTTTTACCTTTAATCAACTTGTTTGGATAACTTCATTGCGTCGGTCACCAAATAGACAATATCAAAAATGCATAAAGACTTTGGGATACTTGACTTTTTTCTATGCTTGATCAAAATGAATAAAGACAATATTTTGCTTTATGGGAGAGTATATTGTGAATTGATTCTATTATAGGAATATTTGTCTTATTGTATATTTTTTTAACATAATTGATGTGGATCACCATATTTTATGTCTTTTTTTTTTTTCCTTTCTCATGTCTTATTTCATGTGCCTTTTCATGTCTTTCAATCAGTATTGATGAAGAAATTAAGAAATTAAATACATTTTTTAAAAAATAATGTTATTTAGAAATATATATATTTGCAAACATATTACTTGATAGGTATTTTTGCGAAATTGATTTTCTTCATTGGTATAATAACTATTCTTGTGAAAAAAACTTGATTAATAATTCAAACAGGGGGATTCACAAGAAGGAAATAACAAAGGAAAGGGCAAAGAAAAAGAGAACTAGAATTAGCTATTAAAATATTAAAAAATTGTGTTAGTTTCACTTTTCTTTATCCAAACCGTATCATTTTTTTGTTATCTTTTTCATTGACTTTTGTAACTTTTAATGTTTGTTAAAACATTCATAGAATCCTTTCAAATCTTATAAATGTATAAAGTTCTTTCAAATCTTATAAATCTATATCGATATCAATCTATTAAAATCCAAACTACAAAATATTGATTATAAAAGTATTTTAAAAAATTCTCATAAGTCATGACATTCTTATGTCTTTTAAAATCTACAGGAAGAACTTTTTTATGCCAAAATAAGCTATGTTTGACAAAATTAGTTAAAAAGTTAGATGGAAGCTGAAAAGTTAGTTGAAAGCTGAAAAGCTAGCTGGTAGTTGAAAGCTGAAAAGCTAGCTGGTAGCTAAAAACTGTTAAGCTAGCTTATTAAATCATAAGTGTTCGGTAAAACTATCCATTGAAGTAGCTGAAAAGTGTAAAAATGATAGAAATGGATATATTTATATGATATTTTATATAAATTTCAATTTTATTTTATGGATAAAAATATATTTTGAGATGTTATAATTTTAATTTTTTAATTAATTTTGAACTCTTGTAATTTTTTATTTATAGATAAATTATTTTCATTACAATTTTAGTTTCAATTATTACAATTTTTCATATTAAGTATTCTACTATTACTCTTATACTATATCTTAAAATATTTTTAATCAAGTTTAAAATAAAGTAAAAAAACATACACTTAAGTAGACATTATATTTTTATCATGTTAATTAGCCTAATAGTTAAACTAAGTTGTGTAATATAAAATTATTCCAAATAAAATCTAACATTTATCATTGTCAATTTTGTGAAGTAAAATATTGAAATAATAAATTAAATATTATAAATTGTACAATGGTTAAAATAAATAGTAATATAAAAAATGTAAAATATAATAACAAAAAATAAAATAAAACAAATAAATAATAGAACCATGTTTTATTTAAAAGGGGTAATAAGAAAATTTAATAAATATTTTAAAGATAAAAAAGGAATGAAATATAAAAAGTTAGAAGCTAGCGTTTTAAAAAACACTACAAAAAACGCTAGAAGCTACAAAAAAAACTTATTTACCGAATAATCAAACAAGCTTTTCAGCTAGTAAAAAAAGCTAGAAGCTAGCTGAAATGACTTGCCAAACATAGCCATAGTGTTTTAAAATTCCAATTCAATACACCTCGAATCAATAACTTGTACGAATGCATGCTCCTACTCTCAGTCTCCCCCCCACCCCCCATATTTGAACCAGAAAATATAGCTGCTCAGTGTTTATCGCTGGTAAAAAACAAACAAACCAGTAACTTATACATGATGTATAAATTACAGCAACAATAAAAACAAGCTTGCAACATAAGATAAAGGACAAATAGTGTACAAAGAAGAAAACAAGAAAACCAAATTAATTAGGCTGTGTTTGTATAAGGCCTTTGTTACGTTCAACGGAGAAGGAAAAATTCTATGCTCTCACATTAGGTGCCTTGGAAAGTGGGAAAATGCTTTGGAATGTGTGAAACGGAAGTTTGTGGTGGTTTCCAAACACACACTTATTTAAGTAGTCCAATGCTTTAGAGGAGTTGTGCAAGTCTAATCATAGGGAACTGGTCTGTAAAAGGTGATTTCCCCTTCATAAGCTTTTTAGATACTTGATCCATGGTTGGGTGAGAACATGGATTTTCACTCAAACAAGAAAATGCCAAACTTGCAACCAAAATGACATCCCCAACAATTGATTTCAGAGGTTGAGGAGGTCTTTTGTCTAACACGTGGTCCAAGTGTGTGAACCAGGCTTCAGAATCTTAGTTGTCCCAGAATCAAAGACATGAGCTTCATATTGTGAATCCAAAACCACATTCTTGCTCGATATGTCACGGTGAATTATTGGACAAGAGCAATCATGATGCATATAGGATAAAGCTTTGGCCACACCTTTAACAGCATTGACCCTCATTTTCCAGTCAAATGCAATTGCTTTTGTGCCATTTTTTAGTATTTGATCCAAGCTACCCCCTTCCAAGAACTTGATGCGTAAAAATGCGTTCACAAAGGGTAAGCGTACCCTACGCAGTGGTGACAGTGGACTCTAGGAGTCTGGATATCGAACCCAAAGGACCAGTCGTGTTCCCAAACAATTAATTTTGCAATGGTTAAACAATTCAATCAAGAATCAAATTTGGGAAAATAGAGTTCAATTGTTCAGTTCTTAAGAGCTAAGGATTAAGACAAGAAGATTAATGTGAGATAGTAAGATTGGAACGTCAAGGATTATGATTTTGCATGCATCCCTTTTTCCCTCATCTTGATCTCATTGAATGCTCATTAAATTCATTAGTAAACAATTGGTCGTAGCTTACTACTGTTGTTTCCCCTAATTCAATTCCCAATTGGTCATAGGTGAATTAAATTAGGGTAAACGACAATACTCAGAGAGGTTGATTAATAGAATTAATCCACTGGAAATTCACACAATTAGTTTGATCATGTGAATCATATGAATTCAATCACTTTACAGTTCTGCCAATCCCAGGCAATTGATCATAGACAAGGGGCTGACTAACATTTAGAGTGATAAGTTCTAATAGCAAAAAAATAGTAAAGAGATTCAATAACTGGAAACAACGAGACATTCATTAATAATCAAAGATGGGGTACAAAGGACACAGTTACATCATAATCTTAGGCTAGGAGGACTAGCCACTCATGTTCATGAACAAACCAGAAAACCCTATAGAGAACATAAAGATTACAAAGGGATAAGAGATTTTACAAGTAGTATTCCCAATGACGATCTCTACGTCTTACAACAGTCAGACTCTCTCACACGACCTCTATCTCACTCAGAACCCTCAATATTCAGAAATATAGCAAAAGATACCTAAAGAGGGTTTTTAGCACTTATTTTATAAAGTTTCAAACTATTGACGCAGCTCACCACGGCCGTGCTGATAAGATGACCACGGCCGTGGTCCTTGCATAGTCTGGAGGTCCAATCTGCACGTATTTTGAGCACGGTCATGGTAAATGAACCACGACTGTGCTCAAAAAATTGACGCTGATGCAAAACTTCTAGTGATTCCTACTTGGCTGTGGTTGTTGCATCATGGCTGTGGTGACTTAGCACGCCCGTGCTAAGTCTACCACGACCGTGGTATTCCAGACAAAGGCAACTTTCCTTCAATTTATTTATTTTTAAGCTCTTTTCCTCAAGAAATCCCTGAATTTCCTGTCTTACACAAACTAGTGACAAACCGTGAGTTCTGCCAACAAACTAAGCTCAAATCATATGCAAATGACATCCAAACTGAGATAAAAATACAGTCAAAATCCGGTTTATCAACCTCCTCACACTTGAGCATTGCTTGCCCTCAAACAATTATTCTGAGTTAGACATCAAAATTGATTCTCCTTAGCCAAGAAATTGTAATAGAATTCCCAATTTATTTATACTGAAGAAAAGAAAATGATAAGAGCAAATACAACAGAATGCAGCAGGTTTCCTCTCGGGGTCTCTTAGGCCTAAACCTACACAAAAATTGATTTCCCAGGAGCCATGGTTCACTCATCTCTCCTTCTCTCAGTGTTTCAGGGTCAATAGAAAAGCTCTCCAATCATATTCAAATGAACATATTCACTAATCTATGCATCGATCAACTCAACTCAATTGGACTTTTACAATCAGAACAGATGAGGCATGATGAAGTGTAACGGGGCTAGGATTTTAATGATGGGCAGATATTGAAAGAAAAATGTTAGCAATGGGCTTTACAATCAATTTGTGTTCAGTGATCCAAAATCAAGAAGAAGCCAATGTTTATTTCTTCTTCTTCTTCTCTCTGTTTTTTTTTTAAATTTTCTCAACTCTCACTTCTTCTTTCTCCCTTTTTTTTTTGAAGGCCTTTGACCTTGATTTATTCATTGTATAGGAGAAGAAGTGAGACATACTGAGTCTTTTCTATTTCAGAATATCCTTCATTACATTGGTTTTCTCCTATCTTTCAGACCACCAAGCATATTGTACAGAAACTAACATAACAGGGTGTCTAAGAAATATTCACAAGGCTTAAAATAGGCAACTAAGTGAGATTGTATCACAAACTCTACATCTAGAAAAATGCCTAGACAATGCCTCAACAGTTTCAGAAAGTCGAAAGTCAATCAAGGATATGTATGCCAACATAGAAAATAAAACATGTCACTTAAATTGATTCCATATCATATTGAAGGACTTAAGGCTCAAATCTCCCATCTCTATGTTCAAGCTCAAGGGAAATAATCTAGTCGTCTAGTTTTGGTGCCAATGTTTCCCCTTTAGTGACCCTGCTGCTATATGATTTTATTTATTTTATTTTATTTTATTTTATTTTATTTTTATTTATTTATTTATTTATTTTTTTAGAGGGAAATTCTGCAACACAATTCTACAACTATTGAGGATCTAAAAATCACATCAGAACACAGAAGTAACATAACCACACAATGTCTCAAGAATGGGGAAAACAATCGTGACTCCCTTCCCCACACTTAATATATGCAGTGTCCTCAATGCATCCAAAATAGAAATGAAAAAAGGAAACAATGTAGGAAAATGAAAGAACTAGTAGAGTACGGTGCCATAAACAAAATAGACTGAAAGAACAAAATAAAAGTAAAAGAAAACAAAACCTAAGGAAATAGAAAAGCTCCTCAAGAAGGAGGAGGATCTGGGAAGAGACGATCCTAAAGCTGCCTCAAAAAGTCCATCTGAGCAGTGAATTGGTCAGCTATCATTTGTTGTTGTGTCTCAAATCGGGTGTCTTGATCATCCAACCTCTGCGTCACCCTAGTCTCCAAATCATCCAGTCTTTGGAGGATCTGGCTCATGTCAAATGTGGGTGGTGGCGGTGGTGCCTGATGCTGCTCTGTCGGCTGCTCCTCCTTGCCCAACTGCTGCTCTGCCATGCCTGGCTCCTGGGACTGGATCTTTGGCTCATCCTAATGTGGGTCAGGTGGCTCAACAAGGAAGAACTACTGGCCCTGGTGTCGAAGGATCCCCAGAGAAACCAAAGTGGATATGTCAATGTAAGAAACAGTCGTGCCATCTTGGGCTACCTTCATGAAGCCAAAGTGAGTAGCCAGCCCGGTGATGAATGATCCAACTGCAATGTGGCCAGTCTAGCTCTGAGAAACTCGTAATCTGATGGTGCGACAGTGTCTGATAAAGAGGAGGCTGGCATTACACCACCTTCCCCGAACCATGCACCATAAAGGGAAAAGGTCATTCCCAGTAATCATGCCAGTGCTCTCCTTGCGGCCATGGAGGGTCCCAGATAACCACTGATGGCACACCCGAAGTGCTGGGTCTCTGATGCCGCTGGCCTTTGAGATGCTAGGGATGAAGCAAGCCTATCCTGTAATCTCCCTTCAGAAGGCTGCTGGCCTTTAAGTTTTTGGGTGCCATCTCAAAGCACCCCTATACTCATCGGTCAGAATGGACTCCGGTGTCTCGAAACCTTAGACGACGTTGAAATTTGCCAACGTCATCTTTCGGACTTGTCCCATCATGAAAAAGGAGACCATGTGCGGAAGGGCTGGGTCATCTATCTGCGGTACCTCCTCATCCTCCATGTCGCCCTCATCCGCCTCCTGCTTTAGTGCAGGTGGGGGTGCAGGGTCCCACTCCTGGCATGTGGAGATGAAGTCAATAGTGGGACGTCTGTATGCCTGCTCTGTGATGTCCACTATCCTCTCCCATCCCACGGCTGTGAGGTATGCCATGACCCGCTACAGTAGACCATGCTCCTCTAGAAGTGTTGTGTCTAGGGCTCTAGTGGGATGATAGTCAAAGGTCCTCAGAACTGTGTACCGATCTATGTGCTCTGGTGGTACGGGAGTATCATAATGCGTAGGCTGAGCCCAGGGTGATGGCGTCGAGGTGGTGGATCAGGAAGTGATGATATGGATTGTGTGGAAGATGCTGCACCCTGTGGTGGCTGAGCCTGTGTGGTCAGAGCACGTTTCCCATGAGTGCGAGATAGGTCGTCACCTGCCATAACTGCACAAAAGAAGCATAACCCAAAAAAAATGCAGCAGTAAGGGTAGTGCAGAAAAAGAATGGCCATTGTGTGGCTGACCACGACTGTGGTAATATTGACCACGACCTTGGTAATAATTACCACGGCTGTGGTAAGAATTACCACGACTCTAGTAAGCCTTAGCACGGCTGTGGTAAACATGATCACGGCTATGGTAAAATTTTCCACGGCTGTGGTCTTTGTCAGAAAACAAGTTTTCTTCTATTTTTTTTTGAAATTAATATGACTAAAAAAAAAAGAAATTAACATATGGTGAATAAAAATGCATGCTGACAAATCATGGAAAGCTTACTCCAATGCTAGGGTTGCCAAGGGTGGGGGAGACAGAACAAAGAAAGTATGAGAGAACCACAGGTGGTGGTAACTGACCACCCCCATGACTATATATAGCGATGTGCGGACCATGGCCGTGGTGACTTGACCACGGCTGTGGTGAACCTCTGGTCTCCCTTTTTTCTTTTTTTAACTGGAGAACTTACCACGGCCGTGGTGAATGTTACCATGGCCATGGTCGTCTCTGACGTCCTCTTTACCAACTGTTCAAGAAGTAGTTGAACAATGGTAAATATATGAGTGAGTAGGTATGGGCCAGGTCATGAAATGGGAGATGCTCATGTAAAGAGAGTTTGTGTTCTCTTTAAATGAAGGGACCTTTAGCAACTGAAAAATGCATGTGAATGCTCTCTTATGGATATAGTTCAGTGTTAGAGTTGGGTCAGGTTCAGATGTCATGAAGAAAAAGAATATCAATGTTATGTTTTTGGGAACCTGACCCTTCTCTAACAACCTAGCCTATTCATAACAACCTAGAAAGATATGCAGTGAATTATTTATTTATTATTTTTTTACTGGACAACTAACCACGGTTGTGGTAAAAGTTACCACGACTGTCCAGTTTCACCACGGCCGTGCTTAACTTACCACGGTCGTGGTCGTATATGACGCCATTGGGAAAATCTGGGAGCAGAGCTGTGGTCAGTTAATACCACTGTTTGGCTTCTACCACCACGGCCGTGCTTAACTTAGCACAGCCATGGTCCCCACATGCAGACTGAAACAATAAGAAACTTAATCCTAGCTACAAAAAGAGAAAAGAAAAGAAAAGAAAAAAAAATGAATGTAACCTAAAGTTAATAAAATGAGAGGATACAATGGGTAATGAACCCAGCTCCCACAGGTTGCCTCCTGGGTAGCGCTTGTTTAACGTCCTGAGCCTGACGGATGAAAAGGGAACTCAGTTCATCCCTGGAAGTGCGCAATGAAGCGCACCTGTTGCAGACTTGCATCATATGTTTTCACTCTATGTCCATTTATTTTGAAGGTAGAACCATCTTCTTTCTGTAGCTCTAGTGTCCCAAAGGGGAACACTTTGTGTACAGTGTAAGGTCCATTCCACCTTGAGCGGAGTTTTCCAGGGAACAGGTGTAGGCGAGAGTTGTAAATGAGGACCTTCTCGCCTACATGGAACTGCCTCTGTCTAATACGAGCATCATGCCATTTTTTGGATCTCTGCTTGTAAATCTTGGCATTCTCGTATGATGCAAGATGGAACTCATCAAGTTCATTCAGTTGCATCAACCTGTTGGTACCTGCAAGCTCAGAATCAAAGTTTAGAAATTTCAGAGCCCACATGGCTCTGTGTTCTAACTCAACAGGTAAATGACAGTTTTTCCCAAACACAAGTCTGCAAAGAGACATCCCAATGGGAGTCTTAAAAGCAGTTTTGTAAGCCCAAAGTGCGTCATCTAATTTGATAGACCAATCTTTCCTAGACGCGCTTACAGTTTTTTCCAAAATCCTTTTCTACTCCCTATTGGAGAGCTCCACTTGACCACTTGTCTGTGGATGGTAAGGAGTAGAGACCTTGTGAGTTACTCCATATTTGGCCAAGAGCCCATCAAACAATTTGTTGCGGAAGTGAATACCACCATCACTAATGATTGCTCTAGGAGTGACAAATCTTGTAAAAATGTTTTTCTTCAGGAATTTAATCACACTCCTAGCATCATTAGTAGGCAGTGATATAGCTTCTACCCACTTTGATACATAGTCCATAACAACCAAGATATATTCATTACCAAAAGATTTGGGGAAAGGATCCATAAAGTCTATTCCCTACACATCAAACATCTCCACAACCAACATGTTATTTTGAGGCATCTCAAATCGCCTCGACAAAGCGCTAGTGCACTGACGTCTATCACAAGCCTTCACAAATGTATGTGCATCTTTGTAGAGGGAAGGCCAGTAAAAACCACACTGAAGCACTTTATGGGCGGTCCTCATAACGCCTGAGTGTCTGCCGGCTTCCAAAGAGTGACAATGGTTTAAGATGGAAATGACCTCATCGTAAGACACACACCGCCTTACCAGGTTGTCACCACACACCTTGTATAGAAAGGGGTCATCCTAAAAATACTTCCTTGCTTCTGATGTTAATCTCTTCTTCTACTGATAATTGAATTCAGGGGGAAATACTTGGCAGGCTAAATAGTTAACTATATCAGCATCGCATAGAGTGGGACATAATAGAAGCCTTCTCTTTCATGAAATTGGCTTTTAGAATAAAATTTAATACGAATATTAGGTACAAAAAAGGATGTTTCATTGAAAAAGACTTGATCTAGTTTGACAATAATACGAAATCAGATTTATACTGTGAATTATGAACAACTTTTTTCTCTTCTTGTTAGGTATACTAGCGGAACTGATGAAAGTGGGGTATGTGCTTTAAGAAGAGAATACGACTCTTTTAAAGAAGTATATTGTAAAAATATAAAATTAAAATTACAAATTATAAAAATACAACTCTTAATTCAAAGGAATTTACTAATATACAAGTACTTATTTTTTAAAAAATATTTTGTTAACAGGTTATAATTTTAGTTTTTTTAAAATACACTAATTAAAAGTATAACTTACTGACATATTCCTTTTGAAAGGTTGAAGCAAGATGAATCAGGACTCATGTATTTCTTTTGGAACATATTCGAGGTGCATGCACACCAAAAGGGAGAGGGATGTGTGATCTAGCGGAAGTTAACCTTCATCATTATCATCACGTTTTATCCTTAAAATCAGATTTGTCTAAAATGAGAGATTTATTTTAAAAAATAAAATAAGAAGTTATAATCATTAGTTGAATTTCTTTTTGTTGAAATTATAGTTAAATGGTATGCTCATATACTGAACATCTTAGTCTGAACTCTGAACCCGGGTAATGCCTAGTGAATTGGAAAATCAATAGGTGATATTTCAAATTGCAATCCTCTAATATATATATATATATATATATATATGAAGCCTGAGAATGCATGATTATTTATCTGCGGAGATTAAATAATATGTGTAGTTATTTAAATATTAATTATTAAATTTTCATTCAAATGATTATAATTTCTCACCTTTTTTCTAAAATGAATCGCTTTACGGCTAGATAATTTTTTTATCAAGATTTATAATAACACACGTATCCTCTTTTGACCAGATGATTAATAACACATATTTCATCCCTTTGTTGTTTTTTGGTCCAATCTATCCTTTTGTCATTAAGTAGACTAGACTATACATTTTTGTTTATTTTTATTTCAAAGCATGTTCAAGCCCAAACGTTGGGTGTTCTAAAGTGGGCTTACTACTAGTTCTATAAAGGAATATACCCGGTGGGGTTGTCCATAATTTCTATGCTAGTTCTGGCAAGCACAAGAGGGATTTATTGAAGGCACCTCCTGTTTTTTCCTGGTACATCCCATTAAAATTAATTAACAACTATACGGACTATTTTACCCTTTTTCCTTTTATAAAATACATTATGGATTGTATAATCCGTAATTGTATATAGTATTACGGATTCATCAATCCGTAATTATATAAAATACATTACGGATTGTATAATCCGTAATTGTATAAAGTATTACGGATTGTACAATCCGTAATACTATTAATACAATTACGGATTATGCAACCGTAAACATTCTAACACATTACGGATTGTGTAATCCGTAATACATTTGTATTACGGATTGAACAATCCGTAAGGCTTGTCCAGGGGCTCATAAAATTTATCGTCAAAGTTAAATTGTAATGACTGCGAGACATTCTGCGATCAGGCTGCAATTCTCAGTACATGGGAGGGCAGCTTATAATCAATGCTTATGTTATCAAAATTAACCGACTCCATATCCAAGGGATTCCAACCATCCGTATCATTGAGGACGTCACACCGCCATATCTGATCATACACGTCGTCTTTGTACCTAAAAAAACTTTTGAAATCCAAATAATTTCTTTCTCGATTTAGTAATTATTTTTTACATATACGTAAAAATAACAATTTCCATTTTAGTTAATAAGGACTCAATTCACGTACGGCATGCATGCATAACCAACTAAACTAAACTAATTAACGAAATTATAAAAGGTGGTGAGTATTACATACATACATGTTATCATAAGGTGGAGGCAATTGTTTGGAGCCAACGTCAAGCTTGACCTCAAGTATTAATAGCACCTGTGGAGTAACGGTTGACATGATTGGATAAATGGAAGTGTTCAAAGGGCATAGCTCCAATGAAGCAATGCAAGGGGTTGTGTTGCCACTTTTTACAAGGCACACGTCTATGCTTTCACTTTCACTTGACAGAGTGTGAATAACCTCCGTGATCCAGTAATCGAGACCAGTGAGATTGATTTTGGCCGCAAGATTGACTCCAATATACAGGTCGAAAGAAGGGTCTTCGTTTTTGTCATCATAATTTCCATATGAAAAGAAAGCCCTTATCAGTTACTTTTTTATGCATTACGGATTGCTCAATCCGTAATACATAAAAATGTATTACAGATTGCATAATCCGTAATATATTACGGATTGTGCAATCCGTAATACATTTTTATGTATTACGGATTATGCAATCCGTAATGCATAAAAATGTATTACGGATTGCACAATCCGTAATATAAATGTGTTACGGATTGTGCAATCCGTAATACATTTTTATGCATTACAGATTGCTCAATCCGTAATGCATAAAAATGTATTACGGATTAAACAATCCGTAATACAAATGTATTACGGATTGTTCAATCCATAATAATCAAACCATAACTTTGAATTTTGTATTCGAAGGGTAAAAAGGTTATGTTGGTTACGCAGAGAAGCAAGTGAAAGGATTAATAGAGACAGTGAGAAGGTGCGATGCAGTGAAGAGGAAGATGGCGAGAAGAAGAGAGTGAACGTGGAGAGAAGGGTAAGTTGGGAATTTTATAAGTCTTGGAGGTGCACCAAGCAAAAAATGGGGTGCCTTAAGTAATGCCCAGCACAAGAATCTCGTATGTTGCGAACGCAAGCCTCTGCATAAGAAACCACGCTAGGATTTATACACATTATATACTTAATAAAATAAAAGATAAATAACCTATTTAGTTCCTTAACTATGTATTTGTTGACAATTTAGTCCTTACATTTTGAAATGACCAATTTAGTCTACAACTGTGCAAATGTTGCAACAAATTAGTTCAACTGCTAAACATATTGACAATTTGGCCCTTAAAGTATGATACTTAATGTCAGAGTGGTCCTGATACTATATTACTTACTAACAAATTAGTCCACAATATACATGACTTATAATAAATAGTTTGACTAATTTATCGCAATATTTGCATATTTATGGACTAAATTAATCATTTCAAAAATTTATGGAGTAAATTGTAAGTAAATACATAGTTCATGGACTAAATAAACTATTTACCGTAAAATAAAATGGGAAACTTACCGAGTAATTGAGAAAGATAGTAAACTAAAAAATAATTCTAATTTTTCTTACAAATCTTCTTATACTTTAACAAAATTAAAAAGTATTTTTCCAAATAAAACTAAGTGTCATTTAAGGTTTTTTACAAGATTAAGAAAGACAATAAATAACTTAACGAGTAGAAATTTTTATTAAATTAACCTCATAAATTGTTGAAAAATTAATGCATGTAGTACTCAAAAAGCATCACATCAACTTTTTATCCAAAGAATGAATATAATTGTACCCATATGACTTAGGACCTCTAGACACATATGACCATGAACTCTTGGACCATACCTAGGAGGTCTCATCCAACTGGTGGTGAGCTGAACAGGTGTGAGCCCCTCAAAGATCTCGTGGCCTCATCAAAGAATGAAGGATTTAATTTATCTTAATTCAATTCCTAAGAAGATAATATTATTAGCTAACTTTGAATTAACATCCTATTAAGACCAAGGTGAGGCCCATGGACCTTATGGCCAATAGAATGTGCATATAAATGGTTAGATTCTTGAGGTAACATACATATTATTCTCATTTATTACTTTCATTTACTATATTGGAGTGATATATTACTTAAGTGTCAAAGTGCCCTTTTGCAAGTATCCACCCGCTTTGACTTGCGATGAAAGACAAGAGAGAATGCGAAGGTAGACACGAAGGATTCGGAGACACAAGAAAATGAGCAACAAAGTGAATAATAATAATAATAATAATAATAATAATAATAATAATAATAATAATAATAATAATAATAATAATAATAATAATAATATATATGCTTATTTGAGAATGTCTTATCTTAAAAAAATAATTAATAATATATATTTAAAATTCTTTATAAGTATTATACTCCTAGTAGCAGTAATGATATAATACATATAACTGTAAAATAAAATAAATAAAATGCTATAAATATAAAGTAAAAACATGTATATATTTTTTAAATTAAATAATTAAAATTTTGAAAATTTAAATTTTTAAGTTCAAGTAATATTTTTCTTCACAAATCAAATTAAAAACAAATCTATAATATTATATCATTTGAGTTAGTATTTTTTTTTTTATAAAATACATGTAAGATTTGTAAATTAAATTTTTTAATCATTCCTTTTATTTATTGTATATAAAGTATTGTAACTTAATTTATTTAATATGTAAAAGATCGTAAAAGTTATAAAGTATGTAAAAAAATTACATTTAATTATTTGTAGTAAATAAAATTCAATTTACTATAATCCAATATATAAAATAAATCATAGTAATTCATTTAAAAGAACAATTAAACATAGAAATAAATTTATAAATTACTATACATATTTATAACTATATATGCATTATATTAATGCAATTTACTATAACTAAATATGTAAAATAAAATGTGTAATGAGAAAAAAATGTTTATATTGATTTGTTAACATATATTTCATGGTAGTTTATTTTAAATAACAAATAAACATATAAATGAATAGACAATTTCCTATATATATTTATAACTATATAAATATTATATTAGTGCAATTTACTATAATTAAATATATAAAATAAAAAGTGTGATGAGAAAAGAATGTTTAGATTGACTTGTTATGAAATAATTCATAGTAGTTTATTTAAAATATCAATTAAATATTGAAATTAATAGATAAATTACTATGTAAATTTATAACTATATATGTTTTATATTAATTCAATTTACTATTAAATATAAAAATAAAAAGTGTGACGACAGAAAATGTTTATATTGATTTCATAACACAATTCATTGTGGTTTATTTAAAAAACAATTATGCATATAAATTAATAGATAAATTACTATATATGTATTATATTAATGCATTCACTATAATTAAATATATAAAATAAAATAGTTGATGAGAAAAGAATGTTTAGATTTATTTGTTATCAAATATTTCATAGCTTTTTATTTAAAATAACAATTAAACATAGAAATGAATAGATAAATAAATTACTATATATATTTATAGCAATATATGTATTATATTAATGCATTGTATTATATTCAAAAATATAAAATAAAACGTGTGCTGAGAATAGAATGTTTAGATAGATTTGTTAACACATACATTCATAGTGATTTATTTCAAATAACATTTAAACATAGAAATTAATAGATAAATTTCTATGTATAATCATAACATTATATGAATTATATTAATGTACATTATTAATATAATATTTTTTGAAGAGTATTAATGTAATAATATAAAACTTTAAATTATATAGTAATTCATGTATTATTTTCTATGTTTAATTTTTATTTCAAATAAACTACCATAAATTATTTTATAAAATATTTTTTGCCAAATAAAATAGAAAATAATTTTTTTGCCTATATTTTCCTAATAAATTTTATTAATATAAAAACTATATATTTAATTATATAGATATTATTCTATATAACCGCTAGAAGTGTTAGTACAATTGCACAAAGTTGTGTTCAAAACCCATGGCCATGGAAGAATTAAGCGATGACCTACTTGCTGAAATTCTTCACCGTTTACCACTTCATTTTCTTCTTCAATGCAAATCCGTTAGCAAACAACGATTCCTGAGTGTGATTTCTGATCCACGCTTCTTTCACCCACGTCTGACTCGTCACCAATTATCACCTGGTGCTTTTGAAACGCACACACAATTCCTCCTCTTTCACTTTGATTTCAATTCCAATTTCGAGAAGGTGATGCTTTTCTCCATAGATTCCAATAAAACACCTCATATATTAAAAGGGTCTGATTTTTTTCCTCCTTCGTGGCCTCAAGATCATGCTCGAGTTAGAGTGAGAGCCGCACATTACGACCTTCTCCTGTGCAGTAGTACTACTCAGAACAATTGTTACACTCACTATTTCGTATGCAACCCTTTTACAAAACAATACGTTGCTTTGCCACCAATACGTAGGAGTCTTACACTGGCTCGTGTCGGCTTCATCTGTGACCAATCTCTTTCAAGGTTTCGGGTTGTGCACATCCCCATCGATTGTTTTCAATACGTTTCAACATTTCGAGTAAACATGTTTTCGTCTGAGACAGGTAAATGGAGTGCTTCTACTGTTACCATCCCACATGATGACGAGGTTCTATTGTCACAGTCGTGTTCTAAGAACATTCTTGTCTGTGATGGGAAGTTTGTTTGGGTGATGAAGAAACACGGTCTTTTTGTGTGTGATCCCTTTAATGGTTGGAATTTCGAGTGGCGAATAATACCCATGCACAGAGGTTGTGCTTGGCTTCCTTTAGCCCATACAGAATGGGATGTATGCCATGGGATATGCAATGGCCGAGTTAAGACGTGTGTATTTTCAAGAAGAGATTCAGAATCTAGAGTTTTTGAACTCGTGAATTTTGAGGAAGAGACATGGTCCACCAGTGTGTATCGGTTTGATATGAGAGGAGTTAGTATCAACGATATTGAATTGTTGGCTTTTCACCCTAATTGTGAACATATGATATATTTTTATTCAAATAAAGGTGTTTTCTTGTGTGATTATAAAAACAAAAAACTGGAGTGTCTGTACACAGCAGCAGCGGATGAAGATATGTGTGTTCCGGGTAGTGTTATGTCACTTGTTCTCCCTGGATGGCCAACCCCAGTTCCTACCTTGAATGCAGCCAAGCTCCAAGAATAATGCAGCCAAGCTCTATGATGGCTCTCACTCATATTTATATGTAATCAAAGTTTAATTAATTGTTTTGTTTATTTTCATAAGAGGATGATTTGGAAATTTTGATTGTGCCGCATCTCTGTGTGCACATGTTATGTTGCATCTCTAATGTATCTCTTTGGTATTATTTTTAATTATGGTTCATCTGAATAGTTATGTTTGAGTTATTATTATTAATTATATATTCACCGTCTCTTTCGTCTTATTTCTTCCTCATTGTTTTTTCCTATTTATCTCTATTTACTCTTATCACATTATTTATCAAATCCATCACTTTCTTTCTGTTTATTTCTTCTCTCTTTCTTAATTCCACCCTTACACCCCAAAACTAGAGTGGATGTTTACCATTTTGCATGGTGCTATACAGTAGTTCACGCAACAAAATAGATGAAATCAAAATGAAAGAAAAGGTGCATGATCATTTAGGAATAGAGAAATACTAATTACAGGTTTGATTGTATAAATTCAATCAATATATTTCATACGTTTTATCAATTTTCTTTTTCGAATAACAATATATTGTATACAAACTTTGAAATTCAAAATAACAATATTGAAAAACTGTAATACATGTAAAGATTTGTTTTAATAGTTAATTATCATGAAAAAGTTGAAATTTAAGGATAATACAAGAAAATAATAGAAAATTTGCTATATTCTAAAGTACTTTAAAAGACTAAAACTACAACACAAAAATTATTAAGAAGACTCAATAATGTCATGAATTTGTATATACCTCTCTTAAAATTGAAAATGTATTTTGATAGGCCAAAATTAAAGGCAGGCACGCACATGAATTAATTAGAAATAATGTGAGATAATCTTATGACGTATGACAATAAATAAATGATTTTGTGTACATATCTAAGCACAGAATTTTAAAATAGATTTCTTACTAACTTATTATGATCCTGATTTAGGGTCACAAAATTAATATGACAAATAAAAATATAAAGAGGCATTTCACATGATATCACTTCATGAAAAATAAAAAAGACAATATGTGAAACATCCCCAAGAGTGTTGGCTGGAAACAAAGTCAGGTATCACATTAAAAAGCCGTATTTAGCAAGGCTTTTGGCGATTTAATTAGTTGGCATCTATCAAGCATGGGCTCTGACACGGACACCAGACACGACACTGACATGGACACTCTGACATGGCTAATGTCTAAAATATAGGACACGGAGACACCGCATATACACATAAAAAGAGAGACTATAATGAAATAAAATATGAGTAACATATAATAAAATATCTAAATTGATGGTATATTAATCTTTTTAAACCAACGTTATATGTTTTTTTTATGATAACAAGCCTCAAAAAAGGTGAGAGACATTATTTTTGTTAATATTTTATATTATATTTTAAGCTGACTTTTTCCAAAGTTAAAAAATGCATATTTTTTAAATAATATTAATGTGTATCCATCCATATGGGAATGCCCCTTCAAGTGTCCGAGTTGTGTAAAGGTGTCGGCTCAAGTGTCCAAGCCAACAAAAAATAATTTTTTAATTGGACACCTAATAAGAAGTGTCGGACAAGTGTCGAACAAGTGTCGGTGTCGGAAACGTGTCCAACACGGCGACACTTCAAACAAGAAAGGTGTCCGTGCTTCATAGGTTGGCATCCTTGAGGGAGTGAAGCTGCTTCCTCACTTCATCAAAGTAAAGACTATAGTTACTGTGAATCTGAGCAAGCACCATAATAGTTGGGTGTTCAGGAGAGCTTATATATATAGGTCATGTAGTGGGTGCTTCTTGTGTTATTTGTTTGAGCGGTTGAGCTTATACGGTTTGTGGCTTGGACTTGAAGATTGGAACTCGACAACTCTTTCTTGACTAAGAATGAAAGAAAACAACCAGGATTTTGAAAAGAAAAAAAAATCTTGTAATATTTGCATTTGTAGATAATAGGAATAGGAATACATTGAGGTTGAGATGCAGAGAAGAGGGTCAAGTCTCATGCATTGGATCATTCTTTCTTGTTTTTTATTCTTTTTGTAAGCTGATTTATCATCTAGTTTCTGGTTTAACAATCTTCCAAAGTGCGAAATCAATGACCCGACTTTCACCTCATAATTATATTTTTGGAATGTTTGATAGGTTCAACCTTATTTCACAAAGTTCCTGGCAGCTGCACTAGAGCTTCTCACATGTTGCTCCTGCTTAGTGGAAGTAGGTTGCCTTAATTAATCGTGTTCAGGTCTGGATCGATTTTATTTTTTAATTATGAGTTCCACCTTCTTTTTTTATTCCAATTTCAAATTGTCAGCTTTTTTTTTTTGTTTAGAAAAAAATTAGTCGACAGTTGTTTGGTGGTTTTTATTTCTTTTTAAATTGCATCCTAATCTGTCATCTGGTTTTCATAAAGTAGTGCATATTATAGAGCTTTGCTTGTCATGAGTATAACGATGTTTTACACATTGATGCAACCACGTGCTTGACTATTCTGAAGCCAAGTTAGGGAAAAAACTCTTATGAAGTTTTCCTCTAAAGTGAATAAGGTTACAATGCTTGGGAGGGAACTAGTTTTACTCTTAAATTTCAGTGAATTAAGATTACAATGCACTTTAAATTAAGGGTTTACATGCCTTTATTTGTTATAAGCCAATCTCTCTTTAGAACTTGTTAAAGTGTCCCCTTGGTGGTTAGTTAGGAAAACAGTTAACCGTACCTCACCATTTTTCTCTCAAAATAAATTACATTGATCGTGAATATAATAATGTAGAAATTTATTGATATATTAAAATAACAGAAAGGAACGTGTTTATATAAATTTTATTTTTATTTTGTAGACAAAAATAATTTTTTAAGTAATTAAGCTTTAAGTTTTATAATTCTTTTTTAACTCTTATCAATTTTTTGTTTAAAGGTTACATATTTTATTAAAAATTGAAATAAATAACATAAATAGAGTAATAATTAAAATAAATTGTAGTATAAAAAAATTCCAAAAAATAGTATAATAATTATGGATTTTTCCTTAATTAAAAGGGGATAAAGAAGGAATTGTATTAAAACAATGGGGATAAAAATTGAAAAATACTAATACGTTAAACTATGAGTTCAAACACAATTTCAACTACTATATAGAAATGTGCTACAATTCTTTTTCTTTTCGTCGAAGGCGGTACAAACATTGGTATGATACTTTATCATTTTTTATCTTCCTATCTTACATGCCTTCTCTCAAATTGGCTAAAAGACCTTTCTACTTTTTTTATTTTTATTATTTGTCTTTAATCAACTTGTTTGTACAAATTCATCGTGTCTGTCATCAAATAGACAATATCAAAAATGCATAAAGACAATATTCTACTTTATATGGGGTGTATTGTGGACAGCTTCTAAGGTGGACCACTATCATAAGTGGTCCACCATGTATCATTAATACTGGCCTTTAGATTAATCTAAGGTCCATCATCTTATTATGCACCCTCTACATCAGAATATTCCTCTTTTTACTCTCCATCCCTTTCCTTGGTCTCCGACAACCCCCCATCGCCTCCGGCTGTCGCATCGCACTCCAACTGTTCGGCATATTGCTTCCGGCGGCCCCATCACCACTGTAACAGCAACCCAATATGCATATTTTGCATCCACTCTCTTTCTGATTACATTTATAGAGGAAGCAGTGAGTGCACCCAAACCCAATCCAAAATATATGAATCTATAGTTAATTCGTTCTTCACCATGAGAAGTGGTTATCCTTCTTTTTCCTCTTCCAGTTGTTCGCGTTTCTAGTCATCGGTTCTCCGATCAAAATGCCTCGCGTCGCCGACGGATAAAGCCACTTGAGAAAGCTCCGACCACGGCTTCTCCTGTCGCCTTGGCACCCTCGACCTCGTACTCCTTGGAATTGGCGCTAGAGCCGACATCTTCATTATCACTAGCACCGTTGCTGACGACGTTGGACTTGGTACATCTCCATTTTTATTACAAAAACGTTGTTCCTTAAAGCACTTCAAAACCCAAATCAAGGTTGCCCCAAATGTAAACGATGGTTGGTGATTGTGTGCATTCAGATTTGGATTTTGGATCCCATAACTGCTGATGAAGAAAATCGATTAAAAAATAAGATCGGTGTAAAAAATGAAATCAATACAAATTCGTGATGAATCTTAGGAGAAATTGAAGAGGAGATTCTAACTTTCTGGTAATATTGCGATGAACACAAAAGAAAGCGGAAAAAAAATTACAGATCTAAAGAACTCATCGCGTCGATCTTAGCAGTGGCGACGTTCTAGGCAGGCGGCGGCGTCTAAGGTTAGAATGACAACATGGAGGCATCGTTGGAGGTCTCGACGGGGTTGCCGGAGGTCTCGGCCGGGTCGTCGGAGGTAGCAGAGGGATGCTAGTGGGGGGAGTAAAAAAGGGAAAGTTCCAATGTAGAGAGTGTATAGTAAGATGGTGGACATTAGATTAATCTAAAAGCCAATATTAACGATGCATGGTGGACCCCTTATGAAAGTGGTCCACCTTAGAGACAGTCGTGTATTGTGAATTAATTCTATTATAGGAACATTTGTCTTATTGTGTCTTTTTTTTAACACAATTACATTGATGTGGATCACCATATTTTTTTGCCTTTTTTTTCCCCTTTCACATGTCTTATTTTGTGTGCCCTTTTCACGCCTTTCAATTAATATTGATGAATAAATTAAAAAATTAAATACATATTTTTTAAATAATGTCATTTACAAATATTTGGAAACATATTAATTGATAGGTATTATTGTGAAATTGATTTTCTTGATTGGTATAATAACTACTATTCTTGTGGAAAAAAAACTTGATTAATAATTCAAATATGGAGATTCACAACAAGGAAATAATAAAGGGAAAAAAACTTGATTAATAATTCAAATAGGGGATTCACACCAAGGAAATAACAATAATACAAAATCAGATATATGCTGTGAATTATGAACAACTTTTTTCTCTTGTTGTTAGGTATACTAGCGGAACAGATGAAAGTGGGGCATGTGCTTTAAGAAGAGAATTCGACTCTTTTAAAGAATAATATTGTAAAAATATAAAATTATAAATAACTATTAATTCAAAGGAATTTATTAACATACAAGTACGTATTTTTAAAAAAAATATTATGTTAACAAGTTATAATTTTAGTTTTCTTAAATTACACTAATTAAAAGTATAACTTACTGACATATTCCTTTTGAAAGGTTGCAGCAAGATGAATCAGGGCTCATGTATTTCTTTAGAGCATCCACAATAGCAATCCTTTGCATTGGTTCTTAAGTTATTTTTTGTGAGTCCCATGTTGCCATATCATCTTTAAGAACCCTATCAACTTTTTACTCAAATGGTGAACTTACTAAGAACTTAAATTGGGTCCCACATATTACCCCACATGTTTATAATTTTATATTTATATATTTTTGCTTTAAAATAATAATTGATTTGTAATTTAATTTTGAAATAATAAATATGCCAAAAAGTATATATATATATTCTTCAAGCATAATTTGTTTCTTCGAAAATTAATAAATTAAAAAAAAAATACATTATATTAATTTTGGGTTCACAATAAATTTAAAATTAAGAAAAATACATAACAATAAATATCATCGTAAAATACATTTTAATTTGCATTTTCCTCATGTTGGAAACGTTCCCAAATGTGTTCCATCAAATCTGCTTGAAGTTGCTTATGAATTTCCTTTTGCCGCATGTGTGCCCTCCTTCTTAGATATGTTTCAAAATTGGAATGAGGACCATTAGATACTTCAGTGGTTGACATGTCGTTGTCTAGATGATCATAAGAATAATAAAAACTACTATCATATGTGTGTCGTTCATCCTCAACAATCATATTATGCAATATTATGCATGCATACATTATATCCTTCATTGTATCCATGTGCCAAGCACGTGCGGGGCCACGTATAATTGCAAATCGAGATTGGAGCACTCCAAAAGCCCGCTCGACATCCTTTCTAGTTGAATCTTGTCGTTGGATGAACAACTTTCTCTTATCTCCTAACGACATTGGGATAGTCTTGACAAACATAGCCTACTCAGGATATATTCCATCTGCTAGATAGTACCCCATATTATATTGGGTTCCATTCACCATATATTGCACCGTTGGAGCTTGTCCTTGCAAAACGTCATTAAACAAATTAGAATTAAATTGGTTTAAGACGTTTATATCATTTTTTGCACCTGCAACACCAAAAAAATGCATGCCAAATCCACAAGTCCTGTGATGCAACTGCTTCGAGCATAATTGTGGCTTTACCATGATCACCTTGAGTAAATTGACCTTTCCAAGCTACAGGAAAATTTTTCATTCCTAGTGCATACAATCAACTGAACCTAACATACCTAGAAAGCCACGTGCCTCCCCCATCAGTAGTAGGTGTTGAATGCCATTGTTGTTAGGTCTTCTCAAGTACTCAGCCCCAAATGTTTGGTTCACACCTCTTACAAATCTCTCTAGGCATTTTAGTGCAGTAGTTTCACCAATTCGAACATAGTCATCCACACTGTCAGCAGGTGATCCGTATGCCAATATACGAATAGCGGCAGTGCATTTCTGCAATGGTGAAAGACCCATTCTGCCAGCTGCATCGAACCTTGTTTGGAAGTACTCATCATGATTGCCCAGGGCATCTACAATTTGTTTAATTTTTTTGTCTAAAAGCCAAAAGGAAAAAGTTCTCCTAATGCTGCTGCCTCCTCGCCAATAATTGAAAGACGCGAACGATACTGCCTCTCTCTTTAATATGTTACTTTTAAGAAAAAAAATTATTTTTTTATTGCTATGAACTCGTTCGTCCACGCTGGCGATCCAATTACACACTACAACGGATGAACGTTGAACAATAAAATCGACCTTGCTATGAACAGTGGAACGAACCCCCGATAAAGGTGCTCTTAGAGGACATATTCGAGGTGCATGCACACCAAATAAGGGAGAGGGATATTTGATCTAGCGGAAGTTAACTTTCATTACTATCATCACATTTTATCCTTAAAATCAGAGTTGTCTAAAATGAGAGATTTATTTTAAAAAATAAAAATAAGAAGTTATAATCATTAGTTGAAATTTTATTGTTAAAATTATAGTTAAATGGTATGCTTATATACTGAACATCTTAGTCTGAACCCGGGTAATGCCTAGTGGATTGGAAAATCAATAGGTGATCTTTCAACTTGCAATCCGCTTATTAGATATATGAAACCTGAGAATGCATGATTATTTATTTGCGGAGATTAAATTATATGTGTCGTTACTTAAATATTAATTATTAAATTTCCATTCAAATGATTATAATTTCTCACCTTATTTGTTAAAATGAATCCCTCTATGGCTAAATGATTAATGACACATATTTCATCACTTCCTTGGTTTTTGGTCCAATCTATCCTTTTGTCATTAAGTAGACTAGACTATACATTTTTGTTTGTTTTATCTCAAAGCATATTCAAGCCTAAGCGTTGGGTGTTCTAAAGTGGGCTTACTACTAGTTCTATAAAGGAATATACCCGGTGCTTGTCCATAATTCCTTGGCAATTGTTAAATATACCCCAATTAATGGTTAAACATACCTCTTTTGTAATATTTTTTCCAAAATTATCCCCGGGTTCCATGCTCTTCACTCTAGGAGGCACTGTTTGTGCTTCTATCAAACGTGCCAATGAAAGTGTTTTATAAGATTAGTTAATAAATGCAAAATGACATAAATGGATATAATTAATTGTTTGACTGAAAAAGGTAAAAAAAGAATTGAAATAAATTAATGAGGATAAAAATAAAAAAAGAAAAAAATAGTAACTTATAAGCTAACTTATTTTTTTAAGCTACAAGTTAGAAGCTATTTTTTTTACAAGCAAAGAATTTTATTGGAAAAAAAAATGTCGGTAACACAAGATGTGTCAAGCTTACAAGTCATAAAAAAAAAAAAACATAAATAAGATAGATGCATAAAGCTTACAAGTCATCTATTTGCATATACCTCCCTACAAATCAGTAACAAAAAATGAATACAATATTGCATAAAGCTATAGCTTTTGTTGCAAATCTCACATGGCCAACAACCAAACTTACCAAACTCACATTACCCACACCAACAACAGAATAACCATGAGCTACCCACACCAGCAATAGAATTAACATGAGGTATCAACATTAACATGCAAAAATCGTAGAGATAGATCCCATAACATCTACCTGATCATATCATGACAAAATTTTCATTTCTTAATACAAAACTTGGCTACAGTAATAGACCAACCACCATACCAGTACACACTCTTCCATACTTTTCAAATCTAATAAATTTATAAAGTCTTTTTAAATGTTATAAATCTCTATTATATAAATCCATTAAAATCTAAACTACAAAATCTTGATTATAAAAGCCTTTTAAAAATTCTTATAAGTCATTACATTCTTACATAAATTTTTAAAATCTACATAACTTTTTTATACCAAGATAGTCTTTTAAAATCTTAATCCAATATTATACCTCCAAACCAATAACTTGTACGAATTCATGCTCACTACTCTACTAAGGATTTCCCACATAAGTAAATGTCTCAAATCAGTCTCCCAACCCTGCTAGTATTTGAACTAAAAAATCTATCTGCTTATCACTGATAAAAAAAAAAAAAAAACTAGTAACTTAAACATGATGTATAATTACAACGACAATAGAAACAAGCTTACGACATAAGATAAAGGACAAATAGTGTACAAAGAAGTAAACAAGAAAATCAAATTAATTATTTAAGTAGTCCAATGCTTTAGAGGAGTTGTCCAAGTCTAATCCTAAGGAACTGGTCTGCCAAAAGTGATTTCCCTTTCATAAGCTTTTTAGATACTTGATCCATGGTTGGGCGAGAACATGGATTTTCACTCAAACAAGAAAATGCCAAACTTGCAACCAAAATGACATCCCCAACAATTGATTTCAGAGGTTCAGGAGGTCTTTTGTGTAACACATCAATTAGTAGCAAATTACCCGTCGCTGAATATGAATATAACAATGAAGAAATGAGATCTCCTGGATGCTTCCCTGTAATGATTTCTAAAGAGAGCACTCCAAAACTGAATACATCACATTTCTCAGTCACTTCCATAGTTTGGACAAGTTTGCTATGGAATTAGGAATCCCTCCACTTAGTTGACATATGGAAAGATCAAGTTTATGTAAACACCTTAGTGTCCACATTTCTTGAGGGATGAAACCATGGAAAGAATTTGAAGAAAAGTTCAAAACATTTACTTTGGACATGTTACCGATTTGTGGGGGAATGGTCCCATAAAAGGAGTTGTTGTAGATATTTAGGCTGAGGAGGTTAGGGAAAGAGGAGAAGTTGAGGGTGTGAAGTGTACCTTTCAGTCCATAATCTGCAACATTTATGCTGGAGACAGAGTTGGATTTGTCACACTGAATTCCTTCCCATTTGCATGGACTAATGCCTGATCTCCATGTTGACAAGAGAGCTTGGCTGTAGCTGTCAAGCCTGTCTTTCCACTTTAGCATTGCATTAGCTTCACTGTTCGCTGCTGCAGCTTGATCACGAACAGTAACTGTGGTAGCAGCAGAGGCCAAAGAAACCATTTTGGAAAAACAAGCAAGTTGGGGTGAATAGCGTGTTAGAAACACCAAAAGAAACGAGAAAAGAATCCGCCAGCAGGCTAGAATCTTGATGGATACCATGGTTCAAGTATAACAGGGTTTATGTATCAAGAACACATTCAAAGGATTCAGATTCTTGTAAGTGGTTGGTGTATTGTGGTGACGACAGAAGTTGGAGCTAGGAGATGCTTATTAATGAGCACAGCTATTTAGTACGAATATTTTACACACGAAACTGTACGAAATCAAGAGAGAGGAAATTTTATTGGTTATAATGAGATAAAGGATAGAAATAATTCTGAAAAAGAAACAATAAACAGCTACGTGTTTTTGTACAAAGGTTCGTATCATTATTTTCATACCATCAAGCAATTCTCATAATGATGTAGCACAGTGGCCACCTGTGATATTACTACACTTTGAAAAGTGTGGCGCTAAGCCAATAGACATTTATGAACAAGGATTCAAAAAGAAAAAAAATTTATCCAAAAGATAGTATTGTTTTGGTTCCACTTATCGGAAATGCTTTTTGTCACTTGACTCACTTTTATGCGGGGGTGTACACAGTTTTTTGTTTTTTATTAATAAGAATCATAGATAATTCACGCACACCCTTATGTATTAAGAAATTTATAATAATTCACACACACCCTATTCAACCAAATAGAATTATACCCCCTTGGTGGATATATACAGTCTCGTTGAGCTAAGACTAATATTTAAAGTTTAGGTTCGATTTGTGATAATAGATTATTTAGATTGACTTATTTATTTAAATGAGCTCAATTGAAAACTTGAACTTGATATGTTAAAAAAAGTTTAAGTTTAATTTGTTTAATTCATTTATATATAACTTAATTATTTTTATTTTTATGATTTTTTAAATTATTTTTTAACTTTATTAATTTATCATTCAATAAATATTTTAATACTAAATGACAAGTTACAAATAGAAACATGTGCTCAAAATATGGTTTGTGGATTTAAAAAAAAAAAAAATCTAAACTACTATATTTTTCATAATGCCTAAATAAAAAAAACTCATAATTTCTTAACTACTACAAAAAAGAAACTTCAAATTTTAATATAATTTTATTTTTCTATTATATATATATATATATATATATAAACGATTTATTCACGAGTCATTAATAACAACTTTGTAAAGTTTAAATTTAACTTATTTAAATAATCGAGCTTAATCTCAAGATGGAATCTGTTTATTTAATTAAATAAATGAGATTAATTGAGCATTTAATGAATCAATCCTGAATAGTTCTCAAATAGTTCATCTCATTGTGTATATTATTGTTATTATTATTTAATTATATTTTATAAAAAATCTAAATTATTAATTTGATTAATTACAAATAAAAGGATATTTTAAATAAAAAAATATTTCAATAAGTATAATAATAATTTCATGAGAATGACAATACATAATCTCCTCCCCCTTCAACAAAACTCAATTTTCACATTTCAAATTGAAAATTATATGACCTTTTGTAACATTTAGTTAATAACATTCATAAAATTGTTACTATTTCTTAACAAATAACACTTTTCTAACATTTTAGAACACAAATGTTACCAAATCAACATTTTGTTAGACGGCCTTTCCAATATTGGTCTGACTTTGTATTTAATAAACAATTTTAATGATTTTGTAGTTTGTGTTCCAAATAAGTGATTTAACGGACAATTGACGAAATAATATTTTTCGCAACTTTTTGAAACCATAGGGGCAAACATTGCAAAAATAATTATTTGGGGCACTATCTGCAAAAATTTCAAACTTTGGAAGCAAAAATTGCAATCAAGTCTATATATAATTATACTTTCCTCTCTTTTTAATTAAACATAATATTTTTAGTATAATTTATTTTTCTTTCTAATTGTCTTTCCTTTTATAATTAGTTATTGATATTTGAGTGTGGGTATAGACATATATACATAGGAATTCATCGAGTATAGAGATAGAGATTAAAGTTACTAAGCCTGTAGGTATGAAATCTGCTACAATATTTTTCTCAAACACAAATACGAGGATAAATATTATATTACCATACTCATTATCATTATCATTATCATCCCTACTAAAGCAAATACTCTCATTATATTCTTGACAAACACGTAGATGTTAACATTACCTTTATAAAAAGAAAAAAGAAGTGATTATGTAGTTGTGGGCTTCTGGCCACTTTGGAACCTTTTTTTAGAATTGCTCGAGTAAGTGTATATAAATTTAATTTTACATTATTTAATTTTATGAAATTAATTTTAATTAAAATAAATTGAAATAAATTAATTTTTATTTAATTTTTATTTTAAATAATAAAATTTAATATATTTTATTTATTCTTCATTAAATATTATTTTAAAAACAAACTTGATTTTACTTTAATAAACCTAGATGTAAATTCTTTTAAAATCTTATTTATATACTATAAATATGAGTTTGGGAAATGTGAATGGGGTTCAAATGTCATTCTCTTAAAAAGTTACCGACTGAGCTAATAAGTGTAGTTAAAAATTGAGCTAATAAGTAGCTAATAAATTTAATAAGTAGTAAATATTTTTTTAATTAATCTCGTAACTCGTTTATAAAATTATGAAAATTTTGAGAAAACAATTATAGCATAGTATAAATTTAATTTTAATTTATTGTGAATATAAGATTTTACTTTATATCGTAGAAGTTATAAATTGCTGTTTTTGTTCCTCGCACGTAAAACACAAAAAGGCATAGAATCAAACACATTATAAATTCAGCATAATATTATACCTTTTTTGTTTTTTTTTTTTAAGAAATACCAACATTAATCTACATTCAGGCGTTATGACTTTACATTGTTTTCATTTTCTCATGTGATATGCTAGCTAATATCATTATGAAAAAAAAATATTCATAATATGTCGCTTGATTCAACTTATGAAGCAGTTAGTATATTTTAATAAAATTAAGCTATTAATATAGATATTATAAACTTATAATAATTGTAAAATTATATTAAAATGAAATTAATATAATAAGATAATATTATCACACAATTAATATAAAAATAATATTTACAATAACAAGTTAAATTTTATAAAATAAAAATTATATTAATAAAGACAAGTGTGACAACAAATTTTCAATAGATAAATAAATTAATAAATATTTTTTTATAATGTGTACTTGTGTCATCGGTAGAGTGGAGAAGAGAGTGTGTTTTCATGATAACAAGGTTTCAATTCAGATCTTAAATATTATGAATTGCTAGGTCCACCACTTCACTTATACATTTCGAAATATATGACTTTTATGTCGCTTTAGCTTTAAAAAGCTTTACTGCGCACTAGTCCAATAGGAATCACTAGTTTATTAGGAATAATATTATTTGTTACTAATTTGCGGTCTTAGATTTAGTCACAATTAAAGCCTATCATTCATTCTCGACTTATTTTATAAGAACCAAACTCAAATTCTCTCTCACTAACTTAACCTATATTGCCAGTTGAACTACTTGTTGAGTTACTTTTGTTCTCTTTTTATCGTAACAAGTCTGGACCCAAAATAAAAACCTTTGAAAATAATAAAATATTTATTAGGTAATAAATTACACCTCATTGACCAAAAAAGTTAAATTACTCTTATATAATACTACCTTCAGTTTTATATATAAGCTAGAAATATAAGACAAATCATTAAGAAATATATGACCTAGCTAGTGGTCTCTGAACCACTTTCATGATTCATGCATGCAACAATCTAATATAGTTTCTTGTCAATTTCTTTACCTCTTTCCAGTCAGATTTATATTATTGTCAATTTACATTTCCTATCTGTTTATTTTTCTGTCATTTGCATTCCCTTGAAGGGCAAATCTTGTCGTTTACACTTCACATTTCCATTTTTAAACAATTTTGATGTCAAATTGTGATTGACACCTGCAAATTACTAAAATCCTTCAAGATCGGCGGGAAGAGATTTCTTTCCAAGAATAATAACTAGAATTATCTGTAATATTTATATATTCTTGATCCAGTGGATTGAGAACACTCATGGTCTTTGATCTAAGACAAAAAAATAAAGATAAAAATATATTCTTGACATTTTTTCAATATAAAAATTTCTAAAAGAATAATTTAGAGTTTGGCACATTAATTTAAGCATAGATTGGAAAGACACGAAGATAATAAGCTTGTTCAGTTGCATCGCAATTTGAAGAGGAAAATGAGCTAATTTTCAGTGTGTTGCTCCCCCATGCATCAATATCACATTACAAAGCAAATTACTATAAAAACCAAACAACCGAAAAAAAAAAAAATAGAGATGAAATAACAAAGGGTCACAGCCAAGTGATAACATGAGATCCCAGTAGTAAAACATGCCTTTACATATGCATATCTGCATTAACATGATATCCTAACACAACTAACTCCAAGGAAAGTTTTCATTTGCGCCGAACTGTGATAGGACTTCTGACTACGTGCTTTCCATTTGTCCATAGCAATTCACCAAAACTATAATTTCCTCGCTTAGTTACACTTGTAGCCTGTACAGTAACCCTGAATGTCCTCTTTTCACCAATTTTCTTGAAACTCAAAGAATTGGGTACAACAGCAATGTTATATCCATGTAATTGGGCCTTTGCAAAATATGTGCTTGGTGGCCCAACATTGGTGACTGTGCGAGTAACAGTTACGGCATTTAAGCCAAGATTTGGCAATGTGATTGAAGGGTAGTTCAAGTCTGTTATACTGTGAGATCCTGCACAAGTGAATGTGCTGTTGAAATTGAGTGCCGAAATGAGTTGTTGGTCGTATCCGGAAGCACATAGAAAGTTCAAGTAATCAACAATGCTTAGATCATAAATAAGTCCAGGATCTATTGCAGAGTTAGGTTGCACATGTCCTGAACCATAAGCAAATGGGTCTGCCAATTTTTTATCAAACGCATCCCATATCGGTTTGTTGGTGTTATCTCTTGTGCTTGCTGCAAGGACATATATTTTAGGTAAGTTAGAAAATGCCAAAGAGAAGTATGTAGAATGGACAATACTAAATTTAGAAGTAGTCTACATATGCTTGAGAAGTATAGTATGATAGTCTATGTAGAATTTGAGAATTACTCAGTAGGTCTCTAAACTATTTAAAATTTTTTAATTAGGTCCCTAAACTTCAATTTATTTTTTAATTAGGTCTCTGTCGTTAATGGAGCTAACAGTAGCTAACGGTAGGGACCTAATTAAAAAATAAATAAAAGTTCAGGGATCCAATTGAAAAAAAAAAGTTCAAGGATCTAATTAAAAATTATCGAATAGTATAAGAACCTAAAGATTAATTTAACCTAAAAGATATAAAGTATGTAAAAAAATTACATTTAATTATTTGTAGTAAATAAAATTCAATTTAATATAATCCAATATATAAAATAAATCATAGTAATTCATTTAAAAGAACAATTAAACATAGAAATAAATTTATAAATTACTATACATATTTATAACTATATATGCATTATATTAATGCAACTTACTATAACTAAATTTGTAAAATAAAATGTGTAATGAGAAAAAAAATGTTTATATTGATTTGTTAACATATTTCATGGTAGTTTATTTTAAATAACAAATAAACATATAAATGAATAGATAGATTGCCAACCAGAAAGGTTGGCTTAATCTTTGGTTAGAATGTGATTCTCTGCTTGTTATAAAGGCTTTCAAATCTCCTAGCCTAGTTCCTTGGAGAATTAGAAATAGGTGGTTAAACTGTATAGACATCACTAGTAGGATGAACTTTAGATACTCCCATATATACCGTGAAGGCAACTTTTGTGCAGATAGACTGGCTTCTCATGGTCTTAGGATATAGGGTTTTTTTTGGTGGGATCTTCTCCCGAGTTGTATCCGGGTAGATTTCTTTCGGAATAGATTGGGTCTTCCGAACTTCAGGTTCAAATGATTGCTCTCATGGGTTTGGTGGATGCCCCCCCATGTTTTGTAACTCTTTACTTTCTTTATTTTATGAATTCATAGTGTGTGGCTTAGGCTATTATTATTTGCAGTGCCAACCTAGTTGGGATTGCAATTAGTATTGGTTCCTTTGCTCACATTTTCAGCCAAAAAAAAAAAAAAATATAAATGAATAGACAATTTCCTATATATATTTATAACTATATAAATATTATATTAATTCAATTTACTATAATTAAATATATAAAATAAAAAGTGTGATGAGAAAAGAATGTTTAGATTGAGTTGTTATGAAATAATTCATAGTAGTTTATTTAAAATATCAATTAAATATTGAAATTAATAGATAAATTACTATGTAAATTTATAACTATATATGTTTTATATTAATTCAATTTACTATTAAATATAAAAATAAAAAGTGTGACGACAGAAAATGTTTATATTGATTTCATAACATAATTCATTGTTGTTTATTTCAAAAACAATTATGCATATAAATTAATAGATAAATTACTATATATGTATTATATTAATGCATTCACTATAATTAAATATATAAAATAAAATAGTTGATGAGAAAAGAATGTTTAGATTTATTTGTTATCAAATATGTCATAGCTTTTTATTTAAAATAACAATTAAACATAGAAATGAATAGATAAATAAATTACTATATATATTTATAGCAATATATGTATTATATTAATGCATTGTATTAATTATATTCAAAAAAATAAAATAAAACGTGTGCTGAGAATATTTTTTGTAAAATATAAAATAAACGTATTAATTTTTATTTCAAATAAACTACCATAAATTTTTTTATAAAATATTTTTTGCCAAATAAAATAGAAAATAATAATTTTTTGCCTATATTTTAGTATATATTTTCCTAATAAATTTTATTAATATAAAAAATACATATTTAATTATATAGATATTGTTCTATATAACCGCTAGAAGTGTTGGTACAATTTGCACAAAGTTGTGTTCAAAACCCATGGCCATAGAAGAATTAAGCGATGACCTACTTGCTGAAATTCTTCACCGTTTACCACTTCATTTTCTTCTTCAATGCAAATCCGTTAGCAAACGACGATTCCTGCATGTGATTTCTGATCCACGCTTCTTTCACCCACGTCTGACTCGTCACCAATTATCACCTGGTGCTTTTGAAACGCACACACAATTCCTCCTCTTTCACTTTGATTTCAATTCCAATTTCGAGAAGGTGATGCTTTTCTCCATAGATTCCAATAAAACACCTCATATATTAAAAGGGTCTGATTTTTTTCCTCCTTCGTGGCCTCAAGATCATGCTCGACTTAGAGTGAGAGCCGCACATTACGACCTTCTCCTGTGCAGTAGTACTACTCAGAACAATTGTTACACTCACTATTTCGTATGCAACCCTTTTACAAAACAATACGTTGCTTTGCCACCAATACGTAGGAGTCTTACACTGGCTCGTGTCGGCTTCATCTGTGACCAATCTCTTTCAAGGTTTCGGGTTGTGCACATCCCCATCGATTGTTTTCGATACGTTTCAACATTTCGAGTAAACATGTTTTCGTCTGAGACAGGTGAATGGAGTGCGTCTACTGTTACCATCCCACATGATGACGAGGTTCTATTGTCACAGTCGTGTTCTAAGAACATTCTTGTCTGTGATGGGAAGTTTGTTTGGGTGATGAAGAAACACGGTCTTTTTGTGTGTGATCCCTTTAATGGTTGGAATTTCGAGTGGCGAATAATACCCATGCACAGAGGTTGTGCTTGGCTTCCTTTAGCCCATACAGAATGGGATGTATGCCATGGGATATGCAATGGCCGAGTTAAGACGTGTGTATTTTCAAGAAGAGATTCAGAATCTAGAGTTTTTGAACTCGTGAATTTTGAGGAAGAGACATGGTCCACCAGTGTGTATCGGTTTGATATGAGAGGAGTTAGTATCAACGATATTGAATTGTTGGCTTTTCACCCTAATTGTGAACATATGATATATTTTTATTCAAATAAAGGTGTTTTCTTGTGTGATTATAAAAACAAAAAACTGGAGTGTCTGTACACAGCAGCAGCGGATGAAGATATGAGAAAAACCTCATTAACCGCAGAAAAGGTTCATGGTATGGAAGACACTGAAAGTATCATAAGAAGGAGTCAGATTGTAAGAGCCCAACTGGCGCATGCAGTGTCAACCCCAGTTTCGAATGCTGTTGCGGACACGGACACCGAGGAGAAAAAGAAAGCCATGGAGATTCTGCAAGCCAAACTTCTCTGGGCGTCAGCATTTGCTCCTACAGATAACGGCGTCACCCCTTGTCCGTCTCCGTTGAGTGTTTGTTTTGCCCATCATGACAACGACAGCAGCAAGTATGATGGTCGGATGCATAGCTATCCGTACAGGAAGAATGGGCCGTACACGTGTCCAAAGTGCGGGCAGGTGTTTGAGACGTCCCAACGGTTTGCGGCGCACGTGAGTTCGAGTCACTACAAGTACGAGAGCAAGAGTGAGAGGAAGAAGAGACTGATGGCCAAAATCCGAAGGAGAAATCTCCGTATTGAATGGGTGAGTGGTGGACTCACTGTTGTTCCTGACGATGATCATGCTCCTAAAAACAACGTAATCAAAGTTTACATGTAATCACTCATATTTATATGTAATCAAAGTTTAATTATTTGATTTGTTTATTTTCATAAGAGCATGGTTTGGAAATTTTGATTGTGCCTCATGTCTGTGTGCAAATGTTATATTGCATCTCTAATGTATCTCTATGCTATTATTTTTAATTATGGTTTATCTGAATAGTTATGTTTGAGTTATTATTATTAATTATATATTCACTCTCTTTTCCGTCTTATTTCTACCTCATTTATTTTCCTATCTGTCTCTATTTACTCTTATCACATTATTTATCAAATCCATCACTTTTTTTCTGTTTATTTCTTCTCTCTTTCTAAATTCCACCCTAACACCCCAAAACTAGAGTGGATGTTTACCATTTTGCGTAGTGCTATACAGTAGTTCACGCAACAAAATAGATGAAATCAAAATGAAAGAAAAGGTGCACGATCATTTAAGAGTAGAGAAATACTAACAGGTTTGATTATATAAATTCAATCAATATATTTTATACGTTTTATTATTTTTCTTTTTCGAATAACAATATATTGTATACAAACTTTGAAATTCAAAATAACAATATTGAAAAACTGTAATGGATGTAAAGATTTATTTTAATAATTAATTATCATAAAAAAAGTTGAAATTTAAGGATAATACAAGAAAATAATAGAAAATTTGCTATATTCTAAAGTACTTTAAAAGACTAAAACTACAACACAAAAATTATTAAGAAGACTCAATAATGTCATGAATTTGTATATATCTCTCTTAAAATTTAAAATGTATTTTCATAGGCCAAAATTAAAGGCAGGCACATGAATTAGTTAGAAATAATGTGAGATAATATTATGACGTATGACAATAAATAAATGATTTTTTGTACTTATCTAAGCACACAATTTTAAAATAGATTTCTTACTAACTTATTATGATCCTGACTTAGGGTAGCAAAATTAATACGACAAATAAAAATATAAAGAGGCATTTCACATGATATCACTTCATGAAAAATAAAAAAAGACAATATCTGAAACATCCCCAAGAGTGTTGGCTGGAAACAAAGTCAGGCATCACATTAAAAAGCCGTATTTAGCAAGGCTGTTGGCGATTTAGTTGGCATCCCCAAGGGAGTGAAGCTGCTTCCTCACTTTATCAAAATAAAGACTAGTTGCTGTGAATCTGAGCAAGCAGCATAATAGTTGGGTGTTCGGGAGAGCTTATATATATATAGGTCATGAAGTGGGTGCTTCTTGTGTTATTTGTTTGAGCAGTTGAGCTTATAGGGTTTGTGGCTTGGACTTGAAGATTGGAACTCGACAACTCTTTCTTGACTAAGAATGAAAGAAAACAACCAGGATTTTGAAAAAAAAAAAAAAATCTTGTAATATTTGCATTTGTAGATAATAGGAAAAGGAATACATTGAGGGTGAGATGCAGAGAAGAGGATCAAGTCTCATGCATTGGATCATTCTTTCTTGTTTTTTCCTCTTTTTGTAAGCTGATTTATCATCTAGTTTCTGGTTTAACAATCTTCCAAGTGCCAAATCAATGACCAGACTTTCACCCCATAATTATATTTTTGGAATGTTTGATAGGTTCAACCCTATTTCACAAAGTTTCTGGCAGCTGCACTAGAGCTTCTCACATGTTGCTCCTGCTTAGCGGAAGTGGGTTGCCTTAATTGTGTTCAGGTCTGGATCGATTTTATTTTTAAATTATGAGTTCCATCTTCTTTTTTTGTTCCAATTTCAATTTGTCATCTTTTTTTGGTTAAAAAAAAATTAGTTGACAGTTGGTTGGTGGTTTTATTTCTTTTTAAATTGCATCCTAATCTGTCATCTGGTTTTCATAAAGTATTGCATATTATAGAGCTTTGTCTTCCATGAGTATAACGATGTTTTACACATTAATGCAACCACGTGCTTGACTATTCTGAAGCCAAGTTAGGAAAAAAGCTCTTCTCGAGTTTTCCTCTAAAAAGTGAATAAGGTATATTTACTCTTAAATTTTAGTGAATTAAGATTACAATGTACTTTAAATTAAGGGTGCACTTGCCTTTATTTGTTTTAGGCTAATCTCACTTTAGAACTAGTTGTTAAAGTGTCCCCTTGGTGTTTAGTTAGGAAAACAGTTAAATGTACCTCACCATTTCTCTCAAAATAAATTACATTGAGCGTCGATATAATAATGTAGAAATTGTTTGATATATTAAAATAACAGAAAAGAACATGTTTATATAATTTTTTATATAAATTTTATTTTTATTTTGTAGACAAAAATAGTTTTTTTAAGTAATTAAGTTTTAAGTTTTGTAATTATTTTTGAACTCTTATCAATTTTTTGTTTAAAGGTCACATATTTAATTAAAAATTGAAATAAATAACATAAATAGAGTAATAATTAAAATAAAGGGTAGTATAAAAAAAATTCCAAAAAATAGTATAATAATTATGGATTTTTCCTTAATTAAGAGAGGATAAAGAAGTAATTGTATTAAAACATTGAGGATAAAAATTGAAAAATACCAATAAGTTAAACAATAAGTTCAAAAACAATTTCAGCACTGTATAGAAATATGCTACAATTCTTTCTCTTTTCCTTGGAGGCGGTACAAACATTGGTACAATACTTTATCATTTTTTATCTTCCTATCTTACATGCCTTCTCTCCAATCATGTAAAAGACCTTTTTACCTTTTTTATTTTTTTTTACCTTTAATCAACTTGTTTGGATAACTTCATTGCGTCGGTCACCAAATAGACAATATCAAAAATGCATAAAGACTTTGGGATACTTGACTTTTTTCTATGCTTGATCAAAATGAATAAAGACAATATTTTGCTTTATGGGAGAGTATATTGTGAATTGATTCTATTATAGGAATATTTGTCTTATTGTATATTTTTTTAACATAATTGATGTGGATCACCATATTTTATGTCTTTTTTTTTTTCCTTTCTCATGTCTTATTTCATGTGCCTTTTCATGTCTTTCAATCAGTATTGATGAAGAAATTAAGAAATTAAATACATTTTTAAAAAAAATAATGTTATTTAGAAATATATATATTTGCAAACATATTACTTGATAGGTATTTTTGCGAAATTGATTTTCTTCATTGGTATAATAACTATTCTTGTGAAAAAAAGTTGATTAATAATTCAAACAGGGGGATTCACAAGAAGGAAATAACAAAGGAAAGGGCAAAGAAAAAGAGAACTAGAATTAGCTATTAAAATATTAAAAAATTGTGTTAGTTTCACTTTTCTTTATCCAAACCGTATCATTTTTTTGTTATCTTTTTCATTGACTTTTGTAACTTTTAATGTTTGTTAAAACATTCATAGAATCCTTTCAAATCTTATAAATGTATAAAGTTCTTTCAAATCTTATAAATCTATATCGATATCAATCTATTAAAATCCAAACTACAAAATATTGATTATAAAAGTATTTTAAAAAATTCTCATAAGTCATGACATTCTTATGTCTTTTAAAATCTACAGGAAGAACTTTTTTATGCCAAAATAAGCTATGTTCGACAAAATTAGTTAAAAAGTTAGATGGAAGCTGAAAAGTTAGTTGAAAGCTGAAAAGCTAGCTGGTAGCTAAAAACTGTTAAGCTAGCTTATTAAATCATAAGTGTTCGGTAAAACTATCCATTGAAGTAGCTGAAAAGTGTAAAAATGATAGAAATGGATATATTTATATGATATTTTATATAAATTTCAATTTTATTTTATGGATAATTATATATTTTGAGATGTTATAATTTTAATTTTTTAATTAATTTTGAACTCTTGTAATTTTTTATTTATAGATAAATTATTTTCATTACAATTTTAGTTTCAATTATTACAATTTTTCATATTAAGTATTCTACTATTACTCTTATACTATATCTTAAAATATTTTTAATCAAGTTTAAAATAAAGTAAAAAAACATACACTTAAGTAGACATTATATTTTTATCATGTTAATTAGCGTAATAGTTAAACTAAGTTGTCTAATATAAAATTATTCAAAAAAAAATCTAACATTTATCATTGTCAATTTTGTGAAGTAAAATATTGAAATAATAAATTAAATATTATAAATAGTACAATGGTTAAAATAAATAGTAATATAAAAAATGTAAAATATAATAACAAAAAATAAAATAAAACAAATAAATAATAGAACCATGTTTTATTTAAAAGGGGTAATAAGAAAATTTAATAAATATTTTAAAGATAAAAAAGGAATGAAATATAAAAAGTTAGAAGCTAGCGTTTTAAAAAACACTACAAAAAACGCTAGAAGCTACAAAAAAAACTTATTTACCGAATAATCAAACAAGCTTTTCAGCTAGTAAAAAAAGCTAGAAGCTAGCTGAAATGGCTTGCCAAACATAGCCATAGTGTTTTAAAATTCCAATTCAATACACCTCGAATCAATAACTTGTACGAATGCATGCTCGTACTCTCAGTCTCCCCCCCACCCCCCATATTTGAACCAGAAAATATAGCTGCTCAGTGTTTATCGCTGGTAAAAAACAAACAAACCAGTAACTTATACATGATGTATAAATTACAACAACAATAAAAACAAGCTTGCAACATAAGATAAAGGACAAATAGTGTACAAAGAAGAAAACAAGAAAACCAAATTAATTAGGCTGTGTTTGTATAAGGCCTTTGTTACGTTCAACGGAGAAGGAAAAATTTTATGCTCTCACGTTAGGTGCCTTGGAAAGTGGGAAAATGCTTTGGAATGTGTGAAACGGAAGTTTGTGGTGGTTTCCAAACACACACTTATTTAAGTAGTCCAATGCTTTAGAGGAGTTGTGCAAGTCTAATCATAGGGAACTGGTCTGTAAAAGGTGATTTCCCCTTCATAAGCTTTTTAGATACTTGATCCATGGTTGGGTGAGAACATGGATTTTCACTCAAACAAGAAAATGCCAAACTTGCAACCAAAATGACATCCCCAACAATTGATTTCAGAGGTTGAGGAGGTCTTTTGTCTAACACGTGGTCCAAGTGTGTGAACCAGGCTTCAGAATCTTAGTTGTCCCAGAATCAAAGACATGAGCTTCATATTGTGAATCCAAAACCACATTATTGCTCGATATGTCACGGTGAATTATTGGAGAAGAGCAATCATGATGCATATAGGATAAAGCTTTGGCCACACCGTTAACAGCATTGACCCTCATTTTCCAGTCAAATGCAATTGCTTTTGTGCCATTTTTTAGTATTTGATCCAAGCTACCCCCTTCCAAGAACTTGATGCGTAAAAATGCGTTCGCAAAGGGTAAGCGTACCCTACGCAGTGGTGACAGTGGACTCTAGGAGTCTGGATATCGAACCCAAAGGACCAGTCGTGTTCCCAAACAATTAATTTTGCAATGGTTAAACAATTCAATCAAGAATCAAATTTGGGAAAATAGAGTTCAATTGTTCAGTTCTTAAGAGCTAAGGATTAAGACAAGAAGATTAATGTGAGATAGTAAGATTGGAACGTCAAGGATTATGATTTTGCATGCATCCCTTTTTCCCTCATCTTGATCTCATTGAATGCTCATTAAATTCATTAGTAAACAATTGGTCGTAGCTTACTACTGTTGTTTCCCCTAATTCAATTCCCAATTGGTCATAGGTGAATTAAATTAGGGTAAACGACAATACTCAGAGAGGTTGATTAATAGAATTAATCCACTGGAAATTCACACAATTAGTTTGATCATGTGAATCATATAAATTCAATCACTTTACAGTTCTGTCAATCCCAGGCAATTGATCATAGACAAGGGGCTGACTAACATTTAGAGTGATAAGTTCTAATAGCAAAAAAATAGTAAAGAGATTCAATAACTGGAAACAACGAGACATTCATTAATAATCAAAGATGGGGTACAAAGGACACAGTTACATCATAATCTTAGGCTAGGAGGACTAGCCACTCATGTTCATGAACAAACCAGAAAACCCTATAGAGAACATAAAGATTACAAAGGGATAAGAGATTTTACAAGTAGTATTCCCAATGATGATCTCTACGTCTTACAACAGTCAGACTCTCTCACACGACCTCTATCTCACTCAGAACCCTCAATATTCAGAAACAGAGCAAAAGATACCTAAAGAGGGTTTTTAGCACTTATTTTATAAAGTTTCAAACTGTTGACGTAGCTCACCACGGCCGTGCTGATCAGATGACCATGGCCGTGGTCCTTGCATAGTCTGGAGGTCCAATCTGCACGTATTTCGAGCACGATCATGGTAAATGAACCACGACTGTGCTCAAAAAATTGACGCTGATGCAAAACTTCTAGTGATTCCTACTTGGCTGTGGTTGTTGCATCATGGCTGTGGTGACTTAGCACGCCCGTGCTAAGTCTACCACGACCGTGGTATTCCAGACAAAGGCAACTTTCCTTCAATTTATTTATTTTTAAGCTCTTTTCCTCAAGAAATCCCTGAATTTCCTGTCTTACACAAACTAGTGACAAACCGTGAGTTCTGCCAACAAACTAAGCTCAAATCATATGCAAATGACATCCAAAGTGAGATAAAAATACAGTCAAAATCCGATTTATCAACCTCCTCACACTTGAGCATTGCTTGCCCTCAAGCAATTATTCTGAGTTAGACATCAAAATTGATTCTCCCTAGCCAAGAAATTGTAATAGAATTCCCAATTTATTTATACTGAAGAAAAGAAAATGACAAGAGCAAATACAACAGAATGCAGCAGGTTTCCTCTCGGGGTCTCTTAGGCCTAAACCTACACAAAAATTGATTTCCCAGGAGCCATGGTTCACTCATCTCTCCTTCTCTCAGTGTTTCAGGGTCAATAGAAAAGCTCTCCAATCATATTCAAATGAACATATTCACTAATCTATGCATCGATCAACTCAACTCAATTGGACTTTTACAATCAGAACAGATGAGGCATGATGAGGTGTAACGGGGCTAGGATTTTAATGATGGGTAGATATTGAAAGAAAAATGTTAGCAATGGGCTTTACAATCAATTTGTGTTCAGTGATCCAAAATCAAGAAGAAGCCAATGTTTATTTCTTCTTCTTCTTCTCTCTGTTTTTTTTTTAAATTTTCTCAACTCTCACTTCTTCTTTCTCCCTTTTTTTTTTGAAGGCCTTTGACCTTGATTTATTCATTGTATAGGAGAAGAAGTGAGACATACTGAGTCTTTTCTATTTCAGAATATCCTTCATTACATTGGTTTTCTCCTATCTTTCAGACCACCAAGCATATTGTACAGAAACTAACATAACAGGGTGTCTAAGAAATATTCACAAGGCTTAAAATAGGGAACTAAGTGAGATTGTATCACAAACTCTACATCTAGAAAAATGCCTAAACAATGCCTCAACAGTTTCAAAAAGTCAAAAGTCAATCAAGGATATGTATGCCAACATAGAAAATAAAACATGTCACCTAAATTGATTCCATATCATATTGAAGGACTTAAGGCTCAAATCTCCCATCTCTATGTTCAAGCTCAAGGGAAATAATCTAGTCGTCTAGTTTTGGTGCCAATGTTTCCCCTTTAGTGACCCTGCTGCTATATGATTTTATTTATTTTATTTTATTTTATTTTTATTTATTTATTTATTTTTTTTTTTAGAGGGAAATTCTGCAACACAATTCTACAACTATTGAGGATCTAAAAATCACATCAGAACACAGAAGTAACATAACCACACAATGTCTCAAGAATGGGGAAAACAATCGTGACTCCCTTCCCCACACTTAATATATGCAGTGTCCTCAATGCATCCAAAATAGAAATGAAAAAAGGAAACAATGTAGGAAAATGAAAGAACTAGTAGAGTACGGTGCCATAAACAAAATAGACCGAAAGAACAAAATAAAAGTAAAAGAAAACAAAACCTAAGGAAATAGAAAAGCTCCTCAAGAAGGAGGAGAATCTGGGAAGAGACGATCCTAAAGCTACCTCAAAAAGTCCATCTGAGCAGTGAATTGGTCAGCTATCATTTGCTGTTGTGTCTCAAATCGGGTGTCTTGATCATCCAACCTCTGCGTCACCCTAGTCTCCAAATCATCCAGTCTTTGGAGGATCTGGCTCATGTCAAATGTGGGTGGTGGCGGTGGTGCCTGATGCTGCTCTATCGGCTGCTCCTCCTTGCCCAACTGCTGCTCTGCCATGCCTGGCTCCTGGGACTGGATCTTTGGCTCATCCTAATGTGGGTCAGGTGGCTCAACAAGGAAGAACTACTGGCCCTGGCGTCGAAGGATCCCCAGAGAAACCAGAGTGGATATGTCAATGTAAGAAACAGTCGTGCCATCTTGGGCTACCTTCATGAAGCCAAAGTGAGTAGCCAGCCCGGTGATGAATGATCCAACTGCAATGTGGCCAGTCTAGCTCTGAGAAACTCGTAATCTGATGGTGCGACAGTGTCTGATAAAGAGGAGGCTGGCATTACCCCACCTTCCCCGAACCATGCACCATAAAGGGAAAAGGTCATTCCCAGTAATCATGCCAGTGCTCTCCTTGCGGCCATGGAGGGTCCCAGATAACCACCGATGGCACACCCGAAGTGTTGGGTCTCTGATGCCGCTGGCCTTTGAGATGCTAGGGATGAAGCAAGCCTATCCTATAATCTCCCTTCAGAAGGCTGCTGGCCTTTAAGTTTTTGGGTGCCATCTCAAAGCACCCCTATACTCATTGGTCAGAATGGACTCCGGTGTCTCAAAACCTAAGACGACGTTGAAATTTGCCAACGTCATCTTTCGGACTTGTCCCATCATGAAAAAGGAGACCATGTACGGAAGGGCTGGGTCATCTATCTGCGGTACCTCCTCATCCTCCATGTCGCCCTCATCCGCCTCCTGCTTTAGTGCAGGTGGGGGTGTAGGGTCCCACTCCTGGCATGTGGAGATGAAGTCAATAGTGGGACGTCTGTATGCCTGCTCTGTGATGTCCACTATCCTCTCCCATCCCACGGCTGTGAGGTATGCCATGACCCGCTACAGTAGACCATGCTCCTCTAGAAGTGTTGTGTCTAGGGCTCTAGTGGGATGATAGTCAAAGGTCCTCAGAACTGTGTACCGGTCTATGTGCTCTGGTGGTACGGGAGTATCATAATGCGTAGGCTGAGCCCAGGGTGATGGCGTCGAGGTGGTGGATCAGGCAGTGGTGATGTGGATTGTGTGGAAGATGCTGCACCCTGTGGTGGCTGAGCCTGTGTGGTCAGAGCACGTTTCCCATGAGTGCGAGATAGGTCGTCACCTGCCATAACTGCACAAAAGAAGCATAACCCAAAAAAAAATGCAGCAGTAAGGGTAGTGCAGAAAAAGAATGGCCATTGTGTGGCTGACCACGACTGTGGTAATATTGACCACGACCTTGGTAATAATTACCACGGCTGTGGTAAGAATTACCACGACTCTAGTAAGCCTTAGCACGGTTGTGGTAAACATGATCACGGCTATGGTAAAATTTTCCACGGCCGTGGTCTTTGTCAGAAAACAAGTTTTCTTCTATTTTTTTTTTTTAAATTAATATGACTAAAAAAAAAAGAAATTAACATATGGTGAATAAAAATGCATGCTGACAAATCATGGAAAGCTTACTCCAATGCTAGGGTTGCCAAGGGTGGGGGAGACAGAACAAAGAAAGTATGAGAGAACCACAGGTGGTGGTAACTGACCACCCCCATGACTATATATAGCGATGTGCAGACCATGGCCGTGGTGACTTGACCACGGCTATGGTGAACCTCTGGTCTCCCTTTTTTCTTTTTTTAACTGGAGAACTTACCACGGCCGTGGTGAATGTTACCATGGCCGTGGTCGTCTCTGACGTCCTCTTTACCAACTGTTCAAGAAGTAGTTGAACAATGGTAAATATATGAGTGAGTAGGTATGGGCCAGGTCATGCAATGGGAGATGCTCATGTAAAGAGAGTTTGTGTTCTCTTTAAATGAAGGGACCCTTAGCAACTGAAAAATGCATGTGAATGCTCTCTTATGGATATGGTTCAGTGTTAGAGTTGGGTCAGGTTCAGATGTCATGAAGAAAAAGAATATCAATGTTATGTTTTTGGGAACCTGACCCTTCTCTAACAACCTAGCCTTATTCATAACAACCTAGAAAGATATGCAGTGAATTATTTATTTATTTATTTATTATTTTTTTACTGGACAACTAACCACGGTTGTGGTAAAAGTTACCACGACTGTCCAGTTTCACCACGGCCGTGCTTAACTTACCACGGTCGTGGTCGTATATGACGCCATTGGGAAAATCTGGGAGCAGAGCTGTGGTCAGTTAATACCACTGTTTGGCTTCTACCACCACGGCCGTGCTTAACTTAGCACAGCCATGGTCCCCACATGCGAACTGAAACAATAAGAAACTTAATCCTAGCTACAAAAAGAGAAAAGAAAAGAAAAGAAAAAAAAATGAATGTAACCTAAAGTTAATAAAATGAGAGGATACAATGGGTAATGAACCCAGCTCCCACAGGTTGCCTCCTGGGTAGCGCTTGTTTAACGTCCTGAGCCTGACGGATGAAAAGGGAACTCAGTTCATCCCTGGAAGTGCGCAATAAAGCGCACCTGTTGCAGACTTGCATCATATGTTTTCACTCTATGTCCATTTATTTTGAAGGTAGAACCATCTTCTTTCTGTAGCTCTAGTGTCCCAAAGGGGAACACTTTGTGTACAGTGTAAGGTCCATTCCACCTTGAGCGGAGTTTTCCAGGGAACAGATGTAGGCGAGAGTTGTAAATGAGGACCTTCTCGCCTACATGGAACTGCCTCTGTCTAATACGAGCATCATGCCATTTTTTGGATCTCTGCTTGTAAATCTTGGCATTCTCGTATGATGCAAGATGGAACTCATCAAGTTCATTCAGTTGCATCAACCTGTTGGTACCTGCAAGCTCAGAATCAAAGTTTAGAAATTTCAGAGCCCACATGGCTCTGTGTTCTAACTCAACAGGTAAATGACAGTTTTTCCCAAACACAAGTCTGCAAAGAGACATCCCAATGGGAGTCTTAAAAGCAGTTTTGTAAGCCCAAAGTGCGTCATCTAATTTGATAGACCAATCTTTCCTAGACGCGCTTACAGTTTTTTCCAAAATCCTTTTCAACTCCCTATTGGAGAGCTCCATTTGACCACTTGTCTGTGGATGGTAAGGAGTAGAGACCTTGTGAGTTACTCCATATTTGGCCAAGAGGCCATCAAACAATTTGTTGCGGAAGTGAATACCACCATCACTAATGATTGCTCTAGGAGTGACAAATCTTGTAAAAATGTTTTTCTTCAGGAATTTAATCACACTCCTAGCATCATTAGTAGGCAGTGATATAGCTTCTACCCACTTTGATACATAGTCCATAACAACCAAGATATATTCATTACCAAAAGATTTGGGGAAAGGATCCATAAAGTCTATTCCCTACACATCAAACATCTCCACAACCAACATGTTATTTTGAGGCATCTCAAATCGCCTCGACAAAGCGCTAGTGCGCTGACGTCTATCACAAGCCTTCACAAATGTATGTGCATCTTTGTAGAGGGAAGGCCAGTAAAAACCACATTGAAGCACTTTATGGGCGGTCCTCATAACGCCTGAGTGTCCGTCGGCTTCCAAAGAGTGACAATGGTTTAAGATGGAAATGACCTCATCGTAAGGCACACACCGCCTTACCAGGTTGTCACCACACACCTTGTATAGAAAGGGGTCATCCTAAAAATACTTCCTTGCTTCTGACGTTAATCTCTTCTTCTGCTGATAATTGAATTCAGGGGGAAATACTTGGCAGGCTAAATAGTTAACTATATCAGCATCGCATAGAGTGGGACATAATAGAAGCCTTCTCTTTCATGAAATTGGCTTTTAGAATAAAATTTAATACGAATATTAGGTACAGAAAAGGATGTTTCATTGAAAAAGACTTGATCTAGTTTGACAATAATACGAAATCAGATTTATACTGTGAATTATGAACAACTTTTTTCTCTTCTTGTTAGGTATACTAGCGGAACTGATGAAAGTGGGGTATGTGCTTTAAGAAGAGAATACGACTCTTTTAAAGAAGTATATTGTAAAAATATAAAATTAAAATTACAAATTATAAAAATACAACTCTTAATTCAAAGGAATTTACTAATATACAAGTACTTATTTTTTAAAAAATATTTTGTTAACAGGTTATAATTTTAGTTTTTTTAAAATACACTAATTAAAAGTATAACTTACTGACATATTCCTTTTGAAAGGTTGAAGCAAGATGAATCAGGACTCATGTATTTCTTTTGGAACATATTCGAGGTGCATGCACACCAAAAGGGAGAGGGATGTGTGATCTAGCGGAAGTTAACCTTCATCATTATCATCACGTTTTATCCTTAAAATCAGATTTGTCTAAAATGAGAGATTTATTTTAAAAAATAAAATAAGAAGTTATAATCATTAGTTGAATTTCTTTTTGTTGAAATTATAGTTAAATGGTATGCTCATATACTGAACATCTTAGTCTGAACTCTGAACCCAGGTAATGCCTAGTGAATTGGAAAATCAATAGGTGATATTTCAAATTGCAATCCTCTAATATATATATATATATATATATATATGAAGCCTGAGAATGCATGATTATTTATCTGCGGAGATTAAATAATATGTGTAGTTATTTAAATATTAATTATTAAATTTTCATTCAAATGATTATAATTTCTCACCTTTTTTCTAAAATGAATCGCTTTACGGCTAGATAATTTTTTTTATCAAGATTTATAATAACACACGTATCCTCTTTTGACCAGATGATTAATAACACATATTTCATCCCTTTGTTGTTTTTTGGTCCAATCTATCCTTTTGTCATTAGGTAGACTAGACTATACATTTTTGTTTATTTTTATTTCAAAGCATGTTCAAGCCCAAACGTTGGGTGTTCTAAAGTGGGCTTACTACTAGTTCTATAAAGGAATATACCCGGTGGGGTTGTCCATAATTTCTATGCTAGTTCTGGCAAGCACAAGAGGGATTTATTGAAGGCACCTCCCGTTTTTTCCTGGTACATCCCATTAAAATTAATTAACAACTATACGGACTATTTTACCCTTTTTCCTTTTATAAAATACATTACGGATTGTATAATCCGTAATTGTATATAGTATTACGGATTCATCAATCCGTAATTATATAAAATACATTACGGATTGTATAATCCGTAATTGTATAAAGTATTACGGATTGTACAATCCGTAATACTATTAATACAATTACGGATTATGCAACCGTAAACATTCTAACACATTACGGATTGTGTAATCCGTATTACGGATTGAACAATCCGTAAGGCTTGTCCAGGGGCTCATAAAATTTATCGTCAAAGTTAAATTGTAATGACTGCGAGACATTCTGCGATCAGGCTGCAATTCTCAGTACATGGGAGGGCAGCTTATAATCAATGCTTATGTTATCAAAATTAACCGACTCCATATCCAAGGGATTCCAACCATCCGTATCATTGAGGACGTCACACCGCCATATCCGATCATACAGGTCGTCTTTGTACCTAAAAAAGCTTTTGAAATCCAAATAATTTCTTTCTCGATTTAGTAATTATTTTTTACATATACGTAAAAATAACAATTTCCATTTTAGTTAATAAGGACTCAATTCACGTACGACATGCATGCATAACCAACTAAACTAAACTAATTAACGAAATTATAAAAGGTGGTGAGTATTACATACATACATGTTATCATAAGGTGGAGGCAATTGTTTGGAGCCAACGTCAAGCTTGACCTCAAGTATTAATAGCACCTGTGGAGTAACGGTTGACATGATTGGATAAATGGAAGTGTTCAAAGGGCATAGTTCCAATGAAGCAATGCAAGGGGTTGTGTTGCCACTTTTTACAAGGCACACGTCTATGCTTTCACTTTCACTTGACAGAGTGTGAATAACCTCCGTGATCCAGTAATCGAGACCAGTGAGATTGATTTTGGCCGCAAGATTGACTCCAATATACAGGTCGAAAGAAGGGTCTTCGTTTTTGTCATCATAATTTCCATATGAAAAGAAAGCCCTTATCAGTTACTTTTTTATGCATTACGGATTGCTCAATCCGTAATACATAAAAATGTATTACAGATTGCACAATCCGTAATATATTACGGATTGTGCAATCCGTAATACATTTTTATGTATTACGGATTATGCAATCCGTAATGCATAAAAATGTATTACGGATTGCACAATCCGTAATATAAATGTGTTACGGATTGTGCAATCCGTAATACATTTTTATGCATTACAGATTGCTCAATCCGTAATGCATAAAAATGTATTACGGATTAAACAATCCGTAATACAAATGTATTACGGATTGTTCAATCCGTAATAATCAAACCATAACTTTGAATTTTGTATTCGAAGGGTAAAAAGGTTATGTTGGTTACGCAGAGAAGCAAGTGAAAGGATTAATAGAGACAGTGAGAAGGTGCGATGCAGTGAAGAGGAAGATGGCGAGAAGAAGAGAGTGAACGTGGAGAGAAGGGTAAGTTGGGAATTTTATAAGTCTTGGAGGTGCACCAAGCAAAAAATGGGGTGCCTTAAGTAATGCCCAGCACAAGAATCTCGTATGTTCCGAACGCAAGCCTCTGCATAAGAAACCACGCTAGGATTTATACACATTATATACTTAATAAAATAAAAGATAAATAACCTATTTAGTTCCTTAACTATGTATTTGTTGACAATTTAGTCCTTACATTTTTGAAATGACCAATTTAGTCTACAACTGTGCAAATGTTGCAACAAATTAGTTCAACCGCTAAACATATTGACAATTTGGCCCTTAAAGTATGATACTTAATGTCAGAGTGGGTCCTGAAACTATATTACTTACTAACAAATTAGTCCACAATATACATGACTTATAATAAATAGTTTGACTAATTTATCACAATATTTGCATATTTATGGACTAAATTAATCATTTCAAAAATTTATGGAGTAAATTGTCAGTAAATACATAGTTCATGGACTAAATAAACTATTTACCGTAAAATAAAATGGGAAACTTACCGAGTAATTGAGAAAGATAGTAAACTAAAAAATAATTCTAATTTTTCTTACAAATCTTCTTATACTTTAACAAAATTAAAAAGTATTTTTCCAAATAAAACTAAGTGTCGTTTAAGGTTTTTTACAAGATTAAGAAAGACAATAAATAACTTAACGAGTAGAAATTTTTATTAAATTAACCTCATAAATTGTTGAAAAATTAATGCATGTAGTACTCAAAAAGCATCACATCAACTTTTTATCCAAAGAATGAATATAATTGTACCCATATGACTTAGGACCTCTAGACACATATGACCATGAACTCTTGGACCATACCTAGGAGGTCTCATCCAACTGGTGGTGAGCTGAACAGGTGTGAGCCCCTCAAAGATCTCGTGGCCTCATCAAAGAATGAAGGATTTAATTTATCTTAATTCAATTCCTAAGAAGATAATATTATTAGCTAACTTTGAATTAACATCCTATTAAGACCAAGGTGAGGCCCATGGACCTTATGGCCAATAGAATGTGCATATAAATGGTTAGATTCTTGAGGTAACATACATATTATTCTCATTTATTACTTTCATTTACTATATTGGAGTGATATATTACTTAAGTGTCAAAGTGCCCTTTTGCAAGTATCCACCCGCTTTGACTTGCGATGAAAGACAAGAGAGAATGCGAAGGTAGACACGAAGGATTCGGAGACACAAGAAAATTAACAACAAAGTGAATAATAATAATAATAATAATAATAATAATAATAATAATAATAATAATAATAATAATAATAATAATACATATGCTTATTTGAGAATGTCTTATCTTAAAAAAATAATTAATAATATATATTTAAAATTCTTTATAAGTATTATACTCCTAGTAGCAGTAATGATATAATACATATAACTGTAAAATAAAATAAAATGCTATAAATATAAAGTAAAAACATGTATATATTTTTTAAATTAAATAATTAAAATTTTGAAAATTTAAATTTTTTAAGTTCAAGTAATATTTTTCTTCACAAATCAAATTAAAAACAAATCTATAATATTATATCATTTGAGTTAGTATTTTTTTTTTTTATAAAATACATGTAAGATTTGTAAATTAATTTTTTTAATCATTCCTTTTATTTATTGTATATAAAGTATTGTAACTTAATTTATTTAATATGTAAAAGATCGTAAAAGTTATAAAGTATGTAAAAAAATTACATTTAATTATTTGTAGTAAATAAAATTCAATTTACTATAATCCAATATATAAAATAAATCATAGTAATTCATTTAAAAGAACAATTAAACATAGAAATAAATTTATAAATTACTATACATATTTATAACTATATATGCATTATATTAATGCAATTTACTATAACTAAATATGTAAAATAAAATGTGTAATGAGAAAAAAATGTTTATATTGATTTGTTAACATATATTTCATGGTAGTTTATTTTAAATAACAAATAAACATATAAATGAATAGACAATTTCCTATATATATTTATAACTATATAAATATTATATTAGTGCAATTTACTATAATTAAATATATAAAATAAAAAGTGTGATGAGAAAAGAATGTTTAGATTGACTTGTTATGAAATAATTCATAGTAGTTTATTTAAAATATCAATTAAATATTGAAATTAATAGATAAATTACTATGTAAATTTATAACTATATATGTTTTATATTAATTCAATTTACTATTAAATATAAAAATAAAAAGTGTGACGACAGAAAATGTTTATATTGATTTCATAACATAATTCATTGTGGTCTATTTAAAAAACAATTATGCATATAAATTAATAGATAAATTACTATATATGTATTATATTAATCCATTCACTATAATTAAATATATAAAATAAAATAGTTGATGAGAAAAGAATGTTTAGATTTATTTGTTATCAAATATTTCATAGCTTTTTATTTAAAATAACAATTAAACATAGAAATGAATAGATAAATAAATTACTATATATATTTATAGCAATATATGTATTATATTAATGCATTGTATTATATTCAAAAATATAAAATAAAACGTGTGCTGAGAATAGAATGTTTAGATAGATTTGTTAACACATACATTCATAGTGATTTATTTCAAATAACATTTAAACATAGAAATTAATAGATAAATTTCTATGTATAATCATAACATTATATGAATTATATTAATGTACATTATTAATATAATATTTTTTTGAAGAGTATTAATATAATACATATAAAACTTTAAATTATATAGTAATTTATGTATTATTTTCTATGTTTAATTTTTATTTCAAATAAACTACCATAAATTATTTTATAAAATATTTTTTGCCAAATAAAATAGAAAATAATAATTTTTTGCCTATATTTTAGTATATATTTTCCTAATAAATTTTATTAATATAAAAAATACATATTTAATTATATAGATATTGTTCTATATAACCGCTAGAAGTGTTGGTACAATTTGCACAAAGTTGTGTTCAAAACCCATGGCTATAGAAGAATTAAGCGATGACCTACTTGCTGAAATTCTTCACCGTTTACCACTTCATTTTCTTCTTCAATGCAAATCTGTTAGCAAACGACGATTCCTGCGTGTGATTTCTGATCCACGCTTCTTTCACCCACGTCTGACTCGTCACCAATTATCACCTGGTGCTTTTGAAACGCACACACAATTCCTCCTCTTTCACTTTGATTTCAATTCCAATTTCGAGAAGGTGATGCTTTTCTCCATAGATTCCAATAAAACACCTCATATATTAAAAGGGTCTGATTTTTTTCCTCCTTCGTGGCCTCAAGATCATGCTCGAGTTAGAGTGAGAGCCGCACATTACGACCTTCTCCTGTGCAGTAGTACTACTCAGAACAATTGTTACACTCACTATTTCGTATGCAACCCTTTTACAAAACAATACGTTGCTTTGCCACCAATACGTAGGAGTCTTACACTGGCTCGTGTCGGCTTCATCTGTGACCAATCTCTTTCAAGGTTTCGGGTTGTGCACATCCCCATCGATTGTTTTCGATACGTTTCAACATTTCGAGTAAACATGTTTTCGTCTGAGACAGGTAAATGGAGTGCTTCTACTGTTACCATCCCACATGATGACGAGGTTCTATTGTCACAGTCGTGTTCTAAGAACATTCTTGTCTGTGATGGGAAGTTTGTTTGGGTGATGAAGAAACACGGTCTTTTTGTGTGTGATCCCTTTAATGGTTGGAATTTCGAGTGGCGAATAATACCCATGCACAGAGGTTGTGCTTGGCTTCCTTTAGCCCATACAGAATGGGATGTATGCCATGGGATATGCAATGGCCGAGTTAAGACGTGTGTATTTTCAAGAAGAGATTCAGAATCTAGAGTTTTTGAACTCGTGAATTTTGAGGAAGAGACATGGTCCACCAGTGTGTATCGGTTTGATATGAGAGGAGTTAGTATCAACGATATTGAATTGTTGGCTTTTCACCCTAATTGTGAACATATGATATATTTTTATTCAAATAAAGGTGTTTTCTTGTGTGATTATAAAAACAAAAAACTGGAGTGTCTGTACACAGCAGCAGCGGATGAAGATATGTGTGTTCCGGGTAGTGTTATGTCACTTGTTCTCCCTGGATGGCCAACCCCAGTTCCTACCTTGAATGCAGCCAAGCTCCAAGAATAATGCAGCCAAGCTCTATGATGGCTCTCACTCATATTTATATGTAATCAAAGTTTAATTAATTGTTTTGTTTATTTTCATAAGAGGATGGTTTGGAAATTTTGATTGTGCCGCATCTCTGTGTGCACATGTTATGTTGCATCTCTAATGTATCTCTTTGGTATTATTTTTAATTATGGTTCATCTGAATAGTTATGTTTGAGTTATTATTATTAATTATATATTCACCGTCTCTTTCGTCTTATTTCTACCTCATTGTTTTTTCCTATTTATCTCTATTTACTCTTATCACATTATTTATCAAATCCATCACTTTCTTTCTGTTTATTTCTTCTCTCTTTCTTAATTCCACCCTTACACCCCAAAACTAGAGTGGATGTTTACCATTTTGCATGGTGCTATACAGTAGTTCACGCAACAAAATAGATGAAATCAAAATGAAAGAAAAGGTGCATGATCATTTAGGAATAGAGAAATACTAATTACAGGTTTGATTGTATAAATTCAATCAATATATTTCATACGTTTTATCAATTTTCTTTTTCGAATAACAATATATTGTATACAAACTTTGAAATTCAAAATAACAATATTGAAAAACTGTAATACATGTAAAGATTTGTTTTAATAGTTAATTATCATGAAAAAATTGAAATTTAAGGATAATACAAGAAAATAATAGAAAATTTGCTATATTCTAAAGTACTTTAAAAGACTAAAACTACAACACAAAAATTATTAAGAAGACTCAATAATGTCATGAATTTGTATATACCTCTCTTAAAATTGAAAATGTATTTTGATAGGCCAAAATTAAAGGCAGGCACGCACATGAATTAATTAGAAATAATGTGAGATAATCTTATGACGTATGACAATAAATAAATGATTTTGTGTACATATCTAAGCACAGAATTTTAAAATAGATTTCTTACTAACTTATTATGATCCTGATTTAGGGTCACAAAATTAATATGACAAATAAAAATATAAAGAGGCATTTCACATGATATCACTTCATGAAAAATAAAAAAGACAATATGTGAAACATCCCCAAGAGTGTTGGCTGGAAACAAAGTCAGGTATCACATTAAAAAGCCGTATTTAGCAAGGCTTTTGGCGATTTAATTAGTTGGCATCTATCAAGCATGGGCTCTGACACGGACACCAGACACGACACTGACATGGACACTCTGACATGGCTAATGTCTAAAATATAGGACACGGAGACACCGCACATAAAAAGAGAGACTATAATGAAATAAAATATGAGTAACATATAATAAAATATCTAAATTGATGGTATATTAATCTTTTTAAACCAACGTTATATTTTTTTTTTATGATAACAAGCCTCAAAAAAGGTGAGAGACATTATTTTTGTTAATATTTTATATTATATTTTAAGCTGACTTTTTCCAAAGTTAAAAAATGCATATTTTTTAAATAATATTAATGTGTATCCATCCATATGGGAGTGCCCCTTCAAGTGTCCGAGTTGTGTAAAGGTGTCGGCTCAAGTGTCCAAGCCAACAAAAAATAATTTTTTAATTGGACACCTAATAAGAAGTGTCGGACAAGTGTCGAACAAGTGTCGGTGTCGGAAACGTGTCCAACACGGCGACACTTCAAACAAGAAAGGTGTCCGTGCTTCATAGGTTGGCATCCTTGAGGGAGTGAAGCTGCTTCCTCACTTCATCAAAGTAAAGACTATAGTTGCTGTGAATCTGAGCAAGCACCATAATAGTTGGGTGTTCGGGAGAGCTTATATATATAGGTCATGTAGTGGGTGCTTCTTGTGTTATTTGTTTGAGCGGTTGAGCTTATACGGTTTGTGGCTTGGACTTGAAGATTGGAACTCGACAACTCTTTCTTGACTAAGAATGAAAGAAAACAACCAGGATTTTGAAAAGAAAAAAAAATCTTGTAATATTTGCATTTGTAGATAATAGGAATAGGAATACATTGAGGTTGAGATGCAGAGAAGAGGGTCAAGTCTCATGCATTGGATCATTCTTTCTTGTTTTTTATTCTTTTTGTAAGCTGATTTATCATCTAGTTTCTGGTTTAACAATCTTCCAAAGTGCGAAATCAATGACCCGACTTTCACCTCATAATTATATTTTTGGAATGTTTGATAGGTTCAACCTTATTTCACAAAGTTCCTGGCAGCTGCACTAGAGCTTCTCACATGTTGCTCCTGCTTAGCGGAAGTAGGTTGCCTTAATTAATCGTGTTCAGGTCTGGATCGATTTTATTTTTTAATTATGAGTTCCACCTTCTTTTTTTGTTCCAATTTCAAATTGTCAGCTTTTTTTTTTTGGTTTAGAAAAAAATTAGTCGACAGTTGATTGGTGGTTTTTATTTCTTTTTAAATTGCATCCTAATCTGTCATCTGGTTTTCATAAAGTAGTGCATATTATAGAGCTTTGCTTGTCATGAGTATAACGATGTTTTACACATTGATGCAACCACGTGCTTGACTATTCTGAAGCCAAGTTAGGGAAAAAACTCTTATGAAGTTTTCCTCTAAAGTGAATAAGGTTACAATGCTTGGGAGGGAACTAGTTTTACTCTTAAATTTCAGTGAATTAAGATTACAATGCACTTTAAATTAAGGGTTTACATGCCTTTATTTGTTATAAGCCAATCTCTCTTTAGAACTTGTTAAAGTGTCCCCTTGGTGGTTAGTTAGGAAAACAGTTAACCGTACCTCACCATTTTTCTCTCAAAATAAATTACATTGATCGTGAATATAATAATGTAGAAATTTATTTATATATTAAAATAACAGAAAGGAACGTGTTTATATAAATTTTATTTTTATTTTGTAGACAAAAATAATTTTTTAAGTAATTAAGCTTTAAGTTTTATAATTCTTTTTTAACTCTTATCAATTTTTTGTTTAAAGGTTACATATTTTATTAAAAATTGAAATAAATAACATAAATAGAGTAATAATTAAAATAAATTGTAGTATAAAAAAATTCCAAAAAATAGTATAATAATTATGGATTTTTCCTTAATTAAAAGGGGATAAAGAAGGAATTGTATTAAAACAATGGGGATAAAAATTGAAAAATACTAATACGTTAAACTATGAGTTCAAACACAATTTCAACTACTATATAGAAATGTGCTACAATTCTTTTTCTTTTCGTCGAAGGCGGTACAAACATTGGTATGATACTTTATCATTTTTTATCTTCCTATCTTACATGCCTTCTCTCAAATTGGCTAAAAGACCTTTCTACTTTTTTTATTTTTATTATTTGTCTTTAATCAACTTGTTTGTACAAATTCATCGTGTCTGTCATCAAATAGACAATATCAAAAATGCATAAAGACAATATTCTACTTTATATGGGGTGTATTGTGGACAGCTTCTAAGGTGGACCACTATCATAAGTGGTCCACCATGTATCATTAATACTGGCCTTTAGATTAATCTAAGGTCCATCATCTTATTATGCACCCTCTACATCAGAATATTCCTCTTTTTACTCTCCATCCCTTTCCTTGGTCTCCGACAACCCCCCATCGCCTCCGGCTGTCGCGTCGCACTCCAACTATTCGGCATATTGCTTCCGGCGGCCCCATCACCACTGTAACAGCAACCCAATATGCATATTTTGCATCCACTCTCTTTCTGATTACATTTATAGAGGAAGCAGTGAGTGCACCCAAACCCAATCCAAAATATATGAATCTATAGTTAATTCGTTCTTCACCATGAGAAGTGGTTATCCTTCTTTTTCCTCTTCCAGTTGTTCGCGTTTCTAGTCATCGGTTCTCCGATCAAAATGCCTCGCGTCGCCGACGGATAAAGCCACTTGAGAAAGCTCCGACCATGGCTTCTCCTGTCGCCTTGGCACCCTCGACCTCGTACTCCTTGGAATTGGCGCTAGAGCCGACATCTTCATTATCACTAGCACCGTTGCTGACGACGTTGGACTTGGTACACCTCCATTTTTATTACAAAAACGTTGTTCCTTAAAGCACTTCAAAACCCAAATCAAGGTTGCCCCAAATGTAAACAATGGTTGGTGATTGTGTGCATTCAGATTTGGATTTTGGATCCCATAACTGCTGATGAAGAAAATCGATTAAAAAATAAGATCGGTGTAAAAAATGAAATCAATACAAATTCGTGATGAATCTTAGGAGAAATTGAAGAGGAGATTCTAACTTTCTGGTAATATTGTGATGAACACAAAAGAAAGCGGAAAAAAAATTACAGATCTAAAGAACTCATCGCGTCGATCTTAGCAGTGGCGACGTTCTAGGCAGGCGGCGGCGTCTAAGGTTAGAATGACAACATGGAGGCATCGTTGGAGGTCTCGACGGGGTTGCCGGAGGTCTCGGCCGGGTCGTCGGAGGTAGCAGAGGGATGCTAGTGGGGGGAGTAAAAAAGGGAAAGTTCCAATGTAGAGAGTGTATAGTAAGATGGTGGACATTAGATTAATCTAAAAGCCAATATTAACGATGCATGGTGGACCCCTTATGAAAGTGGTCCACCTTAGAGACAGTCATGTATTGTGAATTAATTCTATTATAGGAACATTTGTCTTATTGTGTCTTTTTTTTAACACAATTACATTGATGTGGATCACCATATTTTTTTGCCTTTTTTTCCCCCTTTCACATGTCTTATTTTGTGTGCCCTTTTCACGCCTTTCAATTAATATTGATGAATAAATTAAAAAATTAAATACATATTTTTTAAATAATGTCATTTACAAATATTTGGAAACATATTAATTGATAGGTATTATTGTGAAATTGATTTTCTTGATTGGTATAATAACTACTATTCTTGTGGAAAAAAAACTTGATTAATAATTCAAATATGGAGATTCACAACAAGGAAATAATAAAGGGAAAAAAACTTGATTAATAATTCAAATAGGGGATTCACACCAAGGAAATAACAATAATATGAAATCAGATATATGCTGTGAATTATGAACAACTTTTTTCTCTTGTTGTTAGGTATACTAGCGGAACCGATGAAAGTGGGGCATGTGCTTTAAGAAGAGAATTCGACTCTTTTAAAGAATAATATTGTAAAAATATAAAATTATAAATAACTATTAATTCAATGGAATTTATTAACATACAAGTACGTATTTTTTAAAAAAATATTATGTTAACAAGTTATAATTTTAGTTTTCTTAAATTACACTAATTAAAAGTATAACTTACTGACATATTCCTTTTGAAAGGTTGCAGCAAGATGAATCAGGGCTCATGTATTTCTTTAGAGCATCCACAATAGCAATCCTTTGCATTGGTTCTTAAGTTATTTTTTGTGAGTCCCATGTTGCCATATCATCTTTAAGAACCCTATCAACTTTTTACTCAAATGGTGAACTTACTAAGAACTTAAATTGGGTCCCACATATTACCCCACATGTTTATAATTTTATATTTATATATTTTTGCTTTAAAATAATAATTGATTTGTAATTTAATTTTGAAATAATAAATATGCCAAAAAATATATATATATTCTTGAAGCATAATTTGTTTCTTCGAAAATTAATAAATTAAAAAAAAATACATTATATTAATTTTGGGTTCACAATAAATTTAAAATTAAGAAAAATACATAACAATAAATATCATCGTAAAATACATTTTAATTTGCATTTTCCTCATGTTGGAAACGTTCCCAAATGTGTTCCATCAAATCTGCTTGAAGTTGCTTATGAATTTCCTTTTGCCGCATGTGGGCCCTCCTTCTTAGATATGTTTCAAAATTGGAATGAGGACCATTAGATACTTCAGTGGTTGACATGTCGTTGTCTAGATGATCATAAGAATAATAAAAACTACTATCATATGTGTGTCGTTCATCCTCAACAATCATATTATGCAATATTATGCATGCATACGTTATATCCTTCATTGTATCCATGTGCCAAGCACGTGCGGGGCCACGTATAATTGCAAATCGAGATTGGAGCACTCCAAAAGCCCGCTCGACATCCTTTCTAGTTGAATCTTGTCGTTGGATGAATAACTTTCTCTTATCTCCTAACGACATTGGGATAGTCTTGACAAACGTAGCCTACTCAGGATATATTCCATCTGCTAGATAGTACCCCATATTATATTGGGTTCCATTCACCATATATTGCACCGTTGGAGCTTGTCCTTGCAAAACGTCATTAAACAAATTAGAATTAAATTGGTTTAAGACGTTTATATCATTTTTTGCACCTGCAACACCAAAAAAATGCATGCCAAATCCACAAGTCCTGTGATGCAACTGCTTCGAGCATAATTGTGGCTTTACCATGATCACCTTGAGTAAATTGACCTTTCCAAGCTACAGGAAAATTTTTCATTCCTAGTGCATACAATCAACTGAACCCAACATACCTAGAAAGCCACGTGCCTCCCCCATCAGTAGTAGGTGTTGAATGCCATTGTTGTTAGGTCTTCTCAAGTACTCAGCCCCAAATGTTTGGTTCACACCTCTTACAAATCTCTCTAGGCATTTTAGTGCAGTAGTTTCACCAATTCGAACATAGTCATCCACACTGTCAGCAGGTGATCCGTATGCCAATATACGAATAGCGGCAGTGCATTTCTGCAATGGTGAAAGACCCATTATGCCAGCTGCATCGAACCTTGTTTGGAAGTACTCATCATGATTGCCCAGGGCATCTACAATTTGTTTAATTTTTTTGTCTAAAAGCCAAAAGGAAAAAGTTCTCCTAATGCTGCTGCCTCCTCACCAATAATTGAAAGACGCGAACGATACTGCCTCTCTCTTTAATATGTTACTTTTAAGAAAAAAAATTATTTTTTTATTGCTATGAACTCGTTCGTCCACGCTGGCGATCCAATTACACACTACAATGGATGAACGTTGAACAATAAAATCGACCTTGCTATGAACAGTGGAACGAACCCCCGATAAAGGTGCTCTTAGAGGACATATTCGAGGTGCATGCACACCAAATAAGAGAGAGGGATATTTGATCTAGCGGAAGTTAACTTTCATTACTATCATCACATTTTATCCTTAAAATCAGAGTTGTCTAAAATGAGAGATTTATTTTAAAAAATAAAATAAGAAGTTATAATCATTAGTTGAAATTTTATTGTTAAAATTATAGTTAAATGGTATGCTTATATACTGAACATCTTAGTCTGAACCCGGGTAATGCCTAGTGGATTGGAAAATCAATAGGTGATCTTTCAACTTGCAATCCGCTTATTAGATATATGAAACCTGAGAATGCATGATTATTTATTTGCGGAGATTAAATTATATGTGTCATTACTTAAATATTAATTATTAAATTTTCATTCAAATGATTATAATTTCTCACCTTATTTGTTAAAATGAATCCCTCTATGGCTAAATGATTAATGACACATATTTCATCACTTCCTTGGTTTTTGGTCCAATCTATCCTTTTGTCATTAAGTAGACTAGACTATACATTTTTGTTTGTTTTATCTCAAAGCATATTCAAGCCTAAGCGTTGGGTGTTCTAAAGTGGGCTTACTACTAGTTCTATAAAGGAATATACCCGGTGCTTGTCCATAATTCCTTGGCAATTGTTAAATATACCCCAATTAATGGTTAAACATACCTCTTTTGTAATATTTTTTCCAAAATTATCCCCGGGTTCCATGCTCTTCACTCTAGGAGGCACTGTTCGTGCTTCTATCAAACGTGCCAATGAAAGTGTTTTATAAGATTAGTTAATAAATACAAAATGACATAAATGGATATAATTAATTGTTTGACTAAAAAAGGTAAAAAAAGATTTGAAATAAATTAATGAGGATAAAAATAAAAAAATAAAAAAATAGTAACTTATAAGCTAACTTATTTTTTTAAGCTACAAGTTAGAAGCTATTTTTTTTACAAGCAAAGAATTTTATTGGAAAAAAAATGTCGGTAACACAAGATGTGTCAAGCTTACAAGTCATAAAAAAAAAAACATAAATAAGATAGATGCATAAAGCTTACAAGTCATCTATTTGCATATACCTCCCTACAAATCAGTAACAAAAAATGAATACAATATTGCATAAAGCTATAGCTTTTGTTGCAAATCTCACATGGCCAACAACCAAACTTACCAAACTCACATTACCCACACCAACAACAGAATAACCATGAGCTACCCACACCAGCAATAGAATTAACATGAGGTATCAACATTAACATGCAAAAATCGTAGAGATAGATCCCATAACATCTACCTGATCATATCATGACAAAATTTTCATTTCTTAATACAAAACTTGGCTACAGTAATAGACCAACCACCATACCAGTACACACTCTTCCATACTTTTCAAATCTAATAAATTTATAAAGTCTTTTTAAATGTTATAAATCTCTATTATATAAATCCATTAAAATCTAAACTACAAAATCTTGATTATAAAAGCCTTTTAAAAATTCTTATAAGTCATTACATTCTTACATAAATTTTTAAAATCTACATAACTTTTTTATACCAAGATAGTCTTTTAAAATCTTAATCCAATATTATACCTCCAAACCAATAACTTGTACGAATGCATGCTCACTACTCTACTAAGGATTTCCCAGATAAGTAAATGTCTCAAATCAGTCTCCCAACCCCGCTAGTATTTGAACTAAAAAATCTATCTGCTTATCACTGATAAAAAAAAAAAAAACTAGTAACTTAAACATGATGTATAATTACAACGACAATAGAAACAAGCTTACGACATAAGATAAAGGACAAATAGTGTACAAAGAAGTAAACAAGAAAATCAAATTAATTATTTAAGTAGTCCAATGCTTTAGAGGAGTTGTCCAAGTCTAATCCTAAGGAACTGGTCTGCCAAAAGTGATTTCCCTTTCATAAGCTTTTTAGATACTTGATCCATGGTTGGGCGAGAACATGGATTTTCACTCAAACAAGAAAATGCCAAACTTGCAACCAAAATGACATCCCCAACAATTGATTTCAGAGGTTCAGGAGGTCTTTTGTGTAACACATCAATTAGTAGCAAATTACCCATCGCTGAATATGAATATAACAATGAAGAAATGAGATCTCCTGGATGCTTCCCTGTAATGATTTCTAAAGAGAGCACTCCAAAACTGAATACATCACATTTCTCAGTCACTTCCATAGTTTGGACAAGTTTGCTATGGAATTAGGAATCCCTCCACTTAGTTGACATATGGAAAGATCAAGTTTATGTAAACACCTTAGTGTCCACATTTCTTGAGGGATGAAACCATGGAAAGAATTTGAAGAAAAGTTCAAAACATTTACTTTGGACATGTTACCGATTTGTGGGGGAATGGTCCCATAAAAGGAGTTGTTGCAGATATTTAGGCTGAGGAGGTTAGGGAAAGAGGAGAAGTTGAGGGTGTGAAGTGTACCTTTCAGTCCATAATCTGCAACATTTATGCTGGAGACACAGTTGGATTTGTCACACTGAATTCCTTCCCATTTGCATGGACTAATACCTGATCTCCATGTTGACAAGAAAGCTTGGCTGTAGCTGTCAAGCCTGTCTTTCCACTTTAGCATTGCATTAGCTTCACTGTTCGCTGCTGCAGCTTGATCACGAACAGTAACTGTGGTAGCAGCAGAGGCCAAAGAAACCATTTTGGAAAAACAAGCAAGTTGGGGTGAATAGCGTGTTAGAAACACCAAAAGAAACGAGAAAAGAATCCGCCAGCAGGCTAGAATCTTGATGGATACCATGGTTCAAGTATAACAGGGTTTATGTATCAAGAACACATTCAAAGGATTCAGATTCTTGTAAGTGGTTGGTGTATTGTGGTGACGACAGAAGTTGTAGCTAGGAGATGCTTATTAATGAGCACAGCTATTTAGTACGAATATTTTACACACGAAACTGTACGAAATCAAGAGAGAGGAAATTTTATTGGTTATAATGAGATAAAGGATAGAAATAATTCTGAAAAAGAAACAATAAACAGCTACGTGTTTTTGTACACAGGTTCGTATCATTATTTTCGTACCATCAAGCAATTCTCATAATGATGTAGCACAGTGGCCACCTGTGATATTACTACACTTTGAAAAGTGTGGCGCTAAGCCAATAGACATTTATGAACAAGGATTCAAAAAGAAAAAAAAATTATCCAAAAGATAGTATTGTTTTGGTTCCACTTATCGGAAATGCTTTTTGTCACTTGACTCACTTTTATGCGGGGGTGTACACAGTTTTTTGTTTTTTATTAATAAGAATCATAGATAATTCACGCACACCCTTATGTATTAAGAAATTTATAATAATTCACACACACCCTATTCAACCAAATAGAACTATACCCCCTTGGTGGATATATACAGTCTCGTTGAGCTAAGACTAATATTTAAAGTTTAGGTTCGATTTGTGATAATAGATTATTTAGATTTGACTTATTTATTTAAATGAGCTTAATTGAAAACTTGAACTTGATATGTTAAAAAAAGTTTAAGTTTAATTTGTTTAATTCATTTATATATAACTTAATTATTTTTATTTTTATGATTTTTTAAATTATTTTTTAACTTTATTAATTTATCATTCAATAAATATTTTAATACTAAATGACAAGTTACAAATAGAAACATGTGCTCAAAATATGGTTTGTGGATTTAAAAAAAAAAAAAAATCTAAACTACTATATTTTTCATAATGCCTAAATAAAAAAAAACTCATAATTTCTTAACTACTACAAAAAAGAAACTTCAAATTTTAATATAATTTTATTTTTCTATTATATATATATATATATATATATATATATATATATATAAACGATTTATTCACGAGTCATTAATAACAAGTTTGTAAAGTTTAAATTTAACTTATTTAAATAATCGAGCTTAATCTCAAGATGGAATCTGTTTATTTAATTAAACAAATGAGATTAATTGAGCATTTAATGAATCAATCCTGAATAGTTCTCAAATAGTTCATCTCATTGTGTATATTATTGTTATTATTATTTAATTATATTTTATAAAAAATCTAAATTATTAATTTGATTAATTACAAATAAAAGGATATTTTAAATAAAAAAATATTTCAATAAGTATAATAATAATTTCATGAGAATGACAATACATAATCTCCTCCCCCTTCAACAAAACTCAATTTTCACATTTCAAATTGAAAATTATATGACCTTTTGTAACATTTAGTTAATAACATTCATAAAATTGTTACTATTTCTTAACAAATAACACTTTTCTAACATTTTAGAACACAAATGTTACCAAATCAACATTTTGTTAGACGGCCTTTCCAATATTGGTCTGACTTTGTATTTAATAAACTATTTTAATGATTTTGTAGTTTGTGTTCCAAATAAGTGATTTAACAGACAATTGACGAAATAATATTTTTCGCAACTTTTTGAAACCATAGGGGCAAACATTGCAAAAATAATTATTTGGGGCACAATCTGCAAAAATTTCAAACTTTGGAAGCAAAAATTGCAATCAAGTCTATATATAATTATACTTTCCCCTCTTTTTAATTAAACATAATATTTTTAGTATCATTTATTTTTCTTTCTAATAGTCTTTCCTTTTATAATTAGTTATTGATATTTGAGTGTGGGTATAGACATATATACATAGGAGTTCATCGAGTATAGAGATAGAGATTAAAGTTACTAAGCCTGTAGGTATGAAATCTGCTACAATATTTTTCTCAAACACAAATACGAGGATAAATATTATATTACCATACTCATTATCATTATCATTATCATCCCTACTAAAGCAAATACTCTCATTATATTCTTGACAAACACGTAGATGTTAACATTACCTTTATAAAAAGAAAAAAGAAGTGATTATGTAGTTGTGGGCTTCTGGCCACTTTGGAACCTTTTTTTAGAATTGCTCGAGTAAGTGTATATAAATTTAATTTTACATTATTTAATTTTATGAAATTAATTTTAATTAAAATAAATTGAAATAAATTAATTTATATTTAATTTTTATTTTAAATAATAAAATTTAATATATTTTATTTATTCTTCATTAAATATTATTTTAAAAACAAACTTGATTTTACTTTAATAAACCTAGATGTAAATTCTTTTAAAATCTTATTTATATACTATAAATATGAGTTTGGGAAATGTGAATGGGGTTCAAATGTCATTCTCTTAAAAAGTTACCGACTGAGCTAATAAGTGTAGTTAAAAATTGAGCTAATAAGTAGCTAATAAATTTAATAAGTAGTAAATATTTTTTTAATTAATCTCGTAACTCGTTTATAAAATTATGAAAATTTTGAGAAAACAATTATAGCATAGTATAAATTTAATTTTAATTTATTGTGAATATAAGATTTTACTTTATATCGTAGAAGTTATAAATTGCTGTTTTTGTTCCTCGCACGTAAAACACAAAAAGGCATAGAATCAAACACATTATAAATTCAACATAATATTATACCTTTTTTGTTTTTTTTTTTAAGAAATACCAACATTAATCTACATTCAGGCGTTATGACTTTACATTGTTTTCATTTTCTCATGTGATATGCTAGCTAATATCATTATGAAAAAAAAAATTCATAATATGTCGCTTGATTCAACTTATGAAGCAGTTAGTATATTTTAATAAAATTAAGCTATTAATATAGATATTATAAACTTATAATAATTGTAAAATTATATTAATATGAAATTAATATAATAAGATAATATTATCACACAATTAATATAAAAATAATATTTACAATAACAAGTTAAATTTTATAAAATAAAAATTATATTAATAAAGACAAGTGTGACAACAAATTTTCAATAGATAAATAAATTAATAAATATTTTTTTTATAATGTGTACTTGTGTCATCGGTAGAGTGGAGAAGAGAGTGTGTTTTCATGATAACAAGGTTTCAATTCAGATCTTAAATATTATGAATTGCTAGGTCCACCACTTCACTTATACATTTCGAAATACATGACTTCATGTCGCTTTAGCTTTAAAAAGCTTTACTGCGCACTAGTCCAATAGGAATCACTAGTTTATTAGGAATAATATTATTTGTTACTAATTTGCGGTCTTAGATTTAGTCACAATTAAAGCCTATCATTCATTCTCGACTTATTTTATAAGAACCAAACTCAAATTCTCTCTCACTAACTTAACCTATATTGCCAGTTGAACTACTTGTTGAGTTACTTTTGTTCTCTTTTTATCGTAACAAGTCTGGACCCAAAATAAAAACCTTTGAAAATAATAAAATATTTATTAGGTAATAAATTACACCTCATTGACCAAAAAAGTTAAATTACTCTTATATAATACTACCTTCAGTTTTATATATAAGCTAGAAATATAAGACAAATCATTAAGAAATATATGACCTAGCTAGTGGTCTCTGAACCACTTTCATGATTCATGCATGCAACAATCTAATATAGTTTCTTGTCAATTTCTTTACCTCTTTCCAGTCAGATTTATATTATTGTCAATTTACATTTCCTATCTGTTTATTTTTCTGTCATTTGCATTCCTTTGAAGGGCAAATCTTGTCGTTTACACTTCACATTTCCATTTTTAAACAATTTTGATGTCAAATTGTGATTGACACCTGCAAATTACTAAAATCCTTCAGGATCCGCGGGAAGAGATTTCTTTCCAAGAATAATAACTAGAATTATCTGTAATATTTATATATTCTTGATCCAGTGGATTGAGAACACTCATGGTCTTTGATCTAAGACAAAAAAATAAAGATAAAAATATATTCTTGACATTTTTTCAATATAAAAATTTCTAAAAGAATAATTTAGAGTTTGGCACATTAATTTAAGCATAGATTGGAAAGACACGAAGATAATAAGCTTGTTCAGTTGCATCGCAATTTGAAGAGGAAAATGAGCTAATTTTCAGTGTGTTGCTCCCCCATGCATCAATATCACATTACAAAGCAAATTACTATAAAAACCAAACAACCGAAAAAAAAAAATAGAGATGAAATAACAAAGGGTCACAGCCAAGTGATAACATGAGATCCCAGTAGTAAAACATGCCTTTACATATGCATATCTGCATTAACATGATATCCTAACACAACTAACTCCAAGGAAAGTTTTCATTTGCGCCGAACTGTGATAGGACTTCTGACTACGTGCTTTCCATTTTTCCATAGCAATTCACCAAAACTATAATTTCCTCGCTTAGTTACACTTGTAGCCTGTACAGTAACCCTGAATGTCCTCTTTTCACCAATTTTCTTGAAACTCAAAGAATTGGGTACAACAGCAATGTTATATCCATGTAATTGGGCCTTTGCAAAATATGTGCTTCGTGGCCCAACATTGGTGACTGTGCGAGTAACAGTTACGGCATTTAAGCCAAGATTTGGCAATGTGATTGAAGGGTAGTTCAAGTCTGTTATGCTGTGAGATCCTGCACAAGTGAATGTGCTGTTGAAATTGAGTGCCGAAATGAGTTGTTGGTCGTATCCGGAAGCACATAGAAAGTTCAAGTAATCAACAATGCTTAGATCATAAATAAGTCCAGGATCTATTGCAGAGTTAGGTTGCACATGTCCTGAACCATAAGCAAATGGGTCTGCCAATTTTTTATCAAACGCATCCCGTATCGGTTTGTTGGTGTTATCTCTTGTGCTTGCTGCAAGGACATATATTTTAGGTAAGTTAGAAAATGCCAAAGAGAAGTATGTAGAATGGACAATACTAAATTTAGAAGTGGTCTACATATGCTTGAGAAGTATAGTATGATAGTCTATGCAGAATTTGAGAATTACTCAGTAGGTCTCTAAACTATTTAAAAAATTTTAATTAGGTCCCTAAACTTCAATTTATTTTTTAATTAGGTCTCTGTCGTTAATGGAGCTAACAGTAGCTAACGGTAGGGACCTAATTAAAAAATAAATAAAAGTTCAGGGATCCAATTGAAAAAAAAAAGTTCAAGGATCTAATTAAAAATTATCGAATAGTATAAGAACCTAAAGATTAATTTAACCTAAAAGATATAAAGTATGTAAAAAAATTACATTTAATTATTTGTAGTAAATAAAATTCAATTTAATATAATCCAATATATAAAATAAATCATAGTAATTCATTTAAAAGAACAATTAAACATAGAAATAAATTTATAAATTACTATACATATTTATAACTATATATGCATTATATTAATGCAACTTACTATAACTAAATTTGTAAAATAAAATGTGTAATGAGAAAAAAATGTTTATATTGATTTGTTAACATATTTCATGGTAGTTTATTTTAAATAACAAATAAACATATAAATGAATAGACAATTTCCTATATATATTTATAACTATATAAATATTATATTAATGCAATTTACTATAATTAAATATATAAAATAAAAAGTGTGATGAGAAAAGAATGTTTAGATTGAGTTGTTATGAAATAATTCATAGTAGTTTATTTAAAATATCAATTAAATATTGAAATTAATAGATAAATTACTATGTAAATTTATAACTATATATGTTTTATATTAATTCAATTTACTATTAAATATAAAAATAAAAAGTGTGACGACAGAAAATGTTTATATTGATTTCATAACATAATTCATTGTGGTTTATTTCAAAAACAATTATGCATATAAATTAATAGATAAATTACTATATATGTATTATATTAATGCATTCACTATAATTAAATATATAAAATAAAATAGTTGATGAGAAAAGAATGTTTAGATTTATTTGTTATCAAATATTTCATAGCCTTTTATTTAAAATAACAATTAAACATAGAAATGAATAGATAAATAAATTACTATATATATTTATAGCAATATATGTATTATATTAATGCATTGTATTATATTCAAAAATATAAAATAAAACGTGTGCTGAGAATAGAATGTTTAGATAGATTTGTTAACACATACATTCATAGTGATTTATTTCAAATAACATTTAAACATAGAAATTAATAGATAAATTTCTATGTATAATCATAACATTATATGAATTATATTAATGTACATTATTAATATAATATTTTTTTGAAGAGTATTAATATAATACATATAAAACTTTAAATTATATAGTAATTTATGTATTATTTTCTATGTTTAATTTTTATTTCAAATAAACTACCATAAATTATTTTATAAAATATTTTTTGCCAAATAAAATAGAAAATAATAATTTTTTGCCTATATTTTAGTATATATTTTCCTAATAAATTTTATTAATATAAAAAATACATATTTAATTATATAGATATTGTTCTATATAACCGCTAGAAGTGTTGGTACAATTTGCACAAAGTTGTGTTCAAAACCCGTGGCTATAGAAGAATTAAGCGATGACCTACTTGCTGAAATTCTTCACCGTTTACCACTTCATTTTCTTCTTCAATGCAAATCCGTTAGCAAACGACGATTCCTGCGTGTGATTTCTGATCCACGCTTCTTTCACCCACGTCTGACTCGTCACCAATTATCACCTGGTGCTTTTGAAACGCACACACAATTCCTCCTCTTTCACTTTGATTTCAATTCCAATTTCGAGAAGGTGATGCTTTTCTCCATAGATTCCAATAAAACACCTCATATATTAAAAGGGTCTGATTTTTTTCCTCCTTCGTGGCCTCAAGATCATGCTCGAGTTAGAGTGAGAGCCGCACATTACGACCTTCTCCTGTGCAGTAGTATCAACGATATTGAATTGTTGGCTTTTCACCCTAATTGTGAACATATGATATATTTTTATTCAAATAAAGGTGTTTTCTTGTGTGATTATAAAAACAAAAAACTGGAGTGTCTGTACACAGCAGCAGCGGATGAAGATATGAGAAAAACCTCATTAACCGCAGAAAAGGTTCATGGTATGGAAGACACTGAAAGTATCATAAGAAGGAGTCAGATTGTAAGAGCCCAACTGGCGCATGCAGTGTCAACCCCAGTTTCGAATGCTGTTGCGGACACGGACACAGCCATGGAGATTCTGCAAGCCAAACTTCTCTGGGCGTCAGCATTTGCTCCTACAGATAACGGCGTCACCCCTTGTCCGTCTCCGTTGAGTGTTTGTTTTGCCCATCATGACAACGACAGCAGCAAGTATGATGGTCGGATGCATAGCTATCCGTACAGGAAGAATGGGCCGTACACGTGTCCAAAGTGCGGGCAGGTGTTTGAGACGTCCCAACGGTTTGCGGCGCACGTGAGTTCGAGTCACTACAAGTACGAGAGCAAGAGTGAGAGGAAGAAGAGACTGATGGCCAAAATCCGAAGGAGAAATCTCCGTATTGAATGGGTGAGTGGTGGACTCACTGTTGTTCCTGACGATGATCATGCTCCTAAAAACAACGTAATCAAAGTTTACATGTAATCACTCATATTTATATGTAATCAAAGTTTAATTATTTGATTTGTTTATTTTCATAAGAGCATGGTTTGGAAATTTTGATTGTGCCTCATGTCTGTGTGCAAATGTTATATTGCATCTCTAATGTATCTCTATGCTATTATTTTTAATTATGGTTTATCTGAATAGTTATGTTCTAATTATTATTATTAATTATATATTCACTCTCTTTTCCGTCTTATTTCTACCTCATTTATTTTCCTATTTGTCTCTATTTACTCTTATCACATTATTTATCAAATCCATCACTTTTTTTCTGTTTATTTCTTCTCTCTTTCTAAATTCCACCCTAACACCCCAAAACTAGAGTGGATGTTTACCATTTTGCGTAGTGCTATACAGTAGTTCACGCAACAAAATAGATGAAATCAAAATGAAAGAAAAGGTGCACGATCATTTAAGAGTAGAGAAATACTAACAGGTTTGATTATATAAAATCAATCAATATATTTTATACGTTTTATTATTTTTCTTTTTCGAATAACAATATATTGTATACAAACTTTGAAATTCAAAATAACAATATTGAAAAACTGTAATGCATGTAAAGATTTATTTTAATAATTAATTATCATAAAAAAAGTTGAAATTTAAGGATAATACAAGAAAATAATAGAAAATTTGCTATATTCTAAAGTACTTTAAAAGACTAAAACTACAACACAAAAATTATTAAGAAGACTCAATAATGTCATGAATTTGTATATATCTCTCTTAAAATTTAAAATGTATTTTGATAGGCCAAAATTAAAGGCAGGCACATGAATTAGTTAGAAATAATGTGAGATAATATTATGACGTATGACAATAAATAAATGATTTTTTGTACTTATCTAAGCACACAATTTTAAAATAGATTTCTTACTAACTTATTATGATCCTGACTTAGGGTAGCAAAATTAATACGACAAATAAAAATATAAAGAGGCATTTCACATGATATCACTTCATGAAAAATAAAAAAAGACAATATGTGAAACATTCCCAAGAGTGTTGGCTGGAAACAAAGTCAGGCATCACATTAAAAAGCCGTATTTAGCAAGGCTGTTGGCGATTTAGTTGGCATCCCCAAGGGAGTGAAGCTGCTTCCTCACTTTATCTAAGTAAAGACTAGTTGCTGTGAATCTGAGCAAGCAGCATAATAGTTGGGTGTTCGGGAGAGCTTATATATATATAGGTCATGAAGTGGGTGCTTCTTGTGTTATTTGTTTGAGCAGTTGAGCTTATAGGGTTTGTGGCTTGGACTTGAAGATTGGAACTCGACAACTCTTTCTTGACTAAGAATGAAAGAAAACAACCAGGATTTTGAAAAAAAAAAAAATCTTGTAATATTTGCATTTGTAGATAATAGGAAAAGGAATACATTGAGGGTGAGATGCAGAGAAGAGGATCAAGTCTCATGCATTGGATCATTCTTTCTTGTTTTTTCCTCTTTTTGTAAGCTGATTTATCATCTAGTTTCTGGTTTAACAATCTTCCAAGTGCCAAATCAATGACCAGACTTTCACCCCATAATTATATTTTTGGAATGTTTGATAGGTTCAACCCTATTTCACAAAGTTTCTGGCAGCTGCACTAGAGCTTCTCACATGTTGCTCCTGCTTAGCGGAAGTGGGTTGCCTTAATTGTGTTCAGGTCTGGATCGATTTTATTTTTAAATTATGAGTTCCATCTTCTTTTTTTGTTCCAATTTCAATTTGTCATCTTTTTTTGGTTAAAAAAAAATTAGTTGACAGTTGGTTGGTGGTTTTATTTCTTTTTAAATTGCATCATAATCTGTCATCTGGTTTTCATAAAGTATTGCATATTATAGAGCTTTGTCTTCCATGAGTATACCGATGTTTTACACATTAATGCAACCACGTGCTTGACTATTCTGAAGCCAAGTTAGGAAAAAAGCTCTTCTCGAGTTTTCCTCTAAAAAGTGAATAAGGTATATTTACTCTTAAATTTTAGTGAATTAAGATTACAATGTACTTTAAATTAAGGGTGCACTTGCCTTTATTTGTTTTAAGCTAATCTCACTTTAGAACTAGTTGTTAAAGTGTCCCCTAGGTGTTTAGTTAGGAAAACAGTTAAATGTACCTCACTATTTCTCTCAAAATAAATTACATTGAGCGTCGATATAATAATGTAGAAATTGTTTGATATATTAAAATAACAGAAAAGAACATGTTTATATAATTTTTTATATAAATTTTATTTTTATTTTGTAGACAAAAATAGTTTTTTTAAGTAATTAAGTTTTAAGTTTTGTAATTATTTTTGAACTCTTATCAATTTTTTGTTTAAAGGTCACATATTTAATTAAAAATTGAAATAAATAACATAAATAGAGTAATAATTAAAATAAAGGGTAGTATAAAAAAAATTCCAAAAAATAGTATAATAATTATGGATTTTTCCTTAATTAAGAGAGGATAAAGAAGTAATTGTATTAAAACATTGAGGATAAAAATTGAAAAATACCAATAAGTTAAACAATAAGTTCAAAAACAATTTCAGCACTATATAGAAATATGCTACAATTCTTTCTCTTTTCCTCGGAGGCGGTACAAACATTGGTACAATACTTTATCATTTTTTATCTTCCTATCTTACATGCCTTCTCTCCAATCATGTAAAAGACCTTTTTACCTTTTTTATTTTTTTACCTTTATTCAACTTGTTTGGATAACTTCATTGCGTCGGTCACCAAATAGACAATATCAAAAATGCATAAAGACTTTGGGATACTTGACTTTTTTTCTATGCTTGATCAAAATGAATAAAGACAATATTTTACTTTATGGGAGAGTATATTGTGAATTGATTCTATTATAGGAATATTTGTCTTATTGTATATTTTTTTAACATAATTGATGTGGATCACCATATTTTATGTCTTTTTTTTTTCCTTTCTCATGTCTTATTTCATGTGCCTTTTCATGTCTTTCAATCAGTATTGATGAAGAAATTAAGAAATTAAATACATTTTTTAAACAATAATGTTATTTAGAAATATATATATATTTGCAAACATATTACTTGATAGGTATTTTTGCGAAATTGATTTTCTTCATTGGTATAATAACTATTCTTGTGAAAAAAACTTGATTAATAATTCAAACAGGGGGATTCACAAGAAGGACATAACAAAGGAAAGGGCAAAGAAAAAGAGAACTAGAATTAGCTATTAAAATATTAAAAAATTGTGTTAGTTTCACTTTTCTTTATCCAAACCGTATCATTTTTTTGTTATCTTTTTCATTGACTTTTGTAACTTTTAATGTTTGTTAAAACATTCATAGAATCCTTTCAAATCTTATAAATGTATAAAGTTCTTTCAAATCTTATAAATCTATATCGATATCGATCTATTAAAATCCAAACTACAAAATCTTGATTATAAAAGTATTTAAAAAAATTCTCATAAGTCATGACATTCTTATGTCTTTTAAAATCTACAGGAAGAACTTTTTTATGCCAAAATAAGCTATGTTCGACAAAATTAGTTAAAAAGTTAGATGGAAGCTGAAAAGTTAGTTGAAAGCTGAAAAGCTAGCTGGTAGCTAAAAACTGTTAAGCTAGCTTATTAAATCATAAGTGTTCGGTAAAACTATCCATTGAAGTAGCTGAAAAGTGTAAAAATGATAGAAATGGATATATTTATATGATATTTTATATAAATTTCAATTTTATTTTATGGATAAAAATATATTTTGAGATGTTATAATTTTAATTTTTTAATTAATTTTGAACTCTTGTAATTTTTTATTTATAGATAAATTATTTTCATTACAATTTTAGTTTCAATTATTACAATTTTTCATATTAAGTATTCTACTATTACTCTTATACTATATCTTAAAATATTTTTAATCAAGTTTAAAATAAAGTAAAAAAACATACACTTAAGTAGACATTATATTTTTATCATGTTAATTAGCGTAATAGTTAAACTAAGTTGTCTAATATAAAATTATTCAAAAAAAAATCTAACATTTATCATTGTCAATTTTGTGAAGTAAAATATTGAAATAATAAATTAAATATTATAAATAGTACAATGGTTAAAATAAATAGTAATATAAAAAATGTAAAATATAATAACAAAAAATAAAATAAAACAAATAAATAATAGAACCATGTTTTATTTAAAAGGGGTAATAAGAAAATTTAATAAATATTTTAAAGATAAAAAAGGAATGAAATATAAAAAGTTAGAAGCTAGCGTTTTAAAAAACACTACAAAAAACGCTAGAAGCTACAAAAAAAACTTATTTACCGAATAATCAAACAAGCTTTTCAGCTAGTAAAAAAAGCTAGAAACTAGCTGAAATGACTTGCCAAACATAGCCATAGTGTTTTAAAATTCCAATTCAATACACCTCGAATCAATAACTTGTACGAATGCATGCTCGTACTCTCAGTCTCCCCCCCACCCCCCATATTTGAACCAGAAAATATAGCTGCTCAGTGTTTATCGCTGGTAAAAAACAAACAGACCAGTAACTTATACATGATGTATAAATTACAACAACAATAAAAACAAGCTTGCAACATAAGATAAAGGACAAATAGTGTACAAAGAAGAAAACAAGAAAACCAAATTAATTAGGCTGTGTTTGTATAAGGCCTTTGTTACGTTCAACGGAGAAGGAAAAATTTTATAATCTCACGTTAGGTGCCTTGGAAAGTGGGAAAATGCTTTGGAATGTGTGAAACGGAAGTTTGTGGTGGTTTCCAAACACACACTTATTTAAGTAGTCCAATGCTTTAGAGGAGTTGTGCAAGTCTAATCATAGGGAACTGGTCTGTAAAAGGTGATTTCCCCTTCATAAGCTTTTTAGATACTTGATCCATGGTTGGGTGAGAACATGGATTTTCACTCAAACAAGAAAATGCCAAACTTGCAACCAAAATGACATCCCCAACAATTGATTTCAGAGGTTGAGGAGGTCTTTTGTCTAACACGTGGTCCAAGTGTGTGAACCAGGCTTCAGAATCTTAGTTGTCCCAGAATCAAAGACATGAGCTTCATATTGTGAATCCAAAACCACATTCTTGCTCGATATGTCACGGTGAATTATTGGAGAAGAGCAATCATGATGCATATAGGATAAAGCTTTGGCCACACCTTTAACAGCATTGACCCTCATTTTCCAGTCAAATGCAATTGCTTTTGTGCCATTTTTTAGTATTTGATCCAAGCTACCCCCTTCCAAGAACTTGATGCGTAAAAATGCGTTCGCAAAGGGTAAGCGTACCCTACGCAGTGGTGACAGTGGACTCTAGGAGTCTGGATATCGAACCCAAAGGACCAGTCGTGTTCCCAAACAATTAATTTTGCAATGGTTAAACAATTCAATCAAGAATCAAATTTGGGAAAATAGAGTTCAATTGTTCAGTTCTTAAGAGCTAAGGATTAAGACAAGAAGATTAATGTGAGATAGTAAGATTGGAACGTCAAGGATTATGATTTTGCATGCATCCCTTTTTCCCTCATCTTGATCTCATTGAATGCTCATTAAATTCATTAGTAAACAATTGCTCGTAGCTTACTACTGTTGTTTCCCCTAATTCAATTCCCAATTGGTCATAGGTGAATTTAATTAGGGTAAACGATAATACTCAGAGAGGTTGATTAATAGAATTAATCCACTGGAAATTCACACAATTAGTTTGATCATGTGAATCATATGAATTCAATCACTTTACAGTTCTGTCAATCCCAGGCAATTGATCATAGACAAGGGGCTGACTAACATTTAGAGTGATAAGTTCTAATAGCAAAAAAATAGTAAAGAGATTCAATAACTGGAAACAACGAGACATTCATTAATAATCAAAGATGGGGTACAAAGGACACAGTTACATCATAATCTTAGGCTAGGAGGACTAGCCACTCATGTTCATGAACAAACCAGAAAACCCTATAGAGAACATAAAGATTACAAAGGGATAAGAGATTTTACAAGTAGTATTCCCAATGACGATCTCTACGTCTTACAACAGTCAGACTCTCTCACACGACCTCTATCTCACTCAGAACCCTCAATATTCAGAAACAGAGCAAAAGATACCTAAAGAGGGTTTTTAGCACTTATTTTATAAAGTTTCAAACTGTTGACGCGGCTCACCACGGCCGTGCTGATCAGATGACCACGGCCATGGTCCTTGCATAGTCTGGAGGTCCAATCTGCACGTATTTCGAGCACGGTCATGGTAGATGAACCACGACTGTGCTCGAAAAATTGACGCTGATGCAAAACTTCTAGTGATTCCTACTTGGCTGTGGTTGTTGCATCATGGCTGTGGTGACTTAGCACGCCCGTGCTAAGTCTACCACGACCGTGGTATTCCATACAAAGGCAACTTTCCTTCAATTTATTTATTTTTAAGCTCTTTTCCTCAAGAAATCCCTGAATTTCCTGTCTTACACAAACTAGTGACAAACCGTGAGTTCTGCCAACAAACTAAGCTCAAATCATATGCAAATGACATCCAAACTGAGATAAAAATACAGTCAAAATCCGGTTTATCAACCTCCTCACACTTGAGCATTGCTTGCCCTCAAGCAATTATTCTGAGTTAGACATCAAAATTGATTCTCCCTAGCCAAGAAATTGTAATAGAATTTCCAATTTATTTATACTGAAGAAAAGAAAATGACAAGAGCAAATACAACAGAATGCAGCAGGTTTCCTCTCGGGGTCTCTTAGGCCTAAACCTACACAAAAATTGATTTCCCAGGAGCCATGGTTCACTCATCTCTCCTTCTCTCAGTGTTTCAGGGTCAATAGAAAAGCTCTCCAATCATATTCAAATGAACATATTCACTAATCTATGCATCGATCAACTCAACTCAATTGGACTTTTACAATCAGAACAGATGAGGCATGATGAGGTGTAACGGGGCCAGGATTTTAATGATGGGCAGATATTGAAAGAAAAATGTTAGCAATGGGCTTTACAATCAATTTGTGTTCAGTGATCCAAAATCAAGAAGAAGCCAATGTTTATTTCTTCTTCTTCTTCTCTCTGTTTTTTTTTTTAAATTTTCTCAACTCTCACTTCTTCTTTCTCCCTTTTTTTTTTTGAAGGCCTTTGACCTTGATTTATTCATTGTATAGGAGAAGAAGTGAGACATACTGAGTCTTTTCTATTTTAGAATATCCTTCATTACATTGGTTTTCTCCTATCTTTCAGACCACCAAGCATATTGTACAGAAACTAACATAACAGGGTGTCTAAGAAATATTCACAAGGCTTAAAATAGGCAACTAAGTGAGATTGTATCACAAACTCTACATCTAGAAAAATGCCTAAACAATGCCTCAACAGTTTCAGAAAGTCAAAAGTCAATCAAGGATATGTATGCCAACATAGAAAATAAAACATGTCACCTAAATTGATTCGATATCATATTGAAGGACTTAAGGCTCAAATCTCTCATCTCTATGTTCAAGCTCAAGGGAAATAATCTAGTCGTCTAGTTTTGGTGCCAATGTTTCCCCTTTAGTGACCCTGCTGCTATATGATTTTATTTATTTTATTTTATTTTATTTTATTTTATTTTATTTTATTTTATTTTTATTTATTTATTTATTTATTTATTTATTTTTTTAGAGGGAAATTCTGCAACACAATTCTACAACTATTGAGGATCTAAAAATCACATCAGAACACAGAAGTAACATAACCACACAATGTCTCAAGAATGGGGAAAACAATCGTGACTCCCTTCCCCACACTTAATATATGCAGTGTCCTCAATGCATCCAAAATAGAAATGAAAAAAGGAAACAATGTAGGAAAATGAAAGAACTAGTAGAGTACGGTGCCATAAACAAAATAGACTGAAAGAACAAAATAAAAGTAAAAGAAAACAAAACCTAAGGAAATAGAAAAGCTCCTCAAGAAGGAGGAGGATCTGGGAAGAGACGATCCTGAAGCTGCCTCAAAAAGTCCATCTGAGCAGTGAATTGGTCAGCTATCATCTGCTGTTGTGTCTCAAATCGGGTGTCTTGATCATCCAACCTCTGCGTCACCCTAGTCTCCAAATCATCCAGTCTTTGGAGGATCTGGCTCATGTCAAATGTGGGTGGTGGCGGTGGTGCCTGATGCTACTCTGTCGGCTGCTCCTCCTTGCCCAACTGCTGCTCTGCCATGCCTGGCTCCTGGGACTGGATCTTTGGCTCATCCTAATGTAGGTCAGGTGGCTCAACAAGGAAGACCTACTGGCCCTGGCGTCGAAGGATCCCCAGAGAAACCAGAGTGGATATGTCAATGTAAGAAATAGCCGTGCCATCTTGGGCTACCTTCACGAAGCCAAAGTGAGTAGCCAGCCCGGTGATGAATGATCCAACTGCAATGTGGCCAGTCTAGCTCTGAGAAACTCGTAATCTGATGGTGTGACAGTGTCTGATAAAGAGGAGGCTGGCATTACACCACCTTCCCCGAACCATGCACCATAAAGGGAAAAGGTCATTCCCAGTAATCATGCCAGTGCTCTCCTTGCGGCCATGGAGGGTCCCAGATAACCACCGATGGCACACCCGAAGTGCTGGGTCTCTGATGCCGCTGGCCTTTGAGATGCTAGGGATGAAGCAAGCCTATCCTGTAATCTCCCTCCAGAAGGCTGCTGGCCTTTAAGTTTTTGGGTGCCATCTCAAAGCACCCCTATACTCATCGGTCAGAATGGACTCCGGTGTCTCGAAACCTTAGACGACGTTGAAATTTGCCAACGTCGTCTTTCGGACTTGTCCCATCATGAAAAAGGAGACCATGTGCGGAAGGGCTGGGTCATCTATCTGCGGTACCTCCTCATCCTCCATGTCGCCCTCATCCGCCTCCTGCTTTAGTGCAGGTGGGGGTGCAGGGTCCCACTCCTGGCATGTGGAGATGAAGTCAATAGTGGGACGTCTGTATGCCTGCTCTGTGATGTCCACTATCCTCTCCCATCCCACGGCTGTGAGGTATGCCATGACCCACTACAGTAGACCATGCTCCTCTAGAAGTGTTGTGTCTAGGGCTCTAGTGGGATGATAGTCAAAGGTCCTCAAAACTGTGTACCGGTCTATGTGCTCTGGTGGTACGGGAGTATCATAATGCGTAGACTGAGCCCAGGGTGATGGCGTCGAGGTGGTGGATCAGGCAGTGATGATGTGGATTGTGTGGAAGATGCTGCACCCTGTGGTGGCTGAGCCTGTGTGGTCAGAGCACGTTTCCCACGAGTGCGAGATAGGTCGTCACCTGCCATAACTGCACACGAGAAGCATAACCCAAAAAAAAATGCAGCAGTAAGGGTAGTGCAGAAAAAGAATGGCCATTGTGTGGCTGACCACGACTGTGGTAATATTGACCACGGCCTTGGTAATAATTACCACGGCTGTGGTAAGAATTACCACGACTCTAGTAAGCCTTAGCACGGCTGTGGTAAACATGATCACGGCTATGGTAAAATTTTCCACGGCCGTGGTCTTTGTCAGAAAACAAGTTTTCTTCTATTTTTTTTTTAAATTAATATGACTAAAAAAAAAAGAAATTAACATATGGTGAATAAAAATGCATGCTGACAAATCATGGAAAGCTTACTCTAATGCTAGGGTTGCCAAGGGTGGGGGAGACAGAACAAAGAAAGTATGAGAGAACCACAGGTGGTGGTAACTGACCACCCCTATGACTATATATAGCGATGTACGGACCATGGCCGTGGTGACTTGACCACGGCTGTGGTGAACCTCTGGTCTCCCTTTTTTCTTTTTTTAACTGGAGAACTTACCACGGCCGTGGTGAATGTTACCATGGTCGTGGTCGTCTCTGACGTCCTCTTTACCAACTGTTCAAGAAGTAGTTGAACAATGGTAAATATATGAGTGAGTAGGTATGGGCCAGGTCATGCAATGGGAGATGCTCATGTAAAGAGAGTTTGTGTTCTCTTTAAATGAAGGGACCCTTAGCAACTGAAAAATGCATGTGAATGCTCTCTTATGGATATGGTTCAGTGTTAGAGTTGGGTCAGGTTCAGATGTCATGAAGAAAAAGAATATCAATGTTATGTTTTTGGGAACCTGGCCCTTCTCTAACAACCTAGCCTTATTCATAACAACCTAGAAAGATATGCAGTGAATTATTTATTTATTTATTTATTTATTATTTTTTTACTGGACAACTAACCACGGTTATGGTAAAAGTTACCACGACTGTCCAGTTTCACCACGGCCGTGCTTAACTTACCACGATCGTGGTCGTATATGACGCCATTGGGAAAATCTGGGAGCAGAGCTGTGGTCAGTTAATACCACTGTTTGGCTTCTACCACCACGGCCGTGCTTAACTTAGCACAGCCATGGTCCCCACATGCGGACTGAAACAATAAGAAACTTAATCCTAGCTACAAAAAGAGAAAAGAAAAGAAAAGAAAACAAAATGAATGTAACCTAAAGTTAATAAAATGAGAGGATACAATGGGTAATGAACCCAGCTCCCACAGGTTGCCTCCTGGGTAGCGCTTGTTTAACGTCCTGAGCCTGACGGATGAAAAGGGAACTCAGTTCATCCCTGGAAGTGCGCAATGAAGCACACCTGTTGCAGACTTGCATCATATGTTTTCACTCTATGTCCATTTATTTTGAAGGTAGAACCATCTTCTTTCTGTAGCTCTAGTGTCCCAAAGGGGAACACTTTGTGTACAGTGTAAGGTCCATTCCACCTTGAGCGGAGTTTTCCAGGGAACAGATGTAGGCGAGAGTTATAAATGAGGACCTTCTCGCCTACATGGAACTGCCTCTGTCTAATACGAGCATCATGCCATTTTTTGGATCTCTGCTTGTAAATCTTGGCATTCTCGTATGATGCAAGATGGAACTCATCAAGTTCATTCAGTTGCATCAACCTGTTGGTACCTGTAAGCTCAGAATCAAAGTTTAGAAATTTCAGAGCCCACATGGCTCTGTGTTCTAACTCAACAGGTAAATGACAGTTTTTCCTAAACACAAGTCTGCAAAGAGACATCCCAATGGGAGTCTTAAAAGCAGTTTTGTAAGCCCAAAGTGCGTCATCTAATTTGATAGACCAATCTTTCCTAGACGCGCTTACAGTTTTTTCCAAAATCCTTTTCAACTCCCTATTGGAGAGCTCCACTTGACCACTTGTCTGTGGATGGTAAGGAGTAGAGACCTTGTGAGTTACTCCATATTTGGCCAAAAGGCCATCAAACAATTTGTTGCGGAAGTGAATACCACCATCACTAATGATTGCTCTAGGAGTGACAAATCTTGTAAAAATGTTTTTCTTCAGGAATTTAATCACACTCCTAGCATCATTAGTAGGCAGTGATATAGCTTCTACCCACTTTGATACATAGTCCATAACAACCAAGATATATTCATTACCAAAACATTTGGGGAAAGGATCCATAAAGTCTATTCCCTACACATCAAACATCTCCACAACCAACATGTTATTTTGAGGCATCTCAAATCGCCTCGACAAAGCGCTAGTGCGCTGACGTCTATCACAAGCCTTCACAAATGTATGTGCATCTTTGTAGAGGGAAGGCCAGTAAAAACCACACTGAAGCACTTTATGGGCGGTCCTCATAACGCCTGAGTGTCCGCCGGCTTCCAAAGAATGACAATGGTTTAAGATGGAAATGACCTCATTGTAAGGCACACACCGCCTTACCAGGTTGTCACCACACACCTTGTATAGAAAGGGGTCATCCTAAAAATACTTCCTTGCTTCTGACGTTAATCTCTTCTTCTGCTGATAATTGAATTCAGGGGGAAATACTTGGCAGGCTAAATAGTTAACTATATCAGCATACCAAGGTGTCCCTTCAGAGGAAATGACAACAAAAAGATGCTCATTAGGGAATGTCTCTTTAATGGCCCCATCTTCCGCAGGTTGCATGACAGAGGGATCTAAACGGGACAGGTGGTCCGCAACCAAGTTCTCTGATCCTTTCTTGTCCTTTATTTCTAAATCAAATTCTTGTAGCAACAATATCCACCTGATGAGTCTTTGCTTTGCATCCTGTTTAGTCAAAAGAAACTTGATAGCAGAGTGGTAAGTGAAAACAATAACTTTAGACAGAACTAAGTAATGCCTAAACTTATCAAAAGCAAAAATGACTGCCAAAAGTTCTTTTTCCATGGTAGTGTAATTCCTTCGGGCCTCATCTAATGTCCTACTGGCATAGTAAATAGTATGAAAAATTTTATTTCTCCTTTGACCCAAAACAATCCCTACAGCTGTGTCACTAGCATCACACATCAGTTCAAAAGGCAGTGACCAATCAGGGGCTACTACCACAGAAGCGCTAACAAGCCTCTCTTTCAGTAGTTTGAATGCCTGTAAGCACTCATCAGAAAACTCAAAGGTGACGTCTTTAGCCATCAAGTCATTCATGGGTTTCGCAATTTTTGAAAAATCTTTTATAAAGTGCCTGTAAAACCCAGCATGACTCAAGAAGCTTCTGACAGCCTTCACAGAGAAATTGGTGGAGGTAATTTTGCAATCACCCCCACCTTAGCGGGATCTACCTCAATGCCTCTGTGAGACACCTTGTGCCCTAATACAATACATTCTTGTACCATAAATTGGCATTTTTCCCAATTCAAGACCAGCCTTTTCTCCCTGCATCTTTTCAAGACCAAATTGAGATTACTCAAACATGTGTCAAAAGTGCTTCCAAATACAGAAAAGTCATCCAAAAAAATTTCAATGCAACTTTCAAGTAAATAAGAAAATATTGACATCATGCATCTTTGAAATGTAGTAGGTGCATTACAAAGCCCAAAAGGCATTCGTCTATACGCAAATGTTCCATAGGGACATGTAAAAGTAGTTTTCTCTTGGTCCCCTTCATCCAATGGAATTTGTGTATAGCCCGAATAACCATCTAAGCAATAATAGAAAGCTTTTCCTGCTAACTTTTCTAACATCTGGTCAATGAAAGGAAGGGGAAAATGGTCCTTCCGGGTGGCTTCATTTAATTTCCTATAGTCAATGCACATCCACCATCCGGTGGTTTTCCTAACAGCTATGAGCTCATGTTGCTCATTTTCCGTCACAGTGGAGCCCCCCTTTTTAGGGATACAATGAACAGGACTCACCCAGTCACTTACCACTTTACCACTTCCATCATGTTTGGGTTGAATCTCCTCTAAAGAAGTCTTTTGGGTGAAAATCCATCCTCCAAATGAATTATGTGAGTACACACAGTAGGGTCAAGACCCTTAATGTCATGGATGGTCCACCCAAAAGTCTCCTTGTTATCTCTTAGAACTCACAACAATTTGTCCTCCTATGTTTTAGTTAAACTTGCAGAAATAACAACTGGTAGAGCATAGGGTTGGTTAAGAAAAGCATACTTCAAGTTGGAAGGTAGCGGCTTCAACTCCAAAATAGGAGGTTCCTCAATGGAGGGCTTGGGTTTTGGGCCTTTGCTCCTTTCCAACTTCTCAAAGCCAACAACTTTGGCTTCCTGTTGATCTTGGAGGAACATCAGTATTTCCTCCTCAACGTCATTTAATTCCCAGTCCAAGTCCTCCATGGTGAGAACTCTTTCCAAGGGGTCTTCTATCCCCACAGTAGGGAATGAAGCCTCAGTCAAGTCATCAGTTATGTCCCTAGACTAACAAAATTGCAAGAGGCAAAAGAGGTAGGCTTTTTCACAGAATCAGATAAGTTGAAAACTACATTTTCTTCACCCAATCTTAAGGTGAGTTTTCCTTACTTTACCTCAATTACCATGTCACAAGTGTTCAGAAAGGGACGCCCCAATATGATTGGGATAACATCCTCTTCTTCCATATCAAGTACCACAAAATCAGCTGGGAAAATAAACTTGCCTACTTTTACCAATACATCCTCTATTACTCCCCTTGGGTATACAATAGACCTATCTGCAAGATGAATGGTAATGTTGGAGGGCTGTGGTTCTTTCATGCCTATTTTCTTAAAAATAGAGTAAGGCATCAGATTAATGCTTGCCCCTAAATCACACAAGCATCTTTCAAAATAAGCGTTCCCTATCTTGCAAGGAAGAGTAAAAGTCCCTGGGTCTGCCATTTTGGGGGGCAATTTCTTAAGGACCACAGCCGAACACTCCCTATTAAGGCCTATTGTCTCAAATTTTGCCAATTTCTGCTTGTTAGAAATGATCTCTTTTAAACATTTAGCATACTTTGGCATTTGAGAAATAGCCTCAGCAAAAGGGATGTTTATGTGCAGTTTCTTAAACATCTCTAAAAATCTAGAGAACTGCTAATTCAGTTATTACTGCTGACCAACCAATAAGCAATTATGGTCATTAAATTCAAACAATTTCACCATAAGAATCCTAAATTCGGGACTGTTATAAACCCATATTTATAAGGACTCCCAAGGCTTAGTTAGAGGTAATCTAACAAAAGTATCTATGGGTATCCTAAAGAAAAGAGAAGTGACTTTTAGGCTGGTTAGTGGGATACAAACATGAACACTTACCAATGTTGAATTTTCTCAATTTTTTATGCAAAGATCGTACTTGTTAAGTTGTTATCATTCCATTGATTCAGAATTATTCTTTAAGAGATTCAGGTTTTGCATTTGGATGAATTAGATGTCTCTGCATCTCACAAATAAAAGGGAAGTCCAGTCTACAAGACTCCCACTTTGTGGGTTTGAGGAGGGTAGATTTTATAGCCTTATCCCCACAAGCAGAGAGGCTATTTCCTGCATATGAAACTGTGACCTCTAGATCATAAGGCAACAACCTCACTGTCACATGTAGTCATATTGTTAGAACATACTTCTTATGATATAATTAGAGTTTTTTTAGTAGGATCCAACCCAAGGTTAGAAGATTTCAGCACCTATGTAGAGTCTTAATTTTTATTAACGTATTTTAGAGAGCTAATTGCTGCAACAATGAAGTTAGCTGAACAGTGAAAAATAGCTTGTGCAAATATGGAGTTCAAATGATATGAATTATTCAATGATTTTCATCATTGAAAGAGGGAATACTTTGGGGGGAGGGGAATTGTTAAATTTTTCCTTAATAAATTATAATACTATCTTCTACCGCTATCATTGAACAGTGAAAATTTGGGTACTCTATATTCCACTAAAATGGTTGTCTGCCTTTTTCTTACATCCACATTTATTTCATGCAGAGCTTCTATACTTGAGAAAGCCTCAAAATCAGTTTGGGATTTAATTTTAGAAAAGCACAAGGAATCACTTTTGGTATGCTAACTTTATTTATATGCATAAGAATGTAGGATTATTTGATTCATCCATATCAGAGACTTCTCAAGAATTTATTTATGGAGAAATTTCTTAACTGATTTGTCTTGTTGCTCATGACAGTTTGAGATTTTGGCCATTTGGTTACTGCGCTGCACATTACTAGGAGACATTACTGCACTGCACAGCTAGACATACAAGGTAAGTTTTCCATTGTTATTTTTTTTAATTGAAATCTCATCTTATAATTCCAAATAATTTTTAATGATTGGTATTTTGCTTACAAATTGATCTAATTTGCTGTCCTTCTTACATTGATTAGTGATATGCATATTTCTCTATGTTTCCTTTGTCTATTTTTTATTGGCAAGTGCCTTAGTTAATGCATCCAGCCAGGTTCTGTATTAAAGGGACATTATATTCAAGCTATATTGTTTCAAATGAGTGTTTTATGCATTCTCTGTGGGTGCCATTGTAAATTCTTCTATGTTTACTGAATTTTATCAACAAACAAGACAATGTAACTGAAAAATTAGAAGCTAAACTTAATTGTAAATTTACATAATTGTTATTTTCCATGTTGATAATTAAGTGTTTTATTAAGCCTTGGTTCACAAAGAGCATTAAGTATTACTTTTCTGTGCTTGTTTTGAACATGTTTTAACATGTGAAATTGTTTTGAATATACAGAACATGGATTTTTTTCTATGAATCATGGTTGGATGTACGATAGGTGTTATAGTGGTAGAAGAGGTTTGATTTGTATTGGGGGTTGAAGAGTTTGTAAACAAAGCTCGACAACACAAATATTATAAACTTGATGGGGGGATTAGATGTTCGTGCCTTAAATGTGACTGTACAAGGATTCTAAAGGATGAAATTGTGAAGGTTCACCTTTACAAAGTTGGGTTCAAACCTAATTATTGGATTTGGACTGATCATGGTGAAGAGATGACTCATGTTGAAGATAATTGTGTGGGAGCTTCAAGCAGTGATGTACATGTGGCCCAAGGGGAACAACTTATATCAATGCAGGAAATGGTGTCTGACGCCCTTGGGCAGCATGAGTCTTTTGAAGCACCAGAGTCAAATAACATGGACGAGCCTCCAAATGAAGGAACTAAGAGATTTTATAATATGTTGGAAGAGTCAAATAAGCGGTTGTTTGAAGAGGCTTTAGACTCTAAATTGTCAATATGCGTTAGGCTGTAAGCTTGCAAATCTAATTGGAACATTCCTGATCAATGCTTAGAGTTTATTACACAAATGCTTTTGGATGTAACACCTATAAAGGAGAGTTTGCCAAAAAGTTATTATGATGCCAAGAGATTAGTATCAAAGCTGGGATTGGAAGCTAAGAGGATTGATTGTTGTGTGGATGGTTGTATGCTCTTTTATGACAATGAATATGGAAAAAATGATGGAGCATTAGTTGAATGCAAAATTTGTCACAAGCCGAGGTATCAAGATTGCAACACTGGAACAAGTAACAAAAAACAAGTTCCTCTCAAGGCAATGTTCTATTTGCCTATAATTCCTCGGTTACAGAGAATGTTTTCATCAATGCAAACTGTAGGAAAAATGACATGGCATCATGAAAACAGAAGAGGTTTGGGAGTGTTACACCATCCATCTGATGGGGAAGCTTGGAAGCACTTTGATTAGGTACATCCAACTTTTGTTGCTGATCCACATAATGTACGACTTGGTTTATGCTCTGATGGGTTTAACCCGTATATCCAAGCATCATCTTCAGCTTATTCTTATTGGCCCGTAATTGTTACCCCATACAATCTTCCTCCCGAAATGTGCATGTCAAAAGCTTGTATGTTCTTGAGCTGCCTAATACCAGGCCCATCTAATCCAAAGGCCGGTATTGATGTTTATTTAGAGCCTTTGATTAACGATCTAAAGAAGTTACGAAGTGGTGTTTTGACATATGATGTTTCAAGGAAGCAAAATTTTATGATGAAGGCTGCTTTGATGTGGACTATTAATGACTTCCCTGCTTATTGCATGTTGTCTGGTTGGGGGACTCATGGTACATTTGCCTGTCCGTATTGCATGGAGCATAGACCCAACGATCATCGACTTAGAAATAATAAAAAAGCATTCAGAAAGGGGGAAGAAGAACATGATGGCCCGCCACCTAGGTTGACACCTGGTCAAGTGTGGCGTAGAGTTAGGAATTTGCCAAAAGTCACAGAAAGTGGTGTCTCAATAATAGAAGGACACAGGGAGTGGCATAACTGGACAAAAAGAAGTATTTTTTGGGATCTTCCATACTGGAAAGATAATTTGTTGAGACACAATCTTGATGTTATGCACATAAAGAACAAAATTTTGACAACATATTCAACACTGTGATGAATGTGAGTGGCAAGACGAAAGACAATGAGAAGGCAAGGAAGGATATAGCTTTGTATTGTAGGTGACCAGACTTGGAGTTGCAACCGCATGATAACGGGAAGATGTTAAAGCCAAAGGCAAATTACACTTTAACTCCAGCGGAAGCAAAGTTAGTTTGTTGTTGGATAAAAGAACTAAGGGTGCCCAATGGTTATTCTTCTAACTTGGCAAGATGTGCCTATGTTGACAAGGGAAGGATGCATGGGATGAAGAGCCATGATTGTCATGTGTTCATGGAGTGTTTACTTCCTATTGCATTCAGTTCCTTGCCAATGCATGTGTTAAATCCACTTATTGAACATTTCTTCAAAGAATTATGCTCTGTAACTTTGAAGGAGGATGACCTAGATAGGATAGAAGAGAACATTCCAATAATTCTCTGCAAGTTGGAAAGAATATTCCCTCCTGGATTTTTTGATTCAATGGAGCATCTTCCTATTCATCTTGCATATGAAGCAAGACTTGGTGGACCGATGCAGTATAGGTGGATGTATCCATTTGAGAGGTAACACAATTATCACCATATTTGATTTAAATTTCATTTTTTATACTTGACAATCATCACCTAGTTATTTTAATTTTATAGATTCATGGGCATTTCTAAATGATCGGTGAAAAACAAGGTTAGGGTTGAAGGATTAATTTGTGTGGCTTACTTGCATCGTGAGACAACTCATTTTTGTTCCCATTATTTCAACAACTTCATGTTGTCACCGAGGAGTACTAGAAATGAAATGGAAATTCTAAGTGGAAGCCATCCACCAATGTTATCTGTCTTTAACCAACCTGGTCGTCATTCTGGGAAGGAGTTGACTGAATGGTTAACGATGAACAACACAAATCAGCCCATGTTCATGTGTTGATCAACTGCACTGAAGTTAAACTGTACCTTGAGTAAGTATATAAGAACAATATTTTCTAGATTATATATAATTCAAACCTGGTAAGGTCCTCCTAAATTCACCCTTTGAATGATATATTTGGGCAGTTCATTCTTACAATCCCAACAAATAAGGGGATCAAATGCTTCCTCTAGTATACATGCAGATTTTCCTACATGGTTCAAGGAACAAGTATGCATCTTGCAATTTATTTAATTTTTCCATTATCTTACAATTTCTAGATGGTCCTCTCAAATTCACCCTTGTTATGTCTCTTACATTCATAGGTCCACAATGAGCCTTTAAATGCAAGAAACGAACACTTAAGGGATTTATCGAATGAGCCTTTGAGGTGTGTTAAAGAATGGCACACATACTTTGTCAATGGGTACAAGTTTCAAACGCATGCATGGAGTAAGGAAAAAAAATGGTAAACATTGGGGTTTATGTGAAAGGCCTTACAGAAGGAGGTGCAGATGATTTTTATGGGGTCATTCAACACATATACGAGCTAGAGTACAATACTTTAAGTTATCCTAAGAAAGTGGTGGTATTCTATTGTGATTGGTTTGATCCATCGAGAAGAGGTACAAGAGTGGATCCTAAATTTAATGTTATGGATATTCGAATGGATGTAAGATATGAACTGTTTGATCCATTTATCATTGCGCATAATGTAAGGCAAGTGTATTATGTCCCATATCCAGCATCACGAATGGACAAATGTGGCTGGTGTGTTGCAATCAAAACAAAGCCAAGGGGTTGCATAAAATGTCATGATGTGGAAGATGATGAGCCTTACCAAGTAGATGAAACGTCACATTCCAATGAAGTCATTGAAGTTGAAGGCATTTTTGGATTACAAGATGTAGACGCTGATCCTGAAGAAGTGGATGAGCCTCAAGAAGTGGAACAACATGTTCAAGTAGTAGTAGTAGAAGAAGAAGAAGTAGATTATTTGGCAGAAGACAGTGAAGAGGGGGAATTAGAAGATGACTTTGAAGTCTCTAGCTCTGAAGAGGATTAGGCAAATAGGATAAATGTTTTTGAAATTTGAATTTTGTGATGGAATTGTGTTAGTTAATTGATGATTATTATTAGTATCTCTTTGTTTAGTTATTTTGTGGTGAAATTGTATTAGTTATTTGTTATAACTATTATTGATTTCTCTTCAATTAGTTCTCTATTTTTTTATTTATATATGTTGAATTTGATTTATTATTTGTAACCTTATTTCCCTATGTATAGATATGACATCAGGAGGTTCTGACCCACCCCGATGCCCGCCCTCTCGTGGCAATAAAGGGAAGGAGAAACCAAAGCCAAAGAAGTCACGTTATGTCATTAAAGTACTATCACAAAGAGATACACCATCAACATCTGGCCAGGGCCCATCTCCATTGCCAACCCCTGCACCATCCTTATCATCATCCCCAGTTGTTGCACCTACACAATCACCATCCTCAGTTGCTATAGCCACCCCATCCCCCACACCATCTGCAATTGCACCCACACCATCACCATCATTAGTTGCTGCAGCCACACAATCTCCATCCCCAACTGCTGTAGCCACACAATCCCCATCCCTAACTACTGTAGCCACACCACCATCACAACAGGATATTCCATCATCCTCTGGACTTAATGTTGGGAACTTGTCTACCAATGGACATAATTCAAAGCTAGAAGAGGAAGAATTGCCACCCAATGATCGACCTATGATTGAACCCGTTGGTGGAGGGTAAGAATTAATTAGAATTTAGAAAGTTTTCACTATATATTATAGATGCAATTAATTGTCTTCTAATTTTGTGTGACCTTTTTGTATTTAGGTTTAATCCATGTAGGGTTGCGTCACAGGCTATCACAAAGACCATTAAGCAGCAGTTTCTTCATCCATGGCCTACATGGGGAGTGATGAAAGAGAATGAAAAGGATGCCTTTTTCCAGCGTTTTAAGGGGAGTTAATTATTTTTGTAAGATGAGCTACTAATTAAAGAAGCTACTTAGTTGAAATTTAGTTATATATAAACAGTTTCTATTTTTAGTTAACTCAAAAAATCATATTGTGTATTGATGATACTAGCACATTTCATGGAGTATTTGTTGAGGTAAGCTTTCTTCCCCTCCGTTTACTCCCACCCGGAGCTGTGGTGCAAAAGTTTTGTGTGGCGTTAATTTTTAGTGTATTTTAATATGCCATCAGGATTTGGCTGCAAAAGGTTTTTTAGATTACTCATTTTTTAAACAATTAGAGATATCAGAATAAAGAACCAACCCCACTGGTCAGTAAAGCCTTTTGCTAGACTCAATAAATAAAGCTTGGGACTTTTTTGGTCATATTTCTCACCGGTTTTGTGCACTAGTTTTTAGTCACAATATTATATTATTATCTTCTTGTTTTTGTGGGTGGAAAAATATGTGTCTTGTATAATGTTTGGGTTTAGTTTAGTTGAGTGGAGGGGATTGATATTTACCAATTTTTTAGCTAGCTGTTTTTGTTTTATGTTTGACAAGGGGTCTATGTTATTATGTTCTGTCTTCAAATGTGGCACATCTTGTGCGCATTTGGTTTTATTCTGTTCTGTTTTGTTTCATGGATTCATTCAATATTTGTTTCCATTACCATGTCAACCTAGGACAATGCTCAAATTACGTCCATTATATGCTGTGCATTGGTAATTGTAAAGCAGTTATAGCAATTTTTATGGTAATGGATTTTTTAATTTTTCAATAATTGCTGCAGTTTGATTTTGTTAGCTAGAAAATTGGTTAGCCAAATAATAACTAGTTACTTATTATTCCAGGGTTTTAAGTAATAAAACATAGTTAGATAGACAGCCAAAAGTCATTAATTAAGCCATTTAGAGATGCAGTCAGCTCTTTAACATTTACAAGGGTGTATGCATTGGAGTTTTCATACTTTTCATTATATTAGTGAAGCACCATGAGTTAATCTTGCATGGTTCAACACTCAGCAATTTGATCCCCTAAAGTTACAAACTGTGGCATAAATTTAATCTCTTGTGCATGTGCAGAAAACCTCCCCTTATAGAGTAAATAACCACAACTTGGTAAGTTCAAGTAGTTGAGTTATTGACTTTTGATTGGTTTTCTCAAAAGGGAATAATTAAATTCTAGTAGTGTTCTTGGCCTTTTTCTTTTTCCAAATTACTATAGTGATGTCTTCCACCACCCCAACTACCTTTTTTTTCTTCTTTCTATTCTCGGCCTTTTTCTGTGCAATGACACCTCTAATTGGTTTTGAGTGAATCAATGATGGCTTGGAACAAATTTGAGATTGTGTAGATATTTTCCCTATCTAATTATGAACAATGATTCATTTTGTTTCCCTCTTTTGGTTGTTAATACGTAGCATCTTTTGTTTCACTACAATATACTCATACTTGTATTATCTACATATATTTTCTTTATTTTGAGTTTGCTTTTAGTTAGTTTGTTCAATACAAAGACTGCTTTTGCTGTTGGCAGGTTTTTTATATATGTGTTTTCCTCCTTGATTCCCAACCTTGACATGTTTCTCCCTAGCCTTTTTAAAATATTTTATGGTCTCATAAAATTCTTTCTAGTTGTCTTGATTCCTAAATCTACAAATAAATATTTAAATTTTGTTTTGTTCTTTGCCTATCCAAATAGATAGAAGTTTTTTTATATTGACATTAATTTTTTCTCCTCATACAGAGGATGGTGATGTGGAGGCCTGAGCACGAGGATCAAATCAGGAGAAATTTTCACTCCAAAGCTTCTCATAGATTGTCTGAAATGTTTAGGGATGCTCGATTGACTAATGAGAGGCCATACTGACTTGGAGATTATGTGTGGAACCATTTGTTAGCACATTGGAATTCAGCTTCTTTTCGGTTAAAGTCTGCACAGGCATCCAAAAATTGAGGGTCCGAAAAGGGTGGGACCCTACATACAGGTGGCTCCATTAGCATGCATGATCACACTATGCGCATGGTGTGTATGTCAAATATTTTTGTGGTATTTGTTTAAAACTTAATAATTGTAAATTAAATGATCAATGTTTTTTTTTTGTTTTTGCAAGCAAAGGAGTTTGGTCGGTCTATATATATTGATGAGGTCTTTCAACAGACACATATAAGAAAGGCTACTGGTGAATTTGTAGATGAAAGATCTAGGAAAACACATGTGAGTCCATTGAATGATATCTTTATTTTTTCATTATTTTATTAATGTTTACTATATTAATGAAATAATGCCTTTTCTTTTGTGATACACAGGAAGATTTTCAAACTAAACTTTCTCAAGCTAGGTCCGAGGCTTCATCATCTGTTGGTGAATCAGAGAGCAGCCCTCATGACCCTACTTTGGAGGAGAACATTAGGACTCGATGTTGGGTCCAAGCTGCTGGTGGCAAGCACAAGGGACGACTTTAGGGGTTGGAGAGCTAGCTCGCGGTTATCGAGATGGGGACAACAGCCTCATGCTTAAAAGGAAAGCACCAAGTAATACCTCAAATGATTCAGATGAGATTAACCAATTGAGACAAGAGGTTTGTCAAACAAGGGAGGATAATGATCGGTTGACTCGTTAGTTTGAGTCATTTGTTGGTGCTGTCTTACAGTTCCTACCACCTGATGCATAAACTATCGTTCAACAACACTAGCAACAATATAACCAGCAGGACCAGCAAAACCACCGCCAGAACCAGCAAGACGACCACCAGGACCAGCAATAGGATGACCAACACCAACAGGATGACCAGCAGCAGCAACAACAGGATAACCACCAGCAACAACAACAACAACAACATTCTCCAGATTATTCTGATTATTAAGATTGTATCGTGAAAAATATATTTAACGTTTTAATCTTTTTTATGTAGTTTTTAAATTTGACATGTTTTAAATTATGAATATTTGGACTTGATAAACACAATTAATTTATATATGATTCTCATCTATAAACATCACCAACAAATCTTTTTAAATGCTAATATAGTTATTTTATTATTATTAATAAGCAGGTTCATATATATATCAAATTTATAAATGGAAAAAAATGAAAATACATTACCTACAGATTTATCCGTTTGAAATCTGTCGGTAATGTATCAAATAAATACCCAATGATAATTCCGTAGGTAATTACCTACGGATATTTCCATAGGTAATTACCTTCAGATATTTCCGTAAGTAATTACCTACAGAAATAACTGTAGGTAATTACCTATGGAATTATCCATAGGTAATTACCTATGGATATTTCCGTAGGTAATCTACGAAAATAGCCGTCGGTAATTACCTACGGAATTATCCGTCGGTAAAGAAGAAATCCATTTCCTACGGTCAATACCGTGGATAATTATCGACGGATATATCCGTAGATAATTACTTACCAATAATACCTACGGAATTATTCGTTGGAAATTCCCGACGAATTCTAAATATCCATTGGTAATTATTTTCCGATGACTAAATTACTGAGAGAAATTTGCCCATCGATAATCCGTCAGTAAAGTACGATTATCGACGGATTTTCATAGTTTCTGACGGATTTTGGCCGTCGGTAATGACGACTTTTCTTGTAGTGAACGCGTGCTTGCTAATATTGTGACCACTTCACCATGTATCACCTACCATTTCTATTACCTTTCCAAATGGTTTTCAAGTCACCACTTCTATAGAAGGAACTGTTAAGCTTTTTGAAAATTTAATCTTGCATGATGTTCTTTATGCACCTAATGTTCATGTTAATTTGATCTCAGTTACCAAATTACGAGCTATCTTACATTCTTACCTTGTTATCTAGCTTTTACCAAAAACTCTTGTGCGATTAAGCAGAATATTACAACTTACAAGGATCGAAGATGATTGGTTTACCTAGATTGAAGAATGGACTGTTTGTGGTGGATCTGTCAACAAACAAGGAACCTATTGTTGACACATTGGCAAGCGTACCAAGTCATCAGTAGTAATCGATAAGTATATAAGTATCGTTTTCCCAAAGGACTCACGTAATACTTGGCAAATTTCACAAATTTACACTAACTAGACTTAACAAATTCTATGATAAATGAATGGAAATGACATTTTAGTTGTAACAAAGGAAATAAAACAAATAAACAAACTTTGAAACTATTTTTGGGTTTTTTATAATGCGAAGAGATGCAGAAAAATATAGGTTTTTACAAATGAGATGGAGTTGTTGGGATTAGACTTTACTAAACATCACTCTCTTTCAAAACACGTTACAAGCATATTTTGCACTTCAATATTGACATCAATCATGGAAAATCACCTAACCCTAATCCCTTAGGTGAAAGGATCCTAACTCCATTGTTAAGCTTCAATCCCTTGATAACATAACAAAGTAGCTTGCTTTAAGCTTAATAATCATAAGATGACCAATAAACCAAGACCCATTCCTATAGATACATGGTTCATTGGGTGTTTTATCTCAATTCAAGACCACAAAAGCATTTTCCAATCACTTTCAAGTCACAAATCATGTAATGGGTGATCAAGCCACAACAAGCATGAAGCACAAAAATAAAACACCAACATTGAAGAACAAAGTAGATGATATATATAAAGAAATATAGAAGAGAGTGTAGTTTAGTTACATCTAACCCCAACAATGGAGGATTTAGCTACTCATTGTCATGTGTCGCATCAAAATACAAGAAGAAATGAAGAAGAAGATGAATGGAGGCATGGGAGAGCTTCTCTTCACTGTGGTGGAACTGTTGGTCTGAAGAAATTGAAGCCCCTTCATTTATGACACTTGGGCCCTTTTATAGCATCTAATTTCAAGCAACCAAAAAGTAAATTTTTACGTGCCTTCGCTAAGCCATGGAGTAAGCTCGCTAAGCTAGACAGCTATGTACAAAATTTGGTTGCCCTCTGTCAGCGAGCTCGCTAAGCTAACTCTCTAGCCCGCTTAGCTAGCTCAAAGACAGAATTTTCCTCCAAAGGCCTTGGCTAAGCTGTAGAGAGCACTGGCTAAGCTAGCCTTAACTTTCTTCAATTCCAAAATAACTTCCAAATGCTCTCTCAAGATCTCCAAAAAGCTTCCAACATTCTTCCTCCAATTCCTACACACTAAGGGTTAACAAAAGTCAGATGTTTATTAAAAAATATGTATAGTTAACTAAATCTTGTAAAATAATAAAAACTAAATTAAAATATGCTAAAACAAGGTTCAAAAGGAAAGAAAAAGTGAGATAAGAGCTTCATTTTGCTTACTAAAGGTATGCAAAATTGACTCTTATCACCTGTGTCAAAGTCTTCAATTCATCACACAACTTCACATACTACAGATACAATTGACGCCTCTTTAATTTGCCATTGAAGACTAGGCCATGTTTCAAATATAGTAAACTTAAATTACTTTCCTCACAATTTCCCTTCATCGTATGTTATATTAGTACCTTGATAATTGCCTTATATTCCTATTTTTTGTATTAGTTTAGGGGTAATTATTTGATATCTTTCATGCTTTTGAGCTTTGTTATGTTCATTTTAGTTGTGTTTTTAATAAAAGCTTTGTTTAGTTAGGAATTTTGGTTTTTACCCTTTCATACTTGATCTTTGGTTTGTTTTCTTATGTTTTTAGGAGCTTTTGGAAGCGTGGAGTAAGTTGGGAAAGGTCCCAAGAATAAATGATGCGTTAAGGATCAATTGGGTCGAATTTTAACGCCTTGAAGGTCTTGCGGAAGCAAAAGAAACTTGTAGGAAGCCTTGCATAGGTTGTGCAACGATCCGTGCACCCGTGCTTCGCGTGTTGAAAGAATAATTCTTAATTTTCTGTTTTATCTTTTGTTTGGGCTTGAACCTTTTTTTGTCCCATAGTTTTAAATAGGGATTTTCTAGTCTGTCCAAGGGTTCCGAAACTTTTTACGTGAAAGAAACAAGTGGTCCGAGACGGGAGCTTAATGCGTTTGGCTTTCTCCATCTTTTGCTCCTTCCCCCATGACTATGCATAGCTAAGTTCTCTTTTTATTGGAGTTTAATGTAGTTGGACCAAATTTCATGTAATTACACTTTTCTGTTATTTCAATTAAGTATTGTTATTACTCTTCTTCTACTCTTAATGCTTGTGTTTGGCCTGATTAAGCAATTGCATGATTCTATTATTTCAATTGTAATTGGGAAATTCTTTTGAATTACGAATTGGAGAAGACAGTCAATCGTTTTTATGCCTAGGGATAGGGTAAAGAGGATTGGTCATCACTAAAACCCCATTTCTTAATGCAAATACCTTGGTTACACTAATTCAAGGGATTGATAGTGGAATCAAGGGATTTAGGCTCTTCCGCATAAGGAATTAAGGTTTGAGTAATTTTATGGGTTGATGATAACTAAAATTTAATTGAATATGAGTGAGTTGTGATTGCATGTTAGAAAGTCCAACGAAGTTAAACCCTGGCGGTTTATTTTAATTGATTTAAACCATATTTTTTGCGCACACCAAGTGTTCGCTTATTTTCCAAAACCAAAATTCCTTCTATTTTACTTTTTATTCTTATGCATTTGTTTTTATTTTTGGTTACTAAATTTCTCTAAATTTTGCAGTCTATTTAATTTACTATTAATTACCTAATTATCATACAAGTCTCTTTGGATACGATACTCTACTTACCCTCTGTTACTTGCACAATTTGGTACACTTGCCAAAATCGCAACATACCCCCTGTGATGTTTGTCACTTTGTGAGGAAGAGAAGATTGCCACATTATAGCAGTAACACTCATTCTAAAAAATGTTTGAACTGTTACATGTTTATATTTGGGGACCCTATTCAATTCCCTCTTTGTATGAACACAAATATTTCTTGACTTTAAGGTGAAGGATTATATAAGTTTTATTTGGGGTTCTTTGTGGTTTGGGAAGGAAAGTGAAAGAAAAGAAAGAGATAGAAAAGAAAGGAGAATGAAGAAAAGGAAAGTAAAAGAGAAAGAAAAGAAAAGAGAAGAGATAGAATAGAAAGTGAAATGATTTTTTAAATTATTTGGTAGAAAAGAAAATTAAAACTTTTCATTTCTTCATTTCTTTTATTTTGTTATGTAGAAAGTGAAATAAAAGAAAATAAATATGTATGTAAAATGACATAAATACTCTTGACTAAGGAATGATATATGACAATTAATTTTCAGATAAGCCTTATATTTAAAAATACTTTTTTTTATAGAGAATAAAATGTTATAAAAAAATACCTTTGCTGAAAAAAAAAAAGGAAAGAAGAATAATGCAGGTTATGTTATCACATCCCATCGTAAAAAATAAACAACAGAAAAACAATGATAAAAATTGAAGGAATGCTAAACGCACATAGGAATTGAAACTTTTTGTGGACATTTTTGTTTTTTATTTACTTTATTTTTCAATGCTTCCACCCCTCACTTTTCTTCCAATATTAGAGTGGAACACGTTTTGATATGGGTCCACTCAATTGTTTCATTTCTCCATTTTTTAGAGTGTCTTTAAACAATAAAAAAAAATTTGTTGTTAGCATCTTTTCATTCCTTCCTCAATCTTTCCTTTCAAAGTCCAGCATACCAAACATATTAATAATGAAATGTAAATCTCAAACAGGTCAACATTTCATTCAATTATAGAAACACAATTAGATAATGCAAACTAAAAGCTCTTAGAAGTTATAATTGTGTGGAATTTTTTATGAAACCTATCAAAGGAAATTATTTATCAAAGAAATTGTGTTGAAACCCTCATTAAAATGAGATTAGTGAGTGGTAATAGCATTGACACATTAAATGTTGCCATTTCATATCAAGTTAAACTACCTAAACCCATTAGGGTTAGTCTAATGGTGGGTGGTTGGAGTAGATGTATGAGAACTTAGGTTTGATCTTCATTATTATCATTTTACACGAAAAAGAAATGCTTTTTTTTTTTTTTTTTTTAATTTTGCCATCCAACATGTGGTCCACATAATTAATAAACTGCCAACTCCATTATTACCCGATAAAAGCCCATATAATCGAAATGCTCTACAACCAACCACCTAGTTTCATTCACATAAAAGTTTTTGGATGTTTCAGCTATGTTTCTACATTACAAGCACTTAGAACTAAGTTTGAACCTACATTACAAGGAATAGTGAATGAATATAAATAGATAGTTGATCCTAATAACGATGCAATGTAGAATGATGGTCAATCAAAAGATGAACAAGGTGTTTTGATGGAATATAATGATAAGGATTAGGAGGAGGACATTGACGAGGAGGATGGAGATTAGCTCAAGTTTTAAGTTTACAATACAATGATTTTGAAAAACTCAAATTCATAATTATTGATTATTTACTATATGTTTGCAAACCTTAGGTTACATATGTATATTGATATGTTATATTTTGCAACAATTATGTTAGGACGAGGTCGTCAAGATAGGGGAAAGATCCTTGTGACCAAGGGTTAAGGAGCACATGTGGCGCCAAAAAAAGTTTACAGCATCACCTTTTGATCAAACACTCATCCACTCTACACCATTATTGTTTGCATAGTCTACACCACTACCTCTACTGCCCTTCTAGAGACTTACCACACCAACACCATCCCATTAGGCACCACTTTCTTAGTCTAGATCAGTACCTACCCACCCAACACGACCACCACTGCACCAGATACATGATATATACATGATAATCCTTACTCCTTTCTTTGTACCCTTTCGACTAGGGATGATAATTATGGGGCAAGTTGGGGGTAAGTTTAACTATGCCCGCCCCGCTAAGGACAAGACATGTTTAAAAGAGTTGGATATGAATAATTAAAACTCAACCCCATCCTGTGAAGGTTGGGGAAATAACCTTTTTTTAAAAACATAATAATAATTTACTTAAATATAATTTAAATAAACCATATATCAATGCTATTAATTACATTTTAATTCAAATAAAATATAAACTCAATAAACAACATGAATCATAAGTTAAGAAATTCAAGAATATGTCTAGGTTTTGTTATATAACAATAATAAATTGGAAAAACATATTTTTTTTTAAAAAAAATATATAGTTAGTACTCAGTTTCGTCGACGCTAATTCCACATAGCCAAGATGCTACGATCAGTGTTGACCACATTAGGTTGAAGCCTAAAGATATCTTCAACCAAATTAGCATCAACCTCAATGTTGATGTTTATTATGCTAAAGTTTAATGTAGTATCAATTTTTGTAACGTGATGCTAATGGTGGTTTTTCTTGTAGTGATTGTAATCATAGGGTTAGAATAATTGTTCTTCCTAGACTAAGATTGACCTAAATGATAGAAAGTTTGAAGAGTTTGCATAAAGTTTTAGATTCAAATTTTATTATTCTAGTTAAAAAAAAAAATATAAAAGAGACAACAAATAACACTAAAATCAACAAGTTGTGGTTAGCAAAAAGAATAAACAAGTTGTGAAAAGTATTGCGTGTAGCTTTAGGCTACAGTTTGTAATGTTTTAGCAACATTTTCTAAACTGAAAGCAAAGATGTTACAGGGGAACACACCTAACTTATTTATTTATTTTTCGTTCCTAATCTCACGGTCACAACAAATCGATATCCCACTTAATCCTCCGTCCTCTAGTTCATCAACTCATCTCGTCATCAACCAACAAATACCATATACATTATACACGTCTTGGGGGCAATAATACCACGTCCACAACTTCTTATGCAATTTCAATTCAACTCCTTCATTCAATCTTCCAATTCCTCGATCTTCTCCATTTTTCCCGGATAAATCACGTCGATCTCCACAACTTAATTTGTCCTTGTACAATGTGGTTGACTCGTCCCCAAGCTAGCTAACAACACTTGCGCCAAATTCGCCAGCTTTTATCCACTTAACTTAATTATGATTACACGTGCAAAAGACGTAGTTTTCAAATCTAAACAATTAAACTCTGACTGAATATCTTTATTTTCAAATTCATTGGAACTCATGTATGTCTCCCAATTGCCAAATTAAAGAGCCCAAAGCAAAGCAAGCCGTGTTAATTAAATGAATTTAATGGACTCTTGTCCCACTTCAATCTCTCATTATGATGGCATTAGGGATTTTAATACCAGTAGCTAGCTCATGCTTATCGCGAAGCAAACCTTGTTGGAGAGAACATTCATCCACCTGACCTTAGACTTCAAGGACACATTCAGTCTTATTAAAATAATACTACTTTGCAATGGTCATTCTTTTAATTTATTTTAAATCCCTTCAGAGACAACCTCTAGAAGCATAAATAAAAAAAAGGGGGAAAATCATTACTTAACATTATCTCGCTTTTTTTCTCATTTGCTGGTTCCTAAAATAATGTCATCCTCTTCACTCATCGTTACCTAACGTCCACAAGCTGTATATTTTTTTTTATTCTAACGACAGTGACAAAAGGCTTTAACCATGATGCTTGACGATGGAATGATTCTTTCAAGGAAGAATTAAAATTCTGAAATTCCATATTATAGTCTTTTATTTGACGGACAGGTGGCTTTTACAAGAAATAAAATAAAATAAAAATTTATAAAATAAATGCACGCAAGGAACGTGCATTGAAAAAAATTAATAAAACTTGCAGTAAAAAAATGCTTAAAGTCAGAAAGCTTCATTACACTAAAAAAATATATGGGATACAAACGAAAAGAAAGATTAACTTAAACTGAGTTTGTTAGGGATTAAGAAGAGAGTATACGTATGGGCTGTGTAAAAGGGGTAAACATGTATTTGGCTCTCTTGCTTCCATTTCTTGCACATCTTGTGCTAAGATTGGAATGCTATTAATAATATTTTTTTGGCTTGTTAAAAAAAGGAAGAGAGTAAAATGTCACGGACATCTCTGTCAATGAGTTTAATTTAAAGGGTGTTGGTTAGAAAATACAAAAATGATTAATTTAAGTTTAAATTAATCTATAGGTCCATGTACTATTTGACAATTTTTAATTAGATACTTGAACTATTTTTTTTTCAACTGGGTTCCTGAACTTTTATTTATTTTTTAATTAGGTCTCTCCTATTAACTACCGTTGGCTCTATTAATGGCATGGACCTAATTAAAAAATAAATAGAAGTTCATGGACCTAATTGAAAAAATTGTTTAGGGACCTAATTAAATAAAATTTAAATAGTTCAGGAACCTACTGAGTAATTTTCAAATTCTACACAGACTATCACATTATACTTCTCAAGCATATGTAGACTACTTCTAAATTTAGTATTGTCCATTCTACATATCTGCACTGAGTATTTTTAACTCTCCAAGTCAGTATTCTCACATCTCTAGTCCAGTTTTCTCACCTTTGCGGATTCTAAACTCATTATTCTCAACCTCTGCAAGTTCTTCAATTAGTATTCTCAAACTCTAGAAGCATCAACCCCCTTACTGCACTTCTAGTTTCCCCCTACAGATTTTGTTCGGACAAACCTAATGCACTCATTCTAAATACATTCTTCAATTAAATGATTTTTTTTGTATGATTTTTAATTTACTTTTAATTTACTCAGTAGATCCCTTTTGGCATGCAATTATCTTGTGCATCTCTTTTACCCAAAACTTCACATTTTGTTTGGTCGAAATTTATAAGTATATTGTAAATACAATACTCCTATCGAGTATGATTCTCTACATTGTTAAGGTGCTTGTGATGATAGTACTCCTATCGAGTACAATTTCGCACCATTGATGTACTTATAAATTTTATGTTTAGACCATTGATCTTTAAGTGCTTGCTCATTATTGACATTTTGTGGCCACATTAATCCAGAGTATCATTTGATTTAAGCTTAGGTGTCTATGTCATCCCAGTAGGAAATTAATTGATTTGCTAATTGTCTTTGGGTTTGCATAGTAACTTATTTCGTGAAACTCGGATTAATTGAATGTCAAATATTCTAAGAGCATTTGTTGATTTAGCCCATACATGATCACTCTTGTTATTAGGCTATCGTGAGCACTTAGATGCATGTGAATTATGTTCTGGCTTTTGCAGCTTTTCAGACTTAAATTGATTATAGTGTTGAAAGAAAACATTTGATTCAATGACCAAAGACTTAGTCATTTGAGCTTTTGAGAATTTTTATAGCTCACATGTGTTTGGTTAAGGTTTTTGATGTTTTGGGTCAGTGAGAGACTGAAAAGACTCTATCATAAGATATATATATATATATATATATATAGTAATATTATCTTAATAACATATCTCTTATAGCATTTTTAGATGCTTGGACCATTGTTATGTGGCATATTTTGACTATTAAGCTATGTTATTCCGTATATTCTTTTCTTGTAAGAAATATGACTATTTGATACGCAGGATATGTAGGATATTATTTTGTAGCATTAAAGATTTTAGATTTCTTACATTGTTGTTAACAAATGATTGAAATTGTCGTTCTAGTCTTGATGACTCCTATTTTAATTATTGGTTAATACTATCCAAGTGGGTGAATGTTAAAATATTTGTTGTGGATTAGTATCAATCAATAATTATTATATTATCTTTAATATCATCAATCGACAATTAAATATATGATAATCATCATTTGTAGATTACGGATATTTTGTATGGAATTATGATAAGATTGACTTTGTGATGAGTTAAGTCAATCATTTAGTAGATAGTCCATTAAGAGATCCGTACCTACTGCTAGGGGATTATAAATTTGCTATCCCATTAAGCAAATTTACACCCTTAGTCACACTCACATTCTTTTGAGCAATTCTCTAGAAAGTGTGCAGAAATCCTCCTAAGAGTAATTAAGGGGTTTCTACCACCAAACAATTCTCATGGAGATGAATGCGAATTCAGGTTAGTCTTCAATAACCTTTAAGTATTACCGCTATATTCACATGCTATAATTTGTATATATGTGTATTGTTTTATTATTTTCCATCACTTTCGTCCACCTGACCTTAGATTTCAAGGACACAGTCAGTCTTATTAAAATAATACTTTGCAATGATCATTCTTTTAATTTAGTTTAAATCCCTTCAGAGACAACCTCTAGAAGTATAAATAAAAAAAGGGGGAAAGTCATTGCTTAACATTATCTCGCTTTTTTCTCATTTGCTGGTTCCTAAAATAATGTCATCCTCTTGACTCATTGTTACCTAACGTACAGAAGCTATATATATTTTTTTATTCTAATGACAGTGAAAAAAAGGCTATAACCATGATGGTTGACGATAGAATAATTCTTTCAAGGAAGAATTAAAATTCTGAAATTCCATCTTATAGTCTTTTATTTGACGGACAGGTGGCTTTTACAAGAAAAAAAATAAAATAAAAATTTAAAATAAATACACGCAAGGAACGTGCATTCAAAAAAAATTAATAAAACTAGCAGTAAACAAATGCTTAAAGTCAAAAAGCTTCATTACACTAAAAAATATATGAGATACAAAACGAAAAAAAAAAAAGATTAACTTAAACCTAGTTTGTTAGGGATTAGGAAGAGAGTATACGTATGGGCTGTGTAAAAGGGGTAAACATGTATTTGGCTCTCTTGCTTCCATTTCTTGCACATCTTGTGCTAAGATTGGAATGCTATTAATAATATTTTTTTGGCTTATTAAAAAAAGGAAGAGAGTAAAATGTCACGGACATCGCTGTCAATGAGTTTAATTTAAAGGGTGTTGGTCAGAAAATACAAAAATGATTAATTTAAGGTCAAATTAATCTGTAGGTCCCTATACTATACAACAATTTTTAATTAGATCCTTGAATTATTATTTTTTTCAACTGATTTCCTGAACTTTTATTTATTTTTAATTAGATCTCTGCTGTGAACTACCGTTAGCTCCATTAAGGATAGAGACCTAATTAAAAAATAAATAGAAGTTCAGGTTGAAAAAATTGTTTAGGGACCTAATTAAAAAAAAATTAAATAGTTCAGGGACCTACTGAGTAATTTTCAAATTCTACACAGGCTATCACATTATATTTCTCAAGCATATGTAGACTAAATTTAGTATTGTCCATTCAACATATCTGTACTGAGTATTCTTAACTCTTCAAGTCAGTATTCTCACATCTCCAATCCAGTTGTCTCACTTTTGCGGATTTTAAACTTAGTATTCTCAACCTTTGCAGGTTCTTCAATCAGTATTCTCAAACTCTGGAAGCATCAATCCCCTTACTGCACTTCTAGTTTCCCCCTACAGATTCTGCTCGGACAAACCTAATGCACTCATTCTAAATACATTCTTCAATTAAGTGATATTTTTTGTATAATTTTTAATTTACTTTTAATTTATTCAGTAGATTTCTTTTGGCATACAATTATCTTGTGCATCTCTTTTATCCAAAACTTCACATTTTGTTTGGTCAAAATTTATATGTATATTGTAAATACAATACTCCTATCGAGTATGATTCTCTACATTGTTAAGGTGCTTGTGATGATAGTACTCCTATCGGGTACAATTTCGCACCATTGACGTACTTATAAATTTTATGTTTAGACCATTGATCTTTAAGTGCTTGCTCATTATTGACATTTTTGTGGCCACATTAATCTAGAGTATCGTTTGATTTAAGCTTAGGTGTCTATGTCATCCCAGTAGGAAATTAATGGAGTTCCTAATTGTCTTTGGGTTTGCATAGTCACTTATTTCGTGAAACTCGGACGAATTGAATGTCAAATATTTTAAGAGCATTTGTTGATTAGATCACTCTTGTTATTGGGCTATTGTGAGCACTTAGATGCATGTGAATTATGTTCTGGCCTTTGTAGCTTTTCAGACTTAAATTGATTATAGTGTTGAAAGAAAACATTTGATTCATTGACCAAAGACTTAGTCATTTGAGCTTTTGAGAATTTATAGCTCACATGTGTTTGGTTAAGCCTTTTCATGTTTTGAATAAGTGAGAGACTGAAAAGACTCTATCGTAAGATATGTATATAGTAATATTATCTTAGTAACATATCTCTTATAGCATTTTTAGATGTTTGGACCATAGTTATGTAGCATATTTTAACTATTAAGCTATGCTATTCCGTATATTCTTTTCTTGTGAGAAATATGCTATTTGATGTGCAGGATATGTATCCCTATCGGATATTATTTTGTAGCGTTAAAGATTTTAGATTTCTTACATTGTTGTGGACAAATGATTGAAATTGTCATTTTAGTGTTGATGATTCCTATTTTAATTATTGGTTAATATTATCCAAGTGGGAGAATGTCAAAATATTTGTTGTGGATTAGTATCAATCAATAATTATTATATTATCTTTAGTATCATCAATCGACAATTAAAGATATGATAATTATCATTTGTAGATTATGAATATTTTGTATGGGATTATGATAAGATTGACCTTGTGATGAGTTTGGTCAATCATTTAGTAGATAGTCCATTGAGAGATCCGTACCTATTGTTAGGGGATTATAAATTTGCTATCCCATTAAGCAAATTTACACTCTTAGTCACACTCACATTCTTTTGAGCAATTCCCTAGAAAGTGGATAGAAATCCTCTCAAGAATAATTAAGGGGTTTCCACTGCCAAACAATTTTCATGGAGATGAATGCGAACTCATGTTAGTCTTAAATAACCTTTAAGTATTATCGCTATATGCACATGCTATAATTTGTATATATGTGTATTGTTTTATTATTTTCCATCACTTTCGTCCACCTGACCTTAGATTTCAAGGACACAGTCAGTCTTATTAAAATAATACTTTGCAATGACCATTCTTTTAATTTAGTTTTTTTTTTATGCATTCTTTTAATTTAGTTTAATAAATTCCTTAAGAGACAACCTCTAGAAGTATAAAAAAAAAAAAAAAAGGGGGAAAATCATTACTTAACATTATCTCGCTTTTTTCTCATTTGCTGGTTCCTAAAATAATGTCATCCTCTTGACTCATTGTTACCTAACGTCCACAAGCTGTATATTTTTTTTATTCTAATGACAGTGAAAAAAGGCTTTAACCATGATGCTTGACGATGGAATAATTCTTTCAAGGAAGAATTAAAATTCTGCAATTCCATCTTATAGTCCTTTATTTGACGGACAGGTGGCTTTTACAAGGAAAAAAATAAAATAAATACACGCAAGGAACGTGCATTGAAAAAAATTAATAAAACTTATAGTAAAAAAATATTTAAAGTCAAAAAGCTTCATTACACTAAAAAATATATGAGATACAAACAAACAAAAAAAGATTAACTTAAACTGAATTTGTTAGGGATTAGGAAGAGAGTATACGTATGGGCTGTGTAAAAGGGGTAAACATGTATTTGGCTCTCTTGCTTCCATTTCTTGCACATCTTGTGCTAAGATTGGAATGCCATTAATAATATTTTTTTGGTTTATTAAAAAAGGAAGAGAGTAAAATGTCACGGACATCTCTATCAATGAGTTTAATTTAAAGGGTGTTGGTAAGAAAATACAAAAATGATTAATTTAAGGTTAAATTAATATGTAGGTCCCTGTACTATTCGATAATTTTTAATTAGATCATTGAACTATTTTTTTTCAACTGGGTTCCTGAAGTTTTATATATTTTTTAATTAGGTCTCTGCTGTTAACTACCGGTAGCTCCATTAACGGCATGGACTTAATTAAAAAATAAATAGAAGTTCAAGGACCTAATTGAAAAATTTGTTTAGGGACCTAATTAAAAAATATTTAAATAGTTCAGAGACCTACTGAGTAATTTTCAAATTCTACACAGGCTATCACATTATACTTCTCAAGCATATGTAGACTACTTCTAAATTTAGTATTGTCCATTCTACATATTTGTACTGAGTATTCTTAACTCTCCAAGTCACTATTCTCACCTCTCCAGTCCAGTTTTCTCACCTTTGCCGATTCCAAACTCAGTATTCTCAACCTTTGCAGGTTCTTCAATCAGTATTCTCAAACTCTGGAAGCATCAATTCCCTTACTGCACTTCTAGTTTCCCCCTACAGATTCTGTTCGAATAAACCTAATACACTTATTCTAAATACATTCTTCAATTAAATGATATTTTTTGTATGATTTTTAATTTACTTTTAATTTATTCAGTAGATCCCTTTTGGCATGCAATTATCTTGTGCATCACTTTTATCCAAAACTTCACATTTTGTTTGGTCGAAACTTATAAGTATATTGTAAATACAATACTCCTATCGAGTATGATTCTCTACTTTGTTAAGGTGCTTGTGATGATAGTACTCCTATCAAGTACAATTTCGCACCACTGGTGTACTTATAAATTTTATGTTTAGACCATTGATCTTTAAGTGCTTGCTCATTATTGACATTTTGTGGCCACATTAATCTAGAGTATTGTTTGATTTAAGCTTAGGTGTCTATGTCATCCCAGTAGGAAATTAATGGATTTCCTAATTGTCTTTGGGTTTGCATAGTCACTTATTTCGTGAAACTTGGATTAATTGAATGTCAAATATTTTAAGAGCATTTGTTGATTTAGCCCATACATGATCACTCTTGTTATTGGGCTATCGTGAACACTTAGATGCATGTGAATTATGTTCTGGCCTTTGTAGCTTTTCAGACTTAAATTGATTATAGTGTTGAAAGAAAACATTTAATTCATTGACCAAAGACTTAATCATTTGAGCTTTTGAGAATTTTTATAGCTCACATATGTTTGGTTAAGCCTTTTGATGTTTTGGGTCAGTGAGAGACTGAAAAGACTCTATCATAAGATATGTATATAGTAATATTATCTTAGTAACATATCTCTTATAGCATTTTTAGATGTTTGGACCATAGTTATGTAGCATATTTTAACTATTAAGCTATGCTATTCCGTATATTCTTTTCTTGTGAGAAATATGCTATTTGATGTGCAGGATATGTATCCCTATCGGATATTATTTTGTAGCGTTAAAGATTTTAGATTTCTTACATTGTTGTGGACAAATGATTGAAATTGTCATTTTAGTGTTGATGATTCCTATTTTAATTATTGGTTAATATTATCCAAGTGGGAGAATGTCAAAATATTTGTTGTGGATTAGTATCAATCAATAATTATTATATTATCTTTAGTATCATCAATCGACAATTAAAGATATGATAATTATCATTTGTAGATTATGAATATTTTGTATGGGATTATGATAAGATTGACCTTGTGATGGGTTGGGTCAATCATTTAGTAGATAGTCCATTGAGAGATCCATACCTACTGCTAGGGGATTATAAATTTGCTATCACATTAAGCAAATTTACACTCTTAGTCACACTCATATTCTTTTGAGCAATTTCCTAGAAAGTGGGTAGAAATCCTCTCAAGAGTAATTAAGGGGTTTTGACCGCCAAATAATTCTCATGGAGATGAATGCAATTTCAGGTTAGTCTTCAATAACCTTTAAGTATTACCGCTATATTCACATGCTATAATATGTATCTATGTGCATTGTTTTATTATTTTCCATCACTTTCGTCCACCTGACCTTAGATTTCAAGGACACAGTCAGTCTTATTAAAATAATACTTTGCAATGATCATTCTTTTAATTTAGTTTAAATCCCTTCAGAGACAACCTCCAGAAGTATAAATAAAAAAAAAAAAGGGGGGGGGGGGGGGGGGGGGGGGGGAAATCATTACTTAACATTATCTCGCTTTTTTCTCATTTGCTGGTTCCTAAAAGAATGTCATCCTCTTGACTCATTGTTACCTAACGTCCACAAGCAGTACATTTTTTTTATTCTAATGACAGTGAAAAAAGGCTTTAACCATGATGCTTGACGATGGAATAATTCTTTCAAGGAAGAATTAAAATTCTGAAATTCAATCTTATAGTCTTTTATTTGACGGACAGGTGGCTTTTTCAAGAAAAAAAAAATTAAAATTCATAAAATAAATACACGCAAGGAACGTGCATTGAAAAAAATTGATAAAACTTGTAGTAAAAAAATGCTTAAAGTCAAAAAGCTTCGTTACACTAAAAAATATATGAGATACAAACGAAAAAGAAAGTTTAACTGAAACTGAGTTTGTTAGGGATTAGGAAGAGAGTATACGTATGGGCTGTGTAAAAGGGGTAAACATGTATTTGGCTCTCTTGCTTCCATTTCTTGCACATCTTGTGCTAAGATTGGAATGCTATTAATAATATTTTTTTGGCTTATTAAAAAAAGGAAGAGAGTAAAATGTCACGGACATCTCTGTCAATGAGTTTAATTTAAAGGGTGTTGGTTAGAAAATACAAAAATTATTAATTTAAGGCTTAATTGTAATTTTTACCCCAAATTTTTTAATTTTTGGCGGATTTTACCTCTAACAAATTAATTTGACGCATTTTACCCCAAATTTTTAAAAAAGTTGCAAATTTTACCCTCTACAGTTTTGATAACATGACATGCTAAAATAGTTGCACTTTTTACTCCCAACTTTTTACTTTTTGGCAAATTTTATCCCTAACTTTTTCATTTTTGGCAAATTTTATCCCTAACTTTTTACTTTTTTGTGAATTTTACCCCCATTTTTTGTGCTCATGTTAGCATGCCACGTCATCAAAACTGTGGAGGCTAAAATTTGCAACTTTTTAAAAAAGTTATGAGTAAAATGCACCAAATTAATTTGTTGGAGGTAAAATCTGTCAAAAATTAAAAACTTAGGGATAAAAATTACAATTAAGCCTTAATTTAAAGTGAGTATGATAATGGAAGAACACCAACACAATAATAGAAACACGATAAGCAATAATAGCAAAGCAATGCAGCTGAAACAAGTTCTTCCAACTTGTAAGATCAGTGAGGAGTACAATAAATATATGACAAAAAATTAATAGAACAACACAACTACACAAGAGACACCAAGATTTTAACGTGAAAAATCTCTCAATACAAGGGTTCTATTTGATCAAATGAGGATATAAAAGAGTCTCAAACACTGTACAAAACTTTGTTTACATTTAGCGAAAACAACCAAGCATCAAAGCTTACAAATGAGAAACACCCAAGACAAAGCTACTATTGTGACAAATTTATATCGGACTCCAAATCTCTAATCATCAATCCAATTGCTGAAAATTAAGAATCACATGTGCTAAACTTGTTGACAAAATTTAAGCATGATCTAATGGTGAACGACTCTGTGGTCACAATTTTAGGATGATGATCAGGGGAGTATGCGAGTTGACTTTTTCCTATTCTCTTCTCTCTGTTTGTTGTCATTTTCACTCAAAAAATCGAGTCTCTTGCCTAATCTGCCTCTCTTTGCCTAGATAAGTGAGACAAAATGAACTTACACATTTGGGTTTCTCTCCATACAGGAAAGAAGCCCAAAACCTAACATTTGTTAGAGAATATATAGGAAGATAGTAAATTGCCAAGGATGTCTCTATCAATAAGTCATGAGCAATAGGAAGCCTTTTCAATAATAGAGACTCCAATACTCAAATAGAGTATTGAAGGAGAGAACTCCATCAATATACATTGTTCTATATGTCTATTTTTACCCAATATGAGGTATCTTCAGTCACACATTTGTCACTTCAACAAGGAAAAAAAAATAAAAAATTTATACTTAAATGATTTAGTATATTAATATTAGGGTAAATTATGTTTTTTCTCTAAAATTATGTAGGGTACATCTTAAATGGAGTTAGTCACTAGGACGAAAAAAATAGGTTTCAATTTTAGGGAGACCAAAATAATATTAAAAATTTTAGGATGAAAAATTCAAATATTGCTAATTTTAAAGGACCAAAAACATAATTTATCCTTAATATGACAATGTACTTTAAATTAAGGATAAATATAGTTTTATTTACTCACTTTAGGACTAAAATCAATCTAGAGCGCAGTCTTTAACTAATTATTATAAATTTTGCCTTTACATGTGCCTTTCATTATATAAGGAAGAGGAAATAGCATAGAGGCCATGTGCGATGCTGAGCACTTTCCAAAGACCAACTGAAAAGAATGGGTCGCTCCATTTTTTACCTTCACCTTCCTGTTTCGTCTTTTCTTATTTTCACTTTGTTGCTGAATGCTGTCTATGCCAGTAAAAAGGTAGGCCAGTTAATTTGCTTGTTAATTAGTTGCTCGTTTGAGTATTGTTATGAGATTTCTACTTTGGAAATGAGGTGATGATTTTTATATGGATGTAATAATGGAATTTGGATGATACGATAATGGGTACTTTGTTTTTGTTACACTACACCAATTGTTGGTTTTTGATTTTCTGTTTATAGTGCTACATTGTATACTTGGGAGCACATTCTCATGGTCCAACCCCTTCATCTGTTGACCTTGAAACCGCCACACATTCTCATTATGATTTACTGGGTTCAATCTTGGGAAGGTATATAAATTGATGAAACCATTAAACTCAGCTTAAGTTCTGGTTTAGAAGAAACTGATTAATTGATTAACTGTGTTGCGTGTATTAATCATTCACAGTCATGAAAAGGCCAAAGAGGCAATTATTTATTCATATAATAAACACATCAATGGCTTTGCAGCTGCACTAGAAGAGGAAGAAGCAGCAGACACTGCAAGTGAGAAAATTAACTGTGTTTTTTTTTACTAATTTTTAATTATTATAACCTAGTTTCAAGTTAGTTTTTTATTTATTTATTGGTCCAATGTTAGTTTTTAACTTGTTAGTTTTTATTAGCGGGAGATTCCACGATCTATCCATCCCTCCCTTCTCTCTTTACCATCAAGCCAACCTTATAATTCCTTAAGTTAGTTAGTTGACACAATGATTTCACTAATGCAGAAAACCCAAAAGTAGTATCTGTGTTCTTGAGCAAAGAGCATAAACTGCACACTACTCGTTCATGGGAGTTTCTTGGACTGCAAAGAAATGGTAGGAACACAGCATGGCAAAAGGGAAGATTTGGTGAAAATACAATCATCGGTAACATTGATACAGGTAAATTTTATAACCTTTCCGTACTCTATTTTGTAATCCATTACTGTATTTCGTAAAATTAGTGTAGTCTTTTTGAATTTCATTTTTATCATGTCATTTTATATCAATAAGATTTACAAAATCAGGAACTGAAGTACAAAAATCATAAAATCAAAGATTAAAGTGACTGATACTTAAATGTTGAAAACTATAGTGGGATTTACTCGATTAGAATCAATTAGTTATCTATTATTAAATATTTTGAAACAACATCAATATTACTGATCATAGCCAGAGATATCAATTTATCCTATAGTTTGCTATATATATACTTATTTTATTGAGGATGTATAGAAGGTTGATGTTGCCATAACATTAATTATAGGACTATTAACTAGGTGCTTTCCAGTTTTTCAAATTAATTAACCTACTCTCCGACAAGCACTACAGGCTTTCTTGAGTTGGCAAGATTCTTTCCTGAGTTCTAAAAATCCAAGCAAGAAAGCTGAGACAATTTATTAGTTAAAGTATTATTATATTTTATTTGTCCATAAGATCTCATGGTGTGCGTTCCATATCTAGTAAATTGCAAGGGGGGAGAATTCCAATGAATCTATGAACCTAAAGGTTTGAATCCCAAAACAGGGATCACTTTGCAATCGATTGTTATCAATCTTATTAGATTTTGTTATTTGGTCGACACCTACTATATATAGAAATAGAAATATCAAATTACACGTTATATCAGTTACGTGTTACATACTCTAATATCTTTATATTGGATAATTTATGGGTCATAAGTTAATTTCTTTCATATAGATCACATCTACAAAATTTTAGATGAATCCAAAATTATTTGATACTTTCTACAATATGTATATTAAAATTGACATATAATAATATATTTTTAAAATATATAAAATTAAAAACCCTTTCATTATACATATACCTATAAATATTCAATTTTAACAAAATTTAACTTAATAATTTGGATAATATATAGTTATAATTTGATAGTTAAAAATCATAACATATATAAAGTTATTGAAGTTGTAATAATTAGAATAACTTACATCTAAAATTATATTTATGTTGACATCTAAAATGAAAGATCTGGTTCTACTTTTTTATTAATTCTTTAAATACTCTCCTAACTTCACCCCTTGTACAGGTGTTTGGCCGGAGTCCAAGAGTTTTACCGACAACGGAATAGGTCCTGTCCCCTCAAAATGGCGTGGGGGCAATGTCTGTCAAATTAACAAACTCCGTGATTCAAAGAAAGTTCCCTGTAACAGGTCCTCTTCCTTTCTATTAATCTTTCCCTGTTTCCCTATTTAAGATTTCTAGTAGTAAACAAATATATACATAACTTGTATATGTATAGTCTAAAAATTATATATAGAAAGAAAATATACATTTAGCTCTATGAAAAATATATGTATAATCATTTTAAAATAATACAAATCTTTTTTTAAAAAAAAAAGAAAAAAGAGAGAGATAAGAATAACGTGTTATTTTTTCAAAGAAAAATAAATTAAGATAAAATTAACGTGTTATTTTTAAGAAAGTGTAGTGTAAATTAATAAATAAGGATAGATAATAAATGTGTCAACTTAATTGCAATATATGTATGTGTGGTATGTATACATAGTGAAATGCACTTTTCGCAGATTTTAGGTCACCTAGTTTATGCATACAAAATCTTCAACAATATTCTGTGTTATACAATCCAGGAAGCTAATTGGAGCAAGGTTCTTCAACAAAGCTTATGAAGCATTCAACGGTCAACTTCCCCCATCACAGCAAACAGCACGTGACTTTGTAGGCCATGGTACTCATACTCTATCAACTGCTGGAGGCAACTTTGTTCCAGGTGCAAGTGTATTTGGCAATGGCAATGGCACTGCAAAGGGTGGATCCCCAAGAGCTCGAGTTGCAGCCTACAAAGCGTGTTGGTCTCTAACCGATGCAGCTAGTTGTTTTGGTGCGGATGTGATGGCTGCTATTGACCAAGCCATAAGTGATGGTGTTGATGTTATTTCGGTTTCTGTTGGAGGCCGAAGTAGTGTTAGGGCTGAGGAAATATTCACTGATGAGGTTTCCATTGGGGCATTCCATGCACTTGCCAAAAATATTCTAGTGGTTGCCTCTGCAGGGAACGATGGACCAACACCAGGAAGTGTTATCAATGTGGCTCCATGGCTATTCACAATTGCAGCTAGCACACTAGACAGGGACTTCAGCAGTAACATAACTTTTGGAAACAACCAGCAAATTACGGTACTGTTCTTGTTAATTTATAATTTAGTACTACTATTATTAGTATTAGGTCAAATTACACCTATTATCCCCTATGATCATTAGTTATATTTATTAGTGAAAATAAAGAGGAGACTCGAGACTATTCTCTATATAGAAAATTATATTACGTACTTTTATGACACGTGCATGCTATATGAGTTGATCTAATTTTATTTATTGTAAATTAAGTAACTCATAACTATTATATGAATACTTAATTAAATTACTAAATAGACATGAGACTCTAATACTAAATGCTTAGTGGTTATCTTTTAAACAAGAATAATGTTTCTAATGTCAACCTTTTATCTTCATAACTTGTAAGACTTCATTATTTCTAAGATATTGCATCTCTAGCTCTTCGTTTTTTAGCATTACTATACACATACTTCTTTCAAGTTATATAACAATATTACAAATTAATCAAGAGATAATCTTCATTAAAGAAAAAGGACCACAACATTATGTTATATAAATTAGAGGTTTATATAAATTAAGACAGACAAATCTATCAAGGGTAATATAGCTAATGTTCAAAGAGTGTCAATATAATTTACACATTTATTATCATTAATTTTATTATTGTTGTTGTTATTATTAATGTTTTTGGAATAATATATAAATGTGTTTTCTACTTCCAGGGAGCCAGTCTTTTCGTAAACATACCGCCTAACCAGTCCTTTTCTTTAATCCTTGCTACTGATGCTAAATTTGCCAACGTATCAAATCGAGACGCGTAAGTACAAATCATCTCACAAGCATGTTCTCAAACCTTTTTGTTTATTGAATGGCCATTTATATATTATCACGTGCATTATTGCAGTCAATTTTGTAAGGCTGGGACACTTGACCCTAGAAAAGTAAACGGCAAAATAGTGCAATGCCTTCGAGAAGGAAAAATAAAATCAGTTGCTGAGGGTCAGGAAGCTCTATCTGCAGGCGCCAAGGGAGTGATTTTGGGCAATCAAGAGCAAAATGGGGACACACTTCTTGCCGAGCCTCATGTTTTGTCCACTGTCAACTATCATCAACAACATCAAAAAACAACGCCCGCTAGTTTTGACATAACTGCCACGTAATTATATATACACCTTAAGTCCCTAACATTTTCAAATGGCATGCTACAAAAGAAGAAGTGTTACGTCCATTATATGCACACACGTTATATATGCATGTTTATGTTGCAGGGACGATCCAATAAACTCAAATGCGACACTAAGGATGTCTCCAGCAAGAACATTGCTTGGAAGAAAGCCAGCTCCAGTTATGGCTTCATTCTCATCTAGAGGACCCAATCCAATTCAGCCATCAATACTCAAGGTACACTACACTAGTATTGAAATATTTGGCATCATCTATGTATAAAATATATATGAAATTTAATAAAAATCACAAGCTTTTTATGATCTCATTTTCTATTTATCGAGTCTCACTTATTATTTTATAATTTTTAATAAATTTTAATAGAAAGTGTGTTAAAAAATTAATTCCTAACACTCTCTCTATTCCTTATAATTATATTGTATTGACTGATTGATGAGATTTGTTTTGTTTATTAATGTTTGTCTTAGCCTGATGTAAGTGCGCCTGGTGTGAACATACTTGCTGCCTATTCACTATTCGCAAGTGCATCAAACTTGCTAACAGACACTCGTCGTGGGTTTAAATTCAATGTGTTGCAAGGAACTTCAATGTCATGCCCTCATGTTGCTGGCATTGCTGGACTTATCAAAACACTTCATCCAGATTGGAGTCCAGCAGCTATTAAATCAGCAATCATGACCACAGGTATTTCTATATATACATATACTTTGTCCAATAACCAACGTGTGATTTGTTGCCATGAGTAGAATAAACTTGAATCAAATAACCATATAATCTTGAGTTCCATCGTATGATTCATGTGTAATGATAAAAAAAAAAAAAAAAAAAACACCATTATGAAATAATTAAGAACCCTCTTCAGCACTTGACAATAGTCGAGAGATCAGTTTCTCAGCTACCGGGTGAGACTGAAATATACCTTTATTTATATAAAAAAACATATCAAGAATTGTTATAACCTATGAAGCACACATATATACCTCCTAGCTGAAGTGCCACAACGTGGTACAAGTTTTCAATGACACCTCCCCAACACTTGTCTGATATGTGCACGTGTCAGACATTTCACATTAAATGTGTAATTAAAAAAATATTTTTTGTCAACTTAGTAGACACTTAAGTTGACGCTTCTATAACTATACCACTCGAGAGTACTTGACCTGACATAACTACTTTCTCTAATACAATATGCATGTTCTATTTTTTAATTATTTTTTTTTTAATTTTTTTGGCAATTTCTAATTTACCTAAAATATATGTCCTTGCAGCAAGCACAAGAGATAACACCAACAAACCGATACGGGATGCGTTTGATAAAAAATTGGCAGACCCATTTGCTTATGGTTCAGGACATGTGCAACCTAACTCTGCAATAGATCCTGGACTTATTTATGATCTAAGCATTGTTGATTACTTGAACTTTCTATGTGCTTCCGGATACAACCAACAACTCATTTCGGCACTCAATTTCAACAGCACATTCACTTGTGCAGGATCTCACAGCATAACAGACTTGAACTATCCTTCAATCACATTGCCAAATCTTAGCTTAAATGCCGTAACTGTTAGTCGCACAGTCACCAATGTTGGGCCACCAAGCACATATTTTGCAAAGGCCCAATTACATGGATATAACATTGCTGTTGTACCCAATTCTTTGAGTTTCAAGAAAATTGGTGAAAAGAGGACATTCAGGGTTACTGTACAGGCTACAAGTGTAACTAAGCGAGGAAATTATAGTTTTGGTGAATTGCTATGGACAAATGGAAAGCACGTAGTCAGAAGTCCTATCACAGTTCGGCGCAAATGAAAACTTTCCTTGGAGTTAGTTGTGTTAGGATATCACGTTAATGCAGATATGCATATGTAAAGGCATGTTTTACTACTGGGATCTCATGTTATCACTTGGCTGTGACCTGTTAGAGATATTTCTCTTTGTATTAAGCTTAGTAGCGTCAAGACTAATTAGTCTGTTATAACTGACACGTGTCACTGCTGAGTCTCTAGATATATATAGCTGTTGTAATAGAAACTCAGTGGGTTGATTTTCATTTTTCTCTCTTCTATCAATAATATGAGTTTTATTCTCTCTGTGTTTCTTAATATGGTATCCAGAGCTTGTTGATCCTCTCATGGCTTCCGAAACCCTAAATTCCCAATATCCACCACCTCCTCCTCCTCCACCTGGTTTCTCTTCGTCATCTCCACCTCAAATCATTGAAAAACTCACTGAGAAGAACTTCTTGTTGTGGCGCCAACAAGTCGAACCTATCATTAAGCTTCATCGTCTACATCGCTATGTAGTTTCTCCGCAGATTCCTTTGCATTATCTCAGCGAAGAAGATCGCTCTCTCGATCGCGTCAATCCAGAGTACCTCGCGTGGGAACATCAAGATCAAATGTTACTTGTTTGGCTTCAATCGACTCTTTCCAGTGAGATTCTCTCTCGTTTTCTTGGTTCCACACATTCTTATGAAATTTGGGACAAAATCCATGCGTATTTTCATCATCAGATTCGCACCAAAGCGCATCAGCTTCGGTCTGAGTTGCGCAATTCTTCTTTAGATAATCGCTCAGTCTCCGAGTTCCTTAGCCGTATAAAGGCTCTTGTTGATTCCTTATCTTTGGTTGGAGAGCCAGTCTCTTGTGAGCAACTTGATTCGATTCTTGAAGGTTTAGCTCAAGAATACGACTCTGTAATCGCACTTGTTGAGAGCAGAAATGACCTTATCACCATTGAAGAGGTTGAAGGTTTAATTCTTGCTCATGAACTTCGTCTTCAAAAGCATTGAAAGAAAAGTTCTGATTCTACTTTCTCTCCATCAGTCAATGTTGCTCAAGCTAGTTCTCAACCTAATTCTGCTACTGGTGATACTCAGTTATAACAAGGTTCCATTGATTCTAACTCTAATTCACAATACTCTGGTTCTTTCGTGGTTGTGGTGGTGGCCGTTTTGGTCGTGGTAGAGGCCGCGGTAGTCGTAACTCAATTCAGTGCCAAGTGTGTTTCAAGTTTGGTCACTCTGCATTCAATTGCTATCAACGCTTCAACTTTCACTTTCAACCTCAAGTTCCTGCGCCTAGTGCTAATTGGCCTGATGCTAATTGGCCTACCAATCAAGGCAATTCCAATTATCAAGGCAATTCCTATTATCAAGGCAGTTCCAATTCTGCTCAGTATTCTCAGTGGCCCTCTCCTTCCACATATCAACAATATCCAATGAATTTTAATTCATCGAATCAGTTTGTTCCACCAAACCAGTATGTTCATCCAAAGTTTCCGCAAGCAATGGTGGCCAATTCAGAACAGTCCAACTCTCAGACTTGGTTTCCTGACTCTGGCGCTTCATATCATGTGACAAACTCATCTCAGAATATCCAACAAACTACTCCTTTTGAGGCTCCTGATCAAATTTTCATAGGGAATGGGCAAGGTCTATCTATTTCTTCCTCTGGTTCAACTTTTCTTTCTCCTACCAATAGTCCTCAAACTTGTTTTGTTCTTCATAAACTTTTACATGTCCCCTCTATTACCAAAAATCTTATTAGTGTTAGTAAATTTGCTCAAGACAATAATGTGTTCTTTGAGTTCCATCCTAACCATTGTTTTGTGAAATCTCAGGGTTCCAATGAAGTCTTGCTTTATGGACAAGTTGGACCAGATGGCCTTTATCAGTTTCCAAGTCTTCATGTTACTACTCATTCACCTATACCTTGCTTAAATACTGTTTCTGATTCTTCTGTAAATAGTACTGCTTTGAATACTATTTTTGATTCTTCTGTAAATAGTACTGCTTGTACTTGGCATTTACGTTTGGGACATCCAAATCTCAATGTACTTCGTCTTGTTCTTCAAAATTGTAATATACTTGTTCTTAATAAAGATCCTTTGCCTTTTTATCCTACTTGTTGCATGGGTAAAGCTCATAGATTACCTTCCCACTCTTCTCTTAGTACATATAATTCTCCTTTTGATTTGGTTTTTACTGATCTTTGGGGTCCTTCTCCCATCAATTATGTTTCTGGTTTTTCTTACTATATATCCTTTATTGATGCTCATTCCCAGTTCACTTGGATATATTTGTTGAAGCACAAGTCTGATGCATTATCTACGTTTAAGCAATTTAAATCTATGGTTGAGCTGCAGTTTCATACTCGAATTAAGGTTGTTCAATCTGACTGGGGTGGCGAATTTCGTCCCTTCCATGATTATCTTGCTTCATTGGGTGTTAATCACAGGGTTATTTGTCCACACACTCATCATCAGAATGGAGTTGTGGAACGTAAACATCGGCACATTGTTGATCTTGGGCTCACTTTGTTAAGTCAAGCTTCTCTACCTTTAGCTTATTGGGATCATGCCTTCATCATAGCTGTCTATCTCATAAATAGACTTCCAGCTGCTCCTTTGAGGTTTGGTGTACCCTTTACTGTTTTATTCAACATTGCACCGGATTAAGATTTTCTTAAGGTGTTTGGGTGTGCCTGTTACCCTCTACTTCGGCCTTACCAAGCTCATAAGTTGGATTTTCGGTCCCAATAGTTCATTTTTCTTGGGTATTCTACATCTCACAAAGGCTACAAATGTCTTTCTTCTTCTGGCAGAATATATATATCAAAAGATGTGATTTTTAATGAAACCATATTTCCATAACCTGTTCTCTTTTCATCCAACTCTTCCATTTCACCTTCTTCAATTTCCCCTACCATTTCAGCCTCTATACCACTTATCTCTTCTCCCTTAATCTCCCTATACCTACTTCTAATACTGCTATTAATTTAGAAATACATCCCTCTCCCACTATTGTTGAAACCCCATCTCCTATTAACCATGAACTCTCCTCTCCTAACCATAATCCTCCCACTACCACTGAAACCTCATCCTCTAATCCTCCCCAATCTGCACCTAACCCCCCTCTGCCCACACCCAATATGAATGTTCATCCAATGCAAACCCGATCTAAATCTGGCATTGTGAAGCCCAAATTTCATCCAACTTTGCTTTTGGCTCATGTTGAACCCAAAAATACAAAACAGGCTTTGCAGGATCCCAAGTGGTTCACTGCTATGAATGAAGAATTTCTTGCTCTACAGCGCAATGGGACTTGGTCTTTGGTCCCTCTTCCTCCTCACAGGACTACTATAGGTTGTAAGTGGGTCTTTTGAGTTAAAGAGAACCCAGATGGCACTATTAACAAATATAAAGCGTGGTTGGTTGCTAAAGGCTTCAACCAGCAGCACGGTTTTGACTTCAACGAGACGTTTTCCCCAGTCATTAAACCTGTTTCCATTCGGATTATATTGACTCTTGCTCTTACTCACAAATGGTCTATTTTACAACTTGATGTCAATAATGCTTTCCTCAATGGACTGCTTGAAGAGGAAGTGTATATGTCTCAACCACTTGGATTTGAAGCTACTAACACTTCACTTGTGTGCAGACTTCACAAAGCCATTTATGGTCTTAAGCAAGCCCCAAGGGCTTGGTTTGACAGACTCAAGACTACACTACTTCAGCTTGGTTTCAGGGACAGTAAATGTGATCCTTCTCTCTTCATTTACTGTCAAAATAATTCTACGGTCTATTTGCTGGTGTATGTTGATGATATCATCATCACAGGCAGCTCAGCTGCTCTTGTTCAGACTCTCATTCAAAAACTTAATTCGGTATTCTCTTTAAAGCAGCTTAGCAATTTGGATTATTTTCTTGGAATTAAGGTTAGGCCTCAACCAAATGGATCTCTTCTCATGACTCAAACTAAGTATATTAAAGATCTATTAGCCAAAACCAACATGCTTGAAGCTAAACCAATTTCTTTCCCTATGATTTCTGGTTCCAAGTTGTCAAAGCAAGGCTCAGATTTGCTGCCAGACCCTTCCTTTTATAGATTTGTTGTTGGAGCTTTGCAATATGTGACTATTACTAGACCTGAGATATGCTTTGCTGTTAATAAAGTGTGCCAATTCATGTCTTCTCCTCTGGAATCTCATTGGGTTGTTGTTAAACGTATTTTGAGGTATCTTAAGGGTACCCTTCATTGCGGTCTTCACTTACTTCCAGCTGCTACTCATTAGCCACTTTCTATTCGAGCTTTTTGTGATGCGGATTGGGCTGCAGATCCTGATGATCGCAGATCTACCTCTAGTGCTGCTATTTTTCTGAGACCAAACTTAAAATCTTGGTGGTCTCGCAAACAAACACTTGTTGCAAGGTCTAGTACTGAAGCAGAGTATAGAAGTTTAGCCACTGCCACTGCTGATCTTTTATGGGTTCAAACCCTGCTTACTGAGCTTGTGGTTCCTCATCACACTCCTGTGGTTTACTGTGACAATCTTAGTGCTGTGAATCTCTCTAATAATCATGTCTTACATGCTAAGACAAAGCATATGGAGCTAGATCTTTTTTTTGTTCGAGAGAAAGTGTTGGCTAAGCAACTGTTTGTTCTTCATATTCCAGGACATGATCAATGGGCAGATGTTTTGACTAAACCTTTGTCACCAACACGGTTTCTGTTTTTAAGATCCAAGCTCAATGTGGTTGATCTTCCTAGTGTTTCTCACCCACCTTGAGCTTGCGGGGGGTGTTAGAGCTATTTCTCTTTGTATTCAGCTTAGTAGCGTCAAGACTAATTAGTCTGTTATAACTGACACGTGTCAGTGCTGAGTCTCTAGATATATATAGCTGTTGTAATAGAAACTCAGTGGGTTGATTTTCATTTTTCTCTCTTCTATCAATAATATGAGTTTTATTCTCTCTGTGTTTCTTAATATGACCCTTTGTTATTTCATCTTTTTGTTTTTGGTTGTTTGGCTATTATAGTAATTTTTGTTGTAATATGGTTGATGCATGGGGGCACAACACACTGAAAATCAGGTCATTTTATTCTTCAAATTGCATGCAACAGAACATGCTTGTAGCATTATTGTGAGTTTTCAATCTAAGCTTAATTAATGTGCCAAACTCTAAATTATTTTTTATTAGAAATTTTTTAATTGAATAAACGTCAGGAATATGAAAATATATTTTCATTCTAGTTATTATTCTTGGAAGGAAATCTCTTCCCACGGATCCTGAAGGTTTTTAGTAATTTCCAGGTATCAATGACAATTTGACATCAAAATCGTTTAAAATTGGAAATGTTAACTAGAAGTGTAAACGTCAAGATTTGCCCTTCAAAAGAATGCTAATGACAGAAAAATAAACAGATAGAAATGTAAATTGACAATAATATAAATCTGACTGGAAAGGTAAAGAAATTAACAAGAAACTATTGTAGATTGTTGCCTGCATGAATCATAGACAGTAGTTCACAGACCACTAGCTAGGTAATTCTGTAGAGAGATGTTAAAGGAGGTGAGACTATATATCTTTTAAATAATTTTTTAAGATTTACTATCTCTTTAGTTTCCTAAATTTTTTTAAAAAAATTTGGTCCCTGAATTTTTTTTTTACTAATCAACATTCTTAACTTTTTTCATCTTTCCTTTAAGGTTCCCAACTTTTTTTCGATCTTTACTTTTAGTCTCTTAAAAGAAACTAAAAATAAGAATGGAAAAAAGTTAAAGAATATTGACCAATGAAAAAAAAGTTTAGAAACTAAAAAAAGAAATTCTAAATATTTTAGGGACTAAAAAGATAATAAATTTAATTTTTAAATATTAAAAATTTATCTTTCCTAAAATATTTTTCATATTTTTATTTCTTAACAAATGTTTTAATAGCATTTGTTGGGTGTGCATGAGGAAAAAACTTAATAGAAGGCTAAAATATATGTGTAATATATTCAATAACAACAAAGTAAACTTTTCATCAAAAAAAGTTTTGCAAGTGATGGATCTTCAAGCTCGAACTTTAAAATAATATGATATTTTAATTTTTTATATTTTTTTGTCACATAATATTATTTATCATATTTATACTTATATCTATTATCTCTTTTTCTCTTAAGAATGTAGATTGGCACGGGAATATTTATGAATAATTTTTGTTAATAATAATCGTAGGGAAATTCAAGGTGAAAAGGAAATTCAAACCCTTGACTTCATCCATCTCTACCATCACCAAAGCTAATGTATCTCTCAACATCTCGTCACTGATCATCCTTTTCGATCACATCGACCCCTAAGGTCCAATTACAAGATCTTTTGTTCTCATTAAACTCAGAGCTTGGGGCTTGTGTACCATATGGGGCCCACACTTGGACAACCCGTCATTTGTGAACTCGCTTCATAATTCTACATGACCTGGAAGCCAGGAGGTTATTCAGCCGTTACCAACTCAATAATTGCTCGGACTATTAAGGCAAATATGAAAGGAACTCCAAGTAAGTGATCAGAACCATAACACACCTAAAACACCTCTGACTCATATTGAATTGAGCGTCGAAGTCCCTTTTATAGGTACCTCCATCGCGCTTCAACTAGGAAGTCGACTTAGAGAAAGAGATAAAAGCATTTGTGGAATCAACCGGCTCAATCAGTAGAGATTTGATAAGAACAAATATTTTAAAAGTTAGGACGTTAAAAGTGAAATTATATATATATATTTTTTAAAACTTTAGGGAATAGTTCATCATCACACAGAGGGCACTTTTTTTTTTTTTTTTATCTGTGGGAATCGAAGACAAAACTTTTTTAGGTACCAGGGGTTTACAATAACTCACACATCATGCTCAACCTACTGAGTTAGACTTCCTTGATTACAAGGACACTTTAATCGCTGTTATGAGATTTTTACGTAGTCTCGTAGTCTTTTTATATAAAACTTTTGGACCGAAAATATTATCTTTTTTCTTTGGTACAAAAAGCAAACATTTTTACTTTTAAAATAATCTCTTTAGTCTTTATAAACTTTAAAATAATATCTCATAAAAATAAAACCTTATAATAATATATAAATAATCAAATGCTCTACATTTTTTTCACTTTTTCATGTAATATTTTTATTTAATAAATAGAAAGATATTATTATTTTGAAATTCATAAAATAGTTGATGTTATTCGTACGAACGACTTAGCATCATATAAAGGTAAAGTGCGATGTGATATGATTGATAAATAACTTTGTATTTTAAGTATGTGATTAAAGGTTTGATCACTGCTCGTATATATAAAAAAAAAAAACGTTTGTTAAAAAAAGTTTCTTAAATAGATCACAGTATTTTGAGGGATTAGTTTTTAGTTCTCGACTAATGAAAATACTCTAGAAAAAAGTAGGTTTAAATATATTTTTGTCCCTCAAATTTGGGTTGATCACTTTTATTTTTGGTTCTTCAAATTTATTTATTTATTTATTTTGCTTTAGGTGACGTTTGCTAAGGGGAGAAATTTTTAGTTCTCCATAATCTTAAATTGAGAGTCTTTGTTTCTCATATTTAGTATCTAACAAGTAGTTCAATTGGCAATATACGTCATTGAGAATGAATGATAAACTTTAATTGTGACTAAATTTCAGACTGCGAATTAGTCGATAAATAATATTATTCCTAATAAACTAGTGATTCCTATTGGACTAGTGTGCAGTAAAGCTAAAGCGACATAAAGTCATATATTTCGAAATGTATAATTGAAGTGGTGGACCTAGCAATTCATAATATTTAAGATCTGAGTTGAAGCCTTGTTATTATGAAAAATCCCACACACTCTTCTCCACTCTACCGACGACACAAGTACACATTATAAAAAAATATATATTTATTAATTTATTTATCTATTGAAGATTTGTTGTCACACTTGTCTTTATTAATATAATTTTTATTTTATAAAATTTAACTTGTTATTACGAATATTATTTTTATATTAATTGTGTGATAATATTATATTATTGTATTAATTTCATATTATTATAATTTTACAATTATTATAAATTTATAATATTTATATTAATAGCTTAATTTTATTAAAATATACTAACTGTTTCATAAGTTGAATCAAGCGACATATTATGAATATTTTTTTTTCATAGTGATATTAGCTACCATATCACATGAGAAAATGAAAACAACGTAAAGTCATAACGCCTAAATGTAGGTTAATGTTGGTATTTCTTTAAAACAAAAAAAAAAGGTATAATATTATGTTGAATTTATAATGTGTTTGGTTCTATGCCTTTTTACGTGCGAAGGAACGGTACAAAAACAGCAATTTATAACTTCTACGATATAAAGTAAAATCTTATATTCACAATAAATTAAAACTAAACTTATACTATGATATAATTGTTTTCTCAAAATTTTCATAATTTTATAAACGAGTTACGAGATTAATTCAAAAAATATTTACTGCTTATTAAATTTATTAGCTACTTATTAGCTCAGTCGGTAACTTTTTAAGAGCATGACATTTGAACCCCATTCACATTTCCCAAACTCATATTTATAGTATATAAATAAGATTTTAAAAGAATTTACATCTAGATTTATTAAAGTAAAATCAAGTTTGTTTTTAAAATCTCATATTTAATGATGAAGAATAAATAAAATATATTAAATTTTATTATTTAAAATAAAAAATTAAATATAAATTAATTTATTTCAATTTATTTTCAATTAAAATTAATTTTATAAAATTAAATAATCTAAAATTAAATTTATATACACTTACTCGAGCAATTCTAAAAAAGGTTCCAAAGTGGCCACAAGCCCACAACTACATAATCACTTTTTTCTTTTCTTTTCTTTTTATAAAAGGTAATGTTAACAGCTACTACATGTTTGTCAAGAATATAGTGAGAGTATTTGCTTTAGTAGGGATGATAATGATAATGATAATAGACATAGTACTATAATATTTATCCTTATACTTGTGTTTGAAAAAAATATTATAGCAGATCTCATATGTACAAGCTTAGTAACTTTAATATTTATCTTTGTCCTCGTTGAATACCTATATATATGTCTATATACCCACACTCAATAATGGAGTGATGTTTGACAAAAGAGAGTATAAAATGTAAAAGTTTATTCGACAAATATATACCCATCAAATCAAATTTCATACAAACATTCATAATTACATATTTAGAAACATTAATTACATCGATAAATTTTTTAGCAAATTACAGCAACAACACTCCCTCAATTTTACTCTAATTATACATTCATCCCCTCCTTTTTTTGACCCTACAGAAAATCCCCTAACTTTTTGTTATTTGTTACACTAACACCCCCTAATCCCTTAACACCGTCAATTTATTAACTCCAACAGATCAAGAGAGGGTGCCAAAGAAATGTCTGAAAAAAGAGAGGGTGCAAGTGTAATTAGAATAAAACTGAGGGGGTGTCACTATAATTTGTTCTAATTTTGTTTTTAAGAAATACATCGACAATTTATTAATTAAATCCTTTTACATGTTTAATTGAAAATCATATATGATTGGTTTACACTGAATTCTTCAACAATTTTCTTTTCAAAATAAATATTTTTAAATATAAATCAATATAGCAAACATTATTTTAACACATTGGGAATGATTTTAATCGAAGAAAAATAAGCAAATTGTTTAACTGAATTTCAGTTAGCTTTTCTAAGCTTTACACATTAGCCTGGTTAGACACATGCCCTTAGGAAAAGAAGAATATGTCTTTCAAACAATGCCCAAAAGACAGAAATGAGAGGAGAAAAATAAAAAGAATGTATAAAAAATTGTGATAAGAAAATATAAAAACTTCTTGTTGTGTGTCAAAGTTTGAGTTCTTAATCCCTTATATATTAGTGTTCATAAGCTTTCTCTACAGCTCTGGTGCCAAAGGTTAACAAGTAACTTTTCAAATCAACTATAATCAAATCAACGTAAATGAAACACTAATAAAGTTATTTGATTGCAAATGTAATCATTTATAGTCTTTAAAATATCAATAACTAATTATAAAAGGAAAGACTATTAGAAAGAAATATAAATGATACTAAAATATTATGTTTAATTAAAAAGAGAGAAAAGTACAATTATATATAGGCTTGATTGCAATTTTTGCTTTCAAAGTTTGACAATTTTGCAGATTGTGCTCCCAAATAATTATTTTTGCAATTTTTGCCCTTATGGTTTCAAAAAGTTGCGAAAAATATTCTTTCGTTAATTGTCCGTTAAATCTCACTTAATTGGAACACAAACTACAAAATCATTAATAGAGTTTATTAAATAAAAAGTCAGACCAAAATTGGAAGGACGCCTAACAAAATGTTGATCTGGTAAATTTGTGTTCTAAAATGTTAGAAAAGTGTTATTTTTTTATGAGTAAAAATAAATAAATATAATTTTCATATAATTTTTTTGACAATTTTTTTTTAGAAAAGTGTTATTTGTTAAGAAATAGTAACAATTTTATGAATGTTATTAACTAAATGTTACAAAAGGTCATATAATTTTCAATTTGGAATGTGAAAATTGAGTTTTGTTGAAGGGGGAGGAGATTTATATGTATTGTCATTCTCATGAAATTATTATTATACTTATTGGAATATTTTTATTTAAAATATCCTTTTTATTTTACAATCAAATTAATAATTTAGATTTTTTATAAAATAATTAAATAATAATAACAACAATATACACAATAAGATGAACTATTTGAGAACTATTCAGGATTGATTAGTTAAATGCTCGATTAATCTCGTTTATTTAATTAAATAAACAGATTCCAACTTGAGATTAAGTTCGATTATTTAAATAAGTCAAATCTAAACTTTACAAGTTCGATATTAATGACTCGTGAATAAATTGTTTATATATATATATATATATATATATATATATATATATATATATATAAGAAAAAAATATATTAAAGTTTGAAGTTTCTTTTTTGTAGTAGATAAGAAATTATGAGTTTTTTTTTATTTGGGCATTATGAAAAATATAGAAGTTTAGATTTTTTTTTTTTTTAAATCCACAAACCATATTTTGAGCACATGTTTCTATTTGTAACTTGTCATTTAGTATTAAAATATTTATTGAATGATAAATTAATAAAGTTAAAAAATAATTCAAAAATTCATAAAAATAAAAATAATTAAGTTGTATATAAATGAATTAAACAAGTCAAACTCAAACTTTTTTTAACATTTCAAGTTCAAATTTTCAATTAAGCTTGTTTAAATAAATAAGTCAAATCTAAATAATCTATTATCACAAATCAAACCTAAACTTTAATTATATTAGTCTTAGCTCGATGAGATTGAAGGGGGTATAGTTCAGTTAGGTTGAATAGGAATTTTGTAAATTATTATAAACTCCTTGATACATGTATTTGATTCTTACTAATAATAATAAATAAAAAAACTTGTGTACTCCCCGCATATGTTTGGCAGAGGGGAAAGAAAATGAGAGAGGAAATAAAATTTTGAAATTTAAATTGAAGAAAAAGTGAAAGGAAAGAAAAATTTTAAATTTTGTTTCTTAAAGTTAATTTTTTTTTCTTGTTTTCTTTCCATTTTCTCTTCAACCAAATAAAGAAAAAGACATCGTTATGTTTGTTTTCTTTCCTCTCACTTTTCTTTCTTTTCACTTTCATTATTTCCAAACAGATCCTAAAAGTGAGTCGAGTGACAAAAAGCATTTCCGATAAGAGGAACCAAAACAAAACTATCTTTTGGATAAAGTATCCTTTTTTTTTCTTCTTTTTGAATCCTTGTTCATAAATGTCTATTGGCTTAGCGCCACACTTTTCAAAGTGTAGCAATGTCACAGGTGGCCACTGAGCTACATGATTATCTCCTTAATAAGCATCTCCTAGCTCCAAATTCTGTTGTCACCACAATACACCAACAGACCAACCACATACAAGAATCTGAATCTTTGAATGTTATCTTGATACATAAACCCTGTTATACTTGAACCATGGTATCCATCAAGATTCTAGCCTGCTGGCGGATTCTTTTAATGTTTCTTTTGGTCTTTCTAACACACTATTCACCCCAACTTGCTTGTTTTTCCAAAATGGTTTCTTTGGCCTCTGCTGCCACCACAGTGACTGTTCGTGATCAAGCTGCAGCTGCGAACAGTGAAGCTAATGCACTGCTAAAGTGGAGAGACAGCCTTGACAGCTACAGCCAAGCTCTCTTGTCAACATGGAGATCCGGTATTAGTCCATGCAAATGGCAAGGAATTCAGTGTGACAATTCCAACTCTGTCTCCAGCATAAATGTTGCAGATTATGGATTGAAAGGTACACTACACACCCTCAACTTCTCCTCTTTCCCTAACCTCCTCAGCCTAAATATCTACAACAACTCCTTTTATGGGACCATTCCCCCACAAATCGGTAACATGTCCAAAGTAAATGTTTTGAACTTTTCTTCAAATTCTTTCCATGGTTTCATCCCTCAAGAAATGTGGACACTAAGGAGTTTACATAAACTTGATCTTTCCATATGTCAACTAAGTGGAGGGATTCCTAATTCCATAGCAAACTTGTCCAACCTGTCATATCTAGATTTAAGTACCACCAATTTTTCTAGCCACATTCCACCAGCGATTGGAAAGTTGAACAAGTTGGAGTTTCTACGAATTGCAGAGAGTAACCTTTTCGGTCTCATTCCTCAAGAAATTGGAATGTTGACCAACCTAAGGGTTATTGATTTGTCAAGAAACTCTCTCTCTGCTACTATCCCTGAAACAATACGTAACATGAGTAATTTAAATCAACTTTACCTTTCCAGTAACTACCGTCTATCTGGGCCAATCCCGTCCTCCTTATGGAACATGTGTAACTTGACATTGCTCTACCTTTATGGCAATGAACTTTCTGGATCAATCCCTGCTTCCATAGAAAACTTGGTCAATTTAGAGGATCTTGCACTTGATCACAACTCCCTTTCTGGATCCATTCCTTCCACCATTGGAAACTTGACAAAGCTCACCAATTTGTATTTAGGATTTAACAATCTTTTTGGATCAATTCCTCCCTCAATAGGAAAATTGATCAATTTGGATGCCCTTAGTCTCCAAGCGAACAATCTCTCCGGAACAATTCCTGCCACAATTGGAAATTTGAAAATGCTCACCATTTTGGAATTGTCCAGCAACAAACTTAATGGCAGCATTCCACAAGGCTTGAATAACATTACCAACTGGTTATACTTGCTACTAGCTGAGAATGATTTCACAGGCCATTTACCACCTCAAATTTGCTCTGCTGGGTCACTACTGTACTTTAATGCTTTTGGCAACCATTTCACGGGTCCAGTGCCAAAAAGCTTAAAGAATTGTGCTAGTATTGTTAGACTCAGGCTGGAAAGAAACCAATTGGAAGGAGATCTATCGCAAGATTTTGGTGTATATCCAAATTTGAAATTCATTGATTTGAGTGACAATAAGTTTTACAGCCAAATTTCACCAAACTGGGGGAAGTTCCATAATCTTTATGTCTTGAAGATATCCAACAATAATATTTCTGGTGGCATACCAGTCGAGCTTGCTGAGGCACCTAACCTAGCGATGCTTGACCTTTCTTCGAATCACTTGACTGGAAAGCTACCAAAAGAGCTAGGGAAGCTAAATTCATTATTGATACTCAAGATCAACAACAATCATCTCTCAGGAAACATGCCCCCTGAAATTGGATTGTTGCATTTTCTTCTACACTTGGATCTTGCAGCAAACAAATTAAGTGGCTCAATACCAGAACAAGTTATATCGTTACCCAACTTACTAGAATTGAATTTGAGCAACAATAAAATAAATGGAAGCATTCCCTTGGAGTTTCTCCAATATCTGCCTCTTGAATCTCTTGATCTCAGTGGAAATTTGTTGAGTGGAACAATACCAAGAAAGCTTGGAGAATTGAGTCAATTGCAATGGTTGAATCTATCTCGCAATAATCTTTCCGGAAGTATACCTTCCAGTTTTGATGGCATGTCAAGTTTGATTTCGGTCAACATATCATACAACCAGTTAGAAGGGCCACTTCCAAATAATCAAGCCTTTCTTAAGGCTCCAATTGAATCATTGAAAAATAACAAAGGCTTGTGTGGCAACCTCACCGGCTTGATGCTTTGCCCAACCAAGGGCAGTCTACTCTCATTATTTCTTATCTTGGGTGCTGTTTTACTAGTATTATGTGGGGTGGGAGTTTCAATGTATATTCTTTGTCGAAAAGCAAGCAAGAAAGAAACTCATGCTAAAGAAAAAGAACAATCAGAAAAAGCACTATCTGAAAAAGTGTTTTCCATATGGAGTCATGATGGAAAAATTATGTTCGAAAATATCATTGAAGCTACCAATAATTTCGATGACAAATATCTCATTGGATTTGGAGGGCAAGGATCTGTTTACAAGGTTGAGTTGCCTTCAGGACAGGTTTTTGCAGTGAAGAAACTTCATTTGGAAACAGATGGACAGAAGCCCAATTTTAAAGCTTTTGAAAATGAAATTCGAGCTTTGACTGAAATCAGGCACCGTAACATTATAAAGCTCTATGGATTTTGCTCACATCCACGGTTCTCACTTTTGGTTTATAAGTTCTTGGAAGGAGGTAGCTTGGATCAAATACTAAGCAATGATACAAAAGCAGCTGCATTTGACTGGGAAATGAGGGTGAATGTTGTTAAAGGTGTGGCCAATGCTTTATCCTATATGCATCATGATTGCTCACCTCCAATAATTCATCGCGACATATCGAGCAAAAATGTGGTTCTGGATTCAGAATATGAAGCTCGTGTCACTGATTTCGGGACGGCAAAGATTCTAAAGCCTGGTTCACACACTTGGACCACGTTTGCAGGCACCTTTGGGTATGCAGCTCCAGGTTGCACCCCTTTTCCTCATTCTTAATTAGAAATATATATACAAATGATCACATTTTTTGCAATTAGTTTGCACCACTTTCATATTCAAATTTTGTTTAAACATTGTTCACTTGTAGAGGAATTATGGACTAATCCCTAAGCAAGAATTGTGCCAATACCAAATTCATATATTTAAAAAAATATAAGTTAGTGAACTTGTAGCTTATACAAAAACCTACACACTGGTTTAAGTGTAACTTTAAATTTTTCATTTATTGTAGAGCTTGCCCAGACTATGGAAGTGACTGAGAAATGTGATGTATTCAGTTTTGGAGTACTCTCTTTAGAAATCATCACGGGGAAGCATCCAGGAGATCTCATTTCTTCATTGTTATATTCATCTTCAGCGATTGGTAATTTGCTACTAATTGATGTGTTAGACAAAAGATCTCCTCAACCTCTTATGATGTTGGGGATGTCGTTTTGGTTGCAAGTTTGGCATTTTCTTGTTTGAGTGAAAATCCATGTTCTCACCCAACCATGGATCAAGTATCTAAAAAGCTTATGAAGGGAAAATCACCGTTAGCAGACCAGTTCCTTAAGATTAGACTTGAACAACTCCTCTAAAGCATTGAACTACTTAAATAATTAATTTGGTTTTCTTATTTTCTTCTTTGTACACTATTTGTCCTTTATCTTATGTTGTAAGCTTGTTTCTATTGTCGTTATAATTATACTTCATGTTTAAGCTACTAGTTTTTTTTTTTTTTTATCAGTGATAAGCAGCTAGATTTTCTGGTTCAAATACTAGTGGGGTTGGGAGACTGATTTGAGACATTTACTTGTGTGGGAAATCCTTAGTAGAGTAGTGAGCATGCATTCATACAAGTTATTGGTTTGGAGGTATAATATTGGATTAAGATTTTAAAAGACTATCTTGGTATAAAAAAAGTCATGTAGATTTTAAAAATTCATGCAAGAATGTAATGACTTATAAGAATTTTTAAAAGACTTTTATAATCAAGATTTTGTAGTTTGGATTTTAATGGATTTATATAATAGAGATTTATTATTTAAAAAGACTTTATAAATTTATTAGATTTGAAAGGATTCGATGGATTTTTAACAAACATTACAAGAGGTCAATGAAAAAGATAACAAAAAAATGTCACGATTTTTAACACATGCATGTTGATGGTCTTCTTTGGATTTAGACCCTTCTGTTTTATTTTATCTTCTTCACCTGTAGTCGACTCCTCCTTCATCAAATCTAAAGCAAATCTCTTGCCTTTCATTTGAGTTGTGATCACTTATTTTTTGTTTGAATCTTTAATCACACAATTTTTATGTTCAAACAACACCTTGTAGCCTTTCTCCAACAACTAAGCAACACTTGAAAGATTTTTATTAATTCTAGGAACATATAGAACATCAGATATTAAATCAAACCTGAATGACTCTTAATTGCATATGTTCCTTTGCCTTTTACTGCAATGTGTGCTCCATTCCCAACTTTGACTTTGGAAATAACAGTTTTGTTGAGCTCTTTGAAAAGCTCTTGATCATAAGTCATATGCTTTGTACAACCACGGTCAATAAACCAAGCTTTTGTGGGTTTGTTGGCCATAAAACATGACATTGCAAGTAGTTGTTCTTCTTCCTTTTCCTGTTAATCATCAGCAATGTTGGCATCTCCTTGTTATTGATGAGACTTACATACTTAGATTTCTCCATCTGTCCTACTTGACCGCACTTGTAACATTTTGCGTCAGGCCTCCACCAACATCTTTTTTGTTAATGATTAGTCTTCTTGCAATAAGGACATGGTGAAAAAGATTAAAGGTTATTGTTTTGGTCGTCCTTTCCAAAATCTTGGAGTGGTTCCTTTTTCTTGGTTTTGCCACCATTGTTGTTCTTCCATTTGGCTAAATATATACCCTCCACAATTCCTTCTTGTCTCATAAGTCTTCTTTGCTCTAGTGCCTGCAATGCATGTAACACTTCTGCCAAAGTGATCTTACATAAATCCTTTGTGTTCTCCAAGACGGCTATAGAAGCTTAATTCATATCTTTCAGGTATTGTTACAAGATTTTTTTTCTACAATTTTGGAATCAGGAAATCCAGTGCCTAGTAACCGTACCTTATTAGCAATACTCAACAATTTATCTAAGTATTCTTTGATTGTCTCATCCTCCTTCATTCTTTGTAACTCAAACTCCCTCATTAAATTCAACACTTGCATACTTCAGATTCTTTCATCTCCTACATATTCTTCCTTTAGGTAATCCCAAATTGCTTTTTTTGTTTTAAGAGTCATCATTCTAGTAAGAGAAATGCTAGGAACACACTCTCTATCACACTCTTTTGAACACACTCTCCATGATTGGTTAAAATTTATTGGAAATCACAAATTTTTATGGGTCCCACTTGTAATTTAATGACTCTCTATCCTGATTCTGTAGTTTTCAATAAATTTTAACCGATGATAAAGTGTGTGTTGAGAAGAGTGTGTTAGAGAGTGTGTTGCTAGCACTCCTATTTTAGTAAAGATGGTTTTTGAGACACAAGCAAAAAGACATGACTTTGCTTTTGCCTTTTTGATTTTTTTCTCGTTGTGATTTTTTATTTGGACCATGGTGAGATTGTTTGACTGTGGAAAAACATCGTAATCTTCTTCCACAAACCTAAATGATAAGATCAAATCTTCATCTTTATCTAAACAAATTCATAATGTTTTTAAATCTAAATATTATCTTAAAGATTTGAAACAAATAACAAATTCTTAAAAATAAACTAAATTATTCTTTTTTAAACTAAAGATATCATACATATTCTCAGTAGATTTAACAATATTGTTGTTGTACCCAATTCCTTGAGTTTCAAGAAAATTGGTGAAAAGAGGACATTCAGGGTTATTGTAAAGGCTACAAGTGTAACTAAGCAAGGAAATTATAGTTTTGGGGAATTGCTGTGGACAAATTGAAAGCATGTAGTCAGAAGTCCTATCATAGTTCGGCGCAAATGAAAACTTTCCTTGGAGTTAGTTGTGTTAGGTTATCACATTAATGCAGATATGCATATATGTAAATGCATGTTTCACTACTGGGATTTCATGTTATCACTTGGCTGTGACCCTTTGTTAATTCACCTTCTTTTTTTTTTTTTTTTTGTTATCATACTACCTTGTTCTCTTGAGATGTCACTTTTTGGATTTTCTATGTTTGTTTCTGACTCTTCTTTCTTTCTTGGTCTCACGACTCTCATCTTTCTCTTCAGCAATCAAACTAATACAACTCCCCTCCCCCCCTTTTTCCTTTCCCACAGTAATGCATATTTATTTAATTACCATAAAAGAAAAAGTAATGCATATTTTTATTCAAGGCCATGATGTGAATCGAAAGAGACATGGAGCTAGTTTGTGATGGATATTTAATAATACAAGGTATACAACCATATGAGAGCGTTAATTTCATTAAATAAGATCCATTGATAAATATTTATTACCTTGGAAAGACAAACTTAGGCTCTATTTGGTTTGAGAGAAATGGAGGGGAGGGAGGAGAGAAATTTATCTTTTTGGTGTGGGAACCACACCTCTTACACTCTACTTTAATTCAAATCTTCTCCTCTTATTTCCATCCTTTATACAAAACAGAGCCTTAATGGGACCTAGTGTTGGACTAATAAATGAAAAAAATGGACTAAGTGTACCCATGGGACACAAACCACTTGGTTAATTTCATTTATAAGCAACTTTGTGTGCTCCAAATTACTATGATCACCACCATATCCTCTTTTTCTTGATTCAAAGTTTTTTTTTTTGGATCGGCAAATGTTAGTTGTTAATTTGTTAGTTTTTGTTAGTGGGAGGGATTCGAACCCACGACCTCTCCCTCCCTACTTCTCGCTTCAACCACCAAGCCAACCTTATAACTCCTTAATTCAAAGATATTGTTACACTTAAATCATGGTACTCACGTTTGAAAGGGAAAACTCCATGTTAATTCTATTTCTTTGTGTGTTTCTAACACTCCCGTGGCCCCAAGCTGCAGCTGAAGACAGTGAAGCAAATGCTTTGTTAAACTGGAAACACAACTATGACAACTACAACCAAGCTCTGTTGTCAACTTGGATAGGTAATAATCCATGCAAATGGGAAGAAATTCATTGTTTGTCAAACTCTGTCTCCTCCATAAATCTTGAAAATTATGGACTGAAAGGTACGCTTCACACCCTCAACTTCTCCTCTTTTCCTAACCTCCTCAGCCTAAATATCTACAACAACGTCTTTTATGGGACCATTCCCCCACAAGTTGGTAACATGTCTAAAGTAAATGTTTTGAATTTTTCTTCAAATTCTTTAGATGGTTCCATCCCTCAAGAAATGTGGACACTAAGGAGTTTACATGGCCTTGATCTTTCTACAAATATTCTATTAAGTGGAGCAATTCCTAATTCTATAGCAAACTTGTCCAACCTGTCATTTCATGGTTTAAGTTTCAACAATTTTTCTGCCCACATTCCACCAGCAATTGAAAAGTTGCACAAGTTGGAGTTTTTAGTTATTGCAAGTAGTAGTAACCTTTTTGGCTCCATTCCTCAAGAAATTGGAATGTTGACAAACCTTAGGTGTATTGATTTGTCAGGAAACTCTCTCTCAGGGACTATCCCTGAAACAATAGGTAACATGAGTAATTTAAATCAACTTTACCTTTCAAGTAACTCCCACCTATCTGGGCCAATCCCGTCCTCCATATGGAACATGTCTAACTTGACCTTACTCTACCTTGATGACAATAAACTTTCTGGATCAATCCCTGCTTCCATAGAAAACATGGCCAATTTAAATAATCTTGCACTTGGTAACAACCACCTTTCCGGATCCATCCCTTCTACCATTAGAAACTTAACAAAGCTCATCAAGTTGTTTTTTAGAATTTAACAATCTTTTTGCATCAATTCCTCCCTCAATGGGAAATTTGATCAATTTGAATGTCCTTAGTCTCCAAGCAAACAATCTCTCCGGAACAATTCCTGACACAATTGGAAATTTGAAAATGCTCACCGCTTTGGATCTTTCCTACAACAAACTTCATGGCAGCATTCCACAAGGCTTGAATAACATTGCCAACTTATATTCCTTGGGACTATCTGAGAATGAATTCACAGGCCATTTACCACCTCAAATTTGCTCTGCTAAGTCACTAGTGTACTTTAATGCTTTTGGCAACCATTTTACGGGTCCAGTGCCAAAAAGCTTAAAGAATTGTTCTAATATTTTTATGATCAATCTAGATGAAAACCAACTGGAAGGAGATATAGCACAAGCTTTTGGTGTCTATCCAAATTTGATGTACATTAATTTGAGTGACAATAAGTTTTATGGCCAAATTTCACCGAACTGGGGGAAGTGCCTTAATCTTTACTCCTTTGAGATATCCAACAATAATATTTTTGGTGGCATACTAGTCGAGCTTGCTGAGGCACCTAACCTAGTGAGGCTTCACCTTTCTTCGAATCATCTATTGGGAAGCATCCCCTCTTAAATAGGAATGTCTCGGACTCTTCTATTCTTGGATCTGGCATCAAACGAGTTCAGCGGTGCAATGCCAAAACAAGTTATATCGTTACCCAGATTACTATAATTGAATTTGAGCAATAACAAAATAAATGGAAGCATTCCCTTTGACTTTCTCCAATTTCAGCCTCTTGTATCTCTTGATCTTAGTGGGAATTTATTGAATGGAACAATACCAAGAGAGCTTGGAGAGGTGAAGCAACTACGAGTTGAATCTCTCTCATAATAATCTTTCTGGAACTATTCCATCCAGTTTTGATGGCATGTTAGGTTGGATTTCAGTCAACATATCATACAACCAATTAGAAGGACCACTTACAAATAATCAAGCCTTTCTTAAGGCTCCAATTGAATCATTGAACAATAACAAAGGCTTGTGTGGCAACGTCACTGGCTTGATGCTTCGCCCAACCAACCGCATTCAAAAGAGGCACAAGCACAATAGCATTATACTGCCAATATTTCTTACCTTGGGTGCTCTTATACTAGTATTATGTGGGGTGGGAGTTTCAATGTATATTCTTTGTCGAAAAGCAAAAAAGAAAGACACCCATGCTAAAGAGAAACCACAGTCTGAAAAAGTGTTTTCCATATGGAGTCATGATGGAAAAACTACGTTCAAAAGTATCATTGAAGCTACCAATAATTTCAATAAAGAATATCTCATCGGTGTTGGAGGGCAAGGATCTGTTTACAAGGTTGAGTTGCCATCGGGTCAGGTATATATAGTGAAGAAACTTCATTCAGAAACAGATTGGCAGAAGCCTAACTTTAAATCTTTTGAAAATGAAATTCGAGCTTTGATCGAAATTAGGCACTGCAACATTATAAAGCTCTATGGATTTTGCTCACATACACCGTTCTCACTTTTGGTTTATAAGTTCTGATAAACTGGATTTTGACTGTATTTTTATCTCAGTTTGGATGTCATTTGCGTATGATTTGAGCTTAGTTTATTGGCAGAACTCACGGTTTGTCACTAGTTTGTGTAAGATAGGCAATTAAGGGATTTCTTGAGGAAAAGAGCTTAAAAATAAATAAATTGAAGGAAAGTTGCCTTTGTCTGGAATACCACGGCCGTGGTAGACTTAGCACGGCCGTGCTAAGTCACCACAGTCGTGATGCAACAACCACAGCCAAGCAGGAATCACTAGAAGTTTTGCATCAATGTCAATTTTTCAAGCACAGTCGTGGTTCATTTACCACGGCCGTGCTAGGAATACGCACAGATTGGACCTCCAGACTATGTAAGGACCACAGCCGTGGTCATCTGATCAGCACGATCGTGGTGAGCCGCGTCAACAGTTTGAAACTTTATAAAATAAGTGTTGAAAACCCTCTTTTGGTATCTTTTGCTCTGTTTCTGAATATTGAGGGTTCTGAGTGAGATAGAGGTCGTGTGAGAGAGTCTGACTGCTGTAAGACGTAGAGATCGTCATTGGGAATACTACTTGTAAAATCTCTTATCCCTTTGTAATCTTTATGTTCTCTATGGGGTTTTCTGGTTTGTTCATGAACATGAGTGGCTAGTCCTCCTAGCCCAGGATTATGATGTAGCTGTATCCTTTGCACCCCATCTTTGATTATTAATGAATGTCTCGTTGTTTCCAGTTATTGAATCTCTTTACTATTTTGTTGCTATTAGAACTTATCACTATAAATGTTAGTCAGTCCCTTGTCTATGATCAATTGCCTGGGATTGACAGAACTGTTAAGTGATTGAATTCATATGATTCGCATGATCAAACTAATTGTGTGAATTTCCAGTGGATTAATTCTATTAATCAACCTCTCTAAGTATTATCGTTTACCCTAATTTAATTCACCTATGACCAATTGGGAATTGAATTAGGGGAAACAGCAGTAGTAAGCTACGACTAATTGTTTACTAATGAATTTAAAGAGGACTGGCAATTAACTTAATTAGAGCATTCAATGAGATCAAGATGAAGGAAAAAGGGATGCATGCAAAATCATAATCCTTGGCGTTCCAATCTTACAGGCTCACATTAATCTTCTTGTCTTAATCCTTAGCTCTTAAGAATTGAACAATTGAACTCTATTTTCCCAAATTTGATTCTTGCTTGAATCGTTTAACCATTGCAAAATTAATTGTTTGGGAACACGACTGGTCCTTTGGGTTCGATATCCGAACTCCTAGAGTCCACTGTCACTACTGCGTAGGGTATGCTTGCCCTTTGTGAACGCATTTTTACGCATCAAGTTTCTAGTGTCGTTGCTGGGGACTAATTGTGTAGTTCTTAGATAATTTATTTTGTGAAAATTAAGCAATTCTTGTTCATATTGTGCATAGTTTTGGTTCCTTTTAATTTGCTATTTTATCTGTTTTAATTTAATTTTTTTATTTTGTTTTTGTTTGTTTAATTTTTGAATTTTTATTTTATTTTATTTTATCTAAAAAACAAATATCTCTTTGTTTTTTTATTATATCATTCTCTTCTTTACTCGTTACGTTTAATCTTCTTGCTGTGTTGATAGTGCATGCTAACCAGGTCCCAGAGACCAGAGCTTGTGATCGAACCTGAGATTAAAAGGCTTGCCAGGAAGAACAAAGCGGAACAGAGAAGAAGAGTAATGGCTGAAGAAAATGACCCACCGGTGGAGCAGTCTCTGTTTGACTATCTCACTCCTCAAGTTGGGGTAGCTAACAACATCTTATTGCCAGCACTAGGGGATGTCAATTTTGAATTGAAACATGGCTTCCTCCAAATGATAGAGAGTAACCAATTCAATGGGTTGGCTACCGAGGACCCGGTGGAACATCTGAGAAGATTCCTGAGGATGGCTATCACGGTCAAGTATCTTCGGGTGTCCGCTGAATATATCAGACTGGTTGCTTTCCCATTCTCCCTCAACGAGAAAGCACTCAGTTGGTTGTGCTCACTTCCGGCCAACAACATCACTACCTGGGAGATGTGCACCAACAAATTCTTTCGGAAGTACTACTCTATAGTGAAGACATACCAAATGCAGAGAAAGATACGCAATTTTGCTCAGAGGGAGCAAGAGAGCCTGTCAGAAGCTTGGACAGATTTTGGGAACTGCTTCGAAGTTGCCCACATCACGGGTTTAGCTAGCAGAGAATCATCCAAATTTTCTATGGAGGTGTGTCCAACCATAACAGGACTAGCCTCGACACTGCTTGTGGAGGTTCGTTGATGGCTAAATCACCAATAGAGGCAAACATAATCATTGAAGCTATGGCCTCCAATGCCTACAACCATACTGCAGATAGGCATATTCTGAGGAAGCCTGTGAATCAAGTGGAGACTGGAGCATCTAGCTCCGGGATTGATCAGAAGCTAGAGATACTGTCTAAGTAGATGGAGAATATGATGAAGGCACAGGCTCAGATTCTCTCGGCATCTCGTCCACCTTCTGCTTGTGATAAGTGTGGGGAGGATCATAAGGATAATGAATGCCCTATAGATGTTGAACTGGCCCAAGCTATAGAGGAGCTGAATTGGGCCGGAGGGAAAAGCACCGAGTACAATCCTTTCTTTAACACTTTCAACCAAGGATGGAGGGATCATCCTAACTTGTCCTGGAATAATCAGAGGGATGAAGGGCAGAGACAAGGGTAGAACCAGAATCAAGGTGTCTACAGACCTCCACATTTGCAAAATCAGAGGTCAAGACAAGAGGAGAGAAGACCCTCTCTTCAGGAGGTCATGATGCAATACATGGCCAAAAATGATGAAAGAATGAAGAGCATAGAGTCGCAAATGACCGACATGAAAACCCTGTTGTCTTAAAGGACTCCTGGAACACTGCCATCCCAAACAGAGACTAATCCTAAGAAGGAAGATGTCAAAACAGTGTTAACCAAGAGCAAGCAGGCCAAGGAGGAGTCGGAACAGAAGGAAGGCCCAACCACAGTTGATGATGAAGAGGTTCTTACTGAAAAAGAATCAAGTTCCTGAGAAGGAGAAGAAAAAGGAGGTACTGACACCTCCCAAGGTAAGTATTCCTTTTTCTCAGAGAGGCCTTCCTTTATTTCCTAAGCACTCAACACAACAATGTGCATCTGTCTCGGCAAGGCAAGGCAAGGCAAGTTAGACTCTCTCTGCACTGCAGGTGCATGTGACCACCACCACCAAATTTATTGGTATCATTCTTGCTAGCTATCTTCCTACTCGATCATGGACAACTTTTCTCTTTCAGCGATCATTTTACACTCTTTCAAAAGCATATATATATATATATATATATATATATATATATATATATATATATATATATATATATATGCAGATGATCATCACACTTGCAATTGCAAAGCCTTTAATTTGCTTTGGTTCCTTATGTTTCAAATTATCATACTAACCAATTTCTTTCCTTCCAATCTTATACTAGCCTCTGAAACTGCCATACTGGAATATCATTTTACCTCAGCCTCTACTCATTATGTGTAAATACTTTTCTCCTATTGCTTTTTAAAAAAAATAAAGAAAATATCTTTCCCATGGTCAAAATTGCATTGAGATCAATTTGGTAAGCACCCTATGCAGACCATCAAAAGCTGATTTGCATGCAAGTTCAATTAATTAATTAATACTCAGGCTCAGGCATGTCTCTATCATGTACATAAAACTCATTGATTTGGACTCAGGGTAGGCTGTGCAGGGCAAATTTTACTGAAATATAGACTATCTTGAGCAAAACTAACCTTAGGATGCAAAAGAAAAACTAGCTTGTGCAATAAGGATTCTTGCTTGTTTACCTCAGGAGGTCATTAAGGATTCTTGCTATTTCTCTCAATTTGCTTGTAAAATATAAAATATAAAAAAAGAGCTCCACCGTTCTTACTGCTACTACACCATCATTTGTTTTCTTAGGAAATAGGAATTAAACTTAGCCTTTCCTTAGCTATTAAATTAAGTCCTATAAGGCTATAATCCTATTACTTTATTATTGTCTAGAGCCTATAAAAAGCAATATGATGTCCGAGTATTTGAATGAATGAGTGAATCAAATCAATGAATCAAAATTATGAGAGAAAGCATAAATAAGATAGATACTTGGATAAGATGCAGGGCAAATTTGACTGAAATATAGACAATCTTGAGCAAAACTATCCTTAGGATGCAAAAGAAAAACTAGCTTCTGCAATCCAAACACCACTACATGCACTGCAATATAAAAAGCCAAAAGCAAAAATAAATAAACAGCCAGAAAAACCAAGCAAAATATATTTTTGTTCTCATCCTAAACAATTTGGTGTAGCTCCAGTTTTGGCAAAAAAAAAAAAGTTCATGAATTTATCCCTCAAACTAAACCGAATTGTTTCCACATTCAATCTTTAAAACCCATTCCAGAGCAAACATTATTGACAATACCCAAATCTTAAAAGGCACCCCCAATCTAACATAACACTATTTTGATCATTGATTTTCTTCAAAAGCACCACATAATTGTCCAATGCCTCAGCTCTGGTCTCCATCTCCCCAACAAAACAGAGATAAAAAAATCAAGTTCAAGCACCACAAACTTTCAGAACATAACATAAATAAAATAGAATACCTTGAAAATCAAGTTTGCAAATTTTCAATTAGGACCTTCAACAAACATGTTGTGTGCCCTTATATCCTCCTCTGCGAGTTTAAGCACCACAAACTTCAAAACCAAAACAGAGATAAAAAAAAGTTTAAATTAAATGCAAATCAATCTTTATGGAAATAAGAGGAACCACAAACCATTAAACATCCAAACAGAAGAAGAAAGTAAATGCAGCAAGCACCACAAAGAAGAAGTTCGAATTCGAACAAGTGCCGAACGAGTCCAACACAGAAGAGGTTTGAGATTGAGATTTGAGGTGGAGGAGGATGTGGATGTGGGAGGAATGGTCAGGGACGAAGAGAGGGAGGAGGAAAAGGGAGACGAAGAGAGTGACTGTGACTGTGATGCTGGTGAGAGGGAGGACGCAGGTTGGATTTGCCAGACGCCAGTGAGGGAGGTCGCTGCCGATATGTGACTGTGACGCTATGAACTGCACTTGAATTCGGTGGGTTTAGGGTTCCTAAGTGTAACTGCACACCACAATTGCTCTTTGTTTTCAGTGGGTTCTTTTTTTTTTTAATTAATTCGGTGGGTTTAGAGTTGAGGAATTTTACTTTACCTTGAATTGCTCTTTATTTTCAACTGCTAGTTCATTATTATTACTATTGAATTATACTAGCACCCACAAATTGTATACTGAATAATTAGTAATTACTAATAATATCTTACTAATACTTGTAACTTTGTAATCTTTTCGATATATACTGATAAAAAATTGTAGTAACTTTGTTATTGTATTATTTATCAAAAATTTGTTGTTTTAAAATTAATAATTTAATGCTGAATTTTAAATAATAGTCTCACGCACTAACATTTTGCCTATATCTTTTTTCTTTTTTTTTATACATATATATATGTTATATAAATTATTAATATATAATATAGGTTTAATTAATTATTATTTTGATTCTCTAATATATATATAAAAAATTGTATAAAAATACACAAAAAAAGTTTTTTATGATCTTTTCAATGAATTTTTAAGGAAATAATTATATTTGCTATAATTATAGCAAATAATTATATTGCTAGCGACACTTTCTTAGACGTTTTCTTTATGATTGATTGAAATTTATAAAAATCACCCATTTTGGTATATCTCACAGCTAATTCATAAAAGAGAATCCTTAAATGATATGTTAGATCCACCACCAAAATTGATAATTTCCAATAAATTTCAACCAATCATAGGGAAAGTGTCTAAAAGAGAGTGTCGCTAGCTACCATTTCTCTTATAGCAAATTTCCATAAAATTTTTGTACAAAATTTGCAACAAAATTCCAAACTTAATAGAAAAATCTACATTAATAGAAAAAATTTATTAAATTAGCCATAACAGCTTATGTTATCGATCAAAAACAAAAATTTAGAGATCAACATTAACATAAAAGTGTCAATAATAATAATAATCAAATATTACATTCTTTATACTTTTCCAATGACTAAAAATTTATAAATTAAAATTTTCTATATTATCTAATGACTTAAAATATTAGTAATTAAAAATAAATAATTTTAAAAATACTTAATATATATATATATATATATATATATATATATATATATATATATATATGTGTGTGTGTGTGTGTGTGTGTGTGTGTGTGTGTTGTCAATGTTTTTGGATTAGATTTGGGTCAGACCGAGCAATACTTAGCGTCTTTCCGATAAACTTTTGCTTGTTCTTAATTAGCTATTGTAGTAGCAAGGTGTTCATCATCCAAAATGTCCATATATATATATATATATATATATATACGAATTTTGTAAAAACTTTTGGGGGGGGGGGGGGGGGGGGGCTGGTCCCCCTTGGTCACCATTAAGATCCGCCACTGGTCTGAGGTGTCAAACTGGTCCAATTCTCATTATCCACTCTTCATTTCATACTCACACACTAACTTGAGCGTCAAAGTGCTTGCAGGTACTTTACCAACGCTGTTACACTCCACCATCGTGCTCTGTCATTATTTGGTTCAACATCGAGATCTTTCGATCTAGATCGTATCTTTCTCCTAGACCAGATCTGCTTTGAAACATACCAAACAGATGGCAATGAAGATGATCATACAGGATTACTTAATAAGAAAAAGGTGTTATAAATGGAATAAGAAATTCAACCTGGGGAACACACACACACACGCACATATATATAGTCATTTATAGTATAATTAAGAGTAATTTATCCAAAGCTAAAATATTTTATATAGCAATTTATTTAAAATTATAATTAAGAGTAGATCTAGAAATTATATTATAAAAATCAATTATACTATATATTTATCATTTAATCTATATTTTTATATAATATATATTTCAATTTTTGTATTTTAAAAAATTAACAACTCCATATTTAACATATATGCAAATCTAACATATATTTAAACTTTCCATATATTACCCACTGAAAATCTGTCCAAAGACTTATATTATCTATGGACAAAAATCTGTCATTAAATTTCTGTCAGTAAATACAAAATTACCTACTGATATAAATCCGTCGGTAACTTTCCGTCGGAAAGTTAAAATTACCTACGGATTTAAAGGCCGTCGATAAATTTCCGCCGGTAAGTTAAAATTACCTACGGATTTTTTGCCGTAGGTAAATTTCCGTCGGTAAGTTAAAATTACCTACGGATTTTAGTCCGTCGATAAATTTCCGTCGGTAATTAGCGCTTTTCTTGTAGTGATTTCTTGATTTGTGCTTTGTTTAAATTGTTGAAGATCAGGGTGACTTTGTTGTCTATTGAGTAGCATTGAAGCACAATGCATATGGTCTCTAGAGGGAAGGAATCTATATTTGCAGCATTAACCTCTCTAACACTTTTAGGCTAGTATGCTGGAGGAAAATTAAACCATGCTTAAAATAGCATGTATCAACTGTACTATTTGACCTTCCATAGTAAGTGCAAAATTTGTTTCCTTCTTGTCCTCTTCCTCCAGAACCTCTCCTCTTCCTCTATTCGAAAACCTCCCTCTTATAATAGTTGGCACTTTTATTCTGGCTTGTGCAACAGCTAAAAGCCTTTGGATCAGTACCAAGATCAGTGACTAAGGGTATATTTAATTAGGAAGTCAGGAAATGGGTCAATTAGCATTATTTGTAACCTAACATATTGCTCATTTAGGTCTTTCAAGAAGCGAATCACATAATCATGATGACTAGATTTCCTCACAGATTGTATAAGGCCACATGAACAAGGTACTGAGCATTTACATTTGCACTGACAACATATTGCTCATTTATACATAGTCATATGTGATTGAATAACTATATAAAAAACATTTGCACTGGCAATGCATTGCAATTAGATTAATTAATAAAGAGTTTAAATGTCTCCTTATCCTTTAACTTTAAATGCTTTTATTTAAATTTTAAAGTATATCATTTTTTTACACTTGAACTTCCCTTAGTGTTTTTTAAAATATTTAATAAAATATGAAAATTACTCATATATTATATGTGGTAATTAAAATACTAATTATATAAATTTACTTTCATTCACTTGATATGTTAGCTCAAAATATGAAAGGCGGAAGTAGATACTATTTATTTAAGACTACCCTGTCAACATGATAATGATATTAAAAGGTTCGTGACGAAGAGTCCAATAGGCAAGACAAACAAAAATACAAAACTAATTACTGCATGTCAAATTTGAACAAACTAACCATTTATCATTATAAAAGGAAATAATTTGTTATATAAATAACCACATATATGGCATTCCTTAAAAAAATGGTAGATAAAGATAATAAAATTATTATTATTGTTTCACATGTCTATTAAATAATTAAGTAGTTGTTATGGTTACGGGAGAAAGACCAAGGAACAGGAATACAAAAGTAAACAAAGCAAACAAAACCTGTCTCCTTTTGGATTTTTTTTTTTCCTGGCTCTTCTTTCTTTCTTGGTCTCATCTTCTCTTCGGCAGTCAATCTAATAACAACCCCCTTCTCTTTTCAGATGCAAGTTCAATCCATTACGATTTTTTTTTAATTAATTTTTCCTTTCCCACAGTAGTAACGCATATTTAATTACAAGAAAAAAAAACAAGTAATACATATTTTTATTCAGGGCCGTAATGGCATGATGTGAATAGAAAGAAACATGACCTAGTTTTATTTCCAAATACAGATATTTAACAATACAAAGTATACAATTAACCATTGGAGAGCGTTTCATTAATTTGTGATCACTTTCAATTTAATGGAAAATTTTGTAATTATTTTTCTTAATTTCGTAATTACTTTAATTAATTAGCTAATTATAGTTTTCACTTTAGTAAAAAATGAAATCATTGAAAAATTATAAAAATTAATAAAAAAAAAAACACCATAATCAATGCATACGGTAATAAAACTTGATAATTTAAACATACACGTCCCTTAAAAAAAAAACTTAAACATACACTTGTAAAGAATTATACATCAATACTTGTACTCAAGTCTATTTTAGATAAGTAGACAAATAGATAAATAGATAATCTCATTAAATACTTTTATGTTTATATCTTAAATTAAATTGTCATTAATATTGTTATTAATATTCATCCTCTGACTTTTCCATGTGTTAAAATACTATCTATATAAATTTACTTTCATTCACTCGATCTTAGTTAAAAATACTAGTAGTAGATACTAATAAATTAATAATACTACCCTGCCAACATGCTAACAATATTAAAGGGGTCGTGAAGGAAGAGCCCAATAGGTGAGACAAATAAAATTACTAAACTTTTTTTTATTCTGTAAATAAAATTACTAAACTAACTAGTATTATTGCGGGTCAAATTTAAACTAACTAATTTATAAAAGGAAAGAATTTGTTATATATATAACCACATGGCAGATATCGTTTCTATTAATTTTTTTTAGGAATATTAAAATTATTATTATTTGTTTCACGTGTCTATTAAATTATTAAGTAACTGTTATGGTCAGTGGCGGATGCATATACAGTTCAGGTGATGCACTTGCAACCCCTCACTTTTAAAAAATACATATAAATATGTTAAAAGTGTATATTTTATTCTCCTAATTTTATATATTTGAACCCCTACTTCTAATTTTCTACTCTTTTCATGTATTTATTATTTTTATTTAAGTATTTAATTTAAAATTTTAATTTATCTTCTTTCCAATTGACTCGATAGGATAGGATAAGATAAGATAATTATCCTCTCGTATTATAATTCATTGTTTGTTGAGCCAATAGAATATGATAACGTTACCATATCTCTTATCCTATTTTGAATGTGTATACTTTGCATCATGTGGCTTAGGATCCTATATCCGTTTCTGGTTATATGGTTACGCAGGAACGACCACGGAACAAACAAGAATACAAAAGTAAACGAATCAAACAAAATCCTGTCACTTGGGATTTTCTATTGTTTGTTTCTGGCTCTTCATTCTTTCATGGTCTCATCTTTCTCATCAGCAATCAAACTAATAACAACTCCCCCTTCTTTTCAGACGCATGTTCAGTCCATCGACAATATTTTTTGTTCCTTTCCCACAGTAATGCATATTAATTTAATTACCCGAAGAAAAAAGTACTCGTAATGCATTTTTTTATTCAAGGCCATGACGTGAATCGAAAGAAACATGACCCTAGTTTACCAAATACAGATATTTAATAATACAATGTATACAACCATAGGATAGCGTTTCATTAAATAAGTCCCATTGATAAATATTTATTACCTTGGAGGCAGACTTAATGCGACCTAGTGTTGGACCAATAAATAAAAAAAATGGACCAAGTGTACTCATGTGACACATTCCACTTGGTTATTTCATTTATAAGCAACTCTGTGAACTCCAAATTACTATGATCACCACCATATCCTCTTATCCTTGATTCAAAGATATTGTTACACTTAAATCATGGTACTCACGTTTGAAAGGGAAAGGTCCATGATGATTCTATTTCTTTGTGTGTTTCTAACACCCTCGTGGCCCCAAGCTGCAGCTGAAGACAGTGAAGCAAATGCTTTGTTGAAGTGGAAACACAGCTTTGACAACTCAAGCCAAGCTCTCTTGTCAACATGGAGAGGTAATAGTCCATGCACATGGGAAGGAATTCAGTGTGACAAATCCAAGTCTGTCTCCAGCATTGATCTTGCAGATTATGGACTGAAAGGTACACTCCACACTCTCAACTTCTCCTCATTCCCCAACCTACTCGGCCTAAATATCTACAACAACTCCTTTTCTGGGACCATTCCCCCACAAATTGGTAACATTTCCAAAGTAAATGTTTTGAATTTTTCTTTAAATTCTTTCCATGGTTCCATCCCTCAAGAAATGTGGACACTAAGGAGTTTACAGAAACTTGATATTTCCTTGTGTCAACTAAGTGGAGAGATTCCTAATTCCATAGCAAACTTGTCCAACCTGTCATTTCTAGACTTAGGTGGCAACAATTTTTCTGGCCACATTCCTCCGGGGATTGGAAAGTTGCACAAGTTGGAGTTTCTAGGTATTGCAAGTAGTAAGCTTTCTGGTTCCATTCCTCAAGAAATTGGAATGTTGACAGACCTTAGGTATATTGATTTGTCCAGAAACTCTCTCTCAGGTACTATCCCTGAAACAATAGGTAACATGAGTAATTTAAATATACTTGTGCTTTCTAATAACTCCCTTCTATCTGGGCCAATCCCATCCTCCATATGGAACATGTCTAACTTGACCTTGCTCTACCTTGATGCCAATAAACTTTTTGGATCAATCCCGGCTTCCATAGAAAAATTGGCCAATTTAGAGCAACTTGCACTTGATCACAACCACCTTTCCGGACCCATTCCTTCAACCATTGGAAACTTGACAAATCTCATCGAGTTGTATTTAGGATTTAACAATCTTTTTGGATCAATTCCTCCCTCAATAGGAAATTTGATCAATTTGGATGTCCTTAGTCTCCAAGCTAACAATCTCTCCGGAACAATTCCTGCCACATTTGGAAATTTGAAAATGCTCACCATTTTGGAATTGTCCACCAACAAACTTAATGGTAGCATTCCACAAGGCTTGAATAACATTACCAACTGGATATCCTTGTTACTAGCTGAGAATGATTTCACAGGCCATTTACCACCTCAAATTTGCTCTGCTGGGTCACTAGTGTACTTCAGTGCTTTTGGCAACCGTTTCATGGGTCCAGTGCCAAAAAGCTTAAAGAATTGCTCTAGTATTGTTAGACTCAGGCTGGAAGGAAACCAATTGGAAGAAGATATAGCAAAAGACTTTGGTGTATATCCAAATTTGAAATACATTGATTTGAGTGACAATAAATTTCATGGTCACATTTCACCAAACTTTGGGAAGTGCCACATTCTTGAAACCTTCAAGATATCCAACAATAATATTTCTGGTGGTATACCATTAGAACTTGTTGAGGCAACCAAGCTAGGTGTGCTTCACCTTTCTTCTAACAACTTGAATGGAAAGCTTCCAAAGGAATTAGGGAATATGAAATCCTTATTTCAACTCAAGATTAGCAATAACCAACTTTCTGGAAACATTCCAACAGAAATTGGATTACTGCAAAATCTTGAAGATTTGGATCTGGGAAATAACGAGTTGAGTGGCACAATAACATACGCATCCTTGTTTGAGCAGATGATTAATAACACATATCTCATCCCTTTGTTGTTTTTTGGTCAATCTATCCTTTTTTCATTAAGTAGACTAGACAATACATTTTTGTGTATTTTTATTTCAAAGCATGTTCAAGCCCAAACGTTGGGCATTCTAAAGTGGGCCGGCTTACTACAGTTCTATAAAGGAATGGGCTTTGCTATTCTTACCCCTTCATTTTTCTATTCTTACCCCAAATTGGGTGAATTTATTCCCTTACCCCTATCAGTTCCCTCCCACCCCACCTCTTCCTCTTTACCCCACCCCTTCACCTTCCCCGCGCCCCTTCCCTCTCCTTCTTCACACCCCTGTCACTCCTCATTCTTCCTTCTTCCTTCTACCTTTTTCCTTTCCTCCTTTCACATTCTCCTTCACACCCACTCTCACCCCTTCACCTCGCTAGACATTCCTCTCCTCACGCCGTCAAATGAACTAGGTTTGTGTTCTTCCCCTTGTTTTTTTTTCAGTTTGGCACAGCACAACGAAATTGTGATTCCGTTGTGATGTTTGATTTTGAAAAACATCACAACAGAATCACGATTCCGTTGTGTTATTTTTCAAATAGCACAACGGAATCGTGATTTCGTTGTGTTGTTTGAAAAACAACACAATGGAATCGTGATTCTGTTGATGTTTTTCAAAATCAAACATCACAACGGAATCACAATTCTGTTGTGCTGCTTGAATTTTTTTTAAAATTTTGAATTTTGAATTTCTAAAGTAAAATTTTTTAAAACAAAAATATTTAATTATATTTGTATTATATATCTACAGTATTATTTTTAATATTTAATTTTTAAATTAAAATAATTATTTAATTGAATTTTTTAATTAAAAAAATATTAAAGTAAAAAATTTATATTTTTCAATGTATTATGTTTACAGTGTAAGTTTGTTTATTTATTTGTTTATTTAGTTATATAGTATTTGAATTTATTTTTTGTTTATCGAGTTCTAAGTATTTTAGTTAATTTTTTTGCAGATTTATTATGGCTCAGACGAAGTATGTTTTGTACGATCGCCGACAGGATCCCTCCACTTTGGAGGAAGATGTTGTTGCATATGCTGGTCAGCCTGCCCAGCCATCCAGGGCAGACCAGCGATGTGTGACAGCATCTACTCGCTGTCGTCGGGCAGATGACACTCGTGTTGTTGGAGGAGTGTAGCATGATGAGCCAGAGGATGCAGAACATGTAGATGCTGAGGCAGACGTGCCACAGCCTAATGCAGAGGTAGTGGAGGTACCACAGCCAGCAGCCCAAGTGATCCCGTTTGCTGACCGGATCATTGGACCACCATTTCCAGGTGGTCCTATAGTTGATACACTGCTGGGGTCCTACAAGGACAACGTCACTGGACATATTTGGATTGATCAGCCTCGGGAGGAGCTGAAGGTAGTCAGCCACACTGGAAAGTTGATTCCCTACCCTACCCAGCCACAGGTCAAGGAATACGTGGATCAGTCTGGCTTGACGGGTCTTTATCATGCGCGATATATCGCGAATAAAGGCTTCGTCAATGCCTTTATTGAGAGGTGGCATTAGGAGACGTGCACCTTCCACCTGCCCGTTGGAGAGATGACCATCACTCTGGATGATGTGTCATGTCTACTGCAGTTGCCTATTACAGGCTTGCAGATTGCCGGCCCAGCGATCGCCTTTTCAAAGGCTGACATTAGGATGTTGCTGAGGACCATGCTAGGCCTGGTGTCTGACGATGAGGCTGATGCTACTACGACGGCAGGAGCTAGGGTACGTCTCACATGACTGAGTGAGGTATATGAGAGGTATGTGCAGTTTGGTTCATAGAGTGCAGCTGGGCGAGCATGTGCCAGAGGATGCTCCATGGGCCTGCACCTCCGACTACTTGGCGTTGTATTATGAGCATTTACATCCCTATGTGATTCCGCCTGAGGAAGGAGAGCCAGCACAGAGCCTAGTACGTATGCCCGACCCCATTCCTCAGCCTCAGCCTGGTGACCCTCTGCCAGAGTTTGTAGATGGTGTAGATTACTTGTGCGAAGTAATGTAATGCAAACACTTTTTCCATAATTGTTTACATTTTTTTCGATTTGAAATTATTAATTTTAATTTTCGTTTATGTAGGATCGGTACCGGATGATGTCTGCAATTGCAAAGAGGTTGTTGCATACCAGAGCCATTCCTGAGGGCACACATGACCATGAGTTGGTGCAGCGGCTATTGCGCATAGCACAGAGTGACTTAGGTGCTAGGTGCAGCACCCAAGGACGCAGACAAAGGAGGAGGACCAAGGGCGGGGGCCGTAGAGGTGGTGGCCGCAGAGGCGGTTTGTAACACCGTGATTTTTCTAATCTATGATAAAGTGATTGAAAATAATTACAAGAGATAATTAAATTTAATTTCATCAGAAAATATAATTAATAAACATATGTGATTTTTTTGTGTAAGTTGTAGTGGAAAATTTCACTGAAATCGGGACCGTGTTGCACACTGGCAGTGTAAGAATAGACTGTGAAAGTGAGAAAATAGTCAAGAAATTAAAAGGATTTAATTATAATTAGTCTCTAATAATTATAATTAGGTTCCTATAAAATTTTTATGTTATTCTGTTACACCTGATTAAAATAATAATATTTTAACGTGGTTCCAAAGAGTGTGATTTTGAGAACTTTTTGAGAGTTAGAAAAATTTCTAGAGACATTCTAAATTTTATTAGATGTCCAAAATTAAAATTAGTAAGTCATACATTTACTAATTTAATTAACTTGATTTGTATTTTGTTACCTTACCTGCTAATTATTCTACCTAAAGCTATAAATACACCTACCATAATTTACTCATACGTACTTTGTAGCAAAAATTTCAAAGGCTTCCTAAATGCAATCTATGCAAACCGTGTGAATTAAAATTGGGAGTGCAGTTTGTCTTCTTCATTCAATTTGGTTTGAAAATCTGCACGTTCTTTTTCTTCAACTTCAATTTGATTTTCAAAGTTAGCCTTCAAATCTTGCTGACACAGGGAGGTGTTGGTTGAAAAAAAAAATAATAAATAAGTAAAACAGTGTCATATCATACGTCTATAAATTTTGCATCCAGTAACTTACCTTCTCACTTTTATTCTCCAAATCGAGACTCTAGCTTTCCAATTCTCGTCAAATTTCAATTTCAATTTCAAAAGCTTTCTATTTGCAACCTCTTTTTCTCTATCTAACGTCATTTTTTCCGGCATCCTTCACCGTTGAGTAATTATACTTCGCCAAAAGTTCTCCTTCAAAATTTCTAAGTCCCAAGTTTTTATACTATGATCTGTTATTGGTTCATAGTGGTGGTTTAATATTCGTACTCCATAAAACTAAAAGTTTCTTCACTCCTCCATCATTCAAAGCTCTTATTTTAGCATCTCTCCGATGTAAGGAAAGTTTACAGTTTTTATTTGATGCATGGATATGTTGTGATGTGTATTGATTTCTAAAAGTAATGTTTTGATAATTTGTTTGTGATATAAGTCGATTGAATGAAAGTATATGATAGCTGAAAACAAAGTGTTTGCTGTCTGGTGCGTTGTTGTCTGAACATGTGTTAATATTTTTGTGATAACTTTGGCTGTCGTGAATGAAATTGGATTTTGTTTATTGAAGATGAAAATAGACTTACGGGGCTACAGTTTCAACACAAGAACTACTCAAAAATATTGAAAATCGAAGGATTTATGACCCTCGAAAGTTGAACGTCCAGTCAGAAAAACGTGACTGAACACAGTATCTTGTTTTGCAATTCTGTATTTCTACAAAAATTGTATTAAAAAACGAGTTATATGGTTAGAAAATAGACATTTCAAGATTTCTAAAGATGTATGATATGCTTTCTAATTTATTATATTTCTATTTCAAAAGTTTCTTTGAAACTGACCCATGTGCAGTAAAGAAAATATATTTTCGAGATTTTTGATATGTTTTGGAAAATTTTGGTTCTCTTTATATAAGATGACTTAGTAATTATTATTTTCTTTCTTGAAAATATATTTCTAATTGGTTACAACATGAAATCAAGTTTTCTACAATATGTTTGAGATGAGTTGAAATTCTAAACATAAAAGTGGACTGTTTTGTATTTGGCTTTTACTCAGTAAAATGATTATTGCTGTTTTTGTAAATCTTTGATTTGCTTATGGTTTTATTCTTTTTGAAAATATACTTGTTGGTGTTTTGATTTCAAAACCCAGGAGATCATATTGTTATTTTATCTTTTAACTTCCTTTCAAATTTCAAAATCTTTCTAAAGTTTTAAAGATGATTTCTATAATTTCTATTATTTCGAATGTTTTTCAAAGATTTTAGAAAAACTCCAAAGTGTTCTAAACAATTTTAAAAGTTAAAAATTTTAAGGTTTTGACCAATGTCCGGTGACTAGTGTCCGATTAACTTCGATGTTTTCTTTAACTTTGAAACCATAGTGGATATATGTTGTTGACCACAGTGGATGATGTATATGTTGTTGACCACAGTGGATGATAGCTGTGGATATATGTTGTTGACCGCAGTGGATGATGGCTGTGGATATGTTGTTGTTGACCACAATGGACGATGATTGTGGATATGTTGTTGTGTTGGATTGTGTGTGCATACATACATGAGTCCACAGTGGATCGTGATTGTGGATACGAGTTGACACGTAAGTTGAGAGTGGGAGTGTAGCCCTCAACCTAGTGTCGGAAAGATTGGTGGGGTCGTGTACATGGGCCTGGGGGATAGGATGGACGGGCGATTCCACATTGAGGCCAAGATTTCTGCAGATCTTGTGTTGTGGTGAGCCACTACCCACGTACGCCTATCCTGACAAAGCCACTAATTTATTTCCAAGACCAGTATCGGTGTTTCCCCCAATGGTCGAATTGGACTATGTTAAGGGATTTGACTGTGCTGGTCGCTCGACTAGTGAAAATCTCCATGGAGTCGTGTCTACATATAGTGCATAACTAGAGCATATTCTTTGAGGATATGTTGGTGATTTACCCATTGAATTGGATTTGACTGTATATTGTTATTATTTAACTTTGTGAATATGTTAGTATAAATTTAATGTCTTATTTGAAATGTATGTTTGTTCTGTAAGCTTATCCTTGCACTGTTTTTTTGTATGTGTTTGACTGTGATGATCGCGATTCTTCACGGGAGTAGACGGTGAACTACCGGCGGATCAAGCTCTTCGCGGCTGAAGTCACAAGAGACCTACTTCATCTATTCCTTATATTTTCTTATATCGTCCTAGTTTCTAGCTAAGGGTAATAGGTAGTTGTGGCCAGCTAGTAGGGAATGGGTAATAATATGTAACTCTTCTCTTTGCTATATGTACTTATTGATGGGTACCTTTGTACTGGTACATACGTATTCCGAACCTTTTGAGATATATCAGACTTTTGGTCTGTGGTTTGTATATGACCATATGGTTTGGTACCTATACTTCTGATATATATGTATTTATGTATGGATAATTTTCAGATGTAGTTATGTATGTGATGTATATTTCTTAATGATGAATGTTATGAATGATTAGTGATCTTGCACGAAAAATTTACACGTATTTTTATAAATAACTTATAATAAGTTTTTAATTAAATCTTTTCACAATATAGTAGTTAAGTTGTCTTGTGACGATAGCGGGTCGTTAGACGGTTGATTTATGATGTATTTTTTTTTATATTTGTATCTAAACTTTTATTTTGTATATACATTTTATTATATAAATGATGTTGATGTTTTCAGTTTATTACATTTTTCTTTATAAACTCTATAAACAACACGCGCGTGCCTGGTAATATAATGAAATAAGGAACGATTTCTTTATTAAAATCATAGAACAAACAACAATAACAACAACAACAACAACAACAACAACAATGTGCAACATAATAGCACCAACAAAATATAGGATTTTGGCCAAGTATGTTAAATTGGTATGTTTGTTTTTTGCCAACTATTTAAAATCAACGGTCTATATGAATCATATAAGATACATCAACCAATGTGCATTAAATTGGTATGTTGGTTTTGGCCAAGTATTTAAAACCTAAATTTATACATTTCAAAAAACATTACTCAATATAAAAAAAAACTTAGAAAAAATTAGAATAAATTAAAAAAAAGTGCAACGGAATCGTGATTCTGTTGTACAAGGGGGTGAAACAAATTTGTACAACAAAAATTTGTTTCACCCCTTTGTACAACGGAATCACGATTCCGTTGTACAAGGGTATTTTGGGAAATAAATAAAAAACCACCCATGTGGGTGGTGAAAATAGCAAATTATGAGGAGAGAATAGCAAAGCCCTAAAGGAATATACCCGATGTGGTTGTCCATAATTTCTATGCTAGTTCTAGCAAGCACATGAATCTCGTATGTGGCCTTGTGTTTCTGTTCTTACGTTCTGAACGCAAGCCTCTGCATGAGAAACCACGCTAGGATTTTTACATATTATATACTTAATAAAATAAAGGGTAAATAGCCTATTTAGTCTCTGAACTATGTATTTGTTGACAATTTAGTCCCTACATTTGTTAAGTGACCAATTTAGTCCATAACTGTGCAAATGTTACAACAAATTAGTTTAACTGTTAAACATACTGACAATTTGGTCCTTAAAATATGACACTTAATGTCATAATGGTCCCGAAACTGTATTACTTATTGAAAAATTAGTCCACAAAAAACATGACTTATAATAAACGGTTTGACTAATTTGTCACAACATTTGCATATTTGTGGACTAAATTGATCATTTTGAAAATGTAGGAACTAAATTGTCAGCGAATAAAAGTTCCCTAAACTTCTATTTATTTTTTAATTAGGTCCCTGTCGTTAATGGAGCTAACAGTAGCTAACGGCACGGACCTAATTAAAAAATAAAAGTTCAGAAACCCAATTGAAAAAAAAATAGTTCAGGGACCTAATTAAAAATTCTCGAATAGTATAGGGACCTATAGGTTAATTTAACTTAAAAGTTATAAAGTATGTAAAAAAACTACATTTAATTATTTGTAGTAAATAAAATTCAATTTACTATAATTCAATATATAAAATAAAAAGTGTGATGAGAAAAGAATGTTTAGATTGACTTGTTATGAAATAATTCATAGTAGTTTATTTAAAATATCAATTAAATATTGAAATTAATAGATAAATTACTATGTAAATTTATAACTATATATATTTTATATTAATTCAATTTACTATTAAATATAAAAAAAGAAGTGTGATGACAGAAAATGTTTATATTGATTTCATAACATAATTCATTGTGGTTTATTTCAAAAACAATTATGCATATAAATTAATAGATAAATTACTATATATGTATTATATTAATGAATTCACTATAATTAAATATATAAAATAAAATAGTTGATGAGAAAAGAATGTTTAGATTTATTTGTTATCAAATATTTCATAGCTTTTTTATTTAAAATAACAATTAAACATAGAAATGAATAGATAAATTACTATATATATTTATAGCAATATATGTGTTATATTAATGCATTGTAGTATATTCAAATATATAAAATAAAATGTGTGTTGAGAATAGAATGTTTAGATAGATTTGTTAACACATAATTCATAGTGATTTATTTCAAATAACATTTAAACATAGAAATTAATAGATAAATTTCTATGTATAATCATAACATTATATGAATTATATTAATGTACATTGTTAATATAATATTTTTTTGAAGAGTATTAATTTAATACATATAAAACTTTAAATTATATAGTAATTTATGTATTATTTTCTATGTTTAATTTTTATTTCAAATAAACTACCATAAATTATTTTATAAAATATTTTTTGCCAAATAAAATAGAAAATAATAATTTTTTTGCCTATATTTTAGTATATATTTTCCTAATAAATTTTATTAATATAAAAACTACATATTTAATTATATAGATATTGTTCTATATAACCGCTAGAAGTGTTAGTACAATTTGCACAAAGTTGTGTTCAAAACCCATGGCCATAGAAGAATTAAGCGATGACCTACTTGCTGAAATTCTTCACCGTTTACCACTTTATTTTCTTCTTCAATGCAAATCCGTTAGCAAACGACGATTCCTGCGTGTGATTTCTGATCCACGCTTCTTTCACCCACGTCTGACTCGTCACCAATTATCACCTGGTGCTTTTGAAACGCACACACAATTCCTCCTCTTTCACTTTGATTTCAATTTCAAGTCCAATTTCGAGAAGGTGATGCTTTTCTCCATAGATTCCAATAAAACACCTCATATATTAAAAGGGTCTGATTTTTTTCCTCCTTCCTGGCCTCAAGATCATGCTCGAGTTAGAGTGAGAGCCACACATTACGACCTTCTCCAATGCAGTAGTACTACTCAGAACAATTGTTACACTCACTATTTCGTATGCAACCCTTTTACAAAACAATACGTTGCTTTGCCACCAATACGTAGGAGTCTTACACTGGCTCGTGTCGGCTTCATCTGTGACCAATCTCGTTCAAGGTTTCGGGTTGTGCACATCCCCATCGATTGTTTTCGATACGTTTCAACATTTCGAGTAAACATGTTTTCGTCTGAGACAGGTGAATGGAGTGCTTCTACTGTTACCATCCCACATGATGACGAGATTCTATTGTCACAGTCGTGTTCTAAGAACATTCTTGTCTGTGATGGGAAGTTTGTTTGGGTGATGAACAAACACGGTCTTTTTGTGTGTGATCCCTTTAATGGTTGGAATTTCGAGTGGCGAATAATACCCATGCACAGAGGTTGTGCTTGGCTTCCTTTAGCCCATACAGAATGGGATGTATGCCATGGGATATGCAATGGCCGAGTTAAGACGTGTGTATTTTCAAGAAGAGATTCAGAATCTAAAGTTTTTGAACTCGTGAATTTTGAGGAAGAGACATGGTCCACCAGTGTGTATCGGTTTGATATGAGAGGAGTTAGTATCAACGATATTGAATTGTTGGCTTTTCACCCTAATTGTGAACATATGATATATTTTTATTCAAATAAAGGTGTTTTCTTGTGTGATTATAAAAACAAAAAACTGGAGTGTCTGTACACAGCAGCAGAAGATGAAGATATGTGTGTTCCGGGCAGTGTTATGTCCCTTGTTCTCCCTGGATGGCCAACCCCAGTTCCTACCTTGAATGCAGCCAAGCTCCAAGAATAATTCTTTGTATCGCTCATATTTATATGTAATCAAAGTTTAATTATTTGATTTGTTTATTTTCATAAGAGCATGGTTTGGAAATTTGGATTGTGCCGCATGTCTGTGTGCACATGTTATGTTGCATCTCTAATGTATCTCTTTGCTATTATTTTTAATTATGGTTCATCTGAATAGTTATGTTTGAGTTATTATTATTAATTATATATTCACTGTCTCTTTCGTCTTATTTCTACCTCATTTTTTTTCTCCTATTTATCTCTATTTACTCTTATCACATTATTTATCAAATCCATCACTTTCTTTCTGTTTATTTCTTCTCTCTTTCTTAATTCCACCCTTACACCCCAAAACTAGAGTGGATGTTTACCATTTTGCATGGTGCTATACAGTAGTTCACGCAACAAAATAGATGAAATCAAAATGAAAGAAAAGGTGTATGATCATTTAGGAATAGAGAAATACTAATTACAGGTTTGATTGTATAAATTCAATCAATATATTTCATACGTTTGATCAATTTTCTTTTTCGAATAACCTTGCACATGCCAAGGGAACATGCTTCTTTTGTTTTGAAAACCAAAAAACAAAATGTAACCTTCACATGAATATACAGGTTCATGATATACGCAGGCATGTATTGTAATTTTTGGGGTCAAGGGAGCATCTAATCTTTGCTCTTATAATTTTCACTGTATTGGTAGTTCTCTTTCACATTAAACTAAAGTAATTTTAATTTTATTTCAAATTGAGTTTCAATCGATAATTCATCAACATAAAACATAATTTGAAAATGATATGTATGTCTTGATACAAAATGGTGCCACTGAGATTTCTTTGAAACGAAAAATTTGAATGTGATATGGTCTCATATGTTACAAATATGAGTTGCTAATAAACATAACAATAAGCATAATAAAAATAAATTGCTTTCCTCTTTTTACATGGCAACCTGCCTTTATATAATGTATACAAACTTTGAAATTCAAAATAACAATATTGAAAAACTGTATTACATGTAAGATTTAATTTAATAATTAATTATCATAACAAAGTTGAAATTTAAGGATAATACAAGAAAATAATAGAAAATTGTCTATATTCTAAAGTACTTTAAAAGTCTAAAACTACAACACAAAAAATATTACGAAGACTCAATAATGTCATGAATTTGTATATACCTCTCTTAAAATTTAAAATGTATTTTGATAGGCCAAAATTAAAGGCAGGCACATGAATTACTTAGAAATAATGTGAGATAATATTATGACGTATGACAATAAATAAATGATTTTGTATACATATCTAAACACAGCATTTTAAAATAGATTTCTTTCTAACTTATTATGATCTTCTTTTATATGAATCCTATAAGATACATCAACCAATGTGCATTAAATTGGTATGTTGGTTTTGGCCAAGTATTTAAAACCTAAATTTACACATTTTAAAAAACATTACTCAATATAAAAAAAACTTAGAAAAAATTAGAATAAATTAAAAAAAAGTACAACGGAATCGTGATTCCGTTGTACAACGTTGTACCCTTGTACAACAGAATCGTGATTCCGTTGTACAAGGGGGTGAAACAAATTTGTACAATGGAATCACCATTTCGTTGTACAAATTTGTTTCACCCCCTTGTACAACGGAATCACGATTCCTTTGTACAAGGGTATTTTGGAAAATCAATAAAAAACCATCCACGTGGGTGGTGAGAATAGCAAATTGTGAGAAGAGAATAGCAAAGCCCTAAAGGAATATACCCGGTGTAGTTGTCTGTAATTTCTATGCTAGTTCTGGCAAGCACATGAATCTCGTATGTGGCCTTGTGTTTCTGTTCTTACGTTCCGAACGCAAGCCTCTACATGAGAAACCTTGCTAGGATTTTTACATATTATATACTTAATAAAATAAAGGGTAAATAGCCTATTTAGTCTCTGAACTATGTATTTGTTGACAATTTAGTTCCTACATTTGTTAAATGACCAATTTAGTCCATAACTGTGCAAATGTTGCAACAAATTAGTTTAACCATTAAACATACTGACAATTTAGTCCTTAAAATATGACACTTAATGTCATAATGGTGCTGAAACTGTATTACTTATTGAAAAATTAGTCCACAACAAACATGACTTATAATAAACGGTTTGACTAATTTGTCACAACATTTGCATATTTGTGGACTAAATTGATCATTTTGAAAATGTAGGAACTAAATTGTCAGCGAATAAAAGTTCCCTAAACTTCTATTTATTTTTTAATTAGGTGCCTGCCGTTAATGGAGCGAACAGTAGTTAACGGCACGGACCTAATTAAAAAATAAAAGTTCAGGAACCCAATTGAAAAAAAAATAGTTCAGGGATCTAATTAAAAATTCTCGAATAGTATAAGGACCTATAGGTTAATTTAACTTAAAAGTTATTAAGTATGTAAAAAAATTACATTTAATTATTTGTAGTAAATAAAATTCAATTTACTATAATCCAATATATAAAATAAATCATCGTAATCCATTTAAAAGAACAATTAAACATAGAAATAAATAGATAAATTACTATACATATTTATAACTATATATGCATTATATTAATGCAATTTACTATAACTAAATATGTAAAATAAAATGTGTAATGAGAAAAAAATGTTTATATTGATTTGTTAACATATATTTCATTGTAGTTTGTTTTAAATAACAAATGAACATATAAATGAATAGACAATTTCCTATATATATTTATAACTATATAAATATTATATTAATGCAATTTACTATAATTAAATATATAAAATAAAAAGTGTGATGAGAAAAGAATGTTTAGATTGACTTGTTAGGAAATAATTCATAGTAGTTTATTTAAAATATCAATTAAATATTGAAATTAATAGATAAATTACTATATAAATTTATAACTATACATGTTTTATATTAATTCAGTTTACTATTAAATATAAAAATAAAAAGTGTGATGACAGAAAATGTTTATGTTGATTTCATAACATAATTCATTGTGGTTTATTTAAAAAACAATTACGCATATAAATTAATATATAAATTACTATATATTTATTATATTAACGTATTCACTATAATTAAATATATAAATTAAAATAGTTGATGAGAAAAGAATGTTTAGATTTATTTGTTATCAAATATTTCATAGCTTTTTATTTAAAATACCAATTAAACATAGAAATGAATAGATAAATTACTATATATATATATATATATATATATATATTTATAGCAATATATGTATTATATTAATGCATTGTATTATATTCAAATATATAAAATAAAATGTGTGCTGAGAATAGAATGTTTAGATAGATTTGTTAACACATAATTCATAGTAATTTATTTCAAATAACATTTAAACATAGAAATTAATAGATAAATTTCTATGTATAATCATAACATTATATGAATTATATTAATGTAAATTATTAATATAATATTTTTTTGAAGAGTATTAATATAATACATATAAAACTTTAAATTATATAGTAATTTATGTATTATTTTCTATGTTTAATTTTTATTTCGAGAAGGTGATGCTTTTCTCCATAGATTCCAATAAAACACCTCATATATTAAAAGGGTCTGATTTTTTTCCTCCTTCGTGGCCTCAAGATCATGCTCGAGTTAGAGTGAGAGCCGCACATTACGACCTTCTCCTGTGCAGTAGTACTACTCAGAACAATTGTTACACTCCTATTTCGTATGCAACCCTTTTACAAAACAATACGTTGCTTTGCCACCAATACGTAGGAGTCTTACACTGGCTCGTGTCGGCTTCATCTGTGACCAATCTCTTTCAAGGTTTCGGGTTGTGCACATCCCCATCGATTGTTTTCGATACGTTTCAACATTTCGAGTAAACATGTTTTCGTCTGAGACAGGTAAATGGAGTGCTTCTACTGTTACCATCCCACATGATGACGAGGTTCTATTGTCACAGTCGTGTTCTAAGAACATTCTTGTCTGTGATGGGAAGTTTGTTTGGGTGATGAAGAAACACGGTCTTTTTGTGTGTGATCCCTTTAATGGTTGGAATTTCGAGTGGCGAATAATACCCATGCACAGAGGTTGTGCTTGGCTTCCTTTAGCCCATACAGAATGGGATGTATGCCATGGGATATGCAATGGCCGAGTTAAGACGTGTGTATTTTCAAGAAGAGATTCAGAATCTAGAGTTTTTGAACTCGTGAATTTTGAGGAAGAGACATGGTCCACCAGTGTGTCTCGGTTTGATATGAGAGGAGTTAGTATCAACGATATTGAATTGTTGGCTTTTCACCCTAATTGTGAACATATGATATATTTTTATTCAAATAAAGGTGTTTTCTTGTGTGATTATAAAAACAAAAAACTGGAGTGTCTGTACACAGCAGCAGCAGATGAAGATATGTGTGTTCCGGGCAGTGTTATGTCCCTTGTTCTCCCTGGATGGCCTACCCCATTTCCTACCTTGAATGCAGCCAAGCTCCAAGAATAATTCTTTGTATCACTCATATTTATATGTAATCAAAGTTTAATTAATTGTTTTGTTTATTTTCATAAGAGCATGGTTTGGAAATTTTGATTGTGCCGCATCTCTGTGTGCACATGTTATGTTGCATCTCTAATGTATCTCTTTGGTATTATTTTTAATTATGGTTCATCTGAATAGTTATGTTCGAGTTATTATTATTAATTATCTTTTCACTATCTCTTTCGTCTTATTTCTATCTCATTTTTTTCCCTATTTATCTCTATTTACTCTTATCACATTATTTATCAAATCCATCGCTTTCTTTCTGTTTATTTCTTCTCTCTTTCTTAATTCCACCCTTACACCCCAAAACTAGAGTGGATGTTTACCATTTTGCATGGTGCTATACAGCAGTTCACGCAACAAAATAGATGAAATCAAAATGAAAGAAAAGGTGCACGATCATTTTAGAGTAGAGAAATACTAACAGATTTGATTGTATAAATTCAATCGATATATTTTATACGTTTTATTATTTTTCTTTTTCGAATAACAATATATTGTATACAAACTTTGAAATTCAAAATAACAATATTGAAAAACTGTAATACATGTAATGATTTGTTTTAATAATTAATTATCATGAAAAAGTTGAAATTTAAGGATAATACAAGAAAATAATAGAAAATTTGCTATATTGTAAAGTACTTTAAAAGACTAAAACTACAACACAAAAATTATTAAGAAGACTCAATAATGTCATGAATTTGTAAATACCTCTCTTAAAATTGAAAATGTATTTTGATAGGCCAAAATTAAAGGCAGGCACGCACATGAATTAATTAGAAATAATGTGAGATAATCTTATGACGTATGACAATAAATAAATGATTTTGTGTACATATCTAAGCACACAATTTTAAAATAGATTTCTTACTAACTTATTATGATCCTGATTTAGGGTCACAAAATTAATACGACAAATAAAAATATAAAGAGGCATTTCACATGATATCACTTCATGAAAAATAAAAAAGACAATATGTGAAACATCCCCAAGAGTGTTGGCTGGAAACAAAGTCAGGTATCACATTAAAAAGCCGTATTTAGCAAGGCTGTTGGCGATTTAATTAGTTGGCATCTATCAAGCACGGACTCTGACACGGACACCAGACACGACACGGACACGGATACGGACACTCTGACATGGCTAATGTCTAAAATATAGGACACGGGGACACCGCATATACACATAAAAAGAGAGACTATAATGAAATAAAATATTAGTAACATATAATAAAATATCTAAATTGATGGTATATTAATCTTTTTAAACCAACGTTATATGTTTTTTTTTATGATAACAAGCCTCAAAAAAGGTGAGAGACATTATTTTTGTTAATATTTTATATTATATTTTAAGCTGACTTTTCCCAAAGTTAAAAAATGCATATTTTTAAATAATATTAATGTGTATCCATCCATATGGGAGTGTCCCTTCAAGTGTCCGAGTTGTGTAAAGGTGCCGGCTCAAGTGTCAAAGTCAACAAAAAATAATTTTTTAATTGGACACCTAATAAGAAGTGTCGGACAAGTGTTGAACAAGTGTCGGTGTCGGAAACGTGTCCAACACGGCGACACTTCAAACAAGAGAGGTGTCCGTGCTTCATAGGTTGGCATCCTTGAGGGAGTGAAGCTGCTTCCTCACTTCATCAAAGTAAAGACTAGTTGCTGTGAATCTGAGCAAGCAGCACAAATAGTTGGGTGTTCGGGAGAGCTTATATATATAGGTCATGTAGTGGGTGCTTCTTGTGTTATTTGTTTGAGCAGTTGAGCTTATACGGTTTGTGGCTTGGACTTGAAGATTGGAACTCGACAACTCTTTCTTGACTAAGAATGAAAGAAAACAACCAGGATTTTGAAAAGAAAAAAAAATCTTGTAATATTTGCATTTGTAGATAATAGGAATAGGAATACATTGAGGGTGAGATGCAAAGAAGAGGGTCAAGTCTCATGCATTGGATCATTCTTTCTTGTTTTTTATTCTTTTTGTAAGCTGATTTATCATCTAGTTTCTGGTTTAACAATCTTCCAAAGTGCCGAATCAATGACCTGACTTTCACCTCATAATTATATTTTTGGAATGTTTGATAGGTTCAACCCTATTTCACAAAGTTCCTGGCAGCTGCACTAGAGCTTCTCACATGTTGCTCCTGCTTAGCGGAAGTAGGTTGCCTTAATTAATCGTGTTCAGGTCTGGATCGATTTTATTTTTAAATTATGAGTTCCACCTTCTTTTTTTGTTCCAATTTCAAATTGTCAGCTTTTTTTTTTGGTTTAGAAAAAAATTAGTCGACAGTTGATTGGTTGTTTTTATTTCTTTTTAAATTGCATCCTAATCTGTCATCTGGTTTTCATAAAGTAGTGCATATTATATATAGAGCTTTGCTTGTCATGAGTATAACGATGTTTTACACATTGATGCAACCACGTGCTTGACTATCCTGAAGCCAAGTTAGGAAAAAAGCTCTTATGAAGTTTTCCTCTAAAGTGAATAAGGTTACAATGCTTGGGAGGGAACTAGTTTTACTCTTAAATTTCAGTGAATTAAGATTACAATGCACTTTAAATTAAGGGTTTACATGCCTTTATTTGTTATAAACTAATCTCTCTTTAGAACTTGTTAAAGTGTCCCCTTGGTGGTTAGTTAGGAAAACAGTTAACCGTACCTCACCATTTTTCTCTCAAAATAAATTACATTGATCGTGAATATAATAATGTAGAAATTGATTGATATATTAAAATAACAGAAAGGAACGTGTTTATATAAATTTTATTTTTATTTTGTAGACAAAAATAATTTTTTAAGTAATTAAGTTTTAAGTTTTATAATTCTTTTTTAACTCTTATCAATTTTTGTTTAAAGGTTACATATTTTATTAAAAATTGAAATAAATAACATAAATAGAGTAATAATTAAAATAAAGTGTAGTATAAAAAAATTCCAAAAAATAGTATAATAGTTATGGATTTTTCCTTAATTAAGAGGGGATAAAGAAGGAATTGTATTAAAACAATGGGGATAAAAATTGAAAAATACTAATAAGTTAAACTATGAGTGCAAACACAGTTTCAACTACTGTATAGAAATATGCTACAATTCTTTTTCTTCTCGTCGATGGCGGTACAAACATTGGTACGATACTTTATCATTTTTTATCTTCCTATATCTTACATGCCTTCTCTCAAATTGGCTAAAAGACCTTTCTACTTTTTTTATTTTTATTATTTGTCTTTAATCAACTTGTTTGTACAAATTCATCGTGTCTGTCACCAAATAGACAATATCAAAAATGCATAAAGACAATATTCTAGTTTATATGGGGTGTATTGTGAATTAATTCTATTATAGGAACATTTGTCTTATTGTGTCTTTTTTTTAACATAATTACATTGATGTGGATCACCATATTTTTTTCCTTTTTTTTTCCCCTTTCTCATGTCTTATTTTGCGTGCCCTTTTCACACCTTTCAATTAATATTGATGAATAAATTAAAAAATTAAATACATATTTTTTAAATAATGTCATTTACAAATATTTGGAAACATATTAATTGATAGGTATTATTGTGAAATTGATTTTCTTGATTGGTATAATAACTACTATCCTTGTGGAAAAAAAACTTGATTAATAATTCAAATATGGAGATTCACAATAAGGAAATAACAACGGGAAAAAAACTTGATTAATAATTCAAATAGGGGATTCACAACAAGGAAATAACAATAATACGAAATTAGATATATGCTGTGAATTATGAACAACTTTTTTCTCTTGTTGTTAGGTATACTAGCGGAACCGATGAAAGTGGGGTATGTGCTTTAAGAAGAGAATTCGACTCTTTTAAAGAATAATATTGTAAAAATATAAAATTATAAATAACTATTAATTCAAAGGAATTTATTAACATACAAGTACTTATTATTTTTTTAAAATATTATGTTAACAAGTTATAATTTTAGTTTTCTTAAATTACACTAATTAAAAGTATAACTTACTGACATATTCCTTACGAAAGGCTGCAGCAAGATGAATCAGGACTCATGTATTTCTTTAGAGCATCCACGATAGCAATCCTTTGCATTGGTTCTTAAGTTATTTTTTGTTGGTCCCATGTTGCCACATCATCTTTAAGAACTTTATCAACTTTTTACTCCAATGGTGAACTTACTAAGAACTTAAATTGGGTCCTACATATTATCCCACATATTTATAATTTTATATTTATATATTTTTGCTTTAAAATAATAATTGATTTGTAATTTAATTTTGAAATAATAAATATGCCAAAAATATATATATATTCTTGAAGCATAATTTTTTTCTTCGAAAATTAACAAATTAAAAATAAAATAAATACATTATATTAATTTTGGGTTCACAATAAATTTAAAATTAAGAAAAATACATAACAATAAATATCATCGTAAAATACATTTTAATTTGCATTTTCCTCATGTCGGAAACGTTCCCAAATGTGTTCCACCAAATCTGCTTGATGTTGCTTATGAATTTCCTTTTGCCGCATGTGTGCCCTCTTTCTTAGATATGTTTCAAAATTGGAATGAGGACCATTAGATACTTCAGTTGTTGATATGTCGTTGTCTAGATGATCATAAGAATAATCAAAACTACCATCATATGTGTGTCGTTCATCCTCAACAATCATATTATGCAATATGATGCATGCATACATTATATCCTCCATTGTATCCATGTGCCAAGCACGTGCGGGGCCACGTATAATTGCAAATCGAGATTGGAGCACTCCAAAAGCCCGCTCGACATCCTTTCTAGTTGATTCTTGTCGTTGGGCGAATAACTTTCTCTTATCTCCTAACGACATTGGGATAGTCTTGACAAACGTAGCTCACTCAGGATATATTCCATTTGCTAGATAGTACCCCATATTATATTGGGTTCCATTCACCGTATATTGCACCGTTGAAGCTTGTCCTTGCAAAACGTCATTAAACAAATTAGATTGGTTTAAGACGTTTATATCATTATTTGCACCTGCAACACCAAAAAATGCATGCCAAATCCACAAGTCCTGTGATGCAACCGCTTTGAGCATAATTTTGGCTTTACCATGATCACCTTGAGTAAATTGACCTTTCCAAGCTAAAAGACAATTTTTCCATTCCCAGTGCATACAATCAACTGAACCTAACATACCTAGAAAGCCATGTGCCTCCCCCATTTGTAGTAGGTGTTGAACGCCATTGATGTTAGGTCTTCTCAAGTACTCAGCCCCAAATATTTGGTTCACACCTCTTACAAATCTCTCTAGGCATTCTAGTGCAGTAGTTTCACCAATTCGAACATAGTCATCCACACTGTCAGCAGGCGATCCGTATGCCAATATACTAATAGCGGCAGTGCATTTCTGCAATGGTGAAAGACCCATTTGCCAGCTGCATCGAACCTTGTTTGGAAGTACTCATCATGATTGCTAGGGCATCTACAATATTTTAAATTTCTTTGTCTAAAAGCCAAAAGGAAAAAGTTCTCCTAATGCTGCTGCCTCCTCGCCAATAATTGAAAGATGCGAACGCTACTGCCTCTCTCTTTAATCTGTTACTTTTAAGAAAAAAATTATTTTTTTATTGCTATGAACTCGTTCGTCCATGCTGGCGATCCAATTACGCACTCCAACGGATGAACGTTGAACTATAGAATCGACCTTGCTACGAACAGTGGAACGAACCCCCGATAAAGGTGCTCTTAGGGACATATTCGAGGTGCATGCACACCAAATAAGGGAGAGGGATATTTGATCTAGCGGAAGTTAACTTTCATTACTATCATCACATTTTATCCTTAAAATCAGATTTGTCTAAAATGAGAGATTTATTTTAAAAAATAAAATAAGAAGTTATAATCATTAGTTGAAATTTTATTGTTAAAATTATAGTTAAATGGTATGCTTATATACTGAACATCTTAGTCTGAACCCGGGTAATGCCTAGTGGATTGGAAAATCAATAGGTGATCTTTCAACTTGCAATCCGCTTATTAGATATATGAAACCTGAGAATGCATGATTATTTATTTGCGGAGATTAAGTTATATGTGTCGTTACTTAAATATTAATTATTAAATTTTCATTCAAATGATTATAATTTCTCACCTTATTTGTTAAAATGAACCCCTCTATGGCTAAATGATTAATGACACATATTTCATCACTTCCTTGGTTTTTGGTCCAATCTATCTTTTTGTCATTAAGTAGACTAGACTATACATTTTTGTTTGTTTTATCTCAAAGCATATTCAAGCCTAAGCGTTGGGTGTTCTAAAGTGGGCTTACTACTAGTTCTATAAAGGAATATACCCGGTGCTTGTCCATAATTCCTTGGCAATTGTTAAATATACCCCAATTAATGGTTAAACATACCTCTTTTGTATTATTTTTTCCAAAATTATCCTCGGGTTCCATGCTCTTCACTCTAGGAGTCACTGTTCGTGCTTCTATCAAACGTGCCAATGAAAGTGTTTGATAAGATTAGTTAATAAATGCAAAATGACATAAATGGATATAATTAATTGTTTGACTAAAAAAGGTAAAAAAAGATTTGAAATAAATTAATGAGGATAAAAATAAAAAAATAAAAAAAATAGTAGCTTATAAGCTAACTTATTTTTTTAAGCTACAAGTTAGAAGCTATTTTTTTTACAAGAAAATAATTTTATTGGAAAAAAAATGTCAGTAGCACAAGATGTGTCAAGCTTACAAATCATAAAAAAAAAAACATAAATAAGATAGATGCATAAAGCTTACAAGTCATCTATTTGCATATACCTCCCTACAAATCAGTAACAAAAAATGAATACAATATTGCATAAAGCTATAGCTTTTGTTGCAAATCTCACATGGCCAACAACCAAACTTACCAAACTCACATTACCCACACCAACAACAGAATAACCATGAGCTACCCACACCAGCAATAGAATTAACATGAGGTATCAACATTAACATGCAAAAATCGTAGAGATAGATCCCATAACATCTACTTGATCATATCATGACAAAATTTTCATTTCTTAATACAAAACTTGGCTACAGTAATAGACCAACCACCATACCAGTACACACTCTTCCATACTTTTCAAATCTAATAAATTTATAAAGTCTTTTTAAATATTATAAATCTCTATTATATAAATCCATTAAAATGTAAACTACAAAATCTTGATTATAAAAGCCTTTTAAAAATTCTTATATGTCATTACATTCTTACATAAATTTTTAAAATCTACATAACTTTTTTATAGCAAGATAGTCTTTTAAAATCTTAATCCAATATTATACCTCCAAACCAATAACTTGTACGAATGCATGCTCACTACTCTACGAAGGATTTCCCACATAAGTAAATGTCTCAAATCAGTCTCCCAACCCCGCTAGTATTTGAACCAAAAAATCTAGCTGCTTATCACTGATAAAAAAAAAAAAAAAACAAACAAACTAGTAACTTAAACAGGATGTATAATTACAACGACAATAGAAACAAGCTTACAACATAAGATAAAGGACAAATAGTGTACAAAGAAGTAAACAAGAAAGCCAAATTAATTATTTAAGTAGTCCAATGCTTTAGAGGAGTTGTCCAAGTCTAATCCTAAGGAACTGGTCTGCTAAAAGTGATTTCCCTTTCATAAGCTTTTTAGATACTTGATCCATGGTTGAATATGAATATAACAATGAAGAAATGAGATCTCCTGGATGCTTCCCTGTAATGATTTCTAAAGAGAGCACTCCAAAACTGAATACATCACATTTCTCAGTCACTTCCATAGTTTGGACAAGTTTGCTATGGAATTAGGAATCCCTCCACTTAGTTGACATATGGAAAGATCAAGTTTATGTAAACACCTTAGTGTCCACATTTCTTGAGGGATGAAACCATGGAAAGAATTTGAAGAAAAGTTCAAAACATTTACTTTGGACATGTTACCGATTTGTGGGGGAATGGTCCCATAAAAGGAGTTGTTGTAGATATTTAGGCTGAGGAGGTTAGGGAAAGAGGAGAAGTTGAGGGTGTGAAGTGTACCTTTCAGTCCATAATCTGCAACATTTATGCTGGAGACAGAGTTGGATTTGTCACACTGAATTCCTTCCCATTTGCATGGACTAATGCCTGATCTCCATGTTGACAAGAGAGCTTGGCTGTAGCTGTCAAGCCTGTCTTTCCACTTTAGCATTGCATTAGCTTCACTGTTCGCTGCTGCAGCTTGATCACGAACAGTAACTGTGGTAGCAGCAGAGGCCAAAGAAACCATTTTGGAAAAACAAGCAAGTTGGGGTGAATAGCGTGTTAGAAACACCAAAAGAAACGAGAAAAGAATCCGCCAGCAGGCTAGAATCTTGATGGATACCATGGTTCAAGTATAACAGGGTTTATGTATCAAGAACACATTCAAAGGATTCAGATTCTTGTAAGTGGTTGGTGTATTGTGGTGACGACAGAAGTTGGAGCTAGGATATGCTTATTAATGAGCACAGCTATTTAGTACGAATATTTTACACACGAAACTGTACGAAATCAAGAGAGAGGAAATTTTATTGGTTATAATGAGATAAAGGATAGAAATAATTCTGAAAAAGAAACAATAAACAGCTACGTGTTTTTGTACACAGGTTCGTATCATTATTTTCGTACCATCAAGCAATTCTCATAATGATGTAGCACAGTGGCCACCTGTGATATTACTACACTTTGAAAAGTGTGGCGCTAAGCCAATAGACATTTATGAACAAGGATTCAAAAAGAAAAAAAAATTATCCAAAAGATAGTATTGTTTTGGTTCCACTTATCGGAAATGCTTTTTGTCACTTGACTCACTTTTATGCGGGGGTGTACACAGTTTTTTGTTTTTTATTAATAAGAATCATAGATAATTCACGCACACCCTTATGTATTAAGAAATTTGTAATAATTCACACACACCATATTCAACCAAATAGAACTATACCCCCTTGGTGGATATATACAGTCTCGTTGAGCTAAGACTAATATTTAAAGTTTAGGTTCGATTTGTGATAATAGATTATTTAGATTTGACTTATTTATTTAAATGAGCTTAATTGAAAACTTGAACTTGATATGTTAAAAAAAGTTTAAGTTTAATTTGTTTAATTCATTTATATATAACTTAATTATTTTTATTTTTATGATTTTTTAAATTATTTTTTAACTTTATTAATTTATCATTCAATAAATATTTTAATACTAAATGACAAGTTACAAATAGAAACATGTGCTCAAAATATGGTTTGTGGATTTAAAAAAAAAAAATCTAAACTACTATATTTTTCATAATGCCTAAATAAAAAAAAACTCATAATTTCTTAACTACTACAAAAAAGAAACTTCAAATTTTAATATAATTTTATTTTTCTATTATATATATATATATATATATATATATATATATATATAAACGATTTATTCACGAGTCATTAATAACAAGTTTGTAAAGTTTAAATTTAACTTATTTAAATAATCGAGCTTAATCTCAAGATGGAATCTGTTTATTTAATTAAACAAATGAGATTAATTGAGCATTTAATGAATCAATCCTGAATAGTTCTCAAATAGTTCATCTCATTGTGTATATTATTGTTATTATTATTTAATTATATTTTATAAAAAATCTAAATTATTAATTTGATTAATTACAAATAAAAGGATATTTTAAATAAAAAAATATTTCAATAAGTATAATAATAATTTCATGAGAATGACAATACATAATCTCCTCCCCCTTCAACAAAACTCAATTTTCACATTTCAAATTGAAAATTATATGACCTTTTGTAACATTTAGTTAATAACATTCATAAAATTGTTACTATTTCTTAACAAATAACACTTTTCTAACATTTTAGAACACAAATGTTACCAAATCAACATTTTGTTAGACGGCCTTTCCAATATTGGTCTGACTTTGTATTTAATAAACTATTTTAATGATTTTGTAGTTTGTGTTCCAAATAAGTGATTTAACAGACAATTGATGAAATAATATTTTTCGCAACTTTTTGAAACCATAGGGGCAAACATTGCAAAAATAATTATTTGGGGCACAATCTGCAAAAATTTCAAACTTTGGAAGCAAAAATTGCAATCAAGTCTATATATAATTATACTTTCCTCTCTTTTTAATTAAACATAATATTTTTAGTATCATTTATTTTTCTTTCTAATAGTCTTTCCTTTTATAATTAGTTATTGATATTTGAGTGTGGGTATAGACATATATACATAGGAATTCATCGAGTATAGAGATAGAGATTAAAGTTACTAAGCCTGTAGGTATGAAATCTGCTACAATATTTTTCTCAAACACAAATACGAGGATAAATATTATATTACCATACTCATTATCATTATCATTATCATCCCTACTAAAGCAAATACTCTCATTATATTCTTGACAAACACGTAGATGTTAACATTACCTTTATAAAAAGAAAAAAGAAGTGATTATGTAGTTGTGGGCTTCTGGCCACTTTGGAACCTTTTTTTAGAATTGCTCGAGTAAGTGTATATAAATTTAATTTTACATTATTTAATTTTATGAAATTAATTTTAATTAAAATAAATTGAAATAAATTAATTTATATTTAATTTTTATTTTAAATAATAAATTTTAATATATTTTATTTATTCTTCATTAAATATTATTTTAAAAACAAACTTGATTTTACTTTAATAAACCTAGATGTAAATTCTTTTAAAATCTTATTTATATACTATAAATATGAGTTTGGGAAATGTGAATGGGGTTCAAATGTCATTCTCTTAAAAAGTTACCGACTGAGCTAATAAGTGTAGTTAAAAATTGAGCTAATAAGTAGCTAATAAATTTAATAAGTAGTAAATATTTTTTAATTAATCTCGTAACTCGTTTATAAAATTATGAAAATTTTGAGAAAACAATTATAGCATAGTATAAATTTAATTTTAATTTATTGTGAATATAAGATTTTACTTTATATCGTAGAAGTTATAAATTGCTGTTTTTGTTCCTCGCACATAAAACACAAAAAGGCATAGAATCAAACACATTATAAATTCAACATAATATTATACCTTTTTTGTTTTTGTTTTTAAGATACCAACATTAATCTACATTCAGGCGTTATGACTTTACATTGTTTTCATTTTCTCATGTGATATGCTAGCTAATATCATTATGAAAAAAAATATTCATAATATGTCGCTTGATTCAACTTATGAAGCAGTTAGTATATTTTATTAAAATTAAGCTATTAATATAGATATTATAAATTTATAATAATTGTAAAATTATATTAATATGAAATTAATATAATAAGATAATATTATCACACAATTAATATAAAAATAATATTTACAATAACAAGTTAAATTTTATAAAATAAAAATTATATTAATAAAGACAAGTGTGACAACAAATCTTCAATAGATAAATAAATTAATAAATATTTTTTTTATAATGTGTACTTGTGTCATCGGTAGAGTGGAGAAGAGAGTGTGTTTTCATGATAACAAGGTTTCAATTCAGATCTTAAATATTATGAATTGCTAGGTCCACCACTTCACTTATACATTTCGAAATATATGACTTTATGTCGCTTTAGCTTTAAAAAGCTTTACTGCGCACTAGTCCAATAGGAATCACTAGTTTATTAGGAATAATATTATTTGTTACGAATTTGCAGTCTTAGATTTAGTCACAATTAAAGCCTATCATTCATTCTCGACTTATTTTATAAGAACCAAACTCAAATTCTCTCTCACTAACTTAACCTATATTGGCAGTTGAACTACTTGTTGAGTTACTTTTGTTCTCTTTTTATCGTAACAAGTCTGGACCCAAAATAAAAACCTTTGAAAATAATAAAATATTTATTAGGTAATAAATTACACCTCATTGACCAAAAAAGTTAAATTACTCTTATATAATACTACCTTCAGTTTTATATATAAGCTAGAAATATAAGACAAATCATTAAGAAATATATGACATAGCTAGTGGTCTCTGAACCACTTTCATGATTCATGCATGCAACAATCTAATATAGTTTCTTGTCAATTTCTTTACCTCTTTCCAGCCAGATTTATATTATTGTCAATTTACATTTCCTATCTGTTTATTTTTCTGTCATTTGCATTCCTTTGAAGGGCAAATCTTGTCGTTTACACTTCACATTTCCATTTTTAAACAATTTTGATGTCAAATTGTGATTGACACCTGCAAATTACTAAAATCCTTCAGGATCCGCGGGAAGAGATTTCTTTCCAAGAATAATAACTAGAATTATCTGTAATATTTATATATTCTTGATCCAGTGGATTGAGAACACTCATGGTCTTTGATCTAAGACAAAAAAATAAAGATAAAAATATATTCTTGACATTTTTTCAATATAAAAATTTCTAAAAGAATAATTTAGAGTTTGGCACATTAATTTAAGCATAGATTGGAAAGACACGAAGATAATAAGCTTGTTCAGTTGCATCGCAATTTGAAGAGGAAAATGAGCTAATTTTCAGTGTGTTGCGCCCCCATGCATCAATATCATATTACAAAGAAAATTACTATAAAAACCAAACATCCGAAAAAAAAAAAAAATAGAGATGAAATAACAAAGGGTCACAGCCAAGTGATAACATGAGATCCCAGTAGTAAAACATGCCTTTACATATGCATATCTGCATTAACGTGATATCCTAACACAACTAACTCCAAGGAAAGTTTTCATTTGCGCCGAACTGTGATAGGACTTCTGACTACGTGCTTTCCATTTGTCCATAGCAATTCACCAAAACTATAATTTCCTCGCTTAGTTACACTTGTAGCATGTACAGTAACCCTGAATATCCTCTTTTCACCAATTTTCTTGAAACTCAAGGAATTGGGTACAACAGCAATGTTATATCCATGTAATTGGGCCTTTGCAAAATATGTGCTTGGTGGCCCAACATTGGTGACTGTGCGAGTAACAGTTACGGCATTTAAGCCAAGATTTGGCAATGTGATTGAAGGGTAGTTCAAGTCTGTTATGCTGTGAGATCCTGCACAAGTGAATGTGCTGTTGAAATTGAGTGCCGAAATGAGTTGTTGGTTGTATCCGGAAGCACATAGAAAGTTCAAGTAATCAACAATGCTTAGATCATAAATAAGTCCAGGATCTATTGCAGAGTTAGGTTGCACATGTCCTGAACCATAAGCAAATGGGTCTGCCAATTTTTTATCAAACGCATCCCGTATCGGTTTGTTGGTGTTATCTCTTGTGCTTGCTGCAAGGACATATATTTTAGGTAAGTTAGAAAATGCCAAAGAGAAGTATGTAAAATGGACAATACTAAATTTAGAAGTAGTCTACATATGCTTGAGAAATATAATATGATAATCTGGGTAGAATTTAAGAATTACTCAATAGGTCCCTAAACTATTTAAATTTTTTTAATTAGGTCCTTAAACAATTTTTTCAATTAGGTTCCTAAACTTATATTTATTTTTTAATTAGGTCTCTGCCGTTAATAGAGCTAACAGTAGTTAATGACAGGAACCTAATTAAAAAATAAATAAAAGTTTAGGGACCCAATTGAAAAAAAAATAGTTAAGAGATCTAATTAAAAATTCTCAAATAGTATATGGACCTATAGATTAATTTAACCTAAAAGATATAAAGTATGTAGAAAAATTACATCTAATTATTTGTAGTAAATAAAATTCAATTTACTATAATCCAATATATAAAATAAATCATAATAATTCCTTTAAAAGAACAATTAAACATAGAAACAAATAGATAAATTACTATACATATTTATAACTATATATGCATTATATTAATGCAATTTACTATAACTAAATATGTAAAATAAAATGTGTAATGAGAAAAAAAATGTTTATATTGATTTGTTAACATATATTTCATGGCAGTTTATTTTAAATAACAAATAAACATATAAATGAATAGACAATTTCCTATATATATTTATAACTATATAAATATTATATTAATGCAATTTACTATAATTAAATATATAAACTAAAAAGTGAGATTAGAAAAGAATGTTTAGATTGACGTGTTATGAAATAATTCATAGTAGTTTATTTAAAATATCAATTAAATATTGAAATTAATAGATAAATTACTATGTAAATTTATAACTATATATGTTTTATATTAATTCAATTTACTATTAAATATAAAAATAAAAAGTGTGATGGCAGAAAATGTTTATATTGATTTCATAACATAATTCATTGTGGTTTATTTAAAAAATAATTATGCATATAAATTAATAGATAAATTACTATATATGTATTATATTAATGCATTCACTATAATTAAATATATAAAATAAAATAGTTGATGAGAAAAGAATGTTTAGATTCATTTGTTATCAAATATTTCATAGCTTTTTATTTAAAATAACAATTAAACATAGAAATGAATAGATAAATAAATTACTATATATATTTATAGCAATATATGTATTATATTAATGCATTGTATTATATTCAAAAATATAAAATAAAACGTGTGCTGAGAATAGAATGTTTAGATAGATTTGTTAACACATACATTCATAGTGATTTATTTCAAATAACATTTAAACATAGAAATTAATAGATAAATTTCTATGTATAATCATAACATTATATGAATTATATTAATGTACATTATTAATATAATATTTTTTGAAGAGTATTAATATAATAATATAAAAATTTAAATTATATAGTAATTCATGTATTATTTTCTATGTTTAATTTTTATTTCAAATAAACTACCATAAATTATTTTATAAAATATTTTTTGCCAAATAAAATAGAAAATAATTTTTTTTTGCCTATATTTTAGTATATATTTTCCTAATAAATTTATTAATATAAAAACTATATATTTAATTATATAGATATTATTCTATATAACCGCTAGAAGTGTTAGTACAATTGCACAAAGTTGTGTTCAAAACCCATGGCCATGGAAGAATTAAGCGATGACCTACTTGCTGAAATTCTTCACCGTTTACCACTTCATTTTCTTCTTCAATGCAAATCCGTTAGCAAACAACGATTCCTGCGTGTGATTTCTGATCCACGCTTCTTTCATCCACGTCTGACTCGTCACCAATTATCACCTGGTGCTTTTGAAACGCATACACAATTCCTCCTCTTTCACTTTGATTTCAATTCCAATTTCGAGAAAGTGATGCTTTTCTCCATAGATTCCAATAAAACACCTCATATATTAAAAGGGTCTGATTTTTTTCCTCCTTCCTGGCCTCAAGATCATGCTCGAGTTAGAGTGAGAGCCACACATTAGGACCTTCTCCTGTGCAGTAGTACTACTCAGAACAATTGTTACACTCACTATTTCGTATGCAACCCTTTTACAAAACAATACGTTGCTTTGCCACCAATACGTAGGAGTCTTACACTGGCTCGTGTCGGCTTCATCTGTGACCAATCTCGTTCAAGGTTTCGGGTTGTGCACATCCCCATCGATTGTTTTCGATACGTTTCAACATTTCGAGTAAACATGTTTTCGTCTGAGACAGGTAAATGGAGTGCCTCTACTGTTACCATCCCACATGATGACGAGGTTCTATTGTCACAGTCGTGTTCTAAGAACATTCTTGTCTGTGATGGGAAGTTTGTTTGGGTGATGAAGAAACACGGTCTTTTTGTGTGTGATCCCTTTAATGGTTGGAATTTCGAGTGGCGAATAATACCCATGCACAGAGGTTGTGCTTGGCTTCCTTTAGCCCATACAGAATGGGATGTATGCCATGGGATATGCAATGGCCGAAGTAAGACGTGTGTATTTTCAAGAAGACTTTAAAAGTCTAAAACTACAACACAAAAAATATTACGAAGACTAAATAATGTCATGAATTTGTATATACCTCTCGTAAAATTTAAAATGTATTTTGATAGGCCAAAATTAAAGGCAGGCACATGAATTAATTAGAAATAATGTGAGATAATATTATGATGTATGACAATAAATAAATGATTTTGTATACATATCTAAACACAGCATTTTAAAATAGATTTCTTTCTAACTTATTATGATCTTGCTTTACGGTCACAAAATACGAAAAATAAAAATATAAAGAGGCATTTCACATGATATCACCTCATGAAAAATAAGAAAAGACAACATGTGAAACATCCCCAAGAGTTGGCTGGAAACATAGTCAGGCATCATCACATTGAAAAATCGTATTTTTTTAATCTGAGGGAGTGAAGCCACCTCACTTTATCAAAGTAAAGACCAGTTGCAGTGAATCTGAGCAAGCACATTAATAGTTGGGTGTTCGGGAGAGCTTATAGGTGAAGTAGGTGCTTCTTGTGTTATTTGTTTGAGCTTATAGGGTTTGTGGCTTGGTCTTGAAGATTGGAACTCGACAACCCTTTCTTGACTGAGAATGAAAGAAAACAACCAGGATTAAAAAAAAAATTGTAATATTTGCATTTGTAGATAATAGGAATAGGAATATACCTTGATTATAGCTGCCAATAAAGTATGAGGGTGAGATGTAGAGAAGAGGGTCATGTCTCATTCTCATGCATTGGATCATTCTTTCTTGTTTTTTATTCTTTTTGTAAGCTGATTTATCATCTAGTTTCTGGTTTAACAATCTTCCAAAGTGCCAAATCAATGACCAGAGTTTCACCTCATAGTTATATTTTTGGAATGTTTGATAGGTTCAACCCTATTTCACAGAGTTCCTGGCAGCTGCACTAGAGCTTCTCACATGTTGCTCCTGCTTAGCGGAAGTAGGTTGCCTTAATTGTGTTCAGGTCTGGATCGATTTTATATTTAAATTATGAGTTCCATCTTCTCAAATTGCCTTAAAGGTGTTTCCAGTTGGTTTTCATCTAGATTGATCCTAAAAATATTAGAGCAATTCTTTAAGCTTTTTGGCACTGGACCCGTAAAATGGTTGCCAAAAGCATTAAAGTACACTAGTGACCCAGCAGAGCAAATTTGAGGTGGTAAATGGCCTGTGAATTCATTCTCAGATAGTCCCAAGGAATACAAGTTGGTAATGTTATTCAAGACATGTGGAATGCTGCCATGAAGTTTGTTGTGGGAAAGATCCAAAGCGGTGAGCATTTTCAAATTTCCAATTGTGTCAGGAATTGTTCCGGAGAGATTGTTTGCTCGGAGAGACGGAGACTAAGAACATTCAAATTGATCAAATTTCCTATTGAGGGAGGAATTGATCCAAAAAGATTGTTAAATTCTAAAAACAACTCTATGAGCTTTGTCAAGTTTCCAATGATGGAAGGGATGGATCCGGAAAGGTGGTTGTTACCGAGTGCAAGATTCTCTAGATTGGCCATGTTTTCTATGGAAGCAGGGATTGACCCAGAAAGTTTATTGTCATCAAGGTAGATTAAGGTCAAGTTAGACATGTTCCATATGGAGGACGGGATTGGCCCAGATAGGCGGGAGTTGCTTGAAAGGTAAAGTTGATTTAAATTACTAATGTTACCTATTGTTTCAGGGATAGTCCCTGAGAGAGAGTTTCCTGACAAATCAATATACCTAAGGTTTGTCAACATTCTAATTTCTTGAGGAATGGAGCCAAAAAGGTTACTACTACCTGCAATACCTAAAAACTCCAACTTGTGCAACTTTCCAATTGCTGGTGGAATGTGGCAAGAAAAATTGTGGAAACTTAAACCAAGAAATGACAGGTTGGACAAGTTTGCTATGGAATTAGGAATTGCTCCACTTAATAGAATATTTGCAGAAAGATCAAGGCTATGTAAACTCCTTGGTGTCCACATTTCTTGAGGGATGGAACCATCTAAATAATTTGAAGAAAAATTCAAAACATTTACTTTAGACATGTTACCAACTTGTGGGCGAATTGGTCCCATAAAAGATGTTGTTGTAGATATTTAGGCTGAGGAGGTTAGGAAAAGAGGAGAAGTTGAGGGTGTGAAGCGTACCTTTCAGTCCATAATTTTCAAGGTTTAGGGAGGAGACAAAGTTTGACAAACAATGATTTCTTTCCATTTGCATGGATTATTACCTACCCAAGTTGACAACAGAGCTTGGCTGTAGTTGTCAAAGCTGTGTTTCCAGTTTAACAAAGCATTTGCTTCCCAGAAACACACAAAGAAATAGAATTAACATGGAGTTTTCCCTTTCAAACGTGAGCACCATGATTTAAGTGTAACAATATCTTTGAATCAAGAATAAGAGGATATGGTGGTCAGGGCGGACCTAGACTCGCATGAGGGGGGAGGGGGGGGGGGGGGGACAAAATATTCATAACTTAGATGTTTCAAAATGTTAATTACATTAATAATTTATGAAAACATAGAACGTTTTTCTTTTATCTCACGAAAATATCTATAATTGAATCTACGCTAAATTTTTTTAGCAATTTTCTTGTCGATGTTGTGATCTGTGATTACAACGTCTTATGCTAATGTGTGCTTCGAGAAATTGAAAATTATATGTCAGTCTAATGACACTTTGAGAAACAAAAACTCCTATAATTGCAAGAAAAATAAAGTTTAACAAAGAGTTTAACAAAACTCGAGAAAAATAAAAACATATTATATAAGGGGGGGGGGGGGGGGGGGGGACAAAATATTCATAACTTAGATGTTTCAAAATGTTAATTACATTAATAATTTATGAAAACATAGAACGTTTTTCTTTTATCTCACGAAAATATCTATAATTGAATCTACGCTAAATTTTTTTAGCAATTTTCTTGTCGATGTTGTGATCTGTGATTACAACGTCTTATGCTAATGTGTGCTTCGAGAAATTGAAAATTATATGTCAGTCTAATGACACTTTGAGAAACAAAAACTCCTATAATTGCAAGAAAAATAAAGTTTAACAAAGAGTTTAACAAAACTCGAGAAAAATAAAAACATATTATATAAGGGGGGGGGGGGGACAAAATATTCATAACTTAGATGTTTCAAAATGTTAATTACATTAATAATTTATGAAAACATAGAACGTTTTTCTTTTATCTCACGAAAATATCTATAATTGAATCTACGCTAAATTTTTTTAGCAATTTTCTTGTCGATGTTGTGATCTGTGATTACAACGTCTTATGCTAATGTGTGCTTCGAGAAATTGAAAATTATATGTCAGTCTAATGACACTTTGAGAAACAAAAACTCCTATAATTGCAAGAAAAATAAAGTTTAACAAAGAGTTTAACAAAACTCGAGAAAAATAAAAACATATTATATAATAACTAAATTAATAAAATATAATTTTCAGATAGGATTTCTTTAAAAAAAAAAAAAAAAAGGAAGATAAAATTACCATTGTTTTTATAATTTAAAAAAGTCAAGGATAAAAATTGATTGTGCAGTAACTAAAATTTCATAAAATATAATATTTAAATAATTTGTTATTGATTTGATAGTTTTAAAAAAAAAAAAGACAAGAGATAAAAACATATTATATATTAACGAGCCTATTTTTTAGATCAGATTTCTTTAGAAAATAAATAATAATCTATTTTTTATAGGCAAATTGATTGCCAACTTAAATGACCCCACACTGCTGTAATTCTATAATTATATAAATAATACATAATAATTTTTTTATAAACAAATTTTTTATTGATGTAAAATAGGTAGTCTACTACCCAACCTCTCCACTTAACAATAGTACAAGACCAATCTAGTAGAACCAAGCTTACACGAGCTTAACTTTGTTAATATATGAAGTTGACAAATTTTACCGCAATAATCTATTGAAATTGAAATTTAGTGACCCCCCCACCATTGTACGTCCGTCCGCCCGTGATGGTGGTGATCATAGTAATTTGGAGCACACAAAGTTGCTTATAAATGAAATTAACCAAGTGGTTTGTGTCACATGGGTACACTTAGTCCATTTTTTTCATTTATTGGTCCAACACTAGATCGCATTAAGTCTGCCTCTCCAAGGTAATAAATATTTATCAATGGATCTTATTTAATGAAACGCTCTCATATGGTTGTATACTTTGTATTATTAAATATCTGTCACAAACTAGCTCCATGTCTCTTTCAATTCACATCATGGCCTTGAATAAAAATATGCATTACTTTTTCTTTTCTGGTAATTAAATAAATATGCATTACTGTGGGAAAGGAAAAAAGAGGGGGGGGGTGGGAGTTGTATTAGTTTGATCGCTGAAGAGAAAGATGAGAGTCATGAGACCAAGAAAGAAAGAAGAGTCAGAAACAAACATAGAAATTCCAAAAAGTGACATATGAAGAGAACAAGGACAACTAATTAACTCCAAGGAAAGTTTTCATTTGCGCCGAACTGTGATAGACTACGTGCTTTCGATTTGTCCATAGCAATTCCCCAAAACTATAATTTCCTTGCTTAGTTACACTTGTTGCCTGTACAATAGCCCTGAATGTCCTCTTTTCACCAATTTTCTTGAAACTCAAGGAATTGGGTACAACAACAATGTTAAATCTGCTGAAAATATGTATGATATCTTTAGTTTAAAAAAGAATAATTTAGTTTATTTTTAAGAATTTGTTATTTGTTTTAAATTTTTAAGATATTATTTAGATTTAAAAACATTATGAATTTGTTTAGATAAAGATTTGATTTTATCATTTAGGTTCGTGGAAGAAGATTACGATGTTTTTTCGCTGTCAGACAATCTCACCATGGTTCAAATAAAAAATTACAAAGAGAAAAAAATCAAGAAGGCAAAAGCAAAGTCATGTCTTTTTGCTTGTGTCTCAAAAACCATCTTTACTGGAAGAGGAGTGTTAGCAACACACTTTCTAACACACTCCTCTCAACACACACTCTATCATTGGTTGAAATTTATTGAAAACTATAGAATCAGGAGAGAGAGTCATTAAATTACAAGTGAGACCCATAAAAAATTGTGATTTCCAATAAATTTTAACCAATCATGGAGAGTGTGTTCAAAAGAGTGTGATAGAGAGTGTATTGCTAGCATTTCTCTTACTAGAATGATGACTCTCAAAACAGCAAAAGCAATTTGGGATTACCTAAAGGAAGAATATGTAGGAGATGAAAGAATCCGAAGTATGCAAGTGTTGAATTTAATGAGGGAGTTTGAGTTACAAAGAATGAAGGAGGATGGGACAATTAAATAATACTTAGATAAATTGTTGAGTATTGCTAATAAGGTACGGTCACTAGGCACTCGATTTCCTGATTCCAGAATTGTAGAAAAAAAATCTTGTAACAATACCTGAAAGATATGAATTAAGCTTCTATAGCCGCCTTGGAGAACACAAAGGATTTATGTAAGATCACTTTGGCAAAAGTGTTACATGCATTGCAGGCACTAGAGCAAAGAAGACTTATGAGATAAGAAGGAACTGTGGAGGGTATATATTTAGCCAAATGGAAGAACAACAATGGTGGCAAAAGCAAGAAAAAGGAACCACTCCAAGATTTTGGAAAGGACGACCAAAACAATAACCTTCAATCTTTTTCACCACGTCCTTATTGCAAGAAGACTAATCATAACAAAAAAGATGTTGGTGGAGGCCTGACGCAAAATGTTACAAGTGCGGTCAAGTAGGACAGATGGAGAAATCTAAGTATGCAAGTCTCATCAATAACAAGGATTGCTGATGATTAACAGGAAAAGGAAGAATAACAACTACTTGCAATGTCATGTTTTATGACCAACAAACCCACAAAAGCTTGGCTTATTGATAGTGGTTGTACAAAGCATATGACTTATGATCAAGAGCTTTTCAAAGAGCTCAACAAAACTGTTATTTCCAAAGTCAGAATTGGGAATGGAGCACACATTGCAGTAAAAGGCAAAGGAACAGATGCAATTAAGAGTCATTCAGGTTTGATTTAATATCTCATGTTCTATATGTTCCTAGAATTAATAAAAATCTTTCAAGTGTTGCTTAGTTGTTGGAGAAAGGCTACAAGGTGTTGTTTGAACATAAAAATTATGTGATTAAAGATTCAAACAATAAATAAGTGATCACAACTCAAATGAAAGGCAAGAGATTTGCTTTAGATTTGATGAAGGTGGAGTCGACTACAGGTGAAGAAGATAAAATAAAACAGAAGGGTCTAAATCCAAAGAAGATCATCAATATGCATGTGTTAAAAATCGTGACATTTTTTTGTTATCTTTTTCATTGACCTCTTGTAATGTTTGTTAAAAATCCACCGAATCCTTTCAAATCTAATAAATCTATAAAGTCTTGTTAAATAATAAATCTCTATTATATAAATCCAAACTACAAAATCTTGATTATAAAAGTCTTTTAAAAATTCTTATAAGTCATTACATTCTTACATAAATTTTTAAAATCTACATGACTTTTTTATACCAAGATAGTCTTTTAAAATCTCACTACACCAAAATTGACGTTTAGTGGCGGTCGTTTCGAACCGCCCTAAAGCAAATTACTCAACGTCAGTTTACAAGCCACCAGTAAATTCAAAATTCTTGTGGTGGTTTATTTTGCTTAATGAACCGCCTCTAATATTTTTGAGGATTTTTCAAGTTTCTTTTTTATATTTTTAAAGATTAAATAATTTATATACATAATAAATAATGGCGGTTGAAACCGCCTTTATATTTTGTTAGAATTTTTACATTTCCTTCTATTTAAAAAAAATAAAAAGATTAAATATTAATGGCTGTTTGAATTGACCGTAATCTTGGAGAATATTTTTATAATTTTCATATTTTTCATTTGTAGATTAATTCAATTAGGTTAAAAATATGCTGGCGGTTAAAAATCGCCCTTATCTTTTATCAGATTTTGGATAAAGATTTTTTCTCTTTTTTAAATTTAAATAAAAATAACTTAGACCAAAAAAATAATAATGTGTTAGACTTTAAGTTTTCAGTAAAATAATTTAATCCCTGTAAAGACAAATATGTAAATTATGTATAATTTTTATATTTTAAAAATTTATTAAACTTTGTGGCGGTTGGTTTATTTGACCGCCGCTATCAACAAGTATTTTTTAATGTTTTGAAAAATTATTAAATCCTGCAGTGTTTGTATTTATTTGACAGCCGGTATCGCCAATTTTATTTTTAATATTTTAAAACTTTATTAAACTCTGCGGCGGTTGCACTTATTTGACCGCCGCTATAACTAAAAATCTACTTTTCACTCCCGGGTTTTTCTTTTCTTCTTTCCCTCCTTTTCATTTTACGTGCAAAAAAAGAATCCCAATTTTCGTTCTCCCACTCTCACAAGCCTCAAAATTTCATTCTCCCTCCCTTACAAGCAAAAATCCCCAAATTTCACTATGGATGGTTCTCCTTTCACATGTCCTCATGAAATCTTTCGTTCTTTTAATCATTTTGCCTCATGGATCTTGTGTTCTCCTAAATTGGTAGGTGCGTTTTCTCTTTCTCTCTTTCATATATATACTCTTTCTTTTTTTCTTTTTCTTTTTTTTTTTTGCTTTTTTGTTGCTCTATTTCGATTTTTCGATTTTTCGATTTGGGGTTTGGGATACTATCTTGGCACTTCACGGATGAAGAAGGGAGGCTCAGTTGGGTTTCCGGTGAAGTCAATGGAATGGCTTATGATTGAAAGGAGGGATTTGGTGGTGACAAGCCTGGTGTGGTGGGGGAAGTGGTGGCGAGGGAGAGAGGGAAGCGGCGTGCTGATGAACGCTGGAGACTAAATGAGCATCTTTGCCATAATGGATTAGAGATGAGGGAATATTTTCTGTATTATCCCATTTTTTTGAGAGGCAAGGACAAGGTGCATGATGGCTAGAGCCACAGTTTCCTTTCTGTTTTCAGCCTGCGAACGAGTGTTAAGGTTTATGTATGTGCCACTGTTAGTGGACCGTGCTAGTGTAGTGTGTAGTGGTTGAATTTTGTTTCTGATTAACAGACCTACTTCTGAGCAGTGCGGCGCGACGCGACGCAGCTCAAATTCTAGATTCAACATGTGTCTGGCATGAACAAGAGTAGTGAATTATTAGTTAACTCAGAATAAGCTGTAATTTATATTTATATACTAGTTATTTATTGTTTGAGATACTCAACCTTCAGTTTGGAAAGAATCCTTGGACTGCTATTGCTTGAAACTCGAAAGGCATGTTTTATGTGCATAAATGGTATATAGAATAGTGTGCTTGTTTGTAATTTGCATGCCATTTGTGATTCAGCGATCAATATAATATGTATACTTTTAAAACTGAAGATCAGTCCAATATATTGTAATGCTATGGAGTTGGCTTATATGCAAAATATGCGGTCAAGGCAATTTCAGTTTAACTTTAATGGGTGGAAGTTAAAGGGAAAATACTTCTGGTGGATCAATTCATAATCAAGTTCAAAATTTGATTTAAATCTGTGCCCTTAGCTATTATGTTTCACCAAATTAAAAATATGCAAATGTCAAAAATTCTTTGCTGTTAACTTAAGTGGCACTAACTCACCATGGAACTACTTGATCCTTGGGGTCAAATCCCACCTGCACGTCTTTGCCTTAACTTCAGCTGTTCAGCATTCAAGTCCCTCCCCACCAGGACTTAGACTTACTCTGCCTTTGTAATGAACATTCTTTTTAAAGAAAAAGGAAAAGAAGAATAAAGTAAACAACTATATTAGCTATAAACATCTTTTCTGGTTATGATATAATTCTAGTACCAATCCTTAACTCTGTTCCTCTTGAAATTTATGTTGTTTATAAAGATTGCCATATATGCAATGTTTACCACCTGATTCTCTGCTTCTTCAGCCTGCTATTTATGTCACAAGTCTTGCTGCTGTAGAGCTGATTCATGCACGAGAAGGAGGACAGCAGATTATTGACTCAGTTGATGTTACATGTGGTTTAAGCCTTGGTGAATATACTGCTCTGGCATTTGTTGCTTTCAGGTGAGTTGCCAAAAGTAACTACTATTTATTACAATGGCTTTTCTGTTGTTTTCCCTTTCATTCCTTTTTTTTTCATATTTATTCTCATGTATCAAGAAATCTTCTAAGTAAACAGCGTAATAAGTAACTATGGCATATGTGCCCTTTCCATTTTGGCCACAACAGTTACCTTTACTTTGAGGCTAGCAGTGACATTAAGGAAACCTACTGGATAGTGTGTGCGAGTGACCCAACCACGGGCTCTAAGATTAATTATCAAAACGGTAACTACCACAACATAACTATAACGAAAGAAAGAAATTAATAAATTTGGTGAACATTTTAGATTGATCCATCAACGTGTAGGCTATATTAGATATTCATTCAAAAATACTTCTTGTGATACCATAACTTCCAAAACTCAGTGCAGTAGGAATAATGTTACTGAATATTGGCTTGTAATTAGGGATACCCGGACCTTACGGGTATCCACAAAAATATCTGCAAACGGGTCGGGCAAATACCCTCTTATTGGAGCTGGGGCTGGGTATTTACCCGCAATTTTTCGCGGGTGTGGGTACGGGTACGGGTACTATAGTACCCGTCCCACCCCGCCCCGCACCTACCATATATATATATATGTATATATATATATATATATATATATATGTATATATATAATATTAATATATTAATGTAATTAAAATAACTTAAATAAATAATTATGTTGTACATGTACTTTTCTGTAAAAAAATAATTTTATATTTTTCATAAACTAACACTAACAGTAAAAGATTTATGTTATAACTTACAATATTTTTATATTTTATATTTTTAATATTATGTGTGGATGATTTTAATTTTAAATTATTTAAGCGTGAATTTTCAATTTACTTGTAGTAATTTTTTTAATTAATATTTTTATGGCTTAAATGCAATTTTGGTTCCTCTATTTTGCACAATCCACAATTTTAGTTCCCCTATTTTAAAATAGAGACATTTAGTCCCCTATTTTGCACAATCCACAATTTTGATCTTCCTATTTTAAAATGGAGACATTTAGTCATCCAATTTTGTAAAATCTGTAATTTTGGTCCTTCCATCAAATTGAAAAGCGTTGACCATTAAGAGATTAACGTTAACTTTAACGTGGTCCAAATATAGTGACGTGACACGAGATTATTTATTTTTTTTAATTATTTTAAATATTCAGTAGAATAATTGATGAAAAATATATTTTTAAAAAAAGGTAATATCATTTATTTGACTACGACATGCCATGTGCTTCAACAACGTAGAACTAGTTTAAAATAAATGATTAAGACTTGTGATTTTTATATTAGGACTCACGACTATCCCAATCATTAAAATCAATGTGACATGTGTTTTAGTGACGTAGATAAACAAATAATTATTACTCAGTATTTAAAATAATTAAAAAATAAATAAATAATCTCATGTCACGTCACTATATTTGGGTCACGTCAAGATTAACATTAATCTCTTAATTGTCAATGCTTTCAATTTGATAAAAGGACCTAAATTATGAATTTTACTAAATTGGAGGACTAAATGTCTCTATTTAAAATAGAGGGACCAAGATTGCAGATTGTGTAAAATAGGAGGATTAAATGTCTCTATTTTAAAATAGGAGGACTAAAATTGTGGATTGTGCAAAATAGGAGACCAAAATTACATTTAAGCCTTTTTTTTATTAATTTATTAACTTCATACATAAATAAAGTGCGGGTAGCGGGTGTGGGTATGAGTATATAGGTACCCAGCGGGTACGGGGATGGAGATTAAAGTTGTTACTCGCGCGGGTATGGGGACGGCTACTATAGGACCCTACTCAGACCCTATCCATTGCCATCCCTACTTGTAATCCTTGTTCATTGATATATAATATATATTTTTTAAAATAATATAAGTAGTAATTTATGTGTTGTTAAAAAAATAAAAATTGGTGCACATAAAATTACTTAAATTAGTGGTAGCCTATATATAGTTTGCTCTAAATTGGGTAAGTCATCAAGCACTAGTCTTAAATTTGTCTCAATCCAATGTTATTTATTTACTGTTTATAGTTTTTACCCCCTTATTGTTATATTGATGTACGTATGGCATTATTTTGGAGTCATTGAGCATTTTCTCTGTTTTGATAATATGCCAATAAGAGAATCTCGTGGATTTTCATAGGTTCAATAGGTCTCTCCTTTTGGAAACCAGTATAGAATTTGTCCTGTTAAAATTTTGAAAGTTAGAGGTTGCTTTCATTCTCTGTTGCATGATTCTCTTAACTATTTTGCCTTGAATTTTTAGTTGGTTATGTTCTTCTAACACTGCACATGTTACCTCTAGGCCAAACCTAATGTTGTTTGTGACATTTATAATCAGGACATCGAGCTAAAGAATAGGGAAAGTAGGAAAAAAATTTATCGTAATAATTGAAAATATTCAATTAGATATGTATCAAAATTAGAGATTAACTCATGAAATTTGAGTTTTATTTTGTTTTTGTTAATTTACTTTTTTGGTACTCTCATTTATTTTTTAGGTTTGATTTGATCCTGTTATTATTTTAAGGTTCAATTTGGTCTATTTTTTAAAAACGGTTCAATTAGGTCCTGTTTTTTAAAAATGGTTCAATTAGGTCATTTGTTTTGTAAAATGGGTTCAATTTGGTCCCATTTTTCTTCCATATGCTCCGAAAATTTTTAAAAATAAGACCAAAATTGGTTTTAAATAGATCAAATTGAACACATTTTAAAAAATAAAGGACCTAATTGAAATTAAAAAAAAAGGATCTAATTGAACCATTTTTAAAAAATACAGAACCTAATTGAACCTAAAATAATAAGAGGACTAAATTGAGTCTAAAAAATAAATTAGAGGACAAAAAAAAGTAATTTAACCTTTTTCTTTTTGCTGGAAAAATGAGACTACATATTCCATCCCCCATATTTTAAGAATTTATTCTCTTGAAATTTAGCACCAGTTTTTGTTCAAAGTTCCAATTTTGCATGCTGACTGAATTTGCATAGCCTGTGGTTACTCATTCATTCATTCATATATATATATATATATATATATATATATATATATATATATATATATATATATATATATATTAGCTATTAAAATTTTGAAATGTATTTACTTGCCATTTAGTACCGATTTTCATTAAAAGTTGAGGCAAACTGTTTATTAATTAAATTGCTAACATTTTCAAGAATAAATTGACTTGTACATATTTATTTGATATCAGGTCTATACCACTAAAAAATTTAAGAAGTATGATATGCTTTTTGCTCATCTCTTTAAAAATTCATCCATGGATATACCTCCTGAAATAGCTACTATTTTTTATAACAATGTAAGTTATTCTTATCATTATATGGTTAATTATATTTTTATTGTTTTCATGGTAATAGTAAATCACTCTTTAAATTTTATTATTGTAGCAAACTCCTACTGGTCACCCATCATCACAATCTAACTCCACTCAGTCATAACTTAGATCCATTCCCATGGGTAACAAGGTGAGCATTCTTTCTCTACCCAATAGCAAATAAATCTGTAATTGATACAATTATTTACTCTATGCCAGTTGAATATTGGTTTATAAGTTCTCTAGTCATTTTGATACTCTTGTGTAGGAAAACTTCTAGATAAGTAGTTACTCCTCAAAAATACATGAAATTATATAGTTAACTAGATGTTTGGCGCATGCCCTAATTTCTTATATAGTATGTATTCAGTTCCACTTGATACTTTACATTTGGTCTTTTTTCATGGTGTGGCAAAATGGTTTAAATTCTTGCTGAAATCTGAAGTTTTTAATTTTTTTTCTGCTTCCACATATTCTGCAATCGGAAACTGCATTTTAGTTTACTACATGGGATTCTTGTTAATTAGTTTCTTGCTCATGTATTATGCTTTCTCTATAGTGGCAGCACATTTTATGTTGTCCAAACACAATTGGATGTATATGAAATGTTGTAACAAGTTTGATCTAGTTTACTTTTTAGTCTTTTCTTGTTTCTAAAATATGGTAATAGCAGGGGTGTTTTTATATGATTATGGGTGCTAGACTCTAGAGAGTCATCCAAGATAAAAGAAAAACTCTTTCACAAAAGTGAGAAAAGTTTTAATTTAATCTTCTATGACTTTTGTTGTTGTTATTTAATTTTCTCTATAGTTTGTATGTCTTTGGTACTATAACTTATAAAGATTAGTGGTTTCACTATCATCTGATAAAGCTCTTTAACATGTTGTCACGAGCAATGTGCTAGATGAAAATCTTCTAGAGTTGCATGATTTAGGTAGTGGTTATGTGACTTATGTCATGAAAAAAAAAAAAAAAGGATCCGAAGTAATGGAAAATCTTTTGGATATTTTATAGTGAATTTAGAGTTGGAAAACATTTCATTCTCAGTTAAAATTATGGTGAAATAGTAGTTGGAAAATCTTATGGATTTTGCTATTGAGCTTGGCTAATTGTCATTCATTAGAAAATAAACATTAAAATATTCATAATCTGCATAAAGAAAACACAAGCAATTAATCATGGTTTCAAAGTATAGAATATAGCACATAATGCTCTCTTAATCAAATATATAACTAAGATCAAACCTATGTATCATCAAGTGAGGGGTAAAATATATGGTTTGTTGTTTACATGGTAAAGGAAGGGAGGTTTTGGTTCTATTTTTGCAATTGTGTTGAATGCTTGGTATGCATTGGATATGCAATGGAACATGTGAATCATATAGACAGATGAAAGCAAAAAATTGTATATAGAAGTTGGTGTTCATGATTTGGTTTTTATATATTTGGGGGGGACTATTGTATATGTAATGTTGGGAGGGTGGAAACTAACATGTGTATTTGGTTTTGTTCTCTTCCAATTTTTGGCACACCTTTTGCTATGATTGGAATGCTTATTAATAATATTTTGTTGGCTTATAAAAAAAAAAAGATAAAACCTATGCAGCATAGAATTTTATAAATATACTAAGCATCTTACTTTTGCATTATATTTGTTTCTTGAATGATTACAGGTTCAGGAATCTTTTTAGATGATTTAATGAAGGTCTCTTAAGGTAGGAAATTGGCCAAATACTATCATAGAAACATTCATTCAAGCATTTACCACATTTTCTTATAAAATTCTAATGCCAAATAACTGTTTGATAGGCACTATCTCAAGGATATGCATATGGTCGTTGTATATGTTCTAGAAGATTGACAATTTTTTGGAGTACTATAGAAGACTGATAATTTTTTGGATACTATAGAACATTGGTAATTTTTTGGGGTATTATTGCAAAGTTTGAGGTTTACATGACTATTGTATGTGAGTACTATAGTTTAAATTCATGACTTTTGGGTTGAATATACAATTCAAGTTATCCTATTTAACTTTTAAATTAACTTGGACAATCTTGTTTTGTACTAATTCTGATATGGTTATGCATATGTTGGTTGTTTATGTTCTAGAAGACTAGCAATTTTTTGGGGTACTACTGCAAAGTTATAAGTTTACATTGACTATTGTACCTATGTAGTTTTCCAATTACCTTGGGCAATCATGTTTCGTACTAATTCTGATAATGTTATCTACTGTTAGTTTAAAAATTAGAATGACTAATATCCTTTTGCAATATAATTCCAAATATTTTGTTTATGTTTAATTCAATAGCTTCTACAAATTCACAAATTATATACTTAACAAATAACTAAGACTTTATTTTTTGACTAATATATATGCATATTCAATTACTATCTAATCATGACTCTATAATTTAGCAAATAATTTAAAAACTAAATATATGTATTCCAAGTATTTAAAAAAAAAAAAACTTACAATCATAGTGGCAGTTGCAAACCACCATGAAACCTTTAAATATTAAATAATTAAGAAACTGATAGTGGTAGTCAATACCACCACAATGCATAAAATAAATAGAAGGTTAAAAAAATATAGTGCCAGTTGTAACTACCGCTAAGCAAAAAATAAAAAAATCAAAACAAAAGTCATGGCAGTAACAAACCACTACTACAAGCAAATAAAAAAAAAAGCATATAGCTTAGTGGCAGTTGCAATAGCCGCTAAGATGAACATGAAGAAAATGTTAAAAAAAAATTGTGGCGGTAGAAACCGCCACTAAGAGAAATAAAAAAATATATTAAAAATTCATCGTGGCGGTTGCAAACCGCCATTAGACATACTGGCGGTTATTCTGGTGGTCTCTTTAAAGTGACGTTGTATGGACTTGTGGTGCCAATTTTCTTGTCAGTTGCTTGACCACCACTAGTATTCTTGCTGGTGGTTAAAACCGCCACTAAACAACCAATTTGACTGCCACTAAATACCAATTTCCTTGTAGTATCTTAATCCAATATTATACGTCCAAACCAATAACTTGAATGAATGCATGCTCACTACTCTACTAAGGATTTCCCACAAAAGTAAATGCCTCAAATCAGTCTCCCAACCCCACTAGGATTTGAACCAGAAAATCTAGCTGCTTATCACTGATAAAAAAAAAAAAGCAAACAAACTAGTAACTTAAACATGAAGTATAATTACAACGACAATAGAAATAAGCTTACAACATAAGATAAAGGACAAATAGTGTACAAAGAAGAAAACAAGAAAACCAAATTAATTATTTAAGTAGTCCAATGCTTTAGAGGAGTTGTCCAAGTCTAATCCTAGGGAACTGGTCTGCTAAAGGTGATTTTCCCTTCATAAGCTTTTTAGATACTTGATCCATGGTTGGGCGAGAACATGGATTTTCACTCAAACAAGAAAATGCCAAACTTGCAACCAAAATGACATCCCCAACAATCAGAGGTTGAGGAGATCTTTTGTCTAACACATCAATTAGTAGCAAATTACCAATCGCTGAAGATGAATATAACAATGAAGAAATGAGATCTCCTGGATGCTTCCCCGTGATGATTTCTAAAGAGAGTACTCCAAAACTGAATACATCACATTTCTCAGTCACTTCCATAGTCTGGGCAAGCTCTACAATAAATGAAAATTTTAAAGTTACACTTAAACCAGTGTATAGGTTTTTGTATAAGCTACAAGTTCACTAACTTATATTTTTTTAAATATATGGAATTGGTATTTGCACAATTCTTGCTTAGGGATTAGTCCATAATTCCTCTGCAAGTGAACAATGTTTAAACAAATTTTGAATATGAAAGTGGTGCAAATTAATTGCAAAAAATGTGATCATCTGTATCTATGTTTCTAATTAAGATTGAGGAAAAGGGGTCCAACCTGGAGCTGCATACCCAAAGGTGCCTGCAAACGTGGTCCAAGTGTGTGAACCAGGCTTCAGAATCTTTGCCGTCCCGAAATCAGTGACACGAGCATCATATTCTGAATCCAAAACCACATTTTTGCTCGATATGTCCCGATGAATTATTGGAGGTGAGCAATCATGATGCATATAGGATAAAGCATTGGCCACACCTTTAACAACATTCACCCTCTTTTCCCAATCAAAAGCAGCTGTTTTTCTATCGTTGCTTAGTATTTGATCCAAGCTACCTCCTTCCAAGAACTTATAAACCAAAAGTGAGAACCGTGGATGTGAGCAAAATCCATAGAGCTTTATAATGTTACGGTGCCTGATTTCAGTCAAAGCTCAAATTTCATTTTCAAAAGCTTTAAAATTGGGCTTCTGTCCATCTGTTTCCAAATGAAGTTTCTTCACTGCAAAAACCTGACCTGAAGGCAACTCAACCTTGTAAACAGATCCTTGCCCTCCAAATCCAATGAGATATTTGTCATCGAAATTATTGGTAGCTTCAATGATATTTTCGAACATAATTTTTCCATCATGACTCCATATGGAAAACACTTCTTCAGACAGTGCTTTTTCTGATTGTTCTTTTTCTTTAGCATGAGTTTCTTTCTTGCTTGCTTTTCGACAAAGAATATACATTGAAACTCCCACCCCACATAATACTAGTACAACAGCACCCAAGATAAGAAATAATGCCAGTAGACTGCCCTTGGTTGGGCAAAGCATCAAGCCGGTGAAGTTGCCACACTAGCCTTTGTTATTTTTCACTGATTCAATTGGAGCCTTAAGAAAGGCTTCATTATTTGGAAGTGGCCCTTCTAACTGGTTATATGATATGTTGACCGAAATCAAACTTGACATGCCATCAAAACTGGATGATATACTTCCGGAAAGATTATTGCGAGAGAGATTCAACCATTGCAATTGACTCAATTCTCCAAGCTTTCTTTGGTATTGTTCCACTCAACAAATTCCCACTAAGATCAAGAGATTCAAGAAGCAGATATTGGAGAAACTCCAAGGGAGTGCTTCCATTTATTTTATTATTGCTCAAATTCAATTCTAGTAAGTTGGGTAACGATATAACTTGTTCTGGTATTGCGCCACTTAATTTGTTTTCTGCAAGATCCAAGTGTTGAAGAAAATGCAATAATCCAATTTCAGTGGGAATGTTTCCTGAGAGATGATTGTTGTTGATCTTGAGTTTCAATAATGAATTTAGCTTCCCTAGCTCTTTTGGTAGCTTTCCAGTCAAGTGATTCGAAGAAAGGTCAAGCATCGCTAGGTTAGGTGCCTCAGCAAGCTAGACTGGTATGCCACCAGATATATTGTTGTTGTATCTTCAAGACATAAAGATTAGGGAACTTCCCCGAGTTTGGTGAAATTTGGCCGTAAAACTTATTGTCACTCAAATCAATATAATTCAAATTTGGATAGACACCAAAATCTTGCGATATATATCCTTCAAGTTGGTTTCCTTGCAGCCTGAGTCTAACAATACTAGCACAATTCTTTAAGCTTTTTGGCAATGGACCTGTGAAATGGTTGTGATGAGCACTAAAGAACTCTAGTGATCCACCAGAGCAAATTTGAGGTGGTAAATGGCCTGTGAAATCATTCTCAGCTAGTAGCAAGGATAACCAGTTGGTAATGTTATTCAAGCCTTGTGGAATGCTGCCATTAAGTTTGTTGGTGGACAATTCCAAAATGGTGAGCACTTTCAAATTTCCAATTGTGGCAGGAATTGTTCCTGAGAGATTGTTTCCTAGGAGACTAAGTGTACGCAAATTGATCAATTTTCCTATTGAGGGAAGAATTGATCCAAAAAGATCGTTAAATGCTAAATAGAAATAGGTGAGCTTTGTCAAGTTTCCAATGGTGGAAGGAATGGATCCGGAAAGGTTGTTGTGATCAAGTGCAAGATCCTCTAAATTGACCAAGTTTTCTAAGGAAGCAGGGATTGATCCAGAAAGTTCATTGCCATAAAGGTAGAGCAATGTCAAGTTACACATGTTCCATAAGGAGGACGGGTTTGGCCCAGATAGACGGTAGTTACTGGAAAGGTAAAGTTGATTTAAATTACTCATGTTACGTATTGTTTCAGGGATAGTACCAGGGAGAGAGTTTCTTGACAAATCAATAATCCTTAGGTTGGTCAACATTCCAATTTCTTGAGGAATGAGACCGAAAAGGTTACTCTCTGCAATTCGTAGAAACTCCAACTTGTTCAACTTTCCAATCGCTGGTGGAATGTGGCTAGAAAAATTGGTGGTACTTAAATCTAGATATGACAGGTTGGACAAGTTTGTTATGGAATTAGGAATCCCTCCACTTAGTTGACATATGGAAAGATCAAGTTTATGTAAACTCCTTAGTGTCCACATTTCTTGAGGGATGAAACCATGGAAAGAATTTGAAGAAAAGTTCAAAACATTTACTTTGGACATGTTACCGATTTGTGGGGGAGTGGTCCCATAAAAGGAGTTGTTGTAGATATTTAGGCTGAGGAGGTTAGGGAAAGAGGAGAAGTTGAGGGTGTGAAGTGTACCTTTCAGTCCATAATCTGCAACATTTATGCTGGAGACAGAGTTGGAATTGTCACACTGAATTCCTTGCCATTTGCATGGACTAATACCGGATCTCCATGTTGACAAGAGAGCTTGGCTGTAGCTGTCAAGGCTGTCTTTCCACTTTAGCAGTGCATTAGCTTCACTGTTCGCAGCTGCAGCTTGATCACGAACAGTCACTGTGGTGGCAGCAGAGGCCAAAGAAACCATTTTGGAAAAACAAGCAAGTTGGGGTGAATAGTGTGTTAGAAAGACCAAAAGAAACATTAAAAGAATCCGCCAGCAGGCTAGAATCTTGATGGATACCATGGTTCAAGTATAACAGGGTTTATGTATCAAGATAACATTCAAAGATTCAGATTCTTGTATGTGGTTGGTGTATTGTGGTGACGACAGAAGTTGGAGCTAGGAGATGCTTATTAAGGAGATAATCATGTAGCACAGTGGCCACCTGTGACATTACTACACTTTGAAAAGTGTGGCGCTAAGCCAATAGACATTTATGAACAAGAAATCAAAAAAAAAAAAAAATACTTTATCCAAAAGATAGTATTGTTTTGGTTCCTCTTATCGGAAATGTTTTTTGTCACTCGACTCACTTTTAGGATCTGTTTGGAAGGAATGAAAGTGAAAGGAAAGAAAAGTGAGAGGAAAGAAAACAAGCATAACGATATTCTCTGTTTGGTTGAAGAGAAAATGGAAGAAAAATAAGAAAAAAAAATTGACTTTAAGAAACAAAATTTTAAATTTTTTTTTCCTTCCACTTTCTCGTCAATTTAAATTTCAAAATTTTATTTCCTCTTTCATTTTCTTTCCCCTCTACCAAAAATATGTGGGGAGTACACAAGTTTTTTTTTATTATTATTAGTAAGAATCAAATACATGTATCAAGGAGTTTATAATAATCCACAAAAACCCTATTCAACCAAACTGAACTATACTCCCTTCAGTCTCGTCGAGCTAAGACTAATATTTAAAGTTTAGGTTTGATTTGTGATAATAGATTATTTAGATTTGACTTATTTATTTAAACAAGCTTAATTGAAAATTTGAACTTGACATGTTAAAAAAAGTTTGAGTTTGACTTGTTTAATTCATTTATATACAACTTAATTATTTTTATTTTTATGAATTTTTAAATTATTTTTTAACTTTATTAATTTATCATTCAATAAATATTTTAATACTAAATGACAAGTCACAAATAGAAACATGTGCTCAAAATATGGTTTGTGGATTTAAAAAAAAATAATAATCTAAACTACTATATTTTTCATAATGCCCAAATAAAAAAAAACTCATAATTTCTTATCTACTACAAAAAAGAAACTTCAAACTTTAATATATTTTTCTTATATATATATAAGCGATTTATTCACGAGTCATTAATATCGAGCTTGTAAAGTTTAGATTTGACTTATTTAAATAATCAAACTTAATCTCAAATTGAAGTCTGTTTATTTAATTAAATAAATGATTAATCGAGCATTTAACTAATCAATCCTGAATAGTTCTCAAATAGTTCATCTTATTGTGTATATTATTGTTATTATTATTTAATTGTTTTATAAAAAAATCTAAATTATTAATTTGATTAATTACAAATAAAAGGATATTTTAAATAAAAAATATTTCAATAAGTAAAATAATAATTTCATGAGAATGATAATACATATAAATCTCCTCCCCCTTCAACAAAACTCAATTTTCACATTTCAAATTGAAAATTATATGACCTTTTGTAACATTTAGTTAATAACATTCATAAAATTGTTACTATTTCTTAACAAATAACACTTTTCTAAAAAAAAATTGTCAAAAAAATTATATGAAAATTATATTTATTTATTTTTACTCAAAAAAAAAACAACACTTTTCTAACATTTTAGAACACAAATTTACCAGATCAACATTTTGTTAGGCGTCCTTCCAATATTGGTCTGACTTTTTATTTAATAAACTCTATTAATGATTTTGTAGTTTGTGTTCCAATTAAGTGAGATTTAACTGACAATTGACGAAAGAATATTTTTCGCAACTTTTTGAAACCATAAGGGCAAAAATTGCAAAAATAATTATTTGGGAGCACAATCTGCAAAATTGTCAAACTTTGAAAGCAAAAATTGCAATGAAGCCTATATATAATTGTACTTTTCTCTCTTTTTAATTAAACATAATATTTTAGTGTCATTTATATTTCTTTCTAATAGTCTTTCCTTTTATAATTAGTTATTGATATTTTAAAGACTATAAATGATTACATTTGCAATCAAATAACTTTATTAGTGTTTCATTTACATTGATTTGATTATAGTTGATTTGAAAAGTTACTTGTTAACCTTTGGCACCAGAGCTGTAGAGAAAGCTTATGAACACTAATATATAAGGGATTAAGAACTCAAACTTTGACACACAACAAGAAGTTTTTATATTTTCTTATCACAATTTTTTATACATTCTCTTTATTTTTCTCCTCTCATTTTTGTCTTTTGGGCATTGTTTGAAAGACATATTCTTCTTTTCCTAAGGGCATGTGTCTAACCAGGCTAATGTGTAAAGCTTAGAAAAGCTAACTGAAATTCAGTTAAACAATTTGCTTATTTTCTTCGATTAAAATCATTCTCAATGTGTTAAAATAATGTTTGATATATTGATTTATATTTAAAAATATTTATTTTGAAAAGAAAATTGTTGAAGAATTCAGTGTAAATCAATCATAGATGATTTTCAATTAAACATGTAAAAGGATTTAATTAATAAATTATCGATGTATTTCTTAAAAAAAGAAATTTTAGAGCAAGTTATAGTGACACCTCCTAAGTTTTACTCTAATTACACTTGCATCCCCTCCTTTTTCGGACATTTCTTTGGCACCCCCTCTATCTAGCAGGGTTAACTTCCGTTAAATTTTTAAAATAAATTACGTATATATCCTATCCATTTTTAATGAAATCCAAAATTACCCTTAGACTTGTAATGTTTCACACTCCTTCTTCACCATGTCTGGCTCCTCCACTGCCACTTCCACCGCTGGCTCCCCGGCCCCACATGCACATCGCCCACGAGTTCGCTGCTGCTGACGTCCTCACCCGTCGGCAAGATCTACAGTGTAAATTTGGATGATGTCAGTAGTTTTTCTTTCTCGGTTTAAACTTGTTGCATTTTTTTCCTTCAAAATCAAATCCTTTTAACTAGTGCCCACAAAAAAGAAAAAGGACATTTTAGGCAAAAAAAAATTCATTAAAAGACATGTGCTAGGTACATGATCTATTGGAGTTAATAAATTGACGGGGTTAAGGGATTAGGGGGTGCCAATGTAACGAATAACAAAAAGTTAGGAGATTTTCTATAAGGTAAAAAAAAGGAGGGGATGCATGTGTAATTAGAGTAAAACTGAGAAGGTATTGCTGTAATTTGTTAAAAAATTTGTGGATGTTATTAATGTTTCTAAATATGTAATTATGAATGTTTGTATGAAATTTGATCTGATGGGTATATATTTGTCGAATAAACTTTCACTTTTTATACTCTCTTTTGTCAAACATCACTCCGTTATTGAGTGTGGGTATATAGACATATATATAGGTAATTCAACGAGTACAGAGATAAATATTAAAGTTACTAAGCTTGTAAATATGAGATCTGCTACAATATTTTTTTCAAACGAAAGTATAAGGATAAATATTATAGTACTATACCTATTATCATTATCATCCCTACTAAAGCAAATACTCTCACTATATTCTTGACAAACATGTAGTAGCTGTTAACATTACCTTTATAAAAAGAAAAGAAAAGAAAAAGTGATTATGTAGTTGTGGGCTTGTGGCCACTTAGGAACCTTTTTTTAGAATTGCTCGAGTAAGTGTATATAAATTTAATTTTAGATTATTTAATTTTATAAAATTAATTTTAATTAAAAATAAATTGAAATAAATTAATTTATATTTAATTTTTTATTTTAAATAATAAAATTTAATATATTTTATTTATTCTTCATCATTAAATATGAGATTTTAAAAACAAACTTGATTTTACTTTAATAAATCTAGATGTAAATTCTTTTAAAATCTTATTTATATACTATAAATATGAGTTTGGGAAATGTGAATGGGGTTCAGATGTCATGCTCTTAAAAAGTTACCGCCTGAGCTAATAAGTGAAGTTAAAAATTGAGCTAATAAGTAGCTAATAAATTTAATAAGCAGTAAATATTTTTTGAATTAATCTCGTAACTCGTTTATAAAATTATGAAAATTTTGAGAAAACAATTATAGCATAGTATAAGTTTAGTTTTAATTTATTGTGAATATAAGATTTTACTTTATATCATAGAAGTTATAAATTGCTGCTTTTGTTCCTTCGCACGTAAAACACAAAAAGGCATAGAACCAAACACATTATAAATTCAACAAAATATTATACCTTTTTTTTTTGTTTTAAAGAAATACCAACATTAACCTACATTTAGGCGTTATGACTTTACGTTGTTTTCATTTTCTCATGTGATATGCTAGCTAATATCACTATGGAAAAAAAATATTCATAATATGTCGCTTGATTCAACTTATGAAGCAGTTAGTATATTTTAATAAAATTAAGCTATTAATATAAATATTATAAATTTATAATAATTGTAAAATTATAATAATATGAAATTAATACAATAATATAATATTATCACACAATTAATATAAAAATAATATTTTCAATAACAAGTTAAATTTTATAAAATAAAAATTATATTAATAAAGACAAGTGTGACAACAAATCTTCAATAGATAAATAAATTAATAAATATTTTTTTTTATAATGTGTACTTGTGTCGTCGGTAGAGTGGAGAAGAGTGTGTGGGATTTTTCATAATAACAAGGCTTCAACTCAGATCTTAAATATTATGAGTTGCTAGGTCCACCACATCAATTATACATTTCGAAATATATGACTTTATGTCGCTTTAGCTTTACTGCACACTAGTCCAATAGGAATCACTAGTTTATTAGGAATAATATTATTTATCGACTAATTCGCAGTCTGAAATTTAGTCACAATTAAAGTTTATCATTCATTCTCAATGACGTATATTGCCAATTGAACTACTTGTTAGATACTAAATATGAGAAACAAAGACTCTCAATTTAAGATTATGGAGAACTAAAAATTTCTCCCCTTAGCAAACGTCACCTAAAGCAAAATAAATAAATAAATAAATTTGAAGAACCAAAAATAAAAGTGATCAACCCAAATTTGAGGGACAAAAATATATTTAAACCTACTTTTTTCTAGAGTATTTTCATTAGTCGAGAACTAAAAACTAATCCCTCAAAATACTGTGATCTATTTAAGAAACTTTTTTTAACAAACATTTTTTTTTATATATATGAGCAGTGATCAAACCTTTAATCACATACTTAAAATACAAAGTTATTTATCAATCAGATCACATCGCACTTTGCCTTTATATGATGCTAAGTCGTTCGTACGAATAACATCAACTATTTTATGAATTTCAAAATAATAATATCTTTCTATTTATTAAATAAAAATATTACATGAAAAAGTGAAAAAAATGTAGAGCATTTGATTATTTATATATTATTATAAGGTTTTATTTTTATGAGATATTATTTTAAAGTTTATAAAGACTAAAGAGATTATTTTAAAAGTAAAAATGTTTGCTTTTTGTACCAAAGAAAAAAGATAATATTTTCGGTCCAAAAGTTTTATATAAAAAGACTACGAGACTACGTAAAAATCTCATAACAGCGATTAAAGTGTCCTTGCAATCAAGGAAGTCTAACTCGGTAGGTTGAGCATGATGTGTGAGTTATTGTAAATCCCTGGTACCTAAAAAAGTTTTGTCTTCGATTCCCACAGATAAAAAAAAAAAAAAGTGCCCTCTGTGTGATGATGAACTATTCCCTAAAGTTTTAAAAAATATATATATATAATTTCACTTTTAACGTCCTAACTTTTAAAATATTTGTTCTTATCAAATCTCTACTGATTGAGCCGGTTGATTCCACAAATGCTTTTATCTCTTTCTCTAAGTCGACTTCCTAGTTGAAGCGCGATGGAGGTACCTGTAAAAGGGACTTCGACACTCAATTCAATATGAGTCAGAGGTGTTTTAGGTGTGTTATGGTTCTGATCACTTACTTGGAGTTCCTTTCATATTTGCCTTAATAGTCCGAGCAATTATTGAGTTGGTAACGGCTGAATAACCTCCTGGCTTCCAGGTCATGTAGAATTATGAAGCGAGTTCACAAATGACGGGTTGTCCAAGTGTGGGCCCCATATGGTACACAAGCCCCAAGCTCTGAGTTTAATGAGAACAAAAGATCTTGTAATTGGACCTTAGGGGTCGATCTGATCGAAAAGGATGATCAGTGACGAGATGTTGAGAGATACATTAGCTTTGGTGATGGTAGAGATGGATGAAGTCAAGGGTTTGAATTTCCTTTTCACCTTGAATTTCCCTACGATTATTATTAACAAAAATTATTCATAAATATTCCCGTGCCAATCTACATTCTTAAGAGAAAAAGAGATAATAGATATAAGTATAAATATGATAAATAATATTATGTGACAAAAAAATATAAAAAATTAAAATATCATATTATTTTTAAGTTCGAGCTTGAAGATCCATCACTTGCAAAACTTTTTTTGATGAAAAGTTTACTTTGTTGTTATTGAATATATTACACATATATTTTAGCCTTCTATTAAGTTTTTTCCTCATGCACACCCAACAAATGCTATTAAAACATTTGTTAAGAAATAAAAATATGAAAAATATTTTAGGAAAGATAAATTTTTAATATTTAAAAATTAAATTTATTATCTTTTTAGTCCCTAAAATATTTAGAATTTCTTTTTTTAGTTTCTAAACTTTTTTTTCATTGGTCAATATTCTTTAACTTTTTTCCATTCTTATTTTTAGTTTCTTTTAAGAGACTAAAAGTAAAGATCGAAAAAAAGTTGGGAACCTTAAAGGAAAGATGAAAAAAGTTAAGAACGTTGATTAGTAAAAAAAAATTCAGGGACCAAAATTTTTTTAAAAAATTTAGGAAACTAAAGAGATAGTAAATCTTAAAAAATTATTTAAAAGATATATAGTCTCACCTCCTTTAACATCTCTCTACAGAATGACCTAGCTAGTGGTCTGTGAACTACTTTCTATGATTCATGCAGGCAACAATCTAAAATAGTTTCTTGTCAATTTCTTTACCTTTCCAGTCAGATTTATATTATTGTCAATTTACATTTCCTATCTGTTTATTTTTCTGTCATTAGCATTCTTTTGAAGGGCAAATCTTGACGTTTACACTTCTAGTTAACATTTCCAATTTTAAACAGTTTTGATGTCAAATTGTCATTGATACCTGGAAATTACTAAAAACCTTCAGGATCCGTGGGAAGAGATTTCCTTCCAAGAATAATAACTAGAATGAAAATATATTTTCATATTCCTGACGTTTATTCAATTAAAAAATTTCTAATAAAAAATAATTTAGATTTTGGCACATTAATTAAGCTTAGATTGAAAACTCACAATAATGCTACAAGCATGTTCTGTTGCATCGCAATTTGAAGAATAAAATGACCTGATTTTCAGTGTGTTGTGCCCCCATGCATCAACCATATTACAACAAAAATTACTATAATAACCAAACAACCAAAAACAAAAAGATGAAATAACAAAGGATCATATTAAGAAACACAGAGAGAATAAAACTCATATTATTGATAGAAGAGAGAAAAATGAAAATCAACCCACTGAGTTTCTATTACAACAGCTATATATATCTAGAGACTCAGCACTGACACGTGTCAGTTATAACAGACTAATTAGTCTTGACGCTACTAAGCTGAATACAAAGAGAAATATCTCTAACACCCCCCCGCAAGCTCAAGGTGGGTGAGAAACACTAGGAAGATCAACCACATTGAGCTTGGATCTTAAAAACAGAAACCGTGTTGGTGACAAAGGTTTAGTCAAAACATCTGCCCATTGATCATGTCCTGGAATATGAAGAACAAACAGTTGCTTAGCCAACACTTTCTCTCGAACAAAAAAAAAGATCTAGCTCCATATGCTTTGTCTTAGCATGTAAGACATGATTATTAGAGAGATTCACAGCACTAAGATTGTCACAGTAAACCACAGGAGTGTGATGAGGAACCACAAGCTCAGTAAGCAGGGTTTGAACCCATAAAAGACCAGCAGTGGCAGTGGCTAAACTTCTATACTCTGCTTCAGTACTAGACCTTGCAATAAGTGTTTGTTTGCGAGACCACCAAGATTTTAAGTTTGGTCCCAGAAAAATAGCAGCACTAGAGGTAGATCTGCGATCATCAGGATCTGCAGCCCAATCCGCATCACAAAAAGCTCGAATAGATAGTGGCTAATGAGTAGCAGCTGGAAGTAAGTGAAGACCACAATGAAGGGTACCCTTAAGATACCTCAGAATACGTTTAACAACAACCCAATGAGATTCCAGAGGAGAAGACATGAATTGGCACACTTTATTAACAGCAAAGCATATCTCAGGTCTAGTAATAGTCACATATTGCAAAGCTCCAACAACAGATCTGTAAAAGGAAGGGTCTAGCAGCAAATCTCAGCCTTGCTTTGACAACTTGGAACCAGAAATCATAGGGAAAGAAATTGGTTTAGCTTCAAGCATGTTGGTTTTGGCTAATAGATCTTTAATATACTTAGTTTGAGTCATGAGAAGAGATCCATTTGGTTGAGGCCTAACCTTAATTCCAAGAAAATAATCCAAATTGCCAAGCTGCTTTAAAGAGAATACCAAATTAAGTTTTTGAATGAGAGTCTGAACAAGAGCAGCTGAGCTGCCTGTGATGATGATATCATCAACATACACCAGCAAATAGACCGTAGAATTATTTTGACAGTAAATGAAGAGAGAAGGATCACATTTACTGTCCCTGAAACCAAGCTGAAGTAGTGTAGTCTTGAGTCTGTCAAACCAAGCCCTTGGGGCTTGCTTAAGACCATAAATGGCTTTGTGAAGTCTGCACACAAGTGAAGTGTTAGTAGCTTCAAATCCAAGTGGTTGAGACATATACACTTCCTCTTCAAGCAGTCCATTGAGGAAAGCATTATTGACATCAAGTTGTAAAATAGACCATTTGTGAGTAAGAGCAAGAGTCAATATAATCCGAATGGAAACAGGTTTAATGACTGGGGAAAACGTCTCGTTGAAGTCAAAACCGTGCTGCTGGTTGAAGCCTTTAGCAACCAACCGCGCTTTATATTTGTTAATAGTGCCATCCGGGTTCTCTTTAACTCTAAAGACCCACTTACAACCTATAGCAGTCCTGTGAGGAGGAAGAGGGACCAAAGACCAAGTCCCATTGCGCTGTAGAGCAAGAAATTCTTCATTCATAGCAGTGAACCACTTGGGATCCTGCAAAGCCTGTTTTGTATTTTTGGGTTCAACATGAGCCAAAAGCAAAGTTGGATGAAATTTGGGCTTCACAATGCCAGATTTAGATCGGGTTTGCATTGGATGAACATTCATATTGGGTGTGGGCCGAGGGGGGTTAGGTGCAGATTGGGGAGGATTAGAGGATGAGGTTTCAGTGGTAGTGGGAGGATTATGGTTAGGAGAGGAGAGTTCATGGTTAATAGGAGATGGGGTTTCAACAATAGTGGGAGAGGGATGTATTTCTAAATTAATAGCAGTATTAGAAGTAGGTATAGGGAGATTAAGGGAGAAGAGATAAGTGGTATAGAGGCTGAAATGGTAAGGGAAATTGAAGAAGGTGAAATGCAAGAGTTGGATGAAAAGAGAACAGGTTATGGAAATCTGGTTTCATTAAAAATCACATCTTTTGATATATATATTCTGCCAGAAGATGAAAGACATTTGTAGCCTTTGTGAGATGTAGAACACCCAAGAAAAATGAACTATTGGGATCGAAAATCCAACTTATGAGCTTGGTAAGGCCGAAGTAGAGGGTAACAGGCACACCCAAACACCTTAAGAAAATCTTAATCCGGTGCAATGTTGAATAAAATAGTAAAGGGTACACCAAACCTCAAAGGAGCAGCTGGAAGTCTATTTATGAGATAGACAGCTATGATGAAGGCATGATCCCAATAAGCTAAAGGTAGAGAAGCTTGACTTAACAAAGTGAGCCCAAGATCAACAATGTGCCGATGTTTACGTTCCACAACTCCATTCTGATGATGAGTGTGTGGACAAATAACCCTGTGATTAACACCCAATGAAGCAAGATAATCATGGAAGGGACGAAATTCGCCACCCCAGTCAGATTGAACAACCTTAATTCGAGTATGAAACTGCAGCTCAACCATAGATTTAAATTGCTTAAACGTAGATAATGCATCAGACTTGTGCTTCAACAAATATATCCAAGTGAACTGGGAATGAGCATCAATAAAGGATATATAGTAAGAAAAACCAGAAATAGAATTGATGGGAGAAGGACCCCAAAGATCAGTAAAAACCAAATCAAAAGGAGAATTATATGTACTAAGAGAAGAGTGGGAAGGTAATCTATGAGCTTTACCCATGCAACAAGTAGGATAAAAAGGCAAAGGATCTTTATTAAGAACAAGTATATTACAATTTTGAAGAACAAGACGAAGTACATTGAGATTTGGATGTCCCAAATGTAAATGCCAAGTACAAGCAGTACTATTTACAGAAGAATCAGAAACAGTATTTAAGCAAGGTATAGGTGAATGAGTAGTAACATGAAGACTTGGAAACTGATAAAGGCCATCTGGTCCAACTTGTCCATAAAGCAAGACTTCATTGGAACCCTGAGATTTCACAAAACAATGGTTAGGATGGAACTCAAAGAACACATTATTGTCTTGAGCAAATTTACTAACACTAATAAGATTTTTGGTAATAGAGGGGACATGTAAAAGTTTATGAAGAACAAAACAAGTTTGAGGACTATTGGTAGGAGAAAGAAAAGTTGAACCAGAGAAAGAAATAGATAGACCTTGCCCATTCCCTATGAAAATTTGATCAGGAGCCTCAAAAGGAGTAGTTTGTTGGATATTCTGAGATGAGTTTGTCACATGATATGAAGCGCCAGAGTCAGGAAACCAAGTCTGAGAGTTGGACTGTTCTGAATTGGCCACCATTGCTTGTGGAAACTTTGGATGAACATACTGGTTTGGTGGAACAAACTGATTCGATGAATTAAAATTCATTGGATATTGTTGATATGTGGAAGGAGAGGGCCACTGAGAATACTGAGCAGAATTGGAACTGCCTTGATAATAGGAATTGCCTTGATAATTGGAATTGCCTTGATTGGTAGGCCAATTAGCATCAGGTCAATTAGCACTAGGCGCAGGAACTTGAGGTTGAAAGTGAAAGTTGAAGCGTTGATAGCAATTGAATGCAGAGTGACCAAACTTGAAACACACTTGGCACTGAATTGAGTTGCGACTACCGCGGCCTCTACCACGACCAAAACGGCCACCACCACAACCACGAAAGAACCAGAGTATTGTGAATTAGAGTTAGAATCAATGGAACCTTGTTATAACTGAGTATCACCAGTAGCAGAATTGGGTTGAGAACTAGCTTGAGCAACATTGACTGATGGAGAGAAAGTAGAATCAGAACTTTTCTTTCAATGCTTTTGAAGACGAAGTTCATGAGCAAGAATTAAACCTTCAACCTCTTCAATGGTGATAAGGTCATTTCTGCTCTCAACAAGTGCGATTACAGAGTCGTATTCTTGAGGTAAACCTTCAAGAATCGAATCAAGTTGCTCACAAGAGACTGGCTCTCCAACCAAAGATAAGGATTCAACAAGAGCCTTTATACGGCTAAGGAACTCGGAGACTGAGCGATTATCTAAAGAAGAATTGCGCAACTCAGACCGAAGCTGATGCGCTTTGGTGCGAGTCTGATGATGAAAATACGCATGGATTTTGTCCCAAATTTCATAAGAATGTGTGGAACCAAGAAAACGAGAGAGAATCTCACTGGAAAGAGTCGATTGAAGCCAAACAAGTAACATTTGATCTTGATGTTCCCACGCGAGGTACTCTGGATTGACGCGATCGAGAGAGCGATCTTCTTCGCTGAGATAACGCAAAGGAATCTGCGGAGAAACTACATAGCGATGTAGACGATGAAGCTTAATGACAGGTTCGACTTGTTGGCGCCACATCAAGAAGTTCTTCTCAGTGAGTTTTTCAATGATTTGAGGTGGAGATGACGAAGAGAAACCAGGTGGAGGAGGAGGAGGTGGTGGATATTGGGAATTTAGGGTTTCGGAAGCCATGAGAGGATCAACAAGCTCTGGATACCATATTAAGAAACATAGAGATAATAAAACTCATATTATTGATAGAAGAGAGAAAAATGAAAATCAACCCACTGAGTTTCTATTACAACAGCTATATATATCTAGAGACTCAGCACTGACACGTGTCAGTTATAACAGACTAATTAGTCTTGACGCTACTAAGCTTAATACAAAGAGAAATATCTCTAACAAGTCACAGCCAAGTGATAACATGAGATCCCAGTAGTAAAACATGCCTTTACATATGCATATCTGCATTAACGTGATATCCTAACACAACTAACTCCAAGGAAAGTTTTCATTTGCGCCGAACTGTGATAGGACTTCTGACTACGTGCTTTCCATTTGTCCATAGCAATTCACCAAAACTATAATTTCCTCGCTTAGTTACACTTGTAGCCTGTACAGTAACCCTGAATGTCCTCTTTTCACCAATTTTCTTGAAACTCAAAAAATTGGGTACAACAGCAATGTTATATCCATGTAATTGGGCCTTTGCAAAATATGTGCTTGGTGGCCCAACATTGGTGACTGTGCGAGTAACAGTTACGGCATTTAAGCCAAGATTTGGCAATGTGATTGAAGGGTAGTTCAAGTCTGTTATGCTGTGAGATCCTGCACAAGTGAATGTGCTGTTGAAATTGAGTGCCGAAATGAGTTGTTGGTTGTATCCGGAAGCACATAGAAAGTTCAAGTAATCAACAATGCTTAGATCATAAATAAGTCCAGGATCTATTGCAGAGTTAGGTTGCACATGTCCTGAACCATAAGCAAATGGGTCTGCCAATTTTTTATCAAACGCATCCCGTATCGGTTTGTTGGTGTTATCTCTTGTGCTTGCTGCAAGGACATATATTTTAGGTAAATTAGAAATTGCCAAAAAAAGTAAAAAAAAAAATTAAAAAATAGAACATGCATATTGTATTAGAGAAAGTAGTTATGTCAGGTCAAGTACTCTCGAGTGGTATAGTTATAGAAGCGTCAACTTAAGTGTCTACTAAGTTGACAAAAAATATTTTTTTAATTACACATTTAATGTGAAATGTCTGACACGTGCACATATCAGACAAGTGTTGGGGAGGTGTCATTGAAAACTTGTACCACGTTGTGGCACTTCAGCTAGGAGGTATATATGTGTGCTTTATAGGTTATAACAATTCTTGATATGTTTTTTTATATAAATAAAGGTATATTTCAGTCTCACCCAGTAGCTGAGAAACTGATCTCTCGACTATTGTCAAGTGCTGAAGAGGGTTCTTAATTATTTCATAATGGTGTTTTTTTTTTTTTTTATCATTACACATGAATCATACGATGGAACTCAAGATTATATGGTTATTTGATTCAAGTTTATTCTACTCATGGCAACAAATAACACGTTGGTTATTGGACAAAGTATATGTATATATAGAAATACCTGTGGTCATGATTGCTGATTTAATAGCTGCTGGACTCCAATCTGGATGAAGTGTTTTGATAAGTCCAGCAATGCCAGCAACATGAGGGCATGACATTGAAGTTCCTTGCAACACATTGAATTTAAACCCACGACGAGTGTCTGTTAGCAAGTTTGATGCACTTGCAAATAGTGAATAGGCAGCAAGTATGTTCACACCAGGCGCACTTACATCAGGCTAAGACAAAAATTAATAAACAAAACAAATCTCATCAATCAGTCAATACAATATAATTATAAGGAATAGAGAGAGTGTTAGGAATTAATTTTTTAACACACTTTCTATTAAAATTTATTAAAAATTATAAAATAATAAGTGAGACTCGATAAATAGGAAATGAGATCATAAAAAGCTTGTGATTTATATTAAATTTCATATATATTTTACACATAGATGATGCCAAATATTTCAATACTAGTGTAGTGTACCTTGAGTATTGATGGCTGAATTGGATTGGGTCCTCTAGATGAGAATGAAGCCATAACTGGAGCTGGCTTTCTTCCAAGCAATGTTCTTGCTGGAGACATCCTTAGTGTCGCATTTGAGTTTATTGGATCGTCCCTGCAACATAAACATGCATATATAACGTGTGTGCATATAATGGACGTAACACTTCTTCTTTTGTAGCATGCCATTTGAAAATGTTAAGGACTTAGGGTGTATATATAATTACGTGGCAGTTATGTCAAAACTAGCGGGCGTTGTTTTTTGATGTTGTTGATGATAGTTGACAGTGGACAAAACATGAGGCTCGGCAAGAAGTGTGTCCCCATTTTGCTCTTGATTGCCCAAAATCACTCCCTTGGCGCCTGCAGATAGAGCTTCCTGACCCTCAGCAACTGATTTTATTTTTCCTTCTCGAAGGCATTGCACTATTTTGCCGTTTACTTTTCTAGGGTCAAGTGTCCCAGCCTTACAAAATTGACTGCAATAATGCACGTCAAAATATATAAATGGCCATTCAATAAACAAAAAGGTTTGAGAACATGCTTGTGAGATGATTTGTACTTACGCGTCTCGATTTGATACGTTGGCAAATTTAGCATCAGTAGCAAGGATTAAAGAAAAGGACTGGTTTGGCGGTATGTTTACGAAAAGACTGGCTCCCTGGAAGTAGAAAACACAATTATTATTCCAAAAACATTAAAAATAACAACAACAATAATAAATTAATGATAATAAATGTGTAAATTAAATTGACACTCTTTGAACATTAGCGATATTACCCTTGATAGATTTATCTGTCTTAATTTATATAAACCTCTAATTTATATAATATAATATTGTGGTCCTTTTTCTTTAATAAAGATTATCTCTTGATCAATTTGTAATATATTGTTATATAATTAACTTGAAAGAAGTATGCGTATAGCAATGCTAAAAAACGAGGAGCTAGAGATGCAATATCTTAGAAATAATGAAGTCTTACAAGTTATGAAGATAAAAGGTTGACATTAGAAACATTATTCTTGTTTAAAAGATAACCACTAAGCATTTAGTATTAGTGTCTCATGTCTATTTAGTAATTTAATTAAGTATTCATATAATAGTTATGAGTTACTTAATTTACAATAAATAAAAGATCAACTCATATAGCATGCACGTGTCATAAAAGTAATATAATTTTCTATATAGAGAATAGTCTCGAGTCTCCTCTTTATTTTCACTAATAAATATAACTAATGATCATAGGCGATAATAGGTGTAATTTGACCTAATACTAATAATAGTAGTAGTAAAATTATAAATTAACAAGAACAGTACCGTAATTTGCTGATTGTTTCCAAAAGTTAAGGTACTGCTGAAGTCCCTGTCTAGTGTGCTAGCTGCAATAGTGAATAGCCAAGGAGCCACATTGATAACACTTCCAGGTGTTGGTCCATCGTTCCCTGCAGAGGCAACCACTAGAATATTTTTGGCAAGTGCATGGAATGCCCCAATGGAAACCTCATCAGTGAATATTTCTTCAGCACCAAGACTAGTTCGGCCTCCAACAGAAACCGAAATAACATCAACACCATCACTTATGGCTTGGTCAATAGCAGCTAACACATCCGCGCCAAAACAACTGGCTGCATCGGTTAGAGACCAACACGCTTTGTATGCTGCAACTCGAGCTCTTGGGGATCCACCCTTTGCAGTGCCATTGCCATTGCCAAATACACTTGCACCTGGAACAAAGTTGCCTCCAGCAGTTGATAGAGTATGAGTACCATGGCCTACAAAGTCACGTGCTGTTTGCTGTGATGGGGGAAGTTGACCGCTGAATGCTTCATAAGCTTTGTTGAAGAACCTTGCTGCAATTAGCTTCCTGGATTGTATATAACACAGAATATTGTTGAAGATTTTGTATGCATAAACTAGGTGACCTAAAATCTGCGAAAAGTGCATTTCACTGTGTATACATACCACACATACATATATTGCAATTAAGTTGACACATGTATTATCTATCCTTATTTATTAATTTACACTACACTTTCTTAAAAATAACACGTTAATTTTATCTTAATTTATTTTTCTTTGAAAAAATAACATGTTATTCTTATCTCTCTCTTTTTTCTTTTTCTTTTTCTTTTTAAAAAAAAATAGATTTGTATTATTTTAAAATGATTATACATATATTTTTCATAGAGCTAAATGTATATTTTCTTTCTATATATAATTTTTAGACCATACATATACAAGTTATGTATATATAATTTGTTTATTACTAGAAATCTTAAATTATTCAATAGGGAAACAGGGTGAGATTAATAGAAAGGAAGAAGACCTGTTACATGGAACTTTCTTTGAACCACGGAGTTTGTTAATTTGACAGACATTGCCCCCACGCCATTTTGAGGGGACAGGACCTATTCCGTTGTCGGTAAAACTCTTGGACTCCGGCCAAACACCTGTACAAGGGGTGAAGTTAGGAGAGTATTTAAAGAATTAATAAAAAAGTAGAACCAGATCTTTCATTTTAGATGTCAACATAAATTATAAATATAATTTTAGATGTAAGTTATACTAATTATTACAACTTCGATAACTTTATATATGTTATGATTTTTAACTATCAAATTATTAAATTATAACTTTATATTATCCAAATTATTAAGTTAAATTTTGTTAAAATTGAATATTTATAGGTATATATATAATGAAAGGGTTTTTAATTTTATATATTTTAAAAATATATATTATTGTATGTCAATTTTAATAGACATATCGTAGAAAGTATCAAATAATTTTGGATTCATCTAAAATTTTGTAGATGTGATCTATATGAAAGAAATTAACTTTTGACCCATAAATTATCCAATATAAAGATATTAGAGTATGTAAAACATAATTGATCTAACGTGTAATTTGATATTTCTATTTCTATATATAGTAGGTGTCGACCAAATAACAAAATCTAATAAGATTGATAACAATCGATTGCAAAGTGATCCCTGTTTTTGGGATTCAGACCTTTAGGTTCATAGATTCATTGGAATTCTCCCCCCTTGCAATTTACAAATATGGAACGCACACCATGAGATCTTATATATGAACAAATAAAATATAATACTTTAACTAATAAATTGTCTCAGCTTTCTTTCTTGGATTTTTAGAACTCAGGAAAGAATCTTGCCAACTCAAGAAAGCCTGTAGTGCTTGTCGGAGAGTAGGTTAATTAATTTGAAAAACTGGAAAGCACTTAATAGTCCTATAATTAACATGTTATGGCAACATCAACCTTCTATGCATCCTCAATAAAATAAGTAATAAGTATATATAGCAAACTGTAGGATAAATTGATATCTCTGGCTATGATCATTAATATTGATGTTGTTTCAAAATATTTAATAATAGATAACCAATTAATTGATTCTAATAGAGTAAATCCCACTATAGTTTTCAATATTTAAGTATCAGTCACTTTAATCTTTGATTTTATGATTTTTGTACTTCAGTTCCTGATTTTGTAAATCTTATTGATATAAAATGACATGATAAAAATGAAATTCAAAAAGACTACACTAATTTTACGAAATACAGTAATGGATTACAAAATAGAGTACGGAAAGGTTATAAAATTTACCTGTATCAATGTTACCGATGATTGTATTTTCACCAAATCTTCCCTTTTGCCATGCTGTGTTCCTACCATTTCTTTGCAGTCCAAGAAACTCCCATGAACGAGTAGTGTGCAGTTTATGCTCTTTGCTCAAGAACACAGATACTACTTTTGGGTTTTCTGCAATAGTGGAATCATTGCATCAACTAACTAACTTGAAGGAGTTATAAGGTTAGTTTGGTGGTAAAGGGCGAAGGAAGAGATAGATAAGTCGTGGGTTCGAATTCCCCACTAACAAAAACGAACAAGTTAACAACTAACATTTAGCCAATAAAAAAAAACTAACTTGAAACTAGGTTATAACAACAAAAAATTAGTAAAAAAACACTGTTAATTTTCTCACTTGCAATGTCTGCTGCTTCTTCCTCTTCTAGTGCAGCTGCAAAGCCATTGATGTGTTTATTATATGAATAAATAATTGCCTCTTTGGCCTTTTCATGGCTGTGAATGATTAATACACACAACACAGTTAATCAATTAATCAGTTTCTTCTAAACCAGAACTTAAGCTGAGTTTAATGGTTTCATCAATTTATATACCTTCCCAAGATTGAACCCAGTAAATCATAATGAGAATGTGTGGCGGTTTCAAGGTCAACAGATGAAGGGGTTGGACCGTGAGAATGTGCTCCCAAGTATACAATGTAGCACTATAAACAGAAAATCAAAAACCAACAATTGGTGTAGTGTAACAAAAACAAAGTACCCATTATCGTATCATCCAAATTCCATTATTACAACCATATATAAAATCATCACCTCATTTCCAAAGTAGAAATCTCATAACAATACTCAAACGAGCAACTAATTAACAAGCAAATTAACTGGCCTACCTTTTTACTGGCATAGACAGCATTCAGCAACAAAGTGAAAATAAGAAAAGACGAAACAGGAAGGTGAAGGTAAAAAATGGAGCGACCCATTCTTTTCAGTTGGTCTTTGGAAAGTGCTCAGCATCGCACATGGCCTCTATGCTATTTCCTCTTCCTTATATAATGAAAGACACATGTAAAGGCAAAATTTATAATAATTAGTTAAAGACTGCGCTCTAGATTGATTTTAGTCCTAAAGTGAGTAAATAAAACTATATTTATCCTTAATTTAAAGTACATTGTGATATTAAGGATAAATTATGTTTTTGGTCCTTTAAAATTAGCAATATTTGAATTTGTCATCCTAAAATTTTTAATATTATTTTGGTCTCCCTAAAATTGAAACCTATTTTTTTCGTCCCAGTGACTAACTCCATTTAAGATGTACCCTATATGGATGGCTGACAGAAAGACATGTGTACAGTGATCAAAATAATAGGTTTCAATTTTAGAGGGATCAAATTAATATGAAAAATTTTAGTGGGACTAACTTTGGATATTATTAATTTTAGAGAAAAAACATAATTTACCCTAATATTAATATACTAAATCATTTAAGTATAAATTTTTTATTTTTTTTCCTTATTGGAGTGACAAATGTGTGACTGAAGATACCTCATATTGGGTAAAAATAGACATATAGAGCAATGTATATTGATGGAGTTCTCTCCTTCAATACTCTATTTGAGTATTGGAGTCTCTATTATTGAAAAGGCTTCCTATTGCTCATGACTTATTGATAGAGACGTCCTTGGCAATTTACTATCTTCCTATATATTCTCTAACAAATGTTAGGTTTTGGGCTTCTTTCCTGTATGGAGAGAAACCCAAATGTGTAAGTTCATTTTGTCTCACTTATCTAGGCAAAGAGAGGCAGATTAGGCAAGAGACTCGATTTTTTGAGTGAAAATGACAACAAACAGAGAGAAGAGAATAGGAAAAAGTCAACTCGCATACTCCCCTGATCATCATCCTAAAATTGTGACCACAGAGTCGTTCACCATTAGATCATGCTTAAATTTTGTCAACAAGTTTAGCACATGTGATTCTTAATTTTCAGCAATTGGATTGATGATTAGAGATTTGGAGTCCGATATAAATTTGTCACAATAGTAGCTTTGTCTTGGGTGTTTCTCATTTGTAAGCTTTGATGCTTGGTTGCTTTCGCTAAATGTAATTTTTATCCCTAATTTTTTAATTTTTGACAGATTTTACCTCCAACAAATTAATTTGGTGCATTTTACCCATAACTTTTTTAAAAAGTTACAAATTTTACCCTCCACAGTTTTGATGACATGGCATGCTAACATGAGCACAAAAAATGGGAGTAAAATTCACAAAAAAAGTAAAAAGTTAGGGATAAAATATGCCAAAAATGAAAAAGTTAGGAGTAAAATTTGCCAAAAAGTAAAAAGTTGGGAGTAAAAAGTGCAATTGTTTTAGCATGTCATGTTATCAAAACTGTAGAGGGTAAAATTTGCAACTTTTTTAAAAATTTGGGGTAAAATGAGTCAAATTAATTTGTTAGAGGTAAAATCCGCCAAAAATTAAAAAATTTGGGATAAAAATTACAATTAAACCTTAAATTAATAATTTTTGTATTTTCTAACCAACACCCTTTAAATTAAACTCATTGACAGAGATGTCCGTGACATTTTACTCTCTTCCTTTTTTTAATAAGCCAAAAAAATATTATTAATAGCATTCCAATCTTAGCACAAGATGTGCAAGAAATGGAAGCAAGAGAGCCAAATACATGTTTACCCCTTTTACACAGCCCATACGTATACTCTCTTCCTAATCCCTAACAAACTCAGTTTAAGTTAAACTTTTTTTTTCGTTTGTATCTCATATATTTTTTAGTGTAACGAAGCTTTTTGACATTAAGCATTTTTTTACTACAAGTTTTATTAATTTTTTTCAATGCACGTTCCTTGCGTGTATTTATTTTATGAATTTTAATTTATTTTTTTCTTGAAAAAGCCACCTGTCCGTCAAATAAAAGACTATAAGATGGAATTTCAGAATTTTAATTCTTCCTTGAAAGAATTATTCCATCGTCAAGCATCATGGTTAAAGCCTTTTTTCACTGTCATTAGAATAAAAAAAATGTACTGCTTGTGGACGTTAGGTAACAATGAGTCAAGAGGATGACATTATTTTAGGAACCAGCAAATGAGAAAAAAGCGAGATAATGTTAACTAAATTAAAAGAATGATCATTGCAAAGTATTATTTTAATAAGACTGACTGTGTCCTTGAAATCTAAGGTCAGGTGGACGAAAGTGATGGAAAATAATAAAACAATACACATAGATACAAATTATAGCATGTGAATACAGCGGTAATACTTAAAGGTTATTGAAGACTAACCTGAAATTGCATTCATCTCCATGAGAATTGTTTGGTGGTCGAAACCCCTTAATTACTCTTGAGAGGATTTCTACCCACTTTCTAGGGAATTGCTCAAAAGAATATGAGTGTGACTAAGAGTGTAAATTTGCTTAATGTGATAGCAAATTTATAATCCCCTAGCAGTAGGTATGGATCTCTCAATGAACTATCTACTAAATGATTGACCCAACCCATCACAAGGTCAATCTTATCATAATCTCATACAAAATCTCCGTAATCTACAAATGATAATTATCATATCATTAATTGTCGATTAATGATACTAAGGATCATATAATAATTATTGATTGATACTAATCTACAACAAATATTTTAACATTCTCCCACTTGGATAGTATTAACCAATAATTAAAATAGGAAACATCAAGACTAGAATGACAATTGTAATCATTTGTCAACAACAATGTAAGAAATCTAAAATCTTTAATGCTACAAAATAATATCCGATAGGGATACATATCCTGCGCATTAAATAGTCATATTTCTCACAAGAAAAGAATATAAGGAATAACATAACTTAATAGTCAAAATATGCTACATAACAATGGTCAAAGCATCTAAAAATGTTATAAGAGATATGTTACTAAGATAATATTACTATATACAAATTTTATGATAGAGTCTTTTCAGTCTCTCATTGACCCAAAACATCAAAAGGCTTAACCAAACACATGTGAGCTATAAAAATTCTCAAAAGCTCAAATGATTAAGTCTTTGGTCAATGAATCAAATGTTTTCTTTCAACACTATAATCAATTTAAGTCTGAAAAGCTACAAAGGCCAGAACATAATTCACATGCATCTAAGTGTTCACGATAGCCCAATAACAAGAGTGATCATGTATGGGCTAAATCAACAAATGCTCTTAGAATATTTGACATTCAATTAATCCAAGTTTCACGAAATAAGTGACTATGCAAACCCAAAGACAATTAGGAAATCCATTAATTTCCTACTGGGATGACATAGACACCTAAGCTTAAATCAAACAATACTCTAGATTAATGTGGCCACAAAATGTCAATAATGAGCAAGCACTTAAAGATCAATGGTCTAAACATAAAATTTATAAGTACATCTGTGGTGCGAAATTGTACTCGATAGGAGTACTATCATCACAAGCACCTTAACAAAGTAGAGAATCATACTCGATAGGAGTATTGTATTTACAATATACTTATAAGTTTCGACCAAACAAAATGTGAAGTTTTGGATAAAAGTGATGCACAAGATAATTGCATGCCAAAAGGGATCTACTGAATAAATTAAAAGTAAATTAAAAATCATACAAAAAATATCATTTAATTGAAGAATGTATTTAGAATAAGTGCATTAAGTTTATCCGAACAGAATCTGTAGGGGGAAACTAGAAGTGCAGTAAGGGAATTGATGCTTCCAGAGTTTGAGAATACTGATTGAAGAACCTGCAAAGGTTGAGAATACTGAGTTTGGAATCGGCAAAGGTGAGAAAACTGGACTGGAGAGGTGAGAATAGTGACTTGGAGAGTTAAGAATACTTAGTACAAATATGTAGAATGGACAATACTAAATTTAGAAATAGTCTACATATGCTTGAGAAGTATAATGTGATAGCCTGTGTAGAATTTGAAAATTACTCAGTAGGTCTCTGAACTATTTAAATATTTTTTAATTAGGTCCCTAAACAATTTTTTCAATTAGGTCCCTGAACTTCTATTTATTTTTTAATTAAGTCCATGCCGTTAATGGAGCTAACGGTAGTTAACAGCAGAGACCTAATTAAAAAATATATAAAACTTCAGGAACCCAGTTGAAAAAAAATAGTTCAATGATCTAATTAAAAATTATCAAATAGTACAGGGACCTACAGATTAATTTAACCTTAAATTAATCATTTTTGTATTTTCTTACCAACACCCTTTAAATTAAACTCATTGACAGAGATGTCCGTGACATTTTACTCTCTTCCTTTTTTAATAAACCAAAAAAATATTATTAATGGCATTCCAATCTTAGCACAAGATGTGCAAGAAATGGAAGCAAGAGAGCCAAATACATGTTTACCCCTTTTACACAGCCCATACGTATACTCTCTTCCTAATCCCTAACAAATTCAGTTTAAGTTAATCTTTTTTTGTTTGTTTGTATCTCATATATTTTTTAGTGTAATGAAGCTTTTTGACTTTAAATATTTTTTTACTATAAGTTTTATTAATTTTTTTCAATGCACGTTCCTTGCGTGTATTTATTTTATTTTTTTCCTTGTAAAAGCCACCTGTCCGTCAAATAAAGGACTATAAGATGGAATTGCAGAATTTAATTCTTCCTTGAAAGAATTATTCCATCGTCAAGCATCATGGTTAAAGCCTTTTTTCACTGTCATTAGAATAAAAAAAATATACAGCTTGTGGACGTTAGGTAACAATGAGTCAAGAGGATGACATTATTTTAGGAACCAGCAAATGAGAAAAAAGCGAGATAATGTTAAGTAATGATTTTCCCCCTTTTTTTATTTATACTTCTAGAGGTTGTCTCTTAAGGGATTTAAACTAAATTAAAAGAATGGTCATTGCAAAGTATTATTTTAATAAGACTGACTGTGTCCTTGAAATCTAAGGTCAGGTGGACGAAAGTGATGGAAAATAATAAAACAATACACATATATACAAATTATAGCATGTGCATATAGCGATAATACTTAAAGGTTATTTAAGACTAACATGAGTTCGCATTCATCTCCATGAAAATTGTTTGGCGGTGGAAACCCCTTAATTATTCTTGAGAGGATTTCTATCCACTTTCTAGGGAATTGCTCAAAAGAATGTGAGTGTGGCTAAGAGTGTAAATTTGCTTAATGGGATAGTAAATTTATAATCCCCTAACAATAGGTACGGATCTCTCAATGGACTATCTACTAAATGATTGACCAAACTCATCACAAGGTCAATCTTATCATAATCCCATACAAAATATTCATAATCTACAAATGATAATTATCATATCTTTAATTGTCGATTAATGATACTAAAGATAATATAATAATTATTGATTGATACTAATCCACAACAAATATTTTGACATTCTCCCACTTGGATAATATTAACCAATAATTAAAATAGGAATCATCAACACTAAAACGACAATTTCAATCAGTTGTCCACAACAATGTAAGAAATCTAAAATCTTTAACGCTACAAAATAATATCCGATAGGGATACATATCCTGCACATCAAATAGCATATTTCTCACAAGAAAAGAATATACAGAATAGGATAGCTTAATAGTTAAAATATGCTACATAACTATGGTCCAAACATCTAAAAATGCTATAAGAGATATGTTACTAAGATAATATTACTATATACATATCTTATGATAGAGTCTTTTCAGTCTCTCACTGATCCAAAACATGAAAAGGCTTAACCAAACACATGTGAGCTATAAAAATTCTCAAAAGCTCAAATGACTAAGTCTTTGGTCAATGAATCAAATGTTTTCTTTCAACACTATAATCAATTTACGTCTGAAAAGCTACAAAGGCCAGAACATAATTCACATGCATCTAAGTGCTCACAATAGCCCAATAACAAGAGTGATCTAATCAACAAATGCTCTTAGAATATTTGACATTCAATTCATCCGAGTTTCACAAAATAAGTGACTATGCAAACCCAAAGACAATTAGGAAATCCATTAATTTCCTACTGGGATGACATAGACACCTAAGCTTAAATCAAACGATACTCTAGATTAATGTGGTCACAAAAATGTCAATAATGAGCAAGCACTTAAAGATCAATGGTCTAAACATAAAATTTATAAGTACATCAATGGTGCGAAATTGTACCCGATAGGAGTACTATCATCACAAGCACCTTAACAATGTAGAGAATCATACTCGATAGGAGTATTGTATTTACAATATACATATAAATTTCGACCAAACAAAATGTGAATTTTGGATAAAAGAGATGCACAAGATAATTGTATGCCAAAAGGAATCTACTGAATAAATTAAAAGTAAATTAAAAATCATACAAAAAATATCACTTAATTGAAGAATGTATTTAGAATGAGTGCATTAGGTTTGTCCGAGCAGAATCTGTAGGGGGAAACTAGAAGTGCAGTAAGGGAATTGATGCTTCCAGAGTTTGAGAATATTGATTGAAGAACTTGCAGAGGTTGAGAATACTAAGTTTAAAATCCGCAAAAGTGAGAAAACTGGACTGGAGATTTGAGAATACTGACTTGGAGAATTAAGAATACTCAGTACAGATATGTTGAATGGACAATACTAAATTTAGTCTACATATGCTTGAGAAATATAATGTGATAGCCTGTGTAGAATTTGAAAATTACTCAGTAGGTCCCTGAACTATTTAATTTTTTTTTAATTAGGTCCCTAAACAATTTTTTCAACCTGAACTTCTATTTATTTTTTAATTAGGTCTCTGTCCTTAATGGAGCTAACGGTAGTTCACAGCAGAGATCTAATTAAAAATAAAAAAAAGTTCAGGAAACTAGTTGAAAAAAATAATAATTCAAGGATCTAATTAAAAATTGTTGTATAGTATAGGGACCTACAGATTAATTTGACCTTAAATTAATCATTTTTGTATTTTCTGACCAACACCCTTTAAATTAAACTCATTGACAGAGATGTCCGTGACATTTTACTCTCTTCCTTTTTTTAATAAGCCAAAAAAATATTATTAATAGCATTCCAATCTTAGCACAAGATGTGCAAGAAATGGAAGCAAGAGAGCCAAATACATGTTTACCCCTTTTACACAGCCCATACGTATACTCTCTTCCTAATCCCTAACAAACTAGGTTTAAGTTAATCTTCTTTTTTTTCGTTTGTATCTCATATATTTTTTAGTGTAATGAAGCTTTTTGACTTTAAGCATTTGTTTACTGCTAGTTTTATTAATTTTTTTTTAATGCACGTTCCTTGCGTGTATTTATTTTAAATTTTTATTTTATTTTTTTTCTTGTAAAAGCCACCTGTCCGTCAAATAAAAGACTATAAGATGGAATTTCAGAATTTTAATTCTTCCTTGAAAGAATTATTCTATCGTCAACCATCATGGTTAAAGCCTTTTTTTCACTGTCATTAGAATAAAAAAAAATATGTAGCTTATGTACGTTAGGTAACAATGAGTCAAGAGGATGACATTATTTTAGGAACCAGCAAATGAGAAAAAAGCGAGATAATGTTAAGCAATGACTTTCCCCCTTTTTTTATTTATACTTCTAGAGGTTGTCTCTGAAGGGATTTAAACTAAATTAAAAGAATGATCATTGCAAAGTATTATTTTAATAAGATTGACTGTGTCCTTGAAATCTAAGGTCAGGTGGACGAAAGTGATGGAAAATAATAAAACAATACACATATATACAAATTATAGCATGTGAATATAGCAATAATACTTAAAGGTTATTGAAGACTAACCTGAATTCGCATTCATCTCCATGAGAATTGTTTGGTGGTAGAAACCCCTTAATTACTCTTGGGAGGATTTCTGCCCACTTTCTAGAGAATTGCTCAAAAGAATGTGAGTGTGACTAAGGGTGTAAATTTGCTTAATGGGATAGCAAATTTATAATCCCCTAGCAGTAGGTACGGATCTCTTAATGGACTATCTACTAAATGATTGACTTAACTCATCACAAAGTCAATCTTATCATAATCCCATACAAAATATCCGTAATCTACAAATGATGATTATCATATCTTTAATTGTCGATTGATGATATTAAAGATAATATAATAATTATTGATTGATACTAATCCACAACAAATATTTTAACATTCACCCACTTGGATAGTATTAACCAATAATTTAAATAGGAGTCATCAAGACTAGAACGACAATTTCAATCATTTGTTAACAACAATGTAAGAAATCTAAAATCTTTAGTGCTACAAAATAATATCCTATAGGGATACATATCCTGCGTATCAAATAGTCATATTTCTTACAAGAAAAGAATATACGGAATAACATAGCTTAATAGTCAAAATATGCTACATAACAATGGTCCAAGCATCTAAAAATGCTATAAGAGATATGTTATTAAGATAATATTATATATATATATATATATATATATATATATATATATATATATATATCTTATGATAGAGTCTTTTCAGTCTCTCACTGACCCAATACATCAAAAAGCTTAACCAAATACATGTGAGCTATAAAAATTCTCAAAAGCTCAAATGACTAAGTCTTTGGTCATTGAATCAAATGTTTTCTTTCAACACTATAATCAATTTAAGTCTGAAAAGCTGCAAAAGCCAGAACATAATTCACATGCATCTAAGTGCTCACGATAGCCTAATAACAAGAGTGATCATGTATGGGCTAAATCAACAAATGCTCTTAGAATATTTGACATTCAATTAATCCGAGTTTCATGAAATAAGTTACTATGCAAACCCAAAGACAATTAGGAAATCAATTAATTTCCTACTGGGATGACATAGACACCTAAGCTTAAATCAAATGATACTCTAGATTAATGTGGTCACAAAAATGTCAATAATGAGCAAGCACTTAAAGATCAATGGTCTAAACATAAAATTTATAAGTACATCAATGGTGCGAAATTGTACTCGATAGGAGTACTATCATCACAAGCACCTTAACAATGTAGAGAATCATACTCGATAGGAGTATTGTATTTACAATATACTTATAAATTTCGACCAAACAAAATGTGAAGTTTTGGATAAAAGAGATGTACAAGATAATTGTATGCCAAAAGGAATCTACAGAATAAATTAAAAGTAAATTAAAAATATCACTTAATTGAAGTATGTATTTAGAATGAGTGCATTAGGTTTGTCCGAACAGAATCTGTAGGGGGAAACTAGAAGTGCAGTAAGGGGATTGATGCTTCCAGAGTTTGAGAATACTGATTGAAGAACCTGCAGAGGTTGAGAATACTAAGTTTAGAATCCGCAAAGGTGAGAAAACTGGACTGGAGATGTGAGAATACTGACTTGGAGAGTTAAGAATACCCAGTACATATATGTAGAATGGACAATACTAAATTTAGAAGTAGTCTACATATGCTTGAGAAATATAATGTGATAGCCTGTGTAGAATTTGAAAATTACTCAGTAGGTCCCTGAACTATTTAATTTTTTTTTTAATTAGGTCCCTGAACTTCTATTTATTTTTTAATTAGGTCAATGCCATTAATGGAGCAATGGTAGTTAATAGCAAAAACCTAATTAAAAAATAAATAAAAGTTCAGGAATCCAGTTGAAAAAAAATAGTTCAAGTATCTAATTAAAAATTGTCAAATAGTACATGGACCTACAGATTAATTTAAACTTAAATCTATCATTTTTGTATTTTCTAACCAACACCCTTTAAATGAAACTCATTGACAGAGATGTCCGTGACATTTAACTCTCTTCCTTTTTTTTAACAAGCCAAAAAAATATTATTAATAGCATTCCAATCTTAGCACATGATGTGCAAGAAATGCAAGCAAGAGAGCCAAATACATGTTTACCCCTTTTACACAGCCCATACGTATACTCTCTTCCTAATCCCTAACAAACTCAGTTTAAGTTAATCTTTCTTTTCGTTTGTATCCCATATATTTTTTTAGTGTAATGAAGCTTTCTGACTTTAAGCATTTTTTTACTGCAAGTTTTATTAATTTTTTTCAATGCACGTTCCTTGCGTGCATTTATTTTATAAATTTTTATTTTATTTTATTTCTTGTAAAAGCCACCTGTCCGTCAAATAAAAGACTATAATATGGAATTTCAGAATTTTAATTCTTCCTTGAAAGAATCATTCCATCGTCAAGCATCATGGTTAAAGCCTTTTGTCACTGTCGTTAGAATAAAAAAAAATATACAGCTTGTGGACGTTAGGTAACAATGAGTCAAGAGGATGACATTATTCTAGGAACCAGCAAATGGGAAAAAAGCGGGATAATGTTAAGTAATGATTTTCCCCCTTTTTTATTTATACTTCTAGAGGTTGTCTCTGAAGGGATTTAAAATAAATTAAAAGCATGACCATTGCAAAGTATTATTTTAATAAGACTGAATGTGTCCTTGAAATTTAAGGTCAGGTGGACGAAAGTTCTCTCCAACAAGGTTTGCTTCGCGTTAAGCATGAGCTAGCTACTGGTATTAAAATCCCTAATGCCATTATAAGGAGAGATTGAAGTGGGACAAGAGTCCATTAAATTCATTTAATTAACATGGCTTGCTTTGCTTTGGGCTTAATTTGGCAATTGGGAGACATACATGAGTTCCAATGAATTTTAAAATAAAGATATTTAGTGAGAGTTTAATTGTTTAGATTTGAAAAGTACGTATTTTGCACGTGTAATCATAATTAAGATAAGTGGATAAAAGCTGGCGAATTTGGCGCAAGTGTTGTTAGCTAGCTTGGGGATGTGTCAACCACATTGTACAATGACAAATTAAGTTGTGGAGATCGACGTGATTTATCCGAGAAAAATGGAGAAGATCGAGGAATTGGAAGGTTGAATGAAGGAGTTGAATTGAAATTGCATAAGAAGTTGTGGACGTGGTATTATTGTCCAAAGACGTGTATAATGTATATGGTATTTGTTGCTTGATGACGAGATGAGTTGATGAACTAGAGGACGGAGGATTAAGTGGGATATCGATTTGTTGTGACTGTGAGATTAGGAACGAAAAATTAATAAATAAGTTAGGTGTGTTCCCCTGTAACATCTTTGCTTTCAGTTGAGAAAATGTTGCTAAAACATTACAAACTGTAGCCTAAAGCTACACGCAATACTTTTCACAACTTGTTTATTCTTTTTGCTAACCACAACTTGTTGATTTTAGTGTTATTTGTTTTCTCTTTATATTTTTTTAATTAGAATAATAAAATTTGAATCTAAAAGTTTATGCAAACTCTTCAAACTTTCTATCATTTAGGTCAATCTTAGTCTAGGAAGAACAATTATTCTAACCCTATGATTACAATCACTACAAGAAAAACCACCATTAGCATCACGTTACAAAAATTGATACTACATTAAACTTTAGCATAATAAACATCAACATTGAGGTTGATGCTAATTTGGTTGAAGATATCTTTAGGCTTCAACCTAATGTGGTCAACACTGATCGTAGCATCTTGGCTATGTGGAAACTGAGTACTAACTATATATTTTTTTAAAAAAATATGTTTTTCTAATTTATTATTGTTATATAACAAAACCTAGACATATTCTTGAATTTCTTAACTTATGATTCATGTTGTTTATTGAGTTTATATTTTATTTGAATTAAAATGTAATTAATAGCATTGATATATGGTTTATTTAAATTATATTTAAGTAAATTAATTTTTTTTTATTTTAAAAAAAGGTTATTTCCCCAACCTTCACAGGATGGGGTTGAGTTTTAATTATTCATATCCAACTCTTTTAAACATGTCTTGTCCTTACCGGGGCGGGCATAGTTAAACTTACCCCCAAGTTGCCCCATAATTATCATCCCTAGTCGAAAGGGTACAAAGAAAGGAGTAAGGATTATCATGTATATATCATGTATCTGGTGCAGTGGTGGTCGTGTTGGGTGGGTAGGTACTGATCTAGACTAAGAAAGTGGTGCCTAATGGGATGGTGTTGGTATGGTAAGTCTCTAGAAGGGCAGTAGAGGTAGTGGTGTAGACTATGCAAACAATAATGGTGTAGAGTGGATGAGTGTTTGATCAAAAGGTGATGCTGTAAACTTTTTTTGGCTCCACATGTGCTCCTTAACCCTTGGTCACAAGGATCTTTCCCCTATCTTGACGACCTCGTCCTAACATAATTGCTGCAAAATATAACATATCAATATACATATGTAACCTAAGGTTTGCAAACATATAGTAAATAATCAATAATTATGAATTTGAGTTTTTCAAAATCATTGTATTGTAAACTTAAAACTTGAGCTAATCTCCATCCTCCTCGTCAATGTCCTCCTCCTAATCCTTATCATTATATTCCATCAAAACACCTTGTTCATCTTTTGATTGACCATCATTCTACATTGCATCGTTATTAGGATCAACTATCTATTTATATTCATTCACTATTCCTTGTAATGTAGGTTCAAACTTAGTTCTATGTGCTTGTAATGTAGAAGCATAGCTGAAACATCCAAAAACTTTTATGTGAATGAAACTAGGTGGTTGGTTGTAGAGCATTTCGATTATATGGGCTTTTATCGTGTAATAATGGAGTTGGCAGTTTATTAATGGGTGAACTGTCACTTTGGTCCCGGAAAGTGTAATCCACTGTCACTTAAGTCCCTGAAAGTATGAAAATGTCACTTTAGTCCCTGAAAGTACAATTTGTTTGTCACTTTAGTCCTTTTGATAAAAAAAATTCTTTAAAATTAACGTTTGTGCCTACATTACACGTTATCTAACTACATGAATAACATGTCACGTAGGTAAATAGCATATCACGTAAGCACGAACGTTAATTTTAAAGAAATTTTTTTATCAAAAAGACTAAAGTGACAGACAAATTGCACTTTCAGGGACTAAAGTGACAGTTCTATACTTTCATGGACTTAAGTGACAGTGGATTACACTTTCAGGTATCAAAAAGGTAGTTTACCCTTTATTAATTATGTGGACCACATGTTGGATGGCAAAATTAAAATATAAAAAAAGCTTTTCTTTTTCGTGTAAAATGATAATAATGAAGATCAAATCTAAGTTCTCATACATCTACTCCAACCACCCACCATTAGACTAACCCTAATGGGTTTAGGTAGTTTAACTTGATATGAAATGGCAACATTTAATGTGTCAATGCTATTACCACTCACTAATCTCATTTTAATGAGGGTTTCAACACAATTTCTTTGATAAATAATTTCCTTTGATAGGTTTCATAAAAAATTCCACACAATTATAACTTCTAATAGCTTTTAGTTTGCATTATCTAATTGTGTTTCTATAATTGAATGAAATGTTGACCTGTTTGAGATTTACATTTCATTATTAATATGTTTGGTATGCTGGACTTTGAAAGGAAAGATTGAGGAAGGAATGAAAAGATGCTAACAACAAAATTTTTTTTTATTGTTTAAAGACACTCTAAAAAATGGAGAAATGAAACAATTGAGTGGACCCATATCAAAACGTGTTCCACTCTAATATTGGAAGAAAAGTGAGGGGTGGAAGCATTGAAAAATAAAGTAAATAAAAAACAAAAATGTCCACAAAAAGTTTCAATTCCTATGTGCGTTTAGCATTCCTTCAATTTTTATCATTGTTTTTCTGTTGTTTATTTTTTACGATGGGATGTGATAACATAACCTGCATTATTTTTCTTTCCTTTATTTTTTCAGCAAAGGTATTTTTTTTATAACATTTTATTCTCTATAAAAAAAAGTATTTTTAAATATAAGGCTTATCTGAAAATTAATTGTCATATATCATTCCTTAGTCAAGAGTATTTATGTCATTTTACATACATATTTATTTTCTTTTATTTCACTTTCTACATAACAAAATAAAAGAAATGAAGAAATGAAAAGTTTTAATTTTCTTTTCTACCAAATAATCTAAAAAATCGTTTCACTTTCTATTCTATCTCTTCTCTTTTCTTTTCTTTTTCTTTTACTTTCCTTTTCTTCATTCTCCTTTCTTTTCTATCTCTTTCTTTTCTTTCACTTTCCTTCCCAAACCACAAAGAACCCCAAATAAAACTTATATAACCCTTCACCTTAAAGTCAAGAAATATTTGTGTTCATACAAAGAGGGAATTGAATAGGGTCCCCAAATATAAACATGTAACAGTTCAAACATTTTTTAGAATGAGTGTTACTGCTATAATGTGGCAATCTTCTCTTCCTCACAAAGTGACAAACATCACAGGGGGGTATGTTGTGATTTTGGCAAGTGTACCAAATTGTGCAAGTAACAGAGGATAAGTAGAGTATCGTATCCACAGAGACTTGTATGATAATTAGGTAATTAATAGTAAATTAAATAGACTGCGAAATTTAGAGAAATTTAGTAACCAAAAATAAAAACAAATGCATAAGAATAAAAAGTAAAATAGAAGGAATTTTGGTTTTGGAAAATAAGCTAACACTTGGTGTGCGCAAAAAATGTGGTTTAAATCAATTAAAATAAACCGTCAGGGTTTAACTTCGTTGGACTTTCTAACATGCAATCACAACTCACTCATATTCAATTAAATTTTAGTTATCATCAACCCATAAAATTAGTCAAACCTTAATTCCTTATGCGGAAGAGCCTAAATCCCTTGATTCCACTATCAATCCCTTGAATTAGTGTAACCAAGGTATTTGCATTAAGAAAATGGGGTTTTAGTGATGACCAATCCTCTTTACCCTATCCCTAGGCATAAAAACGATTGACTATCTTCTCCAGTTCGTAATTCAAAAGAATTTCCCAATTACAATTGAAATAATAGAATCATGCAATTGCTTAATCAGGCCAAACACAAGCATTAAGAGTAGAAGAAGAGTAATAACAATACTTAATTGAAATAACATAAAAGTGTAATTACATGAAATTTGGTCCAACTACATTAAACCCCAATAAAAAGAGAACTTAGCTATGCATAGTCATGGGGGAAGGAGCAAAAGATGGAGAAAGTCAAACGCATTAAGCTCCCGTCTCGGACCTCTTGTTTCTTTCACGTACAAAGTTTCGAAACCCTTGGACAGACTAGAAAATCCCTATTTAAAACTATGGGACAAAAAAAGGTTCAAGCCCAAACAAAAAATAAAACAGAAAATTAAGAATTATTCTTTCAACACGCGAAGCACGGGTGCACAGATCGTTGCACAACCTATGCAAGGCTTCCTACAAGTTTCTTTTGCTTCCGCAAGACCTTCAAGGCGTTAAAATTCAACCCAATTGATCCTTAACGCATCATTTATTCTTGGGACCTTTCCTAACTTACTCCACGCTTCCAAAAGCTCCTAAAAACATAAGAAAACAAACCAAAGATCAAGTATGAAAGGGTAAAAACCAAAATTCCTAACTAAACAAAGCTTTTATTAAAAACACAACTAAAATGAACATAACAAAGCTCAAAAGCATGAAAGATATCAAATAATTACCCCTAAACTAATACAAAAAATTGGAATATAAGGCAATTATCAAGGTACTAATATAACATACGATGAAGGGAAATTGTGAGGAAAGTAATTTAAGTTTACTATATTTGAAACATGGCCTAGTCTTCAATGGCAAATTAAAGAGGCATCAATTGTATCTGTAGTATGTGAAGTTGTGTGATGAATTGAAGACTTTGACACAGGTGATAAGAGTCAATTTTGCATACCTTTAGTAAGCAAAATGAAGCTCTTATCTCACTTTTTCTTTCCTTTTGAACCTTGTTTTAGCATATTTTAATTTAGTTTTTATTATTTTACAAGATTTAGTTAACTATACATATTTTTAATAAACATCTAACTTTTGTTAACCCTTAGTGTGTAGGAATTGGAGGAAGAATGTTGGAAGCTTTTTGGAGATCTTGAGAGAGCATTTGGAAGTTATTTTGGAATTGAAGAAAGTTAAGGCTAGCTTAGCCAGTGCTCTCTGCAGCTTAGCCAGGGCCTTCGGAGGAAAATTCTGTCTTTGAGCTAGCTAAGCGGGCTAGAGAGTTAGCTTAGCGAGCTCGCTGACAGAGGGCAACCAAATTTTGCACATAGCTGTCTAGCTTAGCGAGCTTACTCCATGGCTTAGCAAAGGCACGTAAAAATTTACTTTTTGGTTGCTTGAAATTAGATGCTATAATGTCATAAATGAAGGGGCTTCAATTTCTTCAGACCAACAGTTCCACCACAGTGAAGAGAAACTCTCCCATGCCTCCATTCATCTACTTCTTCATTTCTTCTTGTATTTTGATGCTACACATGACAATGAGTAGCTAAATCCTCCATTTTTGGGGTTAGATGTAACTAAACTACACTATCTTGTATATTTCTTTATATATATCATCTACTTTGTTTTTCAATGTTGGTGTTTTATTTCTGTGCTTCATACTTGTTGTGGCTTGATCACCCATTACATGATTTGTGACTTGAAAGTGATTGGAAAATGCTTTTGTGGTCTTGAACTGAGATAAAAACACCTAATGAACCATGTATCTATAGGAATGGGTCTTGGTTTATTGGTCATCTTATGATCATTGAGCTTAAAGCAAGCTATTTTGTTAAGTTATCAAGGGATTAAAGCTTAACAATGGAGTTTAGGATCCTTTCACCTAAGGGATTAGGGTTAGGTGATTTTCCATTATTGATGTGAATATTGAAGTGCAAAAATATGCTTGTAACGTGTTTTGAAAGAGAGTGATGTTTAGTGAAGTCTAACCCCAACAATTCCATCTCATTTGCAAAAACCTATATTTTTCCGCATCTCTTCGCATTATAAAATACCCAAAAATAGTTTCAAGGTTTGTTTATTTGCTTTATTTCCTGTGTTACAACTGAAATGTCATTTCCATCCATTTATCATAGAATTTGTTAAGTCTAGTTAGTGTAAATTTGTGAAATTTGCCAAGTATTACGTGAGTCCTTTGAGAGAACGATACTTATATACTTATCGATTACTAGTGATGACTTGGTACGCTTGCCAATGAGTCAACAACAAGTTCCTTGCTTGTTGACAGATCCACCACAAACAATCCATTCTTCAATCTAGGTAAACCAATCATCTTCGATCCTTGTAAGTTGTAATATTCTGCTTAATCGCACAAGAGTTTTTGGTAAATGCTAGATAACAAGGTAAGAATGTAAGATGACTCATAATTTGGTAACTGAGATCAAATTAACATGAACATTTGGTGCATAAAGAACATCATGTGAGATTAAATTTTCAAAAAGCTTAACAGTTCCTTCTATAGAAGTGGTGACTTGAAAACCATTTGGAAAGGTACGTAATAGAAATGGTAGGTGATACATGGTGAAGTGGTCACAATATTAGCAAGCATGCATTTCTTGATTTGTGCTTTGTTTAAATTGTTGAAGATCAAGGAGTCTCTTGATATTGTTCCTGAGTAAAATTAATTCCTGACTTTGTTGTCTATTGAGTAGCATTGAAGCACAATGCATATGGTTTCTAGAGGGAAGGAATCTATATTTGCAGCATTAACCTCTCTAACACTTTCATGCTAATATGCTGGAGGAAAATTAAACCATGCTTAAAATAGCATGTATCAACTGTACTATTTGACCTTCCATAGTAAGTGCAAAATTTGTTTCCTTGTTGTCCTCTTCCTCCAGAACCTCTCCTCCTTCCTCTATTCGAAAACCTCCCTCTTATAATAGTTGCCACTTTTATTCTGGCTTGTGCAACAGCTAAAAGCCTTTGGATCAGTACCAAGATCAGTGACTAAGGGTATATTTAATTAGGAAGTCAGGAAGTGGGTCAATTAGCATTATTTGTAACCTAACATATTGCTCATCTAGGCCTTTCAAGAAGCGAATCGCATAATCATGATCACTAGATTTCCTCACAGATTGTATAAGGCCACATGAACGAGGTATTGAGCATTTACATTTGCACTGACAACATATTGCTCATTTATACAAAAACATTTGCACTGGCAATGCATTGCAATTAGATTAATTAATAAAGAGTTTAAATGTCTCCTTATCCTTTAACTTTAAATGCTTTTATTTAAATTTTAAAGTATATCATTTTTTTACACTTGAACTTCCCTTAGTGTTTTTTAAAATATTTAATAAAATATGAAAATTACTCATATATTATATGTGGTAATTAAAATACTAATTATATAAATTTACTTTCATTCACTTGATATGTTAGCTCAAAATATGAAAGGCGGAAGTAGATACTATTTATTTAAGACTACCCTGTCAACATGATAATGATATTAAAAGGTTCGTGAACGAAGAGTCCAATAGGCAAGACAAACAAAAATACAAAACTAATTACTGCGTGTCAAATTTGAACAAACTAACCATTTATCATTATAAAAGGAAATAATTTGTTATATAAATAACCACATATATGGCATTCCTTAAAAAAAATGGTAGTTAAAGATAATAAAATTATTATTATTGTTTCACATGTCTATTAAATAATTAATTAGTTGTTATGGTTACGGGAGAAAGACCAAGGAACAGGGATACAAAAGTAAACAAAGCAAACAAAACCTGTCTCCTTTTGGATTTTTTTTTTTTTCCTGGCTCTTCTTTCTTTCTTGGTCTCATCTTCTCTTCGGCAGTCAATCTAATAACAACTCCCTTCTCTTTTCAGATGCAAGTTCAATCCATTACGATTTTTTTTTTATTAATTTTTCCTTTCCCACAGTAGTAACGCATATTTAATTACAAGAAAAAAAAAAAACAAGTAATACATATTTTTATTCAGGGCCGTAATGGCATGATGTGAATAGAAAGAAACATGACCTAGTTTTATTTCCAAATACAGATATTTAACAATACAAAGTATACAATTAACCATTGGAGAGCGTTTCATTAATTTGTGATCACTTTCAATTTAATGGAAAATTTTGTAATTATTTTTCTTAATTTCGTAATTACTTTAATTAATTAGCTAATTATAGTTTTCACTTTAGTAAAAAATGAAATCATTGAAAAATTATAAAAATTAATAAAAAAAAAAAAACACCATAATCAATGCATACGGTAATAAAACTTGATAATTTAAACATACACGTCCCTTAAAAAAAAAAAACTTAAACATACACTTGTAAAGAATTATACATCAATACTTGTACTCAAGTCTATTTTAGATAAGTAGACAAATAGATAAATAGATAATCTCATTAAATACTTTTATGTTTATATCTTAAATTAATATTGTTATTAATATTCATCCTCTGACTTTGCCATGTGTTAAAATACTATCTATATAAATTTACTTTCATTCACTCGATCTTAGTTAAAAATACTAGTAGTAGATACTAATAAATTAATAATACTACCCTGCCAACATGCTAACAATATTAAAGGGGTCGTGAAGGAAAAGCCCAATAGGCGAGACAAATAAAATTACTAAACTTTTTTTGATTCTGTAAATAAAATTACTAAACTAACTAGTATTATTGCGGGTCAAATTTAAACTAACTAATTTATAAAAGGAAAGAATTTGTTATATATATAACCACATGGCAGATATCGTTTCTATTAATTTTTTTTTTAGGAATATTAAAATTATTATTATTTGTTTCACATGTCTATTAAATTATTAAGTAACTGTTATGGTCAGTGGCCGATGCATATACAGTTCAAGGGATGCACTTGCAACCCCTCACTTTTAAAAAATACATATAAATATGTTAAAAGTGTATATTTTATTTTCCTAATTTTATATATTTGAACCCCTACTTCTAATTTTCTACTCTTTTCATGTATTTATTATTTTTATTTAAGTATTTAATTTAAAATTTTAATTTATCTTCTTTCCAATTGACTCGATAGGATAGGATAAGATAAGATAATTATCCTCTCATATTATAATTCATTGTTTGTTGAGCCAATAGAATATGATAACGTTACTATATCTCTTATCCTATTTTGAATGTGTATACTTTGCATCATGTGGCTTAGGATCCTATATCCGTTTCTGGTTATATGGTTACGCAGGAACGACCACGGAACAAACAAGAATACAAAAGTAAACGAATCAAACAAAATCCTGTCACTTGGGATTTTCTATTGTTTGTTTCTGGCTCTTCATTCTTTCATGGTCTCATCTTTCTCATCAGCAATCAAACTAATAACAACTCCCCCTTCTTTTCAGACGCATGTTCAGTCCATCGACAATATTTTTTGTTCCTTTCCCACAGTAATGCATATTAATTTAATTACCCGAAGAAAAAAGTACTCGTAATGCATTTTTTTATTCAAGGCCATGACGTGAATCGAAAGAAACATGACCCTAGTTTACCAAATACAGATATTTAATAATACAATGTATACAACCATAGGATAGCGTTTCATTAAATAAGTCCCATTGATAAATATTTATTACCTTGGAGGCAGACTTAATGCGACCTCGTGTTGGACCAATAAATAAAAAAAATGGACCAAGTGTACTCATGTGACACATTCCACTTGGTTATTTCATTTATAAGCAACTCTGTGAACTCCAAATTACTATGATCACCACCATATCCTCTTATCCTTGATTCAAAGATATTGTTACACTTAAATCATGGTACTCACGTTTGAAAGGGAAAGGTCCATGATGATTCTATTTCTTTGTGTGTTTCTAACACTCTCGTGGCCCCAAGCTGCAGCTGAAGACAGTGAAGCAAATACTTTGTTGAAGTGGAAACACAGCTTTGACAACTCAAGCCAAGCTCTCTTGTCAACATGGAGAGGTAATAGTCCATGCACATGGGAAGGAATTCAGTGTGACAAATCCAAGTCTGTCTCCAGCATTGATCTTGCAGATTATGGACTGAAAGGTACACTCCACACTCTCAACTTCTCCTCATTCCCCAACCTACTCGGCCTAAATATCTACAACAACTCCTTTTCTGGGACCATTCCCCCACAAATTGGTAACATTTTCAAAGTAAATGTTTTGAATTTTTCTTTAAATTCTTTCCATGGTTCCATCCCTCAAGAAATGTGGACACTAAGGAGTTTACAGAAACTTGATATTTCCTTGTGTCAACTAAGTGGAGAGATTCCTAATTCCATAGCAAACTTGTCTAACCTGTCATTTCTAGACTTAGGTGGCAACAATTTTTCTGGCCACATTCCTCCGGGGATTGGAAAGTTGCACAAGTTGGAGTTTCTAGGTATTGCAAGTAGTAAGCTTTCTGGTTCCATTCCTCAAGAAATTGGAATGTTGACAGACCTTAGGTATATTGATTTGTCTAGAAACTCTCTTTCAGGTACTATCCCTGAAACAATAGGTAACATGAGTAATTTAAATATACTTGTGCTTTCTAATAACTCCCTTCTATCTGGGCCAATCCCATCCTCCATATGGAACATGTCTAACTTGACCTTGCTCTACCTTGATGCCAATAAACTTTCTGGATCAATCCCGGCTTCCATAGAAAAATTGGCCAATTTAGAGCAACTTGCACTTGATCACAACCACCTTTCCGGACCCATTCCTTCAACCATTGGAAACTTGACAAATCTCATCGAGTTGTATTTAGGATTTAACAATCTTTTTGGATCAATTCCTCCCTCAATAGGAAATTTGATCAATTTGGATGTCCTTAGTCTCCAAGCTAACAATCTCTCCGGAACAATTCCTGCCACATTTGGAAATTTGAAAATGCTCACCATTTTGGAATTGTCCACCAACAAACTTAATGGTAGCATTCCACAAGGCTTGAATAACATTACCAACTGGATATCCTTGTTACTAGCTGAGAATGATTTCACAGGCCATTTACCACCTCAAATTTGCTCTGCTGGGTCACTAGTGTACTTCAGTGCTTTTGGCAACCGTTTCATGGGTCCAGTGCCAAAAAGCTTAAAGAATTGCTCTAGTATTGTTAGACTCAGGCTGGAAGGAAACCAATTGGAAGAAGATATAGCAAAAGACTTTGGTGTATATCCAAATTTGAAATACATTGATTTGAGTGACAATAAATTTCATGGTCACATTTCACCAAACTGGGGGAAGTGCCACATTCTTGAAACCTTCAAGATATCCAACAATAATATTTCTGGTGGTATACCATTAGAACTTGTTGAGGCAACCAAGCTAGGTGTGCTTCACCTTTCTTCTAACAACTTGAATGGAAAGCTTCCAAAGGAATTAGGGAATATGAAATCCTTATTTCAACTCAAGATTAGCAATAACCAACTTTCTGGAAACATTCCAACAGAAATCGGATTACTGCAAAATCTTGAAGATTTGGATCTGGGAAATAACGAGTTGAGTGGCACAATACCAACAGAAGTTGTGGAATTACACAAGTTACGGAATTTGAATTTGAGCAAAAACAAAATTGAAGGAAGCATTCCCTCTCAGTTTAGCCAATCTTTAGAATCTCTTGATCTTAGTGCAAATTTGTTGAGTGGTACAATACCAACAAATCTTGCAGGGTTGCAAAGCTTGTTCATGTTGAATCTCTCGCATAATAGTCTTTCTGGCACCATTCCTTCCACTTTTAGCAGAATGTTGAGTATTGTCAACATATCAGACAACCAATTAGAAGGGCCACTTCCAAATATTCCAGCTTTTCTTGATGCTCCAATTGAATCATTGAAAACTAACAAAGGCTTGTGTGGTAATGTCACGGGTTTGGTTCTTTGTCCAACCAACCATAATCGAAAGAGCAACAAAGTCATCCTAGTGGTATTCCTTAGTTTAGGAACTCTACTACTAGTGTTGTGTGGGGTTGGACTTTCAATGTATATTTGTTATCGCAATAAAAGACAGGGAAAAAGTCATTCTAATTCTGAAGAAGCACAAAAGGAAGTACTCTTTTCCATATGGAGCTATGATGGGAAAATCATGTTTGAAAACATCATTAAAGCTACAGAGAATTTTGATGACAAATATCTCATTGGAGCGGGAAGTCAAGGATATGTTTACAAGGTGGTGTTGCCATCAGGTTTGGTTGTTGCTGTGAAGAAACTTCATTCGGTGATAGATGAGGAAATGTCAGATTTGAGTTCAAAGGCTTTTGCAAGTGAGATTCAAGCCTTGACAGAAATCAAACACCGGAACATCATAAAGTTGCATGGATTTTGCTCACATTCACAGGTCTCATTTTTGGTTTATGAGTTCATGCAAGGGGGCAGCTTGGATCAAATGCTGAACAATGACACACAAGCAACTGCATTTGATTGGGAAAAGAGGGTGAATGTTGTTAAAGGTGTGGCCAATGCCTTATCTTATTTGCATCATGATTGCTCACCTCCTATTGTTCATCGTGACATATCAAGTAAGAATGTTCTTCTGGATCTTCAATATGAAGCTCATGTCTGTGACTTTGGGACTGCCAAGTTTTTGAAGCCAAGTTCAGATAGTTGGACCCAATTTGCAGGCACCTTTGGGTATGCTGCTCCAGGTTAGACCCTTTTCCTTAATATTTACTAATTGAAATACTCAGATCATTTTTCATTTACACCATTCTTTTACATTGAAATTCTGTATAGGGATTGGTTCTATGCAAGGATTGGACTAATCCCCATGCTAGAGTTAGTGAAATGCAAAAATGGTGAAAACAAGTTATGAGCAAATAACGTGATCTATTTAGATAATACTAGCTACTACACTTGATTGCATATTGAAACCCACATTGCTTTATCCATTATATAACTCTAAAATATTTATTTGTTTATTTATTTGCAGAGTTGGCTCAGACAATGGAAGTGAATGAGAAATGTGATGTTTATAGCTTTGGAGTGCTTGCTTTGGAAATCATTATGGGAAAACATCCAAGAGATCTCATTTCTCAACTTATGTCACCATCTATGGCGCCAATTGTTAATGATTTGCTGTTATCTGATGTTTTAGATCAACGGCCTCCTCAACCTTCAAAACCAATTGATGGGGAGGTGATCTTAATTGCAAGGTTAGCACTTGCTTGCTTGAGTGAAAACCCACGTTCTCGCCCAACCATGGATCAAGTATCTAAGGCTTTTGGAACAGGGAAATCACCTTTGGATGACCAATTTCCTATGATCAGACTAGGACAACTCCGCTGAATCATTGGAATACTCAAGTATTTTGTTTCTTTTTCATTCTCGTGTATCCCATCTTTGTCAATACATTTGTATTTTCAAATATTGTACTTGATGTATACAATGAACAAAGCACGTAAATTTTAGGAGCTTCTATTAAAAGGCTAAATTCTAATGATCAATACATCCTCAACATACACGCGTAACTCCAGAATAAAAAGCTAATAGACACTATCATTCATGAAACGGGGAAGATAAATTAATGATCAAGGTTCTTCGATCAACCAAATGTGGTATTTGGGTCTTGCGCTTGGGCCTTGGATTACTTGTCATGTCTGGCTGTGGTGTGTGCAGTGGGCTCGACGGCCCATTATCATATAACGCGACAGTTATGTGAAAAATAGGGGGCTTTGTCCTTCAATGTTTTGCTTTTGAGGCTCAGCTTGAAGTGTATCCCATTTTGCTTTTGATTGTCCAAAATCATTCCCCTGGCCCCTGCACTGCAGATAGCTTGCTGACCCTTAGCAACTGGTTTTATTTTTCCTTCTCGATTACATGACACTATTTTGCCATTTACTTTTGTAGGATCAAGTGTTCCAGGCCTACATAGTTGACTGCAGGGATATATACGTATAAAGAAGAAAGTAAGAAACGTTCATTTGATAAACAAGGTGTTTAGAATAAAAGCTTGTGAGATTTTGCACTTATGCGTCTCGAAATGTTGCATTAGCAAGTTTAGCATCATTGGCAAGGATTAGAGAAATGGCCTGATTGGGTGGTAAATATACAAAAAGACTGGCTCCCTGGTGTAATAGAAATATACATACAATTCTATAAAAAAAAAAGAAATATACATACAAGATACAACATTAATGAAGCTTACGTTTGAATGAGAGAAAAAAAAAAGAAAAAAACGAAATAAGTGAAATGAAAACAGAAAATGAATTAAAAAAAGTTAATTTTTAATTTGTTTAAATCTAAAAAATGAGAGAAAAAAAACTAAATAAAAATTAATGGTTGTTTAATTTGAGTTTTTTTTTCACTTTTAGTTACAAACTTTATTTTTACCTTATTTTCTATTTTTCAATATTTATTTACAAAACATTAAAGATAATTTTTTATTATTTTAATAAATTTTTATTATACAAATTTTCAAAAATAAAAAATAAAGAAAACTAAAGTAATATTTTTATAATTAAAAACAAAAAATATTTTCTCAAATAAAGTAATTTAAACTTTTTCTCCACTTCTTTCAAGATATGAAGACTTAATTGCATTTCTTTTGTCTCACTTGTATAATTAATATAGTTTAATGGCTATACATTATTTGTGTAAAAACTTTTTCATTATAACCAGTCAAAAATCACCGTTAATATAACTTTTAAAATAATTATTGTAAAAATTAAAAAATTAATCATACATAATTGTTGGATAATGCAACGTTGCTTTATGTTGTTAGTGGATAAGCTATTTTTCTATAATCAATTTGCTGTTTTTTAGTCTACATATCTTTAATTTTGTGATTTTGTTTCTGCTATTTTTAAAATTGTGCAATTTTAGTTCATACGTTAATTTGTCATCTAATACTTAATGAATGTGCTAATATTGGAGTATTGATGTTGTTAGTACATGTTAGCTTCATGTATACCACCATGTTAACACTTTATGGACACGCTAACTCCACATGTATCATCCATGTAACATCTTATAAACACAGGGACGGGTCCAGCCATATAACAAAGGTGGGGCTAGAAAAAAATTTAACAATAAATATTAAATAAACATTAAATCATAGTTAATAAAAAAAGCATATGTAGTATTAAACTTATGTAAAAATATAGTATTCAATTTTTCAGAAATCATTCTCTCAATATATCAATTAGAAATTTACCTTTCATCTTGTTTTGAAGCTTATTTTTTAAAATTTTCATAATTAAAAAGTTTTCTCAATTACAGTAATATTAAGATGAGAAGAGTCAATACCAAACAAATTAAATGATTAATTAGAAGATAAATCAAATATTTTCTTAGTTATTACATATCATATTATAATAATTTTTGTAAAAATAAAATAAAATTATAAAACTAATAAACAACTATATTTAATATACATTAATACATATGTTAATAATTTTAATATTATATATATATATATATATATATATATATATATATGTATATATATTAGTTAATTGAAGTTGAATATATATATTATATAGTTAATAGAAGTTGAAACGGGATTTTAAAATGGCTAAAGCCTTACCCCCCTTAAATCCGTCTCTGTATAAACACATCATCTCCATGTATACTAACCATGTTAACACTTCATTAATATGTCAATATCTCCGTTAAGTATCGGATGACTAGTTAATTAAGGAATGGACTAAAATCATTTAATTTTAAAAATAAGAAGACCAAAACCACATCACATATTAACTATATTAATAGACATGCAATTAAAGCAAATATAAAAAATTGAGATAAATAAAGTGTATGTTATACTTAATTGTCATTTAGCGCTTTTTATAAAGGATTTTTGCCATTTGAAATAATTAGCATTTTGTTACTTTGTCAACCACTAACCAAGTTGTTAGCACCATGTGTATCACTCATGTCAGCACCTTAATTATGGACACATCACTCCATATATATGTCACCCATGTGAGCATCTTATAAATATGTAAATTTCATGTCTACTAATCACGTCAGCACTTTATTATTATGTTAGCATCTCCTTTAAGTATTGGATGACAAATTAATTAAAGGATGAACCACAATCATTTATTTTTAAAATTAGACAAACAAAAATAAGAAAATTAAATATAGAAAACCTAAACCATATATTGATTTGTACCCAAAAAAAAATACATGTTAATTATATAAAGAGACATGCAATTAGGCCATGTTGTCATACATATGGAGAAGACTTTGTTGGGAGAGACGAAATTTACTTCGGTGATCTCTACGCTTTGAAGAATTAGTTTCAATTTTCAACTATGAGAATACCTTACTATTAAGAAAGGAAGAGAGAGTTAAAGCAAATATGAAAAGTGAGATAAAAATATCTATGTTATACTTAATTGTCGTTTTTTCCTTTATATAATTTTTTTCCTTCTGAAATATTTGAATATATTAGATAAAAAATATGACGTATTAGTTATTACTTTATACAAACAATTTTTTAGATTTGAATTATTAAATATTTTTAAAAAAGTTTAAAAATTATTTTGATGTAGTGGTTAATATTATTTATTTTAATTAGAAAATAAAAATAATTATAATTCCCTTTTCGAAAATATTAACATACACACAGTAAACAAAATTTAGTTATGGAAAAAATTTGAAGAAAAAAAAACTTTAGCAATCACCTTGTGTGTCGGTGGTGAAAAAAAAAAAACTTGTGTGTCGGTGACCACAGGTCCACAGCTATGTAATTTTTGTTGTTGTAAATTTTGAAAAACATGAAGGGTATTCAAGACTTTTCTCGTGAATTTAGTCTTTTCATGGTTTCTCTAGCCACGTGATGCAGAAGTTTTTCCACACGTGGAGCCCATTAATTTTGTTCTTTCTTTTTTGACAAATTTACAGTAACATCCTCTTAATTTTTATTAAATTACATATAATTTCACTTTTTTTTTATTTTCTTACACTAATTTCCTTTAAATTTAAAAACATTACACTAAAATCTCCTTATACATTTAAAAACATTACACCGATATTCTCTCAAACCTTACACAGTTACACTAACACCTCTTACAGAAGAGACGAAAATAATAGTTAAAAAAATTGGAATATTTATGTAATTACACAAAATCTCAAAAGATGTTACTGTAATTTATTCTTCTTTTTATCCTTTTTTTTTTTTACATATCAGATAAAAGAAAATCATATTTTTACTTCAAAATTTTTCTTGCGAAAATCTTTTCAATAAAAAAATCCTTCAATTAAACATACTGTCAACGCTTGTTTGAGATAATTAGATTATTTAGGGTTCATTTAGTTGTTGTCAAGATATAATAATTATTCTATTACGTTGTAATCAATTAAGTTTATTAAAAATTATAAAATAGTGAATGAAATTCATTAAATAAAGGGTAAGAGTCACATATTTTTATGATTTTTAACAAATTATAACAAATAATATTAAAGAGTGTGTCAAAAAATATATTAATATTCTCTTAAAATAAATTTCTTTAGAAAAGTGTTAATAATACACTCTTTTGAACACATTTTTTATTATTAGTAAAATTTATTAAAAACTATAAAATTGTGAGTGAAATTCATTAAATAAAGGGTAAGAGTCACATATTATTATTATTATTATTATTGTTATTATTATTATTATGCAGCTAAATTGCAATTTTAATTTGGTATCCCTTTAAATTATTGATCCCCTATATTTTGTTTGTGACTTTAGTCTGTAAATTTTTTAAAATCCACAATTAATATTTAACAATTAAAAATAATTAAATTAATTAAAATATAAAATTAAAATAAATAAACGTGTGTAAAATTATGTGTGCATGCGTGCGTGTGCCTACGTGTGTACCTTCATTATTATATTAACGATCAAAAGCTTTGAGTGCATTTTATATGTTTAAGACTTGAGTGGAAGACAAGAAAAGACTATTTGTATCAAAAGAGGTCAAGCCGCCCTGAAGAGTTGATGACAGGAAGAAAGATTCCTTCTTTTGGCTGGAAGCAATATCACTAATTGAGTTTTATGTCGTCAATGTTAGTTTTGAATTATGTTCATATGTAATTTAGTGATCATGATTCATGTAGAAAAAGTTTACATTGATGAGAAAATATTTATAATATTCTTATATTGAACTTTTGACTTTTACTCAAATATATATATTGAGATGTTTGTGTGTGAAATGATAAGAAAAAAAAAAAATATATATATATATATATATATATATATATAAAGTAAAATGTGAGATAATTTTGTATGTTATCAATATATATAAAATTTACGAATCCAAAAATAGTTTCGGAAAACACGTGGCGAAATAAGGTTGTTTTTCAAACATTGGATGACACGTGTCATCATTTCATGCTTCGGAATTGTCTGATTTGGTTCAGACCATAATTATATTTATTATAATTGATAATGACAATGATTATATTTGTTCTTTTATTTTTGGTAACCAAATTTTCAATTAATATGTTTTAAATAGCTACAATTTGCTGTAGACATTTCAATTTTAAATTTTAAAATTCATTTTGAATGAATTTTTAATAAAGTAATTATTACACTTTTTTATCCGAAATATATTGTTTTTGTTTTTTAATACTTATTTCAGTTATGAAACTAATTAATATGAATTATATAAAATTAAGAAAATACTGACTCTCTAATTCCTAGGCATTTTCGTATCAAAGTAAAAAAAAAAATCTTTTACATGATTTGTTAAACTTTTATTGAATTTAATTTTGATATATGATTTGATTGATTATTTATACATTGGCTATAAAATGAAATTCATTAACTTACGGAACATACTTTGAAGGTTATTGCTGAATTTTTTTAGGAGATGTCACTTACTGAAGAGATTCATCTATCTCCAAAATACTACTCTCACGCGACTGCTTAAACCGTGGCTTCTCAGGTCACTATGAAGGAGGATCTGTGCAGTAATTTTACCTTTTTTTTAAGGAGGTCTGTTCGATTTTTTATTTTATTTTATTTGTTTCTTTACGATCATATTTGTATATGGTTTTTGTGTGCAGAAACAAGGAATAGTTAAGGAAGGAGAAGTAGATTTATTGGGATTATGATGCAATTGTTAAATTTGCAAATAAGGAGAGAATGTGTTTTCCGGAAGAACATGCAAGTATGTTCACACCAGGCGCAGTTACATTAGGCTGAAACCACAAATTAAGAGTCTCGTTGAAAAATAAATAAATATACATATATATACTTGATAACAAATTGAATACTAATGTGGATGTGGATGTGCACCTTCAGTATTGATGGCTGAATTAGATTGGGTCCCCTAGATGAGAATGAAGCCATAACTGGAGCTGGCTTTATTCCAAATACCGTTTTTGCTGGAGACATTCTTATTATAGTGCCTGAAGGGGCCCTGCAAAATAAACATTTGTAACATGTCACTTAAAAATGTAACAATTTTTATAAGGTGGTGTGCGAGAATGATATATGTAATTACGTGGCTGTTATGTCAAAACTGTCAGGCATGGAAAATCTGGCATTATCGCGAGTCGCTGGAGGCTTAATTAGTGGAGGTTTGGGTACATAGTTTATAGTGGACAGAACATGAGGCTCAGCAAGAAGTGTTCTCCCATTTTGCTTTTGATTTAGAGCTTCCAGACCCTCAGCAACTGATTTTATTTTTCCTTCACGAGTGCATGCCACTACTTTGCCATTTACTTTTGAAGGATCAAGTGATCCAGGCCTACAAAGTAGACTGCATGAATATACATATAAAGAAGAAAGTAAAAAATAACGGTCATTTAATAAACAAGGTGTTTTGAAGCAAAGCTCGTGAGATTTTTTACTTACGCGTCTCGAATTGTCGCATTAGCAAATTTAGCATCAGTGGCAAGGATTAGAGAAAGCGCCTGATTAGGTGGCAAGTTTATAAAAAGACTGGCTCCCTGGTATAATAGAAATGTATGTACAACACTAAGCTTACGTTTGAATGCCGAAATAGAATAGGAGAAAAGAAAATAAAAACATTAAAAATAAAGGGAAAATGAGTGAATTTTCAAATTATTTAGATTAAAAAAAAAGAGAGAATGAAAATCAAATAAGGAGTTGTTTAATTTAAGAAAATGTTTAGCTTAAAATTTGTTTTCCTTTAATATACACAATTTTTTATTTTGATTTTTTAAAATAGTCAATATAATATTGAATTTTTTGGTATTATTAGTCTCTATTGTTACTAGGTTGTTGTTAATTGCTACTTCAACTTGTCATGTGATCAAACGTCGTTTTATATAATTTTTAGTTTAGTCCCTATAAATATATCATGTTTTTCTCTAAGTCTCTCTACCATGTTTTTTTTTTATTTTAGTCTTTAACTCTTTAGTAGAGATGGAAATAAACTTAGATCAAACAAGACTTTGCTTAAATAGGTATCGTTTATTTTTTTTTAAAAAAAATTCTAAGGTTCAATTGTGTCTTATTATGTGTTATAGGCTATTTTTTATGCCAAGTTTAACCTTTTTTAAAGTTTGACTTGACATATTAGCCTACTTAATAAAAGCCTATTCCATATTAAAACTTTTATATTCTTAAAAAAAAATATTAAAACTTTTAGATATGTATGACACATTCCTAAAAAAATTAATTAACTAATAGGCCAATGGAGAAAAACTCTATGAAACAAATTAAAATATAAATTATGAAAATTAAAACTATTACTATTCAAGCCATTGAATAGGAGTGAAAATAGGTAGGTTAGACTTGTCGTAAGTTTAACTTGTTTATACAATATAAGTTTATTTTTAAGGTCAATACAATTTTTATGATAGATATAGCTTATTTAGAAGTTTATTTTACAATAAGGCCTCTAAATAGAGCATAAACTTATCTTTTAATAAGATTATAGGCTTGATTCTTTATAAAGGTCAAATATGTTTAATATTTAAAAAGGCAAATAAGCATATAATTTTAATACAATATAAAAAATAATATAATAATAATAATAATAATATCAACAAAAAATATTTTTTGTATTTACTTAAATAGGCTGACATGTTAAGTCTAAAAGGTTTTTAGAATGATCTAAGTCTAGTGTTTTAATCAAATAGACTTTTAAAAAAACTTTAGCCAAGTTTAATTATTAGGTCTTGTTAACCAGTGTCATAAGAATAGTGTCATAAGAATACTGGTTAAGAAATTAAAATAAAAATGTTTTTATTGAAAAGTTATAAGAAAACATATTTTTACACATTTCAATAAAAAAAAAAACTTCTCCTTTTTACTAAGGATTAAAATAAAATAAAACAAAAACTAAGTATATTACAAGGACTAAAAAGTACGATATTTAAGTCAACATATATTTTTTTTTATTTTAAATTATGAAATATTATTTTATATTTATTTATTATAAGTTTAAAATATAATATAATTTACATACTCAAAAATATTTATTTATTATATATTTTAATTATATAAAAATAAATATTATTATGTTTAGTAATGTTTTATTTATTTTATACATAATCCAAATTAAGACACTTTAATAAGAAGAATATGGAAGATACCGTGATTTGTTGATTGTTGTTACCAATGGTTAAAGTACTGCTAAAATCTCTGTCTAATGTGCTAGCAGCAATTGTGAAGACCCAGGGAGCCACATTGATAACAGATTCAGGCGTTGGTCCATCATTTCCTGCAGAGGCAACTAAGAGTATGTTTCTAGCAATTGCATGGAATGCCCCAATGGAAACCTCATCTGTGAATATTCCTTCTGGAGTGACAACGTAGCTGCCACCAGCAGAAAGAGTGATGATATCAACACCATCGTCTATGGCTTGGTCAATAGCAGCCAACACATCAGCGCCATAACAACTAGCTGGATCGGTTAAAGACCAGCACACTTTGTAAGTTGCAACTCCAGCTCTTGGGGATCCACCCTTTGCAGTGCCATTGCCAACGCCAAATACACTTGCGCCTGGGACAAAATTGCCCCCAGCGGTAGATAGAGTATGGGTACCATGCCCCTCAAAGTCACGTGCCGTGTGTTGCGATGGATGAAGTTGGCCATTACGTGCCTCGTATGCTTTGCTAAAACTAAAAATATCTATCTCCAATCAGCTTTCTGTTTATAGGGACAAAAAGATAAGACGAAGGAATCAATCTTGATGGCATGGCATGATAAAAACTGGGCTAAAATACAATTTTACTGGTACACTATTTACATGTTAAATTTTAGTTTGATTTCTTAAGTTTAAAAAAAAAATTCACTTTGATTTCTTGTAGTGTATTAAACTAAAATATCCTTCTATCAATTTTGACTAGGGGTGTTCAAAATACTATTTTGAACCAAACTATTTGAAAACTACACTGAATTAGACTATAAAAAACTAAATTATTTTTTATGAAAAGTGAACTAAATTACTTTGTCAAGCAGTGGCAGAGCTTGACCAAAAATTTTGGAGGAATCAAGATAATTAAGCTTCTAATATATAAATTAAATATAATATTTTTTATAATATTATTCCTCATGGATTATTTTAAACTTATCGTGTAAATATTTATTATTTTCTTAATTAACTATTTTTATGATGTTAGAATTTTTTTTTCTACTTTATTAATAACATTATTTAATTTTTTAGCGACTTCTATACCCCTTGTTTGCCACTAAATAGAAAATTAGAGAATTTATATTTCAATTATTTGTGAAAAATCTGTAAGAAAAATTAAGTTATTTTATTCAAAACAAAATATGTATAAGAATACATAGAAAATATTAAAAATTGTAATAAACTTTTAGAAAATTTAAGAAAATAATCATATTTTTGTCAAAATTACAGCATAATTTGAAGAAAAAGTTTGTAAGAAAATCAAAAAATTTATAATAAAGATTTTGCATAAAAAACATACAAGAAAAATTCACAAGCAACAAAATTTGCAAGTATAAGTTGTACTATAAATAAAATGACAGGATGCAACAATTGTTAAATAACCTTCCAAGAAATTATAATGTGATGGTAAGTGACATAATGATGTCAAAACCATACATAACAAAAACATAATTTAAATGTTATAGTACTTAGAGTTTGCACAAAGAATGTGAATGACCGACCCTTTGTTACTTTTGTTTAGCTTCAATTGTTTTTTATAGTCCCGCTTAAATTAGATGAATAAGTATGTTTTACTCATACCTAAGTTTATAATTGGTGATTTGCATCACGTGATGAGTAAGTAATCTATGTTTCACAGGTTTGTAGTTTGATAATGCATAATGTTCGTGTTATGGTAAGTCCCATAAACAGTTGATAGAAAAATGAAATTTGTTTTTATTATGCAATAATAGGTGACCACATTTCAAAATTTGTGCGACATGAGCAGCCAACAATTGGCCATTTGTGAGCCACTAAAAGAATCCTAGAATTACAATTTTGATTTAATCTTTGCTTATAAATAAAGTTATAGCATGTGACAATTGTTAAATAACCTTCCAATGAGTCATATTGGGATGCTAAGTGAGAGGGTGTTGTCACATCTATATAGAACAAAACCATAATTTGAATGTTTTAGTATCCAAAGTTTGCAACAAAAAAAATGTGAATAGTCTATTCTTTATTACTTTTGTTTAACTTCAATTGTTTTTTCATAGCCCCCCATAAAATAGATGAATAAATAATTTGATTCATACCCACGTTTATTATTAGTGAGTTGCATCACACGACGGATAAACTATTTATGTTTAACAAGTTTGTAGTTTGGTTCATTATAATGTTTGTGTTGTGGTAAGTCTATAAGCAATTGATAGAAAAATGAAATTTGTTTTCAATAGTTTTTAAATAGAAAGAGAAATATACATGAAATTTGTGTTATGGAAGGAAGCTTTGGTGTCACATCACGTTGTTAACTAGATTAAATGTTTTAAATATCTATGCATATATTCACACTTGATCAACTCACATTACGTACACAACAAAATTCAAATAAAATTTTTCAAATATTCTGTTAATCTCGTGCAACGCATGGGTCAAAAATCTAGTAATCTATATAAGTGAAAGAATTCCTCACTCCATAAGCTAGAATATTAGAACCAATGTTTTAAATATTGCTCCATATCGGTAATATCGTCCGCGACAACACGGTATTGAAGCTGAACGATACCGATACGGACTTAAATCACGGTGAGGTTGAAAATCACATATAACGGCCTCAACAGAGCGGTATTGCGGCCTCAATGGATCGCATCAGACCGCAACATGTTGTGAGGCATTCATGCCGTAACGACCGCAATCCGCATCGCAGAATCTGCAATACTTATAATTGCAAAAACCTTTACGCGACTGCAATTTAAAACCTTGATTAGAACATTGTCGAATTCTTGACATTTTTCACTGAGAAATTTCTAAAAATGTAATTTCAAGAATAGAAAGTTAATATAAGCTTTAGATTAAAAACACAAAGATAATGTTATTTATACGAGCATGGACATTGCACCCACATTTGAAGAGAAAGATGGCATGACATGCGGACTTGTCCTCCCACATCTCCATTATTATATTATTATACATAAAACACACAATACATAGCCAAACAACCATAAAGGCATAAAATAACCAAGGAGCAACACAGTCCTATCATAACATGAAATCCTAGCTAGAGTTAAACTTATGGGGGTGCAGGAAGCAACTGCCTGCACTTGGGCCTTGAATTACTTGTCATGTGCTTGTGTAGTGTGTGTAGTGGGCTTTGTCCTTCCACGTTTTGAATGCGTGTTCACGGTGGGCAAACCATGAGGCTCAACTAGAAGTGTTCTCCCATTTTGCTTTAGATTGTCCAAATAATCATTCCCCTGGCGCCTGCAGATACAGTTTCCTGACCCATAGCAACTGATTTTATTTTTCCTTCTCGAAAACATGACACTATTTTGCCATTTACTTTTGTAGGATCAAGTGTTCCGCGCCTACAAAGTTGACTGCAGGAATATATACGTATAAAGAAGAATGTAAGAAACAATCATTTGATAAACAAGGTGTTTAGGATAAAAACTTGTGAGATTTTGCACTTATGCGTCTCGAAATGTTGCTTTATCAAGTTTAGCATCAGTGGCAAGGATCAGAGAAAAGACCTGATGGGGTGCCAAATTTACGAAAAAACTGGCTCCCTGGTGTAAGAGAAGGCAAATGCCAATGCCCTCTCGTGACACTGATTAAGAAAGTAAAAATATAAAGATTTTCATTGTGATGTATAAAAATACGCCTCTGTATGATTTTTAATTGCATTCTCATATGATTATTTTCAATAAAAGTTATCTCTTTTTAATTTCTTAACAACCCACAAAAGAAATAGAAATATACAACACTAAGCTTACGTTTGGATGGAAAAAACAGAATAAGTGAAATGAAAACAGAAAATGAATTAAAAAAAGTTAATTTTTAAGTTGTTTAAATTTTAAAAATGTGAATAAAAAACTAAATAAAAATAAATGGTTGTTTTAATTTGAGATTTTTTGTAATTTTTATTTTCACTTTTAGTTACAAACTTTATTTTCACCTTAGTTAAAGATTTATTTACAAAACATTAAAAATAATTTTTTATTGTTTTAATAATTTTTCTTATACAAATTTTCAAAAATAAAGCAAAAATAAAGTAATATTTTTATAATTAAAAATGAAAAATTAAAAATGTTTTCTCAAATAAAGTAATTTAAACTTTTTTCCACTGCTTTCAAGATATGAAGATTTAATTGCATTTCTTTTGTGTCACTTGTATAATTAATTGGGTTTAATTGTTATACATTTGTAAAAAAAAAATTACATTGTAACCAATAAAAAATTACCATTAATATGACTTTTAAAGTGATTATTATAAAAATCAATAAATTTATCATATATAGTAGTTAGATAATAGTGTATATATTGTCTGTAAATAAGCTATTTTTTATAATCAATTTGCTATTTTTTAGTCTCCATGTATTTAATTTTGTGATTTTGTTATTTCTACTTTTAAAATGATGTGATTTTGATTCATATGTTAATTTGTCATCCAATACTTACGCTGTGTTTGGTTTAAAGGAGAGAAATATGATAGATGAAAATAGAATAGAGATAATTTGAAAAATAAGAAATAGAGTAGAAATAAAGTTGTATGTTATGTTGTTTGTTTTAAGAGAAATATGTGAGAAATAGAATAGAAATAATATTGTAAAATTGTTTAGTATAGATGAAATAGAGAGAAGAGAATAAAATAGACACACAAAAATCGATTATAATGCATAAATAATCAATTAAAATGTGCAAATAATCGATTATAATACACAAATAATTTGTTAAATTGATGTTATAATACTAAAAATTGATTATGATGTACAAATAATCGATTAAATTGGTAAAAAAAATGATTATTTAAGTAAAATAATCAATTTTTACTGTTTAAAATGATTTTTGAGAAAATAAAAATTTATAACTCAACTATCTTTAAATTCTTTGATATCAAACACTCAAACCTTATTTCTGTATGCTATCTTTTATTTTATTTTTTCTCGAAACCAAACACAGCATAATGAAGATGCTAATATGATAAATAAGTATTGATTTTGTCAACATGTCAGCATCATGTGTACCACTCATGCTAGCACTTCAGGGACACGTCAGCTTCATACGTATCAATCATGTGTCAGCATCTCACAAACACATCAGCTTCATGTGTACCACTCATGAATTTGGTCTTTTTCGTTTTCGTGGTTTCTCTGGGCACGTGATGCAAAAGTTTTTCCACACGTGGAGCCCATCAATTTTGTTTTTTTTCATTATTTTTAATCATATCAAATAAAAGAAAATCATATTTTATTTCAATAATTTTCTTGCACTTTTTTAGGGTTGATTTAGTTGTCAAAGATATAATAAGATAAGATATAATAATTTTTTGTGTATATAATAACCATATTGTGAGATTTGAGTTCATGACCTCATATATTTTATTTCAACTTTCAATCACTAGGCTAATTTTAGTGGATTTATGATATAATAATTATTTTATTGTATTATAATAGGTTATTTGGTATTTCTTTTATCCATAAAAATCAAAACTAGGTAGTAAGAGATTTATAACAACTCACACATTATATTCAATTAACTAAGCTAAATTTCCTAATAATAAGTTATTTGGTATATTAATAAAATATGATTATTTGTTTGGTATAGATGAAATAGGAAGGAGAGAATCAAAGAGACACACAAAAATTGATTATAATACACAAATAATCAATTCAAATGTGCAAATAATCAATTATAATACATAAATAATCAATTAAATTGATGTTGTACTCTTTAAAATCGATTATGATGTATAAATAATTAATTAAATTGGTAAAAATTAATTATTTAAATAAAATAATCAATTTTTACTGTTTAAAATAATTTTTGAAAAAATAAAAATTTATAACTTAACTATTTTTAAACTTTTTGATACTAAATACTCAAATCTCATTTCCGTCAATTGTCTTTTGTTTCTGTCGTCGAAACCGAACACAACACAGCCTTAATGAAGATGCTAATATGATAAATAAGTGTTGATGTTGTCAACATGTCGGCATCATGTGTACCACTCATGCTAGCAATGCGTAAACAAACGAAAAGTACACTGCATGGACAAAGCAAACTTGGCAAGTGGATCTGCCACTTGGTTTTCCTCGCTAAAAACGAGAGACTTTATAATGATTGAAGGAAGAACTCAGCTGCTTGATCTCCATAACCAGTTCATGACAAGGATGAACACTTGGGCAACCACCAACTAAAAGTTGAACTGCCAAAGAGAATCCGATTCCGCTTCAATATTCTGGATACCATGGCGATAAGCTAAATGAATACCATGACAAGTCAACACTTCATTATTATGTGAGCATCTCCGTTAGGTATTGGATGGCAAGTTAATTAACTAATTAAGGGATGCACCGAAATCATTTTATTTTAAAAATAGAAAGATCAAAATTGCAAAATTAAAAATGGGAGACCAATATCTCATATCGACTATATTAAGAGACATGCAATTAAAGTAAATATAAAAAAGTGAGATAAAAAAAAAGTTGTATGTTATACTTCATTGTCATTTTTCCCTTTATATAAAATTTTGCTTTTGAAATAATCAGCATTTTGTTACTTTGTCTCAACCACTAACCAAGTTGTCAACACCATGTACGTGTATCACTCATGTAAGCACCTTAATTACAGACACATCAACCATATATATATATCACCCATGTGAGCATCTTATAAAAATGTCAATTTCATATGTACTAACAACGTCAGCACTTCATTGTTATGTTAGCATTTTTTTTTTAAGTATTGGATGAAAAACTAATTAAGATATGGACCACAATTATTTAATTTTAAAATTAGACGAACAAAAATTAGAAAATTAAATATAGAAAACCTAAATCACATATTGATTATATTAAGAGACATGCAATTAAAGCAAATATGAAAAAGTGAGATAAAAAAGTGTATGTTATACTTAATTGTCCTTATGCCCTTTATATAATATTTCTGCCTTTTGAAATAATTAGCATTTGGTTACTTTGGAGTACTAACCAAGTTGTATTTTTATCTCAACTCTCTATTAAAACAAGAATCTTTAAATGTATAAAAAATTTGACTTATTAGTTATTACTTAATAAAAACAATTTTTTAGATTTGAATGTATTAAACATTTTTTAAAAATTTTAAAAATTATTTAGATGTATTGGTTAATATTATTTTATTTTAATTAAAAATTAGATTAATTATAATTTCTTTTTGAATATATTAACATACACACACTAAACAAAATTTATACTTATGGACAAAATTTGAAAAAGAAACTTTAGTAGGTTACTCACCTTGTGTGTCGGTGACCACAGGTATGTAAATTTCGGAAAACATAAAGGGTATTCAAGACTTTTCTCATGAATTTAGTCTTTCCGTTTTCGTGGTTTCTCTGGCCACGTGATGCAAAAGTTTTTCCACACGTGGAGCCCATTAATTTTGTTCTCTCTTTTTTCATTATTTTTAATCATATCAAATAAAAGAAAATCATATTTTACTTCAATAATTTTCTTGCCAACATATTTTTTAGGGTTCATTTAGTTGTCAAAGATATAATAATTTTTTGTGTGTGTATAATAACCATACCGTGACATTTGAGTCCATGACATCATACATTCTACTCTTACTTTCAATCGCTAGACTAATTTTAGTGGGTTTAAGATATAATAATTATTTTATTATATTATAATAGGTTATTTGGTATTTTTTTTATCCATAAAAATTGAAAACAGATAACAAGAGATTTATAACAACTCACACACTATATTCAATCAACTAAACTAAACTCCTCCGATAATAAGTTATTTGATATATTAATAAAATATGATTTTTTTTTATCTTGCTTTCTATTATATTTTATTGATGTATTTCTTATGTTGAGAGGGGTCGGTTTAGAAAGCATTAAGATAGAAAATTCTATTTCTCCCTCTTGCTCTCTTTGTCACTACCCGTGACTCTGTCATCATTGTTTTCATTCTAAGTCACTATTGTTCTCATCATTATTAATATTATTATTATTGTTGTCACTATTATCGTTGTTGCCACCACAATCATTTTCATCGTGGCTACCTTCATTATTAACTATCATAGGTCAAAAACTTGGGCTTAAATCTTGAAAAACCAATTAAAAGAGCTTTGAGTGCATTTTATATCTTAAAGACTTGAGTGGAAGACAATAAAAGACTACCTTGTATCAAAAGAGCTAAAGCCACCTGAAGAGTTGATGACAGGAAGAAAGATTCCATCTTTTGGCTAGAAGCAATGTCACTAATTAAGCTTTATGTTGTCAATGTTAGTTTTGAATTATGTTCATATGTAATTGAGTGATCATGTAGAAAATGTTTACATTGATGACAAAAGATTTATAATTTTCTTTTATTGAACTTTTGACTTTTACTCAAATATATATGTAAACTATGTATTATGCATTGTAAGAAAAAAAATAAAAATAAAACTATGTATTATGCACTGGAAAAAAATTCGAAGGATATTAACACTATATTTGGATCAAGAAAGAAAGTAAAAAAAAAAAAAAAGAATGTGAGATGATTTTGTAGGTTATTTATTAAGAGAGAAAGTGAAAGGAAAGTTTTCTCTCTTTTTTTTTTTTATTTGGTTATGTAGAAAAAAAAGGAAAAAAATGTGTGTAAAATAACATAAGTATTCCTAACTAAATAATGAAATGTAGTAATTAATCTTTTGATAAAATTTATATTTAGAATAATATTTTTTAAGCAAAAATATTTTTTATATTATTTCTTACAATATAAAAATTTAATAATCTATAGGAAACGTGGAGTTTTGGTGTACACATTTGTGTGCCCATTTTACTCCTATATAACTACATCCCTAAACCATTATTTCTCTTTCACTATTTTATTTCTATAACTACTTTCACAAACTACTCACTATTATATTTTTTTTTTGGTCCTACGACGAGGAGTTTTTCACTGCCTTCACGAGACGGGGACTAGTCTCCCGCGGGAGTTTGTTCGGCACCTCGATGAGTGGCGTCCCTTCCAGCTGAGATTTTTCCATTATCTCTCTTTTTATTTTTTCATTTTTTTAAAAAAATATGGAGTATGGAGAGGTATTGAAGCACCAAGAGCGTCTTTTCCTCTAATAATAATACAATTAACAAAGACAGATAATAATAAATGATTTTAAACAGTAGCAATAACTGTCCTTCTGGATCAACAATAAGGCATTAATTAATTTGTGACAGGGAAATCACCTTTGGCTAACCAATTTTCTATGATTAGACTAGGACAACTCCATTGAATTATTGGAATACGAAAATATTTTGTTCCCTTTTTGCTCTTATGTATGAGTATCCCATCTCTTTCTTGGATATGTTGTAAGAAAAATACTATTCATTCGTCATCTTTTTCTTCCATCCCACTGCTATCCCATTTTTCTTTATATCTCTCTATTTCCTTTTCATTATATCATCTATCATTATCACTTTCTCTTTCTACCTTTTTTCTTTTCCCTTTATCTCTCTCCTTTCCATTTCAATTCACCCAAAATTTAGTCATAATTAAGCCTACTTGCTTTGTTTGTTGTATATATCAAGTACAATATTTGAAAATACTAGTTTGTTCAAGTAAATGTTTAATTTATTTCGAAATTAATTTCATGTTGATTAGTGATATAAACAAAAGAGTATATACAAATTAGGGACAATCTCATTTTATGAGTTAGCTTTTAAAATTGAGTTAGACGTAATTAGGCAAACCCAAATTCTAGTATGATATTAGAATATATTTTTAGCGAAATATATCTTTAGCCCCTCAAATTTAGGATGGTATTTTTTTATTTATGAAATGAAGTAGGAAAATTTACAAAAATGTTGATTTGATGTATTATTTATTGTAGAATTTAGTAGTATTTTACAAATTTGGACCAAAAGCTTTTCAATTAAGTAGTCAAGTTGTTTTCACATTTTAAAAGAAATTTTTTTATTACTATTATATTTTTAAACCTAATAAAAAATTGAATTTTAAATTTTTTTCTCAAAACTACTAATCCTTTTATAATTTTAACAATTTAATTTCTTAAAATTTTATTATAATATTTATTTTATATGTTCACACAAATGTAAGTAAATATCACCCCGTGCAAGGTCAATACACTAGTAGGTATATACAAATAGAAGACAATCTCACTTTATGAATTAGTTTTTAGAATTGAGTTAGACGTGATTTTATTTTTAATCTCTCTTGCAGTAAAAAATTACCACAAATTATGCAATTAAACGACCAAAAATCAATCAAGTGGGACTAAAAAATTTCGTAAATTTAAGGGACTAAAAAATATAAATTTTAATTTGATTTACTAAAAAAATACATTCCATAAATTTGATAGACCAAAAATATATTTAAACCTAATTATTATTTAACCTATTGGGCCACGTGTTATCATACCTCTCATACATATCGCAAAGGTGAGGAAAGCGTTGCTTTGGAGTTGTGTTAGACCCAAATCCTAAGATAGTCCTTACAAGATTGATTCACAATATTGTTGAATTCTTGACATTTTTTCACCGAGAAATTTCTAGAAATGCAATTCCACAATTAGGAAGTTAAGGAGCTGTTTACTTTTTAATTACAAAATTGTTACCTTGTTATTTTGTTTAATGTTCCCTGTACAAATCTTTAAAAATAGAAATCAAGTTGAAAACAAAGTGACAATTTTATAATTAAAAAGTAAAAATAAAAAATTATACAAAATATAATCTTTAGATAAACACAAATGGCCATGTCCATTGCACCCACATTTGAAGAGAAAGATGGCATGAGATGCGGACTTGCCCTCCCAAATCTCCATTATATATATATATATATATATATATATATATATATATATATATATATATATATAAAGTAGATGTGTTTGGGTATTTTTGTAAAATCAATTTTTCCTCCTTTTTTAATGTCTATTTTAGTAAATTTGTATCTCATATTTTCTTTAATAAAAAAAGGAAAATTATGAATATTTATAAAAAAAATGTGTCGTAATTAATGATAAATTTAAAAGGCAATTTAAAAGACACAATATCTTCTTCATAAAAAATCGAAATTAATGACGAATATAAAAAGGCAATTTAAAAGACATAATATCTTCCTCCAAATAAAGGAAAATAATGATGAATTTAAAACAGGTAATTTAATTAATGACGAAAAAAGAAAAAAATTAAAGAAAAAAAAAAGAAATATTAAAAATATGTTTATATAATTAATAATTAAAAACGTTTCCTTTATTTTTTTTTGAAAAGGCAAAAGTAAATTTTATTAAAAGGAATGCAACACAAGATGTGTACAGACCTAGACCCAAAAAAGAAAAGCATAATATTATTTCCTAATTTTTTTTCCCTATTTGTTTCTTTTTTGTAAGAAGTTTGATCACAAAAAAAAAAAGTGTTAGACTATGCGGGTTAAAAATGAAAGATCCTGATGAAATAATAAAATAGTCCGATAATTACTTAAGTTTTAAAAGTAATATGGAAGGGTTTTAAATTAATTTTACATGAGAAAACACTAACGCATTAAAAGTTTGCATTAATTGATATATTGAAATTAAAATTAGTGTATTTAATAATTGTTTGCTTCTAACTGTTTTCTTTGTCTTTTTATCTTCCTAACTGCTTGCATTCTAATTGGATTCCAGAGAGTTATGGGTTGGAAATAGATCAATTTATTGTAGGCTACTTAATTCACTTATAATTCATTTTTCTTTGTTACTTTAATTAATGCACATATATAATGTGTTGTTTAAGAAGGATGAAAAATATGAAAAACTTCTCATTTTATATTTACAAACGTTCTGAATAACTCAAGTGTATATGTAAAGTTTAGAAAACTAAATTATTTAATCAATGAAAGTATTACAAAGTAAAATCTTTTCATTATATACTAAATAGATACAATTTCATTATTCAGTGAAAAAGCCTTAGACCTTTAATGTGTATACTTAGACCTTAATTCGGTTTGTGCAGTGAATATAGTACTTTCTTTTATTCATTCATAAATGGAAAAAATTTATAAGGATTAAAATTCAAACTCGATTATTTTATATTTATTATATATATAGAAAGAGAGAGAGGGGATCCACTTACTCCAAGAGTAAATATAAAAGACTTACTCTTCATTCTCACCATTCATTTTCTTAAAATCATCTAATGGTTGTAATGACTAACTAATCTTAACCATTAGATTTCAAGAAAATGAAAAGTAAAGATGAAGAGTGAGTCTCTTATACTTACTATTGGAGTAAGTGGATCCCTCCTCATATATATATATATATATATATATATATATATATATATATAGTTTAACAAGTTAAATTATCGTACACTTAATTAGTAAGAAAATCTAATATAGGTAAACTTGGTGAGCCAATTAATTTTATTACTTTTTTTCATGCCACATGTAGTTTCTTAGATTTAATATGAAAAAAATGGTTAAAATGTGTTCAATTGATAAAATTATAATGTTGATGTATATTTGGTTATATTTTGGTCTAATGTTCATTGTATCAAACGTAGTTGCTAATTAAATCTTAATCGTATCAATTTTAATATTTTATATGTATTTTTAATTTTAACAAATGTTTAGTTTACCATAAAATTAATTAGTAAGTAATATTGTTCAAAGAATTTGTGCAGTAGCAAATGGTCACATTTAAAAATTTGTGCAATATGAGCAACCAACAGTTGATCAATTGTGAATCACTAAAAGAATTCTAAAATAACAATTTTGATTTAATTTTTGGTTATACATAAAGTGACAGAGGGAGGAACGTGACGATTTAAAGGTTCAAAATGCATGTTAATGTCATTAATAGAACAAAATCAATGACTTCTGTGCTGTTTGATCGTGTAGTGTCTCAATACTTTGAAAATTCTGCAATTGCTATGATATATCCTATTCGTAAGGTGCACTCTTATTAGTTGTAACTTTTACTATAAATTTTGGCTATGTTTGGCAAAACTAGCTGAAAAGCTAGCTGAAAGATGAAAAGATAGTTGGTACCTAGAAGTTGTTAAGCTAGCTTATTAAATCATAAGTATTCGGTAGAACTATCTATTAAAGTAGCCGAAGAATGTAAAATGCCAAAAATGAACATATTTATATGATATTTTTATATGATTTTAATTTTATTTTATTGATAAAAATATATTTTGAGGTGTTATAATTTTAGTTTTTTTAATTAATTTTAAACTCTTGTAATTTTTTATTTATAGATAAATTATTTCCATTACATTTTTAGTTTCAATTATTGTATTTTTTTTTCATATTTAGTATTCTACTATTAATCTTATACTATATCTTAAAATATTTTTAATCAAGTTTAAAATAAAGCAAAAAAAAAAAAACACTTAAGTAAACATTATTATATTTTTATTACGTTAATTAGCGTAATAGTTAATTGATAAAAAAAAAACATACACCTCAAGTAGAATACAATAAAGAATAAAAAATAATTGATAAAAAATTAAAAATAGTTTACATGGAGAAAAAAAGAGAGTGAGCAAGAAGATTGGAGAAAAAATGAGTGGAAAATAAATAAATAAGTAATAGAATCATCATTTATTTAAAAAAGATAATAAGGAAGTTTAATAAATATTTTAAAGATAAAAAGGAATAAAATATAAAAAGTTAGAAGCTAGAAGCTAGCGTTTTAAAAAACGCTATTTCAAGTAGCGTTTCAAAAAACGCTAAAACTTACTAAAAAAAAGCTTGTTTATCGAACAGTCAAATAAGCTTTTTAGCTAGTAAAAAAAGCTAGAAACTAGTTGAAATGGCTTGTCGAACATCCCCTTTACCAAATAAGGATAAGTTATTGTCATTTTTTTACACACAAATGACGCGGTTGATTATCTCCCAAAGTTTGATTCACCATTGGACAAGGACTTCCTGTTCAAGGTAGAGATCACAGAGGACAAAAATTGGCACAGTATTACAGTGAAGAAGATGACCAATCAAAAAGATAAAATTAAATCAACATATATAATCATTATTGTTTTCTCTATGCAAAATTAGTATTTAAAATTAATTTTTAAATAAATAATTATTCATTTTTTATTTATTATCTTTTAACTTGAATAAATTATTCATGATTTTCTTCTACTTAGACAAATTTTAATTTTCTTTTATGCATTGATATGTATCTACCAATATATTAAAATAAAAATTATATATAAATTACAACATATAATGATGAATATTTTTTTTCTTATAAAAGCAAGTAGAAATCTTCACTTAATTCATAGGGAAGAACAATGTACTTGAAGTCGCATTAATATCTAAATTCTTATGGTGAAATTATATTTTATTATAAAGATTTTAACTTGAATGTATTTTTTTTATGATTGTCTTTTTCCTTATTTAAATAATTTATTGAATGTTTTATTTTACAATCTTAGAAAGTATAAAAAAATATAACAAATGAGGATGGATATTTTTCATGAAAGTATGAAGAGAAATTTAGACTTAACTTACCATATAAAATATATAAAATATAACAACATGGATGAATATTTTTTATAAAAATAAGTAGAAAAATTTACACATAATTCACAAGGATAAAATTTTTAATTAAATTTTTTTGTACAATCAAAGTTAAAATTTCTTTTACATAATTAATATTTTTTTTACATAAAAAATCAACATAAATCAACATAATCACTACTATTTTCTTCACATAAAATTAGTGTTAAAAATTAAATTTTAGGCAAATAATTATTCATTTTTTATTTATTATCTTCTCACTTAAATAAATTTTTCATCATTTTCTTCTACTTTGAAAATTTTCAATTTTCTTTTATACATTGACATCTATATGCTAATATATTAAAATAAAAATTATATATAAATTATAAAACATAGGGATGAATTTTTTTTCTTATAAAAGCAAGTAGAAATTTCTACTTAGTTTACGGGAAAGAACAATTTACTTGAAGTCGCATTAATATCTAAATTATCATGGTTAAATTATATTTTTTATTATAATAATTTTAATTTGAATGTATTTTTTTTTATGATTGTCTCTTTCTTTATTTAAATAATTTATTGAGTATTTTATTTTACCATCTTAGAAAGTATAAAAAAAATATAACAAATGGGGATGAATATTTTTCATGAAAGTATGAAGAGAAATTTAAACTTAACTTATCATATAAAATATAACACATAGGGATAAATATTTTTTTTTTAAAAAAATAAGTAGAAAAATTTACACTTAATTCATATTGATAAACTTTTTTACTAAACATTTTTGTCCAATCAAAGTTAATTTTTTTTTACATAATTACTATATATTTAATTACATAACAAAAATAAAATATCAATATAATCATAATTATTTTCTCCACACAAAATTAGTGTCTAAAATTAATTTTTAAACAAATAGTTAATCGATTTTTGTTTATTATCTTCTTACTTAAATAAATTATTCATGATTTTCTTCTAGCCGGACAATTTTTTAATTTTCTTTTAACATTGATATGTATATGCCAATATATTAAAATAAAAATTATGTATATAATTTAACACATAGGGGCAAATTTTTTTATTTATAAAAGCAAGTAGAAAATTTCTACAATTTACCTAAAGTCACATTAATGTTTAAATTATTATGGTTAAATTATATTTTTATGATAATAATTAAAATTTGAATGTATTTTTCATGGCTGTCTTTTTTCTGATTTAAATAATTTATTGAATGTTTTGTTTTATGATTATAGAAAGTATTAAAAAAATATAACAAATGGGAATGAATATTTTCCATGAAAATATGAAGACAAATTTAGACTTAACTCACTATATAAAATATATAAAATATAACACATGAGGATGAACATTTTTTATAAAAACACGTAAGAAAATTACATTGAATTCACATGATAAAATTTTTTACTGAATATTTTTGTCTAATCAAAGTAAATATTTCTTTTACATAATTAATATATATTTAATTACATAAAAAATCAAATATCAACATAATCACTATTATTTTCTCCATGCAACATTATTGTCTAAAATTTCATTTTAAGCTAATAATTATTCATTTCTTATTTATTATCTTCTCACTTAAATAAATCATTCATGATTTTCTTTTACCTGGACAAATTTTAATTTTCTTCTATACATTGATATGTATATGCCAATATATTAAAATAAAAATTATATATAAAATACAGTGCATAGGGATGAAATTTTATTTATTTATAAAAATAAGTAGAAAATTTTCATTTAATTCATGGAGATGAACATTTTACTTGATATCACATTAATGTCTAAATTATTATTGTGAAAATATATTTTTTATGAAAGTATGAAAATATAAATATAACACATAACATCATTACATTATATACAATACAAAATTTAAATAAAAAATCATAAATTATAAATCTAGTCATTATACATAATACATAAAACACGCAATACATTGTACAGTGATAGCCAAACAACCATACAGGCGTAAAATAACCAACGAACAACACACACATGAAATCCTAGCTAGAGTCAAACTAGCTTATATCTTTTTTTCTTTTTCTTTTTCTGACAGAACACGCAATACTATGATAAAGATGCTAACACAACCAACTCCATTGGGGATTTTTCATTGGAAAAGTGCCAAACCCCCGTAAGACACCCGCTGAGGGAGAATTAAAATAATATTATATTATTTAATATATTTAATAAAAGAAAAACTAAATAATAAATAAATAAATAAATCAAAAGAGGGAAAAGGGTAAGGAGGGTAAGGAGTGAAAAAAACTCAAATGCCTTCTTCTCCCCACGCTCGTTCTTCTCCCCGTGCTCATTCTTCTTCTCCTCGACCTTGCTGTGGTTCTCCCTGCGCTCCTGCTGGTTGTCATTCTCGTCACCCTTGCCCCTGATTCTCCTTCACTTCGCGCAGCCACTTCTCCCTTTTGGCACCGGCGTGAAGGTGGTTCTCTCTCCAACCCACTCCCCGATCTTGCTGTGGTTTTTCCCGTGCTCATGCCAGTTGTCATTCTCGTCGTCCTTGCCCCTGATTCTCCTTCACTTCGCGCGGCCACTTCTCCCGTTTGGCACCGGCGTGAAGGTGGTTCTCTCTCCGACCCACTGCGAGCACAACTTCTCCTCCACACCAGGTGAACCACTGCTTTTATTGTCTACATTTGTATTCATACAATTTAGCCATATTTTGTGATTTTGGTGATGTAGATATGCTAGCAGTTTTTTAGTCTTATGGGGCACTCCTTACATCATGTGTTTCGCCGGGATGGGATCTGCGGGATCAATTTTTATGGTGAAGATATACAAACTGGTGGGGTTTGTAGGGGTATGTTGTGTTTTGTGATCCTTAGATGTTTCAAAGTCCCAAACTTTTGTTGTTTTCTGTTTCTTTTTTCACTTTTTATTATATAAACTTGAGAAAATAGGAAACAAATTTAAGTTTGAAAGCTGAGATTTTTATTTGCTTAATGAAATTGTGATCTTATGAGGTGTTCATTTCTGGAATGAAATTGTGATATGCTGTGGTGTTTATGTGTTTCCTGAAATTGTGATATGCTGAGGTGTTGTTTATTAGGCTGACTCCAAACCCTTTTAACCCCATAGCCTTCTGACGAGCCACTGTTGTTGCCATTGCTTTAACCTTGATTTTAAACCTCGTCTGATTTTTGGCTTTACTGTTTAGTTAGCGAGAACATCGTTGGTCATAAATCACACACACATGATCTGATGCAGCCCAGACAATTGAGTCAGACATGTAGATGTCGATACCATCTTTTTTACTTTCATCCTCATCATCACTGACAGTGATATGAAATGTAAATCTATAACCCAATATTGCCTTCACCATAGGACCAGAGATAACACAGCTAGTAAGAGGAGGTACGTTAGATCTCTTTAGGCAATGAGACACAATTTGGCCTTCACTTTTGATTGCAGGGGGTCTTGTCACTTTAATAAGTTATTAGGAATTAATTTAACTGCTTTGTAAGACTAGGACTCGGGAGATGATTATCCAATCCACATATTTTTTTTAATACATCAATTTCTATACATGCACTTTATTTTTGATCTTTTTGTAGGTATTCCTCCTAGCTCCATAGATGATTATGCATAATGAAGTCGAACAAACTGGAGTTATTTCCCGCTACATCTTCCATTATACTCTCGTGGCGTGTACAATCTGAACTTCTCTCCAAATATAAAAATAACTTGGTGGCAGGATGTTTGTTTTACTAATTTATTTTTCATGCAACAGGGTAAGGTCATTGATGAGTTAGGCTCATTTCGTGAAAATACTCAAGTGCATTGGAGTCAGAGTAAGTTTGCTGATTTTGTTAAGCAGAACAACATTGAGTTTAGGGTGTCATCCAGTAAGTTGGTGAGTGTATTATAAGTTACATAGGAATGATAATATTAGTGTAATATGTTTTTGTTACATTATTGGAATGATTTATTATGGTTAAGCTACAAATTGAAAACAACAGTTATTAAATATAGTCAATTCGTAGAGTAATTCTAAGTTGTTAAGTCAGTGTGTGCAGATTGTTAAATATATTAGGTTTATGGTTATTTCATTTTGACCGATACATTGTTAACACTGGTTTTTATAGTAATTAAGTGAATTGTGTAATTGGGTAACATGTTTCTGATATGTGACCTTATAATTGACTTGTGTATCAATATTAATATGTAACATAATAAACACAATTAATGTGATTAATAACGAAAACTATCATTGCTGGCGGTTCTGTCATCTCCAACAATCTGTAATAAAATTAAACTGGTTATGTAGACATTTTCTCAAATTCTAATTGAAAAATTAAGTTTGAATGAGTTATATTGTTTTACCTTTTGTCAGTTAGCATTAAAATTATTACCATGTAAATTGCAAATTTTTGCACCTGCCTTATTTGAAGACCATTGGTTTTGTTATGTGGTTGATAGACCAAATAAGAAAACACATGTACTAGACTCACTGGGTTTTCACTCAGATGACCAGCTGATGTTGAATGAGGAAGTGGTATGACATGTGACTTTAATTAAGTTGTATTTTTAATGATATCTAGTTAGTAAAGTTTGCAAAGTACTTAACATAAGTTTTGTAATGTTATGTAGAAGCATCGATTCGAGGGCTTTTTGGATTTCCTTAACCAAAAAATGGATGAGCAATCAATTGAATTGGAACTTTCATATGAAATGATGCCTAAGCAGCACAACACGTATGGTTAATTTTTTATGAATTTTAATGTCTCGTGGATTGGTCACATTGTGTCTAACATTTGTTTCACTATTAGTAATTCTACTATGTTTTTCTTTTTATAGTAAAGATTGTGGCATTTATGTTTTGGCCTACATGAAGCTATGGGATGGGATCAAGAAATGGGATGATTCAACCATGCCTGATTATTCACTAGTAAAAGACATTTCAACTTCTTATTTATATTGAAAAAGGATAATGTTATGCTTTAAAGGTTGACAACATTTCTAATTTTGCAGACTGAAATTAAGGAGAGTCGTCAACAATTGGTGTTTCACTGGATTTTGCATCCGAATAACAAGGAGAGACAAATAATGTTGGCTAATGCAGGACTTCCACTTGAGTTGTCATTCTGATGAGTTTGTAAACATGGATACATTGTTATTATATGTTTATTTCATTTGTATTATCATTACATTGTGTGGGTGACCAGACATTATTTTTAATGATATTATGTTTCACTAATGTTGTGATGCATTATTTGTTGCAGGTCATTAATTCAGACGACATTTTGTTGATATTTCACATTTTGACACCACTTAGAGGCTGAAGACCAATACTACACTGACAAAGTATAATGAAACATACTTCCATGAAACTGCACATAATATTGACAATTTTTTGGACATGTACATATTAAGTAGTGTTGACCAAAATCACTATTATGTTATCAATTTCTAGTACAAACTTGCAATATTTTGGAGGCATGTTATTTAATGGTTTCATAAACTTTATTTAGATGATATGGGCAGTTGACAAACATGATTTAATGGTTTTGACTCCTTATCATGAACTAATTTTGATATGAGAAATGCTATAAGCTCCGAAAGTGGTAAAATGAAAAAATGACCGACCTATTTAAACTCTGACACCTATCAATCAAATATGAATTAATTTTAACATTTTAATGTGTTTTTATTTTTCCAAATTTATCCTTTGTGCACATAATACCATGCTCGTGATTGCAAGCGGCGACATCATACTTCTTTGTTGGACATATTTTATTTTTCATGGATTTCTCATTGGAGTAGCATTAATTAATTAATTACAATTTCATAACACCTAAAGGAGTGACTTGCTTTCAACATATGTTGAATAAGGATTGTTTACAATCTTCCAAAAGACGAGTATCGAGTAATCTTATGAAATATATACCATTATTTTACATCTTCATACTTGAGGGAACTTGTTTGGTGCCTTTTATGTTTGACAAAAACATGTAAATTAGCATACTGCAATTGTTCTTGTATTCATAATGCAAGCGGATTACGTACTGCTTTTTTGAAGCGAATGTTGTTATCTCTAAACATGGTTAAGCCATTATGGCAAGATCGATAAGGTCGTCAAAAAGTTTGTCAGTGTCCACCGTGACAAAGAACAGTAAGTCTGATCCCTGGCAGTAGTGCAGGTAGTGTCCTCCATGCAGAATCAGTACAAAGGATAAATTTGAAAAAATAAAATGCAATTAAAAAGTAAAATGAATTTGTTAATATATTTTTTAAGCAAAATATAGTCTGTAAAAGAATTTGATTTATGGTATTATGGATTTATGGTATTCAATTTATAAATCAAGAGATTAAAAAAGACAAAAAAAAAACCATTGTACATAAAAGAAATACTTTACACTAGTCATGCATCTGAATATGTTGTTAATTGTATGTATATAAATCGTTAAGTTAGTCTCACAAATGGTTTAAACACAATTAACTTTATTGTATATGGTTATGAGGTTATACCTAATACAGTCAATACTTTTGATTGACTTTTAGTAGTTAACTTTGTTTCACAAGGATTGTTAACTATACTTGTATGGATGATCAAGTTTGACTTACATGTGGTATAATGTTATTAATTGCAATACGTGGTTAACTATATATAAATTTAATGTTAACATTGCATAGAAAGTGGTTATCAATAAATTAAGGTCATTGAATCAGTTATCGAGGTTCTAAATTGTGTTCAAGTTTTCGAAATTTATAATGATGATTAAATTTGTCTCTTAAGTGAATTAGGATTATATATGTGAACCACTACCTCAACAGAAAAAAACACTATTGAGCACAAGAATAACTGATTTGGTCAATAATTTATTTATAACCAATTGCAAAGCAAAGTTGACTAAGTTTACATATATAGTTAACCACAAACGACGGACCATAAGATTATGTATATAAATTTTTAAGTTAGTCTCCCAAATAGTTTAAACGCTATGAACTTTATTGTATATGATTATGAGATTATACCTAATACAATCAATGCATTTGAATGACTGTTGGCAATTAACATTGCTTCACAAGGATTGTTAACTACACTTGTATGGATGGTCAACTTTGACTTACATGTGATATAATGTTATTAGTTGTAATATGTGGTTAACTGCATATAAAATTAATGTTAACATTGCATAGAAAGAGGTTATCCATAAATTAAGGTCATTGAATAAGTTATCGAGGTTTTAATCACTTGTTCAACTTTTCGAAATATGTAACGATAATTAAATTTGTCTCCCAAGTGAATTAGGCTTACATCAGTGAACAACTACCTCAATGAAAAAAATACTATTGAGCACAAGATTAATTGATTTAATCAATCATTTATTTTTAACCAATTGTGAAACATAGTTGACTACTTTTACATATATAGTTAATCACATAGTATGCACAATAAGACTATGTATATAAATTGTTAAGTTATTCTCACAAATAATTTAAACGCTGTGAACTTTATTGTATATGCTTATTAGGTTATACCTAATACGGTCAATGCATTTGAATGATTGTTGATAGTTAACATTGCTTCACAATGATTGTTAACTATACTTGTATGGATGGTCAACTTTGACATACATGTGGTATAATGTTATTATTTTTAATACATGGTTAACTACATATAAATTTAATGTTAACATTGCATAGAAAGTGGTTATCAATAAATTAAGGTCATTGAATCAATTATCGAGGTTTTAATCACTTGGTCAACTTTTCGAAATATGTAACGATGATTAACTTTGTCTCCCAAGTGAATTAGGCTTACATCAGTGAAAAACTACCTCAACGAAAAAATACTATTGAGCACAAGATTAATTGATTTAGTCAATCATTTATTTTTAACCAATTATGAAGCATAGTTGACTACTTTTACATATATAGTTAACCACATAGTATGCATAATAATACTATGTATATAAATTGTTAAGTTACTCTCACAAATAATTTAAATGCTATGAATTTTATTATATATGCTTATGCGGTTATACCTAATACGGTCAATGCATTTGAATGACTGTTGGTAGTTAACATTGCTTCACAAGGATTGTTAACTACACTTGTATGGATGGTCAACTTTGACATACATGTGGTATAATGTTATTATTTGTAATACGTGGTTAACTACATATAAATTTAATGTTAACATTGCATAGAAAGTGGTTATCAATTAATTAAGGTGATTGAATAAGTTATACAGGTTTTAATGACTTTGTTTCACAAGGATAGATAACTACATTTGTTTGTATGGTTAACTTTGACTCACATGTGATTAATATTTCTATAATATTATTAAACATGGCTAACTACATATAAATTTAAGGTTAACATTGTATGGAAAGTGGTTATCATTAAATTAAGGTCATTGAACCAGTTATCGAGGTTTTAATCACTTTGTTTCACATGGATAGTTAACTACATTTGTGTGTATAGTTAACTTTGACTAACATGTGATTAATGCATCTATAATGTTATTAATTGTAATAAGTGGTTAACTACACATAAAGTTAATGTTAACATTGCATAGAAAGTGGTTATCAATAAATTAATGTCATTGTATCAGTTATACAGACTACTAACATGTGATTAATACTTCTGCAATGTTATTAATGAATATACATGGTTAAGTACATATAAAATTAATGTTAACATTGCATAGAAAGTGGTTATCAATAAATTGAGGTTATTGAATCAGTTATCGAGGTTTTAATAACTTTAATTCACAACGATAGTTAACTACATTTGTGTTTATGGTTAACTTTGACTAACATGTGATTAATATTTCTATAATGTTATACGTGGTTAACTACACATAAATTTCATATTAACATTGTATAGAAAGTGGTTATCATTAAATTAAGGTCATTGAATCAGTTATCGATGTTTTAATAACTTTGTTTCACATGGATAGTTAACTACATTTGTGTGTATGGTTAACTTTGACTACCATGTGATTAATTAATCTATAAGGTTATTAATTGTAATAAGTGGTTAACTACACATAAATTTAATGTTAACATTGCATAGAAAGTGGTTATCAATAAATTAAGGTCACAAAATGGAAGTTCTATTGTCAATATTAACTCATTGTACACCATTTACTATTAATACAACTACATTCCAAAAAAATATAAAAGTTTCCCAACATTCAAATTGGAACTTGGTTTTCATCACTTTTGAGTCATTTTCTTTCTCTGATGATATGTCACCCAAGGTGTTTGAGTTACTACACTTTTCACATGCATCCTTGGATGGTTTTTAATTCATGTGCATATATTTGATGTTTGATTATTGACTATCTCTTCTAATTCGCCATCAACATGTAATTTACCTACAACATTTATGAACACGTCATTCAATGTGTAAACCTATAACATTGTTCAACAAATTATTTATAATGTTCAACTATACATAACTTACCAACATGAACGATACTCATACACTGATTCCAATCATCATTTTCATCAATAAATGTATTTTTTCTTCTTCTTCTTCACTTATACATAATGAAGGCGGTGCAATTGATGAACTTGGTTGTGATGTTGATTGCCTTATCATGTTAACTTCACCCTCTACTGCACATATCCTATCATCCAATTGCTTCTTTAGTGCAACTACCTTTTCATGTTCTTGCACAAGAGTTTCCAAATCTAACATACTTTCCGCCAATGGATAAAGCTTTTTGGTTGATTTTGCAATGCTTCTCAAATGACTTAATGTTTAACCTCTTCATTCATTGCATATAAATCTTCAATGATCTGTAAGTGGTAAAAAAATCCAGACAATTACTGAAAATCGAACAAATATTTCAATTGATAAAAAAATGACAACTAGTTATTTGTAAAAAGAACAATATAATTTATTTCACACTTACTAAATTATTACGAAATACTGCTACAATTTTAATCCCTCACTTGTTAATATTCTGCCAATTTAACAATCGAGGAAAGGACTTTAAATCAACTATATTTTTTCCATCACGTAAAGAGAGATGATCCAAAGTCCAAATCTACAATACAATCGCATTAAAGGTCACTCATTTGTATCCTCAACCTAAACACACTCTCCACCACTCCAACAGTAAAGGTTCTTTGAAAATGACCCAAGATTGAAACCTTAGCCTCCGTTCAGTTTCATCCAAATTTACTTTTAACTTATACTTCAGAACTTGCACATATGGTTTCCATCAATCCTTCCATGTGTGCCATTTCACCAACACCCTTCTACCAATATTCAATGTGCCTATCTCTAAATTATTTAGAACTTTCATTATGGCTTTTCCTCCTTTTTTTTATTGTTTACTTATGTCCAATTCCAATAAAAAAAATTGTTTTTAATCATGGACAATTAGTATTTGCTTCTTCCAGCAAGTAGACAACTAGATCTCTGTCTACACACTTCTCTTTTCCATCTAGTGCATCATATTTTAGACAAACATATCATAAAAAGATAAAAGGAAAGTATCAAAGCAATGTGAGTAGCTAGATAAAGCAAGATGCCACTCAGGTGTTTTGAAAGCCTTTACACATTGTTAACATATAAAAATAGAATTTTAAATTGTACCTACTCCTAACTATAGAGTACTAAACGTGTTAGTAAGTGAAAGATATCCACTTGGACACGGAATATATTATTAGTTATTATACTATCCCAATTTACAAAAGAATAAAACACTTCAAGTTATATCAACTGTAAAAGGAGAGTTACTTGCGTTAGGTGTGACCCAATATATTGTACTCCTTTAAGCACGCCTTTTAGAAATAAAATTTGTGATATAATTTAAAATTCTAGTAAGGGTCTAGTGATACAAAACAAAACATAGGAAGATAAGTTGGGAGATTGTTGTAATTTACCATTTTTTTTATCAATAATTTGTAGTACAAAAAGCCTAATTTATTTATTTATTTTCAATCCTTTAAAAGTAAATGATTGAAGCCTCTAATGCATTGGTGTTATTATGACTCATATTCTAATTATATGCACATAAAGAATATGGAACTGAAATTTTCAGGTGCATACAAGCAACGCAAACCCTACACAGGGTCCAGTAGGGGTCCATATCAAAATGTGGACACTCACCATATCCACATTTTGACACCATCTCATAAGGGGTTCCAAACCCTTACATTGGAGGTGCAAGCTCAAGTTCAACCCCTGCATGGGACTTCACAACCTCTCACTACCTTTAATTATGAGCTTATATGTTTGCCAAAAATCATTTTCAGGGCAAATTTACACAGTTGGCCCAATGACTCAAACATTGACATCTGATACTGAAAGCCCCATGGCCTTAAACAAGGATTGGAAACCAATAGCCCTTTGTGAGCAGAGTAAACAAACTTTAAACCCATTCACATTGATAGTGAAAATGGTTAACATTGATAGTGAAAATGGTTAACTATGTTTACTAATGCGACCTAATCATATTTGCATACTGAAAGCCCCATGGCCTCAAACAAGGATTGGAAACCAAGGAGTGACTATAAGCCCTCTATGAGCAGAGTAAACACTTTAAACCTATTCATATTTCTAGTGAAAATAATTAACATTGGTAGTGAAAATGGTTAATTATGTTTACTAATGCGACCTAATCATATTTGCATACTGAAAGCTACATGGCCTCAAATAAGGATTGGAAACCCAGGAGTGACTATAAGCCCTCTGTGAGCAGAGTAAACAAACTTTAAACCTATTCACATTTCTAATGAAAATGGTTAACATTGTTAGTGAAAATGGTTAACTATGTTTACTAATGCGACCTAATCATATTTGCATATTAAAAGCCCCATGGCCTCAAACAAGGATTGGAAACCAAAGAGTGACTATAAGCCCTCTGGGAGCAGAGTAAACAAACTTTAAACCTATTCACATTTCTAATGAAAATGGTTAACATTGTTTAGTGAAAATTGTTAACTATGTTTACTAATGCGACCTCATCATATCTTGTTAGAGAAGGAACAAACCCCATTAGAATAAGAAGGAACAAACCTCATATCAAATCAGAATACAAATTCATACAACAAACCCTATATCAAATTAGATAATGAATGCAGTATGAGACAGATCCAACCCTAACCTGAGAGAGATGAACCTCAACCAACGATTCACATAAACGTATGAGAACCTTAACCCCTATGATACAAAGAAACATATCAATAATGTGTATGTGTGCGACTGAGACGAACTTGAATACGAAGGTGCATGCGAAAGAGAGAGAAACTACCTGCTACGGCATGGACGACGTGCAGACGGTGGGTTGGGAGAACAATGATGGCTTCTTTGGAGAATGAAGATGGTACTGGGAGAGAAAGAGGAGCGCGCGAGAAAGAGGAATGAGAGAGAAAGAGAAGCGTGATAGAAAGAGGAACTAGAGAGAATGAGGAGCGCGAGAGAAAGAGGAACGAGAGAGAACGAGGAGCCCGGGAGAAAGATCGCAATTTCATATCACAATTTCCCAATTTGCCCCTTTATTTTATGTTTTCAATATTTTTTGAAAAAAAAGAAATTAAGTTTTTTTTTAATTTTAAAGTAAACAATTGATTGATTAAAAAATTACCTGTTAAGTGGGTGTCAAATGGGTGCGCGTACTGTTGAGCGATATGTGTATCACTGCTCTTTTTCATTTGCACTTCACAGTAATAGGACTCCTTACTATATGCTTTTCATCTGTCCAATGCAAATCCCCAAATTCATACTTTCTCCGCGTAGTTGCACTGCTTGCCGACACAATAACTTTGAGGCAGATTGACCATTTTGGGTCTTTTTTACGAACAAAATATCAATATGGGTCTGTTCCAAAACAATTTATCAGCATGGGTCTATTTTGACCATTGACCGGTAAAAATTGCAAGTTTAACTAGAAAATTTAAGGAGAACATGACATGTGTCAAAGAATATGACACGTATCATGTTCTCTTTAAATTTGGTAGTCAAACTTGCAATTTTGACTGGTCAATGGTCAAAACAAACCCATGCTGGTAAATTGTTTTGGAACAGACCCATATTAATATTTTGTTTACAAAAAAAACTCAAAATGGTCAATCACTCATAACTTTGAATGTCTTCTTTTCACCAATTTTCATGAAAGTCAAGGTATTTGGCACAACGGCAATGTTATATCCAGCTGGCAAGTGGATATTTGCAGTGTATGTGCTTGGTGGCCCAACATTTATGACTGTGCGAGTAATGGTTACAGGTTTTAAGTCAAGATTTGGCAATGTGATTGAAGGGTAGTTCAAGTCATTTACAGCATGTGGCTGACAAGATCAAAGGTAAACTTGCTGGTTCGAAAGGTGCAATGCTCTCTTTTATGGGCCGTGTAGAGCTGGTCAAATCTGTAGTTTATGGTTCTCTCCTTCATAGTTTCACGGTATATCCTTGGCCTATCTCTCTTATCAAGGATTTGGACGCTTGTGTTCGCAATTTCATATGGACAGTGGATATTTAGACCAGGAAGATGATTACGGTTGCCTGGAAATCAGTTTGCACTCCGCTGAAAGAGGGGGGATTGGGCATTAGATCCATGAGGACTGTTAATGAAGTTGCCATGCTTAAACTCTCTTGGAATATTTACTCAGGTAACAGCCAATTGGCCTCATTTCTTAAGGCTAGATTTCTATCTATTTCTAGAAAGCTGAGAAACTATGTGCAATCAGGTTGTTGGTAGGCTTTCAAGAAGAATTGGGCTTTCATCCAGCAGAATAGCATGTGGATTGTTGGGGATGGCAGTTCTATTAATTTCTAGAAAGATAACTGATTGGGCAAACCTCTAATAGATATGCTAAATATTCCTCAAAGTGGCCAAATGGAGCTGCAAGCTACGATTTCGTCGTTCATCCGTAACAACAATTGGGCCATCCCTCCTTCTTTCTCTGTGAGATTCCCAGAAATCACAACCAAGATTAATGATGTTATTATCCCAAATAATCCCAAAAAAGAAAAGCCTATCTGGTGCAATTCGGTGGAAGGGAACCTTTCTCTTAAGCAAGCTTATTTGTCCATGAATCCTCCTAATTCTTCTAATGCGTTGCTTGCTAAAATTTGGAGTCAGTATATTCCTCCTTCTAAGTCTTTCCTTCTTTGGAGACTTTTACACAAGAAAATGCCTACCGATGAAAACATGGCAGCTAAAGGTTTCAACAGTCTCATTTTGTAGCATCTGTTGTTCTAACCAGGAAACCTCTCACTATCTCTTTTTTGAGTGCGATCTTGTGAAGTCTCTTTGGAATTGGATTACAACGACTCTTAATTGCAAGCTTGATACAATTCAGAATATGCTGGTTAGTTGCTTTCAAACCAATAGTAAGCAATTAAGGGATATTCTTTTAACTGGCATTACAAACATGATTGTAGTAATTTGGTTTTGTCGCAATCAGGCTAGATTTTCTAGCAAATCTATCCCCATGACAGCTGCAAAGGCTCTTATTTACTCAGCTATTCATCTTATTAGGAACCTTTCAAAAGGTTGCTTGCGCCCTTCTATGCGGGAATTTCAGACCCTGAAGTTTTTTGCAATTGATGTCCATCCTCCAAAGGCTGAGTCCATAAAACTAGTGCAGTGGTATCCTCCCTTGCCATCTTGGGTAAAATGCAACTCTGATGGGGCAGCTAAAGGCAATCCTGGGCATGCAGGTTGTGGTGGTATTTTTCGAGACTCTTCGGGAGCTATTTTGGGTTGTTTTGCAGATTACTTGGGCATTGCAGATTCATTGCATGCAAAGCTTTTGGGAGCAATCTTTTCTATTGAATTTGCGGTGTCTAAAGGCTGGAAAAAGCTTTGGTTGGAATGTGATTCCATACTTGTGGTCAATGCCTTTTTAGGAGATTTTGGAGTTCCTTGGAAGCTTCGCAACAGGTGGTCTAATTGTCTTCTACTGATTCAACACTTGGATTTTAGGATCTCTCATATATATAGACAAGGAAATACTTGTGTAGATTCATTAGCTAACTATGGTATAGTTATTAAGTCTCCTTTTTGGTTTGATACAGTTCCTTCGTTTTGTTTGGAGGAATTTAACAGAAATAGAACAGGACTACCTTCTTATAGGTTTGTTTTTTGATTTGCCTTCATGGGTTTGGTTTGGTCCCCCATGTTTGTTTTTGTTTCTCTTTTTTTGTTAATATGATCCAGGCTATGCTGTCTGCAAGCCTTTTCTAAAAAAAAAATGTGCTTTTGAAATTGAGTGCAGAAATGAATTGTTGGTCGTATCCAGAAGCACATAAGAAGTTCAAGTAATCATTGAGGCTTAGATCATAAACAAGCCTTGGATCTATCGCAAGGTCGGGTTGAACATGTCCCGAACCATAAGCAAAGGCATCTGCCAGTGTATTATCAAAGGAAAATGCTGGAGAGTACGAATTCGTATAGTACGAAATCATATATATGGCAACCCACCGTGAACTATGTCAATTATCTTACTTTTTATTATTTCTAATATGATATTTATCCAATAATATTTTTACAAGTGGATTTTGTATTGCTTCGTGCAGGGAAGCTTTGTACCAAATAGCATTACTGATTATCAAATGCATCTTGTATTGGCCTGTTTGGGTTGTCACGTGTGGTTGCTGCAAGGATACATGCTTAATTGAGTTAGAATTTAGGAATTTTGGGGTAAGAAAGAAATAATAGACATGCACATATATTATACAAGTTAAACAAACATACACATATACTGCTTCTAAACTCAAATATAAACAAAAATACTTAATTTTAATTAAGAATGTTAGCTAAATTCATTTAATTTATTTAATTTCATATAAAAGGAACTACTATTATTGAAGAGATTATGCTCACATTTGAGTTAATTTAAGGATATTTTTTAAATAATAACATTAAATAGATTGAATTAGTTAAAATTTACTTATATTTCAATTTATCAAATTTGGGCATTTTTTGGCTTATATTTGAATCCGCAAGGAATATACAGTTACTAAGGTACATTTAATTTTAGTTAGAAATGAGAAAAATAAAGACTTAAATATGATTTTTGCCCCTCAATTTTGGGTCACTATTGGTATCCGTCTCCTAAATTTAAATTTATTTTTTTAGTCCTTCAATTAAAAAAAATTCTTTTTAGTCCCTTGTTGATTTTTGGTCGTTTGGATACTCAATTTTTGGCGATTTTTTTACTGGAGGAGGGACTAAATATAAAAAAGTATTTTTCAAAATTACGGACTAAAAAAAGTAAATTTAAATTTAGGAGACAAAAAACAACAACAACATAAATTTGAGGGACCAAAAACATATTTAAGCCAATAATAAATATAAGAGTTTACTACCAAAAAAACAATATAAGAGTTTACTACCAAAAAAACAATATAAGAGTTTAATTTTTATGTAAAAAATTTACACTGTCAACTAATAAAAAAAATTATGATAAATATTACTTTAAAGGTAATTATTACTTATTAAAATCAATAAACTTACTATATATGATAATTTATTATCAAATAATAGTGCAAATACCTTTATATTGTCAATGCATATACCATAGTTTAAATGTAAATCATTATATAATAGAATATGTTTATAGATTGAATTGTTAAATTTTAATTATATATTATTTTAACTATTTTTGTCAATTTTTCAATATTAAATAATCATAATAATAGAAGGGTTCTTGTTTTCACATATTTTAGAAATATATTACAGCTAATTTTGATGTATATTAATTTTTTATCCATAGATATCAAAAATAAGTATCAGGAATTTTACAATAATTCATGCACCTACTCAACCAATTGAGTTAGATCTCATTGTTTATGTGTATTAATTAAATATTATTATAAGATTTTATTAATATAATTTACCATTTTCATTTTATTTTATCAATAATGTACACATCTTAAGAAAATAATTAATCGTATAAATTATTATCATAAAATAATTAAAATATCTTATTTTATAAATGTTCATCTACTGGTGTATTTATTTCTTGCACTGCAATTTGTTATCCATTAAGGGTATTATGGGAAAAACAAAGTAACACTTTCTTCATATTTAAGTGACAAATAATTTGTATGTGTGTGAGAGAGAGAAGCACCTGTGGTCATGAGGGATTTGCTGATTTAATAGCTGCAGGACTCCAACTAGGATGAAGTGTTTTGAGAAGTCCAGCAATGCTCGCGACATGAGGGCAAGACATAGAAGTCCCTTGCAATACTGTTGGCACAAGAAGTTCTAGGAAATCAGAAAACGTAAAACAGAATTCATTCATCAGCAGCAGTATGTTGTGTTTCTGATACAAATATAGCTTACAAAAACAAAACATTAGTTGTTCCTACCAATCAGCTTAATGAGCGAGCTGCCCAACTTAATTACAAGACTTAAAACACACTCCAAATGTACAAGTCAACACACTAAGTCTGAAAATACATTAACTATACTGCATAAAGCATAAAATTAAATAACACACCAAAAAATTCTGCATAGTACATCGGAAATTCCAGCTGCATTAACACTCCTCCTTGAAATTTTTGATGGAGACTCCAAGCAAGCCTCTTAGTCTTTCAAATCTTGCTCTAGGTAGAGCTTTAGTCAGAATATCAGCAACTTGAACATCAGAATAACAATGAATTAGCTTGATCTCACAATTCTTAACAACCTCACAAAGAACATGAAACTTCACTTGAATGTGCTTGGTATTTCCATGCTGAACTGGAATTTCTGCAATGGCAATTACTGATTTGCTGTCACAATAAATCTCAGTAGCTTCTAACTGCTCTACTCCCAAATCAAATAGAATTTTCTTCAACGAAATAGCTTGGTTTGTTGCTGCAGCTATTGCAACATTCAGTAGTGGAATGAGCTACAATGTCTTGCTTCTTTGAGTTCCAAGAAAACATGCCAGAGCTGAAAGAAAAAACATAACCAATAGTGCTCTTCATGTCATCAAGGTTTCCAGCTCAATCACTGTCAACATAGCCAAATAAATTTCCATTTTCACTTGGCTTATACCAGATTCCAAGTTGAGTAGTGCCTTTCAAGTACCTAAGCACTCTCTTCGCTGCTGCAAATTGAATCACACTTGGACTATGCATAAATCTTGAGAGTAAGTTGGTTGCATACATGAGATCGGGTCTAGATGAAGTGAGATAAAGCAAACTTCCAATTAAACTTCTATAAAGAGAAGCATCCATTTTTTCAGCTCCATCATCCTTGGACAGTTTCAAATTCTGCACCAGAGGAGTTGGGACAGATTTGCAACTTTCCATTCTGAACTTTTTCAAAACTTCATGAGCATTTTGATTCAGAAAAATTCCATCTTCAGTTTGATGCACTTCCAAGCCTAGAAAATAATTCATTTCTCCTAAGCTAGACATCTGAAACTGATTCTACATCTCCTCCATAAGTTGCTACACTTCTTGTTGATTATTACTAGTCACTAGCAAATCATCAACATACAAAGAAACAATTAAAGAGCCACCATCTAGCAACCTTTTCACATAAAGAGTTGCATCATTTTCACTCCTCCTGAAACCTTGACTGCAAAAATAGCCATCAATTCTGTTGTACCAAGCTCTAGGAGCTTGTTACAATCCATACAAAGCTTTATGAAGCTTATACACCTTGTCTTCACTTCCTTTCACAACAAAACCTTCAGGTTGAGCTACATAAATTTCTTCCGTCAAGTTCCCATTTAAGAATGCAGATTTGACATCTAAATGCCAAATTTTCCATTTCATTTAAGCTACCAAAGCTACAAGAATGCGAATAGTATCCATTCTTGCAACTGGAGCAAATGTTTCTACATAATCAATTCCTGGCTGTTGAGCATAGCCTTTAACAACAAGTCTGGCCTTGTATTTGCTAATGGATCCATTAGGATTCAACTTCACCTTATAGACCCATTTAACTCCAATAGCATTTTTGTCCTCTGGTTTGTCAACCAGCTGCCATGTCTTGTTGTCTTCAATGGTGGTGATCTCCTCCTTCATAGCTTGGTTCCATTCTTCAACCTTACTAGCTTCTTCAAAGCTGGTAGGTTCAACTACAGCAACATTACATCTATGATAAATTTTTGAAAGAGGTCTAGTGCCTCTCACAGCAAAATCATCATCAACCTCTCCTCCTTGATCTTCAACGGTGCTCTCCAAAGAAGGCAAAACTGCATGCCTTTCCATTTGAGAAGTCTCCCAATTCCAAAAAGAATCTTCATCCACCTTCACATCTCTACTAACAAAAACTTTGCTTGAATCAATTCCATAGACTTTATAGCCCTTAGACTTTGATCTATAGCCTATTAAAATTCCTTTTTCAGCTTTTTCATCCAATTTGCTTCTTTTCACATCTGGTACATGACTGTAACAAGGTGAACCAAACACTTTTAGATGTCTACTAGATGGTTTAATTCCTCCCCAGGCTTCAATGGGTGTCTTCCCTTCTACTGCTCTTGTAGGAAGTCTATTTTGGAGGTAGACAGCTGTGTTTACAGCTTCTGCCAAAAAAGACTTTGGTATTTTCTTCTAAAAAATCATGCATCTAGCAATCTCAAGGACTGATATGTTTTTCCTCTCTGCCACTCCATTTTGTTAAGGTGAATACCTCATTGTAAGTTGGCGTTTAACTCCTAAATCTTCACAAAATGCATTAAATTCAGCAGAGGTATACTCCTTCCCATTGTCGGTTCTGAGTTTCTTCAAAAAATAACCACTTTCAGCTTCAACAAGGGCTTTAAACTTCTTGAAAATAGAAAAAAAAAACTTCATATTTCTGTTTAAGAAAGCAAAACCCAAGTCATTCTTGTAAAATCATCTATGAAGAGAATAAAATACTTTTTGCCATTGAGTGAAGTAGTTTTCATAGGTCCACAAACATCAGAGTGCACCAACTCAAGCTTTTCACTTGCTGTCCATGTAGATGAACATGGAAAAGGCAATCTATGTTGCTTACCAAGTTGACAGCCTTCACATATTTCTGAAGAAACTTGAATATTTGGCAAATCTTTGACTAACTTATGCTTTTGAGCAAATTGAATGGATCTCAGATTAAAGTGACCAAACCTCTTGTGCCATAGCTTAAAATCAAGTTCAGTCTTGCTAATATTGCACTCATGTTCAGAAATTAAATTCCAATTAACAGGAAAACTTCTTTTTTTCATTTCTACTTCAAATAATTCATTACCATCAACATTAGTATCTACACAACTTTTTTCTTTAAACAACAAGCAATAACCACTTTGTATCATTTGACCCACACTCAATAGGTTTTGATCGAGTTCAGGCACTAAAAGAACATCAGAAATATGCTTGATACCTGTTGCAGTATGAATTCCCACAACTCCTTTACCAGTGATGGCAAGTTTGTCTCCATTTCCAATCTTTACCGATCCTCCAGTGGGTTTCAGCTCAGAAAAAAATTCTAGCATGCTTGTCATGTGTTGAGTGCAGCCACTGTCAATAAACCATGTATTTTCATCCTCCAAACTCCTTATAGTCTTGGCCATGAACAATAGATCTTCATCATTTTCAGCTTTAGTAACATTTGCCTTTTAAGTGGTCTGATTTTGCTGATTTTGCTGCTGCTGTTTCAGCTTACAGAACCTCTCAATGTGGCCATTTTGTTTGCAATACCTGCATTGGATAGGTGGTGGTGTCTTCCCTTTGTACCAGCAACCACTCTCCTTGTGGCTGGTTCTCTTGTAAATTCCACACTTTGGAAAATTTTCTCTTCTCTTTGGATCATTTCCAGAGTGTTCTCCAACATATTTCTTCTCTCCTTTTGCTGCTACAGCCTTCCCTTTGTGTTTGACTTGTAGAGCACTTTCTGTTGCCTCTCCTGTCTGAGAAGCCTCCGCTGTTCTTGAGCTTGAAGAGCATTTATAAGCTCCGTCAACCTTATCTTAGAGAGATCCTTTGACTCTTCAAGTGAAGAAATCTTGGATTCAAACCTCTCGGGTAAGACAACCAAGACTTTCTCAACTATTCTGCTGTCTGGAAATTTCTCCCCCATCAATCTCATCTGATTCACAACCTTCATCAATCTGGTCATGAAATCTATGAAGTTTTCAGCCTCATTCATCTTCAAGGCTTCAAACTCTCTTTTGAGGTTGAGAGCTTGCATTTGCTTAGTCCTCTCATTTCCAAAAAACTCTTCTTCAAGCTTCTCCCAAACTTCCTTTGCTGTGTACAAGTTTGAGATTCTCATAAAAACATCATCATCCACAGCTGAATGCAAGATGGTAAGAGCCTTTTCTCTTTTGGAAACTTGCTCATTGTGAACTCTCATATGAGCAACAGTGGAATTTTCTTCCAAAAATGGTGGTTCAGCTGTCTCCACTGCTTCCCAAAGATCATAAGCTTTTAACTGAGTTCTCATCTTCATAGCCCAAATTTCGTAGTTCTTTCCTGTGAATACAGGAGGTGCTGGTAGTGAGACATTATTGGAAGCCATGTAGAAGGTTGGATATTCTGAAAACAGATTGGGTTTTTTATTTTCTCTCCTCTCTGTTTTCTGGTTTCTGTTTCTGGTTTTCTCTCTTCTCTCAGGTTCTCTCACAGTCCCTCAAGATCAAAATAGCTCTAGATACCAATTGTTGGCACAAGAAGTTCTAGGCAGAAAACGTAAAACAGAATTCATTCATACAGCAGTTGTATGCTGTGTTTCTGATACAAATATAGCTTATAAAAACAGAACATTGGTTGTTCCTACCAATCAGCTTAATGAGCCAGCTGCCCAACTTAATTACAAGACTTAAAACACACTCCAAAGGTACAAGTCAACACACTAAGTCTGAAAATACATTAACTATACTGCATAAAGCATAAAATTAAATAACACATAAGAAAATTCTGCATAGTACATCAGAAATTCCAGCTGCATTAACAAATACATTGAATGGAAACCCACAATGAGCATTATTAGCAAGTCAGATGCACTCGCGAATAGTGGATATGCAGCAAGTATGTTCACACCAGGCGTAGTTACATCAGGCTGAAACAAAAAAGAAAGGAGTATGTATAGTTGATAACAAATCCAAAAACGCCAAAGGAGATTGGTCATCATGTTAGTCCGCAAGATAAAAAATGTATACAAGGATACTCTCGAGTGGGAGGTCTCTAGTTCAAATTCTGTAAAAAAAAAAAAAAAGTTTTAAATAACTTTTAAGTCTTTAATAAATTTTCAAATTTCATTTTAGGTCTCTGATAAATTTTGTTGTTGTTTTGGATCTTGATATATCAAAATTTTTGTTTTAAGTCCCTACCGTCAGTTAAGTGATAAAGTGCGAATAAAAAGTGAATTTTTAAATTCTTTTTAGATTTAAAAATTGAGAAAAAAATAAAAACAAAAATAAAAGCATGTCATCTTCATACGTATCACCCATGTCAGCATCTTACAAATACATTAGTTCCATGTGTACCAACCATATCAGCAATTCATTGACACATCAGCAATACCACCTAATAATTTCTAGGCTTAAATGCAATTTTGGTCCCATATTTTTAAAAATCTGCAATTTTGTTCCTCCTATTTTAAAATAGAGATATTTAGTCCCTCTATTTTTCAAAATCCACAATTTTCGTCTCATATTTTAAAATAGAGACATTTAGTCATTTACTTTTGTAAAATTCGCGATTTTTGTCATTCCATCAAATTCAAAGCGTTGACCGGTAAGAAATTAACTTGATGTGACCCAAATTTAGTGACGTGACCCAAATTTAGTGACGTGACATGAGATTATTTGTCTAATCCACGTGTCATAGTCAACATTAATTTTTTAACAATCAATGTTTTCAATTTAGCGGAAGGACCAAAATCGCAAATTTTACAAAACTGAGGAACTAAGTGTCTCTATTTTAAAATAAGGGACCAAAATTATGGATTTTAAAAAATAAATGGACTAAATGTCTCTATTTTAAAATATAAGGACCTAAATTGCAGATTTTGAAAAATATGGGAAATAAAATTACATTTAAACCTAATTTCTATTATACCCAAACTAAACACACTTCAATTAGAAGACGATGATACCGTGCTTTGTTGATTGTTGTTAATGGTTAAATTACTACTAAAACCCCTGTCTGTTGTGCTAGCAGCAATTGTGAAGACCCATGGAGCCACATTGAGAACAGATCCAGGCGTTGGTCCATCATTCCCTGCGGAGGCAACTAAAAGTCTGTTTCTAGAAATTGCATGGAAACCTCATCTCTGAATATTCCTTCTGGAGTCACAACATAGCTGCCACCAGCAGAAAGATTGATGATATCAACACCATCGTCTATGGCTTGGTCAATAGCTGCCAACACATCCGCGCCATAACAACTAGCTGCATCGGTTGGAGACCAACACACTTTGTAAGCCGCAACTCGTGTTCTTGGGGACCCACCCTTTGCAGTGCCATTGCCAACTGCAAATACACTCGCGCCAGGGACAAAATTGCCCCCAGCGGTTGATAGAGTATGGGAACCATGCCCCACAAAATCACGCGCTGTTTGTAGCGAACTAGCGATGGATGAAGTTGGCCGTTATATACCTCGAAGGCTTCTATTATCAATAAAAAAAGAGAATCCTTCTATGAGATATGTCATTCTTTCATTAAATTTTTTCACTCCAAAACTTTTCTTTATTTCTTTCTTTTTTACCTTTTTGTGTTTTTTTTTTTCTATTTCTTTTACTAATATAATAACCCGTGTAATACACAAAAGTATATTAAGATTATCAATATATAACAAATTTAAGATAAATTTATTATATAAAAATATTAATAATATGTCAATATTTTCTTACATCATATTATAAATTTATATTATATCTTATTGAGTATTATCTATTTAATTTTAAATTGCGTTGTCAAATAGGAAATAATAGTGTTTTAAATTAATAATGGAACTGCTTTAAAAAAATTAATAATAGAAATAAAAAATAATATTATATACTATATATATATATATATATAATTATAAACATTATATGAATAAAATTATATTAATTTATAATTATTACTAAAAAATTATCAACATAATTTTAACATTAACTTTAATTCATATATAATATTCTATCCTTATATGAAATTATGTCCATGTTTTTTTAAAATTAAATCATTATAATATTATATTCTAAATATATATTTTAAATTATAAACATTATACTAAAAAAATTATATTAATATATAATTACTATTAAAAAAATTTCAACATAATTTTAACATTAATTTTACTTCCTATATAATATTCAATCCTTTACTTATACACACACACACACACATTGGCACTTCCAAATTCATATTAAATATATCTATTTTTTAATTAAATCCAAATTTTATTTTGAGTTTAAATGGTATATTGACAATAATATAAACTCATGTTGATGGAAGGGAAGATAAAAATTACATAATAACAACTATTATTCAATTATCATTGATGATCATCTTGAAGTAAATGATATTTGATTTCATGTGTCAAAAATTAAGTGTCTTATGTGCCCTTAACCCTTGTAGAAAAATTCAATGACCTACAAAGTGAAATCCTACTCAATGCATGTGATTATTATTGCACATATTTATTCTTTTTCATTTTGTACACATTTCTATTTATTTTTAACATCATATTATTGCTCATTAATTATAAATCTTAATTATTTAGGTAGATTTATAAATACCCATATATACCACTTATAGGCATAAATTTTTCTTAAAAAAAACTATAATTGCTTTAAATAACCAAATCATTCAACAATTACTTAATAAAAAAGGTTACAAAACTTAATCCTTAACCATTGGCAAATAAAAGCACACTTAAATTCAATTACTCAAACATAGGTAAAATGAATCCCCTTCTAAGAAAACTGCATAATGTCATTTATAAATTTGTGATTTGTTATAAATTTGAAAGCATTTTAAAAGAAGTAAAAGTTTTCACAATTAATTCTTCCAACAATTAAAATTAATTTTCACAAATTTTCAAAATAAAAGTTTCAAATGACTACACTATATTAATTTGTATTTTCATTATCAATAAACTAAAATTTTAAATACTTTTTAAAATAAATAATTTTTCATTGTTGTAAATTCAAAAATTAATTTCACTAATATGTATTATTAAAGTCTATTTTTTTCATTTTGATACTCATAATAATTTAGCAAATTACATATCAAAATTAGCAACTAATTTTCATTTAATTACTAATTCAGAACTAATTTTGTTTAATTAAACTAATTAATTGCACTTAATTTATTTATTTGCATAAATATTAAATTACCACTTTATCTTTAATTTGGGCCTATGCAATTTGCTACATGAATACATTCTCTTATTTTTAATTTTTTTAATTGATTATCCAGATAAAAAAAAATTAAGAATGAAAAATAATATATTTTTATTTTCTAATTGATTATCTTGCAAAGATCTTTTATTTTTAAAATTATTTTAATTAATTTTATTCTTGTTAATTAACATTAAATATGGAGAAATATGTTCAAATCATAATTAATTCTTTCATCAATAAAAAATAATTTATAAACATTTCTAAATTAAATTTTTTGAATGACTACATATTTTTTATATTAATTTATAATTTCATTATAAATAAACTAAAATTTTAAATACTTTTTAGTATTTTTTATATTTTATATGTATTTTCAAATTCGTGTAAATATATTAAAATTTTACTAATATAAACTTATAGCAATGGGGTGCAGCTCAGTTGATTGTACAGGGTGCGTGATTTATTGTAAACTAGTACGTGCCTATGATTCCTAAGATAAAAAAGTTGTTTACCTATTTTTAAACTCAGAAAAATTAATTAGAAAATTATATGTCATATTTAACAATTAATTATGATCATTCAATTACTGATTAGGCACTAATTATTTTTTTAATTATGATCATTCAATTTCCTAAATAAAAAAATTACTATCATTCAATTATTGATTAGGAACTAATTTCACTTATTTACTATTAATTTAGGCCCAAAAATTTGATACAGACTAACTTTCTCTTATTTTTAATTTTTTGAAATTGATTATCCAAATAAAAGATTCTAATATGCTTCATATTATTAATCATCATGCAAAATAATATATTAAAATTTTTTAACTGAATATTTGTCAATGATCTTTATTTTTTAAATTATTTATATTAATCCTAAAAATTTATAATTAACTTTAAATATAGAGATATGTAGTCAAATCATAGCTAATTCTGTCATTGATTAAAATTAATTTTCACAAATTTCTGAAATAAAAGTTTCGAATGATTGCAGTATATTAATTTATATTTTCATTGTCAATAAACTAAAATTTTAAACATATAATTTTTCTTACTTGTAAATTCAACAATTAATTTCACTAATATATATTATTAAATATTATTTTTTCATTTTGATACTCATAATAATGTAGTAAATTACATATCAGAATTAACAAATAATTTCCATTTAATAATTTATTATGAACTAATTTTGATTAATTAAACTGATTAATTTCACTTAATTGTCTTATTTAGATAAATATTAAATTACCACCTTATCTTTAATTTGAGCCCGTGTAATTTGTTGTAGACTACATTCTCTTATTTCTAATTTTTTTAATTATCCTGCAAAGATATTTGATTTTTAAAATTATTTTAATTAATGCTATTTTTTAATTAGCAGTAAATATAGAGATATATATTCAAATAATAACTAATTCTTGCATCAATAAAAATTAACTTTTAAAACTTTGTAAATTAAAATTTTTGAGTGACCACATATTTTATAGTTAGAATATATAACCATTGTAATTATCCTAATAATTTATAATTATGATTTTTATTATTAAAAAATAAAAATGAAACACATAAATAACTAATACAAAGGTGAGGCTGAACTCCTCCTAATATTCAAATTTAAATACAACATACCTAAAATATATACCAAATTTAATCATTATAAAAAAACAAAATAGAAATTAAATATATATAAAAATATGAGTAAAAATTTAATTACAAAATATTATTTTTATGACATAATTTGTTTCTTCATCTCATGCCACTTTCTATTTATTCTACACTATGATTTTTTCAAATGCTCAACCTGCAAGGACATCGGATAAAAAAAAATTGCAAGGACATTTCAAATTACCACATTTTTTTACCATGAATTCAATAAACATAAACAAAACAACAAACTACAAAATAAAAATCACTACTTGAAATTAACTCCTTTTAATATTAATCAATAAGATATGATTTTATGTCTCACTCAGTATGAATATATATACATTAATGGTTGGGATTCAACAACCAGTTTTACCACAATGTATCTCATCTACACTAACCCTTCAACAACCAATTTTACCACAATGTATTTATATTTATATTAATAGATAACAACAAAATCCATAGTTTAAGTTTCATCCAAATCAAGAGTAATTAACTTAATTAAGCGCAAAATCAAGAGCAATTACCTTAATTACATATATTTATATTTATATTAATTTATATTTATATATTAATTACATTAATTATTATATATTTATATTTATATTGATATTTATTATATACATTTATATATTCAATTAATCAAATTGTGCATTCTATTTTTAATTGTTTATGCAAATTTATTTGAGAGAATTTCTAATTAGTGTTATTGATTATTTCCTCTTGTGGTTAATGCCGATTGATTAATTTTAATTTCGGAAATGATTTTGAATTAATTTTTGTTTCTAATAAATTAATGAGACTTAAATGTATTTGAATTTGAATTTGGTTCGTAACTGAACCAAACAATTCTGAAGCATGAAATAATGACATGTGTTATCCAATGCTTGAGAAGTAACCTTGTTTCGTCACGTGTTTTCCAAAGCTATTTTTGGATTCGTAAATTTTATATATATTGATTCTTTTCTATTGCCATTGTCACTATTTTTAAGCATGTACTATTTTATACTTATTTATAGATTTATATCATTATATTAATTATATTTTTTATACTAATATTTTATATCTTTTATTTATAAAAATTTATATTCTTGAAATATTTAATATAATAATATGCTCAATATTACATATAAATATGTTATTATTTATATTAAATCAATGATAAATTTACATAATTACTTATCCAAATTAATTATAATTTTATAAGTAAAATTTATATTAATCTATTCTATTTATCTATAAGAAATGAGAACTTTTGCCATGACACATGTCACTCTCATTAAAAAAAAATCCTTCAAAACTTCGTTTTCTTTCTTTCTTTTTCTTTTACCTTTTTGTGTTTTTTTCCCTTTTCTATTTCTTTTTACTTTCCTATTATCTATATAAGGTTTTGCTAATTAATATATATATATATATATATATATATATATATGATAATGATAAAATCATTTACATAAATACATAATAAATATATTCAAATTAATTTATTAATTATATTTTTATTATAAATAATTTTTAAGTTACTTCTTCAATATTAAAATCATTTTTTAACAATGTTTTTTAAATTCAAACATGCATAATTTTTAATGAGATATCTTCTTCATATAATATTTTCAATAAGATATTTTATTTTTTAACTTATACGAGTAAAATGAATTTTAATTACATTTATACTATAGATATTTTTAATTTGTTTCATTGCCAACACGTAAATATAATATTTTATATATAATATATAATTATCTATTATCTATAAGAAAAGAGAATCCTTCTATAACACATGTCACTCATTAAATTTTTTTCCTCCAAAACTTCTCTCTCTTTCTTTCTTTCTTTTTTACCTTTGTGTGTTTCTTTTATTTTCTTTTTCTATTTCTTTTATTCTTTTCAATTGTCATTGTCACTATTTTTTAGCATGTACTATTTTATACTTATTTAAAGATTTATATCATTATATTAATTATATTTTTTTATTATATTAATGTTTTACATCTTTTATTTATAAAAAATCATATTTTTGAAATATTTAATATAATAATATGCTCAATATTACATAGAAATATGTTATTATTTATATTAAAATAATGATAATTTTACATAATTATTTATCCAAATTAATTATAATTTTATAAGTAAAATTTATATTAATCTATTCTATTTATCTATAAGAAAGGAGAACTTTTGCCAGGACACATGTCACTCTCTCATTAATTTTTTTCCTTCAAAACTTCACTTTTTTTTTTTTTTCTTTTACCTTTTTGTGTTTTTTTTTTAATTTTCTTTTTCTGTTTCTTTTTTCTTTCCTATTATCTATATAAGGTTTTGTTGATATATATATATATATATATATATATATATATATATATATATATATATATATATATATATATATGATAATGTTAAAATAATTTACATAAAAACATAATAAATATTTTCAAATTAATTTATTAAATATATTTTTATTATAAATAATTTTAAGTTACTTCTTCAATATTAAAATCATTTTTTAACAACGTTTTTAAATTCAAACACAAATAATTTTTAATAAGATATCTTCTTCATATAATATTTTCAATAAGATATTTTATTTTTTAACTTATACGAGTAAAATGAATTTTAATTATATTTATATTACAAATATTTTTAATTTGTTTCTTTGCCAACACGTAAATATAATATTTTATATGTAATATATAATTACTTCATATATTGTATAAATACACTTTTATCTATATATCTAAAAGAAAAAGAGAAGTGAGAACCCTCACCTGGACACATGTCACTCTCTCATACAAAATTTTCCCTCCGAAACTTCTCTTTCTTTCCAACTTTTTTCTCATTCTTAATTTTTTTTTTACCTTTTTGTGATTTTTTTTTCATTTTTTTATTCTTTTTTCCTTTTTCTATTATCTACATAAGGAAATTTGGTCCTTGCTATTCTCATTATTGTTTTATATCTTTTATTTATAAAACATTATATTCTTGAAATATTTAATATAATAATATGCTCAATATTACATAAAAATATGTTATTATTTATATTAAATGAATGATAAATTTATATAATTACTTCAAATTAATTATAATTTAATAAATAAATTTACAATATATTACTGTTTTATGTCTTTTATTTATCTATTATCTATAAGAAAAGAGAACTCTTCTATGATACATGTCACTCTGTAAATAAATTTTTTCCCTCCAAAACTTCTCTTTCTTTCTTTCTTTCTTTCTTTTTTTACCTTTTTGTGTTTCTTTTATTTTCTTTTTCTATTTCTTTTATTCTTTTCTATTGCCAATGTCACTATTTTTAAGCATGTACTATTTTATACTTATTTATAGATTTATATCATTATATTAATTATATTTTTTTATTATATTAATGTTTTATATCTTTTATTTATAAAATTTATATTCTTGAAATATTTAATATAATAATATGCTCAATATTACATATAAATATGTTATTATTTATATTAAATTAATGATAAATTTACATAATTACTTATTCAAATTAATTATAATTTTATAAGTAAAATTTATATTAATCTATTCTATTTATCTATAAGAAAGGAGAACTTTTGCTAGGACACATGTCACTCTCTCATTAAATATTTTTTTCCTTCAAAACTTCATTTTTTTTTTCTTTTACCTTTTTGTGTCTTTTTGTTTATTTTCTTTTTCTGTTCCTTTTTTCTTTCCTATTATCTATATAAGGTTTTGTTGATTAATATATATATATATATATATATATATATATATATATATATATATATATGATAATGTTAAAATCATTTACATAAATAAATAATAAATATTTTTTTCATTTTTTATTCTTTTTTCCTTTTTCTTTTATCTAGATAAGGAAATTTGGTCCTTGCTATTGTCAGTATTTTGTAACATGTACTATTTTATACTTTTTATAGATCTATGTCATTATATTATTTATATTTTTATTATATTATTGTTTTATATCTTTTATTTATAAAAAATTATATTCTTGAAATATTTAATATAATAATATGCTCAATATTACATAAAAATATGTTATTATTTATATTAAATGAATGACAAATTTATATAATTACTTCAAATTAATTATAATTTAATAAATAAATTTACAATATTGTTTTATGTCTTTTATTTATCTATTATCTATAAGAAAAGAGAACCCTTCTATGATACATGTCACTCTCATTAAATTTTTTCCCTCCCAAACTTCTCTTTCTTTCTTTCTTTCTTTCTTTCTTTCTTTCTTTTTTACCTTTTTGTGTTTCTTTTATTTTCTTTTTCTATTTCTTTTATTCTTTTCTATTGCCATCGTCACCATTTTTAAGCATGTACTATTTTATACTTATTTATAGATTTAAATCATTATATTATTATATTTTTTTATTATATTAATGGTTTATATCTTTTATTTATAAAAAAATATATTCTTGAAATATTTAATATAATAATATGCTCAATATTACAAATAAATATGTTATTATTTATATTAAATTAATGATAAATTTACATAATTACTTATTCAAATTAATTATAATTTTATAAGTAAAATTTATATTAATCTATTCTATTTATCTATAAGAAAGGAGAACTTTTGCTAGGACTCATGTCACTCTCTCATTAAATTTTTTTCCTTCAAAACTTCATTTTTTTTTCTTTTACCTTTTTGTGTCTTTTTGTTTATTTTCTTTTTCTCTTTCTTTTTTCTTTCCTATTATCTATATAAGGTTTTGTTGATTAATATATATATATATATATATATATATATATATGATAATGTTAAAATCATTTACATAAATACATAATAAATATTTATATCATTATATTATTTATATTTTTATTATATTATTGTTTTATATCTTTTATTTATAAAAATTTATATTCTTGAAATATTTAATATAATAATATGCTCAATATTACATAAAAATATTTTATTATTTATATTAAATGAATGATAAATTTATATAATTGCTTCAAATTAATTATAATTTAATAAATAAGTTTACAATATATTACTGTTTTATGTCTTTTATTTATAAAAATATATATTCTATAATTTATATTAGCACTTATAAAAACAAAAAAAAATTATTGTAGTTTTGTTGACATGTTATTAAATTTTTCTTGAAATGTTATTTATACTTTTCGATGATGATTCTCTGAAATGTTCTATTATTCCCTCTCTATTCTGATGTGACATTTCATTTAAAAATTCAAAAAGTGTATCACAGGGGACATAAAAGCTTCTCTCTGTAGGAACCGTACAAGTAGTGGAGGCACTGCATTTACTGTTGTCTCCTCCATCTCTCCACCCCAAGCTGACACGTAGCAATACCCATATGATTGTGAGAGAACGGTTATTGGCAAAGGCATAGATCCCACAACGGATATCTTCACCAAGCTGCCTATAAATAGAGGAACAAGCTCATGAATTCAACAATGAAGGATTCAAGTTTTTCAAAGAGTTGTAACTCTGCCAAATCGATTGAACGACCTACGCTTGTGCAAAAAGAGCAATCTACTTAGCTTTGCTAAGTTATTCTATGTATTCGAGTTATATTGTAATATCCTCTCTGTGAGAGTTATCTATTTAACTTGTACTCAAACAATTTCTATTTGGAAAGCCAGGAATGGCTTAGTGACAAAGAATACTTGAGTGTTCTTTAATCTCAGGGGGAGATTAAAGGTGTGCCATAAGAGGTCTAGAGAATACTTGTAGCCAAGAGTGGCAGGGTATATAAAATACTTGTTTGTAATCAGAATTTGATTAGTAGAACCCTTCAAAGGTTTTTGAAGGAGAACTGGACGTAGCTCAAGCTGAGTGAACTAGTATAAACTAAGTGTTTTTACTCTATCGCTTCCAAGCTTACTTGCTATTCTCTTAAGTTATTTCTTCACACTGTGCGCACAAGTTTCTTCATATCTTATTTGCGAAAATAATTTATTTGCGCTTGGACGTTAACAAGAAAACGCAGTTTTACGGAACTGTCATTTTAACAATTGGACGATACATGTGATATTTTGTTTTACAAGTCCCTTGTGAAAGATAGTTTATCTCCATCTTTGCGAAAAAGTTTATAAAGCTGATAACTACACACTATTCAACCCCCTCTTCTAGTGTGAATCTCTACATTTCAAATGAAAACTTGTAGTTCGATGATTCTATTGAAAAGGGGAGGTGGATGTCAAGGGTGTAGTCCTAACACGTAACTCCTCTAAATCAGCAACACGATAAGAGAGGTTTAGGTTAGCAAAATATGAATTGATTATGATAATTTCATCATTGCAGTAATGAAAACAAGTAGTAGATATATGGAAGAAGCATATCTCTTATGCAGCTTTCATTAACCATAATTTATGACCCGTTTTTAGGCAAAATAACGGTTAATTTTGAGCAATTTGGATTGACAATCATGTACACTTTTGAAGGTATGGCATGGACTATGCGGTAGGGCTACTCTTGTTTTTCATGGACAATCACCAAATCTTGTGATAGTTCAGTTCAGTTTTCAGTATAAAAACCAGTTCACTGAACCTGTAAAATAGTTCAGTTGAGTTCAGGATTGAAATGAAATAGTTCAATTTAGTTCTTTTGAATTATTTTTCAGTTCAATTTAGTTCAGTTCAGTTTTTTCTACTGAACTAAACTATGAACAGTCCTAGAAACAGGTACTTCATCTCCTCCTTCGTCCTCCATTCTACAATGAAGATAAACAAACATTGATCCATTGTTTTTGTGTGTTAGCTATGCTTCATTTCCATGCACTATTCATTTGGTATCCCTGTAGTAGCTTTAATTTATATTTTATAAGATTGTGCAGTAAAAGAGAATAAAAGGAAAATATGATTGCACACTCGAGAGTTGACAACTTAGGTGTGTTTGATTTGGGGTTTGGGGCTAGGTGTTTTGAATATGTGTCGTTTGGGTTATGTGTTGGAAAAGGGTTTAGATTCTGGGGTTTTGGTGCTGTTTGAAACGGAACTTAGAATGATGGATGGGGCTAGTGCTACAGTGATTTCATGGTTGGTGAGGGGTTCACGATGGTGTTTTACAGGCTTACTAGCATGGAATTGGTTTAGTTTGGACGATAGTGGTGATTCTGGCTTAGGTTTGGCTCACAAATAGGTAAGGCAAATTTGATTTAGTTTTGGTTTGAAAGCCAAAAGCTCACAACACATACACTTGCTTGTATGTTATTCACTTTGTCTTTGATTGATTAGTGTATTCATTTTATTTCTTCATATGATTGCAACAGGTCCAATGCTCAATACACAACAAACAAAGGAAAAAAAACATAACAAGTATAACTTATAACAGAGGAAACAGAGACACCCCAAAAGGAAAAGAGCAACAAATTTTACATTATGAGCACTACTAATGAACAAAGCTTGAGACTTCTATCAAATGCATAAGTTACCTTCACACTTATACTCCAACAATCTCCCCCTCAAGTGTGAGTCTCTTCCATATGGTAACTCCCGCTCAAGCGGAAGCCATTTTCACCACGAATATCCAATGATGGCGCCTGCCAGGAAGACTTTCAATACAAGGGATCCCATGTCCATGCCTGGATCCATCACCAACACCACAATACTCGTCTGAGTCGGTCACCTGGTCGATCCATCGGCTCTGATACCAATTGTTGTGCGTCGGAGGGGGATAAAACACCGGGAAGATCTACACCAATAGGCTACGAGCATACCACGTAAGTGAACTTGATCCCACCTTTAACCCAAAACCTTAAGACATTAGGTTTGTGGGTCTTCCTCACTTATATGTTATTCAACTTTCTCATTCCTCCGCAATGTGAGACTTCACCTTCACACTTGTACTCCAACATATTGAATCCCAGACTTTTTCATTTTTTTAATCAAACTATACCACTTGTTTGCTGTAAAATACATATCTTCCCTTTTAATAAGAATATATATAATGTCCATATGTACAACGTGTAAGGATTGCCATAAATTATAATGTCTCTCTCTGTCTCTAACAATATAAATTCTAAAAAAAAAACTCATTTTTTCTCAACTTGGTTCAGTTGAGTTCAAGAGTATTGAATCACTCATCACAGTTTGATTTTATAAAACTGAACTTAAAAAAGCAATTCAATTCAATTTTCATAAAAATAGTTCAATTTTTTTATAGTATAGTTCAGTACAGTTATCAAATAGTTTGGTTCAAAACAATTTTTTGAACACCCCTACCTGTTTCCACGCAAAGAGTTTGATCTGAGACGAGCACTTCCACAATATCGTTTAGAAGAGACAGTGAGAGTCCTGTTCACACGAGCCGATAGAATCATTATCAGAGATACAATTCTTATCCAAATATTTATTTATGGCAGCTGCATACCTTTTTAGTATTTTATCAGTTACAATCTGAATTCAACTATTCAAGACTAGTAGTGGGCTTTTTTATCTGACATGTAGGCATGGCAACTTAACCCGAGCCCGCGGGTACTCGTCCGACCCCGCCCCGAATTTGATGGAGGAAATATGCTTTGACCGGGGTCAGGTTCGGGTTTTCCCCGACTAGTGAAGTCGGGTTTGGGTATGTAAGTCCCCCCCCCCCCCCCCCCCCCCCCCCCCTTGGTCCCCGAAACCGCCACCAGTCCACATCATAAGATTAATCACTCTAACCCCCCCCCCCCTGGTCCCCGAAACCGCCACCAGTCCACATCATAAGATTAATCACTCTAATTGGAGGTGAATGTGGGATCTAATTAAGTGAATCTTTTATTTCTTTCTTACTCAAAATATATTATTTTACACGACACAATCAAGATATATTTTATTTTTATAAAAATTCATCTTTTTCCTAAAAAGCTCTATCGGGATTAGATTTGCCAACAATTACATAGTCCTTAATATGTGACTTGTATTTGAACGCATATATAAGATTTTTTTTAAGGATTAGATTAAGTATATTTTAATTATATATGCATTACTTGAATCTAATATATGTATCTCTTGGTTGCATAATGTCGGAGAAAATAATACAGTGGCTCATATCTTGGCATTCTAGACCTTAATGGCTCAAGCACCAGCACACACCCCTGTGACGGGGTGCTATTTGCTTTAACGAGGGATCCTTTATTTTAGTATTTTGTTCTTTGCTTTTTCATTCATATTGTATAAAATAGTCTAATTTGTATGTAAAAAAAATAATTTAAGAAAAATGAATTATATATATAATTTATTTGTAATACTTATAATTTAAATTCATGAAGTGGGTTCCCCGTGGGTTTACCCGAACCCGATAAAATCCGATAGGAATGGGGATGGGTTTAATATTTTCGTCCCCGCCTTTAAAAAATCCGACCCCGACCCCGTCCCACCTTTTGTGGAGATGGGGATGGGGAGACCTAAATCCGCTCCCCGCCCTGCCCCGTTGCCATCCCTACTGACAAGATAAAATTCTCTGTGGAGAAATTAGAATAATTATTTTGTATGAGTCTTTTTTAGCTGTCATTTCTCAACAGGCCTTCTTTTAAGTTTTTCTTCAACTAGAATGTTTATAAGAATTTTTTTAATATATATATTTTTTCAATATATCATTTTAATATTTTTAATCTTAACTTGAATTTTAATTAAAAATATTAATATAAATTATTTATTATAAATTTAAAATTTAATTTATACGTTTTAAAAATTATTGAAATTGAGGTATGTTGTGTTTCTAAAACTCGACTTTACTCTGAAAGTCGTATAAGTTTTAACGACTTTAGGATTTCATTTTTTTTTTTTAAAAAAGAAATTCTAGAAGAAATCGTGTTATTTGTTTTAGAAGACGTGAAATCATATACGAGTTATGTAGTTTTTAATTTCTTAAACCAAAAACAATTTAAATTTTAAAAATATATATTAAGAAGTTGTGAATTTGAAAACGACTTTTGATTTTGAGAGAAAAAGATATAAAAAAACACGTATATTTAATAAATAAGGGAGGTGCATTTAGTAATTGTCTAAGATAGTTATTGTTGGATCTATTAAACCATTTGTAAATGTTCAATCTTACAAACTTTCAAGCCTAGAGATTCTTGGCAAGGCATAATGAAAATAGTTACCTGAAAATTTCTTCGAAAATGTGTGCATTCCCCTTTTTTATGGATAAAATTTAGAAACCCTTATTAGTTTCTTTTGATAGTTCCAAGTGGATAAATATCTTTATATGTTAAAAAATTGGGTGTAAAAAACAACATAATTTCAAATTTCATATTATAAAAATGAAAAAGGCAAATGAAAGTTTGAAAAAAGAGGAGAAAAAAGAATGAAAATGAAGGGTAAAAAAAACGTATAGAAATAAGAGAAGCATGAGATAGCATTATATCTGCGAGATGTCTAACTTTCAGTGTAAGGGAGAAGGGTGTCGAAGATTCCTAATTAATTAGTTATATGTCAAAAATAATCTATATAAATAAAAGGTAATTCTCACAACTAATTTTTAGATTGAGTTAGACTTAAATTCAAATTTGAAGATAACCATTCCAAGAATGATTTAGATTATTAAAAATTGTTTAATTCTTGAGATTTTTTCACTGATAAATTTCTAAAAATGCAATTATGAGATTAGAAAGTTAATATAAGCTTTAGATTATAAACACAAAGATAATGCTATACGAGTATGTCCATTAATTGCACCCACATTTGAATAGAAAGATGACATGAGTATGTAAAAAAAAATGGTATGAGATAATACTGAAATTTATTAGAAATCATCAATTTGGTAGTCATACTTTTCAATTAATCATAAAGATTCAGATAATGTTATAAAGAAAGTATTAGAGAGTGCCGCTAGCATTCTTCATTTTTTTTAGTAAACTATGCTTTTTAAATTCTCATCTGTTTATAACAGTTGATGACGTTAGACTAATTGCTTTTTAAATCATTGTTTTAGAAGCACCATTTTGACTCACCTTAAATCATTGTTTTAGAAACGCCATTTTAACTCACCATAAAAATATAAAAGGCTAAATTGAACCATTTAAAAATAAGAGATCAAACTAAATATAATTGAAAACATAAAGGATTAAAAGTATATTGTAGCCCTCTATTTATTTATATAAGTTAAAAAAGAACAAAATAGATAAATTATTAAAAGATTTCTTATCTTTATAAAAATTATTATTTAACAAAAATGATAATCTAAACTTTTAAATATTTGAGTAAATTACAATTATTATTCATTAAGTTTTATGAAATTATACAAATTATCACTTAATTTTTTAAAAATATATACTAGCACATTTTTATACATTACACTAATCCTCTTAATTATTTAAAAGAATATTACACTGTGCTCCTCTGATCCTCTCTAAGGAGTTATTGTAAATGTTTTTTTTTAGAGAAACAAACTCAAATAGATTCATTCAAAAGGAAAGTTTGAATACAAAGTTGGAATGTAATCAAAGACAATGTGACTAGCATAAAATCTTGACTCTCTTACTAAACAATGAGCGGCATGATTTGCTTGTCGACTTTAGGAAACTAAATTATTTTTATTTAGGTAAGTAATTCATTTTTATTTTTTGAAAGTAGGAGTTAGTGTAAATGTTAAAAAATAAAAAAAATATATAATTTTATGAAACTTTAGGAAGGATTAGTGTACTTTTTATACTTTATATTTTGTTTATCTTATCCGTAAACTAACTTTTTATATAAAAAAAAAATTATTAACACTCATCTTTATTTTCGACTTCCATTCTCCACCATCTTTTTTGAATATTGCATGCTCTGTTTTTCTCACCGACATTCGAACCTGATCTCTTGTGGATAGGATTTACACTCCACAACAGACCAGAAATGCCAGTTTCTCCACCATCTTTAATCATGCACTAGCCAGCTAGCCTTGTGTTCGCACGATTTGCTTTGATTTCTATATATTTTTTAAAATGATTTACGTATATCACAATTTGTTATAAAAAAAATTTAGATATACATATGTTGTTCAACGATAATAAGAACTAAAAATAAATATTTAATAAGAATTATAGAGCAAGAATGAATGACCTAGTTAGTGTTGCATAAATTGTATTAAAATAGTAACTTGAAAATATTAAAAAATTTAGTCTCACATTAAAAGAGTTAGAGTATTCAAGCAGAGAAAATATATTTAGTTATAATCTCAAAGATATTTCTTATTTCATTTAAAATATTTATAAAATTATATGAAAAAATTATGTTTAAAAATTTAGAAAGGATTTAACTAATGTTTAATTAAAATATTTTTGTAATTTTGAAATGTGAAATGATAAAATAATCCAATTATTTTACAACTATATTGCGAATAAAAAATATTATTTTTATAAAATTTATAATTTATAAACAATACTTCGAATAATTTAAAGTCTAAGAATTAATTGAATTAAATTAAAACTTTTGAAATCAAATATTATTTACCAACATTTCATTGATTTAAGTGGAATTAAGATTAGATCTCTTGAGCAAAGTCTTAGGTTCGAGACTTGTGGTTAAAAGAGATATTGCTAAAGTCAATAGATACTAATAAATTATTATTTTATTCTCTAATAGACAAATTGTATTTCATTAGCAAGTACTTGTGTAAGTTGTTATAAAATTTTAGTATTATCTTTTACCCGTGAGAAGAAAATGTACTAAGTTAAAAAATAATAATATTTTTGTCTAAATATTTCAATCAGTTTTTCATTAAGGATTTATAACGATATTATATGTTGTAACTCGTAAACATTTTAAAAATATATTTAATAAACGTATTATAATATATTTATTATATATTTATGTAAAAAAGTTAATATTATTATAAAAATATTAATCAAGAAAATTTTCGTAACTGAAGTTATCAAACATAGAGTCAAAATATTATTTTGTAATAAATATATTAACTAATTAGATTTAAATTAATTTTTAGTATAAACAATTTAACCTCATAAAATAAATATTATTCAACAAAATATTTATCCATGAAATTATTTAAAATTATTTTATACAATTTGTAAGTAAAAATGATTTTATAGGATTTTAGAGTAAAAAAAAATTGTTAAGTCTTGAGTATGCAATTGTGTTAAAAACTCAGAGAAAAAAATTTGTCGCCCATAATGTTCTTACTTCACTCAAGCAAAATTGTTTTCCGTGAATGATACATGTGGACTCTTAACATAAAAAAAAAAATTAATTTATGATACTATTGACGAAGTGATTTAAATATTTTTTTGTAATATAAATATATTTAATATATATATATATATATATATATATATAAATTTAATATTATTATATACATATGAATCAACAAAATTTCTGTATATCAAGTTATTAAGCATAGAGTCAAAATATTATTTTATGATATTATTAATGAAGTAATTTAAAACTATTTGGTAATGAAAATATATTTAATAAATTAATTACAATATATTTATTATACATTTATGTAAAAAAAAAAAAGTTAACCTTATTATATAAATATTAATCAACCAATTTTCGTATATAATATTATGTGTAAAATAGAAAAATAGTGTCAAAATATAAATATTTATATTTATAATATTATAAACAAATAAATTTATGTATTATTTAATATAAAAAGAAAGAAAAAAGTATAAAAAGAAAAAACTAAAAAGAATAAAAGAAAAAGAAGAAAAAAAAACAACGTAAAAAGAAAAAAAAGAAATAAAAAGTAAAAGGAAAAAAGGAAAGAAAAAAACATAAAATGAAAAAGAAAGAAATAAAACATAAAAATAAAAAAAAGAAATGTATGTTTAAAGAAAAAATCTGAAAAAAAGAAAGAAAAAAATTTAGTAGGATAAATAATAAAAGAAAATTTATTTTCCTATATAGAATAGATATATAATAGAATAGAAAAATAAAAAACAAATAATTTAAAAGAAAAATCTGAAAAAAGGACAAAAAAAAAAGAGAGAGAGTTTTTGGAGAGAATTTTTTTTCTCCAAATGATGACACATGTCATCAAGGGTTCTCTTTTCCTATATAGAAATAGAAAGATTAGATTCCACCACCAATTTTTTAAGTGTATGAGGGTGAGCTCGAAACCTTGTTAAATCCAAAACCGTCGTTATAATAGTATATTTTTGTAGTGACATTTTTCTATGTCATTAGAACTTTAATTAATGTGGAAAAATATAATATTTTATATGTATATAAAGTAAAAAAAAAAAACATATTTTAATATTATTGTAAATAAATTATATATAAAATGAAGTCGTATTGTGATTATACTTTAAATATTATTTTTTAATAATATAAGTAATTTTTATTATTTTATTTACTAAAACTATAAATTAAATATTCTATTTTGAATGCTTTGAATTTTATGTTTATTTAAATTATTAATTGAAGTAAATAAAAATATTTGTTTCTTAAATAAAGTATTGTCTAAATATGAATTATAGAAATTTAATAAAATACTATATAATTCCATCAAGTTTTTTAATTTTTGATCACCATGACATTAGTGTTAACATTAGGTAAATTCGAGACTTTGCTACAAAGTTTTGGATCCAGTATTACTTGGACAATGACATGTTAGTATTTCTCCAAGCATTTATTTGGATTGATGAATAATAATAATAATAATTTTATTATCATATTAATATTTATTTGTAAATAAAAATATTAAAAACTACTTACATATTTAAATTATGTTATAATTAAAAATATCAAATCGTCACAAGGGCCGGCCAGGGTAGTCAGGTACAAACACATCAAAGCAAATACTCTCATTATTCTTGTGAAACACGTAGCTATCAAGATTACCTTTAAGAAAAAAGAAAGAAAAAAAAAAAGGATAAAAGAAACTGGTTGTATAGTTGTGGCCTCGTTGGAACCTCTTTAGAATTTCTCGATTAAGTGTTTATAAATTTAATTTTAGATAATTGTAATTTTATAAAAAATAATTTAAATTTAAACTATATTTGAAATAAATTAATTTATATGCATTTTTATTTTAAAAATAAAATATTATATAATTTTTAAATCAGTATAAAAACTTTTTTTATTTGTCATCAAATATGATTTTAAAAACAAATTTAATTTTACTTTAATGTAAATAAATGTGAATTCTTTTAAAATCATACTTATCTAGTATTCATATGGGTTTAAATGTGTTTTTAGTTCTTTAAATTTAAGTTATTTTTCTTTTAAAGTTGTTTTTAGTCCTCTAAATTTAAAGTTGTTAGTTCTTTTAAAATCATAAATAAATGTGATTTTTTTTAGTCCTTCAAATTTAAAGTTGTTTTTCTTAGTCCATGAAATTAGCATTATGCTCTTTTTGGTCTATCTCCACAGTGTGAGCCAAAAGGAAAATAAGATATTAGTAATTTGTGACGACTTTTGATTGCTAGAAATTGATTTTCTATTTTAAATTTTAAACTACAATTTTTGTCGGTTAAATAAGTCAATAAAAAATTAAAGAAATTTTTAAATCGATTAATAAAAAAAATTAAAGCAATTTTTAATCAAGTCAATAAAAAATTAAAGCAATTTTTAAAGCGATTAAATGAGTTTTTAATTTTTTTATTGACTTGATTCTGACAGTCAGGGTCTAAAAAAAATAACTTCAAATTTAGAGGACAAAAAAAAAAGACTCAAATTTGATATACTAAAAACATATTTAAACCATTAATATGCGTTAGGTAGACTTATGAGTCAGTTTGACGGGTCAAAGAGTAGAAAGAGGTCCAATCTAGTCCGGTCTAAATTTTTTATGGACTATATTTTTGCTGGCCTAGCCTAGCCCGTTGGTCCTCAAACGGGGGTAAATTTACCCTTTTTGTTTAGGACTAAATTTAAATAAATTGTAAAAGAAAAAAATAAAATAATAATATTGAATAAAAATAGCATTTTGCAAATTCCAGGGTTTAAAAAAACAACTTCAATTTTGGAGGACAAAAAAAAATGACTCAAATTTGTGGGACTAAAAACATATTTAAACCATTAATATGCTTTAGTTAGAGTTATGAGTCAGTTTGGTGGGTCAAAGAGTAGAAAGCAATCCAATCTAGTCTAGTCTAAATTTTTTACGGACTATATTTTTGCTGGCCTAGCCTAGCCCGTTGGTCCTCAAACTAGGGCAAATTGACCTTTTTTTTGGACTAAATTTAAATAAATTATAAAAGAAAAAATAAAATAATAATACCATATCAAATATGTTCAATAGTTTTCAAGTCAACATTTTATGGGTCAAAGCTGGCCAGTCGGGTCGAGTTAGGCCATATTGACCGGTTGTTTTTGGGCCTTTCTTTTTAAGAGCCCAACAGTTCGCCCTGACAGGCCATTCAATTGCCTTGTTAAGTTGGGTCATTGGATTAACTCGTCGGGTTGAGTCAGTTTTAATAGTTCTAACATTAGGCAAATGAAACTCTCTCCAAACAAACATATCATGAAAATGATGGGTGATTTTCAGTTGCTAATTTTGCCTTATAATCTATTACAATAATAAAGGTGATATGTTTTGTTGGTTTATATATTTTGTTTTCAATTTTATCATTTAATTGTTATATTTGTAATTTATTATTTGCCATAGATTTATAATTTCTCACTATCTAATTTAAACTCTTAATATTCTACCAAGAATGTCTAGCTTAGTTGGTTAAGTTAATGTAATTTTTTTTTATACATGTCTTGGGTCCCTATGGATAAAAAAAAAAAAAAAAAACTCTTGACATTCTCTTTCTCTTATTCGTAGGAATCAAAGACAGTTATCAAAGTATTTATTTACAATAACTCACACACCTTACTCAACTAACTGAGCTAGAGCTTGAGTTTCTCTATCTTACATTGATTAAAAAAACTATAATTAACTACTTAAGTAACAAATTCAATTGAAAAAAAGATAAAAAATGCAGAGACAGGTATGTAATTGTCTATCTTTCGAACACAGATCCTCTGCAACCAAATTTCTCTAAAGCCATCGTGCTACAAAATCTGGACCATTGATTGGTAATTACAATAGTAGTTAACAAAGAGAAGGAGTGTGATCAATGGCTACAATTCCAGTTGCATAGGATCTGCACTCCTATCTTTCTGCTAGTAACGAATAATGGGAATGGGGTTCGGATGTCATGCTCTTACAAAGTTACATGCCAAGCTAGAATGTGTTTTTCTAAGAGACCATAGGTATTTTTTATTAAAGACAATTTTATTTGAGGTTAGTAGGATTATTATAAATGACAAAACTCTATCTAAATATTTAACACAATTGTATACTAGTTATCTTATCATTTAAATGAGGCAAACCCAAGTTTTACAGGTTTGACATTAATGACACGTGAATAAACTATTTTTAGTTCCTCATAAGTTGTTCTATTTTATTTTTAGTCATTGACGTTAATTTCAACTATTAAGTAATAATGATGTGCCAACTGCCGAGTAATATTTGCACTTGAAAATTTTCTATTTAAGTTTTCGACAGTTTTTAACTATTGCAAATTTTCTAGCAGATTAAAACTATTAAAAATGTGACAAAAAATCAAAATCTCGAACACCCAAATTTTTTAAAACCACCAGAAATGTTACAAAAATAAACATCTCTGGTAGTCTAAGACTATCAGAAAATTTGTAATGATTAAAAACTACCAAAAACTTAAACATAAATTTATACTCATCACGTCATTACTTAATAGTTAAAATTAACGTCAGAGATTAAAAATAAAACAGAATCATTTGTAAGAAACTAAAAACAGTAAAAAAAAAATTATGAAACACTAAGAACAAAAATCAAGATAAAAAGAGAGAAAAAAAAAATTTTACCAAAAAATTATCAATATTTATAAAGTATATAAAATGGTGAAGTATTTAAGTATCATTCTACTTTCCAGCGCACTAGTCCAATAGGAATAACTGTACCAAAAAAAAAGTGCAATAGGAATAGTATCGTTTTCAGTAAAAAAAAAAGTATATATATATATATGACTTTACCTTGTTTCTACTTTCCAGCGCACTAGTCCAATAGGAATAACTGTACCAAAAAAAAAAAGTGCAATAGGAATAGTATCGTTTTCCGTGTACTAAGCCTAATAACACTTTTTCTTCTTCTCTTTTACTAAAACGTGGTTCGAAAAAAAAAAGTGTGAATACAGTGAAAAGAATGAGATATTTTTATATAAAAAAAAATCATCCCTTATTGACCAAAAAACAAAAATTAGCCTTATATAATACTAATACTAAGTCATGCATACCTACCATCCACTTTTATGAATTTCAAAAGAATAATATCTTTCCATTCATCAATAAAAATATTAAATTAAAAAGTGAAAAAAGTAGGTCATTTGATTATTTATTTACTATTACAATGTTTATAAAGACTAAAGAGAATAATTTAAATATGTATAAAAAGAGAAAATATTTTAAAGCCTTAAATGTAATTTTAGTCGTTCTATTTTGAACAATATGTAATTTTAGTCCCCTAATTAATCTCTTTTAATCCTTCAATTAATCTCTTAACTATTAACATTAACTTAACTATGAATGCTTTCAATTTAACAGAAGATCCAAAATTATAGATTTTATAAACCTGGTAGATTAAATGTCTCAATTTTAAAATAAAAGAACTAAAATTACATATTGTGCAAAATATGAAGATCAAAATTGTATTTAAACCTATTTGAAATAGATTGCTTGTATTTGAATACCCTCAAATTCCAAACACTCCCATCAACAAATCTAATTTCACTCTATTTCTATTTTTCTATCACATTACATCATCAATTAAATCAATCACTTATTCCTTTTCTTTTTCTATTTTTATCAAGACGAGGTGTTCAACAATCATTTTTCTTTGAAATAATAATGATATATGGATTTTTTTTTTAGAGAATGATATATAGATACTTAAATAGTAGATAATCATTCATTTGACATCTTTCACTTTTTTTTTTCACATTATATTGTTTATTATACATCAAAAAAGGTAAACAAGCAGCGAAAAGGAAAACTATCTATCTCTAAGGAAGAAAATGCCTAACGCATCAGCTAACCGCCAGAGCAACAAGACAAGACTGTCAAACTTTAAATTGGAGACCTTCCAGAGCAACTTTAACTTTATTAGTTGCCTTCTCTAATGGTATGAACTATGACAAAACACTACAGTCCACTGCAGCGGCAAGAAGCTCTGAAATTTCTCTTTGTCTTGTTTGAATTAGGAATAAAATAACGAGAAAAGAAATAAAATAGTAAAAATAGAAATATAAGAAAAATAAAGTGGACTGTAAACTAGCATTGAGTATTAGGAAACATTATTCTATTTTAAAAAGTAAAAATATTATTCTTTTATGCACCAAAAGAAAAGAGAATATTTTCCGGTCCAAAAGGTTTATAAAGGGAATCCGAAGTTACTCATTTTCTAATAACAGTGATTAAAAATTTAAAGTGTTTCTCGGCATAATGATGGACTGATTCTAAGGCTATGTTTAGTATAGATGATGGAAATAGAAAGAATGAAAATAGAAGGGATATATTTGAATTAAAGTAGAATGTAAAAGATATGGGACACATCCTAAAAAGGTAAATTTCTCTCATCTCTTCCCTCTATTTCTCTCATAACAAACACAACATTAAGGAAGAATGAAACTTCCGAAATTCCCCTATGCTTTATCTTCGATAATCCTGTATATATAAATATGTAAAATTATTTGTTTCCTCATACTTCTACTGTCTTCACTATTTCTTGCGTTTACTTTTCACTCGTAAAGTGGTGAATTTCATTCTTTTAACATACATATGATATCATCTTATATTTTTAATATCAACCGAATGGTTTAACTTAACTTCTTATTTCTTTTAATATATCATTTTCAATATATCAATGCATAACCATTAAACTCTAATTATAAATTTTAGTTCTATAAAATAAATATTTATTTTGTGCAATGTACAAGCTAAAATACTAGTATATAAATGTGTAAAGTTATTTGTTTTCTCATGCCTCGATCCATTCTTCCCATCCTCTCCTCTCATAAAGTGCTGAATTTTACTTTCCTAACATGCATCTAGTATATCCTTTCAACTGGGCACAGTGTAAAACAATTTTATATTGTTATCCAATTACAAATCACGGTTTGTATGACTTTTAAGATAATTTTGTAAAAGTCAACAAACTTATCATAAATGATAATTTATTATTGGATAACAGTATAAAACTATTTTACACTGTTAATGTATAATATAATTTATATATTTAAAAGTATTTATTTATTATAAATTTTATTTGTATAAAATAAACTTTTATTTTGTGTAATACACATACTAAAAATGCTAGTATATTAATATACTTTTTTCAAGGAAGAATTCACTATTAAGGGATAAAGTACATTACGGTTATTAAGCATGTACAATCATTATATATTTTATAATTTTATTTACTTATATGTCTCAAGAGTAGCTAATATTGTTATTTTATGGGTAAATCACTATTTTTGTCATGAAAGTGTAACTAATTGTTATATTAGTTTATGAAATTAAGGAAATTTCAAATAAGTTTATAAAATTTTCAATTATTTTATCTAAGTTCTTAAACTTAATCACTTATTATTATTTTGGTCCCTAAACATATATTAATATTATCAATTAAGTCACATTCTTTTTTGAATTTTGGACTAACGTTATTGATGGATTACACTTAAGTCACGCAATAGAAATAAGAATGATAACATATAAGAATGATAACTTTAAGAAAGAAAGGCATGGGAAGAAAAACTATCTAGAGTTCAAAGAAAGATAGAACAAGTACTTCAGAGTTTGGTCGCAGTTATGGCACTGGAAGAATCGGATGGCGGAAAAGTTCTTTTTATCTCATCTAATGTCCATAATGATGACTATATTCTTGGTTCATCATGTAGTTGAAGGTATTATGAGAATGTTAACAAATGTGAGGTATGTACCTGCACTTCACAAGAATTTAATTTCTTTTGAGAATTTTTATACTCTCTTGGTTGTACATATTGAGTTGAAAGTGGAGTCCTAAGAGTTTCTGGTGATGCCTTAATGATTATGAAGGAAAAGTTAAAGAATGGACTATATATCTTGCAAGGTAGCACAATGTTAATGTAGTCGTTATTTCTTTTATTTCAGATCTTGACCAAACTTGTTTGCGGCATATGAGGTTAGGCCATATAAGTGAGTGTGGAATGGATAAGCATAGCAAGAGATACTTGCTTAGTGGACATCGGACTAGAAAGCTAGATATTTGCAAGCATTGTATTTTTGATAAAAATGTAGAGTAAAATTAATTACTAGAGTTCACAGAAATCAAAGGACTCTTGATTATATCCGATTAGACTTGCTGATCTCATCAAGTGTTCCTTCCCATGCAGGATCAAGGTGAATGTTAACTTTGATTGATGATTTATTCATGGAAAGTTTGGATTTATGTCATGAAATAGAAGAGTGATGTATTCCTTAAGTTCAAGCAACAACGAGTTCAATGTGTTAATGAAGGAAAACTAGAGCCAAAGAAATACATATTTTTGGGATATCAAGATGGTGTAAAAAAGGTACAAGCTATGAGATATTAAGGAATCAAAGCTCGTGATTAGTAGAGATGTGACCTTTGATGAGACAATCATATTTAACCCAAGACCACATAAGGAACATGATGATAAAGTTAAAGTTCATGTTGCTAGCAAAAAAGTAGAGCTGGAAATTGAAGCTTTTAAATAGAAATTAAAGGAAACACATGAAGAGGTCACATCAATTGAGTCTGGATATACATTGTCTAGAGATAGGCCGAGAAGATAGACTATACCATCTTAAAGGTATGAGGATTTTGTTGCTTTTGCACTTAACGTGGTAGAAAACATTGATGAACATGAACCTAGTTCATTTCATGAGGTTGTTAATTGTGATGAAGAATTATAGTGGTTGGTGCCATGAAAGAGGAGCTTGAATTCCTCCATAAGAATTAAACTTGGGAGATTTTATAAAAACTAGTTAATTAGAATATTGTGGTTTGTAGGTGAATATTCAAGAAGAAAAATGGAATAAGGTTCAAAGCAATTAAGACTTGTAGCAAAAGGCTTTATGTAAAGACAAGGTATTGACTTTAATGAAGTTTCCCCCTATTGTGAAGCATAGTTTTATTTGAGTGTTTTTTGTTTTGGTGTCTCTACATGACTTGGAGTTAGAGCAACTACATGTGAAGATAACATTTCTCCATGGTGATTTGGAGGGAAAATTTTATATACAAGAACCATAAGGGTTAGTTGGACCAGGAAAAGAACACCACGTGTGTCTTTTGAAGAAGTCTTTGTATCGCTTGAAGCAATCACCAAGACAATGGTATAAATAATTTGACTTATATATGATTAATGGTGGGAATATATGAAGTGAGTGTTTATGATAGAAAACCGTCTAATGTATTTTGTATTTACTTGTTTCTTTATGTCGATGATATGCTAATTGCATGTAAGCATCCAAATGATGTTAACAAGCTGAAGACAGTAGTGGTGAATTTGAGATGAAGGATTTGGGTTCATAAAAAAAGAATTCTTGGTATAGAGATCATACAAGATTGAAAATTTATAAGGTTGTGTTTATCTCAAAATATCTATATTGAGAATGTTATAGAGAGACTTGGAATGCGCAAAAATGGTTAGTACACCTTTCACAACTCATTTAAGTTATTTGCACAAATGTCACCAAAAATAGAAGAGGAAGAGGAGTTCATGTCCCAACCACCTTATTCTAACGCAATTTGAAGTTTGATGTATGCCATGGTTTGTTCTAGACCACATATTGCACATCCAATGAGTGTTAGTCACGAATCATGATATGGCTAATCTAGGGAAGGTTCATCGGCAAGCTGTAAATCAAATTCTCAGATACTTAAAGTGTTCAATTGATATATGTCTAGTGTTTGGAAGAGGAACAAATAAAGTTATTAATCATATTACTAGATTTTGTGACTTAGACTATGTAGGTGGTCTTGATCATAAGATGTCCTTAATTATTTATATTTTCATTATCAGAAGTAGTGCTATCAGTTAGCATGCGACTTTACAGTCTTTTGTTGCCTTGCCAACTATAGAGGCAAAGTACATGACTACTTTGTGACTGAAGGGTCCAATTGGTGATTTTGGTATAAGTCAAAACAGTATTACAAAATTTTGCGATAGTTAGAGTGCATTCACTTAACCAAGAACTAGATATAACATGAAAGGACAAAGCATATTGATGTCAGGTTACATTTCATTCAAGATGCTACAACACAAGGTGAAATGTTGATAAAGAAGATTGCTACATCTGATAATCTTGCATACGTGATGTCAAAAGCTCTTTCGTCAATAAAATTAGGCTTAAGTACCTTTTTAATCCTTGGAATTTAGTTTTTCTTTTCTTTTCGTCCTTGCAGTTTTTTTTTTGTTTTAGTCATTTGCAAATTATATTAATTTTATTTTTTGTCCTTAAAGCGGTTTAGATAGCGCTTTGAACAGTGAGAAAAGCGCTATCTAAATCGCTTTAAGGACGAAAAATAAAATAAACATAATTTGCAAGGACTAAAACCAATTTTTTTTGCAAGGACAAAAACTATATTTAAACCATAAAATTAAAACATTGTTTGGACTTAGTTGGCATTATAAGTGCTACTTGACATTGGAAGCTGGTGGAGCAACACAGATAAAAGGTGGAAGTGAAATGGCTTATGAAATTCAAGCCAAGGTAGAGATTTGTAAACTATGGGTTATTGCTATATTTAGTAACTAGTTATAAAACATTAATTTATTTGTGGTTGAAACTATTCAAGATGAGAGACTCATGTTACTTGTAATCTAATATAAGAGAAATATTAGGAACACATTTTCTGACACACTCTTTTGAACACATTCTCACTTATTGGTTGAAAATGATAAATAGGTGTTACTAGTAATTGTTAGAGTTGTCAAAGCTACAACCCGAAAGCCATCCTAATCTACCACAAATTTGAAGTTGGGTTGGATTGGTAGAAATCAACACACCTCAATTATAAGTAAAAAGTGGATCAACTCACTTAAAATTCAGCTTACTCGAGTTGGACTTGTGGTAAATTGGGTTGGATTGCGATTTGGGGGGTTTACTTAAAAAAAAAACTCACTTTACTGTAATTAACCCTCCTTAATTAATTAATGATAATTACCCTTTGCAATTACAAATAATGCAACATTAGTTTAAATTTAAATGTTCAATTGTTATAATATTTTGTCACAGAAAAATCAAAATAATGATTGAATTTTTTATTTTATTTTAGGTGAGTCAACACGCGGTAAGATGTGTCGGGTTGGCTATTTCTTGACTTGCCAAAAAGTGAGCCAAGTTAAGCTGACTCACTTTTTGAGCAACTTGTGGTGAGCTAACCTGGATAAGGCAAATTAGCATACAAAAGCAAGTTTCAAGAAAGAAGAAACACAAGAAAATTAAATCCACTTATTTTTGAGAGATTGTTAAAGTATTCAACAATGTAAATTTTGTTCTTTTCTCATACAAGAGATTTTTCTTGGTGCCAATTATATTTTGTTTTGTAAAGTTTTTCTTTTCTTAAGTGAATCCCGAGGTATTTCTTAGCCGAAAGATAAGAATTAGACTTTCGAGATACTAAAATTCATTTAATAGACTAATCTTTTCTAATATATCTTTTATTCATATACACCAATCTAAGATCAAACATCAAATGATATGTTTAAGGAATAAAATTATCTATCAATTACATCACATCGTGTTAGTACATTGTTAATTTTTTCTTTACCATAGACAATATTTCACAACAACAATAATAGAAAGATCGGAAAACAAAAGAAAAAGTTTAGTGGTCTCCTTTTGTCTCGAAAAGCAAAAGCAGTGTGTCAGAGGCACATCTCCCAAAGACCAAATGAGAAGACTGAATAATGACATTATTAGTTAAGCAAGGAGAGGAGGCCCTATCTATATATGCATTCTATAGCTAATATGCCTGACAAGCAATTCCCAAAGACCACTTGAAAAGAATGGGCAGCTCCGATTTTCGCCTTCGCCTTATCGTTTCATCATTTTTTCTTTTCACTTTCTGGCTGGAAGCTGTTCATGGCAGCAAAAAGGCAGGTTTGCTTATTGCTCATTTATTTAACTGTAGTTTCTACCATGAAATTATGATGATGATTTGCTTGTGATGTTGCTGAAATTTCCCGTCATTTGCTTCGTGATCATGGGTCACATTTCACCAATCGTTGGTTTTGTTTACAGTGTTACATTGTATACTTGGGAGCTCATTCTCATGGTCCCAGCCCTACGTCTGTTGACCTCGAAATTGCTACGTATTCTCATTATGATTTACTAGGTTCAATCTTGGGAAGGTATTATATCATGGATTTAATTTTCTTTTTTGGTTGCTGTGTGTAAACTTTTTCAACTAATTATTGTCCTATTATGTATTAAATTTTCATGCCCCAATTACATATTATTAAATCATTAAAGGAGTTTGGAGGATTGACTATTTTAAGAAGTATGACTTCTTTTAAAGTGCCAACCTGTTTCTTGTTTTGAATCAATTATTCTAAAAGTTTAAATTATTAGACAAAATAAAAAACAAAATATTATATTTATTTATTTAGTTATTTCACAGTCAGGAGAAAGCGAAAGAAGCCATTATTTACTCATATAATAAACACATCAATGGGTTTGCTGCGCTACTTGAGGAGGAAGAAGCAGAAGATATTGCAAGTGAGCATGCTTCCATATTGTCGACCCTCAGTACTAATTACTTAGTCAATTTCAATTTTGTTTCAAATTAGTTGTCTAGTTGACACAATGTTTCGAATGAGGCAGAAAACCCAAATGTCGTGTCTGTGTTCTTGAGCAAAAAACATAAATTGCACACCACCCGGTCATGGGAATTTCTTGGACTACACAGAACTGGTAAGAACTCAGCATGGCAAAAGGGAAGATTTGGTGAAAATACAATAATTGCTAACATCGACACAGGTAAGCCTTAAAAAAATTTACTCTACTTTATACACGTTATAAATTAATCTTTTTTTTAGAGAAATAAATTAATCGTCATAGGTTATTGTTTTGGGTAATTACATGCGGCGACTTTAGCTTCATAAAAACATTCTATTAATTCTTATTTTTATGACTCTAATTTAAGATATGATATATACAAAGTGTAAGTCTCTTGTATCAGGTGGTTGCTTGAAGTTAAAAAATTATTATAAAACTAAAGCTTGTTAAATACTGTAATCTAAATAACAAATCTGCATTTTTTTTAATCTGATTTCGCCCTTGAATAGGTGTTTGGCCTGAATCCCAAAGCTTCAGTGACAATGGATTTGGCCCTGTCCCGTCAAAATGGCGCGGGGGTAACGTTTGTCAACTTAACAAACTCCGCCGGGGCTCCAAGACAAATCTATGCAACAGGTTATTTTTCACTTTTAAATTCCTTCCAAGTTTTCCCAATGGATAACGGTTTACGTATATTGGAGTAAAAGTCACATTTTAAAAAAAATTAAAAATCTTTTGTTATCAATTAATGTAAATAATTTCTTCGTAATCACTTACATATGATCACAATTCAAAACTAACAATGAAAATCTTACATAAATTCTGTCCGTTTGGTAGAGCAAAAGTGTGAGAAAATATTTAAAAGAATTGGTGGAACCCACGTGTTTAAATTTCCACTCAAACTTGCAAAAAAAATGCGAAGAAATTACAGTGCTTTACTCATCTTGTTTCACGAAATACCATTTATTATTCTACCCACCCCCAAAATCAAATACTCCTTTCGGTCATTTTTATAAAAAAGTAAAAGAATATTTTTTTTTTTATTTCTAATTATAAGAAACATACATTTATTTTAAGATATATTAATTGTTAGTTTTCTTTTTTATCCTTCATCTTATGAAATCTATTAATGAGACACCTACTTATTTCTCATGTATTTATTGGTCTATTAATAATACAACTTACACTTATTGATGGAGGTACAATGTCATTAATGTAACTACTATTTAAACCAATCAATTTAAGAAATACTTTTGGAATAAAATTTAAATTTATGATATTATTAATTATAACTAACTAACTTAACTATTTTTATTAGTGTTGACGATTTAGTTATTTGTTTCTTATATAAAAGATCAGAGGAAATATTATTGTATGAGTGTTGTTGTTTTACAAAAGTTTAAATATATTTTTAATCCCTTAAATATAAATCCTTATTTTTTTAGTTTCCAAATTAAAAGTTACTTTTTTTAGTCTCTCAAAATAGAAAAATACTTTTTTAGTCCATTTCCATAGTAGTATCAAACAAGGAATAACGAATTTGTAATTTGTGACAGTTTTTAGCCACCATAAATTTACAAAATCAAATTTTGACTGCTAAAAATTATCACAAATTATAAATTTGTTATTTTTTATTTGGAGACTAAAAAAATATTTTTCAACTTTGAGAGACAGAAAAAGTGAATTTTAATTTGAGAGAATACAACAGACGTACTTTTATATTTCATCCGTCTATTTGCCTTCTGTCGGTGTAAACAGGAAGCTGATTGGAGCAAGATTCTTTAGCAAAGCTTTCGAGGCATATAACGGCAAGCTTCGTCCATCGCAGTACACGGCACGAGACTTTGTAGGCCATGGTACCCATACTCTATCAACTGCTGGGGGAAATTTTGTCCCAGGTGCGAGTGTATTTGCAGTTGGCAATGGCACTGCAAAAGGTGGGTCCCCAAAAGCTCGAGTTGCAGCTTATAAAGTGTGTTGGTCTCCAACCGACCCTGCCAGTTGTTATGGCGCGGATGTGTTGGCTGCTATTGACCAAGCCATAAACGATGGTGTTGATGTCATCACTCTTTCTGCCGGTGGCAGTTACATTGTCACTCCAGAAGGAATATTCACAGATGAGGTTTCCATTGGGGCATTCCATGCAATTGCTAGAAACATACTTTTAGTTGCCTCCGCAGGGAATGATGGACCAACGCCTGAAACTGTTGTTAATGTGGCTCCCTGGGTCTTCACAATTGCTGCTAGCACAATAGACAGGGATTTTAGCAGTACTTTAACCATTGGTAACAACAATCAACAAATCACGGTATAATCCTTGCCCTTCTTAGAAGTGTCTTTGGATCACGTATAAAAAAATTAGAATTAAATATGTTTTTTTCCTATAAACGAGGTAATATTTGTTTTCAGTTTTAAAAAAATAAATTTTCTTTTTTGTCCTTCATTTATAAAAGCATGTCAAATGTGGTTTTTGTCTTAAAATTTTTTTTCTCTTTTATTTCTTTTATAGAAATAAAGATAAAATGGCATTTTTGTAAACGAGAAATCAAAAAAAATATATTTTGAGGTCTAAAAATACTTTATTTACCGAGGGCTAAAAATATATTTAATTAGAAATATATTATTTTAATAGCTGATCATATAATCTATTGCTATTATAATATATATTATAATAGAATTGGTTTTTGAATGGGTATGTTTGCTTCAAAGTAATTTATTTCATTTAAATTATAGGTTAAGATATGGGAAAAAAATACTTGAGAGGAAAAATAATCAAAATATTCAATCTTATGTTAAAAATATGTTATATAGAAGATTTTTTTTAAGCTTAAAACAATATTTTCAGTTTTTATCTATTTTGCCAAACACATTAGCTTAATTATAAGAGAGTTTTCTTCTTCTTCCAAAACAACCTAAATCTTAAATAATATAATTATGTCGAATAAGCACTTACACACTATGTTTAATTTAAGGAATTTTGATGGAAAATATTTTGGAAAGAAAGATTTTGAAGTAAAAATATGTTTTTCTGTTATTTGATATGTAAAAAAGAAGGGAATAAAGGACAAAATTAATGAGCTCCAGCTCTACGTGAGGAAAAACTTCTGCATCATCTTTTTTTACAGCAAAAAAAAAAAAAAAAACTTCTGCATCATGTGGGCATTAAACACCACGAAAAGAAAAATTTACGATAGAAGTCTTGAATCCCCTTTATATTTTGCTTTTCAAAATTTACTTAGCTGTGGTCACCGCCAACACACAAGGTGAGTAACCTGCTAAAATTTGTTACTGTGTGTAAAGATTAATATTTTTAAAAAGGGAATTGTAACTAATCTTATAAAAATTTCATTCAAATAAAAAATATTAGCAAATACATCAAAATATACTTGTTAAAAGTTTCAAAAAAGTACACCGCATTTAATACATTCAAATCTTAAAAATTGTTTTATTAAGTAATAAGTATTTTTTTCTATAAAACAAAAAGTAATAAGTAATTTTTATTTAATATATTAAAAGGTTTTTTAAATAGAAAGTCGAGATAAAAAAAATACAAGTTGGCTAGTGGTTGACAAAGTAACGAAATGCTAATTTTTTATATATTTCAAAAGCAAAAATTTTATATAACGGGCAAAATGTTCGTTAAGTATAACATAAACTTTTTTTCTATCTCACTTTTTAGTATTTGGTTTAATTACATATTTTATCCTTAATATAATCAATTTATAATTTTAATTTCTTTATTTTACAATTTTAGCTTTTTTTTAATTATGTAATTTTGATTTATTTGTTACCTTTTTTTTTTTTGAAAACAGATGATTTCATTAAGGACAATCAGGAACCAAATTAGTAAAAAAAAAAAAAGTTAACAAATAGAAAGATAAAAATTACAAATTTATTATATTAAAAGACAAAAAATGCAATTAGGTTTTCATATTTTGATAAAAGTGGAAAAAAGTTAAATTTAAGAGTAAAAATAAAATTAAAAATTAAAAACATTTTCTCAAATTAAAGAACTTTTTCTATATTTTTATTTTATTTGTTTTCTCTGTTTTCATTTTGTTTTCACTTATTTTATTTTGTTTTCGTTTTGTTTTCACTTATGCTCAAGGCATCATGTTTACTCGTTGTAATTAGCTTGTCATTATTTTTCTGCTGCATAAAAAAAAAAAATTAGCGTTGTATATAAATTTCTATTTCTATTATACCAGGGAGCCAGTCTTTTTGTGACCTTGCCACCTAATCAGGCCTTTTCTCTGATCCTTGCCACTGATGCTAAACTTGCTAATGCGACACTTCGAGACGCGTAAGTACAAAGTCTTACAAGTTTTTCTTCAAAACACCTTGTTTAATTAGATGACTGTTTCTTACTTAATTTCTTCTTTATATGCATATTCCTGCAGGCTACTTTGCAGGCCAGGAACACTTGATCCTACAAAAGTAAATGGGAAAATAGTGGCATGCACTCGTGAAGGAAAAATAAAATCAGTTGCTGAGGGCAATGAAGCTCTATCTGCAGGCGCGCAGGGAATGATTTTGGGCAATCAAAAGCAAAATGGGAATACACTTCTTGCTGAGCCTCATGTTCTATCCACTGTAAGCTGGTTTAAACCAGGTTCAAAAGGAAAGCCTCCAGCGACTCGTGATTATGCGATATCTTCCATGCCTGATCGTTTTGACATAACAGCCACGTAATTAAACATATATCATTCTAGTACACCACCTTAAAAATATTGTTACATTTTTAAATGACATGATATGAATGGTGCACTCCATTTTTACCTACACTATACAAAATTTATTTTGCAGGGACCCTATAAGCTCGGGTGCTAAAATAAAAATGTCCCCACCAAGAACATTACTTGGAAGAAAGCCAGCTCCTGTTATGGCTTCATTCTCATCTAGAGGACCAAATATGATTCAGCCATCAATACTAAAGGTGGTGCACATTAGTTTTGGATTTGTTATATATATATCAACCATATTACTTCCTCTCTATATTTTTCGATGAGACTCTTTCTTTTATTTGTGGTTTCAGCCTGATGTAACTGCGCCTGGTGTGAACATCCTTGCTGCCTATTCAGAGTTCGCAAGTGCATCGAACTTGCTAACAGACAAACGTAATGGGTTTAAATTCAATGTATTGCAAGGAACTTCTATGTCTTGCCCTCATGTTGCTGGCATTGCCGGACTTCTCAAAACACGTCATCCTAGTTGGAGTCCTGCAGCTATTAAATCAGCAATCATGACCACAGGTTTTCTCTCAAGCTCTAAATGGATGTCGCATGAACTTCTATAAATAGTTGTCAAACTAGTAAACTAGGGATTTAAGAAAACAATTTATAAAAAAAATTATATGTGACTTCTTTGTTAGATTCCTTCATAAGTCAACATCGTTTTTATGTTATTAGTGTTATTTGACAACAAGGATTAAAGTAAAAATTTTAAATTTTATAGAGACTAAAATAATAATAAAAAAAATTAAAGGACTAAAATAAAAAATACCATATTTTACATAGACCAAAAGATTATTTAAACCTTTTTAAAACTTAATATATTTCATCACCATCTTCAATTTTTACAAAATTGAAACAATAACTAAGGTAATATATAGTTAGCCAACATTATGTTGGTTTGGATGGATTTGAGCTCAAATTCTATAAATAAGGCTTCAAATTCAAATCTTATGGATAAAGAAAACGTAATTAGGAGATGATATCTTACTAAAGATAGTTAGTTAGATTATCCAACGAAAGTTAGTTACTAGCAAAATTGGAGAATTCTTCGTACATATAACATAATAACAAAGAAAATATTATATAGTTAAAATTTAAAAATGAGATCAATAAAAATAACATTCTATACAAAATTACTATTAGTGAATGATTTGATGTAACTTATACCGTTTTAAGTTAATCCCTTATATATTTATGCATGATGACATATAATGAGAACAATGTTCTTATTATAAAAATGTTGAAATTGTAAATTTATATCATACAACTATATATAAATAGTAAATATTAAAAGTTAATCGCATAACAACTTTAAAAAAATGTACATTCTTTTAATTTTGCTATTCAAACAACATTCAATAATTTATAATTATCATTCTCTCTTTTTTTTTTTTTTTTTTACGATAATCAAGTGTATACATGTATGTTTCACTCAATATGTGCATGTCTATTTATTTTTTTTCTGTCAAAATTTCTAAATTCCAACTTGATTAGCATATATCCTTGCAGCAACCACACGTGACAACACCAATAGGCCAATACGGGATGCGTTTGATAAAACACTGGCAGATGCCTTTGCTTATGGTTCGGGACATGTTCAACCCGACCTTGCCATAGATCCAGGGCTTGTTTACGATCTAAGCCTCAATGATTACTTGAACTTCTTATGTGCTTCGGGATACGACCAACAACTCATTTCCGCACTCAATTTCAATAGCACATTCATTTGTTCAGGATCTCACAGCGTAACAGACTTGAACTATCCTTCAATCACATTGCCAAATCTTGGCTTAAAACCCGTAACCATTACTCGAACAGTCACAAATGTTGGGCCACCAAGCACATACACTGCAAATACCCGCTCGCCAGATGGATATAGCATTGCTGTTGTGCCAAGATCCATGACTTTCACGAAAATTGGTGAAAAGAAGACATTCAAAGTTATTGTGCAGGCAAGCAGTGCAACTACGCGGGGAAAGTATGAATTCGGGGATTTGCGTTGGACAGACGGAAAGCATATAGTAAGGAGTCCTATTACTGTTAGGCGCAAATGAAAAATCCCCAATGGAGTTGGTTGTGTTAGGATCGTTTAGTATTGTGTGGATGCGTGCATATTAATTTAGATATAAGCTAGGATTTCATGTTATGACATGATTGTGTTGTTCCTTGGTTATTTTACGCCTTTGTCGTTGTTTGGCTATCAGCACTGTATAATGTATTGCGTGTTTTATGTATAATAATATAATAATGGAGATGTGGGAGCGCAAGTCCTACCGCATCTCATGCCATCATTCTATTCAAATGTGGGTGCAATTATTGGACATGCTCGTATAGCACTCCGGGGAACAGATATCCAATGGAGATGACGGGATGGGGCCTGTAGCTCAGAGGATTAGAGCACGTGGCTAGGAACCATGGTGTCGGGGGTTTGAATCCCTCCTCGCCCACAACCGGCCAAAAAAGGGAAGGATTTCTCCCACTGGGGGTAGGAAAATCATTATCTTTGTGTTTATAATCTAAAGCTTATATTACCTTTTTAGAAATTTCTCAGTGAAAAAATGTCAAGAATTCCACAATGTTCTAAATCACTCTTGTAAGGACTATCTTAGGATTTTGGGTTTAACACAGCCCTTAAAGCAGCACTTTCTTCACCTTTGTGATATATGCAGGAAGTTTTATAACTGGTGGCCAAATTGGCTTAATTAATAACAACTAGTAGATAGATTTTAATATCATGTTAGAATATTAGAATTTGGGTTTGTCTAATTAATTATATATTTAATTCAATTCTAAAAGTTATAACATAAAAAGTAAGATTGTCCCGAAATTGTATATACTATTTTGGTTATATCACTAATTAATGTGAATTTTTTCTCAAATTAAACATTAATTTACTTGAACAAATTAGTAAATATTTTGAAATATTGTACTTGATATATACAATGAACAAACCAAGTAAGTTTACGACATTAAGGTGAAAGAATACACAAAAATAAAAAGGGAACAAAATATTAGCGTATTCCAATCATTCAATGGAGTTGTCCTAATCTGATCATAGGAAATTGGTTAGCCAAAGTTGATTTACCTGTCACAAAGAAATTCAAGCATTAATGACAAAATTTCCAGTGACAAATTTTTAAAAATGAGTTTAATTATGATGCACTGATAGTGAAAAATTGTTTTACACTGTCATCCAATCACAAATCATCGTTAGTATGACTTTTAAGATAATTTTTTGAAAGTCAACAAACTTACCATATATGGTGGGTTATGATTGGATTACCGTGTAAAACTATTTTATATTGTTAGTATATAGTTCTTTTTCTCTTTAAAAATACTACTGCTATTTAGTACGAATGAAAAAAAGCACGAAACACATGAATTAGCAGATAGACAGTTAACCTTTTGTTTTAAAGCAATTCTAAATAAAAAAATTAAAAAAACATAAAGTGGGCTTTTGATAGAAAATAACGCTTCATGTTATTTGTAAGAAATTAGTTTCGTACTAAGTAATTTCCTTTTAAAAATTATATGTAAATTACTTTGTCACTATTGTTAGGTTTTTTTTAGTCCATGGTTTGGATGACAATGTGGATTTTCACTCAAGCATGCAAATGCTAACCTTCAGGACTATATATATATTGTAAGAAAAATGAAAAAAATATTTTTGCTTAAAAAATATTATTCTAAATATAAATTTTATCAAAAGATTAATTCCTACATTTCATTATTTAGTTAGAAATATTTATGTTATTTTACATATAATATTTTTTCTTTTATTTTATACACTACCAAATAAAATAAAAAGAGAGAAAACTTTCCTTTCACTTTCTCTCTCTTACTAAATAACCTACAAAATTATCTCACATTCTATTTTTTTTTTACTTTATTTCATTTTACTTTCTTCCCTAATTTAAATATAGTGTTAATATCTTTCAAAGCTTTTCCAGTGCATAATACATAGTTTTGATTTTTTTTTTTACAATGCATAATACATAGTTTACATATATTTGAGTAAAAGTCAAAAGTTCAATAAAAGAAAATTATAAATCTTATGTCATTAATGTAAACATTTTCTACATGATCACTCAATTACATATAAACATAATTCAAAATTAACATTGACGACACAAAACTTAATTAGTGATATTGCTTCTAGCCAAAAGAAGGAATCTTTCTTGCTGTCATCAACTCTTCAGGGTGGCTCTACCTCTTTTGATACAAATTAATAGTCTTTTCTTGTCTTCAAGTTTTAAAGATATAAAATGCATTCAAAGCTTTTAATTGGTTCTTCAAGAATTAAGCCCCAAGTTTTTGAACTATGATCGTTAATAATGAAGTTATATACGCTAATATTTTGTTCCCTTTAATTAAGCTTGTAATTTTAGTCCTTTTAATTTTTAATCTACGATTTTGATTCTTTTATTTTCTTTTTTACAATTTTAGTCTCCTTATTTTAAAAAATTTATAATTTTGATTCAATATTCAATTTTGCATATGTTTTTTTTTTTACATTCTAATTAATTAAAATGGTTAAATATTAGTTGCGGATTTTCTAAAATTTAGAGACTAAAATCACGAAAAAAAAGGATCAAAATCACGAATAAAAAATTTAAAGGAAATAAAATAAATAGTGGGGATGAGGAGTAACTTGATCATACCTCATATATATATATATATATATATATATATATATATATACATATATATATATATATATAATTATTAGATTTCAAGAAAATAAATGGTGAGGATGAGAAGTAAATCTTTTAGAGTTATTTTTGGAGTAACTTACTATATATGACGGTGTAAAAGGCTTTTAAACAATTAATATATGTATTATTTATTCTTTTTATAATTATGCATGAAAAATGAAAAATAAAAAAATGTTTTAGATATACATTTACTTTCTATCATCGCATCGAGATTGAAGATGCCTTCACCTATAAACAGAAAACTGATTGGAGCAAGCATCTTTAACAAAGGTTTTTTTTTTTAATTTTTTTTTTTTATGTACTTTAACAAAGTTTTGAGGCATATATATAATGACCAACTTCATCCATTGCTACATACAAAACATGTGACTTTGTGGGCCATGGTACCATACTTAGAATATAAATGAGTTCAACTATTTGTGAATTATTTAAATTTGATTAGTCAAATGCTCGATAAGTTTTTTATTTAATTAATTAAATAAATAAATTCTAGCTTAAGATTGAACTCAGTTATTTAAACTAGTTAAACACATACTTTACAAAATCAACATGAAAGACTTTGAATAGTTCATTATTTAATTGTTGATGAGAATTTTACAAGTCTTTGTTATTTTTGTATTCATTATGAAAATATGTAGAATTTGTTGAGTGTTAAAATTAATTTTAAAGTTTATTTGTTGTAGTAGTCAAGAAGTTATGATTTTTTTTTTATGAATTATGTAGATGTAATAGTTTAGAATGTTTGAAAATATACTACAAGTTGACCACATATTTCTATTTATGTATTATCATTCTAGTATTAAAATATTTATTAAATATTAAATTGATAATGTTAAGAAAAATTAGAACCACAAATAGAGGAAAAAGTTAGAGAGACTACCTCATACCTTATAAGGTCTATTTACTATTGCATTAGGGCCTTTTTACATCAGTTATTTTGGGGATTCTATATCAGTTGTAGAATCAATGTAGTATCCCGTTGATGTAGAAAGCATGACTTTTTTACATTGGGCTTTGAATCAATATAAAAAAAATACTTTCTACATTGGTTAATAACTTTAACTAATGTAGAAAATCATTTTTTACACCAGTTAAATAAAAGAACCAATGCAAAAAAATCTTTCCCAATGTTTGGTGTACCAACAAGAAGCTTAAGCAAAAATGAGCAAAAAGAAAGTCAGAAGAAGGATGAGAAAGCGTGGTAAAAGCAAAAAGGAAAAAAAAAGACAATGACTTCAATAGCAAAGAATCAAGTAAATTCAAAAGGCCAAAAAAACATTAACTTATGTCAAGATATAAACACTTCAACAACTTTACCATGTATGAGCATGTTTGGTTGTCCATTTGACACACTCAAACATGCTTTTTGAAGGACCAAATTTGTCCACATGTTTGGATGTCCATAAAATGAATTCCAGCACCTACATTTTTGTCCAACGTAGGATCAATTAACACCAAGGTATCAAATTAAAGTTTAACACCAAAATCTCAACCATCTATCTTAATTTAATCTAATGACTTTTATTAACTTATTAAAAAACTCATGTGCACCCTTTTTGAATCCCTCACGAGACCCTTTGGTTGCAGATTATATATATATATATATATATATATATATATATATATATAGGGATCAAATTATATCAGTGTAACTTGATTAGGGGTGAAAATAGGTCAGACCGCCTGTCAGGGGCCTACAGCCTGACCTACATAAGGCTTGGCCTGGCTTGACCCATTTACCAAAAAGGCCAAGTTTGAGCTTTTTAAAAAGCCTGTTTAAATAAAAAGTTAGGCTTAAGCTTTAAAAAAAGCATACTAAGCCCAATAGGCTGGCCTATATATAATATATCATATATAATATATATAATATAAACACATATAATTACATTGGCGGACCTACATTGTGGTCATGGTGTGCAAGTGCACCCCCTCATTTTAAAAAAATCACAAGTAAAAGTTTTTTTTCACAGAAAATTACAAGTAAAATCTTATATTTTTATATTTTATTTCATCTATATTTATATATTTGAACCCCCTAATTTTAATTTTAATAATTTGTCCTCTCTTACTCAGGGTCTTGAATCCGCAACTGTATAATTATTTATAATAATTTTTCAATCAAAATATTTTAATTTGAAATAAGACTTTGTGTATTAATATCACAAAATCCGTTGTCATTTTTCCGAATACCAAACTCTTAAGGCACGCTGCAACAACAACACATCTTCTCTACACTAAGGCACTCCGCTACAACAAGTATAGAAGAAAGCCGTAGAAGAAATTTTGTCATAGTGGGCTTTTACTCATCTAGCAAGAATGTTTGCAACAAAATCTGCGACTTTATAACGATGGAAGGGCCTCGTAAAATTATGATGGTTTTAGAATAAAATTTAATGCAATTTAATTTGGTAAAAATTAGGTAGCTAATATAGGTCACTTAAGTAAGCTTTCAGGCCAGGTCAGACTTTAAAACACGCTAGGCCAGGCCTTAAAAAATGGCCTATTGCAGGTAAAAGGCCAGGCTTTGGCCTTGTGATTAGGAAGTAGGTCAGGCTCAAGCCTATCAAAGCCTGGCCTGGTTTGACCCATTTCCACCCCTAAACTTAATAAACTATTACACCATTTAATAATTTGATATAAAATGTGATTTTTATCGATCAAACCGTTGAATTGTATCTACATATTACCAAGATTGTCTGTGTCAAATTTTGTCAAAATTGAACAACATTAAGAAGGTAATCAAATGATCCATATTTTAGTATATTTTGAAAAATTTATACTACGTCGATTTTAATCTATATGAATGAGGTAGCAAATAATTTTAGATTAATATGAAATTTTGTATATATGATATATGTGAAAGGAACTTTCAATCCGATAGTGGGTTTTAAGAAAACATTATCCAATTGAGAGTTATTGAATGATGTAACAGTTAATCAAAGTTATATAAGGCTTAAATAACTTTTAGGTCCCTGATAAATGTCCAAATTTTGCTTTGAATCCCTGATAAATTTTGCTTTTAGTTCACATATCAGAGACTCAAAGCAAAATTTGAAAATTTATCAGGGACCTAAAAGTTATTTAAGCCTATATATAAACTAATAAAAAGAAGTTCTAATTTGGACTAGTGGTGGTCCTGAGCACGGTTGAGAGGGGCGATCACCCATGGCCCCATTTTTAGAGGGACACCAATTTTTCTCTATTTACTTTATATAAATATTAAAATGAAATTTTATATAATTTTAAAATTATATAAAAATTTATTATAAAAAATGAGATGATTACCAATATTTTTTTAGGGAAACAATTGTTAGTAATTAGTCAACTAATGGGTGATTTTTTATTTCTCAATAAAAATCTACCCATAATTTTGGAAAAATGAACCGACAATTTGTGCATAATGGTAAATGTAAAGATGATAGTGTGATATATTATTTCCTTCCACTTTTATCGGTGTTAATGTAATTACGTAAGTAAGGGCCTTGAACTTTTTCGGTTCGTCCAAGGCACAAAAAATATCAAGGTCTTTGGACCTTAATTATTAATGTTTTTGGAGTTTTATTATTTATTAATAAAAATATTTAATTATTTTAACATTTTTTAGTAATTTATTGATTATTTTTAACAATATATTATTAGTTCATATTTAATAATACATTATGAACTTCATACCCTTTTCAGTAATTACACATTTAAAAATACTTTTGATTATTATTATTCAAACAAGTTTCATTTCATCAAATATACTTTTGAACAAAGAAATATTCAAACATAAATCCACCCATTTGGCCCCCTTGTGCAAGCGATAATGGACCTTGTTGTGATTTAATTAAAGTCTTCGAAAATCACAAAACACTTTCCAACATTTTGGAAATAATCAGACGCACAATGGCTATGTCTTCGACAATCACAAAGCCAGATTTCAACATAGAGAAGGGGAAGGCACATTTTGGAAAGCACAGTTTGGGGCGACGCAGAGGAAAGCTAAGGATTCTCGCTTTTGCATTCTACAAAACAAAGTAGATCTGAGTTGTAGATTTAAAATTTACATCGATTCTAAGATCTAAGATGTAAAAATGCTCTTTTTATCAGTTAAATTGGAACGGACGTTTTAAATTGCAAAAATGTCACCATGTTACATTATTTTCTACATCTATTGTTTGTTTAAGAAGTGACGTAGAAATCCGTCGTTAATTTGTAGGCGTAATGCTATATCTTCTTACTTCATCCTTCTACAAATCTTTCTAATATCTTTTATGGTAAATATTAAATGAAAAGTAAAAATATTTAATGTCTTGTAAGTATAAAATACATTTAAAAACTTACCATAAAAGGATAGTAGAAATATTTGTAGAAGGATGAAGCAGGAGAATTTAGAATTAGTCATGTTGTTCTTAAATCGGTTATTGTAGCGTTTCTTGCGCAAGGTAGCGTAACAAATGCCTATTTATAGAAAACCCTAACAAAGTCTCTACATCTAATAGACATTAGTCATGATTCCATACTTTGCATCCGTATTGTAGTCTACAGTCATGGGAAGGTTCTCGATGACGTTGTGCTTGGAATCCACATGGTGAATTTTAGCTATTGGACCAACACATCAGCTTATATTGCTAGACTGGGTCCAAATTCTTAAAAAGTGATCCAACACAAATAATAAATACATAAGCACTATCTAATTAGTGCAGTTCCTTATTTTAATACTTACTAAGACACTAGAAAATTCAGAATTAACTTCTAACCTATCTCTCATGAAATAGAGCTGAAGTTACCGACTACCTATGGGTAACTTAAGGCTTACAGCTAAGAGAACCAGGAGCAGCATATACAAACAAAAGTTGTTGAGTTAATCTTCAAAATGTACTTTTATTTGTGTCTTCTTTCTTTTCTGTGTTTCTATCTTCACTGCCAATCAATGGATAAACGTCCCATTCAGACGTGAATGTGGTCCATAGACAATATATGCCTTTCTCTAAAGCATTGCATATTTTTCTTTAAAGTAATGTCACTTGTGAATCCATTAGCTTTGTTTGAGAAGTGGAGGACATAAATAATACAAACTTTAGGTTAAAGTAATGTGAGCTATGAGAATTGGCTCCTGTTCTAACTAATTAGATATATAACCAGTTTTATAAAATGGCTCGACCAGTATAATGGTTAGATACCGGTTCGAATCGGTTACTAGATTAGTTGTGTAACTGAACCGGTACGTTAAAGTAATGTGAGCTGTGAGCACATCAACTTTGAGTAGTCAGTGTCTTTGGGAAAGATAAGTTGATAACTATGTTTATTGACTTTGTGCAAGACTTTCGAAAGAGTACTCATGTCACCTCTCATGCCACTTGGTTATGTTTATAAACATGTCTTCACTCCAACTTCTATCATCGCGTCAATGTTCCATCCATTTACAAAAATCTACAGATTTTGATTGTATTGTTGATTAAAAGATCCTGTTATACTTGATGTACGCCAGTTTGAAAGTGAAGAGTCTATCAAGATATGTTGATAAATAAAATAAGCCCAGTCATTGCATATTATAATAAATAAAAGTGTAAATGAATTCAACTATTCATGAATTATTTAAGTTTAAAATATTAAATGTTCATTTATTTAATTAAATAAATAAATTTAAAATTAAAGTTAAATTCATTTATTTAATAAGTCAAGTTCAAACTTTGTAGGCTTGACATTATTTATCAAATAAGACATCGACAACCAGTTCGACTGCTTTCAAGATCGTTGACTGTCCCACAAACTAAAACGAGACTTCTCAGCGTGCTTTGTCCTCATTCACACACTTCTTAGGAAACTTCTCAAGAGGTCACCCATCCCATAATTACTCCAAGCCAAGCACGCTTAACTGTGGAGTTCTTAAGTGATGAGCTACTGAAAAGTATATGCATCTTGTTAGTATAGCTAGTACTCATTAATTCCTTTAAGAAATCCTCAATTGTAAATTTTCATACCTGTATAGCCTCTAGATTCTTCTCATTCCTGTGTGATTCGCTCGAGATGTTACATGGCCATCAACTTCTGCCTGATTCGTCCTCGAACTACATTGTCCTGGGAGAGAGGTTTGCTTTGATACCATTTGTAACGCCCTTGAGAGTCAATGTCTCGACGACTCACACTTTACAACACTTGACACGGTGACACTTCATTCAACATCCTTGTTGGTCAGAACCCTCCGTAAGTAGCCCTTTCCGAGACATCGACAACCAACTCGACTACTTTTGCAGGATAGTTGACTTTCCCCAAAAACCAACACAAGACTCCTCAACGCGTTTTGTCCTCACTCGCACACTCCCTAGGAAACTTCCTAGGAGGTCACCCATCTCATACTTGCTCCAAGCCAAACACATTTAACTGTGGAGTTCTTAAGTAACAAGTTAGCAAAAAGGAGATGCATATTGTTGGTATAGGTAGTACTAATTAATTCCTTTAAGTCATCCTCAACTTACAGTTCCATACCTGTATAGCCTCTAGATCCCTCTCATTCCAGTGTGATTTGCCCGGGGTGTTACATTTCCACACCGGACCTCATTGACCTCAAGGTCTAGGCTAAACCATTTGTACACCTTCACCATCCAAATTCATATCTATTTTCCACTCCCACACAAACTAAGTGAAATGTTATGATGCATGCGTAACACATAATGCACACGTAAGTCCCTTTGAACTTCTTTACACAAACATATGGGTCCTATTTTTTGCCTTTCATAAGCTAGGTCCCCCATAGACTAAACATCACTCGAGCTTGTTCTCACTTCTCACAGGCTAGGTCACTCCTCTCAGAGCATCAACTAATTTCATCTATCATCACACATCCCATAATACACGTATGTCCATTTCAAGCATAAGTGCATCATAAGCATATTAAAAACTAGGTAAGTTCATTAATTTTATTGCATTTTCTCTCATAGAGAGGTCATTCTTGCTCAATAACACTTACTTTTCACTCAACGAGACAGGCTCGCTCAGCGAATTATTCTTGTACTACTCGGACTCGACTTAGCACCAAGTCAAGGGACCGGCCGAGTAAACGAAGATAGATTTAGACCAAAGCAGTTATAATGGAAAGTATATCTTACTAAAAGATAAGATACGCAAAGATTACGATAAAAGATAATGATAGAAGATAAACCTATCTTTATCACAATTAACGAGATTTGATAAGATTTGATAGGAAAATAACCCTATCAAATCTATCTATTTACCTTATATAAATAAAAAGCTATTCATTCCAATTAAGGTACGAAATTCTACCCTTTAGTGATACCTGTCTCCTACCTCTGCGCCTTTAACTTGAGTGTCGGAGTGTCTTTGCAGGTACACCCCCACCGTTCATCAAGAAGATCCCGGCGGAGCCACCGCACCGGATGAATCTGCTAAGAACATTTGGCACCCACCTTGGGGCTCGGTAAAACTCTACCCGACCACACAAATCAATCTAATTTTCGCACATTGTAAAACCTAATTCAAGAAGTTTGGAGAGATTCAATCAGCACTTTCATATCTGTTGCGTGTTGTCAGTCCGGAATCGTCATTAGCATAAAGGATGATTAGGACGTGTTTCAGCAATTGGCACTATCACTACTACAAAAAAGGCATTTAACATCGGTTATTTTAGGCTTTTAACATCGGTTATTAACCGATGTTGTATCGAACGATGTTGAAAGTGGACAACTTTCAACATCGGTTGTTGAACCGATGTTAAAATACAATACAACATCGGTTCGGAGCACAAGCGATGTCAAAAGGATGCCCACATAGTGAAAATTATGTGTTGAAAACAACATCGGTTTTTGCCAAAACCGATGTTGTTAGGTGACTAACAACATCGGTTATCCCAAAACCGATGTTGTTTGTGCCAGAATAGTCAAAATATGTGTTGAAATCAACATCGGTTATGGCAAAAACCGATGTTGTTAGGTGACAAACAACATCGGTTGTCCCAGAACCGATGTTGTTTATGCACCTACCAACATCGGTTTTTGCCATAACCGATGTTGTTTGTGCGCAAATAACATCGGTTATGGTCAAAACCGATGTTGTTTGTGCACTAACAACATCGGTTTTTACCATAACCGATGTTGTTTATGCTGTTTTTTTTTTATTAGCGTTCTGTTTTAGATTGAACCAAACCTGTAATTTAAAAAAAAAATCCAGACCAGGCAATTTGTATAATTAATAATCAATTATCTATGCTTTATATTGTTATAAATAAAATACTAATTAATGTATAAACAAACATTAAGCAATATATCCAATATACAAATAGAATCCATTAATAAGCTAACATTCTACTAATTTGTTCAGTGCTTCATTTCTAACTCTCAAAAAGTGTCGTGCCCACTGAATGCGAATATCTTCAATTGTCGTTGCCTCCAATGGTTGAGAATCGCAAAATGTCTACATCATATATAAACAAATGTTAGTTAATCACATCGAATATTAATAGTTATAATAAATGAAACATGTTAAAGTAAACAAATATATTACCGTTTCCCAGTTATCCTTGAATCCCCCATGGATGATGGTCCACATCCAATGCATGACATAATAGCCACACTCAGTGCCTCCGCTTTGTAGATTACACTAAATTCAATATGAAATTTAATAGTGTTTAAGACAAATTATTGTAAAAAAAAAAAACTAAGTAAACATTTTGGATATTCAAACATTGGTTAAATTACTTACTTTTACATTTATCCAATCAATTTTCTTCGATTTACTTGGATGGTTACCTTGCAAGGCCTTTAAAGCACTGGTTAATGAAACATGCAAATATAAGTGTAAGACCAAGATATTCATGTATAATAGGTTCCATACAATCAATTTGTTACAAATTTAAACGTACCCTATAACTGTGGCTTTGATGTCTACATCGGGCTTCTTGTGTAGGGAACAAAACCAGACAACAACATTGGACCTAGGACAAATAACCAGGAGTTGCCAATGTTGGCTGCATTGGAAAATAGTTATTAGTAACAATGCAATCATTATTTAAATGCATTTAGTAATGAAATTTTACTTACTTATTTAAGTAAGCTCCTAGGTAGACTTCTTTTTGAGATTCCTGTATCCATCTTTGAATGTAATTTTGAGCATGATCTCTCGTATTCCCTGATCTCTGTATGCTCTGAGGCTCAAGGAGTCCATAGACAGAACCATGCTCGAATTCCATACATAAGTCATTCAAAAACCTATTTTTGTTCAAATAAATGTAAATTGTTAATCACTTACAATTAAATAGGTAATTGACCTAAAATTAAAATGTACTTACGTCATCCACAACTGTATAATACTGATATTAAGATATTGATTGCCACTCAATATCTCCCCAACATCACTATGATTTATGTAGATGGGGAACTGTTCATTATGCACCCCAAACAAGCTCGCATCCCACGACACCTGGAAAGGATGTCTGAATAGTAACAGGCTAACCTGTACCAAATTTAGTAATGGATCATCATCAGGGACCAACCTATCATGAGGTTCAACTGGTTCCTTTGGTCTCTGTTTACAATCCTACACAATTAATAAATACAAGTTACTTGTAGTCAACAATTTATTCTATTCAATTGTATTGATTATACCAAAAAATAAAATCAATTAAAGAAGCTACCTCCCGTGCTACCTCCCATGAAACAGGCTTCACAAGATGACTCGGCCATGCAATAAAGGTGTTGAGGGCGTCCCCCACTAATTGAACCGCATCAGTCGGTAAAGGGACTCGAGCAGTAGCATCTAGAACCTCTTCAACCCCCACCTTGACCATATCATCCGTCAAACACGTGTGGTGTATGACTGAAGCCCCATGATAAACTCTCCCAATGGCCACCAAGCGGGGAGGATGCTCATCAACATAGAAGCCACACTGTTCAGTTGTTGTGTCAGTGCCAGGCTCCTCCCCTGAGGGATGAATATCAGTACCAGCACAACTCCCCTTCGTGCTAACACGGGCACCGGAAGGAGCTACATATGGGTGAACATGCTCAGGCGGCTGCTGGGAGGTCATCTGGCTCAACTCCATTAACAATTCTCTCTTAAGCTCATCTTTAAACTCCTCTTTTAACTGCTCTTTAAACTCCTCTTTAAACTCCTCTCTGAAGCTCTCTTTCAAGCTCTCTTTCAACGAAGCCACAAGCTCTGCAGTGATGGATGAAGAAGTATGCGAGCCACGTGATAGTGGTCCAAAGTAATGGTTAATGGTCACACCATATCCAGCAGCACGAACACGACCACCGTGCTCCGGTCGACCAATAGCAGTGGTCAGTATATCCTGACGTCCATGGGGAACAAAGGTACCCTGTATGCACTCCTCCTCTAGGGAATCCTACAAGCAAAAAAAGATAAAGGAGTCAACTTCTGTTGTTACTATATGTAGTTACATTTTAAGCTGCATAATAACTTACAATCCTATCAGCAACATGTTGTGCTGCCTCAGATGTCATCTACCCAGAACGTTTTGTACGGGCCTTCTTCCACTTCACATGTCGTTTAATGGGAGATGGAGGATCAACTACACTTGTACTCCCAGATTCAGCAGCTTCAGACTGTTTTATCTTCATCTTCTCGGCCATCATGTTTTCCTCAAGCCATTGATAACCTCCACGAGACATTACATGTGGCATGTTGTTCTGTTTCTGGATTTTTTGAGCCTTCTGTCTGATTTTCTGTGAATAATAAGACATACTTTCAGCAAAATAATTAATCAAATTTTGATATAGACAAATTAAAGAACATTGCCTACAACTTACCTGCCAAGCAGAAGTATTACGGCTGGCTTTAAATTCCCTCCACATGTCCTTCTCAATGCCAAATTTTACACAAGGAATCTCATCATCATCCTCATCTACCTCTTCCTCCTCATCACCCTTCTTTTTTTTAAGTGCATATTTCCTTGTAAGGTCTGCCTTAAACTGCCTCCATCTTGTTCCCACATGGGAAATAATTTTCCTCTTAGCCTTGGACGCTTCTGGAATATCAAATTGTTCCTTCAACAGAGAATCATATGTAACAGTCAATGACAATAATATGCAAGTTAAATACATACAATTACTATAACATAAAGAGATTATTGCAAATACCAGAATGTCCTCCCAAATCATGTTCTTCTTTGTTTCCGGCACATGGTGCCAATCTTGATATGTAATATCAACCCTGTCTCGGGCAGCAATCCCCAAATAGGTCCTGAAATGTGATCTATTTGGACCTGAAGCTTTCCCAGTTGCAGGATCGACATCAACTCGTGGCTTCTCCCCAGACAAGCGTTTAGCAGTGAATTGTTTGAGTCGTGTGGATTGTCTAGTCCTCCTGGACGTAGACTCAAAAGGAGCTGATGACTCAGGATGAGGGGAACCTGGTGGTGTACCCATGTGCCTGTTCAAACAAACAAAAAATTAAGTGTTATTTGCAATTGTACAAAGTTTATAAATTGTAAATGGAGATAAAAAATAAGTTGACAAAATTATTCAATTATACAATAACATAGACATTACTTATATATAACATGGTTAGGTAGGAATGTTCTCCCATAAGCCTTCATCATGATCATGACGATTTGCGTGTACGCCATCCTCCTCATTTTCTTCAATGATGGTAGGCATGCGTGTGTAGAAAGAGGGAGGCTCACAAATATCAAGTGTTGAATCATTATTTTCATGAATAATACTGCTGGTTCTTCCTTGTAGAACCACTGACCACCTTGCATTACAGGGATCTTCGACATAAAACACTTGTTTTGCTTGTTCTGCCATGATGAAAGGCTCGTCCTTATAAGCAACCTTTGTAAGGTCTACAAAAGTGAATCCCAAATCATCAGTCTTCACACCGGTGTTGCTATCAACCCAATTACACTTAAAAACAGGCACTTTGAAAATAGTATAATCAACCTCCCAGATTTCTTCAATCACTCCAAAGTAAGACATGGACCCCAATTTGGGGTTGTTATCTTTTGCACTAGAAAAGTGTTCTGATTCAGCCCGAAGACTAACCCCACTGTTTTGAACTGTACTCTTGTCATCTTGTGACTTCGTGTAGAATGAATACTTGTTGATATCATATGCCTTCCAAGTTGGAACATTTAGCTTAGGCCCATTTGCTAACCACTTTAACGTTTCAGAAGGATCATCAAGAGCAAAAATGGTGTCTTTAAACCAGTTTAAGAAAGTTTTGTTATGCTCAATCAACACCCGATTCTTGTTCATTTTTGGGTTACTTGCCTTCACAAATTCTTTGTGTGCATTTATGTATGGGGTCACCTCATCGGTATTATTCAATATATACAAATGTGCTTCATTCAGTGCCTTGAGACCCATGGTTACAACAATTAACCCTCGTGTACCCTTACCTCTCACTCTATTCTTGTGACGAGACTCAGGAACCCCGACAGGTTTCGTCTTCTCCATGTACTCTGAACAAAACTCAATAGCTTCTTCTGCAATGTACCTTTCAACAATGGATGCCTCAGGACGGTATTGATTCTTCGTATACCCTTTTAAGATCTTCATGTATCGCTCAATTGGGTACATCCACCTTAAATAAACGGGTCCACATAATCTAATCTCCCTCACTAGATGAACAATTAAGTGAACCATGATGTCAAAAAATGAAGGAGGAAAATACATCTCCAACTGACACAAGATAATAGCAGCCTCATTTTCCAAGTCATCCAACTTTACAGGGTCAATTACTTTGCTACATATTGCATTGAAGAATAAGCACAGGCGAGTTATGGCAACCCTGACTTTGTTAGGCAAGATGTTTCGTATCGCCACGGCTAGAATTTGTTGCATCAAGACGTGGCAATCATGAGACTTTAAGCTAACTAATTTGATATCCTTCATCGATACAAGACTCCTTACATTTGAAGAGTATCCCTGTGGCACCTTAACATCCCATAGACACTGACAAAAACTTTTTCTCTCTTCTCTGGACAAAGTATGGCATGCTAGGGGCAAATATGTTCGTTTACCTTCTGACCTTGGATGTAACTGCTCACGTATACCCATCTCAACTAAATCTTGCCGAGCATTCAGACCATCCTTTGTCTTGCCTTTAATGTTAAGAAGCGTGCCGATTAAACTATCACACACATTTTTCTCCACATGCATAACATCTATACAATGTCTAACATCTAGATCGGACCAATATGGAAGATCAAAGAATATCGACCTCTTCTTCCATATTCTTTTCTCACTTGCATCCTTCTGTTGCGTCTTCCCAAAGATATTTTGGATTTCCTCCACCCGCTCATAAACCTGCTTTCCAGTCAAAGGTATTGGTGCACTTACATCCTCTTGTCTTCCATTGAAAGCTTTTTTCAATCGCCGATACGGGTGATATGGTTTGAGAAATCTCCGATGCCTAGTGTAGACTGTCTTTCTTCCATGCTTGAGTTGCACGTAGCTTGTGTTTTCTTCACATATAGGACATGCGTGATGCCCCTTAACACTATATCCACTCAAATTCCCATATGCTGGAAAGTCATTAATGGTACAAAATACCATTGCACGCAACTTGAAGGTTTCCTTGCGATTCCCATCAAAGACATCAACCCCTTCGTCCCATAACTTTGTCAAGTCTTCAATCAACGGACTTAGATAAACATCAATGTCATTTCCTGGCTGTCTTGGACCCGAAATCATCATAGACAACATAATGTATTTTTGCTTCATGCACAACCAAGGAGGCAGGTTGTAAATTACTAGCAAAACAGGCCATGAACTGTGGTTAGTACTTAAGTTACCAAAAGGATTCATTCCATCGGTAGCAAGTCCAAGCCTAAGGTTTCTTGACTCTTCCCCGAAATCTGGAAACAAATGATTAATATTGTCCCACTGGGGAGAATCAGCCGGATGCCGGAGCAATCCATCACATTTTCGACTATCTGCATGCCATGTCAGGTTTTTTGAGTCATCTCCATTAGCAAACAATCGTTTAAACCTTGGAATTATTGGAAGATACCAACACACCTTTGCTGGGGACTCTTTCTTTGTGCTTTCATCACTACCACACGCATCATCCTTCAATTTGTACCGTGACACTCCACACATGGGGCATTTATGCATATGTTCAAACTCATTTCTGTACAATATGCAATCATTAGGGCATGCATGTATTTTCTGATACTCCATACCCACCGGACACAGTATCTTCTTTGCCTCATAGTTATTTTTCGGCAACGTGTTATTTTTTGGAAGCATCGTTTTCAACACCTCAAGCAAATCAGTGAAGCTTTTATCACTCCACCCATATCTTGCCTTCAAATTGACCAAACTTAACACCGCTGACAACCGTGTGAAGTTGTTGCACCCTAGATACAAAGGCTTCTTCGAATCACTTTCCAATGCATCATACAAAGGGGCATGTGCTTGATGAAAAGACTCTTGTCCAACATCTCGGATCATATCCTCTAATCGATCTCCCATTTCAACATCAACAACAGACTCAGTTTGGGACACCGTCGGCATGTCTATGAATTCACCATGCCATATCCATCTTGTATATGTTTGAAGAATCCCGTCACAGAGAAGATGTGTCCTTATGTCGTCCACGACATGTCGTCTCCCATTCAGACAGTTAACACAAGGACAATAATATTTTCCCCCCATATTTGGTGAATTTTGTTGAGCAAATTCCAAAAACTTTTCAACCCCATTCTCATACTCCTCAGTGATGCGAATAGCTTTCATCCAACTTCGATCCATCTTTCCTTTTCTGTGATACTCACAAAATTATATCATGCATGACGATCTCACTTTTTCATAAAGGTGTGGCCCTATCCCATTCAGGAAGACATTTTTTATACTTAATTTGTACGTAGAGGTTAAGTCTCTTTTGTTAAATTTGACGAAATTTCGGCAGCATTTCGCATTGATCTCCAAGTACACGACATGAAAGCAGTGACATCAATTCCACCACAATCAAGTATGCACTTGGAGAACAAAACAAAATACACTAAACCGAAATTTTGTCAAATTTAACAAATGAGACTCAACCTCTACGTATGAATCAAGTATAAAAAAATGTGTCTTCCCAAACTGTCCAAACGGACAATTCAAGATTCAATACAACGATTAATCCAAACTTTCCGTATTAATCATTGTATTGAACCTCAAATGGGAAACTAAGGTTCACTCAAAATGCTTAACTTGCATATAAAATAATACTCATTAATTACACAAACAACTTATACAACATTATTATAATTGTAACAAGCACTGAAGTGTTACAATGAGATACGTACCTGAAAAGATGCTCACTAACAATAACAAAGAATGCGGTGATGACGGTGGACACGACACAATCTCTGAAGGACAAGAACAACACCAACACAGGTACTCAATGCTCACTGCCTGTAGGTTAAGTTATTACAAAAATTATCATAATTATGATAATCATAATTATCGCAATAGAAATATTAGTTACAATGACAATTACATTTAATACACTTCAAACAGATGATAGGAAGCAGACAATTCATAGATGACTGTAATTGTCTTAAGCATGTGGAAATGAACAAATAATTACACAGATATCGTTATGCAGGGGAACAAGTATGATTTTGAGTACACATTATACACATTATATAGACAACTCTTATCCTTATCCTAACAGGAAAAAAAAATCCAAAAACTCCTAACTTTTGTAACACATACAAAACCCAAAATAGAGATCTAATAATGAACTTGATAACATCCACACCCTCCTTTAAGTTGCAACACAATGCTATAACACCAACCACCCGTAACTCTTTTTAAGCTGCACCACAACAAAACAGATTATATCTTCCCCTGCTTCATGTAACAATACCACAACCCAACCAGCTGTAGATCACACAAAAGAACTATACAGCAACCTCACCAAACCACACAGAGAAAGATACAAAACTCATAAAGAAGCACCAATCATACTGGAAAGGAATATAAACCTTCCCTACCATAAATTGCCTAAAAGAATGCAAATCGAAACATGTACTGCCTCTAGCCCATAGCTATATCTATATTATACAATAGTTGTCCACTCATTCTTCCCTAAATTCCCAAACAAAAAAAATCAAAATTTTCCCAAACTAATCTACAATGCAGGACAAGTATTATATGTCAAATTTTCCCTAAATTGATACAAAATGTACAAATAATTTGGACCAACAGACAGCAACAAACATGCGCAACAGACAGCAACAAAATGTTCCAAGTAGTTAACATTCAAGAAATTGCCAAATATGCAGGCAGCAGCAACAGAACATGCCAATTCCAACAGTTTGCAGAGAACACAATGCCATTTGTACGTACCTGTTATTGGCGCGCGACAACACACTCTTGCGAGAAGAACACGTTCGCAAGCAGGACACCTAGCAACACTGACAATGGTTTCGAACACCTTGCGAGATGAATAATCATGTTAGTGTTTGGAACAAACAAGAAAAATCATGTTAGGGCGGTTTCGAACCAACAAAATGGGGACAATGTTTCGTACCTCAATGTCACAAGCCACACAGACAACGGCGAAAATGCAAAAGGGGTTTAGCAATGAAGTGGAGGACGAAGCAACGGAGGCGCGACAATGGCGAAAAGGAACGTCGTCGTGGAGGAGTATGAGAACGACGAGGTCGTGGTCGCAAGGATTTCCACAGAAGAAAGAAGGGTTCAGGCGTGAAAGCGAAAGGGTTCAGGCGCGCGCAAGTCTGTGAAAACAAAAGACAGAGGGATACTTAACACATGGATAACATCGGTTATGAGGTATAACCGATGTTAACGAAGACCTATCAACATTGTTTCCCTTCAAAACCGATGTTGAGCATCTCCTATCAACATCGTTTTCTAGTGAAACGATGTTGATAGGATATTTCAACATCGTTTCACACATAACCGATGTCAACATGTTGCTTATAATTTCAAAAATGCCACCGCGTTTCCATATATTGACATCGTTTCCCTTCAAAACCGATGTTGAGCATCTCCTATCAACATCGTTTTCTAGTGAAACGATGTTGATAGGATATTTCAACATCGTTTCACACATAACCGATGTCAACATGTTGCTTATAATTTCAAAAATGCCACCGCGTTTCCATATATTGACATCGTTTCCCTTCAAAACCGATGTTGAGCATCTCCTATCAACATCGTTTTCTAGTGAAACGATGTTGATAGGATATTTCAACATCGTTTCACACATAACCGATGTCAACATATTGCTTAAAATTTCAAAAATGCCACCGCGTTTCCATTGACATCGTTTTTTGGTCAACCGATGTTGATCCAACGATGTAAAAACGCATTTTTGTAGTAGTGTATGTTGCTACATTGAAATAGGAATGCACAAAGTGCCGAGCTTGGAGCTTGGTCAGTCTCGGAGCAACCGACGTAGGCAGTATTAGGCACTATAGCTTGCCCGACATTCCTTTCGGTCATGACAAACAACTATAGATTGGATATGAAAGAGGTAATGCGCCTGCAACTCTTCACACCACTAAATTCAATTATTATGCCATATTTGGGCACATCACGATTGAGCCATCTCATTATGCCATCATAAGGCCTTATACCATACTAAAATCTGTAGATGCTAAGGCCTTAAAGGTACCACACATTTTCTTATTATGGCAATTTTTAGATATGATAATGCTAAAGTACTCATACTAAAGGTGCCACACTCTTTCTCTTTAATATGCTATAAACATCACGACACCATATTATTTTATACCATTATACAAATGTATCAAATGGTCTTCCAATTTCTCTTCATGGTAACTATTTAGCATAGATTACCTTTAATGTCGTGTCTTGCATTTCAATGCTTCACGTAAAAAAGTTGATGCTTTAATGTCTTAATTTCATGACATATTATGCTAAGCACAGAGGCCACGTGCATCTCCATTAGTATTAAATAATTGCATAATGACATTACAACATACTATTTAAATCTCTTATAAACTACCTCTCTGTGCCATCAAGTGTAAATGCTGGATTACATACGATGTCATTATTTTGTACATCATGATATATTCAATCACTATGGCATGAATCATGTTGATCAACATGAAATCCCTCACGCATCATTCGAAAAACACTTTCCCATGACAATGGTTAATTGCATGGTATTTGGATTGAAAAGTTCAACTTCAAGATATTATTATAAAGCATTCCTGATGCAAAACTGAATATGTTTCACTTTATAATATGACATGACTGAATAGGTCATGATTGTATGATAATAGTATGGCACAATGTCGTGATAAATTTTCTGATACAACTTGCAACATTATCTGGAGAACAATTGTGAACATAAAAATAGTTTCGTAATGCCTCTATAACTTTTTCAAGATGGCAGGGACAATGGTTAGAGGACAAGATCAACCTTCATCTTGAAAGTAAATATTTTGGAGAAATTATTATATTGTGGAACATGTTATGTTCATGCTTATGATTGTTGATTCTTTAATTGAATTCTGGTTTGGCCTCTCGGCATTCCAGTTTGACCTCTCGGCATTCTGGTCTGACATCTCGGCATTCTGGTTGAACCTCTCGGCATTCCAGATTGACCTGTTGACATTCCAGTCTGACCTCTTGGTATTCTGGTCTAACTTCTTGACATTCTAGTCTGACCTTTCGACATTCCAGACTGACCTCTCGGCATTCTGGTCTGACCTCTCAACATTCTGGTCTGACCTCTCGACATTCCAGTATGACCTCTCGACATTCTGGTCTGACCTCTTGGCATTCCAATCTGACATCTCAGCATTCTGGTTTGACTCTCGGCATTCCAGTCCGACCTCTCGGCATTCTGGTCTGACCTATCGGCATTCCAGTCCGACCTCTCGGCATTCTGGTTTGACCTCTCGACATTTCCAGTCTGACCTCTCGACATTCTGGTTTGACTCTCAACATTCCAGTTTGACCTCTTGACATTCTGGTCTGACTTCTCGGCATTCGGGTCTGACCTCTCGGCATTCCAGTCCAACCTCTCGGTATTCGAGTCTGACCTCTCGACATTCCAGTTCCACCTCTCGGCATTCTTGTTTGACTTCTCGGTATTTCGGTTTGATCCAAAGACAAGTTGAGAATCACATAACATTCCGATTTAACCCTTTAGCATTCTAATTTGACCTCTCAGCATTTCGGTTTGACCTTTTAGCATTCCAACTTGATCTGAAGACAAGTTGAGAATCACACATCACTTTAGTTTAACCTATTAGTATTTCCCTCAGGTTGACCGCTTAAGCGTTTCAATTTGATCCGAAGACAAGTTGAGAAATGACTTAACTCGACATTCCAACTTGACATCTCAACATTTCGGTTTGACCTTTTTAGCGTTCCAACTCGATCCAAAGACTAGTTGAGAGCCACACAACTTTCTGGTTTAACCTCTTGGCTTTTCCCTCGGGTTGATCACTTAGGCGTTCCAGCTTGATCTAATGACAGGCTGAGAGATGACCCATCTCGACATTTCGGTTTAGCCTTTCGGTATTCTGACTAGACCTACTCGAATTTTAGTTTGACTATTCATCCAATTTGATCTAAAAATGACAGTTGACGATTTGGCATTCCACCTAGACCTACCCGGCTTTTGGTTTGACCATTCATCCAACCTAATCTAATATAACTAAGATGACGACTAAGCATGCCAGCTTTATCTAACGACGAGCTGAGTCCGACCTTCACTCGACATCCCGGATTGACCCTAAGGGCATTCCGGTTGACCGTTAAACATCCCAGCACGAATTAAATGACCAACACTCTGTTCAAGGAACCCAAGGCATGGTACTTCTACTCGTATCAGCTTTCTTGCCATGACTCGAAGCTTTGGGGACATTCTTGGCAAGGCCCCTCAAGAAGGTACTTGACCGATTAATGATTGGGACCTACCGAATGGCATACAGTTTAAGAGACCCAGAGTCGAATACCACCCAACCTTACAATACGTGAAAGAGGGAAGTGGGACACTGACATTTGAATTATCAAACCCAAACAAGGACAAAATCACCTCCAATAGTCAACAACGAAAATACACTATGACTAGTTGGAAATCATTCAAAAAGCCTCGAGTGTCTTAAATTGCCTTGAGCATTTCCAATGCCATTGGCCAATTCTTCCTCGAGTGACTTCAACGCCGCCTTGAGTACCTTACACTCGGCCAGTTCCACTTAGAGTATCTTCAACTCAACGAACTTAGCCTCAATTATCTAAATACTTAGCTCAACCTCACCACCCGAGACTCTTTAGCTCAAACTTACGCCTTGAGCCTATAGAGCATCTTCAGCTAGTCGATTGTGCTTTGAGCATCTTTAGCTCGGCCTCGCCACCAAAGACTCTTTAGCTCAGCCTTAAGCCTTGAGCCTATAGAGCATTTTCAGCTTGGCCTCACGCTTAGAGCATCTTGAGTTCGGCTGGACACCTTAAGCATCCTCAGATCAACCACGAGCTCAAAATACCTGCAACTCGACTAGTATGATCAGTTGTCAGGGCATAATGAAGCTCGGCTATGTAAAAACATCTTATAAGCTCTTACAGCCTACTTCAGAGCTTGGGGCATATGTATTACTCGAACTGGGCCTGGCACCGAGTCAAGGGATTGACCGAGTAAACGAAGATAGATTCAGACCAAAGCAGTTATAACGGAAAGTATATCTTACTAAAAGATAAGATACACAAAGATTAAGATAAAACATAATGATAGAAGATAAACATATCTCTATCACAATTAACGAGATTTGATAGGAAAATAAACCTATCAAATCTATCTATTTACCTTCTATAAATACAAAGCTATTCATTCCAATTGAGGTACGAAATTATACCTTTAGTGATACCTGTCTCCTACCTTTATACCTTTAACTTGAGCGTCGGAGTGTCAGGTACACCCCTCCACCATTCATCAAAGAGATCCCGGCGTAGTCACCTCACCGGATGACTTATCAAATCTGGTAAGAACAATTCTCTACGTTACATTCTCATTCAGCGAGCAAATCTCACTCGGTGAAAGCTGACTGATAGACAATCGTGATTTTAGATTTTTCTACATAATTTCACTTCCCTAAGGGCTCCTAACAATCCAAAACTCACGTTAAATGTACAAAAGTAAATCCTAACTATTCCAACCATTGCAAGTCACAATTACATAGAAATGACATGAATCAACACAATTACATCCCTCGTTGTCTACTCATGGCTACTCCAATGTGTCTTGCAATGTTCTTCCGACAGCTCTGAAAGACGACACATGTTTTAAAGAAGAGAGTGGAAAAAAGAAATTAGGTTTATGTTTTAGGATTTATAAGATAACTTAAGGCTTATTGGGATGGAAACACTAAGGCCCATCTAGAAGGTTAATATAATGTGTCTATTCTTTTAGTAAAAACTCAAAACAACGGTTTAGAAACTTAGCTCTTTCTATTTAAAGGATTTAATTATAAAATCCATTTTAAACACACAATTCCCCTTCCCAAAATATTTATTGATTAAAATACTGTGTAAAACAATTTATCACCATTTATTTAAATAATATAATAGAAAAGAAATATTAGGGTGTTAAGAAACATGGTTTGTGTGTTAGAGAGATGAGTTGTGGTTTGAATAGGGTTAAAGGTTAGCAATAATCATATTTTTTTTTAAAAATAAATATAAAAATTTTAAAACATTGTTAAAGTAAATTAATTAAAATAAAAGAGATGATGGGATTTTTCTCTTAAACTTTTGGTGTAGGTTGTTGATACATGAACTAAAAAGAATGTGAGTATATTAGTAATTCCTTTCTTTAAAACTATTTTATTATCATGTTACTTTATTTTTAACATTAAAGTATATGTTAAATGGTTAATTAATAAAAAATATTATTAAAAAAAATTTTGACAAAGAAAAATTTAAAAAACTCATAATCAAGAGTCAAAACTTTAAATTTAATTAACTAATTAAGTTAAACTTCAACTTTAAAGTTGATTCATTTAAATAAACGAGGTAAGCTTGAGTAACATTTTTTTTACAAATTAAACTTAAACTTTAAGTGTTTAACTCAATTAGACTCATTTAAGACTTTAATGACTACATTTTCAAGAACTAATTACAAACCCTACTCTCCATTGTCTGTACCAGACAAAAAAAACCACTCTCCATTGTGCTTCATACATCTATATATTAGGGGTGTTCATGGTGCGGTTTGGTTTGATTTTTGAAGGCAAAGTTATTCGAACCAAACAACAATTAAACATGCGGTTTGGTTTGGTTTGGTTTGAATGTAACATCAAATTTGAACCAAACAAAACGAATTTCACAATGTTGATATCACCTTATCAAATAAGTACCTAATAACCAAAACCTATCAGGAGCACGTTTACTCAATATATTTCACAATTTCAAATAAGTACTTGATAACACAAAGCTTTAACAATTTCTCAATATTTTTTTTAAAAATAAAAGACATTAAAAACCATAAAATAGATATACATAATTAATAAAATGTATAAATTAAAAATAAAATATTTTTTGGGTAATGATGACATTAGTGCGAAGTATCTATCTACTTTACCAATTACTCATCATCATCATCATCATCATCATCATCATCATCATTGTGAATAAAATATACGTAGTTATATAATTTAAAAGAATATAAGAATGATGATTTGGTAAGCTAGGATAAGTTTTAAAATTAAACATTCTCAGCTTAAATATGTTTTTGGTCCCTGATAAATTAGCGAATTTTGCGTTTGATTTCTATTAATTTTTTTTTTTTGCGTTTGGTCCCTAATAAATTAAAATTTTTGTTTTTAGTCATTGTCATTACTAGTACTCTGTTATTTGTTGACGTGTTTGTTAATGGTGACACGTCAACATCTGAGCTGTCCATGACACGACACAATATTTTTAAGGGTAAAATATATTTTTAATCCTTATACTTTCGTTGAATCTTGTTTTAGTCCCCGAACTTTCATATCGTGCAATTTAGTCCCTGAACTTTCTAAAAAAAATTATTTTAGTCTCTGGGCTTACTCCCTTTTTTTGCACTTTTTTTAACTCCAAGTTGTGAGAAGGGACTAAAAACACAATTTTTATAAAGTTTAGGGGCTAAATTACACGATATGAAAGTTCGGGGACGAAAAACAAAATTCAACAAAAATATAGGGACTAAAAACATATTTTTTCCTATTTTTAAAAATAAAATGCTTAAATATGTTTTTGATCCCAGATAAATTAACGAATTTTTCATTTGATCCTTATTAATTTTTTTTTTCGCTTTTCGTCCCTAATATATTAAAAGTTTGTTTTTAGTCCTTATCTTTACTAGTACTCTGTTACCTGGTAACAAAACGGATGGCATGTTATATTAAAGATATTTGAATTTGGTTTACATTTTTATAAAGGTTAACCAGTAAGTAGTGATGGGTTTAGCTTAATTTATAAAAAAAGTCTTGGTTGTAATCTCTTTGAGTAGTTAAACTTTTTGAATTGAGACGTTGGTTTAAAAGGAATTCTTTCAAAATCAGAATTGGTTATAAAGACTACCATCATGTTTACACATAGTTTAGTCAATAGGTTATTAAGGTTGCTATTTTTGGTTTCAATACATCGTGCCAATTTGATGGTTGGCCTTCAGTGGCATCAGTTGAGAAAATGCATCCACTTCTTATAAATTATACACATTAATTGATTGCTATCCCATATCAATATCAGTAACACAAATTTGCCAGATAATCATGTCACTTAGATTAATATGTCATAATATCAAAGTTGTTAAATATATCCCAACATAATCACATCCAAAATAGCCTATAAGTAGAAGAGTATTTTGATAGGGACTAAAAACATTTATTAGGGACTAAAAACAAACCTTTTAATTTATTAGGGACCAAACACAAAAAAAATTAATAGGGATCAAACGAAAAATTCACTAATTTATTAGGACCAAAAACATATTTAAGCTTTTTATTTTTAAAAATATTGTGCCATGTCATAGACAACTCATAAGCTGACGTGTCACTATTAATGGACATGTAAGCAGATAATGGACTACCAGTAACGACAAGGATTAAAAATAATTTTTAATTTATTAGGGACTAGACGCGAAAAAAAATTAATAGAGATCAAACGCAAAATTTGCTAATTTATTAGGGATCAGAAATATATTTAAGCTTTTTTTTTTTTTTTTTCTAGCAAATGTTAGTAGTTAATATATTATGTTAGTGGGGGAATTTGAACCCAAGACTTTCTTATCACTCCAATCCTTATGCCCCTCCCCCAACCAATAGACCACCTTATAACTCCCTCGCAACACATACTCTATTATATGTTGAAATTTATTAAAAATTATAAAATCAAGAATAAAGTCATTGAATAAGATATAAGACTACTAACATATGGTTGGTTTGAGTGAAACTGAACTTGGTCCCCTTAAGCAAGGTCTCTGACTCGAACCTTGTAGACAGAAAAAACATGATTGGGAGGGGAGACCTACTAAAGGTGGCCAACCAGATTTTTTGGCAAAGATTAGTCATCAGTAGAACTGATAGATACTTCACACCAATATCATGGTAATCCAAAAAAATAAGATATAAGACTCACAATTTTTTGTAATTTATAAAAATTTTCAACCAATAAAAGAATGTGTAAAAGAGTGTGTTGCTAGTATTTTTTTTAATTGAATTAATTTATAATTTTTTATAAAAAATTAATTAAATAATAATAAAAATAGACTCATAAAAGTGAGTCAAGTGACAACAAACATTTCCAATCGTTCAGACCAAAACAATACAATCTTTTGGACGGATAAAGTATCTTTATGTTTATTGGCTTAGTGCTGGACTTTGGAAAGTGTAGTCATGTCACTGGTGCCCCACTGGTGCCCCTAGATTTTTTCCTTTATAAGCATCTCTTGGCTCCAATTTCTGTCTTCACCACAATGCACCATATCCACTCATAAGAATCTACAGCCTTTGATAGTATTCTTGATCCCAAAATCGTTTTATACTTGAACCATGGTATCCATCAAGATTCCAGCCAGCTGCTGCTGGCGGATTCTTTTCTGGTTTCTTTTGGCGTTTCTAACACACTCTTCACCCCAACTTGCTACTTTTTCCAAAATGGTTTCTTTGGCCTCTGCTGCCACCACAGTTACTGATCGTGATCAAGCTGCAGCCGAGAACAGTGAAGCAAACGCACTGTTAAAGTGGAAAGACAGCCTTGACAACCCCGGCCAAGATCTCTTGTCAACACCGACAGGTACTCTTATGTTTGTCCTATTTTATTGTTCACATAAAATTATCCTTCAATAAAAGTTACACTAAGGTCATGTTTGAAAAAAAAAAAAAACACCATAAATACTTCTAAGAAAAAAACAATAAAAATATTTTTATTTTGTATAAGTTAAAGTTAATTTGTACATAAATTAAAATTCGTTTTTGAAATAACTACCACGAGAACTTTTATAAATTAAATTATATATAAATTAATTTTAACTTATAAGATAAGTTTATTTAAATTTACGTTCTTATTTTTTTCACCTATAAATACTTATAAAATTTATCTAAATAAATCTTAATTACTTTTTATTTTATGATGTAAAAGTTATACTAGTTACTGCTAACAAATTACTAGGTTAGTTTTTTTTTAAAAAAATAATTTTTATTTATATTATTTATTCTATAATTAACTAAGAGTAAACTTACTTTCAGCCTATTCGCATTATTCAATAATAGCTCGCAAATATCATCTTTAATTAAAATAACTTTTTAAGATTCCACATGCAAACTTGCTAATATTCCGTATGAAAATTCTTAAAAATTAATTATAATTTTTTATTTCGCCACCGCAAAGCGCAAACATACTTAGGGCCACGACACACTCTCTCTCTCTATATATAATAATAAAAAGTTATTGAATAAAATAATAATTAATGTAACTTATGTAGCGCAAAATGATCCATCTAAGAAAAAGTTATTGAACGTAGTGTGTCAAATGAGAACTCTTATTATGAGAAATGACAATTATATATATAGATTATTAAATTATATTTGAATGATTAATATTAAAAAAATGCATGACTTGTTTTTTTAAATAGTTATGTGATTTCTAACATTTTTATTTTGATTATGCATGTATAATTGTATAATTGAGATTTATAATTGTTATTTCTTACAATAAGAAAAATAAGAAAAATTCTCAATTGATATATTTGTTCAATAACTATTTCTATGTATTAAAATTTTAATAGTTTAACTGTTCAAAATTTTAATATTAACTCAACTTTTATACACACCAAATTTTGATAAATCAAACATTTGTAATTAAGTAATCTTGTACTTGACATTTATTTATATTTTTAAAATTTTATAAAACTTGTAAACATATTTATTCAATACTACATCCAGTCCTATATATAAAAAACAAATACCTAATTTATCAAGACCAATATAAGTCATTAAATTAGTTAATTTTAATTAATAACGCCATAAATTTAAATTTTATTCAAAAAGTATCCATATAATTGAATAGTTTAATTACCAAAAAAAAAAGAAATACTCCCTTCAAACCTAAATATAAACAAAATAAACCAATTTTTATGTTAATTAAAAAAGTTTGTTAATATCATTTAATTCTATTAATTATAATTTAAGAAATATTTTTTTCTTAATTGTCTTTCATTAGAATTTGATATTAAAAATAAGAAAGAATCATTGAAAATAGAATCTCAATTAATTAAAAGGTATTTTTTGAAATAATATCATTAAATAGAGTAAAATTAGTTAAAATTTAATTATATTTAAGTTGAACAATTTTTCTTCATTCCTTGTAATTGAGTCTGAAGGAAATAGTGCATATTTTCATTCAAGGTCAATATGTGAAACGTGAGAGACATCAGACATGGAATTCGTTTGCCAAATACAGAAATTTAATAATACAAAGTATACAACCATGGCAGAACGCGTCCTTAAATGGGGTCCATTGATAAACGTTTATTGACTTGTATGCAGACTTAATGCGATCAAGTGTTGTACCAAAAAATAAATATTCCCCGGGACTTAAATACTACAAGTCAAATTAATTAATTTTTATGCTAATTAAAAAAATTAATTAATATCATTTAAATTTATTATTTATATTTAAGAAATAATTTTTTTTCTAAACTTGAAATCAAGAATAAGAAATATTCATTAAAAATAAAATCTCAATTAATTAAGGGACATTTTTGAAATAATATCGTTAAATAGGATGAAAGTAGTTAAAATTTACTTATATTTGAATTTAATTTTTTTTTTCTTCTCATGGAAGTAGTAAATAAATAAAGACCAAGTGTATCAATGTGAAACATACCACTTGGTTATGCTCCCAACTATGATCACCAGATTCACCACCATATCCTCTTATTCTTGATTCAAAGATGTAATACTTAAATCATGGTACAAACGTTTCAAAGGGAAAAGTCCCATGGTGATTCCATTTTTTGGTCTTTTTAACAGTCTCGTGGCCCCAAGCTGCAGCTGAAGACAGTGAAGCAAATGCTCTGTTAAAGTGGAAAGACAGCCTTGACAACTACAGCCAAGCTATCTTGTCAACATGGAGAGGTAATAGTCCATGCAAATGGGAAGGAATTCAGTGTGACAAATCTAATTATGTCTCCAGCATAAGTCTTGCAAATTATGGAGTGAAAGGTACACTCCATACTCTCAGCTTCTCCACTTTGCCTAACCTCCTCAGCCTAAATATCTTCAACAACATGTTTTATGGAACCATTCCCCCACAAATTGGTAACATGTCCAAAGTAAATGTTCTGAATTTTTCTTTGAATTCTTTCCATGGTTCCATCCCTCAAGAAATGTGGACACTAAGGAGTTTACATAGACTTGATCTTTCCCAATGTCTTCAATTAAGTGGAGCAATTCCTAATTCCATAGCAAACTTGTCCAACTTGTCATATCTAGATTTAAGTACCACCGATTTTTCTGGCCACATTCCACCAGAGATTGGAAAGTTGAACAAGTTGGAGCTTCTTCGTATTGCAGAGAGTAACCTTTCCGGTCCCATTCCTCAAGAAATTGGAATGTTGACAAACCTTTTGTTTCTTGATTTGTCAGTAAACTCTCTCTCTGGTACTATCCCTGAAACACTTGGTAACCTGAGTAATTTAAATATGCTTTCACTTGCTAATAACACACTCTCTGGTTTAATGCCTCTTTTCATATGGAACATGACCAAGTTGACCTGGCTAGACCTTACTAACAATGAACTTTTCGGTTCAATCCCTTCTTCCATAGAAAACTTGGCCAATATGGAATACCTTGCATTTGATCTAAACCACCTTTCTGGACCTATTCCTTCCACTATTGGAAACTTGACAAAGCTCACCATATTATACATGGGTTTTAATAATTTTTCTGGGTCAATTCCAGCCTCAATAGGAAATTTGATCAATTTGAACGGATTTAGACTCCAAGGAAACAACCTCTCTGGATCTATCCCAACCACAATTGGAAATTTGAAAAGTCTCAACGTCCTAGAATTGAACACTAACAAACTTATTGGCAGCATTCCAATGGTCATGAATAACATTACCAACTTGTATATACTGGCATTAAACGATAATGATTTCAGTGGCCGTTTGCCACCTCGAATATGTTTTGGTGGGTCACTAGCATTCTTTTCTGCTTTTCACAACCACTTTACTGGTCCAGTACCAATAAGTTTGAATAACTGCTCTAATATTGTTAGACTCAGGCTAGAGGGAAACCAATTGGAAGGAGATATAGCACAAGATTTTGGTGTATATCCAAATTTGGAATACATTGATTTGAGTGACAATAAGTTTTACGGCCAAATTTCACCAAACTGGGGGAAGTGCCCTAATCTTCATACCTTGAAGATATCCAACAATAATATTGCAGGTGGCATACCAATCGAGCTTGTTGAGGCAACTAAGCTAGGGAGGCTTCACCTTTCTTCTAACCACTTGAATGGAAAGCTTCCAAAGGAATTAGGGAATATGAAATCCTTAATTGAACTCAAGATTAGCAGCAATAATCTTTCTGGAAACATTCCAATAGAAATTGGATCACTGCAAAATCTAGAAGAATTGGATCTTGGAGATAACCAGTTGAGTGGCACAATACCAACAGAAGTTGTGGAATTACCCAAGTTACGGAATTTGAATTTGAGCAATAATAAAATAAATGGAAGCGTTCCCTTTGAGTTTCGCCAATTTCAGCCTCTTGAATCTCTTGATCTTAGTGGGAATTTGTTGAGTGGAACAATACCAAAACAGCTTGGAGAGGTGCAGCAACTGAAATGGTTGGATCTCTCTCGCAATAATCTTTCTGGAAGTATTCCATCCAGTTTTGATGGCATGTCAGGTTTGATTTCGGTCAACATATCATACAACCAGTTAGAAGGGCCACTCCCAAAAAATCAAGCCTTTCTTAATGCTTCAATTGAGTCGTTGAAAAATAACAAAGGCTTGTGTGGCAACGTCACTGGCTTGACGCTTTGCCCAACCAACCACAATCAAAAGAGGCGCAAGGGCATTCTACTGGCATTATTTATTATCCTGGGTGCTCTTATACTAGTATTATGTGGGGTGGGAGTTTCAATGTATATTCTTTGTTGGAAAGCAAGCAAGAAGGAAACACATGCTAAAGAAAAAGAACAATCAGAAAAAGCACTGTCTGAAGAAGTGTTTTCCATATGGAGTCATGATGGAAAAATTATGTTTGATAGTATCATTGAAGCAACCGATAACTTCAATGACAAATATCTCATTGGAGTCGGAGGGCAAGGAACTGTTTACAAGGCTGAGTTGCCTGGTCAGGTTTATGCGGTGAAGAAACTTCATGTGGAAACAGATGGAGAGCAGCCCAATTATAAAGCTTTTGAAAATGAAATTCAAGCTTTGACGGAAATCAGGCACCGTAACATTATAAAGCTATGTGGATTTTGCAAACATTCACGGTTCTCATTTTTGGTTTATAAGTTCTTGGAAGGAGGTAGCTTGGATCAAGTACTAAGCAATGACACAAAAGCAGGTGCATTTGACTGGGAAATGAGGGTGAATGTTGTTAAAGGTGTGGCCAATGCTTTATCCTATATGCATCATGATTGCTCACCACCAATAATTCATCGTGACATATCCAGCAAGAATGTTCTTTTGGATTCACAATATGAAGCCCATGTCTCTGATTTTGGGACAGCTAAGATTCTTAAGCCTGGTTCACACACTTGGACCACGTTTGCAGCCACCTTTGGGTATGCAGCTCCAGGTTAGACCCCTTTTCCTCATTTTTACTTTCTTAGAAATATAAATAGAAATGATCACATATTTTGCAATTAATATACACCACTTTTATATTCAAAATTTTTTTAAACATTATTTACCTGTAGAGGAATTAGACTAATCCCTAAGCAAGAATTAGTAAGCAAAATTGAAGTAAAAAGTGACGTGCGGGTACAAAATCCATTTAGAAAATATAAGTTAGTGAACTTGTAGCTTATACAAAAACATATACACTGGTTATGTGTAACTTTAAAATTTTCATTTATTGTAGAGCTTGCCCAGACTATGGAAGTAACTGAGAAATGTGATGTATTCAGTTTTGGAGTTCTTTCTCTAGAAATCATCATGGGGAAGCATCCAGGAGATCTCATTTCTTCATTGTTATCTTCATCTTCAGCAACAATAACTTATAATTTGTTACTAGCTGATGTGCTAGACCAAAGACCTCCTCAACCTCTAAATTCAATTGTTGGGGATGTCATTATGGTTGCAAGCTTGGCATTTTCTTGCATAAGTGAAAATCCATGTTCTCGCCCAACCATGGATCAAGTGTCTAAAAAGCTTATGGGGAAATCACCTTTAGCAGACCAGTTCCCTATGATTAGACTTGGACAACTCCTTAAAGCAGTGAACTACTGAAGTATTTTGTTTTTCTTGTTTTTTTCTTTGTACACCATGTTTCCTTTATCTTATGTTGCAAGCTTGTATGTATTGTCACTGTAATATATCCTCATGTACAAGTTACTTGAGCAGCTAGCTAGGTTTTGTGGTCAAATGCTAGTGGGATAGGGACTCTGATGTGGGGCATTTACTTTTGTGGGGAATAATCCTTAGTGGAGTGTGAGCATGCACATGATCAAGTTATTGGTTTGAATAAAAGTAAAGTAAGAATGATTGACTTTTTAATTAGTCCCAAAAGAAAAAAAGAAAAAAGAAAGAAAGAACTAATCTATCAATTAACTCAATTGCTACTTTTTTGTCACTAGATAATTGATTTAGGAAATCTTTTGCTTTTAGATTCCATGGGGACTTCAGTAAGTCAATCTCTCTCTATTTGCGTACACACACACACACTAAAAAATCCGAAATCCATAATAAAATCTAATATATTTGCAGAGAATAGGTCCAGCAAACTGGTTGTTGAGAATACTCAACCTTATCCATTTTATCTATGACAAGTAAATAGTCTTTAGTTCCGTCCGACATTGAACACCTATAAAAGGTTTCCTTGAAGGCAACATTGAATCTAATTATTATAAATGTCTTATAAAGTATACATGTTCACACCAACTGCTTGCCATACCAAATTGCAATACAAGTAAATTACTGATACAAAGACAAAACTAAAAACGAAAAAAAGGCTAAGAAAAAACAAATCCAAACATTGATCATATTTGCTCACAATTTTCTCGACTTAAAATATATTTTCCTTTATTCAATTGTAGGGAGGGGACCAGACATTGGAAAGTAAGCTCTTCTCAACTCTCGACTGTGCAATCATATCTTCCTTTTATTCTGTTTCACTGAACAATCACAAAAATAAAATAAAATGTAAAAGCTACTAAAGGGATGCCAAATCAAGAATGCATAGAGAACACACAAAAACAAAGGATCAATGCTTGTTCATCTTCATCGAAGAAGGGAGGACGAAGGAGATCAAGTACCTGTTTCCACACGAATGGTTTGATCTGGGACGAGCACTTCTGTCTCTGGCGGCACTGAATAAGTCACCCATGCATCTGGGAAATCACCTTTGGCTTTGGCTAACCAATTTCCTATGATCAAACTACGACAACAACTCCACTGAGTCATTGGAATTAAATACTCAAGTATTTTGTTTGCTTTTTATTCTTGTGTATCCCATCCTTCTTTAAGCTTACATGCTTTCATTTGTTCATTTCATTGTATACATCGTGTACAATTTGAAAATACTAATTTGTTCACGTAATATTTACGATAAAAAATAAAGCAGAAGAAAACGAAAAAAAAAAAATGCTCTAAAAGATATAAAGAAAAGGAGAAAATCCGATAGTTAACAATAATTGAATTAAAAGAGAATAATTGCATTAAACTTACATCCAACTTGGATCCCATATAAGTTTAAACCCATTGGGTCCAAAAAAAAGCCCAATTAGAGACAGCTTACATCTCATCCCTTTACTTTTTTTCTTTTGATATAAATCATCCCTTTACTTTTCTTTTGATATAAATCATCCCTTTACTTTTCTTTTGATATAAATCATCCCTTTACTTTTCTTTTCCACACATAACGGTCCTAACACAACCAACTTCACGGGGACTTTTCATTTACGCCTAACAGTAATAGGACTCCTTACTATATAAGCTTTTTATTAAATTAATAACCTTTAAAACTTTTCTAAAATACCTTTTTATTTATATAATTATGTTTGCTTATATTAGTATGTTTGCTTGTTTCACGCCAACAAAGGTTGGTCCAGTTGGTAAGGATCGAACTCATATCCCATAAGGACGTGAAGTCAAATCCTGCTGCCAATGTGAGGACTTTGTTAGTGGACGATCTGTAAATATCTTTATAATCCTACAAGGAGCAAGTTCCACCATTGAGAGCTAATTCTACGATAGCTCAAATGAAACAACATGAGGAGCACCTCTGCAGATTTTGAATATAGTATTCTCAATTAGGTTCTTCTTTAACCAGTATTCTCATTCCACTCAACTCAAGTATTTTTTTTTACAAGCCTCTCTAAACTGAAGGATTCAATTAAAGAGTAAAAATAAGTTTTAAAAAATAAATTAGGAGTTTAATTAAAAATTGACAAATAGTTTAGGACCTACGGAATAATTTAAAAATAAAAGATAAATGAGTTTTTTTATTATTAGTTTGAGTGGATCTCTAAAGTTCTATCTTTATTGGGTCTTTGTTTATGGTCTTCTTTGTTAATTTCTATTTTACCATTCGAATGAAAAAAAAAAATGTATCGCTTAGACGTGACTTCAGATTCAGACCAGTGACAACATCCCTTTTCTAAAGCAGTACAGGTTTTTCTTCAAAGCAATTTGAAATGTGAAAAAATATTTTTGTTGGTGAAGTGGTAAGAGAATGTGTATTCTCACTCTCATAGTCTCGTGTATTTATTACTATTCTTATTTAAACAATATTTATTTAAAATATCATTTTATTTTTTGTGATTAGTCAAATTAGTAATTTAGAAAAAGATTGATAAAATTTAATTAATTAAATAATAATAACAATAAGCACGTTAAAGTCAGTCAAGTGACAACAAAAATTCACAATCAGAGGGACCCAGACAAAACAATACAACCTTTGGATAAGGTATCTTTACTTTAAGGAAACTTTGTTCATAAAATTTTTTTTGGCTTAGTGCTAGATTTTGAAATGTTTCGTCATTTAACAGGTGCCCGCTCGTGCCACTTGATTATTTCCTTGATAAGCATCTCCTAGCTTCAATATTTATATGACACAGAAATGTCTAATCAAGTGTTATTAATATTTTTCTTAAATTAAAAAACTTAAATACATGTTACATAAAAATTTATCAAAGTTATTAACAGCTGATACAGAATTACCTAATAATTTTTCCCGCTGGTGCCACTTCATTATTTCCTTTATAAGAATCTCCTAGTTCCAACTTGTCCTCACCACAATACACCATCCACATACAAGAATCTAATTATATTTTTGTTCCAAAAATCGTTTTATACTTGAATCATGGTATCCATCAAGATTCCAGCCTGCTGGGGGACTATTTTTTCGTTTCTTTTGGTGGTGTTTCTAACACACTCTTCACCCCAACTTGTTTGTTTTTCCAAAACCGTTTCTTTTGCCTCTGCTGCCAGCACAGTTACTGTTCGTGATCAAGCAGCAGCTGAGAACACTGAAGCAAATGCTCTGTTGAAGTGGAAACACAGCTTTGACAACAACAGCCAATCTCTCTTGTCAACATGGAGAGGTAACAGTCCATGCAAATGGCAAGGAATTCAGTGTGACAAATCCAAGTCCATCTCCAGCATAACTCTTGCAGATTATGGACTGAAAGGTACACTCCACACTCTCAACTTCTCCTCATTCCCCAACCTCCTCGGCCTAAACATCTACAATAACTCCTTTTATGGAACCATTCCCCCACAAATCAGTAACATGTCCAAAGTTCATACATTGAACTTCTCTTCAAATTCATTTCATGGTTCCATCCCCAAAGAAATTTGGACATTAAGGAGTTTACATAGCCTTGATCTTTCCATATGTGATTTAAATGGAACTATCTCTGCTTCCATAGCAAATTTGGCCAATTTATCATATCTTGATTTGGGAAGGAACAAGCTTTCTGGTCACATTCCTCCAGAGATTGGGAATATTAACACCCTGGAGTTTGTTGGTCTTGGAATAAATCACCTTTTTGGCTCTATTCCCCAGGAAATTGGAAGGTTAACAAACCTTCGGTATATTGATCTGTCAGACAACACTCTCTATGGTGCTATCCCTTCTACAATTGGTAACATGAGCAATTTAAATATATTTGCACTTTCTAATAACTCCCTCTCAGGATCAATCCCTCTTTCCATATGGAACATGACCAGATTATCCTGGCTATTACTTAATGGCAACAAACTTTTTGGTTCAATCCCTTCTTCCATAGAAAACTTGGCCAATTTGGAACTCCTTGTATTTGATGGAAACCACCTTTCTGGACCGATTCCTTCCACTATCGGAAACTTGACAAAGCTCACCAATTTATATATGGGTTTTAATAATTTTTCTGGGTCAATTCCTGCCTCTATAGGAAATCTGGTTAATTTGAATTTCCTTAGACTCCAAGGAAACAATCTCTCTGGATCTATTCCAACCACAATTGGAAATTTGAAAAGTCTCAACGTCCTAGAATTGAACACTAACAAACTTAATGGCAGCATTCCGATAGCCATGAATAACATCTCCAACTTGTATGTACTGACATTAAACCAGAATGATTTCAGTGGCCGTTTGCCACCTCAAATATGTTTTGGTGGGTCACTAGCATTCTTTTCTGCTTTTCACAACCATTTCACGGGTCCAGTGCCAAGAAGCTTAAAGAACTGCTCTAGTATTACTAGAGTCAGGCTGGAAGGAAATCAATTGGAAGCAGACATATCACAAGATTTTGGTGTATATCCAAATTTGCAATACATTGATTTGAGTGACAACAAGTTTTACGGCCAAATTTCACCAAACTGGGGGAAATGCCCTAATCTTAATACCTTGAAGATATCCAACAATAATATTTCTGGTGGCATACCAATAGAACTTGTTGAGGCAACCAAGCTAGGAAGGCTTCACCTTTCTTCCAATCACTTGAACGGAAAGCTTCCAAAGGAATTAGGGAATATGAAATCGTTAATTGAACTCAAGATTAGCAACAACCATCTTTTTGGAAACATTCCAACAGAATTTGGATCACTGCAAAATCTTGAAGATTTGGATTTTGGAGATAACCAATTGAGTGGCACAATACCAATAGAAGTTGTGGAATTACCCATGTTACGGAATTTGAATCTGAGCAATAATAAAATAAATGGAATCATTCCCTTTGAGTTTCACCAATTTCAGCCTCTTGAATCTCTTGATCTTAGTGGGAATTTGTTGAGTGGAACAATACCAAGACAGCTTGGAGAGGTGATGCAATTGCAATGGTTGAATCTCTCTCGCAATAATCTTTCTGGAAGTATTCCATCCAGTTTTGATGGCATGTCAGGTTTGACTTCAGTCAACATATCATACAACCAGTTAGAAGGGCCACTTCCAAATAATCAAGCCTTTCTTAAGGCTCCAATTGAATCATTGAAAAATAACAAAGGCTTGTGTGGCAACGTCACTGGCTTGATGCTTTGCCCAACCAACCGCATTCAAAAGAGGCACAAGGGCATTCTGTTAGCATTATTTCTTATCTTGGGTGCTGTTATACTTGTATTGTGTGTGATGGGAGTTTCAATGTATATTCTTTGTCGAAAAGCAAGAAAGAAAGAAGTCCATGCTAACGAAAAAGAACAGTCAGAAAAAGCACTGTCTGAAGAAGTGTTTTCCATATGGAGTCATGATGAAAAAATTATGTTCAAAAATATCATTGAAGCTACCAATAATTTCAAAGACAAATGTCTCATTGGAGTTGGAGGGAAAGGGTCTGTTTACAAGGCTGAGTTGCCTTCAGGTCAGGTTTATGCGGTGAAGAAACTTCATTTGGAAATAGATGAAGAGAAGCCCAATCATAAAGATTTTGAAAATGAAATGCAAACTTTGACCAAAATCAGGCACCCTAACATTATAAAACTCTGTGGACTTTCCTCACATTCACAGTACTCGTTTTTTGTTTATAAGTTCTTGGAAGGGGTTAGCTTGCATCAAATACTAAGCAATGACACAAAAGCAGCAGCATTTGAATGGGAAATGAGGGTGAATGTTGTTAAAGGTGTGGCCAATGCTTTATCCTATATGCATCACGATTGCTCACTTCCAATAATTCATCGTGACATATCGAGCAAGAATGTTCTTTTGGATTCACAATATGAAGCTCATCTCTCTGATATCGGGACAGCTAAGATTCTAAAGCCTGGTTCACACAATTGGACCACGTTTGCAGGCAGGTTTGGGTATGCAGCTCCAGGTTAGACCCCTTTTCCTCATTCTTACTTTCTTAAAAATATAGATAGAAATAATCTCATATTTTGCAATTAATTTACACCACTTTTATATTCAAATTTTTCTTAAACATTGTTTACTTGTAGAGGAATTATTAGACTAATCCCTAAGCAAAATTGAAGTAAAAAGTGACAGGTGCCAATACAAAATCCAGTTAGAAAATATGTCAGTGAACTTGTAGCTTTATACAAAAACCTATACATTGGTTTAGTGTAACTTTAAAATTTTCATTCACTGTAGAGCTTGCCCAGACTATGGAAGTGACTGAGAAAAGTGATGTATTCAGTTTTGGAGTACTTTCTCTAGAAATCATCATGGGGAAGCATCCAAGAGATCTCGTTTCTTCTTTGTTATCTCCATCTTCAGCAGCAATAACTTATAATTTGCTACTAATTGATGTGTTAGACCAAAGGCCTCCTGAACCTCTAAAATCAATTGTCGGGGATGTCATTTTGGTTGCAAGCATGGCATTTTCTTGCTTGAGTGAAAATCCATGTTCCCGCCCAACCATGTATCAAGTGTCGAGAAAGCTTAAGATGGGGAAATCATCACCTTTAGCAGATCAGTTCCCTACTATTACACTTGGACAACTCTTCTAAAGCATTGAACTACTTAAATATTTTGTTTTTGTTGTGTTTTTTCTTTGTACACCATTTATCCTTTATCTTATGTTGTAAGCTTGTTTGTATCGTCATTGTAATATATCATCATGTATAAATTACTAGAGCAGCTAGATTTTCCATTTCAAATGCTAGTGGGATTTGATTTGGGACATTTACTTTTGTGGAAAATCCTTAGTGGAGTGTGACCATGCCTATGTACGTGTTATTGGTTTGCATAAAAGTAAAGTAAGAATGATTATTGACTTTTTAATTAGTCCCAAAAGAAAAAGAAAAAAACCTGATAATTGATTTAGGAAATCTTTTGCTTTTAGATTTCATAGTGAATACAGAAGATTGAGTACTGTAGAATCTCTATTATTTTCTATCCTTTTTTTTTATTTCTTCTTTTAGGGAAGTTTTCATTTATTAATGCCTTCAACCTTTTTCAAAATATGTTCCTTTTCCATTTTCAACTGCATTGGCCTCCTATCAATTGAATGGACAATGTTTTGTGACGTGAGTTATTGCAATGTTTTTAAACTTGGCCTAGTTTCATAGACTCAACCAGAATACTAGATTACAGATTACTGATTCAATCACTTTCAATGTCCGTACACACACATACACTCAAAATTCCAAAATCCATAATAAAATCTAATATATTTGCAGAGAATAGGTCCAGCAAACAGGTTATTGAAAATACTCAAAACCTTCATCCAGTTTATCTATGACAAGTAAAATAGTCTTTAGTTCCGTCTGACAGTGAACACGTATAAAAGGCTCCCTTGGTTAGATAACATAGAATCTAATTATAAATGTCTCACATTCACAACTGCTTGGCATACCAAATTGCAATAAAATCAAATTAGGGATAAAAGACAAAACTGAAAAGAAGAAGAAAGAAAGGATAAGAAAGTGAATCACTTTCTCGATTTAAAATATATTTTAATTTATTCAATTATAGGGAGAGGATCAGAAATTGGAACATAAGCTCTCAACTCTCCAGTGTGCAACCATATTTTCCTTTTATTCTATTTCACTGTACACAATCACATAAAAAAATAAAATATAAAAGCTACTAAAGGGATGCCAAATCAAGAATGCATAGCGAACAAACAAAAACAAAGGATCAATGTTTGTTCATAATCACCGAAAAAAGGAGGACGAAGGAGATCAAGTACCTGTGGGACGATCGAGAACTTCTGTGAGTACTGGCGGCAATGGATCAGTCATCCATGCATCCTCGACCTTTCTTTATTATCAAAATTGAATTTGAGCATTGGCTTGCTTGAGTGAAAATCCAACAAGTATCTAAGGCATTTGGAACAGGGAAATCACCTTTGGCTAACCAATTATATCCTATGATCAAGACTAGGACAACTCTGCTGAATCATTGGAATTAATACTTAAGTATTTTCCTTTTTATTCTTGTGTATCCCATCCTTCTTTTCTCTTGTAAGCTTACATGCTTTCATTTGTTCATTGTAAACATCATGTACAATTTGAAAATACTAATTTTTTCAGGAAAGTTTACGATAAAAATAAAGCAAAATAATAAAAGAAATAATGAAAAAGGAGAAAATATGTAAGTAACAGTAATTGAGTAAAAGAGAATAATTGCATAAAACTTACACCCCGCTTGGATCACATACAAATTTAAATCCATTGGGTCCAAAACAACAGCCCCAATTAGACAGCTTACATCTCATGCCTATACTTTTTTCTTTTGATATAAATCATCACTTTACTTTTTTTAAGAAGCTCACCGCTTTGCTTAATTCATCATTTTTATTCTCATTATTAACCCCAAAGTACATTTAGTTCGGAAGATTAAAGTCTCAATTTAGGGAAAAAAGTTCATCTTTTGTAGTAGCTATTTTTTAGACTTATCAAAGGGAAATCCAACATGCACTCACAATTTATTTGCAAGTGTTGACTTACATATATAGTGGATGGGCATGGCAGAAGTTTGGGGTTTGAAAAAAGGTTTAGCTACCTTGGGTTTAGCTAAGATTAAGGTTTATCGCTATGACATCAGAATATTTCTAAAAATATTTTTAAAATGGTAGTGACTTTTGTTTTTTTTTTTTTAAGAAATTGTAGAGTGACTTAAATTATCAGAATATTCTCGAATTCTTGACATTTTTTTTTCAGTGAGAAATTTGTAAAATTGCAATTTCAAGATTAGAAAGTTAATATAAGCTTAAAATTAAAAACCCAAAGATAATGCTATAGGAGTATGTCCGTTGCTCCCACATTTGAAGAGAAAGATGGCATGAAGTAAGGACTTGCCCTCCAACATCTCCATCATTATATGGAGAGAAAGAGAACACAATACAATGATAACCAAATAAACAATAAGGGATAAAATAACCAAGGAACAGTGATATCATAACATGAAATCTAGCTAGTAAACGGGTCAACATACTAGTTTTTTTTTTTTTTTTTAAAATTTAAAGCCATGTAGCCGTGAACACATGAGACGTCTATTTGAGAAGTGGAGGACTTAAAAGATGTCTTTAGGATATCTCAGTTTACAAATGTTTATTTTCTTTGTGCAATACTTTAAAAAGTGGACTCGTGTAACTCGTGACATATGACACTTTCATTTTCTTTATGAACGTCTCCCAACTCCATCTTCTATCATCACTTCAATATATCGTCTATTTACAAGAATCTGCAACGTTGAATATATATGATTGTGTTCTTGATCCAAAATTCTTGTTACGTACGTATTTCTAATAAGAGTTGCTTATGTGGTTTTTAAACTTAAGAATCAGTTTTTATTTAGTTACATTGTTGGTACAGTTGACGTAACAAATTTTATATAAGAACAGTTATATATAAGTTCTACTTCTTAGGTGGTGTCTAATATGAAATAGTGAAATTATTCTCTCATCGGTGAGGAACAAGAAATGATCGTAAGATATATTATTAAAATATTCAGTGGCTGAGATTGTAGAAAGGAAACTGGATGAACCGGTATTTTTAATACTTTTCTATTTTTTCTAATAATTTTTTTTCTTTTTTCCTTTCTTCAACTCTCCCTACCATCATCGTTCTACTGCTACAAAATCCCGTAATGCCCAAATCTGAATTTTCATATTTCATCAATCATCCCAAATTCAAACCAAATTCCAAATTTGAGTCCCAAATCAAATCAGATATTAACTTTGCCTGATGCATACAATTCAAATCAGATATTAACTTTGCCTGATGCATACAATTCATATAAAACAAAACAAAAATTAAAAAGAAGAACATCATGAAAGTGTGGTGGTTATTTGGACAAATTGCAGAAAAAAATCGTTCTTATCCTACTCCAAAAATGGCAATGAAGACAACAATCTCGTACGGCAAAAACGGCAAAAAATCGACGCGCCGTCGCGGAAGTCCAACGTGTCACCACCGTGGCTTCCCCCAGTCGTCGTCGCCGCCGCTAACCTCGTCCTGTTTTCCTTCTTTCTTTCTCGTTTCCTCTCTCTCGCACTACCGCAACCACCATCCCCTCTTTCTCCTTTCTTCACCACCAACAGAAACACAAACAAACAACCCCAAACACAAAACGCACACCCAGAAAAACACACACACACACGCGCAAAGAAAAAAATAAAATCGCGAACATAAAAAACCAGAAAAATGCGATGAACAGCGAGAGGAGGGAGGAGCTGCGGATCTCAGATCTGAACAAAAAACCCAGAAAAATGAAAAAGGGAGATGCAGTGCAAGGAGGATGGGCGTCGTGGGGGTGGGAATTGCAACGAGTTCGAGATCGGAGAGGAGAGCACCGCAAAGGGAATGATTGCATCAGATCTGGAAAAACAGTGAAGCAGAGCTGAAAAAGAAAAGGAAAATGAAAAAATAAATAACTTTTTTAATGATTTTTGTTTTTATTTATTTACTTTTTCTTCCGATTCTGAACCTGCTATTACCCGTCAGTTTGCTCCTTCACCGGTGAGGATGTTGCTTCAGTACTTCATATTAGACTCCACCTAGTTCTTATAAGTTCTTAAGAATAGTGAGACAATCATAACACTTATTTTAAGTTCTTAAGATCATTGTACTATTGGAGAAAAAACTTGTTGAAGTTATTCCATATAATATTATTGTATTGTAGGACCTAAAAAGAAATAAGTTAAACAACTTTACCATCATTATACTATTGAAGAGACTCTTAGCTTGAACCTACATGGTACCTATGTTTGAAAAGGAAAAATCCACTAATATATGTTTATTTAATAAGCATGGCCATTGTTTATCATAAAAAGAACAGTTTATTTTCAAGGATATAACACATATATTTTCGGAATGTTGACTAATTAGATATAACCAATTTTATAGAGAAAATATTATTTATAAATAAATTATATAATATAAAAAACCGAAAATCGCACACCAATATAATTAATATGGAGTATTAATATTTAGCAGACGATATATATCCTAAATATATATAGGCTACGTTTGTCGAGACTATATCTCAATGCATTAAGGAGAAAAGAGAAAATTATTAGTCCAATGGCAAGAATCTACAAGAAAAGATGTGAGAAGGTTTTTGAAGTGTTTTAATTTTGATTCGCAATTATACATAGCCCAAAACGTGCTTGACACATGAATTCAATCAAGCATATAATATGTACATGCATCATACAACATAATATGATTGCTGAAAATAAATGACTCATATGTAATGGTAATTTAATTATTATCTACTAGTCCTCATCCCTATTTTGCAACCATACTTAAAAAAGAGAACATTTCTTTGTCAGAAAAAAAAATCATCAATAACTTCAAATGAACTTGATGAAAAATATTTGAAAATATTTTTAATGAGAAGATAATAATTTTATTTATTTTAATTATATAATATTATGTATTTTTTATAATTTTAAAATTATTGTGATAAAGATATTATTAAAGAAATTATTTATATATTTAATTTATTTGTGATAAAAAAAATTATTGTTATAAAAATTATGAAAATAATATATTTTATTTTTTATATTTATTATTTTAAAATTACAAATGAATTATTATCTTATAAAAAAATGAGATATATAACACGTGAAATTTGGTTTAAGTCCTTAAGTAAATTCATCATTGAAATAAAAAGTAGTTCAAGTTCTTAAATTTAATGTGACAATATATAACCCGTTCGAAACAAGTTAGGGCTGTTTGAAATGTTTGCGAGTTTTTAATTTTTTATTTCACACAAGTGTAATTTTTAAAACAAAATGTGTTTAACTAAAGTGGAGTGAAATGATTTTTAACTCAATTTCAAAGCATTTTTACATTCATTTTTAAAATTAAGAAAAAATATGTCAATTTGATTTTTAATTTTAAAAAACACTCTCACTGCATTTCAAAGTGGCCCTTTTTGTTTTTGCCATTGTCACTGCTACCACCACCATTGACATCGCCATCAACCTACCACCATTGTCACTACCACTACTATAGCTACCATTATCATGATCATCATTATTGACACTGTGACCACTAAAAGTTAGTTTATTTTGAAACTGAAAAAATAATCTAAACCTAATTTTTAAAAGCTAAAAATGATTGCAATTTTTAATATTGTTTAAACTTGTAAAGGCAAAAATCACAAGAAAGGGGGTTGAATTGTGATTTATAAAAATTTTGTAAACTTTTATAAACAGAGAGTAGCGTCTGATGAGATATAGAAGTCGAGAAAACGTTTTGACAGATGATAACTTAACAGATGAAAGCCTTTTAAAAGAAACAGGTTTTAATCACAACCCAAAGTCAATTCAAAGCAGTTATCATAAATGTAAGACAAAGAAAGACAACACAGGAGTTTGTATTGGTTCGTCTCACCCCGAGACTACGTCCAGTTCTTGGTAGACCACCAAGTTCCAATAACCTATCACAAGTTACAAGTATTTTTCACTGTCACTTCTGGCTCACCCAAGTAGTATTTCACACTTAGCCTCTCCAAGCTAAAACCCAAGTATTCTTTATCACCAAGCCACTTCTGGCTCTAAAACAAATCACTGGATTTGTTTTTACAAAGGGCGCGTAGACTTTAGAGTTATCGTTTTACAGACGGATATACAAGATTAAGAGCTAAGTTTTTTTCTCTCAGAATACACAAAGTGGTTTGAGAGCTTTTTACAAAAAAGAGTGAAGGTTTGAAAGAATGCTTGAATATGAATTCAGTTCGTGTGTTTAGCATTTCAAATCTTCTTCTATATATACACTTGCTGAGTAAGTAACCGTTGTCTCTAAACGATCTTCTTTCTTGTTTCTTGCGTTTGACCATCGTCTGAAGGAGGGTGGTTGAGGGCATTTAATGCGAGCATTAAATGTTTATCACCAACTAGTCATTCTGAGCTGATAAATCATTCTGCTTATCTTTCTTGAGATATACTCCAAATCCTTCTGCTGCAGTGGTCACATCGCTTGTTCAAACAAGTACTGATTGTTAGTTGTAGCACGTCTTTTGAGGCATGGGAAGCTTCAGAAACTTTGACTTTTCTTTATATTCCCTTTTATGCACTTCGACGGATCCTAAGAGGATGTTCTATGAAAATTCCTTGCAAAACAGATAACACAACAATAGTGCATTTACTATGCCTTTAAATGCTTCTTCAGACTATAGCGTCTGTCTGCATATCATCTGTATCTTACAGATGCAGATACAACGTTTTCGTCTATTGGCATTTATAAGACGCAATCTTTTTACTTAATATTTTTTTTGCATATAATCAAAATAATTAAGGGTCCTAATTCGTCTTATGACTCAACAATCTCCCCCTTTTTGATGATGCCAAGCGAATATTGTAAAAAGGTGTATTAGGGCTACAGAAAATATTGATTATAAGCATGGAGTTTAAACAGAGAGAAAAGAAGACTCAGGTTTGATGAGTGATCAAACAACTTGTTTTATTGAAAGAGTTTTCACATCAAGATGATGTGTTTATACAGATAAACGTTTCTTAGCCTCCCCCTTTGATGTAGCTCCCCCTCGGATGTCCCCCTTTGATGTAGCTTAGCTTTTATCTTCATTTCTTTTTACTCTTCCCTTCTCCCCCTTTTGCATAGCGATCAGCAAAACCTGGTTCCCCAGGAATGGGACCGTCAGAGTCAGAGGTATCGGAGTCAGAGTCTGATGATAGCACCATAGGGGATCCTGGTGGAGTGGGAGTGGGAGTACGTTTGCAGCAGCGTGATTTGAAGAAGGCGCCAATGTTGATCCATTTCTTGAGCTCAGCCTCCAGTGCTTTCCTGTCCTCCAGAGCTTGACGCAGGGCCTTTTTGGTTGCCCACAGTTCAGCGTATAGATCATGAACTTGTTCTTCTGAGATCGAGGGTCTGAATGGTTCAATAACCTCATTTGGGTCTTCCACTATACCCAGAATAAGCTTATCAAAGAAGAAAGTGGAAAAAGGAAGTTCCACGATGAAGGAAAAGTCCTTGTCAGATGGATAGTAGAACTTAGTCTTCCATGGCATGAGCTCAGAGGCACTGGATGTAGAGAGAAATCCTTAATGTCCGATGCACTGGTAGTATCCGCCTATCTTCAAGTGGTACCGGTCTACAGGAGGCTTATCTTCAGGTTCGAGACTAGAGCATAAAGCATCAAATTTCTTGATGCATCTAATAGTATGTAGATCTTCAGATGTTCTTGCAGCAACAGGCTTCTTATAGATGGTTTCAATCTCCCATTTGAAGGGCCTTCCTCTGCGTACTCGAATATTCTTCTGAGGAGAGCCATCATCTTTTTCAACTTTCTCTTTACCTTTATAGTTCAAGATGGGAAGTATGGGAATAACCTTATTCACAGCAAGCTTGAATTGGGTATAAGAGGAGGCCACACAGCGAAATTGTGTGCCTAAGAAGTGGGGCATCATCTGTGCTCGACGCTGAATTTGCCTTAAGGAGTTCTGCCTCTTTTTGATTTCTTCCTTGTACATCTACAGCTTCATCCTTAGCTCTACAGAGTAGTCTGAAGATTCCCAAAGACTAAAGGTTGGACTTGCTTCAAGGTCTTCTAAATTGATTTCTTTAGAGTAGACTGAGCGACCTGCCCTAGCATGATTCCAGGGAAGAATCACGTTGAGGTGTATGCAAGTAGACCTATCATCTATTGCAGATTAACAGGCTCATAGAAGGGAACTTTGTCAGTGAGCACCGAGAGTCTTCTCCAGATGGACGCTCCAGATGGATAGCTGTGTCTGCCACGCAGAGTATGCTTGAAGATAATGAAGTTTAAGTTTGGTGCTTTTGTCTATCATGGAGGAAAGATTCTGAAATGAGGTTCCTACTGATAGCATGAGAACGCAGGCAGTTCCTCCTCTGGTAGCACTTCGTAGTTAGGAAGAATGAAAGGATTGATTCCAGGGACACCCTTCTTCCATAACTCGACAAAGTTAATGGAATCAAGCAGGAAAGCTTGATCCTCATCTATGCAGATCCCCTTTCATCTCCATTCCCTATTGCAGCGTTCCCATGCATTAACTCTGGGACGCTTCCACCCACGATAGTAGCAAACATTGACATCGGGGTCTGACGGTGGTTGTATTGGAGGAAGAGGAATGTTGGGGCTGCGTCTGAGAATCCAATCATAGCCTCTGTACTTTGGAGCAAGGTCTAAGGCTAGACTTCCATAAATGTACCCCAGCGAGAGAGTGGCCTTTGCAGCGTACCTCCTGCGTCTAAACAGCCTGTCTTCAATCAAAGTCTACAACTCTTCAGCTGTCTGAGGTGCAAAGGAGGCTTCAGATGATGAGCCACCATAGATGGCCATCTGCCTTGAGGCGCGATCGACATCTGATTGTTCTAAGTGCTCATCTACTCTTCGTTCATCTTCTTCAGTAACCGGTCTGTAGATGGCACGTGGGTCAGAATCAGTAGTCTTTACAAGATCTTCTCCAATATCCAGACCTTGTGCGCTTGCTTCTAGTGTAGATTGTAGAAGGACTTCGTTTAGCTCTTCGATTTCAACTTTGTCTGCATCATCATCAACGGTCAACGTCTGAAGCGTCAGTTGTTTGTTGCCCTATTCTGCAGATACAATTTCAGTTGTTTGAACTAGGGCAGATTCAATACGCCTTTGATCTTCTATGGCTGCTCTTTTCTGTTCTTCCTAAAAAAGAGTCTTAATAGATTCGAGAACAGCCTCTGCCATGTCAGCGTCTTCCTTAGCTTCGCCTGTAAGAACCAAAGCTTCTTCATTAGCCTTCCTTTTCAGTTCTTCAGCTGATAGAGTCTTCACGGACTCTACTACAGATTGCTCCAACTCAATCTGTTCTTTTGCGTCAGGACTTTTGTCCAACTTAGCCTTTTTGGCAGCTTCTTTTCTTGAAATCTCTTGAACTTTTCTGATGGCTGCTACTTCCTTTTTGTTGGCTGGAGGAGGAAAAGATGAGGTTTTAGGTTTGGGTGAAGACTTGGGTTTGGGAGAGGTGTGAGGTTTGGGTGAGGGAGAGATTTTGGGCTTAGAGGTAAATACATCAAGAATTGCAACATCTAATTCTTGAGTCTGGGAGAGGGCATGTTGAGTTTTGGTTTGAGGTGTTGTTTGTGATGGTTCATGTGAGGTGGTTAGTTTGGCTTTGGTGATGATGCGGATTTTTGTAGCTCTGGTGAAGGGCTTTTTGAGAGGTGGTTCAGGAATTGGTTTAGATGGAGTATTTGAAGCCTTTCTCTTTAAGGATGAGGTAGGGTCTGAGGATGGCTGTTGTTTTGGCTTTTTGAGTTGGTCTGAGGGAGGTAGGGTGCGTTTGGTGGTTGATTTCGTCTGTGGGGGTTTGGGCTTAGGTAATGTCTGTTCCTTTGTAACAGACGCAGGTTCATCTATTGATTCCTCCATAGGCTCCATCTTTACTTTGGTGCCTTACTTCTTTACCCATTCAGGAAACTTGTGAGCTATTCCCATCCTCACAAAGGTTGTTCCTGTCACCTGGGTAACTCCTTCAGACGCGTTGAACTTAGACAGATTAATACCAGCATCCCTCATGAGTTGAGTGAACAACATGCAGTAAGGGATGGCGATCTTTTGCTTCTTTGTGGAGAATCTGTCCTTGAATGCTCGCTCTAGATGATAGAAGATCAGATCTGGAAGGTTGATCTTCTCTCCTATAATAATGTTGTAAATGTAAAATCTGTCCCTTTCACTCACGTGGTCCCTTGACCCTGTCCTTGGGAGCATGATGTTGAACAACATGTTGTGAAGGAGTCTGCACACATGAGTCATGTTGGCAGACCTAAGAAAGCTCTTTAGCGCTGTAGCTTTCTTCTTGGGGTCTTCGTCTGTAGGCCTTACCCCGTCATAGAGAAGCTTGTCCACCATTTTTTTGGTGATGGTCTTCTCCCAATCTTTGTCAAATACCAAATCTTCTTCATCACAACTAATAGCCTTAGCTATGGTTGCAGGGCTGATCTTTATTTCCGTTTGACCAATCGTCCCCTTGATGCATTGGTCGTCTTCCATCTTCGCTGTCCCCCAGAAGAGGGCATAGGGACCATGGTACCAGACATTGTGTTTACCAACAAAGTTGGTCCACCCAGCCCTGGTGAACATGTCCTGAACATCAAAGCCCTCCTTTGCAAGTTCGCTCAGACTTGCCCACTTTCCAGGAATGAAAAGCTCCTCTGGAAAAGTTACAAATTCTTTGTCTATGTTGCGGATGAGTGGAGTAGCAGAAGATGCGGTTTGCTTCCTTGGTGCCATTGTTCTCAGAAAGATTTTAGATTTTTAGAAAGAGGAGATGAGAAAGTTTTGATCTTTGAAATCTTTGAGAGACCCTGAGTTTTTCAGAAAGATAAGAAAGATCAAAAGAACCTTCTTCTTTAGGCACTTCGTCCTTTTATACCAGAGATGAGAAAGGAGAGAGAACGTCATAAAAAGGGCAGTTTTAATATTATTAAAAACTTTTCGAAAACTGTCTCATCATGGCGAAATGGGCGGCACACGTTTTGAAAGAAGAAAAAATGAAAAGACCTATAATCGTTGAGAATGTGGGCACCTTAATATCTGTATACTTGAACACACATTAGTTCCAACAGATTAAAGAAAAGAAAGTCAAACAAAGGGTATCGTCTGGTAAAATGCAAATGTTTAATCTGAAAGCATGTGCATATGCAGATGATTCCTTATACAGACGAAACGATCTTCAGACAAAGGTTTTGTAAAGATATCAGCCCATTGGTGATCTATATCTACAAACTTAATATCGAAAACACCTTTTTGGACATAATCACGAATGAAATGATATCTGATTTCAATATGTTTTGCCTTAGAATGTTGTATGGGATTTTTCGATAAATTGATTGCACTAGTATTGTCACAATATACAGGTATATTATTTTCATAACTAGAGTAATCTTCTAATTGATATTTTACCCATAGCAGCTGTGAACAACAACTTACAGCAGACACATATTCTGCTTCTGCAGTAGATAAGCAATAGAGTTCTGCTTCTTGATTGCCCATGAGATGAGACATGGCCCTAAGAAGTGACATTCTCCACTTGTGCTTTTTCGTTCAATTCTGTCTCCTGCATAGTCTGCGTCGCAGTATCCAATAATCCTGAAATCTTGATTTCTTTTATAAAATAGGCTAAGATTATAGGTACCAACTAGATAACGTAAGATCCTTTTAACATCTTTAAGATGAGACTCTCTAGGATCTGACTGAAATCTAGCACACAGACAAACGCTATGCATAATATCAGGTCTACTGGATGTAAGATAAAGAAGTGAGCCAATCATACCTCTATAGATCGTCTGATCTACTTGTTTACCTGATTCGTCTTTACTCAAGGGGCTGGAAGCATGCATAGGTGTTTTCAATGGTTTAACATCTTCCATTTTGAACTTCTTAAGAAGCTCCCTTGTACATTTCTGTTGATGAATATAAATCCCTTTGGCATCTGGTTTGATTTGAAGAAATAAGAAGAACTTAAGTTCTTCCATCATACTCATTTCAAACTCGCTTTTCATCAAATCAGAGAAAATTTTGCATAAAAAATCATTTGTAGCTCCAAAGATAATATCATCTACATAAATTTGAACTATAATGAAATCTTTCTCCCCTTCTTTTCTGAAAAGAGTAGTGTCTACTTTTCCTCTCATAAATCCATTTTCTAAGAGAAAAGAGCTCAGTCTATCATACCAAGCATAAGGTGCTTGTTTTAGATCATACAGAGCCTTTTTGAGTTTGAAAACATGTTCTGTCAAAGTGGAATCTTCAAAACCAGGAGGTTGTTTAACTAAAACCTCTTCTTCAATAAAACCATTTAAGAAGGCATTCTTGACATCCATTTGAAAGAGCTTAATGTTTTTATGAGCGGCAAAAGCAAGCATGATTCTAATAGCTTATAGTCTAGCTACAGGAGCAAAAGTTTCTGTGAAGTTTGTACCCTCCTGCTGATTACAGCCTTGAGCTACTAATCTAGCTTTGTTTCTTACCACATTTCCTTGTTCATCTAGTTTGTTTCTGAAGACCCATCTTGTTCCAATGATGCTTTTGTTCTTTGGTCTGGGAACTAGGGTCCAGATGTCGTTTATGGTAAGCTGGTTCAATTCTTCTTCCATGGCTACGATCCAGTCATCGTCTGTCAGGGCTTCTTCTATTGTTTTTGGCTCTAGTTCTGAGACGAAGGCATAAGATGCTTGGTCTCTGAAGGATGATCTGGTCTTTACACCTTCTTTCTGATCTCTTATGATCTGTTCTTGTGGATGATAGAATACGAATTTCCAGTCTTTATTCTGTGGTTGAGAGTCAGACGTTCCTACAATCTGAGGAAGAATTTCCTGAGTAGGTTTCCTTCGTCTGACTTTGATGCAGCAGACGGATCTATCTGCATATCTGCAAAATCATCCTCAAGATCTAATAGTCTCTTATCAGATGTTAGTCCATCATTGAACTTAACATGGATAGATTCTTCTACAACTAAGGTCCTTATATTAAAAACTCTGTACGCCTTAGATGTATCAGAATATCCTAGAAAAACACCTTTATCCACTTTAGAATCAAATTTTCCCAATTGATCTTTGGTGTTTAAGATGTAACACTCAATCCGAAAGGATGAAAGTAAGCAATGTTGGGTCTTCTTCCTCTCCATAGTTCATAGGGAGTCTTTTCATTCATAGGTATGATCAATACTCTATTTTGAACATAACAAATAGTGTTTATAGCCTCTACCCAGAAGTGTTTAGGAAGAGAGTTCTCATAGAGCATGGTTCTAGCCATCTCTTACAGAGTTCGGTTTTTCCTTTCAACTACCCTATTTTGCTGAGGTGTTCTCGGTGAAAAGAAGTTATGGAAAATTCCGTTCTTTTCGTAGAAAGATTTGAACTCAACATTTTCAAACTTAGTTCCATGATCATTTCTGATGCTAGAGATGAAAAAGCCCTTGTCGTTTTGAACTCGTTTACAGAATATTTCAAAAACTTTGAAGGACTTATGTTTATGGCCTAGGAAGTATACCCATGTATATCTTGAATAGTCATCAACAATAACTAAGCCATATTTCTTTCCGCCTAGACTCAACGTTCTAGTAGGACCAAATAAATCCATATGCAAGAGTTGCAATGGTCTGGAGGTGGAAACAACAATTTTAGATTTAAAAGAAGTTTTAATTTGTTTCCCCTTTTGACATGCTTCATAGAGAAGATGGGTTTTCCAAGAAATCTCAGGCAATCCTCTTACTAAACCCTTTTTCGAGATTTTCAAAATGTGTTTCAAATTCACATGCCCAAGCTTTTTATGCCATATCAATCTTTCATCTTCTCTGGATAGTAGACACGTTACCTTCTGCTTGCTTAGATCTATAAGGTCAATTTCATACAGATTGTTGTATCGTCTGGCAGAAAAGACAGACTTGCCATTATCTGTTTTGACTATGCATTTGTCCTTGTTGAAGGAGACTATATAACCATTGTCACACAATTGACTTATGCTCAGTAGGTTATACTTCAGACATTCAACATATAGGACGTTGTCTATGGAGGTTAAGGAGGACATACCAATTTTACCTACGCCTGAAATAAGTCCTTTTCCCATGCCTCCAAAGGCAACTGCTCCGCCATCAACTGGCTTTAGGTCTAGGAACATAGACCTTTCTCCCGTCATGTGTCGTGAGCAACCACTGTCCAGGTACCAGCTCAAACCCTTGCCTTTTCCTACCAAGGATATCTAAAATAGGAATAATCTGAGACTTTGGTACCCAAATCTTTTTGGGTCCAGTACCATTAGTACCCTTAGACATCTTCTTCTTCTTATGTATACATCTGAATTTGGAATGTCCAGATTTTCCACAAAAGTTACATTTGTTTGGGTCAGACTGAGTAGAAGCAGATGCATTTTTATTTAAGCCTAAACCAGATTTATCATGGGGATGTTGATGATATTTTAAGAGCATAGTGAGAGAGTTAGAACTCTCCAGAAACTTCCCAAAGTTCTCAGTTAAACAGGCTACTTCTTTCCTTAGTTTTTAAACTATGGATGAATCGTCTGTTTGACTGAGGGTGCTGGTTTGACTTAGGCTCTCTTCCAGAGTCTTGACTTTTTCTTCTAGTTCTGCATTTGATTTCTTCAACAATTCTATTTCACAAACAGATTGTTTGAGTTTTTGTTTAAATTTTTTACATTGTTGAGAGATCATATGACAGTTCTGAAGTAAAACGTCATAAGGCATCTCTTCCTCATCGTCTGATGAAGAACCAGATAAGCTTTCAGATTCAGAACAAGTTTTTACCTCAACTTTTTCTTTTGTCTCTGCCATTAGACATACATTTGCTTGTTCATCGTCTGAGTTGCTACTTTGCTCACCGTCTGAGTCATCCCATGTGGCTATCAGATTTTTCTTCTTTTTCTTACTACCATAGGACTTCTTTTTCTTTAGCCTTGGACATTCAGATTTTATGTGTCCAGGCTTTCTGCACTCAAAGCAAATGATCTCTTGATTGTCCAACTTATCTTTATTCTTGAATCTGGAATCTTTCTTTCTGGAGGACTGTCTGAACTTGTTTTTCTTTTTCAGCATCTACTTGAATTTTCTTGCCATGAGAGCAACTTCATCGTCTGTAGATTCGACAGAGCTTTCGTCTGATTCTTCTATTTGAACCTTCAGGGCCTTGGGGGCTCTTTTCTTTTCTTCTTTGATGTTGCTGGTTTTACCAACTTTAAGAGCAGCGGAATTGTTAATTTAGTTTGCAGGTAGTTGATGACGGTTCTGCATATGTACTTCATGTACCCTAAGGACTCCTAACAGCTTATCCCAAGACAAGGTTCTCATATTCCTTGCTTCTTAGATAGCTGTGGTCTTTGGTTCCTACACCTTGGGCATACTATCAAGCACTTTCAGATTAATCTGAGCTTTAGTATATGTGTGCCCAAGAGATTCCAGGCATGAGAGAAGGACCTAAAGTCTTCCAAACATGTCGTCGATACTTTCTCCCTCTTTTATGGAAAAGCTTTCATAGTGTCTTATCAGAATGCCAACTTTCCTAAGTTGAACATCTTCTGTTCCCTCATAGTTGGTGCAGAGGGAATCCCATATCTCCTTGGATGATTTCAGCCTGTGTATCTTCTTGTACTCATTTCGGGTTAAGGCACAGGTTAGAGTATATCTGGCCTTGTTGTTGAGTTGAAGAATGTTGTAGTCATCTTGGGTCCATTGATCTTCAGGCCTTGTGATGGGAATATCTCCATTTATGATGATGTTCCATAATTGATATTGATTGGACTTGTTGTACATTTCCATACGGTCTTTCCAGTGGGGATAGTCATCTCCAAGGAAGGCTGGAGGCCTTGTTAGAGAAGCTCCCTCAGGAATGAACTGATTGTCGTGACTGACCATTTGGATCTTTTCCTCTAGACACGGTCAGGTGCTCAACCCTTAGAGACTGAGCTTTGATACCAAACTGTAAAGGCAAAAATCACAAGAAGGGGGGTTGAATTGTGATTTATAAAAATTTTGCAAACTTTTATAAATAAAGAGTGGTGTCTGATGAGATATAGAAGTCGAGAAAATATTTTGACAGATGATAACTTAACAGATGAAAGCCTTTTAAAAGAAATAGGTTTTAATCACAACCCAAAGTCAGTTCAAAGCAGTTATCAGAGATGTAAGACAAAGAAAGATAGCACAGGAGTTTATACTGGTTCGTCTCACCCCAAGACTACGTCCAGTTCTTGGCAAACCACCAAGTTCCAATAACTTATCACAAGTTACAAGTATTTTTCACTGTCATTTCTGGCTCACCCAAGTAGTATTTCACACTTAGCCTCTCCAAGCTAAAACCCAAGTATTCTTTATCACCAAGCCACTTCTGGCTCTAAAACAAATCACTAGATTTGTTTTTACAAAGGGCGCGCAGACTTTAGAGTTATCGTCTTACAGGCGGATATACAAGATTAAGAGCTAAGTCTTTTTCTCTCAGAATACACAAAGTGGTTTGAGAGCTTTTTACAAAAAAGAATGAAGGTTTGAAAGAATGCTTGAATATGAATTCAGTTTGTGTGTTTAGCATTTCAAATCTTCTTCTATATATACACTTGCTGAGTAAGTAACTGTTGTCTCTAAACGGTCTTCTTTCTTGTGTTTGACCATCGTCTGAAGGAGGGTGGTTGAGGGCATTTAATGCGAGCATTAAATGCTTGTCACCAACTAGTCATTCTGAGTTGATAAAGCATTCTGCTTATCTTTCTTGAGATATACTCCAAATCCTTCTGCTGCAGTGGTCACATCGCTTGTTCAGACAAGTACTGATTGTTAGCTGTAGCGCGTCTTTTGAGGCGTGGGAAGCTTCAGAAACTTTGACTTTTCTTTCTATTCCCTTTTATGCACTTCGACAGATCCTAGGAGGATGTTCTATGAACATTCCCTGCAAAACAGATAACACAACGATAGTGCATTTACTATGCCTTTAAATGCTTCTTCAGACTATAACGTCTGTCCGTGTATCATCTGTATCTTACAGACGCAGATACAACATTTTCGTCTGTTGGCATTTATAAGATGCAATATTTTTACTTAATATTTGTTTTGCATATAATCAAAATAATTGAGGGTCCTGATTTGTCTTATGACTCAACGAAACTTACAATTAAAAATCGCCTCAAATGATCCTTAAAATCCCATTGATGAGTTAGTTTACTATTAGACATACTCTAACAATCAATAAGCACAAGTTTTATGTGACATTTGAAATTAAAATATAAGGATATTGATGGAATTAATAAACTTTAGGATAGATAATAAATATTTATTTTATAAAAAATAACTAGCATCCAGTATGTTGCACTTAATAAAAAAATAAAAAAAGCAAAATAATGCTCCAAAACCACATATTCATGTACCAAAAAAAAAAAGGAAAACAATATTCTAAGTAGTGTGTTTGGATTTCAGTTAGAAATCACCAAACGGACGTTCAACTCAACTCTTCCTCTCACAAGCTTCTCCATTCAACTGCTTTGGAATGTGTGCAAACAATAAACCAAAAACACTAGTAGTTCTATCATTAGATTCGTTGTCCATGACTTGTTTTCTGGGCCAAATGAAAAGGAACAGTGAACGAGGATCAATGCTTGGATAATTTTGAGGACAAATATAAGGTACACATTCATCCCCAAATAAACAAAATTTGATCATTTATTAGACACCAAAAATATATTTAAGTTGTTACAAAAATTTTCCTTTTCATTTCTATACTTAAAAATTCCCCTTTTAATCCTTACATATATCATTTTTAATCCTTTTTAGTCCTTTCACATATCATTTTAATACCTTTTAATTCCTAAGACAATAATTAAAAGGAATTAAAAATGATATGTATGGAGACTAAAAAAGAGGACGCTTTTAAGTATAAAAAACTAAAAAGAAAAGCTTTTTTTAACAATAGAGATTAAACAAGTAATTAAACCTAGAAAATATTAGTGAACTTGCAGCTTATAAAAAACCTATAAATTGGTTTATGTGTAACTTTAAAATTTCCATTTATTGTAGAGTTTGCCCAGACAATGGAAGTGACTGAGAAATGTGATGTATTGAGTTTTGGTGTGCTTTCTCTAGAAATCATCATAGGAAAAAGCATCCAGGAGATCTCATTTCTTCACTGTTATCTTCATCTTCAGCAATAGTAACTTATAATTTGCTACTAAGTGATGTGTTAGACCAAAGACCACCTCAACCTCTAAGATCAATTGTAGGGGATGTCATTTTGGTTGCAAGCATGGCATTATGATGGGAAAATCATCTTTAGCAAACTAGTTTCCTATGATTAGACTTGGACAACTCCTCTAAAGCACTAAACTACTTAAATATTTTGTTTTTCTTGTTTTCTTCTATATACACCTTATATCCATTATCTTTTTTTGTAAGCTCGTTTGTTTTGTCATTGTGATACATCATGTACAAGTTACTAGAGTAGCTATATTTTCTGGTTCAAATACTAGGGGGATTGGGAAACTGAGTTGAGATATTTACTTTTGTGGGAATTCCTTGTTGTACAAGTTATTGGTTTGAATAAAAGTAAAGTAAAAATGATAAACTTTTTAATTAGTCCCAAAAGGAGAAATTTAACTAATCTATGAAATAACCCAATCATTATTTTTAATATTACTCACTGATAATTGATTTAGGAAACCTTTGGCTTTTAGATGCCATGGGGACTACCGAAGATCGAGTATTGCAGAATCTCTATGATTTTAGGTCTTTTCTTATCTCCTCTTTTAGGTAAGTTTTGCTTTGATTAATGCGTTTATTCTTTTTCTATTCCATTTTGAATCCTATGAATCCAATGGACAATGTTTTGGGAAGTAGGCTATGACAATGTTTTAAAACTTTGTCTGTGTGCGCACACAGTACAGACATACACTCAATTAAAAACAGATAACAAAATCTAATATATTTGTAGAGAATAGGTCCAACATAGAGGCCATTGAGACTACTGAAAACCTTCATCTAATTTATTTACGACAAGTAAACGGTCTTTAGTTCAGTGTCACCCTGAACACCTATAAATCACTCCCTTGGTTACACAACATTGAATCTAATTATCATGGTTCTAAATTACGATCTCTAACTGCAACTATGGTTGCAATATTGCTGTTGCGGTGGTGTCCACAACCGCATTAGCCCGCAAGCGGTGTGATTTTCAATCACATAAAATGCCGCAATAGAACCTTAACACTGTTTTATTCCACTTTTTTTGTCAAAAAAAAAATAAACTTTAGATTTCAATATTCAATTTTAAACTTTTAAGTATCAATGGTCGAATGGGTGTGGCAGTATGGGATGTTGGAGGATACCAAATCTTAAAATGAATGAAAAGTTTATGCTATCTTATAAATAAAGAAAGACCAAAAATTAGAATAATTGTAAAATTCTTTTTTATATTCAATCTAAACATATAATAATTTCACGCCGCAATCCGCATCGCAGCAGCCACAATGGCCACAACCATGATAACAATCGCAACATGCGTTATGTATTTATAATGAGAGTTGCTTATGTGATTTTTAAACTTAAAAATCAGTTTTTATTTAGCTTTTTCATTGGAACAGTTGACATAACAAATTTTATATAAATACCGTTGCTTATATAAGTCCTAGTTCTTATAGTGAGACAATCATAAGACTCATTTTAAGTTCTTAATATCATTGTACTATTGGGAAAAAAACTTGTTGAAGTTATCCCATATGATACTGCAGGATCCACTAAAAATAAGTTAAACAACTCAATCTACCATGATTAAACCATTGGAGAGACTCTTAGCTTGAACCATGGTACCTATGTTTGAAAAGGAAAAATCCACTAATATATATATATATATATATATATATATATATATATATATATATATATATATATATATTTGTGTGTGTGTATTTTAATAAGCATGGTCATAAAAAAGAACGGATTATTTTGAAGGATATAAGTTATAACACATATTTTTAGAATGTTGACTAATTAGATATTACCTATTTTATAAAGAAAATAGTATTTGTACAATAAATTATATAATAACGAGAGACAAAGAGAGAAAAATATAAAATGTGACAAGTGACGTGATAAAAAGAGATAAAAAAAATGTGTTGATATATAAATTACTATACGAATTATTGCATAATGTAATTCTTTTATAGAGTTAACTTGACCAGCATATAATAGTTAGGTACCGGTTCAAAACATTTGATCTGAACTGGTTAAAGTAATGTGGAGCTGTGAACACATCAACTTTGGTGAACATGTCTTCAGGAAAGATTAGTTGATAGAAGTGGAGTTGTGAAGACATCAACTTTGAGAAGTGGAGGAACTAAATAATACAACATTTGGAGAACGTGTCTTCAGGAAATATTAGTCAATTATCGCATTTGTGAAAGACTTCCAAAAGACTGTTCTCATTTCATTTTAAGGTGAGGAAGTTTTAACTTTCTTACCAAGGGGACTTTGACTTTCCAAGTTATTGGAGATTGGATCCAGTATTCACTTTCCTATGTTAGACGATTCCTTCATTCGATTATTTCCTTTTCAAAAATCTAGAGCTTTTGATTGTAGATTAAAAAACCTGGTTGTAGTTGAGCCATATGTACCTATGTTTGTATACGAAGAGTACATCAACATATGTTTATAAATATGCCCATTTATTCATTGCATATTATAATAATTAGATGCGTGCATAAATTAGTTATTCGCAGATTATTCACGTTTAATTAGGATACTAAATGCTCATTTAAGTATATATATATATATATATATATATATATATATATATATGGGTTATATGGGTTAACTAAGTTTTTAGTCCCTAAACTTGTTCAAAATTTGGTTTTTAGTCCTTAAACTACTTTAGTTCGACTGACCAAGGTTCCTAAACTTTTTAAAAATTCATTTTTTAGTCCTTGAATAAAATTTTGACCTGTCAAAGTTCCTAAACTTTTTAAAAATTCGGTTTTTAGTCATTGGATTAATGAGATTTTAGGGACTAAAAACCAAATTTTTAAAAAGTTTAGATACTAAAAATCGAATATTTAAAAAGTTTAGGGACCTTGACCAGTCAAACTAAAGTTTAGGGACTAAAAATCGAATTTTTAAAAAGTTTAGGGACCTTGACCAGTCAAACTAAAGTTTAGGGACTAAAAACTGAATTTTGAAAAAGTTTAGGAACTAAAAACTTAGTTAACCCTATATATATATATATATATATATATATATATATATATATATATATATATATATATATATATATATATATATCACTTAAATAATATCACTTAAATAATTATAGCTGTATTTTGCTTTTTTTTACTGTATAGTTTTATTTTACTTGAAAACCCATATTTTTGCTTATTATCATTTTAAGTATATATCGTTTACTTAATTTCAATATTCAAGATTCAAATTTCATATAAATAATCATAACATTTATTTAGCGTAATTGCACTTTTAGTCTTTAATGAATTAGAATTTTGTGATTTTAATTTCTCATGTTTCAATTGCGTAAATTGGGTCTTTCCTTTTTCTCCTATTTACAATCAAGTCATCAATTTTTTGTTAAAAAATTAAAAAATTATGCTAACGTCGCATTGACACAATAATGTAGTGTTGATGTGTGAGGAAGCTATCATGCAAAAATGGGAAAGAAATTAAGAAAATATTGGAGGTGGGATTAAAACCCCCTCCCTTGAAGTCACCAACATTTTTTTTTATGTACAACGGCGATTCTGAAATTAGAAAATAAGATCTACTAAGGTTGACTTCATGGTGAGAGTTTGGGTAGTGTTAGAAGTGAAAACCTTAGTACTAATAAATATATGCATAATGTAGTAGTAAATATATGTACAATTTTGGTCCACCATTTAAGTTATATATAGAATAATTTTAATTTATATGCAAAACAAATTCATTAGTTTAGTTTTTTTTTGGGTGTATAAAGATGGTAACGAGGATGGAAACATAGTACTCCCTCCGGTCCTTTTTATATGAAGCAAAAGAGTGTTCTTTTTTTATCCTAATTATAAGAAACAGATCCAGTTTAAGTTGTATTAATTGCTAGTTTTCTATTTTACCCTTCATCTTGTGAAATTCATTAATGAAACACCTACTCATTTCTCATGCATTTATTGGTCTATTAAACTTATTGGTGGAGGTGCAATGTCATTAATGTAACCACTATTTAAACCAATCAATTTAAGGGATACTTTTGGAATAAAATTTAAATTTAAATTTATGACATTATTAATTATAACTAACTAACTTAACTATTTTGATTGGTCTTGACGATTTAATTATTTGTTTTTTATATAAAGGACAAGAGGGAATATTATTTAGTCCTATCTTTATTGGGTCTTTCTTTTTCGGCTTCATTGTTAATTTCTATTTTACTAATCAAATGTGTGTGTTTTGAACAAATTATTGAACGTGGACTATACTCTCTCCCCATGTCTAATACTCCAATTACGTAGAAGCTGATCTTTTTTATGCTTCGGGTTATATGCGTGTTAACTGGTACACCACGCCGCACCAAACACGTTGTGAATAATATCCCCATTGAGACGACTTTGGACCATTGACAACATCCCTTTTCTAAAGCAGTGCATTTTTTTTTCCAAAGTAATGTGAAAAATTAGCTTTGTTGGAGAAGAGGAAAGAGATTCCCAATGAGAGGAGCCAACCCAACCTTTGATAAAGTATCTTTACATTTTCGGAAAGCATTGTTCATAAATTGTTTATATTACCTTTGCATTTTTAGTGCTAGACTTTGAAAAGTGTAGTCATGTCAATGGTTCCCTCTCGTGCCCCTGTTAAAATATTTTTTGTAGATTAATATCAATAAATAATTATTATATTATCTTTTAGTATCATCAATCGATAATTAAATATAAGATAATTATCATATTATATTACAGATATTTTGGATAGATTATGATAAGATTGACCTTGTGATGAGTTGGGTCAATCATTTAGTAGATAGTCATTGAGAAGCTCCTACTTACTGTTAAAGGATTATAAATTTGTTATCCCATTAAGCAAATTTACACACTCTCTTTGATACTTAGATTCTCTTAAACAATTTCCTAGAAAGTGGGCAGAAATCCTCTCAAGAGTATTTTAAAAGTTTCTTCCGGCAAGCAATTCTCATGGAGATAAATGCGAATTCAGGTTAGTATTTGATAACCTCCTAAGTTTTATCGCTATAATCACATGCTATAATGTGTATCTATATGTGTTGTTTCATAATTTTCCATCAATTGGTATAAGAGCCAACTTAGATACATTTTATAGCTGTTAATTGTGTGAGCCCTATAATTTTAATTTCTTTATTCTTATTCTTGAAATTAAAATTAGTGGTTCTATTATTTTAAATTTAGTTTGCGATAAAAGGCAATTTCGAAACGCCCTCTCTTTTTCTCAAATTTCAAAGAAAACATGTATATTTTATGCATGAAATTTAAAATTGATTGAGGGCTTTTGTTTGCCATAACATTGTGATGAAAACATGTCAAGAATCACAAATTTTCATTGAGTAAATTTAGAGAATTTAGTGATTTAAAACGCCCAAACGGTTACGGCCCGTTTTCCCTTTTGTGTTTTCGATTTCACCCCATTTACTTGTTTTTGGTAAAATTGAATTAGGGCTTTTGTAGATCGGGAGATTTCGATCAAAACCCATTATAGAAAATAGATTTTCATTCACGAATTTGAGAGAATTCTACAAAATTAGTTTAAGGTTTTTTGTCCGCGAAAACGCGTTTGCTTTTACCCCAATTTCTCTTCGATTATTCATCAATTTGGAAAATTTCTTGAGGGCTTTTGTAAATCAATCAATTTCGAGCAAAATGCATACTAGAAATTGAGTTTTTGTTTAGAAACAAGAGAGTATTTGCACAAATACGATTCTGGAAACTGTTTGCCAAACGCATCTCGCCCATCTTCGTTTTTTCTCGATTTCTCCTTCGTTTTTTAATGAAATTTAAAATTTCTTGAGGGCTTTTCTTTCCCTTCCATAGATGATCAAAACAAAACCCAGATCGTTCAATTTTGTTGACTAGATTGCGAGAACGAACCGGATCTCTTTTGCTGGTCAAAAACCTATTTCAGCTGTATCTGGGCGAGGAAGGAAGCTGTTTGTGAAGCCCATTCACGCAGCAGAGCGCAGCATGCAGCACGTGGATCCACTCCCCATGCCTAATTTTGTTCCGTTTTGTTCCAAATATTAATTATTTAATATTGTGAGACTATCGGTAATTTTTCTTGAATTTTTTAGGCATCAGAAATTATTTATTTGATTAATTCGAGACATAATTTGGTATTTTAGATATTGTACTCTCGGATTTTGAACTTAAATTTTTTGTGATAACTCCCTACTATTTTATTAATTTTCTAGTAAAGGGTACTCTCCCTAATATTGTGTCACTATTAAGGAATTAATTTGATGTCATTTTATTATTTTATAATTATGCATGATAAAATTATTATTCTCCCACTATATGCATAATTTTCTCTTAATTTGCATTACTATAACTCGCCTATCGTGGGTATAGTGATGTGAGTTTATATGTTTGTTATACAAATATACACGGTATAAATTACCAATTTTGTGATAGGCATAATTTTCTCTTAATTTACATTACTATAACTTGCTTATCGTGGGTATAGTGATGTGAATTTATATGTTTGTTATACAATTATGCATGGTATAAATGACCAATTTTGTGATAAGCATAATTTTCTCTTAATTTACATAATTGTAATCTCACATATCGTGGGTACATTATGTAAATTTTGTGTTGGTTCTATCACATTAATAATAATTATATCATATCGGTATGTTGTTGTTAGTGTGGTTTGTTGTTGCACAATGTGCTTTTCTTTGCTTGTGTTAATCAATTTCTTGGTACCCTATCGGTATTAGGATCTTGGTAATATAAGTTATAGTACATTGTATTGTTGCATTTTTTGCTTAGGGACTTTTTTTTACTGAACTTTTCTTTCAAATTACACAATGTTTTGTGATGTTCAATTTTCCCCCTTAATTCTGTCAAAACTTTGAATGGGACAAACTGTGAGACATGAAATTTTTTTTTTCTTTCAGGCATTCTCTATAATAATTAGTGTTAGTCACAATTTTTTCCTTCCTTATTATTACATGGGTTGAAGATTACTTTTTTTTTTAATTAAATAATTATATGTAGTGAAGTGTATATTACTTTATGTCATTTCTCTATATCAAGTAAATCTAAAGTTGACATAATTTAATGTTTTAATTTACATTATATTTTTCACTACTATACTGTTCAAATCTAGATGACCCATTTATCATTCTTAATTTGCGACAAATATGTGTAAAGTATATATTTTCTCTAATCATGTGCCTTAGTCAAAGAAATTTTGGATTATAATAAAATTCAATTTATGTTAATGGTGCAATTGGGCATTATTTCAAATCATTTTATGCCAAGTTGATCCAAAATCTAGATTAAATTCTTTTTTGCCTTGTTATTGTTAAAGTGTTCACTTGTGAAATTATAGAAAATATTTTGTTAAACAACTCTTTAAGGCAATTACAAACTATATCATTCATGTATTTTATATGAATTGTACTGATTTATATTTGGAGCTTTTCTCTTGAGATGACATTATATACTCTTTAGTAATCAAAGCTTATTTGGTCTTATATAAAAGAGTAAATTACACAGACACTCCCTGAGGTTTGCTTTTATTACATCCAACAATCCTCCATTTTTGAATCCTACAGAAAACCCCCAAATTTTTTGACTTTCGTTACATCGACCCCCCCTCATAGGCATAAATCATTACACTGACCCCCCTCTCAAGTTTAAAAAATATTACACTTACCCCCCCCCCCCCTTAGGGGTGCTCAAAGTAATGTAAAAAAATAGAAGGGTACTTGGTGTAATGAGAGCAAACCTCAAGAGGGGGTTTGTGTAATTTACTCTATATAAAATGATGAGTCATATTGATTTATATGTGGAACTTTTCTCTTAAGATGACATACTTTAAGTCATTAAAGCTCATTTGTCTTATACACAAAGATGAGTGACACTCTGAGGTTAGTTGTGAAATTTTTAACCTTTTAACTTATCATATGATTGCATATATGGATAAATTTGTAAATAAATTATTCTTATCCTTTTGAGATTATAAATATGCAATTATATACGAGAGTGTCACTATTTCTCAAAATTTTCTAGCAGAACTCTACAATCATTTCCTTTTTGATTACTTGTTATAACACTCCATTTTCTAATCATATTCTAATTCTGATTTTTAGTGGGAGTATTTTGCATCTTATTTTTTTAGAGTTCTAATTTGAGATAAATATAAAATTATTTTGTGCACTTTTGTATTCTTGACTCAATCAAGTAAAACGAACAACTTTGTTATTATACTCTCTCCAATATAGAGATCATGAAATCAATATCATGGTTCTTCAGATGCTAAAGTCGTGTTTATTACATGCTAAGTAAAAAATTTGTAAGCATGTTTTTGGGTTTTTGAATACGACTATTGTTGAATATCATATTCTATTTGACATAATTTTTTGATAATTTGTATAATTATATTATATTGATGATAATTATACCCTATCGGTGTGTTATTATTGATATAATTTGTTGAGATATAATGCACCATTTGTCCTACACTTATATTAGATATTTTTTGAGTATCCTATCAACGTTGGAGCTTTTTATGATATAAGTTTTTTCTTGTGCATTATAGTATTATATTTCTTATTTATTGTGTTTTTGAGATTCTTGAGAGAGATCTCAACAAATAAGAAATTCTATCTAAGAGGCATGTTTTGGTTGTATTTGTATGGAACCATTTAACTTTATGAGTATGTGACAATTTACACACATTAAATGTTTCCTTTGTTATTCCATACTAGCCTCGTTGTCTAACTTTTTATTAATTGGGCATTTTTTTAAGAAATCAAATATTCTGAAATCTTGCATTTACTTAACGCAATGCAAATCTGTTTAATGGAATATTTTTTAGAAACAGATTGTTATCATGTGGGTAGTGGACATACCCTATCGATATGACATTACTCGATATGATTATAGTGTGATAAAAAAAATTAGTTGAATTTTGTTTACCTCTTTGGAATTTTTTCTTAAAATCATTAAGCCAACTATATTTCTTTATGAAGTGGGAGAATTTTGTATATTGAAAGTAATGTCTATAAATGGAATTGTGTTGACACAAGATTTTTACCTCAAATGCCCAATTAATCATACATGAGCAACCAATATTATTTGTCTTGATAAAATGGTTTTCTTGTCACATACTATTTGTAATCACCTTGTTGTTGGGACCTACATTAAGGATTTTGTGATAGTCTCTTATAAAATATTGTTGTGTGATAACTCTCTATTGTCATATGTTATTAGTGGACAATTCTTGATAGGACAATATACATAGGAACCCCAATTTTGAAGAGATTAATTTCTCTATACCATATTTTGTATGTTTGCTTATGGTATTTCATATCGTAATTTTGTTGAAGCTATATGCTTTAATTTGGGATATATAGATAAACCTATGTCCATCATAGTTTGTGAAGAGAGTTAGAGACTATTTGTTGTATAGGTCCCATATACTTACGTTGCGTGTAACCAAATCTTATACTTAAGTGTATGTAGATATTGTTTATAATTGTAGCACTTGAGTTTATGTTTTGAGTAATTGAAAACTTGCAAGTGATCCCATATGCTACTTCTAAATATTAGAGATTTTCTATCTCACTCATGTTTGTAAAGTAAAGGTTACCTTGTTTAGATGATCTTTTTGAGGGTCAATATTCTTCGAGGATTAACATGTGGTTAGCTATGAAACCTTTTTGTAAAGCTTATTCTCGTTTCTAACCACTTCCCTCATTAATCCTACCCTAGTCTACTTCTCTCTAATACGTATTTCTTTAAGAGAGAAAATAGTGAATTTTTATTCACATTATTTTACAGAGCTATAATCTCACTATCATTAGAGTATTTCAATTCTAGTGAGCTCTAATGAGAATCCTAATCTTATTTTGGTATATAAACGATTAGTGGGAGCATATAACCTTTTATTATGTCTCAAGACTAATCAAATTTGTATTGTCATATATTTTTGTGCACATTTAATGATCATATGACATATTCTAGAAGGACTTTGTTATTTATTCTTGTCCTTTTGTGCTGAGATACATAAAATCCATTGTATCTTAATACGCATCTTTAGCAGATGTCAATGCCATTTTGTTAGGAATTGCACAATTAGTCTTTTGGCATGCAATTATCTTGTGCATCTCTTTTACCCAAAACTTCACATTTTGTTTGGTCGAAATTTATAACTATATTGTAAATACAATACTCCTATCGAGTATGATTATCTACACTGTTGAGGTGCTTGTGATGATAGTACTCCTATCGAGTACAATTTTGCACCATTGAGGTACTTATAAATTTTATGTTTAGACCATTGATCTCTAAGTGCTTGCTCATTATTGACATTTTGTGGCCACATTAATCTAGAGTATTGTTTCATTTAAGCTAGGTGTCTATGTCATCCCAGTAGGAAATTAATGGATTTCCTAATTGTCTTCAGGTTTGCGTAGTCACTTATTTCGTGAAACTTAGATTAATTGAATGTCAAATATTCTAAGAGCATTTGTTGGTTTAGCCCATACGTGATCACTCTTGTTATTGGGCTATCGTGAGCACTTAGATGCATGTGAATTATGTTCTGGCCTTTGCAGCTTTTCAGACTTAAATTGATTATGGTGTTGAAAGAAAACCCTTGTAGATTCACTAACCAAAGACTTAACTATTAGAGCTTTTTAGAATTTTACAGTTCATATGTGTTTGGTTAAGTTTCTTTTGATGTTTAGGGTTAGTGGGAGTCTGAAAGCACTCTATCATGAGATATGTATATAATAATATTATCTTAATAACATATCTTTCATAACATTTTCGGATGCTTGGACCGTTGTTATGTAGCATATTTTAACTATTAAGCTATGCTATTATGTATACTTTTTTCTTGTGAGAAATATGACTATTTGATGTGCAGGATATGTATCCCTATCAGTTATTATTTTTTAGCATTAGAGATTTTAGATTTCTTACATTGTTGTTGACATATGATTGAAATTGTCATTCTAGTCTTGATGATTCCTATTTTGATTATTGGTTAATACTATCCAAGTGGGAGAATGTTAAAATATTTGTTGTGGATTAGTATCAATCAATAATTATCTTTTAGTATCATCAACAAATAATTAAATATAAGATAATTATCATATGTATATTACAGATATTTTGGATGAGATTATGATAAGATTGACCTTGTAATGGGGTGGGTCAATCATTTAGTAGATAGTCCATTGAGAGGTCCCTACCTACTACTAGGGGATTATAATTTTGCTATCCCATTAAGCAAATTTACACACTCTCTCTGACACTTAGATTCTCTTAAACAATCCCCTAGAAAGTAGGCAGAAATCCTCTCAAGAGTATTTTAAGGATTCATGCCGGTAAACAATTCTCATGGAGATGAATGCGAATTCAGGTTAGTATTTGATAACCTCCTAAGTTTTATCGCTATAATCACATGCTATAATTTGTATCTATATGTGTTGTTTCATAATTTTCCATCAACCCATTGATTATTTCCCTTATAAGCATATCCTAACTCCAACCTCTGTCATCACCATAATACACCATTTACTTAGAAGAATCTGCAGCCTTTGATTGTATTCTTGATCCCAAAATCCTATTATACTTGAACCATGGTATCCATCAAGACTCTTTTCTCGTTTCTTTGTGTTTCTAACACACTCTTCACCCCAACTTGCTTGTTTTTCCAAAATCGTTTCTTTGGCCGCTGCTGCCAGCACAGCTACTGTTCGTGATCAAGCTGCAGTTGGGAATAGTGAAGCAAATGCTCTGTTGAAGTGGAAACACAACTTTGACAACAACACAGCCAAGCTCTCTTGTCAACATGGAGAGGTACTACAAGTCCATGCAAATGGAAAGGAATTCAGTGTGACAATTCCAAGTCCGTCTCCAGCATAAATCTTGCATATTATGGACTGACAGGTACACTTCACACCCTTAACTTCTCTGCTTTCCCTAACCTCCTCAGCCTAAATATCTACAACAACTCCTTTTATGGAACCATTTGTTAGATAAGAATTTAGAACAAACCAAAACAACAAACATAGCAGTGATATTTTATATAGAATCAAAATACATAACACTTCTTATGACAGTCAATTAGTACAAAAAATAAATATAACAAAAGACAGTTTAGAAAGAGCCTGGGTTGAAGTGCGTTGTGCGCTATCCTTAGAGAGAAAACGCCTCACTGTACTAGTACTTGAAATTGATATTGATGCGCTCCTCTCCCAAGATACGACAACCCGTTAGATCAATCATGTGTAGAGAAAGATCCCCAAACCAAAGAACACCATGCTCCAAAATATATTTTTAATAGTAGAAGAATTTTATAAAAGTAAAAGAAAGAATTAAAGGAAAGCTGCTGCTGCATTAATTTATTTATTTTTACAAAAACAGCAGAGTATGTTTTTGTGTTGTTTTTTATTCTCAATAACAACCAACAGTATATATAGGAAAAGCCATGAGTGTTGCCCACGAAAATCAACCTAACATGCAGCAACTGATACATGGAGCAGTAACGTTACAAAAGTAACAAACCAAAACTGAAACAATAACGTTCACAAAAAAAATTTGACCAAGTAAAAAGCTTCCTAAATTATAGGAATTAAGAATATACGAGGCAGTTTTTATCTTTAGAATCTTTAGAATAAACTAATTGAGAGAAAGAAAATATATTTACTTTAAATTTTAAATTATGAGGAAAATATTTCCCAACAATCCCCCACTAATTTAAAATTTAAAGAAACAAAACAATATAATAATGTAAAAGACTAAAAAAAATATATTTAATGGAGCATATGATATTATATTTTCAGTATAAGGAACCTTCCGGGTTTGAGCCTTACACCTAGTGCATGAACTTCCACCTGAGGAAAATGTAGTGACTAGATTGTCTTGAACTACACCCCTTTAACCAAGCTTTAGAACACAACACAATATAATATAGGTGTTCATTTGAGTTATAATCAGTTACGGCCTTGCGCATGTATCTTGTTTCGTGAGTGTCACTTAGAGATTAGCCCATATCTCACAGCGGCGGCCCCACCACCACACTCACTAGGTGAACCCTCAAAGAGTGATCTATGACTACCACCCCCACAATTAACTGTCGTTGGGTTCATTAAGAGGTATTTAAATATGATATTTTCATAAAAATATGTATACCTCAACCTTATAATCGCCACAGTTTACAGTACACCTCGCCATAGGAATGGGAATCGGAACAGCTCTGCAAAAATAATAATTTTGGTGTACTTTAGTCAACAAGACAACTTCGTTGTTACCCATTGAATTCCATTCATGGGATCGCCAATCACACAAAGACGGGTGTCCATTGTTGTGACTAATTGATGGGCTTTAGTCCCATTCCCCTCGACGACTTAAGTATATGCTGACATGTCTATCTTTGTTTTAAAAGCGAATTCGCAAGATTTCTTTCATACCTGCCAAAATAAAGAGAAATAGCACCATAAGATATCAAATCTCTAATAGACCATTGTCTTACTTTGAGGTGTCTTCTTTTCTCATTAAAAGGTTGCTAGCAATAACAACTTGGCTATTACAATGCATAAAGATAGGATGTATAAGTTTATTCAATGTATTAGAAACACAAGCAAGATACAAGCTTGTTGCATTGAGTTTGAAACACATAGAATTACTGCTTTGACCAACTTTTATCATACAACTGCTTTTGAGTACGATGACATATATTGTATCATGCTTCCAACTTGTGGACCCCGCAACACATTGTGTTTTGAGAGATTTAGCTTGCACCAAACATTACAAAGTCTATCGTAATAATACATCAATTTATCCCACATATTTGAGCATAATACAACCATGCAATTGACATAGATAAATAATTTAATGAAAGCATAGCTTGAAGCACATGTTTATATCTATTAACAAGTATATTTATCCTCTTTTATAATAGTTGAAAGATCCAACTAATAATATAAAAGAACTATTATCATCATATGTTCAAAGAGCATGATAAACTTATATATTAATAAAGTCACCTTCAATTCTATACTTAAGTCAGCTTTATAATCATTCCATAAGTTACAAATTTGTGAGCACATCAAATAAAAAAAAACATTCATCTATGACTGCTTCATTGTGACTAATAGTCTAATACACATGTAGGAAACATGGACATATTTAAATCTCCCCATAAATTAAATTGAGATAAATTCAGAACCAAAACAATAAGATTAGAAGTCACAAAACAATCCAAAAAAACAAAAACAAAAAAAACTGAACATAATTACAAACTCGAAAGACAAACATTTCATATATATATATATATATATATATATATATATATATATATATATATATATATATATATATATATATATATATATATATTTTTTTTTTTTTTTTTTTTTTTTTTTTTTTTTTTTTTTTTTCATCATGTATGCATGTACCACTCGGTCCACTTCATGTCTCCCGATTTCGGAAAACATCAATCAAGCTAGTATAATTGTTCTTCTCGGAATGCAAATATATCCTGCTATTAAGTAGCAACAAAAAAGGTTTTTATATCTCTAACACACCCACTCACCTATAGATAAGAAACATGGACAGAGTATAGACTCAGTTTACCATGCAGTCATATATATTTATTTATTTAAGGTCCAGAATTCTCATTCATGAGTTCCGTTGCTTGGCAACTCAATTTCAAAAAGATAAGTTTTTCTCTCTAAGATTGTTAGATAAGAATTTAGAACAAACCAAAACAACAAACGTAGCAATGATATTTTATATAGAATCAAAATACATAACACTTCTTATGGCAGTCAATTAGTACACAAATAAATATAACAAAAGACAGTTTAGAAAGAGTCTGGGTTGAAGCGCGTTGTGAGCTATCCTTAGAGAGAAAACGCCCCACTGCACTGGTACTTGAAATTGATATTGATGCGCTCCTCTCCCAAGATACGACAACTGGTTAAATTAATCTTATGCAGAGAAAGATCTCCAAACCAAAGAATACCATGCTCCAAAATATATTTTTAATAGTAGAAGAATTTTATAAAAGTAAAAGAAAGAATTAAAGAAAAGCTGCTGCTGCATTAATTTATTTATTTTTACAAGAACAGCAAAGTATGTATTTGTGTTGTTTTTTATTCTCAATAGGAACCAACACTATATATAGGAAAAGCCATGAGTGCTGCCCATGAAAATCAACCCAACATGCAGTAACTGATACATGGAGCAGTAACGTTACAAAAGTAACAAACCAAAACTGAAACAATAACGTTCACAAAGAAAAATTGACCAAGTGAAAAGCTTCCTAAAATATAGGAATTAAGAATATACGGGGCAGTTTTTATCTTTAGAATCATTAGAATAAACTAATTGAGAGAAAGAAAATATATTTACTTTAAATTTTAAATTATGAGAAAAATATTTTCCAACACCATTCCCCCACAAATCTGTAACATGTCCAAAGTTCATACATTGAACTTCTCTTCAAATTGATTTCATGGTTCCATCCCCGAAGAAATTTGGAAGGAGTTTACATAGCCTTGATCTTTCCATATGTGATTTAAATGGAACTATCTCTGCTTCCATAGCAAATTTGGCCAATTTATCATATCTTGATTTGCGATGGAACAAGCTTTCTGGTCACATTCCTCCAGAGATTGGGAATATTAACACCCTGGAGTTTGTACGTCTTGGAATAAATCACCTTTTTGGCTTAACAAACCTTCGATATATTGATCTGTCAGACAACACTCTCTCTGGTGCTATCCCTTCTACAATTGGTAACATGAGCAATTTAAATATATTTGCACTTTCTAATAACTCCCTCTCAGGATCAATCCCTCTTTCCATATGGAACATGACCAGATTATCCTTGCTATTCCTTAATGGCAACAAACTTTTTGGTTCAATCCCTTCTTCCATAGAAAACTTGGCCAATTTGGAACTTCTTGTGTTTGATGGAAACCATCTTTTTGGACCGATTCCTTCCACTATTGGAAACTTGACAAAGCTCACCGATTTATATATGGGTTTTAATAAAATTTCTGGGTCAATTCCTGCCTCTATAGGAAATCTGGTTAATTTGAATTTCCTTAGACTCCAAGGAAACAATCTCTCTGGATCTATTCCAACCACAATTGGAAATTTGAAAAGTCTCTACGTCCTAGAATTGAACACTAACAAACTCAATGGCAGCATTCCGATAGTCATGAATAACATTTCAAACTTGTATGGACTGGCATTAAACGAGAATGATTTCAGTGGCCATTTGCCACCTCAAATATGTTTTGGTGGGTCGCTAGCATTCTTTTCTGCTTTTCACAACCATTTCACCGGTCCAGTGCCAAGAAGCTTAAAGAACTACTCTAGTATTACTAGAGTCAGGCTGGAAGGAAATCAATTGGAAGCAGCGTAGCACAAGATTTTGGTGTATATCCAAATTTGCAATACATTGATTTGAGTGACAACAAATTTTACGGCCAAATTTCACCAAACTGGGGGAAATGCCCTAACCTTAATACCTTGAAGATATCCAACAATAATATTTCTGGTGGCATACCAATAGAACTTGTTGAGGCAACCAAGCTAGGAAGGCTTCACCTTTCTTCCAACCACTAGAACGGAAGGCTTCCAAAGAAATTAGGGAATATGAAATCGTTAATTGAACTCAAGATTAGCAACAACCATCTTTCTGGAAACATTCCAACAGAAATTGGATCACTGCAAAATCTTGAAGATTTGGATCTTGGAGATAACCAGTTGAGTGGCACAATACCAACAGAAATTGTGGAATTACCCAAGTTACGGAATTTGAATTTGAGCAATAATAAAATAAAGAGCAAATTACAGCAACACCCCTGAAGTTTCGTAATTACACGAAACCTCAGGGAGTGTTGCTGTAATTTGCTTTAAAATAAATGGAATCATTCCCTTTGAGTTTCACCAATTTCAGCCTCTTGAATCTCTTGATCTTAGTGGGAATTTGTTGAGTAGAACAATACCAAGACAGCTTGGAGAGATGATGCAATTGCAATTGTTGAATCTCTTTCGCAATAATCTTTCTGGAAGTATTCCATCCAGTTTTGATGCAATGTCAGGTTTGACTTCACTCAACATATCATACAACCAGTTAGAAGGGCCACTTCCAAATAATCAAGCCTTTCTTAAGGCTCCAATTGAATCGTTGAAAAATAACAAAGGCTTGTGTGGCAACGTCACTGTCTTGATGTTTTACCCAACCAACTGCATTCAAAAGAGGCACAAGGGCATTCTATTAGAATTATTTCTTATCTTGGGTGCTGCTATACTTTTATTGTGTGTGATGGGAGTTTCAATGTATATTCTTTGTCGAAAAGCAAGAAAGAAAGAAACCCATGCTAACGAAAAAGAACAGTCAGAAAAAGCACTGTCTGAAGAAGTGTTTTCCATATGGAGTCATGATGAAAAAATTATGTTCAAAAATATCATTGAAGCTACCAATAATTTCAATGACAAATGTCTCATTGGAGTTGGAGGGAAAGGGTCTGTTTTCAAGGCTGAGTTGCCTTGAGGTCAGGTTTATGCGGTGAAGAAACTTCATTTGCAAACAGATGAAGAGAAGCCGAACTTTAAAGATTTTGAAAATGAAATGAAAGCTTTGACCGAAATCAGGCACCCTAACATTATAAAGCTCTGAGGATTTTCCTCACCTTCACAGTTCTCGTTTTTTTTTTTATAAGTTCTTGGAAGGGGTTAGCTTGTATCAAATACTAAGCAATGACACAAAAGCAGCAGCATTTGACTGGGAAAAGAGGGTAAATGTTGTTAAAGGTGTGGCCAAAGCTTTATCCTATATGCATCACGATTGCTCACTTCCAATAATTCATCGTGACATATCGAGCAAGAATGTTCTTTTGGATTCACAATATGAAGCTCATCTCTCTGATATCGGGACAGCTAAGATTCTAAAGCCTGGTTCACACAATTGGACCACGTTTGCAGGCAGGTTTGGGTATGCAGCTCCAGGTTAGACCCCTTTTCCTCGTTCTTATTTTCTTAGAAATATAGAAAGAAATGATATCATATTTTGCAATTAATTTACACCACTTTTATATTCAATTTTTTCTTAAACATTGTTTACTTGTAGAGGAATTATTAGACTAATCCCTAAGCAAAATTGAAGTAAAAAGTGACAGGTGCCAATACAAAATCCATTTAGAAAATATGTCAGTGAACTTGTAGCTTATACAAAAACCTATACATTGGTTTAGTGTAACTTTAAAATTTTCATTCATTGTAGAACTTGCCCAGACTATGGAAGTGACTGAGAAAAGTGATGTATTCAGTTTTGGAGTACTTTCTCTAGAAATCATCATGGGGAAGCATCCAAGAGATCTCGTTTCTTCTTTGTTATCTCCATCTTCAGCAGCAATAACTTATAATTTGCCACTAATTGAAGTGTTAGACCAAAGGCCTCGTGAACCTCTAAAATCAATTGTCGGGGATGTCATTTTGGTTGCAAGCATGGCATTTTCTTGCTTGAGTGAAAATCCATGTTCTCGCCCAACCATGTATCAAGTGTCGAAAAAGCTTAAGATGGGGAAATCATCACCTTTAGCAGATCAGTTCCCTACTATTACACTTGGACAACTCCTCTAAAGCATTGAACTACTTAAATATTTTGTTTTTCTTGTTTTTTTCTTTGTACACCATTTATCCTTTATCTTATGTTGTAAGCTTGTTTGTATTGTCATTGTAATATATCATCATGTATAAATTACTAGAGCAGCTAGATTTTCCATTTCAAATGCTAGTGGGATTGGGACTTTGATTTGGGACATTTACTTTTGTGGAAAATCCTTAGTGGAGTGTGACCATGCCTATGTACGTGTTATTGGTTTGCATAAAAGTAAAGTACGAATGATTATTGACTTTTTAATTAGTCCCAAAAGAAAAAAGAAAAAAGATGATCTATCAATCCACTTATTTACTACTTTTTTGTCACTCGATAATTGATTTAGGAAATCTTTTGCTTTTAGATTTCATAATGAATACAGAAGATTGAGTACTGTAGAATCTCTATTATTTTCTATTTTTTTTTTTTAATTTCTTCTTTTAGGGAAGTTTTCATTTATTAATGCCTTCAACCTTTTTCAAAATATGTTCCTTTTCCATTTTCAACTGCATTGGCCTCCTATCAATTGAATGGACAATGTTTTGTGACGTGAGTTATTGCAATGGTTTTAAACTTGGCCTAGTTTCATAGACTCAACCAGAATACTAGATTACAGATTGCTGATTCAATCACTTTCTATGTCCGTACACACACATACACTCAAAATTCCAAAATCCATAATAAAATCTAATATATTTGCAGAGAATAGGTCCAGCAAACAGGTTATTGAAAGTACTCAAAACCTTCATCCAATTTATCTATGACAAGTAGAATAGTCTTTAGTTCCGTCTGACAGTGAACACGTATAAAAGGCTCCCTTGGTTAGATAACATAGAATCTAATTATAAATGTCTTATAAAGTATACCTGTTCACATTCACAACTGCTTGGCATACCAAATTGCAATACAATCAAATTAGGGATAAAAGACAAAACTGAAAAGAAGAAAGAAAGGATAAGAAAGTGAATCACTTTCTCGATTTAAAATATATTTTAATTTATTCAATTATAGGGAGAGGATAAGAAATTGGAACATAAGCTCTCAGCTCTCCGGTGTGCAACCATATTTTCCTTTTATTCTATTTCACTGTACACAATCACAAAAAAAAATATATATAAAAGCTACTAAAGGGATGCCAAATCAAGAATGCATAGCGAACACACAAAAACAAAGGATCAATGTTTGTTCATAATCATCGAAAAAAGGACGAAGGAGATCAAGTACCTGTGGGACGATCGAGAACTTCTGTGAGTACTGGCCGCAATGGATCAGTCATCCATGCATCCTCGACCTTTCTTTATTATCAGAATTGAATTTGAGCATTGGCTTGCTTGAGTGAAAATCCAACAAGTATCTAAGGCATTTGGAACAGGGAAATCACCTTTGGCTAACCAATTATATCCTATGATCAAGACTAGGACAACTCTGCTGAATCATTGGAATTAATACTTGAGTATTCTCTTTCCTTTTTATTCTTGTGTATCCCATCCTTCTTTTCTCTTGTAAGCTTACATGCTTTCATTTGTTCATTGTAAACATCATGTACAATTTGAAAATACTAATTTGTTCAGGAAAGTTTACGATAAAAATAAAGCAAAATAATAAAAGAAATAATGAAAAAAAGGAGAAAATCTGTAAGTAACAATAATTGAGTAAAAGAGAATAATTGCATAAAACTTACACCCCGCTTGGATCACATACAAATTTAAATCCATTGGGTCCAAAACAAAAGCCCTATTAGACAGCTTACATCTCATGCCTATACTTTTTTCTTTTGATATAAATCATCACTTTACTTTTTTTAAGAAGCTCACCCCTTTGCTTAATTCATCATTATTCTCATTATTAACCCCAAAGTACATTTAGTTCGGAAGATTAAAGTCTCAATTTAGGGAAAAAAGTTCATCTTTTGTAGTAGCTATTTTTTAGACTTATCAAAGGGAAACTGATGCACTCACAATTTATTTGCAAGTGTTGACTTACATATATAGTCGATGGGCATGGCAGAAGTTTGGGGTTTGAAAAAAGGTTTAGCTACCTTGGGTTTAGCTAAGATTAAGGTTTATCGCTATGACATCAGAATATTTCTAAAAATATTTTTAAAATGGTAGTGACTTTTGTTTTGTTTTTTTAAGAAATTGTAGAGTGACTTAAATTATCAGAATTTTCTCGAATTCTTGACATTTTTTTTTCACTGAGAAATTTGTAAAATTGCAATTTCAAGATTTGAAAGTTAATATAAGCTTAAGATTAAAAACCCAAAGATAATGCTATACGAGCATGTCCGTTGCTCCCACATTTGAAGAGAAAGACGGCATGAAGTAAGGACTTGCCCTCCAACATCTCCATCATTATATGGAGAGAAAGAGAACACAATACAATGATAACCAAATAACCAGTAAGGGATAAAATAACCAAGGAACAGTGATATCATAACATGAAATCTAGCTACTATACGGGTCAACATACTAGTTTTTTTTAAAGCCTTGTAGCCGTGAACACATGAGAGGTCTATTTGAGAAGTGGAGGACTTAAAAGATGTCTTTAGGATATCTCAGTTTACAAATGTTTATTTTCTTTGTGCAAGACTTTAAAAAGTGGACTTGTGTAACTCGTGACATATGACACTTTCATTTTCTTTATGAACGTCTCCCAACCCCATCTTCTATCATCACTTCAGTATATCGTCTATTTACAAGAATCTGCAACGTTGAATATATATGATTGTGTTCTTGATCCAAAAATCTTGTTACGTACGTATTTCTAATAAGAGTTGCTTATGTGGCTTTTAAACTTAAGAATCAGTTTTTATTTAGTTTTATTGTTGGAACAGTTGACGTAACAAATTTTATATAAGAACAGTTATATATAAGTTCTAGTTCTTATAAGTTCTTAAGAATAGTGTGACAATCATAACACTTATTTTAAGTTCTTAAGATCATTGTACTATTGGAGAAAAAACTTGTTGAAGTTATTCCATATAATATTGTATTGTAGGACCTAAATAAAATAAGTTAAACAACTTTACCATCATTATACTATTGGAGAGACTCTTAGCTTGAACCTGCATGGTACCTATGTTTGAAAAGGAAAAATCCACTAATATATGTTTATTTTAATAAGCATGGTCATTGTTTATCATAAAAAGAACAGTTTATTTTCAAGGATATAACACATATTTTCGGAATGTTGACTAATTAGATATAACCAATCTTATAGAGAAAATATTATTTGTGAATAAATTATATAATATAAAAAACTGAAAATCGCACACCAATATAATTAATATGGAGTATTAATATTTAGCAGACAATATATATCCTAAATATATAAGCTACGTTTGTCGAGACTATATCTCAATGCATTAAGGAGAAAAAAGAAAATTATTAGTCCAATGGCAAGAATCTACAAGAAAAAATGTCGAGAAGGTTTTTGAAGTGTTTCAATCTTGATTCGCAATTATACATAGTCCAAAATGTGCTTGACACATGTATTCAATCAAGCATATAATATGTACGTGGATCATACTACATAATATGATTGTTGAAAATAAATGACTCATATGTAATGGTAATTTAATTATTATCTACTAGTCCTCATCCCCATTTTGCAACCATACTTACAAAAGAGAACATTTCTTCGTCAGAAAAAAAAAATCATCAATAACTTCAAATGAACTTGATGAAAAATATTTGAAAATATTTTTAATGTGAAGATAATAATTTTCTTTATTTTAATTATATAATGTTATGTATTTTTTTATAATTTTAAAATTATTGTGATAAAGATATTATTAAAGTAAATTTTTTATATATTTAATTTATTTTTGTGATAAAAAAATTATTGTTATAAAAATTATGAAAATAATATATTTTATTTTTTATATTTATTATTTTAAAATTACAAATGAATTATTATCTTATAAAAAAATGAGATATATAACACGTGAAATTTGGTTTAAGTACTTAAGTAAATTCATCATTGAAATAAAAAGTAGTTGAAGTTCTTAAATTTAATGTGACAATATATAAGCCGTTCGAAACAAGTTAGGGCCGTTTGAAATGTTTGCGAGTTTTTAATTTTTTATTTCACACAAGTGTAATTTTTAAAACAAAATGTGTTTAACTAAAGTAGAGTTAAATAATTTTTAACTCAATTTCAAAACATTTTTACATTCATTTTTAAAATTAAGAAAAAATATATGAATTTGATTTTTAATTTTAAAAAACACTCTCACTACATTTCATAGTTGCCCTTTTTGTTCTTGCCATTATCACTGCTACCACCATCATTGACACCGCCATCAACCTATCACCATCACTACTATAACTACCATCATCATGATCACCATTACTGACACTGTGACCACTAAAAGTTAGTTTATTTTGAAACTGAAAAAAAAAAATCTAAACCTAATTTTAAAAAGCTAAAAATGATTGAAATTTTTAAAATTTTTTAAACTTACAATTAAAAATCGCCTCAAGCGATCCTTAAAAACCCATTGATGAGGTAGTTTACTATTAGAGATACTCTAACAATCATAAGCACAAGTTTTATGTGACATTTGAAATTAAAATATAAGGATATTGATGGAATTAATAAACATTAGGATACATAATAAATATTTATTTTATAAAAAATAACTAGCAGCCAGTATGTTGCACTTAATAAAAAAAAAAAAAAAGCAGAATAATGCTCCAAAACCACATATTCATGTACCAGAAAAAAAGGAAAACAATATTCAAAACAGCCGCAACAACCAGAGTTCTATTATTTTAGTCCAACGGAGTTCTTAGTTCTATCATTAGATTCGTTGTCCATGACCTGTTTTCTGGGCCAAATGAAAAGGAACCGTGAACGAGGATCGATGCTTGGATAATTTCGAGGACAAATATAAGGTACACATTCATCCCCAAATAAATAAAAATTAATCATTTATCAGACACCAAAAATATATTTAAACTGTTACAAAAATTTTCCCTTTTATTTCTATACTTAAAAATTTCCCTTTTAATCCTTACATGCATCATTTTTAATCATTTTTAGTCCTTTCACATATCATTTTAATACCTTTTAATTCCTTAGACAATAATTAAAATGGATTAAAAATTATATGTATGAAGACTAAAAAAGAGGACGTTTTTAAGTATAAAAACTAAAAAAAAAAAGCTTTTTTTAACAATAGAGATTAAACAAGTAATTAAACCTAGAAAATATTAGTGAACTTGTAGCTTATAAAAAACCTATAAATTGGTTTATGTGTAACTTTAAAATTTCCATTTTTTGTAGAGCCTGCCCAGACAATGGAAGTGACTGAGAAATGTGATATATTCAGTTTTGGTGTACTTTCTCTAGAAATCATCATAGGAAAGCATTTAGGATATCTCATTTCTTCATTGTTATATTCATCTTCAGCAATAGTAACTTATAATTTGCTACTAAGTGATGTGTTAGACCAAAGACCACCTCAACCTCTAAGATCAATTGTAGGGGATGTCATTTTGGTTGCAAGCATGGCAGTTTCTTGCTTCAGTGAAAATCCATTTTCTCGCCCAACCATGGATCAAGTGTCTAAGAAGCTTATGATGGGAAAATCATCTTTATCAAACCAGTTTCTATGATTAGACTTGGTCAAACTCCTCTAAAGCACTAAACTACTTAAATATTTTGTTTTTCTTGTTTTCTTCTATATACACCTTATATCCATTATCTTTTGTTGTAAGCTTGTTTGTTTTGTCATTGTTTTTTTTTGGGTCGGCCGGCAAAAAGCAAATTTTATTAATCAGAAGGCACCAGTGGTACCATTAGTACATAACGTGGGCCAATTTTTAACAACAACAATGGTTATGGTATATTTATATAAAGGGCAAAATATGTTTTTAGTCCATCAACTATTCAAGGTTTTTGCTTTGGTCCCTAAACTTTTATTTGACCGGTCTTGGTTCCCGAACTATTTTTTTGTTTAGTTTTTTGTCTCTGCCGTCAAATTTCTCTGTTAAATCATGACACGACACTTAATTTTTAATTATTTAAAAATATTTGTGGCGGTTTTTTTTCTGACATTTAAAAATAAACAGAAATTGACTGGTGGGTACTTAAAATGTGTTGAATCATTTTCTGGCGGTTAAAAATCGCCAAAAATCGCATCCCTAAACAACAATTCACAAACAAATAATACCTTCCAAGTTCCAAATGAAAACGTTAACCTTCAAAGATAACAGCTTTTCCCAAGACAAATTGAAAATGCCTCGGTCTTATTGACTACCTGTTCAGTCCATTTTCCTTCAAAGGAAACAAAGTAAGAACCACGACAGGCCCTCCAACCCCCTCCTCACCGACGACAGCCTCTCCATCATCATCGGCAAGCCAAACGGCGAGTTCCTTTCCTCCTCCCTCAGCCGCTGGCAGAACCGTGGCTCCAACCCCGATCGCGCCCTCATCCTCGCCTTCAAGACCATCGCCATCAAGCCTGATAGGTCGCTCACTCCCCCCACCTTTATCCCCCTACCCTGCCACCATGTTAACGGATTGGCAAGCGTACCAAATCGCACAAGTAGTAAAATGGATAAGTCAGTATCGTTTTCCCAAGAGACTCACGTAATATAGGCAATGTTCACACAGATATTAGCTAAGCCAAACAGATTTCACAAGAAAGCAGTAAAAACACAAAATTTAGTTGGTTTTGTGGAGCTTTAAAGCAAATCTAATGCATAACAGAAAATAAAATGATATTTTTTATGGTTTTATAACAGAACACAGTAGTAAACACTTTTACAATGGAAGTGAACTTGTAGCTTATAAAAAACCTATAAATTGGTTTATGTGTAACTTTAAAATTTCCATTTATTGTAGAGTTTGCCCAGACAATGGAAGTGACTGAGAAATGTGATGTATTGAGTTTTGGTGTGCTTTCTCTAGAAATCATCATAGGAAAAAGCATCCAGGAGATCTCATTTCTTCACTGTTATCTTCATCTTCAGCAATAGTAACTTATAATTTGCTACTAAGTGATGTGTTAGACCAAAGACCACCTCAACCTCTAAGATCAATTGTAGGGGATGTCATTTTGGTTGCAAGCATGGCATTATGATGGGAAAATCATCTTTAGCAAACTAGTTTCCTATGATTAGACTTGGACAACTCCTCTAAAGCACTGAACTACTTAAATATTTTGTTTTTCTTGTTTTCTTCTATATACACCTTATATCCATTATCTTTTGTTGTAAGCTCGTTTGTTTTGTCATTGTGATACATCATGTACAAGTTACTAGAGTAGCTATATTTTCTGGTTCAAAGACTAGGGGGATCGGGAAACTGAGTTGAGATATTTACTTCTGTGGGAATTCCTTGTTGTAGTGTGAGCATGCTTACGTACAAGTTATTGGTTTGAATAAAAGTAAAGTAAAAATGATAAACTTTTTAATTAGTCCCAAAAGGAGAAATTTAACTAATCTATGAAATAACCCAATCATTATTTTTAATATTACTCACTGATAATTGATTTAGGAAACCTTTGGCTTTTAGATGCCATGGGGACTACCGAAGATCGAGTATTGCAGAATCTCTATGATTTTAGGTCTTTTCTTATCTCCTCTTTTAGGTAAGTTTTGCTTTGATTAATGCGTTTATTCTTTTTCTATTCCATTTTGAATCCTATGAATCCAATGGACAATGTTTTGGGAAGTAGGCTATGACAATGTTTTAAAACTTTGTCTGTGTGCGCACACAGTACAGACATACACTCAATTAAAAACAGATAACAAAATCTAATATATTTGTAGAGAATAGGTCCAACATAGAGGCCATTGAGACTACTGAAAACCTTCATCTAATTTATTTACGACAAGTAAACGGTCTTTAGTTCAGTGTCACCCTGAACACCTATAAATCACTCCCTTGGTTACACAACATTGAATCTAATTATCATGGTTCTAAATTACGATCTCTAACTGCAACTATGGTTGCAATATTGCTGTTGCGGTGGTGTCCACAACCGCATTAGCCCGCAAGCGGTGTGATTTTCAATCACATAAAATGCCGCAATAGAACCTTAACACTGTTTTATTCCACTTTTTTTGTCAAAAAAAAAATAAACTTTAGATTTCAATATTCAATTTTAAACTTTTAAGTATCAATGGTCGAATGGGTGTGGCAGTATGGGATGTTGGAGGATACCAAATCTTAAAATGAATGAAAAGTTTATGCTATCTTATAAATAAAGAAAGACCAAAAATTAGAATAATTGTAAAATTCTTTTTTATATTCAATCTAAACATATAATAATTTCACGCCGCAATCCGCATCGCAGCAGCCACAATGGCCACAACCATGATAACAATCGCAACATGCGTTATGTATTTATAATGAGAGTTGCTTATGTGATTTTTAAACTTAAAAATCAGTTTTTATTTAGCTTTTTCATTGGAACAGTTGACATAACAAATTTTATATAAATACCGTTGCTTATATAAGTCCTAGTTCTTATAGTGAGACAATCATAAGACTCATTTTAAGTTCTTAATATCATTGTACTATTGGGAAAAAAACTTGTTGAAGTTATCCCATATGATACTGCAGGATCCACTAAAAATAAGTTAAACAACTCAATCTACCATGATTAAACCATTGGAGAGACTCTTAGCTTGAACCATGGTACCTATGTTTGAAAAGGAAAAATCCACTAATATATATATATATATATATATATATATATATATATATATATATATATATATATATATTTGTGTGTGTGTATTTTAATAAGCATGGTCATAAAAAAGAACGGATTATTTTGAAGGATATAAGTTATAACACATATTTTTAGAATGTTGACTAATTAGATATTACCTATTTTATAAAGAAAATAGTATTTGTACAATAAATTATATAATAACGAGAGACAAAGAGAGAAAAATATAAAATGTGACAAGTGACGTGATAAAAAGAGATAAAAAAAATGTGTTGATATATAAATTACTATACGAATTATTGCATAATGTAATTCTTTTATAGAGTTAACTTGACCAGCATATAATAGTTAGGTACCGGTTCAAAACATTTGATCTGAACTGGTTAAAGTAATGTGGAGCTGTGAACACATCAACTTTGGTGAACATGTCTTCAGGAAAGATTAGTTGATAGAAGTGGAGTTGTGAAGACATCAACTTTGAGAAGTGGAGGAACTAAATAATACAACATTTGGAGAACGTGTCTTCAGGAAATATTAGTCAATTATCGCATTTGTGAAAGACTTCCAAAAGACTGTTCTCATTTCATTTTAAGGTGAGGAAGTTTTAACTTTCTTACCAAGGGGACTTTGACTTTCCAAGTTATTGGAGATTGGATCCAGTATTCACTTTCCTATGTTAGACGATTCCTTCATTCGATTATTTCCTTTTCAAAAATCTAGAGCTTTTGATTGTAGATTAAAAAACCTGGTTGTAGTTGAGCCATATGTACCTATGTTTGTATACGAAGAGTACATCAACATATGTTTATAAATATGCCCATTTATTCATTGCATATTATAATAATTAGATGCGTGCATAAATTAGTTATTCGCAGATTATTCACGTTTAATTAGGATACTAAATGCTCATTTAAGTATATATATATATATATATATATATATATATATATATATGGGTTATATGGGTTAACTAAGTTTTTAGTCCCTAAACTTGTTCAAAATTTGGTTTTTAGTCCTTAAACTACTTTAGTTCGACTGACCAAGGTTCCTAAACTTTTTAAAAATTCATTTTTTAGTCCTTGAATAAAATTTTGACCTGTCAAAGTTCCTAAACTTTTTAAAAATTCGGTTTTTAGTCATTGGATTAATGAGATTTTAGGGACTAAAAACCAAATTTTTAAAAAGTTTAGATACTAAAAATCGAATATTTAAAAAGTTTAGGGACCTTGACCAGTCAAACTAAAGTTTAGGGACTAAAAATCGAATTTTTAAAAAGTTTAGGGACCTTGACCAGTCAAACTAAAGTTTAGGGACTAAAAACTGAATTTTGAAAAAGTTTAGGAACTAAAAACTTAGTTAACCCTATATATATATATATATATATATATATATATATATATATATATCACTTAAATAATATCACTTAAATAATTATAGCTGTATTTTGCTTTTTTTTACTGTATAGTTTTATTTTACTTGAAAACCCATATTTTTGCTTATTATCATTTTAAGTATATATCGTTTACTTAATTTCAATATTCAAGATTCAAATTTCATATAAATAATCATAACATTTATTTAGCGTAATTGCACTTTTAGTCTTTAATGAATTAGAATTTTGTGATTTTAATTTCTCATGTTTCAATTGCGTAAATTGGGTCTTTCCTTTTTCTCCTATTTACAATCAAGTCATCAATTTTTTGTTAAAAAATTAAAAAATTATGCTAACGTCGCATTGACACAATAATGTAGTGTTGATGTGTGAGGAAGCTATCATGCAAAAATGGGAAAGAAATTAAGAAAATATTGGAGGTGGGATTAAAACCCCCTCCCTTGAAGTCACCAACATTTTTTTTTATGTACAACGGCGATTCTGAAATTAGAAAATAAGATCTACTAAGGTTGACTTCATGGTGAGAGTTTGGGTAGTGTTAGAAGTGAAAACCTTAGTACTAATAAATATATGCATAATGTAGTAGTAAATATATGTACAATTTTGGTCCACCATTTAAGTTATATATAGAATAATTTTAATTTATATGCAAAACAAATTCATTAGTTTAGTTTTTTTTTGGGTGTATAAAGATGGTAACGAGGATGGAAACATAGTACTCCCTCCGGTCCTTTTTATATGAAGCAAAAGAGTGTTCTTTTTTTATCCTAATTATAAGAAACAGATCCAGTTTAAGTTGTATTAATTGCTAGTTTTCTATTTTACCCTTCATCTTGTGAAATTCATTAATGAAACACCTACTCATTTCTCATGCATTTATTGGTCTATTAAACTTATTGGTGGAGGTGCAATGTCATTAATGTAACCACTATTTAAACCAATCAATTTAAGGGATACTTTTGGAATAAAATTTAAATTTAAATTTATGACATTATTAATTATAACTAACTAACTTAACTATTTTGATTGGTCTTGACGATTTAATTATTTGTTTTTTATATAAAGGACAAGAGGGAATATTATTTAGTCCTATCTTTATTGGGTCTTTCTTTTTCGGCTTCATTGTTAATTTCTATTTTACTAATCAAATGTGTGTGTTTTGAACAAATTATTGAACGTGGACTATACTCTCTCCCCATGTCTAATACTCCAATTACGTAGAAGCTGATCTTTTTTATGCTTCGGGTTATATGCGTGTTAACTGGTACACCACGCCGCACCAAACACGTTGTGAATAATATCCCCATTGAGACGACTTTGGACCATTGACAACATCCCTTTTCTAAAGCAGTGCATTTTTTTTTCCAAAGTAATGTGAAAAATTAGCTTTGTTGGAGAAGAGGAAAGAGATTCCCAATGAGAGGAGCCAACCCAACCTTTGATAAAGTATCTTTACATTTTCGGAAAGCATTGTTCATAAATTGTTTATATTACCTTTGCATTTTTAGTGCTAGACTTTGAAAAGTGTAGTCATGTCAATGGTTCCCTCTCGTGCCCCTGTTAAAATATTTTTTGTAGATTAATATCAATAAATAATTATTATATTATCTTTTAGTATCATCAATCGATAATTAAATATAAGATAATTATCATATTATATTACAGATATTTTGGATAGATTATGATAAGATTGACCTTGTGATGAGTTGGGTCAATCATTTAGTAGATAGTCATTGAGAAGCTCCTACTTACTGTTAAAGGATTATAAATTTGTTATCCCATTAAGCAAATTTACACACTCTCTTTGATACTTAGATTCTCTTAAACAATTTCCTAGAAAGTGGGCAGAAATCCTCTCAAGAGTATTTTAAAAGTTTCTTCCGGCAAGCAATTCTCATGGAGATAAATGCGAATTCAGGTTAGTATTTGATAACCTCCTAAGTTTTATCGCTATAATCACATGCTATAATGTGTATCTATATGTGTTGTTTCATAATTTTCCATCAATTGGTATAAGAGCCAACTTAGATACATTTTATAGCTGTTAATTGTGTGAGCCCTATAATTTTAATTTCTTTATTCTTATTCTTGAAATTAAAATTAGTGGTTCTATTATTTTAAATTTAGTTTGCGATAAAAGGCAATTTCGAAACGCCCTCTCTTTTTCTCAAATTTCAAAGAAAACATGTATATTTTATGCATGAAATTTAAAATTGATTGAGGGCTTTTGTTTGCCATAACATTGTGATGAAAACATGTCAAGAATCACAAATTTTCATTGAGTAAATTTAGAGAATTTAGTGATTTAAAACGCCCAAACGGTTACGGCCCGTTTTCCCTTTTGTGTTTTCGATTTCACCCCATTTACTTGTTTTTGGTAAAATTGAATTAGGGCTTTTGTAGATCGGGAGATTTCGATCAAAACCCATTATAGAAAATAGATTTTCATTCACGAATTTGAGAGAATTCTACAAAATTAGTTTAAGGTTTTTTGTCCGCGAAAACGCGTTTGCTTTTACCCCAATTTCTCTTCGATTATTCATCAATTTGGAAAATTTCTTGAGGGCTTTTGTAAATCAATCAATTTCGAGCAAAATGCATACTAGAAATTGAGTTTTTGTTTAGAAACAAGAGAGTATTTGCACAAATACGATTCTGGAAACTGTTTGCCAAACGCATCTCGCCCATCTTCGTTTTTTCTCGATTTCTCCTTCGTTTTTTAATGAAATTTAAAATTTCTTGAGGGCTTTTCTTTCCCTTCCATAGATGATCAAAACAAAACCCAGATCGTTCAATTTTGTTGACTAGATTGCGAGAACGAACCGGATCTCTTTTGCTGGTCAAAAACCTATTTCAGCTGTATCTGGGCGAGGAAGGAAGCTGTTTGTGAAGCCCATTCACGCAGCAGAGCGCAGCATGCAGCACGTGGATCCACTCCCCATGCCTAATTTTGTTCCGTTTTGTTCCAAATATTAATTATTTAATATTGTGAGACTATCGGTAATTTTTCTTGAATTTTTTAGGCATCAGAAATTATTTATTTGATTAATTCGAGACATAATTTGGTATTTTAGATATTGTACTCTCGGATTTTGAACTTAAATTTTTTGTGATAACTCCCTACTATTTTATTAATTTTCTAGTAAAGGGTACTCTCCCTAATATTGTGTCACTATTAAGGAATTAATTTGATGTCATTTTATTATTTTATAATTATGCATGATAAAATTATTATTCTCCCACTATATGCATAATTTTCTCTTAATTTGCATTACTATAACTCGCCTATCGTGGGTATAGTGATGTGAGTTTATATGTTTGTTATACAAATATACACGGTATAAATTACCAATTTTGTGATAGGCATAATTTTCTCTTAATTTACATTACTATAACTTGCTTATCGTGGGTATAGTGATGTGAATTTATATGTTTGTTATACAATTATGCATGGTATAAATGACCAATTTTGTGATAAGCATAATTTTCTCTTAATTTACATAATTGTAATCTCACATATCGTGGGTACATTATGTAAATTTTGTGTTGGTTCTATCACATTAATAATAATTATATCATATCGGTATGTTGTTGTTAGTGTGGTTTGTTGTTGCACAATGTGCTTTTCTTTGCTTGTGTTAATCAATTTCTTGGTACCCTATCGGTATTAGGATCTTGGTAATATAAGTTATAGTACATTGTATTGTTGCATTTTTTGCTTAGGGACTTTTTTTTACTGAACTTTTCTTTCAAATTACACAATGTTTTGTGATGTTCAATTTTCCCCCTTAATTCTGTCAAAACTTTGAATGGGACAAACTGTGAGACATGAAATTTTTTTTTTCTTTCAGGCATTCTCTATAATAATTAGTGTTAGTCACAATTTTTTCCTTCCTTATTATTACATGGGTTGAAGATTACTTTTTTTTTTAATTAAATAAATATATGTAGTGAAGTGTATATTACTTTATGTCATTTCTCTATATCAAGTAAATCTAAAGTTGACATAATTTAATGTTTTAATTTACATTATATTTTTCACTACTATACTGTTCAAATCTAGATGACCCATTTATCATTCTTAATTTGCGACAAATATGTGTAAAGTATATATTTTCTCTAATCATGTGCCTTAGTCAAAGAAATTTTGGATTATAATAAAATTCAATTTATGTTAATGGTGCAATTGGGCATTATTTCAAATCATTTTATGCCAAGTTGATCCAAAATCTAGATTAAATTCTTTTTTGCCTTGTTATTGTTAAAGTGTTCACTTGTGAAATTATAGAAAATATTTTGTTAAACAACTCTTTAAGGCAATTACAAACTATATCATTCATGTATTTTATATGAATTGTACTGATTTATATTTGGAGCTTTTCTCTTGAGATGACATTATATACTCTTTAGTAATCAAAGCTTATTTGGTCTTATATAAAAGAGTAAATTACACAGACACTCCCTAAGGTTTGCTTTTATTACATCCAACAATCCTCCATTTTTGAATCCTACAGAAAACCCCCAAATTTTTTGACTTTCGTTACATCGACCCCCCCTCATAGGCATAAATCATTACACTGACCCCCCTCTCAAGTTTAAAAAATATTACACTTACCCCCCCCCCCCCCCTTAGGGGTGCTCAAAGTAATGTAAAAAAATAGAAGGGTACTTGGTGTAATGAGAGCAAACCTCAAGAGGGGGTTTGTGTAATTTACTCTATATAAAATGATGAGTCATATTGATTTATATGTGGAACTTTTCTCTTAAGATGACATACTTTAAGTCATTAAAGCTCATTTGTCTTATACACAAAGATGAGTGACACTCTGAGGTTAGTTGTGAAATTTTTAACCTTTTAACTTATCATATGATTGCATATATGGATAAATTTGTAAATAAATTATTCTTATCCTTTTGAGATTATAAATATGCAATTATATACGAGAGTGTCACTATTTCTCAAAATTTTCTAGCAGAACTCTACAATCATTTCCTTTTTGATTACTTGTTATAACACTCCATTTTCTAATCATATTCTAATTCTGATTTTTAGTGGGAGTATTTTGCATCTTATTTTTTTAGAGTTCTAATTTGAGATAAATATAAAATTATTTTGTGCACTTTTGTATTCTTGACTCAATCAAGTAAAACGAACAACTTTGTTATTATACTCTCTCCAATATAGAGATCATGAAATCAATATCATGGTTCTTCAGATGCTAAAGTCGTGTTTATTACATGCTAAGTAAAAAATTTGTAAGCATGTTTTTGGGTTTTTGAATACGACTATTGTTGAATATCATATTCTATTTGACATAATTTTTTGATAATTTGTATAATTATATTATATTGATGATAATTATACCCTATCGGTGTGTTATTATTGATATAATTTGTTGAGATATAATGCACCATTTGTCCTACACTTATATTAGATATTTTTTGAGTATCCTATCAACGTTGGAGCTTTTTATGATATAAGTTTTTTCTTGTGCATTATAGTATTATATTTCTTATTTATTGTGTTTTTGAGATTCTTGAGAGAGATCTCAACAAATAAGAAATTCTATCTAAGAGGCATGTTTTGGTTGTATTTGTATGGAACCATTTAACTTTATGAGTATGTGACAATTTACACACATTAAATGTTTCCTTTGTTATTCCATACTAGCCTCGTTGTCTAACTTTTTATTAATTGGGCATTTTTTTAAGAAATCAAATATTCTGAAATCTTGCATTTACTTAACGCAATGCAAATCTGTTTAATGGAATATTTTTTAGAAACAGATTGTTATCATGTGGGTAGTGGACATACCCTATCGATATGACATTACTCGATATGATTATAGTGTGATAAAAAAAATTAGTTGAATTTTGTTTACCTCTTTGGAATTTTTTCTTAAAATCATTAAGCCAACTATATTTCTTTATGAAGTGGGAGAATTTTGTATATTGAAAGTAATGTCTATAAATGGAATTGTGTTGACACAAGATTTTTACCTCAAATGCCCAATTAATCATACATGAGCAACCAATATTATTTGTCTTGATAAAATGGTTTTCTTGTCACATACTATTTGTAATCACCTTGTTGTTGGGACCTACATTAAGGATTTTGTGATAGTCTCTTATAAAATATTGTTGTGTGATAACTCTCTATTGTCATATGTTATTAGTGGACAATTCTTGATAGGACAATATACATAGGAACCCCAATTTTGAAGAGATTAATTTCTCTATACCATATTTTGTATGTTTGCTTATGGTATTTCATATCGTAATTTTGTTGAAGCTATATGCTTTAATTTGGGATATATAGATAAACCTATGTCCATCATAGTTTGTGAAGAGAGTTAGAGACTATTTGTTGTATAGGTCCCATATACTTACGTTGCGTGTAACCAAATCTTATACTTAAGTGTATGTAGATATTGTTTATAATTGTAGCACTTGAGTTTATGTTTTGAGTAATTGAAAACTTGCAAGTGATCCCATATGCTACTTCTAAATATTAGAGATTTTCTATCTCACTCATGTTTGTAAAGTAAAGGTTACCTTGTTTAGATGATCTTTTTGAGGGTCAATATTCTTCGAGGATTAACATGTGGTTAGCTATGAAACCTTTTTGTAAAGCTTATTCTCGTTTCTAACCACTTCCCTCATTAATCCTACCCTAGTCTACTTCTCTCTAATACGTATTTCTTTAAGAGAGAAAATAGTGAATTTTTATTCACATTATTTTACAGAGCTATAATCTCACTATCATTAGAGTATTTCAATTCTAGTGAGCTCTAATGAGAATCCTAATCTTATTTTGGTATATAAACGATTAGTGGGAGCATATAACCTTTTATTATGTCTCAAGACTAATCAAATTTGTATTGTCATATATTTTTGTGCACATTTAATGATCATATGACATATTCTAGAAGGACTTTGTTATTTATTCTTGTCCTTTTGTGCTGAGATACATAAAATCCATTGTATCTTAATACGCATCTTTAGCAGATGTCAATGCCATTTTGTTAGGAATTGCACAATTAGTCTTTTGGCATGCAATTATCTTGTGCATCTCTTTTACCCAAAACTTCACATTTTGTTTGGTCGAAATTTATAACTATATTGTAAATACAATACTCCTATCGAGTATGATTATCTACACTGTTGAGGTGCTTGTGATGATAGTACTCCTATCGAGTACAATTTTGCACCATTGAGGTACTTATAAATTTTATGTTTAGACCATTGATCTCTAAGTGCTTGCTCATTATTGACATTTTGTGGCCACATTAATCTAGAGTATCGTTTCATTTAAGCTAGGTGTCTATGTCATCCCAGTAGGAAATTAATGGATTTCCTAATTGTCTTCAGGTTTGCGTAGTCACTTATTTCGTGAAACTTAGATTAATTGAATGTCAAATATTCTAAGAGCATTTGTTGGTTTAGCCCATACGTGATCACTCTTGTTATTGGGCTATCGTGAGCACTTAGATGCATGTGAATTATGTTCTGACCTTTGCAGCTTTTCAGACTTAAATTGATTATGGTGTTTAAAGAAAACCCTTGTAGATTCACTAACCAAAGAATTAACTATTAGAGCTTTTTAGAATTTTACAGTTCATATGTGTTTGGTTAAGTTTCTTTTGATATTTAGGGTTAGTGGGAGTCTGAAAACACTCTATCATGAGATATGTATATAGTAATATTATCTTAATAACAAATCTCTCATAACATTTTCGGATGCTTGGACCGTTGTTATGTAGCATATTTTAACTATTAAGCTATGCTATTATGTATACTTTTTTCTTGTGAGAAATATGACTATTTGATGTGCAGGATATGTATCCCTATCGGTTATTATTTTTTAGCATTAGAGATTTTAGATTTCTTACATTGTTGTTGACATATGATTGAAATTGTCATTCAAGTCTTGATGATTCCTATTTTGATTATTGGTTAATACTATCCAAGTGGGAGAATGTTAAAATATTTGTTGTGGATTAGTATCAATCAATAATTATCTTTTAGTATCATCAATCAATAATTAAATATAAGATAATTATCATATGTATATTACAGATATTTTGGATGGGATTATGATAAGATTGACCTTGTAATGGGGTGGGTCAATCATTTAGTAGATAGTCCATTGAGAGGTCCCTACCTACTGCTAGGGGATTATAATTTTGCTATCCCATTAAGCAAATTTACACACTCTCTCTGACACTTAGATTCTCTTAAACAATCCCCTAGAAAGTGGGTAGAAATCCTCTCAAGAGTATTTTAAGGATTTCTGCCGGTAAACAATTCTCATGGAGATGAATGCGAATTCAGGTTAGTATTTGATAACCTCCTAAGTTTTATCGCTATAATCACATGCTATAATTTGTATCTATATGTGTTGTTTCATAATTTTCCATCAGCCTTTGACTATTTCCCTTATAAGCATATCCTAACTACAACCTCTGTCATCACCATAATACACCATCTACTTAGAAGAATCTGCAGCCTTTGATTGTATTCTTGATCCCAAAATCCTATTATACTTGAACCATGGTATCCATCAAGACTCTTTTCTCGTTTCTTTGTGTTTCTAACACACTCTTCACCCCAACTTGCTTGTTTTTCCAAAACCGTTTCTTTGGCCGCTGCTGCCAGCACAGTTACTGTTCATGATCAAGCTGCAGCTGAGAATAGTGAAGCAAATGCTCTGTTGAAGTGGAAACACAACTTTGACAACAACATAGCCAAGCTCTCTTGTCAACATGGAGAGGTACTACAAGTCCATGCAAATGGCAAGGAATTCAGTGTGACAATTCCAAGTCCGTCTCCAGCATAAATCTTGCATATTATGGACTGACAGGTACACTTCACACCCTTAACTTCTCTGCTTTCCCTAACCTCCTCAGCCTAAATATCTACAACAACTCCTTTTATGGAACCATTTGTTAGATAAGAATTTAGAACAAACCAAAACAACAAACATAGTAGTGATATTTTATATAGAATCAAAATACATAACACTTCTTATGACAGTCAATTAGTACAAAAAATAAATATAACAAAAGACAGTTTAGAAAGAGTCTGGGTTGAAGTGCGTTGTTCGCTATCCTTAGAGAGAAAACGCCCCACTGTACTAGTACTTGAAATTGATATTGATGCGCTCCTCTCCCAAGATACGACAACCCGTTAGATCAATCTTGTGTAGAGAAAGATCCCCAAACCAAAGAACACCATGCTCCAAAATATATTTTTAATAGTAGAAGAATTTTATAAAAGTAAAAGAAAGAATTAAAGGAAAGCTGCTGCTGCATTTATTTATTTATTTACAAAAAACAGTAGAGTATGTTTTTGTGTTGTTTTTTATTCTCAATAAGAACCAATAGTATATATAGGAAAAGCCATGAGTGCTGCCCACGAAAATCAACCCAACATGCAGCAACTGATACATGGAGCAGTAACGTTACAAAAGTAACAAACCAAAACTAAAACAATAACGTTCACAAAAAAAATTTGACCAAGTAAAAAGCTTCCTAAAATATAGGAATTAAGAATATACGGGGCAGTTTTTATCTTTAGAATCATTAGAATAAACTAATTGAGAGAAAGAAAATATATTTACTTTAAATTTTAAATTATGAGAAAAATATTTTCCAACACCATTCCCCCACAAATCTGTAACATATCCAAAGTTCATACATTGAACTTCTCTTCAAATTGATTTCATGGTTCCATCCCCGAAGAAATTTGGACATTAAGGAGTTTACATAGCCTTGATCTTTCCATATGTGATTTAAATGGAACTATCTCTGCTTCCATAGCAAATTTGGCCACTTTATCATATCTTGATTTGCGATGGAACAAGCTTTCTGGTCACATTCCTCCAGAGATTGGGAATATTAACACCCTGGAGTTTGTACGTCTTGGAATAAATCACCTTTTTGGCTTAACAAACCTTCGATATATTGATCTGTCAGACAACACTCTCTCTGGTGCTATCCCTTCTACAATTGGTAACATGAGCAATTTAAATATATTTGCACTTTCTAATAACTCCCTCTCAGGATCAATCCCTCTTTCCATATGGAACATGACCAGATTATCCTGGCTATTCCTTAATGGCAACAAACTTTTTGGTTCAATCCCTTCTTCCATAGAAAACTTGGCCAATTTGGAACTTCTTGTGTTTGATGGAAACCATCTTTTTGGACCGATTCCTTCCACTATTGGAAACTTGACAAAGCTCACCGATTTATATATGGGTTTTAATAAATTTTCTGGGTCAATTCCTGCCTCTATAGGAAATCTGGTTAATTTGAATTTCCTTAGACTCCAAGGAAACAATCTCTCTGGATCTATTCCAACCACAATTGGAAATTTGAAAAGTCTCTACGTCCTAGAATTGAACACTAACAAACTCAATGGCAGCATTCCGATAGTCATGAATAACATTTCAAACTTGTATGGACTGGCATTAAACGAGAATGATTTCAGTGGCCATTTGCCACCTCAAATATGTTTTGGTGGGTCACTAGCATTCTTTTCTACTTTTCACAACCATTTCACGGGTCCAGTGCCAAGAAGCTTAAAGAACTACTCTAGTATTACTAGAGTCAGGCTGGAAGGAAATCAATTGGAAGCAGTGTAGCACAAGATTTTGGTGTATATCCAAATTTGCAATACATTGATTTGAGTGACAACAAGTTTTACGGCCAAATTTCACCAAACTGGGGGAAATGCCCTAACCTTAATACCTTGAAGATATCCAACAATAATATTTCTGGTGGCATACCAATAGAACTTGTTGAGGCAACCAAGCTAGGAAGGCTTCACCTTTCTTCCAACCACTAGAACGGAAAGCTTCCAAAGGAATTAGGGAATACGAAATCGTTAATTGAACTCAAGATTAGCAACAACCATCTTTCTGGAAACATTCCAACAGAAATTGGATCACTGCAAAATCTTGAAGATTTGGATCTTGGAGATAACCAGTTGAGTGGCACAATACCAACAGAAATTGTGGAATTACCCAAGTTACGGAATTTGAATTTGAGCAATAATAAAATAAAGAGCAAATTACAGCAACATCCCCTGAGGTTTCGTGTAATTACACATAATCTCACTCTTTTTTATTTTCCTACACTAACACCCCTTTAAATTTGAAAACATTACACTAACACCCCCTGATATGTTTGTAAACACTACAGTGGCACCCCTCAAACCTTACACTAACACCCCCTACAGGGGTGCAAAAGTAATGGTTAAAAAAGCAGGGGGTGCATGTGTAATTACACGAAACCTCAGGGGATGTTGCTGTAATTTGCTCTAAAATAAATGGAATCATTCCCTTTGAGTTTCACCAATTTCAGCCTCTTGAATCTCTTGATCTTAGTGGGAATTTGTTGAGTAGAACAATACCAAGACAGCTTGGAGAGATGATGCAATTGCAATGGTTGAATCTCTTTCGCAATAATCTTTCTGGAAGTATTCCATCCAGTTTTCATGCAATGTCAGGTTTGACTTCACTCAACATATCATACAACCAGTTAGAAGGGCCACTTCCAAATAATCAAGCCTTTCTTAAGGCTCCAATTGAATCATTGAAAAATAACAAAGGCTTGTGTGGCAACGTCACTGTCTTGATGCTTTACCCAACCAACTGCATTCAAAAGAGGCACAAGGGCATTCTATTAGAATTATTTCTTATCTTGGGTGCTGCTATACTTTTATTGTGTGTGATGGGAGTTTCAATGTATATTCTTTGTCGAAAAGCAAGAAAGAAAGAAACGCATGCTAACGAAAAAGAACAGTCAGAAAAAGCACTGTCTGAAGAAGTGTTTTCCATATGGAGTCATGATGAAAAAATTATGTTCAAAAATATCATTGAAGCTACCAATAATTTCAATGACAAATGTCGCATTGGAGTTGGAGGGAAAGGGTCTGTTTTCAAGGCTGAGTTGCCTTGAGGGCAGGTTTATGCGGTGAAGAAACTTCATTTGGAAACAGATGGAGAGAAGCCGAACTTTAAAGATTTTGAAAATGAAATGCAAGCTTTGACCGAAATCAGGCACCCTAACATTATAAAGCTCTGAGGATTTTCCTCACATTCACAGTTCTCGTTTTTTTTTTTATAAGTTCTTGGAAAGGGTTAGCTTGTATCAAAAACTAAGCAATGACACAAAAGCAGCAGCATTTGACTGGGAAAAGAGGGTGAATGTTGTTAAAGGTGTGGCCAATGCTTTATCCTATATGCATCACGATTGCTCACTTCCAATAATTCATCGTGACATATCGAGCAAGAATGTTCTTTTGGTTCACAATATGAAGCTCATCTCTCTGATATCGGGACAGCTAAGATTCTAAAGCCTGGTTCACACAATTGGACCACGTTTGCAGGCAGGTTTGGGTATGCAGCTCCAGGTTAGACCCCTTTTCCTCATTCTTACTTTCTTAGAAATATAGATAGAAATAATCTCATATTTTGCAATTAATTTATACCACTTTTATATTCAAATTTTTCTTAAACATTGTTTACTTGTAGAGGAATTATTAGACTAATCCCTAAGCAAAATTGAAGTAAAAAGTGACAGGTGCCAATACAAAATCCAGTTAGAAAATATGTCAGTGAACTAGTAGCTTTATACAAAAACCTATACATTGGTTTAGTGTAACTTTAAAATATTAATTCACTGTAGAGCTTGCCCAGACTATGGAAGTGACTGAGAAAAGTGATGTATTCAGATTTGGAGTACTTTCTCTAGAAATCATCATGGGGAAGCATCCAAGAGATCTAGTTTCTTCTATGTTATCTCCATCTTCAGCAGCAATAACTTATAATTTGCCACTAATTGAAGTGTTAGACCAAAGGCCTCGTGAACCTCTAAAATCAATTGTCGGAGATGTCATTTTGGTTGCAAGCATGGCATTTTCTTGCTTGAGTGAAAATCCATGTTCTCGCCCAACCATGTATCAAGTGTCGAAAAAGCTTAATATGGGGAAATCATCACCTTTAGCAGATCAGTTCCCTAGTATTACACTTGGACAACTCCTCTAAAGTATTGAACTACTTAAATATTTTGTTTTTCTTGTTTTTTTCTTTGTACACCATTTATCCTTTATCTTATGTTGTAAGCTTGTCTGTATTGTCATTGTAATATATCATCATGTATAAATTACTAGAGCAGCTAGATTTTCCATTTCAAATGCTAGTGGGATTGGGACTTTGATTTAGGACATTTACTTTTGTGGAAAATCCTTAGTGGAGTGTGACCATGCCTATGTACGTGTTATTGGTTTGAATAAAAGTAAAGTAAGAATGATTATTGACTTTTTAATTAGTCCCACAAAAATAAAAAATAAAAAGAGCTAATCTATCAATCAACTTATTTACTACTTTTTTGTCACTGGATAATTGATTTAGGAAACCTTTTGCTTTTAGATTTGATAGAGAATACAGAAGATTGAATACTGTAGAATCTCTATTATTTTCTGTCCTTTTTTTTTATTTCTTCTTTTGGGGAAGTTTTCATTTATTAATGCCTTCAACCTTTTTCAAAATATGTTCCTATTCCATTTTCAACTGCATTGGCCTCCTATCAATTTAATGGACAATGTTTTGTGACGTGGGCTATGGCAATGTTTTTAAACTTGGCCTAGTTTCATAGACTCAATTACAGATTACTGATATATTCAATCAGTGAGTCAATCTCTCTCTATGTACATAATACTGACACATACACTAAAAATTCCAAAATCCATAATAAAATCTAATATATTTGCAGAGAATAGGTCCAGCAAACAGGTTATTGAGAATACTCAAAACCTTCATCCAATTTATATATCTATGACAAGTAAAATAGTCTTTAGTTCCGTCTGTCAGTGAACACCTATATAAAAGGCTCCCTTGGTTAGATGACATTGAATCTAATTATAAATGTCTTATAAAGTATACTTGTTCACATTCACAACTGCTTGGCATACCAAATTGCAATACAAGCAAATTAGGGATTCAAAGACAAAACTGAAAAAGAAGAAAGGATAAGAAAGAGAATCACTTTCTCGATTTAAAATATATTTTAATTTATTCAATTATAGGGAGAGGATCATAAATTGGAACATATGCTCTCAACTCTCCAGTGTGCAACCATATTTTCCTTTCATTCTATTTCACTGTATGCAATCACACAAAAAAAAATATAAAAGCTACTAAAGGGATGCCAAATCAAGAATGCATAGCGAACACACAAAAACAGAGGATCAATGTTTGTTCATATTCATCAAAAAAAGAACTAAGGAGATCGAGTACTTCTGGGATGATCTAGCACTTCTGTCACTAGCGGCACTGGATCAGTCACCCATGCATCCTCAACCTTTCTTTATTACCAGAATTGAATTTGAGCATTAGCTTGCTTGAGTGAAAATCCAACAAGTATCTAAGGCATTTGGAACAGGGAGGAAATCACCTTTGGCTAACCAATTATATCCTATGATCAGACTAGGACAACTCTGCTGAATCATTGGAATTAATACTTAAGTATTTTGTTTCCTTTTTATTCTTGTGTATCCCATCCTTCTTTCTCTTGTAAGCTTACATGCTTTCATTTGTTCAATGTATACATCATGTACAATTTGAAAATATTAATTTGGTCAGGTAAAGTTTACGATATAAAAATAAAGCAAAATAAAATGAAAATAATAAAAGAAATAATGAAAAAAAGGAGAAAATCTGTAAGTAACAATAGTTGAGTTAAAAGAGAATAATTGCATAAAACTTACACCCCGCTTGGATCACATACAAATTTTGGGTCCAAAACAAAAGCCCAATAATTAGACATCTCACATGATCTCATCCCCGTACTTAATTCATCATTTTTATTCTCATTATTAACCCCAAAGTATATTCAGCTCGGAACGTTAAAGTCACAATTTAGGGAAAAGTTAAATTTGTAGCTTGTGATTTTAGACTTATCAAAGGGAAACCCAACATATATACACTCTCAAGTCACAATTAATTTGCAAGTGTTGTCCGTTGCTCATACATTTGAAGAGAAAGATGGCATGAAGGAAGGACTTGCTCTCGAACATTATATAGAATTATAATACAGTGATAGCCATATAACCAATCAGGGATATAAAATAACCAAGGAACAGATATTGAGAGAGAACACACAATACAGATACAGTGATAGCCATATAACCAATCGGGGATAAAATAACCAAGGAACAGTCATATCATAACGATCTAAACATGATATATGACTGTTCCTAACATATGCACGCATGCACACATAACAATCCTAACATAACCAACTCGATGGGGAATTTTCATTTGCGCCTAACAGTAATAGGACTCCTTACTATATGCTTTCCGTTTGTCCAACGCAATTCCCCGAATTGATAATGTCCCCGCTTAGTTACGCTCCTTGCCTGCACAATAACTTTGAATGTCTTCTTTTCACCAATTCTCTTGAAACTCAACAAATTTGGCACAACGGCAACGCTATATCCAGATAATTGGGCTTTTGCAATGTATGTGCTTGGTGGCCCAACATTTGTGACTGTGCGAGTAATGGTTACGGGTTTTAACCCAAGATTTGGCAATGTGATTGAAGGGTAGTTCAAATCTGTTATGCTGTGAGATCCCGAACAAATGAATGTCCTATTGAAATTGAGTGCGGAAATGAGTTGTTGGTCATATCCGGAAGCACATAAGAAGTTCAAGTAATCAGTGAGGCTTAGATCATAAACAAGCCCAGGATCTATCGCGAGGTTGGGTTGAACTTGCCCTGAACCATAAGCAAAGGGAGTTGCCAGTGTTTTATCAAACGCATCCTGTATTGGCTTGTTTGTGTTGTCACATGTGGTTGCTGCAAGGATTTATGCTCAATCAAGTTAGTATTTAGGAATTTCGGCAGAAAAGAAAATAGACATGCATGTGTTGATACGAGTAAAACTCACACATACATATGTAGAGTTACTCTACTCGGGTAATAACATTTAGGGTAATTTACACTAACCACATGTGAAGTTTCCAGAAATTACATAAATACTTCTGTTTTTTTAACCATTATAGTAACCCTCCCTTGTAGGGGGTGTTAGTGTAGGAATGGAAAAAAGTGGTGTTATTTGTAATTTGCAAAAAGTTTAAGGAGTATCAATGTAATTTGCTCTAACATTTAAATACACTAGAAAGTGAGAAAAATAAATACAAAAAATTAAATATAAGAGTTTAATTTGTATTCATTGTTGGTGTAAAAAATTTATACTATTAACTAAATAAAAATCATAGTAGGTATAATTTTTAAAGTTGTCATTACTTGTTAAAGACAACAAATTTACCATATATAATAATTTGTGGTTTAATAATAATCGTAAAACTCTTTATATTATCAATGCATACATTATTTACTCTAAATATAAATCATTATATAATAGAATATGATTTTTATCGACCAAATAATTTGAATTTTGATTATATATTATTTTAATTATTTGTGTTAATTTTTGTCAATATTAAATAATCATAAGAAAATAAGGGTTCTCTTATTTCATATATTATAAAAGAACATATTATATTAATTTTGATTTATATTAACTAAATATTAAATAATTTTATATTAATATTAAATTTTATAGATATAATTTACTCTCCTTTGTTTCATATTATTTGTGGTTTAAGATTAATATACACATTTTAAAAAAAACTGATTAATTGTATCAATTATCATCATAAAATAATTTTATTTGATTAAAATATCATATTTTATAAATAATTAACTATTTTTGTACACTTATAGCTATACAACTATGGATGTATTTTTTGTTTCTTGCACTACCTCTTAGAATTTGACTTTAAGTCTAACTCAATCCTAAAAATAAGGTTAATCTTGACAGGACCGGCTCAAGAATAAAACAACTAAAGCTCAAGTTTTAGACCCACTAACAAAAAAATGATTTACCATTAGTTTTTATAAAGCAACAAGGTCTCATATGTTGACAAAAAGTCCACCTATATTGGCAAAAAAAAGTCTACTATATAACTATCTCATTTAAAGTAAAGTATTTCTCTAAAAATTTGCTTTAGGTCTCACTCAACATTGGGTCGGCCCTGAATCTTGACATTTTATATGCCTGGGATGAAACAATAAAATAAGGTCCCCACCTATATAAGTATTCTAAAATGTAAATATATATATATATATATATATATATATATATATTTTTGTGAATTAAAATGTAAATATATAGTACATAAAAAAGTGATTTCCTTAAAAATGACATGTTTTTATTAATTAAGCAAATAATATAGTTTTAACAAATCTCAAAAATAAAAAAATGTATCACATTTTCCATTCAATTTACTCCTATATTATATTCTCATCGAATACATTGTTATAGTTTAAATCTTACATATATTTTTGCTCTTTATTAATATACCAACTTTAAGCCTGCACAAGATAAATACTTGTTTTTATATAATTATAGTTATAATTATAATAAATAAATATATTTAAAATTTAAATTATATAATTATAAAGTTCATAATAAATTAAATAAATGTTTTTAAATATAAATTATATTTTAGATTTATAATAAATAATTTATCATATTTTAATTTATATATTGAAAATGAGACATAATAAAAGATAAATATTTTTCTCACATATATATTTCATTTGGAAAATGCTGTTTGTTAAATGGATTTCATTATAACCACACAAGAGTTGATTTCGGTGAAATCCCATATCACATGCTTTTTAAATCTTTTAATCAATATTTATTTTAAAAAATGACAACCGTCCCATTTTACATTTCGTGCAATTCATGTGATTTTACTTTCGTAATAAATAGCAGTCACTCATTTTATTTTTGTCATATCACTAGTTGATGTGAAATATTTAACACACTTCTTGCCGTGAATTGGAGAACGAGTGTTTGATAATAGTTCCATAACAAGTAATCCAATAAGCTCAACAAGAATTATGAAAGACTTATTATATACATTTTTAGAATTTAGACTTAAACTTAACTCAACCATAGAAACTAACTTGAGAGGTGAGGATCTCGCTTGTATACCTTATTTTTTACCATGTTACTAATTGACAACAATGTCATCCAATAAGAGTATTACGAAAAGAAAAGAAAAAAAAAAAAGTAATGCTTTCTTCATATTTAAGTGTCAAATAATTTGTATGTGTGAGAGAGAAGCACCTGTGGTCATGATTGCTGATTTAATAGCTGCTGGACTCCAATCAGGATGAAGTGTTTTGAGAAGTCCAGCAATGCCAGCAACATGAGGGCATGACATTGAAGTTCCTTGCAATACATTGAATTTAAACCCACGACGACTGTCTGTTAGCAAGTTAGATGCACTTGCGAATTCTGAATAGGCAGCAAGTATGTTCACACCAGGCGCAGTCACATCAGGCTGAAACCAAAAAAAAAAAAAAAAAGTCTCATCGAAAAATATATATATAGAGAGAGTAATATAGTTGATATATATAAAACCCAATATTAATGTGGATATACACCACCACCACCTTGAGTATTGATGGCTGAATTGGATTGGGTCCTCTAGATGAGAATGAAGCCATAACTGGAGCTGGCTTTCTTCCAAATAATGTTCTTGCTGGGGACATTTTTATTGTAGCAGCGGGCCTTGTATCTACATGTTCCACAGAATTGGTCGCCAGAGAGGGCAAAACATGAGGCTCAGCAAGAAGTGTATTCCCATTTTGCTTTTGATTGCCCAAAATCATTCCCTTTGCTCCTGCAGATAGAGCTTCCTGACCCTCAGCAACTGATTTTATTTTTCCTTCACGCATGCATGCCACTATTTTCCCATTTACTTTTGTAGGATCAAGTGTTCCAGGCCTACAAAGTTGACTGCAGGAATATACATATAAAGAAGAAGGTAAGATTCAAGAAACAGTCATTTTGCAGACAAGGTGTTTTGAAGCAAAAGCTAGAGAGATTTTGTACTCACGTGTCTCGAAATGTCGCATTAGAAAGTTTAGCATCAGTGGAGAGGATCAGAGAAAAGGCCTGATTGGGTGGCAAATCTACAAAAAGACTGGCTCCCTGGGTAATAGAAATATATATACAACTATTTCAACACCAAGCTTACGTTTGGATGCCAACAAAGAATAGGAAAAATGAAAATTAATAAATAGAAAATTAAATAAGTGAATTTTGAAATTATTTAGAGTATATTTGATTTCTATTTTCAAAAATTAATTTTAATTTCCAAAATATATTTTTTTTAATTCGAATTAAACTCAAGTCCAAAGACTTCACTGTTAGTGGTTAATTCCGATTTTCTATATCAGTCAATGGGCCTATAGGTTTATTAGAGCCCAACTGTTAGGGAGTGTGACAGTTAGTGTTAGTTCCTATTAGATAAGGGACTTGGACCATGTGTATAAAGATCATGTGTGTATATGTGTTACAGTAATGTGCAGTATTTTATTTTTTATGCATAATGTGCAGTATTCTATTGATTCTTCAACTCTAAAACTTTTTAGAGTGTGTGAGACAGAGTGTTCTTGCACTAACATTTATAACAACTCATGTATATTGTTTAACCAAATAAGTTAGACTCCTTTAATTTCAAAATACAATTAAATAAGGTTGTTCTTGATGGAGTGCAGTGCAAGACACAAAACAGGTGAAATAGAAAGAGAGGTTGTAAGCTATAAAAACAGAACAAGAAAATGTGAAAATATATCTTAATCCTTTCTGTTTTTTGGTTTTTAAAACACTTAATTTGAAAACAATTTTCAAAACATAATAGATTTTAGATGAGAAATTAAATATCAAACAGTGTGAAAATTAAGCATGAAGGGTGATACCATGATTTGTTGATTGTTGCTAACAATGGTTAAAGTACTGCTAAAATCCCTATCTATTGTGCTAGCAGCAATTGTGAAGACCCAAGGAGCCACATTGGCAACAGTTCCAGGCGTTGGTCCATCATTGCCTGCAGAGGCAACTAAAATTATGCTTCTAGCAATTGCATGGAATGCCCCAATGGAAACCTCATCTGTGAATACATCTTCAGGAGTGACAACGTGAAAGCCACCAATAGAAAGAGTGATGACATCAACACCATCGTCTATGGCTTGGTCAATAGCAGCCAACACATCCGCACCAAAACAACTGACTGGATCAGTTAGAGACCAGCACACTTTGTAAGCAGCAACTCGAGCTTTGGGGGACCCACCCTTTGCAGTGCCATTGCCAACAGCAAATACACTCGCGCCTGGGACAAAATTGCCCCCAGCGGTTGATAGAGTATGGGTACCATGCCCCACAAAGTCACGTGCTGTGTATTGCGATGGTCTAAGTTGGCCATTACATGCCTCGAAAGCTTTGCTAAAGAATCTTGCTCCAATCAGCTTCCTGTTTACACCGACAAAAGGCAAATAGACCGATGAAGGAATCTTCAATCTTGGTGGAATGATAGAAAGTATATGTCTTGTGATATACATATACCATAAGTGTAACGGACATCAAACATATCCGATTATTCTAAAAATATATAAAATCTGTTATATATATAATTACAATTTTGTAAATTCATATTAAAAATATATTTCTTGAACATTATTAAAAGAACTATAATCATTGTCATTACTACGAATAAGAATAGTATTAATGTCAATTTTTTTTTTAAATCATTTATAAAGAGGATAATTTTCATTTTTGGTTCATCAAGAAACATGCTTCTATATTATGTACATTTTTCTGTCTCATAGGCTGCATAATTGATTTTCATAACTTTTTTTTAAAGGCTTTGATACTTCACGAATGTGTAAAGGTGAAGTATTTGAGAGTATCGGTGAGGTAAATTAAAGTATCAATGTTTCATAGGACATGTCTATAACATCTTTTTTTATTGGCTTAAATACAATTTTGGTTCCCTATTTTTCAAAATCCACAATTTTAGTCCCCCTATTTTAAAATAGAGGCATTTAATTCCTCTATTTTTCAAAATCCGTAATTTTAGTCATTCTATTTTAAAATAGAGACATTTAGTCCTCCAGTTTTGTAAAATTCGTGATTTTGGTCCTTCATTCAATTTTAAAGTATTGACCGGTAAGAGATTAACATAATGTAGCCCAAACTTAATGACATGACACGAGATTATTTGTTTAATCCACGCCATAGTCAACTGTTAATTTCTTAATAGTCAACACTTTCAATTTGACAGGACGACCAAAATCGCAAATTTTACAAAACTGGGGGCTAAATGTCTCTATTTTAAAATAGGTGAACCAAAATTGTAAATTTTGAAAAATAGAGGGACTAAATGTCTCTATTTTAAAATATGGGGACCAAAATTGCAGATTTTAAAAATAGGGGGACCAAAATTACATTTAAGCCTTTTATTTATTTCTTTTCATGCATAATTGAAAAATGTAACTTTATTTTTATTTTGTTTCTTATTTTTAATATTTATATAAAAATAATGCAAAATCCCTTAATACTACTAAAATATTTATGAGAAAAATAATGTTTGGAGAAAAGGAAGAAACTCTGAAGATGATTTTAGACTTGGAGAAGCATTAATCTAGTTGCAGGTGATTTTAGATTTTTCTTTTATATCACGTATGCACATGTCTGGAGTGACAAAAGGAAGAAGCTCGGAAGATAGTTAAATTGGGAGATTATTCCATAACTCAAGCTGAACAGAATTGCCATCAATAAAGAATACATATGAAAAAAAAAAAAAAAAAAAAAAAAACTGAACCCTGAGCTTTTTTTTTTTCTATTAATCTTAATTTGTCTACAATGCCTGGGTTCACATACATCATTATTGAGTCTGATTCTTCGACAGCTATGTTAACCTTATTCATAGAGGTTGCTCACCAAGACGTAAGTACTTAGGATTCGTCACCTTTGGATGGGGTCATTAATTAGTTGGGTCCATGTTCTCAGGAAACTGACCAAGCTTAAGATTATCTAGCTGAATATAATTTTAATTTGTCTTTACATACCTTAGCTTCTCACGTATTCCATTTTGCTCATGACATTATTAGTCTAGACATTTTAGCTAACCAATCCAACTTGGCTTTTCCTGCACAGATTCTTTTTTGTATCTTCCTTTTTTTTTTTCCACCAAAAACGAAGGATAGCTGGGCCTAAAAACCGTGTCTTTATTGGTATTAATGATTATGTAACATTGTTATTGTTAGTTTTGAATTATGTTCATGTGTAATTAAGTACAAAGTATTTACCATTGATAAAAAAAAAATGTTTACTTTTTTTTATGTCAAAACAAAGAGATGTACCAACAAGTCGTTAGTTCAAGTGATATTGAAAAGTCAAGGCCTTGAATCGAGTTTTATGGATAGAAAAAATGTGATTGGGATGGGAGACTCTACGATGGTTAGTTAGGTTCTCCGACAAAGATTAATTTTGATAAACGCTACGTACCAATAACATCGTAATAAAAAAAACCAAAAAGATGGTTTTTTTTTAACTTCTGACTTTTACTCGAATAAATGTAACCTATGAGTCTGTCTATTTGGATACAAAGTTAGAAGAGATTTTGAAAGTTTTTTTACTAAAAAAAAATTCTATATTTTCGATAGAGAATCTCTCAAAAGATCTTCTAACTTTTATGCAAACAGACCCTATGTATTATTATGCATTGGACAAACATCGAAGAATATTAAGTGGAAAATAACCTGTTGCATGGATTTCTCTTGGAGCCCCGGAGTCTGTTAATTTGACAAACGTTACCCCCGCGCCATTTTGATGGGATGGGACCAAATCCTTTATCATTGAAGCTCTGGGATTCAGGCCAAATACCTATCATGGGCGAAATCAGGATTAAAGAACGGGGATTTGTTATTTTACATTAAAACACAATACTTAACTTTAGTTTTATCATACTTAACTTCGGAGCAGCAACCAGATACGAGAGACTTACGTACACTTCATACATCATATCTTAAATCAGAGTAATAATAAACTTATAGTAACTTTTTATAACACTTTCTATAAACTTTTTTATTCTTTTTACTCCCTCTATTTCAAAATGATTGATATTTAATCTTTTTTTATACAGATTAAAAAAAAAGTATTCTAAGATAATAGTATTTATTAGGGAATAATTTTACTAAAATATTCTTATTTTCTTTCTTAATTTTAATAAAATGTATTCTTAAGTTTTTTAAGACAATAATATTTATTAGAAGGCAAAATTGGAATAAATATTTGAATATCTCATGAAAAACTGGAACATCAATCAATTTGAAATTTTTTTCAAAGACTAAAACTGTAATCATTTTGAGATGGATAGAGTATAACATGATTTATCTTAACTAACATTTATCTCTTTCTTCATTCTATCTCTATTAAATTATACAAGGAGTCAAAGTCAAAAGGTCAAGGTTTGAAGTTTTGGATGTTGCGGAGGCTAGGGGTGTTCAAAAATCGATTCGGTAAAAAAACCGAACCGAACCGAACCGTTTTAATAGGTTCGGTTTTTAAATCTATATTTGCGAATTGGTTTGTGGAACCGGTTCGGAACTGAATTGTTTTTAAAGAACCGGTTCGGTTCCGAACCGGTTTCGAACTGGTTCCAAACCGCTTCCGAACTAGTTTCGAAATGGTTTTAAATAAGAAAGAAAAATAGTTTGGTTATTAAGTGAACCGAATTGGTTTACAAAAACAATTCGGTTTGAAAACCAATTCGGTTCGTTTTAAAGAAACCAGTTCTACTCCAAACCGGTTCGGTTCGAAACCGGTTCTACTCCAAACCGGTTCGGTTCGAAACCGGTTTTTTTGCACACACCTAGTGGAGGCTGATGGTTTTTATGGGGGGTGAGGGGGAGGAGTGAAGATTACTGGCCCTATTGAGACAAGCCCAAAACTAAGGAAGGGTAATAATGTAGATACAAGAGGGGAAAAAGGTCGTTCTGGACCGATGATGAAAAAAGGAGTTGGTAATAAAGTGGCCCAAGGAAAGCCCAGTTCTAAAGTAGGGCCAGTCAAAGTTACAAAAAGGGTTGTTGCAGGGACAGTGAGATAGCTAAGAAAGGGAAGAAAGCACTCGATACTTCAAAGAACAAAGAGAAGGTGTGTGGGAGTGACCAAAAGAAGGTTGATGAGATGGAAGTTTTAAGAATGATTAATTATCTCCAAAATTCGAATGTTGGATTCGTTTTTGTGAATGATTATTTGAAGTAAGGGATGGAGGTGCATGCGGTACTACCAAATGAGGAGACTATTCGTTTTGTCCAACAGCAGAAGAAAGGGGTTATTCCAGGAGGTTCCACATCTGTACCACCAGACTCTAAGGTGGTTTTAGGCGTGTCTAATGGGTTGCAAGAGGAAGTTTCAGAAATGGAAATTGAGAATGGAGCTGCAGGTCAGCTAAGCCAGTCGGGGTCTGTAGAGGCCCAAATCTCTAATCTTTCCCAACGAATATTATTACTTGGAATTGTAGAGGAACTTCTAATAAAGGTTTTATAGGCCTTATCAAAGATATTAGAAGGGATTCTTCCGATTCTTTTATTTGTCTTCTGGAAACTCGCTCGAGTGGATAAGAGGCAAAAAATACTATTAAGAAATTAGGATTGGATGGCCCTTTTATTGAGGAGGTGTCTGGGCACTCTGGATGAATTTAGTGCTTGTGGGATTCTAGTCTTTGGAGTATCCAAATTCTTGAGAGCTCTAGACAGTTTGTGCATATGAAGGTTAGATGGAAACGCTCTTCTGAGTGGCTTTTAACTTTTGTTTATGGAAGTCCTTATTTGCAACTTCGTCAAGGGTTATGGGATGATCTTAGTAGATTGGCAGTTGATATTAGGGTTGTTCAAAAAATCCAATTATATAAAACCAATTCATAACTAACCTAATCCAAACCACTTTAAATCCATTTTAATGGATTGGTTTAATATCCAAATCTAGTTTTTTGGATTTTAAATCCAATCCAATTAATTTGGATATGGATTGGATATTTGTTTGGATTTTTAAATCCAAAATCCATGTCCACCATTAAGCGTTTTTCGAATGATATAGCATTCTTCCAAAACCAGTACTGGCTATGGTCGTCCAAAAACAACCTTGGCCGAGGTCACCAAGGTTAGTTGAAAAAATCCTAGTCGATGTCGGTTGAAAATAGCCCTTAGCCAAAGTTAGCCGAAAATAATCCTAGCCGACATCGGTCGAAAATAAACCTAGTCGACATCTGTCGAAAACTTTCTCGGCCGATGTCAGCCAAAAATAACCCTAGCAGACGTCGGCCGAAAACTGTCTTGGCCGACATCGGCCAAAAATAATCCTAACCAACATCGGTCGAAAACAAACCTAGCCGACGCCGATTGAAAACTATCTCGGCCGACATCGGCTAAAAATAACCCTAACCGACATCGGTCAAAAATAAACCTAGCCGACGCCGATTGAAAACTATCTCGGCCAACATCGGCCAAAAATGACCCTAGTCGACATCTGTCGAAAATAAACCTAGTCGACATCGGCCGAAAACTTTCTCGGCCGACGTTGGCCAAAATAACCTTTCTCGGCTGACGCCGGCCAAAAATAACCCTAGCCGACATCGGTCAAAAATAATCCTAGCCGACGTCGGCCGAAAAGTTTCTCGGCCGACGTTGGCCAAAAATTACCTAGTCGACATCGGTCGAAAATAATCCTAGCCAACGTCGACCGAAAACTGTCTAGGCCGACATTGGCCAAAAATAACCCTAACTAACATCGGTCGAAAATAAACCTAGCCGACGCCGATCGAAAACTATCTCAGCCGATATTGGCCAAAAATAACCCTAGGCGACATTGGTCGAAAATCACCCTAGCCGACGTTAACCAAAATCTTCGTTGTTCGAGGTTGGTCGAAAATACCGTAGCTGAGATCGGCCATAAATAGCTTTGATCGAGGTCGGCCAAAAACTGTCTCGGCCGACGTCGGAGAAAAATAACCCTAGCCGACATCTGTCGAAAATAACTCTAACTGATGTTGGCCAAAAACTTTCTCGGCCGAGATAGCCTTGATTGAAGTCGGCTGATAACTATCTTGGCCAACGTCTGCCAAAAATAATCTTAGCTGACATCGGCCGAAAATAATCCTAGCCGGGGTCGACTGAAAACAGCCCTTGGCCGATGTTGGCTGAAAACTTTCCTAGCTAAAGTTGGTCGAAAATACCCTAGTCGACATCGGACGTAAATAGCCTTGATCGAGGTCGGCCAAAAATTGCCTCGGTCGAAAATAACCCTAGGCGAGGTCGATCGAAAACAACCCTGATTGAAGTCGGCCAAAAATAACCCCAACCAAGGTCAGACGAAAATCGATTTATGGTTTAAAACTAGATTTAGAATCAAATTGGTTATGAACTATAAATCGATTTTAAAACCACTTTTAACCGGTTTCAAAAAAATCCGATTTACTTTTTATCCAGTTAAATGGATATGGATTTAAATCCAATCCATGAACACCCCTAGTTAATATTGATGAGCCCTAGGCAGTTATGGGGGATTTTAACTCCGTCCTCTATTCTCATGAAAGGAAGGGCTGTGCTGATTCTCCTTCCTTTCGGGGCATTCCTGGTTTTCAGAAGATGTTGGAGGATTGCGATTTGATCGACGCAGGATTTCAGGTTTTTCCTTATACTTGGAAAAGTGGCAATTTGGAGTAGAGGTTAGATCGAGTATTATTTAATATTCAATGGAGACTTAAATTTCAGGAAGTTGTCTTTCATCTTCCTCCTTTTAAGTCTGACCATAGACCTTTGTATTTGAAGTTTTGTCCAGATTCTTGCCAAAATAATCATTTGCGGCCTTTTCTTTTTATGGCCTTTTGGCTCACTCATTATGATTTTCAGAGGTTTGTTACTAACCACTGGAATAAATCTCTGTCCTTGAACAATTTGCTTCATAATTTTAGGCAGGACTTGCAAAAATGGAACAAGGAAATTTCTAGTAATATTTATACCAAGAAGAAGAAGCTTATGAAGAAGATGAAATCCCTGAATGATCAATTGGCTCATCATCATTCTCTCGTTTTGGAAGATTCTCTAAACAGGGCTTGGAAGGAATATTAGGGAGTTTTGGTTCAGGAAGAACTGTTATGGTTCCAGAAATCCCATTCCAAGTGGCTGGAATTTGGGGATAGGAACTCAAAATTTTTTCATGGCTCTACCATTATAAGGAGAAGGAGAAACCGAGTGGAGGCTATTCAAAATGATGAAGGTGACTAGGTAACTAATCCTGATGAGTTGAAAGGGATGGTTACAAATTTATTTAAAAGTCTTGATGATATGATTTATGTGCATTTTACTATTACTGGGATGTTTCCTACAGTGGATGGGTCCAAACTTAACGCTCTTGGCAGTGGAGTTTCTAATCAGGAGATTTTTAGAGCTATTAAGAGCATGGAAAAGCCCCAGGCCCGGATGGATTCCAAGCGATTTTTTACCATAGCCAATGGAAGGTTGTGGGGGATGTTTGTGTAAACTTGTCCAGGAGGTCTTCAATAATCCTCGGCGAGTGGGTGAAATTAATGAAACTTTGATTACTTTGATTCCTAAAGTGGAACATGTGACAAAGTTAAAAGAGTTCAGACCTATAAGTCTATGTAATATGTCTTATAAGGCAATTACAAAGATTATGTCTCAGATTGAGAGGGCTTATGGGGTCTTTGGTTAGTCCCTGTCAATGTAGCTTTATTCCCCAGCGTCACAGTAGTGATAATATTATTATTGCTCAGGAAGTGTTTCACTCTATGAGGAATAAGAAGGGTGGATGGCTATAAAAATCAATTTGGAGAAAGCCTATGATAGGCTTAACTGGGAGTTTATTACTGATACTTTTGTTGATGTAGGTTGTCCACAAAATTTTATTGATCTCATTAAGTTTTGTGTATCTTCTCCCAGGATGAGAATGCTCTGGAATGGGGAAGCCCTGGAGGAGTTCAAGCCTATGTGGGGAGTGAGACAGGGAGATCCTATATCTCCCTACCTCTTTGTTCTTTGTATGGAGAGATTGTTCCATTTAATTCAGTTAGCGGTTGATAGCAAGTTCTGGAAGCCTATTAAAATTGCTCATCAAGCCACCAAATTGTCACATTTGGCATTTGCAGATGACTTGCTATTGTTTGCTGAAGCTAGTTAGGATCAAATGATGGTTATCAAGCAGGTTCTTAATCTTTTTTGCCTTAGTTCTGGTCAGAAAGTTAGCCAAGATAAGACTCGTGTTTTTTATTCTAAGAATGTGGGGTGGTAGCAGAGAAATGATTTGAGTTTGATGCTTAGCTTTCAAAGTACCGATAATTTAGGCAAATACCTTGGTATTCCAATTATGCATGATAGAGTGTCTAGGCAAACTTTTCAGTTTATTACTGATAAAGTTAACCAAAGACTCTCTAATTGGAAGGCTCGCCAACTCTCTTTTGCGGGAAGAGTTACCTTGGTGAAATCAGTCCTTCAGGCATTACCCTCTTATGTCATGCAAACTTCTCAGGCTCTCAGCTCCCTAGATCTATCTGTGATGACATAGATAAAAAGTGTCGGCAATTTATATGGGGTGACACCGAAAACCATAGGCGAATACATATCGTGGCATGGGATAGACTATGTAAACCAAATGCGTGTGGAGGATTGGGACTTAGACAAGCCAGATACTGTAATTCGACTTTTATGATGAAGATAGGGTGGGGTCTATGCACCAGAAGAGATGCTATATGGGTTCAATTTGTGCGTTCTAAGTATAGGTGTGGAGAAAGTCATATTCCGGTTATTAATGATAGCAGACGGGGGTCAAATCTTTGGCATGGTATTTGTAATAATTGGAGTATGGTGATGGAGAATTTGAAGTGGAATGTTAGTGATGGGAAGTCAATCAATTTTTGGAATCAATCCTAGGTTCCTTCTTATCCAAAGTTGTTGGCTGAAACTTCTGTTAATCTAGATGTAGTGCAACTTTTTAAGACAGTTGCTGATTTTATGACACCTTCTGGCGATTGTGATATGCAGCTTATCTCGACCATTTTACCAAATCAAGTGTGTCAGGCTATTCAGGCCATTGCTCCCCCTTCTGTATATCATGGTGGGGATGCTTTGTCTTGGAAAGGGTCAATTGATGGCAATTTCTCTTTGGCCAGTGCTTATAAGTGTGCAAGTAATATATCTCAATCTCAACAGGAGCCCATTTTCAAGGTTTTGTGGAGGTGGAAAGGTCCTGAGAGACTGCGGGTTATGGTTTGGAAAATAGCTAGTAATTAATGCTTTGCTTACCAATGAGGCTAGGAAGTACAGACATTTGACTCAAGATGATTTGTGTAGCTACTGTGGAAATGGAGTGGAGGATCTTAATCACATCTTTGATCCTGTCACTATGCTATTGAGATTTGGTCTACGGTGCTCTGACCTGGGATCATTCCTGATTTTTTCCAACAAGATTTTAATGTTTGGCTTCTTAATCAATTACAATCAGATGTTGTTATTGATGGCAGAAAATGGTCCGTTATTTTTGTGGTAGCTTTGGAAATTTTATGGTTGCGGAGGAATGATTGGATTTTCAATTCCATCAGAAAGCCAATTGTTGATATTAAAGCTCGAATTTGAATCAAACAGATGCTATCCAGGCTTCTCTTGATCAGTATGGTATGTTACCTTAAGCATCTATTGGAGCGGTTCAAAACAGGATTGGTTGGGAAGCTCCTCAGGTGAATAAGCTTAAACTGAATTGCGATGGTTCAGTTAATTTAAATTCTCAGAGAGCTACTACAGGTGGCATTTTTAGGAATCACATGGGCAATGCCTTGTTCTCCTTTGCTGCTGATATTGGATTTTGCTTTACAGCTCATGCGGAATTATGGGCTATTTTCATTGGTATTAAGGTGGCTTGACAAAAGGGATTTATGGAGTTTGTGGTTGAATCAGACTCTAAAGTGGCTATTAATCTGTTGGATGGTGGCTGCCCTATACATCATCCTTGTTATAATCTAGTGACTAGTATTCTGCATTTTATCAATGCTGAAGGTCAAGTTGGTTGGTCCCATTTGTTGCGAGAGGCGAATCAAGTTGTGGATCTTCTCACTAAGTTTGCATACTCTCTTGATGGGCAGTTGCAAGTTTTTTATTTTACTCCTTCTTTTTTGTTAAATGTTGTTCTAGCTGATGTAACTGCTACCATGTTCCCACGTGGTTTCTAATTTTCTTTGTTTGGGGTTTAATCCCCTTACATTCACCAAAAAAAAAATTTATACAATTTGTTAAAATTGATGTATGGATACCATTATCCATTAAATTATTGTACAAAAATCCACTGCTTTTGCTTTTTTTTTGGAAAAAAAATGTTATGTTCACCTTTTAAATATGACGGTTCATATTAAATTAGAATTAGCCAAATTTTTTTAACAACTCTTTATCTTTATATTCTTTATCTTTATATTATAAAAGCAATGTACATTGGTATAGTTTTTTTTTTCTGCTCAAAATAGAAGTAGTTTGGTAACTTAATCCTCGAACTTTGAAAAACATGTGAACTTAGTCCCTTAACAATATTAACATTGATGAAGGAGAGAGACTAAATCCAAATGTTTTTCAAAATTTGATGACCAAAATGGTCGATTTGAAAGTATAGGGACTAAAACCAATTTTTAATGAAAGTACAGGAATTAACAACATATTTTACCCTTTTTTTTTCTTTACATCATGGATAATTATGTTACATTTATTGTTTATTAGCCGATTAATTTAAAATTTTATAGAACATTTGCTTCATATTCACAAAAAGATCTTCAGCAATTTTTTCAAAATTACATGAAATCTCAACCCTTAATTAATTTTAATATTTAATAAATTTAGTATATGAAGTATAAAAAATATATATAAATGGTAACATTTGTAAATTGGACATTCTCTCATTCTTTTGAACTAGAGAAGATTCATGTTCCTACCTCATAAGTTATCTATTGAAGATTAAAATAATAATTTTTAAAACAAGCTTTTAACTAATATGTAATTTAATAGTTTACATTTAATATACAATTAATTTTTATATTTTGAATTTTTTAAAATAATTTTTATATACTTAAAACATTTTAAAAATAATAAAATATATTCTTATTTACGATATAATGGTAAAAAAATATTTTTTTTTTCATTTTACACTTCAAGATTACAAAAACGTTTAAATTTAAATGAAATATAAAATTTAACATATTATATTTAATAATTTTAGCATAAAATAATAATTATTATTATTCATCTCTAATGAGCTATAAAATCACACTCAAATTGTCAAAATTAAAAAGTTACGTAATTGTATCTTTTGATTGTTATTATTCAAGTTTAGATTTATCAATTAAAATTTAGTGATCTAATTCATCTAAAAAAATCTATTTACTTTATACATCATTTGTAATTTTAAAATATAATTATTGATAGGTATACATTTTGTATTTTAAATAGTCAGCAATCTTTTTATATTAATTCTATCATTAAATATTTATATTATCACTAAGCAGGTAGAAGCTAATCAATTACATTATTTTTTTTTTGGAAATTAACGTTCTATTATCCATGATATTTTGTTTTACTTGAAAACATTTAATTTTTCTTTTAAACATTAGTATTTATAAGAGTCTTCTTTTATTTTATAAGACTATGATTTATTTATTTATTTAGAATTATTTTGTAGAGGATTATTTTGGGATTTGATATTTAGATAAAAGTGAAAATAATTTAAGAGGGAGAAAATAAAACTAGGAAATATAAACATTTGTATTCTGATTTTTTTTTAAAAAGCAAAACGTTTCATTAAATAAAAGCAATAGTGTGGCCACAAGAAAACCATATCAGAATGTACAATAAATTTAAACATTTGTATTCTGATGACCTTTATGTTAGTCTTATTTTACTTTTTAAGACTTCGTCAGTTTTTTTTATTAAAGATATTCTAAAATGAAAAAAAATATTCATTCATTTAATAAATTATTGACATTATTAATAAAGATATGAAAGGCTTTATTTTTTTTTTCATATTTCATGCTTCAATAATAGTGAAAATAATATTTAACGCACGTAGAGTAGAGTACAGTAAATAATAAAGTTCACCTGTGTCGATGTTACCGATTATTGTATTTTCGCCAAATCTTCCCTTTTGCCATGCAGAGTTCCTACCATTTCTGAGTAGTCCAAGAAATTCCCATGACCGGGTTGTGTGCAATTTATGTTCTTTGCTCAAGAACACAGACACTACATTTGGGTTTTCTGCCCCATATCCGAAACATTGTGTCATCAACTAATTTGAAACAAAATTGAAATTGACTATGTAATTAGTGCTGAGGGTTGACAATGGAATAAGCATGCTCACTTGCAATATCTGCTGCTTCTTCCTCCTCAAGTAGCGCAGCAAAGCCATTGATGTGTCTATTATACGAGTAAATAATTGTTTCTTTTGCTTTTTCTTGACTGTGAAAAAATATATGTAAGTGTTTAAATGAGATGTACAATTATTCACCGTAAAATATTTTGCTTTTTACATTATCTTCTAATAAATGTTTGAAATATAATATAAAATTATTTGTATCTTTATCTAATGACTTAAATGTTAGGATAGTTAGTTCGTAACATAATATCAAAGCATCTATACTAAAGTAGTTTTAGAATTAACTCATTATCCTCCTCGTTGTTTTTAATAAAAAGTTTTTTTTTTATTTAAAAAAAGAACTTTAATTTCTGTTTTTAAAAGAAGTTTACTAAAAGAATTTACATGCTTCAAATTTAAAAAAAGCTAGGTGAGAAGGGACAAGTTAGAAATATGATATAAAATCATTTATTTTCTAGTCTAATAATTTAAACATTAAGAGTAATCAATTCAAAACAAGAAACATGTTACAAGAGGTGAACATATTTCTTAAGAAAAAAGAAAAAACTATACACTGACAATATAAAACAGTTTTATATTATCATCCAATCACAACTCATCACGTATGATAAGTTTGTTGACATTTACAATAATTACCTTAAAAATTATATAACAATTATTTATGATTGGATGACCGTATAAAACTATTTTACGCCTTTAGTGTATGACCATTAAACTCATTTCTTAAAAGAGTCAATCTTCCAATCTCCTTTAATGACTTAATAATATATACGAGGCCATGAAAAATTAATACTACATTCGTTCCTAAATATAAGACTTTTTTTTTTTTACAGAGTACTGCTATTTAGTAAAAAAAACAAATGCACGAAACACATGAATCATCAATATAGGTTGTTATCTTTTTTTTTTGAAAATAACTATAAATTTAAAATAAAAAAATTAAGTCATTTTTTTTTTACAGAAAACAACGGTTTACCAAATCTTGCTTCACTCTCCCCACTCTCTCTCACATTTACTCTTATTTGAATACTCTCATTTCATGGAGTGGTGTAGTTCACTCTTCTAACATACATCTGATTCTTCTATTTTTCCTAAAATTTCTCTTATCAGTTTTTGTAACTACCCCACATTCAAAATATTTCTACAACTACTTCCATCCACTTCTTTATCTAATGCTATATTTTTTTAAATATTTTTTTTATCAATTTTTTAACTCTATTTTTTAATTATGAAGATTTCTCTCTTTCATAAATAATTTCAAATACTTAATTCAATTTACTTTTCAATTTTCAAAGTTAATTTAAAAAATTAAAGTTACATCATTACATCTTCCCTTATCTTTTTTTTCTTTAAAAAAATTATAGTTTCTAATTTCTTTTACAATTATCTCTTTTTCAAAATTTCTTTAGATGTGCTATGTAATTTTTTTTTTTTTTTAATTTTATACTCTCTAATCTTTTGGGCTTTTTTTTAATATCTTTTATTTGACTTTCTAACTCTATTTTTTAATTTTAAAGATTTATCTCTTTCATCAATAATTTCAAATCCTTGATTTAATTTACTTTTCAATTTTCAAATTTAATATTAAAAAAATTAAAGTTACATCATTACATCTTTCCTTATTTTTTTTCTTTTAAAAAAAAATTATAGTTTCTAATTTCTTTTATAATTATCTTTTTTTCAAAATTTCTTTCGATGTACTATAATTTTTTTTTCAAATTTTATACTCTCTAATCTATTATTTTTTTTAATATTTCTTTTATCAGGTTTTCTAACTCTATTTTTTAATTCCGAAGATTTCTTTCTTTAGTCAATAATTCTAAATCCTTAATTCAATTTACTTTTCAATTTTTAAAGTTAATATTAAAAAAATTAAAGTTACATTGTTACATCTTCCCTTATCTTTTTTTTTTAATTTTATAGTTTCTAATTTCTTTTATAATTATCTCTTTTTTAAAATTTCTTTCAATGTGCTATATAATTTTTTTTTTCAAATTTCTTTCTATTGACTAGATAAATAAGATAGTGAAAATTTTAATAAGCCCGTGGAACGCACATGCTAAAACACTAGCTAAGTAGAAAGTTATTAAGTAAAAAGAGTGAGATAATGTGTCTCAATAATTTTAAGAGTAATTTTGAAAAAATAATATAAATTGTTAATAAATTTAATGTTATTAACTAAATTAATCAATTATCTTAAAAGGTGTGAATTAATTAAAAGAGTCTTATATTTAGGAATATAGGTAGTATATGACAGGACAATAATTAATGAAAAATGTTTACATAAATAAAATAAAAAACAAAATTAAAGAGTTAAATGGTGATGTATTGATAGTGTAAAACTATTTTACACTGTGAACCAATCACAAATCACCATTGATATAATTTTGAGATAATTATTGTAAAAGTCAACAAACTTACCATATACCATGAGCTGTGATTGGATGACAATATAAAAAAAATTATACTGCTGGTGCATCACCTATTTTCTCAAATTAAATCCATGACTTTATACCTTCCCAAGATCGAACCTAGTAGATCATAATGAGAATACGTAGCAATTTCGAGATCAAAAGATGTAGGGCTGGGACCATGAGAATGAGCTCCCAAGTATATAATGTAACACTGTAAACAGCGAACAAAAAACCAACGATTGGTGAAATGTACATGTACCCATGATCACGAAGCAGATGATGGGAAATTCAGCAACATTACAAGCAAAAATCATCACAATTTAATGGTAGAAACTGTTAAATAAATGAGAAACAAGCAAAACAAGCCTGCCTTTTTGCTGCCATGAACCGCTTCCAGCAAGAAAGTCAAAAGAAAAAACGATGAAATGAGGAGGAGAAGGCGAAAAATGAAGCTTCCCATTCTTTTTCATGAAGTGGTCTTCGGGATGTCAAACATATTAGCTATAGAATGCATATATATAGGGCCTCCTCTCCGTATTTAACTAATGCTTGTTTGAAATGACAGAAACACAGCACAAAGATGAAGGGAAAGTAAAGAACCCAAAATTATATCATCATTCCATCGTTTGCTATCAGTTTAAGAAGGACAGAAACATCTAAAAGTAAGTGGGGCTGCCATTTTTACAATCTTTTCAATTTGACAGGTGTAAAAGACCAAATTATTTTTATTATATATTTTTTTTATTAGAGGTATTTTTATTATTTGATATACATTTTATTTTACTATCTACACAATTAAATAAGAGACTTTTTTTTTTTCTTTCTTACCAAATAATTTAAAAATTATCTCACTTTCTATTCTTTTTCTCTCTTGTTTCCTTTTCATTTACTTTTTTAACCCAAACATACCCTTACATCTCACTCTTTGCTCTTCTCATTTGGTCTTTTGAGAGGCACGCCAACCTAACACACAACTTTCAATCTTTGAGAGACATAAGGAGTCTTTTTTTTTTTTTTTTTTTTTTTAATCTTTCAAAGGTGTGTTTGACAACAGGAAAAAAAATATGAATGGAAATAGAAAAGAGAGAAATTAATAAAATGAATGAAAATAAGTAAAAAAAAATAAAATAATTTTTTTAGTATCTAATTTAAGAGAAATAGAGAAAAAAAATAGGAAAGAGGTAAATAAAACAGAATAAAAAATATATAGATAATCAATTTTTTTTAAATTGATTGTTTATTCGTGATATATGTTTCTAACAATTTAAAATTGTTAGATAATGCCAAATGTCAATTTCTAGCAATTTCTAGCTGACACAAAATGTCATACATATAATGTTCATTTTCATGCAATTTTGTGGAGAATTAAAAAGGTCTGAGACTCATGTTTTTTTTATTATTTCTCTCATCTCCTATTTCCATTCTACTAAACAACTCATGTTTTTCATCTCTCTTCTGTTTTCTCTCCCTTCTCATTTTTCCTCTTGTTGTTGTTGAAAAGATAAGTAAATGAAAATTTAAAATATACAATGAGTGTATAAGCTTAATAACCATAATGTAAAGAGAATTGTAGCTTGAAAAGAATAATAATAGGGAAATGATATTCACCGACTCAAATTTGTACACCTAGTGACCACCTAAAAATATGATTAATTGTGTGTATAAATATGGTTAACTATGTTTTACAAATGATTAATAATGTTACTTGATTATCAAACGTGTGATTAAATACGTATAAAAATTTAGTTAATTTTTTATCACAAGTAGTGATTAACATTATTTTACAAGTAATTAATAATATTACGAGATTATTGACTATTAAACATGATTAATTACATGTAAAACTATGATTAATTTTGAACGGCAAGTAATTAATAGTGTTATGAAATTATTAAAATATTTAATAATAATTAACCACGTATAAAATAAAATTAATAATATTTACTTACGTCATTAGCCACAATTATTAAATGGATGCTGGGCAGACATTTTAATATGTATGAATATCAAAACCGATAATAATAACCGTAGGGGAATTTGGAAGTTTCATTCTCCCTCGAAAGAATCAGTCCATGTCCATCATTACGCAGAGAAATACTTCAATCACTGCTATGAGTATGAGATTCTAAAGTGAGTAATAAAACTTTTGGACAGAAAAATGATGAGTGCTACGATTGAGAAGGCTTTCATATGGTTTAGGGTGGATCATAGTTGTTAGATTAATCTCGGTCTCACATTACTACGATACACCCTCTATATCGGATTTCGCTCCCTCCACTGTCATATCCCTCTCCGCTCATGGAACCCCTTGTTGTTGTCATGCACGGGGCTACTCTGGCGGTGCCATAACAGAGCTCCACTTTGTCGACAAAAACATCTCCGGCTTATTCAACAAATTGTCGGCAAATCGCGTATTTCTTTGCTCCTCTTTTTGGTTCTTTTTTGTTTTTGGCCCCCGTGGGGGCCGCACGCCATAGTATTCATCCTCGTTACGAGTGGACTGCACACACAATAATTCATGCATCCAAGGTAGAATAATTCTCAGATTAAATTATTTTATAAGGTTCAGATAATTTACATAAGATTCTGCATTTCAATTTCATTATTGCAAAAAAAATTATGTAAATAATTGAGCTAAATGATGTCTAGATAATTTTTATAAAACAGTCGATGTGAACTATTGAAACAATAAATTATGAGTTTAATGACAATAAATTGAATTTTACACTGTTATTTAATCACAAATTACCGTTGACAAGCTAATTAAATATGGTAATTTGTGATTAAATACAGTGTAAAACTATTTTACATTGTTAGTGCATAATCTTTTTTCTCATAAATTATTAGAAAATAAAGTTTTCTTTATCATATAAATAAATATTAGCATCTCGCATGAGAAAAAAAAAACTAATTTTGCAACACTAAAATGTGTGTTTGGTCAGAAGAAAATAATTAAAAACACATCACTAAATGTAGGTTAATTTTAATGTTCTTCAAAACAAAAAAGGTATAAAACCATGTTATAATTTTTTTAATATAAAAAGTTACATAATTTTATAAATGAGTTATAAGATTAATTAAACAATTTTTTAATCAATTTTTAAGTACATATTAGCTCAACTTGTAACTTTGTAAAAGCACAACATTTGAACCCAGTTTTAGGGATGACAATAGTATTGGATGGGCACAAAGAGTAACCCTACATCATTCGTTCTATTAATTGGATGAAAATCTATTTCATATCCATTTCGTACTCGCACAGATATTCATCAAGTATTTATGAATTTTATAAATTTTTGCAGATATTCATGGATATTTATGAATATTTCTTAAAATATAATTTTAAAAAGTTAAAAAAAATAAAACAAAATAAAAATAAATAATTTTAAAACATATATTAATATTAAAAAAAATTAGGACATCTTACTTCATATTTAATTAAAGACATTTAAGTAATTTTAAGTTGCAAGTATTTTGTGGTTATGAGTATCTTACCACCCATCACCCCTGTTTGTTTGTTTTTTTCTCAACAAAAGAGAATATTATTATAAGCACAAGATGTGCACGATACTACAAAGAAGGAAAAAACACGTCTGCCCATAAGAAACTGACATCAACCAAGAATACCCCACCTCTCTCCTAAAGGCTGATTGACTCATCTGGTTCCTTTTAAAAACTAATTTTTAAAATGAATTTCTTTCAAAATATATTACTGGCATGGGTCTATTTTGACCAAAAATCAAGTCAAATTTTCAAATTGATCACGTGGCATGCCACGTCGGTCACGTGATGAAACAACTATTTAAAATAGTTGTTTCATGCTGACACAGTCAATAATTTGCGATTTGACTGTGTCGGATTTGTTAATGAACCAAAAAAAAGGTATAAAATTCGTTACTCAGAATGGCTGGTTCAACAATATGAAGGAAACAGCCATCCGTGATAACTGGACCAAGAAAAAGTGAAGCAGCCATTGTGAGTGGCTATTTCAAGTGAAAAAGTGAAGTAGCCATTTCAAATGGCTACTTCAAGTACACATGGTAACCGAAAAGAGTGAAACAATCATTGTGTGTGGCAACTTTAAATACATAACCTACCCACGCCCAGCTCGTGCCCCGAATAAAAAATGGGAGAAAACATGAAGCAGCTATTTTGAATGACTGCTTCAAGTGAGTAATCTGTCTTCCTTATCTTCTTCACACTTAACCGGATATCAAAAATCTAAGTATTTTCTTACTCACTATTTTTTTATTTTTTATATGTTAACAGATATATATTATATGTATATGTTATATATGCATTTTTGTCATTTTATTGTATCTATTTTACGGAGTTTTATGTGATAATTTTTTTAATAATTTGATTTCAAGTGTATTTTTTTTTATTTTTGATACATTGTATGTAATATTTATATTTGTCATCATAAGTATTTCTTAAAAGTATTATGTAAATGGGATATTTTTTGTTACTTGTAATTTGTTGTGTATTTATATTTTTTTTATTTTAAAGCATTGAAAAACTATTTTTTTATTTCAAAGAGAAATAGCCATTTGAATTGGCTACACCGATTTGACATGCCGGGGGGCCGCTACAAGAAGGCACAACACGGGTTGGAGGTGCAGCCATTTGTAGCCATTACAAATGGCTGCTTGTGATCACGGTATGCAAGCAACTATTTTCAGTGACTGTTTCCTCTCATTTGATCATTATTGTGTCGATAAATTTTAACGAACTTGTCAGTCTTGAAACAGTCATTGGTAATGCCTGGTTTATGTGGATTTTTTTTAAAAAAAAATTACATGAAATTTAATTTGTTGGTCCAGTTTTTTTTTTTTGACTTGGTCTTTGGTCAAAACAGACCAATGCCAGTAATATATTTTGAAAGATACCCATTTTAAAAATTAATTTTTAAAAATAACCCAGAAGGGTCAATCAGCCCTCTCCTAAAGGTCCCGAACAAATCACATACCAGAGCTTTAATCTTAGCATATACACAATAGAATGCATATAAGAAGATTAAATCATGCTAACCGTGTAACTATCAGGTAAACAACTTTGTATATTGAGTATCCCAAATGCTATATATCAGACCTATAAAGTGTGCTATACTGATTTTACCACCACCACCAATGACGAGCCAATAATATCAAAACCATCCAACCCTGTTATGCTGTCTCCAGAAACCACCCATACCATCACGCATCCCAACTGATACCAAGAAAAAAATTAGCAATTGAAAAAAATTATTTACTTTACTCACAAATACCGTGTTGATTTATGCAAATCCTATTCATAGCAAAATTTACCCACAAATCTCTACTTTTATGATCATTATTCATTATAAGGAAAAATTAGCAATTGAAAATCATCCATCATTTCAAGATAGGTTTCTTTTTTGGGAAAAGTTTCATTCCCCAAACGCATATTTATAGTATAAGTGTGCTTTTTAAAAAAAGACACATTTAGTTATACTGAAGTAATATCAAGTTATTCAAAGTTCAAACTGAAACAAAGTTTGAAGTAAGATCGAGCTGCCTTCACTAGGCTCTGCGCATGCATGTCGTCGTAAGGGTTTTCCTTCAAGACTTGTGTTCTTGATTTTTCCTAGGTAACTACCTAATTGCTGCCAGCTTATGGAATCAAGAAAGCATGGAGAGTGTTAGTTCTTTGACAAGTATACCAATCCGAACAAGAGTAACAAGCAGTGAGTAAGAATATAATTTCTACATAGACTTGATTCAATGCCTAATAATGACAAATTTTCCACTATTAAACTCTTGAATTTGGGAACATTAAGTCTTTAGGAACATAATTCTTTAAACCAATGGAAAATGAAATAAGTAAATATTTTCTTTTTAAGAATATTTTCTAAACAAATTAAATGGCAAATTAAATGATGATGGCTTTTCTATAACAAGAAACTGTTGGAGATTCGATTCACATGAACATCCATCTCATAATTAAATTGTAATTCTATCCTAATTATGCTTCCAATGTTAAGATTAAGAGTAAATTACACAAATCTCCCCTTAGGTTTAACAAAATTACATGAACTTAACCTCCATTTTCAAAACCTACAACCCCTAATTGTTCACGGATTGTTACACAATGCCCCCTCACTCACTAACGACGTTCAATTTTTTGATGAAACATAGACGTGTGTTTACCACATGATTTTTAATGAAAATATGTACAAAAATACCCTCTCCTTCAACCTTTATACAACTGAACTTTTGGAGAAAAAAAAACACTCGATCGTGGCTTCGTTTTCGTGAAACACAAACATCAATTCCGTCTTTCTCGCTTCCATCAAACAAAACCCTTATTCTCTAATTCGCTCCTCTTCTTAGAAAAACAACAACAAAATCTGTTTCTCTTTCAATTCAAATCTGAGGTGCGAGATCAAAGGCTTCGAGAGCCACCGTGGCTAGACCATCGAGCGTGTCTCCAATATGAGCAAAGACTCTAGTAATTCTCACACCAACCCTTCTACTCCGTTGGTCTCTGCCTCTGCTGTTGTAGGTGTGAAATCTGATTGGACGTAATGTCGGTTAACACCAGTTAATTCCCTTTCAGCGATTGATTCATGGAAGGGATTATATTGCTTGATTGGGTCTCTAGTTTACTCCAAAGAACTTTCTAGCAATAGTACTTTTGAAGTTTTTATATTACGCTACTCCTATGAAACTTAGGATAAAGGAATACGATTTAAAGGGCAATGAAAACGGTAAAGGAATTATAAAACTGAGCAAGAAATATATGGTTTTTGATTCTGAAAGTTCTGGGATCTCTTTTACATTGTTATAAGCCCCATTTATAGGGATAAAAGCAGTTACACTCACATTTGACTCTCAACCGCTTTCCTAAAATCTAGGAGATCGTGGTTTGGTGCTTCCAACTGTTCATCCACCCTCGAACGTTGCTTCCCATGTCCTGGAGGCTTCTACATGTTTTATATAATTGGCCCAATCTCTAGGATTATACCAATTTTACCCTTTTCTCTATCGTTGGTTGCATTAGTCGTTGCCTTGTCGACTAACTTTATTAGTCGTTCATTGTCGGCTATCAAGTTATTATCGGCTAACTATTTTGGTGTCAACAACTGCCACTTCTACCTCCCAAATTCCCACCAAAAATGCCAAAAAAGTGGTCCGGCCCTCGCCGAGAAAATTGCTGCTGTGTCTGAAGCTATTGAGCTTCGTACCATCTCTTGGGGGTTAGTTACTTTTTGTTCACGTTGCACTTCTCACCATGCATTGATTGTTCTCATCTGTTTTTTTTTTTTGACTCGAATTTTGATCAATGTGGTGATTTGTGTCTATTTTTCTTCGAGTTTCCCATTTGGGTGAATTGTTGTATTGTGTTAGAATTGATGTCTTGGGGGTAGCAATTTTTTTTTTTTTGATAGGCCTTGGTGCATGGTAGCAATTTTGGAACTTGGAAATACCCATTACAATTATATTCCATTGTCTTTGTTTTTCATCAACTTCGAGTGCCCTATTTAGCTAACGATAATGGCTGAGAAGAGTGTGGTATGGAGTGTACGTGAAGGGTGGAACTAGAAAGAGGGAGGCCCCAAACTGTGTTAAGTGAAAAGGACAAGAAGGAAATATAAAAAATACATAAATCAATTTTTATTTATTTTAATTTTTATTATATTCCGTGAGTTGGCAGAGTTAACAGAAGGGTATAATTGTTGTGTTAAAATAGAGGAAATGTTTGTGTAATTTTGTTAAACTTTAGAGAAAGTTTGTATAATTTACTCTAAAATTAAACTACAATATTATTCTAGTCCTAATTTCTTAGGGACCAATGCCTAAGAAAGGTGTATTGGATTGAGATTTTAAAAAGTTGTATTGGCGTAAAAAAAGTCTTATAGATTTTAAAAGATTACGTAGAAATGTAATGACCTATAAGATTTTTTCAAAAGACTTTCATAATCAAAATTTTAAATTTTGAATTTTAATGGATTTATATTATAAGAATTTAAAAGGACTTTATAAATTTATTAGATTTGAAAAGATTTCATGAATTTTTAGAGAACATTCAAAGTTATAAGAGTTTATAAAAAAGAAAAGAAAGAAATTATAAGATTTGAATAAAGAAAAGTAAAACCAATAACTTTTGTCGATTATTACATTATTTAATAATTTTCAATTGGATCATGTTTTCTCAAAATCCATCATTAGATATTGAAAGAAACTTTCACATAGATAATGTACAAAAAAATTTTAAACTTGATATTGTGCATGTGTGTGTGAGAAATGCTAACAACACATTCTCTTATACACTCTTTTAAATACACATATTTAAAATTTATTGAAAATCACAAATTTTAATAGATCGAACTTCTCATTTAATGTCTCTCTATCTATTTGTAATTTCTAATAAATTTAATCAATAATAAAGTGTGTGTGTGTGAAAGAATTAATATATATGTAGGGGATAGAGTAACTTTATAAAGTTACTCCTCATGTCAACCGTCTATTCAATTCTAATCTAACGGCTCAGATGTAACTCTAATTGCACTCACGTGACAAGCTACTCGTGGACCCTTTCTCGGCGTTTCGTTCAGGTTGGAACCGTCCATGCCATGGTGCTCTGTTACTGAAGGGAAAAATCAGCCAAAACAAGGAATTTCTTTCTCATTACCAGTTTGTTTCACTATCCTTTGTCATTTACAAAAGGGAAAATTTGCTGCCACTCATTTCCCATACGTGTTTTGTTCTCGCTATCGTTTCGCAATAAGAGCACCCACGTCGTCAGATTTGTTACAATAATTGGTTGCACCTTGTTTTTTGGTTTTCTTCATTCAAAGATGATTTCGACCTACACAAACTCAACCTGTAGCATTTTTAATTAGTCATGCTCATGTAGTGCCTACTTATTGATCATAAAGCTTTATTTGATTAAACTGATTACTTGTGTCAATTATCAGTAAGTTTACTTTGTAATCATTTCAAAAGCATTGTTATTTCTGATTTAAAGTCTAATTGTATTTTGTTATTGTTTTTTTATTTTTCTTGCACTTGTAGCACTCTCTAATTAAGCCAAATAAAGAAAAAAAAATGTTATGTGCATATCAATTGCTCGATAAAATGCCTCACAATGTCTTCTCTGACAGTAAAGAGTCTTTGTGCATATGCATTAGCAAAATTAAAATTGACCAAGTTGTAATTCTTGAATTTCTTAGTAATTCTATTTATTTGAAGATTATTCAGCTACTCTGATTTCAAATAAAATGGAAATAAGTATCCCCCAACTTTGGATCCTCTGAAAGGAATTTCCTTTGCAATGGCAGAGCAACTCCAAGCATAAACAAAACAATGAGAAATGGTTCAAGAGTACTGTAGACAATTTCTACAGTGGACGAAACACACACGGAAAAGGAGTCACAGCAATTTCTCCTTTTGTGATTGATAAGGAATCGTGAAACGAATGGGTAAAGAGACAGAAATAGTATATCCTTCACAGTAACATAGCAATGGCTAACGATTCCACTTCTGAAGGAAACGCCAAGAAAGGGTCCACGAGTAGGTTGACACGTGAGTGCAATTATTTTTACATCTGAACCATTAGATTAGAATTGAATAGACAGTGGAAATGAGGAGTAACTTTATAAAGTTACTCTTAGATCCCCTCCATATATGGCTTATAGTCTTTCTTTCATTACCAAAAAAGAGTCTTTCTTTATGGTTCACTTTGCTAATTTCTATTTTACCATTCAAATGAAATAATGTCTAGTTTAATTTCTGACTAGTGAAAACATCCCTTTTCAGTACATGTTTTTCTTCAAAGGGGCGCTGAAATGTGAAAATGAGTTTTGTTGGTAAAGCGTCACTCTCATGTATAGATTGCTATTCTTCTTTAAATCATTTTAATTTAAAATATCCTTTTTTTTTGTAATTAATCAAACTAATATTTAATATTTTTTTATAAAATTAAATTAAATAATAATAACAATATACACATTATAATGAGTCAAGTGACAACAAACATTCACCAATGGGAATTGAATTCTCTGCAGTCAGAGAAAGAATGCAACAAAAATCTCAACCATTAATTTTTTTTATACATTAAAAAGTTAATAAATTATAAGCTTAAAAAAATTGGACTATTGGATTATAAATGCAGAAACCTGCAGTGATAGAGCCGATTGCAGGGAATCCTGGTCCTTCACAATCAGAGGGACCTAACAATACGACTTTAGCAAACCTTGTCCATAACTGTTTATTGGTTAAGTGTGATAGTTAGAGAAGTGAAGTCATGTCACTGGTGCCCCACTCGTGCCACTGGTTATTCCTTTATAAACATCTCCTAGCTCCAACTTCTGTCCTCACCACAATTCAGTACCATACACTTGAAAGAATCTGCAGCCTCTTATTGTATTGTTGATCCAAAAATCCTGTTATATACTTGAACCATGGTATCCATCAAGATTCTTTTCTCGTTTCTTTTGGTGTTTCTAACACACTATTCACCCCAACTGGCTTGTTTTTCCAAAATGGTTTCTTTGGCTACTGCTGCCAGCACAGTTACTGTTCGTGATCAAGCTGCAGCTGAGGACAGTGAAACAAATGAACTAAAGTGGAAAGACAACCTTGAAAGTAACCGCCAAGATCTATTGTCAACATGGACAGGTACTTTTTGTTTGTCCCATTTTATTGTTCAAATACAAACATTATCCTTGTATAAAAGTTATACTAGCTAATCACTGCAAACATATTACTAGGTTAGTTTTTCTAAAATAATTTTTAAGGTAAATATGTTTTTATCCCTGAAATATAGCCATATTTTATTTTAATTTGATTCCTAAAAATTTTTACTTGACTTTTAGTCCCTGCAAAATTCTTTTTTTTTTGTTTTGATCCTTATTATTTTGTTTCAATCCTTCTAATATATCTATTTTTTTTGTTTTAATCTCTATAATATTTTGTTCATTTGTATTAGTCCTTTTGAAAATCTTTTAATAAGAACTAAAATGAAAAAAATAGATATACTAGAACAAAAACAAAATAACAAAGACCAAAATAAAAAAAGAATTTTACAGATATCAAAAGTTAAGTAAAAAAATTTTAAGGACTAAAAACAAAATAAATTATACTTCAAGAACAAAATCATATTCAAGTCTAATTTTTATTTATACTAATCGTTAATATAGATAAAAGTATACTTCATGGACAAACGTATTATTTAAGCCTAATTTTTATTTATACTAATCGTTAATAAATAGCTCTCAGATATCCTCCTTAATTGTGAACTCCTCCCATGATAAAATTACTTTCATTTACTTACCTTTGTATATTGTATTAATTAATTTACTTTCATTCACTTGATATTAATTAAAAATCTCAAAATTGAAAGTACGGGTGGAAATAACTTGGACTAAACAAAATTTTACTTAAATAGGTCTTATTTATTTAAAAAATTCAAGACTCAAGTCTAATGTATTATCTATCATAAGTTTTTAATTTGTAGGCATAACTTGATCTTTTTAAAAGTTTAATTTATCCTATTAGCCTATTTAAAGGCCTACTTCATATTAAAGTTTATAGATATATACAATATTTTTCTAAACAGATTAATTAACTAATAGGCCAATGAAAAGAAAAAATTATGTAAAACAAAGTATACATAAACTGTAAAAACTAAAATCACTATACTTAAGGCATGAGAAAAGGGACAAAAATAGGTAAGTTAGTCTTTATAATAGTCAAGTCTAATTTGTTTATATGATACAATACAAGCTTATTTTTAAGATCTAAAATATGACCTTCATGATAAATTATTTAAAATTTTATTTGCAACAATCCTCTAAATAGGACATAAGTAAATCCTTCAATAAGTTTATATGGTTGACTTTTTATGTATGTCAACATGCTTAAAATTTAAAAAGATAAATAAATATGATTTTAATATACGGTAAAATATGTTTTTGGTCCCTCATTTTATCTAAATTTATGTTTTTAGTCCCTCAAAAATTGTTTTCTTTTGTTTTTAGTCCCTGACATTAATTCTAATTGTTAAGTGATGTCGCGACGAGCATAATTTGTACTTGAAAAATTTATGTTTAAGTTTCTAGCGGTTTTTAACTACTGCAAATTTTCTGGCAAACTAAAACTGTCAGAAATGTTAAAAAAATAATTAAAAAAATCAAAACCTCGAACACCAGATTTTCTGAAATCATAAGAAATGTTACAAAAGTAAACATTTCTGACCGTCAAAAAATTTGTAGTGGTTAAAAGTCACTAGAAACTTAATTAGAAAATTTTCACACACACAGTTTATGTCTGCCATGTCATCACTTAACAGTTGAAATTAACGTCGGAGACTAAAAACAGAACAAAAGAATTTATGAGGGACTAAAAATAGAACAAAACAGAACAATTTATGAGGGACTAAAAATAGTAAAAAAATTTATGAGGGACTAAAAACAGAAATCAAGATAAAATGAGGGACCAAAAAACATATTTTACCCTTTAATATATTATAAAAAAAGCTATTATAATAGTAATACTAACAAAAAAAATATATTTATATTTACTTAAATAGATTGACCTATTAAACATAAAGAGTTTTTTAAATGACCTAATGTCATACATTTATTTTTTTTAAAGCCTAACTTAGCCTCTAGGCCATTAGTCCCTATTGAGTAACTGGTCTATTTTTATCCCTAAGCGAAAGTAGATATAAACTTCTAGTGTTTTAACTCGTGCAATGTACAGACTTATTCAAATTTTTACTGCCTTATTTATATAGTCAATAGAAAGAAATTTGAAAAAAAAAAAGAAGCATTATATAGCACATTGAGAAATTTTCGGAGTTAAAAAATAGAGTTAGAAAAACTAATAAAAGAAATATTAAAAAATAGGATAAAAAATTATAGAAAATGGAAGTAGTTATAGAAATACTATGAGTGTGGGTAACTACAAAAATTGATAAGAGATTAAAAAATAGAGTTAAGACAACTGATAAAAGAAATATTAAAAATATTCCAAAAGATTAGAGACTATAAAATTTAAAAAAAAAGAATTAGAAATTTTAAAAAATAGATAATTATAAAAGAAATTAGAAACTATAAAATTAAAAAAAAAAAGATAAGGGAAGATGTAACAATGTAACTTTAATTTTTTTAATATTAATTTTGAAAATTGAAAAGTAAATTGAATTAGGGATTTGAAATTATTGATGAAAGAGATAGATCTTCAAAGTTAAAAAATAAAGTTAGAAAAATTGATAAAAGAAATATTAAAAAAAAAATAGATAGCATCATATAAAGAAGTGAATTGAGGTAGTTATAGAAGTATTGTAAATGTGAGTAGTTACAGAAATTGATAAGAGAAATTTTAGGAAAAGTAGAAGAACCAATGCATGTTAGGAGAGTGAACTACATCACCCACTTTATGAGAGAAAAATATTCAAATCAAAGTGAATGTGAGGGAGGGTGGAGCAATGAGAACACAGATAGACTTATTCATTTATATATACAAGGAGATTTGTGTAAAGATCCCTATCAACACCCTAATAATATTAAATGGGTTATATATCAAGTGTCAATTTCTTACACTTAATAACTATTTGTGGAATACGAAAGTAATTCAACCGTTAAATTCTTTGATGTTATTTCTGAGATCATGTATATCAAATTTCCTATAATTTAAACATTTGATGACATGTTATCTAGCAATATGCGTATGCATATATTTTAAATATCATATTATCTGTCAACATAAGTTATATGAAGTATCAATTAATTTTGAGTTGCATAAAATTTTATGAGCTTAATCTACTTTAATTTATAAAAGCTTTCAATTCAACAGCTAGATTGTTTAATTTTGTTTTTTTTAAATATTAAGTGATGTAAATTGATCTTGTCTTGTATATATATATTGCTATAAGTTATACTAATTATTACACTATTAATACAAACAAGCCATAGTTCGAGTAGAATTAGATTTAGATTCTTTAAGCAAGGTTTTGGATTTAAATCTTGTAGATGAAAAATATGATTGGAAAGAGAAATTGCACTAAAGATAGTTAGTCAAAATTTTCAGCAGAAATTAATTTTTAATAAAATCGATAAATATTTTATACGTATAACATAGTTACAAAAAAATATTACACTATTAATAACTATAAAAATATAATTTTTATTTTTCTAACCATTGAATAAGTTACTTAATCAAAATTGAACTATAAGTATACAATAAAAAGAATTCTAATTTTTATACAATTTAAAAATATAAAAAGTCCATGGTGATTCAATTTCTTTGTCATTCTAACAGTCTCGTGGCCCCAAGCTGCAGCTGAAGACAGTGAAGCAGATGCTCTGTTAAAGTGGAAACACAGCTTTGACAACTACAGCCAAGCTCTCTTGTCAACTTGGAGGGGTAATAATCCATGCAAATGGAAAGGAATTCAGTGTGACGAATCTAAGTCTGTCTCCAGCATAAATCTTGCAAATTATGGACTGAAAGGAACACTTCACACGCTCAGCTTCTCCACTTTGCCTAACCTCCTCAGCCTAAATATCTTCAACAACAAGTTTTATGGAACCATTCCCCCACAAATTGGTAACATGTCCAAAGTAAATGTTTTGAATTTTTCTTTAAATTCTTTCCATGGTTCCATCCCTCCAGAAACGTGGACACTAAGGAGTTTATATGGCCTTGATCTTTCCCAATGTCGTCAACTAAGTGGAGCAATTCCTAATTCCATAGCAAACTTGTCCAACCTGTCATTTCTAGAGTTAAGTATCACCAATTTATCTGGCCTCATTCCACCAGAGATTGGAAAGTTGAACAAGTTGGAGTATCTAGGTATTGCAGAGAGTAAACTTTTCGGTCCCATTCCTCAAGAAATTGGAATGTTAACAAACCTTAGGCATATTGATTTGTCAAGAAACTCTCTCTCTGGTACTATCCCTGAAACAATAGGTAACATGAGTAATTTAAATCAACTTTACCTTTCTTTTAACCCCCTACTATCCGGGACAATGCCATCGTCCTTATGGAACATGTCTAACTTGACCTTGCTCTACCTTGATTCCAATAATTTGTCTGGATCAATCCCTGCCTCCATACAAAAGTTGTCCAATTTAAAGCAACTTGCACTTGATAGCAACCACCTTTTCGGATCCATACCTTTCACTATTGGAAACTTGACAAAGCTCACCAAGTTGTTTTTAGGATTTAACAATATTTTTGGATCAATTCCTCCCTCTATAGGAAAATTGATCAATTTGCATATCCTTAGTCTCCAAGAGAACAATCTCTCTGGAACAATTCCTGCCACAATTGGAAACTTGAAAAGGCTCACCATTTTGGAATTGTCCACCAACAAACTTAATGGAAGCATTCCACAGGTCTTGAATAACATTACCAACTGGTATTCCTTGTTAATAGCTCAGAATGATTTCACAGGCAATTTACCGCCTCAAATTTGCTCTGGTGGGTCACTAGTGTACTTTAATGCCCATCGCAATCGTTTCACGGGTCCAGTGCCAAGAAGCATAAAGAATTGCTCTAGTATTGTTAGACTCAGGCTGGAAGAGAATCAATTGGTAGGAGATATAGCACAATAAGTTCTACGGCCAAATTTCACCAAACTGGGGAAAGTGCCCTGATCTTGATACCTTGAAGATATCCAACAATAATCTTTCTGGTGTTATACCAATCGAGCTTGTTGAGGCAACTAAGCTAGGGAGGCTTCACCTTTCCTTGAATCACTTGACTGGAAAGCTACCAAAACAGCTAAGTAAGCTAAAATCATTAGTTGAACTCAAGATCAACAACAATCATCTTTCAGGAAACATTCCCACTGAAATAGGATTGTTGCAGAATCTTACACTCTTGGATCTTGCAAAAAACGAGTTGAGTGGCACAATACCAAAACAAGTCATAACGTTCCCCAATTTGCGAGAATTGAATCTGAGCAATAATAAAATAAATGGAACCATTCCCTTTGAGCTTCGCCAATTTCAGCCTCTTGAATCTCTTGATCTTAGTGGGAATTTGTTGAGTGGAACAATACCAAGACAGCTTGGAGAGTTGAAGCAAGTGCAATGGTTGAATCTCTCTTGTAATAATCTTTCTGGTACTATTCCATCCAGTTTTGATCACACGACAAGTTTGATTTCGGTCAACATATCATACAACCAATTAGAAGGGCCACTTCCAAATAATCAAGCCTTTCTTAAGGCTCCATTTGAATCGTTGAACAATAACAAAGGCTTGTGTGGCAACGTCACTGGCTTGATGCTTTGCCCAACCAACCGCATTCAAAAGAGGCACAAACACAAGGGCATTCTTCTGGCATTATTTATTGTCTTGGGTGCTCTTATACTAGTATTATGCGGGGTTGGGGTTTCAATGTATATTCTTCGCCGAAAGGCAGGAAAGAAAGAAATCCATGCTAAAGAAAAAACACAGTCTGAAGAATTGTTTTCCATATGGAGTCATGATGGAAAAATTATGTTCGAAAATATCATTGAAGCTACCGATAATTTCAATGACAAATATCTCACTGGAGTTGGAGGGCAAGGATCTGTTTACAAGGTTGAGTTGTCAGGTCAGCTTTATGCGGTGAAGAAACTTCATTTGGATACAGATGGAGAGAAGCCCAATTTTAAAGCTTTTGAAAATGAACTTCAAGCTTTGACTGAAACCAGGCACCGTAACATTATAAAGCTCTATGGATTTTGCTCACATCCACGGTTCTCATTTTTTGTTTATAAATTCTTGGAAGGGGGTAGCTTGGATCAAATACTAAGCAATGACACAAAAGCAGCTGCATTTGACTGGGAAATGAGGGTGAATGTTGTTAAAGGTGTGGCCAATGCTTTGACTTACATGCATCATGATTGCTCACCTCCAATAATTCATCGTGACATATCTAGTAAAAATGTTCTTTTGGATTCACAATATGAAGCTCAGGTTTCTGATTTTGGGACAGCTAAGATTCTAAAGCCTGGTTCACACACTTGGACCCCGTTTGCAGGTACCTTTGGGTATGCAGCTCCAGGTTAGGCCTTTTTCCACATTTACATATATAAATAGAAATGATCACATTCTTTGCAATTAATTTACACCACTTTTATATTCAAATTTTGTTTAAACATTGTTTCCTTATAGAGGAATTAGACTAATAATCCCTAGGCAAGAATTAGTCAGCAAAAGTGAAGTAAAAAGTGATATGTGCATATACCAAATCCATTTAGAAAATTGGTTTATTACTCGTTTGATTTTTATAGTTACAAAATATTTAAATATGTTTTTGTTTATGATAAATTATTGAATTTTGTTTTTGTCCCTAATAAATTTTTTGTTGTTGTTAGTACATGATAAATTTAAATCTTGTCTTTATTCCAAAATTTATTTAGATAGTGTTTTAAATAATGAAATAAAATGATTTAGATAACAAAATTTTAAACCAGGGACTAACAACGAAAAAAATTATTAGAGACCAAAAATAAAATTTGGTCATTTATCAGACACCCAAAAATATATTTAAGCTGTTACAAAAATTTTCCCTTTTATTTCTATACTTAAAAATTCCCCTTTTAATCCTTACATATATCATTTTTAATCCTTTTTAGTCCTTTCACATATCATTTTAATACCTTTTAATTCCTAAGACAAGAATTAAAAGGGATTAAAAATGATATGTATGGAGACTAAAAAAGAGGACGTTTTTAAGTATAAAAAAAAAAAAAGCTTTTTTTAACAATAGAGATTAAACAAGTAATTAAACCTAGAAAATATTAGTGAACTTGTAGCTTATAAAAAACCTATAAATTGGTTTATGTGTAACTTTAAAATTTCCATTTATTGTAGAGCTTGCCCAGACAATGGAAGTGACTGAGAAATGTGATGTATTCAGTTTTGGTGTGCTTTCTCTAGAAATCATCATAGGAAAGCATCCAGGAGATCTCATTTCTTCACTGTTATCTTCATCTTCAGCAGTAGTAACTTATAATTTGCTACTAAGTGATGTGTTAGACCAAAGACCACCTCAACCTCTAAGATCAATTGTAGGGGATGTCATTTTGGTTGCAAGCATGGCATTTTCTTGCTTAAGTGAAAATCCATTTTCTCGCCCAACCATGGATCAAGTGTCTAAGAAGCTTATGATGGGAAAATCATCTTTAGCAAACCAGTTTCCTATGATTAGACTTGGACAACTCCTCTAAAGCACTAAACTACTTAAATATTTTGTTTGTTTTTTTCTATATACACCTTATATCCATTATCTTTTGTTGTAAGCTTGTTTGTTTTGTCATTGTGATACATCATGTATAAGTTACTGGAGCAGCTAGATTTTCCGGTTCAAATACTAGGGGGATTGGGAAACTGAGTTGAGATATTTACTTCTGTGGGAATTCCTTGTTGTAGTGCATGTGAGCATGCATACGTACAAGTTATTGGTTTGAATAGAAGTAAAGTAAAAATGATAAACTTTTTAATTAGTCCCAAAAGAAGAAATTTAACTAATCTATGAAATAACCCAATCACTATTTTTAATATTACTCACTGATAATTGATTTAGGAAACCTTTGGCTTTTAGATGCCATGGGGACTACCGAAGATCGAGTATTGCAGAATCTCTATGATTTTAGGTCTTTTCTTATCTCCTCTTTTAGGTAAGTTTTGCTTTGATTAATGCATTTAATCTTTTTCTATTCCATTTTGAATCCTATAAATCCAATGGACAATGTTTTGGGAAGTAGGCTATGACAATGTTTTAAAACTTAATTGGCCCAATCATTGACTCAACCAGAGTACTAGAGTACTGATTCAATCAGTGAATCGGTCTCTGACTGTGTGCGCACGCAGTACAGACATACACTCAATTAAAAACAGATAACAAAACCTAATATATTTGTAGAGAATAGGTCCAACATAGAGGCCATTGAGACTACTGAAAACCTTCATCTAATTTGTCTACGACAAGTAAACAGTCTTTAGTTCAAGTCACCCTGAACACCTATAAATCACTCCCTTGGTTAGACAACATTGAATCTAACTATCATGGTTCTAAATTACGATCTCTAACTGCAATTGTGGCTGCAATATTGCTGTTGTGGTGGTGTCCACAACTGCATCAGTCCGCAAGCGGTGTGATTTTCAATCACATAAAATGCCGCAATGGAACCTTAACACTGTTTTATTCCACTTTTTTTGTCAAAAAATAAAATAAACTTTAGATTTCAATATTCAATTTTGAACTTTTAAGTATCAATGGTCGAATGGGTATGGCAGTATGGGATGTTGGAGGATACCAAATCTTAAAATGAATGAAAAGTTTATGCTATCTTATAAATAAAAGATAGACCAATAATTAGAATAATTGTAAAATTCCTTTTTACATTCAATCTAAAAATAAAATAATTTCATGCCATAATCCGCATCGCAGTAGCCACAATGGCCACAACCGCGACAACAATCGCAACATGCGTTATGTATTTCTAATGAGAGTTGCTTATGAGATTTTTAAACTTAAAAATTAGTTTTTATTTAGTTTTTTCATTGGAACAGTTGACATAACAAATTTTATATAAAAACCGTTGCTTATATAAGTCCTAGTTCTTATAAGTTCTCAAGAATAGTGAGACAATCATAAGACTCATTTTAAGTTCTTAATATCATTGTACTATTGGGAAAAAAATGTTGAAGTTATCCCATATAATACTGCAGGATCCACTAAAAATAAGTTAAACAACTCAATCTACCATGATTAAACCATGGTACCTATGTTTGAAAAGGAAAAATCCACTAATATATATATACCACTAATATATATATATATATATATATATATATATATATGTGTGTGTGTGTGTGTGTGTGTGTGTGTGTGTGTAAGAACGGATTATTTTAAAGGATATAACACATATTTTTAGAATGTTGACTAATTCGATATAACCTATTTTATAAAGAAAATATTATTTGTACAATAAATTATATAATAACGAGAGACAAAGAGAGAAAAATATAAAATGTGACGAGTGACGTGATAAAAAGAGATAAAAAAAAATGTGTTGATATATAAATTACTATACGAATTATTGCATAATGTAATTCTTTTATAGAGTTAACTTGACCAGTATATAATAGTTAGGTACCGGTTCAAAACATTTGTATCTGAACTGGTTAAAGTAATGTGGAGTAGTGAACAAATCAACTTTTAGAAGTAGAGGAACTAAATAGTACAACCTTTGGTGAACATGTCTTCAGGAAAGATTAGTTGATAGAAGTGGAGTTGTGAACACATCAACTTTGAGAAGTGGAGGAACTAAATAATATATACAACATTTGGAGAACGTGTCTTCAGGAAATATTAGTCAATTATCGCATTTGTGAAAGACTTCCAAAAGACTGTTCTCATTTCATTTTAAGGTGAGGAAGTTTTAACTTTCTTACCAAGGGGACTTTGACTTTCCAAGTTATTGGAGGTTGGATCCAGTATTCACTTTCCTATGTTAGACGATTCCTTCATTCCATTATTTCCTTTTAAAAAATCTGGAGCTTTTTGATTGTAGATTAAAAAACCTTGTTGTAGTTGAGCCATATGTACCTATGTTTGTAAACGAAGAGTCCATCAACATATGTTTATAAATATGCCCATTTATTCATTGCATATTATAATAATTAGATGCGTACATAAATCAGTTGTTCGCAGATTATTCACGTTTAATTAGGATACTAAATGCTCATTTAAGTATATATATATATATATATATATATATATATATATATATATATATATATCACTTAAATAATTATAGTTTTATTTTGCTTTTTTTTTACTGTATAGTTTTATTTTACTTGAAAACCCATATTTTTGCTTATTATCATTTTATGTATATATCGTTTACTTAATTTCAATATTCAAGATTCAAATTTCATATAAATAATCATAACATTTATTTAGCATAATTGCACTTTTAGTCTTTCATGAATTAGAATTTTGTGATTTTAATTTCTCATGTTTCAATTGCGTAAATTGAGTCTTCTCTTTTTCTCCTATTTACAATCAAGTTGTCAATTTTTTGTTAAAAATGCTAATGTCGCATTGACACAATAATGTAGTGTTGATGTATGTGGAAGCTATCATGCAAAAATGGGAAAGAAATTAAGAAAATATGGGAGGTGGGATTAAAACCCCCTCCCTTGAAGTCACCAACATTTTTTTTATGTACAACGGCAATTCTGAAATTAGAAAATAAGATCTACTAGGGTTGATTTAGTGGTGAGAGTTTGGATAGTGTTAGAGATGGAAACCTTAGAACTAATAAATATATGTGTAATGTAGTAGTAAATATATGTACAATTTTGGTCCACCATTTAAGTTATATATAGAATAATTTTAATTTATATGCAAAACAAATTCATTAGTTTAGTTTTTTTTTTTGGGTGTATAAAGATGGTAACGAGGATGGAAACATAGTAGTATTTAGTCCTATCTTTATTGGGTCTTTCTTTTTCGGCTTCTGTTGTTAATTTTTATTTTACCAATCAAATGTGTGTGTTTTGAACAAATTATTGAACGTGGACTATACTCTCCCCATGTCTAATACTCCAATTACGTAGAAGCTGATCTTTTTTATGCTTCGGGTTATATCTTATATGCGTGTTAACTGGTACACCACGCGGTACCAAACACGTTGTGAATAATATCCCCATTGGGACGACTTTGGACCATTGACAACATCCCTTTTCTAAAGCAGTGCATATTTTTTTTTTCCAAAGTAATGTGAAAAATTAGCTTTGTTGGAGAAGAGGAAAGAGATTCCCAATGAGAGGAGCCAACCCAACCTTTGATAAAGTATCTTTACATTTTCGGAAAGCATTGTTAATAAATTGTTTATATTACCTTTGCATTTTTAGTGCTAGACTTTGAAAAGTGTAGTCATGTCAATGGTTCCCTCTCGTGCCCCTGTTAAAATATTTGTTGTAGATTAGTATCAATCAATAATTATTACATTATCTTTTAGTATCATCAATCAACAATTAACTATAAGATAATTATCATATGTATATTACAAATATTTTGGATGAGATTATGATAAGATTGACCTTGTGTTGAGTTGTGTCAATCATTTAGTAGATAGTCCATTGAGAGGTTCCTACTTACTGTTAAAGGATTATAAATTTGCTATCCCATTAAGCAAATTTACACACTCTCTCTGACACTCAGATTCTCTTAAACAATTCCCTAAAAAGTGGACAGAAATCATCTTAAGAGTATTTTAAGAGTTTCTTCTGGCAAGCAATTCTCATGGAGATGAATGCGAATTCATGTTAGTATTTGATAACCTCCTAAGTTTTATCGCTATAATCACATGCTATAATTTGTATCTATATGTGTTGTTTCATAATTTTCCATCAATTGGTATAAGAGCCAACTTAGATACATTTTATAGCTGTTAATTGTGTGAGCCCTATAATTTTAATTTCTTCATTCTTATTCTTGAAATTAAAATTAGTGGTTCTATTATTTTAAATTTAGTTTGCGATAAAAGGCAATTTCGAAACACCCTCTCTTTTTCTCAAATTTCAAAGAAAACATGTATATTTTTTGCATGAAATTTAAAATTGATTGAGGGCTTTTGTTTGCCATAACATTGTGATGAAAACATGTCAAGAATCACAAAATTTCGTTGAGTAAATTTAGGGAATTTAGTGATTTAAAATGCTCAAACGGTTACGACCCGTTTTCCGTTTTGCGTTTTCGATTTCGCTCCATTGACTTGTTTTTGGTAAAATTGAATTAGGGTTTTTGTAGATTGGGAGATTTCGATCAAAACCCATTATAGAAAATAGATTTTCATTCACGAATTTGAGAGAATTCTACAAAATTAGTTTCGGGTTTTTTGTCCGCGAAAACGCATTTGCTTTTACCCCGATTTCTCTTCGATTCTTCATCAATTTGGAAAATTTCTTGAGGGCTTTTGTAAATCAATCAATTTCGAGCAAAATGCATACTAGAAATTGAGTTTTTGTTCAGAAACAAGAGAGTATTTGCACAAATACGATTCTGGAAACTATTTGCCAAATGCATCTCGCCCATCTTCGTTTTTTCTCGATTTCTCCTTCGTTTTTCAACGAAATTTAAAATTTCTTGAGTGCTTTTCTTTCCCTTCCATAGATGATCAAAACAAAACCCAGATCGTTCAATTTCATTGACTAGATTGTGAGAATGAATTGGATCTCTTTTGCAGGTCAAAAACCCGTTTCAGTTGTATCTAGGCGAGGAAGGAAGTTGTTTGCGAAGCCCATTCGCGCAGCAGAGCATGTGCAGCGCGTGGATCCACTTCCCAGGCCCAATTTTGTTCCATTTTGTTCCAAATATTATTTATTTAATATTGTGAGACTATCGGTAATTTTTTTGGAATTTTTTGGACATCAGAAAATATTTATTTGATTAATTCGAGACTTAATTTGGTATTTTAGATATTGTACTCTCGGATTTTGAACTTCAAATTTTTTGTGATAATTCTCTACTATTTTATTAATTTTCTAGTAAAGGGTACTCTCCCTAATATTGTGTCACTATTAAGGAATTAATTTGATGTCATTTTATTATTTTATAATTATGCAAGATAAAATTATTATTCTCCCACTATATACATAATTTTCTCTTAATTTGCATTACTATAACTCGCCTATCGTGGGTATAGTGATGTGAGTTTATATGTTTGTTATACAATTATGCATGGTATAAATTACCAATTTTGTGATATGCATAATTTTCTCTTAATTTACATTACTATAACTCGCTTATCGTGGGTATAGTGATGTGAATTTATATGTTTGTTATACAACTATGCATGGTATAAATGACCAATTTTGTGATAAACATAATTTTCTCTTAATTTACATAATTGTAATCTCACATATTGTGGGTACATTTATGTGAATTTTTTGTTGGTTCTATCACATTAATGATAATTATATCCTATCGGTATGTTGTTGTTAGTGTGGTTTGTTGTTGCACAATGTACTTTTCTTTGCTTATGTTAATCAATTTCTTGGTACCCTATCAGTATTAGGATCTTGGTAATATAAGTTATAGTACATTGTATTGTTGCATTTTTTGCTTAGGGACTCTTTTTTTACTGAACTTTTCTTTCAAATTACACAATGTTTTGTGATGTTCAATTTTCCTCCTTAATTCTGTCAAAACTTTGAATGGGACAAACTGTGAGACATGAATTTTTTTTCTTTCAGGCATTCTCTATAATGATTAGTGTTTGTCACAATTTTTTCCTTCCTTATTATTACTTGGGTTGAAGATTACTTTTTTTTTTTAAAATTAAATAAATATATGTAGTGAAGTGTATATTACTTTATGCCATTTCTCTATATCAAGTAAATCTAAAATTGACATAATTTAATGTTTTAATATACATTATGTTTTTCACTACTATACTGTTCAAATCTAGACCCATTTATCATTCTTAATTTGCGACAAATATATGTCAAGTATATATTTTCTCTAATCATGTGCTAGGTCAAAGAAATTTTGGATTATAATAAAATTCAATTTATGCTAATGGTGCAATTGGGCATTATTTCAAATCATTTTATGCCAAGTTGATCCAAAGTCTAGATTAAATTCTATTTTGCCTTGTTATTGTTAAAGTGTTCACTTGTGAAATTATTGAAAATATTTTGTTGAACAACTCTTTAAGGCAATTACAAACTATATCCTTCATGTATTTTATATGAATTGTATTGATTTATATTTGGAGCTTTTCTCTTGAGATAACATTATATACTCTTTAGTCATTAAAGCTTATTTGGTCTTATATAAAAGAGTAAATTACACGAACACCCCCTGAGGTTTGCCTTTATTACACCCGGCACCCCTCCATTTTTGAACCCTACAGAAAACTCCCTAATTTTGACTTTCATTACACCGACCCCCCCTCATAGGCATAAATCATTACACTGACCCCCACTCTCAAGTTTAAAAAATATTACACTTACCGCCCCCCCCCCCCCCCCTTAGGGGTGCTCAAAGTAATGTAAAAAAAAATAGAAGGGTGCTAAGTGTAATAAGAGCAAACCTCAGGAGGGAGTCTGTGTAATTTACTCTATATAAAACGATGAGTCATATTGATTTATATGTGGAACTTTTCTCTTGAGATGACATACTTTAAGTCATTAAAGCTCATTGGTCTTATACACAAAGATGAGTGACATTCTGAGGTTATTTGTGAAATTTTTAACCTTTTAACTTATCATATGATTGCATATATGGATAAATTTGTAAATAAATTATTCTTATCCTTTTGAGATTATAAATATGCAATTATATACTAGAGTGTCACTATTTCTCAAAATTTTCTAGCAGAATTCTACAATCATTTCCATTTTGATTACTTGTTATAATACTCCATTTTCTAATCATATTCTAATTCTGATTTTTAGTGGGAGTATTTTGCATCTTATTTTTTTAGAGTTCTATTTTGAGATAAATATAAAATTATTTTGTGCACTTTTGTATTCTTGACTCAATCAAGTAAAACCAACAACTTTGTTATTATACTCTCTCCAATATAGAGATCATGAAATTAATATCATGGCTCTTATGATGATAAAGTCGTGTTTATTACATGCTAAGTAAAAAATTTGTAAGCATGTTTTTGGGTTTTCTTTGAATACAACTATTGTTGAGTATCATATTCTATTTGACATAATTTTTTGATAATTTGTATAATTATATTTTATTGATGATAATTATACCCTATTGGTGTGTTATTATTGATATAATTTGTTGAGATATAATGCACCATTTATCCTACACTTATATCAGATATTTTTTGAGTATCCTATCAACGTTGGAGCTTTTTATGATATAAGTTTTCTCTTGTGCATTATAGTATTATATTTCTTATTTTTTGTGTTTTTGAGATTCTTGAAAGAGATCTCAACAAATAAGAAATTCTATCAAAGAGGCATGTTTTGGTTTTATTTGTCTGGAACCATTTAACTTTATGAGTATGTGACAATTTACACACATTAAATGTTTCCTTTGTCATTCCATACTATCCTCGTTGTCTAACTTTTTATTAATTGGGCATTTTTTTAAGCAATCAAATATTATGAAATCTTGCATTTACTTATCGCAATGCAAATTTGTTTAATGGAATATTTTTTAGAAACAGGTTGTTATCATGTGGGTAGTGGACATACCCTATCGATATGACATTACTCGATATGATTATAGTATGATAAAGAAAATTAGTTGAATTTTGTTTAGCTCTTTGGAATTTGTTCTTAAAATCATTAAGCCAACTATATTTCTTTATCAAGTGGGAGAATTTTGTATATTGAAAGTAATGCCCTATAAATGGAATTGCGTTGACACAAGATTTTTACCTCAAATGCCCAATTAATCATACATGAGCAACCAAAATTATTTGTCTTGATAAAATGGTTTTCTTGTCACATACTATTTGTAATCACCTTGTTGTTGGGACCTACATTAAGGATTTTGTGATAGTCTCTTATAGAATATTGTTGTGTGATAACTCTCTATTGTCATATGTTATTAGTGGACAATTCTTGATAGGACAATATACATAGGAACCCCAAATTTGAAGAGATTACTATACCATATTTTGTATGTTTGCTTATGGTATTTCATATTATAATTTTGTTGAAGCTATATGCTTTAATTTGGGTTTATAGATAAACCTATGTCCATCATAGTTTGCGATGAGAGTTAGAGACTATTTGTTGTATAGGTCCCATATACTTCCGCTGTGTGTAACCAAATCTTATACTCAAGTGTATGTAGATATTGTTTATAATTGTAGCACTTGAGTTTATGTTTTAAGTGAGTAATTGAAAACTTGCAAGTGATCCCATATTCTACTTCTAAATATTAGGGATTTTCTATCTTACTTATGTTTGTAAAGTAAAGGTTACCTTGTTCAGATGATCCTTTTGAGGGTCAATATTCTTCGAGGATTAACATGTGGTTAGCTATGAAACCCTTTTGTAAAGCTTTGTAATTGATAGATGGATTGTATGTTGGGTTCATATTATCGTTTCTAACCACTTCCCTCATTAATCCTACCCTACTCCACTTCTCTTTAATACGTATTTCTTTAAGAGGAAAAATAGTGAATTTTTATTCACATTATTTTACAGAGCTATAATCTCACTATCATTAGAGTATTTCAATTCTAGTGAGCTCTAATGAGAATCCTAATCTTATTTTGGTATATAAAGGATTAGTGGGAGCATATAACCTTTTATTAGTGGTACATTTAATGATCATATGACATATTCTAGAAGGACTTTGTTATTTATTCTTGTCCTTTTGTGTTGAGATACATAAAATCCATTGTATCTTAATAGGCATCTTTAGCAGATGTCAAGGCCATTTTGTTGGGAATTGCACAATTAGTCTTTTGGCATGCAATTATCTTATGCATCTCTTTTACCCAAAACTTCACATTTTGTTTGGTCGAAATTTATAACTATATTGTAAATACAATACTCCTATCGACTATGATTATCTACATTGGTGAGGTGCTTGTGATGATAGTACTCTTATCGAGTACAATTTTGCACCATTGAGGTACTTATAAATTTTATGTTTAGACCATTGATCTCTAAGTGCTTGCTCATTATTGACATTTTGTGGCCACATTAATCTAGAGTATCGTTTCATTTAAGCTAGGTGTCTATGACATCCCAGTAGGAAATTAATGGATTTCCTAATTGTCTTCAGGTTTGCGTAGTCACTTATTTCGTGAAACTTAGATTAATTGAATGTCAAATATTCTAAGAGCATTTGTTGGTTTAGCCCATACGTGATCACTCTTGTTATTGGGCTATCGTGAGCACTTAGATGCATGTGAATTATGTTCTGGCCTTTGCAGCTTTTCAGACTTAAATTGATTATGGTGTTGAAAGAAAACCCTTGTAGATTCACTAACCAAAGACTTAACTATTGGAGCTTTTTAGAATTTTACAGTTCATATGTGTTTGGTTAAGTTTATTTTGATGTTTTGGGTTAGTGGGAGTCTGAAAACACTTTATCATGAGATATGTATATAGTAATATTATTTTAGTAACATATCTCTTATAACATTTTCAGATGCTTGGACCATTTTTATGTAGCATATCTATTAAGCTATGCTATTATGTATACTTTTTTCTTGTGAGAAATATGACTATTTGATGCGCAGGATATGTATCCCTAGGATATTATTTTGTAGCATTAGAGATTTTAGATTTCTTACATTGTTGTTGACATATGATTGAAATTGTCGTTCTAGTCTTGATGATTCCTATTTTGATTATTGGTTAATACTATCCAAGTGGGAGAATGTTAAAATATTTGTTGTGAATTAGTATCAATCAATAATTATCTTTTAGTATCATCAATCGACAATTAAATATAAGATAATTATCATATATATATATTACAGATATTTTGGATGAGATTATGATAAGATTGACCTTGTAATGGGTTAGGTCAATCATTTAGTAGATAGTCCATTGAGAGGTCCCTACCTACTGCTAGGGGATTAAAAACTTGCTATCCCATTAAGCAAATTTACACACTCTCTCTGACACTTAGATTCTCTTAAACAACCCCCTAGAAAGTGGGCAGAAATCCTCCCAAGAGTATTTTAAGGATTTCTTTCGGCAAACAATTCTCATGGAGATGCATGCGAATTCAAGTTAGTATTTGATAACCTCCTAAGTTTCGTCTCTATAATCACATGCTATAATTTGTATCTATATGTGTTGTTTCATAATTTTCCATCAGCCCCTTGATTATTTCCCTTATAAGCATATCCTAACTCTAACCTCTGTCTTCACCATAATACACCATCTACTTAGAAGAATTTGCAGCCTTTGATTGTATTCTTGATCCCAAAATCCTGTTATACTTGAACCATGGCATCCATCAAGACTCTTTTCTCGTTTCTTTTGGTGTTTCTAACACACTCTTCACCCCAACTTGCTTGTTTTTCCAAAATCGTTTCTTTGGCTGCTGCTGCCAGCACAGTTACTGTTCGTGATCAAGCTGCAGCTAAGAACAGTGAAGCAAATGCTCTGTTGAAGTTGAAACACATCTTTGACAACAACATCCAAGCTCTCTTGTCAACATGGAGAGGTACTACAAGTCCATGCAAATGGCAAGGAATTCAGTGTGACAATTCCAAGTCCGTCTCCAGCATAAATCTTGCATATTATGGACTGACAGGTACACTTCACACCCTCAACTTCTCTACTTTCCCTAACCTCCTCAGCCTAAATATCTACAACAACTCCTTTTATGGAACCATTTGTTAGATAAGAATTTAGAACAAACCAAAACAACAAACATAACAGTGATATTTTATGTAGAATCAAAATACATAACACTTCTTATGGCAGTCAATTAGTACAAAAAATAAATATAACAAAAGACAGTTTAGAAAGAGCCTGGGTTGAAGCGCGTTGTGCGCTATCCTTAGTGAGAAAATGCCCCATTGCACTGGTACTTGAAATTGATATTGATGCTCTCCTCTCCCAAGATACGACAACCCGTTAGATCAATCTTGTGCAGAGAAAGATCCTCAAACCAAAGAACACTATGCTCCAAAATATATTTTTAATAGTAGAAGAATTTTATAAAAGTAAAAGAAAGAATTAAAGGAAAGCTGCTGCTGCATTAATTTATTTATTTTTACAAGAATAGCAGAGTATGTTTTTGTGTTGTTTTTTATTCTCAATAGGAACCAACACTATATATACGAAAAGCCATGAGTGCTGCCCACGAAAATCAACCCAACGTGCAGCAACTGATACATGGAGCAGTAACGTTACAAAAGTAACAAACCAAAACTGAAACAATAACGTTCACACAAAAAATTGACCGAGTAAAAAGCTTCCTAAAATATAGGAGTTAAGAATATACGGGGCAGTTTTTATCTTTAGAATAAACTAATTGAGAGAAAGAAAATATATTTAATTTAAATTTTAAATTATAAGGAAAATATTTTCCAACAATCCCCCACTAATTTAAAATTTAAAGAAACAAAACAATATAATAATATAATAATGTAAAAGACTATATATATATATATATATATATATATATATATATATATATATATATATATATATATATATATATAATGGAGCATATGATATTATATTTTCAGTATAAGGAACCTTCCGGGTTTGAGCCTTACACCTAGTGCATGAACTTCCACCTGAGGAAAATGTAGTGACTAGATTGTTTTGAACTACACCCCTTTAACCAAGTTTTAGAACGCAACACAGTATAATATACATGTTCATTTGAGTTCTAATCATTGGGTGCGCGTTACGACCTTGCGCATGTATCTTGTTTCGTGAGTGTCACTTAGAGATTAGCCCATATCTCACAGCAGCGGCCCCACCACCACGCTCACTAGGTGAACCCTCAAAAAGTGATCTATGACTACCACCCCCACAATTAACTGTCGTTGGGTTCATTAAGAGGTATTTAAATATGATATTTTCATAAAAATATGTATACCTCAACCTTATAATCGCAACAGTTTACAGTACACCTTGCCATAGGAATGGGAATCGGAACAACTCCGCAAAAATAATAATTTTGGTGTACTTTAGTCAACAAAACAACTTCGTTGTTACCTGTAACACCCTAAAAATTTACACCCGTTATGTCTGTCATGTGTGAAGTGGTATGTTTTCAATTAAGTATCTGTGGAATTATTTTCATTAAATGAAAATAATTAAAATTGTGTGAATTAGAGTCAAGTACATAACTTATAGCTTTAATTAATTATTTATCTGTTAAATTAATTCTCAGTGTTTGAATAATTAAAGAAATACAATTACTGGTGAAAATGAATTTAGTGAAGATTTAATTAATTAATTAAATATGCTTTAGAAAAATATTAAATAGAATGAGAGTGAATTAAAAATCCTTTTTCTTGTTGATTAAAGACCAGATGACCAAATCCCACATAGACCCAAAATCCTAAAATGGAAAATACCCTAACCCTAGACCTAGTGGGCACATGTGGGCCCAACACAAACAAAACCCTAGCTAAGGACATTGGGGGAATTTTTTTAAAAGTTTCACTTTTCTCTCTCTTGTTTTTTAGGGTTTGCAAGAGAGCTTTTCTCTCATTTCACTTTTCTTCTTCCCTAAGTTTCTTATTTTCTCCTCCTTCTCTCTAAAGTTCAACACCTTCTCTCTAAGATTCAAGTACTCAAATCAAAGTTTCCACCGATTAAATTCGGATATATTGTTGAGAAGGGCAAGGGCTACCCAACAACACCAATTTTTCTTTTTTTGAGTGAGGAACCAAAGAGGTATGGAGGGGTTTCTATTTTCTCTAAGCTATTTCTTGTTTCTCTTTATGTTTTTGGGCTGTTCATGTGATTGTGAGTCTCTTGACATCATGGGTGTCTCAAGAGCATGTGAAACATGTTGAAATGTGTTGTTTGTCAATTGTGAACTGCAGCTGTTTTCATTTTTTCGAAAATATTTTAGTGCATTATTTTGAAATGTAAAGATGTTTTCCTATTTTTTGGCACCTCTGGATATCATGGTATTTTTTTCAGAATTTTATGAACAGTAGAACTATTTTTTGAAAATTATTTTCAAATGTTGTTGATTCTGTAAAAAGGGCTTTTTGAATCTTATAAAACATTTTGGAATATTTTTTTGGAAAACTAGGCTCATGAATTCGATTTATATGTTATGAGGGTCATTCCTGAATTTTTTTAAAGTCAGAAAAATCCGGAAGTATTTTTAGGAAATTAATGTTGTGAAAATTGAAAAACTGGACAGCAGAGTATTTAAATGTATAAAATATCTTTTTATGAGAGTTTTACCTTGAGAAAATTTTTTAACACTATTTGGACTATCTGGACTGTCTATGAAATTTATCAGAATTTTATGAACACTTTTTGTAATTATTTTCATTTTCATATGGAAAACTCTGTTTTGGGGCAATAATGTTTGAGAAATGCAAAAAGGGAATTTTCGGTAGGTATTTGGGACTGAGAAAATTCCATGTGAATTCCAACATGTTGGGGACATTTCCTATAAAGCTGAAAGGAAAACAAAGTTGATTTGATTTTTACCAAAAATGTAGAAGTGCACTTTACATAGCCTGTCCAGTAACCATAAGTAATTCAAAAATAATATTTATGGGTTGAATTTTGGGAGAAAAATTTATATAATGAAATATATGTGATGTATTATGTCTCTATAAAATTTTACGAAAATCTAAGTTAATTTTGTAAGTTAAATAATTTTTGGTATGTGTGCATAGCTATAGGTATATGCATGAAATTTAATTGTGTGATTGTGTAATTGTGCCTAATGTCATTCCTTGGATTTGCTAATGGACATTTCACCTAAAAAGGGAAATTTCTATTGAAAATGTGTGTGCAATGTTGTTTAATGGATTATGTTGCATTATTGAATTATTGTTTGTTAATGATTATTATATTATTAACTGTAAATTGGAGACCGGGAGGAGTGTGATCCTCAGGCAAAGAGTGCTAAAATTTTCTTGTACATGTGACTTGTTTGAAACGTTTTGTGGTTGTGGGGACAAAAGTAATTCATTCTTGTGTGGGAGCAAGTGAACTCCAAATGGAGTACACTTGTAGATACTAGAAAGTACTCTAGTGATTAATGACATTCACTATGTGCAATAGTGAATTAATTATAATTAAAGAGTGGGAATTTAATAATGTTATGAGTTAATAACTAGGAATTTCCTATATGCACAGAGGACATCGAATAATGGACTTAGAAAGAAATCTAGGACCCTTGCATGGATTTGGACAAATTGACTTAAGTAAGCATAAAACGTGAGAGTAGGTGAGGATTTCAATAAAACAAGGTAAGATAGTTAAGATCATGATGTGGGTCATGATTGGATAATGTGCAATATGCACATATGATTGAAAGTTTATAAATTGTGATTGCCCGAATCGTGGTGAGAACCAAAAGGAGGAAGGAACCTCCAGCGCTAAGTCGTGTGAGACGGTTGAACGAATTTGTTCGTGGACAAAGCTTGAATGGACAATTGTGAAAGAGGTTGTGTGGGGGCTTCACTTGTGGTGAGCAATATGCTCATGAGGAATGGGGTCGGAATGTGTGACCACTGTGGTGGTGGAGAGTGGATCTCCGTATGGTATGTCAGGGACACACGTCATGGAAGATCGCCGTTCGGTACCTTTGACAGAGAAGCCACACCAACCTATAAGAAATTAACCCGATGAGAGGGAGTGGTTGATGAGTCAGTCCTCAGAGATTGGATGACCTCACAGAGTGGTACCTGAGGTTTGCTCGCTGACTTGCTGTTTCTTGGGGATCTGGCACCGAGTTTGTGGTCGTGTTTCCACAGTGCCGACTTGGCAATCCCGACAAATACGAGGCACAACCGTGTTGGTGAGAGCCCTGCCATTGTACCGTGGTGAAGGGTGTACTCCTATCAAGTCATCTGACTTAAATTGTGTAAGTCCACTGAGTTCTGGGAGTTGCAGTGGCAGCGGGCCCGAGTTGTGTTGAGATGGTATGATTTAGAGAAATAGTATAATAGATCAGGAACTTCGAGTGGGACTCGTGAGAGCACCTTTGCAATGTAGTTGATTGTTGTATGTTGCTTGAGACCGAAGGTCATTTGTTTGTTAGTTTAGTGGAGGAGAAGGATTCATTCCATACCTTTATTTTTCCAGATACCGATGGCTCAGCGAAGGCCCTCCACGAGGGTATGGGTGGTGACATTTGAGGGTCATTGGACCCACGATGAGGTACTCGATGAGGATCACTTCATGGGCCACGTGCGTTTTAGGGTGGTGTCACTCACGCGCCAGTTTGAACAGCTGACATACTACTACTTCTTTTTGTGGTTTACTCAGCATACTCCACCGTATTATCATCATACTGCGCCGGTGGAGATCGTGAAGCTTTTTTCAGACACTTCTGAGTCGTCATCCTCATCTTCTTCTTATCCGCCATTAGAGGATCCGGAGGAGGATCCCGATCCGATAGAGGACGATCCCATGGACGAGGGCCATGAGATCTCTTCTTAGGGGTCTTGCTAGAGATTCCTCTAACATCTTTTCTCTATGGGTACAGTCTGACATAGGGGTAGGGTTTAAGGATGACTGCTCTGAGTCATAGGTTTTTCCCTTCTTTTGTATTTTGATATGGGTAGGCCTAGATTCAGAAATTTTGTATGTTGTTTCAGTCATCTATTTTCTTATTTTGGTGTATTTACTACTTTGGACTTGGGTTGTACATGATAATGATCCTGTGCGTGAGACATTTCTAACCCTTATTCTCAGAAACTTATATGTATATTTTGGTGGCCACAGAGGCACACATTGTTTATATCTGTTTTACATTGTTATTCCAATGAATGTTTATTTTCGATATAAGGGTTGTGCGACTTTTATAAAATGTGGTTTTGCGTTAAATTATTTTACTACAAGTTGAGTTTGAAAATGTTTTAAATCTACTACTATTTTTGTCTAATTACTTGTCTCTTTCATGTTCCAACGAATGCGAAATTGAACAAAATGATCACGTTTTATTAATGTAAAATAAAATAAATGGATTATATGTAAACCCGGATTTAGGGTGTTACATTACCCGTTGAACTCCATTCATGGGATCGGCAATCACACGGAGACAGGTGTCCATTGTTGTGACTAATTGATGGGCTTTAGTTCCATTCCCCTCGACATGTCAGTCTTTGTTTTAAAAGCAAATTCGCAAGATTTCTTTCAGACCTGCCAAAATAAAGAGAAATAACACCATGAGATATCAAATCTCTAATAGATCATTGTCTTACTTTGAGGTGTCTTCTTTTCTCATTAAAAGGTTGCTAGCAATAACAACTTGGCTATCACAATGCATAAAATAGGATGTATAAGTTTATTCAATGTATTAGAAACACAAGCTAGATACAAGCTTGTTGCAATGAGTTTGAAACACATATAGAAGTATTGCTTTGACCAACTTTTATCATACAACTGCTTTTGAGTACGATGACATATATTGTATCATGCTTCCAACCTGTGGACCCTGCAACACATACTGTGTTTTGAGAGATTTAGCTTGCACCAAATATTACAAAGTCTATCGTAATAATACATCAATTTATCCCATATATTTAAGCATAATACAACCATGCAATTGACGTAGATAAATAATTTAATTAAAGCATAGCTTGAAGCACACGGTTATATCTATTAACAAGTATATTTATCATCTTTTATAATAGTTGAAAGATCCAACTGATAATATAAAAGAACTATTATGATCATATGTTCAAAGAGCATGATAAACTTATATATTAATAAAGTCACCTTCAATTCTATACTTAAGTCAGCTTTATAATCATTCCATAAGTTACAAATTTGTGAGCACATCAAATAAAAAAAAAATATTCATCTATGACTGCTTCATTGTGACTAATAGTCTAATACACATGTAGGAAACATGGACATATTTAAATCTCCCAATAAATTAAATTGAGATAAATTCAGAACCAAAACAATAAGATTAGAAGTCACAAAACAATCCAAAAAAACAAAAAAAAAACCGAACATAATTACAAACTCGAAAGACAAACATTTCATATATATATATATATTCATCATGTATGCATGTACCACTTGGTCCACTTCATGTCTCCCGATTTCAGAAAACATCAATCAAGCTAGTATAATTGTTCTTCTCGGAATGCAAATATATCCTGCTATTAAGTAGCAACAAGAAAGGTTTTTATATCTCTAACACACCCACACACCTATAGATAAGAAACATGGACAAAGTATAGACTCAGTTTACCATGCAGTCATATATATTTATTTATTTAAGGTCTAGAATGATCATTCATGAGTTCCGTTGCTTGGCAGCTCAATTTCAAAAAGATAAGTTTTTCTCTCTAAGATTGTTAGATAAGAATTTAGAACAAACCAAAACAAGAAACATAGCAGTGATATTTTATATAGAATCAAAATACATAACACTTCTTATGACAGTCAATTAGTACAAAAAATAAATATAACAAAAGACAGTTTAGAAAGAGCCTGGGTTGAAACGCGTTGTGCGCTATCCTTAGAGAGAAAATGCCCTACTGCACTAGTACTTGAAATTGATATTGATGCACTCCTCTCCCAAGATACGACAACCCGTTAGATTAATCTTGTGCAGAGAAAGATTCCCAAACCAAAGAACACCATGCTCCAAAATATATTTTTAATAGTAGAAGAATTTTATAAAAGTAAAAGAAAGAATTAAAGGAAAGTTGCTGCAGCATTAATTTATTTATTTTTACAAGAACAACAGAGTATGTTTTTGTGTTGTTTTTTATTCTCAATAGGAACCAACACTCTATATATAGGAAAAGCCATGAGTGCTGCCCAAGAAAATCAACCCAACGTGCAGCAACTGATACATGGAGCAGTAACGTTACAAAAGTAACCAACCAAAACTGAAACAATAACGTTCACAAAAAAAAAAATTGACCAAGTAAAAAGCTTCCTAAAATATAGGAATTAAGAATATACGGGACAGTTTTTATCTTTAGAATCTTTAGAATAAACTAATTGAGAGAAAGAAAATATATTTACTTTAAATTTTAAATAATGAGAAAAATATTTTCCAACACCATTCCCCCACAAATCTGTAACATGTCCAAAGTTCATACATTGAACTTCTCTTCAAATTCATTTCATGGTTCCATCCCCGAAGAAATTTGGACATTAAGGAGTTTACATAGCCTTGATCTTTCCATATGTGATTTAAATGGAACTATCTCTGCTTCCATAGCAAATTTGGCCAATTTATCATATCTTGATTTGGGATGGAACAAGTTTTCTGGTCACATTCCTCCAGAGATTGGGAATATTAACACCCTGGAGTTTGTACGTCTTGGAATAAATCACCTTTTTGGCTCTATTCCCCTGGAAATTGGAAGGTTAACAAACCTTCGATATATTGATCTGTCAGACAACACTCTCTCTGGTGCTATCCCTTCTACAATTGGTAACATGAGCAATTTAAATATATTTGCACTTTCTAATAACTCCCTCTCCGGATCAATCCCTCTTTCCATATGGAACATGACCGGATTATCCTTAATGGCAACAAACTTTTTGGTTCAATCCCTTCTTCCATAGAAAACTTGGCCAATTTGGAACTCCTTGTATTTGATGGAAACCACCTTTCTGGACCGATTCCTTCCACTATTGGTTTTAATAAATTTTCTGGGTCAATTCCTGCCTCTATAGGAAATCTGGTTAATTTGAATTTCCTTAGACTCCAAGGAAACAATCTCTCTGGATCTATTCCAACCACAATTGGAAATTTGAAAAGTCTCTACGTCCTAGAATTGAACACTAACAAACTCAATGGCAGCATTCCGATAGTTATGAATAACATTTCAAACTTGTATGGGCTGGCATTAAACGAGAATGATTTCAGTGGAAATTTGCCACCTCAAATATGTTTTGGTGGGTCACTAGCATTCTTTTCTGCTTTTCACAACCATTTCACGGGTCCAGTGCCAAGAAGCTTAAAGAACTACTCTAGTATTACTAGAGTCAGGCTGGAAGGAAATCAATTGGAAGCAGACGTAGCACAAGATTTTGGTGTATATCCAAATTTGCAATACATTGATTTGAGTGACGACAAGTTTTACGGCCAAATTTGACCAAACTGGGGGAAATGCCCTAACCTTAATACCTTGAAGATATCCAACAATAATATTTCTGGTGGCATACCAATAGAACTTGTTGAGGCAACCAAGCTAGGAAGGCTTCACCTTTCTTCCAACCACTTGAACGGAAAGCTTCCAAAGGAATTAGGGAATATGAAATCGTTAATTGAACTCAAGATTAGCAACAACCATCTTTCTGGAAACATTCCAACAGAAATTGGATCACTGTAAAATCTTGAAGATTTGGATCTTGGAGATAACCAGTTGAGTGGCACAATACCAACAGAAATTGTGGAATTACCCAAGTTACGGAATTTGAATTTGAGCAATAATAAAATAAATGGAATCATTCCCTTTGAGTTTCACCAATTTCAGCCTCTTGAATCTCTTGATCTTAGTGGGAATTTGTTGAGTAGAACAATACCAAGACAGCTTGGAGAGATGATGCAATTGCAATGGTTGAATCTCTCTCGCAATAATCTTTCTGGAAGTATTCCATCCAGTTTTGATGCAATGTCAGGTTTGACTTCAGTCAACATATCATACAACCAGTTGGAAGGGCCACTTCCAAATAATCAAGCCTTTCTTAAGGCTCCAATTGAATCATTGAAAAATAACAAAGGCTTGTGTGGCAACGTCACTGGCTTGATGCTTTACCCAACCAACCGCATTCAAAAGAGGCACAAGGGCATTCTATTAGAATTATTTCTTATCTTGGGTGCTGCTATACTTTTATTGTGTGTGATGGGAGTTTCAATGTATATTCTTTGTCGAAAAGCAAGAAAGAAAGAAACCCATGCTAACGAAAAAGAACAGTCAGAAAAAGCACTGTCTGAAGAAGTGTTTTCCATATGGAGTCATGATGAAAAAATTATGTTAAAAAATATCATTGAAGCTACCAATAATTTCAATGACAAATGTCTCATTGGAGTTGGAGGGAAAGGGTCTGTTTTCAAGGCTGAGTTGCCTTCAGGTCAGGTTTATGCGGTGAAGAAACTTCATTTGGAAACAGATGAAAAGAAGCTGAACTTTAAAGATTTTGTAAATGAAATGCAAGCTTTGACCGAAATCAGGCACCCTAACATTATAAAGCTCTGAGGATTTCCTCACATTCACAGTTCTCGTTTTTTTTAATAAGTTCTTAGAAGGGGTTAGCTTGCATCAAATACTAAGCAATGACACAAAAGCAGCAGCATTTGACTGGGAAAAGAGGGTGAATGTTGTTAAAGGTGTGGCCAATGCTTTATCCTATATGCATCACGATTGCTCACTTCCACTAATTCATCGTGACATATCGAGCAAGAATGTTCTTTTGGATTCACAATATGAAGCTCATCTCTCTGATTTCGGGAGTCGGGACAGCTAAGATTCTAAAGCCTGGTTCACACAACTGGACCACGTTTGCAGGCAGGTTTGGGTATGCAGCTCCAGGTTAGACCCATTTTCCTCATTCTTACTTTCTTAGAAATATAGATAGAAATAATCTCATATTTTGTAATTAATTTACACCACTTTTATATTCAAAATTTTCTTAAACATTGTTTACTTGTAGAGGAATTAGACTAATCCCTAAGCAAAATTGAAGTAAAAAGTGACAGGTGGCAATACAAAATCCATTTAGAAAATATAAGCCAGTGAACTTGTAGCTTATACAAAAAACCAATACATTGGTTTAGTGTAACTTTAAAATTTTCATTAACTGTAGAGCTTGCCCAGACTATGGAAGTGACTGAGAAAAGTGATGTATTCAGTTTTGGAGTACTTTCTCTAGAAATCATCATGGGGAAGCATCCAAGAGATCTAGTTTCTTCTTTGTTATCTCCATCTTCAGCAGCAATAACTTATAATTTGCTACTAATTGATGTGTTAGACCAAAGACCTCCTCAACCTCTAAAATCAATTGTCGGGGATGTAATTTTGGTTGCAAGCATAGCATTTTCTTGCTTGAGTGAAAATCCATGTTCTCGCCCAACCATGTATCAAGTGTCGAAAAAGCTTAAGATGGGAAATCATCACCTTTAGCAGATCAGTTCCCTACTATTACACTTGGACAACTCCTCTAAAGCATTGAACTACTTAAATATTTTGTTTTTCTTGTTTTTTTTCTTGGTACACCATTTATCTTTTATCTTATCTTGTAAGCTTGTCTGTATTGTCATTGTAATATATCATCATGTATAAATTACTAGAGCAGCTAGATTTTCCATTTCAAATGCTAGTGGGATTGGGACTTTGATTTAGGACATTTACTTTTGTGGAAAATCCTTAGTGGAGTGTGACCGTGCCTATGTACGTGTTATTGGTTTGAATAAAAGTAAAGTAAGAATGATTATTGACTTTTTAATTAGTCCCAAAAGAAAAAAAAGAAAAGAAAAAGAACTAATCTATCAATCAACTTATTTACTACTTTTTTGTCACTGGATAATTGATTTAGTGTTAAAATATTGATACAAATTTCTAGAACTTTCTATAAAGTTGTAGTGCAATAATATGTAAATGTCTTGATGAATCTAGATTTTTCTATAAAGCTATAGTAGTCACAATCATGTAATAGAAATGTCATGATAGTTCTTAAGTTAAGAAAATTCTAGAATAATGTAACTCTAGAAATCAATTATCTTGTAAGATCTACAATGTAGTAAAATATATTTAATAGTCCACCAACACATGTAGTAGGTGGTGGAGTGATGCCTATAAATAGGCATGGCAACACATATTGTAATGTGAGTTTGAGTTTGAGATATCAATACAAGCTCCTCCACTATTGTATAAGAGCTACACGGCCACTATACTATTTTCCTTCAAAAAGCTAACTTACTAATCTCTCATAAATTCTAACACAACAACCTACAAACAACTAACCCACCTTTCTATTCCCTTAAAATACTAACAATGGTATCAGAGCTACGTTCGGTCATCTACTGGGCGTAGATATATTACCCAACTATTTCCAAAAAATAATCCTACTATATTCTACATCAATTCTACATTTCCCTTAAACCATGGCCAATACTTCCCAAGCTTCATCTATTCCTGTACCTATTTTCACAGGAGAAAGTTATGATTATTGGAGCATTAAAATGAAGACATTTTTTTGCTCTCAAGATTTATGGGATATTGTAGAAGAAGGATTCATCATTCCTACAGACATTTCTACTCTAACTGCAGCTCAAAAGAAGGAGTTAAAGGAGAATAAGCAGAAAGATTCAAGGGCGCTATTCTTTCTACAACTGGCAGTGGGAGACACAATTTTTCCAAGAATAATGGATGCAACAAGTGCTAAAGATGCGTGGAGTACACTGCAGGAGGAGTTTCAAGGCAGCGTTATGGTACGTGCCATTAAACTTCAAAGTCTAAGACGTGACTTTGAGTTAATAAAAATGAAGGAGTCTGAGATCATAAAAGACTACTATTCTAGGATAAAAGAAATAGTTAGTCAAATGAGAGCATGCGGGGAAAATATTCTTGACAAGAAAATTGTTGAGAAAATTCTAATTTCTATTCCCCATAGATATGATGCAATTGTGACTGCAATAGAGCAAACCAAAGATCTGTCTACTTTATCAGTGACAGAACTTATGGGCTCTCTTGAAGCATATGAGCAAAGATTGAAAAGGCATGATGAAGACTCTGTCGAAAATGCCTTTCAATCAAAGCTCAAATTACGGTCTCAGAATAAAGAAAATGGTGGAAAGAAAAATGTAGAAGTTTCTAGAAACAAAGAGAATTCTAGAAATTTCTCTAAGACCAATGAAGACAAATATCCTCCATGTGGCATCTGCAAAAAGACAAGTCACTTGGAGAAGGATTGTTGGCATCGTGGAAAGCCACAATGTCGCTATTGTAAGAAATTTGGACATGTGGAGAAGAACTGCCGCAACAAAAACAAGCATCAAGCAAATTTTGTTGAAGAGCATGATAATGAGCAACATCTTTTCTATGCTACCCGAGATTCCAATGATGAAACAAGTGGAAACTGGTACTTGGATAGCGGTTGCAGCAATCACATGGCTAATGATAGGAGCATCTTCAAAGAAATTGATGACACCGTCAAAGTGAAAGTTCGACTAGGAAATGGCACCATGGTGGAGTCAAAAGGAAAAGGCACTGTCATGGTGGAGACAAAGAAAGGTACGAGACTCATCAAAGATGTCCTACTAGTTCCTAATCTTAAAGAAAATCTCTTGAGCATTGGCCAAATGATGGAGAAAGGCTATGCTCTACACTTTGATGGAGATACATGCACAATCTATGATAACCATAACAAAAGGCAAGAGATTGCCAAAGTTAAAATGGAGAAGAGAAATAGAAGTTTCCCAATAAGGTTCAAATCCACTACTAATATTGCCATGAAAGTCCAAGTTGATGATTCATGGCTATGGCATCGAAGGTTTGGCCACTTCAACACTCAAGCATTGAAGTTGTTATATCAGAAGAATATGATGAAAGGTCTACCATATCTGAAAGAAAATAATGAAGCTTGTGAAGGATGTCTTCTCGGGAAGCAACATAGATTACCGTTTTCAACTGATAAAGCATGGAGAGCTAAAGACTTGTTGGAGTTGATCCACACTGACATTTGTGGACCGATGAGGACACCGTCACTCAACAACAACAGGTATTTCATTCTTTTCATTGATGACTTTTCTAGAATGACATGGGTTTACTTTCTTAAAGAAAAATCAGAAGTCTTTGGAATATTCAAGAAGTTCAAAGCCTTTGTCGAGAAACAAAGCGGGAAACACGTCAAAGTATTGAGAAGTGATCGAGGCAAAGAGTACAACTCACATGAGTTTGATAAGTTTTGTGAAGATGAAGGCATTGAGCGACAACTTACAGTTGCATATTCTTCGCAACAAAATGGTGTGTCTGAGAGAAAGAATCAGACAGTCATGGAGATGGCTAGATCGATGCTAAAGGAAAAAGGCTTGCCTAATATTTTTTGGGCAGAAGCAGTTTATACTGCAGTCTACATACTCAACAGATGTCCAACTAAGGCAGTCCAAGACAAGACTCCTATTGAAGCATGGAGTGGACGAAAACCATCCGCTAAGCACCTAAGAGTATTTGGCTCTATATGCTACATACATGTTCCAGATCAGAAGAGACATAAGTTAGAAGACAAGACTATACGAGGAATCTTCTTGGGGTATAGTACACAGTCAAAAGGCAACAGAGTCTACAACTTGCAAACGAAAAAGCTCACCATCAGTAAAGATGTTGAGGTTGATGAAAATGCTTCTTGTAATTGGGAAGTAGAAAAAGTTGCAGGAAGCAACATTCCCTTTCTAGTGCAACAACCTCAAGAAGAAGTTCAAGAAGTGACAGAAAAAGCAGGTATGCTTTCGTCACCTCCACAACAAGATTTTTCACCAGAAACTACTCCAAGACGAGTAAGGACTTTGGTGGATATATATGAAACTTGCAACACAGCTATACTGGAACCTAAACGCAATGAAGATTCATCAAAGAAGCAAAGCCAACTAAGGAAAAGTCCAAGGCGAGCACTAAAAGATAAAAGACCAAGAAAAGACCAAGTTGTGGACGTTTCTACGAAGCCACTACAAGTCTGAGCTATGCATGGAGTTTCAGAAATTTGCATCAAGGAGGAGTGTTAAAATATTGATACAAATTTCTAGAACTTTCTATAAAGTTGTAGTGCAATAATATGTAAATGTCTTGATGAATCTAGATTTTTCTATAAAGCTATAGTAGTCACAATCATGTAATAGAAATGTCATGATAGTTCTTAAGTTAAGAAAATTCTAGAATAATGTAACTCTAGAAATCAATTATCTTGTAAGATCTACAATGTAGTAAAATATATTTAATAGTCCACCAACACATGTAGTAGGTGGTGGAGTGATGCCTATAAATAGGCATGGCAACACATATTGTAATGTGAGTTTGAGTTTGAGATATCAATACAAGCTCCTCCACTATTGTATAAGAGCTACACGGCCACTATACTATTTTCCTTCAAAAAGCTAACTTACTAATCTCTCATAAATTCTAACACAACAACCTACAAACAACTAACCCACCTTTCTATTCCCTTAAAATACTAACATTTAGGAAACCTTTTGCTTTTAGATTTCATAGAGAATACAGAAGATTGAATACTGTAGAGTCTCTATTATTTTCTGTCCTTTTTTTTTATTTCTTCTTTTAGGGAAGTTTTCATTTATTAATGCCTTCAACCTTTTTCAAAATATGTTCCTATTCCATTTTCAACTGCATTGGCCTCCTATCAATTTAATGGACAATGTTTTGTGACGTGGGTTATGGCAATGTTTTTAAACTTGGCCTAGTTTCATAGACTCAATTAGAGATTACTGATATATTCAATCAGTGAGTCAATCTCTCTCTATGTACATAATATAGACACATACACTAAAAATTCCTAAATCCATAATAAAATCTAATATATTTGCAGAGAATAAGGTCCAGCAAACAGGTTATTGAGAATACTCAAAACCTTCATCCAATTTATATTTCTATGACAAGTAGTCTTTAGTTCCGTCTGTCAGTGAACACCTATATAAAAGGCTCCCTTGGTTAGATGACATTGAATCTAATTATAAATGTCTTATAAAGTATACTTGTTCACATTCACAACTGCTTGGCAAACCAAATTGCAATACAAGCAAATTAGGGATTCAAAGACAAAACTGAAAAGAAGAAAGGATAAGAAAGAGAATCACTTTCTACCAAATTGCAATACAAGTAAATTAGGGATTCAAAGACAAAACTGAAAAGAAGAAAGGATAAGAAAGAGATTCACTTTCTCCATTTAAAATATATTTTAATTTATTCAATTATAGGGAGAGGATCATAAATTGGAACATAAGCTCTCAACTCTCCAGTGTGCAACCATATTTTCCTTTCATTCTATTTTACTGTATGCAATCACATAAAAAAATATAAAAGCTACTAAAGGGATGCCAAATCAAGAATGCATAGCGAACACACAAAAACAAAGGATCGATGTTTGTTCATATTCATCGAAAAAGGGACTAAGGAGATCAAGTACTTCTGGGATGATCTAGCACTTCTGTCACTAGCGGCACTGGATCAGTGACAGTCACCCATGCATCCTCAACCTTTCTTTATTACCAGAATTGAATTTGAGCATTAGCTTGCTTGAGTGAAAATCCAACAAGTATCTAAGGCATTTGGAACAGGGAAATCACCTTTGGCTAACCAATTATATCCTATGATCAGACTAGGACAACTCTGCTGAATCATTGGAATTAATACTTTAAGTATTTTGCTTCCTTTTTATTCTTGTGTAGAAAGTGGGCAGAAATCCTCTCAAGAGTATTTTAAGGATTTCTTCCGGTAAACAATTCTCATGGAGATGAATGCGAATTCAGGCTAGTATTTGATAACCTCCTAAGTTTTATCGCTATAATCACATTGTATCTATATGTGTTGTTTCATAATTTTCCATCAGCCCCTTGATTATTTCCCTTATAAGCATATCCTAACTCCAACCTCTGTCATCAACATAATACACCATCTACTTAGAAGAATCTGCAGCCTTTGATTGTATTCTTGATCCCAAAATCCTGTTATACTTGAACCATGGTATCCATCAAGACTCTTTTCTCGTTTCTTTCTGTGTTTCTAACACACTCTTCACCCCAACTTGCTTGTTTTTCCAAAACCGTTTCTTTGGCCACTGCTGCCAGCACAGTTACTGTTCGTGATCAAGCTGCAGCTGAGAATAGTGAAGCAAATGCTCATTGAAGTGGAAACACAACTTTGACAATAACAGCCAAGCTCTCTTGTCAACATGGAGAGGTACTACAAGTCCATGCAAATGGCAAGGAATTCAGTGTGACAATTCCAAGTCCGTCTCCAGCATAAATCTTGCATATTATGGACTGACAGGTACACTTCACACCCTTAACTTCTCTGCTTTCCCTAACCTCAGCCTAAATATCTACAGCAACTCCTTTTATGGAACCATTTGTTAGATAAGAATTTAGAACAAACCAAAACAACAAACATAGCAGTGATATTTTATATAAAATCAAAATACATAACACTTCTTATGACAGTCAATTAGTACAATAAATAAATATAACAAAAGACAATTTAGAAAGAGCCTAGGTTGAAGCGCTATCCTTAGAGAGAAAATGCCCCACTGTATTGGTACTTGAAATTGATATTGATGCGCTCCTCTTCCAAGATACGACAACCCGTTAGATCAATCTTATGTAGAGAATGATCCCCGAACCAAAGAACACCATGCTCCAAAATATATTTTTAATAGTAGAAGAATTTTATAAAAGTAAAAGAAAGAATTAAAGGAAAGCTGCTGCTGCATTAATTTATTTATTTTTACAAGAACAGCAGAGTATGTTTTTGTGTTGTTTTTTATTCTCAATAGGAACCAACACTATATATAGGAAAAGCCGTGAGTGCTGCCCACGAAAACCAACCCAACATGCAGCAACTGATACATGGAGCAGTAACGTTACAAAAGTAACAAACCAAAACTGAAACACTAACGTTCACAAAAAAAAAATTGACCAAGTAAAAAGCTTCCTAAAATATGGGAATTAAGAATATACGGGGCAGTTTTTATCTTTAGAATCTTTAGAATAAACTAATTGAGAGAAAGAAAATATATTTACTTTAAATTTTAAATTATGAGGAAAATATTTTCCAACAATCCCCCACTAATTTAAAATTTAAAGAAACAAAACAATATAATAATATAATAATGTAAAAGACTAAAAAAAAATATTTAATGGAGCATATGATATTATATTTTCAATATAAGGAACCTTCCGGATTTGAGCCTTACACCTAGTGCATGAACTTCCACCTGAGAAAAATGTAGTGACTAGATTGTCTTGAACTACACCCCTTTAACCAAGCTTTAGAACACAACACAATATAATATAGGTGTTCATTTGAGTTCTAATCAGTGGGTGCGCGTTACGGCCTTGCGCATGTATCTTGTTTCGTGATGTCACTTAGAGATTAGCCCATATCTCACAGCGGTGGCCCCACCACCACACTCACTAGGTGAACCCTCAAAGAGTGATCTATGATTACCACCCCCACAATTAACTGTCGTTGGGTTCATTAAGAGCTATTTAAATATGATCTTTTCATAAAAATATGTATACCTCAACCTTATAATCACCACAGTTTACAGTACACCTCGCCATATGAATGGGAATTGGAACAGCTATGCAAAAATAATAATTTTGGTGTACTTTAGTCAACAAAACAACTTCATTGTTACCCGTTGAACTCCATTCATGGGTCGCCAATCACACGAAGACGGGTGTCCATTGTTGTGACTAATTGATGGGCTTTAGTCCCATTCCCCTCGATGACTTAAGTATGTACTGACATGTTTGTCTTTGTTTTAAAAGCGAATTCGCAAGATTTCTTTTAGACCTGCCAAAATAAAGAGAAATAACACCATGAGATATCAAATCTCTACTAGACCATTGTCTTACTTTGAGGTGTCTTCTTTTCTCATTAAAAGGTTGCTAGCAATAACAACTTGGCTATCACAATGCATAAAGATAGGATGTATAAGTTTATTCAATGTATTAGAAACACAAGCAACATACAAGCTTGTTGCATTGAGTTTGAAACACATATAGAAGTACTGCTTTGACCAGCTTTTATCATACAACTGCTTTTGAGTACGATGACATATATTGTATCATGCTTCCAACCTGTGGACCCTGCAACACATATTGTGTTTTGAGAGATTTAGCTTGCACCAAATATTACAAAGTCTATCGTAATAATACATCAATTTATCCCACATATTTGAGCATAATACAACCATGCAATTGACATAGATAAATAATTTAATGAAAGCATAGCTTGAAGCACATGTTTATATCTATTAACAAGTATATTTATCGTCTTTTACAATAGTTAAAAGATCCAACTGATAATATAAAAGAACTATTAACATCATATGTTCAAAGAGCATGATAAACTTATATATTAATAAAGTCACCTTCAATTCTATACTTAAGTCAGCTTTATAATCATTCCATAAGTTACAAATTTGTGAGCACATCAAATAAAAAAAAATTCATCTATGACTGCTTCATTGTGACTAATAGTCTAATACACATGTAGGAAACATGGACATATTTAAATCTCCCAATAAATTAAATTGAGATAAATTCATAACCAAAACAATAAGATTAGAAGTCACAAAACAATCCAAAAAACAAAACAAAAAAACTGAACATAATTACAAACTCGAAAGACAAACATTTCATATATATATATATATATATATATATATATATATATATATATATATATATATATATATATATATATATATATATATTTCATCATGTATGCATGTACCACTTGGTCCACTTCATGTCTCCCGATTTCGGAAAACATCAATCAAGCTAGTATTATTGTTCTTCTCGGAATGCAAATATATCCTGCTATTAAGTAGCAACAAGAAAGGTTTTTATATCTCTAACACACCCACTCACCTATAGATAAGAAACATGGACAGAGTATAGACTCAGTTTACCATGCAGTCATATATATTTATTTATTTAAGGTCCAGAATGCTCATTCATGAGTTCCGTTGCTTGGTAGCTAAATTTCAAAAAGATAAGTTTTTCTCTCTAAGATTGTTAGACAAGAATTTAGAACAAACCAAAATAACAAACATAGCAGTGATATTTTATATAGAATCAAAATACATAACACTTCTTATGGCAGTCAATTAGTACAAAAAATAAATATAACAAAAGACAGTTTAGAAAGAGTCTGGGTTGAAGCGCGTCGTGTACTATCCTTAGAGAGAAAACGCCCCATTGCACTGGTACTTGAAATTGATATCGATGCGCTCCTCTCCCAAGATACGACAACTCGTTAGATTAATCTTGTGCAGAGAAAGATCCCCGAACCAAAGAACACCATGCTCCAAAATAAATTTTTAATAGTAGAAGAATTTTATAAAAGTAAAAGAAAGAATTAAAGGAAAGCTACTGCTGCATTAATTTATTTATTTTTACAAGAACAGCAAAGTATGTTTTTGTGTTGTTTTTTATTCTCAATAGGAACCAACACTATATATAGGAAAAGCCATGAGTGCTGCCCACGAAAATCAACCCAACATGCAACAACTGATACATGGAGCAGTAACGTTACAAAAGTAACAAACCAAAACTGAAACAATAACGTTCACAAAAAAAATTGATCAAGTAAAAAGCTTCCTAAAATATAGGAATTAAGAATATACGGGGCAGTTTTTATCTTTAGAATCATTAGAATAAACTAATTGAGAGAAAGAAAATATATTTACTTTAAATTTTAAATAATGAGAAAAATATTTTCCAACACCATTCCCCCACAAATCTGTAACATGTCCAAAGTTCATACATTGAACTTCTCTTCAAATTGATTGCATGGTTCCATCCCCGAAGAAATTTGGACATTAAGGAGTTTACATAGCCTTGATCTTTCCATATGTGATTTAAATGGAACTATCTCTGCTTCCATAGAAAATTTGGCCAATTTATCATATCTTGATTTGGGATGGAACAAGCTTTCTGGTCACATTCCTCCAGAGATTGGGAATATTAACACCCTGGAGTTTGTACGTCTTGGAATAAATCACCTTTTTGGCTCTATTCCCCTGGAAATTGGAAGGTTAACAAACCTTCAATATATTGATCTGTCAGACAACACTCTCTCTGGTGCTATCCCTTCTACAATTGGTAACATGAGCAATTTAAATATATTTGCACTTTCTAATAACTCCCTCTCAGGATCAATCCCTCTTTCCATATGGAACATGACCAGACTATCCTTGCTATTCCTTAATGGCAACAAACTTTTTGGTTCAATCCCTTCTTCCATAGAAAACTTGGTCAATTTGGAACTTCTTGTGTTTGATGGAAACCATCTTTCTGGACCGATTCCTTCCACTATTGGAAACTTGACAAAGCTCACCGATTTATATATGGGGTTTAATAAATTTTCTGGGTCAATTCCTGCCTCTATAGGAAATCTGGTTAATTTGAATTTCCTTAGACTCCAAGGAAACAATCTCTCTGGATCTATTCCAACCACAATTGGAAATTTGAAAAGTCTCTACGTCCTAGAATTGAACACTAACAAACTCAATGGCAGCATTCCGATAGTCATGAATAACATTTCAAACTTGTATGGGCTGGCATTAAACGAGAATGATTTCAGTGGAAATTTGCCACCTCAAATATGTTTTGGTGGGTCACTAGCATTCTTTTCTGCTTTTCACAACCATTTCACGGGTCCAGTGCCAAGAAGCTTAAAGAACTACTCTAGTATTACTAGAGTCAGGCTGGAAGGAAATCAATTGGAAGCAGACGTAGCACAAGATTTTGGTGTATATCCAAATTTGCAATACATTGATTTGAGTGACAACAAGTTTTACGGCCAAATTTGACCAAACTGGGGGAAATGCCCTAACCTTAATACCTTGAAGATATCCAACAATAATATTTCTGGTGGCATACCAATAGAACTTGTTGAGGCAACCAAGCTAGGAAGGCTTCACCTTTCTTCCAACCACTTGAACGGAAAGCTTCCAAAGGAATTAGGGAATATGAAATCGTTAATTGAACTCAAGATTAGCAACAACCATCTTTCTGGAAACATTCCAACAGAAATTGGATCACTGTAAAATCTTGAAGATTTGGATCTTGGAGATAACCAGTTGAGTGGCACAATACCAACAGAAATTGTGGAATTACCCAAGTTACGGAATTTGAATTTGAGCAATAATAAAATAAATGGAATCATTCCCTTTGAGTTTCACCAATTTCAGCCTCTTGAATCTCTTGATCTTAGTGGGAATTTGTTGAGTAGAACAATACCAAGACAGCTTGGAGAGATGATGCAATTGCAATGGTTGAATCTCTCTCGCAATAATCTTTCTGGAAGTATTCCATCCAGTTTTGATGCAATGTCAGGTTTGACTTCAGTCAACATATCATACAACCAGTTGGAAGGGCCACTTCCAAATAATCAAGCCTTTCTTAAGGCTCCAATTGAATCATTGAAAAATAACAAAGGCTTGTGTGGCAACGTCACTGGCTTGATGCTTTACCCAACCAACCGCATTCAAAAGAGGCACAAGGGCATTCTATTAGAATTATTTCTTATCTTGGGTGCTGCTATACTTTTATTGTGTGTGATGGGAGTTTCAATGTATATTCTTTGTCGAAAAGCAAGAAAGAAAGAAACCCATGCTAACGAAAAAGAACAGTCAGAAAAAGCACTGTCTGAAGAAGTGTTTTCCATATGGAGTCATGATGAAAAAATTATGTTAAAAAATATCATTGAAGCTACCAATAATTTCAATGACAAATGTCTCATTGGAGTTGGAGGGAAAGGGTCTGTTTTCAAGGCTGAGTTGCCTTCAGGTCAGGTTTATGCGGTGAAGAAACTTCATTTGGAAACAGATGAAAAGAAGCTGAACTTTAAAGATTTTGTAAATGAAATGCAAGCTTTGACCGAAATCAGGCACCCTAACATTATAAAGCTCTGAGGATTTCCTCACATTCACAGTTCTCGTTTTTTTTAATAAGTTCTTAGAAGGGGTTAGCTTGCATCAAATACTAAGCAATGACACAAAAGCAGCAGCATTTGACTGGGAAAAGAGGGTGAATGTTGTTAAAGGTGTGGCCAATGCTTTATCCTATATGCATCACGATTGCTCACTTCCAATAATTCATCGTGACATATCGAGCAATAATGTTCTTTTGGATTCACAATATGAAGCTCATCTCTCTGATATCGGGACAACTAAGATTCTAAAGCCTGGTTCACACAATTGGACCACGTTTGCAGGTAGGTTTGGGTATGCAGCTCCAGGTTAGACCCCTTTTCCTCATTCTTACTTTCTTAGAAATATAGATAGAAATAATCTCATATTTTGCAATTAATTTACACCACTTTTATATTCAATTTTTTATTAAACATTGTTTACTTGTAGAGGAATTATTAGACTAATCCCTAAGCAAAATTGAAGTAAAAAGTGACAGGTGCCAATACAAAATCCATTTAGAAAATATGTCAGTGAACTTGTAGCTTATACAAAAACCTATACATTGGTTTAGTGTAACTTCAAAATTTTCATTCACTGTAGAGCTTGCCCAGACTATGGAAATGACTGAGAAAAGTGATGTATTTAGTTTTAGAGTACTTTCTCTAGAAATCATCATGGGGAAGCAACCAAGAGATCTCGTTTCTTCTTTGTTATCTCCATCTTCAGCAACAATTGTTGTATTTTTTGAGTTTTGGAGAGTATTACAAAAGGCAAAGTCCCACATTGCCTAGGATAGCTTTGCCTCACTAGTTTATATATCCTTTTGTGTTTATAACTTCCAAAGAGGCTAGTAAGAGGTGGAAGTCTCGCGCGCATGAGTTTGGGCCTCATGGGCCTTTCGTAGTGCAAATCCGTTGATTTGCCCCCCCTGCGCGTGCAAGAATGGGCTCTGTACTGTTTTTACACTGTGATTTAATAAAATTATTTATTTTCGGTTTAAGTTTATTTAAATTTAAAGCTTATCCGAAAATCATGTTTTTTCATGTTACCGTTTTATTGAGTTATGTGGTTACGGAAAATAAGGAATTTTATTTTGTGACCGTTTTCTGATCCGTTTATGAACGTTTTAATATGTACGATCGTATCTGTTTTTTACCGTTTTATCTGTACGATCGTATCAGTTTATGACCGTTTTAAATTTACGATCGTATCTGTTTTTTACCGTTTGAAGATATTATCGTATATTTAGTTTAACGTTCATTTTATTAACGTTTTAATTTTTACGCTTTTAAATACCCATTCGTGCTACACGTTTGGGGAGTACCAAAACTACACCCTCTTCGTCTTTTCTTCCTCTTCTGTTCCTGGGTTAAACTTTTTCTTGCCAGTTCTGTGCCTCAGTGCATTCTGAGAAGTGTGTTTCGACTAAAAGTGGCTACAACAATAACTTATAATTTGCTACTAATTGATGTGTTAGATCAAAGGCCTCTTGAACATCTAAAATCAATTGTCGGGGATGTCATTTTGGTTGCAAGCATAGCATTTTCTTGCTTGAGTGAAAATCCATGTTCTCGTCCAACCATGTATCAAGTGTTGAAAAAGCTTAAGATGGGGGAAATCATCACCTTTAGCAGATCAGTTCCCTAGTATTACACTTGGACAACTCCTCTAAAGCATTGAACTACTTAAATATTTTGTTTTTCTTGTTTTTTTCTTTGTACACCATTTATCCTTTATCTTATGTTGTAAGCTTGTCTGTATTGTCATTGTAATATATCATCATGTATAAATTACTAGAGCAGCTAGATTTTCCATTTCAAATGCTAGTGGGATTGGGACTTTGATTTAGGACATTTACTTTTGTGGAAAATCCTTAGTGGAGTGTGACCATGCCTATGTACGTGTTATTGGTTTGAATAAAAGTAAAGTAAGAATGATTATTGACTTTTTAACTAGTCCCAAAAGAAAAAAAAAAAAAAAAAGAAAAAGAACTAATCTATCAATCAACTTATTTACTACTTTTCTGTCACTAGCGGCACTGGATGAGTCACCCATGCATCCTCAACCTTTCTTTATTACCAGAATTGAATTTGAGCATTAGCTTGCTTGAGTGAAAATCCAACAAGTATCTAAGGCATTTGGAACAGGGAGGAAATCACCTTTGGCTAACCAATTATATCCTATGATCAGACTAGGACAACTCTGCTGAATCATTGGAATTAATACTTAAGTATTTTGTTTCCTTTTTATTCTTGTGTATCCCATCCTTCTTTCTCTTGTAAGCTTACATGCTTTCATTTGTTCAATGTATACATCATGTACAATTTGAAAATATTAATTTGGTCAGGTAAAGTTTACGATATAAAAATAAAGCAAAATAAAATGAAAATAATGAAAAAAAGGAGAAAATCTGTAAGTAACAATAGTTGAGTTAAAAGAGAATAATTGGATAAAACTTACACCCCGCTTGGATCACATACAAATTTTGGGTCCAAAACAAAAGCCCAATAATTAGACATCTCACATGATCTCATCCCCGTACTTAATTCATCATTTTTATTCTCATTATTAACCCCAAAGTATATTCAGCTCGGAACGTTAAAGTCACAAGTTAGGGAAAAGTTAAATTTGTAGCTTGTGATTTTAGACTTATCAAAGGGAAACCCAACATATATACACTCTCAAGTCACAATTAATTTGCAAGTGTTGTCCGTTGCTCATACATTTGAAGAGAAAGATGGCATGAAGGAAGGACTTGCTCTCGAACATTATATAGAATTATAATACAGTGATAGCCATATAACCAATCAGGGATATAAAATAACCAAGGAACAGATATTGAGAGAGAACACACAATACAGATACAGTGATAGCCATATAATCAATCGGGGATAAAATAACCAAGGAACAGTCATATCATAACGATCATGATATATGACTGTTCCTAACATATGCACGCATGCACACATAACAATCCTAACATAACCAACTCGATGGGGAATTTTCATTTGCGCCTAACAGTAATAGGACTCCTTACTATATGCTTTCCGTTTGTCCAACGCAATTCCCCGAATTGATAATGTCCCCGCTTAGTTACGCTCCTTGCCTGCACAATAACTTTGAATGTCTTCTTTTCACCAATTCTCTTGAAACTCAACAAATTTGGCACAACGGCAACGCTATATCCAGATAATTGGGCTTTTGCAATGTATGTGCTTGGTGGCCCAACATTTGTGACTGTGCGAGTAATGGTTACGGGTTTTAACCCAAGATTTGGCAATGTGATTGAAGGGTAGTTCAAATCTGTTATGCTGTGAGATCCCGAACAAATGAATGTCCTATTGAAATTGAGTGCGGAAATGAGTTGTTGGTCATATCCGGAAGCACATAAGAAGTTCAAGTAATCAGTGAGGCTTAGATCATAAACAAGCCCAGGATCTATCGCGAGGTTGGGTTGAACTTGCCCTGAACCATAAGCAAAGGGAGTTGCCAGTGTTTTATCAAACGCATCCTGTATTGGCTTGTTTGTGTTGTCACGTGTGGTTGCTGCAAGGATTTATGCTCAATCAAGTTAGTATTTAGGAATTTCGGCAGAAAAGAAAATAGACATGCATGTGTTAATACGAGTAAAACTCACACATACATATGTGGAGTTACTCTACTCGGGTAATAACATTTAGGGTAATTTACACTATAACCACATGTGAAGTTTCCAGAAATTACATAAATACTTCTGCTTTAGTAACCCTCCCTTGTAGGGGGTGTTAGTGTAGGAATGGAAAAAAGTGGTGTTGTAATTTGCAAAAAGTTTAAGGAGTATCAATGTAATTTGCTCTAACATTTAAATACACTAGAAAGTGAGAAAAATAAATACAAAAAATTAAATATAAGAGTTAATTTGTATTCATTGTTGGTGTAAAAAATTTATACTATTAACAAAATAAAAATCATAGTAGGTATAATTTTTAAAGTTGTTATTACTTATTAAAGACAACAAATTTACCATATATAATAATTTGTGGTTTAATAATAATGGTAAAACTCTTTATATTATCAATGCATACATTATTTACTCTAAATATAAATCATTATATAATAGAATATGATTTTTATCGACCAAATAATTGAATTTTGATTATATATTATTTTAATTATTTGTGTCAAATTTTGTCAATATTAAATACTCATAAGAAAATAAGGGTTCTCTTATTTCATATATTATAAAAGAACATATTATATTAATTTTGATGTATATTAACTAAATATTAAATAATTTTATATTAAAATGAAATTTTATAGATATAATTTACTCTCCTTTATTTCATATTATTTGTGGTTCAAGATTAATATACACATTTAAAAATAACTGATTAATTGTAGCAATTATCATCATAAAATAATTTTATTTGATTAAAATATCTTATTTTATAAATAATTAACTATTTTTGTACACTTATTGCTATACAACTATGGATGTACTTTTTGTTTCTTGCACTACCTATTAGAATTTGACTTTAAGTCTAACTCAACCCTAAAAATAAGGTCAATCTTGACGGGACCGGCTCAAGAATAAAACAACTAAAGCTTAAGCTTTAGGCCCACTAACAAAAAAATTATTTACCATTAGTTTTTATAAAACAACAAGTGTAACGTTGTAGTTTTTCCTAATTGTATGATTAAGTGTTTGATTTATAATAAAAGAGAAAATTAAATTTAAATTATGTTAATTGATATAATAATTAACTTAAGTTCTATGTTTTATCATATGTTAAAGTGTGAATGTTGGATTTTCATGTATGGTTGGATTTAGAGTGTGTGTTGTTAGATGGTTGGGAATTTTACGTGAGTTTCATGAGTTTTCGGGAAGAAAAAAAATAAGAGAAGGGTCTGTCTTTAGAGGAAACAAAGGTGTTACTAGCAAAATTCCATGCAAATCTTAAAATTTAAACGTGACAAGCTTCACGTTTCTTCCATTCTTCTTCTTTCTTCTTCCTTCCTCCCGAAGTGTCTTCTTTCCCTTGCATGGAAGTTTGATTCTTATATCTTGTTGAAGCTTGATTTCTTTTTCTCTAAAGTCTCCTTAGTTGATTTCTAGTTGGTAAGTTCAATTCTTGATCTCTTAGTTTCTTTCTCAACTCCCACCAAGAACTTGAGAAATGGGTTTCAAGTTGAATCTTGGCTGGTGGGTAAAATTTTGATTGAAGCTTATTTTGGAATTGATTTAGGTGTCCTCTAGTTGATTTCATAGCCAAAGTTGGGTAGAAAACATTCTTGAATCACCAAGTCTCCTCCCTAACTTCTTCTTCAAGGTTTTGAGTCAAGAACTCTAGGTAAAGGAAGCTTTAATATGATTGAATGCGTATTTGTATATTTTATGCTTGGAATGTTGTTTTTGAGTGTGGAATGATGTATATATGTTATGTTTGATGTAAAATTTGATTTGGAATGAATTTGGTAGCCATTGAGAGGTTTTAAGCATGTTTTTGAGGTCCTACAATCCTGTTTCGCTTAAGAACAGAGTAGTTCTCGCTTAAGCGAAACAGGGGACAAAGAGCATTTTTGGTCAGGAAGGTGTCCTAGCTTAAGCGCCAAAATTCCAAGCTTAAGCGAGGCCTAGCTTAAGCGAGAAAAATGCTAGCTGAAGCGTGGAACCCTGGAAGTGAGTAAATAATTTCTGAAATTCTAGCTTAAGCGAGAGTAAGGTGGCGCTTAAGCGAGAATTCATTTTCTACACTATAAAATGGCTTTCAAATTTATTTCAAATTGAATTATTGCTATGGTATGGATGTGATGGAGATGTCCACAAAAGTTCTAGAACTATGTTAGGAAATTCACATTTTTGTTAAAATTTTGGTGTTGTGTTGTGAGTAAGGATTCAAGGTGAGAGAATACCTTACTTGAGAGTATTTGGTGTTGTGTTGTGAGTAAGGATTCAAGGTGTGAGAATGCCTTACTTGAGCTTATTGAACTGCTGGATGGATTCATAAGCATGATTTGAGAAAAATGGTGAATTTATAACATAGAGGGAACTTGTGGAAATCAAAGTTGTTTGGCTTGTTACATGACATTGCATATGGGTAGGCACGTAAGTTGAGGGTGCTAGGTAGGCTCTCAACCTAGTGCTGGAGATTTTCGTGGTGGCCAACGGAGGGCCTATAGAATAGTCAAGTGGGCGAATCCCTATAGATGTAAGGTTTTGCAAGCCTTACAGAGATAAGTCAATACCCACACTTGTCTATATTCAATTACATCCACACTTCCTCCACAGGGTAGCTCAAGGGACTCCCTGAATGGTCAAAGATGAGACTATGGTAGGGGATGGGGCCTATGAGGACCACCCAAAAAGTTATAGAAATCTCCATGGAGTTGAGTCAACATGACATTTCATAATAAAATGGCATATGAGATTGATGTGTGTGTTATTGTATGAAGTTATCTGATTTGCTATTGATTAATTCTGATTTTCCTTTAAGTAAATCTTATACCCTTGTATATCTATGATCTTTTTATAAATAAGCTTACCCTTGCTTTTTGTGTTTGTATTTGTATTGTATTACTGCAATGATCATGTGGTTGGCACGGGAGCAGATAGTGGTGATGTTGCAGGATCTCAGATCGCTCGTGACTGAAGCGGATGTGTATGTTGAAGATGGGATGAGATCCCTACTTTTGTATATGTTCTCATATATATGTATATAATATGGGGACCAGCTTAGGATATATGTATAAATGTTAGGTTATTGTAAACGTCCTCTACAAGAGGATTATTTTTGGTATTGTATGTATATGTATATTTGAGTTTTGTAAAGCCATACCTTATACTCTTATGATATGATGATGTACATATATATGTGTGTTAAATATGAAAAAATTTATAGGTAGTTTCATATGATAATATTTAATACAAGGTTTTAGTATAACAAATCTGTAACGAAGTTGGGACGTTACAACAAAGCCTTATATGTTGACAAAAAGTTCACGTATATTGGCAAAAAAGGCCTACTATATAACTATCTCATTTAAAGTAAAATATTTCTCTAAAAATTTGCTTTAGGCCTCACTCAACATTAGGCCGGCCTTGAATCTTGACATTTTATATGCATGTTATGAAACAATAAAATAAGGTCCTCACCTATATAAGTATTCTAAAATGTAAATATATAGTACATAAAAAAGTAATTTCCTTAAAAATGACATGTTTTTATTAATTAAGCAAATAATATAGTTTTAACAAATCTCAAAAATAAAAAAATGCATCACATTTTCCATTCAATTTACTCCTATATTATTGTCCCATCAAATATATTGTTTTAGTTTAAATTTTACATATATTTTTGCTCTTTATTAATATACCAACTTTAAGCCTGCACAAGATGAACACTTGTTTTTATATAATTATAGTTATAATTATAATAAATAAATATCTTTAAAATTTAAATTACATAATTATTAAAGTTCATAATAAATTAAATAAATATTTTTAAATATAAATTATATTTTAGATTTATAATAAATAATTTATCATATTTTAATTTATATATTGAAAATGAGACATAATAAAAGATAAAGATTTTTCTCACATATATATTTCATTTGGAAAATGCTGTTTGTTAAATGGATTTCATTATAACCACATGAGAGTTGATTTCCGTAAAATCCCATATCACATGCTTTTCAAATCTTTTAATCAATATTTATTTTAAAAAATGACAACCATCCATTTTACATTTCGTGCAATTCATGTGATTTTACTTTCATAATAAATAGCATAACTCAATATGATGTGAAATATTTAACACACTCCTTGCCGTGAATTGGACAATGTGTTTGATAATAATTCCATAACAAGTAACCCAATAAGCTCAACAAGAATTAAGAAAGACTTATTATACTTAGAATTTAGACTTATTACCATTTTTAGAATTTAGACTTAAGCTTAACTCAACCATAAAAACTAACTTGAGAGGTGAGGATCTCGCTTGTATACTTTATTTTTTACCATGTTACTAGTTGACAAGAGTATTACGAAAAGAAAAAAAAAAAAAAAAAAGGTAATACTTTCTTCGTATTTAAGTGTCAAATAATTTGTATGTGTGAGAGAGAAGCACCTGTGGTCATAATTGCTGATTTAATAGCTGCTGGACTCCAATCAGGATGAAGTGTTTTGAGAAGTCCAGCAATACCAGCAACATGAGGGCTAGACATAGAAGTTCCTTGCAATACATTGAATTTAAACCCACTGCGTTTGTCTGTTAGCAAGTTCGATGCACTTGCCTTTTCTGAATAGGCAGCAAGTATGTTCACACCAGGCGCAGTTACATCAGGCTGAAACCAAAAATAAAATAAAAGGTCTCATCGAAAAATATATAGAGAGAGAGTAATATAGTTGATATATATAAAGCCCAATATTAATGTGGATATGCACCACCACCACCTTGAGTATTGATGGCTGAATTTGATTGGGTCCTCTAGATGAGAATGAAGCCATAACTGGAGCTGGCTTTCTTCCAAATAATGTTCTTGCTGGGGACATTTTTATTGTACCAGCGGGCCTTGTATTTACATGTTCCACAGAAATGGTCGCCAGAGAGGGCAAAACATGAGGCTCAGCAAGAAGTGTATTCCCATTTTGCTTTTGATTGCCCAAAATCATTCCCTTTGCTCCTGCAGATAGAGCTTCCTGACCCTCAGAAACTGATTTTATTTTTCCTTCACGCATGCATGCCACTATTTTCCCATTTACTTTTGTAGGATCAAGTGTTCCAGGCCTACAAAGTTGACTGCAGGAATATACATATAAAGAAGAAGGTAAGATTCAAGAAACAGTCATTTTGCAGACAAGGTGTTTTGAAGCAAAAGCTAGAGAGATTTTGTACTCACGTGTCTCGAAATGTCGCATTAGAAAGTTTAGCATCGGTGGAGAGGATCAGAGAAAAGGCCTGATTGGGTGGCAAATCTACAAAAAGACTGGCTCCCTGGGTAATAGAAATATATATACAACTATTTCAACACCAAGCTTACGTTTGGATGCCAACAAAGAATAGGAAAAATGAAAATTAATAAATAGAAAATTAAATAAGTGAATTTTGAAATTATTTAGAGTATATTTGATTTCTATTTTCAAAAATTAATTTTAATTTCCAAAATTTTTTTTTTTAATTCGAATTAAACTCAAGTCCAAAGACTTCACTGTTAGTGGTTAATTCCGATTTTCTATATCAGTCAATGGGCCTATAGGTTTATTAGAGCCCAACTGTTCCGGAGTGTGACAGTTAGTGTTAGTTCCTATTAGATAAGGGACTTGGACCAAGTGTATTAAAATCATGTGTGTATATGTGTTACAGTAATGTGAAGTATTCTATTTTTGATGCATAATGTGCAGTATTCTATTGATTCTTCAACTCTAAAACTTTTTAAAGTGAGTGTGTGAGACAGAGTGTTCTTGCACTAACATTTATAACATCTCATGTATACTGTTTAACCAACTAAGTTAGACTCCTTTAATTTCAAAATACAATTAAATAAGGTTGTTCTTGATGGAGTGCAGTGCAAGACACAAAACAGGTGAAATAGAAAGAGAGGTTGTAAGCTATAAAAACAGAACAAGAAAATGTGAAAATATATCTTAATCCTTTCTGTTTTTTGGTTTTTAAAACACTTAATTTGAAAACAATTTTCAAAACATAATAGATTTTAGATGAGAAATTAAATATCAAACAGTGTGAAAATTAAGCATGAAGGGTGATACCATGATTTGTTGATTGTTGCTAACAATGGTTAAAGTACTGCTAAAATCCCTATCTATTGTGCTAGCAGCAATTGTGAAGACCCAAGGAGCCACATTGGCAACAGTTCCAGGCGTTGGTCCATCATTGCCTGCAGAGGCAACTAAAATTATGCTTCTAGCAATTGCATGGAATGCCCCAATGGAAACCTCATCTGTGAATATATCTTCAGGAGTGACAACGTGAAAGCCACCAATAGAAAGATTGATGACATCAACACCATCGTCTATGGCTTGGTCAATAGCAGCCAACACATCCGCACCAAAACAACTGACTGGATCAGTTAGAGACCAGCACACTTTGTAAGCAGCAACTCGAGCTTTGGGGGACCCACCCTTTGCAGTGCCATTGCCAACAGCAAATACACTCGCGCCTGGGACAAAATTGCCCCCAGCGGTTGATAGAGTATGGGTACCATGCCCCACAAAGTCACGTGCTGTGTATTGCGATGGTCTAAGTTGGCCATTATATGCCTCGAAAGCTTTGCTAAAGAATCTTGCTCCAATCAGCTTCCTGTTTACACCGACAAAAGGCAAATAGACGGATGAAGGAATCTTCAATCTTGGTGGAATGATAGAAAGTATATGTCTTGCGATATACATATACCATAAGTGTAACGGATATCAAACATATCCGATATGATAATATGATTATTCTAAAAATATATAAAATCTGTTATATATATAATTACAATTTTGTAAATTCAAATTAAAAATATATTTCTTGAACACTATTAAAAGAACTATAATCATTGTCATCACTACGAATATTAATGTCAATTTTTTTTTGAAATCATTTATAAAGAGGATAATTTTCATTTTTGGTTCATCAAGGAACATGCTTCTATATATATTATGTACATTTTTCTGTCTCATACGTAGCTGTATAATTGATTTTCATAACTTTTTTTTAAAGGCTTTGATACTTCACGAATGTGTAAAGGTGAATCCCTTAATACTACTAAAATATTTATGAGAAAAATAATGTTTGGAGAAAAGGAAGAAACTCTGAAGATGATTTTAGATTTGGAGAAGCATTAATCTAGTTGCAGGTGATTTTAGATTTTTCTTTTATATCACGTATGCACATGTCTGGAGTGACAAAAGGAAGAAGCTCGGAAGATAGTTAAATTGGGAGATTATTCAATAACTCAAGCTGAACAGAATTGCCATCAATAAAGAATACATATGAAAAAAAAAAAACTGAACCCTGAGCTTTTTTTTTTTTTTTAATCTTAATTTGTCTACAATGCCTGGGTTCACATACATCATTATTGAGTCTGATTCTTCGACAGCTATATTAACCTTATTCATAGAGGTTGCTCACCAAGACGTAAGTACTTAGGATTCGTCACCTTTGGATGGGGTCATTAATTAGTTGGGTCCATGTTCTCAGGAAACTGACCAAGCTTAAGATTATCTAGCTGAATATAATTTTAATTTGTCTTTACATACCTTAGCTTCTCACGTATTCCATTTTGCTCATGACATTATTAGTCTAGACATTTTAGCTAACCAATCCAACTTGGCTTTTCCTGCACAGATTCTTTTTTGTATTTTCCTTCTTTTTTTTTTCACCAAAAACGAAGGATAGCTAGGCCTAAAAACCGTGTCTTTATTGGTATTAATGATTATGTAACATTGTTATTGTTAGTTTTGAATTATGTTAATGTGTAATTAAGTACAAAGTATTTACCATTGATAAAAAAAAAATGTTTACTTTTTTTTATGTCAAAACAAAGAGATGTACAAGTCGTTAGTTCAAGTGATATTGAAAAGTCAAGACCTTGAATTGAGTTTTATGGATAGAAATAATGTGATTGGGATGGAAGACTCTACGATGGTTAGTTAGGTTCTTCGACAAAGATTAATTTTGATAAACACTACGTACCAATAACATCGTAATAAAAAAACCAAAAAGATGTTTTTTTTTTTAACTTCTGACTTTTACTCGAATAAATGTAAACTATGAGTCTGTCTATTTGGATACAAAGTTAGAAGAGATTTTGAAAGTTTTTTTACTAAAAAAAAATTCTATATTTTCGATAGAGAATCTCTCAAAAGATCTTCTAACTTTTATGCAAACAGACCCTATGTATTATTATGCATTGGACAAACATCGAAGAATATTAAGTGAAAAATAACCTGTTGCATGGATTTCTCTTGGAGCCCCGGAGTCTGTTAATTTGACAAACGTTACCCCCGCGCCATTTTGATGGGATGGGACCAAATCCTTTATCATTGAAGCTCTGGGATTCAGGCCAAATACCTATCAAGGGCGAAATCAGGATTAAAGAACGGGGATTTGTTATTTTACATTAAAACACAATACTTAACTTTAGTTTTATCATACTTAACTTCGGAGCAGCAACCAGATACGAGAGACTTACGTACACTTTATACATCATATCTTAAATCAGAGTAATAATAAACTTATAGTAACTTTTTATAACACTTTCTATAAACTTTTTTATTCTTTTTACTCCCTCTATTTCAAAATGATTGATATTTAATATTTTTTTATACAGATTTAAAAAAAGTATTCTAAGAAAATAGTATTTATTAGAGGATAATTTTACTAAAATATTCTTATTTTCTTTCTTAATTTTAATAAAATGTATTCTTAAGTTTTTTAAGACAATAATATTTATTAGAAGGCAAATTTGGAATAAATATTTGAATATCTCATGAAAAACTGGAACATCAATCAATTTGAAATTTTTTTCAAAGACTAAAACTGTAATCATTTTGAGATAGATAGAGTATCACATGATTTATCTTAACTAACATTTATCTCTTTCTTCATTCTATCTCTATTAAATTATACAAGGAGTCAAAGTCAAAAGGTCAAGGTTTGAAGTTTTGGATGTTGCGGAGGCTAGGGGTGTTCAAAAACCGGTTCGGTAAAAAAACCGAACCGAACCGAACCGTTTTAATAGGTTCAGTTTTTAAATCTATATTTGCGAATTGATTTGTCGAACCGGTTCGGAACCGAATTGTTTTTAAAGAACCGGTTCAGTTTTGAACCGATTTCGAACTGGTTCCGAACCGCTTCTGAACTAGTTTCGAATTGGTTTTAAATAAGAAAGAAAAATAGTTCGGTTATTAAGTGAACCGAATTGGTTTACAAAAACAATTCGGTTCGAACCGAACTTGTTTTGAAAACCAATTCGGTTCATTTTAAAGAAACCGGTTCTACTCCAAACCGGTTCGGTTCAGGTTCGGTTCAAACCGGTTTTTTTGCACACCCCTAGTGGAGGCTGATGGTTTTTATGGGGGGTGGGGGGGAGGAGTGAAGATTACTGGCCCTACTGAGACAAGCCCAAAACTAAGGAAGGGTAATAATGTAGATACAGGAGGGGAAAAAGGTCGTTCTGGACCAATGATGAAAAAAGGAGTTGGTAATAAAGTGGCCCAAGGAAAGCCCAGTTCTAAAGTAGGGCCAGTCAAAGTTACAAAAAGGGTTGTTGCAGGGACAGTGAGATAGCTAAGAAAGGGAAGAAAGCACTCAATACTTCAAAGAACAAAGAGAAGGTGTGTGGGAGTGACCAAAAGAAGGTTGATGAGATGGAAGTTTTAAGAATGATTAATTATCTCCAAAATTCGAATGTTGGATTTGTTTTTGTGAATGATTATTTGAAGTAAGGGATGGAGGTGCATGCGGTACTACCAAATGAGGAAACTATTCGTTTTGTCCAACAGCAGAAGAAAGGGGTTATTCCAGGAGGTTCCACATCTGTACCACCAGACTCTAAGGTGGTTTTAGGCGTGTCTAATGGGTTGCAAGAGGAAGTTTCAGAAATGGAAATTGAGAATGGAGCTGCAGGTCAGCTGAGCCAGTCGGGGTCTGTAGAGGCTCAAATCTCCAATCTTTCCCAACGAATATTATTACTTGGAATTGTAGAGGAACTTCTAATAAAGGTTTTATAGGCCTTATCAAAGATATTAGAAGGGATGCTTCCGATTCTTTTATTTGTCTTCTGGAAACTCGCTCGAGTGGATAGGAGGCAAAAAATACTATTAAGAAATTAGGATTGGATGGCCCTTTTATTGAGGAGGCGTCTGGGCACTCTGGACGAATTTAGTGCTTGTGGGATTCTAGTCTTTGGAGTATCCAAATTCTTGAGAGCTCTAGACAGTTTGTGCATATGAAGGTTAGATGGAAACGCTCTTCTGAGTGGCTTTAAACTTTTGTTTATGGAAGTCCTTATTTGCAACTTCGTCAAGGGTTATGGGATGATCTTAGTAGATTGGCAGTTGATATTAGGGCTGTTCAAAAAATCCAATTATATAAAACCAATTCATAACTAACCTAATCCAAACCACTTTAAATCCATTTTAATGGATTAGTTTAATATCCAAATCTAGTTTTTTGGATTTTAAATCCAATCCAATTAATTTGGATATGAATTGGATATTTATTTGGATTTTTAAATCCAAAACCCATGTCCACCATTAAGCGTTTTAAAAATGATATAGCATTCTTCCAAAACCAGTACTGGCTATGGTCGTCCAAAAACAACCTTGGCCGAGGTCACCAAGGTTAGTTGAAAAAATCCTAGTCGATGTCGGTTGAAAATAGCCCTTGGCCAAAGTTAGTCGAAAATAATCCTAGCCGACATCGGTTGAAAATAAACCTAGTCGACATCTGTCGAAAACTTTCTCGGCCGATGTCGGCCAAAAATAACCCTAGCAGACGTCGGCCGAAAACTGTCTTGGCCGACATCGGCCAAAAATAATCCTAACCAACATCGGTCGAAAACAAACCTAGCCGACGCCGATTGAAAACTATCTCGGCCGACATCGGCTAAAAATAACCCTAACCGACATCGGTCAAAAATAAACCTAGCCGACGCCGATTGAAAACTATCTCGGCCAACATCGGCCAAAAATGACCCTAGTCGACATCTGTCAAAAATAAACCTAGTCGACATCGGCCGAAAACTTTCTCGGCCGACATTGGCCAAAATAACCTTTCTCGGCCGACGCCGGCCAAAAATAACCCTAGCCGACATCGGTCAAAAATAATCCTAGCCGACGTCGGTCGAAAAGTTTCTCAGCCGACGTTGGCCAAAAATTACCTAGTCGACATCGGTAGAAAATAATCCTAGCCAACGTCGACCGAAAACTGTCTAGGCCGACATTGGCCAAAAATAACCCTAACTAACATCGGTCGAAAATAAACCTAGCCGACGCCGATCGAAAACTATCTCAGCCAACATTGGCCAAAAATAACCCTAGCCGACATCGATCGAAAATCACCCTAGCCGACGTTAACCAAAAACTTCGCTGTTCGAGGTTGGTCGAAAATACCGTAGCTGAGATCGGCCATAAATAGCTTTGACCGAGGTCGGCCAAAAACTGTCTCGGCCGACGTCGAAGAAAAATAACCCTAGCCGACATCTGTCGAAAATAACTCTAACTGATGTTGGCCAAAAACTTTCTCGGCCGAGATAGCCTTGATTGAAGTCGGCTGATAACTATCTCGGCCAACGTCTGCCAAAAATAATCTTAGCTGACATCGGCCGAAAATAATCCTAGCCGGGGTCGACTGAAAACAGTCTTTGGCCGATGTTGGCTGAAAACTTTCCTAGCTAAAGTTGGTCGAAAATACCCTAGTCGACATCGGACTTAAATAGCCTTGATTGAGGTCGGCCAAAAATTGCCTTGGTCGAAAATAACCCTAGACGAGGTCGATCGAAAACAACCCTGATTGAAGTCGGCCAAAAATAACCCCAACCAAGGTCAGACAAAAACCGATTTATGGTTTAAAACTAGATTTAGAATCAAATTGGTTATGAACTATAAACCAATTTTAAAATCACTTTTAACCGATTTCAAAAAAATCCAATTTACTTTTTATCCAATTAAATGGATATGGATTTAAATCCAATCCATTTAATTGGATTTGGATTGGATATGGATTGGATTTTTGAAAATTCAATCCATGAACACCCCTAGTTGATATTGATGAGCCCTGGGCAGTTATGGGGGATTTTAACTCCATCCTCTATTCTCATGAAAGGAAGGGCTGAGTTTCAAAAAAAAAAATGAAAGGAAGGGCTGTGTTGATTCTCCTTCCTTTCGGGGCATTCCTGGTTTTCAGAAGATGTTGGAGGATTGCGATTTGATCGACGCAGGATTTCAGGTTTTTCCTTATACTTGGAAACGTGGCAATTTGGATTAGAGGTTAGATCGAGTATTATTTAATATTCAATGGAGACTTAAATTTCAGGAAGTTGTTGTCTTTCATCTTCCTCCTTTTAAGTTTGACCATAGACCTTTGTATTTGAAGTTTTGTCCAGATTCTTGCCAAAATAATCATTTGCGGCCTTTTCTTTTTATGGCCTTTTGGCTCACTCATTATGATTTTCAGAGGTTTGTTACTAACCACTGGAATAAATCTCTGTCCTTGAACAATTTGCTTCATAATTTTAGGCAGGACTTGCAAAAATGGAACAAGGAAATTTCTAGTAATATTTATACCAAGAAGAAGAAGCTTATGAAGAAGATGAAATCCTTGAATGATCAATTGGCTCATCATCATTCTCTCGTTTTGGAAGATTCTCTAAACAGGGCTTGGAAGGAATATTAGGGAGTTTTGGTTCAGGAAGAACTTTTATGGTTCCAGAAATCCCATTCCAAGTGGCTGGAATTTGGGGATAGGAACTCAAAAATTTTTCATGGCTCTACCATTATAAGGAGAAGGAGAAACCGAGTGGAGGCTATTCAAAATGATGAAGGTGACTAGGTAACTAATCCTGATGAGTTGAAAGGGATGGTTACAAATTTATTTAAAAGTCTTGATGATATGATTTATGTGCATTTTACTATTACTGGGATGTTTCCTACAGTGGATGGGTCCAAACTTAACGCTCTTGGCAGTGGAGTTTCTAATCAGGAGATTTTTAGAGCTATTAAGAGCATGGAAAAGCCCCAGGCCCAGATGGATTCCAAGCGATTTTTTACCATAGCCAATGGAAGGTTGTGGGGGATGTTTGTGTAAACTTGTCCAGGAGGTCTTCAATAATCCTCAGCGAGTGGGTGAAATTAATGAAACTTTGATTACTTTGATTCCTAAAGTGGAACATGTGACAAAGTTAAAAGAGTTCAGACCTATAAGTCTATGTAATATGTATTATAAGGCAATTACAAAGATTCTGTCTCAGATTGAGAGGGCTTATGGGGTCTTTGGTTAGTCCCTGTCAATGTAGCTTTATTCCCCAGCGTCACAGTAGTGATAATATTATTATTGCTCAGGAAGTGTTTCACTCTATGAGGAATAAGAAGGGTGTTACAGGGTGGATGGCTATAAAAATCAATTTGGAGAAAGCCTATGATAGGCTTAACTGGGAGTTTATTACTGATACTCTTGTTGATGTAGGTTGTCCACAAAATTTTATTGATCTCATTAAGTTTTGTGTATCTTCTCCCAGGATGAGAATGCTCTGGAATGGGGAAGCCCTGGAGGAGTTCAAGCCTATGTGGGGAGTGAGACAGGGAGATCCTATATCTCCCTACCTCTTTGTTCTTTGTATGGAGAGATTGTTCCATTTAATTCAGTTAGCGGTTGATAGCAAGTTCTGGAAGCCTATTAAAATTGCTCATCAAGCCAACAAATTGTCACATTTGGCATTTGCAGATGACTTGCTATTGTTTGCTGAAGCTAGTTAGGATCAAATGATGGTTATCAAGCAGGTTCTTAATCTTTTTTGCCTTAGTTCTGGTCAGAAAGTTAGCCAAGATAAGACTCGTGTTTTTTATTCTAAGAATGTGGGGTGGTAGCAGAGAAATGATTTGAGTTTGATGCATGGTTTTAAATTGCGGACCGCAACACTTGTTGCGGCCGCAATATTGCGGTTGTGGAGCTCACCGCAACGGCAACAGACCGCAATTGCGGTGTGAATCAAATTCACATGAAACACCGCAACGCAACGGTGTTGCGTCCGCAACAAATCCGCAACGGAGCCGCAACGTCCGCAACAGAACTGCAACACGATCTTGGTCCTCCTTTTTTCTAAAAAAAGCTAGATCAGACTTGCGATCGAGTGCCCTTGTGCGTGCCTTTTGTTTGTGTTCCTGTTTCCTTTCTCATCTACGTTTGGAGGGGAGGGGGAAAGTGTGAAATTGGGAAAGCTGAGGGTCGTGGGACAAGAGGAAGGGAGAAAGAGAGTGAGATCGTGGGAGCAAAGTTACAATCCCGGATTTTTTGATGGACCTCCGTGTTGCCTCATCGCTGTGATTGTTGGAGATCGAGATAGTAGGATCTGCAATCTGCTCCCATGCTTCATAGACAACAGCTGCGCAGGACTTTTACTCCAAAGGCTGCTAGGGTTGTAGTAACATTAGGTTAGAAGAATTGGGCCAATATGGGCCCAATGTTTTTTTAAGTTTGTTAGGCCTTTATTGTTTATTTTTTGGTAATATGAGAATACAAAGCAAGCAAAAAAAAAACTAAGAAACAGCACAATATTTTATTAAAAGACTCTCTAAAAAACTAAGTTTGTTAGGCTTTTATTTTAATTTTTTAAGGAACTAAGAATAAAATTTGAGGAATTAAATTCTTTAAGATAATTAATTTTAGATTTATATACCATTATTTTTATTACAAATCTATTATAAATTATTCATTAAAATGATGCAAAATCTTTAAAATGAATGAAAATTTATACAATCTTATATATAAAAGATATTTCAATAATTACAATAATTATAATTTTTTTTTTATGTTTGGTGCAAACATGAAATAATTTCACGCCGCAATCCGCATCGCAGTAACCGCAATGCCCGCAACCGCAGTAACCGTAACCGCGACCGCGACCGCAATTTAAAACCATGGGCGCTTTGATGCTTAGCTTTCAAACTACCGATAATTTAGGCAAATACCTTGGTATTCCAATTATGCATGATAGAGTGTCTAGGCAAACTTTTCAGTTTATTACTGATAAAGTTAACCAAAGACTCTCTAATTGGAAGGCTCGCCAACTCTCTTTTGCGGGAAGAGTTACCTTGGTGAAATCAGTCCTTCAGGCATTACCCTCTTATGCCATGCAAACTTCTCAGGCTCTCAACTCCCTAGATCTATCTGTGATGACATAGATAAAAAGTGTCGGCAGTTTATATGGGGTGACACTAAAAACCATAGGCGAATACATATTGTGGCTTGGGATAGACTATGTAACCAAATGCGTGTGGAGGATTGGGACTTAGACGCGCCGGATACTATAATTCGACTTTTATGATGAAGATAGGGTGGGGTCTATGCACCAGAAGAAATGCTATATGGGTTCAATTTGTGCGTTCTAAGTATAGGTGTGGAGAAAGTCATATTCCGGTCATTAATGATAGCAGACCGGGGTCAAATCTTTGGCATGGTATTTGTAATAATTGGAGTATGGTGATGGAGAATTTGAAGTGGAATGTTAGTGATGGGAAATCAATCAATTTTTGGAATCAATCCTGGGTTCCTTCTTATCCAAAGTTGTTGGCTGAAACTTCTGTTAATCTAGATGTAGTGCAACTTTTTAAGATAGATGCTGATTTTACGACACCTTCAGGCGATTGTGATATGCAGCTTATCTCGACCTTTTTAGCAAATTAAGTGTGTCAGGCTATTCAGGCCATTGCTCCCCCTTCTGTATACCATGGTGGGGATGCTTTGTCTTGGAAAGGGTCAATTGATGGCAATTTCTCTTTGGCCAATGCTTATAAGTGTGCGAGTAATATGTCTCTATCTCAACAGGAGCCCATTTTCAAGGTTTTGTGGAGGTGGAAAGGTCCTGAGAGACTGCGGGTTATGGTTTGGAAAATAGCTAGTAATTAATGCTTTGCTTACCAATGAGGCTAGGAAGTACAGACATTTGACTCAAGATGATTTGTGTAGCTACTGTGGAAATGGAGTGGAGGATCTTAATCACATCTTTGATCCTGTCACTATGCTATTGAGATTTGGTCTGCGGTGCTCTGACCTGGGATCATTCCTGATTTTTTCCAACAAGATTTTAATGTTTGGCTTCTTAATCAATTACAATCAGATGTTGTTATTGATGGCAGAAAATGGTCCGTTATTTTTGTGGTAGCTTTGGAAATTTTATGGTTGCGGAGGAATGATTGGATTTTCAATTCCATCAGAAAGCCAATTGTTGATATTAAAGCTCGAATTTGAATCAAACAGATGCTATCCAGGCTTCTCTTGATCAGTATGGTATGTTACCTTAAGCATCTATTGGAGCGGTTCAAAACAGGATTGGTTGGGAAGCTCCTCAGGTGAATAAGCTTAAACTGAATTGCGATGGTTCAGTTAATTTAAATTCTCAGAGAGCTACTACAGGTGGCATTTTTAGGAATCACATGGGCAATGCCTTGTTCTCCTTTGCTGCTGATATTGGATTTTGCTTTACAGCTCATGCGGAATTATGGGCTATTTTCATTGGTATTAAGGTGGCTTGACAAAAGGGATTTATGGAGTTTGTGGTTGAATCAGACTCTAAAGTGGCTATTAATCTGTTGGATGGTGGCTGCCCTATACATCATCCTTGTTATAATCTGGTGACTAGTATTCTGCATTTTATCAATGCTGAAGGTCAAGTTGGTTGGTCCCATTTGTTGCGAGAGGCGAATCAAGTTGTGGATCTTCTCACTAAGTTTGCATACTCTCTTGATGGGCAGTTGGAAGTTTTTTATTTTACTCCTTTTTTGTTAAATGCTGTTCTAGCTGATGTAACTGCTACCATGTTCCCACGTGGTTCCTAAATTTCTTTGTTTGGGGTTTAATCCCCTTACATTCACCAAAAAAAAAAATTATACAATTTGTTAAAATTGATGTATGGATACCATTATCCATTAAATTATTGTACAAAAAATCCTCTACTTTTGCTTTTTTTTTGGAAAAAAATGTTATGTTCACCTTTTAAATATGACGGCTCATATTAAATTAGAATTAGCGAAATTTTTTCAACAACTCATTATCTTTATATTATAAAAGCAATGTACATTGGTATAGTTTTTTTTTTTTTTCTGCTCAAAATAGAAGTAGTTTGGTAACTTAACTTACATATTAGTACAATAAACTATTGAGCTGCATTTATTACACCATTAATGGAATTCATGGATTGTGTAATGATTTCTTAAAAATTTAAAAATAGCTATTCTTTTAATGTGAGCTTATAATTTGACTCTTTTTTTTTTGGTAAAATATGTTTTTAGTTCTTGTACTTTCATTAAAAATTGGTTTTAGTTCCTATACTTTTAAATCGACTATTTTGGTCTTCGAACTTTGAAAAACATGTGAACTTAGTCCCTTAACAATACTAACATTGAAAAAGGAGAGAGACTAAATCCAAATGTTTTTTAAAATTTGATGACCAAAATGGTCGATTTGAAAGTATAGGGACTAAAATCAATTTTTAATGAAAGTACAAGGATTAAAAACATATTTTACCCTTTTTTTTTTTCTTTACATCATGGATAATTATGTTACATTTATTGTTTATTAGCCGATTAATTTAAAATTTTATAGAACATTTGCTTCATATTCACAAAAAGATCTTCAGCAATTTTTTCAAAATTATATGAAATCTCAACCCTTAATTAATTTTAATATTTAATAAATTTAGTATATGAAGTATAAAAAATATATATAAATGGTAACATTTATAAATTGGACATTCTCTCATTCTTTTGAACTAGAGAAGATTCATGTTCCTACCTCATAAGTTATCTATTGAAGATTAAAATAATAATTTTTAAAACAAGCTTTTAACTAATATGTAATTTAATAGTTTACATTTAATATACAATTAATTTTTATATTTTGAATTTTTAAAATAATTTTTATATACTTTAAACATTATAAAATTAATAAAATATATTCTTATTTACAATATAATGGTAAAAAAAATATTTTTTTTTCTCATTTTACACTTCAAGATTACAAAAATGTTTAAATTTAAATGAAATTTAAAATTTAACATATTATATTTAATAATTTTAGCATAAAATAATAATAATAATTATTCATCTCTAATGAGCTATAAAATCACACTCAAATTGTCAAAATTAAAAAGTTACGTAATTGTATCTTTTGATTGTTATTATTCAAGTTTAGATTTATCAATTAAAATTTAGTGATCTAATTCATCTAAAAAAATCTATTTACTTTATACATCATTTGTAATTTTAAAATATAATTATTGATAGGTATACATTTTGTATTTTAAATAGTCAGCAATCTTTTTATATTAATTCTATCATTAAATATTTATATTATCACTAAGCAGGTAGAAGCTAATCAATTACATTATTATTTTTTTGGAAATTAATGTTCTATTATCCATGATATTTTGTTTTACTTGAAAACATTTAATTTTTCTTTTAAACATTAGTATTTATAAGAGTCTTCTTTTATTTTATAAGACTATGATTTATTTATTTATTTAGAATTATTTTGTAGAGGATTATTTTGGGATTTGATATTTAGATAAAAGTGAAAATAATTTAAGAGGGAGAAAATAAAATTAGGAAATATAAACATTTGTATTCTGATTTTTTTTTTAAAAAGAAAAACATTTCATTAAATAAAAGCAATAGTGTGGCCACAAGAAAACCATATCAGAATGTACAATAAATTTAAACATTTGTATTCTGATGACCTTTATGTTAGTCTTATTTTACTTTTTAAGACTTCGTCAGTTTTTTTTATTAAAGATATTCTAAAATGAAAAAAAATATTCATTCATTTAATAAATTATTGACATTATTAATAAAGATATGAAAGGCTTTATTTTTTTTCATATTTCATGCTTCAATAATAGTGAAAATAATATTTAACGCACGTAGAGTAGAGTACAGTAAATAATAAAGTTCACCTGTGTCGATGTTACCGATTATTGTATTTTCGCCAAATCTTCCCTTTTGCCATGCAGAGTTCCTACCATTTCTGTGTAGTCCAAGAAATTCCCATGACCGGGTTGTGTGCAATTTATGTTCTTTGCTCAAGAACACAGACACTACATTTGGGTTTTCTGCCCCATATCCGAAACATTGTGTCATCAACTAATTTGAAACAAAATTGAAATTGACTATGTAATTAGTGCTGAGGGTTGACAATGGAATAAGCATGCTCACTTGCAATATCTGCTGCTTCTTCCTCCTCAAGTAGTGCAGCAAAGCCATTGATGTGTCTATTATACGAGTAAATAATTGTTTCTTTTGCTTTTTCTTGACTGTGAAAAAATATATGTAAGTGTTTAAATGAGATGTACAATTATTCACCGTAAAATATTTTGCTTTTTACATTATCTTCTAATAAATGTTTGAAATATAATATAAAATTATTTGTATCTTTATCTAATGACTTAAATTTTTAGTTAGTTCGTAACATAATATCAAAGCATCTATACTAAAGTAGTTTTAGAATTAACTCATTATCCTCCTCGTTGTTTTTAATAAAAAGTTTTTTTTTTTTTAAAAGAAGTTTAATTTCTGTTTTTAAAAGAAGTTTACTAAAAGAATTTATATGCTTCAAATTTAAAAAGCTAGGTGAGAAGGGACAAGTTAGAAATATGATATAAAATCATTTATTTTCTAGTCTAATAATTTAAACATTAAGAGTAATCAATTGAAAACAAGAAACATGTTGTGTTGCCACTTTACAAGAGGTGAACATATTTCTTAAGAAAAAAAAACTATACACTGACAATATAAACAGTTTTATATTGTCATCCAATCACAACTCATCACATATGATAAGTGAGTTTGTTGACATTTACAATAATTACCTTAAAAGTCATATCAACGATTATTTATGATTTGATGACCATATAAAACTATTTTAAGCCATCAGTATATGACCATTAAACTCATTTCTTAAAAGAGTCAATCTTCGAATCTCCTTTAATGACTTAATAATATATACGAGGCCATGAAAAATTAATACTACATTCGTTTTTAAATATAACACTCTTTTTTTAAAGAGTACCGCTATTTAGTACAAAAAAACAAATGCACGAAACGCACGAATCATCAATATAGGTTGTTATCTTTTTTTTAAAAAAAATAACTATAAATTTAAAATAAAAAAATAAAGTGGTTTTTTTTACAGAAAACAACGGTTCATGTGATTAGTACGAAATTAGTTTCATACTAATAAGCATTTCCCTTTTTAAATTTATTTATCCCTTTTTATAATATTATTTTCAAGTTATCTTTTGCATTAATTATTTTTTGACTAAAATATCCTTAATTACTTATAAGGATTGGAGAAGAATAGAACATATTAATTAATTAATCTCCTTATATATAAGAGATTCTCTCATGTTCTTGTTTCACTATCCGCACTCTCTCTTACATTTACTCTTATTTGAATACTCTCCTAACATACCTACTTTTCCTAAAATTTCTCTTATCAATTTTTGTAACTACCTCACATTCAAAATATTTCTACAACTACTTCCATCCACTTCTTTATCTAATGCTATATTTTTTTTAAATATTTTTTTATCAGTTTTTTAACTCTATTTTTTAATTACGAAGATTTCGCTCTTTCATAAATAATTTTAAATACTTAATTCAATTTGTTTTTCAATTTTCAAAGTTAATTTAAAAAATTAAAGTTACATCATTACATCTTCCCTTATCTTTTTTTTCTTTAAAAAAATTATAGTTTCTAATTTTTTTTACAATTATCTCTTTACAAAACTTCTTTCGATGTGTTATGTAATTCTTTTTTTTTTTTTAATTTTATACTCTCTAATCTTTTGGGCTTTTTTTTAATATATTTTATTTGACTTTCTAACTCTATTTTTTAATTTCGAAGATTTATCTCTTTCACCAATAATTTCAAATCCTTGATTTAATTTACTTTTCAATTTTCAAATTTAATATTAAAAAAGTTAAAGTTACATCATTACATCTTTCCTTATTTTTTTTCTATTAAAAAAATTATAGTTTTCAATTTTTTTTATAATTATATCTTTTTCAAAATTTCTTTAGATGTACTATATAAATTTTTTTAAAATTTTATACTCTCTAATCTATTTTTTTTAATATTTCTTTTATCAGGTTTTCTAACTCTATTTTTTAATTCCGAAGATTTTTTTCTTTAGTCAATAATTCTAAATCCTTAATTCAATTTACTTTTCAATTTTTAAAGTTAATATTAAAAAAATTAAAGTTACATTGTTACATCTTCCCTTATCTTTTTTTTTATTTTATAGTTTCTAATTTCTTTATAATTATCTCTTTTTTGAAATTTCTTTCAATGTGTTATATAATTCTTTTTTTTTTCAAATTTCTTTCTATTGACTATATAAATAAGGTAGTGAAAATTTTAATAAGTCTGTGGAACGCACGGGCTAAAACACTAGCTAAGTAGAAAGTAATTAAGTAAAAAAAGTGAGATAATGTGTCTCAATAATTTTAAGAGTAATTTTGAAAAAATAATATAAATTGCTAATAAATTTAATGTTATTAACTAAATTAACCAATTATCTTAAAAGGTGTGAATTAATTAAAAGAGTCTTATATTTAGGAAAATAGGTAGTATATGATAGGACAATAATTAATGAAAAATGTTTACATAAATAAAATAAAAAACAAAATTAAAGAGTTAAATGGTGATGTATTGATAGTGTAAAACTATTTTACACTGTGAACCAATCACAAATCACCATTGATATGACTTTTAAGATAATTATTGTAAAAGTCAATAAACTTACCATATACCATGGGCTATGATTAGATGACAATATAAAAAAATTTATACTGCTGGTGCATCACATATTTTCTCAAATTAAATCCATGACTTTATACCTTCCCAAGATCGAACCTAGTAGATCATAATGAGAATACGTAGCAATTTCGAGATCAAAAGATGTAGGGCTGGGACCATGAGAATGAGCTCCCAAGTATATAATGTAACACTGTAAACAGCGAACAAAAAACCAACGATTGGTGAAATGTACATGTACCCATGATCACGAAGCAGATGATGGGAAATTCAGCAACATTACAAGCAAAAATCATCACAATTTAATGGTAGAAACTGTTAAATAAATGAGAAACAAGCAAAACAAGCCTGCCTTTTTGCTGCCATGAACCGCTTCCAGCAAGAAAGTCAAAAGAAAAAACGATGAAATGAGGAGGAGAAGGCGAAAAATGAAGCTTCCCATTCTTTTTCATGAAGTGGTCTTCGGGATGTCAAACATATTAGCTATAGAATGCATATATATAGGGCCTCCTCTCCGTATTTAACTAATGCTTGTTTGAAATGACAGAAACACAGCACAAAGATGAAGGGAAAGTAAAGAACCCAAAATTATATCATCATTCCATCGTTTGCTATCAGTTTAAGAAGGACAGAAACATCTAAAAGTAAGTGGGGCTGCCATTTTTACAATCTTTTCAATTTGACAGGTGTAAAAGACCAAATTATTTTTATTATATATTTTTTTTATTAGAGGTATTTTTATTATTTGATATACATTTTATTTTACTATCTACACAATTAAATAAGAGACTTTTTTTTTTCTTTCTTACCAAATAATTTAAAAATTATCTCACTTTCTATTCTTTTTCTCTCTTGTTTCCTTTTCATTTACTTTTTTAACCCAAACATACCCTTACATCTCACTCTTTGCTCTTCTCATTTGGTCTTTTGAGAGGCACGCCAACCTAACACACAACTTTCAATCTTTGAGAGACATAAGGAGTAGTCTTTTTTTTTTTTTTTTTTTTTTTCAATCTTTCAAAGGTGTGTTTGACAACAGGAAAAAAAATATGAATGGAAATAGAAAAGAGAGAAATTAATAAAATGAATGAAAATAAGTAAAAAAAATAAAATAATTTTTTTAGTATCTAATTTAAGAGAAATAGAGAAAAAAAAATAGGAAAGAGGTAAATAAAACAGAATAAAAAATATATAGATAATCAATTTTTTTTAAATTGATTGTTTATTCGTGATATATGTTTCTAACAATTTAAAATTGTTAGATAATGCCAAATGTCAATTTCTAGCAATTTCTAGCTGACACAATGTCATACATATAATGTTCATTTTCATGCAATTTTGTGGAGAATTAAAAAGGTCTGAGACTCATGTTTTTTTTATTATTTCTCTCATCTCCTATTTCCATTCTACTAAACAACTCATGTTTTTCATCTCTCTTCTGTTTTCTCTCCCTTCTCATTTTTCCTCTTGTTGTTGTTGAAAAGATAAGTAAATGAAAATTTAAAATATACAATGAGTGTATAAGCTTAATAACCATAATGTAAAGAGAATTGTAGCTTGAAAAGAATAATAATAGAAAAATGATATTCACCCGACTCAAATTTGTACACCTAGTGACCACCTAAAAATATGATTAATTGTGTGTATAAATATGGTTAACTATGTTTTACAAATGATTAATAATGTTACTTGATTATCAAACGTGTGATTAAATACGTATAAAAATTTAGTTAATTTTTTATCACAAGTAGTGATTAACATTATTTTACAAGTAATTAATAATATTACGAGATTATTGATTATTAAACATGATTAATTACATGTAAAACTATGATTAATTTTGAACGGCAAATAATTAATAGTGTTATGAAATTATTAAAATATTTAATAATAATTAATCACGTATAAAATAAAATTAACCATATTTACTTACGTCATTAGCCACAATTATTAAATGGATGCTGGGCAGACATTTTAATATGTATGAATATCAAAACCGATAATAATAACCGTAGGGGAATTTGGAAGTTTCATTCTCCCTCGAAAGAATCAGTCCATGTCCATCATTACGCAGAGAAATACTTCAATCACTGCTATGAGTATGAGATTCTAAAGTGAGTAATAAAACTTTTGGACAGAAAAATGATGAGTGCTACGATTGAGAAGGCTTTCATATGGTTTAGGCTGGATCATAGTTGTTAGATTAATCTCGGTCTCACATTACTACGATACACCCTCTATATCGGATTTCTCTCCCTCCACTGTCATATCCCTCTCCGCTCATGGAACCCCTTCTTGTTGTCATGCACGGGGCTACTCTGGCGGTGCCATAACAGAGCTCCACTTTGTCGACAAAAACATCTCCGGCTTATTCAACAAATTGTCGGCAAATCGCGTATTTCTTTGCTCCTCTTTTTGGTTCTTTCTCCCTAAGTGATGAACTAGCATTTGCTGGAAAAATGTCAGAAAACAGGGAAGAGAAATCACTCGCTATGGTGCAAATGCAGTTTCCACAACCTGCGTCGAATCTCTCACTACATCTTCTCCGACTTCCATATCTGAGCGGATGTCGCAGATTCTGTTGCCTTCCTCAATGTACCCCGTAATGTTGTGTATCGAAAAAAAAATAAAGAAAGTTTCGCACTTTCAATTCCAATTTTAATTTCATTGCTCGTGATTTTCTTATCGTGGTTTCCTTAACGAGGTTTCCCCAGCCCACATCATTTGAGTTGATTGTTATTATTGTAGGTAAGCTTCCACAATTTAATTTATTAATTTTAAAATTAATTACACATCAGTTTTTCATAAATTTTCTACGTTAACCTTTCGTACCATATAGCATATAGCATTACTGTTTTCATGATAGCATGAGAAAATAATTCAGAAACTGTTGTCGGGTCACCGACAAGCCAAGACAAACAACATGATGGCTAAATTCAGAGTTCAGACAAACAAATTATTCAATTCTGTACGACAAAACTTGCACATGATAGTGTTTTTGTTTTTGGCCCCCGTGGGGCCGCACGCCATAGTATTCATCCTCGTTACGATTGGACTGCACACACAATAGTTCATGCATCCAAGGTAGAATAATTCTCAGATTAAATTATTTTATAAGGTTCAGATAATTTACATAAGATTCTGCATTTCAATTTCATTATTGCAAAAAATTATGTAAATAATTGAGCTAAATGATGTCTAGATAATTTTTATAATACAATCGATGTGAACTATTGAAACAATAAATTATGAGTTTAATGACAATAAACTGAATTTTACACTGTTATCTAATCACAAATTATCGTTGATATAATTTTTAAGATAGTTATTATAAAAGTTAACAAACTTATTAAATATGGTAGTTTGTGATTAAATAACAGTGTAAAACTATTTCACATTGTTAGTGCATAATCTTTTTTCTCATAAATTATTAGGAAATAAAGTTTTCTTTATCATATAAATAAATATTAGCATCTGCATGAGAAAAAAAAAACTAATTTTGCAACACTAAAATGTGTGTTTGGTCAGAAGAAAATAATTAAAAACACATCACTAAATGTAGGTTAATTTTAATGTTCTTCAAAACAAAAAAGGTATAAAACCATGTTATAATTTTTTTAATATAAAAAGTTACATAATTTTATAAATGAGTTATAAGATTAATTAAACAATTTTTTAATCAATTTTTAAGTACATATTAGCTCAACTTGTAACTTTGTAAAAGCACAACATTGGAACCCAGTCTTAGGGATGACAATAGTATTGGATGGGCACAAAGAGTAACCCTACATCATTCGTTCTATTAATTGGATGAAAATCTATTTCATATCCATTTCGTACTCGCACAGATATTCATCAAGTATTTATGAATTTTATAAAATTTTGCAGATATTCATGGATATTTATGAATATTTCTTAAAATATAATTTAAAAAAGTTAAAAAAAATAAAACAAAATAAAAATAAATAATTTTAAAACATATATTAATATTAAAAAAAAAATTAGGACATCTTACTTCATATTTAATTAAAGACATTTAAGTAATTTTAAGTTGCAAGTATTTTGTGGTTATGAGTATCTTACCACCCATCACCCCTGTTTGTTTGTTTTTTTCTCAACAAAAGAGAATATTATTATAAGCACAAGATGTGCACGATACTACAAAGAAGGAAAAAACACGTCTGCCCATAAGAAACTGACATCAACCAAGAATACCCCACCTCTCTCCTAAAGGCTGATTGACTCATCTGGTTCCTTTTAAAAATTAATTTTTAAAATGGATTTCTTTCAAAATATATTACTGGCATGGGTCTATTTTGACCAAAAATCAAGTCAAATTTTCAAATTGATCACGTGGCATGCCACGTCGGTCACGTGATGAAACAGCTATTTAAAATAGTTGTTTCATGCTGACACAGTCAATAATTTGCGATTTGACTGTGTCGGATTTGTTAATGAACCAAAAAAAAGGTATAAAATTCGTTACTCAGAATGGCTGGTTCAACAATATGAAGGAAACAACCATCTGTGATAACTGGACCAAGAAAAAGTGAAGCAGCCATTGTGAGTGGCTATTTCAAGTGAAAAAGTGAAGTAGTCATTTCAAATGGCTACTTCAAGTACACATGGTAACCGAAAAGAGTGAAACAACCATTGTGTGTGGCAACTTTAAATACATAACCTACCCACGCCCAGCTCGTGGCCCGAATAAAAAATGGGAGAAAACATGAAGCAGCTATTTTGAATGACTGCTTCAAGTGAGTAATCTGCCTTCCTTATCTTCTTCACACTTAACCGGATATCAAAAATCTAAGTATTTTCTTACTCACTATTTTTTTTTTTTTTATATGTTAACAGATATATATTATATGTATATGTTATATATGCATTTTTGTCATTTTATTGTATCTATTTTACGGAGTTTTATGTGATAATTTTTTTAATAATTTGATTTCAAGTGTATTTTTTTTTATTTTTGATACATTGTATGTAATATTTATATTTGTCATCATAAGTATTTCTTAAAAGTATTATGTAAATGGGATATTTTTTGTTACTTGTAATTTGTTGTGTATTTATATTTTTTTTTATTTTAAAGCATTGAAAAACTATTTTTTTATTTCAAAGAGAAATAGCCATTTGAATTGGCTACACCGATTTGACATGCCGGGGGGCCGCTACAAGAAGGCACAACACGGGTTGGAGGTGCAGCCATTTGTAGCCATTACAAATGGCTGCTTGTGATCACGGTATGCAAGCAACTATTTTCAGTGGCTGTTTCCTCTCATTTGATCATTATTGTGTCGATAAATTTTAACGAACTTGTCAGTCTTGAAACAGCCATTGGTAATGCCTGGTTTATGTGGATTTTTTTTAAAAAAAAATTACGTAAAATTTAATTTGTTGGTCCAATTTTTTTTTTTTGACTTGGTCTTTGGTCAAAACAGACCAATGCCAGTAATATATTTTGAAAGATACCCATTTTAAAAATTAATTTTTAAAAATAACCCAGAATGGTCAATCAGCCCTCTCCTAAAGGTCCCGAACAAATCACATACCAGAGCTTTAATCTTAGCATATACACAATAGAATGCATATAAGAAGATTAAATCATGCTAACCGTGTAACTATCAGGTAAACAACTTTGTATATTGAGTATCCCAAATGCTATATATCAGACCTATAAAGTGTGCTATACTGATTTTACCACCACCACCAATGACGAGCCAATAATATCAAAATCATCCAACCCTGTTATGCTGTCTCCAGAAACCCTGTTATGCTGTCTCCAGAAACCACCCATACCATCACGCATCCCAACTCATACCAAGAAAAAAATTAGCAATTGAAAAAAATTATTTACTTTACTCACAAATACCGTGTTGATTTATGCAAATCCTATTCATAGCAAAATTTACCCACAAATCTCTACTTTTATGATCATTATTCATTATAAGGAAAAATTAGCAATTGAAAATCATCCATCATTTCAAGATAGGTTTCTTTTTTGGGAAAAGTTTCATTCCCCAAACGCATATTTATAGTATAAGTGTGCTTTTTAAAAAAAGACACATTTAGTTATACTGAAGTAATATCAAGTTATTCAAAGTTCAAACTGAAACAAAGTTTGAAGTAAGATCGAGCTGCCTTCACTAGGCTCTGCGCATGCATGTCGTCGTAAGGGTTTTCCTTCAAGACTTGTGTTCTTGATTTTTCCTAGGTAACTACCTAATTGCTGCCAGCTTATGGAATCAAGAAAGCATGGAGAGTGTTAGTTCTTTGACAAGTATACCAATCCGAACAAGAGTAACAAGCAGTGAGTAAGAATATAATTTCTACATAGACTTGATTCAATGCCTAATAATGACAAATTTTCCACTATTAAACTCTTGAATTTGGGAACATTAAGTCTTTAGGAACATAATTCTTTAAACCAATGGAAAATGAAATAAGTAAATATTTTCTTTTTAAGAATATTTTCTAAACAAATTAAATGGCAAATTAAATGATGATGGCTTTTCTATAACAAGAAACTGTTGGAGATTCGATTCACATGAACATCCATCTCATAATTAAATTGTAATTCTATCCTAATTATGCTTCCAATGTTAAGATTAAGAGTAAATTACACAAATCTCCCCTTAGGTTTAACAAAATTACATGAACTTAACCTCCATTTTCAAAACCTACAACCCCTAATTGTTCACGGATTGTTACACAATGCCCCCTCACTCACTAACGACGTTCAATTTTTTGATGAAACATAGACGTGTGTTTACCACATGATTTTTAATGAAAATATGTACAAAAATACCCTCTCCTTCAACCTTTATACAACTGAACTTTTGGAGAAAAAAAAACACTAGATCGTGGCTTCGTTTTCGTCAAACACAAACATCAATTCCGTCTTTCTCGCTTCCATCAAACAAAACCCTTATTCTCTAATTCGCTCCTCTTCTTAGAAAAACAACAACAAAATCTGTTTCTCTTTCAATTCAAATCTGAGGTGCGAGATCAAAGGCTTCGAGAGCCACCGTGGCTGGACCATCGAGCGTGTCTCCAATATGAGCAAAGACTCTAGTAATTCTCACACCAACCCTTCTACTCCGTTGGTCTCTGCCTCTGCTGTTGTAGGTGTGAAATCTGATTGGACGTAGTGTCGCTTAACACCAGTTAACTCCCTTTCAGCGATTGATTCATGGAAGGGATTATATTGCTTGATTGGGTCTCTAGTTTACTCCAAAGAGCTTTCTAGCAATAGTACTTTTGAAGTTTTTATATTACGCTACTCCTATGAAACTTAGGATAAAGGAATACGATTTAAAGGGCAATGAAAACGGTAAAGGAATTATAAAACTGAGCAAGAAATATATGGTTTTTGATTCTGAAAGTTCTGGGATCTCTTTTACATTGTTATAAGCCCCATTTATAGGGATAAAAGCAGTTACACTCACATTTGACTCTCAACCACTTTCCTAAAATCTAGGAGATCGTGGTTTGGTGCTTCCAACTGTTCATCCACTCTCGAACGTTGCTTCCCATGTCCTGGAGGCTTCTACATGTTTTATATAATTGGCCCAATCTCTAGGATTATACCAATTTTACCCTTTTCTCTATCGTTGGTTGCATTAGTCGTTGCCTTGTCGACTAACTTTATTAGTCGTTCATTGTCGGTTATCAAGTTATTATCGGCTAACTATTTTGGTGTCAACAGCTGCCACTTCTACCTCCCAAATTCCCACCAAAAATGCCAAAAAAGTGTTCCGGCCCTCGCCGAGAAAATTGCTGCTGTGTCTGAAGCTATTGAGCTTCGTACCATCTCTTGGGGGTTAGTTACTTTTTGTTCACGTTGCACTTCTCACCATGCATTGATTGTTCTCATCTGTTTTTTTTTTTTTTTTGACTCGAATTTTGATCAATGTGGTGATTTGTGTCTATTTTTCTTCGAGTTTCCCATTTGGGTGAATTGTTGTATTGTGTTAGAATTGATGTCTTGGGGGTAGCATTTTTTTTTTTGATAGGCCTTGGTGCATGGTAGCAATTTTGGAACTTGGAAATACCCATTACAATTATATTCCATTGTCTTTGTTTTTCATCAACTTCGAGTGCCCTATTTAGCTAACGATAATGGCTGAGAAGAGTGTGGTATGGAGTGTACGTGAAGGGTGGAACTAGAAAGAGGGAGGCCCCAAACTGTGTTAAGTGAAAAGGACAAGAAGGAAATATAAAAAATACATAAATCAATTTTTATTTATTTTAATTTTTATTATATTCCGTGAGTTGACAGAGTTAACAGAAGGGTATAATTGTTGTGTTAAAATAGAGGAAATGTTTGTGTAATTTTGTTAAACTTTAGAGAAAGTTTGTATAATTTACTCTAAAATTAAACTACAATATTATTCTAGTCCTAATTTCTTAGGGACCAATGCCTAAGAAAGGTGTATTGGATTGAGATTTTAAAAGGTTGTATTGGCATAAAAAAAGTCTTGTAGATTTTAAAAGATTATGTAGAAATGTAATGACCTATAAGATTTTTTCAAAAGACTTTCATAATCAAAATTTTATATTTTGGATTTTAATGGATTTATATTATAAGAATTTAAAAGGACTTTATAAATTTATTAGATTTGAAAAGATTTCATGAATTTTTAGAGAACATTCAAAGTTATAAGGGTTTATAAAAAAGAAAAGAAAGAAATTATAAGGTTTGAATAAAGAAAAGTAAAATCAATAACTTTTGCCGATTATTACATTATTTAATAATTTTCAATTGGATCATGTTTTCTCAAAATCTATCATTAGATATTGAAAGGAACTTTCACATAGATAATGTACAAAAAATTTTAAACGTGATCTTGTGCGTGTGTGTGTGAGAAATGCTAACAACACATTCACTTATACACTCTTTTAAATACACATATTTAAAATTTATTGAAAATCACAAATTTTAGTAGATCCAACTTCTCATTTAATGTCTCTCTATCTTGATTTTGTAATTTCTAATAAATTTAACCAATAATAAAGTGTGTGTGTGAAAGAATTAATATATATGTAGGGGATAGAGTAACTTTATAAAGTTACTCCTCATGTCAACCGTCTATTCAATTCTAATCTAACGGCTCAGATGTAACTCTAATTGCACTCACGTGACGAGCTACTCGTGGACCCTTTCTCGGCGTTTCGTTCAGGTTGGAACCGTCCATGCCATGGTGCTCTGTTACTGCAAGGGAAAAATCAGCCAAAACAAGGAATTTCTTTCTCATTACCAGTTTGTTTCACTATCCTTTGTCATTTACAAAAGGGAAAATTTGCTGCCACTCATTTCCCATACGTGTTTTGTTCTCGCTATCGTTTCGCAATAAGAGCACCCACGTCGTCAGATTTGTTACAATAATTGGTTGCACCTTGTTTTTTGGTTTTCTTCATTCAAAGATGATTTCGACCTACACAAACTCAACCTGTAGCATTTTTAATTAGTCATGCTCATGTAGTGCCTACTTATTGATCATAAAGCTTTATTTGATTAAACTGATTACTTGTGTCAATTTTCAGTAAGTTTACTTTGTAATCATTTCAAAAGCATTGTTATTTCTGATTTAAAGTCTAATTGTATTTTGTTATTGTTTTTTTATTTTTCTTGCACTTGTAGCACTCTCTAATTAAGCCAAATAAAGAAAAAAATGTTTTGTGCATATCAATTGCTCGATAAAATGCCTCACAATGTCTTCTCTGACAGTAAAGAGTCTTTGTGCATATGCATTAGCAAAATTAAAATTGACCAAGTTGTAATTCTTGAATTTCTTAGTAATTCTATTTATTTGAAGATTATTCAGCTACTCTGATTTCAAATAAAATGGAAATAAGTATCCCCCAACTTTGGATCCTCTGAAAGGAATTTCCTTTGCAATGGCAGAGCAACTCCAAGCATAAACAAAACAATGAGAAATGGTTCAAGAGTACTGTAGACAATTTCTACAGTGGACGAAACACACACGGAAAAGGAGTCACAGCAATTTCTCCTTTTGTGATTGATAAGGAATCGTGAAACGAATGGGTAAAGAGACAGAAATAGTATATCCTTCACAGTAACATAGCAATGGCTAACGATTCCACTTCTGAAGGAAACGCCAAGAAAGGGTCCACGAGTAGGTTGACACGTGAGTGCAAATATTTTTACATCTGAACCATTAGATTAGAATTGAATAGACAGTGGAAATGAGGAGTAACTTTATAAAGTTACTCTTAGATCCCCTCCATATATGGCTTATAGTCTTTCTTTCATTACCAAAAAAGAGTCTTTCTTTATGGTTCACTTTGCTAATTTCTATTTTACCATTCAAATGAAATAATGTCTAGTTTAATTTCTGACTAGTGAAAACATCCCTTTTCAGTACATGTTTTTCTTCAAAGGGGCGCTGAAATGTGAAAATGAGTTTTGTTGGTAAAGCGTCACTCTCATGTATAGATTGCTATTCTTCTTTAAATCATTTTAATTTAAAATATCCTTTTTTTTTGTAATTAATCAAACTAATATTTAATATTTTTTTATAAAATTAAATTAAATAATAATAACAATATACACATTATAATGAGTCAAGTGACAACAAACATTCACCAATGGGAATTGAATTCTCTGCAGTCAGAGAAAGAATGCAACAAAAATCTCAACCATTAATTTTTTTTATACATTAAAAAGTTAATAAATTATAAGCTTAAAAAAATTGGACTATTGGATTATAAATGCAGAAACCTGCAGTGATAGAGCCGATTGCAGGGAATCCTGGTCCTTCACAATCAGAGGGACCTAACAATACAACTTTAGCAAACCTTGTTCATAACTGTTTATTGGTTAAGTGTGATAGTTAGAGAAGTGAAGTCATGTCACTGGTGCCCCACTCGTGCCACTGGTTATTCCTTTATAAACATCTCCTAGCTCCAACTTCTGTCCTCACCACAATTCAGTACCATACACTTGAAAGAATCTGCAGCCTCTTATTGTATTGTTGATCCAAAAATCCTGTTATATACTTGAACCATGGTATCCATCAAGATTCTTTTCTCGTTTCTTTTGGTGTTTCTAACACACTATTCACCCCAACTGGCTTGTTTTTCCAAAATGGTTTCTTTGGCTACTGCTGCCAGCACAGTTACTGTTCGTGATCAAGCTGCAGCTGAGGACAGTGAAACAAATGAACTAAAGTGGAAAGACAACCTTGAAAGTAACCGCCAAGATCTATTGTCAACATGGACAGGTACTTTTTGTTTGTCCCATTTTATTGTTCAAACACAAACATTATCCTTGTATAAAAGTTATACTAGCTAATCACTGCAAACATATTACTAGGTTAGTTTTTCTAAAATAATTTTTAAGGTAAATATGTTTTTATCCCTGAAATATAGCCATATTTTATTTTAATTTGATTCCTAAAAATTTTTACTTGACTTTTAGTCCCTGCAAAATTCTTTTTTTTTTTTTTTATCCTTATTATTTTGTTTTAATCCTTCTAATATATCTATTTTTGTTTTGTTTTAATCTCTATAATATTTTGTTCATTTGTATTAGTCCTTTTGAAAATCTTTTAATAAGAACTAAAATGAAAAAAATAGATATACTAGAACAAAAACAAAATAACAAAGACCAAAATAAAAAAAGAATTTTACAGAGATAAAAAGTTAAGTAAATAAATTTTAAGGACTAAAAACAAAATAAATTATACTTCAAGAACAAAATCATATTTAAGTCTAATTTTTATTTATACTAATCGTTAATATAGATAAAAGTATACTTCAAGGACAAACGTATTATTTAAGCCTAATTTTTATTTATACTAATCGTTAATATATAGCTCTCAGATATCCTCCTTAATTGTGAACTCCTCCCATGATAAAATTACTTTCATTTACTTACCTTTGTATATTGTATTAATTAATTTACTTTCATTCACTTGATATTAATTAAAAATCTCAAAATTGAAAGTACGGGTGGAAATAACTTGGACTAAACAAAATTTTACTTAAATAGGTCTTATTTATTTAAAAAATTCAAGACTCAAGTCTAATGTATTATCTATCATAAGTTTTTAATTTGTAGGCATAACTTGATCTTTTTAAAAGTTTAATTTATCCTATTAGCCTATTTAAAGGCCTACTTCATATTAAAGTTTATAGATATATACAATATTTTTCTAAACAGATTAATTAACTAATAGGCCAATGAAAAGAAAAAATTATGTAAAACAAAGTATACATAAACTGTAAAAACTAAAATCACTATACTTAAGGCATGAGAAAAGGGACAAAAATAGGTAAGTTAGTCTTTATAATAGTCAAGTCTAATTTGTTTATATGATACAATACAAGCTTATTTTTAAGATCTAAAATATGACCTTCATGATAAATTATTTAAAATTTTATTTGTAACAATCCTCTAAATAGGACATAAGTAAATCCTTCAATAAGTTTATATGGTTGACTTTTTATGTATGTCAACATGCTTAAAATTTAAAAAGATAAATAAATATGATTTTAATATACGGTAAAATATGTTTTTGGTCCCTCATTTTATCTAAATTTATGTTTTTAGTCCCTCAAAAATTGTTTTCTTTTGTTTTTAGTCCCTGACATTAATTCTAATTGTTAAGTGATGTCGCGACGAGCATAATTTGTACTTGAAAAATTTATGTTTAAGTTTCTAGATGTTTTTAACTACTGCAAATTTTCTGGCAAACTAAAACTGTCAGAAATGTTAAAAAAATAATTAAAAAAATCAAAACCTCGAACACCAGATTTTCTGAAATCATAAGAAATGTTACAAAAGTAAACATTTCTGACCGTCAAAAAATTTGTAGTGGTTAAAAGTCACTAGAAACTTAATTAGAAAATTTTCACACACACAGTTTATGTCTGCCATGTCATCACTTAACAGTTGAAATTAACGTCGGGGACTAAAAACAGAACAAAAGAATTTATGAGGGACTAAAAATAGAACAAAACAGAACAATTTATGAGGGACTAAAAACAGTAAAAAAATTTATGAGGGACTAAAAACAGAAATCAAGATAAAATGAGGGACCAAAAAACATATTTTACCCTTTAATATATTATAAAAAAAGCTATTATAATAGTAATACTAACAAAAAAATATATTTATATTTACTTAAATAGATTGACCTATTAAACATAAAAAGTTTTTTAAATGACCTAATGTCATACATTTATTTTTTTTAAAGCCTAACTTAGCCTCTAGGCCATTAGTCCCTATTGAGTAACTGGTCTATTTTTATCCCTAAGCGAAAGTAGATATAAACTTCTAGTGTTTTAACTCGTGCAATGTACAGACTTATTCAAATTTTTACTGCCTTATTTATATAGTCAATAGAAAGAAATTTGAAAAAAAAAAAGAAGCATTATATAGCACATTGAGAAATTTTCGGAGTTAAAAAATAGAGTTAGAAAAACTAATAAAAGAAATATTAAAAAATAGGATAAAAAATTATAGAAAATGGAAGTAGTTATAGAAATACTATGAGTGTGGGTAACTACAAAAATTGATAAGAGATTAAAAAATAGAGTTAAGACAACTGATAAAAGAAATATTAAAAAAATTCCAAAAGATTAGAGACTATAAAATTTAAAAAAAAAGAATTAGAAATTTTAAAAAATAGATAATTATAAAAGAAATTAGAAACTATAAAATTAAAAAAAAAAGATAAGGGAAGATGTAACAATGTAACTTTAATTTTTTTAATATTAATTTTGAAAATTGAAAAGTAAATTGAATTAGGGATTTGAAATTATTGATGAAAGAGATAGATCTTCAAAGTTAAAAAATAAAGTTAGAAAAATTGATAAAAGAAATATTAAAAAAAAAAAATAGATAGCATCATATAAAGAAGTGAATTGAGGTAGTTATAGAAGTATTGTAAATGTGAGTAGTTACAGAAATTGATAAGAGAAATTTTAGGAAAAGTAGAAGAACCAATGCATGTTAGGAGAGTGAACTACATCACCCACTTTATGAGAGAAAAATATTCAAATCAAAGTGAATGTGAGGGAGGGTGGAGCAATGAGAACACAGATAGACTTATTCATTTATATATACAAGGAGATTTGTGTAAAGATCCCTATCAACACCCTAATAATATTAAATGGGTTATATATCAAGTGTCAATTTCTTACACTTAATAACTATTTGTGGAATACGAAAGTAATTCAACCGTTAAATTCTTTGATGTTATTTCTGAGATCATGTATATCAAATTTCCTATAATTTAAACATTTGATGACATGTTATCTAGCAATATGCGTATGCATATATTTTAAATATCATATTATCTGTCAACATAAGTTATATGAAGTATCAATTAATTTTGAGTTGCATAAAATTTTATGAGCTTAATCTACTTTAATTTATAAAAGCTTTCAATTCAACAGCTAGATTGTTTAATTTTGTTTTTTTTAAATATTAAGTGATGTAAATTGATCTTGTCTTGTATATATATATTGCTATAAGTTATACTAATTATTACACTATTAATACAAACAAGCCATAGTTCGAGTAGAATTAGATTTAGATTCTTTAAGCAAGGTTTTGGATTTAAATTTTGTAGATGAAAAATATGATTGGAAAGAGAAATTGCACTAAAGATAGTTAGTCAAAATTTTCAGCAGAAATTAATTTTTAATAAAATTGATAAATATTTTATACGTATAACATAGTTACAAAAAAATATTACACTATTAATAACTATAAAAATATAATTTTTATTTTTCTAACCATTGAATAAGTTACTTAATCAAAATTGAACTATAAGTATACAATAAAAAGAATTCTAATTTTTATACAATTTAAAAATATAAAAAGTCCATGGTGATTCCATTTCTTTGTCTTTCTAACAGTCTCGTGGCCCCAAGCTGCAGCTGAAGACAGTGAAGCAGATGCTCTGTTAAAGTGGAAACACAGCTTTGACAACTACAGCCAAGCTCTCTTGTCAACTTGGAGGGGTAATAATCCATGCAAATGGAAAGGAATTCAGTGTGACGAATCTAAGTCTGTCTCCAGCATAAATCTTGCAAATTATGGACTGAAAGGAACACTTCACACGCTCAGCTTCTCCACTTTGCCTAACCTCCTCAGCCTAAATATCTTCAACAACAAGTTTTATGGAACCATTCCCCCAGAAATTGGTAACATGTCCAAAGTAAATGTTTTGAATTTTTCTTTAAATTCTTTCCATGGTTCCATCCCTCCAGAAACGTGGACACTAAGGAGTTTATATGGCCTTGATCTTTCCCAATGTCGTCAACTAAGTGGAGCAATTCCTAATTCCATAGCAAACTTGTCCAACCTGTCATTTCTAGATTTAAGTATCACCAATTTATCTGGCCTCATTCCACCAGAGATTGGAAAGTTGAACAAGTTGGAGTATCTAGGTATTGCAGAGAGTAAACTTTTCGGTCCCATTCCTCAAGAAATTGGAATGTTAACAAACCTTAGGCATATTGATTTGTCAAGAAACTCTCTCTCTGGTACTATACCTGAAACAATAGGTAACATGAGTAATTTAAATAAACTTTACCTTTCTTTTAACCCCCTACTATCCGGGACAATGCCATCGTCCTTATGGAACATGTCTAACTTGACCTTGCTCTACCTTGATTCCAATAATTTATCTGGATCAATCCCTGCCTCCATACAAAAGTTGTCCAATTTAAAGCAACTTGCACTTGATAGCAACCACCTTTCCGGATCCATACCTTCCACTATTGGAAACTTGACAAAGCTCACCAAGTTGTTTTTAGGATTTAACAATATTTTTGGATCAATTCCTCCCTCTATAGGAAAATTGATCAATTTGCATATCCTTAGTCTCCAAGAGAACAATCTCTCTGGAACAATTCCTGCTACAATTGGAAACTTGAAAAGGCTCACCATTTTGGAATTGTCCACCAACAAACTTAATGGAAGCATTCCACAGGTCTTGAATAACATTACCAACTGGTATTCCTTGTTAATAGCTCAGAATGATTTCACAGGCAATTTACCGCCTCAAATTTGCTCTGCTGGGTCACTAGTGTACTTTAATGCCCATCGCAATCGTTTCACGGGTCCAGTGCCAAGAAGCATAAAGAATTGCTCTAGTATTGTTAGACTCAGGCTGGAAGAGAATCAATTGGTAGGAGATATAGCACAAGATTTTGGTGTATATCCAAATTTGAAATACATTGATTTGAGCGACAATAAGTTCTACGGCCAAATTTCACCAAACTGGGGAAAGTGCCCTGATCTTGATACCTTGAAGATATCCAACAATAATCTTTCTGGTGTTATACCAATCGAGCTTGTTGACGCAACTAAGCTAGGGAGGCTTCACCTTTCCTTGAATCACTTGACTGGAAAGCTACCAAAACAGCTAAGTAAGCTAAAATCATTAGTTGAACTCAAGATCAACAACAATCATCTTTCAGGAAACATTCCCACTGAAATAGGATTGTTGCAGAATCTTACACTCTTGGATCTTGCAAAAAACGAGTTGAGTGGCACAATACCAAAACAAGTCATAACGTTCCCCAATTTGCGAGAATTGAATCTGAGCAATAATAAAATAAATGGAACCATTCCCTTTGAGCTTCGCCAATTTCAGCCTCTTGAATCTCTTGATCTTAGTGGGAATTTGTTGAGTGGAACAATACCAAGACAGCTTGGAGAGTTGAAGCAATTGCAATGGTTGAATCTCTCTTGCAATAATCTTTCTGGTACTATTCCATCCAGTTTTGATCACACGACAAGTTTGATTTCGGTCAACATATCATACAACCAATTAGAAGGGCCACTTCCAAATAATCAAGCCTTTCTTAAGGCTCCATTTGAATCGTTGAACAATAACAAAGGCTTGTGTGGCAACGTCACTGGCTTGATGCTTTGCCCAACCAACCGCATTCAAAAGAGGCACAAACACAAGGGCATTCTTCTGGCATTATTTATTGTCTTGGGTGCTCTTATACTAGTATTATGCGGGGTTGGGGTTTCAATGTATATTCTTCGCCGAAAGGCAGGAAAGAAAGAAATCCATGCTAAAGAAAAAACACAGTCTGAAGAATTGTTTTCCATATGGAGTCATGATGGAAAAATTATGTTCGAAAATATCATTGAAGCTACCGATAATTTCAATGACAAGTATCTCATTGGAGTTGGAGGGCAAGGATCTGTTTACAAGGTTGAGTTGTCAGGTCAGCTTTATGCGGTGAAGAAACTTCATTTGGATACAGATGGAGAGAAGCCCAATTTTAAAGCTTTTGAAAATGAACTTCAAGCTTTGACTGAAACCAGGCACCGTAACATTATAAAGCTCTATGGATTTTGCTCGCATCCACGGTTCTCATTTTTTGTTTATAAATTCTTGGAAGGGGGTAGCTTGGATCAAATACTAAGCAATGACACAAAAGCAGCTGCATTTGACTGGGAAATGAGGGTGAATGTTGTTAAAGGTGTGGCAAATGCTTTAACTTACATGCATCATGATTGCTCACCTCCAATAATTCATCGTGATATATCTAGCAAAAATGTTCTTTTGGATTCACAATATGAAGCTCAGGTTTCTGATTTTGGGACAACTAAGATTCTAAAGCCTGGTTCACACACTTGGACCCCGTTTGCAGGTACCTTTGGGTATGCAGCTCCAGGTTAGACCTTTTTCCACATTTACATAAATAGAAATGATCACATTCTTTGCAATTAATTTACACCACTTTTATATTCAAATTTTGTTTAAACATTGTTTCCTTGTAGAGGAATTAGACTAATAATCCCTAGGCAAGAATTAGTCAACAAAAGTGAAGTAAAAAGTGATACTTCCTCCGTTTCAGATTATATGACGTTTTAGAGAAAAAAATTTGTTCCAAAATAGATGACATTTTACAAAATCAATGCTGCATTAAATATCTTTTTCCAAGACTATCCTTAATTAATACTTAGTGGAAGTAGTGTAGTATGAGTAATTAATTAGAGAGATAAAGGGTATATTAGGAAATTACCTAATGTTTTCTAGGAAATTCAATAAATTAATTGCATTCTTTAACAACTGTGTCAAAACCTTAAACGTCATATAAACTGGAACGGAGGGAGTATGTGCAAATACCAAATCCATTTAGAAAATTGGTTTATTACTCGTTTGATTTTTATAGTTACAAAAGATTAAAATATGTTTTTGTTCATGATAAATTATTGAATTTTGTTTTTGTCCCTAATAAATTTTTTGTTGTTGTTGGTACCTGATAAATTTAAATCTTGTTTTTATTCCAAAATTTATTTAGATAGCATTTTAAATAATGAAATAAAATGATTTAGATAACACTTTAGAGTCCTAAAACAAAATTTTAAACCAGGGACTAACAACGAAAAAAATTATTAGAGACAAAAAACAAAATTTGGTCATTTATCAGACACCAAAAATATATTTAAGCTGTTACAAAAATTTTCCCTTTTATTTCTATACTTAAAAATTCCCCTTTTAATCCTTACATATATCATTTTTAATCCCTTTTAGTCCTTTCACATATCATTTTAATACCTTTTAATTCCTAAGACAAGAATTAAAAGGGATTAAAATGATATGTATGGAGACTAAAAAAGAGGACGTTTTTAAGTATAAAAACTAAAAAAAAAAAAAGCTTTTTTTTACCAATAGAGATTAAACAAGTAATTAAACCTAGAAAATATTAGTGAACTTGTAGCTTATAAAAAACCTATAAATTGGTTTGTGTGTAACTTTAAAATTTCCATTTATTGTAGAGCTTGCCCAGACAATGGAAGTAACTGAGAAATGTGATGTATTCAGTTTTGGTGTGCTTTCTCTAGAAATCATCATAGGAAAGCATCCAGGAGATCTCATTTCTTCACTGTTATCTTCATCTTCAGCAGTAGTAACTTATAATTTGCTACTAAGTGATGTGTTAGACCAAAGACCACCTCAACCTCTAAGATCAATTGTAGGGGATGTCATTTTGGTTGCAAGCATGGCATTTTCTTGCTTAAGTGAAAATCCATTTTCTCGCCCAACCATGGATCAAGTGTCTAAGAAGCTTATGATGAGAAAATCATCTTTAGCAAACCAGTTTCCTATGATTAGACTTGGACAACTCCTATAAAGCACTAAACTACTTAAATATTTTCTTTGTTTTCTTCTATATACACCTTATATCCATTATCTTTTATTGTAAGCTTGTTTGTTTTGTCATTGTGATACATCATGTATAAGTTACTGGAGCAGCTAGATTTTCCGGTTCAAATACTAGGGGGATTGGGAAACTGAGTTGAGATATTTACTTTCTGTGGGAATTCCTTGTTGTAGTGCATGTGAGCATGCATACGTACAAGTTATTGGTTTGAATAGAAGTAAAGTAAAAATGATAAACTTTTTAATTAGTCCCAAAAGAAGAAATTTAACTAATCTATGAAATAACCCAATCACTATTTTTAATATTACTCACTGATAATTGATTTAGGAAACCTTTAGCTTTTAGATGCCATGGGGACTACCGAAGATCGAGTATTTGCAGAATCTCTATGATTTTAGGTCTTTTCTTATCTCCTCTTTTAGGTAAGTTTTGCTTTGATTAATGCATTTAATCTTTTTCTATTCCATTTTGAATCCTATAAATCCAATGGACAATGTTTTGGGAAGTAGGATATGACAATGTTTTAAAACTTAATTGGCCCAATCATTGACTCAACCAGAGTACTAGAGTACTGATTCAATCAGTGAATCGGTCTCTGTCTGTGTGCGCACACAGTACAAACATACACTCAATTAAAAACAGATAACAAAACCTAATATATTTGTAGAGAATAGGTCCAACATAGATGCCATTGAGACTACTGAAAACCTTCATCTAATTTATCTACGACAAGTAAACGGTCTTTAGTTCAATGTCACCCTAAACACCTATAAATCACTCCCTTGGTTACACAACATTGAATCTAATTATCATGGTTCTAAATTACAATCTCTAACTGCAATTGTGGCTGCAATATTGCTGTTGTGGTGATGTCCACAACCGCATCAGCCCGGAAGAGGTGTGATTTTCAATCACATAAAATGCCGCAATGGAACCTTAACACTATTTTATTCCACTTTTTTTGTCAATAAATAAAATAAACTTTAGATTTCAATCTTCAATTTTGAACTTTGAAGTATCAATGGTCGAATGGGTATGGCAGTATGGGATGTTGGAGGATACCAAATCTTAAAATGAATGAAAAGTTTATGCTATCCTATAAATAAAAGATAGACCAATAATTAGAATAATTGTAAAATTCTTTTTACATTCAATCTAAACATATAATAATTTCATGCCGCAATCCGAATCGCAGCAGTCACAATGGTCACAACCGCGACAACAATCGCAACATGCGTTATGTATTTCTTATGAGAGTTGCTTATGTGATTTTTAAACTTAAAAATCAGTTTTTATTTAGTTTTTTCATTGGAACAATTGACATAACAAATTTTATATAAAAACCGTTACTTATATAAGTCCTAGTTCTTAAAAGTTCTCAAGAATAGTGAGACAATCATAAGACTCATTTTAAGTTCTTAATATCATTGTACTATTGGGAAAAAAAACTTGTTGAAATTATCCCATATAATACTGCAGAATCCACTAAAAATAAGTTAAACAACTCAATCTACCATGATTAAACTATGGTTTGAAAAGGAAAAATCCACTAATATATATATATATATATATATATATATATATATATATATATATATATATATGTGTGTGTGTGTGTGTGTGTGTGTGTGTATTTTAATAAGCATGGTCATAAAAAAGAACGGATTATTTTAAAGGATATAACACATTTTTAGAATGATGACTAATTAGATATAACCTATTTTATAAAGAAAATATTATTTGTACAATAAATTATATAATAACGAGAGACAAAGAGAGAAAAATATAAAATGTGACGAGTGACGTGATAAAAAGAGATAAAAAAAATGTGTTGATATGTAAATTACTATACGAATTATTGCATAATGTAATTCTTTTATAGAGTTAACTTGACCAGTATATAATAGTTAGGTACCGGTTCAAAACATTTGTATCTGAACTGGTTAAAGTAATGTGGAGTTGTGAACACATCAACTTTTAGAAGTAGAGGAACTAAATAGTACAACCTTTGGTGAACATGTCTTCGGGAAAGATTAGTTGATAGAAGTGGAGTTGTGAACACATCAACTTTGAGAAGTGGAGGAACTAAATAATACAACATTTGGAGAACGTGTCTTCAGGAAATATTAGTCAATTATCGCATTTGTGAAAGACTTCCAAAAGACTTTTCTCATTTCATTTTAAGGTGAGGAAGTTTTAACTTTCTTACCAAGGGGACTTTGACTTTCCAAGTTATTGGAGGTTGGATCCAGTATTCACTTTCCTATGTTAGACGATTCCTTCATTCGATTATTTCCTTTTCAAAAATCTGGAGCTTTTGATTGTAGATTAAAAAAAACCTTGTTGTAGTTGAGCCATATGTACCTATGTTTGTAAACGAAGAGTCCATCAACATATGTTTATAAATATGCCCATTTATTCATTGCATATTATAATAATTAGATGCGTACATAAATTAGTTATTCGCAGATTATTCACGTTTAATTAGGATACTAAATGCTCATTTAAGTGTGTGTGTGTGTGTATATATATATATATATATATATATATATATATATATATATATATATATATATATATATATATATATATATCACTTAAATAATTATAGTTTTATTTTGCTTTTTTTTTACTGTATAGTTTTATTTTACTTGAAAACCCATATTTTTGCTTATTATCATTTTATGTATATATCGTTTACTTAATTTCAATATTAAAGATTCAAATTTCATATAAATAATCATAACATTTATTTAGCTTAATTGCACTTTTAATCTTTCATGAATTAGAATTTTGTGATTTTAATTTCTCATGTTTCAATTGCGTAAAATGGGTCTTTCCTTTTTCTCCTATTTACAATCAAGTCATCAATTTTTTGTTAAAAAAATTAACAAATTATGCTAACATTGCATTGACACAATAATGTAGTGTTGATGTGTGTGGAAGCTATCATGCAAAAATGGAAAAGAAATTAAGAAAATATGGGAGGTGGGATTAAAACCCCCTCCCTTGAAGTCACCAACAATTTTTTTATGTACAATAGCGATTCTGAAATTAGAAAATAAGATCTACTAGGGTTGACTTAGTGGTGAGATTTTGGGTAGTGTTAGAGGTGGAAACCTTAGTACTAATAAATATATGTGTAATGTAGTAGTAAATATATGTACAATTTTGGTCCACCATTTAAGTTATATATAGAATAATTTTAATTTATATGCAAAAAATTCATTAGCTTAGTTTTTTTTTTAGGTGTATATAGATGGTAACGAGGATGGAAACATAGTATTATTTAGTCCTATCTTTGTTGGGTCTTTCTTTTTTGGCTTCGTTGTTAATTTCTATTTTACCAATCAAATGTGTGTGTTTTGAACAAATTATTGAACGTGGACTATACTCTCTCCACATGTCTAATACTCCAATTACGTAGAAGCTGATCTTTTTTATGCTTCGGGTTATATGCGTGTTAACTGGTACACCACGCGGTACCAAACACGTTGTGAATAATATCCCCATTGAGACGACTTTGGACCATTGACAACATCCCTTTTCTAAAGCAGTGCATATTTTTTTTTTCAAAGTAATATGAAAAATTAGCTTTGTCGGAGAAAAGGAAAGAGATTCCCAATGAGAGGACCAACCCAACTTTTGATAAAGTTTCTTTACATTTTCGGAAAGCATTGTTCATAAATTGTTTATATTACCTTTGCATTTCAGTGCTCTAGACTTTGAAAAGTGTAGTCATGTCAATGGTTCCCTCTCGTGCCCCTTGATTATTTCCCTTATAAGCATATCCTAACTCCAACCTCTGTCGTCACCACAATACACCATCTACTTAGAAGAATCTGCAGCCTTTGATTGTATTCTTGATCCCAAAATCCTGTTATACTTGAACCATGGTATCCATCAAGACTCTTTTCTCGTTTCTTTTGGTGTTTCTAACACACTCTTCACCCCAACTTGCTTGTTTTTCCAAAACCGTTTCTTTGGCCTCTGCTACCAGCACAGTTACTGTTGGTGATCAAGCTGCAGCTGAGAACAGTGAAGCAAACGCACTGTTAAAATGGAAACACAGCTTTGACAACCACAGCCAAGCTCTCTTGTCAACATGGAGAGGTACTAGTCCATGCAAATGGCAAGGAATTCAGTGTCACAATTCCAAGTCCGTCTCTGGCATAAATCTTGCTTATTATGGACTGAAAGGTACACTTCACACTCTCAACTTCTCCTCTTTCCCTAACCTCATCAGCCTAAATATTTACAACAACTCCTTTTATGGGACCATACCCCCACAAATTGGTAACATCTCCAAAGTAAATGTTTTGAATTTTTCTACAAATTCTTTTCATGGTTCCATCCCTCAAGAAATGTGGACACTAAGGAGTTTACATAAACTTGATCTTTCCATATGTCATCTCAGTGGTGCAATTCCTAATTCCATAGCGAACTTGTCCAATCTGTTATTTCTAGATTTAGGTGGCAACAATTTTTCTAGCCACATTCCTCCAGTGATTGGAAAGTTGCACAAGTTGGAGTATCTAGGTATTGCAGAGAACAACCTTTTCGGTCCCATTCCTCTAGAAATTGGAATGTTGACAAACCTTAGGCTTATTGATTTGTCAAGAAACTCTCTCTCTGGTACTATCCCTGAAACAATTAGTAACATGAGTAATTTAAATAAACTTTACATTGCTAGTAACTCCCTTCTATCTGGGCCAATCCCATCCTCCTTATGGAACATGTCTAACTTGACATTGATCTACCTTTATGACAATAACCTTTCTGGATCAATCCCTGCTTCCATAGAAAACTTGGCCAATTTAGAGGAACTTGCACTTGATGGCAACCAACTTTCCGGTTCTATTCCAACCACAATTGGAAATTTGAAAAGACTCTACGGCCTAGAATTGAACACAAACAAACTTAATGGTAGCATTCCAATGGCCATGAATAACATTACCAACTTGTATCAACTAGATTTATCCGAGAATGATTTCAGTGGCCGTTTGCCATCTCAAGTATGTTTTGGTGGATCACTAGCATTCTTTTCTGCTTTTCACAACCATTTTACTGGTCCAGTGCCAAAAACTTTGAAGAACTGCTCTAGTATTGTCAGACTCAGGCTAGAGGGAAACCAAATGGAAGGAGATATATTGCAAGATTTTGGTGTCTATCCAAATTTGGAATACATTGATTTGAGTGACAATAAATTTTGCGGCCAAATTTCACCCAACTGGGGGAAGTGCCGTAATCTTGCTACCTTGAAGATATCCAACAATAATAATATTTCAGGTGGCATACCAATCGAGCTTGTTGAGGCAACCAAGATAGGCAAGCTTGACCTTTCTTCGAATCACTTGACTGGAAAGCTACCAAAAGAGCTATGGAAGCTAAAATCATTAGTTGATCTCAAGATCAACGACAACCATCTTTCAGGAAACATTCCCACTGAAATAGGATTGTTGCAGAATCTTCAACGTCTCGATCTTGCAAAAAACGAGTTAAGTGGCACAATACCAAAACAAGTTATAAAGTTACCCAATTTAATTGAATTGAATTTGAGCAATAATAAAATAAAAGGAAGCATTCCCTCTGAGCTCCTCCAATATCAGTCTCTTGAATCTATTGATCTAAGTGGGAATTTGTTGAGTGGAACAATACCAAGAGAACTTGGAGAGGTGAAGCAATTGCAATGGTTGAATCTCTCTCGCAATAATCTTTATGGAACTATTCCATCCAGTTTTGATGGCATGTCTGGTTTGATTTCAGTCAACATATCATACAACCAGTTAGAAGGGCCACTTCCAAATAATCAAGCCTTTCTTAAGGCTCCATTTGAATCATTGAAAAATAACAAAGGCTTGTGTGGCGACGTCACTGGCTTGATGCTTTGCCCAACCAACCGCATTCAAGAGAGGCACAAAGGCATTCTACTGGTATTATTTCCTAGCTTGGGTACCCTTTTATTATGTGGGGTGGGGATTTCAATGTATATTCTTTATCTAAAAGCAAGAAAGAAAAGAGTCCAGGTTAAAGAAAAGGCACAGTCTGAAGAAGTGTTTTCCATATGGAGCCATGATGGAAAAATTATGTTCGAGAATATCATTGAAGCTACCAACAATTTCAATGACAAGTATCTCATTGGAGTTGGAGGGCAAGGATCTATTTACAAGGTTGAGTTGCCTTCAGGTCAGATTTTTGCAGTGAAGAAACTTCATTTAGAAACACATGGAGAGAAACCCAATTTTAAAGCCTTTGAAAATGAAATTCGAGCTTTGACTGAAATCAGGCACCGTAACATTATAAAGCTCTATGGATTTTGCTCACATCCACGGTTCTCATTGTTTGTTTATAAGTTCTTGGAAGGGGGTAGCTTGGATCAAATACTAAGCACTGCCACAAAAGCAGCTGCATTTGACTGGGAAATGAGGGTGAATGTTGTTAAAGGTGTGGCCAGTGCTTTATCATATATGCATCACGATTGCTCACCTCCAATAATTCATCGTGACATATCAAGCAAAAATGTTCTTTTGGATTCACAATATGAAGCTCAGGTCTCCGATTTTGGGACAGCTAAGATTCTAAAGCCTGGTTCACACAATTGGACCACGTTTGCAGGCACCTTTGGGTATGCAGCTCCAGGTTGGACCCCCTTTCCTCATATTTATCACATTTTTTGCAATTAATTTACACTGCTATTATATTAGAATTTTGTTTAAACAATGTTTACTTGTAGAGGAATTAGAGTAATCCCTAAGCAAGAATTAGTATTCAAAAGTGAAGGTAAAAGTGATGTGAATATAGCAAATCCATTTAGAAAATATAAGTTAGAAGTTGTAGCTTATACAAAAGCCTATACACTGGTTTATGTGTAACTTGAAAATTTGCATTTATTGTAGAGCTTGCCCAGACTATGGAAGTGACTGAAAAATGTGATGTATTCAGTTTTGGAGTGCTTTGTCTAGAAATCATCATGGGGAAGCATCCAGGAGATCTCATTTCTTCATTGTTATCTTTATCTTCAGCAACAATAACTTATAATTTGCTACTAATTGATGTGTTAGACCAAAGACCACCCCAACCTCTAAAATCAATTTTCGGGGATATCGTTTTGGTTGCAAGCATGGCATTTTCTTGCTTGAGTGGAAATCCATGTTCTCGCCCAACCATGGATCAAGTGTCTAAAAAGCTTATGATGGGGAAATCACCTTTAGCAAACCAGTTCCCTATGATTAGACTTGGACAACTCTTCTAAATCATTGAACCACTTAAATATTTTGTTTGTCTTGTTTTCTTCTTTATATACCATTTATCCTCTATCTTATATTGTAAGCTTGCTTGTTTTGTCATTGTAATACGCCATGTATAAGTTACTAGAGCGGGTAGATTTTCAGTTCAAATACTAGGGTGATTGGGAGAATGAATTGGTACATTTACTTTTGTGGTAAATCCTTGGTGTAGTGTGCACATGCATATGTACAAGTTATTGGTTTGAATAAAAGTAAAGTAAAAATGATTGACTTTTTAATTAGTGCAAAAAAAAAAAAAAAACTAATCTATGAATTAACTCAATCACTATTTTTCTGTCACTGGATAATTGATTTAGCAAGCCTTTTTGCATTTTAGATGCCATAATACAAATAGGGAGGTACATGGCTTTCCTAGTATGTTAGCTTCATTTGATTATATGCATTGGGAATGAAAAAAATTGTCCTATAGCTTAAAGGTCAATTTTCTCAAGGTGGTCATATGCTAAACTCATAATCATGCATGAAGAAGTTGCATCATGAGACTTGAGTATTTAACATGCATTTTTTGGCATTATGGATTCAAACAATGACAATAACATGTTAAATCAAGAGAGAAAAAAAATTATACACCGACAGTGTAAAATAATTTTACACAATCATCCAATAACAAATTATCATGTATGATAAGTTTGTTAACTTTTACAATAACTATCATCAAAGTCATACCAACGGTGATTTGTGATTAGATAATATTTTACACTGTCATTGCATAGCTATCAAACTCGTAAATCAATTCAATATGTTTAATGATGTTTTTGAAGAATGAGCTCTCATGGTGCATTATACAGTTAATGGAACCCAATATAATATGGATTATTAATATTTAGCAGACCATATATATTCCAAATATATAGGTTACGTTTGTCGAGACTATCTTAATGCATTGAGAAGAGAAATTATTCGTCCAATGGCAAGAATATGCTAGAAAAGATGTCGAGAAGGTTTTTGAAGTGTTCCAATCTTGATTCGCAATTATACGTAGCCCGAAACATGCTTGACACATGAATTCATTCAGGCATATAATATGTATGTGCTTCATACTACATAGTATGATTGTTGAAAATAAACGACTCATATGTAATGGTAATTTAATTGCCATTTACTAGTCCTCATCCCGATTTTACCCCATACTTACAAAGGAGAACATTTCTTTGTAAAAAAAATCATCAATAGCTTCAAATGAACTTGATGAAAAATATTTGAAAGTGTTTTTAATGTGAAGATAATAATTTTTTGTTTTAATTATATAATGTTATGTATTTCTTATAATTTTAAAATTATTGTGATAAAAATATTATTAAAGTATACATTTTTAATTTATTTTTGTGATAAAAAAATTATTGTTATAAAAATTATGAAAATAATATATTTTATTTTTTTATATTTATTATTTTAAAATTAGAAATGAAATATTATCTTATAGAAAAAAAAATGTGATAACACGTGAAATTTGGTTTAAGTCCATAAGTAAATTCATCATTGAAATTGAAATAAAAAGTAGTTGAAGTTCTTAAATTTAATGTGACAATATATAACCCATTTGAACCAAGTTAGTGCCCGTTTGGAATGTTTGCGAGTTTTTAATTTTTTATTTCAAGTGCAATTTTTTAAATAAAATGTGTTTGACTAAAGTGGAGTGAAATGATTTTTAACTTAGTTTTAAAACACTTTTATATTCATTTTTAAAATTTAAAAAAACATATGTGAATTTGATTTTTAATTTTGAAAAACATTCTCACTACATTTCACACTGGCCCTCTTTGTTTTTGTCACTACCACCACCAATGATACGCCATCAACCTACCACCACCATCATAGCCACAACTATAGCTACCATCACATGACCACCATCGCTGTGACCTGTGACCACTAAAAGTTAGTTTATTTTGAAACTGGAAAAAAAAAATAAACCCAATTTTTAAAAGCTAAAAATAATTGCAATTTTTAAATTTTTTTAAACTTACAACTAAAAATCGCATGATCCTTAAAAACCGATTGATGAGTTTACTATCAGAGATACTCTAACAATCAATAAGCATAAGTTTTATGTGACATTCGAAATTAAAATATAAGGATATTGATGGAATTAATAAACATTAGGATAGATAATAAATATTTATTTTATAAAAATAATTAGCAGCCAGTATGTTGCACTTGATAAAAAAAAATATATACCAGAATAATGCTCCAAAACCACATATTCATGTACCAGAAAAAAAGGAAAACAATATTCAAAACAGCCGCAACAACCAGAGTAGTATTATTTTAGTCCAACGGAGTTCTTAGTTCTATCATTAGATTCGTTGTCCATGACCTGTTTTCTGGGCCAAACGAAAAGGAACCGTGAACGAGGATCGGTGCTTGGATAATTTCGAGGACAAATATAAGGTACACATTCATCCGCAAATAAACTATATTTTTTTAATATTGACTCATCTTAGGTATCTCTCTGATTAAACACAAACCACACAAATATAGCCCACACTCAGGATATTCCACGTGGCACGTGCTGAACTGCTGATTTGTATACAAAGTCAAAACAAGCCAGCCATCACCACTATCCTACTATGGTGCTTGTGCCACACGAGCATGTACTTGTACTTCTTATAGCATATGTACAAAGCCCCAACATTTTTTCAATTAAAAAAATCCCAAACAAGCCATCCCCACTGGCATTTACGCCGTAAAAATATTGAATCAATTCAACAATTCTTTCATCACTTTGCTCTTTTTTTTCTTCCCCTTTTGACTTCAATTCCCATCACTCAGATCTGGGGCTACTATATGATCATTTAATCCACACTCACTTTTGAACGAAAATCTCTTTTTTGTACTTTCTTGCATGTACAATGTAAGTGAACAACTTAAAGAAATATGGATAGAGGACTATCATGAACGTATAACATATCCACTAGCTAGGACGCTTATAAATAGATCTGGATGATTAGCTCAATATCTCAAATCAATACCATTGAAAATAAGATTTGGGAAGAGAAACAATGGAGCAACAGAGAAATGGTGCTTCTTCGTTTACTAGTGCTGTGAGCCTTGACCAGCTTGGAGTGTCTTCTATACCTCAACGTTATGTTCTTCCACCATCACAACGTCCTAGCCCTCATGTTCCCATCTCCACCACTCTTCCCATTATAGATTTGTCTACTTTGCGAGATAAATCTCTTGTATCTAGAACGATGATCAATGAAATTGGAATTGCCTGCAAGGAGATTGGTTGCTTTCAGGTATAGCACACATGCTCATTTTGCATACCATGCAACTTTTATAATACACCAAACATACACGTGCATATGCATGCACATATATACATTTTTACATATTTAACTATTCATTATAGGAGCTAACATATGATGTATTTTAGTCAGAAAGTATTTTTTTATATATACAAAAGTAAAAACAATATATATATAGTAAATCAAGATTAAAAATCACATAATCATTTTATTTTCTATATAAGGCGCAATTTCTGGTAACACAAGCCCAATTTACAAATCATGTAACTTCGCTAGTGAATAACAAGCATACACATGTACTGCATATTTACGTATACATTTGTCGTTTGTGTATATTTATAGGAGTTGACTGTGTGGATAAGTAATTTTTGGAAAGTAAAGACGACACCTTTTCTAAGAAGTGAGCTGAATTTAGATACTTTATTTTGCAACAGGCTAATACTTGTCTTCACTCTTCACTTTTTATTTTCCTCCGAATGGAATTGTATTTGCAAGGTTCTTGCTATACACACATGTGCACCATCAAATTTCTATGGTGACTATATTATTTACGTAAGACTTACAATTTTGTAGGTTATTAACCATGGGATTGACCAATCAGTAATGGATGAAGCCCTAGAAGTCGCAACAGAGTTCTTCAACCTCCCTAATGATGAAAAGATGCGTTTATTTTCGGAAGATGTTCACAAACCTGTAAGGTATGGGACAAGCCTTAATCAAGCTAGGGATGAAGTTTACTGCTGGAGAGATTTCATCAAACATTACTCTCATCCAATATCAGATTGGATTCACATGTGGCCTTCAAATCCATTGAATTACAGGTATTATTACAAACATTTGAAAAACATTTCTCCCACAACCCTTTTTCTTACACTACCCCATCCCTACTTGCTAAATATATATATGATAAAATGAATTTTTATACCAAAAAAGGGTAAGTGTAGGATAGAGTATTAGAAAAGTGAGGTATGAAAATATATATCATATATCCTAAATTATTCTAAAAAATTGTTCCTTAGATTCTTTTACACACCTCCATTTTTACATTATTATCTTTACACTCATCCAACAGAGGAAAGATAAATTTTATAGAGTTTACCTCCTTTTCTACCATAAAAGAGTGAGTGTAGAGATATATAATGTAAAAGCTAGTTAAATGGTGTGAAAATATCTTTGTTGGAAATTCAAATGCCAAATTAAGTTTTATCCAGGAACAATATTAATTAAACAATTTTCCAAACAGACTTACCTCAATTCAAACATTTTTGCCACTTCCATGATAGAGCTTCTCAAATTCATGTCTCTATCATTGCCCTAGTCCTATTAAAATATACTCAACATATGTTAACAGGGAGAAGATGGGAAAGTACGTAAAAGCAGTGCAAGTTCTACAAAATCAACTATTGGAAATAATTTTTCAAAGCCTAGGGTTAAACCGTAGTTACCTACATGAAGAAATCAATGGAGGATCTCAAACACTCGCCGTGAACTGCTACCCTGCATGTCCACAACCTGGACTCACCTTAGGGATCCACCCTCACTCCGATTACGGGTCCATAACGGTGCTGCTCCAAACCCGTTCAGGCCTAGAAATCAAGGACATGAACAACAACTGGGTTCCTGTGCCCTTTGTTGAAGGTGCACTTGTGGTGCAGTTGGGTGACCAAATGGAAGTTATGAGCAATGGACAGTACAAGAGTGTCATTCACCGCGCAACGGTCAATGGGGAAGAGAAGAGGTTTTCCATTGTGAGTCTTCACAGTTTTGCAATGGACAGAAAGATGGGTCCGGCACTTGAACTTGTTGATGACCAGCACCCTAAGTCCTACAAAGAGTTCTGCTTCAGGGAATTTCTGGACTTCATCTCCAGCAATGATATTACAAAGGGTAGGTTTCTTGACACCTTGAAGATGAAGAAACCCTAGATCTAGAAGGTTTGAGGGAATGGTTTATAAGCTATATCAATAGTATGCTGTTTGTATCTGTTACTTTTATATAAAGTGGTCTAAGAAAATATGCATCTAGAAGCTAGTATGTGTGTTAGTGTGTGGCTATGGGTCTTTTTTTTTTTTTTTTTTTTTTATCAGTTATGGATCTCATAGTATGTACTTGGAATGAAGAAAAGCAATAAATAAAGTTCAGCTTTTGTCAATTGAAGATACTAACATCACACACAAGTTTTGAAAGACATAGAATTGTGACAATTGAACAATTAAGGATGTGTTTACATGGCCGTTCAGACGCACCGTTCAATACATTCTAATGTAATTGAGGAAAATTGGTGGATTGACGTTTAATAGGATTTATAATGAAAATACAAATTACACACACTACATTCAGCAAAAAAAAAAAATATATACAAACACACACTACTTGATTACATGACAATATGTTCTCTTTCTCGTGCAATTCATTCTAACGTAATTGAAGAAAATTGGTGGATTCACGTTCAACAAAATTGATAACGAAAATACAAACACAAACTATAGCTACCTGATTACATGACAATATGTTCTCTCTAGCCATGACTTTTTGTCTTATTTATCTACTGGCCACTTAATTGGGAGATTCTATAATATTCTATAGTATTATTTAAAAAATAAAAAGAAACCGAGTTTCTACTTAACTTTAATTACATATAACAAATTGTAAAAAATACTTATAACTAATTGTGACGTAGAAAGGAGATCGAATTCATTATACCTATAGTTTAAAGTTCAAACACATTTGAGTGTCAAATGTTTACTTCCCACGGGCATAACTAATAAAGATGGTTCATGCCAATTTTATTTTATTTTTTTGTCAGCAAAAGTATATATTTATATATAAATATGTAAAAAGCACAAGTTGTGCCTATAAATACAACAGTAGCTGCAGGGGTGCTACTCTTTTAACAGAAAAAACAGATACAGCCCGCATCTCCCACGCCTGCACTTCCCAAAATAATAAACCTCCCTACTAGCACAAACAAAACATCCCCTTGATCAAGAATCTTTACATATACAGATACAGCCTCTGCATATGAGAAAATACCTGACTGAATTACACAAAAACTCCTCATCCCAAACATGACCAAGACAGAAAGGTATACATGGGATGCAGATCATACCTGAACCCACAGTACTGCATATACATGTTCCAAACCCCAACAGAACACACAAAAACCAATAAACACAAGATATTTGCAACATGTTGATATCCACAGACCCTCTCACCCTCTAAGATATAGTAAGCATATTCTTGGATTGATCACCCACTCATAAAAAGAGAAGTTTGCACCTTTTATCTTTGCATTCATCCGACCCCATGCCTTTAGCTTTGCTAACTCAATCACCTCCTCTGCATCCACACAATTGTTACGAAAAACAACAGCATTCCAGTGGTCCCAAATGGACAAAATCGTAGCTATCCACATAACCTGCCACACTTGGTTACAAGTTGCTGATAATCCAACCAAGTTATGTTGCATGAAGTGTTCCCCCACACTTCTCGGGGCCACCGTGGTTGTTCCCACCCACTGATGACATAAATTCCATACCTGTCCCGCAAATTTACAATGGATGAACAGATGGTTAGTTGTCTCATCTTCCTCATTGCAAAGGGGGCACAAAATATCATTCATTGCCACATTCCTGCGCATCAGATTGACTTTTGTAGCTATTCTATTCAAGAAGATTCTCCCCACCAGATGTAGACCTTTCGGAATTGCTGCCACACTCCATAATAACTTGAACATTTGGTTTCTTTCACCCACATGACCCTCATCATGTAAAATTGAATATACTGATCTAACTGTATAGTTCCCTTGGTTGTCCCCATTCCACCACCAGTAGTCCTTTCTATCCTTCTGCAGCTGAACCTCGATCTTGTAATTCCTGCATAAAATTGACTAACAAATCCTTTTCCCACTCAAACCATGGGCGACGCCATGATAACTGCCATTCCCAGTTCCCTTCATTCCACTGTCCCATATCTCCAATGGTTCATGCCAATTACCTGAGCCTATCTTCAGTAATTTAAAGGACTCAAGATTGCCATAATATCAAGGTCCTCAATCTACATTCAACAAATGTTTTTCTTAATTATATGGAAAAATTATCCGTAAGAGACGAGACAATCAATGAAAAATTTACCCGAATTTTCCCTTCGTTTTTCCTCTTCTCTTCATTTCCGAAAGCCCTTTGTCGGAGGAATGAACACTCCATAATGTTCTTTATGGTTTTCTTTTTTTTTTTAAGCAAAACATAAAATATAGCATTCTCCTATATTGTTCTTTATGCTTAATATATAGCATTCTCCTATACTTTACACGTGGAGAAGAAGAATATCGTGGAGACTCCTCTACCCCACGCGTAGAGGCCATATTTTTGTTCCTTTATTCTTTCGTTTCTCGTGGAGGCTCCTCAGCTCAACACGTAAATGCACCTGTTTTTTTTTTCTTTTTTTTTTCTTTTTTTTTTTTTCAAAAGAGAAGAGTGACCCTATTCTTTGCATTCTATCTACCTTTGTTAATTGTTATATAGGCTTCTCGGACCATGATTTTGCAGTAGCCCTTCAAGCCCATGTCAACCAACAACAATCCCTGTAGGCTGTGGCCAGATCAGTCTTATGTTGCAGGGTTCCCTCTAATCCTCCAAAAGAAGTAAACAAACAAATGCTTATTTATCTTTTTGGCAAATTGTACTGCACATTGTAAAAAGTATTGGTACTTTGAGTAAATCAATAAATTTTAAATATATAGATTTGTAATATTTTGTTTTCTGGTCAGCAAGATGCATATTAAATTCATAATAAGTTATTGATTAAATTAATCTAAAGTTACTAAATTATTTGATAATTTTTAATAAAGTCTTTGATTTTTTTTTTTAACTAACTGAGTTTCTGAATTTATATTTATTTTTTAATTAGGTCATTACATTGAGAAAAAAAAAATTCAAAGTCTTATTAAAAATTGTCATAATTTAAGAACTTAATTAAAAATTGTAAAATCTTTATAGGTCAGTATTTTTACCTCCAAGTCAATATTTTTACCTCTACATGGTAGTATTCTCACCTCTGCACTGCAACTTTATAGGTTTGCAGAGGTGAAAATACTGGCTTACAAAAATGAGAATATGGCCTATAGAGACTTGGTAAATTTTAATTATGTTTCTGAACTATTTGTTATTTTCAAATAGGTCTTTGAACTTTTTATTTCAATGGGGTTCTGAACTTGTATTTATTTTTTAATTAGGTTGTTGGAACCTAATTAAAAAATAAGTACAAGTTCAAGAACTCAATTAAAAATAATAATTTAGAGACTTAATTAAAAATTGTCAAATAGGGATGTATGATTAATTTAACCTAAATTATTTATTTAAGATCTTGTTATTTTTTAGCTGATAAATGATTCAGGGGTTACTTTTATTGCCCATTTCATTCACATTTGTATATTTTTCCATGTTTAATATTGAATTTTAAAAAAAATGAAATAAACTTCAATTTTACAATTATAAATTTTAAAATAACATTAAAATTAAATTCTAAGTCGTTTGTGATGTAGAGCTCTTTTGTCTGTTAACCAAACGTTTCATGTTGGTTATGTTAGGAGGTGTTAGTTGCTATAATTACTTACTTTTCAAGTGGTTTTTGAGGCAATTATCTATCCTTTTCTCTGATTTGGAGTGTTGTTTTACTCAATTTCTGTTAATATTGCAAATTAGTTAGAATTTCTTTAGTTTTTCTAGTTTTATGGTTATATCTTAGAGTTTTGCCCCACTTTTTGTAGGAAATGGAGATTGAAGTTGAAGAACACGTTTGGGAGCTGCATTCTGAGCTTTGGAAGCAGTGGAAGGTCCTTTGCAAGAGAAATCTGTTGAAGTGCAGAAATTTCAAATCAGCCAAGCCAAAATTCCAGGCTGAGCCAAATGTCACTTAAGAGCAATTCTGCACATGTATATAAAGGACTGACCTTCAGAAGTTCAGTAGCTTGGACATTTTTTAGAAGCAAACTCAGTAGCTCGTTTTGTACTGTTGTAGTGGAGAGAAAAACTCTCTCTTTAGTTCTTAGCTTTCTCTTCATCTCCTTCCCCTCCATGTGTAATTCCCAGCTGCTCACACCCATGAGTGGCTGAGTTATGTAGTTGTTAGGGGTTAGATGTAACCATTCTCAAAACTCTCTTGTATCTTTTGATATTATCTATATATATTCTGCATATTTGTGTTTAAAGTTAGTATTATGCTTCTTTTCTTAAAGCTTGTTGTGGCTTGATCACCCATAGCATGATCCTTGGACATGACTGTTGTTGGGAAACACTTTCGTTGTCTAGAACTAAAGCAATATACCTCATTAACTTCGTGTCTAGGAATGGAGCTTAGTTCATGGGTTATCTTGTGGTCTCTAGACTTAAAGCTAGTTGCTTCATTAAGTTGTTGAGGAATCAAGGCTTGGGGGAGTAATCTAAGACTCTCTGCACCTAAGGAATTAGGCTGAGAATGTTTTTATTGACTGATTTTAACATTTAAATGCAAATGGAATGTATATTGTGTGCATGCAAGAAGAGAGTGGAGAATGGTGAGATCTAACCCCTGCAACATCTTCATCTATCTGTTTTAACCTCTGTCTACTGCTGTGTTTGTCTTAAAAATCACAAAAATATCTTCTTTAATTTCTGTTCTGCATTAGTTCTGTTATATCTTTCACAGAACCAACCAAAGTTCATGTTTTTATAGCTTTCTTGTGAAAATCAGTTCAGTCTAGCTAGTATTTATGTGAACATCGCCTATATCAAGCAAATCCCTTGGGAAAACGATACTTGGACTTATCCATTTACTACTTGTGCGACTGGTACGCTTGCCAACCCGTCTAACAAGTTTTTGGCGCCGTTGCCGGGGATTTGCATCTGAATATTAGGCAACTTCACATTCATATTATCATAGGCTTTATTCTTTATTCTTTTATTCTTTGCATTTTTATTTCTGTTGTGGTTGTTGTTTTCTTGTGCTAACTTTCTGTTCTAGTGTCCTGTTCTTTTTCTCTGTTTATGCACACAAGAAGTTCAACTGATCCTTTGTATTTCGACCCGGAGATTGAGAGGACAGCAAGACTTACCAACAGCTGGACAAGGAAGAGGAAGGCTCTAGAAAGACTTGCTAGCCAAGAACCACTATCTCCTGTTTCACCAGATCTGTCTTTGACATCCATTCCCGAAGAAGAAGATTTTATAATGGCAGAAGAAGGAGAAGTGAATCAACCAAGGCGTACTTTGAACGATTATTGTGCCAACACAGGGCCGAGATTCTTCAACACCATAGCCAGACCAGAGGTGCAGGCTCACAATGTTGAAATGAAGGCATCTCTCATCCACTTGATTCAGCAAAACAAGTTCCATGGCCTTGACCATGAAGACCCTTATGCTCATTTGACTACTTTTGTTGATATCTGCAACACTGTGAAGCTACATCAAGTTAATGATGATTATATCCGGATCAGTCTCTTTCCATTCTCTCTTGATGGAAAGGCAAATGATTGGTACAGAGCCATTCCTCCTAACACTCCCTTGACTTGGGACGAGCTGGTTGACAGATTTTTGAACGGTTTCTTTCCTCAATCTAAGATCAACCAGAGGAAGACAGCTATCTCCACTTTCACTCAAGGAGCTGATGAACCCTTGTGTGAAGCATGGGAGAGATTCAATGGCCTGATAAGGAAATGTCCAGCTCATGGTTTCAATGAGGCAGCTCAAATCAACACCTTCTTGGCTGGACTTAGACCTCAAACCAAGCTTATGCTTGATGCTTCAGCTGGAAGCAAAATCATGTACAAGACACCGGATGAGGCTAAGGAAATTATTGAAAATATGGCCTCTAATGACTATGAGGTGCAGCATGACAGAACTCTCGTGCAAGTGCAGAAGAGAGGAGTTCTGGAATTAAATTCTCAGGATGCCCTCCTAGCTCAAAATAAGCTTCTCACGCAGCAACTTGATGCACTCACCAAGCAACTTGCTAAGATGCCTCAACAACTCCAGGGCTTACAAGTTATTCAGTCCAACACTCAACAAGTTCTTTGCTGTGAACTTTGTGGAGGTGGTCATTCAAGTGGCCAATGCATCATGCCACCAAGTTCCCAAGAAGAAATTAATTATATGGGGAACCAAAACCGGCAAGGCAATTCTTATGCTCAACCTTTCAATCAAGGTTGGAGAAACAACAATGCTGGTTGGAAGCAAGAAGCTGGTCCTTCGAACAGACCTCCTTACCAAAGTCATCAACAATACCAACCTCTTCATCAAGACCGTGTTTCTAAGTTGGAGGACACTCTCAATCAATTCATGCAAGTCTCTCTAACCAACCAAAAGAACACGGATTCTTCTATCAAAAATATTGAAGTGCAGATGGGACAATTTGCTAAAGATTTGGCAGAACTTAAAAGTGGAGCATTTACAGCCAACACTCAAGCAAATCCCAAGGAGCAATGCAAGGCTATAACTACAAGGAGAGGTACAATTGTGGGAGATTTGAATAGAGAGAAAAGTGAGCAAGAGGTAGTTGTGGAGGATGTAAAAGATGATAAGGAAGAAAAAAATGAGCTGAGTGAAAAAGAATTGAGTGAGAGTGAGAAAATCAGTGAGAAAAATGTAGAAAAAAGTGAAATCAGTGAGGCGGCTGAGCCAAAAATGACTAAACACCAGAGGGTGCGAGAAGAGAAGAAGAAGAAGAAGGAGTCAAATTCTGTTCCTGCACAAGGATTACCCTATCCTCATGTGCCAACAAGGAAGGACAGAGAAAGGCAGTTTGCACGTTTCTTAGACATCTTCAAGAGATTGCAAATCAATCTACCTTTCTCTGAGGCACTTGAGCAAATTCCAACTTATGCCAAGTTCATGAAGGAACTCCTCACCAAGAAGAAAAAGTACATTGAGAAAGATACAATTGAATTAGAAGCTGGATGCAGTGCTATAATTCAAAAGCCATTGCCCTTCAAGCACAAAGATCCAGGTAGCTTTACCATTCCCTGCACCATTGGAAATCTGTCCATTGGAAAAGCTTTGTTGGATTTGGGAGCAAGCATCAATCTTATGCCACTGTCCATGCTTAGCAAAGTGGGGGATGTAGAAATCAAACCTACAAGGATGATACTTCAACTAGCAGACCGTACCATTAAGCTTCCATATGGAGTTGTTGAAGATTTGCTAGTAAAGGTGGACAAATTTATATTCCCAGCTGACTTTGTAATTATGGATATAGAAGAGGATGCTGAAGTTCCTCTCATTTTGGGGAGGCCATTCATGATGACAGCCCGTGCCTTGATTGATGTTAGTGATGGCAAATTCAAGATGAGGGTGCAAGATGAAGAAGTCACTTTCAATGTGTTTGAAGCTATGCAGCACCCTAGTGAAGATAAATCATGCTTTAGAGTGGATGTTCTTGATGAAATCTATACCACCTCTAGAAAGCAAGTACCTAGTTCCTCTCCTCTTGAGAGAGCTTTAATTGATGCATTTGAGTTACTTAATGAGGAGGAAGAAAAGGAAATTGAGGAATGCTTGAAAAGCCTTGATACTTTGAAGGAAATTCCTCCAAATGAAGAAATTGTTGAAAATTTAAAGAAAGATGAGAAGGTGGAGGAAACCAAGCCTGAATTGAAGGTGCTGCCTCCACATTTAAAGTATGTGTTCCTTGAAGAAAATGGTGGCAAACCAGTCATCATTAGCAATTCCTTATCTGCTGCAGAGGAAGAAAAATTGATTGAGGTTTTGAAAGCTAACAAAGGAGCCATTGGATGGTCTATCTCTGATCTCAAGGGGATAAGTCCTTCTTATTGCATGCATAGGATCTTCATGGAAGATGATTTTAAACCAGTGGCTTAACCTCAAAGAAGACTTAATCTTGTGATGAAGGAAGAAGTAAGAAAGGAAGTCTTAAAGCTCTTGGAAGCTGGATTGATCTACCCTATATCCGACAGTGCATGGGTGAGCCCTGTGCAAGTTGTTCCTAAAAAGGGTGGCATAACAGTGATCCGCAATGAGAAGAATGAATTAATTCCTACAAGAACTGTCACGGGATGGAGGGTGTGCATAGACTATAGAAAGCTCAACAAAGCAACAAGGAAGGATCATTTTCCCCTTCCTTTCATGGATCAAATGTTGGAGAGACTGGCTGGTCAAGCTTTCTATTGCTTTTTGGATGGTTACTCAGGCTATAATCAAATTGTTGTGGATCCTCAAGACCAAGAGAAGACAGCATTCACTTGTCCTTTTGGAGTTTTCGCATATAGGAAGATGCCATTTGGGCTATGCAATGCACCTGCCACTTTCCAAAGGTGTATGCTAGCTATCTTCTCGGATTTGGTGGAGAAATGCATAGAAGTCTTCATGGATGACTTTTCTGTTTTTGGTGGATCATTTGAATTGTGCTTGTCTAACTTGGAAACTGTTTTGAAGAGGTGTGCTGAGACAAATCTCATTCTTAATTGGGAGAAATGCCATTTTATGGTGACCGAGGGAATTGTTCTTGGCCACAAAATTTCAGCAAGAGGAATTGAAGTTGACAAAGCCAAAGTAGATGTCATTGAAAAGCTTCCACCACCAGCAAATGTGAAAGGAATTCGAAGCTTCCTTGGGCATGCTGGATTCTACAGGCGCTTCATCAAAGATTTCTCCAAAATTGCCAAACCATTGAGCAATCTACTGAACAAGGACACACAATTTAATTTTGATGCTGAATGTTTAAATGCCTTTAAATTTTTGAAGTCTAGTTTAGTCTCTGCTCCTATACTCACTGCACCTAATTGGAAAATTGATTTTGAACTCATGTGTGATGCTAGTGATTATGCAGTAGGGGCTGTTCTAGGCCAAAGAAAGAATAAAAATTTTCATCCCATACATTATGCTAGCAAGGTGCTCAATGAACACCAAGTGAATTATGCAACAACTGAAAAAGAGTTGCTAGCAATAGTGTATGCTTTGGAAAAATTTCGTTCTTATTTAATTGGTTCCAAAGTAGTTGTGTACACTGATCATGCTGCAATTAAATACTTGCTGTCCAAACCCGATTCCAAGCCTAGACTCATTCGTTGGGTTCTGTTGTTGCAGGAATTTGATCTAGAAATTAAGGACAAGAAAGGAAGTGAAAACCAAGTTGCTGATCACTTGTCACGGCTTGTGAATGATGAGGTGACCACTCTTGAGAAAGAAATTATTGAAGAGTTTCCTGATGAGAAATTGCTTGCAGTGCAAGAAAGGCCATGGTTTGCGGATATGGCTAACTATAAAGCTGGTGGAATTATTCCGGCAGAAATGAATTGGCACCAAAGAAAGAAATTTTTCAAGGATTCTCGCTTTTATGTGTGGGATGATCCTCATTTATTCAAAATTGGAGCTGACAATTTACTTAGAAGGTGTGTTGCTAAGGAGGAAGCAAGGAACATCCTGTGGCACTGCCACAATTCACCTTATGGAGGGCACTACAGTGGAGAGAGGACTGCTGCAAAGGTCCTCCAGTCTGGATTCTATTGGCCTACAATTTTTAAAGATGCTCATGAGCATGTGCAGAGCTGTGATAAATGCCAAAGAACCGGAGGGATATAAAGAAGGAATGAGATGCCACTTCAAAACATTCTTGAAGTGGAGGTCTTTGATTGCTGGGGTATAGATTTTGTTAGCCCCTTACCTTCATCCTTCTCCAATGAATACATTTTGGTGGTTGTTGACTATGTTTCAAAGTGGGTAGAAGCTGTTGCTTGCCCCAAAAGCGACTCCAAAATAGTTATTAAATTTCTCAAGAAGAATATCTTCTCTCGGTTTGGTGTTCCTAGAGTTTTAATCAGTGATGGAGGCTCCCATTTTTGCAATGCACAATTGAAGAAAGTCTTGGAGCATTATGGAGTCAAACATAAAGTAGCTTCTCCTTACCATCCTCAAACCAATGGTCAAGCTGAGGTTTCTAATAGAGAAATCAAGAGGATCCTTGAGAAGACAGTTGCTTCTTCAAGAAAGGATTGGGCTGTAAAGCTTGATGATGCTCTATGGGCATATAGGACTGCATTCAAGACTCCAATTGGCCTATCTCCATTCCAAATGGTCTATGGATAGGGATGGCAAAGTGTACCCGGACCCTACGGGTACCCGTAAGCGGGTCGGGTAAATACCCGCTTATTGGGGCTGGGGCCGGGGCCGGGTATTTACCCGCAATTTTTTGCGGGTGCGGGTACGGGTACGGGTACTATAGTACCCGCCCCGCCCCGCCCCGCACCTACCATATATATATATAATTAAAATAACATAAATAAATAATTATGTTATATATATACTTTTCTGTAAAAAAAAAAATTATATTGTCCATAAACTAACACTAATAGTAAAAGATTTATGTTATAACTTACAATAATTTTATATTTTATATTTTTAATATTATGTGTGGATGCTTTTAATGTTAAATTTGAATTATTTAAGTGTGAATTTTCAATTTATTTGTAATAATTTTTAATTAATATTTTTATAGCTTAAATGCAATTTTGGTTCATCTATTTTGCACAATCCGCAATTTTGGTTCACCTATTTTAAAATAGAGACGTTTAGTCTCCAAATTTTGTAAAATATGTAATTTTGGTCCTTCCATCAAATTGAAAGTGTTGACTATTAAGAGATTAATGTTAACCTTAACGTGGTCCAAATATAGTGACGTGACACGAGATTATTTATTTGGTTTTTAATTATTTTAAATACTGATTAGAATAATTGATGAATTTTTTTTAAAAAAAGGTAATATCATTTATTTGACTACGACGTGTCATGTACTTCAACAATGTAGAACTAGTTTAAAATAAATGATTAAAACTTGTGATTTCTATTTTAGGACTCACGACTACCCCAACAATTAAAATCAATGTGACATGTACTTTAGTGACGTAGATGAACAAATAATTATTACTCAGTATTTAAAATAATTAAAAAATAAATAAATAATCTCGTGTCACATCACTATATTTGGGTCACGTCAAGATCAACGTTAATCTCTTAACTGTCAATGCTTTTAATGTGATGAAAGGACCAAAATTACGGATTTTACAAAATTGGGGGACTAAATGTCTCTATAGAGAGACCAAGATTGCTGATTGTGCAAAATAGGAGGACTAAATGTCTCTATTTTAAAATAGGATGACTAAAATTGCGGATTGTGCAAAACAGGGGGACCAAAATTACATTTAAGCCTATTTTTTATTGATTTATTAACTTCAAACATAAGTAAAGTGCGGGTAGCAGGCGCGGGTATGGGTATATAGGTACCCAGTGGGTACGGGGATGGGGATTAAAGTTGCTACCCGCACGGGTATGGGGCCGGGTACGGGTCTTTTTTTTAAACGCGGGTATGGGGACGGATACTATAGGACCCTACCCAGACCCTACCCATTGCCATCCCTATCTATGGAAAAGCTTGTCATCTCCCTGTGGAATTGGAGCACAAAGCTTATTGGGCTCTTAAGTTCCTTAATTTTGATCAGTCCTTGGCTGGTGAGAAGAGGAAGAACCAACTTCATGAGTTAGAGGAGATGAGACTCAATGCATATGATTCTTCAAGGCACTACAAACAGAAAGTCAAGGCCTATCATGACAAAAAGCTTGTGAAGAGAAACTTGCAGCCTAATCAAAAAGTTCTGTTGTTCAATTCAAGGCTGAAATTATTTCCAGGCAAGCTTAAGTCCAAATGGTCTGGCCCTTTCATCATTAAGGAGGTGAAACCTCATGGAGCTGTTATTTTGGAGAATCCTTCAACAGGAAGAAACTGGACAGTCAATGGTCAGAGATTAAAGCCCTATTTGGGGGGTGAAATTGAAAGGCTGACCATAATTCTGCATCTAAGTGACCCTTGAGGTCACCAAATGTCAAGCTAATGACAGTAAAAGAGCGCTACCTGGGAGGCAACCCAGTTTTCTTACCATTTTATTTCTGCATTTTGCATTTTTGAATTGTTAAATTTAGTTGGTTGTGTGTTTTGATTATTTAGAGTTCATGTGTTTGATCCTTGTGTGAATGTTGTGTGCTGATTGTGTTAATTTTGTTTCTTTGTAATGTGATCATTTAGAAGCATCATTCTGTAGTTGCATATGTCCCATTTAGCTATTACATTGCAGTGTTTAGGTTCAGTTCTGCATAATTCGCATTTTGGTCATGTCTGTACAAGAATTGTTGCTCTTAAGTGACTTTTGGCTCAAGCCACTGATACTGGCTCCAAGCCAAAACCACTGGAAGCAATAAATTCAATTCCATGCATTTTTCAGTCTAGCCAAGTTCCATGGTTAAGCCAAAATCCACTTTGTGATCCCTGTCCAAATTCGAGCTTTCTGCCAAGCCATGCCTCAGGGCCAAGCGATTTTCCACTTATTCAGACCCTCTGATCTTTTTCAAAAAAAAATTCCCACATTCTAAGACCCTTAACTTACCCCATAACGTCTCCACCTTTCCCAATCACGTTTCCCTATACCCACTACTGTTACATTTCCCTATTCACCTCTCTTCTCCTCCAATCACGTTGCCTCACCATCTTTCCCCTCCAATCAGAATTTTCTGACACTATTAATTACAGCTACCTACCTTCTCCAATCAGATTCACCTTTTCACCTTTTCCTACTTTTTCCCCACACCCTCACGTCTGCCCCTACACTCCCAACCCTTCAACCTTTCACTCAGTCCTACTCTTACAATCCCATCATACCTCTAAGCTTGCAACTTGCTTCATCCCTCAACTCAGCATCCATCACTAGGACTGTGACTCCTCCCTCTCGGTCTACTCTCCATTCCTACTTCGAGCACCACCATTGCTGTCCACGCCATGGCTCCTAAGCACAAGCAACCTGCTGCTGACTCCACCTCCTCTGCCAAGAAGCAAAGAGTCACAAGGAGGGATTCTTCTTCCCGTGCTCCTCCTCAAGCCTCACGAGAAGATGATGAAGTGCAGGAGATTCCACCCCCACCACCGCAGCCCCAAACTCCTCATGAGCCCCTTCAGAAGAACCGCTTCCTTGCTCCTCCTAACCAAGAGCGTTTCAAGAACAATGCCAATAGAGGTTTGATCAAGCAGCGAGAAGTGCAACTACTAGCTGGAGATTTCCAGGAGATTCAAGATGAAATCGTTCGAAGGAAGTGGCAGAAACTTACCAACTTCCCCCTCAAGATCAATGAGGAAGTGGTGCGCGAATTCTACGCGAATGCTATTCCCAGGCGCACCAGCGATCCTACCCGTAGGTCTTGGGTGAGGGGTTGTTTTGTCTACTATGATGCTCCTTCCATCAACCGGTTTCTGGCCAATGACTTCACCGACCCCAACAACCAAGACTGCGGCTTTTTCTTGATGTCTACTAGGAGAACCCCTGTCACTAACACTGCTGTGAGCAACAGCCTCTACATTCCAGGCCACTCTTTTGTTGAAAATGACACAGGGAAGGCCCTACGCTTCAAGAGGGCAGCTTTGAAAACCATATCTCAGATTTGGGCCTCATTCCTCTTCTCTAACATTACACCTACCACCCATACTTCAGAGCTCAGTATGTCACGAGCCTTCATGGTGTACTGCATCATGAATGACATTGACATCAACATTGGGAGGATAATATCAAGAGAAATCCAAAAATTTGTGACTGCCAAAGCTCCTACCTCTCCACCAAGGCCTCTCGAGTTTCCAGCCCTTATCACTGCATTATGTGAGAGCCAAGGAGTGAATGTCCGCCGTCCTCCCCTCCTCAACCTCCGGGAGCCACTCAACATGCGTTTCATTGACCAGCATTGCCGCAACCCCGCGAAAGTGGATGCTCCTCAACCTTCCATTCCTCCTGCAGTGGAGCCCTTTAACAGATCCCAATTGGCAACTGCTTTCATTTTCCTTTTCCAGCAGCTGGCAGTAGTTCATCGCGGCCAACAAACTTTAAATTCTTCCATTTATTATTATCTAAACCCTGCAGCACCACGACCTCATGGTCGTCTCCATTGGCCATCACCTTTTGAGTTTGAAGCTATCATTGCATGGCCTGGGGACAGACCTCCTTTTTTGGGGGGTGCTGGAGCTACTGATGCCCCAGAAGGTGCTGCTGCTGGTGATGCAGAGGCTGGTGACCAAGGAGCAGAAGCTGCAGCTGAGGATGAGGTCGTGGCAGAGGAGGAAAGTGAAGTGGAGGAAGAAGGAACTGAAGAGGAAGAAGAGGAGTATGGCAGCTCTGAGACAGAGGAAGATGATGATGTTTGATGGGGGGATTTGTTTGTTTAATCCCCGTTTTACCAGGACAATTTAATTTTCTGCTTTTATTAATTCAGTATTTTAATTTCAGTGCATGGTTAGTACTTTGTGGGTTGCTGTTAGTTTAGTTTTTATTTTGGTAATGTTGGCCAAGACCTCGTTGTTTGCTGAACTTGGTACTTTTGTTGTGTTTGCATGTTTTAATGTTTATGTTGTGGTTGTTCATGGTTTTAGAAAAATTCCATCGTGCGTTATCCTTGTTTGCTCCCCGCGCTTTTTAAAGAAAAATACGTTTGCGAAACCATGATTTGAATGATTTTTGTGGCTGCGCGTTTCGTTAGCATAGCTTGGATGATGTATGTTTTTTGAGAAAAGTTTCAAGCATGATTTGATTGTGAGGACAGATTTGAGAATGTTTGAGAAATGATTCTTGTGAGTTGTGTGCTGTCTCAAATGATTATGAGTGCCACCTTTGGCACCACTGTTGGTTTTGAACAATTCTCTTGTGATGATTCTTGCATGTTAATAAAGAAATGATCAAGGCAAAGTTTGTTTGATGATTGTAAAGCCTAGAGCCAAAAAGCCTTCCCTGTTTCTGTCATCCCTTTTTGTGCAGCCCCTTTGAGCCTTAATTGAAATAAACTTCTGTCATGATAACCCAAGGAGCCTAAATGAAAAACAATTCACTTACCTTACCATTGGATAGGAGAGCAATTGCATGTGTTGGGTTTAGAATAAGTTTGGGGGAAATCTTGCATGAAATGAAGAACTTGGGAACAATTGTGGGTCACTCTCATTAAATTAAAAGAAGTGTCATAGCTGTGTGTGTCTTATGTTCTGTAGATTCTGTTTGTGTAAAAAAAAATCGAGAAAAGAAAAGAAAAAGAAGATCAAGGAAAACAAAAAGAAATAAAAGTTGTGATACTTGTTGTGATTATAGTGGCATGTTCTTGAGCTTAAATGTGAGAAATGCAAGGAGTTGGTATCCTTGTCATTGTGAGAAAATAAGAGGGATTGGAAAAAATCTGAAAAATGCATTGATTGTTCTCTTATCTCATGGTGTTTGCTATTCTAGAAAAAACCAATTTCCTTTCAAGCCTAGCCACGGTTCAGACCTTGATCAAGTCCTTGTGATCTTAATTTTTGTGCATAATTTTGTTACATTGAGAAGGAAAGCAAAACTGATTTATGGTTGCCATTGTGTGTTGACTGTGAGAGAATTCAGCACCTAAACCAATTGGTGCTTGAGTGAGACACTTGAGTGAAAAGAATCAAACATTCTTAGATTTTGCCAAATTTTGATTGTTATGCTTGGTTCATTTCTTGAGAAATTAGGTACTTGCATCCTTGTTATGGTTTCGGTTTAAGGCACCATGCTTGAAATTCGAATCATTGGTTTGGTCTTTTTCAATTCTTAGGAGGAAGCATGTTTTGGATTTGTTAGGATGGGATTAATCTTGATCCATGATTTCTGTTTCAGTGGTAGCTATTTTCAGCTTTATTAGTTCCTTACTTGTTGTCTTTATCTTTTGCTTGAGGACAAGCAAAACTCCAAGTTTGGGGGAGTTGTTAGTTGCTATAATTACTTACTTTTCAAGTGGTTTTTGAGGCAATTATCTATCCTTTTCTCTGATTTGGAGTGTTGTTTTACTCAATTTCTGTTAATATTGCAAATTAGTTAGAATTTCTTTAGTTTTTCTAGTTTTATGGTTATATCTTAGAGTTTTGCCCCACTTTTTGTAGGAAATGGAGATTGAAGTTGAAGAACACGTTTGGGAGCTGCATTCTGAGCTTTGGAAGCAGTGGAAGGTCCTTTGCAAGAGAAATCTGTTGAAGTGCAGAAATTTCAAATCAGCCAAGCCAAAATTCCAGGCTGAGCCAAATGTCACTTAAGAGCAATTCTGCACATGTATATAAAGGACTGACCTTCAGAAGTTCAGTAGCTTGGACATTTTTTAGAAGCAAACTCAGTAGCTCGTTTTGTACTGTTGTAGTGGAGAGAAAAACTCTCTCTTTAGTTCTTAGCTTTCTCTTCATCTCCTTCCCCTCCATGTGTAATTCCCAGCTGCTCACACCCATGAGTGGCTGAGTTATGTAGTTGTTAGGGGTTAGATGTAACCATTCTCAAAACTCTCTTGTATCTTTTGATATTATCTATATATATTCTGCATATTTGTGTTTAAAGTTAGTATTATGCTTCTTTTCTTAAAGCTTGTTGTGGCTTGATCACCCATAGCATGATCCTTGGACATGACTGTTGTTGGGAAACACTTTCGTTGTCTAGAACTGAAGCAATATACCTCATGAACTTCGTGTCTAGGAATGGAGCTTAGTTCATGGGTTATCTTGTGGTCTCTAGACTTAAAGCTAGTTGCTTCGTTAAGTTGTTGAGGAATCAAGGCTTGGGGGAGTAATCTAAGACTCTCTGCACCTAAGGAATTAGGCTGAGAATGTTTTTATTGACTGATTTTAACATTTAAATGCAAATGGAATGTATATTGTGTGCATGCAAGAAGAGAGTGGAGAATGGTGAGATCTAACCCCTGCAACATCTTCATCTATCTGTTTTAACCTCTGTCTACTGCTGTGTTTGTCTTAAAAACCACAAAAATATCTTCTTTAATTTCTGTTCTGCATTAGTTCTGTTATATCTTTCACAGAACCAACCAAAGTTCATGTTTTTATAGCTTTCTTGTGAAAATCAGTTCAGTCTAGCTAGTATTTATGTGAACATCGACTATATCAAGCAAATCCCTTGGGAAAACGATACTTGGACTTATCCATTTACTACTTGTGCGACTGGTACGCTTGCCAACCCGTCTAACATGAGGCAACCGAATGAGGTTGCTCATACTCTTACTAGGGTGATTCCTTCTTATCCTAGTCTCTTTTTCATCAGTTCCCAGTTGTATTCCATCTTTGGTTATCAATGAAATAACATAAGTGTTTTTCTTAAAAAAAAAAAAGAAAGTCGTTTGTGATGTGATTTTATTATACAAGTATTTTTTTTTTTTTTATTGTTTTAGGATAACAGTATCGGTACTCTCCTAATATTTAAAGTACCGAAGCAATCAAAATTTTTTTTGTTAGTTAATTAATGAGATAATTATGGCCTATATTTTTGATAAAGAATACTTGTGACATATATTTTTTTTTTTATAATATACGTGTGGCCTATATAAAAAAAAATAGAATTAACATTTTAATTTATAAACCTTGTTATTATGGTATTGATGTATCCATTTATTAGATTAGTATGATTTCAACTGACCGTATAATTTATCATATTAGAAACTCGGATCTATGAGAGCTCCAATGGCATTAATGGTAGTGCTCATCCAAAATCCAACCCTTCATGTGGAAACAGATACTTCATCTCCTCTGTCCTCCTTAATTTCTTCAATGAAGATGAACATTGTTGATCCATTGTTTTTATGTGTTCGATCTGTGCATTCATGATTGAGAAGTGTTTTCATCGTATTTTTTAACACATTCTTTCTAATAAACATTCTATATAATTTTGTTTGATACATGAGCTTATTTTCATAACCTACTTCAATTATAAAATAAGCTAGCTTATTAGTTATTAGCTCTTTTTTTTTTCCTTTTTCATTTTTATCCTTATTAATTTACTTGAGATCTTTTTTTACCTTTTTTAATCAAATAATTAATTATATCATTTTATGTTATTTGATATTTATCTGCTAACTTATCAACTATTCTTACCAAACACTTCCAATTCAATCAGCTAGCTTATTATCTTCAAACCACTTTTCAGTAAACTTATCCAAACAAAAAGTAATTTTGATTATAATTGAGTATACATATAATTGATTATTAAAATAATCTAATTTTTGCAATTATCCCAAACATATCCAAGTTTCCAGCTTTTCAACTAGCTTATAAGCTTCACTAGCTTATAAGTCAATTTTACCAAACACACAGTTATTTTTGAATTATAAGAAATAAAATAAATGATATTAAAATTTAGACTAAATGTCACTTTTAATCCTTTTTATCTTTTTTTTGTTCACTTTAGTCTTTTATCTTTTAAAAAGTCTATTTTACTTCTTTTATGTTTTTAAATTGATTCAAAATAGTCCTTTGATCCATTTAAGCTTAACACCGTTAATAATATAAAAATATTGACAACTGAAAACTACTACAAAATGTAAATTTCTCAATTTCCCCCTTCCTCCTCCTTTTCTTCTCCCTCCATAGTTTGGAATTAGAAGAAGGCAAAGCAGACGAATGATGGAGGCGGTTGTTGATGGAGCAGTCAAGGTGGAGAATAGCTTTGACAACATGGTATTCATTGGCATCGCTCTTCTATGTTGTTTTCAAGATCTGGGTTTCATCTCATCTCATTTTACTCCCTCCGTTTTTTTTTTATCTGTCTTTTAAGGTTTCTATGTAGAAACCAAAAAATGCAATAAATTTTCTTGGTTCTAATAAAATGTTATGGGATTTCTTATTTTACTCTCTTTTCATTTTCACTCTACAATAAATGCATAGTGTGAACTAATTAAAAATTAGATGACAAGTAAAGGTATAATTGATAAAAGAGTAATTAATGTGATCTTAAACTTTACAAATGACAGATAAATAGAAATAATTTTTTTCCAAAAATCCGACAGTTAAACAGAAACTGAGGGAGTATTTTATACATCTTTTATTTCTAAATTTAAAAATATGGTGATAACTAAATTATTATTCGTTACTTTTAAAAATTCTTTTCATTTTTAAATGATAAAATATATATTTTTACTTTATTATAAAATAAATTAATAATCTAATTATTTTATTTTATTTATCTCATTAAATACATCCAAACAAAAATAGAAAGTATGTGGCATTGTGGCAATACCCTCCTCATCTTGTAGTAAAGGCCCCACAAAAATCTCCTACCTACGAGTCTCCACAATTACGTGGCTTAAACATAGCCCACGTTTGATGGATCCCACGAGGGAAGTTATGCTGTCTTCTCATCTTAGTTATCAACATCTGACCATGACCTTGCTTCCTTAAGCTATGAATATATTGCCTCATTGCGATCACTTGTTGAGACTACTCATGAATTCCGAAGGAGGGCCATTTGGCCCCCTCTTCTGGTTAGACCTTCTCACGTTCCTTATGTCTTGCTGTTATGATTGCTTCATTGGTCACTTGTTGAGACTATTCATGAATTCTAAAGGAGGACAATTGGCCCCCTCTTCCTGTTAAACCATTTACACATTCACACAATCATAAATTCACATCGTTTAGTCAATTCTAATTTTTAGATCCTAGTTAAAGTTGAATAGTTGTTCTTCAATCTATATTTAGCAATTTTAGTTAACTGATTGTGTCAATGTCTTGAATCCTTAACAACAGGGAATCTGAACCATTGTCTGTACTTATCAATTGTTATCGATAAATTGTTGATACGGTATAATTTTTAATTCTTCTAAATGTTGTTAAATTTCATTTAAATTTTTTTTATATTAATTTTGGTTTTCATAAATTTTAAACATGTTTAAAATGGTCGCTATTACTAGTTATTAACTATTTGATTATATGTCAATTTTAAACTTTTTTTTTTTAAATGTTCTCTATCATAGAAGTCAGAAATTATTAATTATATGTCAATTTATAATTAGATAATAACATAATAAAACATTTACACTATCAATGTATTCTAATAAAATTCTCTTAAGACTTTATAAGAATTCAAACCAACAATTTTTTGTTGGACAACTAAAATCATATTTAACTATATTTATAAGAATTTAAAATATATCTAAACTTTATTATAAAATCATATGTCATACTTAAGTATATAAAATTTGTATTGGAGAATTCAATTCATTAAATAGATCTAATCAATACTTTGATGGATTAGTACCTAACTCTTAATCAAGAATACTCTGGATTTACCTAAAGAATATTATATTATTATTAAGAAAATTATATTTCCCGTAAATAAAGTAGGTGATAAAATTGTATATTCATCTCTAAATATAAGATGTTTATAAATAATTCATATTTATTAAGAAAATTAGTTAATTTAGTAAGTATTATTAAATTTGTCTGTAATTCTAATTTTTTCAAAATTACTCTTAAAATTATTGGGACTAACTATATCACTTTTTTTTACTTAATTATTTTTCACTTAAATAATTAATATATGGAGAGAGAATAATAGTAGTGAAGTTTTAATTTTTAAAACTAAACTTTTCAAATCTCTAGTCCTCAAAAGACAGAAAGAGACAATTCATAGTACTCCCTCCTTCTTAATATCATGGTGATGTTATCAAAAATAAATTTATTATTCTAATATTTTTTTATAAATTTATAAGATCTAAATATATTTTACATTTATTTTCTTTTATATTATAATTTTTGTGTTTTAAATTGAAAAAAATGTTGGTATAAACTATAAAGAATGGGTAGTAAATAGTAATAGGGGTGTAATAAAAAATAAATTTAATTTTTTTGGGTTATTATAATATTGGTGCAAAGTATTCACTGGTGTTGCGAATGATTAATTTCTGTCGGAAAACCTGACTGGCTACCTATAAAGGATCTCCTCCTCTAACCAAATTTTTTTTCCATCTACTAGGCTAGAACTCGAGATCTTAATTGAAGGGACCGAACCCAATTCACTCGGACCACCGACATGTTAGTAAAAATGCTTCACCTATGTGTTTTCGGGTGTAAAGCATTTGTGTATATTCCTATAGATGAGAGGTCTAAGCTAGATTCAAAGAGAAAGCAGGATGTGTTCACTGGCTATGGTCTAGATGAGTTTGGGTACAAGTTTTATAATTCTGTTGGAAAGAAACTTATCAAGAGTCGTAATGCTAAGTTTGTCGAAAATCAATAGTTGAAAGACATGAACAGGGAAGAGATCTCAATGTCTCGTGTCAGAAGTAATGTAATTGAGCTTAATTCAGTTTCTTCTAAACCTAGACAAGAATCAAAAGGAGTTGAGGCTTCTAATAAGCCGAATTGATGATCTTGCCCAAGATGAAAACCATGAGAATTATCATGATGAGCACCGACCAATTACAATAAGATATTGAATCTGTTGTACTAAGAAAATCACCGGTTATAGAAACTAAAGTCTGTGTTGGTTGGATATATGGATGATAAAGGTGTTGTATATATATGTTGACAGTAGGGGCGGACCTAGACATTGATCTTAGGGGGGGCCAATTTCATATTACAAATATATATGCATAAAATTTCTTATCAAACATTCAAAATGTTAATTACATTAATAATTTCTTATAACATTGATAGAGAATACAATAGAAATAGAAGACAAACTAAATATTCTTTTTGAAGACTCGCCTTTCAAAAAAAAAAATCTTTTTGAAGACTCAAGATTACAAACTTTGATCATCGATTTTGCATACTATAAAGAACTTTCATTAACTTATAATAAAATTGGTATTTATACACATTAATAATAATTTTTAGAATAATGCCTTGTTAATTATGTTCCAAGAAGAATGATTTTTTTCTGTAAAAAAAATGAATTTTTTTTACTCACTAGACAATAGTAGTCAAGAACTATTTTAAAAAAAATGTGCTTTCAAATTGCGTTGTAACAATAGTCATGCATGGAAAGCAAATCTTAACAAGTCTTTAGTGTAATTCGATATTTAATCACCACAAAAGGAATATAGAAAATTAAGAGAATATAACCTTAAACTATCAAAATCTTATATAATGTTCGTAATTTAGCTTACCACATTTGCAAAGTTTAATAAATTATATTTAATTCTCAAATCATTTATAACAAATCAATATAAAAAGACTAATTAAGTTTTGTAAATGTAGTTGTTTATAATCTTTAAAGTAGCCATTATGAATGATAAATGAAACTATTATTAAAAAGAAAAAATAAATAATGTTCGAATATTTTATTTATAAAGAGAAAGAATTATCTCCATAATATAAAAACAGTAAAAAAATAAAAGAATGTCATTATCTTTATAATAAAAACTGTAAAAAGATAATACAATGTTTTATAAAAAAAATAAGAAAGAAATAAATAATGCTTAAATATTATTATCTAATTCTAAAATAGAAATAATTATTTTAATATTTTTTCTTTTAATCAGCTATTCCAAAATATATATATATATATACTTGGAAAGAAATATAAAAAAAAAAATCAGAGGGGGCCAGGGCCCCCCAAGCCTCAACGTGAGTCCGCCCCTCGTTGACAGTTGGGAGAAGCTTAAGATCTGCAGTATAATTATTGAGGAAGCAACACTTGGCCCCACTTAAGTCGTAAGGGGGATACATATTAGGTGAGTCCCTCCTTAAGTTAGAAGAAAAGAAAAATGGATAGATGGAAAGTTTCAAGGGCCCAAAGACCATTCTTTGGTTTTAAGAAATTTTTATCCCCGGTTGAAGTGCCCAAAGACCATTATTTTTTTTTCTCTTTTCATAACTGTTATTATTGAAATTGACTTCACTTAGTTATTTTTCTGGTTAGGTTCCCACATAAAAGATAAATTATTAGGTAGTCCATGTTCGAGCTGGTCTATCTTTACATGAGACATATTCAAAATTTTCAATTTATCAGGAAAAAATTAATAATACTTGTCAATTTCATTTCATGCAAAGATTAGTTGAGAGTACGTTAGTCCCATATCACTTAATAATTTTTATGAAAGTTCTTGATTTCTTGATCTTCTCCTTAATCCTCAGATCCTAACATTTGCCTTATGTAATTTACAGATGTTTCTAACGGCTTTTGGACTCCATAAGATCAAAACAATTTCCATATAATTAAGAAACATGATTGTTTTCTCCGGAAAATATATTATATATGATAAATTTTGTTTCCTTTCTAATATCCTTGTTGTCACATTGTTACGTACATGGTGTTTAAACAATTGACCCTGATCTGTGTTGGTAGTTGAGATTGAACAAGTTGCGTGAGAGTCGAGAGATGTGGAATAAGTATAGTTGTACATGTGAGTCCACCCACCATTGTACTATTGATGGAGGACTGGTTGTTGAAGTGAGTAAAAACCTCATGCATGAATTTAAATGGCCACAATTATTGTAACCACAGAATTATTATAACCATAGACCAACTGCATCTAAATTATAATCTTAATTTTACTCTGTCCATCTATAAATAGTGCAATGTTAAACGATCAAATCGGCCACAGCCAGCAATCGAAAACCATGAGCTATACTATTATTATATATCTCTTTAATTTCTTCACCAGGTGATTAATGTTGTGTCTTTCTGTCTCTTGAGGATCATGTGATAAGCAATGGTGATCCATTCTGGTGTATCAAACCATTGATATTCCAAAGGTTCTGGTTTATGAGCATGGAATGTTTAAAGTTTTTGTTGTAGTTTTATGATGAAATTAAATGATTATTAATAACCTGTTCATGTTTATTTATTATTCTCTCCTTTTTTGATATATTTTTCATGAGTACTCTTCGTGTTTTCGCCCCTTTGTGAGAACTATCTTCTACTAAAACTCAACTCATGTTCTTGTTTTTGCATCAAATAAAAGAATTATTGTAAGCATATATCATTCAAACTTTATTATGTTATCTTAGATTAGTAGGAAACTATCATTATCAAACAAGAGAAAAAAAAAATCATGCAAAAACAGTATCATGATTTTCATTTTTCTTGCTGATAAGACAGACAAGGAAGCAAATATATATATATATATATATATATATATATATATATATATATATATATATGCGTGAATATATTATAATTTAACGGCATCTCCAAAACTCTTAGCCTTAAATAACATATGTTACAGGATTATTTGATACACTAGTATGGATCATTTTTGTGAGTCACATCACAAAGCGTGGTGTTATTCTTGTGTTCTTAGTAGTTGGAGAGGGAATTAATTATCACATGCAGTTGGAAAAGAGCTTCTGTAAGAAAAGGAAGGCCATAGAACCCAACAAACAGGGATGACAACATCTAAATACTGCGCAGGTATACCTTTTAGAAATCATTTTTTTGTTACGTATTTCGATACATGGAAGGACTAATTTACATCTTTCTTTTTTCAGGGGGAGGTAATTATTAACACAGACAAATGTATTTGTTACAACTTACAAGTCATATGCTTAAGCGAACAATTATTTCACAGCATTATTTCCTGACAAGTAATTTTTATACACAAGATCATGAAAGTGATTATTGAGAAGGATTCTATAGAAAATTTCTTCCAAATTCCTGTCACTTCCTTATGCAGTCACATATTGTTATGGATAGCCATATAGGTCTTACATTCTTTTCAACCATCATCTATTTTTGTCCTTATTTCACAGGATAAAATTAAATTATGATTTTTGGAGCAGTAAAATAAGACATTCTTTTCATCTCAAGATTTATGGGACAACATTATAAAAGATGATTTCACTACTCTTGCATACACTTCAATTTTTATAGTGGCTCAGAAGAAGGGGTTGAAGGAGAAGGAAAATAATTAAGCAGAAAGAGTCAATGCAACAAGCAGTAAATGTACTTGTCGGAGAATACTGGATGCCACAAGTACTAAAGAAGCATGGAGTACTTTATAAGAGGATGGAATCCAAGAAAGTGTCAAGGTACGCACTATTAAACTTCAAACTCTAAGACCTGAGTTTGAATTAATAAAAATAAAGGAGTATGAGTCTGTAAAAGATTATTATTCTAAAATAAAATAAATAGTTAATCAAATGAAAGTATATGGGGATGATATTTCTGACAAAAAAAATTGTTGAAAAAGTTTTAATTTCTATTCCTCATAAGTACGGTGCAATCGTGATGACTACGATAGAGAAAACCAAATATCTGTTCACTTTATTGGTAAGACAGAATTAATGGGCTTTCTTGAAACTTATAAGCAAAGATCGAAAAAGATTATTAAAACTCTATAAAAAAAATGTCTTTCAATAAAAGCTCAAATTAAAGTCTAAAAAATTAAGAATAGAGAACGTGGAGGAAAGAAAAATGGGAAGAATATTCTAGAAATAAAGAGAATACTAGAAGTTTCTCTAAGACCAATCAAGATAAATATCCTCTATGTGGAATACGCAAAAAAGACAAGTCACTTTAAGAAGGATTGTTGGCATCATGGAAAATCAAAGTATCAACCCGCACCGTAAGAAATTTGGCATGGACACGTGGAGAAGAATTGTGATATAATATCCAAATTGTATTCATATTGCTTTTAGGAATCTTCCTTTGAGTTGATTATCTTGTATATAAGCATTAAAGATTAAAAAAAAGCTTAGATATGTTTTTTATCCCGGATAATTGACTTTGGTCCCCAATATATAAGTTTTTTTAACTTTTTGGTCCCTAATCCTAATAAATTTTTTATTTTTTTTTTGTAATTAATGATGTTTTAGCCTCTCTTTTTTTATCACAAAACAATTGATGTTTTAGAAATTCAAAATCTAATTATTTTTCCTCTCAATTGTACCCTTATTTAATAACTATTATAATAATTATTTAAAATTAAATATAAAGATAAATTAATTATATCTTATTTTTATGAGAAGGTGGAATATACAATCTAAAGAGCACACCACTTTTAATTACACCTAATGACTTTGAAAATCACAATAAGTGAAATATTAAATAACGATATTTTAGTCCAAATATAATACTACTTTGCATTCACTAAATATTCTTCAATGTGCATTAACTTTATACATTAATAATTATTTGTCTACAGTGGTCTCACTCAATTTGAACATGATTGTCTCCTATAAAAGAAATATGTGGTCTCTAAAAAAATCAATGGAAAGGAGATAGTAATAGAGTAAGGTTGAGGATGGCTGACTGTCGCATCACCCTTTGACCCTTATTAGAGACTTAAATCAACTGAGAGCTCTAGTGGTGTTGGTGGTAGTACTCGTTCCATACCCAACCCTTCTTGTGGAGAAAGGAACTTCAGCTCCTTCGCCCTCTTTTCTTCAATGAAGATGAACAATATTAATACATTGTATTTGTGTGTTTCTATGCATTCTTGATTTGGCATCCATTTAGTAGCTTTTATATATTGGTTAAAGCAATAATTTGGTCCCTATACGTGTAGTGTATTCTTAATTTGGTACTTACACTTCAAAAATTATTAAATCAATCCCTATAGGTGCAATTGTTACCTATTTAGTCCTTTTCGTCATGCCCCCGTTTGAACACTATTGTCTTTAACATTCCTACGTAGATCGTTAACCCTTTAATAATTTGGTCTTTATACATGTAACGCATTCTTAGTCCCTATACTCAAAACATTATCAAATCAATTCCTATAGGTGCTATCATTACCCGTTTAGTCCCTACCATGTCATGTTTGGACGTTGTCCCTAACGATCCTACGTGGAGCATTAACCCCTTACATGGAGTTTCACCCTCACCATTGATCTGCAGATGGTTTCTCCCTCTCAAACCTTAAATAACTTCCATCTTCTTCCATTATACGAATAAGGTTGTGCAAAGAAAACAAAAAAACTAAACCGAACCGAACCAAATCTATAAAAAAACATTTACAACGATTTTTAAACCAAACCTATTTATTGTTTGAATTTGGATATGGTAAACCATTTCTTCTAACTTGTTTAGTACACCAAAAAACCAATATGGTCTACTTTTAAATTTAAAAATTAAAAATATTTAATGCATATTTTTAATATTATATACCCGCTCTGGTCCTTATTAGTATATAAGGTCCAATTAACTAATTCATCAAGATTAAGGAAATTGGTTAATTAGTTGAGAACATTAAATTTGTCCACAATTAGTATTTTTTTTCAAAACTATCCATGTGAACAAAACTAACACTAAGGGGGCCTTTGTTTCACGGACAATTTTTTTAGTCCCGAGAATACAGTGGTAGAAAAATTTATTCCACATTTGTTACGAAATAATAAAATAATTAATCTCGGGTATATTTTATTCCCGGGAAAGCCATAATCCCATCTTTAGCCAATATTTAATCCCGGTGGAGGGGGTAGGGAAAATTTATTCCCACCGTCTTCCTAAGTAAAAATCCAGATATATACCCTCACTACCCCCACTATCCTCTCAATTTTAATAGTTAACCAAACACATTTTTTAGTAATACCCAGAAATAACAGTATCATTATATTCTTAGGAAAAATATTCCTAGGACTAAAAAAATTATTCGTAAAACAAACGCCCCCTAATGGATTATGTTTCTCTCACTTGCACGTCATTCTAGAACTGACTTTAATTAAGAATATTTTTGTGAAAAACTAATTAATATAGGAGACATATTAGATTTAACCTTATAAAAAGACTATAAGTCACACTTTTAATTTCGACCTTATAATAAAGACTAGAGGGAGTACTCTTTATGAGACTAATTAATTATGTAATTGCAACTTCGCATTTCAAGCACCACTTTGACCAAATTACTCCTCCATATCTCCAATCTCGCCCAAACACTCAAACCAAATTTGAGTCACAAACATTGGATATGGGATCAATTAATGAAAATGGAATTGGAATAAAATTTGAAAAGGTTTAAAGACATTGATCAAAACAAACTAACCTAAAAGAGGAGATAAAAAGGGCCTAAATTAATAAAGAATATGTACACATGCATGCTCACATTACTCCACTAAAAATTTTCCACAAAAGTAAATGTCCAAAATTAGTCTCCCAACCCCTCTAGTGTTTGAACCAGAAAATTTAGCTGCTCTAGTAACTTGTACATGAAGTATTACCATGACAAAACAAACAAGCTTACAACATTAGATAAAGGATAAATATTGTATAAAGAAGACAACAAGAAAAACAAAATATTTAAGTAGTTCAATGATTTAGAGGAGTTGTCCAAGTCTAATCATAGGGAACTGGTCTGCTAAAGGTGATTTTCCCATCATTAGCTTTTTAGATACTTGATCCATGGTTGGGCGAAAACATGGATTTTCACTCAAACAATAAACTACCAAGCTTGCAACCAAAATGACATCGCCAACAATTGATTTTGGAGGTTGAGGAGGTCTTTGGTCTAACACATCTATTAGTGGCAAATTATAAGTTATTTTTGTTGAAGGTGAAGATAACAGTGAAGAAATGAGATCTCCTGGATGCTTCCCCGTGAGGATTTCTAAAGAAAGCACGCCAAAACTGAACACATCACATTTCTCGGTCACTTCCATAGTCTGGGCAAGTTCTACAATAAATGAAAACTTCATAGTTACTCATAAATGTATAGTTTTTTATTTTTTTAATAAACTACAAGTTCACTGACTTAAATTTTTTACATGCATTTGGTATTGAAACATATCACATTATACTTCATTCTTGCATAGTAATTCTTAATTGGCGCTTACTCCAATTCCTTTACAACGACTACAAATAAACAATTAATCTTTCAACAAAAAATTTATATGTAAAAGTGGTGTAAGTTAATTGCAAAAAATGTGATCATTTATATTTCTATTTCTATTTCTAAATATGAGAAAAAGGGGGTCCTATACCTGGGGCTGCATACCCAAAGGTGCCTGCAAACGTAGTCCAAGTGCATGAACCAGGCTTTAGAATCTTAGCTGTCCCAAAATCAGAGACATGAGCTTCATATTGTGAATCCAAAAGAACATTCTTGCTCGATATATCACGATGAATTATTGGAGGTGAGCAACCATGATGCATATAGGATAAAGCATTGGCCACACCTTTAACAACATTCACCCTCTTTTCCCAGTCAAATGCAGCTGCTTTTGCGTCATTGCTTAGTATTTGATCCAAACTACCTCCTTCCAAGAACTTATAAACCAAAAATGAGAACCGTGGATGTGAACAAAATCCATAGAGCTTTATAATGTTACGGTGCCTAATTTCAGTCAAAGCTCGAATTTCATTTTCAAAAGTTTTAAAATTGGGCTTCTCTCCATTGGTTTCCAAATAAAGTTTCTTCACTGCAACAACCTGACCTGAAGGCATCTCAACCTTGTAAACAGATCCTTGCCCTCCTAATCCAATGAGATATTTGTCATTGAAATTATTGGTAGCTTCAATGATATTTTTGAACATAATTTTTCCATCATGACTCCATATAGAAAACACGTCTTCAGACATTGGTTTTTTTTCAGACTGGGTATCCGTCTTTCTTGTTTCTCGACAAAGAATATACTTTGAAACTCCCACCCCATATAAAACTAGTATAGGAGAACCCAAGATAAGAAATAATACCAGTAGAATGCCCTTGTGCCACTTTTGAATGTGGTTGGTTGGGCAAAGCATCAAGCCAGTGACGTTGCCACACAAGCCTTTGTTATTTTTCAATGATTAAATTGGAGCCTTAAGAAAGGCTTGATTTTTTGGAAGTGGCCCTTCTAACTGGTTGTGTGATATGTTGACCGAAGTCAAACTTGACATGCCATCAAAACTGGATGGAATACTTCCAGAAAGATTATTGCGAGAGAGATTCAACAATTGCAGTTGCATCACCTCTCCAAGCAGTCTTGGTATTGTTCCACTCAACAAATTCCCACTTAGATAAAGAGACTCAAGAGGTTGAAACTGGCGCCAAACCTCAAAGGGAACGCTTCCATTTATTTTATTATTGCTCAAATTCAAATTCCGTAACTTGCGTAATTCCACAACTTCTGTTGGTATTGTGCCACTCACCTGGTTATCTCCAAGATCCAAATCTTCAAGATTTTGCAGTGATCCAATTTCTATTGGAATGTTTCCAGAAAGATTATTGTTGCTAATCTTGAGTTCAAATAACAATTTCATATTCCCTAATTCCTTTGGAAGCTTTCCATTCAAGTGGTTAGAAGAAAGGTGAAGCTTGCCTAGCTTGGTTGCCTCAACAAGCTCGATTGGTATGCCACCTGAAATATTATTGTTGGATATCTTCAAGGTAGCAAGATTAGGGCACTTCCCCCAGTTTGGGGAAATTTGGCCGTGAAACTTATTGTTACTCAAATCAATGTATTCCAAATTTGGATATACACCAAAATCTTGCGATATATCTCCTTCCAATTGGTTTCCTTCCAGCCTGAGTCTAGAAATACTAGAGCAATTCTTCAAACTTTTTGGCACTGGACCAGTAAAATGGTTGTGAAAAGCAGAAAAGGATACTATTGACCCAGAAGAGCATATTTGAGGTGGCAAACGGCCAATGAAATCATTCTCGGATAAATCCAGTTGATACAAGTTGGTAATGTTAATAATTGGAATAGAACCGGAAAGGTGGTTGTCATCAAGTGCAAGTTTCTCTAAATTGGCCAAGTTTTCTATGGAAGCAGGGATTGATCCAGAAAGGTTATTGGAATAAAGATGGATCAATGTCAAGTTAGACATGTTCCATAAGGAGGATGGGATTGGCCCAGATAGAAGGGAGTTACTGGCAATGTAAAGTTGATTTAAGTTACTCATGTTACCTATTCTTTCAGGGATAGTACCAGAGAGAGAGTTTTTTGACAAATCAATAAGACCTAGGTTTGTCAACATTCCAATTTCTTGAGGAATGGGACCGGAAAGGTTACTACGTGCAATACGTAGAAACTCCAACTTGTTCATCTTCCCAATCTCTAGTGGAATATGGCCAGAAAGATTGGTGCATTTTAAATCTAGATATGACAGGTTGGACAAGTTTGCTATGGAATTAGGAATTGCTCCACTTATTTGACGACATCGGGCAAGATCAAGGCCATATAAACTCCTTAGTGTCCACATTTCTTGAGGGATGGAACCATGGAAAGAATTTAAAGAAAAATTCAAGACATTTACTTTGGACATGTTACCAATTTGTGGGGGTATGGTCCCATAAAAGGAGTTGTTGTAGATATCTAGGCTGAGGAGGTTAGGGAAAGAGGAGAAGTTGAGGGTGTGAAGTGTACCTGTCAGTCCATAATCTGCAAGATTTATGCTGTAGACGGACTTGGAATTATCACACTGAATTCCTTGCCATTTGCATGGACTAGTACCTCTCCATGTTGACAAGAGAGCTTGGCTGTAGTTGTCAAAGCTGTGTTTCCACTTTAACAGTGCGTTTGCTTCACTGTTCTCACGAGCAGTAACTGTGGTGGCAGCGAAGGCCAAAGAAACGGTTTTGGAAAAACAAGCAAGTTGGGGTGAAGAGTGTGTTAGAAACACCACCAAAAGAAACGAGGCTAGAATCTTAATGGATACCATGGTTCAAGTATAACACTATTTTGGGATCAAGAATATATACTATAAAAGGCTGCAGATTCTTGTAAGTGGATGGTGTATTGTGGTGACGACTGAAGTTGGAGCTAGAAGATGCTTATAAAGGAAAAGAAAGGATATGCTTATAACACAAGTGTGTGTCACATGACTACACCTTTCAAATTCTAGTTACTAGGGGAAGCATATTTTGAAGTCTGAACGAGGTTTCAAAAAATGCGGTTAGCCAACAAACATATGTAGTAGTTTAAAGGCGTTTTACATGAATCTAGTAAAGATGGTAATTGCAGAGGAAATTATCTGCCAACTTATTCAAAAGCGTTTGTTTGATATGAATCTGCTTGAAGCTGCTGGTCATTGTGAAAAGGCAAAGCAAAGACAAAGGATAATGACATGAGAGACTAAGATAAGAATGTGAAGATTGAAAGACATGACGGGAACTTTGAAATGGCTGAAGTTGCAACAATAATGCGGAAAGTTATTTTTGGTTATTCAAACTCAAATTTTGTTACAGATCAAACACGTGGAACAAATAAAAGACAGTGTGAATTCAAAAAAGGAAATTGCTAAATAGTACGGATCATTTCTCACACAAAAATTACGGACAATTCTGTTTTTCAGTTTTTTTTTTTTTTCTTTTCATTTATTGTTTGACCAATAAAAAAAGGTTTTGTTAATTAGTGGTTAAGGATACTGTTTAAGAAATTAATAGAGGAAAGGTTTTATTTGAAATAATGTAGAACCATATTTTAAAATTATAGGAGAGCACAATTTTATGTATTTCAATAAAAAAAAATTCTTTCTTTTTTTACTTCCTTCTTAACTAGTAACATAAGAACACTGATTAACATTTACAATAATAATAAAAATAAAAATATAAAATATAAAAAAAAAACGCTGTGACAAACAGGACCAAAAAAAAGATGTAGTGAAGATAGACCTTTAAAGCGCCGCTCTTACAAAATGTGAGTTGCTTTTTGCACTCCCTTTTTACATGCACACTCCTCTTTCTTATTTTTCCCGGGCTACTTTTCTATGCATTGTACGGATATAAATAAGATCAAATATTCTAATTAAAAATATAATTACAAATTAATTTTATATTTTTAAACACTTGTTAATTTCATAAATTAAAAATTTGAATAAAAACTTATGTATTTTTTCCAATATATTTAATAAAAAATAGGTTTATATTTTATTGTTAAATTATTTAATTATTGTACATAATTGTACATATATACCATTAAAGTAATAATTGTTTTTAATAAAATTAAATATAAAATGTTTATCCTATACCATATAATTATTGAGTATAATAAAACAATAAAATAAAATATTTTAAATAATACATATATTTAATTAATTTCACTATTTTTTGTCTTATAATTTCTTATTATTAAATTAAATATATACTTAATATTTATTTTCAATTTAATTTAATGAAAGAGAGATCAACATCACGGTTATTAATTATATATATTTAAATCATTATTTAAATAATCCAATACTTCAATTAAAATAAAAAAAATAAATGATATACCAAGTTTCAAATAAATAAAAATCTACAAAATTATTAAGTTAATTTTTTTTATCTCACAATATTTCTAGTGTTTTACCCCCACAGTGTTGGGTGCTTATTATTTTTATTTTAATATGTAGGAGAAATTAAAATGATAGAAAATAAAATAAAATATAATTTAAAAAATAATATTTATTTTATTAATTATTTACTTTTTTCTCACAATATCATTTTATAAATTTATTATAGAAAATAAATGTTATGCAATGTAACTAATATTTAAGTTTAACAAATTTATTAATTTTGATCATATTAAAAGACTTAAAAGATAACTTAAAATTAACTAATTAGTGGACATCTTTTCTTTGATAAAGAACCTATCTCAAATTTTCATACACTACATCATGATACTAATAGTAGTTAACTTAATTCGATCATATAAGTACTTTTATATATTTTTTATTAGTACCACAGAATAATGTACTATTCAAATACGACAACACAATTAGATATATTCAAATCAATTATCACCATTTTAGGGTGTTTAATCAATTTTCTAGGAAAAACTTGCACACCATTTACATAAAGAAAAGGCATTCTCAATTTCTCAGAAAGCTCATTGATGCATTGCATTTCATGCTACATTTGCATTACATTTCATTTAGTTTTATTTGTACATTTTGGCACTTAGGACTTAATTTTAGTTAATTTTCTCTACTTTTCTATCTTCTATGGAACTGGTTGCGCTTTGTGTGCTATTGTGTTTTCAAGTACCAATTTTAGAGTTTGAAGGCACTTTATGCAACTTAGAGAGGCATATTCAATAGCGGCTATGGCAGCTATTGCACCAAAATACTAAAACATTGTAAGTATAAGTGACAATTATCAAGTCCCCATGGCATCTAAAAGTAATAGGTCTCCTAAATCAATCATCTAGTGACAAAAATAGTAATTGAATCAATTCATAGATTAGTTCTTTATTCAAACCAATAACTTGTACATATGGATGCTCACAATATTCCACTAAGAATTTCCCACAAAAGTAAATGTCCAAAAATCAGTCTCCCAATCCCCCTAGTGTTTGAACCAAAAAATTTAGCTACACTAGTAACTTGTACATGATTCATTACCATGATTAAACAAACAGGCTTACAACATAAGTAGTTCAATGATTTACAGGAGTTGTCCAAGTCTAATCATAGGAAACTGGTTTGCTAAAGGTGATTTCCCCATCATTAGCTTTTCAGATACTTGATCCATGGTTGGGCGAGAACATGGATTTTCACTCAAGCAAGAAACTGCCAAGCTTGCAACCAAAATGACATCCCCAATAATTGATTTTCGAGGTTGAGGAGGTCTTTGGTCTAACACATCAATTAGTGGCAAATTATAAGTTATTGTTGCTGAAGGTGAAGATAACAATGAAGAAATGAGATGTCTTGGATGCTTCCCCATGATGATTTCTAAAGAAAGTACGCCAAAACTGAACACATCGCATTTCTCAGTCACTTTCATAGTCTGGGCAAGTTCTACAATACAATAAATGAAAACTTTAAAGTTACTCATAAATGTATAGTTTTTTTTAGGGTAAAATATGTTTTTAGTCCATGTATTTTTACTAAAAATTGGTTTTAGTCCATATACTTTTAAATCGACCATTTTAGTCCTCAAACTTTGAAAAACACATGGATTTAGTCCCTTAACATCACTAATATCAATAAAGGAGGGAGACTAAATTCACATACTTTTCAAAGTTTGAGGACCAAAATAGTCGATTTGAAAGTATATGGACTAAAACCAATTTTGAATGAAAGTATAGGAATAAAAACATATTTTACCATTTTTTTTAAGAGTTTAATAGTGATGCACTGAAGGTGTAAAATAATTTTACACTGTCATTGATAATTGCCCTATATTCCTACTTTTTGTAGTTATTTTGGGGGCCATTATGTGATATCTCTTATGTTGTTGAGCTTTGTTTTGTTCATTTTAGTTTAATTTTGAATAAAAGTTTAGTTTATTTAGGAATTGTTAATTTTCTACTTTTTACACTTGATCTTGGTTAGTTTGTTTATGTTTTGTAGGTAAATTGTTGAAGGATCATTTGGAGAGGAGTTGAAAGGCATTATCACCGTTGTGGAAGAAAAAGAGAGAATTTTGGAGCTACTGACTTGGCTTAAGCGCGCTGAGTTGGTGCGGCTTAAGTGCAACTCTGGAAGGAAAATTGAAGCTACTGACTTGGCTTAAGCGCACCGAGTTAGTGCGGCTTAAAAAACAAAATTAAATAAGGGAAGAATTTATCCTTAAAAACAAAATTAGGAATTGTTTATGTTTTGTAGGTAAATTGATGGACTACAAAGATTAAGAATTGAAGTAACTAAAATTAAAAGACAAGTGCATAAAAATAAAGAGTAAAAGGAAGAAAATTGGTTTGTTATCAATGGATGAAGTCGTCGGGGTTTAACTTCATTAGACATTCCTAACATACAATCACTAACTATTCCTATTCAATCAAGATATGTTATCATCAACCCATAAAATTATTCAAGCCTTAATCCTTTAAGCGAAAGAACCTAAGTCCCTTGATTCCACTATCAATCCCTTGAATTGGTGTAACCAAGGCACTTGCATTAAGAAAAAGGGTTTTAGCGGTGACCAACCCTCTTTACCCTATCCCTAAGCATAAATATGATTGGTTGCCTTCTTCAGTTCGCAATTCAAAAGAATTTCCCAATTACAATTGAAATTATAGGATAGTGCAATTGGTTAATAACAAGCATTAAGCATAGAAGAAGAACAATAACAATCTTTATTGAATAAGAATAAAACGTAATTACATGGAAGTAGTAGTCTAATTACATCAAACCCCAACGAGGATGGATTTAGCTACTCATAGCCATAGGAGAAGACAAATTTGATGAAGAAAGAGATGAAGAAGAATCCCTAAGCATAGAACCGTCGTCGGCTTTCTCTCTAATCTTTCTTTCTTCCCAAACGTGAAAATCTGCCCTAATCTGGATAATATTCGATTTTTATAACAATTGGGCTTTTCTTCTAAATGGGCTTTTATCTTCAACAAAGTTGGCTTAAGCTGCACGAATAGGTTGGGCTTAAGCCAGAGCAGAAACAAGTGTATTTCAGAGTTGGCTTAAGCCGCACCAACTCAGTGCGCTTAAGCTAAGTCAGTAGCTCAAATTTCTCTTCCAAAGTTGCGCTTAAGCCGCACTAACTCTGTGCGCTTAAGCCAAGTCAGTAGCTCCAATTTCCCTTCCAGAGTTGCGCTTAAGCCGCACTAACTCGTTGCGCTAGCTTAAGCCAAGTCAGTAGCTTCAATTTTCCTTCCAGAGTTGCACTTAAGTCGCACCAACTCAGCGCGCTTAAGCCAAGTCAATAGCTCCAAAATTCTTTCTTTTTCTTCCACAACGGTGATAATGCCTTTCAACTCCTCTCCAAATGACCCTTCATCAATTTACCTACAAAACATAAACAAACTAACCAAGATCAAGTGTAAAAGTAGAAAATTAACAATTCCTAAATAAACTAAACTTTTATTCAAAATTAAACTAAAATGAACATAACAAAGCTCAACAGCATAAGAGATATCATATAATTGCCCCTAAAATAACTACAAAAAGTAGAAATATAGGGCAATTATCAACACCCCAAACTTAGAACTTTGCTCGTCCTCGAGCAACAAACAAGCAACAACCTAAAATAATTCCTAAGACACTAAAGACACACAAACATGGCTTGCAATAAATTCCCTAACTCATCAACATCAAGCATGGTATCAAACAAATTTCCAGATCAACTCAGTCCATACATAATGTGGTGCCCACACTAAAATTCAAGTGACAATCATCAAGAGATTAATATGAATGGCAAAGAATGCAATGAACCACCAATGTTCCTTGGTCCTCACAAAGTGTATCACTCAATCACATTACAACAAGTGAATGTATCTCTCAAGCAACTCATTGAAACCACACATATTGAATTTGCTTTTTGTCTCTCAACAATTCACAATTATCAAACATGCAAGTGAGGATCACTAAGGACTTTCTTGGCTTGTAACGTGGCTGGGCTTACAACAAAATTAGTTTTTCAGGGATTCAAAACATCTAAGAATATGAGAGCAAAAAGAGAACAATCCTCAACTCAGTCTCAATAACAATTAACAGTCAATTAGGCCCCAAGTTCCTTCAACAAACCAAACCACTTTATTTAACCTCACCTATGTCCCACTGTAATTTATTTATTTATTTTTTTGACAGCTTTGAAACTGTAGGACAAAGGTGAGCCACAAGCATTTTTAGAAATTTCTTTTTTTTTCTTTTCTTTCCTTTTTTTTTATATAGTCATACTAATTGTGATGCTAGAATTCCCTTGGGGTACCCTTCTTTTTATCACTTTTGGGTGTTTGGTAAAACACCCCAAACTTAATGTAAAACCCTATTCCTCAATTTTCTCTCCTATTCCTAGGAAGGGACAACATTTGTTTTTTTTCTTTTAAGGCTAAGGGTTATGCCTTAAGAAAATTTTCTATTTGGCTCAAAGAGGGTGCAAGGGATTTTATTGGAAAAGGGAAAAAGGCTTTTTGGCTAGTGACTTAAAACAACAAACAAGGCCTTGATCCTTTCCAAGCTAGCATGCAAAACAAAGTACTCAAGATATTCAAGCAAAATCATATGTGAAAAAATCAATGGTGCCACTCAGCATAAATCACAGTAAATTCCTCACCAAGGTAGGTCTCATCAATGAAACAAAGGCATCAAAACAACCATGACACCCACATTAACCACAATCAGAAATTCACAAGGATTCAGAGTGAAATCACAATCAAGTATTGGACCAAAACAACTTTTCTTATGCTTTAATGAAAACAAGCAAGCAACTACTACAGGCCGAATCACAAGACCACATAACAACAATTAAAACATAAAGCAATAAAAAAAGAAAAATAAGGGAAAAGAAATACCAACCTTGGGAGGACTAGTCTTCATAATCCTCCCCCATCTCCCAAGAGGCTCATCATCACCCCCTTGGCTAAGAATGTGCTGGTCCCCAGCTCTTATTGGCCAATCAACATGGGCCACACACTCCGCCTCAACACCCCAAACTTAAAAGGATTCCAAGTGTGTCATAAAAAAAAGAGGGAAGAATAAGAGATAAAGAAAAAGGAGTTTTTTTTTTGTCCAAGGGTGAGTTTAAGCCACACCAAAATGGTGCGCTTAAGCACCCCAGAACGTGAAGGTGAGTGTGTGCAGGGGCGCGCTTAAGCGGCATGAAGTTGGTGCGCTTAAGCGAACCCAAATATATGCCTTATCAGATGATGGCTTAAGCCACACCAACTTGGTGCACTTAAGCCATGTCAATATGCATGTTTTTGGACTGCAGAAGCTGGCTTAAGCCGCACCAACAGTGTGGGCTTAAGCCTTGACAAGAAACACTTAATGTAAAAATGCAAGACACATAAGTAACATGGAAATAAATGCAAAAAAAAAAAGGATAGAGAGCTGGGTTGCCTCTCAGTAAGCGCTTCTTTAACGTCACTAGCTTGACGGATGAGTGACCACAAGGGTCACTGAAATGGATGATTGTGGTCAACCCCAACCCCTTGGGAGGTTCTCGGTGTCAAAAACATTGAACGTCACCTCTTCATCCTCCACTCCAAGCTTGAACTTTCCATCCCCCACATCAATAATAGCCTTGGCGGTCTTCATGAAGGGTCATCCCAAGATGATGAGAATCTGTGAATCTTCCGCCATGTCCATGACAACGAAATCGGCAAGGAATGTAAATTTGTCGACTTTCACCAGCATGTTTTCCACCATCCCATGAGGGTATATAATGGAGCGATTGGCAAGCTGTAATGTCATGCAAGCTGGCTTTACCTCCACATCTCTAACTCTCTTTAGCATAGAAAGAGGCATCAGGTTAATGCTCGCCCCCAAATCAAGGAGTGCTTTGTCAACAGAAAGGTTCCCAATGGTGACGGGAATAGTGAAGCTCCCAGGATCCTTACGTTTGGCAGGCAATGTCTTCTGAATAATAGTGCTACACCCCGCCTCCAACTCAATGGTGTCCTCCTCAATGAGCTTTTTTTTCCTTGTTAGGAAGTCCTTCAAGAACTTGGCATATGTCGGCATTTGCTTTAAGGCCTCCAAGAATGGGATATTAATGAAGAGTTGTTTGAGAATGTCCAAGAATCAAGTAAACTGCCGCTCCTTATCAATCTTTGTTAGAGTTTTAGGATAAGGGAGCTCTATAGTAAGAGAGGCTCTGGCTTTTAATTTTTCTTCCTTGGTACTCCGAGCTCTAGCCCACTTCATCTTTGAGTCCCCATCTGTGCTTCTAACTCCAACCTTCTTCACTTCAACTTCCTCGACTACTTCATCTTCTTTATTCACTGTATCACACTCTGACCCACCAATGGTAAAGATTGCACTGGAGTTAGCCTTGGGATTGGTCTGAGTGTTGGCTGAAAAGCCACTCTTAGTGTGCTCTGCCAGTTCCGCCACCTGTTTTGCAAGCTGTCCAACTTGAGTCTCCAAGTTTCTGAGAGAGGCACCAGTGCTCTTCTGATTAGAAATTGAGACTTGCATAAATTCTAAAAGAGTGTCTTCCAGCTTAGCTGTGCGATCATAGAGGTTGGGCTTTTGTTGAGGAGGGCTATCAGACTATCCGTAATAATTTTGCTTTCCTTGCCCATAACTGGTCTGATTCCCCATGTAATTCACCTCTTCCTCCTGTGAGCTATAAGGAAACTGGCATTGCTTTGTAGGATGATCACATCCATAAATTGCACAACTAAGAACTTGGTGATGTAGTTGAGAAGTAGCCTTCATCAGTTGTTGAGGAAGAGTAGATATTTGCACCTTGAGTGCTTCCACCTGAGCCAGAATTGCATCCTGAGAATTTAGCTCCATTACCCCTCTGTGTGGAGCTCTATCATGTTGAGCTTCAAAATCACTGGCTGCCATATTTTCAATCAACTCGATGGCTTCTTCCAATGTCTTGTTCTTGATCACTCCTCCTCCAGCTGCAGCATCAAGCATCACCTTTGTTTGCCCCTTTAGACCCCCAGGGAAGATGTAGAGTTGATCAACCTGACCAATCCTGTGGTTGGGGCATTTCATTAAGAGAGTCTAGTATCTCTCCCAGGGTTCATGGAGTGGCTCATCAACTTTTTGTCTGAAGCCCAATATATCCGTCTTTGCTTGGCTTCTCTTCACTTCGGAAAAGAAACGATCTAAGAACTTTCTTTCAACTTCATTTCATGTGGTAAGACTCTGAGATGGAAGACTATCGAGCCACTTCAATGCATTTCCTAGAAGGGAGAAACGGAACACCCTCATATACAGATTCTCTTCTTCAGCCTGGGCTACCCCTGCTGTGCCACACAGATCATAAAAAGTGGTCAAATGATTGTATGGGTCTTCATTTTCTAAGCCAGCAAATGCATGTTGACTGAGAAGTGTGAGCAAGGCTGGCTTAGCTTCAAATGTGAAGTTGGTATTTCTTGGCCTGGCAATACTATAGAAAACTCGTGGACCATTATTGTTGACTTGATCCGCAAGAGTTCTCCTGGCAGATTGTTCTTCTGCCATCTCCTCTTCAAATGGAATGACCTTTTCGTCTGAACTGGAAGACTTTTCTAAAGGAGGGATAAAGGAACTCTCCTCCAATGTCAACTGCTGCAGTAGTTGCTTTGCTCTTTTTAGTTTAACTGTTAATCAGCCTAGCAACCTTCTCAATCTCAGGAAGGAAACGTAGCTCTTCAGGATTAGTTTTGCTCCTTGTACCTATGGTACCTGGCATAAACAGAATCACAAGCAAACTAGAACAACTAGAAAGACAGTTAGCACCAGATGAGGAAAATAAAAATAAAACAAAATGCAAAAGAATAAAGAATTTTTAAAGTCCACAAAAAGATACTAAAAATTTGCCCGATTACCGAGACACAAGTCTCCGACAACGGGGCTAGAAACTTGTTGGTAATTTTGGCAAGTGCACCAAATTGCTCAAGTAACACAATGATAAGTAAGTATCATCTCCACAAGGACTTGTGCGATAGTTGGGTAATTAATAGCAAATTTAATGGACTACGAAGATTAAGAATTGAAGTAACCAAAATTAAAAGACAAGTGCATAAAAATAAAGAGTAAAAGGAAGAAAATTGGTTTGTTATCAATGGATGAAGTCGTCGGGGTTTAACTTCATTAGACATTCCTAACATGCAATCACTAACTATTCCTATTCAATCAAGATATGTTATCATCAACCCACAAAATTATTCAAGCCTTAATCCCTTAAGCGAAAGAACCTAAGTCCCTTGATTCCACTATCAATCCCTTGAATTAGTGTAACCAAGGCACTTGCATTAAGAAAAAGGGTTTTAGCAATGACCAACCCTCTTTACCCTATCCCTAGGCATAAAGACAATTGGTTGCCTTCTTCAGTTCGCAATTCAAAAGAATTTCCCAATTACAATTGAAATTATAGGATCGTGCAATTGGTTGATCAAGCCAAAAACAAGCATTAAGCGTAGAAGAAGAACAATAACAATCTTTATTGAACAAGAATAAAACGTAATTACATGGAAGTGGTAGTCTAATTACATCAAACCCCAACGAGGATGAATTTAGCTACTCATAGCCATAGGAGAAGACAAATTTGATGAAGAAAGAGATGAAGAAGAATCCCTAAGCATAGAACCACCATCGGCTTTCTCTCTAATCTTTCTTTCTTCCCAAACGTGAAAATCTGCCCTAATCTGAATAATATTTGATTTTTATAACAATCAGGCTTTTCTTCTAAATGGGCTTTCATCTTCAGCAAAGTTGGCTTAAGCTGCACAAACAGGTTGGGCTTAAGCCATAGCAGAAACAAGTGTATTTCAGAGTTGGCTTAAGCCGTGAAAACAAAACTCAGCCTAAAATATGGCCACTTTATTCCAAATTGATAACTAACATAACTTGATTAAGTTTAATCAAGTTTTTTGCTAAAGAAAAAAAAACCCTCGTACCAGAGTTTGACTAGATTCAACAGATTTCAAATCAAACAATCAAAATACCAGAAATTCTTAAACTTGGTCATTTTGATTGCTATGATAGTTTAAGACTCGAGGGTCATTCATTTTACAAAATATTCAGTTCAGTCCAATTTATTATTTTTACACTTTAATTTTGTTATCATCAAACCCGGATTTTATTGGCTCAAAGTTGGAGCTACTGACTTGGCTTTTGAATTTACCTAAGTACACATCAATTTTTCTTTTAATTTTGGTTACTTCAATTCTTAATCTTCGTAGTCCATTAAATTTGCTATTAATTACCCAACTATCGCACAAGTCCCTGTGGAGACGATACTTACTTATCATTGTGTTACTTGAGAGATTTGGTGCACTTGCCAAAATCACCAACAAGTTTCTAGCGTCGTTGCCGGGGATGTTGATAATTGCCCTATATTCCTACTTTTTGTAGTTATTTTGGGGGCAATTATGTGATATCTCTTATGTTATTGAGCTTTGTTCATTTTAGTTTAATTTTGAATAAAAGTTTAGTTTATTTAGGAATTGTTAATTTTCTACTTTTTACACTTGACTTTGGTTAGTTTGTTTATGTTTTGTAGGTAAATTGATGAAGGATCATTTGGAGAGGAGTTGACAGGCATTATCATCGTTGTGGAAGAAAAAGAGAGAATTTTGGGGCTACTGACTTGGCGTAAGTGCACTGAGTTGGTGCAGCTTAAGCGCAACTCTGGAAGGAAAATTGAATCTACTGACTTGGCTTAAGTGCAACGAGTTGGTGCGGCTTAAGCACAACTCTAGAAGGGAAATTGGAGCTACTGACTTGGCTTAAGCGCACCGAGTTAGTGTGGCTTAAGCGGAACTCTGGAAGAGAAATTTGCGCTACTGACTTAGCTTAAGCGCACCGAGTTGGTGCGGCTTATGCCAACTCTGAAATACACTTGTTTCTGCTCTGGCTTAAGCCCAACCTGTTTGTGCAGCTTAAGCCAACTTTGCTTAAGATAAAAGCCCATTTAGAAGAAAAGCCCAATTTTTATAAAAATCGAATATTATTCAGATTAGGGCAGATTTTCACGTTTGGGAAGAAAGAAAGATTAGAGAGAAAGCCGACAGCGGTTCTATGCTTAGGGATTCTTCTTCATCTCTTTCTTCATCAAATTTGTCTTCTCCCATGGCTATGAGTAGCTAAATTCATCCTCGTTGGGGTTTGATGTAATTAGACTACTACTTCCATGTAATTACATTTTATTCTTGTTCAATAAAGACTGTTATTGTTCTTCTTCTATGCTTAATGCTTGTTTTTGGCCTGATCAACCAATTGCACGATCCTATAATTTCAATTGTAATTGGAAAATTCTTTTGAATTGCGAACTGAAGAAGGCAACCAATCGTCTTTATGCCTAGGGATAGGGTAAAGAGGGTTGGTCATTGCTAAAACCCTTTTTCTTAATGCAAGTGTCTTGGTTACACTAATTCAAGGGATTAATAGTGGAATCAAGGGACTTAAGTTCTTTCGCTTAAGGGATTAAGGCTTGAATAATTTTATGGGTTGATGATAACATAACTTGATTGATTAGGAATAGTTAGTGATTGCATGTTAGGAATGTCTAATGAAGTTAAACCCCGACGACTTTATCCATTGATAACAAACCAATTTTCTTCCTTTTACTCTTTATTTTTATGCACTTGTCTTACTTCAATTCTTAATCTTTGTAGTCCATTAAATTTGCTATTAATTACCCAACTATCGCACAAGTCTCTGTGGAGACGATACTTACTTATCATTGTGTTACTTAAGTGATTTGGTGCACTTGCCAAAATCACCAACAGTCATCGAATAACAAATCACCGTTAGTATAACTTTTGAAAAAGTCAACAAACTTACCATACATGGTGGGTTGTGATTGGATGACAGTGTATATTCCTTTTTCTCTTTTTTTAATAAACTACGAGGTCATAACTTATGTTTTTTAAATGCATTTGGTATTGACACATGTCACTTTATACTCTTTTTTTTTGCATAGTAATTCTTGATTAGAGATTATTCCAATTCCTTTACAACGACTACAAATAAACAATTAATCTTTCAAAAATATTTGAATGTAAAAGTGGTGTAAATTAATTGCAAAAGATGTGAACATTTCTATTTCTATTTCTAAATGGGAGGAAAAGGGGCCTAACCTGGAGCTGCACACCCAAATGTGCCTGCAAACGTGGTCCAATTGTGTGAACCAGGCTTCAGAATCTTAGCTGTCCCGAAATCAGAGACATGAGCATCATATTGTGAATCCAAAAGAACATTCTTGCTCGATATGTCACGATGAATTATTGGAGGTGAGCAATCATGATGCATATAGGATAAAGCATTGGCCACACCTTTAACAACATTCACCCTCATTTTCCAATCAAATTCGGATGCTTCTGTATCATTGCTTAGTATTTGATTCAAACTACCACCTTCCAAGAACTTATAAACCAAAAATGAGAACTGTGAATGTGAGCAAAATCCATAGAGCTTTATAATGTTACGGTGCCTGATTTCGGTCAAAGCTCGAATTTCATTTTCAAAAGCTTTGAAATTGGGCTTCTCCCCCTCTGTTTCCAAATGAAATTTCTTCAGCGCATAAACCTGACCTGAAGGGAACTCAACCCTGTAAACAGATCCTTGCCCTCCGACTCCAATGAGATATTCGTCACTGAAATTATTGCTAGCTTCAATGATTTGTTTGAACACAATTTCTCCATCATGGCTCCATATGGTGAAAACTTCTTCAAACTGAACGTTTTCTTTAACATGGATTTTTTTCTTCTTTCTTGCTTCTCGATGAAGAATATACATTGAAACTCCCACCCCACAGAGTACTAATATAAGAGCACCCAAGACAAGAAATAATACCAGTAGAATGGCCTTGAGCCTCTTTTGAATGCGGTTGGTTAGGCAAAGCATCAAGCCAGTGACGTTGCCACACAAGCCTTTGTTATTTTTCAATTATTCAATTGAAGCCTTAAGAAAGGCTTGATTATTTGGAAGTGGCCCTTCTAACTGGTTGTATGATATGTTAACTGAAGTCAAACTTGACATGCCATCAAAACTGAATGGAATACTTCCAGAAAGATTATTGCGAGAGAGATTCAACCATTGCAATTGCTTCATCTCTCCAAGCTGTCTGGGTATTGTTCCACTCAACAAATTCCCACAGTGATCAAGAGATTCAAGAGGCTGAAATTTGCGAAACTCAAAGGGAATGATTCCATTTATTTTATTATTACTCATATTCAAATTCCATAACTTGGGTAATTCCACAACTTCTATTGGTATTGTGCCACTCAACTGGTTATCTCCAAGATCCAAATCTTCAAGATTTTGCAGTGATCCAATTTCTGTTGGAATGTTTCCAGAAAGATGGTTGTTGCTAATCTTGAGTTCAATTAAGGATTTCATATTCCCTAATTCCTCTGGAAGCTTTCCGTTCAAGTGGTTGGAAGAAAGGTGAAGCCTTCCTAGCTTGGTTGCCTCAACAAGTTCTATTGGTATGCCACCAGAAATATTATTGTTGGATATCTTCAAGGTATTAAGGTTAGGGCATTTCCCCCAGTTTGGTGAAATTTGGCTGTAAAACTTGTTGTCACTCAAATCAATGTATTGCAAATTTGGATATACACCAAAATCTTGTGTTGTGTCACCTTCCAATTGATTTCCTTCCAGCCTGACTCTAGTAATACTAGAGCAGTTCTTTAAGCTTCTTGGCACTGGACCCGTGAAATGGTCGTGAAAAGCAGAAAAGAATGCTAGTGACCCACCAAAACATATTTGAGGTGGCAAACGGCCACTAAAATCATTATCGGATAATGCAAGTAAATACAAGTTGTTAATGTTATTCATGACCATTGGAATGCTGCCATTAAGTTTGTTAGTGTTCAATTCTAGGATGTAGAGACTTTTCAAATTTCCAATTGTGGTTGGAATAGATCCAGAGAGATTGTTTCCTTGGAGTCTAAGGAAATTCAAATTAATCAGATTTCCTATAGAGGCAGGAATTGACCCAGAAAATTTATTAAAACCCATATATAGTTGGGTGAGCTTTGTCAAGTTTCCGAAAAGTTTGTTGCCATTAAGGAATAGCCAGGATAATCTGGTCATGTTCCATATGGAAAGAGGGATTGATCCTGAGAGGGGGTCATTAGAAAGTGCAAATATATTTAAATTGCTCATGTTACCAATTGTAGAAGGGATAGCACCAGAGAGAGTGTTGTCTGATAGATCAATATATCGAAGGTTTGTTAACCTTCCAATTTCCTGAGGAATAGAGCCAAAAAGGTGATTTATCCCAAAACCTACAAACTCCAGGTTGTTAATATTCCCAATCTCTGGAGGATTGTAACCGGAAAGCTTGTTCCTTCCCAAATCAAGATATGATAAATTGGCCAAATTTGCTATGGAAGCCGAGATTGTTCCATTTAGATGACATATGGAAAGATCAAGGCCACGTAAACTCCTTAATGTCCATATTTCCTCAGGGATGGAACCATGAAATGAATTTGAAGAGAAGTTCAAAGTGTGAACTTTGGACATGTTACCGATTTGTGGGGGAATGGTTCCATAAAAGGAGTTGTTGCAGATATTTAGGCTGAGGAGGTTAGGGAAAACAGAGAAGTTGAGGGTGTGAGGCTATGAAGCCCGGATACTCCAAAAATGGAAAAGTATCGGTGTCGTACCCGTGTCGGACACCGATACACCTCCGATACGTCCCGATACGTATCCAAGAAGTATCCAATTTTTTTTTATTTTTTTTTTTAAAAAATATTGTAGGACACGGCTGGGATACGGCTTGGATACGGCTCAAGATAGCTGGGATACGGCTGGGACACGGCTTAAGATGGCTGGATACGGCTCAAGCTGTTTCCGATACGGCTCCGATACGGCTTGAGCCACTTTCTGAAATTTTTAATATTTTTTTTTGAAGAATTTTTTTTAATATTTTATAATTTTATTGTTTTAATTTTAGGATTTTTAAAATAAAAAAGGTCCAAATGTAAACAAAAACACGACACACCCTTTTCCTCTTCTCCGAGCATGGCAACTCCTTTTCGATAATTCTTCCGGTGAGGGGGTTTCTTTTTCCGGCAAGTGGGGTGAGTGAGTCTCTACACAATGCACAATTTCCCCCCTTCTTCAAGCACGACAACATCTCTCCTTGGTGGTTTTGCACATTTGTCATTTGTCTGATGAGGGGGTCTTCCTGTTTGTGTGGTTTTGGTTTTGATAGGGTATTCTGTTTGTGTGGTTTTGGCTTTGCTCAAACCATGCTTGAATAAATTTATTTTGCCACTCGACAGTTGTGTTTGTAGTGTTTGTTAAAACAGAATATGCATATTTGCAGTGTTTTAGCAACACTCAAGATCATTTGCATAATTGCATTTTAACACCAACACTAATTGCATTTTATTTTGCATCCATATATAATTTTTTATATTTTTGATTAACGTATCCAGGACGTGTCGTATCCTTAATTTCAAAAAAATTGCCATATCCCCGTATCCGTGTCGTATCGTACCCGTGTCGTATCCCGTATCTGGGCTTCATAGGTGTGAGGTGTAGCTGTCAGTCCTTAATATGCAAGATATATGCTAGAGATGGACTTGGATTTGTCACACTGAATTCCTTGCCATGTGCATGGACTAGTACCTCTCCAAGTTGACAAGAGAGCTTGGCTTGAGTTGTCAAAGCTGTGTTTCCACTTCAACAGAGCATTTGCTTCACTGTTCTCAGCTGCGGCTTGATCTCGAGCAGTAACTGTGCTGGCAGCAGAGGCCAAAGAAATGGTTTTGTAAAAACAAGCAAGTTGGGGTGGAGAGTGTGTTAGAAAGACTAAAAGAAACGAGAAAAGAATCCGCCAGTAGGCTAGAATCTTAATGGATACCATGGTTCAAGTAGTATAACACAATTTTGGGATCAAGAATACTATCAAAGGCTGCAGAATATTCTTGCAAGGGAAAGGTGTATTGTGGTGAGGACTGAAGTTGGAGCTAGGAGATATGCTTATAAAGGAAATAAAGGAGTTGCTTATAACACGACTTTGTGTCACATGGCTACACCTTTCAAATTCTTGCTACGTACTATGATTAGCAATTTAGCATCCAAGGGAAACATATTTTGAAGTCTGAACGAGGTTTCAAAAATGCGGTTAGCCAACAAACATGCAGTTTAAAGGCATTGTACATGAATCTAGTAAAGATAGTAATTGCAGAGGAAATTATCTGCCAACTTATTCGAAGGCGTTTTATATGAATCTGGAAACTGCTGGTCATTGTGAAAAGGCAAAGCAAAGAGAAAGGATAATGATATGAGAGACTCGGATAAGAATGCGAAGATTGAAAACATGACGGGTACTTTGAAATGGCTGAAGTTGCACCAATAAAGCGGAAAGTTATTTTTGGTTATTCAAATTTTGTTACAAATCAAACACGTGGAAAAAAAAAATAAAAGAGAGTGTGAATTGAAAAAAATAAGTGGAAATAGAATCACGCGGTTAACAAACAGGACCAAAAAGAAAATCCAATAGAGATAGAACTTTAAAGGTCCGCTCACAAAATGGGAGTTGCTATTTGCACTCCCCCTTTTACTGTATACTCCTTCCTGCTCCAAATATAAGAAGAAGAAAAAAATATTTCACACTAACTAAAAAAATTGGTTAATAATATTTAATTGTACCAATCTCAATTAAAAAAATAAGTTATTTTCCTAAATTGCCCATCATTGAAATTTGATATCAAGATTAAGAAATAGTCATTGGAATTAAAACTCTTATTAAATGAAATGTATTTTAGAGATAGTCTCATTAAATGAACTAAAATTAATTGAAATTTGCTTATATTTAAATTCAAACCTCATGTCAATTTTTTATTTATATTTGAAGCAGGAGGAAGTACTTTCCTTTCTTATTTTTTCCCAAATTACCCTTCCAAATACACTCCCCCTCATCTCTTTCTCCCTTCTGTGTTAACTCTTTTGTTTGTCTTCTTCCCAATTCCCAATGGATCACAACCCTTTCCCGAAGATAAAAAACTTCAAGAGAAGAACTCTCATGGATTTAATGAAGAATTAGAACGAGATTATTGTGAAGAGGCTTTCTCATAATGGATATCTACTCAAAACTCTACATAAGAAGACTTGAAGCTGGAAGCAAATTTTGACACTTTAAAAGAATATTTGCTCTGACCCTCTTTGCTTTGATCCTTTAAGCTCTCAAGTCACTAAACAACTACTCCCTCCGGATTTAAATATAAGCAAAAAAAAACTATTTCACTCTAACTAAGAAAATTGGTTAACAATATTTAATTGCACTAATCTCAATTAAAAAATAAGTTGTTTTCCTAAATTGTCCTTCATTGGAATTTGATATCAAGAATAAGAAAAAAAATATTGAAATTAAAACATCTATTAAATGAAGGATATTTTGGATATGGTCTCATTAAATGAATTAAAATTAGTTGGGATTTGTTTATATTTAAATCCAAGAATCAAGTCATTTTTTTTTGCTTATATTCGAAGTCGGATGGAGTACCATACAAGCTTTAAGATCAGTTTTAACCGAAAAAGAATATGAAAAAAAATGGTCATATTAGATTTTTTTTTAATTGTTCATTAGATTCACTTTTTCACGTGTTTTTCACCATGTCTATGACCTTGTTTGGCTCAAACATCACTTGGGTTTATAGTCTTCATATACGTGAATCTAATGGAACAAGTTTCACGTCTTAAATCAATTAAAAAAGAAGTTCAAAATTAGATCCCAAAATAAAAAATGATTATTGTTTCAAAAGGATCCAGTTGAACCAAATTTAAAAGATAAAAGATCAAATTAATTTTTTTATAAGATAAAGACAAAATTGATTTCAAACAAAAAGATAAAGGACTAAAAGTATATTTTAACCTAAATTTTATATTATTTTATTTGTACTATATGTTGTTTACCAAACATAATACAGGATAAATAATTCTTCTATAACTAAATCATTTATCTTATCCTAGAGCTGTCAAAACGGGCCAGCACAGCCCACTGGGCCCGGCCCACCTCAACCCACCTAATAGGTGGGCCAACCCAACCCGGCTCACTTCTTGGTGAGCCATAAAAATGCTGGCCCGGCCCGGCCCACCACGGGTTGGTGGGTAAACGGGTTGGCCCACTTAAAATAAAAAAAATAAAAAAAGAAAGAAAAATCAATTTTTTTTTAAAAAAAAAATTAGCTTTTATTTTCTTTTGTCATGTAAAAATAGCAACCAGAAGTTGCCAAAATACACCGAAAATAACACATTTTCAAATTCATTAACATTTTTAAATTCAGATTCATATATTCATTAACATCATACATCTCCTAACAAATTTGGATTTATCAAATATTATACATTCACTAACATTTTCAAATTCAAATTAATATATTATCAACCTCAAGGGAACTAAGACAATGTAAAATTTCCTAAGTGGTCTAGTGAGGCTTGTGATGTATGTGAGGGAGGGTAGTTTTTTTTTTTTTTTTTTAAATAAGTGGGCAACTCGCGGGCCAACCCGGCCCACCACAGGTTGACCCGTGGTGGGCCGGGTTGTAGGTGGGCTGGGTCAAATTTTTTAAATAATTGGAAGGTACAATTTTTTTTCAACCCGGCCCAAACCCGTGATGGGCCGGGTTGGCCCGCGGGTCACGACCCATTTTGACAGCTCTATCTTATCCTATTATCCGTATGTTGTACTTTGTTGTGCATCAAAGGCACCTATAATTTTAGGCTAAATTACTTTGTTGGTCTCTTATTTTTATTTTAGGTTATAATTTAATCTTTTATTTTTTAAAAGTTACAAAATAGTTCTTTATCTTTATTTTAAGTTGTAATCTAGTTCTTTATTTTTTAAAAGTTACAAAATGGTCTCTTAAATATATTTTTTATAGTATGTTTATCATTGAAATAATGTATTTTTTAATTTTTTAGGATAAACATGCTATAAAAAAATTACTTAAGAGACTATTTTATAACTTTTAAAAAATAAAAGATCAAATTACAACTTAAAATAAAGATAAGAGGTCATTTTATAACTTTTAAAAAATAAAAAATTAAATTACAACATAAAATAAAGATAAGAGACGATATGAATAATTTAGTCTTAATTTTATAAAAAATTAGTAATTAGTAATTCACCTTTTTTTTTTACACAAAATTAGTAATTCACCTCAGTCGTGCAGGACCTGAACTAAATAAACTAAATAAAAAATACAGGTGGGTCAATTTAATTTATTCTACCACACGACACGACCATTACAAATACGTCACTGTATTTGTCCTGTTTCCACGCGATTTTCATTCAAAAAGAAAAGAAGCATCAAGCGAAGCCAGCGAGGTTGTCTTTCGAACCCTTCGTGCGTGCGATTCTTCTGATATTCCGAGGCGAAGCACCGACACCGGACCTATCTCCGGCGATATCTCACCGATCTCCGGCGAATCCCCGGTCCCCACTTTCTTCCCTCGAAATGAATCCCGAGTAGTACGTTCCTCTGTTCCCTTTCCTTCGAATCGTGTCTGATTTCAGCGAAGTTCTTTCCTTTTTCGCTTTTTTTATGTTCCCTGCCAAAAGGGTATGTGGGGATGCAGTTCAATTGATGCATATGTGTTGGATTCTGTTAGCATCAAACCATGTTGGCGTGTAACCCTAGATTGATTGGTTTTCATAGATTTTGACCCACTTGGTTTTTTATTCTTATATTTTTTGGAGAGATTGAAATTTATTGTTTTTCAATCACGGGTTCACCAGCGAATAGCGATCGCTTTTTCTTTATGTTTTTGTGATTGATTTTGAAGTGTACAGCTACCCTGATCTTGTCCCTTGTTTATTTCAAAAAGTCATGAGTTTGTGTGTTCTATTTTTTTCCTTTGCCCTTGTCTTCACGTTGATCAATACTTGTAATCATAAACTTGATTGAAAGTTGAACTGCACATACTGTATGGCAGTTTGATTTGTGGCTTGCTTGATTTGAGTGGCAGTTCATTGGGAGAATCATCAAACTATGCTAAACATATGAGATTAGGGGAAACATGAGAGGTTGTCTGCAAGGTTGTTACATTGATATGGGAGTTGACTTCCCGAATTTGGAAGTATGGGATTTTTGGATTTGGTGCTTATATGGTGTTGGGCTATTCCACTTAGATCAAGCAATAAGAGAAAAAGACAATGATATCTTGTGTTATATTGGTTTATAGATCTTAATGAATCGAGACTTTATGATTGGTTTTCAATTTAACTTTATCTCAGTGTTTGTGTGTGAAAGAGAAATGGTTGCTTCTGTGTCTGATTCACAGTCTATTATAAGAGACAAAGTTGATATGCTGCGGTTATTCTTTGCAGTGATTATCTGTTCAAGCTCCTTCTTATTGGAGACTCTGGTGTTGGTAAATCATGCCTTCTTCTGAGATTTGCTGTAAGCTTTCGACTGCTTTTTATGCTAGTTATTATTGTGACTACTACTGGATCTTGTTTCCTATAATATAATTTTATAATTTTTATTTCCATTTTATGGTGTTTTTCTACTGTTAGTTACATCTCCTGCCCTAAAGAATAATAGCATCCTTTGGGTCTGCTGTGATTGAATATGGTAATTAGTAACTGAAACGTTTTAATAAATGATAGCTACATGTTTTATTCTCTGTTTGAGGTTTTGATTGTGTTGGAGTTCTGTAATATGAAAATAAAAAGTGTAATAATGACTAGCCTTTTCTCTTCGGATCATTTTGCCTCTCTCCCTATGTGTGTAATAACGTATGCTTTCCCCAATTCCTGCCAGGTAGAATGGTTGCAAATTTGCAGGTTTATCATTTAGCTGTCCAATACAAAAATACATGCTATGGTTATTCAAGAAAATATAAATATATAATACTCTTTTGGTAGGTATTTTGATACGAACTCAATTTTAGAGTAGAAAATTATGGAGATCAAACTCCTTACTGGCAGAGGTAACCCTCTGTTAGACTGAATATGCAGGAAAAAAAAAAAAAAAAAGAAATTACAAAGGAATTCAGCACAGAAGATGCACTGAATCCCCATTATTATTCCTAATCAATTCTCTCCCGTTGGATTATGCTGAAAGTGATGAGGTTGTGTCTCCTGTTGTTGGTTTTGGTGTGATTTGAACAAGTGAATTTGACTTTTGGAGAATGTCTAATTAAAAAATAACGGTAAAAAAAAGGAATTATTACCCTGTTTTAGTTCATTTATCATTTATGTGAATTTCAGTAAACTGGTTAAAAAGAAAGCCTAAGGCTAGTGTCATAAAATATTTGTCTTTGACATGTAGTCTACTTTTTAGAGATTGTGATAGTCATGTCACTTTCTAACCCATAGTAGTTAATAGCGGCACGATCGCGCGCTATATCGGAGATGCGGAGCAGCCGGCTGCCACTCCTGAAGGTTGCGTCGCGTCGCACCTTGCTGTTGCGGCAGTCGCGCCACTGTTCGCGGCCAAAATCGCACACTATCGCAGAGTTTCGTAGACTCGACAGTCAGTTTTAGGGTTGGGGGGAAGAAGACGACTCTAAACGTCGTCATTTTGGCTGGTCAGGGGTTTTTTTAAATAAGAAGCCAAAACACATCGTTTTACTTATTGAGTTTTTTTAGTGAGATACCAAAACACACCGTTTTACTAATTGGGTTTTTTTAATGAAATGTCACACCTTTTTACTCTTTAACCTATTAACCCCCCACACCTTCGAGAATCAGTGCCGCACAAATATTGCCACCCTCTCAACCCCAGCCCCACCGCACAACCTTCATACCCTTCTCCGGCAGCACTTCCGGTGGTGCTTCCGGCAGTGGCGCTTCCGGCGACCTTCAACAGGCCTGTAATGACCTTCAAAGGCCCTTTTCTTTTTCTTTTACTGTCCAACTTTCTTCTTTCTTTTGAACTTCAGCAACTATGGCTTCACCCTTTACTACTGAACCTGTTCAGCCATCCTCTCAGCCTATTCAACCACCACCAATGGCTATTTTTCTGTTTTGGATATGGTGATAGGTTGTTGTGCAGCTTTTTCTGTTTTGGGAAACTTAGGTTATAAATCTTAATTCTGAATGTGTTTAATTTTAGGTGTTTTTCTTTATTTTTCAGCATATATATATATATATATATATATATATATATATATATATATATATATATATATATATATATCTTGTAATATAAATGTACTTAGGGATCAAAATAGCGGTCATCCCACTACCGCTATCCCGCTATAGCATTTTTGGAGGGTGGCTGCTACGCGCCGCTATCCGCTATTAACTACTATGTTCTAACCTAAATGGCTTCACTTTGCATGCTGGTAGATCTTGGTTCTTGGAGATGGTACATTGTGGCTTAATGCAGTACTTTGGATTAACTTTATGATAATTTCTATATTAATTATGCTACAGGATGATTCGTACATCGAGAGCTACATAAGCACCATTGGAGTTGATTTTGTGAGTACAACTCTACAAATTTTTAGCTCAAACTGTTTGAAGCAATGTCGAAACTCACCATTTCATGTCAATTTGTGTAGAAAATACGTACCGTTGAGCAGGATGGAAAGACCATTAAACTACAGATCGTATGTATCTGATTGGCCTTTGTGCTTTCTCTATTGATATTAAGTCTCCAGTGAGCTTGACCTAAGTTTTTTATTCTCTTTGTTAGAGTAATATTTTGCTTTAAGTGATCATGTTTCTAGACCTTGTGGATCACCAAAATTCATGGTTGTGTTGACAGATAGTTTTCTTACCTTGATTTGTGATCTGTTTTATATGTAGTGGGACACAGCCGGGCAAGAACGATTTAGGACAATCACCAGTAGCTACTACCGTGGGGCCCATGGGATCATTGTGGGTGACAATTTTCTTGGCATTGGCTTTTAGATATTGATTTCCCCTTTGTAGGTGGATCCTTGCATGCTTTACTAACAGTTTCCTCTGGCAGATTGTTTATGATGTGACAGATGAAGAGAGCTTCAATAACGTGAAGCAGTGGCTCAGTGAAATTGATCGCTATGCAAGTGATAATGTTAACAAGCTTTTGGTCGGCAACAAGTGTGATCTGGCAGCAAATAGAGCTGTTTCATATGACACAGCTAAAGTATAGCTTTGTTGCACATCCCTTGAATTTTTCATTTTTTTCATATTAAGTTTCAAGCTCTTGTTCATGCTTAGATCTGTTGTTCAGTTATTACGATTTTATTCCTATTTCAGTTACCCTTACCCCACCTTTTATATTTTGTTTTTTCTTTGACAGGCTTTCGCAGATGAAATAGGCATACCTTTTATGGAAACAAGTGCGAAAGATGCTACAAATGTCGAACAGGCTTTCATGGCGATGGCTGCTTCAATCAAGGATAGGTATACATTCCTTTTTATAATTTAACGGTAGAAGTAGATATTCAACAAGATAAAAAAAGTTTAATGCAGCTTGGCCTTAGAAGCAAGCCCAGGAAAAATTGTTACCAATTTACTCAACGAATAATTATACTGTGTATCGGATGTTGTCAGTTTCCATAGCTGAGAAAGTCAATTGCAAGAGTTATAAATGTCATTTTTTTTTCTTGTGTTTTTCTTTATTAGAGTCCAGAATACAAGCAAAGATATGGGTTACGAGACTGTTTTTATGTCTTTTTTTTTTTTTTTTGTGAAATTGCATGTGTCAAACATAGCAAAGATTTTTCAGAATAAATATAAATATGCGATGCCAATCTCCAGAGTCCAAACTAAGAATTTACTGAAAAATGAATAGACTCCTCCAGTTGAGGGTAAGGGGATTAGTTCTCCAATCTCACAAGTTTTTGGTAAGGAGAAAATCCTAGGAGAGTAAACAGTGGGCTAAAAGTATCATACTAAGAGATGTACTTACAGAGGTTAGCATGGGTAGCATGTAAAGTATCCCAAGTCCCAACCATTCCAATCTAAACCATAACTTCACTTACTCTGACTGGATAACAGTAGATAAAAGTATATTGCTTATGTAAAGGTAGATAAAAGTAGACAAACAAAACACAATGCACAAATTATGATTAGTATATATACAGTTTTATGCTTTACCTTTCCTTTATTTCCCTAAGGATGGTTTTAAGAATAAAGAGTAATATATAGATCATATTCATATACCATTTATTGTCTGGAAGCTATTCCTTCTAAGCTAATCTGATGCTAACTTGTGAATGTAGAATGGCAAGCCAACCTGCAAATAATGCAAGGCCTCCAACAGTGCAGATCAGGGGACAGCCAGTTGCACAGAAAGGTGGATGCTGCTCTTCCTAACCACAAGATACTCAGATCCATTTCATTTGGTCACTTATTTCATGTTAGATTTTTTTTTTTTTTATTTCACTAAATAGTGGACCAGTGTCAGAATTTGTCTGTTGGTTTGGAACTGACCTAGATGATCCCATTCTTTGAATATACTTAATGATGTGGCTTGTGCAAAGTTAATACTCATCAATGCTAAATATATATTCCTATTCATATCTTTCCATTTGGGACTAGTACTTTTTGTTTATTTGATTGCCACAAAATGTGCAGTCATAGAACTGCAAAGACAATTTCATGGCATAGATTCACTTTCAACATTTCGGCGGTGTTATACTCCACTTTCACAAATATACACTATGTTACAGAATCAACATTCATGTTTATTATTTTTAAATCCCTGTCATTTAAGCCCGTGGAATTTCAGTTCCAAACTTCCAACATGAGTTGGTTGGACTCATTTTACTTGTAAATGTACACTTTGGGAGATTAAATGCCATTATCGTGCCGTTGAAGAAAGACAACAAACTGTGCAAGATTAGTGAATCCATTCACTCACATGTAATTAGTCATATTGATCTTTTAAATAATTCCAAAGTTAATTTTTTGTGTAAGAGATTTTTGATATTATAAAGAATGTCTTAATTTAATTGCACAGCAGCCCTTGCATAAACAGAGCACAAATTTCTATTTTTTTCAAGGTTTTTCTAGTACGACAAAAAGAACTTTTTTAAAAGATTTTTTTAGTATTTTCTTTAATATAACTCATCCAAACGAATAGCGAAAGTTAAGGAATAAAGAGGATGTCCTCCCAACTAAATGTGGTTTGATAAGGATGCTCGTCCGTTTCAATTCATATTCTGGCTTCTCCTTTTGTGCTAAGTTCGATTGTAGTCATTTGTTCTTGAAAAATGTAATGAGAAAGAAAATAACATTTATTTTTTTAGCAAATATATGAATTAGTCCTTTGAGGGTATATAGGACATTAATTTTGTTTTTCAAAGATTTTGAAGATCAATTTAATAATTTTAGTATAAAAAATAGTAAATTATGAATCAAATTAGTGTTTTTTAGAGTTTTAGAGCAACGAATCAAATTGATGTTGAAAAGACTGAATTTATTTTTATTTTATTGAGAGGCTAATTTAATGTTCAATTTTTTTATGAACTAGCACGATATCTTGTGGTGCATCTTCAAAAGACTAAATTGGATTTTTTATGATTCCAAACTCAACGTTGGCTTTTTATGCTATTTTCCCGTGAAGAATGTCAGAGCGCAAAAATTTGACGGATAAATACTTCGAAAGTGATTAAAATTAATCCTTCAACAATAAGAAAACTGATCAAATAGAAATTAGTCGATACTATAGATAGGTGGTGGTTTAGGATTATCTAATAATTTTTCATGTGTTAAGGTGGGAAAGAGTCCCCAAAAGAGATAAATTCATTTATCTAGTTTTACTTTGGGCAGATAGAATAAGTTCTTTATACAACTTCAATGTGCGAGGTATTATATCCTCCATATGAATTACAGAAGGTTGGGCATTCTTTGATATAAACATCAATACAACAAAATTAATTATGGAATTAAACCCATTTGCAAAGGATGTAGAGAACTAGAATTGAGTATATAGAAGTGATTTACAATTACAACCTTCTTATAAGTTTTTTTAACTTAATTCTATAAATATCTTGAAGAAACTTATTTAAATAAGTGATACTTGTTATGACAGAATAAAGTTTTTTTATACTATCATTTAATTTTAAAACGTTTATAATAATTAGCTTAAAAATTATACTAAAGATTATTTTTGATTAGTTGACACTAACAATATATACATATTAAATTTTTAAATAAATTCTTTTAACTTATTTCAATAAGTTCATAGTGAGGTTTATGAATAAGTTATTATTTGAACATAAATAAGTTCCATTTAACAAAAGCTTATTGACTAGGGACTCTCAATTAAAAAAGAAAAGGAAGAAAAAAAAAACACTTTGGATGATCAAGTGTGACCATTCATACTATTTATTCTTTAAAACTTTCATTTTGTAATAGAAACATATTATATTAATAAAATTTATTGAATGGTTAGGATCTTATCTAGTAATAATGTCACTAGAGAGAATCCATTTCCAATTGATTTATATTATTCTATCATATTTTGTAAAGTGATTTTTTCTTGTTTAAATGTCATTTCAAAATAAGATTTTAGTTTACCTATAATTTATAAACTAAATTCTTCGTTTGAAATTTATTAGAAGGTATCCAAGACTCGTTAAGCCAAAAGAGTCCCTTCAAGGAGGACTCTTCTCTCCATGGGAGGACTCCCTCTCCATTCTAGGTGGATTTTTTTTCTCCCTTTCACCCTCTTTCCTTCCTCACCTCCATCCCCTCACCTCTCCCTCCAATCACCACCTATATCACCACTATCCTCTTCCCCCTTGTCCAGTTACTATTGACATCTCCATCTCTTCACTTACTATCTATTTTCTCTATTTAGCTATGCAGTTACTCTCTATATCTCTATCCTTTTCCACCACATTTTTCCTTTTCGATGAAGCTTGTTAAAGCCCCTTTTTGCAACGATACCTTAACCACCAGATTTTAGATTGTCTTGTCTTAGGTTGTAGCAGGGCATGGGTAGATCCGAAAGACACCACGAGGGAAAAAAGTGTTTGAAGAACCGGACCGGCCGGTTCGAACGATTCAACCGAAACCCGGTGGCTTAACCGGTTCGATTTAATGAAAGGACCGAAAATGTATCTGACTCGATACGACCCGGGTTGAACCGGTCGATTTTTTAAAAAATCGGTGACCCGGCAGGTCTTTGGTTGAACTAGGTTGTTATGTAAATTTTTTTTTTCAAAAAAAATGCTGAAACGAAGTTTTTCAATTTTTTTTTTATTTTGTTTGTGTATGAAACTTATTTATGGACATGTATTATCATGACTATTGGTTGTTATTTCTTATTTGGAATATTAGGTACTTTATAATAACAATAATTTTAAATTTGGAGTGTTGAATGATTAAATTATGTTAGCTGTATTATATTTTTTTAATTTTTTAATATAAATCGAGTCAAACCGATTCGACCAGTGACCCACCGATCCGACCAATGACCCATTAACTCAGTACCTCGGCCGGTTCAATGGCCAGTCCGATTCTTAAAACCTTGGAAAAAAAGTGGATAAAAACTCAGTTTTTTTTTTTATAGTATAAAAACTCAGTTCTATCTAGACTTCATTGTAATAGGAGGATGTATTTTCTCTGTTTTCTGTTTTTTGGGTTTGTGAGTGCAGGATTGCTTTACTTGTTTTGAGTGTGCATGTTATTCTACCATTGTTGATAGTGCGTTGTTGTAATGTTTTTATTAGCCTTTTGTGTGCTTGTTTGTCGCTAGGCATTTCCAATGAATGATTTGCTAAAAAAAAAAATCAATAGAAGGTGAACTAGATTCATTGCAACCTAGTGTACCAAAAAAAGAATTGAATTACTTAATTATTAATAAACGTAAAAGCATTAATTCCCAACGACTAAAAGTAAAATAAAATAAAATATTCGGTCACCCTTTAAGAACAAGCCAAGCTGTTAGCTGCTTTTCTTTTTCTTTTTTTATTGCAAGTTCAACCAATTAACCATCGGCATTTATATGTCTTTTGCTAGCTGTAACCACAACACACAGCGTCTCGTGGAATCACAGTTTCAAGTTTGCACCAAAACAAAAAGGGAAAGAAAGGAAAGGAAACTCAGTTTGAAGACAGCATTTCACCGCAATCCGACGGCTTCTAAGGTGGGAAAGCAAGATAGGTCTCCCACCGTGGGAAACAATTGTGGATCGTTAGATACATTTATGAAAAAAATGAATGGTTGAGATTTTTTATGTTTTTTCTTTTTTCTTTTCTCTTTTTTATTATCTTTTTCCCAAATTATCCCTCTGTCCCTTGGACCGTTCTCTCCGCTGCCGCTCCGTTGTTGGACTTCAACAATCCGCTAACCAGCATATCCCGCGAACCAACAGCAGATCTTGCGAACCAGATCCAGATTCAAATCACTCTCACACCCTCCGCGTCTCCGCGTTGCCAAGCCTCCGCGTAGCAAGCCATCTCAGCAATCGCCGACGACGATGACCGCGTCGCCATAGCAACCGTGACGGTGTTGAATAGATCTGAGAAGACAATCGCCATGACGGTGTCAAATAGATCTGAGAAGGCAACTGTGACGGTGTCGCACAATTAGGGATGGCAAAGCGGGCCGGGCCAGCCGGGCCGGCCCGCCAGCCCGCTGCCAATTTGGCGGGGCGGGGTGGGGTTTGCAGCCCGCTTTGGCCCGCCCCGCCTAGCCCGCCAACCCGTCGGGCCACAGGCGGGGTGGGGTTTGCAGCCCGCTTTGGCCCGCCCCGCCTAGCCCGCCAACCCGTCGGGCCACAGGCGGGGCGGGGCGGGCCGGCCCGCCCTTTTTTTTTTTAATTAATATATATAAAATAATATAAGTTATTAGGGACTATTAATATTTTGTGATGTATTTTTGAAAGACTATTAGTTTGTGGTAAGCCTTTTTAAGATGTTATTCATGATGATATTGAACTTGTGGTGTTAAAAGACTATTAGTTTGTGATTTATTGAAGAAAATGAAACAATATTGCAATTATTTTTAATTGTGTTCACACTTCACAGTAACAAAAATACTCTCTATTGTCCTCTTATGATACAAGTGATACAAGATCATTTTATTTATATCTTATTTACAATAATTTAAAAAAAAAAAATTGGCGGGGCGGGCCAGGATCAGTAGCCCGCGGCAGCTAGGCAGGCCAGCCCGGCCCATTTTCGGCGGGCCGGGCCAAAACGGGCCGGCTGGCCCGCTTTGCCAACCCTACGCGCAACGGTGTTGAATAGATCCGAGAAGGCAACAACAACGATGTCAAATAGATCTGAGAAGTCACCATCATCACTTGACTGGGTATAATAAACCATTCTCTTTTTTTTTCCCCGATTTTGCTGACCGTGCTGCCCTTCTCATCGTTTCTTCAACCACGATGGCAGTACCAACTGGATGAAGATCAAGAAGTGGATGAAGATGAAGGAGAACCAACTGGACCTGCCGTGGAAGTGGAGGAGAGGGTAATGTTGAAGGAGGGAGTGAGGTACTTGGCATTGTCGGTGTCGTACACGGTGAGGGAGTAGAGGGATAATTTGGGAAAGAGAATATAAAAAAGAGAAAATAAAAAATAAAAAAATTCTCAACCTTTAATTTTTTTAATAAATATATCTAACAGTTCATAATTATTTCTCACGATGGAAGACCTATCTTACTTTCCCATCCTAGATGTCGTCCCGCAATCCAATCAAAGTTATTCATCAACCTATCCTGCAATGCCTTAGTTTTTTTTTATGGCCTTTTCTTAATCTCTTATTTGGCACCGTAAAAGAGAATTATTCCCTCTCACAATTTGGAAAGGTGAAGAGGAGAAGGGAGGGGTTGGACGAAAAAAAGGGATGGGGAAACACTAAAAGAGAGAGAGAGAGAGAGAGAGAGAGAGAGAGAGAGAAAAGTACAATGGAAATGTCATATAATAAAATAGAAAAGCTAACAATAGAAAGTCGAAAGATTCGAAATATATGTTTCAAACCAATTCGCGATAAGAGTTATAATTAGTCTTTAATAACTTATAATTTAAAATAGTTTCATATTAAAAATAATTACATTTAGAAATTGACAAATATAAATTAACTCGATTGAAAGACATTTTTTAACGAAATTTTAGCATAGCTAATTTTTTTAGTACGCATTACCTTGGCAGCCAACTAGATTATAATTATAATGCCCAATAATGCAAGGAAGAGTTTGGTACAGTTTTAGTACGCCATAAAACAATGGGTTAGGTTGTGTTTAGTGTATTTGAAAGGGAGGAACCAAAGAACACCGAATAGGACAAACTATTCAATTCTGTGCTACACACGTGTCAAACGCTAACTAGTAACTACGTAACATTTATTTAGGTAGTGCAAAGCAAGCAAGCACTCGCACTAGGTAAGTACCATGTCTCCACAAACAATGGTATTAGGTCCAAAAGCCTATTTTAGACCCATAAAAGAAAGAAACAACGATACCTTCCACTTATATTTTAACTTATTCTTGACTAGAATTGAGGATGAGAAACCAAAAATTGAAGCAAAACTGAGATGTCTATCTATGAAGAAAAGGAAACTCAACAACATTTATGTCTTACCCGCCACCATATGCCCCCAAAATATAAAACGCAGTAAAAAGCAGAAGCACAAGGGGGAACAGGCTTCAAGGGATACAGGACCGTATGAAGAACAACCTAAATTTACACTTTAAGGCATAAAATTAAATGACCCTTCTAATCCAGGAAATCCAATTACCATAGTTCTTTTCCTGCTTAAGTTCAAATAAAAGAACCCAAAATTGAAAGTAGGACAGGGATATGTCAAAAGGGTTCTGGGAAACCTCACTTGCCACCCAATGTTGGGAAATGCCCAGGATCTTCAATGGATGGAGCAGGTGCATTGTTGGTAGAACTTCCACGGTAACCGCCTCCGCCTCCGCCTCCACCTCGTGAACCACGGCCACGGCCCCTACCACGTCCTGGGTTATAGTATGTTTCCCCCTCAGCAGGCTTCAGAAACTCAGTGATGCTCACAGACTAAGAATACGAAATCCAATTAAACAAAGATAGTCAGCAAAACCAAAGAAAATGAACAGGTTCAAAAGCAAACTAAAGTGATCATGAAAATCAACAATTGTTTAAAAACCTTCTAACAGGGATACACTAGAAAAGAAAAATATATTGCCTGACTCAAACAACCAAGCTGAAAATTTGATAAAACAGGAGCAACTTCTGGACAAGAGATTAATAAAATATGGAAGCAGGGCATGCAAACACAAGCAGACTATCGTAAGTCTTCAGTTCAAAACATGGTAATCACAACTTGTTCCTATGTTTAATTCACCTAGTACAGATAATAAAGTTGGGAATAGATAACAGAAAATTTCATAGGTAACAAAGAAGCATTAGAAAACTCTGTAAATGAAAAAAAAAAATGAAGATTTCCTTCTCAATGTAAAAAGGAAAACCAAAATTCTTTTCAGTTCATTTACCATAAATGAAAAGAAACCAAGTTTACAGCATAGTAAATGATTGGTTGTTACAAATTAGACACAAATTTTCAAATAATAACATCAACAAAAATTAATATCACATCACATTGTGAAACACTTTTTAACCAGTATGGAACATTTCAGCTGACCTATTTCTAGTCTCTCAAATGACTTGCATTAACTATTCTTTCGTAACTTAAATGTGGGTGTTTAATATTTAATGCTTCAAAAGTACCAGATTGACTAAGACTTCCAATATGGATATTTTTTTTTGGGATAATACTTCCAATATGGATATTAGTATAAACAGAGTCAACATCAACACTATATTCACATGAAAGCACAGAAAACTAGAAAAAAAACAAGTCCTCCTGACAGCACAAGAACTAAGTCCAGAGAGCAGTAAATATAAAGAAATGTAACATGCACACCAGCACCTGTGCACACACCCACGTAATGCAAGCACACATGGGCCATGCATGCACGAGGTGTGTGCATGTGTCTGAGTAAAGCATCCAAAAAGAATTAGCTTTTGTAGAAAAATGTTGATGTACTTGGGTTAAAAACAACCTATAGTTAAGTTTAATAAAATAAACAATAGAAATACTAGTTGGATAATTAGCAAAAGAACCTCTTCATTGTCCAAAAAATGACTAAATGACACAAGTCATTAATAATAACAAGAATTAAAATCATAAAAATCAAATAGGGATCGACAGCTTCATGTCATCTCAAGAAGCCTAGGCTAACCAAAAATGGTAAAAGTACAAGTTAGGCTATAAGGAATAGAAGCAATAATTAACCCCTATATTATAAATTTAAGTCCTCATTCTTGAAAACTAGTTAGCCACATACTAGACTTGATTTCCTTAATTATTTTAATTAATACATAAATTTCTTCAATCATTATTAAATATAATAATCATTAAAATAATTTTCCATTAATTGAAATAACTTTTAAATTTTTCAAAACTAAATTTTCTTTAAACATTTAGTTATATTTTATTTTTTTATAAAAAATAAAATAAATTTCATTCAATATTTTTTAAACTTGTAAATTTTCTTATATTTCACAAATATTTATAACCCATGAAATGTATGTGATACTCGCTTTTAACCTTTCACAACAGAGTTAACTTTAAATAATTGAGCATAAGAAAATGACAATCTTGGAGCTATAAATTCATATAGCTCCAAATTTAATAAATTCAAGAGTTAACTTTAAATAATTGAGCATATGATACTTGATGTTTGATTATAGAAAAGAAAATGACAATCTAGGAGCTATAAATTCAAAGTACCAAGGACAAGCAAATTCAATAAAGTCAAACCTTCTTGGATTTTTCTTCCTTCTCAAAAGCCTCTTTTCGCTTATCTTTATCAGATCCCTGGAAAGAAGATTGAATGTGTTGAAACACGTTAGCAGGTATTACCAAAATAATATGAACAGCAGATAGTTGGAAGGGCAGACAGTGATAAAAAAATGTACTCACCAGTTTAATGAATATGTCATGATTGTCTTTCTTGCTTGACAAGGGCTGCATGGATTCAAACTCTTTAGTGTCTACCTTTCTCTCTTCAGTCTTGAGTGCTTGGAAGGCCTTCCTTCTCTCTTCCAGCACTTTCTGATATTCCTCCAGAGTCATCTCCTAACAAATGAACAGAACAACAGCCCACATCAATAAATTTGAAATGCAAAACACCAAAATCACAAAGTATGTAATTAGCCATGATTTAGATCCTCTAAAGCTAAAGGTACACGTCAGAAAGTAAACTGCAAGTGGTAACCACCAATGAGAAAATCAAGGAGTATATATACCAACAAATTCATACTTTGTTATCAATGAGCCTATATGATAACATAAATTGTTGACATTGTAATCAGAAGATATCAACTCTGCATCTCCTTTTAGATCTTAAGGAAGTCCTATTGGACCAGAAGGAGATCGAGGAAATGGAGATGTAGGGGATCAAGTTGCTACAAAATAACCACATACCCCTAGTTAGCATTTGCAAAGATACCAGAGCCATGCACTATACTTATTAATTAGTAAAAAATACACGTGAGAACTTTCAAAAACCTACAAAAGGCTAAGCAATATTGGGAAAAAAAATAATCATAATCAAGGAAAAGACAGTAGAAGTGAATGAGCATAAGATTAGTAATTATAGAAAAGCATATGACAAACAAAAATAATAATCAAACTAATAAGTAAAAAAAAACAGTTCAATCAATTTGGTGACATGCAATCAGCAGAAAATCCAAGATGGAACACACATTTCTGTGGGTAATTCGATTATCAAAACACAGAAAAATCAGAGCATACAGCAACAGTTTAGGCTTGACATTCACCTTATCTTCAGGCTCTTTTTCTTCAGTTTCATTAGCAGGACTGTCCTTGTTTCCATCGGCTACATCTTCTTCAACTGCAGGCTTCTCATCACCCAAATTCTTTTCAGTTTCATTTGCAACTTCATCAGTTGCCCTAATATAAATCAGGAGGAGAGAAAATATTAACAATAGCAATGATTAGAAACAGAATTTCCATTTAAATAAACATTTTTACTATTAAAATAATAGAATACTAGATTTTGAGAAGAATGTTTACTGAGCAATTTCATCAGTTTCTGTTCCCCAGTTACCACGTCCAGCACCTTCACGTTTGAATTCATTTCTGAAAATAGACCAAGGGACATCAATATTGATAGAAACAGAAATTCAATAAAGAAATTGTTCATCAATGTTAACATTACCCTCGTCCAGTCCCACTGCGACGATCAAATGCTCTTCGAGGTCGTCCTTCTTCACCTTCACCAGTTTCACCATTGCTAAAACCTCCACGACGACCACCACGGTAAGGACCTCGCGGTCCACCATAACTGCGTCTTTCAGAAGACTTCCCAGCATCTCCTTCCTCAAAAGGACCCTGATTATAAGGGGCACCAGAGGCAGGGAATGAGTTCTCATCATTGGAAGAGTCACGGCTAAAACCACGACCACGTCCAAATCCACGTCCACCACCTCGTCCACCTCCACGGCCTCCACGAACAGGCTCATTTCTGGACTCCCTCACTATTAAGAAGATAGAAGCAGAAAATGTGAATACACAAGAACAGGAGGATCATCAATATACATTCAGAATTGCACAGGGATAAATGACACTTAAACTTAACTGGCAAAAAAAACACACTAACTTTTTTAATTCTAGTGATGTCATACCCAAACTACAAATAAGAACAGTGTTTTAAATGAAAAATGTATTATCATATCACACATTCTAATTGACTCGTGAATTATCACAGCATGTGTTTTGAACTAAAACTCATTTCAAATTACTCCCACCACAACTTCCAATGCATTATGCATCAAAAAGCCAATAGAAAACTTAGACAACACAGTTACCACTTAATACTATTTCTCTTCAATAAACACAACCAACTTTGCACACGCATGTGTTTGGGTGTGTGTTTGCAAAACTGATTTGAAATGAAATTGATTTTACAAAATTGATTTTGGAATGATGTGATTTATGTGTGGATGTTTTTATTCTAAAACCAAGTTAGAAGTAAAACTCGGTATAAATTTTTTTATCCATCACATTAAAGTTGCTTCAACTCAAAATCAATTTTAGACCCAGAAACATGTGAACATTTAAGTAAAATGACATTAGCTGGTATACGTAATTCTCGAAACACACTATTCTGAGTCATTTAACATGAATCCAAAGACACACGCTGCGTAGACTAAAAACAAAACACAATGTATACACATGATCAACGGCACATGTAAACACATGACACACAAGATTTCCAATAATCACTCATAAACAGCATCAACAACAACGTAAACATATAAGGAGAATAAAAACACTCATTTTTTTACTTAAGCAAACTCATGAAACCAAACAACCCAACACTTGCAAAACCTCATGCAGTGCATTAATAAACATAAATAAATCAGAACGGTCAGATATTTCAGGACAAAAATCAACCAGAAAAATCATAAGACACAAAACTATAAACAAAAATTGAAAAGTTGAGAAACTGACCAGCCTGAGCCGGAGGAGGCGGCTTGGTAGGGAGCTGAGCCGGCTTGTTCTGCTGAGCCGGCGGCTTCTTGGGAGCCGCGGTGGCCGCGGCCGCAGCGGCCTTGAGTTGCTCGGCTGCGATGAGCTGAGAAGGGTCCTCAGCGTCGTCGCCCAACAAATCAAAAGGGTTCATGGTTGCCATCTCTCAGAATTATTTTCCCAACCCCAAAACGACACCGTTCGTTCCCAAACACAACCACCCCTTAGTACTAAACCCGCAACGTCTCCATCGTCAGAGACAAACAGAGATCAAAAGAGAAGAAGAAGGTTGAAGGAACGGAGAGGGTGAAAAACCCAAACCCTAGCCGCAATAGGAGAGAGAAGGAGAGTGTGAGTGAGTGAGGGAATAGAATAGAATAGAGAGGGGCAACCTAATATTGAAGGTCTCTCTACTCTAATTTATTCGGACCTAGGAAGGAATGTATGTATGTATGTATGTGATGCTCTAATGCTCTCTTCCTTACTTTACAAGATCTTATTATTTTATTATTTATATTTAATTTCCTTTTTTTTTTAAGGGCAATTATTTATATTTATATTTCTTAGTTTCGTTTTCTTGGTAAATAAAAAATAACTGGTAGAGTTGATAAAAGATGATAAACATATGTCTTGAATATAATATGATTAATTTTATGACAAAAAAAATTAGAGCCTAAAGATATTTTGAAAGAGTATAGTGTATTTGGTGAAATTAGCAAAGTGTAAAAATAGTAAGTATAAGAAGAAAAAAATTCACTCAAAAAAAAAAGAAAAAAAATTATTCATAAATTAAATTTTAAAATTTATAAATAAAATTTGTTAAATTAATCCTTAAAATAAATTAAACCAAACACAATAAGATTATTTGGAAATGTCTAGTTGTTTCACATAAAATGATTTTTTTTATCCATAGAAATCGAATCCAAGAATAGAAATTTATAACAACTCACTCACTCAACCAATTGACTTAGACCTTCTTGATCCACATAAAACGATGGTAATTAGAGAAGAAAAAAAGTACACCTATTTATAAATTAGTATTATAATATAAACAAATGAAACTCTTACTTTCTTTACTTTCTCAATTATATATTCTAAATATTCTTGTATTTTACACATTATTTGTAACTAACAAAAAAATATATCTCTCAATCACTTCACATTGCTCTTCTAATATATAAATACCTTTTGTCTATTAATTTATCGTCTTTTATCTTTATCTCTAAATTAAATTTCAATAATTATTTATATACTATAAATTAAAGCTCCTAACTCTAAGAGCCAGCAAAAAAAAAAACTCTAAGAATGAAGCTCTCACACTCCTTAATTATTCTCTCAACTAGAGATTCCAACATTCTCTAGATGTGTATTTCAATTTTAATATACTATCTTGTAATTAGCCAGAATACATATATATCAATCATTATTTTTATTGAACACTTATCCATTTTAATTTAAAAATAAATTTATATCATAATTTAAGTTATTTATTAAAAATATAAAATACAATTTATATATATTTAATATTATTTATTATGAATTTAAATTACAATATAATCTATAAATTTTGGAATACTTTTTTATTATAAATTATAATTATATAAAAAATATTTATCATGTATAATATACAAACTAAATTGCTAATTTATTATAAATTTTAATTATAATATAGTTTATATATTTAAAAGTGTTTATTTATTATAAATTTAATTAATAATATAAATTTGTGCCCGATTTCTGTTTATATTCAACAATTCACATTTTGAACGGACAAGGACAAGATGCTTCATTCTGTATTCGTTAAAATCGATAAAAATAGTAAAATACTATAAAAGCATCTTAAAATTAAGATAGCAGTAGTACGATTGAATTTGAACCCAACGATGTTGTTTTTTTACAAAAAAAAAAAAATCAGTCGTCACATAATTCATTTAGTAAAGCTCCAAATACGCTAGTTTATTTTCATATAAGCTATCAAGCCACGACATTGTGACGTTAAGCACCTTCTCTTACGTATGAAAATTATTATTATCGTGTGATTCTTGTGTACACAACAACACTTTACCTAGAACGATGTTACTATGTTGCTGCACAATCCTTTTCGGTAAAAGAAATAAGGGAATTGCTATTTTCACCCCATTCATTTGTTATTTTCACCCCGAAATTTTGAAAAAAACGTAAAAAGACCCCTTACCTCCATCAGCTACCTCCCACCCCACCTCTTCCTCTTCCCCCCACCCCCTCACCTTCCCCGCCCCACACCACCCTTTCTTCTCACCCCCTTCGGCCTCCTTCCCCATTCTCCTCTCCCTCACATTCTCTCCCTCCCCCAACATCTCTCCCTCACAGGTTCGTCCCCGGCTTCATCCCCTCCCCCTTTTTTTGTCATTTTAACGCAGTACAACGAAATCATTATTCTGTTGTACTATTTGAAAACTCAAACAATACGACGGAATCACGATTCCGTTGTGTTGATTTTCAAACTACACAATGGAATCGTGATTCCGTTGTGTAATAGATAATTTTTTTATAAAAAAAAACTTACTTTTAATTTTTTATTTTTAAAGTAAATTTTTATTTTTTTAAAAGAAAAATATTTAATTATATTTGTATTATATTTACAATATTATTTTTAATATTTAATTTTTAAATAAAATTTATTATTTAATACAATAATTTTTTATTTAATTAAAAAAAATTATTCAATTAAAAATTTTATATTTTTAAATGTATTTATTATTTATATTTTTTTGTTACGATAGTATTATATTTACAGTATTAGTTTGTTTATTGTTTATTTTAGTTATTTAGTTTGTTTATTTTTTGTTTATCCAGTTATAATTATTTTAGTCAATTTTTTGCAGATTTATTATGACTCGGACGTAGTATGTTTCCTACGATCGCGGACATGATCCCTCCACATTGGAGGAAGATGCTGCTGCAGATGCTGGTTAGCCTACCCAGCCATCCAGGGGAGACCAGTGATGTGTGACAGAATCTACTCGCCGTCATCGGGCAGATGATACTCGTGTTGTTGAAGGAGTACAGTAGCATGAGCCAGAGGATGCAGAGGTTGTACAGGATGAGGCAGACGTATTGCTGCCTAAGCCCAAGGTTCCTCAGCCTGATCCAGAGATAGCGGAGGTACCACAGCTAGCCCCAGAGATCTCATTTGCTGACCGGATCATTGGACCGCCATTTCCTGGTGGTCCTGTAGTTGATACACTACTGAGGTCCTATAAGGACCACGTCGCTGGACATATATGGATCGACAAGCCTCGGGAGGAGCTGAAGGTGGTCAGCCACACTGGAAAGTTGATTCCCTACCCTACCCAGCCACAGGTTCGGGCATGCGTGGATTAGTCTGACTTGACGGGCCTTTATCAAGCTCGGTATGTAACACCCTAAATCCGGGTTTACATATATTCTCATTTTTAAACTTATTTTAATTCAATAGGCATGTTAACTAACTTTAATTTTTCCATAAACTGTGAAGTTAATAAAACATAGATCAGAATTTTACTAAATTTTTAAAACTTTTCATTAATTAATTTCGGAAGTTGCTTATCGTCACCTTAAATATACATTTTAAAATGAGTAAAACATAATAAATAAAGTAAATAACTCTGTCTATACATATATACATGAAATAGAGAATTTCATAACCCAAATATTTTCTGGAATAATAGTAATATATATACATTTCCAAAGCGTACACCAAATACATAGGATAATAGAGTACGAAAACTGAATATAACCAACAATCTGAAACCTAGGTCTACTCATGCCAAGATACATGAAAAGGAAAAAGGGTCCTATGACTCAGAGCAGACATCACTAATACCCAACTCTACATGTTAGACCAACTTCCAAACAAAAAGTGACGAAGCTAATGAATATAACGTCTTTATGACATCTACAGGAACTGTCACCGGTTCCTAAAAGAAAAATAAACAGAGGGTGAACTCTCAGCTTCATCAAGCAGTATACACAGAACGACTTCACAGTCACATACAAAATCCTACTAGCCACCGCGATGTGGTTCTCTAACGGTCACACCCGAAACCTATTCATTTCCACAGCTATTATTGTAAATTATTTCACACTAGCCAGTTGCCACTGGAACTCCCAGAACTCAGTGGTCTTACACATTTTTTAGTTGGATGATTGTTGGGAGTACACCTCTCACCATGGTATTATGGCGGACTCTCACCAATCGACGATGTCTCGTATTTTTGTCAGGGTGGCCGAGTCAGCTACGTGATCTATCGTCACAACTCAGTGTCTTACCCTCCAAGAACAACCTGCCTTACGATCATCTCCCAGGTACCAAATGTGGTCATCCATTACTCCAAGGACTAACTCCTCAACAACCCTCCTCACCGGGATTATTCTTTTTCGTCACAGTGGGGTTCCGCTGCACATGGTACTGGACAATTGAATAGACGCCGAGCCTCAGACCCCGTATCTGCTCAAAATTATATATATATATATATATATATATATATATATATATATATATATACACATATACACATACACGAGGACATTGCCTCCATCATCTTTCTATGGGTGACCGTCACATTACGTTGTGACATGCCTTTCGAACTCCGCCCCCTCTCTTTGGTATTCTCACAGTTGGAACACCCAACACGACTCTCTTGCCATCTTGCAATTCTAGCAATCTACCGTACACCGTATCATCCTTGTACGACTCTCAACTCAACATGATACACTACGCGTAGACAATTTTATTATGTTTTATGTATTTCCTTGTTCTCTCAAAACTTTACAGTTTTATAAATATTAACTTACCATTTATTCCTCCACGCAAAAGTGCTAAATTCTTTTTATGTCCAATGCATAAAATAAAGAGTTCGTTAATTAATTTCTATTTAATAAAAATAAAATAAATATTTTAGCCTAATTAATTATGCTCACTGTTTAAGTTTCATCTATCTGTTACATGGCAATCTAGCCATAAGCATTAGAACATAGTTATAGTCCTCACAAGTACTTGCAACCGAGTCTTGTGAACAACACATCATACAGACAAATAACTTTATCACAAAGTTCAACCTACAGTCTAAAAGACTATATCACAAAAGCAAACAAAACCACACTTTCAAAGATTAAGTACCCAAGGTTCACATCTCTAGGACTTAAACCCAAAACAAAATAGGTCCATGGATATTACATATCCACTACCTTACAAAATCACAATTAATAATTATAATTGCCACAATTCAAAATAACACACATATAGTAACAAAATTGACTAAAAAGGCAAATTTCTATTTGACAATACTGAATGTGAGCTCTCACTGATACAAGCAAATGACCTCATAATTTAAAAATTTTTATATCAAATTGAAGCTCTTGAAATATATTTTATAGAAAGGTATCTCACTTATGAAATCAACATCTAGAAAATTTTATAAAAAATTTCTAAGTCAACAGTCCTGAATTTTGAGTGCTCACTGAACATAGCTCAAAGAAATGTAAATTTCTCCCACTTCCCAAACTTGTTTTGAGCTGAAATTTTTACAGTAGAAAGGTAATATCTTTATCTTTCTAAAAAGGTAATCCTTGCCCCCAAATTCTTTCCCTATTGTTCCCAGTAAATTTGTTTCTAACAGCCTAAGTTTCAGACTCAAAACAAAGCTCAAAAACCCTTGCCCTGTTTCTTTTTAAAAAGTTAATTTAGAAATTGGACATGATAATTTTTGTAATTTAAATGGTTAAAAATTTTGTTTTGTCTAGTTTTTAATGGTTCAAAAATGAAAAAGAAACATTAAGCACATAAGTGGAAATTTGAGAAAAACCGAGACATGTTTCAGGGAAACTTGAAAACAGAACAACCATTTTGAAAGCCACAGATGAACTTCAAGACGAGGTTTTCGCTCCATGGTGTCAAAATAAAAGTTGTTCCTTTTTGTGTTTATTTTCATTCAAAACAAATTTGGTGAAAAACCAATGGTTGGATATTCCAAAAATCACAAAATCGTGGGAGCTGTCCAGGGACACTCGAACCTAACAGCCACTGTTACATTATTTTGGGGTTTGTTTTCAACATGCAACCTTCATCAATTAATTTTACGAAAATTGGGCGTGGATTCCCTTGTTCCAGGGGCCTTCCCACTCAGTTTCAAAAGAACAAAAATAACACTAAGGCCAGGACATACACTCACACAACCACTGCTAAAGGGTTTTCAACCCATTTCATCAACTTTTCATGTTCAAGCATTCAAACAAAGCGCACACAAGCCAAAGAGGGGCATGCATGCGGTAGGTGGCTGAGTCCCCTAACTCTCACCACCCTTAGACTAAAAATAGAATCCACAAAGAGTTCTCCTCACCTTTGTTGAGGTTCAGCTGAGAGAGAGGAAGAGAAAAGAAGTGAGCTTGATGTTGAGAGGATTAAAGGATGACAGCCAACCTTGCATGCAAGGTTTCCAAACCAACAACAATGGCTTCCTTCTCCTTGTAGCTGCTCACGGTCAAGAGGGAAGCAAGGGAGAGAAGAGAGTTTCTGGGGAGAAAAAAAAAGAATGAAGAGAATGAGAGAAAGAAAGAAGCTTGTACGGATAAATTTGAAGTTTTGCTATTTGCACTCACCCTTCCTCTAAGGACACCCTTCTTCTCTTATTTTTTTTCTACAACTTACGGAACTCACGTAAAAGTCCAAAAAAATTCACAATAACACTATGGCCCATAACAAAACATAGAACTTAAGTTAATTATTATATCAATCAACATAATTTAAATTTAGTTCGCTCTTTCATTATTAATCAAACACTTAATCATACAATTAGGAAAACCACAACATTACAATTCTCCCCAATAAGAAAATTTTCTAATTAAATCTCTCACGTTCATACTTATTGGGTTGTAATTTTCGGGGTGTTACACGGTATACCGCGAATAAAGGCTTCGTCAATACCTTTATTGAGAGGTGATATCAGAAGACATGCACCTTCCACCTGCCCGTCGGAGAGATGACCATCACTCTAGATGATGTGTCATGTCTGCTGCACTTGCCTATTACAGGCTTGCAGATTACTGGCCTGACGAAGACTGACATTAGGATGTTGCTGAGGACCATGCTAGGCCTAGTGTCTAACGATGAGGCAGATGCTGCCACGACGGCAGGAGCTAGGGTACGTCTCGCATGGCTGAAGGAGCTATATGAGAGGTATATGCAGTCTGGTTCATATGTATAGGTCGCACAGGCGTACTTGTTGCACTTGCTCGGCTGTACTATCTTCACCGACAAAAGCTTCACACATGTGAACATTTTCTACCCCTACTACCTCAGTGATCTGTCCACCTGCGCCCAGTACGCTTGGGGAGTATCTGCACTGGCGTATCTTTACGACCATCTCTCCTATGCGAGCTTGCATGAGAGGAAGCAATGTGGAGGTTCTATGACACTATTGATGGTAAAGAATTATTTATTTGTTGTTTACATATTTGTTTGTGTATTTTTTAATACAAATGTTCACATAATTTACTTTCTTTATTTTACAGGCATTGGTGTTTGCGCATCTGCCATCAGTTGGAGGATGGGAGGATGTCGTTTATGACCCCAGGCTTCCATTTACTACCAGATGGAAGACGACGAGGGGTATTGGCAAGGCTTGAGGGACCAGGTAGTTGCTGGATCAATTTCAGATGGAGAACATCGTCTGCTCCCCATATGATGATAGATACAAGGCTGCTGCTAGTAGACCCTTCTTGGAGCAGACATATTATTTTGGCCACATCAAGTGTGACACACACATGCGACCCTATCTGTCAGAGAGGGTTTTGAGGCAGTTCGGGTACGTACAGGGGATCCCTCCACCAACACCTCCTCGTCCTCCATTTGAGACATCAATTCAGACGTGGGCCGAGTGGGAGCAGCATAGAGTGCAGCTGGGCGAGCATGTGCCAGAGGATGCTCCAAGGGCCTACATCTCCGACTACTTAGCGTGGTATTATGAGTATTCACATCCATATGTGATTCCGCCAGAGGAAGGAGAGGCAGCACAGAGCCCAGTACGTATGTCCGACCCCATACCTCAGCCTCAGCCTCAGCCTCAGCCTGGTGACCTTCTGCCAGAGTTTGTAGACGGTGTAGATTACTCGTGCAAGGTAATGCAATGCAAACATTTTTTCCATAATTGTTTACATTTTTTTCGATAAATAATTACTAATTTTAATTTTAGTTTATGTAGGATCGATACCGGATGATGTATGCAATTGCAGAGAGGTTGTTGTAGACCAGAGTCATTCATGAGGACACGCATGACCATGAGTTGGTGCAGTAGCTATTGCGCATAGCACAGGGGGGCTTAGGTGCTGGGTGCAGCAACCAAGGACGCAGACAGAGGAGGAGGACTGAGGGCGGTGGCCGCAGTGGTGGTGGCCGCAAAAGCAGTTGATTTATGATGTATTTATTAATATTTGTATCTAAACTTTTATTTTGTATGTACATTTTATTATATTTTACAGTTGATGTTTTGAGATTATTACATTTTTTCTTTATAAACTCTATAAACAACATGCGTGCGCTTGGTAGTATAATGAAAGAAGGAACGATTTCTCCATTAAAATTATAGAACAAACAACAACCACAGTGTGCAACATAATAGCACTTCTACAGATATTTCATAGAAAATAACAACAACAACCAACATAATAAAACTAAAACATAGTTGTTGATTTACTATGTACAGAGCTACTTGTCGCCATTGTCTCATGCATAATCTGTTTGGCAGATATGGGTTTAGGCATCAGGGCAAGGATTTCTTCAGGAGATCAGCCAAAAATTGTATATAATTCAATCGGTCCTTTTGAACCAAATTCACAAAAGATGAAAAACATCTTACCCACATCATTGTCGTCTTTAAGCTCCATGTAGTCGTACTCAACACAACCATCACCTACATATACAGGTTGACGGTAATAAATGTCAAGTAACATTCTGCTACCTCCGATGACATCCTTTACTATTTTTTTCAAAGCAGTAAACGACATGTCCTCACTTATTCTAATGAATTTAGGACCATGGGGACCTTCAAACTTTATCCCCTCAGAAGTTGAAATCATGTCACCATTGTAATACACAATAGCAAGAGATTCCTCCATCTTTCAACCAATATACCCAATATAAACACATTGGAATGAGCTGCCTTATACCTACACCACTGATGTTTTATACTACAAGATTTACTGTTCATTCGTAACTCACTTGTGATTCAATTATCACATACTCTGCACTTTGTGTAACAAAAGGCAACGACCAAGATTGCACCAACAAAATATAGGGTTTAGATGACATCGATACTTCAATTATCACAAATTGTTTGCCTGTCAGATGGACATTAACAACTTTGTTTTTTGTTGCAAAAAAGCAACGGTCTATATTAATCCTATAAGATACATCGATAAATGTGCATTAAATTGGTTTGTTTGTTTCTGCCCAAAATTTAAAACCTAAAATTATACATTAAAAAAAACATTATTCATAAAAAAAATTACAAAAAACTTAGAAAAATTAAATAAAAAATTAAAAAAAACATGTGCAACGGAATCATGATTATGTTTAAGTAATTTTTTTTCACCACCACACTACACAACGGAATCACGATTCCGTTACGTAATCGTGATTCCGTTGTCTAGTGTGGTGGTGTAAAAAAATTACTTCAACGGAATCACGATTCCATTACACATGTTGTATAACAAAATTGTGATTCTGTGGGAAGGGTAATTTGGAAATAACATTAAAGCCACCCACATGGGTGGTGAGAATAGCAAAATTGGGGTGAGAATAGCAACTCCCAAGAAAGAAGTCGCTATGGACCAACACGCCACACAAGCCCAATCGACATCGACAAGTTATACAAAGCCCAAGTCTTGTTAAGTGCATCCATTTAAGGATTTTTTTTTATTATTATTCAAAGGCTCCAGTAAGGGAGTATGTGGAACGAGTATTGGTCCTCAGCAAATTGGAATGGCTATTTCAAATTCTTAGGTTTATTAATCTTGTTTTTAGAATACTTCTAATGTTAAATTAATTCAAATAGTGTGTTTTTTCTTTGTTAGTTTGTCTTCCAGAATTTAAATTGCATAATTTTGTAAGAAAAATGACTTTTGAAATTAATGAAGCTATTCTCCATTGTCTTTGTGATTGCAAAGTGGCGAAGGAGACTTGGATTTGCCTTCAATTTAATTCTGCAAGTTTTTTTTTCTCTACCAATGATCTTAAAGAGTGGATTTCTTGTGCATACAATACAACCCGCACAAATAGACTTGGAGTCTTGAACTATATGGAAGTTCAGAGTTCAGATGTAGGATGATTTTTTATCAGGACCATATGCCACCATGTTGGACTGTTTTTAAAGGTTTACAAGTTTCTTGGAATTCTGGCTGTAGGTGCGTGCTAATCTATTCTGCTTGGTATATTTGATGCACATTTTGAGATTAAACTTTCAAAGGTCTATTCATATATAAGTACTCCAAAAATATATTGTTGGAACTATGCGAATAGACTTCTAAAAAATTCATTCTAGAACACAATTAATTATATACAAATAGACTTCCAAATTTTAAATTTTGAAATTCATTATGTTTTTCATACTTCCGGAATCTAAATTCCAGGAGAATGAAACCAAGCTCATGTATAAGGGCATCGTTGAAATAAAAAAAAATGACAAAAAAATACTAACAGGGTGAATAGCATAAAAAGGTAGTGCAAAAAGTAATAACCAAATGCAAATGGAGATGATTTGTACTTTAATGCATGTTGAGTTATTGGCCCAAAAATAAGGAGCTTTATTTTGTAGGCAGTTGTTATTTTTACTCCCTATTTTACTTTTATACCTCCCTTTCTTTTTCTTTTTAATTTTTTTCCCCATACTACCTTGTTTCTTATCTGTTATTCCAGAAAAAAACATACCTCCTCTCTAACGTTCCCACCCCCTTCTCTACATTCTTGTTAACTTTGCAAGGGTGCAATTTTTTTTTTTTTTTATCATGGATTCGTCCAAGCTATCAACATCGTCAAAACAACCTCTAGGTTTGGCAGCAGTTCGTACAAGGATCAACGAGTGGCGCTTGAAGAAAAAAAAAAAAAAAACAACTCATGGTTGCGATTTTTTTTTTGGATTGGCAAATGTTAGTTGTTAATTTGTTAGTTTTTGTTAGTGGGAGGGATTCGAACTCACGACTTCTCCCTCCTCCCTTCTACCTTCAACTATCAAACCAATCTTATAACTCCACTAATGGTTGCGACTGACTAGCAACGTCGCTCCCATAAATCCTTAAAGGTTGCTTATTCTATAAATCAGACAACGACCCCACTACCAAAGAAAATCCATCAATCAAATTAAAACGAATAGACAAAAAAGAAAGGTATGAATTTGAACAACGAAATCCAGACTTAAGGAACCTCGATTAGTTGAGTAAGTTTACCATGTAGGAATAGGCAAAGTCGGAAGGAACACTTAAGTTTGACGAGTGAGCTCAGAGAGGCGAATTTAGGTTTCAGAGAAGAAGCTTTTGGCAAAGGTTCACATGGAGTTAGTTTGCATTATTTAGATTACAAAATTAACCATCAACTTAACTGATGCTCATATTACAAATTAGTTTTTTTTTAATATTATTAAATAGTGTCGGCCTAGTCAACACACATTAATTTTTTAATTCTTAAGTAATACTATTATTAATTAAAATTTTAAAAATTAAGTAAATATTATTCAAAATAAATATTATATTTTGATAAAAAAAAGTATATCAATTATTTAAGACATCTCATAATAATATTACAATTCACTGTATATAAAATATTCAATATTATTTGTGTTATTGATACTTTAGTTAATTTTTATAATTCTAATATATAAAATATATTAGATTTTTAAAAATATTATACATTTATGATAAAATTGTAATATTATCTCTCTTTCTGTAACACCCTAAAAATTTACAACTCAGAATATAATAAATATTGTGTTTGTGTGCTCTGTTAGAATTTAATTAGTATTGAATTAATTAAAATAGAAAAAAAAAATATAGATTATAAATATGTTATTTCATGTGACAAAATTTAATGCAAATTTAAATTTTTACACTGTGCAAAATTATATTGTGTAAAATTAGACAGTATAAATTTATACTGTGTAAATTAATACCGTGTAGGATTAATTTAAATTACACAATGTTCTAGATAATTAGCACAATACTCTATGTTAATTAGCTAGTAATTAACTACTTATGGTAAAAATAAAATTACCATTTTTGTTTAATCTCACTTTATCCATTTTAAGCATAAAAAAAATAATTAAATAAATAAATAAATAAAAAGCTCTGCTGGTCGAACCAGAGAGCTTCCCCAATTTTTCTTCTTACTTAAACACTCTAAACTTCAAAAGCCTAAAAAATAGGGATATTTATATCCCATATTAATTTTTTTTTACCTAAAACCCCTTGGATTTTTTTTTCTATTAAGTAAAAAAAAAAAAATCTCAACTCTCTTCCTCACTCACTCTCTGCTGTCTGGATATTTCTCAAAGGGAGAAAAGGTTTTCTCATTTCCTCCATTGCTTTCCATAATCCAAAGCTTAGGTAATTTCTATCAAAATTAAATTTTGATTCCATAGGATTGCTTAGAAATTCAAGCTCTACAAGTGTATGGTTTAAAATTTTAATTTTGATACTTAGGGACTTAAGGACTCTATTAAGGCTCATTCCCTTCATACTTTCCATTTTCTTGAGCTATATTAAGGTATGGAGGAGTTTTCTCCTTAAACTTTGGTTAAATACACCATTTTGTTCATGGTGGCTGCTGACTGTTTAGATTTTCTTTTAATAATTTCGTGGATCTTTATGATGATTTGAGACCATGAATAACTGTTTTTATGCCTCTGGAATGGATACAAAAATTTTCAGAATTTATTGAGTTGATTTGGTATTTTAAATAGAATTATTTTTGTGAGTGCTCTGAATTTGCTAAACACACTGTTTTGAGTATTTGACCTATTTTAGAGTGATATTTTCATAAAGTAAGACCACAAAACCTTGATAATATGTGTTAGTAATGTTCCTGATTTTTTTTAGATTTTACTGGGTAGATTTAGTATTTATAAATAAACTCTCTTTTTATTTTCAGATATCTGCTGGGTCATGTTTAAATAGGAGAAAAATATTTTCAGTGAGAAATTTCGTGTGAAAAAAATATATGACGATAATTCACCTCTTTATAGTGTACTTTAATTTTTATAGAATTCATTACGTTTTTTTACTATTTTTAGATGATATATTATTGCAAAAACTGATTTCTGATAACAGGAGAAGATAAATGGAAAAATGATATTTGGAGAAGGAATTAAATTCTGGGAAAAATATATGTTGTAATTTACTTGTGTAAAATGGTCTTTGTAAAATTTAACTAATTAATGATGATTTTTTCTATTTTCGAAATTTCCTATACTCTATTTTCTGTGTGCAGTCAGATTTGGAAAAATAAATTAAAAATCGTATTTTTGGAGTGAATTTTGAGGAACTAAATTTATGTGTGACTAATTGCATGATGAATAATGTCTCTGCAAATTTCTATACTATTCTAAATTAAAATGATATGTTAAATAATTCTTGGAGTGCAGAATTTGATCTATGTAGAATATTAGACTTTGGTTAAATTAATTGCTTTAAGTAGGTTATTTAATTGTTTTGGACTATGAATGAGTGGTTTTATCCCAAAGGAAATACCTCTGCACTTTTTCATTATATATTTGATTATTTGTTAATGAAATTTTTAGTTTTGCCTTATTCATTGTATTTAACTGACTTGAATTGGAGACCGGGAGGAATGTGATCCTCGGACAATCTGTGTGCTAGAAATTGAATGTGCATGTTGTGTTATGTGTATTGAATGATATGTGATTGTGGGAAGGGGACAAATGGACTCCTTGTAAGAGTGCATTTGCATGCTAGAAAATGGAGTTCTAGCACTTTATTTTGATTTATTGTGAAAACAATAAATAAACCTTTTAAGAAAAAAAAGAGTGTGAATAATTATAATTATTTGGACTTAGTAAATTTTAGGAACCTTGACATGTGGGCATCAAATCTTAAACTTGGACTTAGAAAATAAACTACGACCCTTGCTTGGAGTTGCGTACTAAAGAATAAAATTTAGCATAATACTTGAGAGAGGGTAAGGATTTACATAAAATTTAATAAAAATTGTTTGGAATCATGAAAGGGATTCATGATGAGATTAGTAGTGCTTAATGCATCTACTCTTGTATGTTTGTTTGTTTGCAATGTGAATGGGAGGGGAAGGAGGAACCTTTTCCATTTCTAACGTGGTGAGGTCGTTTAGTAAGACGTAATCGTGGAACGTGATTCTCCGTGATGGTTAGCTGTGGAAGCAAACTTGGAGAGGTTGTGTGGGTAGCTCCGACTGTGACTTGTGTCGTTATGAAGGATGGGATCGCTACGTGATACGTGATGAGCTCATGGTACTAAATTGATCGCCGTCTGGTACCTTTAACAGAGGAGTCCACACAAACCTGTAAGGACAATCCCAATGGGGAGAGTCAATGAGGAGTCAGTCCTCAGAGATTGGATGACCACAGAGTGGTACCTGGAAAATGATCGCAGGCGCGATCGACCTTGGGGGTAAGGGCCGAGTTGTGACTATAGGTCACGTAACCGACTTGGCAACCTCGACTAAATGCGAGCCATTATCATGTTGGTGAGAGCCCCGTTATCGTACCATGACGAGGGTGTACTCCCAATAGCCATCCAACTTAAATGTGTAAGACCACTGAGTTTTGGGAGTTCCGGTGGCAGCGGGCCCGAGAATGATGAATTAAGAATTAGTCAACAAGTGCGATTAGGGTCACGAGTGAGATCGTGAGAGAACCATATCGTGTGGTTTGTTATGTGTATGTGACCGTAAGGTCGTTTGTTTGTGGCCTGGAGGTGGGAGACTCACTCCATACACTTATATTTTTCAGAATTAGATGGACGAGTACCGGGAGCCCGTAGTACGAATGTGGAGTGAATCTGTTAACGGAATCTGGTCCCATGATGCTTACAATCAGACAGACACCTTTGATGGATGGGTCAGATTCTCTTTTGCTGCGGCGGGACATGGACCTCCTACGCGCCCTGTACGTTTTGCCCTACCTATGTTGTATACGCAGGAGAGAGCCCCTGGGTATCACCGCGACACCGACACACCACCTTCTTCTCCGTCTTCTAGGAGGAGCTCTTCTGTAGATTTATCTATGTCCGAGGCTGAGTTTGAAGAGCTCATGACTCTCATCTCTTCTCCCACCAGTGTTCTGAGGTTGGGCGATGCTTTGGAGGATGATGACGCTGAGGAGGATCCTGAGGAGGACCCTGAGGAGGACCCTTCTGAGAACTCTTCTACGGAGTCTTAGGTTTGGGGTATATAATTGCGGGTATATATTGTAGATAGGTGGCTGCTCTGAACCCTTAGTTTTCCTTTTTTGTGTATTTTGTTATGGGTAGACTAGGGTTCGAATTTTGTTATCCTGCTTCCTATATATTATTTTGTTACTATTTAACTTTGGGGTTGTATATGGTACGTATCTGTCTTCCGCCGACTTCATTTTACCTTATCTGTTTTCGACACTTTATGAGATTGGTATTATGGGATTATGTTCTATTTTATGTAAGATGGATTTAAGAAGCGACGTTTTAAATTATTTCCTTATCCGTTATTTTAATGAATAAATATCTTTTCTTACAATAAGCGTTTTATAGAAATATAAGTGCATTCTAAATTAGGGTGTTACACACTCTCTCTCTCTCTCTCTCTCTCTGTAACACCCTAATTTAGAATGCACTTATATTTCTATAAAACGCTTATTGTAAGAAAAGATATTTATTCATTAAAATAACGGATAAGGAAATAATTTAAAACGTCGCTTCTTAAATCCATCTTACATAAAATAGAACATAATCCCATAATACCAATCTCATAAAGTGTCGAAAACAGATAATGTAAAATGAAGTCGACGGAAGACAGATACGTACCATATACAACCCCAAAGTTAAATAGTAACAAAATAATATATAGGAAGCAGGATAACAAAATTCGAACCCTAGTCTACCCATAACAAAATACACAAAAAAGAAAAACCAAGGGTTCAGAGCAGCCACCTATCTACAATATATACCCGCAATTATACACCCCAAACCTAAGACTCCGTAGAAGAGTTCTCAGAAGGGTCCTCCTCAGGGTCCTCCTTAGCGTCATCATCCTCCAAAGCATCGCCCAACCTCAGAACACTGGTGGGAGAAGAGATGAGAGTTATGAGCTCTTCAAACTCAGCCTCGGACATAAATAAATCTACAGAAGAGCTCCTCCTAGAAGACGGAGAAGAAGGTGGTGTGTCGGTGTCGCGGTGATACCCAGGGGCTTTCTCCTGCGTATACAACATAGGTAGGGCAAAACGTACAGGGCGTGTAGGAGGTCCATGTCCCGTCGCAGCAAAAGAGAATCTGACCCATCCATCAAAGGTGTCTGTCTGATTGTAAGCATCATGGGACCAGATTCCGTTAACAGATTCACTCCACATTCGTACTACGGGCTCCCGGTACTCGTCCTTCTGATTCTGAAAAATATAAGTGTATGGAGTGAGTCTCCCACCTCCAGGCCACAAACAAACGACCTTACGGTCACATACACATAACAAACCACACGATATGGTTCTCTCACGATCTCACTCGTGACCCTAATCGCACTTGTTGACTAATTCTTAATTCATCATTCTCGGGCCCGCTGCCACCGGAACTCCCAAAACTCAGTGGTCTTACACATTTAAGTTGGATGGCTATTGGGAGTACACCCTCGTCATGGTACGATAACAGGGCTCTCACCAACATGATAATGGCTCGCATTTAGTCGAGGTTGCCAAGTCGGTTACGTGACCTATAGTCACAACTCGGCCCTTACCCCCAAGGTCGATCACGCCTGCGATCATTTCCCAGGTACCTCTCTGTGGTCATTCAATCTCTGAGGACTGACTCCTCAATGACTCTCCCCATTGGGATTGTCCTTACAGGTTTGTGTGGACTCCTCTGTTAAAGGTACCAGACGGCGATCAATTTAATACCACGAGCTCATCGCGTATCACGTAGCGATCCCATCCTTCATAACGACACAAGTCACAGTCGAAGCTACCCACACAACCTCTCCAAGTTTGCTTCCACAGCTAACCATCACGGAGAATCACGTTCCACGATTACGTTGTACTAAACGACCTCACCACGTTAGAAATGGAAAAGGTTCCTCCTTCCCCTCCCATTCACATTGCAAACAAACAAACATACAAGAGTAGATGCATTAAGCACTACTAATCTTATCATGAACCCCTTTCATGATTCTAAACAATTTTTATTAAATTTTATGTAAATCCTTACCCTCTCTCAAGTATTATGCTAAATTTTATTCTTTAGTACGCAACTCCAAGCAAGGGTCATAGTTTATTTTCTAAGTCCAAGTTTAAGATTTGATGCCCACATGTCAAGGTTCCTAAAATTTACTAAGTCCAAATAATTTTAATTATTCACACTCTTTTTTTTCTTAAAAGGTTTATTTATTGTTTTCACAATAAATCAAAATAAAGTGCTAAAACTCCATTTTCTAGCATGCAAATGCACTCTTACAAGGAGTCCATTTGTCCCCTTCCCACAATCACATATCATTCAATACACATAACACAATATGCACATTCAATTTTCAGCACACAGATTGCCCGATGATCACATTCCTTCCGGTCTCCAATTCAAGTCAGTTAAATACAATGAATAAGGCAAAACTAAAAATTTCATTAACAAATAATCAAATATATAATGATAAAGTGCAGAGGTCTTTCCTTTGGGATAAAACCACTCATTCATAGTCCAAAACAATTAAATAACCTACTTAAAGCAATTAATTTAACCAAAGTCTAATATTCTACATAGATCAAATTCTGCACTCCAAGAATTATTTAACATATCATTTTAATTTATAATAGTATATAAATTTGCAGAGACATTATTAATCATGCAATTAGTCACACATAAATTTAGTTCCTCAAAATTCACTCCAAAAATATGATTTTTAATTTATTTTTCCAAATCTGACTACACACAGAAAATAGAGTATAGGAAATTTTGAAAATAGAAAAAATCATCATTAATTAGTTAAATTTTACAAAGACCATTTTAAACAAGTAAATTACAACATATATTTTTCCCAGAATTTAATTCCTTCTCCAAATATCATTTTTCCATTTATCTTCTCTTGTTATCAGAAATCAGTTTTTGCAATAATATATCATCTAAAAATAGTAAAACAATGTAATGAATTCTATAAAAATTAAAGTACACTATAAAGAGGTGAATTATCGTCATATATTCTTTCACATGAAATTTCTCACTGAAAATATTTTTCTCCTATTTAAACATGACCCAGCAGATATCTGAAAATAAAAAGAGAGTTTATTTATAAATACTAAATCTACCCACTAAAATCTAAAAAAAAAATCAGGAACATCACTAACACATAGTATCAAGGTTTTCTGGTCTTACTTTATGAAAATATCACTCTAAAATAGGTCAAATACTCAAAACAGTGTGTTTAGCAAATTCAGAGCACTCACAAAAATAATTCTATTTAAAATACCAAATCAACTCAATAAATTCTGAAAATTTTTGTATCCATTCCAGAGGCATAAAAACAGTTATTCATGGTCTCAAATCATCATAAAGATCCACGAAATTATTAAAAGAAAATCTAAACAGTCAGCAGCCACCATGAACAAAATGGTGTATTTAACCAAAGTTTAAGGGGAAAACTCCTCCATACCTTAATATAGCTCAAGAAAATGGAAAGGATGAAGGGAATGAGCCTTAATAGAGTCCTTAAGTCCCTAAGTATCAAAATTAAAATTTTAAACCATACACTTGTAGAGCTTGAATTTCTAAGCAATCCTATGGAATCAAAATTTAATTTTGATAGAAATTACCTAAGCTTTGGATTATGGAAAGCAATGGAGGAAATGAGAAAACCTTTTCTCCCTTTGAGAAATATCCAGAAAGCAGAGAGTGAGTGAGGAAGAGAGTTGAGATTTTTTTTTTTTTACTTAATAGAAAAAAAAATCCAAGGGGTTTTAGGTCAAAAAAAATTAATATGGGATATAAATATCCCTATTTTTTAGGCTTTTGAAGTTTAGAGTGTTTAAGTAAGAAGAAAAATTGGGGAAGCTCTCTGGTTCGACCAGCAGAGCTTTTTTTTTTTTTTATTTATTTAATTTTTTTTTATGCTTAAAATGGATAAAGTGAGATTAAGTAAAAATGGTAATTTTATTTTTATCATAAGTAGTTAATTACTATCTAATTAACATTGAGTATTGTGCTAATTATCTAGAACATTGTGTAATTCAAATTAATCCTACACAGTATTAATTTACACAGTGTAAATTTATACTGTCTAATTTTACATAGTATAATTTCGCACAGTGTAAAAATTTAAATTTGCATTAAATTTTGTCACATGAAATAACATATTTATAATCTATATTTTTTTTTCTATTTTAATTAATTCAATACTAATTAAATTCTAACAGAGCACACAAACACAATATTTATTATATTCTGAGTTGTAAATTTTTAGGGTGTTACACACTCTATCTCTCTCTCTCTCTCTCACACACACACACACACACACATATATATCTATCTTTATGTTATCATAACCACCTCAAACATACCACAATCGAGAGCATAGATCAACTAGTGTAGATTTATTTTAACTTAACTAGCATCTTGAGTTCAAGTTTTAGATATGTTATTACATTAAATACTTTAAAGGAAAACTTTATCATTTATAAAAATCCTATCTGACTGGATTGCCTAATCCAGTTAGTTGAATAATGTAAGTGAGTTATTATAAACTTATTGTATTGAAGTTCGATTCATCTCTTTAAATAAAAATACTATAAGAACTAATCATACTTTTACTCAATTTTAGAGTTTCAAAGTTTTTATTCGCTCTGTGTATATTATACATTTAAAAAATTTATATTTACTTTTTTAATAAGAAGGACAATTATTGGATTATTTTAAAATTAGTATCTATTGGACATGATTGAATTCCTAAAGCTTTACAATTAGTAACTTATTTGTGCACCCCATTTTATGCAACTTATAAGTTTCATTAAAGAGGTTCCTTTTCAGGAAGCATTAAAAATCTCCATGACATAAATGCATGGCTTATAACAAAATGAAGATGTGTATTATTCGTACAATATATTAATATTATTTAGATTTTTTTATCATACGACTATAATAAAAGTATGGTATAAAGTATTAAATATATTCTAGTAATACTTTAGATTGTATAAAAAATATTAAACATCTTTTATGCTTTTATATAAGAAAAAAGTGCTATACACTTATTGTGTAAAATAATTTTATATAATCATCCAATTACAATCCATTATATATGATAAATTTATTAAATTTTATAATAATTATCTTAAAAATTATATAAATAGTAATTTATAATTAAACGATAATATAAAATTATTGAGCACTGTTATATGGTACAAAAGTTTTTTGCACGAACCCTGCAGGAAATCACGTTCACGTGTTTAAATGTCATTGGTTGAAATATTAATTTTAAAAAATAACAAAAACAAGTTTCTGGCGAAAATCAAAAGGGTTGCAGTTTTAAACAGGTTCGTGTGTCGACGAATTCGTAATATTATTTAGGTTTAAATATCATTTTTGTTCTTGTAATTTAGTGTTTTTTTACTTTTTATTTTTATAATTTTTTTTTATTTCAGTTCTTACAAATTATGTTTGTTTTATTTTTCGTCCTTATAATGATTTAGATAGCGTTTTGAACAGTAAAAAAAGCGCTATCTAAACCACTATAAGAATAAAAAATAAAACAAATACAATTTGCAAGGACTGAAACCAAAAAAAAAAATTTACAAAGACGAAAAACAAAAAAACACTAAATTATAAGGACCAAAAAGATATTTAAACCTATTATTTATAACTATTAATTGTAGTTTCTACTTTCAATTGTGTCGCGCATTAATTGAGTAAAACAAAAAAAACAAGCATGCAGTTAATTCGTCTCATCCGCAATAAGTTATACTTTTATTTTCATTGTATTTTATATACATAGTAGTAGTAGTTATCTAATAGAAATTGTAATAGTATTTTCTTTTAAATTTATCTTTAGAAACATACTATCTTAAACATTTTTTTTTACAGCAATCTTAAACTTTTTTTTATTAATTATATACATATAGTTTGCATATATATATGGTTTTACTAATTATTATTTTAAAATAAATATATTGATAACATTAAATATTATGTTTTAAATATATTTTTTTTTTATTATTATTTAATCTTTGTCCTCGCCAACCCGTTATATAAAAATCACCAATTTTACAATTTTAAAACCTACGTTTTAAAGCTCCATACTTCCATAGCAAACTCCTTAAATATCCCCACATGTAAACAACTGTACTTTTGACTTTAAATGCGTACTCTCTGTACATTCACTTACAATTATTGGTGTAGGTTCTCACTCGCCATGGAAAGTTTTGGATTTGAACGATATTCTAAAAAAATATTTCATTTTCTATGACTTGACCGTGTGGTTCAAATTAAGCTACGTTTCCATTTGTTTACCAAATTCTTGACCATTTTTTTTCTTGTAGAGTATATCACATTGTTGATCAACAATGTGTGACTGCGTAACGTAGAAAATGGCATGACTTACCAATTTGATTGCTTAAATGAAATATTGCTGGATGGATTTCTTCTCCCGCTATTGTTCCTCTTCAGTGGTGCTGGTAGCCTAGGTTATTCTCTGCAAAGGTAGTTTTGATGCTTAAGTCAAATAAGATTGTAGTAAAATAACTGCAGGGTAACTGTCTGTTTGGTTCATTTACTGTAGCATGGAATTGAATGAAATTTTTTAAAAATTTCAATTGGTCTCACATTTCCAGTATACTACTTTAATTCAAATATTTCTTCTTCATTTCCATTCCACTTCACTCAACCAAACTCACCCTAAAAGTATGTGTACTTAGTTGACGACCTTAGGTTGCAACATTTTTAGAGTTGGAGGTGCACATGAGTTTTTTTTAACCTATATTTCGAGATATTGAAATTTATTTAAAGGATTAACATTTCCAAATAGATACTTTTTCATGCAGATATGAAAATTGAACTCCTAATAATATATTTAAAAGATAAGACAACTTGTATGCGGTGAATGATTCCGGTGATAACACCTATATAAACTCCAACGATCAAGTCAGAATGTGAGTTTAGAAAGTGAAGATGAGTGAGATTGTCCTTACTTGAGAGAAGTTCTCCTATATATATATATATAGGTGCTTTTGACGAAAAAAGTCATTAGATTTGTTAAGTGCCACGTGGAGGCCACATGGCTTAATGCATCAAGATGTTTGTTTGCTTAAGTTCATTCTCCCTATTTGCAATTCGGTGTACATAGGTTACACACAAGTGCCGATTTGACTATCGAGCTTACACACAAGTGCTGATTTGACTGTCGAGCTTGACGTTCTTAGGGCTATTTTCATATGCCAAAGTTGTTTGAGTGTTTTATTCTATGATAAATAGGAAAAGTCAGTATAACCTTTATAACATAATTTAAATCAACGAGTAAATTACACATGGGATGCATTTTTTAGTTTAATTTTTTCAAGATGTTTATATTTAATTATGTCTCAATCCTTTTATTTACCTATTTATTTATTGTCAATTATTATACACTTTATTTTTTAAAATATACCCTTCTTTTTAAAGGATAAAAATCTGTTTCTTGTTACTTGTCAGGGACAAAAATTGAAAAGGCAAAAAATGATGCATATGGAATAGTAAAATAACATGACTTTCTATCTACATCGACTACCAAGGACAACATGGGTCCAAACGACAGAAAAAAATTGTATGATTAGCGAAATCTTTAAAGTTAGTTCCATCTCTCATGTATCGTCTTCACAAGACAAGGGTACTGCTTGGCTGTGGGTTTGGCACGAGAGTAATTGGCAATAAAGAAAATGTGAAAAGGCCTACTTTGAGGTGAATGAAATGAAATCTCATAAAGAGCACCAATTATATGTCGAGAAAAAGGAAATTACATGCACTCCATGTTTTCATATTCTTCTTAAGAAATTTCAATATAAATTTCATTTGGAGAAATTGATTCCATTGTCCATTATCATCATCATGTCTGTTTGATACTTTTTTTCAGAATTGTTTCTTTGAAAAAAAAAAAGAAAAAAAAGAATTTTTTCAAAAATTAATTTATGCATAAGTTAATTTGTAGAATTTCTTTCACGTTAACTTCTCCAAAAGATGATTTTTTAAAAAGTTAATTTTAACTTATAAAAAAATTTATTTCATTTATTTCTTCTTATTTTTTTTAAAATTTTTATTAAAAAAAAATTATCTACAGAAGCCTATAGTATCATAGGTTTCGTTACCATGTGCAAAATAAGTATCCTATCATGTCATCTAAGGAAATAAAGCTATAATGATTTGGGCTTTTTAATCTATTCAACAACTTTTGATTTTGAAATTTTAGTTTAAGTATTAAAAGAAGACATCATTACGTTGTTTTACATTATTTAATTGTTATTTTATTACTTATAACTTTATATCTTAGTGAAACATGCGTGTAATGAAGGTTTAAACACGTTTGTTTTTAGATTTTCTGATACTTGACTTGCTTGTATATAAGACTGTTTGACCGAGACTCAACTTTAGAGGGAGGATGAGGTCACGGTTTGAATCCCTCACAAGTCGGTATTATTCTTCCAAATAAGTAACTTGCACCCATTTTTCACTCATCTCACTCTATCTCTGACTTACACCTTAAAGTCTTTGCAAGTGCCGCATCAGAGCTGTGGAGATATTCGAACTATCTTGCCACTTGCCCAAAACCTCCTTTATCGTGGACACCTTCACAACATAAACAAACAAGAGAAAATAAGATATGTATTAACAATGCAAAACTTACACTATCATTCAGTTACAAATCATAATATATGATAAAATTGTTGACTTTTATAATAATTACTTTCAAAATGATACTAATAGAGATTTTTTTATTGGTTGTTAGTGAAAAAGTTTTGCACCAACAATGCATAGCCACTAAACTCAACAAAAAATGTGTAGAAGTCAATTTTCTTCTATGCTCGAATAAATACTAAAAAAATCATCTTTGAATGCATGTTTCAAAAAAAGGTATAAGTTATGTGATATTTGATCAATAAAATATAAGAAATAAAAATATAAATGTGAGTGATATCATAATTTTATAAATAAAAATATATATGAATATATAAGTTCTATTTAAATTGGACTGAATTGGTTTTCAAAATTATATCCAAAATATGATCCATGACAATAAAAAAAATTTGCTTTGTATTTTTAGTTTATTCAGTTTTTCATTTTTTTATTTTTTCTTTTTATTTAATTGGATCAATTTAGGAACACCTTAGTTTTGTATAAATTAAAAAAGTAATATTTTTATGACATAATTATAATTTATTTTTTTAAAAATAACTTATTAGAAAAAGGATTAAATTCAGTTTTTTTAAAAGATTAATTATTTATTACAAAGTATTTAAACAGTTTTCATCCATAAATATGATGAATAAAAGTCATTACTAACAAAAAAAATATATTAAGCATTAGAATTGCTTCCGTATAAGCTTCGCGGAAATCAAATTATTACTATTTACTTCTGAGAGCAATAGAATTATCTATTAATATTATATATCATATTTTTAATATATAACTTTGCAATATATATAATAACAGTTTAATTAAGATTTGTAAAAAAAAAAAACATATTATACAAATACCAATGTCCTTGAGTAAAAGAAAAAAAATTCTACTCTTTTAAGACACATCTGTTAACATCGACTTACAATAAAAATAAACAAACTCTTAGTTGTAGAGAATGAATTGTGTAGTATATACAAACTAAAAAAGACACAATAATTCATTCAATTCATTAAAATAGAGCAGCAGACATAATAAATTGTATAACAACAAACTCTTTCTTTTTCTCATTTCTTTTATAAAAGACAGTTTTTTTTAATATGATATATATATATATATATATATATATATATATATATATATATATATATATATATCAATTCATTAAAATAGAGCAGCAGACATAATAAATTGTATATATATATATATATATATATATATATATATATATAAATAGAGCAGCAGACATAATAAATTGTATATATATATATATATATATATATATTTATTGTAATGCGTGCTAGCGTGCGACACCTCCCCAAATCATGCACGGTGTGAAAGGATGTTTTCGCAAGTTATGCACCGTGCGGGAGAAAATCAAACCATAGGATATTTTAATTTTTCAATCTATGGTTCAATTTTTTTTTCACTTTTTTTCTTTTTCTTTTCTGCTCCTCTTTCTCTTTTTTCTTGGTTTATCCTTCTTCTTCGTTCCTTTCTCTCTCCCTCCATCCCACCCGCAGTCAACTATATCGCACCACTGCCACCAAGAGCTAACGGCGGCGACACCACCGCAACCACTGGCGACTTTGAAGGAAGCCAACAACGGCAACATTGAAGGAAGCCAACGACGACAACATCGAAGCGCAACAACTCTCCCTTCCATGGCAACAACTGGTACACCTTTTTCAGATCTGGAAACAACTGCAAACCACAACCCATTTCTCATATCTAGAAAAAAAAAAACGTAACCATCTCAAACCACCGGATCCGATGCTGCAACTGCAAGCAAGGAGATAGAGAGCGTGAAGAAATGGGCCACGCCTTCAGCGACAATGCAGAGTGCATACGGTGGCGATGCGCTGTGCACGCGGCAAAAGGGGTTTCAAACCCTTATTTTGTAACGACCCGCCTACGTTACATAACTACTAAAGCTAAGGTTCCTTGATTTTTATTGTTTTTAGAAACTCTCTCATTAGTTTACTTATGGAAATATTGCATGAACTTTTCACATTTCCAAAAGTAATAAATATGCATTAAATATGTGAAAGGACGTTGGTGGAGTTTGCTGAGTCATACGTTAAATATGTACATGCATACGCATGATTTTACAGAAGATTGGGTTTATGCATCCCCATGCATGGTATCTCTATAAATATAACTATATAGACCAAACAAGGATTAGAGAGAACACAGCTTTAATCTTGTGCTCGCTCCATCTACCACGCCTCCAAGAGAAGTCCACTTATATTATTGTTTTTAGAAACTCTTTCATTAGTTTACTTATGGAAATATTGCGTGAACTTTTCGCACTTCCAAAAGTAATAAATAAAGTTCAAAACTCAAGATACAAATCATGCATTTATAAAAACATAAATAAATCAAAACTAAAAGAAGATATATTTTTAACTACAAACAACTCTTGGAGCTTATACATAAGACAAACCTAAGCTGGTTATCTCTATACATATAACTATATAGACCAAACAAGGAAAAGAGAGAACACAACTTCAATCTCGTGCTCGCTCCATCTACCACGCCTCCAAGAAGAGTCCACCTAGAAAGCCATCTACTCCCCCGAACACAATGTCCGAGATCATCACAGGCACAAACCACACATGCAACAGCGCAAGGGTAAGCTTACCAAACAAAACTATACACAATAATAGAAAATATTATACAAAACTTAGTTCATAAACTCAAAACTCAGTTCAGCAATAAACAACACCATCATGGCTCAACCATCTCAAATAATTCATACAACATAGGTAAATCACCACTTATTAACATGCATCGTCAAATCTCATGGATTTTATTCAATCAACAAAAGTCACAATCTCAACATAATACAACCACCAACATCCCTCACCACAAAGCGATGTACAACATAAACCACTAGACAACCTCAAAAACAAGACTGACTCTACTCCATGGAGTTTCAACATTATATGAGCAGTTCCTCATAAGCCCCATCCCCTACTATAGTCTGTACATTCTGACCATTCAGGGAGTCCCTTGAGCTGACCCTATGGGGAAAGTGTAGTTTTATAAAAAATAGACAAGTGCTATAATGGCTTACCTTGGTAGGTTTGCAAGACCTTACATCTATAGGGATTCGCCCACTCGTTTATTCTATAGGCCCATTCTTGTTAGCCACCACGAAAACCCCCAGCACTAGGTTAAGAGCCCACCAAGCACCCTCAACTTACGTGCCTACTCATATGTTTGTGCACCAACTGTGCACACCTATGCACCAACTGTGCAAATACAACATTCGAAATATTTCTGTGCACCAAGTGTGTGCACCCACCGTATTCCAGTGGCAAAACATATTTGGAGTCCCTTACAATCTTAGATACGACACCTCTGTACCCGTTATCTTCTATGGCCTAACTTAAGTATCCAAATACATGTCAACAACCCACAATCCCTATACACTAAAAGAGTCACTAAACCTCTTGGGAAGTAGTTCTTAACACTCTAACATGCCATTCGGAGTCAAAACATAGGGGTGGTACTTGGGAAGATATCCCACTAGGCGAGACCCCCTGGTCGCTTTAGTGGGCCGGTGTTCTGGCGTGAAACTCACCCTCCCAAGTATACCATTTTTTCTATAAAAATCTTCCCAAAGGTCATAGCTAACTCCTTTTTAACATATAGGGATGGTTACAATACAAGATTATCATTCATCATCAACATCATCTCATCAACAATTCATATACATCCCAATAGTAATACATTCACCTCATCAAAACATAATTATTACAACAATAATGAAATTTCCTTACCATAATATAAACACCTCAAGAACAATATAATCATCTCATAATTAAACATACTACATTTGTATAAACATTTTTAAATCATATAAATAAAAAGGGGAAAAGTTTCAAAAGAATTTCAATTAACCAAATTCTAGCCCGGCCGCATCAACTTTCGTGTTGAGCAAGACATCTCTAGCCCGGCCGCACAAACTCTCGTGCTGAGCCAGAGCTCCCCTGGAATGAATATTCGCTACTGACTCTCTCTGGCCTGGCCGCGCAAACTTTCGTATTGGGCCAGAGCTCCCCTGGAATGAATATTCGCTACTGACTCTCTCTGGCCTGGCCGTTCAAGCTCTCATGCTGGGCCAGAGCCCCTCTAGAAATAAATATTCACTACTGACACTCTCTGGCCCGGCCAAGCAAGCTCTGTCCTGCTGGGCTAGAAAAACCCTGGAACTGAAAGTTCCATTCTGATGCCTTCTGGCCCACCAGCACCAAAATTCATGCTGGGCCAAAGAGAAAATGGCTTCAACCTAAGAGATTCATAGCCATCAATGGCATACCCACTCATCCTAACCTTATGCAAAGACTCACCCAAGCTCATAGACATCATCAATTCAAACATAAAACACCACCAAATCATTCAAACAAATTAATTTAAAGCTTCCCTTACCCAACAACTTTGAGCTTTTTCTTGAATGAGTTAAAGAGAGATACTTTGTGGCTTTTGAGTGATCTTTCCTTAACTTTTGCTATGGAATCAACTAGGAGAAACCTAAACCAACATCAAAACAAGCTTGAATCAAGATTTCATCCACCCATCAAAATTTTAATCAAAACCCATTTGATAACCTCTTGAAGGAAGAAGATGAATGAACCAAGAGATCAAGATTAGAAAAGAGAGGAGCTTACCAACTTGTAATCAACCAAAGAAACTCTAGGAATTAAGGAAACAAAGTCCTCTTTGAGTGAATTCCAAAACCCAAACTCTTGAGAGGAAAAGAGAAGCTTAGAGGGGGAGGAAAAAATGAAGGAAAATGAGAGAAAGAAGGAAGCTTTGCACGTTTAAAGCTTGTGAGACATTTGAAATTTTTCTATTAACACCTATGTTTCCTCTAAGAACACCCCATTCTCTTATTTTTTTTCCAACTCAAGGAACTCACATAAAAGTCCCAAAAATCTCACAATAACACTATGGCATATAACAAAACAACTTATTTATTAAATTCTTTTATAAATATCATGAATTTAAATTAATTTTCTCTTGTTGTATTTATCAAGCACATAACATACGTTATGAAAAAATCACAGTGTTACATATTTTCTCTAACTCCATTTTTTGTTCTCTTTTTTTTATTGTTAATTTTATTTTGTTGGACTAATTCTTGATTGTAAGGTTGCAAGGTCTTAGTTTTTTTTTATCTTTGGGGGCTGGTAGTGATTTTGTTTGCTTCACAAATCTGTATTTGGAGTTTGAGTTTTGATTCTCTTTTAATTTTTGCTATTGAAGATTGGTTGAATGATTCGGGGCGCAAGAATTTCATGTAAACATATTAGAATAACAAACGATTCATTACTACTACAAGTGAGACAACTAAGTAACCTTTCTTGATACCAAAAGATGAGAGAGAGTGTTAGCCTTCCGTACAGTTCCACCATCCTAGCTTCCCCCATTCCCACATTTCATTCCCCTTCCACCCGTCATTGTCTCCACCCCCCCCCCCCCACGTCCTTCTTCTTCATCCTTCCTTCATCCTTTTTTTTCACCCTCATCTACACCTCTAGCCTTTGCTTCTCCCCACCTTTTCCCATTAGCTCTTACCTTTTCTTCCTTCTTATACTCCGTCACCTCAAAATGAGAGTGGCAGTAAAGAGAGACTTTGGAGGATCATCAAGGGGTAGAACAACTTGGAGAAAGCGAAGGAATATCACAACACATTATGTATCCAATTTTCCAACAAGTCATTTCGAAGATGATCTGTGGAATATTTTCCAACGTTGGGGAAGAGTGTGTGAAGTCTACATTGCTAAAAGAAGGAACAATGCTGGTAGGCGATACGGCTTCTTTAGATTCTTAGGGGTGAAAAACGCAGAGGAGCTGGAGAAAAGGTTGGATAATATCATCATCAACAACCAAAAACTCTATGTTAATCTCCCAAGGTTTGGTAGGAGAGAGAAGCCTCGGCTAGTATATGGAGGAGATGGAGAAACTAGGGCCAGAGACCAAGAAATAGAACAAAAATAGGTTGATATAAAGGAGATGGGGCGAGTGAAGGAAGGTACGTCATATGCGAACGCTGTAGCAGGAAACAAATAAAAAACGGTGCACATATGGCAGGAAAGAACGCGTAAGGACGGAGAACAGAAAGGAGAAATTTGGCAAGGTATGGACCTTAAGGTTGAAGAAGGTGACATACAATGGCTTGATAAAAGCTACGTGGCCAGAATGTATGATCCAACTAAAATCAACTTGGTGGGGGAGACACTTTTGTTAGAAGGCCTTAAAGCCATAAAAGTAAGATACTTGGGGGACGATATGGTCCTACTAACGGCTGAAGAGGGAGGAGGTATGGAGGAGATGATTGCAAAGAATAAGGAATGGATGAGTGATCTTTTTGAGTCAGTTAAAAAATGGAGTCCCCTGGAAGTGGTCGCACATAGATTGGCATGGGTTAGGATTACTGGGATCACGCTACACCTTTGGAACGAAGAATGTTTCACCAAGATTACAGCTACTACGGGAACGCATGTTGCAATAGATGAAAACACAAAGTCACTCTTCAGATTGGATTACGCAATGATCATGGTTAAGACCTCTTGTTTTGAACCCCTCAACAGATTGGTGAAATTGCGGATCAACGATTTGATACGAATCATTAGGATTTCAAAGGAGATGGAGGGTAACGAACAAAAACATTGTTGCTGTTTTAAGAGGAATCTATTAGCCTTAGAGGACGAATCATCCATTTTTGGCCTAGACGAGGAAGGGGGAAGTTCCAATATATCTATAGAAAGCTTTGATGAAGAAGGCGAATGGTTAGGAGCATATTTTTGGTCCAGTGAGGTGCTACCAGAAACGGCTAGTGAAACGGCATCACTTTTTCATTTGAAATCGTTGACTGAAGTCAAGGTGAATAAAGACAAAAACGTTCAAATCACTCTACCTGCCACATTGGAGAACGAGAATCGACATCAAGACGAAGAGGGTGAAAAGGCAAATCAAGGGATACAAAAGGAGATTACATCAAATAATCCTTTACAGGATTTGGAAGGAAAATTGTCAGATAAGCAGATCCTAACTAAGGAAACCCCTCTGGAGACTAACGTGAAGCAAGGTAAAAGGAAAAAAGCTAGAAGTTACTTTAGAGGAGGAGGAGGTGAGGGTTATCGAGATGCAAAAATAGGAGAACAATGTGGTGTGTCAGAAGGGTGGTGTAGAGGGCAAGGATAAAAATGATAAGGGCAGTGGGAAAGTAAGGGATGTAGGCTAAGGAGAAAACGGGTTGGGCCAAGGTGTATCTCAAAAGAAGAATAATACAACTAAGGAGGGGTATAAGTCGAGGTATAGCTATAGGACAAAAGGAAATGGGCCTAATCAAAAGAAAGGTCCAACAATCCAGCCCGATCCTGCACTAGAAGGAGTCAGCAAAACCAACCACAGTATGATCGCTCCCATTAAACAGCAAATTATGTCAGAGGGGAAACAAGATAAAGGAAAGGAAGGGAGATTCGTACGTCATCATATAGTAACATTGGAGGGGAAAAAATAATACCGAGGAAGAAGGTAAGAAACAAGATCCTGGCGAACAGAGGAAACATCAATGTAAGAAAGGGGAAGAAGGAAAGCAGAAAAAGGTGACCAGAGGCAGTTCTACAGGCAATTCCATGTCAAAGTGTCAATCAAGGAATGACAATAATGTGTTTTGGCTTAAGAATGATGACTCAGAGGCAAAACATATTTGGGAACTGGGCTCGTCTATGGGGATAACAACTAAAGGTGATCAGGAGGAAATATTAAGGAAGTTGAAGGAAATGGAGGAAAGAGACAGAGATGAGTGCATTGGTGTTATTCTTGGTAGGAAGTAGGGATCGAAGGAGGTTGTTTTATGAAGATACTCTCTTATAATATTAGAGGACTAAGTAGTAAAATTAAGAGGAGAGCCATTCGAAACCTAGTCTAGGAAGAAGGGTTAGATGCGGTATGCTTGCAGGAAGTTAAATTGACTCATATGGATCAGAATATATGTACAACCCTATGGGGGGACATCGACATAGGTTGGATAATACTTCCTGCTATTAACTCAACGGGGGAGGGGGGGTATTCTTTGTGCTTGGAAAAAAGAGATGTTGGAGGTCCAAGAATGCTTCTCAAGTGAAGGTTTTGTAGGAATGAAAGGAGTTTCGAAGAATGGTAACCTCTCCTGTGTTATTGTTAATGTGTATTCTCTTTGCTCTATGGTGGAAAAAAGAAGGCTATGAGAACAGCTACAAGCTAAAAAGAACCAAATACGACTTGAGGCTTGGTGCATTTTGGGAGACTTTAACTCTGTAAGGAAAATAGAAGAAAAGAGGGACTTAAATAACTTGCAAGTGGGAGGAAGAGATATAATACACTTTAATGATTTCATTTCAAACATGGAGCTTCATGACATTCCATTGGTGGGCAAGAAATACACTTGGTATAGAAGTAATAGTCATGCAAAGAGTAGACTGGATAGATTTTTGGTGACTGAAGGTTGGCTTGGTTTTTGGGACGATAATACTCAATATGTGTAGGATATGAGTGTCTCGGACCATTGCCCTATTTTGCTAAAAAAATAAGGTGGTGGGTTGGGGACCTAAACCCTTTAGGGTACTTAATTGTTGGTTTCATAACACAAAATTTATTCCTCTTGTGGAGGAAAAATGGAAGGACTTGGAGATAAGAGGGAGAACAGCTTTTATTCTAAAAGAGAAGTTAAAATGCTTGAAAGGAGAGCTAAAGCTATGGAATAAGTTATTTTTTGGTGATCTAAAAAAATCAAGTGAGGAGTTGGTGAAAAAAATTAACATCTTGGATGTGAAAGATGAGTTGGAAAATATTAGTGAGGAGGAAATTAAACAAATGAGGGGTTTCATGGAAGAGTTTTGGAAGATTTCCACAAGGTACAAGTCATTGATGCACCAAAAATCAAGAGTAAAATGGATCAAGGAAGGAGATAGCAATATAAGATTTTTCCACTCAATGATAAATGGTAGGAGGAAAGGAAACATGCTCAAAGGATTGAATATATAGGGAATTTGGGAAGATAATCCAATCAAGGTCAAACAAGAAGTTAAAGAGTTCTTTCAAAAGAGGTTTAGCAAGGTGCAATGGGAAAGACCAAAATCGAAAGGGGTTCCATTTAACGTGGTTAATGGAGGGGATAATGAAAGGTTGTGTGTTATGTTTGATGAGTTGGGCATTAGAGACGCGGTATGGGGATTATGATGGTGAGAAGAGTCTAGGACCCGATGAGTACAATTTCAAATTCATAAAAGAGTTTTGGCATATTTTGAAAGAGGATTTCATTAAGGCGGTAAAGGAGTTTCACACTCATTGAGTGCTACCAAGAGGGGAGAACGCTTCTTTTATAAACTTAGTCCCTAAAAAGGAAAATCCGCAAGAGCTTGGGACTATAGGTCTATTTCCCTTATTGGTTGCATCTACAAAGTCATTGCAAAGATCCTTGCAAAGAGAATCAAGTTAGTTTTGGAGAAAGTGATCGATGAAAGACAAAGTACGTTTGTGGGAGGGAGGAATATGCTTGATGGTGTGGTTATTGCAAATGAGATTGTGGAGGAAGCTAGGAGAGAAAAAAATCCATGTTTTATTTTTAAAGTGGACTTTGAGAAAGCCTACGATTCCGTAAGCTGGGACTTTCTTTACTATATGATGGGGAGGATGTGGTTCAGTAGAAAGTGGATTATTTGGATAAAAGGTTGCTTGGAGTCCGCTTCTATATCGGTGTTAGTGAATGGGAGCCCCACAGAAGAATTTTTGGTTAGGCGAGGATTGAGACAATGAGACCCTTTAGCTCCCTTCTTATTCTTGATTGTGACGGAAGGTTTGACAAGCCTTATGAGGCAAGCAGTTAGTGGCAATAAGTTTTCGGGACTTGAGGTGGGGAAGGACAAGGTGGGGATTTCTATTCTGTAATTTGCAGATGATACACTTATTTTTGGAAAACCATCTATGCAGAATGTATTGTGTTTGAAGAGTATGTTGAGGTGCTTTAAGTTAGTATCTAGGTTAAAGGTTATTTTTCACAAGAGTAAGCTTGCTGGTATTAAGGTGGAGGAGAGAACCATTGTAACATTTGCCTCTCTGTTGAATTGTAGAACTATGGAAATCCCTTTTCTTTATCTTGGTATACCGATGGGAGTGAATCCAAGGAAGGAGGCTACATGGGAACCAATTCTCCACAAAATGAGGAACATGTTCTCTAGGTGGAAACAATTTTTTTTTTTCCTTTGGTGGTAGGATTTGTCTCATAAATTCTGTCCTTTCTTCTATCCCCCTTTTCTATCTTTTTTTTTTTCTTTTGCCACAAAAAGTAGTGAAAATAGTGAGTAAAATTCAGAGGGAGTTCTTATGGGGTAGTGGAGAGGAACGTGAGAAAATGGCTTGGGTGAAGTGGGAAAAGGTGTGTTCTTCTAAGGAAGAGGGTGGGTTGTGTGTAAAAAATATCTATATCTTCAACAAGGCACTACTTGGCAAATGGAGGTGAAGGTTGTTTTTTAACCAACAAAGCTTGTGGTGCAAAGTGCTTTTATCTAAATATGGAGACATTAATTATTCGAGGGGGGATGAGGGTGTTAGGAAAACAGTTCTTATGGTGGAGAGATGTGATAAAGTCCAGTGGGGGGATTGGTAGGGAAGGCTAGTTTGAGAAAAATATTGAATGGAAGTTGGGAAATAGGAGGAAGGTAGAGATGTGGCATCATAAATGGTTGGGAGACCAATCATTTCTGGCCAAATATCCTAGGATTTTTGCAAATTCAGAGCAAAAAAACTGTACAGTTGGGGAGATGGGTGTATGGAATGACGGGCTTTGGGAATGGGAGTTGAAATGGAGGAGGAGCTGGTTTAATTAGGAACTACCTTTGGTAGATAATTTCATGAATGAGCTAAATGGTCATTTTTTGGAGGAGCATAGGGAGGACGTGTGGTTATGGAAATGATGCAATTCAGGGGAGTTCTCGGTTAGTAATGCATATTCAATTCTGAGGCATAATGGCTTTCAGTTGGACGCTTCTCTTACTTACAAGAGTATTTGGGAAGCTCATATACCTTATGACGTGGCTTTCTTTGCTTGGAGAATGGTGAGGGATAGGATACAAACAAGAATCAACCTTAGAAAGAGGAACATTTTGACTGAACAACATGATGCTTTTTGTCCGTTCTGTCAGCTGGAAGTAGAGACAACATCTCATCTTTTGTTCACATGTGAATTTGCTACAAAACTATGGAACAAATGCTACAATTGGGTAGGTATGCTTATAGCTACTCATAAAGACCCGAGCATTAATCTACTGCACCATTATCACAATGGCTTATCTAAGGAGGGCAATGTTATGTGGAGAATAGTTTGGTTTGATTATTTGGAGCTTGTGGATGCATAGAAATAAAATTCTACTTCAAAATGAGTTATTAGATGGGGAAAAAATATGGGATTTGGTGCAGTATAGATCTTGGTCGTGGTTGTGTGGGAGGTCAAAAAAGTGGCAATATTCTATGTTTGATTGGACTCAGCATCTGATGATTTGCATAGGAGGGAAATAACTGACTCATGCTTGTCTTCTAATACATGGTTTGAAAGGATGGGTGTTTGCATTGGTGGTCATTGCGGGGCAGCTAACTGAGGTTTGTATTTGCTATAATTACAGCAAACCAAACCTCTTGTTTGGTCTTGCAACAGGGGCTCTCTTCACCTATCTATTTTTGTGTCGAGTTTGGATGGGTACATAGTTCTTATATAGATGGGATGTCTTACATGGGAAAGGATTATTGTTTTGGAATAGAAAGGTACTAGGAGGATTCATATATATGAATCCCATCATCTAGATGTATTTTTTCTTGGTACAACTTGTACCCATTTAATATAATCTTTCTTTGGCCGATAAAAAAAAAGAAAGAATTTCATGTGAACATCCATAGCTAACATTGGAGCAAGGATTTTTTTTTTTAAGGTATTAAGTTATGACTTAGAGAAGGAGATGGAAGGGGAGAGAAGGAGACGGAGGAAGAAGAAGGAGGAGGAGGGTAAATTAGGAAAATGAGAAAGAAAAACAAAAAAAGAAAAAACAAAAACAAAAAAATTTCAGCCATAGATTAAAATTTTAAAAGATTCAAGGATCAAAAGTAACTCTCTCACCGTGCATAACTTGCGAAACTATTGTTTCGCACGGTGTAGGACATGGGCTGCTTTCGCACGCTAGCACCAGCCACATTTCTTATCAAGAGCACTGCAGCCATATCTAAAAAAATTACCGAGTTCATGATAAGTTGCATGCTAACTTCCTGTTTAGTATACATTATTTATTATAAAAAGATTTTTTTAAATAACTTAAACTAAAAGCATTTGATAAAAAAAAAAAAAGGGTTATGCACTGACAGTGTAAAATAATTTTACACAGTCATCCAATCATAATCCACTATGTATGGTAAATTTGTTGACTTTTACAAAATTATCTTAAAAATAATATGAACGATGATTTGTGATTGAATGGTCGTGTAAAATTATTTTACACTGTCAGTGCATCACTTTTAAACTCTAAAAAAAATATAGGCACACTAAAATTGATTATTATCTTAATTTTAAAAAATTAAATATAATTGTCATAACTATAACTTTTTTTATGTACTATATTTATAATCTTTTAAAATACAAAAAATAACATTATTTTTTCATTTTACAAAGTAGTACTGTACTTCGCAACCGAACTGTCCACTATAATACCTTATTTTGCCAATTGACAGGGTATTCACTACGGTCCGGCATTGGGATCTGATGCTGATAGTAGATGTATGATATTTTTTGGGTATTCGAGAATAGATGTATGATATTATTTAGATAGTACTAATAGATATATACGTTTTGCTGTAAAAAAAAAATAGATATATACGTTTAGTGTAAAAATTATTATATTATTGATTAATAAAAAATATTTTTGGTATAATTTTTTAAAATAATCATTATAAAAATAAATTTATTATATATAGGAGTAATTTGTAATTGGATGATATTATCTTTATATTGTTAGTATATGTAATTATTTATTTATTTTGGGTGAATATGCATTATTTATTCTATTATTTATAGTATGAATGATGACCTACTAATTACTTCTATAATTCCAAGCTTTTCGACGGTTCCCGATTTCCAACATTAAGAAGCTCTTAATAAGAAAAGGGAGTGGACCATAATATGTTGGGCATAAAGTGATTCTCTTTAATGCCAACTTTTCTCAAGATATTAATTGCTACACTCCTTATGAAGTTATGTAAGAAAACATTAATAATAAAAAAAAATAGTATCCTAACGTGTATCTTTTTATAGCCTTGTGACCTAAAGTTCCTACAATTATAAAAATACAAACCCCTTTCAAAAAATAATAGAAGAGTAATGTTACATTTATTACATTTTCTCACAACACTTTTTAGATTTTATTTTATTTTATTTTTAGTTCATTTCATCATACCACTCAATTTATCCTACATTTCTCTCTCTGTCTGTTTCTCTATTCTATCTTTCTCTTAAATTGGAAGACTTGTTGTGAAATAGTGAGAGTAATGCATACATTTTTCCTAATTGAAATATAGTATTCCCCTTTAGGACAAGCATGCACTTATTGATCAACTCATTAGTAAAATCATTTGAAACTATCCAGATGGAAAGCAAAATGAGTTATCATATACATGGCTTCTAAAATCTAAAGTCATTTGATGTTAGTTTGGTTTTTGTTCGTCAGTTTCATGTGCATGGTTTTTGTTAGTTTATTTTTAACATATAAAGATGAAAAGCAAAGAAAACTCAAGCAAATAATGTATAGCTCCACAAATTGTCTCATGGAGATTATGGATTGCTTGAATAAGAAAATATTAAGGAGAAATGCAAACAACAATGGGCCAAAACAAAATATTGTCCCCAACTATAGGGAGGATGGAGCACCTAGGTCATGTTTCAGTAGTTGGATATGGTGTTGGAATTCGACAATACTTCGAAGTGCATACAAGTTGCATTGGCCTAAGAATGGTCACAATAGAAAATATGGGAAGATGCGAGCAACCATATATGTCCTAATAATCTTAAGAACAAATGTAGGAGAGGCTGCATGTGCAATTATAGAAAGAGGTGCAGACGTAGCTGAGGGAGGAGATGTTGCAACAAATGAATGCACGATGAGAGAGAAAATGATGTTTATGTATTCCTCTACTCTATCCATCCAAGAATCTCAGGTATGAAATTTTTTATCTTTTTCTTGTTTCACTAAATTGTTTGATATTTTAGAAATATATAGTATTTACTTAATTGTATAGGACATTGTTGTTTCCAATGAATCCATTCCCAGGATCACGTCATAGCCCCTGATGGATCTACTCACACTTCTATGTATAGTAGTAACAAAAATGAAGGATCTTGTAATGATTCATATGGAGGATGATTCATTGGCAAGGAGATGGATTTTGTTTATGTACTAGAAGGATATCCTACATGTAACCCTTTATTTTCTGTAATATGTGAATAGACATGATTCATTTAAAATTTTAAGAGAAAACCTAATTTAAAATCATAAATTTAATTAATTAAATTTATATGATTTTTTGTGGATGAAGTTTCAATGAGAAATTCAACTAAAATTTAAACTGCACTGTAAACTGACAGTGAAAAACTACATTGTGAGAGTGAGTAAATAGTAAAACAAATTATGGAATTAATTATAAGGCTTAATTGTAGATTTTACCACCCAACTTTCATAATTTTACAAATTTTACCACCCAAGTTTTAATTTTGCAAATTTTACCACTCAACTTTCATAATTTTGTGAATTTTACCACCCAAGTTTTAATTTTGCAAATTTTACCACCCAAATTTTCAATTTTTGCACATTTTACCACCTAAGTTTTCAATTTTTGCGCATTTTACCACCCTGATGTTTCACAAATTTTTTTTTTTTGAATTCTTTAACTTTTTTTTTGGTAAAATATCAGAGTGGTAAAATGTGCAAAAATTGAAAACTTGGGTGGTAAAATTTGTAAAATTAAAACTTGGGTGGTAAAATTCGCAAAATTATGAAAGTTGGGTGGTAAAATTTACAATTAAGCCTAATTATAATTAGTCATTATTAATTATAATTAAGTTTTTGTGGAAGTTAGAATTAATTATTATTAGTCACTATCAAATTTAACCAATAACACGTGTATTTCTCACTAAAAATAAGTAACTTATTCTGAAACACCTATTTTCTTAGTTAGGGAGTGTCATCGCTTAGCAAAAATACACAGAAGAGAAAACCCAAGTTCACTGGACCTACTCTCACTTAGCTAAAACCTCTGCTCACTTTTGTTGAACTCTTTGTTCACTTAAGCTAAAACCTCTACTCGCTTAAGCTAAAATCTCTTATCGCTTAAGCTATACTCTCTACCATGGTTTTAAATTGCGGTCGCGGTCGCGATTGCGGTTACTGCGATGCCGATTGCGGCTGTTGCGGCGTGAAATTATTTCATGTTTGCACCAAACATAAAAAAAAAAACTATAATTATTGTAATTATTGGAATATCTTTTATATATAAGATTGTATAAATTTTCATTCATTTTAAAGATTTTGCATCATTTTAATGAATAATTTATAATAGATTTGTAATAAAAATAATGGAATATAAATCTAAAATTAATTTTCTTAAAGAATTTAATTCCTCAAATCTTCTTCTTAGTTCCTTAAAAAATTAAAATAAAAGCCTAACAAACTTAGTTTTTTAGAGAGTCTTTTAGTAGAATATTGTGCAGTTTCTTAGTTTTTTATTTGCTTGCTTTGTATTCTCATATTACCAAAAAATAAACAATAAAGGCCTAACAAAATTAAAAAAATGTTGGGCCCATATTGGCCCAATTCTTCTAACCTAATGTTACTACAACCCTAACAGTCTTAGGAGTAAAAGTCCAGCGCAGCTGTTGTCCATGAAGCATGGGAACAAACTGCAATCTCGATCTCCAACAATAGAAAGGATGAACATCAAAACACAAGTCCTAAGATCTCGATCTCCAACAATCACAGCGATGAGGCAACACGGAGGTCCATCCAAAAATCGAGGATCGTAACATTGCTCCCACGATCTCACTCTCTTTCCCCCTTCCTCTTGTCCCACGACCCTCAGCTTTCCCAATTTCACACTTTCCCCCTCCCCTCCGAACGTAGATGAGAAAGGAAACAGGAACACAAACAAAAGGCACGCACAAGGGCACTTAGCTCAAGTCCGATTTAGTTTATTTGAGAAAAAAGGAGGACCAAGATCGTGTTGCAATTCTGTTGCGGCTCTGTTGCGGCTTTGTTGCGGATGCAACGCCGTTGCGATGCGGCGTTTCACGTGAATTTGATTTACACCGCACTTGCGGTCTGTTGCCGTTGCGGTGAGCTCCGCAACCGCAATATTGTGGCCGCAACAAGCGTTGCGGTCCGCAATTTAAAACCATGCTCTCTACTTAAGCTAAAACTCTTCTAGTTTAAGCTAAAATTCTTCTAGGGACTTAGCCATATCTCTGAAACCTCTTACTTAGCTAAAACCTCAACTCGCTCAAGCTAAACTCTCTGCTCACTTAAGCTAAAACCTCTCCTCCCTTAAGCAAGACAACTTTTAGCACTAGTTGGGTTGCGAGCACAAAAGACTCAACCATAAAAAGATCCAAGTAGCAAACCTTAGAAACTTAATTTATTTTTTTAAAACATTTTAATTACAAAAAACCCATAGTCATTTTCCAATACATTATTTATTAAAATAAACAAATATCTCACACACACACACACACACACACACACACACACATATATATATATATATATATATATATATATATATATGTATTTATTTATATATGAATTGCTAACATACCCACACTCTATTTTTAGTTAGAGTAGGTTAGCATCCGACACCAAAAGTTTAAGACAAAAAAACTACTATCTTATTTGTCTCTAGTAATTTATTTTAGGGTCACTTTCTATATTGATTGATTTTACATCTCTTGAAATGGATTTAGAAAATTAAAAATAACTATTGTTAAAAATACTTTTTTGCACTTGTGTCTAGCATTTTGTTGCTTACGCATAAGTTGAATCATATCAGTCTAATGAAGTAGTTGAACACTATAATTTTAGGGTCTTACTAGTGACCTGATTAAGGACATAAGTTAAAAGTCTTTATTGAAAAATATATCAGAGATGCGTTAAAAACTATAGTGAAAATATGTTAATAGTACTTTTTAACAAAATTTTTATAGATAATTATTCGAGCCAGTCTATGAGTTCTAACTATTATTCCATATCATTTTCATTATATGTTAACCATGTAAAAGGAATAAATGACGAATCAATGAATACATGGGTACAAAATTATTCTAATTTAATTAATAGTCTTGAATTCAAGCTTTGAATGTGTAACTATGTTAAATATTTAAAGAGAAAACTTACCTATAATAGTATTATCAATTTAACTAGGATTGTCTTCTATAAAAAAAAAAATTGCTTAATGGTACGAAAGATACCATGTACGGAAGTACGAAAACTTAAATCAACAATTTTTCTTGATTTTTCTCAAATTTATCTTTTATCTTTTCTTTTTTTATTTAATCGTTAACCAATCAAATACATGGAATCAGTGTTTCATAGTTTTTGTGCAGTATGGATTTCGTACCGCTCGTGTAGCATTACTGTAAAATAAATATTGTTCCTCGGAAGAAAAAAAAAGAAATAGATGAAAATGCTATAATGGGTGTGAAGGGCAAGTATTGATTTGCCCATCTGGGGATGTTTCACGTACATATAAAATAAAAATAAACGTCATATACAGAAATTAAAATTTTAACTTATAAAGTAATATGTATATGTATGCATGTGTGCACAAGTAACTAGCTGTATTCTTCTCAATAGTCCTTAATCTTGGTGTAAAGGCAACTGGAGTGAGATCGTGATTTGATTGATATTTTAAAGCTAAGAGACGAGTAAAAGACAAGAACTCTCAGCACCACAACGGTAGAAAGAGGGGGGAGAGAGAAGAGAGAGTGATTTATGCGCTAGTGCCAAAGTTTCCTTTTTCATGAAAATTTACTGTATTTAAATGACATTAACCTATCAATTAGCGTGCCCAAATTTTGAACCCCAATTTCAAATTGTCTTTTATAAATTTTAAATATGAATAAATCATTACCATTTAATTAAACATTTAAATCAATTATTAATATAGTAGAAAGTCATCTCAATGAATAGAGATTCAAGAATAATTTCTGTACTAATATGAGTTGAGTCTAGCAAAGAGACAGTTGTGAAGAAGTTAGTCCTTCATAATATATCAAACAAATGATATTTAAATTTTTTATAAATATTTGATAATATCTTAAACAAGATTGTCTTAAAAAAAAAAATTCTGTCAAAACTTGTAAATATTATATATATATATATATATAAAAGAGACATTGGCCATTAATTTCCTTAGCGCAACAAGGCTGGAGGTTTTGCAAACGTGTCCATACACAAATGGCTCTACGTAAGGAAGATCTATATGGTTTTCTCGATATAATAAAAATATAGCAAAAGAAAAGAAAAAATCCACGTACCAATGTACCATCGCACACACACTTTCTATCACTACGCAAACTTGCACTCATCATAAAGGCGACCCACTCTATACGGTAAATGCAGTTATGCACCATTCCCACTCTCAAAGCTTCTTTTTCACCTATAAATTTCCCTCCCAATTTCCCTTTCCAAACCACACCAACACAACACAACACAACACACATAACCTCATTCCCTCACTCTCTTTCTCTCATTCTCCATCTCTCTCACTCACTCACTAGTGCCACTAATGAGAACTCTTCACTACACTCCAACCCTCATTAGACCACACTGCACAAACCTCGTTCAACCAACCAAACCCGTTCAAAAGATGGAGAAAATGATCAACATGCCCCAGTTGCAATCATCGTCGTCGTTGTCGTCGAAGAAAGTTGGGAAGAGATGGAAGGAGTACCAAGGAATGAACAATTGGGACGGTTTATTAGACCCATTGGACGAGAATCTTCGCGCTGAGATTCTCCGCTATGGACATTTTGTCGAGGCAGCGTATAAGTCCTTCGAATTCGACCCTTCTTCACCAAACTACGCCACATGCAAGTTCCCAAAGAACACACTGTTCCAACAGTGTGGGTTACACAACACCGGTTACAAGGTAACCAAACACCTACGTGCAACCTCGGGGATCAAACTACCTAGTTGGGTAGACAAAGCACCAAGCTGGGTCGGAACACAGTCAAGCTACGTTGGATACGTAGCAGTGTGTGACAACAAAGAAGAGATCAAACGATTGGGTCGAAGAGACATTGTTGTGGCGTATAGAGGAACAACAACGTGTTTAGAATGGCTCGAGAATCTTCGAGCTACCCTGACACACGTTCCTGTTCCATCTGTCGCAACCGGAGTCACAGCAGAACAAACATGCAGGATGGAAGAAAATGGAGCAATGGTGGAAAGTGGGTTCTTGAGTTTGTACACGTCAGCAGTTAGTAGCAACAAATCGTTTATGAGTTTGCAAGACATGGTGAAGAAGGAGATTGGTCGGATTCTTAAAACTTACGAAGGAGAGAATTTGAGTTTGACCATAACGGGGCATAGTTTGGGGGCGGCATTGGCCACTCTCACGGCGTATGACATAAGGGAGAATTTTCTCCGGCCGCCGCTGGTGACGGTGATATCCTTCGGGGGCCCCCGCGTCGGGAACCGGAGCTTCCGGCGGCGGCTGGAGGAGCAAGGGACCAAGGTGTTGCGCATAGTGAACTCCGATGATGTTATAACCAAGGTGCCGGGGTTTGTGTTTGATGACGTGGACAAAAATGAGGCTGACGTGGCGAGCAATGGTGTCCACGTGGCGAATTTTCAGAGATGGGTTCGAAAGCGAGTGGAGGAGGTAAAGTGGTTATTGTACTCTGAGGTTGGGGAGGAGCTACGCCTTTGTAGCAGGGATTCTCCGTACCTCAGGGGTGTCAACATTGCCACGTGTCACGATTTGAACACCTACCTGCACCTTGTTGACGGCTTTGTCAGTTCCACTTGTCCCTTTAGAGCCACTGCGAAGAGGTTCCTTCACCATTGAGTTTCATGAATTTTGAAAAAAAAAGAAGAAGTGAGAAAGTAAAATGTGTTTATTGTTGGTTTAATTTGTTTTAAATCAACGATAAATATGTTTTTATTTTATTACTTTTTTTAATTGAGAATGAGTTTGTAAATACTAGCGTAAATCTTAACATGGAAAGAAACATGAGAAAAAGAGAAAGAGCCCGGAAAATTAGTTACATGTAATTATCTTAAAACCAGTGTTTGATCTGTCTGTTTTCATATAGCATGGCTTTATTTTTTTGGAATGTACTATTCAATGACTTTATTATTATTTTTTTATATATATTCTTATGCTTTTGTCCTTTATAGTACTATAGCCACCGAAACTACTAACAATTGATTGCAAAAAGTTTTAGTTTGGTGCCGTAGAAAGGTAATGTATCATCACAGTATTTCTCGTAATCATGTATTTGCTAATTTTTGCATATAATTTTCAATATCTGGTGTAATAAAATAAGATAGCACAAAGATATCAAAGAGTGGTGTGCAACAAATTGGCTCAAAAAAGAAAAGCCGGTATCAGCAACTAATATAATAGTTTTACAAAACCAAAGTTGTAAGTGAGCGCAGAATGGGTAAGCAAGGCCCCATTTAGATGGCCCCAATTGGAATATTTTTGAGTTCTAAGTAGAGAGCATGCGTGCTTTCCACCATTGAGGTTTCGCAATGTCCACATCAAGTTGCTACCGAAAGCTACTTCCAATATGTGAAGGTTAATAATGCAAACATGTTTCCGTGTAAGGAATACATTTGAATAATCTTTGCTAAGAAAAACAAGTGCTCTTACCTATAAGGAAACCATGCTCACAAGAAACATTCCCTAAAATTTTACAACATTATGCATTTTCCATTCCAGATACTTCTTCAACCCTACATTTTTGAGTTAGATACTTTTTTGATATTTTTCATTCCAATATCTTTGTTAATAATGATCATGCCATTGCCACCCTTAGTACCCGTTTCAATCATATCTAAGAAGAGGGAAAAGGGTGTTTCCATTGCATAGTTTTAATTTTGGTCCTAGCTAGTTGATATATATATATATGGCTGCGACTACGTCACCGTTTCCAGAATAATAAAAAACGAACAATTGGAAAAAATAAAAGCCTAGGATTAGTCGTTTCGTGAAGTTCAAATCATTCTTCTCCAATGGCAGTGCGCATGAAATGAAAGCATCACTACTAGGCAATAATCTATTGGTCTAAAAGAATGGGTCAATTTTAAGTATAGTCAAATGATATGAATGGAATCCTAGCTTCAGCAATATATGCAATGGTAAGTCAATGATCACATACATTGCATATTTGAAGAAATTGAAGTCAAAAAGTGGTTGAAAAATTTAGTTACAAAGGAAAAGTAGTTTTCATTTGTTAACAAACTGATAATAACTTGTCAAACCGCATCTTAGGTTTAATGCGAAAAGATATATATGATTGTAATATATAATTTATAAAAAATCAAATTAAATCTTTTGTAGTTGTGGTTGTAATATATAATATATAATTTATAATTTATAAAGAAGAAAATAGAAGAAAGAAATATGATAAATATAAGGAGTGAGGTGATAAAAGAAAGAAATAGAACAAAATGTAAGATGAATATAAAAATTAAAACGTGAAAAAAAAAAGAATTAAACGGTTAAATATACATATTATGCGCTTCCTAAGTGTAAATATTATATCCTCTAAAAAAAAGTGTAAATAATATATCAATACACGGTTAAGGTGCATCTTGCAATCTTTAGGATATGTATGCATGTTCCAATTGTCAACACCTGTAACCAGATAAGTAATGTCTGTGGAATTTCTAAGAGAGTCAACCTGAGAAAGTCACGAAAAATAACCAGTAGCCTAAAATTGAAGAAAGTCAATAATTTGTACTTTATAGATATCAAAAGATTAATTTGGAGCATATAGACTTGGGTTCAGGATTCAATGGGTGTGGATAAATTTTCTTAAATACAAATTATTTACTCTTTATCATATGTGATCATTGAACACGTAGATCAATTAACACATGATTTTAGTTTCACGAGTAATATTTAATTTGAACCCTAAATATTTAGATGTTTTATATACTTCATGAAGAACTTCATAATAATCATATTCAGTTTAAATATAATCGTCTCTCATAAAAAAAATATTTTTAGTATGTTTCAAAATATAACTTAGAAACGCGCTTTATTAGTCGAACTTTGGGTTCTTTGACCGTTTATTTATTTATTTATTTTCCAAGTTTTGAATCTTTGACATATATACTCTATGGAATGTTAAATTTGAACATACAAGAGTGTTAGGTTGTTGCGCACAATGATACATAATCAAGTCTTGGTTTACATCTAGCTATTCTTCCTAACCACTATCGATCTTATCATTATTTCTTTTCTAGCTATGACGTCATTCTTTCATAGCTCCATGAAGCAATGATGAGGAAATCCTTTTCTTTTGCCATTGTCAACTGATTCCGTACATGCAGGCATGGTATATAGTAGTATATTTCTTATTTAGATAATCTAATAACAATATTTTTCCACTATTTTGACATTCGATCGACATCAACATATATCTCAGAATCGTGATAAGCAGCCATTCTTGGTGGCCAGACAACGACATAAAAATAATTGAAACTTGAAAGTACATAAATAAATGTAAAATAAACCGTTTGACAGTTACTAACTAGGCTTTGCTATTCAGAAAAAAAAAAAAAAAAAAGCTGCTAATTCGTAGGAATATACTTCTAATAATTTAGTTTGATCATATATTTGAATATTAGAGGGTCTTTAGCGTATTCACCGAAAACATAGGAGGGTCTTTAGCGTATATTAAATGAGATAAAGATAGTACACACAAAAAAGAAGAAGATAAAGTTGACTTCACGATGACAAATGATGCGATGGTGAAGAGACAGAGGGAAGTGTAGCTGTGTACGTGAGTATAAAAATTAAAGTGTGAAGAAACCAGGATTATATTAAAAAATTCTATAAATGAAGCTTATGTAACACACATATGACATATCCAACGAATTAATGGGAGAGGTTTTGAAGTCAACATTTTCTCGTTCCCATCTGTGCATGAAGTGACTTCAATTTTGTGGATAAGTTACATGCTGTGCTAATTTTATAGATTAAAAGCTAATGACCTGTTTACATCGAGAAAATATTTTTCTTCATTTTTAATCTTTAATCATAAAAATGTTGCATTTATTTTATTTTGCTTTTAAAAAATTTATATAAGAAATAGTGAAAATGATTTTTTTTTATTGTTTTTAGTATTTTTTTTATACAAACTTTTGAAAAAAATATAAAATAAAAATAATGTGATAATTTTATAATTAAAAGTTAAAAAAAATTCTCAAACTAAACAATCCTTAATTACCTTTATGAGTTATTGAGGTTCTTTTCCTATTTTACTTTTTACATGATTCTTTGTAGGATTTTAGTTCAAAAGTACTATCAAAAGTTCAACTGCTTAGAAATGATACGATAATTGCAGTAAAAAAAATAAAAATGATACGGTAATTACCGCCTCCAATTTATTAGATCATATGTCAATCTCAATCCAAAAATAGCGTCACCTGGACAACTTTTTCCGATTTTTTTTTATGTGTACTTTTTTCGATTAATTACATAGGCGTTGGATTCAATGATATTCTAATATAGAATAAGTTACTATTACATTTGAGAATAATGGAATTAATAGCAAAACAGGAGATAGCTGAATTGATTAAATCATTCTACTTTTGATATTAAAGTGTTCTTACCATTTTTAAGACACTTGTTCTTTCATCTAGAATGAAATGAATCAATGTTGCAGACAAAAATGATAGGAATAGAATGCTTTTGATAGGCAGCTTGGAAATTATATGTGAGATCTATGTAAAGATTTTGTAAATCTCACATATGCAATAATGCTATATGAATCTACTCCAAATCCATTTGAAATGTTTATGTTTTCAGATTTTTAACAACATTCCTATGATTTACAAGTTTTATTGTGGTATTAGTAATAAAAACATTGTGTGTGTGTGTGTGTATATATATATATATATATATATATATATATGAGTAAATTATATAGATCCTCCTTAAGTTTGCTCTTATTACACCTAGCACTCCTCTATTTTTTTATATTACTTTGAGCATCCCTAAGGGAGGGTAAGTGTAATATTTTTAAAACCTGAGAGGAGAGGTCAGGATAATGATTTATGCCTCTGAGAGGAGGTCGGTGTAACGAAAGTCCAAAAATTAAGGGATTTTCTGTAGGATTCAAAACTGGAGGGGTGCCGGATGTAATAAAGGCAAATCTCAGGGGGTGTCCGTGTAATTTACTATATATATATATATATCTTGAGACTTAATAAAATTACCCTAGATATATCCTTATTTTTTACATCATTTTGACATCATTGGATTTATATATAATTACATAAAAAAAGTGTATATTGACAAGAAGGAAAGGATATATTCTTCCTTTTTACATTATTTTGACATCTTTGGATTTATATAATTACATTAAAAACAAAAAAATGTCTATATTATGTAATTTGGGGCGGGGATTGTCTATGTTAGATGGTATTTTGTATTCTGTTATGATGGTATGGTCACTACTTGTGGTTATGTTTTCTTTTATTAATAATATGTTTTGCATTTAAAAAAAACAATAAATAAATAAATAAATTAGAAGAGTTATGTTCCTCTCAAAGTGCTTGCATTATCTTGGACGATTATCTATCCTGAATAGAGTGCCAACTCAAGTTAATGTGTGTAAAAGAAAAATATTGTCTCAAGTGCAAGGTATATCTTGCGTGTTTTGCTTCTTCTGAGCAAGATAAAGTCTTCACCTATTTTTATCTTGTCCAGTAACAAATCAGATTTGGAATGTAGTCTATGCATGACTTGGTTATTTTGAGATTTTGTCCAATGATATTTCTGCTCTTTATTATGTTTAGCTTAACTCTATCTTAAGAAGGAAAATTTATGTTATGTTTGATATCTTATTTGGCACACTATAATATGATCTACTTAAATTATGTGTAATAATATTATGTTTCAATGTGTTCCTTTAACTTCAATACTACTCTAGACTTGATTAAGGTTAAATCATGAAGATAGTTTAAGGTCAAGATGGGCACTGTTCAACTTTTTTTTTAATTGGTGTATTGACTTTATAGTTAGTTCCTCTTTATCTCTCTAATTACTTTTTGTTTATGGGTTGGAGTATCCCATGTAATTTTTTTTTTAATAATACCCTGCTTACAAAAGAAAAACAAGATGGATATACAATGTTATATTGTTGCATAAATTAAGAGGATCAAGTAAAATTTCTGAGTGTAACTATAATTTGCCTTAATAATAACAAAGGTAAATGGCAATATGGCACTGTTTGGTCTCATGCACTCACAGATATTTTTTGGTGGCTTTTCATGGCCAGGGCTTGTTTCGGCTTTAGACCATGGGCTTGTGACACGCTTTTACTATGATAGACATTTGATGGTTTAAATTAAATCTATGCTTCTCTTGTACGGGTCGAAAATTGAAAAACGATAAAAAAAAAAAAAAAGATGCATATGTGATGGTCTAATAAATCCATATTTTATATCTAAACTAAGGACAGCAAATGGGTCCCAAAAGAAAGATCACAGCTGTATGATTGGCTAAATCACTCAAGATGTTGGTCCCATCTCAGTAATCTTCACTAGACAAGGTCATCAAATGGGACCAAGAAAGATGAAAAAAATGGCATGATTGGCTAAATCACCCAAGTAAGTCCATCCCATCTCATATATATTCACTAGACAATTTTGGTGTGGCTTTTTGGCATGAGAGTATTTGTTGTCAGCAAGTTAAACGTGAAACGGCCTAATTTGAAGTGAATGAAATGCAGTATTATGTTGAGCTCCTATAAAAGTTGATGAAATGGAAATTCCATGCAATTCATGTTTTAGTCAATTCTATTGAACAATATCAATTTCAATTTATATGCATGGGAAGTTGAATTCACTGCCCATTAAAAAAACAGTATTTCTAATTGGAGGAGACAATTGATGCCAGATTTACTGAGTATCCACAAAAGTTACTCATAATATGTGAAAAGTTTTTAGATTTTGACTTCTTTAAAATATAGGATATATATATTTTAGAAGACAAAATATGGAGTAATAACTATTTATTTGAAAATTAATAGTTGAAATTTTAATAACTTCATAATTTATTTACGTGTACATGTATTTCAATCAACAATTATTACTAAACTTTAACTTTCTAACATGTATTCTGCACATTAAAAGAGTTAAATCTAGAATTTTTACTTATCAAATGAGTCTAGAAAAATTATATATAAATGTATGAGTATGAGTGCAATATTATTATTTTTTTATTCTGTGGAAATGACTACAATATTAATTTTTGTTTAAGAGTAAATATTTCACAGCTATAACATGGTAATCAAAATAGGTTTTAATATAAATTTTTTTCTTAGAAGTAAATGTGAACCCAAATAATCTAATACTCTAGTCAAATTTTATCTATTATTATCCTTGCTTTTATTTGTCTTGAGAGATACATGTGAAACACGTGCAAAGCTGTAGCTTTTCATTTTTTTTCCCAAGCAAATAAACTGCAATGGTTTTAATTGTAACCAAGTTAATAACCTTTAATTTTGTTTACATATATATGTTTTGACTTATTAGATTGAAAGACATCAATCCAATGTGTTATGCCCATCATGTATATGTTAAATATGTGTAGTGTGCAGATCATGGTTGCTATATATAGCCTCTGATTGACTGGGCAGTTTAATTAAAGACTTATTAAACAAAAATTTATTATGTAAGTATTTATCTATAAATTGTTTTTATAATTAAATAAAAATTAAATTAAATTATTATATATAAGTTGTAAGTTGTTTTTATAAATTATCTCTAAAAGCTTATTAACATAAAGTGAAAACAACAATTATAAACATATCATAAGTTTTCTTAAACACTGTTACATGTATTTATGTCATAAAATAATCTAAATAAATTATAAATAAACTCTTTCAAGTATACTAATAATGTTGTAGATTACAATTGTCACAAACAAATGTACTATGCTATAGCAGTATACCTTAAAAGTAAAAAAAAAATAAAAATAAAAAAAAAACAAAGAAACTACATAGGTTGCTAAAGACAATATTAGGATTAGTTTAGGAGTTACGTGATTGAAAGATTCAAAGAACTTAGTGGGTATTCGGATTTAAATATTTTCAAAAATTATTTTAACAATTAATTATAAATATAATCGATTATATGAAATAAGTTTTGTGTTTGAATGTTAAGTGAGAAGTGACTTTAAAATAACTTATTTGATTTAAATTACTTTTTTTTTATGAAAATTCCATTTCATATAAATTACTTAAAAAAATCAATTTTATAGTAAATTTACAAAAAAAAAAAAAAAATGAAGTACGTATTTGTTTAATTATGAAGTATTTACAAAAGAAGCTAGATCACGTGTTCACGTGTTTTGGTAACCAATTATGAAGTTGTTATCAAAAGTTTGTGGGGTTTATAGTTGCAAGCATGCATTACATCATTGTCTTGAAAGATTGATTGGTCAAAATCACATTAAATTTGGGTTAGACTCACAATTTGCAATTCCACTGACACAGCTGTTACATGATCCTGTTTGCTTAATTAAGGGTTTTTGAACTTATATGGGAGGCTTTATTATTCTAATTTAAATTTCATATAAAAAATTGATAAATTATGTTTACAAAGTATTTTTAATTTAAATTATAATGCTATAGAAACATGCAATGCCTCTTGTGGCAACGATGGAGTCGTTGCTGAACAACCATAAAAAGTTCATCAAACTCCTAAGTCTACTGTTGTTCAAGTTGTTCAATTCTCTTATATAGAACGTGGAATCTATAGTCTAAGCCTTAAACTTCTCTTGGAATTAAGGGTGGGAAAATAATCTATTTGTCTACGATCCATTTCCGTCCATCTATGTAAAATTCAATTCAATCTATCTTATTATTGTTTTTATTTTTTTAAAAAAAAACTTGAATCAAATTAGATAAATTATATAATTAAATAGAGGAATAACAATTCATCTTATCTTATTTGCAAATTCAATGAACTATGTAATTAACACTTTATTTGTCAAAATCAATCCAGACACTGCTGTGGACGTGCTGGCAGTTTGGGGGTGCGAGAAACAAGCTTCAGAGGTGTACATGGAATTGTTCCCCCACGCTTGCTTTAGAGGTTGCAGGGAATGACCTGTGTAATTTAGTGTAGTTTGTTTTCCGTTTGTTTTTATTCCTACACTACCAAAAAAAAAAAAAATCATAATTTTTTCACATTTTTTTTATAAAAATTATTAAATAGTTTTAGAACAGATTCTTATATATTAATTTTATGATTTATTCGAAATAGTTTAAATTTAAAAAATATCTACTTGTTTTTAAAAATTATCTTTAAAAAATAAAATAATCAGTTTTTTAAAGTGAATTGAACTAAATAAAAAACAATTATAAAAATGATTTAATTTATAAAAATAATTTTATGGATAAAAGAGAGAGTATTTTGAAATAATAATAAAAATGTTTATTTTTTAAAATAATTTCTATAGATGGCATTCTTGAAACATGAATCAAAGAGTCTGACATATGTGCGGGTTAATAGACGAGTAAACTTGTAAGGTGCAAGGAAGTTGATCAATGAAATTCTCTCGTGGGTTGCACTGTCGACCGACCCTGATCTTCTGGCTATCCATCCATAATAAAATATTAATGGATGGATTGGATAAATAATTTTTATCCATTAATATATTAAGTTTTATTATAGATGTATTGAATTTTTTAAATTAATTTTTAATGGATCATAAATCTATAAATAAATGGATAGATTTTTATTTTTAATATTATTAATTTTCAACATAGATAAGTTAGTTACATATGTTATCAATCATGACCACATCAACATTTTCTTTTTAGGGTAAAATATGTTTTTATTCCATGTACTTTTGATAAAAATTAGTATTAGTCCCTATATTTTAACTTTGATCAATTTGGTTCCTGAACTTTAAAAAATAATTATTTTCATCCTTTATCACAAATGGTTTTCACCATGAGGAGGGATGAAAATCATTGCTTTTTGTAAAGTTCAGGAATAAAAAAAAAAAAGAATCAAATTGATCAAAGTTGAAGTTTAGGGACTAAAACTAAGTTTCAACAAAAATATAGAGACTAAAAACATATTTGACTTTTTTTTTATTTTAATTTTGGATGACAAACCAACATTGAGTTAAAATTGCTCAATTTTAAAAACGTTGAAGACCAATATGTAATTAAATTTTTATAAGAATCAAAGTTACGCATTCGTGAAACTAAAGACTAAAAATAAATATAAGCCAAAAATATATTAAAAGAGCTTTATCTTATTAAATGACTCCATTCAACTCAACTTAAATTAGTCATGTGATTAATCAACTGATAAAAAAATTAATCATTAATCAAGTAACTAAGTTCACTTAACTCATATTTGAGTCTAATTAATTAGGAATGAAAAAAATGACACTTAAAAGAATTTTACTCCCTTAAATGATTTACCCATCTCGCATGATATAATTATTTTTAGCAGGACTTGATGTTTGCTTAATAATTTTTTTTTTCTTCTTTCTGATGGGCAATAGTACATGGCTTTTTGCTTGCAATCTGATTTCGGAATAAATAATCATGAATTGTTTTCTCATTTATAAATTTGAACCTTTTCTTCTTTATGCCAGTTCAAAACACGCCCTGCATTCTACTTCTAAATAAGTTTATTTGGTTGCATGTCCTCAAATGAAATACGTAGATCACAAAAAAGTTAGTTTGAGTAATTTTCTGTATAACCACTTTTAGAAATAGAAAATAAAAAATAAAAATAAAATAATTTTTTTCATAAGTTAAAATTATCTTATTCATAAATTAATTTGTAGAAGCTCTTTTATATTAATTTTTTAAAATATAAAAATTAATTTATGCATAAGCTAAGAAGAAGTTTGTTTTATTTTTTTTCTCGTATTTTCTTCTCCTAAAAATGTTTATGGAGAAATAAATATTAAATAATAGGATGAGTAAAAAACAAGAAACAAAGAAAATATTAGTAGTGGGTCCTTATATTAATCATGAGAGTCTCTCTTATGTCTTTCTCTTTGATAAATTTGTATTATATAAATACATAATTAAATTATTTATTCGAACACGTCTTAAATAACATAGCTAAATTGAATGTTCTTCTTCTAAAATTTGATTTATGAACCTCATTTATCGAGTATGCTGTATGCAGGTTTCGTCGCATGATGGCTTCTAATTGAATGCTAGCAAACATATTTTTCAACACACTATTTACAAGTCTCGATTAAATTTACCTCCAACTTCTATTATGCATGGACTTAAATTTGTAAAATGGGTTATTACATTTATTTCAGGCTCAAATGAATTGGGTCAGCCCAACTTGCAAAGTCCAAGCCTTTTTTGTTTTTGTAAAAGAGAACAACGTAATATGTATAATATAACGTGATGTTTACTTGCAATTCTGTTTTCTATTTTTATTTTCTGTTTTCAGTTTTTAATTACAAAACTGTCATCTTATTTTCATTTTTTTCTGTTTTCTAAGATTTGTACAGGAAACAGAGAAAATAAAAAAAAGTTATTTTCAGTGTTTCCTGTACAAATCTTAGAAAACAGAAAACAAAATGAAAATAAAGTGACAGTTTTGTAATTAAAAACTGAAAACAGAAAATGAAAACAGAATCGTAAGTAAACGCTTCCTAAGTTTCTTTTATATTAGGCTTAAACTATTGAACAGTTATATATGTCTCTATTATTAATCAAGCCGTCTTAGCTCAGTGGTAGAGCGCGTGGCTTTTAACCACGTGGTCGTGGGTTCGATCCCCACAGACGGCGTTATTTTGTTTATTCGATCATGTCACCTTATTTTAACCGTATTTTATTAATTAAAACTATTAAAATAACCACGCGTTTTTTGTTTATGATCGAATCCCCAGTAAATATTACACGCAGCACCAAAATAACTGAAAATTCTACTAAATCAGTGCAATCAATTTAAGAACATATACACATTAAATATAAAAGTAAGTAATTTAATTAGCTTTAATCTACAATGTGGAAATGGGTTGTCCACCAATTTAATTAGTTTTACTCTTTCAATTATATAATAATAGAAATTGAAATTATCCTAATCTAATAGTTATATGAGTATTCAGAAAAAAAAAGTTATATAATGTTTTAATAAAAATATAAGGTTAATTATAACTTCTTTTTATTTAATTATACCCATGTTTTGCTAATGAAGCCATATAATGCATGCAAATGAAGATTTAGTGCATAGGTGTCGAGTGCAAGGCCATTAAAACACTTTGACAATAGTATATGAATTATTTGATTATAAAAATTTGACAAATAATTCTGTAGCTTAAAAAATTAAAAATTAATATGACAATTGATAATTTATATTACATTAAGTGTCTAAATATTTTAATTTAGGTCCCAAAAATTTTCACAACTCTAATTTAGTATTGGAAGTACTCTCACTCTTTAATGTGACTATATCTCCTACTCCTACTATATTCATTTTCCAAGCGATACATTGCTTAATTATTATTCAAACATTTACTTATTTTAATTAATTAATTTTTAAGTAATTTTTTTAATTTTTATTCAATTTCACATAAAAAATAACAAAATTATTCAAATTAAAAGGATAAAATTATAATTATAATAGTAAAAAATTAATAGTATAACTACATTTTTAACAACTAAACCATGCTTAAATTTATTTATTTAGCATTTGAAAGTTCCACTCAAAAAATTATTTAAAAAATGTTTCGACTATAATTGTTTCAAAACTTATATACATGCTAACTAATTCCAACACTTAGTAGGTATCTGTCTATCAGATTAGAACACATAATATTATATAAATAGAAAATGATCCGTGCGTTGAATAACCTGTGTAGTGTTAGTAATTTTCATGCAATCCATGTTTTCATCAATTGCATTAGAAATATTTTATTAAAATTTTAGATGTTTATTCATTTTCATGGTGGATTGTGATCATCATCCTGGTCTTCTCATCTCATGCATGTGATACACGGACAAAAGAAGCAAAATAAAGAAGTTTCAACACCCTTTAGATGAAACGAGTCAAATGATCTAAGAATACTTTTTGTTTCAAAAATTAGTTCAGTAAAACAGATTCATATAAAACTTTGTATTACTTGTTCTTGTGTTAAATATGGCCGGTGCCAAAATTTCGATTTATCACATTATAATATGGTATAGCTTATGTTTTTTTTTTTTTTTTTATGTTTTTAGTTTTATAAATATGTTTCCTTGTTACCAAATTTATTCCTCTATTTTTAAAATACCTATTATTTGAGGGAATGAATTTGCTCCATTTTAGTTAGCATTTTAGAAAATGAAAAAAAAAAATTCTTTTCATTTTTATGTTTATCTCTTGATATATATTTTCACTAAATAGAATGAGAGTGAACATTAATAACGTCATGTTAAGGGAAAACTAATTACCGAAAAAAAATTTGAGGGAAAACTCAATTCAAAGTTAACTTATAAGTTGAGAAAAGCTAGTACTATATGATTGTATCAGCATTAAATATAATCCAAATTAAATGCATTGTAATTAACCCATCAAATAGTTTCAGGGTGAATTTTTGTTTTTGACAGATTCAGCGTGAATCTTAAGCAAAAATTAAAAAGTTTCTGGGTGAATGCAAATTACTTTGAGTATTTCGATAAAGAAATCTAGTTAAATGCACTTATATGTTTTGGTTTTGCTAACGAGTAAGGGTATTGGTGAAAATTATTTAATATACTTTAAATATTTTTATATGTTTATATTCAATATTCTTTTTATTAAATATTTCAAACATTTTTAACCTATAATTTAAAGACATGTTAGCATTCTCTTTATTTTTTTACAATCAAAGTTTCTTAGTCCCGTATAATATATTACATTGAATTGAATAATCCATGTTTTAAAAGAGAAAAAAAAGTAAAAAAGTAAAGACACATAAAAATAAAGCACTCGCTATAATTTTTTTTTGTCCTGAATCAGAGACCACGGATGTCCTTCAATCCACTGAATCAGAGACTAATCCCGCTCATGATGCGTGACTGTCGCTGACCACTCGCTATAAATTAATAACTTAAAATAATCCATGCCAATTCTATTTTTAGTGGGTTTTAAGCATAAAAGTTAGTTTACAAATTAATTTAAATACAACTTTCCTAACAAATTTCAACAATTACGTTTACTTTGTAACTAAAATATTAAATTAAATTCAAATAAAATTATTAATTCATTTTTTTAACAACAAATGTTGGTCCAGTTAGTAAGAATTGGATTCATATCCCACAAGGACGAGGGTTCAAATTCCACTGTCAATGTGAGGACCTTGTTAGTAGGCGATCTGTAAGTATGTTTGTAAGTGCTCAGTGAGCCTTGAAGCATGCGTAAGTACCTCTATAAGTATACGTGGAGTTTATTTGAGGTATTTAAAACTTTTAAAATTGTTGTTAGTTCAAGTGGAATTGTACTTGTGCTCCGTAAGTAGGGTTTTAAATTTGAATATTTTAGATGAAAGAAATGTGATTGGGAGGAGAGATTAATTAAATGTGGTCAGTCAGGTTTTTAAATGATAAATATTTTACACCAATGTCATGGTGATAAAAAAAAACTTTTAAACCTTATTTGACCCTAAGTCAAACGTATGCGGGGTTGGTTATTTTTTTCGAAACCAGCACGTGAAGTTACTATGTTCTCTATTGTGTTAAACTCATGTTTTTTGAGATGAAAAATAGGTTCGCCGTAGTATGAATTCGAACTAGGCTCAAATTTTGAATCCTTTGTGCCTGGCCTGGAAATTCAGTCCAAGTCAAAGAGTTGAATTCAATAGGCCCAAGAATAGTAATATAAGGTCCATAATACAAATACGGCTCCAATTCTAATGGAACATTACACAACGGGGGACATGCGTCAAATTTTATAGGTGTAATCCTTAGAAATACACAATTCTTGTCAGTTGTCAACGATAGTTTTTGTAAATGATTAACAGAAGTCTGTAGTGTTGTGAATTATAAACAAGTGTGAAATGTGAAATTTTATGTGTATCTAGCTTGCATACTAATAAAACACGATTTTCTTTTCATTTTTTACAATTGTATGGTAAGGATATCTCCAACTCGACTTTTGCCTTGACCCACATCAGATTGATGATATATACAACGGAATTAATGTTGACCTCCGATTTAAATCCGAATACTCAGTACAAAGAAACAATTTTGCCTCGTTAACCACTAGGCTAATCGTCTAGTTGTATAAACAAAATTTAATCCTTATTGTTGTTAATCATTACCCTTATGACAAGAATATATAAGAAATCATTTTTTTTTATTTATATAAAATATAATAGAATATATTAATCAAATAAATCTTACACATTTTACGATTAAAAAGATTCAGTTTTCACTCTTTAATCATTGCTTTTATTAAAGTAATGATTAACAAAACTGATTAAAAAAAATGATTCATCTATTAATTCCAATAATTCAAAGAGGCAAACGTTTTTTTTTTTTATCGACAAATGTTAGTTGTTAGTTTATTAATTTTTTTATTAGCAGGGAATTTCAAATCTGCAACCTTTCCTCCCTTACCTTCTCCTTTCATCATCAAGTCAACCTTATAACTCCTTCAAAGAGGCAAACATGTTAGTATTTAATTTCTTACTCATTAATTGCTTTAGTATTTTATATATCACACATATAAAAAGTCCATATAAATTAAGTCTTTTAAAATGTGAATTGTACTTCAGACGATTTGATTTGCCACCTCTAATTAAAACCATCTTTTTTTGAATAGAAATTTAAAACCTTCTTAAGTCATAAACATAATGATAAAATATTATAATTATATATATATATATATATATATATATATATATATTAATATGTTTATTAAAAATAACATTATTTATTAACAATTCACACTTAAAACCATTAATAAAGGTGTACTTTTTTTTTATAAGAAAATAAAAATACTTACATTAATGGTTTTTTTGAGTGGACCACTAATAAAGGTCATCTCTCTTTGGTAATTATATATTGAGGAATGCTATTTGGCATGAACAGAGGTTTTTATTTTTACGAAAGCAAGTACCAAAAACACAAATTATTAGTGCTAATCCAACATATAAACAGGTTCATCGCTTTGGATTAATCAAGGGCAGCTCCTCTCATAGTAATCAGGTAGCCATGCATGGCCACCTCAAACAAAATAAAAATATTATTAAATTATATTATATGCATTTTTTTTAATAAAACACTATATTTTTAATTTTAGTTTTTTTAAAAAAAAATCTAATAACTTTTCTTGTAAATTTTTAATATTTTACGTTTTTCTTTATATTTGCCTCTCAATTTTTTCTGTGACCCCTTGAAAGAAAAAAGGACTAGCTCCATCCATGTTCAGAAATTCGAATGAGAATTCTCATGCATTGTCAGGCAGTGTACTTTGTAACACATTTTAAGGGTACTAGGGCCAATGTTTTAAGAACTGGACCGGTCATCGAATCGGCCGAGGTACTGAATTAATGGGTCATTGGTCGGATCGGTGGGTCACTGGTCGGACCGGTTTGACTTGATATATATTAAAAAAATAAAAAAATATAATATAGCTAACATAATTTAATCATTTAACACTTCAAATTTTAAATTATTGTCATTATAAAACACCTAATATTCCAAATAAGAAATAATAACCAATAGTTATGACAATACAAGTCCATAAATAAGTTTCATACACAAACAAAATAAATAAAAATTAAAACATGTAGTTTCAGCACTTTTTTTTCAAAAAAAATAAATTACACCACAACCCGATTCAATCAAAGACCTGTTGAGTCACTGATTTTTTCAAAAATCGGCCGATTCAACCCGGGTCGTACCGGATCAGATACATTTCCGATCCTTTCATCAAACCGAAATTAACGATTAAGTCATCAGGTTCCGATTGAACCGGCCGGTCCGATTCTTGAAACACTGACTAGGGCAATAACGAGTACCTCATTGACACATGAATTTTAAAATTTTAGAACACATCAATCCTATAAGAATAATATGAGAAATGTGAAACATCAAACAGTAAAAGGGAAACCTTGTTGGTACAAGCCGAAATCCCGTTTTATTGGATCGTTCTACTTGACATGTTACATTTCAATACATTTTCTTTTTGCTGACCAAAAAAAATTGTATGGTACTACTTAGATAATGCATTTGTTATTGATGCTGGTCCACATCTGTAGTAGACAATGTGCTATAATGTTTGTATAGCCACAATGTTACGAACATTGTGCACGAAAACAAAACATGCTGAAAATCTTGCTGAGAAAAAACCATGCATGCAAAAAATTAAGCTCGCTCACAAGACTATGAATCCTTAAATACGAACAACCCTTTGTCCAAATTCAATGCAAAAACTGAAACACAATTGCATAAATAGGTCAACAACTTAGGGTGTTGACTGAAGACAAAAAAGGCACGTTTATCATACTCGTGAGTCGTGAAACGATCCTGCATGTAAATAACATAACATAACGAAAGTTTGACACCCAAGTGGTACAAAATAAAACCCTATTCGTCGCCCTAACAATGAGGCTCCCAAAACTGTGTGCTTGCATTTTATATTTTAGTTTCATGAAACTTATTTATCCACAAATTATAATTTCAACTAAGAAAGGCTTTAAAATTTATAAATCTAATATTTCAAATTATATATTTAAAACTTCAAAAAGATTAATCTGATATAAAAAAAATGTATGACACATTAGGCTCCATAAATTGAATCCTATATATATATATATATATATATATATATATATATATATATATATATATATATATATTACATCCATTGGGTATAAATATTTTCCGACTCAAATAATTAAATTGGACATCAGTCAAAATAATTCTAATAAAATTTAGTATCTAATAGAATTCAATCCTATTGTCTGGTCAATACAAATCGTACGTAGTAGTTTTATGGCTCGTTGTTTTTATGATAAATATTGTGTAGGTGTAAACTTCTATCACGCAAATTGCAAAACACGTTATTTTTAATTTAATTGAATGATCATCCCTTAAAATTTCACCATTGGTTATATCCCGAACCAAACATATACCTAACACTAAACATAACGTGAAGATAGAGCTTAGAATGCCATATATCACATTGATACGTAGTGGGATTGGGACAAAACAGAGAGTAGGGGCGGTGCGTTAATTTCAGCCGCAACAATGTCGTTTTAGCAAAAGAAATGTGTACGTGGTCGGTGGTGTTCTATAAGCAAAACATAATTTAGTTCTAAAGTATTGATCACAGTGTTCATATTCATTTTTTTTTATTGGCAAATGTTAGTTGTTGTTAACTGGGTGATTCGAACCCATGATCTCTCCTCCCTTCCTTTCTCCCTTCACCATCAAGTCAATCTTATAACTCCCTTAGTGTTCATATTCGTGTTCAATTATTGACAACAAAATCTCACCCATTTTCAATCACGATATTTAATTAGTTAATTTTCTTCTCTCTAGGAAAAGGCTCGATATATAGTCTAGCAGCTATACAATTAATGAAGTTATCATGATGAACAATAATATAAGGCACTAATGATTTGGACGGAAAAATAGTTTAGACTTATAAAATGGTTGTCTAATATTTAAGTGGTGACAATTGTAAAGTACAAGTCTAAGCAACCCTTTCCTGAATTTTGCAACATTTTGTAAGAAAATAAAGCGAGGATTACATGATACATTGATACTGACAGTGAAAGCGTTGAAAGAGTCTATTAGTTGACGCAGTTTTTTTTTGTCATACACGAGTTTTCTCCTTTTACTCTTTGAATGTAAAACTAAGGCACATGAAGCATAGAGAAAAGAGGTTTTTTGTTATTGTTTTATTTTATACCTTTTGAATGTAAGATTATTTCTTCCTTGATATATGAATCTGGATTTATAAACACCTTTTGCAAATACCCAATTTACTTTTCTCATTTCTTTTTTCTCTCTTCCTTTCACGTTATATCACAAAGCATGTCAATCACTTAAAACATCTCTAACAGTGTACTCTTCATTTATGTTATTAACTCACTTATAATAAATTTCACTTTAATAATGAAATTTTAGATTGTAACAACTTTTTATTTCAAATAAAATTATTTTAAAATTTTAAATACGTCTCACACCTTAATTATCTCTCTTCTTTTACTACTCTTTTCTTTCCTATCTCTATGTATGTTTAGTAAAAAAGTAGATGAAAGTAAGAAAGAAAGAAACATGATGTATGAAAATAAATGAGAATTAGAATGAATTTTAGAAGTGTTTGATTTTAAGAAGAATAGAGAAAAAAAAAAAGAAAAATAGATAAATAAAGAAATTGATGTTTTTTTTTCTAAAACAACCGATTGTCAAAATTGATAATCGATTTTTTCAATGTGTAAAATCAGTGACAATACATCGTTGTTGTCAGATAATTGATTTAGGATTTTTTCACCCTATAAAGAGAAATAATCACAGTTAAACTCCTTCCTATCCAAAAAAATAAAAATAAAAACACATAACATCCACAACTTTTTCATTATTTCAATTTTTCCTCCCTCCCTTCCCTCCACCATCCATTTCCACGGTACAGCGTAAATGTCAAGACTAAAGGTGTTTATCAATCTCATGTAACATGGCTGATGAAATATGGACAGAATGTTATTCATGGTTAAACATCCAAACTGTACTACGAGTGGAAGTAAGCAACAATTTCGAACAACATTACCTTTTGAATGGGAATGCAAAGTCAAATAGGAGGTGAAAATATGTATGGATGGCGGTTGTGTGGGTCCTCTGAAATTCTAGGAAAAAAAATATTTTTCAGGGAATTTCTTTTGATAAAGATTCTGTTATGAATGATATAAAATTTCACAGCTCGTCCTGGTTGAAGAGCTTTGAAGACAGGTTCTTTTACACATTCGCACAGTAGGAGTCTAGTGTTGGTGCATGCATAACTGGCAGAGGATGAAGACCGGAGTTTAAAACAATAAGAAAGTTTGGGAGGATAATGTCATACTTTGAGTTTGATAGGCGTGGAAACATAAAGCAGTGGGTCCTTGCTCTGGAAGGGATACATGGAAGTGTGGGAGATTTAAATGACAAGTATTAAATGCTAGTGGGGCACAGGTTCAAAATTAAATTGCTTGCACGTGTTTTGTAATGCTTATAGATAGTGCAGCAGGGGAATCATTAATGTCGTAGTGGTGGTTACAATATATTTAAGTGTTAATCTCTTAAATATAAACTAACCATTACTTGCAGATTGGATGATGAGATACTTTTTGTAAAAGTTGGATATCTCTTATACCCATATATAATACATTTTGATTTTGCTGATAAAAAAAAAATTGTTTGACATAGAGTTTGTCTCGTTCTTTTATTCAAGCATGCTATATATGCAAAAAAAAAAAGAAAAAAAAAAGGCATGAAAGCATTACAAATCATCTTGGCTCTTTTCTTTTGGTGAGAAGACGAATAAAGGTATGAAGTGAAAGTTAACCGCAAACATGAATCACGCCATGCCACCTTTTGTACATCAATTTCGTGCAAAGTTGTTTGTACTTTGTACTACTCCTCGTTACTTTATCCTTTTTTATTTCTATTCCATAATAAATGTTGGCGATGTCTACCGTGATCCAGTAAATCAAGTGGTCTTTCATGGACCATTTTTTTGAAACGTTAGATTTATCTGGTGCCCACAATAATCCCATACACCTCATACACTGGATTATGCTTCTTTCCCCTAATCTTGTTCCCTCGAAGTTCCTTCACCGCCTCCACCACCAGCCGCCGCGGACCACCGCCTCCACCACCAGTCGCAGCGGACCATCGCCTTCACCACCATGACGTCGACGGCTCACTGTCGTCGAGCAACGAAGGCGACATCGCATACGAGCTTCACCGTGACTTCTTGCTGCAACGTCGTCTACGTGAATCGCCGGTTCTCTCTTCTCAAAACTCACAGATCTGAGATCCTTCGAGAGCCACGCCGCCATCCTACGCCGCAACTCACACGCATCGACATCATCACCGCTCATCGCCTTCCATGACGTTGTGCACAGGCAGATCTTGTTCTCTCTTTGCGTTTGTATTTGTTAAATAATAATTTCCCTTGTACTGTCTTTGATTGTTGCATGCTTCTTGATCTCACCACCGTGGTGGTGGTATAAGTTCTTTGAAGCTTGTTAAAATCATTGAAGGGAACAACGAGATCTATTGTTCTGGTAGATTTTGATTTCAGATCTCGTCACAGAAGTGCGCCCGACAAAGTCCACAGTATTTCCGTTTTGGGTGGACCAGACGGCTGGGGTAGCGGCGCGCTCGACGGTAGCGTCGTTTCCAGCATGCCAGACGTCGGGGTAGCGGTGGTGAAGGAAGGAGAGGAACGAAGTTGGGAAAGGAAGAGTTGATGGAGAAATAATCTAATGTAAATGGGCTTACGGTATAACGGTGGTCATGCTATTAATCCAATGACAAATAAAAATGATCCATGAAAGACCACTTCAATTACTAGACCACGGTAGACATCGCCATATGAGTAAGTTACTTAAATTGTTAGATAAAGAATAAGAGTAAAATTGAAAAAAAAAACAATATAAAAAAATTGACAAAAAATAATTAATATCATTTTAAACTTTGAGAACGACAAATAAATAAAAACAATAAATTTTAGTATATATTAATCAATTTCCTTATATACTTGATCTGTTGGCTATTTATTGCTAGGTTGTTTGTTTTTTTTATAACTCCAATAATCTATTGTTAAAGCTTTTATATATATAAAAAAATAATTATGCCTAAAGTATATATTTTTATTGAAAAGAGTTAAGTGTAGTTGCAAAATATTAATTAACTATTTAAATGAGACATATATATATATATATATATATATATATATATATATATATTAAAAAAACTATTTTTTAATTTTTAAATTAACTTATATTTTGAAACAAAACATGCATGATTCTTAATGTGAACAATAGTCGTTAAGAGAAAGATATATAGTCATGAAAATTGAAAATAAAAATTACTATCTATATACATATATATTAATCACAAAACCAACAAGTCGTTGGTCCGAGTGGTACTAGGCTCGGTCATCTTAAGTAAGGTTTCGAGTTTGAATGAAAAAAACGTGATTAGGAAGGGAGACTCCACTAAATGTGGCCAGTTAGGTTTCCAGGCGAAGATTAGTCACCAGCGAAGCTGGTGGATACTCCGCACCAATGTCATGGGTACCAAAAAACATATATTAATCACAAATATTTTGGAAATATCTTCAAGTGTCTCGTTGGTATATTTAGTGACACGTATATTTAGTGGTAGATAATAAGATATTTCTAGCTGCAGGAACCACAAAATAGGAGTGCACCAACTCCAGAATGAGATCCAGGATCGTATCAAAATAGTTCACGGCACCCACTGAGCCTTTGTTCAAATGTGTCTTTATCAGTGAGTCCGAGGTAGGGAGACTAATGCTTTGTTTGGTGCTGAACTCCATTTGTTTTTTGGACAATTAGTCTTAGAAACATGACTTTTAATTCCACTTATGAACAAGGTTAATTACAAGCGTGAATATGATCTTTTTTATTCAACTCTCAGTTGGAGATATTAAGTTGAGCTTGATTAAACACTCAGTTAAAAATAACAACTCTCGATTCTGATGCAGAGTTAAACTGTTTCAGTTAGAAACCAAGCATCCACTCTAGAAAGGTAGCACTTGTTAACAACACAACAGTTATTATATCATCAACAGCTAGGTCTTTTGCTAATAGTTCTCATATTATTCATTCAGCTTAATTCAAGCATATGCACAATTAAGCACTTGTATATATACTAGAATATATAACGAGCTAGTCATTGAAAAAATTGCAAAATAATCCAATAAGCACAGCTAACCTAGAGTAGCTATACATTCCAACGCAACAAAAAGCTTAATAAGACATTAATTAAGTGGGAAAAATGCTTCAATATCTTCAATTACGGGCATCATGATCGATCTATCTCGCAATAGAAAAAAGAAAATAATTCATTTGGTGAGCGCCAAATTAATCTGCACGCAAAAACCCTTAAACAAAGCTCGCTTATTTACAATGTTATTAGCAAAAGCAATTACACTTGTATAGGACTGTTTTAAGAAACAGCAAGCTATTTCAACTTAAAAATGGGATAGGATTTTCATCAGCTCAACATATCATTCAGCCATATAGGCATAGATTTTTTTTTTTAATATATAAACAAAACATTTTATTAATAGACAGCCATATAGGCATAGCTAACTATATAAATTGCCTATTTGTAGTAAACATTACAAAATCACTACATCATAAAATAAGTATGATCCAACCATCTGAACACATCTCAATTGGGGTATTTAACAGGTACTCAATTGATGCTGAACTCACGTGGAAGTAGTGTGGTCTATTTGTAACCATGTTAGGGTATTTTAATTGGAAGGGAAAATTTCAGTTTTTATGTTAAGTGAAGCAGGGAAGTACTAGGCTCACTTAATGTGAAGGAAATAGATAGCAGAACTTGTATACTCTTGTCTCCATTAAGGTGCTTGGATGAGCATATCTTGTGCCTCATTTAACTGCATCTTTATTCAATAAAATTATTTGCTTATAAAAAAAAAAAATCCAACCATCTGAGCACATCTCAGTTTGAGGCATATATTTTCATTGCTTACGACTCTGTATTTGCTTATCAAAATCAGATTCTAAAGAAATAATTAATCAAATGATGAACGGACCAATGTGTTAATTATACACCTGAGTAATAATGTATATGGGTTGATTAGTATGTAGTTGTTCTTTTTTTCTTGCTAAGGGGCTCTTCTTATAATCGTGTTTGCACTCTATTTGTATTATGCAACGTTCATATTGCGATAGCTAGCTTAGCTTACTGCATGCGTCAAAATTTGTTTGTCGCTGGGCTTCTCTAAATTTTACTAAGATCAAGCTAGCATACACTAACTTTTAAATAAAAGAAACTTGTTCTAATTCATCAAAATAAGAATAAAATATAGGTTGATATTTTCGTGAAATATAATATAGAAATATCCTTTAAGATATTTCTCCAACCGTTTTTTTTTTTTTTTCTATTATTAAAAGATAAAATTACAAAATCTCACTCTCCCGCAAATCTAACTTCATTGAATCACAAGGATCACACTTCTTATAATAAGGAGCACAACCTCAGCTACAATCAACACATTTTCTGTTACTTTTTCACACTAGGATATTTCTTTTGTTTACTTAGTCATGGTTGTACGTAGTATGTATGGATATATTTAGTATGATATGTTTCATCATTTGTAGGTAGAAGAATTGACAACTCCAATGAACTGATTGAAGAGGGTGCATGAAGGGGTACTCTTTCTTTCTCTTCTTTTATGAAGGTTGATTGGAGTACCCCTTTTACTCCTAGTTAATAAACTTTCATATTTGGCTGACCAAAACTTAAGCATATATGTAATGTCTTTTATATGCACCTCTGTGCTTACCAAGAGGTCCATTATTTGGATATAGATTTTCATGATAAAAACCTCCCTCAGTAAGATGAAGGACTACGCCACTACGGTGTGAACGACAAGCAATTAAGTGATTTTAATTAATTACCCGAGTGAGGAACAAGATATTAGTAGAAAAAGGACGCATTTCAACTTCCGATAAGCCCATCACATGTTGGTACATGGTACTATACGCACGGTGTGATAGGATTTTGTTAGAAATACGTGTGTAGTTTCGCGTCCAAAGAAACCAAAACGTGAATAATTAAAGTGAAAATTAGAAACTATATAAGCTTTGGTGTTAACGCCCTATTTAGTGCAACTGATTTTGAAGATAAATAAGATTAAAATTTGCAAGTCTCTTTGTACCATTTCTTACATATTTTTCATTTATCTCTCTATCTCTCTCCTCATCTCTTCTCTTCAACCAAATACCTTTCATTTCTACTTTATTTCTTACCAATATATTTTTACTCATTTATTTTATTTTTGTCTACTTTATTTCTCTTCTTTCTACCAATTAGGTCATAAATGTGAGAGTACATGATTTTGGAAGAAACCTCGGGATTCAATGCACGAAATTAAACGATCGATCATACAAATTTAATGTGAATGTAAAAATATAAAAATTAAAGACGATAATCAAACTTGTAAACATTATTTCGTTCCAAGTTAAATTTCCAACCTCAAGTCTGTGGTGAGGTAGGTATGGTGACTTTTTTTTTTCATGTTACAGCTGCAGCCTGCAAGCACTTAGATTAAACAAACAAAACCTATTGATAATAATAATAATAATAATAATAATAATAATAATAATAATAATTATTATTATTATTATTATTATTATTATTATGAGTAGTAAACTCGTTGAACGAAGCGCGCGTTTAATCCATAGTAGACTAAATCAGATACCCTATCTGCGACCTAATCTCATATCTTTATACAGTCTAGCTAGGGAGGGCCCTTAATTAATGTCGCGATGGAATTCATCCACAAGTTAGTAGAGTCTTCTTGTTGATAAATCAATAATTGAAATTCTCATCAAGAAGTGCCAAGTTCGCGACTATGGATATTTTTGAGGGATGGACATCCACTGGTTATTACGAACATATATATACTATTGATCAATATTTTAAAAGAACCAATTAATATCTAAAAATCTTTTGATCTTGAATAGTCAACATTTTCTCTAGCCTCTCGCTGTTTTTTTTTTTTTTTTTTGGGTGAATAACCTCTCTCTGGTTTAGTTATTCATTACATTTACATCTAAGGGTTTACTGTGGTTGACCAATTTGTTTGCGATTAGTCAATTAATTGTAAGATTAATAATTATTTATAGACTTGATTAAATTTTTTTTTATAGATTAGCCAATTGTCATTAAGAATGGCCAATGTTACAAGAAATTGATCCGAAAACATTATTGATGGAGTAACATTCACCAATCATTGTGAATAATTAGATGCAATCAACGGCAATGATTTGATTATAAAGAGGCCGGAGAGAAGATCCATTAATTCTATTTCAAGCTCATAAAATTCCGACAACAATAAAAAAAAGCAAACATTACTCCATCAGTCAATAGTCACCGACAAAGAACAAGGCATGATAGTATGAGATCCTGATCAGTCAGTTGACGGCGTTAATTATAGCGCGTATGTGTTGCATTGATTCTTGTTAATTTTCTCCCCGTTAGTGCGCTAACAATAGTCATCGTATATTGACAGCGACACTCCAGAAAGGCAACATAATAGTCGCTGAAAATTTTGACCTTTCTGGCACGAGAGCACAAACCAATACCATACCATAGAAAGTAGTATACACTACATCTACAAGTTTGTGTCTATATTATAATTTGTACGGGTAATGTTTGCCTTGACAAAAATGTATGATAAGGTAAAAGTATAGTTTTGTATTCGTAAAAATAAAACTATATTTTTCTTGTAAGAGTAGAAATAAAGTTTATTTTATTTTATTTATTATCTTCAGTATATTTTTATAATAATTTTAATTATTGAAAGGAAACTTATACAAATTTACATGGAACTTTAGTTCTCATATGTATTTAATGAATATTTGCAAAATTGATTTTTAACAAGATTTATTTTAAAAATTAATTTTAGTGTAAATTAATTTTGAAATCAAGTGATTTTATATTTAATTTTTTTAATCTAAAAGTAAGTTAATAAAAAAAACTTGATCTTAAATGTTTTATCCAACATAAAAATTATTTAAATTCACTTTAACTGAATAATTTTAAATTCAAAATCCATTCCGTAACAAAAACTAAACATATATATATTTACATAAAATTATGTTAATTGGTATTTCAATGTGATATTAAATAATCTAATGTGAATCTTAACATGTAGTATCGATTTTTACATCACTTTAATTTACTATTTAAGATAACAAAATAAAAATTATATATTTCAATTCATACTCTTTTTTTTTAATCTTTTATTTCTCACACTAAAAGGTGTGATGCAGAAATATCATAACATAACGTTGCCAACCGTATACATGTCCTTGTCAATCTTTCTTCTCTGTCCTCTTCAATCTACAATGAACACTTTTATTGCCACTTATAAAACCCCCTTCCTTCCTAATATGTGTTCCACCGAAGTAGGACATTCTCCCTTCTCATTCTCTCGCTCCCTCTTTCAGTCTCATTTTCTAAACCCACACTACAACAAATGAGGCTTACAATAAAAACACCACACCCACTACCTTCACCCCAATCCAACACCCTCCTCAAACCGATATGCATAATAACCACAACCCAAACATCAAAACCAACCTACAAAAACCTACACCTCTCTAATGATAATACACGACAAGCCGCATTACATTTAGAGAAAATGATAAACTTGCAAGACAACCACAATAATAACAATTTTCCGTCCATGCAATCATCAAAACTTGGGAAAAGGTGGAAGGAGTACCATGGCATGAGCAATTGGGACGGTTTGCTAGACCCATTAGATGACAATTTACGTGCTGAAATCCTAAGGTACGGTCATTTCGTGGAAACTTCGTACAAATCCTTCGAGTTTGACCCTTCCTCTCCCAACTATGCAAACTCCAGGTTCCCCAAAAAAGCGCTTTTAGAACGGTGTGGTTTACCTAACACGGGCTACAAGGTAACCAAATACCTACGTGCAACCTCGGGGATTCAGCTTCCTAGTTGGGTGGACAAGGCACCAACGTGGGTAGCAAAACAATCGAGCTATGTTGGGTACGTTGCGGTGTGTCATGACAAGGAAGTGATCAAAAGGCTTGGTCGGCGCGATGTTGTTGTGGCATATAGAGGAACCACCACATGCTTGGAATGGTTGGAGAATTTTCGTGCATCTCTCACCAACCTCCCTATTCCATGCAGTCCAAAAAGGGCCTTTGAAAAAAATGGGGTCATGGACGGAAGTGGGGCCATGGTGGAAAGAGGGTTCTTGAGTCTCTACACCTCGTCACTTCCTGCAAAAACTATGTCATCTTTACAGGAAATGGTGAGGCGAGAGATCTCAAGGATCCTCCAAACCTACCGCGGGGAGCAAGTGAGCCTGACCGTCACCGGTCATAGTCTGGGGGCGGCATTGGCCACGCTGACCGCGTATGACCTCAAAACTGTCTTCCCCAAACTGCCGGTGACGGTCATCTCTTTTGGCGGGCCCCGCGTTGGGGACCGGAGATTCCGGCGGCAGCTTGAGAGGCAGGGGACTAAGGTTTTGCGCATAGTGAACTCGGAGGATGTCATCACCAAGGTTCCGGGGTTTGTGTTTGATGATGACGTGGCCAGAGGTGGTGGGGTCCACGTGGCGGGGTTCCCGAGCTGGATACAGAAGAGGGTGGAGGAGGCACAGTTGGTGTACGCGGAGGTTGGGAGGGAACTGCGGTTATGTAGCAGGGATTCTCCGTACCTAGGAAACACGAATGTTGCCACGTGTCACGAGCTGAACACTTATCTGCACCTCGTTGATGGCTTTGTCAGCTCCACATGTCCCTTCAGAGCCTCCGCAAAGAGGTTCCTCCGGCGATGACAGCCACCGCAGAGTGGTGTGTATTTCTAACCCAAACCATTAACAGAAGGTTCCTCCGGCGATGACGGCCACCGCAGAGTGGTATATTCTAACCCAAACCATTAACAGAAAAGAGAAGTGTGAATGGGTAAATGTAATTATTAGCTGTAGTAGTGTAAATTGTAGCACAACCATCGTGGTAATCTTGACCAAGATTGGAGACGAGTCGTAATTGTGGTTAGTGATGGAGTTAATATATTTAGCAAAATACTCATCATGTATCCAATTTGTTTTTTTCCATCTCATCTTTTTTTTTTTTCTGAATATTTTTTTCATCTCATTTTCTACCTCATTTTCTTTCGTTCTTTCTTTTTCATTATATCACTTATTATAGTATTTTTCTTTTTTTCTCTCTTTTTTTTTTCTTCTTTCATTTTTTCATCCCAATAAACCCTAAAATAGAGTGGACAAACATCATTTCTTATATATACAATTAACTTCTCTTCCATCTTAATTTTACCTTTTTTTTTTAAAAAAAATCTCTTCATTTATATATTTGTCCCTTGTAGCAGTTTCTTTTCCTTTCATTACTTTGTGAGTCCTTTATTAACTCCTCTCTTTTTTCTTTCTTTTTTATTACCTTACATCACCAATTGTGTTTTTCTTTACCATTCAGAAATAACAAAAACAAACATGTATTAATGATTCATATTTACGTTCTTCTTATCTCTATTTAGGTGTTTTCACCAATATTGTTAAATTGAAGATTCTATCTATGATTAAGAAGGAGATCAAATCTCATAACTCGAGGATTATAACTTAAATCATAAGATTCTATATTCTTATCAAAATACTTACATAAAACAATATAGATAAAGAAATAACTTCTAAATACAACATCAAAGAAACTTAAATTGAAAATTCATAATCATGATAATATTTCTTTAATAAAAAAATTAGGTGAGTTAAATATTGAGACTTACCAGGACATGTCTCAAGAATCATTGAGCGTTTACAGAGAAGTACTTACAGATTACCCATCAACAATGTTTTTACATCAGCAACAAAAATCAAACATACGTCCTTGTAGAATATGAGTTTGTTCTTTACCAATTGGATCAATTTTTGTTGGCTAATCATAATAACATATTATAAGTAACAAAATAATTATAATATATTATTATAATTATAAATAAATAACATAAGAGAGAAACACTTAAATCATTTGAAAAGGAATAATTAACAGAAGAGATAAACTCTTAGACCAATTTGAAATAGAATAATTCTTTTTTTTTTTACTGCAAAAACAGAATAATTCTATAAATATTATAATTAACAAAGACATAGAAGCATTTAGGCCCAACAAAAAAATTTATTTTAAAAGTTACGATCCGGATCTTTGAGGGAACAGAACAAACAACTCTTTCAATAAAAAAAAAAAAAAGGAATAACAAACGATATAGAAGAGAGAAACGAGAGAAGTTTACTTGCAAATCAGAGAAGAGAGCAAACTTGGGAAAGAAAAGTAGAAACTCGGTTAACAAAACATAGGCGCGACTGGCAATGGTTCAGAGCGACGGTGGTGCTGCAACGTTAACATCTATCTATCGGTTGTCAAATGGAGGAAGAAAAAAAATTTAATTAGGGTTTTCGAAACTGTTTCAAAAAGGCCGCTGACATGACTCGCAGGGATCAACGATCTCACAATTGCACGTGGTAGATGGTGATCCCACTCCAGCATTGATCTAGTATAGTGAGGGTTTGTTTGACTTTAGAAAAAAAAAATTCTCTATAAATTATAGTAGTAATTAACTTATTTATAAGTTAATTTATAGAAGTTATTTTGTGTTAACTTTTTTAAAAGTTGATTTTTAACCTATGTATAAATTAATTTTATATTATGAAAAAAATATTTTTTTATATGAAAAAAAATATTCTATGAGGTGGCTGGTGATTTTAACACCAATGATCTCGAGATGGCAAAGAAATCCGTACCCGTGGATACCCGCTCGGACCTGTCCCGACTTTGACGGGGAATAACTGAGTTGACCGGGTACGAGTACGGGTATGGGTAATACACGAGTTTTTTATTCGGGTTCGGGGACGGAGATGGGTAACCATCCTCTCCCGTACCCGTACCTGTCCCTGACCCTATGCATGAACTTTTGTACCATGCGTGAACTTTTGTACTGCACTTTTCGTATTTTATTTGAATTTTTCTTAAAAAAAATACTATAAATTGATCAATATATCAGTGGACCGAGGATGGGGACGGGACGGGGATACCCGACCCTGAACGGGGACGGGAAAGGGAAACATCAAACCCGTACCCGTCCCGCCCCGCCTCGTTGCCATCTCTACAATGATCTGCACTCCTTAAATGTGAAAAAAAAATCCTCATTTTTTTTCTTTTTATTTGTATTCCTTCCGTCCATATAAAAAATAAATTCCTCATTTTTTTATTTCTATTCCTTCCGTCCATATAAATATAGTAGAAATACAGGAGGTGTAGCCTAGCTACGTCAATATATAAAGAGGTGGAGCATAGGATTTCCTTAGACCTGGGCAGTCTCGGCCTTGTGTTGCATGTCATGCGGGTACTCAGTACTGACAATGTCCCATGGCTGCTGTCACAAAGATGACCGAATAAAATTCTAAAAATTAAAATTAATTTTTATATAATAAACACTTAAATATATTTTTAATTTCTATAAAATTAGTTAATTTCGATTTTAGTTTTTGTAAAAAAAAAATTCTTTGATTTTCATTATGTCAAGAAAAAGTTAAAATCTTGATTTTGATTTTTATTATTTTGTAACACTTGTTAACTACTTATGTGTATAATGGAAGGATAAGTTATCATCTAAGGTAACACCTGTTAGTGTCTGTGGTATAATGTCAGCATGTGATGTCTTCAAAAATTTTCTTAGATTTCTAAAATACATGTTATTTATTTACTTTAAAATGAAATAAAAAAAAGTGATTTAGATTTTAAAAGGATAAAAATCAAAGAAAAATATTTTATAAAGAACAAAATCACGATTTGCTTATTTTTATAGGGATTAAAATAATAGTTTTAAATTTTAGAGGGATGAAAAATAAAAAAATACGAATCAAAATTAAAACTCGTTTATTTTATAAGAAATAAAAATATATTTAAGCTTATATTAAATAGTAAAATAAAGCATAACTACAAAAGTTTGAAGCCTTTTGTAAGGCTTGTAATTGAGAATCTTGGTAGTAGGCGTTATGTCCATCTCAACTCTCAAGCCTAGCCCCTAGGTATCTAAGGATGCCATCCAGGTCAAATGGGTGCATGCATGCGCACTAATAAAAGATTGAGAAATAAAAAGAAAAAAATAACGAAAAAAGTGATAAATGCAGTAAGTAATATAATTAAAGAGAAAGAAAAAAGAAAGATAGAAAAAAGAAAAAAATAAAAATGATAAATATAATAAGTTATATAATGAAAAGAAGAAAAAATAGAATTAATTAAAATGAGATAAAAAAAATCTTTATAAATAGAAAAATGATTGGTAAACACTTCAGAATAATAATATAATCTTTTGCCTTTTTTTTAAAAAAAAAAAACTTCAATCCTATTTGACATTAAAAAAGAAAGAAAGAAAGAATATTAAATAAGTGTTTGTAAAGTGTCCACATATGAAAAAATATTATACGGTTCTAAACTATTGTTGTTGGTCGGATCTTCTTCTGCTACTGGTTTCATCGTTTGGGAGTCTTGTCCCATGCAGCTCAATGTCCAGTTGTGTTCAGATTCCGTAGGAACTCTGTACAGTAGAACTTAGTTCTTCTGTTTTTTTTTTGTTGGTTTCTTTTACCAGTCATAAAAAAAAACCTATTATGGTTGGAATTATAATCTCTACATGATACTGATTTAATTTTTCTTATAAATTAAAAATCTAGTTATATGTTGTATAAAAATTAGTTAAAAAATAGATATATAGCCGTCTAACATTGTGTAATAATGTCTCGTTCATATAATTCTTATAAATAACCGTTGTATCTCGAACGCTATATTGGAAAGTTTAATTCAGTTAGTTAGTTGAATAATATATATAAATTGTTATAAATTTACGCATCAAAAAAATTGTTATAAACTTGATATCCCATGTTGGATTCCATTCTTATAAATAAAAAAAATTAAAAATCCAACGCTATAATACAATAGCTACACATCCTGACACCCCTAAGCTAAAGGCACCTGTTGTGGTACGAGTGACGTTAAAAAGGTTAAGGTTGTTTGGGTCCTAGACCCAGTCTTTCTTTTTTTAGGTTGATTAAATTTTTAGTTCTTAAATTTTTTTTAAAATTTAATTTTTAATTTCTGAAATCTTATTAATGTACAATTAAAAATTAGATTTTTAAAATATTTAAATATTTTTTTAGTCCTTGTAATTTAGTGTTTTTTTATTTTTTGTCTTTGTAAAAAAAAAAATAGTTTGAGTCATTGCAAATTATGTTTGTTTTGTTTTTCATCCTTATAGCAGTTTAGATAGCGCTTTGAACAGTGAAATAAGCACTATCTAAATTACTTTAAGGACGAAAAACAAAACAAACATAATTTACAAGGACTAAAACAAAAAAAAATTGCAAGGATAAAAAGCAAAATAACACTAAATTGCAAGGATTAAAAAGATATTTAAGTATTTTTAAAAAGTTTAGGGACTAAAAACCAAATTTTTAAAAAGTTTAGGGACTTTGACCAGTCAAAATTTTGTCCAGGGACTAAAAATCGAATTTTTAAAAAGTTTAGAAACCTTGACCAATCAAATTAAAATTTAAGGACTAAAAATCAAATTTTGAAAAAATTTAGGAACTAAAAACTTAGTTAACCTTCTTTTTTTGATAAGTTGTTTGGGTCCTAGTCTATGGTATGGTATTCACATAATCACATATATCTAGATGCGATGGCATGGTATATGGAAAAAAAAATGAAAAATCTATTTTATCAATTTTCCAGTGTATTATCTAATTAATTTAGTTTAAATTTAAATACGACTTAAGTAAAAGTTTTTAGGTTAAGTTAATTTTAATTCTTTCATTTTTGTTTTTAGAAAATCATAAATAAGTATTCAGAAAAAAAAAACATCATAAATAAGTCTTCAAACACTTAATTCAAAATATTAAGTACATTATTTCTTTTTGATAAGCAAAAGTTTATTGATGAGAAGGTATACCAACATAGCACAACCAACATGTTGTTCCAAGTGGTGTTGGTCTCAATCTCCTTAAGAAATGTCTTAGATTTGAGTTTTGTGGATAAAAAAAAAGTGATTGGAAAGGAAGATTCTATTAAGTAACCAATCAGGTTTTCCGACGGAGATTTGCATGACATGAATTCGTACTTATATAGCATTTTTTTTTTAAATACATTGAAGGAGCTGTTTTTTTTTTTTTTTTGAAGAATGGATTGTATTTGTTACTTATGTATATGATGTGGGCAGATGATTTCATAAGTAAATGCTGAGATGGAAAGAACATATTTGCTTCTTGCTAGTTCAAATTAAAAAAGTTAGAATTCTAGGTTACATCCGTCTTTGTTCGTTGCATGAGTCCATTGTCGTCCCGCTTTTTTATAATAAGTGTGTTCATGAAGAAAGATAGGTCGGTTATTTCTCTTCACAAATCACATGGCATGTCACTGTTAATTATAAATATTAGGAGAAAAAAACTCTATATAACTATTGTGACACACGTTCAAAATAGTATAAATGAAATGTCTTACGGTCAATATACTGATCAATAAACAATACATTCCCTCAAACATCATGTTAAAACTAAAGTAATTCATTCAGGTACACAGGAGAAAAAGAAAATGATATACTTGAAAAAAGTCGCTTCGATATTAAGTGTAGTTTAACAATTTCGTAACCGACTCATTTAAAATTTATTTTTTAGAAAGGTAAGGTGTAAAATATGCAGCAACTTTAGGGAACGCGTTGAGAAAATATTAATTAAACTACTAAAGAATAATATTCAAAATAAATAAATAATAATTAACGTTAAGATAGTTATTTTAAAAATAAACGAAGAGTAATTTACATAAAAATAAATGTAATTTACTCTTTTATAATTAAAAATGTATATAAGAAGAATACAATGGTATTAAAAATTTAGAAGCAAATTAAGTTTTGTCAATATGATACACGTTTTCAGGCGACCAGAGGGTGAGTCTGTATGGTGGCAAGAACGCGATGGTAGCTGGTGCGGGTCCGTAGAATTGTGTTTGTTTGAAGATGGAACAAAGCGACGGGGTTTGAATCTTTTGAATCTTTTTTGTTGAATTTTCTGAACTTGTTTTGAACTCTTTGACTACTTTTTTTTTTTAATCTTTTTTAGACTTTAAAGGATGATTTGCATTGTTTAATTATTTATTTTATATATGATTTGGGGACTCTAGGTATGACAGATTTGTTATTGTCCTCAAGTTTTAGACTTCTCTAACTCTTTGCTGAAAATTACAGCACTAGTCGTCTTAGGTAGTGTTATTAGACTCGGACATATCATCGATTCGGTCGGGGTATTAGGTCACTGAGTTACGGGTCAACTCAGTGAGTCACCAGTTGACCCGCATGACTCGGTCTATATTAAAAAAATTCTAAATAATTTCACAACTTGGAAACTTGTATACTTTTTTTGTGTGCAGAAAATATAACTTGTAAACTTATACACTAAAAGATTTAAAGTTTAATAAAATTCAACATATTTAGAAGCATAGTTATGAACTTATATAAAAAATTTAAGCATTTTTTCAGAATTCAATATACATAACCTTAAGTTATAATTTAAAATATATTATTATTATCTATTTATCAAAATTATTATTGATATACACTGATAGACATAATATAATATATAATATAATATATATATAAACCTATTTTATTTAGACAGTACAAATTTTCCATTCATCCCATTATTGCTCTGATAAAGAATAATCATTTTTCAAACTAGTAAGTATATTTGATGAAATAAGATAAATACAAGTTTACTCGTAGATAACAATATAAGCCAAGGAGGAAAGATCCTTTGTAGGCGGCAAGGCCTTCCTAGTTCTCTTTGATCAGAGATTTAGGGATAATAATTCACAAGCAATTATAGGAATGATAGAGGTTGACCTCAACCAAACTGTCTCCTTAATTTATATTGCTCCCAATTATACCATGAATTTGGTAGACTTTGTACAAAACATAAACCTAGAAGTACAAACTATAGGTTTTGGCTCAATGATAACACTCATATTGATGCTTATAACATCCCTTCAAAAGATGTTTTGATAAATAGAATTCAGAAAGCAAAGTGGTTTTCCATTCATCCCATTATTGCTCTGATAAAGAATAATCATTTTTCAAACTAGTAAGTATATTGGATGAAATAAGATAAATACAAGTTTACTCGTAGATAACAATATAAGCCAAGGAGGAAAAGCCAAATTGAAAGTGATAGTGGCTTTATCATTTCAAATCCTAACATGCGGTTATGCTTGGTAAAAAAAGTAAGCAAATCTATAAGTAACATAAGTGTAAGATATAAATTGAATTTTCTTATATGAGTGTTATTGTTCTCCTGTAAAAAAAAAAAAAAAACCAAAACTTCATGACCCGCTGAGTCAACTGGGTCGTCGAGTCACCGGTTCAACCTCCAACCTGGCCGAGTCAAATCGGGTCACACCGAGTCAATTGCATAACCGATCCGATTGATGACTCGGACTGGTTAGGTGACCGGTTCCAGGGTCAATGGGTCGACCCGGCCGGTCCGAGCCAGGTCTGATAACTATGGTCTTAGGGATCTCAAGGGATACTAAAGGGTAGGATTTATTTAAGGTATTATAGTATCTTTTTATACTCGCATTTGAAAAAAGTATTCAAATCCAGCTTCATACTTGTCTGAGTATATATCAACTTTAATCCTCATTTTTATACTTGTTGGGTTGGCTACCTAACAACCTATATACCTAAACTCGCATTTGCATTTTTACTCTAGTAGAAATTCAATAAATCAATAAAAAGAATGTTAATAATTTTTTTTTTTGCTATAATTGCATTAAAAAACATTTTTAATTCATCCAAATATCACCATACAACATTCGGAACATAGTTCCAACAAGATGGCCAATGATGCCAAGGACAAGCTGTGCAAGGACAAGGGGTTATGTCATTGCAACACTACAACCATCTCATCTAGAGACATTATACTGAAGTTTTCTGGTGACTTTAGAGGTAGAGTTAGTTTGCAGGGGTAGTAAGGGACTTAAGGTTCAAGACTATGTCTTAATAATAATAAAAATATATTTTATAATTAAATAATTATTAATATATATAGGTGTGAGTAGGGACATAGTGGGTAATATAGTACTCATACTCTCGTCCATCCTCATTAAATTTTGTGGGTATCTCAAAAATAATAAAACAATGATATTTTTCACAGTATATATTACTCCAATTTTATGTTTTAACTTTGTTTCTGTAGTAATTATGGGGAACGAATTCGAAGTGTAAGAATAAACTCTTAACTCTACTTTATCTTTCTCTATCTCTATTTAGATATCTACCTATACCTATCTATGTATATATAAAATTACAGCACATGTGAACGAAACGAGACTTTACATCACTGTACCAATCCTATGAGTTATCTAAACTATCATCTGATAATTTTCTACTAGTGGGGTATTACTTTTTTTTAGAAAGATACAAGTGGGGTACTTAAGATAGCACTCTTTGAAAAAGTGTCATCCTACGCACTCTTACAACAACGCTTTCAAAGCATTATTTTTAAGTCCCATATTTAATATTATGAGAAAATATAGCACTTTTAAGCACTATTAAATATCACACAAAAGGTGCCGGCAATGGATAGGGTACTATAGTATCCCTTTCCATACCCTCACTTTTTTAAGTCCTACTGCGTCAATCTTATGGGTTTAACAAAACAAAATACTGTTTGTTTATATAAGAAATAAATAGTAGTATTTTTTTTTCTAATTATAAAAAATATATAACCATTTTTAAATGTATGAATGGTGAGTTTCTTTTTATATCCTTGATTTGTTGTGAAGTTTATTAATAAGATATCACTCATTTTTCATAAGTGGATGCATTTAATGAGTTATTAACAATATAATTTATTCTTATTGGTTGAAAAAAAATATTTCTTGGACGAGTATTGTCATTATATTTAACCACTACTTAAACCAATTAATTCTATGGGTATTTTTGAAATAAAATTTAAATTTATGATAATATTAATTAAAATTAACCAATTTAATTATTTTTATTAGTCTTGATGAATTAAATAACTAATAATATTTCTTATATATAGGAGAATACCCACCTTGTGTGCGCTTACGGTACCCGACAGAGTTTAGTCATTATTTTCGACGATGAATAATTCATACCAATACCATAATCTGCAAGATACATACATATATATATATATATATATATATATATATATATATATATATATATATATATATATATATATATATATATAACCGGAAGTAATAATAAATAATGGTTTTTTTAAAGGGAGTAACCAATAATGTTGGTGTGCATCATCTTAAACATATGTGAGATGAAAATTAAAACAAATGTACATGAAAATTTAATTCCTATGTTATAAATTTGTAAGTTGTAAATATAAAAGAAATAAAAATTGTAAGTTGTATGGTTTTTCTTATATTAACATCTTGTTTGTTTGGATAAACTCCTCCGTAAGTATTTATAACAAACGGGAAAAAAAAATCTAACTCCTCTTATAAGCTAATAAAATCAACTTATGTATTTTTATAGATATTTTCTCATTTAACTTCACCAAAAGCTAAAGTGAATAAGTTAATTATAGTTTATGTGAGAAGTTCAACTCGTTTTACCTTCTTATTATTTCTTCTCATATAAGTTTTTATTGAAAAGTTTATTCAAATAGAGTCTAAATATTTCATATTTTACTTTTTAGATTCTTTGATTTCTCTCAAATGCTATTGTTTAAATATAGTCAATTTTAATTATGATTTTGATTTTGATTTTAATTTTGAATGCGAGAATTTTGATACATCATATCAAATTAATAAAAACATAGATGCTGTCTTAATTCAAATATTTTATTTCCATAACTTTATCTTCAATTTCAAAAATCTCATCTCTTTAATATTTTCCTGAATAATAAAATAAAAATACCTCTTATATTATCTTTTTTTAAATACATAATTTTATCATTATTCAATAATGGTTATATTTCTATATATCTCTTATATATTTTTATTCTTATTTTTGAACTTTACTTAAATTTAATTAAAAATGTTCGACCAATGTATGGAAAACTTACTAATATTTAAATCATAAAATTTTATGCAGATTTTAAGTGATATACACATAAACACGTGGGTGATTTATATCCTGGCTAATGTAACAGATCACTATACATGGGAGAAAAATACTGTTCAAGAAACTCTTGTTTTTTCCTAGAATATGGTCTTGACATAAATGAAAAACTAATATTTTTATAGAAACAATAAGTTATGCAGAGTGTAAAATAGTTTTACATTATAATCTAATTACAAACTTTTTTATATTATAAATTCTAGTATCAGGTTCAAGACTAAACATTTAAGATATTCGAACCCTTTTATGGATTAGTTATCACATGTTGGTTAAAGTTAAGGAACTAAATTTTAATATACAAAAATCAATTACAAATGTTAACCTTTGAAATTTATTAATTAATTTCAAATTTGAATTAGTTTATTTTATAATTAAAAATGCAGTTTCTTAAAAGAAAGCTTTTAAGAAATTAAATTTTTTGTGTACAAATTAATTTTTCTATTAAGAAAAACATTCTTAAATATGTTGAAAATTCTTCATGTTCATATTATTAATTAATGCCCTCAACTTCAATAAATATATGTTTACTATTTACCAATTAAAAAATTATGCGATATCTATCATGTGTTGTTCATGCTATAAATTATGTCAAATTTGATATCTTTATCTGATACTTATTATGAACAAGATACTTTAATAAAAATAATATCCTTGGTGTATCATAAAAATGAATATATTTACTCTTCCTATTTTTCTATTAAATTACCATGGACATCTTATCTTAATTTTCACCACTAAATATTCTTAAATATTTCTTTAGTATTGTCAACTAATTTTAGGAACCTATTTTTTTTTTTTACTGACAAAGATTGGCTATAGTGGAAGCAATTAGTCTCCACAACGTGATAAATTAAGATTTAAATCTATGCTAAGAAATATATTTATATATAGTGTTTGATCGTGCCTCGTACATGATTAACTTTGAAAAAGTTTACTTGTTGGAAAATTTTTTGCTCCAAACTTCCTTTTATGAAACTACCTTGTGCTGTCTTATCTTAATTGTCACCTCTAAGCTTATAAATAAAAAAAATTTGTCATCTCTAATATTCTTCATTAATTCTTAACCACTGTCAACTCATGCTAAGACATTTTTTGAGTCTAGTTTAGTTTTGTTTTCTTTCTGACTCCAATCAGTGTAGGACATTGTCCTAAATTTTCATCATGTTACCTAACATTGGTCCTTCCAAACCCAGCACATATATGGTCGGTAATGAGCGGTTGAGCATACACTAACGCTATTTTCAAGTCTTTCATATAATTCACTTGTTCATTCTATCTTCTTCTGCAGGACAGCAATGGTCAAATACGACGTGACGACACGGGCCCCATGCACCATTCAATTATGTGATCGATTACGACACTTAATTGTTACTCCCTTGCATTTCTCGTGATCTTTCACCTTTTCAATCATTTTAGAGACATGTAGTGAGCTACAACAAACACCTCAAAATTTTCTTTGTTGAAAATATATTTAATTCAATGAATTAGTAAATTAATATTCGTGTTTTATAGTATGACTATTCAACTTTAGATTGTAAACTGATAAAAAAACAAATTATGTGTTGTTGTAATAATACGAGACATTAAATTCAACCATAAAGTTATCAACATTAATTCACACGTGACATTGTTCCTATCACTTAAAAATACATATTAAATTATGTATTACGGACAAATAATTATATATTTATTAAAATTTTCAATTACTTAAAAATAAATATTAAATATTTTCATATAAGAAATTCTCTTTTTTCAACTCTTTATTTTTGTTCTCTTAACTTTATTACATAAGATAAAAAAATGATTTTAAATTGCTATTATAAATTTTTCAAATAACAATAAGACAAGAGTATGTATGTTGAGCGATAGAAGAGAGCAAGCACAAGCATATTTAAGGGATGCATATATTCCCTTCCCGTACGTACTCTTTAAGGGGTGTGTTGATGATGGATGCATATATTCCCTTCATCACCCTAAATAATCCAAATTGACAAATCTAATAAAAAAAATTCTTTAAACATTTTTGCAAATTATGCAACCAGGAAATCAAACGCTTATAATGGTTACCTAAAATTAAAAAAAAAAAACACTAAAAGAGGAATGAAAAAAATTGAGTGATAATTTTTCATATTAATACTAATAATATTATAGTAATACGTAGGTTTGATTATTTTAAAAAGATATATTGTCTTTCAAATGGTTCAGTACAAATGTAATCCTAATGATTTAAATTATTCTTTATTTCATATTTATAGTAAAAATATAACTTATACATGTATAAAAAAGTAATTTAAGTTTTAATTACTTTATTTGAAAATATAGAAGATTCAATAATAAATAATATAATCCTTTTCAATTTATTAAAAAAATTACTCCCAATACAAGTATTAAATTACAATATTTTTTTGGAAATAGAAATCGGATTGCTCGCGAAATTATAATATGAGATGAGATGTAAATATGTTTATAAAATTCTTTTTTTTTAATTATTTTGATCAACCACTAAAAATAAAAAAATCACAAATTTATAATTTTCATATTAATATTTAATATTATAATACGGTTATATGACCTTATTAGTTGTAAATATCACGTTTCTATTAGATTTAATAATAAATATTTTATTCACAATCTTATTAGTATTTATTAATAAATATTTTATTTTATTAACATGTAATAAATAAATAAAATAAATCTAAATATTCTACTCACGGTTCTATTAGTATTTAATATATAATTGATTAGGTTTATAATAATGGATATAATAGATATTTTTATTCTATAAATGATTCTATTAACATTTTAAAACTATTAAAAAATCAATCAAAATAAATATTTAAATCAATCTTATATAATTGATTTGCACTTTTTTAAATTAAATTTAATTATTTTATATAACTAGAAATAAACAAGAAAATATTTACATTATTATTGTTAACAAATTACCCTATTAACAATAATTTATATAATTATTTATGGTTGCATCTTATCATTATATTTATTATACTACATCAATTAAATATAATTATTGAATATCTAAATAAAAATATAAATTAATTGTTTAATATATACGATAAGTTTTATTTAGACATAATTTAATAGGTATTTTACATTGGGTTGCTTCTAAAACTTCATCATGGATTATCCAAGCAATAATGATCCAAAGCAAGCATGGTGGAAGAGAAGAATGATACTGAAAAGCAAAAGAAATCGATACTTTAGAATGTTATCATGCAACTTATTCATTTCAAAATTTAAATTTAATTCTATTTAAAACAATATAAATATTAATACTCTCCAATTCATAATTTGTCTCGTGCATCATATGGATACCTGCAATAGTTAAACATAGAAAAGTGTATTTTCATACTTTAAAGATATTGTGTACTCTTCTTATCTTATTTTTCTTTTCTTTTTATCGTTATCCATTTTCCCTAACTAGTGAATGGACTTTAGTGGAGGTAATGAAACCTGTGTCACATGCTGCATAATAACCAGCGGACAACCCAATGTACATATACGAACAATTAACAATGGTCCTAAGATCCATTGAGATCTTGAATGATTCCATCAACAAAGCAATAAAAATTTTGCGGTTTTAGGGTTTGGCTAAAGTGGAGTTTGGAATAGGTGAGGCACCGGGGAGAAAGTGTTTCTTATCTGCTGTAGCAGGTTAGTCACCAGTTTTTAACCTGCTGTAGCAGGTTAGCCATCAGGAGAAAAAAAAATAAAAAAAATATTTTTTATTTAAAAAATGAAATTATATAAAATTATTATAATAAAAATTAGAATAAAAATTTTCTCTTTTTTTTAAAAAAGTGGGAACCACCGGTGATACTTGAACAAATTACCTACTATATAAAATTATTATAATAAAAATTAGAATAAAAATTTTCTATTTTTTTTTAAAAAGTGGGAACCACCGGTGGTACTTGAACAAATTACCTACTATAATAGATTGGTTAACCGGAAGAAAAAAATTATTTTTTTATTAAATGAAATTATATAAAAATTATTAAAAAATATTTTTTTTATTTTTTTTCTCCCAATGGAGCATAAGAGAAATAAAAAAAATGATTTTTTTTCTTCCGGTTAACCAACCTATTATAGTAGGTAATTTTTTCAAGCACCACTGGTGATTCTCACTTTTTTAAAAAAAGAGAAAATTTTTATTATAATAATTTTATATAATTTCATTTTTTAAATAATTTTTTTTTCTGATGACTAACCTGCTACAACAAATTAAAAATCAATGACTAACCTACTGCAACAGATAAAAAACACTTTCTTACTAATGCCTCACCTATTCCAAACTCCACTTTATTCAAACCCTTATTGTTAAGGTTTCACAATCATTTATGTCAAACTTGCACTTTAGTTTTTTCTACTGTACAATGCTTGTGATAACTGATAACACAGCTTCAAGTCAATATATATATCCAATCGTACGATAGATAGAATTGGAATCAAGCTACACTAGCCACTCAAGCATCTTAGACAGTAGACAGTGAGACCAATATTTATACAATAAAGGAACTAAGGAAGTGTTTGGTTGACATCCTTTGGGATGTCTACATTTCGAGATAGAAAAATTGATAAATTAATGTAACAAGTAATATAATATAATATAATTAACAAAAACCAAAAGAAAAATAAGAGATGACAATGAAGTGTTTTTATTACGATAAGAGTTAACGTTAACTAAAGAAAACTAATGTCTTTAGCACTCACTATACATTGACTTTAAGACTGATACAAACTTTGTCAATGCTACATGATAGCGTTGGTCACTAGATGATCAGTCCTATATAGCGTGTCGATAAAATCATCAACACTAAAGTGGATGATATATCTATTTTAAAAAAATTGTCAATGTAAATGGCGTTTGCTTTACCAATGTTATATTAATTAAAAAGCATATGCTAGGTTTAGTTGCATGGAGTTAGCGTTGGTCAAGCTAATGTTAACATTAAGTTTTTTAAAGGTTTTTTTATTTGTATAAATCAAAGATAAATATTAGAGATTTACAACAATTCATACACTCTATTAAACCATTCAGTCCCTATAGTTACAAAAACTTTTCCATTACATTCCTATACTAAAAAACATCTCATTTTAGTCTATACATATCATTTTTAATCCCTTTTAGTCCTCGTTGTAGGGACTAAAAGACATTAAAATGATATAGTGCAAGAAATAAAAGTAATAAAAATGATATGTATAAGAACTAAAATGGAAGGCTTTTGTAACTATAATGAATGATTAAACTATTTTTAAAAATTTTATTTTTATTTATTTCTATTATATTACAAAAGCTAGACATAAATTAAAATTATAAAAACATATTAAAGATAGAATATGGAAATGAATAAATAAAAATAATCTACATAATGATACAACTGCCGTTATCCTTATCCTTATGTAATACAATTATTAGTAGACAAGAAAAATATATAAAAGAACAAAAATATCTCTAGTCAGGCCTCATTATCATTAAAGGATCGATTGATCGTCATTATCATCTTAATAGTGCAGATGTTTAGGCATCCTTGCTACTCTTAATATAGGAGTCTGATTGGCGCTCCAGAATGACCGTTAGCTTTTCTTTTTTTTTAATCAGCAAAAGTATATATTTATAGTGGTACTAGGAGTACCGATTCCATATACAAAAGAGCAAATACAAATTAGCACCCCAAGTTAGCTGATATTTATGCCATGATTGTAGGATAAATATAGACTAACCAAGTTACCCCTTACCAAGGCCCCATCTACGTAACATAAAACCAAAAAAAGGAAGAATATGATTCCTTTCCCAGATTGCTCTGTATCACGGATGTGGCTAACGTGAAGTTGCATATGAGTGTCTCGCCGGTGAGAAATTAAAATTTACCTATTATAAAAGGTTAATGGCCGGAACTGTTATTTTATAATAATTTAATAAATTTTTGAAAATTTGTAAAATAGTCCTCCCGAGCTTTCAGCAAATCCCGATTACCACTTTAGCTTAACGCATTTTGGATCTGTGTTCCCTTTCACCACCAAACTGCATTGATTCAACAAAGTCTTCATGGAACTCGATTAAGGAGCTTCTCTCTCGCGATTTAAGGAGTTTTCTCTTTCGTAATTTTAGATCTGTTTCTCTTTCCCATCTCCCCCCTTTTGCGATTTTAGATGTGTTTCTCTTTCTCATCTCCCTTTTACATATTTCAGATCTTCAAAATCCAGATTTACATTTTGGATTTGTTGCATTTGTTTGGTGTCGTCTTCTTTGTTTGTTAAACACACTTTCCATCAATCTATGTCTTCTTTGCAATTGTTTAATCGTAAACCACAAGAGAATGGCTACGGTGGCCCCAGATCTGGAAACGTTAGTTTCAGCTTGCGCCGTGGTTCCTCCCTTTCCCCTTTTCTCCTCTTTTCCTACTCTCTTCTCTATTAAATCTTTGTTTTATTTTGCCGATCTAGGTTTTGTTGTCAGATCCGGATTTTCCACCAAAGAGGCCGTGATCTCTGGCCCTCCGCCGCCGTCGAGTGCAACAACGCCATCGTCGTCGTCCCTCTCCGGCTCTCCCCTCTTCTCCTCCTTTCCCCCTCCCTTCTCTCTCAAATCTTTGTTTTATTTTTTCAAATCTGAGTTTTGTTGTAAGATCTGGATTTTTCGCAAACGGCGCCGTGACCTCTGGCCCTCTGCCACCGTCACATGCGACAACGCCAGTGTAGTACCCAAACATAATGGTTGATGATTTTGTGGAACCAAATGAGAGTGAAACTAGGGAAATCATGTGTTTGAAGTTCCAAATGGCTATAAAATGAAAGACTCATATTTGAAGTTCCAACACACAGAAACTGTTCCCGAAAAATTGAAGAGACTCATGTTTGAACAACTTCATGAGAAGTCTAGGGGTGCAAACAACATCAAAGCATGTAAAAAATTGTGTGCTCTCAGGGGTTGATCGAGTTCTTCACAAATGAAAATGCCGTACCATTAAATGGAGCAAAATTTTGCCTCCTTTACTTTCCGATATTGGCTTAATTTCTCCGAGGCATTGAACCATTTGAGAACATGGAACCATTCATAAGTCTGACCCAAACCCAATCCCAATTGTCTTTTTAAATTTGTAATATATAAAATATAATTGTTTAAATAAAATGGAGCACTAAAGTAGAGTAAGATCAAAGCCTTTGCTTTGACATATTTTATTCAAGATGTAACTGCATTCAGATTGTGCCCAGCTCCAAATAAAATAAGTAGGACTGATTTGCAAATTGAAAAAAGTTATAAATTTATTATAAAATAATCCATCCGGTTACCAACCTTCTATTGCAGGTCACTTTAGTACCGAACCCATCAAGCACCACCCAAAGAACTTCACTTTAGCCAAACCCCTGTATCACATATCACCAACCAATAAGGATAGCCCGAGACTTTAATAATAATTACTAACCAATAACATTCTGCCACTGGATCCCCAAAATTAAGGATTCCTACCTACCCTCATAATGACCATTAACCTGTGCCATAAATACAGTTTCTAGATCCATACCACCTGCGTGTGTTGTAGTCCACGTGAATGAGCTTTAATCTCCACCTAGCCAAAATCGCAGGAAGCCCGCGACACCCAAGACAGATTCACAGAATAAGATACATCCATGCCATTTGGAGACGGTCATCTCCCCAAGATACATTCCCCAGGTGCTACTACCCATTGATTGAAGGCATAAGCAAAGGTATCATCTTTTCCTTTAAGCCATGTCCAAGCTGTGAATGTAATTCGCTGCAAAAGAGTATCTTGATCAAAACAACCCTGTCTGAAAATACAATCATTCTAACTTTCCAAATACACACTACCACAGCTGCCCACACCACCCTCCACCTATCCAATTGTTGTTTAGAATACAAGTATTGTGCATGCTGCCAGAAGTGTATTTCTGGAGATTGTGGTAACACTGTAACCACCTGAATCCATTTATAGAATAGATTCCAGATACCAGAAATTTTGCTGCAAGTAAAGAAACAATGATGAATTGATTCCTCAGCATGCGCACAGAAAGGACAGGTGCCGTCCTGCGGATTTACCAAGATATTTCTATGAATGAGGTTGTCTCTTGTTGGCAAGGCATTTAACATCAGACGCCAAATAAGGAATTTTGCCCTGGGTTGAATTTTAAGCTTCCAGACCTGTTTCATGATAGGCAACTGTTGAGATCCTACCCGAGCCTCATGTAATACTGAATATGCATCCCTCACTGAGTATATCCCTGTTACCTCCTCGCCCCACTGCCAAGCATCACTATAATCTCTTTGTGGCTTTTTGTCCCTCAAATTATCAAGTAATTATATTAAGAGACCAGTTTCCCATTCAAATAATTCCCTCTTCCAGCCAAAATCCCACCACCACACATTATCCCTCCAATACCCCACATTTTGTATAATCTCATTTTTTGTAGAAGAAATGAGATGTAGTCTTGGATATTTTTCAACTAGACATCCATCACCAAGCCAATTATCAAGCCAAAACCGAGCTTGATCTCCCATGCCTATTTTCCACTTAAGCTTGTTATCGAACCATCTAGACTCATCACCACCACCACAAACTAGAATCAAATCCCTCCACCATAGAGAGACTTTGTGGTTCTAATCATTCCTCAAAAGACCCCTCCATCCCTCATACTTTGACTCTAGAACATCCACCCATAGAGCTCCCTTTTGGTTGAACAAAGCCCACCTCCATTTAGCCATCAAAGCCTCATTAAATAATGAGATATGTTTGATGCCTAAACCCCCTTCTTCCTTTGAGCAACAAATTTTATTCCAACTCACCCAACACACCTTTTTTTTATCAACCTCCCCTCCCCTCCAAAGGAAATTTCTTTGTATAGACATAATGGTTTTAGCAACCTCTTAAGGTACCTTGGAAAAGGAAAGATAAAATATTGGTAAAGATGTTAACACGGAATTGATCAAGCACACCCTACCGGCAAAGGACAAAGATTTATGCTTCCATGGGGCCAATTTCTTTTTGAACTTATCTATAATGGGTTTCCAAGTTTCCACCCTTCTCGGATTAGCACCAAGTGGGATACCAAGATAAGTGAAAGGCAAAGACAAAAGACTGTAATTAAGCAAATTTGCAAATCTCATCCCGTCACTTCTATCCACCCCAATCGCACCAAACCCACTTTTGAAGAAATTTACTTTTAGTCCGGAAACTAATTCAAAACACCTCATTATGGTTTTAATAGTGACAACATTACTCAAAGACGCTTCTCCCAAAAAAATTGTGTCATCCGCATATTGCAACAAATTGACCTCTACATGATTCCTACCCACATAACAACTAGAGATTATATTTCTTAAAGATGCTTCCCTCATCATACCACAAAGACCTTCCGCCATAATGATAAAAAGAAAAGGAGCCAAAGGGTCTCCTTGTCTAAGACCCTTTCTCAAAGCAAACTCACTTGATGGACTTCCATTGATCAAGACCGAAACCATAGAAGTGTTCAAGCAACTTTTTATCCAAGAAATCCATTTTTCTTTGAACCCGAGTCTTTGGAACATATAGAAGAGAAAATCCCAACAAACGGAATCATACGCCTTTTCATAGTCTACTTTGAAAATGAGGCATTTTTTTCTTTGACTCTTAGCTTCATCAATTACCTCGTTTGCAACAACAACACTATGTAACAAATTCCTTCCTCCCAAGAATGCACTTTGCCTTCTATCAATAACTTCCTTGAGCACCTTTTTCAATCTATTAGCCAAAAATTTTGCTAGTATTTTGTACATGCACCCCACGAGAGAAATTAGTCTAAAATCCCCCAACTTTTGTGGTTCATCAACCTTTGGTATAAGTGTAATAAAAGATGCATTACATCCCTTTGGAAGCACACCATTTTGATGGAACTCACTTAAGAATCTCTTGACATCATCTTTGAGGAGATGCCAAAATTTCTTAATGAACTTGACATTTAGTCCATCCGGTCCTAGACACTTCAGACCACCGCATTCCCATACCGCTTCTTTTATTTCAACCTCCTCAAAGCACCCCAACAAGATGTTATTATCTAGCTCGGAAATTTGATTGAAAGCTATACCATCAAGCTTTGGTCTATTCCAACTATCTTCACAAAATATTTCCTCAAAAAACCTCCTAGCCTCCTCTTTCACCCTTCTAGGATCATCAACCCACACACCATTAACAACAAGTCCTCTAAGCATGCTTTTCCTTCTCCTCCAATTCATTATATTATGAAATTTTTTTGAATTGCAAGCACCTTCCATATTCCATTTCAATCTTGCTTTTTTGGCATAAAAGGGATTCCCAATGGTTAGACACCCTCCAAAATTTCTCTTGTAATTCCCTTTTCTTTTTTAGCTCCTCCTCATCAAGGATCATATTTTCCCCTTTCTCTTCAATGTCATTCAACTCCTTTTGTATTTCTTTAATCCTTCTATCCAAGTTGCCAAAATAGTCTTTGTTCCATACCTTTAATTCCTTCTTCATCCCTTTTATTTTTTCTTTCAAAACATAAGCACCCCATCCTTGTACATCCATCTTCCTCCAAGCATCCTCCACAAAATTGACAAATCTACCATCTTCAAACCAACAATCCAACACACGGAAAGGTTTTGGTCCCCAATCTATAGATACATTCTTCAAAAGTAAAGGGCAATGATCGAAAATATTTCTCTCCAAAATGAATTGAGAAGACCCCGACCATTTAACAAGCCACTCTCTATTCACCAAAATTCTATCAATCCTACTCATAGCTTTCCCATTTGGACGGAACCAAGTGAATTTTCTTCCAATCATTGAAATGTCTTCCAAACTCATATCTATGATAAATTGGTTGAACTCATTTCTCTCACCTCCCCTTATATGATCCTCCATTTCTCCCCTCCTTTCATGTGGCCTCCTTACGCAATTAAAGTCACCAACAACACTCCACAAATCTGAATTACTGTTGTACCTCATCTGTTTTAACTCTTCCCATACTCTTCTTTTTGATGTCACATCACAAGGTGAGTACACATTAACAATGGTGATAGTGCACTCCCCTTCCTTCCATAACCCTTCCACCAATAGAAATCCGAACCCCACATGTAATTTTGACACAACCATGCTGTCCTTATTCCACACGCAAAGTAAGCCACCAACTGTATTGACGGCTGGACTATCAATCCAAGCAATTTCTATGTCCCCCCATATCGCCCCACACACCTCTAAATCAATATGTTCTCTTTTTGTCTCTTGAATACATAAGAATTGTACTTCCTCCTTGACAACAACCTTCATAATATTCTTCCATTTTATTCGCCCCCCAAGCCCCCTCACATTATATGATAATATCTTCATTGACCAACTTGCTCACCCTCGTGTTGTTGTCCTTCACCAGTTGGCCCTGTATACCTTTTATCTCTGTCTTCCATTGGAACCAATCTGGATATGATTTCTTCATCTTGGCCCCCAAAAGTAACACCTAGTGCTTTCCCAATTTCCCATAATTTATGTGCTTCAGCAGGATCACTCCTCAACCAGAAGATCCTATTACAGTTGTTTATATTACCATCCGACAAAATATTACTAAGGGATTGATTGACCACTCTACCTTCTTTCCAACTATCATAATCGAAGATTGCAGAATTAGGAGAGAGCTGAAGAGTGTTAGGCAGTCCTCTTGTGACTCCCGCAAGTAAGTGATGTTGGCTCTCCTTCGTCTGCTCATTTTCTCCCTCCTGACTTCCTCTATGGTGATCATTAATTGAATAAATATTTTCATTCACCCCCTTATTTCTCCCCCCAGCGTGTCCACTTGATCCAACTATCTTTTTAGCTCCAATATCCAATCCTTGACCGGTGGTTTTATTTTTTTGGCCCATCAGTAAACCACTCTTGTGGCCACCCATGCTAGGAGCGCTTTGGTTCTCTCCAACAGAGGCCTCATTTTCCACGTTTTGGTTGTGCGTAGCTTCTTCAGCCCAACACGTTTGGGTCAAAGCCATTTCTTTGTTGTCAGAATGGGCCTTTTTATTTTTAACATTATCATCCAGCCCAGCCCGTTTTTCTTTAGATCCCACTTGGCATATATCCTTTCCTTCCTTCTCTTTTGTTAACAAAATTTGAATTTCCTGACCCTAGTTCTTCTCTGTCACTCCTTCAGTAGATTTCTTTGTTCCTCTCGAGCCCAGTGCTACTTCTTACCCCTTATGCGTCTTATTATCTGTCCTCTTCCCATCAGCGTTGCCTATATGGTAGCTTTGCTGTGTTGAGTGACTATCACTACACGCATTTTCCCCCTTTTCCACTGACATCCTTATGGATTTGACATTGTTATCGTTTGTTGTGACCTTTTTGTACAGGTGACTGTTCAACAAGTTATTATCCACCGGGTAAGTGATGGAGTTATCTTCTGGATGCCGGTGACTCGAACCACCGGCATCTCCATCTTCGTCACTTACTGCATCTCTTACACAGACTTCATCTCCTCCAAGGTGTTGATAATAATTATCGCACTCCGAATCTGAGGATCTACAGTCCATAGCGGCTTCACTTTCCATGAAGGACCCAGCTCCACTTGAATTGTGCCATTTCCATAAGCGATAGCTGCATTTACTTTCAGCTAAAGTAGTTTCCTCATAGATACGGACCTGATGCACAACCCCGTTGAATCAAATGTGTTTGCTAACAGCCACAGGTTTAGGGGAAGCAACTTTGGTGAGTATTTGGATAGAATCAAGTTTGTGTTTGGTCTCTGTCTCCCGGTCCATTTGATGTACTCCCCATAGGGAGTAATTAGTTGTTTGAAGCATTCCGCCCCCCACATATGTAACGGAATTCCCCAGCACCTCACCCAAGTTAGCCTATTTCCAGAGGTGATATTTGGATCCCATTTCTGGGTTGAATGAAAAATAGACAGCACACGTTCCTCCTCCTGTTGACACTTCTGTTGAATATTTTCCTCCTTAATACCCATAATGAGTACAGGATCATCTCCAATATATTTCAATTTAACCTCCCCAGTGCCTTGTATTGCATACAACTCATTCAGCCGATCAAACATTGTTAAGTCATTTAGTCTACCAACAAAGCATGATTTTAACCATTAATCATTTTCTACTTTTACATAGATATCTCGGCCTTTCCATCTAACTTCCTGTGTTTCCTTTCTAGGTAGCCACTTTTGATATCCACCCTTTCCTCCTTGTCTAACAGCTTCTACATAGCTCTTGCTAGAGTCCCCTTGTACACTCTGTTGTATTTTGTAGGGTGCCACCGATCTATTAATTTTTGTTGATTTGCCTCTTGCATGGCTCTTTGATCCTTTCTCAAAGCGTGGGATGTTAACACTCATCTGGATGTTCCCAATGCATATATGATTCAGCTCTCTCTCTAATATTTTCTCATTTTGCACATTCAGAAATCACACAAATCCATATTGATTGCCCTACTTATCTCTTCTTCTCGGTACGAATATCTCCCAGACCTTCCCCCATCTCCCAAACACTTTCCATAGATCTTCCTCATTGTACGCATCAGGAAATTTTGAGAAGAAGAAGGTGGAAACAGTTCCCGGAGGTCTCTCATTCACTCTACTCCCAGTGTTTCCCCAGCTTATATTTACTCTCTCAGTGTATCCTGACCTGCCTCTCATCTCACTCTCGTGATTATGGATGCATGTCTTACGTGAAACTAATCAGGTGACAAATTTTTTAGCCAAGCATGATATGAATGACCGTTAGCTTCATTATTTTGTTCAACTCTATCGATAATATGCATAATTTTTTAATACAAACTTTTATTTCATGTATTACAAAAGCGAAACTCTAATTCTATTTGAAAAAATAATACAAACAACATCTATAGAACTGTATTTAATTTTTGTCTTTAAATAAATATTACAAAACACAAATAAAATGTTATGCATAAATTGATAGTCTGTGTTGGAAAGCAAATCATAGCTGTCAATTTGCACGAGGGATGGCACTTATTGTTAAGGTTTTGTCATATATTTAAATAATTGATTTGACATTTTTTAAATGAATGAATTTGTTTAGCCTATTATTTGAATAGTCTTTGTTTAGGCGTTGTTTATGTAATCTTAAACAAATTTTAGCTTACTCATCACAAAAAAAAAAACAAATTTTAGATTAAATAACAAACCACAAGAAATAAATCGAGCTGGTCTAGCTCAGTTGGTTGAGCAGGGTACGTGAGTGATTGTAAATTTCTCGGTACCGTGTTCGATTCCTACGGATAAAAAAAAAAAAAACCACAAGAAATGAAGTCTTAAAATATTACATAAAGGTATAGAGTGAGAAAAAAAATTATGTCCAACCTTTTGCTTCGGAAATTTTTTTAATTTCTTCTATTCAAACATACACTTTTGGCACTAAATTGTTTTGGTTGATCCTCGAGACAACAAAACATTCATATGCTTGCATGTTTGTTATTTGCATAGACATCGAACTTGCATGTTTGAGCATGTTTGCCCAGGGGGTAATTCAGGACTAGCCCTCACATTTTATATATCCAAAAAGAAATAATTGTAAGATCCTCTTATATATAAATATTTAAAATATAAATATATATTACATAAAAAATAGATATGTAATTTTTATTAAAATGATACATTTTATTAATTAAACAAATAACATGATTTAATAAATTTCAAAAAGATGTATTACATTTTTTATTTAATTTACTTCTATGTTGTTGTCTATTGTTCAATTTATGCCTCCAAAAGAATTGCACACAAACAAATATCTATATATAAGGTCATCTCTTAAAATAAAAAACATACACACAATATGTACAGTAGTCTAACCAAAATTGATCATAAATATAGTCTAACCATAGCTTTCGTTGCCCAGGTCTTTGTTTGGAACTCCTTCTGTAATGGTTAGTACCACTGGTACCGTTTCTTTATATGAATGAATCCATACGCACCGTGAGGGGATTAGTCTTTGATCTAGTGGGTTGGGAGATATCTGTGATCTCTGATCCAGGAAAAAAAATGAATGAATTCCTTTTTGATGAAAAAAAATGTACAGTAGTGCTAACGAGTACGAAAAATAGCGGTATGAATTGGCACGAATTCAAAAGCAGCCAATTAGATAATTTCTTAACCATTCAATTAGGAGCAATGTTATCAAAACCGGATCGGGCCGGCCGGTTCGACCGGTTAACAGGGAACCGATCTGGTGACCGGTCCGGATACTCTATAAAATCGAAGGAATTCGGAACCGGTGGAAACCGGTCAAGAACCGGTCAAACCGGACCAAAATCGGTCAAGAACCGGTACCAAAAACTGGTTTGAACCGATTTTTTTTTTAATTTTTTTTAATTTTTATTTATTTTCATTTAAAATTTTAAATTTAATATAAAATATTTTAAAGATAAATAAAAACACATATTTAATAAATATCTCAAATAGATATAAATTATTTTATCAATTATTATTATTATTTTCTTGTAAAACATATAATTTGCTCCTTTATATTAATTTATAATTTTTTTATATCACAATTTTTGATAATTTTATATTATATTAATTTATCATTTTCTTTATTTATTCTAAATGTAAATTTGTTATTGTTAATGAACATTATTTTATTTTATTAAAATTTGAACTTAAGTATTATGATATATTTAATTAAACTTTTATATATATTTTGAATGTTAAAACCTTGTAAAGTGATGTTTTAAGTTTTATTATAGTTTTTAATGTTATAAAGTTATGTGATATTATATTTATTTAATATTATTTTATTATTATTATTTTATTAATATTGGTTCGACCACGGTTGAACCATTGAACCTTGAATCAGTGTCTTGACCGGTTCAATGACCGGTCCGATTTTAAAAACATTGGTTAGCAGAGAGAATAAAAGCCGCATCCAATATATTTACGGCACTTAAAGATTCATATAATTTTGTACTAAATATCATTTTCCCAATATGTATATATGATTTTTCAATAATAATTTTATAATTTTATATCTTATAACTCTTTTTCTCCATTTTCCTTTTATTTTTATTTATTTTTTCCTTTCTAATCACATGCATCTACTATTATCTCTCACATTTTCTTTCTCTTTCCTGTCTCTCTTACCACTTAGATGGATACTCATCCAAAAAAGTATACAAGCATCATTTCCTATAATTTTTTAAGTGCTGTCTATTTTTTTTCCTAAATGTTTCTTAGTAAAAAAAGAAAAGAAAATAATATTATTTCATTATGGTATTTTTCTCTGAAGCAAAGAATGTACTAATGTTATTTTTTATCATTCTCATGTTAAAAAAAAATCAAAATTTTCTTTTTAAAAAAATTTGAGGGTCAATTATTATACTTTTAAAACCTTAAATATGATATCTAAATATAATAAAGAATTCCTATCATTAGAATTGCTAAATCTCTTTAAAATTAAATCTCTTTTTTCCTCCTACAACATTATAGTCTTATATCTTGTTTAATTTATATAATTTTAGTTTATTGTGATATGTTGTCAATTATTATGAATTTTTTAGTTGTTGATTAAATATAATATATTAATTTTACAATTACAAATAATTTAATTTTGATATTTGAGCTCTCAAAGAAAACGTTCTAGCTCCACCGCTATTGTCTATCGTTGATAAAATATCATCATTTTAGATTAAAGCTTACTTATATTTTTTCTTTATTAATATACTAACTTTTAGTTTTAATTCTTTATAATTTGAATTTTAGTTTGTATTTCTTATCTTGTTAAAAAGTAAATATTTTAAGTCTATTATCATAGGTTCATTACATATTGATATGACACAATGAGTTGGAGACTTATTTAACATAAATTTATGAATGAAGCACATTAGGCAAAAATACTCTTTTTGTCCTTTATCTATTTAGTAAAATTCGTTTTGGTCCTTTTATTTTTAAAATTAAAACAATTTTATCCTTTTTCTTAGTTTGATACTAACACCATGAGGAGATATTCTTGTGTAGACACACACCTAACACCTCATTGTTACACACAATCAATAGAAAATTGACAAGAATATCTCTTAACACCGTTAGGATTTTCTATTTTAAAATAATTAATTTTAATATAGTGATAATTTTTAACCGTCATTATTTTAATTTTATCTTATTAAATTTTTAAATAATCAAAATTAATTATTTTAAAATAATTTTAATATAATGGCAGTTTTTAATCGTCACAATCTTAATTTTATTTTATTAAATTTTAAAAATATTATAAACCTTTATTTATCTCTTTCAATCCAATCATATATGTTTTCTATCTACAAAGTTCAAATTCGAAACCTAACATAACACAAAGAATCCGATCTTAATTTCACTAAAACGAATGTAATGTTGGTAACTCGTGCGCTCATCTCCAAGAATTTTTATAAGGGAGTAAGCCACACACATGGACTTGATGACTTATGTGCTCGTTTACTTAGTCTTTACATTGTAAGTTTTGTTCACCAACACGAAACGCGTTGTCTTCTCATATACTTCATCAAAGACGACTTAGTTGGTAAAATTGGCTGTCTTAAGTTGTTGATCTCAGTATGAATGAGCTGTAAACAAAGTTTCCTGCAAAGTCAATTTCTGGAGACGAATTTGAATTATTTCCGATAAACAAATGGATATGCAATCTTTTAAGAGGCTCAAATCGTCGCAGTTTCTGAAAGGAAGATAATAAATTAAGTACTCGTGGGTTGAATTAATTGTGCAATAAAACTACCACGCATGGTGTACGTGCCTTTGTCTTCTCTTTTACACGCACGCTTTTACAAAAGAATATTGACCATATACCTTATTTAATCGACGTAACTAAGTCAAAAGATGATCACATTAGACTCTACACCTGAAGAGAATTTAGTGTAAAAAGCGTAACTACCAAATACCCCGCGGTTCTGTGGAATTTTTTATGAATGCGTTGGGATTGGGTGGATTGGCTAGGATTTTTTTTGGTGGAAAAGTGAGTTCTGAGGCATAGGGGTTAGTTAATATTTCATTCAATGCTTGAATTAAATATGACCTAACCTTGATGGATCACTTTTGCTTTAACTCCATGTACTGTTATTTCACTGTGGTACCTCTGGTGCCTTTCTAATATAATTTCATCTTGGCTGATTAAAAAAAAAAGTTTGTCAACTCATACACTTTTTGTCAACTCTTAGATTTGCTATTGAAAATTGGTTTCTGTCGTTGTAGGATTGGTAATTGCGCTTAAATATTTTTTTTTTATCTGTAGGAATCGAAGACAATACCAAGAGGTTCACAACACTCACCATCCTACTTAACCAACTGAGTTAGATCCCTTTGGTAATTGCTCTTAAATGTGTAATGTATACTTAAAATTCTTGATATATGTATTTATCTCAAACCTTACTAACTATAAAATCATATTTACCATGTAATAATTCCTATATAATGTATGGTAGCCGAGCCTTTGTCGAGATGCTAATTGATTATATGTTTGTTAGACTTCGAATCCGTACAAATCATGTGTCGCGTGTATACCTAAAAGATAATCTTGTTCAAAATTTTCAATGAGTTATATAATTTCAACATCTAAGAGTTGACATTATATGTAATACTATGTAAAATTTCTTCTATTTTTCTCTGACTTTTTATCCTTTTCATATATATAACTATCTTAAAAATACATCTCCAAGTCAAAATGATCGACATGTTATTGTCCATTTTTTAGGTTTTGAAATACATTTTCCCTTTCCAATCAGGTAGGTGCTTCTTTGAAAGTGCTTAATCTTTTTAGTTTTACATGCAGCACTCTTATTGGCTCAACGGTTGGTATGTAGTTTGTGTTTATATTGGTTTATTTTTAAGAAAATTTTCTTTTGCAATTTAAAAAAAAAAAATGAAGAAGTAATAGGCAATTTTAATCGTTTTCCAATCGTACGAAATGTAGTGTGAGTGAAAGTGTATCGTGCCGTAGATGTCTCTATAGTCTATACTGTATCTCGGACAAGGTATTTTAGTGTGCAATAATCTCTATTCAATCGTTGATCTCTAATGTCACAAGCTTCTTACACGGTTTCGCATGCAACTTTTCTGGATAGTGTCTGACTGGATTGCACTTCCATATTGTGGAAATAACTTGTAAGTAAAATTTAAACGAATATTAGATAGATATAAATAATACGCGGACAAAACACGATATTGTGGTGACTACATAAGAAAAATTAAGGTAAACTGATAACTTTTACTTAAAAAATTTATATATCACAATGCTGAAGATTCTAAAAGTAATTGTCACTTATTACATACAATGTTTTAAGAACAAGATCGGCCATCGAACCGGCCGAAGTACTGGATTAATGAGTCATTGGTCGGATCGGTGGATCGCTGGTCGGACCAGTTTGACTCAGTATATATTAAAAAAAATATAATATAGCTAACATAATTTAATCATTCAACATTCCAAATTTAAAATTATTGTCATTATAAATTACCTAATATTTCAAATAAGAAATAACAACCAATAATCATGACAATACAAGTACATAAATAAGTTTCATACACAAATTTTTTTTTTAAAAAAATTGAAACACATCATTTCAGTACTTTTTTTTAAAAAAAAATTACACCACAATCCGATTCAACCAAAGACCTGTCGGGTTACCAATTTTTTCAAAAATCAGCCGATTCAACCTGGGTCATACCGGGTCAAATATATCTCCGGTCCTTTCATCAAACCGAATCGGTTAAGTCACCGGGTTCCAGTTAAACCGGTCAGATCGGCCAGTACGATCATGTTCTTAAAACACTATTTACATCCAATGTTTTTTAAGTTTTTAAAATTTAATACAAGCCCAACTCACAGAAACAAAAACAGAATGAAGGTCATAGAGTTTCGTACCTTTAAACGAGAAGCAATAAGCCCACCAAACGGGTCCCTAAATGAGCCCAAAAAGAAAAGTACAAAAGTACATTACAAGGAAGGGTTATTTGCAATCATTGATCATGGTAGCTAGATACCCAAAGAATGTAGGCACTTTGACCGATAGAAAAAAAGGAAAAATAAATAATTGATAAAATTGATTATATGATATGACAGAAATAGAAAAATGAAAAAAAATGAAAGATATTAGCAAGATGTTTGTAAATTATGGATATTCAAATATCATTACTTTTTAATTAATGAGATATGATACACTATTAAAATCGGAAGGATCTCCGCATGAGATAGATTAGCAGTAAGATATTCACTTTAAGAAATAATATTTGTTGCATGATTGATCATTCCTAGAAGTGCAGTTATTTCTCTACTTATTCTTCTTAATCTAAAAGAAATTCATAAATTTGGCTTATCGTCTAGGAAAAATCGAAAGATTTTCTTAAATTTGTAGTTGCTAGATATCATAGGATATTTAGGCGAGTCCCAATAAGTAGGGACCGGACCATCTAGAAACAACTTTCTTCTAAGAAATTGAAGTTGCTAAATGATCCAGACAATTCATGCAAACTGCACCAGATTAGTTTGAATTTCACACTCTAGTACATATTTTCAATTATACATCTGCAATCTCCATAAGCCTACAACAATTAAAAAATGCCATACAAACAACCATGTTAAATATTGGATTGTTATACCCCTTCCCCCACTCCTTAAATTCACCTGACCATGATACAACAACTTTCATAAGAAAAACAAGCAACCCGAGAGCACCTACCATTACCAAACTGTCACCAAAGGATAAGCAGATTCAGATTCCACTAATAACCATGAAGAAAAACCTTATGTTTGCAGTACAGTGCACTCATGATGTCTCTGCCTTGAAGTAATGCTGTACCGAGAACACTCCCATAAGTCTATCTTGAACCAACAATATTCAAGATAGACACAGCATTGCACATGAAATTGCTTACCTCCACAAACCATTTTCGTATGCCTTCAAATGATATTAATTCTTTAATATTCGCAACCATTAATTGTTTCAGAATACAATACAATCTAAATTCTAATACATGACAGCAACTAGCTAGAATAACCCATATATTACCCCATAACAGAATGACACGTATGCCAATACCATGAATGGTCATAGAAAGGGACATCATGTAACAATGTATCCTTCAACACAAAATCACCATCATTCCAAAGTTTACCTGACCAACCTCCACATATCAAATTCTCTACCATACAAAACCACAACTTTCCAAATGAAATTCTCAATTACATAATCGTACCTGCTGACAAGGTAGTACTACAACTGTTCAACACATTTAAATGCAATATCAACACCCCTTAGGCAACGAGGTACAAGAGCAAATTATGTCGATGGAATGTCATATATATAAGAGATTCAAAGTTAGTACCTAGTACAATATTGTTGCCGCGTACGTCTATATATACATTCCATGTATATATATGATCGGTCACTATATCAGTGAAACTTCAATTTCAGGTGCAAAACGAATTCAATGACGAGAAAACGAATAAAACGAGGAACATAAAGACCAAAGTTGAACTTTATAGATGAACATTATATTGCATTCCCCACTTAACAGTTTCTTTTATTTTTCCGTATTGCTGTAAAGTTAAGAATCAGAATCATATGCATGAACCGAATACTAAGGAACCAACCGATCGTACCAGAGCTGAAAAATCACTAAGAGACCACTGGCACTACCAATAACTTGTTTTCAGCGGAATTCATGAATATGAGTCCTTTGGTTCTTGAAGATATTGAAGCCATGCAGAGCCAAGCTATATATCTTACTCTTCTTTCATCACTGTATTGTTTGTTCAATGCAAAACATGAGATAAAATGGCAGTGCTCCTTTGGTATTCTATTCTGATTCAAAAGCTTATAAATGTTGTTTAAGTAAAAGCTTATAAGATATTCTTATTGATTAACCAATGGCGAACCGCGATAAAGCCTAACCTAACACCATAAAACTGACTTATTTAGCAAGCATTACCTAAGCTTTATAAATTCTATTTAAGTGATATCTTTAGTCAATGTGAGACTATATCCATCCCATCATACCTATCACAAGGAAGGTGCATGAAGTTATAAATTAAGGTAGGCCAAAGGTGTCTGCAATTAAGGTGGCTTAACACACCCCTCACACCTATGACTATCAGCCCAGAGTGTGCCAATGCGGGTGATCCAACAATAATGGCTAGAATAAGCTTTGATATCATGTTAAAATTTGAGCTTAGGGCTTGACTCATTGCCACAAAATTGACTTGTACAGTGTGGATTGCACAAGCTTTTATAAGCACTACTTAGGCCTTATCTCTACTAAAACTAGATTAAGTTGATGGTGGATTTGTGTGGAATCCTTGTGCCCAAAGTCTTCCTATTGATGTGGGACTATACTCACCCTTTCACACATATCACAATGAAGTTACATGAGGCCACAAATTAAGGTGAACTAAAGGTGTCCCCAATTAAGAGCAGCTTAATAATAATAATAATAATAATAATAATAATAATAATGACAATGACATCAATAATGATAATGAGTGTTATGGCTACGACGACATTTGAGATGATGACAATGATAAGTGATGATGATGATGATGACAACGATGATGATACCATAAATGTAAACCATGAGTCTTTTGGAAAAAGATGAAAAAATTAAATGATTTTTTATAACTAAAATAAAATTATCCTTATGATTTGAAAATTAAATTAAAAATCAATTCAATTCTTTTATTTAAACACATTTTATTTTAAAATTTATATGTAAAAACCAAAAGATAAAAAATATGCAATACCAAAACAGACCTATTGTCCAAGAAGGATAAAAAATAGAAACAACTTTTTACTTTGCCTGTTGGATAACGTGTCAATCAGCTTCCCGCTGTGAGCAAATGCAAAAAACCATTAGTGCCATCCAAATTGCTTTAATATATGTGGTCCACCACCACACGCATGATCTTTGGATAAGTGGCATCTTGATTCGCAGATTAGCTTCAAAAATGGCCAACTTCAGAATAAATGTTATCCTAATCCTACCCTCACCAGATCTTCCCACTTATTCCACCTAAGCAAATATCCAAATCCCGGTTGTTTTCGGTTGCTTACTTCATCATTAAAAGTATAATTTCTAAATGAAAATGATATCCAAAACCTTACCATGTTGAAAGTTGCTTTGCTCAAATATTTTGTGGGTCCGAAATCGCCCAATAAGATTGTTTAACAGTCTGGATTATGCTATGGATATGAAACTAAAAGAACTGAGAATGTACGACTAAAATGAGCTATCGTAAAGGGAAACTAAAATTAAAATATTTATGATACAACGACTTATTAGAATCAATTAGCGAATATTTATATTTATACAAAAAATATTTTAACTAAAGTCACATAAAAAAACTTTTATCTTTTTTACGCTACGCCATCAATGACTAAAAATCAAATACTTACAATCCCACATTTATTTATAATAATTTTTTTTTCTTCTTATATTGATTACATTTTGAAATCGAATTCTACTTTTAAAAAAAAAAAGTATAGTAATAATAGTATATATATTAGTAGGAAGGTACGTAGGAAAAGGTACATGCATGCCACCACTCTTTCGGAAAATAATAATATAAACAGTAAAAGAGTGACGATAACGGAGGACATTAAGATGCTGCGTAAGCATACGTACAATTGAAAGTAATCTAATTCATCAAATAGAGTAAACTATTTAGTTCGATACTTGGATTCTATTCTATCCATTAACAACTAACGCCACCATGTTTTTTTAAGACCTGTGCTCATTAAGAAAAACAAAAGCAACTTGCTTAAACCTTTAATCCGTATATATATCGTTAGTTAACCTTAATCCTCAATGCTTAAGCAAATATAAAATATTCTAAAGTTAGCAGCCCTCACAGTGGCGTACGCATGTAGATTTCAGGGGGTGCACTTGCACCCCCTCACTTTTAAAAAATTATATATATATTAAATGTGTATATTTTGTCCCTTTTAATTTTATATATTTGAACTCCTTGCTTTTAATTTTTTTCTCCTTTCATGTATTTATTATTTTTATTTAAATATTTAATTTAAAAGTTTAATTTTGTCTTTTTTTTTTCAATTGACTCAAAAATAGGATAAGATAAGATAAAATAATTATCCTATCATGTTATAATTGGTTATTTGTTGCATCAATAGGATATAATTAATAACACTATCTTATTTCTTATCTTAAGGGGAGAGTTATATCATATTTTATCATTATCTAATTTTTAGAAAGTTATATAATATCCTATCATTATCTACTAATAAAAAAAAATATCATATCATTATCTGGTTTGTTATCTGGTATACACCAAATATTAAATAGAATTAAAATTTAGACTAAAATATGTTTTTCGTCTCCACAAAATTGGAAATGTACGTTTTTCATCTCTGCAAAATTGAAATGTGTCAAATTTTGTCCCGAAGCCAGGTTTGGATATCCGAACCTACATTTTACAATTTGTGGCGATTTTTTTGAAATTTGTAGCAGTTGGATTTCTGGGGGTTAAAAACTGCCACAAATTACAGAAAAACAGCCATAAATTGAAGGAAAAAAAAAACTGTCACAAATTACACAAAACCACCATAATTTACATTTTTTTATTTTTTTTTCCTACAATTTGTGACAATTTTTATGCAATTTGTGGCCAAAATTTGACATTACAATTTTGCAGGACGAAAAATTCTAATTTTGTGAAGACGAAAAACATATTTTAGTCTAAAATTTATTTTTCTCTTATTCTATTATGTTCTTATTTTATCCCCAACTCAGGTTCTAGATCCGCCATTGAGCCCTCATATGTATACGTACCGAAAGATCCATTTTACTCGTTAGTGATAGAAAAGTTCGTGATAAAGACTAGGTAAGGGATAAGAATGAATATAGCCGCAGGAATATTCTTGGTTTTTTAGTACTGCACAATTAATTCTGTATTTATGTCTCTCTTTAGTCTTTCTGGCTTTCCGTCATATATTTCATATTTACTTTAATGTATTGATATCTTTTCTCTTCCGAATCTTTATATTTCATACATTCTTTTAATTAAAAAAAATTATGACAAATTTACTTTAATTCGATGAAAATGAAACAAATTTACGCATCCTCAATTTTTTTAGGGCATTACTTCGGTATAGGTTGTAAATAACTCACTTCAGAGTAGGTTGGTAGTTCATCCATTTAGTTATTAACACGTGGCTCCTTTGCCATGTCAGATAATAAACTTCAAATATTATCAGATATTATCTAATCAATTTTAAATTAATTTAAACAAATCTAATAAGATATTATCTAATCAATTTTGAATTAATCAGATTTAAAAAGATGTTATCTAATTGGTTTTGTATTAATCTAATCAAATTTAATAAGATATTATATAATCAATTTTGAATTAATTAAATAAAATATTACGACCTAGTTATATTTAATGAGTAATTAAATTACTTACATTAATATATTAATTTTCTCAAATTGTTTGTCCATTTTTATAAGAGTTTTTCTAATTGTCTTTTGCATTAATATTATTTTTTCTAAAGTACCCTTAACTTATTAGCAAATTTTTTATCCAAAAATAATAAATGTTGGAAATTAATGAGATAAACTCTTTCTTTCTCTTATTAGAAAAGATGAGTAACAATTAGGTGAGAAACAATAAAGTGGAAAGAGAGATGATTAATTTTAAAAAAAAATTGAGAGTAAATTTGGAAGAACATTATGAGTTACTGACAAATTTAAGGTTATTAACTAAATTACTATCTAATATTTTAAAGGTTATGAATTAGTTTGAAGGGTCTAATAAAGAGACTGATGGGGTATTACAAATTACTCCATTTGTTCCATAATAAATATCTTGTAAGAAGAAAAAGTAAATTTGAAAATAAGTGTTGTCCTAAGTATTTTACACAAACCAAGAAAAATTAATAAATAGATGAAAAAGAGTACCCACTCTAGTCCTTATTATAAGACAAAGTTTTGAAGAAATTGGTGGTCCTTAATATAAGGTATTTCACAATTTTTATAAAACTAATTTATTTTTTCGCTTATGTGCCCCTATTAAAGATTATGAGTATATGTGTTGTTATTGAATAACAAGAAGAGGATTTGAAAATTTATTAATAATTATTCTCTCTCATACGTTTTGATCCTCCATCTTCCACTATGTCATTAATCAATAAATTCATTAATAACTATTCTCTCTCATATAATTTAATGTTGATTAATGAGGGTAAAATTGGGATATTAGTAAAAAAAATTAAAATCAATTGAATTAATTTTATTGGTCTGTGTAATTGTTGTCCAAAGTGTCTTATAATAGGGACCAAAGGGAGTAATAATTTTACAAAATTAACCTTATTATTAATATTGCATTGAAAAGCTAAATTAATACTTACTAGGGGTATTAATGGAAAAAGTAATTAATATTACATTGAATAACTAAAATGACACTTATTTTCATACTTATTTTTCCTATTACATGACACTTATTATGAGATTGAGGGAGTATAATATTCTCTCCATCCCTCTTATAAAACCCCTTCAACTAATTCACACCCTTTTAAGAAAATTAGTTAATTTGATTAGTAACTTTAAATTTGTCAACAATTTGTAATATTTTTTCAAAATTACCCTTTTTTATAAAAAAAAAAATCATCTCTCTCTTTCCACTTAATTGTTTCTCACCTATTTGTTATTCATCTTCTTCAATCCTATTAAGAGAGAAACATTTATTAACTCCAAAAACACCAGTCTACTGTCTGTCTATGGTTAATTTTTCATAACAATAATTAGATGGGAGGACCCAATTAAAAAATAAATTAAAGTTCGGGATTCAATTAAAAGAAAAAAAGTTCAAGAATCTAATTGAAAATTTGGTAAAAGTATGAGGACCAGCAAAATAATTAAACCTTAAATATAATTATTAGACAATTTTATTTTACAAACATAATTAATTATTAATTATTTTTTTACATCACAATTCATTGTAATCATTAATAAACATTAACAAAAAGTTTTCTTTTACAATTTTAATTTAATACAAAGTTTGAATGAATAATATAACTTTACTAAATACAAAAATTAGAAATGACTTATGCACCCTTAGTTTAGGCAGAAAAATTGATCTAACAACCTTTCTTCTCTACATATAAAGATAAAGATTATAGTAATACTAATGCTCTAAAAAAATTAAAATTAACAATTTAGTTTATAATAATTTGTTTTAATTAATAATTATGGATAGATATTAATTTTTTTTAGAGGATAGATATTAAATATTAATATATTACATGAGTCTTTTTTTTTTAATTTGGTTGCTTTATAATATGCTTTGTATTCAATAATAATTAAAAAAGGAATTTTTTTATATAGTTAGTTAAATTTATTAAATTTAGGAATAATTAACTTTATTTAATAACGTTCATAAATTTTTTTTAATCATGTTTAGGTTTTAAATATTGTTTATGAACATTTTTTTATGAAATATTTTAAATATATAAATATTTTTTCAAATTTATATTAGGAATATTTTTTAAATTGTATAATAAATATTTGAGTAATTAAATTCATCATTAATTGTAAGTAGGTATGTTAAATTTGATTAAGTCTAATCAACGACTATGTATGAACTTGATTTCGTAATATATATTATTATAAGCTTAATTTTTATTTTTGAAATTATAAAATTAATATATTGATGCAAGCAATTTAATTATTTATTAAATATAATTAGCTCATAATATTTTATTAAATTAATTCAAAACTAATTAGATAATATCTTATTTAATTTGATTAGATTAATACAAAACCAATTAAATAACATCTTTTTAAATTTGATTAATTCAAAACTGATTAGATAATATCTTATTAGATTTGTTTAAATTAATTCAAAATTGATTAGATAATATCTAATTAGATTTGAAGTTTATTATATGACATGACAAAGGAGTCACATGTCAACAACTGAATGGATGAACTACTAACCTACTCCGAAGTGGGTTATTTACAACCTATACCGAAGTAATGCCCATTTTTTTAAGGCAATTCCTAGTAAATTGACATAGCCATAGGAAATGGCTTGGTTAAAAGTTCAAGTGTATGCAGATTTAATTAAACTACATATGGTTCTAAGTTGCATGACGAATCTAGAATACATAAACTGTCATATATATATATATATATATATATATATATATATATATATATATATAAAAAGCTTATATTATAAGCTTTTTACCAAATTAGGAATTATTCATAAACTTATAACTATAATTAAAATGATTTATAAAAAAAACTATAATTAAAACATAGAAATAAAATAAAAACAACATATATTACTAAATTTTATCATAAAACTTATTAAAATATGATAAAAATAACTAAATAAAAAGGTCATTGGTCATTTTTATAAGTCCAAATAAGTTTTTTTTTAAAATATTCCCATTAAATATGTGAGTAATTTTACCATTTGGAAATAAAGTGTTCCGGTATAATATTTAAAATAATAGTACTTTTACAATTATGGATAATCGTTAAATTACAATAATTTGTTTTCGTAAAATCAAATTAATCAAAAGATAGATTTATAAAGTACGTATGTTCCATTTGTTTAAACTTTTAAATAAAAAAAAAGTGCTTTTGTAATGTTTTTTCTTTCTTTTCAGAAGATACTTATGTAAATTTTAAAAACCAAAATTAAAATGATTTAGTGATGTGATTGAGGTGAAAATAGGTCAAATCAAGTTAGGTTTAACTTAAACCTAACATACTTTATAATTTTACTGTAAAGCTTGGTCTATTAATTAGCCTGTGATGATATAACTTTTTTAGGCTTAACTTGACTTTTGTACAAGTCTAACTTGCCTCAATAATCTATTTTTTAAGGGTTTAAATAGGTTAATGAAAACATCTTTAAATAAACCAATAAACTTATAGGTTAATAAGTCTATCACTCAAAAGACCAATACATTTATTTGGTTAACGGACCTATCACTAAAAAGATCAATAAACTTGTGAACTAACGAATCTATCGTAGTAAAAACACTTAAAATCAAATATAATGTTTTAATTGTTATAATAATAATACTACTTTCGATCTTTTTTATAAGAAATAAGTTTTAATGTAAATTACATTAAAACTTATTTCTTATAAAAAAGATCAAAGGAGTATAATGTTATATATAAAATATTAATATTTTTATTAGAAATAATATTATTTATAATCAAGTCACCTTGTCAAGCCTAACAAGCTGTTTCCAAAAGCCCACAACATAGCCTACGTACTGAACTATTTAAAAAAAGCTTTTTAAAATACTTAAACTTTTTGTTAAATATGATAAGTCAAGTTAGATATTAAATCCTTAACTTTTAAATAATTGATCTCAGTTTCTATTTTCTTTTTAATTTTGTTCATGGCTGAGACTCGAGACATATACGTTGACGCTTGACCAATCCACTACACTCTTCCTCTCATGACTTTCACCTTACGCGGCTAGCCCCTGTGCCAAAAGAGTAATGATACTTTTCAAATTTTCCTATTTTTTATATTGCTCTATATCCTTCTTTTATACTTACGGAAAAAGTGGGAGAATTTTTCTTTCGGTCTAATGAAAAATATTTACTTCTATCTTATTTCTACTTTATTTTCTCTATATCTTTATTCCTTTTTCATTACATTTATCACTTCCTTTCTCTCTAATTTTTTTTTTCTTTATCTCTCTTTTTTTCATCTCAAATTGTAAATAACTTTTATGCTAAAAATAAAAATCCGTGACCGAGTAGCAACAGTGATACACACGTACCTCCTTTGGCGTGGGCATAATTTAAAACATTTTTGTTTTTAATGCAAGGAAATTAACTTTAGTCGTTTAGGTCCCACTAGCTGCGTCAAAATCTTGTGAACTTTCATGTTCAACACCACTTCTTTTCTTTATTCCCATCATTCACTTCACTCACCCACACTCCCGCAGCCATTTTTCAGTTACCCCAAATCACAAACCTCTCTCTCTAGATCCCTTTTCCACCACCGTCCATTTCCCTCGCTTTATCCTCATATAAAATGCCATGCAAACCCCAAACATCACTTGTGAGCAAAAACACACACAAGTGTCTCTCTATAACAATGACACTCTCTATAAGACCAATTACCCAACCACACACTTCGCCTTGTTCCATCTCCAAGCCCAACGTTAACCCAACTTTCTCACACGCCACCACCCCAAGCTTACCCTTCAACAAGTCCCAACTCGCTTGGGATCGCCTCAAGCATGACTCAGTGCAATGCAACTCGCCCCGACTCGGTCACAAGTGGTCACAGTACCAAGGAATCAACCACTGGGAAGGCTTGTTAGATCCTCTTGACGACAACCTACGCACGGAAATCCTAAGATATGGCCAGTTCGTAGAATCGGCGTATCGCGCTTTCGACTTCGACGCCAATTCTCCCACCTACGCCACGTGTCGTTACCCAAAAACATCGCTGCTCGGTCACACCGGAATGAGAAAATCCGGCTACCGAGTAACAAAAAACTTACATGGCACATGCGGAGTACAATTACCCAACTGGATTTCCTCAGTTACTCAACTGTCACGTGTCCAATCTAGCTGGATTGGTTACGTGGCAGTTTGTGAAGACAAAGAGGAAATCGCACGTTTGGGAAGACGTGATGTGGTGATTGCGCTCAGGGGAACTGCCACGTGTCTCGAGTGGTTGGAGAATCTTCGTGTTACCTTGACAAAATTGCCCAGCCATATGGGCTGTGGAACCGAAGATTGCATGGTGGAAAACGGTTTTTTGAGTCTCTATGTCTCCAAAACGGGCGCGTGTCCGAGTTTGCAAGACATGGTTCGGGAAGAGGTGGCGCGAGTGATCCAATCGTACGGCGACGAGCCACTCAGCATAACTATAACCGGCCACAGTCTCGGAGCCGCACTCGCGATTCTCAGCGCGTACGATATAACCTCCACGTTCGAAAATGCGCCGCTGGTTACTGTGGTTTCCTTCGGTGGGCCCCGCGTCGGTAACGATAAGCTCAGGGGTCAGTTGGAGAAGAGTGGGACCCGCATACTAAGAATCGTAAACTCCGATGATGTCATCACAAAAGTTCCCGGACTTGTGGTACGAGACGATGACGTGGCGGGATTGCAGAGTTGGTTCCGTAGGGTTGTTGAGGACATGCAGCTTGTGTACGCTGACGTTGGACAAGAGTTGAGATTGAGTAGCAGGGAATCACCGTATCTCAAGAAAGGAGATGTTGCCACGTGTCACGATCTCAAGACGTATCTTCACCTGGTGAATGGTTTTGTTAGTTCCTCGTGTCCGTACATGAGCAAAATGACACAGTATCCAGCGGAAGCTTGGCTGTGATTTTTTTGTTTTGATTTTTTTAATCATGACGATGTGTATAATTCTCACGAGATCAGCCTATTTTAAGTGTGCATAATTAAGACTAATTTAATAGCTATTCGCTCAGAAGAGCATGAAAATTTACGTAACTGTTTCTCATAGTATGATTTTGCTCAGATTAATGAAATGAGGTCGAATGGAAAGAATGCAGTGGGACGAAAATTTTGAATGTTTTGTCACTTTATTGTTTATAATTAGGATCAGAAATAATATAAAAGAATGAATTTTATATTTAACCTTTTTATTCCATAAAAAAATTCTTATTTTCTTTTTCTAATGATTTCTGGACAACTAATGGAATCATACTCTACTACCGAGTAGGTAAATAAATGAGCATGAAATTGTACCTATTTAATTAATAGTCTCAAATTTAAGTTGAGATGTATAACTGTCCTCGCATCCAAACATAGGATTCGAGTTTAATCACCGTACATTTTTCACTTTTTGAATTAAAACCTTCACATGCGTGTTCCATAATGCGTCTTCCTTCTGCATTTGTCACTCACTCTCAAATCTCAACTGATTGTGATTTCCATAAAGAAACGTTGTACAGTGTACTGCACTACTGTCTACACCATCTATCACTGTGACATGATGCACATAAAATTTGATGCAAACTAGTTTGTGTTTCCTCATTCATGGTCACTGTACGGCTCGTATTATTTACCCACGTACAATTTCAAGTCAGTCTTAACTCAATGTAACAATTTCTAGTGCCTTTTATATATTTGTTAGTCAATTAATTTACTGCATTGGTACTCAATTTGCCAATAAGAAAGGTGAACAGAGATTTTGAAGAGCAAGATCCATGATGAAATATAAACGTACGGCTTAGTATCGACTTGTAGGGTGTAGGGACACTATGTTAAAGGAGTATTACTTAATTAGGCAAAAAGCAATTATAAGCGATAGAGCTAAGTTAACATCATTTTAATTACAAGTTATATATTGAGAGAGAGATTATTGATATGAGTAAAATAGGAATAGTAAAATTATAACACTTGTAATTTTATTTCAAACAATGAATGATGAAAATTTATTTCGTTACATAGAATATTAATAATAGAATTATATCTTTATTCCAATCCATTTCATTGTACATCATTTCATCTCATTCCATAATTAAATTCATATAATTCATATCCTTATCGTGAGTGATCCATCTAACTTTAATCCAATTTTAATTTTGAGATTACTTAATTATCTCATTTCTTTGAAGAAAAAAAAATCTCTTTCAGACTGAAGCACCGATTTGATTGCATAATTGATTGTATGTTAATTTTGATGTTTTGATCACACGTACCTTTTTTTTTCTTTTACTTTGTTTACACTTCTTTAATTTTTTTTTTCTTTTCTGTTATGTGTGGAGTGGCTAAAAATATTAACCATGTGTATAACATGTAATATAAGAGTGGTGTAAAAACAATGATACGGCAAATAGTTTTTTTATTCTCGATGGAGAAAGAAGTTGACCCAATTGGAAAAGTAAGTGTTAAACAGGGTCATCTTGGAGTGCATGCGAAGATAACTTATATTTGACACAATATACTTTTTATGCATTATTTATTATTTTTCATTAATTAAAAGACTAAGTCTTTTATTTTCTTAACATTTTTATATTGTGCTAGTTCAAAATATTTATAGAAAAAATATTCCCATTTGGACGTTAATCACGATTCGATCGATACTAATTTACTATAAAGCATTTAATTATTGGAATTTATGTTTTTTTTTCTGAGATGATCGATGACCAAATATTGGTAAATTAATGTCCTTAATACAGATTGTGCCTTGAGAAATATAACCTCCTCTGGAAAATACTCAAGGGGAAAAAATACTTTAAATGTAAAACTAGTTCTTATTCAAATTTTAATTTACTATTGCTTTCTGTAGGTTTTAAATTGTTACAGTAGAAGTACTATTGAGAGTTGATCAGTTTTTAGTAAAATGAATTGAGATTCTATAATTAGTTAAATTTTTATTTAACTTTTAATTTATTAATTTTAAGAGGTTTAAATACATTTTAGTCCTTTCAATTTAGTGTTTTTTTTATTTTTCGTCTTTGCAAAAAAAAATTATTTTAGTCCTTGCAAATTATGTTTGTTTAGTTTTTCGTCCTTAACGCGGTTTAGATAACACTATTTCCACTGTTGAAAGCATTATCTAAACCGCTTTAAGGACGAAAAACAAAACAAACATAATTTGTAAGGACGAAAACCAAATTTATTTTTTTCAAGGACGAAAAGCAAAAAAATGTTAAATGACAAGGACTAAAAAGGTATTTAAGTCATTTTGAAATCATTATTTTTCATCCCTTTTTTTTTTAAATATCCAAATTTAATTTTTCTCATTAAAACTAACACTTTTTCTCCCTATATAAAGATTAAAGTTTGGATATTTCAAAAAATATAAAATTAAAGCTATTGTTTTAAAAGTGAGAAACTAAAAGCAAAATTTGATAATTTTTCATACTGACCATCCTTAAAAAATACTACTAGTAATTACTCCCTCCGTCCTTATTTATAAGATCCATTTTAAAAAATTGTTTATCCCTTTTTAAAAGATCATTTTCTAATTTCTAGATGCATTAATTATTTTTTTCCTAAAGCACCCTTAATTAATTATTCTCTATCCAAACATTAATTAATTAGATAAGAAGCAATTAAATGGAGAGAGATGATTCATTTCAAAAAAAGTTAAGGATACTTTTGGAAGAATAATATAAATTATTGACAAATTTAAAATTATTAACTAAATTAATTATTTCAAAAATATATATAAATTAATTAAAAAGATATTATAAAAAGGAACTGATGGAGTATTAACTACGCGGTAAACAGTCTTTATATTTATGAATGAAAACATTTGTTTACTATTTAATTCCAATGGGGTCGGTATTGGTGATGGGATTGATGATATAAGCTAAGTTCCTTGTTTGTTATGAAAGTTATGATTGGCCACAGTAATGGAATTGACCTGGGAATGATAGTGACAAAATTAAGTGAGAAGGTAATGATGACAATGCTGAAAGAGGTCCAAAGGAGGGTAATGTATAAAATACGTTAGAGCTAAACTCATCAAAAATATGGATCTCTGCTGTTCAATTTGAATGCATCCATGCAGTTTGAATCTAATGACTTTTATTAACTGAACACACAATTATTTAATTTTTTTTAATATAAAACAAACTTAATATATCAAGTGTCAAGATTATCCAGTTTAAAAAACAATGGCAGAGGATCTGAATCCTAAAAATATTTAGTTAACTTTTTTGAATTGCTTTATCCATCTGGACAAAATCCACCTAAAACTCAAGTATAATATTTTAATAGTGCAGTCGTTTCGTTTCCTTAACAAATAAAGTTATCATCATTAGAAATGATATATGTGTACTTGACGAAATCATCGATTTGACTTTAGGAATTACCAATAATATATCGTATGGAAAAACGAGATTCAAGAATGAGCATGCAGCAGTATCACCTATCTATACATAAAAAATTCACAGAACCCATAGTATTTTTATTATTATTGTTATATATATTTTTATTTTACTTGCATTACATTTTATTTTTATCTTTTTCTTCATTACATTGTTTATCGCATCTATCATTTTTTCTCTTTTATTTTTGTAACTCTCTTCTTTTTACTTATACATCCCAAAAATTGAGTAATATTTTCCTTTTTTTCTTGCTATGCGCAACATGTATAAATTCCAGCGATCTTTTTTTTTTTTTATCGACAAATGTTAATTGTTAATTTTTTTGTTATCGGAGAGATTCAAATCCACGACCTCTCTCATTTTTTCTTCTCCCTTCACTACCAAGCCAACCTTATAACTCCTATAAATTCCAGCAATCTAACCGACTCTCACATTGGGATGTTTCTCTAAACTTGAGGCATAATAAGTTAAGTGAACTTTCAACATTGATTAGTTAGTGTGTGTTGATGGTTACTACTTGCTATTGTTTTGATATATAAGTAAGCAGTCTCTCTTTCGCTTTAAACTAATCAAGAAAATCAAACAAAATAAATTGGCATTATGTCAAAGAAGTAAATATTTCACCAGCTCTCTTTTTGGGTATGATCATAAATATAAATATATCAATTTCTTTCTTTGATGTTTATATGTTGTTTTCATTTTATATTTTCCTTTTGTCGAATTATTTAAGTCAAATATTTTAGCTAATGAATACACCAGCGTGTTTTAGATTTTTTTTTTATGGAAAAAAATATCTGAGAAAGGGTACGTAGGTGCAACGAATATTGCTTGTTTCCTTTTGAAAGAGTTATAACAATGAAATCCATTTGCATAACATTCATGATGAGTTCTATTTTTTTGAAAAGATCTCGTTGAGAGTACTCTGACAGAAAAATTGTTCAACACCGTACCTGAATCATACATGGGATATTCAACGAACATTGCTTGTTTCTTTTTGAAAGAGCCTTTACTATCAAACATCAATTAAGTTCATGAGGTTTTTCTTTTTATTCTTTTTGTTGGAAAGATCAATGCATGCAGGGACGGAACCAGGAAAAAATGTTAGGGGGGCAAAATTTTATCACATGATAAACAAAATTAATAATACTAATTCTACTATTAACAATTGTTTGAAATCGTGGACAATTATTCCCATTTCTTGAAAAATAAAGATATTTTATATTCCTTGGTTGATATGGATTAACTTTAAGAAAAACATATCATATTTTATCTCTTTGATTAAAAGGAAACTTGAATTTGCATGCATGAATCAATTTGTTTTTAAAGAAATTGGTAATTAATAATACTAATGACATAATTTAAGTATACAATTTGCATGCATGAATCAATTTTCTTTCTTGAGTCAAAAACCTCAAATTAGTAATTGGTAAATCAGTAAGTTTATTTATTTTTAGAAATCCCAATGCAAACTTCATTTAAGTATTTTGTCTAATATTATTTGATTAAATAGCCAATGTATTGTTGTACAAATCAAACCAATCATAAAATAATGGGTGTTTTGTCTAACATGAGTATCAGGGTATGGTAAATACTAGAAGAAATATAACTCATAAGATCTCCTTGTAGTGGAGTGAAAGTGTGCAGGAGAAGCAAAAATTGAGGGGGGCAAGCTTAACCATTTAGCAATATATATTAAGTAGCTTTTGTTATTTAGGGGGGGCGGCTGCCCCTGTTGGCTTATAGGTAGTTCCGTCCCTGAATGCATGAGAGTGTGTTTAACTGGAAAGATTGTTAATTCATCACTTAAAAATTTCATAATTAAGCATGCTTGACTTGAAAATGTGTCAGTTAAAAATAATTGTTTTTCTTTTTTTTTTTTAAAACACCTTAAACGGGTAAAGTCCTAAGACTGAGAGTTTCAACAAATTAGACGCGGACGGTTGAGACGACTTGAGTGCGTGTGTATCTCGAGTCATTATGGAAGGAAATCTTAGCACAAGTTTTTGATAGAAGGACAAAATTCATCCCTCAAATGATGAACAGAGTCATATTCAAGGAATAAAAACAATGTGTAACATGCCACCATTGATCCATAGATGGGATAAGATAGCTTTGAAAAAGAAGTGGCTAAATTTTGCTGTACCAAAAGATTTTCGGTGGACTTGGTCGTACAATATTCCAATGTGCATATTCTTCCCCACAATCATTGTCACAATATCGTGGCACTGATTACCGGCCAGTTCAACAGGAGAAAATTTATTTTGTTATGGACAGGAGGTTTTTAATTTTAATCCATCCTATCCACTAATCCATCCTTGTCAAAAGCTAATTCTAATACATTCGAATTTTAAAAATTAAACTTAATATATTTTGAAGAATTCAAGTTATATTTTAGATTGTATCAATTTGGTTCGATGCATCGATGTAATATACTTTTTAAAATAAATAAAAAATTATACTTTCTATGCTATATATTAATAATAAAATCCCTTCACTTAAACATCATATCCAGTGAGTGAAATTTAAGCAACTCATTTTAAGTTCTTTTCTTTTATTGACTCTCACAATGTCACATCATATTAATTTAAGCAACTCATACACGTTTTACTTTAATTAATAGTATAATTTTAAGCAACCCTTAAATGATCCAATGTTTTATACATTTTAATTTTCACTTTTGTTTTAATTAAAATTTTAGTTCAATTATTTTAATTAAGGTAAGAAAATATTTCTTAATAATAAGCAACCGTTGCATATAGTAGTAACAATGTTTAATTTTAAGCAACTCAACATGACATGTAGATCTCCTCCGATGATAAAAAAAAAAAAAAACTAAGCAAAATATTTTAAAATAGGCAACTAAATGAACAATGAGGGTTGCAGATGCTCTTAATGGAGCAACTCTGTGATATTTTTATTTTATACTTCTTTAATTTTGTGATTTAGTTATGTATAATGTTAATAAATTGAATCAATCAGATCCCGTTCCCTCTCGATATTATCAACTCAGTTTCTTATTTTCATAAATGACCTTTTAAAAAATTTGAGTCAAGCAGCAGGAGCTAAAATAAAGGCATTCTAACATGTTTTATGAAAAATCTTATTATACTAACATTTTTTTCTAAAAAAAAATTAAGAGTCACACCAATTTTATTTAATCACAAAAAATTGGAACACCTAAAAAATTAGTTCACAAATCAGAATTAAATTCAAAGGTCTACTATGAAAAAAAGAAAAAAGTTGACAAATTAACTCCAATATACCCTTAGCTTGATGTATCATCGCTGAGGCGTTTAATTACCTTTATTTAATTTTATATTTCAAATATTTATTTTACTCCTTTTTAAATAAATTGATAAAAAAAATGAAAAATTAATTTTTCATTTGATAGGTTAGAACATAGTTTTAAAACCCGGACCGACCCGGCCGGTCGGACCGGTCGGACCGGGAACCGGTGGTCAGACCGGGTCGAGTCGGTCATCGGACCGGTCATGCTATCGACCCGGTCAAACCCGGTGTGACCCGGTCAAACCCGGGGTTGACCCGGTGACCCGACCCGGTCATCGACCCGGTCGCCCCTTTTTTTTTTTTTTAATTTTTTTAAAAAAAAATTTAAAAAAAAATTATTTTTTTTTTAAAATTTTAATTTTAATTTTAATTTTAATTTTTTTTAAATTTCTTGAAACGACGTTATTTGGATAAAAAATCAAAAGAAAGAAAGGTTTTGTGACTGTGACCGTTTGTCAAAACATTGCTTGTTGTGTCGTGTTTGTGAATCTGTGAATTTTCTTCTTCAAACTTCAAAGTGCACACACATAAACCCTAATGCCATCATTTCAACCACATCGATCCACACCACATGATTCTATTTAATCCAACTTGAATGTTATTTTTAGTTAATTCTGTTTTTATTATTTATGAGTAGTGATTCTTAGGTAATTGATACTGTGATTCTATCACTGTGATTTTGTTTGAAGAAGTGATGGTACAGTTGATAGTGTGATTCTATTATTTTAAATTCTGTTTAAACTTTAAAAAAGTTTAATAAGTAATTTATAATGTGATTTTATTACTATGAATATCAATAGATTTGAACTTGAAAAATGAGCTTGTGGAATTATATTAATTTGTTATGTGATTTTTTTTTTTACTTTTTTAAGACAGGTATAAAATTTTCAAATTTTTTAATACAGACCGGGTCATGCGGGTCAATTAGTGACCCACCGGTTCGACCACTGACCCAGTGACCCAGTGCCTTGACCGGGTCGGTCACCGGGTCGGTTTTTAAAACTATGGGTTAGAACTCATCCTTGTGTATCTCCAAGGATAATAGAAACTCAAAAGCCACTTGGATATTATTTCTAAAAAAAATAATGGTAGATAGGTTAATTTTAGTATTCTTATTTCCCCTTCTTCACTATTTTTATTTTTTATTATATTTTTAGTATTTTTAGATTTTTTAGTGCTTTCTTTTTAATTTTATTATTTTCATTTTTCATTTTCATTTTTTGTACTTTTTGAATTTTTGAAATTTTTATTTGTGTATCACCCAATTATTTTTAATAAAAATCCAAGTTTTAAGAAAAATTTGATCAAGCTATCTAGAAAGAAAAAAAAAAAATATCTGTGTTTGTTACTTCTTCTCAAAATAAGTATTTTTAGTATTTTATTTTTGTCAGAATTTTTTTTTTACATTTTAAGCTATATTTTTTTTTGGATTTTTATATTTTTATTATTTTTGTAATTTACTTTTTATCACCTAATCCTGTTCACTTTTTAAAATATTCTAATCATGCTATTTATAAAGGAATTTTTTATATTTTACAGTTTTTTATTTTTATACTTTTTCATCCTAGAACAAACTATATATTTAAAACTAACTCCTCCTAAAGAGTAAAGACTAATTTTACAAACAATTAAAATTCTATGAGAAAGGAATTAATTCAATCATTCATGAAACTCTAAACATTGGAAAATCATCGAAATGAAAGAATATTATTGCTAATAACATCAAATAAAGGAGAATATGATTTACTTTTTATAGATTTAAATGATGAAAACCAATACATTGCATCTTGACCAAGAAATTAAAGGTTAGATACCCAATGTGGTGTTTTTCAAATAAGTAGTCCTAGACTAAAAAAAATCATGAAAGTCTAATAATCTTGATTCCCTCCTCATTCTCTTTGCTCATTCCAAAACAATTCCTTTTACATTCCTTTTCTATCTCAAGTTTGCATGTTCCTTTTTTCCCTCCTCAACTCTCTTTTTTTTCTTGATTTTCCTAGAGCTCTCCTTTTCTTCTCTTCTATTTTTTCCCCTAATTTTTGTTTCCTATTTTTTAATCCTTTTTTTCTTAGTTTGCCTTTGATATTATTTTCTAATCTCTTCTCTCCAACTTGGAAATTAATTTATCTTAATCTTGGTATTTAAGAATCCCATTTGAAGCAAACATATTTTATCCAACATAAATTGTTATTCATTTTCTAAAACTTTTGCTTGTGTTGCCTTTGAAGTTTGTATCCAAATAACAAGTCATTTTCCCTTTTTTTTTCTCCTTTTATTTTTCTCTTTTTTCTTGTTTTCCTTTTATTTTCCCTAGCTATGAATTCAAATTTTGGAAATGTAAAATGATGTATTGCGTTTTTGTTAGTTAGTTTTTAAAAACTATTTTATAAAATAGTTTTCAAAAATTAGTTTTCAAATGTGGGAGTGCAAGAAAAAACATAAGTCATAGAAAAATTGAAAGTAAAAACTAAAATAATTTAGAAATGTTCTAATTTTTTTATTTTAAAAACTGAAAAAGATATATTAGTTCTGAAATCAGTTTCCGAAAATTACTCTTATCAAACAAGTATTTTTTTTATTTTTAAAAACAAAAAACAATTTTCAAAAACAGCTTTCAAATCTCTTTATCACAAGATTAAATTTTATGAAAATGAAAAGCAAACATTCATAAACTTTTGAAGGCTAACATAGCCAAGGTTAAGGATTATGGAATAAAAGACACAAATGGCTCAAATAAGTGTTCAAGGTTAGATAACACTAAAGATGTTCATCTCTTATCTTATGAAAATAAGGTAGGTCGTCAATTGCCTTTATGCTTTTAAAAAAACAATTTTTATTAACACTCTTGCACCTAAAGCATTTTTTTTTTCTCATATCTTCTATTTTCTTATTTTCTATTCACTTCAATTATTTGTCCTTTCTTATGATCTACCTTCATTCTTCTTATCATCTTATTTATTTTTCTTTTCTTTTCATTTTTTAACCTCTTCAAAAAAAAAATCATTTTGCATTTCTTTATGACAATTAGTCTTTACTTTGTAATATCTACAGGGTACCGTGTAGTCATTCATGTCCTAGGATTTTGGAAAGATGTTTCCAAACTTTAAAAGGATAGCAAAAATAAATAAAATTTGTATACGATAGAGAAAGATAACTAACCTTTATTTCAAATCATGATTTCCCATAATCCATTAGATCTATCTGGTGAAAGATTTAAATAATTTGTATGAAATCTTACGTTCAAATCTCATTATCGCTTATTGTAAAAAAAAAAAATAATGATTTCTCATTTTCAAAATTTTAATTTTGATACATAATTTTCATTTAGTGAATATTGAATCATTACCTTTTCATTTTCTTCTTTTTCTTATTTTTTCTTTTCTTTTCTTATCCTTTCTTTTATTTGGTAATTTTGATGGGAAAAAGCATAATCATTCTTTCTTTTATATTTTTCCTTTTGGAATCCTCTAAATAAAAGTTTTACTCATTTTAATTATCTCCTTATTTTTTTCAGCTTGCATAAATGTTATTCAACCAAATCAAATGAAACTGGACTTAGATCTTTTAGACAAGGTCTCAAATTCGAGTTTTATAGATAGAAAAAATGTGGTTGGAGGAAAGACCTAATAAGGGAGGTCAGTAAGGTTTTCTCACCGAGATTAATCATCAATAAAGTTGATAGATACTTCGTGCTTATATCATGATTACCAAAAAAACAAATGAGACTTCCTCTTCTCTACCCTTCTTTCCTCCCCTCACTAGTGACAGCTCCAATGATCAAGAATATTTTTGTCGTCGTTCCTTTAAATTTATTCCTCCTTCGGGTAACCGTTTTTTTCTTCTTTCTCTTCTGTCCGTGCATCAGTTCAAATTGTCTTTCTCTTCCTCAACCATTCGTCCCCTATCTTGCTAATAGTCCGAAACAGTTATATTACATGCTTTAACATGTCTTCCCATTCCTAGAATTCAAGTCATAAATTCTCATCATTCTTAAGGAAGGCTTGCGAATTTCCTACACCAAATATCACAAAAAAACACAAATTTTCTTTCAACATTTTTTTTTTAAGGTTACATTCAAGGTGCAAACACCTGAATAAAACAAGAATAAGTAGAATAGCAACACGATGGATTTCCAACATTATCATCACACGAGACACCTAAGTCCAAATGAGTTGGACCGAGGCCAATTAATGGATCTACTAACTCTTTGGGAATTTTTTTTACATTTTTGCCTCAACGTAGTACAACTAGTGACGTATTTCAAGCGTTGATTTATTTCAATCAAAGCCAAGATTAAAGACTCTGCAGTGTCCATCTGATCATACTATAGGTTTTGGGGGTACTGGGTAATATAATCTTACTATTATGAGAATAATATTCCTTAGCATGTCATTTTTGAAAATGTGATTTCTGAAAATACAATAATATATCTTGAAACAAGCGACTCCTTATAATTAAGGAATAACGTAATCAAATAAGGTATAAGTAGAGTTTTACCAAATAAACAAACTGATTAAGCAGAGTCTTGACTCCAAATAACTCGTAACTGGTTGTAGGGATGCCACTAATAACCAATCAATGGCATGTGTTTTTCTTGAAGGATTTAGTGCAATTTTACAAGTCCAAATCACATATAGATGAAAATTACAACATACAGCTCATCACAAAAATATAGACATACCGTTGAGCATAAATTGAATAACTTACTCTCTATCACGGACTATTCAAAACACAAGCTCAATACAACATTCATCAATTAATTTGGTACTATAATAATAACCATTGACCATAATTCACATGAGAATTAAAAAATAATTTCTAATGATTGATTAATGTTAATCTACATAATTAATTAATTAATATTTTTGTGTGAATTCTATAACCAACTCTTCACTGATTTCTAACATCTCAGAATTGCTATTAAAAGCACAAAATTCCGGGCTTTGTATACAAACTAGATTTTCGACCCGTGCATATCACGGGTTCGATTAAACTATATATTTTTTATATTTGTATTTAATATTTATATACAAAAAATATATACATTATGAAATCATAATAAGGTCTTTTCATAAAAAATATATATGTGAGACTATTTAACACACTTTAGTGAACCTACTACTATTGTACTACTATTCTATATATTATCTATAATAAGGTTTTTTCATGTCATGTTAAAAAAAAAAGGGTAAAATATGTTTTTAGTCCCTGTACTTTCAGAAAAACTTGATTTTAATCCCTGTACTTTCGAATCAACCATTTTAGTTCCTGTACTTTTAGAAAAACTTGGTTTTAGTTCCTGTACTTTCAGAAAAACTTGATTTTAGTCCCTCTCCTCTAATGATGTTAATACTGTTAGCGAAAATATAATTTTCAGTGGCTATAAACTGTCACAAAATACATATTCCTTATGTATTTAAACTCAACATCATTGGCAGCTAAAAACCGCTACAGATTATTAAAAAAAATAGACTCAAATTCAACGAGAAACTCGTCTCTTCCATTACCGATGACACATTATGTGTCTATTTTTTTAATAATCTATGGTAGTTTTTAGCCGCCAATGATGTTGAGTTTAAATACATGAGGAATGTGTATTTTGTGGCAGTTTATAGCCACCGGAAACTGTATTTCCGTTAACAGTAATAACACCATTAGAGGAAAGGGACTAAAACCAAGTTTTTCTGAAAGTACAGGGACTAAAATGATTGATTCGAAAGTACAGGGGACTAAAACCAAATTTTTCTGAAAGTACAGTGACCAAAAACTTATTTTACCCAAAAAAATATTATAAGTTGAAGATATTAAGTAAAATCAAATTAATTATTGATTTTTTTTGTTGCTAAAAATGAGAAAGGATAAAAATGTATACATTATTTATTTATAATATATGGAGAGAGCACAAGAAATAATGATAATAAAAAAAAAACACATAGATTAGTTGCTATGTGATGTTTGGTTCCCAATCTTCACTTCCCATGTTTTGTCAAATTCATTGGATGATGAACTTTCATCTCTTATTTGTACAAAAGTGTAACTATTACAAGCTAATTAAATAACACATACTGAGTGACATTCTCGTTTTCTTAAACCGCAATAGCAAAATGAGAGAGAGAAAAATGTTAATTAAGCCAAAAAAAAAAAAAAGAAATACTGAACAAATAAAAAGATAAAGAATAGAAGAATAAACCTACTAATTGATCCCTAAAAAGAGAATATTAACGAAGTAAAACATTCAATCTCTCTGTATGTATGCCAAGGAAGTATGCAAAAAGAAAAGTTTGTGATTTTTACTAAATAGAAGTCATTATCAAAATAAAATAAATCTCATATGAAAAACAATAGGGACAATAAACCAAACAACTAAAATAATATTAAGATAACTTCAGCATAAGTTTTGATATCTTTTTTTATTATTATTTTTAACTTAATTATCTTGACTTCTGATTGTTTGCGTTTATATATAGATACTAATATACTCAATAATATTATGAAGATGTTGTCATATATACTAATACTCAATAATTGATTGGCAAAATAAAGCAAAGAGAAAGAAGCTATGAAGAGTGAGAGGTTAAAGTTTCATACCTTTAAATTTTCATTCGACTTCACTTTTACATGTTGCATACCTATTGTAATTGTTTGATGCATATTTTCTTGAAATTTTTTAGTCCTATCATCCTTCATATCTTATCTATACAATAGTGTCATTGTTAGCTAAGTAAGATATATTGAGCAAGATTCTCATTCTCTCAAACCTCAATAGCAAAATGAGAGAGAAAAATGTTAAGCCAAGAAAAGAAACAATGAGCAAATGAAAAGATAGAGAATGAAAAAAGATACCCAAAAATACAACTGTTAATTGACTCCTAAACCTCATGGAAGAATATAGAATATATAAGAGAGGATAAAGGCACATCTAGTTCATATTTTTAATCATGATAATAATGAGGCTAGTTAATGTTTTCAATAAAATTTAAAATGTTTTGAAAAAAAAAAGTTACAAAATTTAAATTAGTTTTATACATTATTGATTGATTTAAACATCATGGAAGAATATAAAATATATAAGAGAGGATAAAGGCACACCTACTTCATATTTTTAATCATGATAATAATGAGGTCAGTTAATGTTTTCAATCAAATTTAAAATGTTTTGAAAAAAAAAGTTACAAAATTTAAATTAATTTTATACATTATTGATTGATTTAAACATTAAATGAATTATTCTTGGTTGTCTTGTGGAGTCAAATGCTTACTTTACGTTTACACTTTCCAAAACTTTGTTCATTCTTAAAAGACAAAAGTTTTTTTAGTGTTAAACCGAAGAGTATTTTCATTCAAGTTGTGACATTGTGTCAGACAAAATATGTAATTTCATCTTACATTGTAACGCTTTCACTTGAATATATTAATTAACCATATTCGGTGAATTATTCTTGGCCTTCTAAATCAATGGAACAAATTAATTGGTGAAATAAATTGATAATACTTCTAGCATTTGATTAGGTGTTGATAACAAATCAACCGTGTACATATATATACACCACCGTTGAAATGAAGGTTACATAATTCAATTAGATCAACGACTATTGTGAAGTTAAAATTTCAATTCGATGATTATAAAAAGTTCAAGTGAAGTTTACATATAGATATTGATGATTGATTGATATTGATATTGGTATAGATATAGATAAATTATAAGAATTATTGTTGATTTGTGTAACTATTTTTTTAATATTATTACATGTTACTTTTCATTTGTTACTTTTTTTTATCAAATTTAAAAGGCAACGTTAATAATAATAATAATAATAATAATAATAATAATATTATTATTATTATTATTATTATTATTATTATTATTATTATTGCATACTTTACAACTATTTTATTTTTATTATATGTAATCAATATTTAGTACTTTATGGTCTAAATTTATAAGAATAAAAAATCACAATATAAAATATTATGAATTCTTTAAAATTTATCCACATATTTACAAAATCTTTACTTTTAATTATTATTTCTCATGAAATATATTCTAATGTAACTAATTAATAAATATAATATAATATTAAAAAAAATAAAAAAATATAATATTAAATGTTTTTATTATAATATTTATATATGTGTAACTTATTTAAGATTTGAATAAAATGAAATAATAAATATTAAATATATTTTTTTAAAACTAATTAACGGTAAGAAAAACTTAGATTATTATTATTATTATTATTATTATTATTATTATTATTATTATTATTATAGTATTTAAGATTTGAATAAAATTAAACTAAAAAACAACGTATACTAAATTATAAAATTCTAAATTTTAAATATCTATAATAGTATTTAAGATCTATATAAAATTAAATTAAAAAACAAAGTATACTAAATTATAACATCTAAATTATATCACAAAAATTGTAAAAACATAAATTTATTTAAAATATTATCATAAAAATATTTTAGATATATGTATAAATTGTACTCTCACCTACCCTTACCTATTCTCCACACAACTAAATATTCTCTCAACAAATATTAATATAATAATTTTCTTTTCAATATCTTCAATGAATAGTAAAATCACATCCTCCATTGTATTATTTATAGACAAGGGAAAATTGTGTTAGATCGGCATCAAGCGAGTGGGCTTTCACTTTATTTTTTTTGGTCCATAGTATCTCTATTCACGTTACTTTATCGTGATTACTCTCAAATTTCTTTGATTTGAACAAAAACTATCCTTAAAGCGACAACGGAGAATGACACGAGACGATATTTAAGTAAACAGGTCAATTAAACACTTATTCGGATAACTCTTACTAAATAAGAGCTTATTTATACGTTTAATTGTAAAACTAAAATAAGATTTTAAAGAACTTTGACAAGCTTTCCTGCAAAACTTATAAAAGAAATCTCATAAACTATTTTTAAATGCTTGCCAATTCGTAAGTAATGATCTAAATTAACAAACATGTGCACTAATTTTGCGTGCGTGTCTACTAACAATGTATTTGGATTGATGACGATAGAACAAACATGCTTTGGATTGCTCTAAAACTTTGTAAACGTCTTTACTATCATCACGTCATTCATGCCTTGTCACAATTTCTTAATCCTCATTCTCAACCACGTTTCTCATGTGACGATGCAAAATAAGATGACATCGTAATTGTTGTCATTGTCAACCTCGTTTATGTCGTGATAATGCATGTTAGTGTAAGAATTTTATAGCGGCAATATATAAAAAATTAAAACATTCATAAAATGCTATCTTCTTGGAGCATTCTAAATAACAATAGTAGACACTTGAAGGAATAACACAACAAATGACATAAGCTTAATGAGAAATATCTAGATTTTGTATTGAGAAACTAGATCATGGATTATCTATAAGAATTCTTGTATTAGACAAGGGGATCCAATCCTACCCTCTGAATATGAGGTATCATTTCCAACTGAAATGGAATTTCTGCTAAGTGTGACTAAACTGAAATATAACATGATAATGTAGCTTTCATCTCTTGTAAAATTAACTGAATATGGAAATACAAATACAAAGTAGATTGAGGAATCCAAACTAGAAGAATTCAAAGTCCAGATATTTACCCCCAGACTTCATGTCATTATTATTACCCACCATCCTCTTACTACTATTGTTGTTGTTGTTGTTGCCAACCCCAACAGTATCAACTGGTTCAAACTTTGCTGGTAGATCACATTCAACTGGTCTTGGAACTTCTGGTGGCGTGCTGCACCTAATCAACGCCCAGTTCACGCCTTCGAAGAAGGGGTGCTGTTTGATCTCGGTCGCGCCCCTCTTCACCCCGAGACGGTGCTGTGGCTCCTTCACCAGCAAGCCCCGGATCAGATCACGGCTGGCATAACTCGTGGCCGGCGATTCAGGAAATCTGAGCTGCTGGCCTACTACATTGAACAATGTAGCACGGTTTCCTGATCCTTTGAAAGGAGTTTTACCATATAGTAACTCATGCAAGAAAATTCCAAATGTCCACCAATCAACTGCACTTCCATGACCTTCTCCTTTGATGATTTCAGGGGCAAGGTATTCGTGAGTGCCAACAAAAGACATCGATCGAGCTGTTGTTGGTTCGGCAACAAGCTCAGGAAGCATGCTGGATGGCACGCCAGGTTCGGCTTTAGGCTTTCGTGACTTCTTATTTTTCTGAGCAAAGAGCCGAGGCATGAAACATGAAGGCTGGATGCATACTGATGAAGGCTCGATACAAGCCGGCTGGACACAGAATGCACCACCAGCTCGTTTTGAGGGGTCGCCGTCAAAATTTCTAATAAGGGTAGGTGAAACAGCACATCTAAGAGAAAGATCGAAGTCTGAGAGCATTATGTGACCATCATCTCGGACCAGTACGTTTTCAGGTTTAAGGTCTCGATACACGACTCCAAGCATGTGAAGATATTCAAGTGCCAACAGGACCTCCGCAGCATAAAAGCTACATACAGAGAATGACAAGTATTTCATTAGTCGACACAGGAAAGAAAAGGTACATTTTCCAAAATACACCATCTATGTGGAAAATACATTTTTGCCAATTAAATTATATAGTAATAGGATTATTTTGACATCTTCCTATTGTTTCAGACTTCAAAGGGAAGCAACTCTCCCATGTTATTGGACAAACCCAGCATTTCATATAAAGTGAAAGCTATAAAAATAAAAATAAAATTATTACAATCCCAATAAAGTCTTATATCAGGACAAGGATTTCAATCTAAGTTTGCTATGTACACTACATACAGCCAAATCATCTGGAAATAAGTCATCTGTAACACGTGAAGAAATTTTCCATGACTTAACAGCCCCAATAAACACATAGACATGTGATTTCATGGATGTCTCAACTCTCAATTGATCAATTAATTTTGACCATTAAATAATGCAGCTGTATTTCACCATGCACAATTTGAGCATATATTTAAGATCAATCTGTGTCTGCTTCTGAAATTATCATAGTCATAGTTATATCCCCTAAGGAATCTACAGAATTATCTCTCAGTCACTTTTACGGTTTTACCAGTTCCATTTGGCCGATAGTTGTTTTAGCACCTGATTAGACTAACCAAAAACCAATTATTGACTTTTCTCTTCCAGGACTGACATTTTCAAATTTCAATCCAAGCAAACCCCTTTTTCCTTTCCATCCTTGCATAATCCTTGATGACTCCATCTAGTTGATAGATTAAAACATTGGCTACAGATGCTTCTCATAGTAATGACAAGTGAGAATTTACTAGGCCAATACAGTAACTTTAAGTCCAATGCATCTGGAACTGGAACCCTATGCTCAAAAGCTTAAGTTCAGTACTTTTCCTGATCTTATAATCAGGCCTTAAATTTTCCTAGGCCAGACCCACCAAAAAGTTCCTACTCAAAAAAACTTAACTATGGATTCAAAATACTTATAGACACATTACTACACGTTTGTATTGTTCATGCCACCCTAAAAGTCTGAATTATATCAGCCCGTCATATTTTGCTTGCAAACTAGCATGCAGCTAGCAGACCTGGAATAAACCTTCAATGCAGCAAACTTTTCTGCCTTTACCTATCGTTATGCAATAGCATTCTGGAAGACAACCTACTTTAGATAAGCTGTTCTATGTGAAAAGTTGCATACTGCAGCATAAACATACAATAGGGTTGACAATAACAACATTTATAGCACCATAACCCTCAGAAAAATGTGAGGAATCAACAATGTTCCTCTACTTCATAATTGTTAGGAAAAATATAATCATCGTGTATAGTACCATCAATAACACAAGATATGAACAGAATCAGAAATTATAAAAAATGTTCCTCTACTTCATAATGGCTAAGAAAAATAGCTCATACTGGTAAAATTTTAGAGTCTCTCTCCTTCAGGTGTAAGAGATTAAGAAATATCACATAAGCAAGAAGTCACAGATGCAGCTCAACTAAACATCCATACTTCCCTCTTTCGTTCATCTTCTTTTAATTTTAAGAAACATTTCTCCGCAAAACTCATAATCAAAAAGCTGTGGAACATGAAAAACATTATCCATGGAATGCATGAAAAGGAAAAGTATTTGCATGACACTTGAATATGTTAACATAATCACATATGAATACATAAAGATCACAGACTAGAAAAAGGAGATCTTCATACTGGAAAGCAATTAAAAAATAGTTTAGGTAAATTAATGCATATTGTAAAGTACAAACATACCGTGCAGCATACTCTGAGAAATGTTTCCCAGGTTGCCGTTGCCTTAACGTGTGTAGATCACCCCCTGGACAGTATTCCATTACCAAACAGCAGAATCTGTCAGTCTCAAAATGTGTATACAAAGTAGGCAGAAATGGATGGTCCAGCAACTGCAATATCTCTCTTTCTGTCTGTGCCCTAGTCAGCTTATTTCTGCTTGCTAAGGATGCCTTGTCCATAACTTTCATTGCAAAAAAGCACCGAGTTGCACTCAGCTCTGAGAGATATACACTTCCAATATCACCACAACCAAGTCGTTTGAGTAACCTAAAATGACTCATGCCCAAAATTCCATCCCGTGCTCGGATGGCAAGGATAGCCTTCCACCTAGGATCATTTCCTTTGTGGGGCTTATTGGCACTGCCAGTAATGTTACTCCAGTTGCTGTCATCACTGAGGCCACTGCTATCACTTGCTCGACTAGCACTAGTTTTTGCACTCTCAAGTGAATCCCCTCTGACACTTCCTTTTGTGCTATCACAATTCCTGTCCAAACTAAGCATGCCATCACTAGTGACTGCATCACTCCGGTATGTACTTGCACAACTATTAACAATGCTCATTGTTCTGACAACACTAGTACTATCAATACTACTATGAGGACTGACATTGCCACTTGGAGGCAGAGATGCATCCCAAACACATTCTTTCTCCTCAGAATTTGGAGCAAGAGGAGAGTTCTCAGTATTCTGAGATGCACGAGCACCTGAAAATGGCGAGGATAAGTTACCCATCTCATTTGATTCTTCAGCCGGGCTTTCTGCAGGAGAAACAACAGCCAGGCTTGGTTTCTTAGCAGGAACACGAATTGAAAGATCTTCTAAGAAAGGACCCTTCAAGGACACACTCTTCATTAAGCATCCAGCTTCAGATTTAGTTTGACCTATTGGTACATAAACCGTTCTCATAAGATCAGTATCAACAGGTTCTGGTGGATGACTAGCACCAGCAAATGAACTTGGACCAGTTTCCACAAAAGAATCATTGCCACCCTTCAATTTCTCAATAGCAGGCACAAGTTCTACAGCTTCAGGTAAGGAGCCCTTTCCTTTCCACGTTCTTGTAGGCGCAGGGGAGGGAGGCTCTTGACAGCGTGTATTGAACCCCATATCCTCTCTTACCAAAACTATTCGAGCATTTGATAACTGAGCCACTTCTCTGATGGAGGCCAGATGTGTCATAGGGCCATCCCGTGATTTCGAAAACTGATTCCCTTCTCTTGCTGGAATCCCACGCACACTCGAAACATCCTGCCCATTTAGTCTTTGACCAGCTTCTCTAATTGCAGCCGTGTGTGCATTAGATACCTCAACCAGAACAGGCAAGGACCGAGGAAGTACCTTTGGCTCTGCAACCCTCTCCATATCCCAATATCACATATCATCAAACACAGGCTTCTAGTTAAGAAAACCCTGCAAATAAAGCAAATAACAAATTTAATAGAAGATTCACTCAATTTGAATTAAGTACAGGATGCATTTTAAACAAGTGAAAAAGCCGGTAACTAAGTAACAGAAGAAGAATATGGAATGGAAGAATAAAGTAGCCATATTTTTCTTAATAGTGACTAGTGATAGCTGCTGAAAGCACAAACTGCATTATAAATTGGACCAACAAAAAAACAACAAATGCAGAAAGCTCAATTAAAAAGCTTGAAGTATCAGGCATCAGAAATCACAGACACAATCAACATCAAAACATTGTATAAAATTTATTCCCCAATTCTGAGCATAGCACTTTATACAAAGGAGCTTAAATTATTAAAGTTTGGAAATTGATTTGAAATGGGCAAACAAAACATAGTTAATCAAGGCAAATATCATTAAATGGTGAAAATTAGAATAGATGCTAGCAGATATAATTAGTAATAGCCTCACCGACCCATCAGTCAGACAACCTCAAAGTACAAATCTTTGAGCAAGAAACCTCAAACTTCAGAGGAAATAAGAAACATACAGAAGAGGGAGAGAGAGAAGAACCCAAAAAGGGCAACAAGAGGTCGAGAAATGCCAAAATGCAAAAACTCCCTACATTCTTTTTTGTTTCCATTGGAAAATTATCACCTTTAACACTTAAAACAAAACAAAACAAAGAGGGAAAAAAAATTATGAAACAAAGAGAGATCTAGGCACCCAAAAGAAGAACAAGAAGGAAAAACAAGTGAAGCAGCATAATAGAGAGAAGGGACAGAGACCCACCATTGAAATGAGGAAGAAAAACAATGGGTATCCCTTTGTTTCCCCTCTTCTTCACTATGTTGTCTCCTTTCACAACTCAACTCAGAGCTTCTCCAGTGTTCCCTTCACTCTGCAGAACAGACACAACACGTACACTCTCTCTCTCTCTCTCTCTCTTCACACTAAACTTCTCCAAGGTGTGAAACCGCAATGGCGAGAGAAGATTGGAAGATGAAGCAAGAAAGAACACAAAAACAAAAGCTTGAGGAGGAGTGCTTTTCTTTTTTTTTTCCTTTTGAGTCGTTTGTTTCTCTCACTAGAAGTAGAAGTGAGTTTGTTTCTCTGTCTAGGGAATGGGCTGTGTGTGACTGACTCGGGAACTAAAGTGGTGTTGGAGATAGATAGTTATGGTTAGCTTTTGCTTTCTCTTTTTTGATTTTTGGTATTTGAATGAGTGGGAAGAAGTTAATGATGGCATGGCAAGGTAGTAGAGTAGTACTGTGATTGTGGTACACTTTGTTTAGCGGGACAAAGAGAGAAAGTGGGGCCATGCATGTTCCTTCTTTCAGCTACATTGCTTTTCAAAGGTGGGACTGAATGAAAGAAAGAAAGTGAAAGCCCAACTCTAACTATTTTTATTATTTTTTTTTCTTCTTTAGGATCTGGGTTTTGAGACTGTGGTATTGGCACGTGCCAATCACTCGCCTCAGTTGGTTTTTTTTTTTTTTTTTTTTTGTAGTCTTATACTATTACTGGTAGTAGTTATATTGGGAATCTCCATTAAACAAATCATTAAGTCCTTAACAGCAAATTAGTCACTTTATTTAATAAGGTTCTGAATTCAAATTTTGTATATGAAAAAAGTTTACTAAAAACAAGTTTATTTTTATCATATTATAAATGTTTTTAAGTCAAACAAAATTAAAAAAACTTGAACACGTAAATTAATTAATACCGAGTTATTTTAGTATAACCAGTGATTTTGAATTCGAATTCTAAACATATAATTAAATTAAATACTTAAAAAAATATTATCCATGATTATTTTATATAACTTGAACATTATTATATTATGTGAAAGATACTTATTGTTTGATTAAAAAGAGAAAAAAAAAATATCTCATTGATTCAAATTAAATTAGATTTTTATTTTTATTTTTTGTATAATGGCAATAAAGATCGAGCCTAAATTCTCATGTATCTATTCAACTTGACTACTAAATCAATTCTAATGGATTAATTGTGTTAGATATAATTATAAGGAAAGATAAAAATTTCCCTATCAAATTCTAATATAATTAGGTTTCCAGGTACTCAAACTCTGAATTAGTGCTTAAGCTAAAATAGCTTCTTTTCACTTAATCTAAACATTCGGCAATAATTAACTAGTATAATTATATGTTTAGTGCAAATAATTTCTTTAAAAAAAATCATTCGTTCGTTAATTTTCTTTTGAAAACAACAGATATTTAAATAAACAAGTTGTTCTCAAATATCCACTAAAATTTTTTATCAAAAAAAAATTCCACTAAAATTTAAATATACAAATAAATAATTAACAAATATTGCATGTATTATACGCATACTTTTTATTCTAAGTAAAATTTAAAAATGTGGAATACATTTTTAAAACTAAAAAAATACATAATTAATTTAAATAAATAAGTAAAAAATATAAATAAATAAATGTAGGGAGTAAAATAAATTTAAAAAGTTGGAATAAATAATTTATAAATAAATTCATTTAAGAGTAATAAGTCAAATTTAAAATGTAAAATAGATAAATAATTTGTGTATTTAAATTAGGCCATTATAAATCTTAATAAACAAACCATTATTGAGGAGGTTCTGGAGATTTTGTCTTTTGCGAGTTAAACTGTTGCTGCTGGGTGGGGTTTTTTTTTGGTCAAGATGGATATTCGGGATGCTAAAGAGATGAGGTTTTGGAAAAATCCTCTCCTTTGCTTAGGTTCGTTGCTGCTCATGGATGCTTTTGGGCATCATGTTCTTTTGTTGATGTCCTTTATTTTGTTTTGTCTTATTTCTAACTCTAAAAAAATTATATTTATTATTATAAAGTACTGAGACGAAATTTATACCTAAAATTATCATGACTGTTTGTATTGAGTTCACACTTTGACTTACTAGAGAAGATATTTTGCTCTTACACGAAATTTAGTTATTATTTTTTATAATGAATAATCTGTATTAATATCATGATCAGAAAATAAAAATAAAAAAGACATTTTACTTATTTATGAGACTCACTTATGCATGTTGCTTTAGAATGGAACAAGAGTTTTATGTGAAGAATTAACTCATTTCTCTCAAAATTAACTCAAGTTTTATGTGTTTGGCACCGTGTTTCTCTATCATGAACACGCATCAAGCAGAAGTAACTATTACTTGTTTTCACATTATTTTGACTAATTTGACGTGAATTTACTTGAAAATATTAATTATAAAAGCAGATTCAAACATATACTAAAATGTATCGAAATAGTAAATGTGAATAAAAGAAAGTTAAAATAAGTAAGTTAAACAATACATAAATAAGAAAGACTTGCATATCTAATATCATAAGATTTTGGGTTAGATATAATATCAAATTTATTTTTGTAATATGTTCATATCTTCCTAATAATAAAAAAGAAAAAAAATCTCCGGATGTTTTACCTCAATCACTACTGCCTGCCCGATAGTGATATCATTAAAAAAAATGTGGATATTTAAGGAACCCAAATTTAAAAAACTAAAAATATATTTAAGTTGTTTTTTATTAAAAAAAATCTTAAACAAAAAGTGTAACTTAAACTCAAAATAAATCAGGCTCAATATTAATTTAAAATCGAGGCTGACCAAACTAGATGGGGTTGTACCAAATTAGGTGATGAGAAAATAGAGATGCAGCGGATTGAAACCCCACCATGTGAGTTACGTTACACCCGTCATTTTTGTTGTACACTGACAATGTAGGTTGGTGTGTTATGTCAAATATGAAAATTGATAAGAAACCATTTTTAATGCTATTTATTACGTACGTGTTTGCTTATGCTTCTTTAAAAATGTATTTATTTTTCTGTACTTTTTTTATTCTAACTAGTCAATTGTTTAAACGGAATCCCATGAAATCTTAAGTCGTAAATCATAAATTTAAGAATAAATTATATTCTCTGAAATTTCGAAAGATTGCATAATTTTCTCTTACGTTTTTAACGTTTTTACAACATTCTCACTTAGAGTGCATGTTTGGATTAAAGTTTGTAAACTTAAATTTGGATCAATTTGCAAACTGAGTTTGTAAAAGTATTTCAAGTCTTACTTCTCCCAAACTCAGTTTCAAGACAAAAAAATTCTCTCAAACATATTTTTGGAAGTAACCAAACATAACCTCAAAAGAATTACTTTTGTAAACATAAGTTTGTTTGGAGATCCAAACAAGCACACAGTGTAAAATTTTTCAAACAAAAAAAGAGATTAGTATAATATATAAGGAGTATTAGTATAAAATTTTTCAAATTATTAAGAGAGTTAGTGTAAGAATAGAAAAAAGAGGAGGATTTGTGTAATCTCACAAAACCATATTGAGCTAGAGTATAATTTAGGCTTAATTGCAATTTTTACCTCCAATTTTTTCATTTTTGACAGATTTTATCCCCAATAAATTAATTTGGCGTATTTTACCCTCAACTTTTTGAAAAAGTTACGAATTTTACCTTTCACAGTTTTGATGACATGACATGCTGACATAAGCATAAAAAATGGGGATAAAATTCACCAAAAAATAAAAAGTTATGGGTAAAATTTGCCAAAAATGAAAAAAATAGGAGGTAAAATTTGCCAAAAAGTAAAAAGTTAGGAGTAAAAACTATAACTATTTTAGCATGTCATATCATCAAAACTGTGGAGGGTAAAATTTGTAACTTTTTTAAAAAGTTGGGAGTAAAATAGGCCAAATTAATTTGTTGGGGGTAAAATTTGCCAAAAATGAAAAAGTTTGGGATAAAAATTACAATTAAGCCTATAATTTACTCTAAATTTAATTACCAATATGTTCAATTTTATAATGGAATTTATGCTCAAATAAATTTGACCTTTATCTAGCTATATGTGAGTAGTGCTATCAACACATTCTTTCTAATACATTATTTATTAAAAGTTAAAACTTATTAAAAACTATAAAATTATGAGAGATTCATTAAATAAAATGAGAACTATAAAATTTTATGATATTCAATTAGTTCCAATTAATTAATTAATAATAAAAAAACATGTTCACTAAAAATAAAAGCTTCTAAAAGCACGTTCAAATATGATATATTTTCCTGATGAATTTTTGAGACCCAACTCACCTAAATTTTTATGTACGAAAAAAATGTAATATAATTTTCTTTTTAAACTCATTGCATAATTCAATAAAAAAAACACTAATCATTCACTTATTTAGTTATTTTCACTTTCATCTCACTTTAAGCTACTTTTTTTTATTTCTTTATTTTTTTTTATCATTTTTTTTATCATGTTTATTCCTTTTTTCTATATATTTTTTGTCTCTTACTTCATTCCACCCCACTTTAAGGTAGAAGAATATCATTACTCATTGAATAAATTAGAAATAAAAATTACGTGTCTCATTTTTTGATGTATGTAACGTGTTTTGTAGAGTAAACAACAACTACACTTGAACTTTATTTTTTTTCAAAGATTAATATAAGTAATCAAGTATACAATCACGCTAAAAATGCTCTAAGATTGATACGTTTAACCAGTTGAAACTTTATAATTTTTTAAAAAGAAAATTAAGTGTGTGTTGTGGTGAGTGTTTTAAAATTGATTTTCAATGAAAATGATTTTATAAAATTGATTTGGGTTAAAATTGATTTGAGTTAAAATTGACTTTGAAATTAAGTGATTTTATGATGATTTTATTAAAAATAAGTTGGTAATTAATAAAAGTCAAAATAAAATATTTTATTCATATAAAAAGTTATCTAAAATTATTTCAATTCAAAAATAATTTTGTACAAAAAATTATTCTTTAATATTTTTTTTTGATCATGAATTATTCTTTAATATGGAATCAAACATGTTAACATTCACCTAAAATTATGTTAGTTGGTATTGCAACGTGGTTGTGGGCTATACAACGTGAATCTAAACACACTAAAACTTTCACATTTTATGAATATTTTCATACATTTGTTAGAAATTTAATTTAATTTCTTATTAATATATATTTAACAATATATGTTACAAAAATTTACTTGTTAAATGACTTAAGCCAAGGTGTGGGAAGTACGAAAACCTCCCTGACCAAGGTGCTTTGCAAGTTTTGTTTCCCTTGTATAATGCTTGATCAAAAGTAAGGATTTGAAGTGCTTTGGGATATGAATATTTGTTAGTTTTTCAATTAAAAAGGTGTTTAGAATGGGATTGAGCCTCATTCTCCACTACTTAACATGTGGTGTTGTCTTTGGTCAAGATGTTGAACTTCGACCCAGTTATGTTGTGGTTCCTCTTGATGAGTCCATTTGTATTGTTGAAAAAGTGTTATTTCCAATTGCCTCATCCATTGTAGAGGGTGCCTTTCAAGTTAAACCTTGCACAACTTGATTAGGGTTTGGTGGTGATGCCCTCTAACAACGTTGTAGCTCCTAGACTTGGGGCTTGTAGAAGGAAAATGATGTTATCTTTGGAATTAATAGGCGGGGTGTGGTTAAAGAGACAATGTTAGAAATTGTCACTTAAACATTCATCCCCCCAAGTTATCTATATCTATTCTTTAATTTATTATCATTATCTCTCTAGCATTGTCCTCTTGCTCACCTTGTAGTCTACACTCTTAATCATGTTCTTAACTCCAACAATATCCCATTCCCCCTTTAATTAATGAATGTCAAGATTTATATCAAATAAGAGTCACAAACTTCTTTTGTCTAACTCTAGTTTTGTTAGAAATATCTCATTACTATTATCTTTCATATATTTATTAGTTTTTATTGGTTGTATAAAATAATATAGGACGACATTTATTTTAAAACTAAAGAAATATAATTTTTTGTTATATAAACAAAAACTGTATTTTATACAAAATTATTGATAATGTAAAAATAAGATCAATTCACACCACTTTAAGTTTGCACACTACGAACTCAAGTTCATTGGTTTCGTGTAAGTTAATTCATGCATTATCGATGGTATATATATATATATATATATATATATATATATATATATATATATATATATATATATATAATGTTATACTTTGTAGTAAAAGAATTCCACTAATAACATACACATAGCTAATAGCGTAATATTTGGCGGGAATCAATTTTTCTAATATAATGATTTTTATAGATTGGACACCTAGCTAAAGAGATTAATACTTTCACTGAAACAAAAGGTTAGGTACAAGAAATGTAACAAAAGAAGTCACGTTCACCCAAAGATCAATAACCCCTCCTTTTTCCTATAAGTAATGAGTCAAACTATGATGACAATTTCCTTATTCATTCTCCCTTAATTTCTTTAATTTTGTTCTTTTACTAAAAAGCAAATTGAAACAAGGAAACAATAACAAGAATATTTGATTAGAATAATTGATGTCCTAAAGGTAATAATTTAGATAGTAAACAAATGATGAGTGGCAGAGTAGTACCATGATGTTTACACAAAAGATGCGATGTGGAGTCCACCAAAGTGGCTGCAGGGTGTTGGCATGCTTAAATTTTAATTCCATATCCCTCTTTGGGGGAATTCCTTTTCTGTCCACAATAAAGTTGGCCTTATTACTTTGACCGTAGTCTTGTTTGTATGTAGAATCACATACGCTTGATAAAATGACTAAACATGAAAACAAATATGGAGGGTCATTTATTGAAGAGATATAATTCAGTTGGTTGAATAGAGTGCGTGAGTTATTGTAAACTTCAGTATCTATTTTTGATTGCTATGAATTAAAAAAAAAATATAAAGGATCGTTTTTTGCCATAGGAAGAAAAACAAAGTGTTTAGAGTATTAGCTACAAATTTTATCTCAAAATAATGTAGTTAACTTTCAAAAAATTATGTTAGCTTTAAAATCCTTTTACAAAAAAATCAATGAATTAGAGGTCAAATTTAATGACAATTACTTTTTCAATGCTAATTCTGTGGTCGTAAAAATTTTAGTGACAATTTATTTTTAAATGACATATAAATTGTTCTGATATTAATTTTAATTTTTCTTCTAACTGTGTTTGGTTCTACATCTTGACACGCATTCATCCAAAGTTACAAAGAATAACTTTTTCATTATTTTATTATTTGATGTGAAAATGTGAGGAAAAAAAAATAGTTTGATCTATTTCAGTTAGACCAAAAGAAGTAGAACAATTATGTCCCTTACAATTCTAGGAGAATGAATATGATCTTCAATGATGGTCTTTAGTGTTCCACGTCAAGGGAAGTGTAATTGCAAGGACTCCAATGTTAAAGTTAGTATACATCAAGATGTCAAAAAAAAAAAAAGTTAGTATACATCAAAATCAAAATAGGTAGAGTAATGTGTATCTTTAAAAGACTAAACTTAGAGTTTTTATATCCTTTTATCTTTACTCTTAATCACTAATAATTAAGAACAAGCTATTAAGCCTTTGTTAGGCCGTATAATATTCTAGAACAAGTATAAATGCACTTATCAAACATTTATGGTACTACAATTTAGTGAACAATCCAAGTAACCGAAAATTGATAAAGTCAAAAATCATGAATCTCAAGTAATGGAAAAGGAATTTTATAGAAGTAACTAACTATATTAATTGAATGAGTAAGACGCTGATCTATATACCTTCTATTTATAAAGCCAAGGCTATACACATGTAGCAAGTACAACTGCGGCTTGCTAAGCTAACTACATGCTAATCAACTAACTCTAACGGCTACGCAGCAATTCAATTACTACTAGCAAACACTAAAAGCCAATAAACAACCATTATTTGTGTGGCTTCTATTAATATTTCCATTATTTTTTTAGTTGATTTTACAATATTATTATCCAATCATATAAATTGATGTGGTAAATAATTTTTTTCATTTCGGTAAAACATTTTTAATTGTCTTCTTGGGAAAAAAATGCGAAACTCTACTATATAACTTCTGATTCTTAGACATAAATCACACTTTAGATTTTGATTAATTTTAATTGAATTGGGTGAATAAATTTCAGAAGATTAAACTCTCCTAATAGCTATACAAAAGTCGAATTTGAAATCTTAAAAAAAATAATTTGTTTATTACTTGTATTAATAAAGGTTAGGAAATCACTATATAATTAACTTATAATGAACAAATTTTTACATTGCAAAATTATGATAGTTAAATATTATGAAACCCCACCAATTAAATACCATATGGTTCTCATTGTACCACTTGCGGTCAAGCCTCTGGCCCCAAAAGCACAATGATCTCAACAAATTGCTAAATAAGGGACAATCAAAAGGACCCTTAGCTATGTTTGTTTAGACGTAGACAAAAAAAAATAAGAAGAGAAGAGAAATTTATATTATGTCATCAGATCAAGTGAGCCTTATCCCATATATTTAAATTATTAATCGAGTAGAATTCAAATTAGATCAGAAAAATCTTGACTTGTGTGGTATGGTGGGGCAAGGAGGATGGTTCTGGTGGCAGAGCTTGGCCTTTTGTTACCTATGATACAGATGGGTCGATGGCTGTGGGGCCCAACTTCGTTGAGGTTGCGATGGTTATGGAAGGACAACTATGGTTACAAGTTGTTTTATGCAGAGGTGGTGTCCAACTTCGTGAAATAGAACCTCTTGTCCCTTTTATTATCCAAATGCATAGGAAGAGAAGCCTCAACTAGAAGGGTTAAGACCAACTTTTTTGTGACATGTCTATGTTTTCTTTCAGGAGCATTATTTTGTTCATGAGTATGCAGACATATATGTGAGTTTGTGGACAATACAGTTTGTAGTGAGATAAGGGATCGATGAAATTGAGATATTCTTTTGGATTCTATAATTGTAATGCTTTAATATTTGTTCCCAATTGTTAGTTACTCAACAAATGATTTAAAGTGAAGAAAAGCAGAGAAAGCTTGTGACTTAGCTTGGAGTAAGTAAATCCAAGAGAATTTTAGAGTAAGCATCAAGGAACAAATTTTAGAGTAACCATTTGATGATTTTATAGGGGTTAGACCCCAAATGTCAGTGTACTTAAGTTCTATGGGAGAAGTATACATTGTATCAAAACCTTGAAATGGCAACTGATGGGATTTTCCCAGCATGAGCACATAGAGACACATATGGTTTAATTAGAAACCGTATAAGACTGAAGTACATTTTGTACAACTTTAGTTGATGGATGACCTAATTGTAGATGCCATAGCCTAAGTAGTTTTTATGTTGCTATTATGAGAGTTTTTTTTTTTTTGAATTACTATGTTATTGATGCAAAGTATTTACTAATTTTGTCTATGATTAATTTTTGCCAGAAAACTTATTTGGACACCTTGTGGGATTTCTTTTCTCAACCATATTTTTTTATCCACAACTTGTTTAAAGGATCCAAATACAGTTTCATTCAAACAAATGACTTATTGGTATCTTCTGAGAGTGATAAGCTGAGGCACAAACATGATCCTCAGACTGAAACTGATGAAAATCAGAGTCCATCCTTAAGTGTGCCTCGGAGGTTGTTCTCTTTGGTGTTCTATGTTTTAACAACACAACGATATATTAAGATGGGACTCAAAGAAAGAACACAACCTTCATTATCTTTTGCAAATTTTGACACATTAAGTTTTTGATGGTCACGGGAACATGGAGCAAATTATTAAGGACAAAGTGACTAGAAAGATAAGGATTAGAAAACTTGGAAGGTCATACAATGTTTAATAGACAAATCTGAACCATTAGAGTGACATGCATGGTGTGTTACTCCTGAATCGGGGTACCACAATGGGTCAAGAATAGTGGCAGGTGCAGCTATCATTGTATGGTTCGCAGTTGGGTAATTCTGAACTTCGTACTCACTAGTATCGTTGGCTTGAATAGGACCATTGAAGTCACCATCAAACCTATGCCAAAAATTATCTGCTATGTGACCAAATTTACCACATAATTGACTGGTTTATTTTGAATCCAATCTTTGTCTACCACTTTTTTTTTTTTTTTTTTTTTTTGCACCAGGGTTCAATATAGTGTTTGGTAGAATGGAATGAAAATAAATTGAGATGAAAGTTTTGAATTAAAGTAGAATATAAAAGTATGAGTCTCATCTTTTTTTACTGTTCATTTTCACTTATTTTTTATTCTTTTTCATTGCAAATAAACGGATCATAAATATCCTTTAGATAGTTGGAGACTGATTTTTTTGAAAACGTAGATCTCAACTCATTGTCAAGTGAGTTTTACCCTTTTTTTAACAAAATCTTCTGATTAATTATAGTCAGGAATCGAACATCTAATAACATGCATGAACCTAACTGTTTACTAATTGTGCTGAAATCTGCCTGTACCGTTTTGAACATTTCTCTCGAAAACCTGATATATACTTACCACGTCCTGCAGAATGCTGTAAACGACTTGGTACAAATGTTCTTCCTATGCCGACAATTGTGCTTCGATTTCATCAACAGTTTAATGAGTTACTCATCTAAAATCTTTAATAACCTGATGGTTTTTATTCCGGAAACCTTTATTTGTCATTAGTATAAAGTATTAGGTGATAAATTTTATTTTGATAATTTTTAATTTTTTTATATTTTTATATCACTTTAAAATAAATTTATATATATATATATATATATAGAGAGAGAGAGAGAGAGAGAGAGAGACATCAAAAAAATTAATTTATTATCTATTAAAAATGAAATGTTGTAACAAATAAATGAAATGTTAAAATTATTCGATTGTAAACTCTAATAATTAATTATACATCTCATAAAGTTAAAAAATAAATTAAGACTTAATTATTTATATTATGTTATATTTTACATATAAATTATGCCTAAGACCACCCATGACTATAGATAACAAAACAAAGAGAATAGGCAGTGTAAGGTTGAGGCTGCTGAAGCTCCCACACTTGAAATTTATGCCTAGTGGCAACTAGATTTTATAACAACAATTTTATTTAAAAAATTTGATATATATTAATTAATAATTGCATGAAACGTCGAAATTGTTAAAAAGAAAATGTGGTAAGGAGTGGTCAGTGAAGGGAAAAGGACATTGGACAGAAGTGGACGTATGCACGTGCATGATGGCACGGTCAAGTGGCAATGCAGATTTGCAGTACTCAATAATTGAATTGAGATATAAGAAAAGAAAAGGAATAGGGAACAAATCAGAGAGTGAGAAGAACGGTCACATATGGCATATGGTGAAAGAAGAAGAAGAAGAGGACGAACAAGAAACCAAATGAGTGGTCAGCTTTTTCAGTTTTCGTCTGCCAAAACTGGTCCCATGCTGTTGCCTTGCCTCTTCATCACTATCTTTATTCTAACTAATTAAATCAGCAATCAATGAATATTACATAAATTTGTTTCATAAAAAAAAAAAAGAATATTGTTACATAGTTTTCTCACTTTATACGAAAAGGCAATCACAAATTGGATTAGCTTTTTTGGGTATACCACTTACAAGGAGCATTTATATTTTTTAACTAAGAGCAATATCTTATTAGGAGTTAATACTATTTATTTTATGTTTTTGTTCTTCAAAGAATTGTTAGAAGGTAACAAGGGAAAAAAATGAGAGTAATGTAAATGAATATGTTAAAATGAATATATGACTATACAAGAAAAAACAAATATAGAATGATTTATATGAGGAGATATTAATGTGTCATCTATTGAAAAAAGATGACAAAAATTAGTTAAAGTGATTTAGATACGTGTAAAGAAAGTTATTGGAGGTACCAATAAAGGAATTGGATATCATGATTTTTATTTTTGTAAAAACGGATAAAAGAAGATCAAGAAGAATTTTAGAGAAATTTATTTTTAAAAAATTACATAATAAACATCCTTAACAAATTACTTTTTAGCTGAATCCAATTCGAGTGATTTATTTATATAGTCAACTTCATACAAATAATTTATTGGTTCGAGTTAAGCTAGGTTCAGTGTCATTAAGTAAGGTATTTGAGTCCTATGAATAGGAAAAAAAAACGTAATCGAAAGGGAAGACTCCACTAATTAAAGGTGACCATCCAAATTTTTCGATAAATATTAATTATCGACAAAACTGGTGGATACTTCATGTTAAGAATAAGCTTATAAAAAAAGATTATTGTTGTACCAACAAGGTGTGATATGATTGATAGATAATCTTATCCTTTAAACATGTAATCTGATTAGGGATTTGATCCCTAATTGATACCTTGAAGGATTAGTTCTTGACTCTCGATCAAGATATATTCGGGTTAAAAAAAATTATTGTTATTAAGGCAAGAATATAAGATAAGGTCCAGTTAAAGGCTTCGTTTCTTTTCTTTTTTTAATTTTTTGCCTAGAGGGACAGATTAAAGGATTTCAACTCACACAAGCCCGAGCCTCCAACGGGTGGAAAATTTATTGTTGGGAGTTATGGTAGATATACCGTACGACTTTTGGGCAGAGCTTTTTTTTTTTTTTTTTTTTATTTTTTGGTCCTGAGTTAGAGACTACGAGAGCTTTACACCACTGCCCCAACCCTTTGCGGTTAATAATAATAATAATAATAATAATAATAATATCTATGTTTGCAGTTGTTTATGGCTTACCGAAGCAAAAAAAGTTGTTTATGGCTTAAAAGTTATTTAAAATTAAAATTCAAAAGAAATTTTTTAAAGATAAAACATAAGTTGTTAAATACTAACAAGTGGTTAGTTTAGGTAATATATACATAATTTCTGTTAAGCAAAATTTTACATTTGAATCTTGTGTATAAAAAAAATTACTTAAAAAAAAAAAACTAACTTTTATCATATTACTCGAACAAAATTACTTCCTGGATTTATTTGGACAAAAAGAATGATTTTGTTTATTATTACTTTTGAACATGTCATTTATCAAATTTGTCAATTAAGGTTAAAGATAAACCAATATTTTTATAATTATATACACAAATTATATGCTAGTTCTTTGTATCACCTCCAATTTGAAAGGAGAAAACATAAAATAAACGAGTATAGAATTGTTCCATTCTATTTGTTTTTATACAAGCTCCATTTTTTAAAATTTTTATTTCATTTAAAAAAATCAAATAATGACCTCCATTTTATGTCACGTTTTATTTTATTCCTTTCTATCCTTTTTGATGAATGGGGTAAGTCTTCCCTCTTTATATCTATTTGGACAGATATAAAATGCTGATTTAGAAAAGACAACACCAAATGATAAAAAAAAAAAAAAAGACAACTCCAATTACCTATGATTATAGGTCAAAATCGAAAATGTCTTAGCAGAATAATAGTTAATAAAAACAAAACATAGTTAAAATGACAAAATGTAGGTGGTTATGATGCCAAGAGTCTAACTTTTTTGGTGTATATTATATGACCAGAATATGAATTGGATTATAGAAAGGATACACGTCGTGTTCAAATGATGTATTCCAATCCCATGAAGAGATGAAAATTATTAGTTCGGGCCTTTTTTATCATTGAAAAAAAAAAATAATTATGTGCGGTTTGCACTTTGTTGCTCCTTGCTTTTTGAAAAGTTAGCAAATTAGAGGTCTGAAAGTGAGGGGTAGGGGTATTGGAATTAGGAAAAGGAAGAAGAATGTATTCAAAGATTTTGGCTCTTGTTTCCTTTTTTTTATTTATTTAATGAAATTTGGCCCCCTGATGGAACTTTTCTCTCAGGCCTGTTTTCGGATATTTACCCGTTATTATGACGCACTCCATACGTAAGCTAGGTTAACTTCTTTGCAGCTGCTGCTGCTGCTTCTTCTTCTTTATTTAAAATAAAACATTAAAAAATTGAACAAAATAGTTCTCCACACATTTAAGTTATATATAATATATTTTTCATACATATTTTAAGCCAATTAATATTAAGCATGGCAACTAGCAGGTTGAAGGCAGATTTAGCTCTCTCATCCTCGTCCGTGCAAACGGCAGAACAGATTCAAGTTTATAATTTTTATAATTATAAAGAATAAAAGTATAAAAAAATTTCAAATCTCATTTTTGAATGCCACGTTAGGATGTTGATGCTATATTGATGTCACATAATCTCCAATAGACACTAAGCAAAAATCTTGTTTAAATAAAATTCATATCCCCTAACATTGTTAGAAATTTTTTTAGTAACTATTAGTGCAAAGTATTACAGACTTTGTTGATGACTAATATCTGTTCGGAATCTGACTAGCCTTGAATCTCTCTTTCCAACTACTTTTTTTCATTGACAAAGTTTAAATTCAAGATCTTGCTTAAAAAATCGAGTCTAGTTTTATTCGAACCAAATCAAGTGTTAAGACTAAATTTTATTAATTTTAAAAGCACGAGAATTAGATTGGAGGAATTAAAACTAAAATAGCAGACCAAATCACAGTTAAGTCTAAATTTTAATATTGCCGATCTATAATGCCGAACCCGCTGCCAACAACACAAGCAACACACAGGCCAGCCCAAGCACAAAGCGATTCAAGTTCTTGCTTTAGGCCTAAAAAAATTATTTAATGTTAATATTTGTACGACTTTTATTATTAGTTGGTTTAGTATAATAATAATTAAGGTGTTATTTTTCTTTGGTGAATGGGGTTCAAACCCTGTTAAAAGAAAAATGACTTTTGTTTATTTTAAGGCCCCTAATTGTTACTAGTGTTAATTTTAAAAAGTCTTCACCTCAAATTCAGTTCACATGATGAGGTTAAATCAGACAATTGGCCCCTAAACAACTTGTACAGTGAATTCATAAAACTGATATCAATAAGTCCATTCGCCCTGACTTCCAGCCTGAGCAATAACACAGTAAACAACATAAAATTGTTCTGCAGATATTCCCACTGACATGCCCTGTATTGCATGATTGATACGAATCAAACCTATTAGAGCTCTGTTCCTGTCGAGGGATACTGGAGCCTTCGACTGTTATTTTGTGTTCCAAGATCTTTTGTATTTGTTTGGAAGGTGAAGATACCTGCAAAAGACACTCCAACGCTCAAGTCAGGGTTCGGCTCAGAGCATTTAATGTGTGTAATAAATGAGGATTCAGAATCCTTTACCTTGAGGAGCGGATCCCCTTTTTATACTTATCTTATTGGGCTTGGGCCCTCATGGGTCATGACCTTTTCTTAATCACAGGTCTGTGATAATTAAGGATACTTAATTATCTTTTAGCCTTAGGTTTATGTTGCCATGAGTCGCTAATGGTGTTTATACCTTTACTGGTGTTTGGCCCTGCAAGTGCCGAATACTACTATTTAGGCCCCTGGGGTGAGGGGTTAAGGGTGTTCGGCTTTATAGATGCCGAATACTCCTGTCTGGCAAATGGACCGGACGGCGCTAGCGTGTTCGGCTATACTGTGGACACCGAACACCTGTCATACTGTTCGGGGGGTACTCGGTTATATGTGTTGCCGAATACCCCAACTAGTACACATGCCCCCCAGCCTCGAGTGAGGGAGGGTAACGAAGAGGCTTTTCCTTGGGATTGGTGCTTTATTGTTGTGTCGTTTGAAATTACTGCCATTTATGGCAGAAAATAGCCGTTGGGTTGGGGGGATCGAAGCGATGCGCTATGTGGACCGTTAGATCTTAGTGGATCTAACGGTTGACAATGTTCGGGGGTTTTTGGACCGTTATGGGCCTGGGCCCTATAAATAGGGTGAACGATGTCGTCCTCGCACCCCATATTTACGATTTCGCGAAAATCTTCTTCTTTTGCTCTCGGCCGAATAGTTACTTCTAGCTTCATTCTTCTCGTCTTAACTAAGGTACGGAAGTTCGGCTATTTCTTTTTCTTTCCATTACTATGAGTTCGGCTAGCCGTGAGCTTTCTGGGGGAACCGAGGTAGTTGACATTCCGTCCGCTTCCTCGAGTAGTGGGGACTCTAATGAGGGGTATTCGACTGCCTCGTCGTCTTCGTCCTTTCTTTCTTCCTCTTCGGTGCCCCCTTCTTCGTCTCCTGTCCGAGAGGGGGTGGGTGAGAGTGTTATGGATCCTTCGGCCCCTTCTGCCTCTTCGGCGGGGGAGGCATCTGGTGCAAGACCGAAGCGTAAACCCCGAGTTGCTCGAGCGAAAAGGGAATTTCCGCCGATTACCCTGGAAGGGTATACCTGGGTTGCTGGAGAGGTGGGGGCCTATTGGTCTCGGTACGATGATAAACGTAGCGTGTCTAACTTTGTAAACTATGTAGATGTGTCTTCCATTGCTGAAGATGAGTTTTGTCCTGTAGGGTTACAGTGTTATCTATGAGAACCGAATCTTGAATTCGTTTTCATGGGGAAAGGTGACTCGACAAGGGACTTTTTTTACATGTATGATTGCGTATTTCATGACCAACATGTAAAGGTTCCTTTTGACGACTTCACTATGGGGGTGCTTCGGGTTTTAAACGTGGCACCCTCGCAGTTGCATCCGAACAGATGGACTGTTATCCAAGCCTTCCGAGCTCTCTGTATTTTTAACTTTATAGAGCCTTCGGTGAGTGTGTTCTTGTATTACTTTGTACTCGGCCTAAAGATGGTTTATGGGTTTCCTTGATAAGGAAACCAAAGAGGCCTCTTTTCCAGTCATTTACTACCTCTTACAAAAATTTCAAAATCGATTTCTTTAAGTTAGTAGTTAGGCCGAACATAGGGACTAACCATCTTTACGATATGAGTGGAAAGTCCCTATTTCTGTTCTATTGGGAGCAAAACCCTCGACGTTATGAAAAGTTTTTGAAATCCATGATGACCGAAACGGAATGCGAGGATCTCCTCTTTCTTGAGTCTCTCCTCCGAAAGCTCCCAGCTAGGCAGCTTGTGGCCTTGTTAAATTCTTCCACTGTTTTAGCCGACATGTGTGGTAAGGTTTTTGTTCTTTCTTTCCTGGTGTTTCAATGTTTAGCTTTTGTCACTGACTAAGTGTTTTATGTAGGTATTATGGCTGATGCTGGAGGAGATGTGCTTTCATTCCGAAATGCTCGGAGGAATCGGGATCAGGCTACGAGGAACAAATCTGGTATCGCTTCAGTGCCCCCCATTCCCAAGCAACCGACCCCTTGGCCAACTCCAGTAGATACTGTGCCCCCCCCCCCCCGGCGGGAGAAAAGAAAAGTAAAGATAGAGATCACAAGAAAAGGCACCGAAGTCGTGAGGCTTTGGAAGAAGAAAGGGCTAAGAAGGTGAAGCAACAGAATTTAGGTTTTCCTGCTTCGACCTTTTTGTCTTCCATCAACACCTTAACCTAGGAGGGCTTTTTTCCCAAAGATTTTCGGTCGAAGAAGATGGTGAGCTCCAGCGACATCTCGGATACTGGGAAGGCCATCCTTAACAAGGCCGATGCTGCTGCCAACTGGTCGGCTTATTGCGAATTTCAGGCAAGGGCTTCGGCCATTGCGTATCATATGTTTGCAAATCCTTTAAAGGAGGCCGAGAAGTTGAAGGAGAGTTTGGAGGAGGCCCAGGTATCTAACAAACAAGTGTTGGAGGCCAACATGGTTCTAGCCGACGAGAATGGGCGCTTGAAAAAGGAGGTAAAGGACCTCTCGGCCAATGTTCACGATTTAAACACAAGGTAATAATGCCTGAGAAGGATTCCAAGCTTCAATCTGATGAGATCGAGCGGCTAAGGGCGCTGTTGGCCGAGGCCCAGGAAGAGCGGGACGCGGAGCGTGCTGCCAAGGAGAGGATTCTCTCTTCGGCCGAAGATAAGATTTTAGCCGAACATGAGGCTGGTTTTCTCCACGGCTTGCGGCAAATAACGCATTATTATAATGTACGTGACCGCAACATTTTTGACATGGAGAAGGATGTTTATCAAGGGCAGCTACTGCCTATTGATGACATTCCGGAGGATGCCATTCTGGAGAATCCTCTTTACGGCTCGACTGTTGATGGTGGTGCGGATCCTGGGGCCACTGAAGATGGGGGGAGGATGAAGCTGCTGATGCCGAGGTTCGTGAGGACTCGACATAATAGAAAATTTTTGTAGTCTCAGGCCGTTAGAGCCTTTTTAATGTTTTTGTATATGACTCGACCCCTTTTTTGATAATTGACGAAATATACGTTCATCTTTTCGGTATTTGTTAAGTTTATTTCGCGTTTTTACTCTTGTCCGATTACCTTGTGATACTTGCGTTGTTAATTTGGGCAAAGTAGGATTGTATGTGTTCTTCTAGGAAGCGCTTTCGAGTGATGCGTCGCCGTTTGTTATCTTCGGCGTCTTTGTAAGAAGAGGAATTCTTGTTTGAAATAAAGAAAAAAAAAAGGGTGTGGGGATCCGAATGGTGCATCCTTAGCCGAGTGGGAGCACTCGGGAGGGAAACCATTTTGAAGAAAATATGAATGGTGCATCCTTAGCCGAGTGGGAGCACTCGGGAGGGAAACCATTTTGAAGAAAATTCGAATGGTGCACTCAAATAATGATGGCGAAGCGTAGGACGTTCTTATTAGAATTCTTTTGAGGTATGCCTCATAAAAACCTTATCCGATAAAAACCCTTTTACATTCTTGTAGGGATGAAAAATCGAAAGAGGGAAAAGAGTACAACATTCGAATACATAGTGAAATGATACATTAACTGAAGTAAAATTTAACATGAGTGGAATTCCAGGTTCTCGGTATTATTCTTCCTGACAGTTCTTCCAACCTGTAGGCCCCATTGTTGAGGTTTTGCCGAACTCTGAATGGGCCGTCCCAATTGGCTGCCAGCTTTCCTTCCTTGGAGTCTCTTCGGACGTCGCCTTGCACCCTTAGGACTAGATCTCCTTCTTTAAAGTCTCGCAGCTTCAGCTTTGAGTTGAATCTTTGGGTCATTCTCTGTCTACATGCTTCGGCATTGAGACGTGCTCGGTCGCGTATTTCTTCAACCAAATCTAGTTCGCATCTCATGGAACTTTCATTTTCGGGAGTCTCGAAGTTTTGTCTTCGGAATAAGGGTTCTCCTACTTCGACTGTGATCATTACTTCGGTCCCATAAACCATTCTGAAAGGTGTTTCTTTGATGGTTGATTGTGGGGTGCACCTGTATGCCCACAATATTTCGGGTATCTCCTCGGCCCAAGCCCCTTTGGCTGTTCCCAACCTTTTCTTCAGTTCTCCCAAGATGACTTTGTTTGCAGCTTCTGCTTGTCTGTTCATTTGGGGGTGCTCGACCGAGGTAACTTTATGCTTTATTCCCAAGCCTTCAAGGAAAGTATTTAACTTCTTGTCCGTGAATTGTAAACCATTGTCGGTGACAATTGCATACGGAATGCCGAAGCGAGTGATGATATTTTTTCACAAAAATTTCTGTACGTTCTGAGCCGAGATGATTGCCAAGGGCTCGGCCTCTATCCATTTTGTGAAGTAGTCGACAGCTACTAACAAGAACCTGCGCTGTCCTTTGGCTATAGGGAAAGGACCCACGATGTCGGTTCCCCATACGGCAAAAGGCCAAGGTGACGAGATGGAGTGCAATTTGTCCGTTGGTTGGTGGATAATTTGGCATGTTTTTGGCACTGGCTACATCTTTTGACGTGTTCGGCGCATTCAATTTTGAGGATCGGCCAGTAATATCTTGCTCGCAAAACCCGAGTTGCCATCGTTCGTGCCCCTGAGTGCATTCAATTTTATTGTTGGGAGTTATGGTAGATATTCCGTACGACTTTTGGGCAGAGCTTTTTTTTATTTTTTATTTTTTGGTCCTGGGTTAGAGACCACGAGAGTGTCTCCCAACTCACTGGATCAGAGTCAGAGACTAATCCCGCTTGTGATGTGTGGCTACCGCTGGCCCAAGAAAATTTTGTACATGGGAGAATCGAATACGAGTAATAAATCGTTATTCCTCATGTGAACGCAGTGGAGCTTTACATTACTGCGTCAACCTTTTGCGGTTAATAATAATAATAATAATAATAATAATAATAATAATAATATCTATGTTTGCAGTTGTTTATGGCTTACCGAAGCAAAAAAAGTTGTTTATGGCTTAAAAGTTATTTAAAATTAAGATTCAAAAGAAATTTTTTTAAGATAAAACATAAGTTGTTAAATACTAACAAGTGGTTAGTTTAGGTAATATATACATAATTTCTGTTAAGCAAAATTTTACATTTGAATCTTGTGTATAAAAAAAATTACTTAAAAAAAAAAAACTAACTTTTATCATATTGACTCGAACAAAATTACTTCTTGGAAAACCTGTTATTTGGACAAAAAGAATGATTTTGTTTATTATTACTTTTGAACATGTCATTTATCAAATTTGTCAATTAAGATTAAAGATAAACCAATATTTTTATAATTATATACACAAATTATATGCTAGTTCTTTGTATCACCTCCAATTTGAAAGGAGAAAACATAAAATAAACGAATATAGAATTGTTCCATTCTATTTGTTTTTATACAAGCTCCATTTTTTAAAATTTTTATTTCATTTAAAAAAAATCAAATAATGACCTCCATTTTATGTCACGTTTTATTTTATTCCTTTCTATCCTTTTTGATGAATGGGGTAAGTCTTCCCTCTTTATATCTATTTGGACAGATATAAAATGCTGATTTAGAAAAGACAACACCAAATGATAAAAAAAAAAAAAAAGACAACTCCAATTACCTATGATTATAGGTCAAAATCGAAAATGTCTTAGCAGAATAATAGTTAATAAAAACAAAACATAGTTAAAATGACAAAATGTAGGTGGTTATGATGCCAAGAGTCTAACTTTTTTGGTGTATATTATATGACCAGAATATGAATTGGATTATAGAAAGGATACACGTCGTGTTCAAATGATGTATTCCAATCCCATGAAGAGATGAAAATTATTAGTTCGGGCCTTTTTTATCATTGAAAAAAAAAAAAAATTATGTGCGGTTTGCACTTTGTTGCTCCTTGCTTTTTGAAAAGTTAGCAAATTAGAGGTCTGAAAGTGAGGGGTAGGGGTATTGGAATTAGGAAAAGGAAGAAGAATGTATTCAAAGATTTTGGCTCTTGTTTCCTTTTTTTTATTTATTTAATGAAATTTGGTCCCCTGATGGAACTTTTCTCTCAGGCCTGTTTTCGGATATTTACCCGTTATTATGACGCACTCCATACGTAAGCTAGGTTAACTTCTTTGCAGCTGCTGCTGCTGCTTCTTCTTCTTTATTTAAAATAAAACATTAAAAAATTGAACAAAATAGTTCTCCACACATTTAAGTTATATATAATATATTTTTCATACATATTTTAAGCCAATTAATATTAAGCATGGCAACTAGCAGGTTGAAGGCAGATTTAGCTCTCTCATCCTCGTCCGTGCAAACGGCAGAACAGATTCAAGTTTATAATTTTTATAATTATAAAGAATAAAAGTATAAAAAAATTTCAAATCTCATTTTTGAATGCCACGTTAGGATGTTGATGCTATATTGATGTCACATAATCTCCAATAGACACTAAGCAAAAATCTTGTTTAAATAAAATTCACATCCCCTAACATTGTTAGAAATTTTTTTAGTAACCATTAGTTCAAAATATTACCGACTTTGTTGATGACTAATATCTGTTAGGAATTTGACTAGGCTTGAATCTCTCTTTCCAACTACTTTTTTTCATTGATAAGGTTCAAATCCAAGATCTTACTTAAAAAAATCGAGTCTAGTTTCATTCGAACCAAATCTAAGTGTTAAGACTAAATTTCATTAATTTTAAAAGCACGAGAATTAGATTGGAGGAATTAAAACTAAAATAGCAGACCAAATCACAGTTAAGTCTAAATTTTAATATTGCCGATCTATAATGCTGAACCCGCTGCCAACAACACAAGCAACACACAGGCCAGCCCAAGCACAAAGCGATTCAAGTTCTTGCTTTAGGCCTAAAAAAATTATTTAATGTTAATATTTGTACGACTTTTATTATTAGTTGGCTTAGTATAATAATAATTAAGGTGTTATTTTTCTTTGGTGAATGGGGTTCAAACCCTGTTAAAAGAAAAATGACTTTTGTTTATTTTAAGGCCCCTAATTGTTACTAGTGTTAATTTAAAAAAGTCTTCACCTCAAATTCAGTTCACATGATGAGGTTAAATCAGAGAATTGGCCCCTAAACAACTTGTACAATGAATTCATAAAACTGATATCAATAAGTCCATTCGCCCTGACTTCCAGCCTGAGCAATAACACAGTAAACAACATAAAATTGTTCTGCAGATATTCCCACTGACATGCCCTGTATTGCACGACTGATACGAATCAAACCTATTAGAGCTCTATTGGAAATACTTGACCATTCTAATACCCCTACCCCTCACTTTCAGACCTCTAATTTGCTAACTTTTAACTTCTCTGTCCTCCTAAATAGTCATGCATCTTTTCTTTTGTCAATTTGATTTCATTATTTTGGTGTGAAAGCACGTATTGTTCAGAAAAACCATAATTAGAAATAAGGCTTAATTACAAATTTTACCACCAAACTTTCATAATTTTATGAATTTTACTACCAAAGTTTTATTTTTACAAATTTTACCACCTAAGTTTTCAATTTTTGCGCATTTTACTACTCTGATATTTCACAAAAAAAAAGAAAGTTAAAGAATTCAAAACTTTTTTTTTAAACATCATGGTGGTAAAATGCACAAAAATTGAAAACTTAGGTGGTAAAATTCGTAAAATAATGAAAGTTGGATGGTAAAATTTGCGAAAAAATAACTTAAATGGTAAAATTTGTAAAATGATAAAAGTTTGATAGTAAAATTTACAAAAAAAAAATTTAAATGATAAAATTCACAAAATAATAAAAATTGAATCGTAAAATTTACAATTAAGCCTAAAAATAATAACAAAGAGATACTTTGGACATGCAATAAAAGATGTGCACATAGTACATAAGTATAAACGTCATATATACTTCCTATTTCCTAAACAAAGGAACACTAATCCAAATATCAATCAACTAAACTTTCAATTAAACAAATTAATTTTCTCATACCTTGGCTGCATCCCAGGTAGGAACTGGGGTAGGGCATTCAGGAAGAACAAGAGACATGACATTACCCCAAGCGCGTAAATCTTCATCCACTGCAGTGTACACAGCCTTCAGCGTGCGATTCTTATAATCCCACAAGAAAATACCTTTCTTTGAATGAAAATATATCATGTGTTCGCAATGAGGGTGAAAAGCCAGCAAGTTCATGTTGTTAATACGATCTACTCTATCGTAATTGTAACGGCTTAACCATTGTCCTTCCTCAAAATTCATGAGTTCATGAACTCTATATTGCGAACTTGTCCTTGAAACTTCAAGGATCATAACTCGCCCATTGCATATCCCATTGTATATATCATATTCTCTTGCATCAAAATAATCACAAGGAATGCGCATGTCCATTAGTCGCCACGTGGAATCCCTTCCATTGAAGGGATCACACACAAGAAAACCATGGTTCTTTATCCACCAAACAAACTTTTCATCATAGACAAGAATGTTCCTAAAACACACGTTTGACATTAGAATTTCACGTGGGAAGGTAACGTTAGAAGCACCCCATTCACCTGTCTCGGACGAAAACATGTTCACTTGAAAGCTTTCAACCATTTGAAAACACACAATGGGAATGTGCACCACCCGAAACCTTGAACGAGAATGGTCACACATGAAACCAACACGTGACCATTCTAGTTCTTGACTCTTATGTAATGGTGGCAAAACAACGCATTGTTTTGTAAAAGGATTGCATACGAAATAGTTAATGTAACAATGGCTCTGAGTGCTACATAGGACAAGGTCGTAGTGTGTGACTTTCACGCTAGCTCGATCACGATCTTGAGGCCAAGAACGAGGGAGAAAATTCGACCCTTTTAATATATGAGTTTTGTTATTGGAATCTATGGAGAAAAGCATCTTGTCAACATAATTGGAACTCAAACGAAAGTGGAAGAGGAGGAACAGTGTGTGCGTTTCAAACGCACGAGGTGATAATTGGCGATGAGTTATACGTGAGTGAAGGTAGCGTGGACCAGAAATCACACTTTGGAATAGTTTGTTGACGGATTTGCATTGAAGAAGTGAAGGGAGGGGTAAACGGTGAAGAATTTCAAAAAGTAGGTCTTCGCTGAGTTCTTCTATGGTCGAGGGTTTTGAAGACATGGTTTTCTTTGAAGTGGAAGAAGACATGGATAATTGTGCTACGTTGAAGCCTAATGCGTGCGTGCCTCGTGCTTCTTATATATACAGGGTTATTAACTAAGTGATTGAATTTGTTTTAGTTACCAGATTTCTGATAGAAATTTTTGCTAAGTGATTAAAGTTGTTTTAGTTACCAGATTTCTGATAGATAGATATATTATCATTGAAAGAGATTTTTTCAGATATATACCGTTTTAAATTAATGAATCGAATTTGGATAGGTACGTACAAGGTTGACAAGTAAAGATAAACCATATCTTTGCTAGCAAGCAATCGAGGGGGATATTGTGCTGCAATATACTAACTTACTTCCTTACTCAACCATATGAGGGATTATTATGTCATGTGTCATAATTGTTCGTTTTTAGGGTTTTATAAATTTATTAAATTAGTACTTTGTGATCTGGATTATACAGGAAAATATTTATGTTTATATAATTTTTTTTGACAGATTATATTTATATAATAAAAATTTATAAAAATGGGTATTTTTAAATATGTAAATTATATTATAATAAAATTTATAATAAATAAATATCTTTAAATATATAAATTATAATTCTAGATTTATAATCGGTAATTTAAATTGTGATATAATTTTTTTAATTATTGTAATTTATAAAAAAAAAAAGATGAAATTCAATTTAGAGATAGGGATAAAAGATAAATAAAAAGATAAAAGGATAATTTGAAATGACTTGGTTTCTTTCGCTCTATCATTTGAAATTATCCTTTTATCTTTTTATTTATCTTCTATCCCTATCCCTAAATTGAATTTCATCTTTTTTTTACTCTATCATATATATAAAAGGGTAGTTTGAGTTAGAGAAATTTTTAGTTTGTTGTCGCTTGTCAAACTAGTATGTGAAATATATTTGAGAGAAGAGAAAATATTGATAATGTCCAATTAAGAAAGTGAATATTTTTACTCTCCAAATTGTGTATTATTTTATTTTATATTTGATATAACCTTTTGTATATGATATAAAAAATTTAAATAAGTTAAAGATAAGAGAAATAAAGAAATTTTAACGAACTGATGATATATCTTAACAAAATCAACAAAGTGATGGAAAGAATTAATTAGCCACAAATTTTTTATCAGATTTATTCAATTCTAAAAATTTGAAAAGAGAACTAATAGCTAATTTGTAAAGAGGTGAAATTTATAAGAGCAAAGATTCAATGTTCCCTCGAACCCAAAAGCTACAATACATGCATATAACATGAACCTATATTCATGTGCAAGGTTATTAAAAAAACACGAAAAATGATCAAAGGTGCGAATTATATTGCCCGATTATACGAATCAAACTTGTTAGTTAGAATGAGTAATGATGTTTAAACATTTAATTAATATTATTATTTTATAATCACCTTGTTCTGTCTCATTCTTTAGGCATCAATTTGCAGCTAACCTTTAACTTCTCTCTCTTCCTAAATAGTAAATAATAATCATGCATATTTTCTTTTGTTAAGGTTGATCTCATTATTTTTGGTGGAACTACTATTATACTATACATATACTGTTCAGAAAAACTTAACCATAATTAAAAATAATGACAGAGATACAGTGGAGATGCAATATAAGATATGCACATAAACATAAGTATAAAAACGTTTTATATACGTCCTATTTCTTTTCTCTGTAACAAATGTGCACGAATGGTTAAAAAAAAAAAAGTGCAGTAATCAAAATATCAATGCTCTTATCATTCTGTCTTTAAACAAAATATTAAACTCTCTCATTAATACATTATTTCTTTTTATAATCTTTCTTCCTATCATTTCATATCACTTATCATATTTGTATAGTTTAGACTTGTATTTCACTTCTTTTTTTTTTTAAATTTTTTTCTCTAGTGTCTATTGGAAACAACTTTTAACTTTGTCTCTCTTCCTAGATAGCCATACATCTTTTCTTTTGCTAAGTTTGATTTCATTATTTTGGTGTGGACTACTATATAGCTAGCAAATACTGTTCAGCAAAACTTAACCATATATAACTAAAAATAAAGGCAAAGAGATACATTGGAGATGCAATATAAGAGCACATAAAGTAAAAACGTGCACTAATCCAATTCCAAATATCCAAATTCCAAACAATGTTCTTATGAAAATAAACAAATCAATTGATTAAACTTTGATTACAAATATAACAAGAGCCATACAAATAATCATTCTCAGAGAGATTGACTGCATTCTAGGTAGGAACTTGGGTTGGCCATTCAGGTAGAACAAGGGACATAGCATTAACCCAGGTGCATATATATTCATCATCTGCTGCAGTGTAGACAGACTCCAGTTTTATGAGATTTTTATAATCACACAAGAAGATACTTTTCTTTGATTCTGAGTAAAGATATATCATATATTCGCAATGAGGGTGAACAGCCAACAACTTCATATCCTTGATACTTACTCCTATCAGACTATAAGCATCCCATATCTCTTCCTCATCCTCAAAGTTAACGAGTTCATGAACTGTACATACCGAGTTTATGCTTGATAATACACAGATCTTAACTTACCCATTGCATATCCCAGTACATATATCCCATTTTCTACTTCCATCTAAGAAAATACGTCTTTTCATGGGTATTATTTGCCAATTGGAATCCGAATTTCCATTAAAGGGATCACACATAAGAAAACCATGTCTTCCCATCCACCAAAGCAACTTTCCATTACAGACAAGATTGTTGCTAGGACACCAAATCAACAACATTAGAGTCTCATCATTAAAAGGAAGGGTGACATTAGAAGCACCCCATTCACCTGTCTCAGAAGAAAACATGATCACTTGGAAAGTTGAAATGCGAAGATCTACCATAGGCACGTCCACAACCCGAAACCTTGAACGAGATTGGTCACAGATGAAGCCGACACCAGCTGTTGCGTGTACATGTATTGGTGGCAAAGCGACGTATTGTTTTGTAAAAGGGTTGCATACGAAATAGTTAGTGCAAATGCAACAATGAATATCGGTACTACATAGGATAAGGTAACTTGATCACGATCTTGTGGCCAAGAAGGAGGGAGAAAATTAGACCCGGTTAACACACGAGTCTTGTTATTGGAATCTACAGACAAAAGCATCTTCTTACTATAATTGGAACTCGATTGGAGGTGAAAGAGGAGGAACGGTGTGTGGGTTTCAGAAGCACAATGTGAAAATTGGTGATGAGACACACGTGGGTGAAAGAAGGTTGGATCAGAAATCAGACGGTGGAATCATTTGTTGAGGGATTTGCATTGAAGAAAAAAATGGTGAAGAATTTTAGCAAGTAGGTTTTCGCTGAGTTCTTCTAGGGTTGGGGGTTTTGGCTTAGTTCTTCTAGGGTTTTGGGTAGACATCTTTGTGCTACGTCTTCTGCAGCCGAATGCGTGCCTCGATCGTGCTTCTTATACAGCCTACTGGGTTTTGATTTTGAATACATTAGCTAAGCGATTAAATTTGTTTTACTTAGCTTAGCCATTAAAAGATATTTTTCAGATATATACCGTTTTAAATTAATAAATGGAGTTTGGATAGCTACGAGATTGACAAGTAAAGATAAACCATATCTTCGCTGGCAATCAACCACAGCACCATGCTTTTACGAATCCTGCCAAACCACCCCTGAATGACAAGTAAATTTGAAATTAAATCTTTATATGTATGTATGACAGTTTTTCAATATTGTTATTTTGAATTTCAAAGTTGGTATTCATTATATTAAGGTATGTTGCCTTGTATTTTTTTTTATTCCTGGGAATCGAAGACAGGTACCGGAGATCTTGTATAAGGGAAGTAATTTATTATTATGCTTATTATATTATTTTGAGATTATATTGTATTGATAAATCAATATCAATCAAAATATATAATATAAAAGACACTCACTAATTAAGTCTTTTTTTGTGCACATTTCATTTTTTGGTATAGTTTTTTTCCTCTATTTTTCTTGCCTCTCATTTTAGCCAATATCATTTATTTATATTATAATAAGTAGAGGTAATAAAGGTAATGAAAATTATTTTTATAAAAGTTATTGAAATTATTTTAATAAAAGTCATTGTTGCATACGACTGATATATAATTTTGTAAATATTTATTGAATCAATCAATCAATCTATCTATTTATCTATTTATCTATTTTATATTTATTATATAAAATACAGTTGCTGATTAGGACTGGTTGTCCACGTGTCACATTCTGGTGACATTTGTAATTTTAGTATCAATATAATCAATTAATTAATTATTGATAAGTACAATCACAATCTTAATATTTTTATGACATTTAATATATGATTAATTTTCTTTCCATATTTAAATAGAAATTTTAAAATTATATTTTGAATGTTTCATAACATGCATAATATATATTTTAATTAAAGTAATTTTTTATTTTAAAATTATTATTATTATTGTTATTATTATTATTATTATTATTATTATTATTATTATTATTTGATATTTGATTTGATTTTATATTATATATTCAATTATATGTGCAATATATGATATCAATCAATTAATCAATCAATCAATATTATATAAAAAAAACAGTTGCTGATTAGGATTGTCAGTACACGTGTCACATTCCGATTGTGAATTGAGACATTCCTAATTTTACTATAATTAATTAATTAAGATTGTGAATTGTGCTAATCAGGATATATTATTTTAAATAACCAAATATTATAATTTTAATTGGCATCAATCAGTCTACCATTGTTATCTATATTATTTTAAATATTAGAGGTTAATATGTAATATTGTTTTAAGGAGATTTAAATTTAAAATTTGAAGAGAATATCTAGAACATGATATTTTTATACTGTAAATAATAAGATCATGATAATTTATTAGAAAAATAAAACATTAAACAATATAAATGCTAAATCAATTAGCATTTTTTTGTAGGCAGTATCATCTGTGAATAAATTAGACAAAAATCAATTAGGATCATGCTCCAAATTTAAATATTTAGCAGATTACTTGCCAAATTTAATTGCAAAACCCTTCCATTTAAATACCCATATTTCTTCGGAGTTTTTAACGTTTTGGCAACATCTTCTACAAATTCTTTTGATAGTGTCTTTTTGCATCTGTCATATTTATTTTCTACAATTTTTTTCCTATTTGAACACATTTTGGTATAGGATTTTTTTTTCTATTTTGAACGCATTATACTAGAGTGTTTTTTTTTATAAAAAAAAATTATTGCTTCATGATTGGTAAGGAAGATGAGGACATGAATCTATTTGTCTGAAGTTGGAGACAATATGAAGGTCATGATTTGTTAATATATCATTAGTCAAGTTGCTTAAAATTTTGAAGAATCTCACAAAGCTATTGATCTCTTAGTAACTACTTTAAGAACTCGATGTTGAGATTTGGTTATTAGTTGATGTTTTACTAAATCCTAAATTATTTGATTTGATCTATAACTATTAGTCCAATTTGTATTTTTTTATCAGGTTGATTCCAATGAAAATATTCAATGCACTAAAAAGTAGAAGAAGAGTATTGAAGATGTAAATTCTATAAGCGTAGTTGAATCATGTGGGAATCAGACATCAACCACAAAAATGATAAAATTAGTAGATATTAAGAAAAAGTTATATATATATATATATTGGTCCTGGGTAAAATTTCTCGATTATCTTAAATTCATTCACGAAATTATACAAATTTTTATATATTACTCCAGTGATGAGAAGGAACAAAAGTCCTCAAGCGATTTCGAATTTCACGCATAAAATATAAATGCTTTTTAACAAAGAAATTCGAATAGAAAAGGGGCACAAATTGTATCACATTTAAAATAATTAAATCAATGAGACCACTAATTTTAATTTCATGAATAATAACGAAGAAATTAAAATATCAAGGGTTCACACAACAAACAACTATAAAATGTATTTAACCAGGCTCTGATACCAATTGATGGAAAATTATAAAACAACATATATAGATACAAATTATAGCATGCGTTATACTTGAAATCCTTCGATCTATAAAAGCCCTCAATCAATTTTGAAAAAGAATTATCCAAATGTGAGTAATTTAATTTAAAAGTTTTCGGACTTTGAAGGTTTCATAAGAAAATAAAATTTCTCGATTCTCTTAAATTCATAGAGACCACGAGTGTCTCCCAACCCACTAAGTTAGAGACTAATCTCGCTTGCTAAGAAAAAGTTATATGAATGAATAGTGGAAATTTTTTTGCTTTGATTTTGTACTTTTGATTGTGATTAGACGCATATTGGCTTTTGTTTTTAATTTAATGATTAAATTTTAAAATAATATATTATGATAAGCTTCATATTTTTAAAAGTAATATATATTATACTTTTTCTAATTACATTACATATTTTGTATATTAGGTAATTATAATACACATTTAGACCAAACAAATTATTAGTAATAGGACAATTTGACCTGCATTGTTTGAGTGATTTATTTGCGTATTCAAAAAGGTATTCTTTTCACTTTATTGAATCTAATGTCTACAAAAGACAAACCTTTGCGATTTCATACTTTTTAATTTGTTTCAAATTTAAATTGGTTTTTTAATTTATTATATATTTTTTTATCTTATTAAATTCGTATTTACCAAACCTGCTGATAAACGGTGCGTCGCATGGATACTATCTAGTTATTTGAATAATGACGTCCACACAATCACTATACCAAGAATAGTAATTTACATCCAAATAATCGTAATTGTATTTGAAATTAACCTAAATAATTTAATATAAGGCAATTGTTAAGTTGGTGGAGATGATAAAAATTATAATAAATAGAATAAAGTTTAAAAAGTGAAACTGTGCAGATATGTTAATATTTACTTTGAATTTGAATCTTGAATTTCAAATTCAAACATTTTAATTAACATTCTTGATAAAAGGTGCGAATTATAATTGATGGGAATCAAACTTGTTAGAATTGGGTAATGATATATATATTCTCTCTCATTAACACATTATTTCTTTCTTTCTTAAAAAAAAAAACACATAATTTCTTTCTATAGTCTTTTTTCTTATCATTTTATATCACCTATCATGTTTGTATAGTTATATTTCACTTTTAATTTTTCTCTAGAGTCAATTATAACACCAAAGTGTGTGTTTGTGTTATCGTTGAAAAAAACGTAACCCACGTTTTTTTCAAAGCAACTAGTGTAGTGTGTTGCTTCTGTGTTGGTGCCTAGGAAAGCATAATTTTCACGTTGAACGGGTTTTCAACCGGGATCCAAACATGTTCTAAGTGTCTATTGGAAACAACTTTTAACTTTGTCTCTCTTCCTAAATAGCCATACATCTTTTCTTTTGCTTAGTTTGATTTCATTATTTTGGTGTGGACTACTATACAGCTAGCATATATGGTTTATATGTTTCGGAGTTGTTTGGAGGTGTGTGTTAGTTTTTAATGGGTCAGGGGATAAGTATTGGAGTGCTGCTGCATTTTGTATTTGGTGGTAGGTGTTTAAATTGTTTTGGTCTGATATGTGCTATTAAGTGCATTTGTTTTGTAACTTTGTGGGATAATCACTCGTGCTAATCTCATTTCGGATAATAATATATCTTTTGGGCTTTTCAAAAAAACTATATAGTTCAGGAAAACTTAACCATGTGTAACTAAAAATAAAGGCAAAGAGATACATTGGAGATGCAATATAAGAGCACGTAAAGTATAAACCTTTCTCTGGAACAAAGGTGCACTAATCCAATTCCAAACAATGCTCCTATGAAAATAAACAAATCAATTGATTAAACTTTGATTACAAAAGTAATAAGAGTCATACAAAATAATCATCCTCAAATCTTGGCTGCATTCACGGTAGGAACTGGGGTTGGCCACTCAGGTAGAACAAGGGACATAACATTACCCCAGGCGCATATATATTCATCATCTGCTGCCGTGTAGACAGACTCCAATTTGTGATTTATATAATCACACAGAAAAATACTTTCCTTTGATTTCGAATAAAGATATATCATATATTCGCAATGAGGGTGAATAGCCAACAACTTCATATCCTTCATATTCGTGATACTAACTGCTTTCTGAATATAAATAAATACACCATAAACCTGGCTCAAAATTCACGAATTCATAAACTGCACATACCGAATTTAAGCTTGATAACGCACAGGTCTTAACTCGCCCATTGCATATCCCAGTACATGCATCCCATTTTCTACCTCCTCATTCAAAGAAAATTCGAGCTTGCGGGGGCATTATTTGCCAATTGGAATCCGATTTACCATTAAAGGGATAATCACACGTAAGAAAACCATGTCCCTTCATCGACCAAACAAACTTTTCATTATGGACAATAATGTTGGTTGAGCACGACTTTGTCATCATCAGAGTCACACCATTAGAAGGGAGGGTAACATTAGAAGCACCCCATTCACCTGTCTCAGACGAAAACATGTTCACTTGGAGAGTTGAAACATGAGAATCTATTATAGGGATGTGCACAACCCGAAACCTTGAACGAGATTGGTCACAGATGAAGCCGACACCAGCATCTTTTTCCCTATTACTCAAAGGTATTGGTGGCAAAGCTAGGTATTGTTTTGTAAAAGGGTTGCACACAAAATAGTAAGTGTAACAATTGTTCTGAGCACTACATAGGACAAGGTCGTGGTGCGTGGCTTTCACTCTAACTCGATCACGATCTTGAGGCCAAGAACGAGGGAGAAAATCAGACCCTTTTAACATATGAGTCTTGTTATTGGAATCTACGGACAAAAGCATCTTCTTGTTATAATTGGAAGATGAATGAAAGTGAAAGAGGAGAAACAATGTGTGGGGTTTAGAAGCAGAGGGTGAAAATTGGTGATGAGTACTGAGACGTTGGTGAAAGAAGGTTGGATCAGAAATCAGACGGAGGAATCGTTTGTTGAGGGATTTGCATTGAAGAAGAAAACGGAGGGGTAAACGGTGAAGAATTTCAGCAAGTAGGTTGTCGCTGAGTTCTTCTAGGGTTCGCTTAGTTTCTTTAGGGTTTTGGTTAAACATATTTGCGCTACGTCTTCTGCAGCTGAATGCGTGGCTTGTGCTTCTTATAGCCTAATGGTTTTTGAATTGTGCAAGGATTGGAATATGGGACTTTGCGTTTCCAATGATTAGAAGAAATGAAAAGTTTTGTAACTCTTCATTTTAAATTGAAAACTGAAACATGCAGCAAGGAAGTAAATGCAAAAAGGAATATGATATAAGATTTTAATTGAAAATTTAATACTACAATTCATCGATTTCAATTGTTAATTAGTATTTCCTTTATAAAATAAATGTAATTGGGAGAAATGAAGGGACACAGGATTTGGATGCAGTGTAATTTAGGAAATTATGAGTAATATGATCTTTGCTATTTGAACATTTACACTAATAATACAAGTATATATTTTGATTCAAATTAATTTATAGTACTAATATATATTTTAATACATAATTATAATAATTAAAGAAATTATGATCAATATAATCTTTACGATTTAAACATTTAAACTAATAATACAAGTATATATTTTAATTTAAATTAATTAATAGTACTAATATATATTTTAATACATAATTATAGTAATTGAGAAATTTATGATCAGTATAATTTTTATGATTTGAACATTCAAATTAATAATTAATAATAGAAGTAATAAATTAAATGATAATACAAATATATATTCTAATTCAATTTTATATCATATTCAAATTAAGAAATCTTACACAATTTTTGTTGATTTTGTAACATAAATACATAATTGATAATTTAATAGTATAACTGTATCTACATTTTAAATAACATGTTCATGTGTTAAAATAAAATATTGCAATGTATAAATATGTATTTTAAATTTTTAATATTATAAATTTATTTATATATTAAAAAACATATCATCATACATTAAAATAAAATAATACAACAAAATATCGGTTAATTTTTAAACTATATTAGATTTAATATTCTTAATTTACTTAAAAGAGATTGAATAGGTCTCTACCAAAAAAGAAAGAGTTTGAATAGAACCCTTCGCGTGGGAGAAAATTTCCCATTTCCCTGTACCACAAGGATAATTGACCACTTAAGATAATAAATAAAAAAAATCTAATAACAAAGCATGGATGAATCTGGATCTGAATGTGAAAAGGAAGTGACGGCAGTTTTCAAATGGAGAATGACTACGTGATTAGATGAGCACATTTCCAATTGCACAAAAACCATAATAAGATATATATAAAATTAGGGTCTTGCTAACCAGTGCACTTATGATACTGGTTAAGGAATTAAAAGGAGAAAATATTTATTGTGAAAATCATAGGAGAGCGCAAAAAAGTTCATAGACAGTGCACTTATGGCACTGGTTAAGGAATTAAAAGGAGAAAATATTTATTGTGAAAATCATAGGAGAGCGCAAAAAAGTTCATAGACAGTGCAATTTTCAGTCTCCCAATAAAAATCCTTCTCCTTTTAGCTTCTTAACCAGTGCCCTAAGGGCACTGGTTAGCATTTGCCATAAAATTATAAATAAATATTCCCACTGGACTGAGATATAAGTAAAAAAAATTATATGTATGTTGAACTAAAATATAAGTAAATTTTAACTAATTTTATCCTATTTAATGATACTGTCGCAACCATGGTCGCGGCGGGACGGCGAAAAACGGTTTTAAATAAACAGAGGAGTCGCCACCAATATTTATTGAGGAAAACATTGAAAAAAACCTTTAAAGAAAAAAAATGGTCTTTGGAACCAAATATGAGTTCGGGAGTCGATTACGCGTAGGGAAGGTATTAGCACCCTACGACGTCCGTCCTAAAACGGTTACCTCTAATTGATTAAGCAAATTATTTATAACTTTAAAAATATTTATCTCACCACAAACTAAAAAGGTTTATTTTATTATTTTTTATGAAGATTAATTTTATTATTATTATTATTACTATTATGAAAAAGAAGAGTTAATATTTTATTTATTTATTTTTTGGCTCGATAGGAGTGATTTCCTGCTCCTACGTATCCCCAGGTGCAATGGAGAATTCAGAATTACGTAGTTCTTTGGGGTAGAAAATATTTGCGCATTGATATATTTTTTATTTTCATTATTATATATATATATATATATATATATATTTAGGATTTCTGAGTTGTCACATCTCATAGGTCCTAAAAAAATAAGACTGACAGAGGTGTACATCCAAGTCAATCTATTTAGAAATTTTATTCTTAAAGCAAACTAATTTCGTGTTAATATTTTATTTTAGAGAAGAATTTTAAGATATCAAGTTGTCACAACTTGTACCTCAAAATCTCAAGATTAAGAGGATGTCACATCCAATTAATCCTTTTTCTATTAAACTTTACTTTATTAATTATTATTATTATCATTATTATTTTTGGAGAGAGAAGAAAAAAAAAGAAAACAAGACACAACGCTAGTTTTATTATCGAAGCATAATAATCCGAATGGAAACTTTATTCCCAAATTATTCACGTTCCTAAAAATACTATAGTAAGATATATTCAAATTATCTAGATAACAAACTACTTTATTATATATTACTGAAACTTGTCAAAACAAAAGGGAAACAATATAAAACGGAACAATCTTTCACGTACACAGTCGATTCATTTTTATTCAGAATATTCATATTTTTTATTATTGCTTCATGTTTTATAGTCTCAAAAAGGCCAAGTTACCAATTAAATTAACATATCCAAAATTGATTTGAACGTGCCTGGCCCAATAAACAACTCAGCAGTGTTTTTAACTTGTCCCCAAATTGAAAATGGGACGCGTACGAATGTATATCAGAAAGGGTGCCTCGTGTGAGAGAAAAGAAGGTTCGAGACCCTTTTGTGAAAGCAGCAGCAGCACGCTTCCGACTCCGTGGTGGTCGCGGATGATGGCGCTATGGCCGTGCGCGCGACGGAGGGCGCGGAAAATGCGACGGTGATGGTGGTTTGGCAAAAGAGTTTACGCGGATGAGTTTCAGGTGAAGGGCGAAGGTGTTTGCGGACGACGGTGCCGTGGTTACGCGCGCGGCGGAGGGTAAGGATCATTCGGTGATGGGTTGTTGCTTCTTTTTTCTCTCTTGTTGGATTCGGTTGCAGATCTGGTTTAGGGGTTTCTGGATTTGGGGTTTGTGAGTGGATGAATTTGTGTTGTTTGGGTCTTATAATGGTGGGTCTATGGTTATGTTAATGGGTACACTTGCAGGGCTCGGTTTAGTGGTTCGATGGGTTTAGGATGGCCAAGGGAATCTTGTGGTGCTGTCCCTGTGGTGGGTCATTCTTTTCATTTTGTTTGTCTTTCTTCATTGTTATGTGATGATTTTGAACTCGAAAATAAAACTCATATGCACATATAAAATCAGTTCACTAATGATTCATTTACATCTGGTTGACTAACACTTTGTTTCATCACATGATCACAACAGGTACAGAGCAAGAGGCAAATATAGCATGAACTATGAACGAAAATGCACAACAGAGGGAAGAAGAAACAGACATTGACAATGCTAGCATCAACAGAGCATCAAAGCCAGAAGAATGTATTAGACAAAAGAGTTACCCGCTTGTGGCAATGGAGCCACTCTGCTTAAAAGCTCCAGGTATTGAATTCTCAGCTCCTCACTTTGCCCTCTCCCTTCTCCGTAGAATTTTGGAATAGAGCCCCCCCCCCCCCCCCCCTCTCTTTTCATTCACAGTAGCAATATTTATAAGCTTATTCCTTTGCATTTTTTAATCACACTAGCCCAACCTACTGTGAAGCAGGTTTGTGCCTTTTGGGAACAAAATCCAGCAGATGCAAGATTTGTTGGTGGCTGTAGCTTAGAACTAGCTAGAGGAGGAGGACTGTGGTGCTTCAGCAGAGCTAGCAGCTTCAGAGCTATAGCTGGGAAGAGCTCAATCGAGGCTACCCTTCCCCTTTGCTTTTGTTTGTTTTTTTTTTTATTTCATTTTCTTTTTCTGTTTTTTCTTTGTTCTGTTTGTTTTTTTTGTTTTTGTTATGGTAGTGGCTGATTGTAGACATTTTGAGATTTGGGTTGTATTATTTTATATGGACATTGTGGACTTAAGCTGTTGGCCCAAACCATTTTTTTTGTTGTGCATCTGAAGTGATCCAAATTTGGAAGTAAACAAAAATTTTATTTATTTTTATTAAAACAGAAATAATTAGAGAGATGGGACAAAATTGGGTGTTGACAGTTGCCCCTCTTTACTTACATTTTATTAGATAATATGATGAACTAAACACTCTTCATATTATCATAATAAAAGGTAAGTAAAGATATAAACACCAATTTTGTTTTTTTGTTTTGTTTTTTTTTTAGTCTTCTTTTTTTTATCTGGGATACAGAAAGGCGAGCGCGATGACTCGATACAAAGAAACAATTGGCGCGGGAACCCGAAACGTAAAAAGCAACGGGCGCGGGGACCCGCAACATAAAAAGCAACGGGCGCGGGGACCCGCAACATAAAAAGCAACGGGCGCGGGGACCCGATACATAAAAGCAACAGGTACGGGGACCCGAAATATAAAAAGCAGTGGGCACGGGACCCTAAACATTAAAAGCAGCAGGTACGAGGACCTGAAACATGAAAGCAGCGGGCGCGGGGACCCAAAACGTAAAAAACAACGGGTGCAGGGACCCGAAATATAAAAGCAACGGGCGCGGGGACCCAAAACGTAAAAAACAACGGGTGCAGGGACCCGAAATATAAAAGCAACGGGCGCGGGGACCCAAAACGTAAAAAACAACGGGTGCAGGGACCCGAAATATAAAAGCAACGGGCGCGGGGACCCAAAACATAAAAAAAAGCGGGCACAGGGGCCCGAAACGTAAAAAGCAACGGGTGCGGGGACCCAAAATATAAAAAGCAACGGGCGCGGGGACCCAAAACATAAAAAGTAATGGGTGCGGGGACCCAGAACAAAAAAGCAGTGGGCACAGGGACCCAAAGTATAAAAGCAAAGCGTACGAGGACCCAAAAAAAAATAAAAAAGCAGCAGGTACGGGGACCTGAAGCATAAAAGCAGCGGGCGCGGGGACCCAAGACGTATGCATGAAAGTTAAATGGTGACAACATGAATGTAAGATGATGAAATGTGTGCATGATATGCAATATGTAAGTGCTCTTAACCAAGGGGCGTTTTATTTTTGTGATTTTTCCAACCTTTGACACCGTTACGTTTTTAGTGCCTCAACATTCATGGAGGAATCACTATTTTTGGTAACATGTTAGGGACTATTTCAAGCATTGTCAATCATCAATCGGCTATTACCCATGTAAGCATGGGCCCAAGAATCACCACGTTTCCCATGACTTTTAAAAGTATTCATTGTAATTGTAATGATCTTTAATTGTTATTGCACGCTTTATTCTTGGCACATCATAAAATGAAATAACACAATGAAACAAAGAGTAATAGGATAAGATGAAAGTGTTTTACTGCTTTGGGAAGGAAATTGCAGATACAAGAGCAAGTTTTGCGTGAAAGCAAAATGATAAATTCAATAGAGTCATCGCAACATGATAAAAAAAAAGGAGTGACAAATGGAATGGAGTAATGATGTTAATTTCCATGTTTGCAACTTTGAGAAACCACCCATCTGCTAGCTTTTGAGGACTTTAGATGCTTTGACAAACTCATTGCCCATCCTTTCGAGTTATCCATGTACATCAACTTTCTGGGGCTTGCCCCACTCCCAAAAACTTTGATGCATTCATCAGGCCTCATACCTAGATGACAACTTCCCCCAATCTCAAGTCTTTCACTCTAATTTTTGCCTAGACCGCCTTCTTAGGTTTTCGGTCTAGCGAGTCTTTTCTTCTTCTTTTTTTCATATATAACCCTATATTTTGCCTAGGCTGCTCTTTTCGAGTTTTCAACCTAGCAGGTTGCTCTAACTTTTGCCTAGACCGCCTTTTCAGGTTTTCAGCCTAGCGAGCTCTTTCCTTTTTTATTTTTCAAGTATAATACTTCTTGACTACATCGGAGTTTACAGGAAGGGGTAAGTCTTCTCCATCCATATTCGAAAGGATTAATGCACCTCCTGAAAAGACCTTCTTCACCACATAAGGCCCTTCGTAATTCGGGGTCCACTTCCCTCTATGATCTTTTTGGGTTGGCAGGATTTTCTTGAGCACCAATTCTCCTTCATGGAATTCCCGAGGACGAACCTTTTTATCGTGAGCTCTTTTCATCCTCTTTTGATATAGTTGACCATGACATAATGCAATCAATCTCTTTTCTTCAATGAGGTTTAATTGGTCGTAACGAGCCTGAACCCAGTCAGCCTCCTCAAGCTCGGTTTCTGCCAATACTCTCAACGAAGGGATTTCTACTTCAACGGGGAGCACAGCTTCCATTCCATACACCAACGAATAAGGAGTTGCCCCGGTCGAGGTGCGAACAGTGGTACGATAACCATGTAATGCAAAAGGGAGCATGTCATGCCAATCCATATATGTTACCACCATCTTCTGGATTATGTTCTTAATATTCTTGTTTGCTGCCTCTACTGCCCCATTCATCTTTGGACGATACGGCGAAGAGTTGTGATGTTGAATTTTGAAATTCTCGCACAACTCTTTCATCATTTTGTTGTTCAAATTGGTCCCATTGTCAGTAATGATGTGGCTTGGCAAACCATATCGACAAATCAAATCCCTCTTGATGAATCTGACCACCACATTCCTTGTTACACTGGCATATGAGGCTGCCTCAACCCACTTGGTGAAGTAATCAATGGCAACAAGGATGAAGCGATGCCCATTCGATGCTTTGGGTTCAATTGGACCGATCACATCTATTCCCCACATTGAGAACGGCCATGGTGCAGCCAAGATATTCAAGGATGTCGATGGCGCATGGATATTATCAGCATATGCTTGACATTTGTGACACTTCCTTACATGGTTACAACAATCAGCCTCCATGGTTGACCAATAGTAGCCAGCCCTTAGAATCTTTCTTGCCATCACATGTCCATTTGCGTGTGTTCCAAACGAGCCTTCATGGACCTCTTCCATTATCTTCTTAGCCTCAAGCGCATCAACACATCTGAGCAATACCATGTCATGGTTTCTCTTATAAAGCACATCATCATTCAAAAAGAATCCCATTGCCAATCTCCTTAAGGTCCTTTTATCATTTTCTGAAGCGCCGGGAGGACACTCTCTATATTTCATGTACCGCTTGATGTCATAAAACCATGGTTTCCCATCTAGCTCCTCTTCCACTGCTTGACAATAGGCTGGTTGACCCCAATTCTGAATTTTTATCAGCGGCACGTCCCCTCCTTGACTTATCTTAAACATCGATGATAAAGTGGCTAGAGCATCAGCCAATTGGTTATCTTCACGAGGGATGTGATGGAAAGTAATCTCGTCAAACTGTTCCATTAACCCTTTAATGTAAGAGTGGTACGGGATTAATTTTGCATCTCGAGTCTCCCATTCGCCTTTAAGCTGATGAATAACTAAAGCTGAGTCTCCAAACACCTCCAAAATTCTAGCCTTGAATTCAATGGCTGCTGAGATCCCCATTGCACATGCTTCATATTCTGCCACATTATTGGTACAGTCAAAACCCAATCTTGCAGTGAACGGAATGAATTGATTCGTAGGGGAAATTAACACTGCCCCGATTCCGTGCCCCAGTGCATTGGAAGCTCCATCAAATAACAGAGTCCATTTTCCTTCATCCATGGATTCCTTATCTTCGAACAATGCCATTATGTCTTCGTCTGGGAACTCACATTGCATTGATTGGTAGTCTTCTATAGGATGGTGAGCCAAGTATTCTGCTAGGACACTGCCTTTGATAGCTTTCTGGGTGACGTAGACAATATCATATTCTGACAATAACACTTGCCAGCGAGCGATTCGACCAGTGAGAGCAGGCTTCTCGAAAATATACTTAATTGGATCCATTTTGGAGACCAACCAAGTAGTATGACATAACATGTATTGCCTCAGCCTACGAGCAGCCCAAGCCAAGGCACAACAAGTCCGCTCCAACAGAGAGTACCTCATTTCACAATCTGTGAATTTCTTGCTCAAATAATAAATGGCATGCTCTTTCTTACCAGATTCATCGTGTTGCCCCAGCACACAACCCATAGATTCCTCAAGCACCGTCAGATACATGATGAAAGGCCTTCCTGGCACTGGTGGTACTAAGACTGGAGGTTTTTGCAAGTATTGCCTGATCTTTTCGAAGGCCTTTTGACAATCTTCATTCCACACCACTGTTTGATTTTTGCGCAACAACTTGAAGATTGGATTGCAAGTAGCAGTTAATTGGGATATGAACCTAGCAATGTAATTCAACCTCCCCAGGAACCCACAAACTTCCTTTTCTGTACTTGGGGCTGGCATCTCCAAGATTGCTCGCACTTTATCAGGATCAACCTCTATGCCTTTTTCGCTGACTATGAAACCCAACAATTTGCCCGACTTCACACCGAAGGTGCACTTAGCAGGATTCAATCGAAGCTTGTATTTTTTCAAACGATCAAACAACTTTTGTAGGTTTGCAATATGTTACTCCTCTGTTCTAGTCTTGGCGATAATATCATCCACATACACTTCAATCTCTTTATGCATCATGTCATGGAACAAGGTCACCATCGCCCTCTGATACGTTGCCCCGGCATTTTTCAATCCGAATGACATCACCTTGTAGCAAAAGGTTCCCCACAATGTGATGAATGTGGTCTTTTCCATGTCTTCAGGCGCCATCTTAATTTGGTTGTATCCGGAGAACCCATCCATGAAGGAGAAGAAAGAATGTTGGGCAGTGTTATCTACCAGCATGTCTATGTGAGGCAATGGGAAATCATCCTTGGGACTAGCTTTATTCAGGTCCCGATAATCGACGCACATTCTGACCTTCCCGTCTTTCTTTGGGACTGACACTATATTGGCAACCCATTGGGGGTATTTAGCCACTGCTAGGAATCCTGCATCAAGTTGCTTTTTAACCTCCTCTTTGATCTTCAGCGACACCTTTGGCTTCATTCGTCTCAACTTTTGCTTTACTGGTGGGCAATCTGGCTTCAATGGTAATTTGTGTTCAACTATGCTAGGATCTAACCCAGGCATGTCCTGGTATGTCCATGCAAAGATATCAACATAGTCAAATAGGAGCTTGAGCAACTGGTCTCGCACATTCCCCTTTATGGCAGTACCAACCTTGATTTCCTTCTTATCATTTTCATCCCCTAGATTGATCATTTCAATTTCCTCCTCATGGGGTTGAATTATTCGATCCTCCTGTTCCATTAACCTTTTCAACTCAGGTGGAGTTTCTAAATCATCATCACCCTCATCAGCTTGATAGATAGGATGATCAAAGTTGTAGCATGGGACATCAACATTGTTATTCTCAAGATGATTATTTTCAAATCTGCAATTTTGAGTTAACATGAAATAAAGGAAAATAAATAAAGGTTAAGGAGAAGGGACAAGAAATAAAGGGAATAACCGGAAAGCTGCATCATGCATTTCATTCATTCGATATACCAAAAAGTAACATGCAAGCCCATTTCAACAAAAAGTCATACTAAAGATATGGGCATAATTTTAGAGTTTGCATTACAATTACTTTGAAAGTGAATTAAAAACCACAGGAAATTCTTGAATCTTCCAGTTGTGTAGCTCTTCATTAGGGCCACATGGGTACACCAGGTTGTCCTGATCATCAGCATCTTGATCTTCTTTTGCCATGGCCACTTGACCTGCATACACCAGTCCTCCGCTTCTGAAGCTTTGGTAGAGGTCGCAAATGAGAATTCTCTCGGTCTCTGGCTCCCGGTTCTCCAGACGGGCCAACCTCATCTCTCTTTTTTCCTTTGCCACTCTTCTTTTGTCATCCTTAGTGAACTTATATCCCAACCCACATCGATTGTTGTTTTCTGGCAACTCTATCAACTTTACGACACCACTTAAGCTCTTTCCCAATCCATGCACTGGCCGATATCCTTCACTTAACATGATCTTTGCCACCATCACAGATGTTTTTGATAACTGCGAGTTCCTAGGAGGGGACTCCACATAAGCAGTACTGATCACCTCCAAAGATTGGAAAGAGGTTTCAAGGGCTTCCTCAGTTGCTTCAATATAACGAGTAGGGGCTGGGCTACTCACCAACATATCCTCCTCTCCAGAAATGATCACTAGTTTATCATCTACCACAAATTTCAGCTTTTGGTGCAGGGTAGAAGGGACCACTCCAGCTGAGTGAATCCATGGTCTGCCTAACAAACAACTGTATGCCGGCTTGATATCCATGACTTGGAAGGTGATCTCGAAGGTGAAAGGACCAATCTGGATAGGGATCTCAATCTCTCCCATGACTTCCCTACGTGATCCATCAAAAGCCCTCACAATCATAGAACTCGGTTTCATATGAGTCCCATCACAAGGCAGCTTATCCAGAGTGGACTTAGGCATCACATTTAATGAAGACCCGTTGTCAATCAACACCCTAGCTACAATGTGATCCAGACATTTCACTGAGATGTGTAAAGCCTTGTTATGGCCCCTTCCTTCTGTTGGAATCTCGTCATCTGTGAAGGTGAGGTAATTATTAGCAGTGATGTTGCCAATAATACCCCCAAACTTGTCCAGTGTAATGTCATGAGCCACATGCGCTTCATTCAAAATCTTCATCAACAAATTTCTGTGACTTTCTGAATTCATCAATAGAGATAGAAGAGACACCCTTGCCGGCATCCGATTCAACTGATCAATAAGCTTGTACTCACTCTGTCGAATGAACTTGAGGAATTCTGATGCCTCTTCATCTGACACTTCTCTCTTCTTTTCTTTTTCATTTGTGACTTTCTCCTCAACGGGCTTTTTCCCTTTTGTGAATTCTCCTTCAATGACCTCTCTTTCTTTCACCTTGGGGTTTTTCACTAAGTCTTCCCTCCTTAATTTCTCAGGAGCATAAACTCTACCACTGCGTGTCATCCCTCCTACCCCTGCAATATTTGTGACCACCGTTCCTCCAGTGTGAGAACTCATGTTGCCACTTTCTTGTACCTCTACACCATACTTCCATGGTACTGCCTTAGTGTCATTGTAAGGAAAAGGAGCTGGAACTTGCACAACGATGGGTTTGGGAATCGGAGGTACAGGCAAAGACACATTTTTGGTGAAGCGTATTACTAACGGCTTTCGAGCAACTGCGTCTCGCTTTTCTTTTGATTGGGCCATCAGCACATTCTCTCCCTTCCACACGCGATCTATTTGGACCAAGTTGGAGTCCATCAACCTCTGTAGTATCTGCTTGAACTCAATACACTCCTCAATAGAGTGTTTGGCTTTCGGGTGAAGACCACACACTTCTCCTTCAAAAGCTTGCCCCTCAATCATCTTAAACTTGCACAATTCTGAGAAAAGGATTGCCATAGGGGTCTTGACCTTCCTCACCTCCTTCACTAACTGACTTGACTGCCCTTCAATGGCGTTCACTGACGCACCACCATGACCTGGAAGCGGGTTACTCCCGACATTCGGTCCTTCTTCTTTAAAGCATAGCGACCCTTCTTCTATTAAGTCTTGCACTTTATGCTTCAAACCCCAACATCTTTCGGTGGAATGCCCTATAGTGCCTGCATGGTAATCACATTTGGCATTTGGGTCGAAGCCCTTGGGATACGGTGGTTCAACAGGTTTCAAGGGGAAAGGGACAATCAGAGAATTGCGAATCAAATGCGACAAGAGTTCGGTGTAGGTCATGGGAATTGGGGTGATTGTTCTTTGTTGGTTACTTCTTTTCTTTGAAGTGTTAGTGGTATTAGGGTATGAAGCTCTTGGTTGGCTTGCTTGAGGCACTGAAGGTAATGAGGCTTGTGGTAAGGGTGGTTGGTAGGCTATTCTAGGTTGGTAAGGTTATGGGTAAGGCAGTTGGGAAACTGATGCTATTTGTGGGTTATACACGAATGGAGGCCGGTAGTTAGGTACAAAAGGGATGGGGTTGTAACTAGGAATGACTGGTGCAGGTATTACCGCATTTGTTTCACCTCCCTTTTTCTTGTCAATGGTTGTTGGGGGTTTCTTCACATTTGTTGATCCTGCTGACGTAAGAGTAATCTTCCCACTTCTTACTCCCATCTCAACCCTCTCTCCAATGACGACTAGGTCCGAGAAATTCGATGATACGTTTCCAATCATCCTGTCATAGAAGGGTGATTGGAGCGTATCAATGAACATTGTGACCATCTCTTTTTCAGACAACGAGGGTTGTACCTGAGCAGCCACTCCTCTCCAACGTTGGGCGTACTCCTTAAAAGCTTCATTCTCCTTTTTCACCATGTTTTGCAACTGTGTTCGATCTGGTGCCATGTCCATGTTGTATCTGTATTGCTTCAAGAAAGCCTCTGCCAAGTCCCTCCAAGTATGTATTCGGCCTCGCTCCAAATTCATGTACCAACTCAGAGCGGCACCCATAAGGTTTTCTTGGAAGAAATGGATCAACAGTTTATCATCATAGGCGCATGAGGCCATCTTCCTACAGTACATTGTGAGATGGTTTCTTGGGCAGGTGTCTCCTCTATATTTATCAAATTTGGGGACTTTGAATTTGTGAGGAATTACGACATCTGGGACTAGACATAGATCGGTGGCATCAAAAGCATAATGATCAATCCCTTCAATGGCTCTCAACCTTTCTTCTAGAAACTGCAGTTTATCATTGGATTGAGAGTGTTCAGGTTGACTATGGCGTATCACAACAGTTGGAGTAAGGTTGGTATTTTGGTGATTTGAGGGGCCGCCAGGAAGGGCTGCGTCAGTTGGTGATGTGTGTGTAGGGACATAAGGTACGTAGGTGGACGGCTGGAGCAAAATTTGTGGGCCATTGGTTCCAAGGTTTATGTCTCGGGTTTGTGTTTGGTCTGGAGGATTTGAGGTAGAGGTGTGGGGATTGCTTTCAGGGTTATTGGCCATATGTGGTGCGTAACCTGGAGGGGGGCCATATGAAGGATTTGTAGCAGACACGTGGTGGTTAGCCTCTTGAGCATTGGCTGCTATAGGTGGTGTGTAGCCAGGAGGGAGGCCATACGGAGGGAATGCTACCTGAACACTAGGATTGGCTTGCGGAGTAAACCCCGGAGGATGGGAGGGATTAGCTTGATGTTCTTCCGAAGAATTCCCATTCGCGCCATTTTGCAGCATTTCTAAAATCTGGTCCATCTTTCTTTTCATCTGATTCATCTCCTCTTTCAACTCTTCATGTTGTTGCTCTAGGTCACCCACGACTCCTTCCATGATCTTTGTCTTGGCACGTGTCCCGTAAGGGTGTCGCAGGGATGCTTTCTTTGCTTCAATATTTACTCTCTTTTCTCTGTCGAAAAATGTCTTATGAGTGTGGAGAAATGAAAATGCAACTACCCTATTTGTTTGTTTGTTTTTTTTTTTTCTTGGGGATGCAAGGTTGTTAGAGAACCATAAGTCGTGCAACTGGCCGATGAACATTATTTTCTCAAGCATGTGGTTAAAAGCAACATGAACATTTTCTCTCAGACTTTTCCTCTAGAACGTCACGTTCTAAGTACTAAGCCTTAAAAAATATAGGACTTTAAAACAGCTCATTATGTGAACATCTTCCTTTAGACTTTTCCTCTAGAACGTCACGTTCTAAGTACTGAGTCTCAAGGAATAAAGGTGTTAAGAAGCCAAAATCATAGTAGAGAGCAAATAAACAACATCCTTCATTGATAATCAAAACAAAGTACATGCCATTAATGGGTGAAACAACGCAAAATACAAGGGACATTCTTCTACAACTTGACATAAAGTACAAATTAATTATCATTCATCATTACTAGCCATATTTCTCATTTGGCTTATCATCCCTTTACAATACTCAATGAATTCATAAATCTCAACTGGTGTTGGAAGCGGGTCAGTCATCCCTTCAGCTCTTCGCAAGTAATATGAGGCCTCATTGAGCATTCGCTTGATCTGTAGAGCTCGACTCACAAAATTGTGTGCCCAAAGCTTTTGTTGCCTTTGATAATCTTCAATAACTTCATTCAATTCCATTACATGGTCTTCCAACTTCTTCTTCTCATCTAATGTGACTTGATGTTCCAAAGCTAGATTTGCATTCAATTGTTCCTCACTTTGGACCCTGCTCTTATATTCAGCCACCACCATTTTCAATTGTTGCTTCAGATCATCGAGTTGTCTTTGAGCACTTTTCTCGGCCACCTTGGATTCTTCCCATGCCTTCTTCCACTTTAGAGCATCAGCCCTAGCCTCATCTCGCTCTTTTCTTCGCATCCCTGACTCTGTGCTTGCGGCATCCAAACAACTTTTCGTATTGAGCTTCTTTTCTTCTTCTAGTCTTGCCCTCTTGTTGGCCTCGACAGCTGACTGCATCTTTTGCAAACTTTCGCTTTGTGCTGCCTGGCATTCTCGACGAGCTTTTGCTAATTCCCTCTTCAATCTTTCTTTTTCTTCTTCAGATTTTACCAGTGCATCCTTTAGCCTTTCTATCTCTTCTGGGCTCGTGGGGGGCTGTATCGGCACATCTTCCACAACTGGGGCTGAACTACGAAAGGGTAACTTGATCTTTTGAACCCTCTCTTCAAGCCATCGACTATAACTTTTATCCGACATCCAACTTCCAACTCCTAGTCCTTTTCCTTTTCGAACGACTCGATTCCAAGCTTGCCTAACCCTATGGAGCATTTCCAAGTCCTGATTCAGCTCATAGACGATAAAAGGAGTCACTGACTCTTCAGTCAGCGGATTTCTTATCGGTTAACCAAACTGCCTCAAAGCTAAGATAGGATTGTAATTGATGCACCCTTTGGTTCCCATAAGTGGTACATTAGGGAAGTCCCCACAATGACAAATCACGTCGATTCTCTCTAGACCTTGTGAGCACCAAGATATCGTCCTTCCACTCAGATTAGTAATGTCGCGGGCCCACTCACTTTTGCTTCTGATTTCCACCCATCCTCCCTTTTTAAACATGTGAGTCGTGAACCAAAGGTACAACACAGGCAGGCAACATAGGATGATTCCCCCCTTTTTCTCATGGCGCAGGGTGAGGGCATGATATGTATCTGCAAGGACGACTGGCACTGGATTCTTCCTTCTATGCTTATAGGCCAAAAAGACATCGATTGCTGCAAAATCTATGAAGTTTTCTATATTCGGGAAGAGAACAATCCCATAAATGATGAGAGCGAGCATATCCATGAAACCATCCCATTCTTCTTTATCCGCAAGGTGTTTTGCATAGTTTTCCAAATGTTCCCTCGGAAAGCCCTCAACACCTCCTTTTGTATCCTTCCACTTTGCTAGCTCCCTCACATTAATATTCAAGGATGAGGCAATTTTGGGTAACGAAGGATAATGTCCCATGTATAGATAAGGCCCTTCATTACCTAAGGAATACCCCAATATCTGTTCGTACTCTTCTAGTGTTGGAGCTAATTGGAAGTCTTGAAAAGTGAAGCACCTTAAAGGAGGATCATAGAATTGGGCTAAAGCAGTGAGAGCCTTCTCTTGCACGTTTGCCTCTAACAAATCAAGAATATTTCCATATCTAGCAGCGAAAGTTCGACGCCGAATAATCTTCAACCTATCACTGAGGTCCCTCAAATTCTTCACATCAGGTTGCTTAACCCCCAATTGCAATGTTCGCCTGAAATCCTTTTCCATGCTCTTCGAAAAGTGTTCACAGCGAGTCTTAAGTCCTTATGGTACCCCTAACAACCTGGAAAATGATGTAACATGCCATGAAGGTCCTATCCTATGAGAATGCATTATGCTTCTTTTTTTTTTTTTTTTAACTTTTCTATCATGATGCCATCACTCTGCTTTATTCTTTTTTCCCTTTCACTTTTTCTCTCTTTTTTTTTCTTTTCTCTCTCCTTTTTTTTTTTGGGGAAATGAAATGCATGATGTTTGTTATGAAATGATGAATAATAACACAGAGAAAACTACTAATTTTTGCATTATTTCTTTTTCTATACATATGTTATGCCATTTGAAATGCAAGGGTAAGGTACTGCTCCCATTGTATCCTACGAAGGTATCCTTAACAGTTGACAGCTCTACGAGCTACTCTAGTAGTGCTCTTTCCCAACAGGTGGTTCTATGGTTCTAAGACGGTTCCTAGAGCCAAGGACCCTCTCTTGGAATATCGATCACAACCATAGGTAAACTATTAGAAGTGATAATACCCTTGAAAGGATCAAACTCTAGGTGAGGCCTTCATGATAACCAAGCAGGATGTACATCCAGAAGATTACCACTACTCAACCTCTTACTTATCCTAAGATGCACTCAGGCCCGGGTATAGGACCTCACTCATAAGTGTGTGAAAACTGTGTAAGTGAAGTGTGTGAAGGGAGCAATTACTAAACTACCCAATCTGCAAAACAAACGACACACATATAATATAGCAAAAGGTTTTCTATCCTACGGTTCAAGAAAATATAAGCATGTGTACATATGAAGCATAAATAGACCAAAACAAATAACGACGAAGACGAAGAAAGAAAAAAAAAATAAATAAATAAAATGAATGAAACAAATTTAACAAGGTGAGATAAATACAAAAAAGATACAAATATTTTGCTTAATTAATTATGACAGGCTTGACCCTCAAAATGTCCCCAGTGGAGTCGCCATCTGTCGCAACCATGGTCGCGGCGGGACGGCGAAAAACGATTTTAAATAAACAGAGGAGTCGCCACCAATATTTATTGAGGAAAACATTGAAAAAAACCTTTAAAGAAAAAAATGGTCTTTGGAACCAAATATGAGTTCGGGAGTCGATTACGCGTAGGGAAGGTATTAGCACCCTACGACGTCCGTCCTAAAATGGTTACCTCTAATTGATTAAGCAAATTATTTATAACTTTAAAAATATTTATCTCACCACAAACTAAAAAGGTTTATTTTATTATTTTTTATGAAGATTAATTTTATTATTATTATTATTACTATTATGAAAAAGAAGAGTTAATATTTTATTTATTTATTTTTTGGCTCGACAGGAGTGATTTCCTGCTCCTACGTATCCCCAGGTGCAATGGAGAATTCAGAGTTACGTAGTTCTTTGGGGTAGAAAATATTTGCGCGTTGATATATTTTTTATTTTCATTATTATATATATATATATATATATATATATATATATATATATATATATATATATATTAGGATTTCTGAGCTGTCACATCTCATAGGTCCTAAAAAAATAAGACTGACAGAGGTGTACACCCAAGTCAATCTATTTAGAAATTTTATTCTTAAAGCAAACTAATTTCGTGTTAATATTTTATTTTAGAGAAGAATTTTAAGATATCAAGTTGTCACAACTTGTACCTCAAAATCTCAAGATTAAGAGGATGTCACATCCAATTAATCCTTTTTCTATTAAACTTTACTTTATTAATTATTATTATTATCATTATTATTTTTGGAGAGAGAAGAAAAAAAAAGAAAACAAGACACAACGCTAGTTTTATTATCGAAGCATAATAATCCGAATGGAAACTTTATTCCCAAATTATTCACGTTCCTAAAAATACTATAGTAAGATATATTCAAATTATCTAGATAACAAACTACTTTATTATATATTACTGAAACTTGTCAAAACAAAAGGGAAACAATATAAAACGGAACAATCTTTCACGTACACAGTCGATTCATTTTTATTCAGAATATTCATATTTTTTATTATTGCTTCATGTTTTATAGTCTCAAAAAGGCCAAGTTACCAATTAAATTAACATATCCAAAATTGATTTGAACGTGCCTGGCCCAATAAACAACTCAGCAGTGTTTTTAACTTGTCCCCAAATTGAAAATGGGACGCGTACGAATGTATATCAGAAAGGGTGCCTCGTGTGAGAGAAAAGAAGGTTCGAGACCCTTTTGTGAAAGCAGCAGCAGCGCGCTTCCGACTCCGTGGTGGTCGCGGATGATGGCGCTATGGCCGTGCGCGCGACGGAGGGCGCGGAAAATGCGACGGTGATGGTGGTTTGGCAAAAGAGTTTACACGGATGAGTTTCAAGTGAAGGGCGAAGGTGTTTGCGGACGACGGCGCCGTGGTTGCGCGCGCGGCGGAGGGTAAGGATCATTCGGTGATGGGTTATTGCTTCTTTTTTCTCTCTTGTTGGATTCGGTTGCAGATCTGGTTTAGGGGTTTCTGGATTTGGGGTTTGTGGATGAATTTGTGTTGTTTGGGTCTTATAATGGTGGGTCTATGGTTATGTTAATGGGTACACTTGCAGGGCTCGGTTTAGTGGTTCGATGGGTTTAGGATGGCCAAGGGAACCTTGTGGTGCTGTCCCTGTGGTGGGTCATTCTTTTCATTTTGTTTGTCTTTCTTCATTGTTATGTGATGATTTTGAACTCGAAAATAAAACTCATATGCACATATAAAATCAGTTCACTAACGATTCATTTACATCTGGTTGACTAACACTTTGTTTCATCACATGATCACAACAGGTACAGAGCAAGAGGCAAATATAGCATGAACTATGAACGAAAATGCACAACAGAGGGAAGAAGAAACAGACATTGACAATGCTAGCATCAATAGAGCATCAAAGCCAGAAGAATGTATTAGACAAAAGAGTTACCCGCTTGTGGCAATGGAGCCACTCTGCTTAAAAGCTCCAGGTATTGAATTCTCAGCTCCTCACTTTGCCCTCTCCCTTCTCCGTAGAATTTTGGAATAGAGCCCCCCCCCCCCCCCCCCCCCCCTCTCTTTTCATTCACAGTAGCAATATTTATAAGCTTATTCCTTTGCATTTTTTAATCACACTAGCCCAACCTACTGTGAAGCAGGTTTGTGCCTTTTGGGAACAAAATCCAGCAGATGCAAGATTTGTTGGTGGCTGTAGCTTAGAACTAGCTAGAGGAGGAGGACTGTGGTGCTTCAGCAGAGCTAGCTGGGAAGAGCTCAATCGAGGCTGCCCTTCCCCTTTGCTTTTGTTTTTTTTTTTTTTATTTCATTTTCTTTTTCTGCTTTTTCTTTGTTCTGTTTGTTTTTTTTTTGTTTTTGTTATGGTAGTGGCTGATTGTAGACATTTTGAGATTTGGGTTGTATTATTTTATATGGACATTGTGGACTTAAGCTGTTGGCCCAAACCATTTTTTTTGTTGTGCATCTGAAGTGATCCAAATTTGGAAGTAAACAAAAATTTTATTTATTTTTATTAAAACAGAAATAATTAGAGAGATGAGACAAAATTGGGTGTTGACAGATACCATTTTCAAAATACCATTTATTTAATTAGAGTTTTATTTCCAATCATCTTTTCTTTTTTTGTCTTATACAATTAAATGTAAAGGATACTTTAAAAAATAAATTAATTTTTTTATTGAAATTATCAAAATTAAATGATACTAACTAATTTTTTTAAAAGGTATAATTCAGTTTTTTTTTTTTTTTTATATTTCAATCCAGCAGTGGGAGTATGAATAGTAGCCAAGCTCATGACTTTGCGTTTTGCAACTTGCACATATCTATTCTTCCACATGCCATGTGCTGTGTGGAACTTTCCACTGTCAATTGAGGCCCGTTCGTGTCCATTTATGTCCATATTAGCTGTCAGCCTCAATTAACACACTCACCTCCTTTTGAGGAAATGAAGATAAAGGGAAATTCACGTTGTAAAAACATTTCACAGGAACTGGGTCATCTGACCCACCATTAAGTGTTTTAAGATTTGATTTGTGATGGATTAATGGTGTAAAAATTTTTACTTTTTGACGATACACAGTCATTAAACTCGTTCGATAAGAGAAAATTGTAAGAGTTTAATGGATCATCAAATTCCAAACATCTCCTTGGTCCCCACACAACCATTAAGATATACAAGTATATATACAACCTCAAGGGGTACAGAAAAACAAACTAATATACACACAAAAATTGATAGTGGAACAAGAAAGCACAATGCGTATAATTTATTGATATATTAAAAATTGCAATCCTCTGATACAATAAACCAAGAAATTTCCCTGTACAATAAGAAACTTCCCTTTTTTCCATCAAAATAGGTGGAACCCCAAAATTCTTCATATTTACATTTCAAAATATAACTCAAAATAGTGAGAGCAATAAGAGCTTGCCGCCAAAAAATCCCAGCCCTTATGAAGAACTTAGATCCCATGCAGAACAAATGAAATTACCTTACCTACTTGATGGCATATGAACGGGTACACACTGATTGAAGAGCCTCAGTGAACAAGGAAGAGAAACTGGTCAGTGCCAGAAACACTCCAGGCAAGCCTGTTTGCAAATTGTTGAGGGTCATGGCTCTTGTTACCTCCACAGCTTTTGAGTGCCTCAGCATTTCATCTTCGACGCGCCTTTGGCAGGTTGCCAGTTCCAGTTTTTTCTCGGCAAGTGGATCGCGCGCATCCAAAACTTGTCCATTGTCAGGTGCAGTATCAGGAAGGCTAATGCCTACCATGGAATATGAGCTGTAGAATTTCCTCTCTAGGTTTCTCACAGAGGAAGCCTTTTTCTCAAGTTCCTTGGATGCAGTCTCGGTTCGTTTTTTGATCTTGAGCTCTTCTGCTTGCTTGGAAGATATCACACGGACAACATTGATGAAGCTCTTGATGGCTTCAGATGCAACCGTGTCAGGGACACGGTCAAGGGCGAGCTTCCATTCATCGAAAAAGTGGTATGTATCAGAGGTCTCCCTGGTGTTGTTGATGTTATCGTTGTGGACTGGAAGAAGGCTGAGCTTGTACCAGCCATGCAAGGACAGGATGAAGTCGCGCTGAAATTTTATAAGGCGGCAGAAATTGGAGTGCCAAGCTGTCACAGCTGATTCAAGGTCACAGGTTGCCTGCCTGTGGAGTTCAGAAGTGGAGTCACCTCTTGATGATCGGTTCACAAGGCCACGGACTTGCTGCACTATGTTGCTTTGAATTTCATGGTGACAGTGCATTGCTTTCCACATGTACATGAATCTACATTTAACATATGACAAATTCACAAACATAATAAGACAACGCTGTTATCTGTGAGCAGGCCATCCCATTTTTAATTCAGAAACATAAGATATAAATAATTGTTGCACTGAGGCAAATTCTTAAGGTAAAACTCTGGCACCTCTGTTCTTAGATTTTTCAAATGGGAGCAAAAAAAAAATCTCTGCTTCAGTACAAAATAAGCAAACACTAAGAATGACAGACTCGGCTCAATAGTAATCAGCCAATTTGAAGGTTTACACAGAATGTGGAAACATCTTGCCATCGTGATTCATATGGTTTAGATAGTTGACAATGGCAGCAAAGTTTATATCATGAATATCAAGCTCATAAAATTTCACATTAATCCAAGATAAATTTTTTATGCCATCAAAATGTATTAAATAAAAATTAAGGTAAAGTTTAGTTTTAGATTTTCTACAATTTTACATGCAAGATCTGCTAGTTATATTTCAACAGTGTATTACCAGAACCATTTTTTATATAAAGTTATTTTCGTGGTGATAAGTGTGACAAATCTTACACTATCAATTGATCCCTACCTTATATAAATAAAGTTAAATTACAACTACAAGATCAATAGCAACAAAAGAGCTTTCATCAGAATCATATCATCATGTTTATATACAAACCTCTGGTTTCATATATTATGGCAAAATTGTCCGTGATTGGTTATTTGGAACAATAAAGTAAAACAGATGAATATCAGTAAAATCAATAATTTTTTTACAACTTATAGCATCCACCAGTTAAATAGTTTAGAATCAGTTAACGAGGGTTATACTTATACTTATCCTACCATCACACAACACTTGCTATAACATACCTAACTCCATCAATAAATGATTTTTGCTCAAACGGAGCCTAAAAGAGACAAAACAACATTTTGACAGGTAAAGTGGTGGGCCAAGGTTTGATTATAAGAGGTCGGCAGTAGTTGGACAGTTTGGTACAAAAATGCACATGCAATTACACAGAGCTGATAAAGCAAGTGGCATACGAGAGCAGTAAGCCATAATGTTTTCAACTAACCACCCAAGATTTTCTTGACCCATACTAGGCAGCATATTCACACGAGATAAATGAGGGATTTGAATTTTAGGCTTAATTGTAAATTTTACCATCCAACTTTCATAATTTTGTAAATTTTACCATCCGAGTTTTTTTTTGCGAATTTTACCACCTAAATTTTCAATTTTTGCGTATTTTACCACTCTGATATTTCACAAAAAAAAAAGTTAAAGAATTCATTTTTTTTTTTTTGTAAAACATTAGGATAGTAAAATGCGCAAAAATTGAAAACTTAGGTGGTAAAATTCATAAAATGATGAAAGTTGGATGGTAAAATTTGCTAGAAAATAACTTAAATGGTAAAATTCGCAAAATTATGAAAATTGGATGGTAAAATTCGTAAAAAAAAAACTTGGGTGGTAAAATTCGCAAAATTATGAAAGTTGGATGGTAAAATCTGCAATTAAGCCAAAAAAAAAAAAGCATTTCAACTGTTCACAGTTAAACTTAAAAGTTCTTTTAGAGGGTTGGTTATTTGATACAGCTCAAAGCCCTCACACTCCACAAGATCTGCATTTACAAAATCGGGTGTAAATATCCTATGAGCAAGCCACAGCATGATCCTAAATTATGGCCACACAACAAGCTGCACAGTCTTCAAAGTGCGTTTGATCATGAAGTCTCAAATATCACATTTAATTTGTAAATGGACACAACAAGACCAAAATACAAGGTATTTTCATTAGTTCAATATACTAGACAATTTTTGGGACCCAATGAATTTATTAAAGTTCATTTATTCACAGTAGTACAAATGGGCAGATCACTGAGCTCCCATATGCCTGATTTATTTTCAAATTGGATGGATTGATTGTTGATCACCAAAGTTCTTCACCCCTTTGTTGGTTAATGATGTAATGATCTAATCTCATTGTACTAAAACTTGATTATTTAGCTATCCCCACATTTGGAGCTTTGTTTAACAAAACAGTAAAGCTACTATTGCAGAAGAGACATACCCATGAATGAGTTCAACAAGCTGAGGGACAAGATCAGAGTCCCTAAGGCCAATAATGGCAGTTGAGGTGGTAGACACAGCCTGAGATGTAACAGCTATTAGTGACTGCAGCCTATTTATGGAAGCCTTGGTTTTGAATATCTTAGCTTCATCCTCTCCTTTGTATTCCTGAGTCTGAAGCGCTGACAATTTCTTTTCATGTTCAATCTTCACACCTTCTCTAGCCTAAATTCAAGCACAATTTGTAGAAAGTGTTAGCATAGCACACCTCGTTCCCAAACCACATGGTTTTAGGATTTTAGCTAAAAATAAATGCAACAGAACCACCTGACTTCAATTTGGTAAAAAGGCAGTCAAGTTGGACACAACATTTATGGTGATTTCAAACATCCATAACAATATCCTAGGCATTAATTTTTTTTTTCTTTTAGTGCCGTATGTCCAAAAAAACGTGCCTTTTTCAGTAAGTAAGCCTACATACGCACATGTATGTGACAGAAAATGTTTGCTCTTCATACATAGCTTGCAGACAACAAAAAATGGTAAGATAGACCCAGTTGAGTGTGAACAATCAATAACATGTAGGACAAAATTTGAAGAAACAGGTAAGTGCTTAAGTAACTTAAATCTGCTAATCACATTGTTCTTCATTCCTTCATTGCTATTTTCCCTTCTAGTCAGTTTGTCTCATTGGGGTAAAGAGTTAAAGGGTGAGGGTATTTCGGTCATTTCACACAATAAATTATCATTATCATATTAGCACAAGAAAAAATTTAGCCAATTGCTTCATTCACACTAAATGACACTGAGAGTCTCCACCGCCCACCAAATCAGGAAATTATCCAAAACCATGAAAAATTCATAGGCTAACCGTATGACCTAATATACCCTTAAATCATTACTCGACATGTGTAAAAGCATTTTCGGGATAAGTGTGTTCCTATCATGCATGGAGCATTATTTGCACCACAATAATAAAGGTTGGTCCCAACAACCGAGGCTATTTTGGTCAATTCATGAGGGGAAAAAAGGGAAAAGAGGTCATTTTCACTCTTAACAGTCAAATTCTGCTGTGACCTTATGACCTTACACCGCACACCCTCATTTCCTTTTTCCTTCACCTTTTTATCGTCTCGAAAAATATAATACTATAAATTAATTAATTTTCTAAAAAGGAAACCGCCTTCTTTAAAATAACAAAAACACATATGTTAAGCCCAAAAAAATTACCTTAACCTCCTCGTAGAGCTTCTTCTCCCAGGCCAAAAGCCGTTCCAAAGTGCTGCAAAGACTCTTTTGACCTCCCGGTTGATCCAGCGAACCGGTGTCGAGCCGGTACTTAACCGCCAGCGGCGGTTTCGAGGTCCAACTCGAGCTCAAGTTGCTCAATATGCTACTCGAGTGGTACACGGTTTCTGAAAAAATAAAAAAATCATCAACATTCAATTCAAACCTACCCATATTTTCCAATCCACTATTTATAACTCAAGAAAATCAAAAGCCGTAATCTTCATCCGAAATTGACGCAAAAAAGCAGAAAAATTAAAATCCCCCAATAACCAAACACAAACCCCAATTAAATACTTTTAACACCACATTAGACAAATATAAATTTCCCAATTTAAACATGGAATAAAAGTAAAACATAAAAAGAGTTTCTCAAAAGGTTGCTTTCGAATTAAAATTAGCAATTAGTGTTTTGCAATAAAACTTTGCATTAAAGATAGGGAAAAAATTAAAATGCAATTTCTTAGATACTAGTACTTTCCATAATAGTATTCTCTTGTTAGAATTGAATCTTCACCTCCATAATCTATATCGTAGATATTTCAGTAGTAAAATTCCAATTCTGATTAAGGAACACTATTAAGTTTTGTTTGTAAAAATCCAATTTTGATTGAAGAACACCACGACGAAAAACATGTGTGTTGAGAAATTCCAAAAGGGGAACAGAGTTAAACATACTTCTCAATTGCTTGAAGCTTCGATCAAGCTGCGCCTTACTGATCTCGAGCATATCCGAAACCGAATCCCCAGCGGAAGCAGCGATATCAAAATTCTCCTTAATAGCCTCCACGATCTCCTTCAAGTCCCTGTGCCTCACCACCATCTTCATCTCCGCCACCGAGGACGCGGTGTCGTTGAAGCCCTTCGCGCCACCGCCACCTCCACCGCCGCCGCCACCACCAACCACCGACTCGGCTCGCACAGACGACCCGAAATTCGAGCGGGTCCCGATCTCGGAGCGTGATTCCACATCCCCCTCCACCCCATCATCATCATCAGAGGAACTCGTAGTGCTATAATGATCCCCCCACTCGCTACACTGAACCTCTTCTCTCTCAGTCTCAGTGTACTCCTCCGGAAGATGATGATGAGAGTGGGAATCGGTTTTCTCAGTTTGGAGTTTTCCGTGGAAGTAATCGTATTCAGATCTCTCGTAATCAGAGTCGAGAATTTGGGGATTGGTGTGTTGTTGTGTTTTGTGGGAGTAATGGGAGGGTGTGTGTGACTTGTGAGAGTAATGGGAAGGTGTTTGCGTTTTGTGAGAGTAATGAGAGGGTGAGAATATTTGGTTTTGTTGTTCTTCGGGGAAGTAATCGGAGGCGGGAGGGGGTGGGGGAGGGTAGAAATTTTCCCAGTTCCAAACGGAGGAGGTTTGGGAAGGGGTGGAGGAGTAAGTGGAATGTGCGGTGGGGAAGAAGTTCGAGGGAAAATTTGACACATGGCTTCTCGGGGTGGAGGAGGGGCTCGAGTCGGAGAGGATGTGCGGGAGCTTCGGCTTGCGGCGCCGGGGTTGTATGGGAGCGTGTTTCGGCGGCGGAGGGGAAGGGGAAGGGTTGAAGGGTGGTGGTGGTGGAGGAGACGGAGAAGGTGAAGGAGGAGCGTGGTGGTGGTGGTGTTGTGGTGGTGGGGGTTGGTGTTGGGCGTTGTTGAGGAAGACTGCGGGGGTGTGGTCGGAGACGGGGAGGGGTTCGCCGGCGGCGAAGGTGGAGAGGGCGGAGCCGGTGAGGCGGAGGGACCGGCAGTAGTCGGAGTGGGCAGCGGCCAGGTGGTGCCGCGCGTACACCGCCTCCTTCATGAGGCGCCGCCGCTCCTTGCACCGCCGCACCGTGTCCTCGTTTTCCAGCTTCGACGCCGTGCAACCCATCGCTGGTGGGTGGCGCGTGGGGTGAACTCAAGTGAGGAAGAAGAAAAGTGTTGGAGTTTTTAAGTGAAGGGAGTAGTAGTGAGTGTGAGGTTCATAGTGAGAGTGTTGGATTGTTGGCCTTTGGAAGTGCGTTTTAGGCTCGAACAAGTGCCGGTTTATAAGTTGTATTCTTTCTGTTTTGTTTGTATTGTCTAGGGAATTTAATTTAGTATTAACGATGTTGTTTTTTTTTGGTGATAAGGAAGACATTAAAACGAAGGTAATGAATAATGATGGAGGATCAATGGGGATTTAATACTGGTTCAATGCTGTAATTATTTTTGGGTGGTCGGTTTATTTATTTCTTTTTTAATTGAAAGAACTTTACACTACTGATGTGGAAAGGGGCAGAGTTTTTTTTTTTTTTTTTTATGAATAGAAAGGGGTAGAGTTTGAGACTGTATGCAGAGATTTGTGTTTCTTCACCTTCTTGTGTTCTTATTACTTGCAGGGAAACAGTGAAATAAATAGTAATATTTTTAGAATTGGACAGCTAATTGAATTACGTGAAAATATCGGATTATAAATTATTAGTTTAATTGTGATTACTAATATTTAAATGTATATTTAATTATAAGTATGACTATTAAATATAAGTAACATCTTTCTATCTTTTTACTATTTCAAATATTTCTTGAAACGGTAACTCAAACATATCATAAATGAGTCAAACTCTATAACAAAATTTAGAAATAAAATAAACAGATAAATAATATTTTACTCTCAAACAAGAAGAAACTTCCCAACTAAAATCTTACACTCGCAATGCACCTTAACTTATCTAAGGATATCCTTATAAATAGATCAATGTTGGGAGGATCAAGTACACATTTATTACATTTACTCTCACTGTGCCGCCAGAATTTTCACTAACATGAAATGTTGGAGTGTTTTTATTAATACTTTAATTTATCATCACCGATCTCAATCATGCTCAAATGGAGAACCATGACAGAAAAATTTCTAAACTAGATCAAAATCAAATTCACACATCTCAAACGAGATGTAAATTATTTTAATTTTACGATTTGAGCAACCAATTTAGCTTTTGCATTTCCTTCTCCATTTTGTTTTATAAATCCTTAAAATGCAAAATAAAAAAATAGAAAAATACGTACTTTTATGCTGGACGACAAAATGCAATCTGTCAAAATGTCATTTCATTTTGTTCACTACCCCGTGTAAAGCGAATGGATAATTGGATATAACTATAAGAGTTCCCTTTCCATTGATATATACTTTAATACTTGGATGGTAGTTTGGGAAGATTTTATTTGAATAAAAGCTGTGCAATTAGTTATTGAAAAAAAAAAAGTTGATTGCCCTAATAAGTTCCTTGAGTATTCTCATATTTTCATATTTCATTTAAGATATGGTTGAATAACAGGTAAATAATAAATTATAATCAAACTTCATGTTTGCTTTTCAAAGAAAAATAAAAACTATGAAATTGTTGAATGCCTTTCGCATCCCTTGTGTCAGAGATGGCTTGTTACATCAAAAAGTCAACTACATTGAATATTTTTCATCAAATTTAGTTTTCATTAAAATTAAAATATCGTACATAATTTGCTTTTTTATTTCATGCCGTCAGAGGTTATAACTTATAATTAAAAAACTAGAGGCATCAACGCCAAATAATTTTTTAATCAAGTTTAAGTAAGAGAAGAAAAGAAAATAATGAGTGAACATTCAATTAATGTTTAGTTGATACATAGAGAGATTAAAAAAATATTAGTATAAAAATAATATAATATAATAAGAAAATGATTATATATATATTAACAAAGTGTTTGAAATAATTGATTATCCACATATCACTACTCAGTAAGAAAATTTACAATCAAAAGTTATGTGCATTAATATTGCTATAAAACAATTGAAATATCATCTTTAATAAAGGGAATGTATAGGGACAGTGAATTTGAAAATGTTATGAATCTATCAAATAAATTGTTGTAGAAATAAATATACAACTTAAATTGCATGAAAAATGTATTACTCATAGAACGGGATTGTTGACAACAAAATTATAAAGTCTCAAAAAATCATTTAGAATTGATGACACTTTTGTGTGTATGGTAGATCAAACGATCGATTTATAGACTCCAAAGTAAAAAAAACAATAAAAAAATACTCCAAAGTAGATTTGAACAGTTTAAAATGTATAAGAATATATTTTTTTTTAATTTAATGTTAAGGAATTAAAGTCATTAGAAAGTATAAATTTGAAAGAAAAATTGCTTAAACTTTGAACATTCTTTAAAACCTAATGATTGCTCAGGTATGAATGGATTATATTTTTTTTTTGAAAATATAAGTTATAAAAGAAATTATACGAGAAAAAAATGATACACTGATTGGCATATCATTCATATAAGAATAGTTGTTTTTTTTTCTTTCTAAATGCATACATTATTTATAGAAAAATGTTAACAATCCCATTAATTATTGTGGGAGAAAAATATGTTTTTTAAAACTAAAATTAATAAAATCCTAAGATCAAAGTCTAAACAACAATTAAACGATTTGGCTTTATAATGTCAACTGAAAAAGATATATTAAACGAAATTAATTATTATTAGGATTATGTTTGGATAAATATCTTCATAATTACATATAGGATAGGAGATAATATAAGAAGGTAAAATGAATTAATTTTTTTTCATTAAGTTATAATCAACCTATACACTTCAATTTTTAGAAAAGTTAGTTGAGAGAACCTTTATAAATTAAAATGCATAAATTGATTATAAGTTTAATTTATTTTACTTTCTTATTTCCTTCTCTGTAAATACTTGTGAAGAAGACAATTCAAACAAGGCATAGATTAAAACAATTCAGTCACTAATTTTAATGATAACAAACAAGTCATAAATGTATAAGAAATGTTATAACATGTTAATGCCTTAGGTTAATATGCATGTAGATGCTTTGATGAGTCCCAGAGACCGAAACTTCATCCTATTTAACTTCATCATACAGAAAATATTGACTTTGTCTTACATTTCGAAAATTCTGAGGACAAGTAATTATTTCCACAACATAGAAGTGTCATTCAACAAACTTAGAGACAAATTAAATGTTAAAAACTTCAAGTTTTGAGGAGAGAAATAATCTTAAGTCATGTGTCTAACTCAAAAGTGGGTTAGGACATGACATATATCTAGAAATGTCAATGCATCAAATAATCTAACTCAAAAGTGGGTTAGGACAAGACATATATCTAGAAATGTCAATGCATCAAATAATATAAATGAAAAATTCTACTTATAGTGCAGTCAAAATATAAAAATGATGGAGTATAGTATATTTATAAGTAAGAATATCAAACACAACAAGAAGGATATTAAAGTTGCAATTAATGATCATTAGCGTTAAAGATCTCAATGTTGAAACAAAGTTTCCCTCGAATGTCTCAATTTTAGAAGCTAACGAGCTACTCCCTCCGTTTTTAAATTGTTGACGTTTTAGCTTTTTATTTTTTTTCCTAAATTTTGTATGTTTTACACTTTTCAAGATTCATTAATTATTTTTTTTCACATATACCTCTATTTAACATGATTTAGATTTTTATAACTTCTTTCATCATAAATATTAAATGAGGGCATTTTAGACTAAATGTATTATTTATAAATAGTATTAAATGTTTCTTAAGCTATATGCATTAATCTTAAAAATCTAAGAGTTTAGGAACGGGGAGGAATATTTAAGGTCTAATAATTTGTTGAGCAAACATTCATTCCCTCTCTCTTTTTAATCATAGACACATTTTGTGAGAGAAACCTCATATAGCTTTTAGGGTAAAATATGTTTCGGATCCCTGTAAAATATGTAAAATATTAATTTTGTCCCCCAAAATTTTTTCGTATTAATTTAGTCCCTCTAAAATTGAAACCTATTTTTCTAGATCCCTATGAATACCAATAACTTAATTTTTCTTTTTTTTAATTTTCTAAATTTACAATAACAAAATATGAAAATTTGATAAATATAAAATTTATAATTCATTTCTACGTGTAAATATGTAATCATGTCAAATTATCATTTAACAAAATTACCAACGAGGACCTAAAAAAATAGTTTTTAATTTTAGAGGAACCAAATTAATACGAAAAAATTTTGAAGGATGAAATTAATATTTTGCATATTTTATAGGGACCCAAAACATATTTTATAACTTACTATTATCATACTTGGTTGTGTGAAGGTTGATGAAGTGACTTAATCACAGAAAAATAAATAAATAAATATTTGAGTTAGTGTTTGAAAAGTCAAGTGTAAAGAATATTTCGATTGAGAGGAACTAAAGTTTCTTTGTATTGACTGGGTTTATAGTGGAAAAATCTTGGATGAAGCTAGTTAAGAACTAGGGGTAATAATCTCTGTTAGTTTTGGTGAGATGAACCATGATAAAAAAAAAAAAATCTTGTATTTTTCTTCTCACCTATCTCTTGTATATTGTTATTTCACTAATTTTGAGAGGAAGAAGAGTTGGTATTGTGTCATAAAATGTTTTGTTTTAAAAGCAAAAGTTTATGAAAACTAATTTTTTTAGCGTTAGGACAAAGTTTCGTCCTATTCCAATGAAAACTTGTGTGTTGTTATTATTGTTGTGTCTCAAAACATTTTAATCTCACATCTTTTATTTCGTTTTTCTCTTTATAATTATAATACTTTGATAAGTAATTTCACATCTCAATTTTAAATAACATTATAATTTTAATAAATTATTTTAATTAATTTTAAAAATGTATTATTTCAAAATTCACTTTAAAACTAAATATATGTAACGTCACTCCCGCTCCCTTTATATGTTTGTTTCATCCTTCTAGTTAAAAAATTAACTTAGAAAAAAAAAAAAAAGAGAGAATACTAACATTTAAAGGAAATTTTTTTATAATAATATTTATTTTAATTAGGAAAAAATAAAAGGTATGATTTCAAACCCGTTATATTATTAGTTCCATCATTGGATTTCGTTGATCTCGTTATTATGAAAGGCCTTTAATTGGACGTTAGCACATTGCCCTTGAAAATTAAGGCATCAAATTTTTTTCCACAAAATCTAGTCATCAAATTTGTTTTCTTTCAAAATAAAACAATAGATGAAGGATTCGAGTCCCGTGAAAGGTAAGAAATTTCTTAGGTTATAAGACAAAATACTTACTGATCACTCAAATTTCTTTATAGCAATCCTTCCATTTTCCACCTATTGGAAGGCAACTTTGTATCGCTATCATGATTGCTTGGCAACCACATCCAACGAAACATCTTTATTTGTTTGATAATATTATTACTTCTCACTAACAATACAACAAAAGGTGCCTTGCTGTTCGAAGCTGTAGAGTCCCACATGTCTTGTGTAATTCGTTTCTCTATAGGATGCTGCGGAATTTTCTGATCTCACATTTTATAATTGTTCAACTTGATGAGGACATTATAATGAAAGAAAATGACATTTTCATTAAGTTTCCTTTCATAATAGAAATTATCGTATTTTCAGTTCTTTTTTTTTTTCTTCTCTTTTCGGCCGTTATTTTATTTGGACATATTTTAGGTCACAATAATGGAGTAGTATATAGAGAAAATACAAAGGGATATATACGAGTACAAGGCCAGTAAATTAATAAAACTTAGCTTCTTGACTATCTTCAATGCGTGGCCTTTGAAGTAACGGGAAATATTAGTAATATATTTGATAACACATTTTTTATTGTTAATTAAAATTTATTAGAAGTTATGACACTATGAATGAAACTTATCGAAAAAGAATGAAAGTCGTATTACTTTGCAAATTTTAATAAATTCAATTAATAATGAAAATGTGTTAATGACATTTCTCTTAAAATATTAATGAAGAGTATCTTACGAAAAAAAAAAAACTAACCAAAAAAGAAGAAACAGGAAAAGGGACAATAAAGAAGATTTGAAGCAGGTGGAAACTGGAAAGTGTGAGATCATCCACACAATAAAGTCAAAATATTTTCTCGTAGTTTTTGTTTGCTAAAAATACATAAACATATACAAGTTTAATCGTCATGTGGATCTACGTTAATTGGAGGCCAAGAGTAATAACGTTAGTTGTTGAAGGCTTCACTTTCACTTCTTAAAACAACCTCTTGACTACGATTTTTCACGTTCAACTTTCCCACATTGTTTTCCCACTTTTATTTATCATCTCATTTTATCAAAAGATGAAATACGTGCACGACAAAGCATAGCAAGGCAGAAAACTGAAGTGTAATAGGCAGCACGCATGAATATTCCACCAATAAGTGGAACCTTTTTGTAGTAAAGCAAAGGATAAAAGAGAGAGTGAGAGGTGAAAGTTAGAAAATTCAAAGCTAGTGAAAGAGCCTTTTTTATCTCTCTATCCCCATCTTTCCTACTCACAAAATCTTGTTCCACCCTACCTTTCACTTCAAGACATATCACATGCACATCTTTTTTTTTTTGTATATTTAATGCACTAAAAATATATTTAAAATAGAAAAAAAAGCTAACATTGTCTTTGGCCTTCTACCGTTAATGTTAACGGTGTGAATTAAAGGACCTTTCTTTCTTCTTGGACTTTCCAATGGGAATAAGCTAGCATGGAACCCCACAGCTTTGGTCACTTGAAACAGTATCCAATTCTTCACAAAAGCATAGTGACGTTTCTATCAAAATATTCTTTTTTCTTAACTTTTTTTTTATTTACTTTTTTTCTTTTGCTAATATATCTCCTCTTTCGAATTTTCCCTCCCTTTTTACTCAATTGGATCATGCTAGCTAGCTTGAATATCAATATGATATGATGTTACTCCTCTGAAGCTTCGGAGCTGACGATCATGCCAGTGACTGATAAAGTGAAAATTGCAAATCCCCACTGACCCCACGGTAGAATACAGCCTCTAACGATTTTATTTTTGATAACATAGTTTGAAATTCGCAGAAAAATCATTTAAGTAGAATAACTTTCATCCTTACTAATAATCACACCTACTTTGTGAGGATCTTATTGGTGGACAATCTATAAGTACCTCTATAAGTGTTCAATGAACCTTACGGCATGCATTGGCCCTAGTGAATTTCAGGACCCAATTCACCTAAACTTTTATGTTCCAAAAAAAAAAATCACACCTACTCTCCCTCCATTATAGTCATTGACTCATTCAATAAAAAGCTCCCTAACCATTTCTACCCCTATCTGTGGATCTTATTGCATTGCCTAGTGCCCCTTCCACACACTGCATACAGCTTGTTGTTTGAAGGTCATCATCATTTGCAGGCTAACTTTATTCACTACTACATAGAGCTCAGTGTTGGGAGGAGAATACCCATTTTGGTGTGTACTCACAGTCTTCGATGAAATTTAATCATTACTTTCGACGATGAATAATCCGTACCAATACCATGATCAGAAAAAAAAAAAAAAAAAAAAACATAGAGCTCGGCATTAAGATCTAATTTAAGTTTCTTCAAGTATTTTTTCATGCACTGCTTTACATTTTCTTTTTGTATTTGAGTAATTAGAGTGAGATTTTTCCATTGATGGGTTTGATCTACTGATTGAGGATTCAGGAATTTTCAACTGTTTTTCCTTACTTTATCTATGTGTAAATCACCTTTTGCGTTATCCGTTTGAATTTTGATTTTTTATATATTTTTTAATGTTTCATAATCTAATAGATATCCATCAAATTCCTATGTGGGTATGGATTGAGTAAAGTGTGAATTTTCATGCGTGAGAGCAAGTAGGGGGGAGGGGTGCTGGTACTAGCTCTGCCTCATTACTATACCTAATCACCACAAAATGCCCTTGCCTTAATTTTATATTTTTTCACAATTCAGAAATTCATTTTGATTATTTAAAAAATAAATTAATGAATAGATTGAACCTAAATTAAGGTCAAAATTTGTTCTCTGTTACCGACTTATACTTAATTTAATAAAAGAGTTTATTGAATACATTCGTACAATTTAAAAATTAGTTAGGATGAAATGAAAGTTTAAGATATTTATTTAAAAAGGATAAAGTTTAGGAATTTTTCTCTTTATTTTTAGATATGCAGCGTTTCTATAATTCTGTTAGACTTTTCAAAATATGTTAGGCGGCTCATGGCTGGTTATTTGTTAGTGACATGCTCTGGTCTTAAATAATAATAAAAGAAAAAGTACTCTTCCATCTTCCAAATTTTTTTTGGACCAAGAAATGCAGTAAAAAAATAAGATGATTAACGTGCTAAATTTCTCGTGGGGGTGAGATGGAGTAAAAAAGAGAATTGGAAAGAAGAAAATAAAAAAAATGAGTCATGTCTGAGGCAAAAAGATGAGGATATGGTGACCTTTATTGAGACAGGGGTACTAGGGTGAGTAAGCAAAACGTGAAGCTTACGGACTCCATCACCACCACACGGGACTCATCCAATTATTCTACCTTATACCAAAAGTTTCAGGATTTTGTTTTGAATTAATGCTGGTTAGCACATAACAAAAGTTTTGTGCTTCACTTGACCTTTTTTTTTTTTTTTAATATTTTTAGTCCTTATATTTTCTGTCTATCGTGTTTTAAATTTTTATATTTTTATACCGATGAGTTTAGTTCTCGAAATTTAAAAAATAAGTGAATTTAGTTTATTTTTTCTAAAAATTCATCATATTTTTTTTTAAAGTTAAAAAAAACTAATAAATTTACTATTTTTTTAAAGTTAGGAGACTAAATACATCAATATTAATATATAAAGACTACTATCACATTTAACTAAAAGTATAGAGCCTAGAAATACATTATTTTTCCTTTTTCTATTATTATTAGACCTGCAGGTATTAGAGGTTAATTTAGATTAGTGGTTTTATAGAGTTTGAAAACATAAACATACTACTTTATCTTTATTTGGTATGACGGTTTGAGTCGGATGGGAGGAAACATTTGATTTTGGAAAGGAAAATTCTATTAAATTAGATTCTCTTTAAATTTTTTTATTTGCTACACCATGGTTAAAGAACTCACTTTTTTTTTACAGCAAAAACAAAGAATCTTTATTAAAAAGTTTCCACTTTCTTACTATTATGAAGTTCATTCAAATATGAAATCCAATCCTGAAAATATGACAATATTGTTTGAGTCAATAATATTTACACTACATTAGGATTATTCTGCCAACGAATTTTTCTTTGACACTTCATTTGACTATGAGTATATATAAACGTTATATGAGAAGATTTAAATATAAATAGTTTGATTTTGATGTATCATTAGCATAATTTTTTTAGTATATTACTCAATTATATATTATCATATAAATATTAATTAAAGGAATGTGTTTGAGTGTTTATAATACAACTTGATTTCTCAACCCATCTCGAGCCAAGTTTTCAAATTGGATTTGACCTTATATTTCAAGGAAAAAAGAGAACACGATAAGATCTTATTTAAAAAATCCAATTTTGGTTAAGGACGAGTCTAGATCAACCTTACCCTGTCCATGTATAAATATTTGCAATTGCTTCAACATTAACATCACATATCTATACCAAGAAAATACTATTATGAACCAATTATTTTTTCTTTCATGCCATATTCGTATCGGTATATGACTCTAACAGTACCATGAAAATTTTTGTTAGTTTTATATTGAATACTAATTTTTTTACACCATTATTTTATATAGAAGATAATTTCTCATAGACCTATGACTGTGACTGTGAGTTATCAATGCAAGAAAATCGACCAGTTTCTGTAACATAAAACTAAACAAACAAAATCTTATTGTACAAATTAATTCACCATACAGTATGTGGTGGGCATAGCTGTCACACCATTAAGTGAATGGACTATTAAACATGGCATTGAAAACTTCCTGAAAGTACTTGGGAAGAATATGCTTCTATACTTCGGAGATATTCACAAGTAGATACCAACTATCACCTCATATATTTTTTATCTACACAAATTATTACTTTATATGTATAAAAATATTTTAGATATCTATGCATTGATTGGATAGGGTTAAATTGGGCTTAACACACTTTATGTTAACATGTTGTCAGCCCATTTCAATTTACTGTTAACTAAAATTCTTTTTTTTTTCTTCTTAATATAATAAATTTAAGTTCTTGAAAAAATAAGTTAACAAAAATTAAGAAATTAGACAAACACATTTCTTAACTGAACTTTAGCTCTATTAATAAAAAAGTGATATAAGATTAGTTGATTTTTTTTGGTAATATTATAAGCTAGGTGATATTTTATAAAGCAAAAAATAATTAAATTTCAGGTTATCATAACTGTATATAAGTCAATCCAAATCAAACTAAACTAAGTATCGAGCTAAACAAAATTTAGTTTTTGATTTTGTTATTCTAGCTTTCATATATGGTCGGGTACATTAAATTCGACCTTGAATTAGACATATTTTGACAAGATTAAATTTTGTCGTACTTTATAATTTTGCACCTGTTAAATATGCAAGCAACATGTAATATAAACCTAAGGAACAATTCATGGCTGGTATAAGCATACAGTAAGTAAAACCTTTATTTGAGGCTTTTAAAAATTGTGGATAAAAGAGGCCTAACAATATTATGAATCGCAAATATTTTATTTTAGCAAATATTAGTAAATATATAATGCTAAAACTAAATATTTTCTTTGAAAAATAAGTTCAGTATCATGTTATGATATATTTTTCTGTCGTTTACTTATTAACTATTTTATTTATATTATTAGTTGACTTTTATTATTTCATTCATTCTAATTAAAATATATATCTTTTATTTTTTTTAATAATGTAAACATTAGAATTGGTCAAAGCCACCAAAATACTAATTTTCATAAATATTAATTACCTATTATGTATATATTGTTTATGGAACATTGTCAATGAAATTTTTTGTTAATATAATTATGAAGTATCCACTAATTTTGTTGATGATTTATAATATCCGTCATAAAACTTGACTAATCAAATTTAGTAGATCTCTCATTCTAACTATATTTTTTTTTTCCATCCGTAAGATCTAATTCGAGACCTAACTTAACAAATTTGAGTATAATTTTACTTGAACCAACATAATAACAGTGTCTAATTACGACTAATTTTAATTAAAGCATCTTATAATCTTAACTAACTTTATATCAATTGTGGATAAATTCTTACTTTTTCACTTTATATATTTATTAATGAGGAGGAGGTAAATTTGGTCTTACTACCTTTAACTACTACCTAAACATATATGCTGATTAATTATAGACAATGCTTTTTTTTTTTTTTGACAATCCTTATAGACAATGCTATTAACAACCACAAAAGTGGCATTCAATTCAAGACTATGATTTCAAGTTTGAATATTCTCAAGCTGCTTTATTCGTAAATTTCTTATATTTTTTACAACACAAACATTTTAAGATTTGTATTGGTCTATCTTAGTAATTATTGTTGAATTATGTCATATCATCTATTATCGAATTGTTACCAGATTGCTTATAAATGTCTAGTCCTATAAATTTTACGGTTGAGATATCTAATCTTCGATGTGAAAGAATTATGTTAAAGATTCCACATTATTTAATAATATGATCAAAATAATGTATATAAATAAAAGACAATTATTACTATAAAAAATAATTTTTGATATAAAGTTAAGCTTAGAACCAAATTCTAATAACACCCTCTATCCAATACCAAATACTATATTATTAGTACTGCAAACAAATCACATTGTAAAACGAGCTCTCAAGAAATAACTTAAAAGCTGCAATAATAAATTATTCTCCATAATTATAGGCGTTATTAATATTGAGCCACCAGGAAGAGGCAGGACATGAAAAGCTGATATGAAAGAGCTACCATGGTGGTGGGGCAGAACAGCAATCCAGAGAAAATGATGCATATATAGCTAGGGTCCCCATCTTTCAACCCCACCTCCACAAGGTCCATCTTTCTGAATGCGACTATTTAAATTCCAAACCAACTAATTTTTCTTCTAGTGGACCCATTTTATCTATACTCATCCATACCTCCTTTACTTGTATTTCATTATTATTTATAAAAAAAATAAAATTGTGTGTACTTTTTAATGAAATAAATAAATAAACCATTTAAAGGAAGATGCTGACTTAGGAATGACAAGCATGTAGGAAAGATACTAATTGGAATCGGCGTGTCGGTTTGATTAATTAACGTCATGCAAATGTATATCCATAATTTGACCTATTATTAATTGATTATAAAGACAACGACAAAACTTGTTTATGCTATGTCTACGTAAAAGTTTTCGCAAATGTAATCACGTTGCTTGCGATTCTAGTGTCATAATCTTTAGATAAGATCAGTTGAAAAAATAAGATCAAATTTTCGTCTGGTGGGATAGGGTTTTGGTTATGTTCCCCTTATGTTATAATGTAAACTAGTAACTATATATGCTTGTGGAAGTTCACCAAAAAAAAAATGCTTGTGGAATGTATGGTTGTTTAGTTTAAATTAGTATATATGTTTTTGTGTTAAAAAAATATTAAATAATATGATAGTATATACGGGTGCTGAAGGGAAGAAAATCCTCAAAGAAATAAAAATTGAATTTCAGTGTTGCTATTTAGTACGAAACTGAATCACACGAAAAGCACGAATAGATAACGTGGAGCAATCTTATTTTTTTAAAACAAATATTGATTAAAAGTTTTAAAAAATAAAACGAAATTTGACGGAAATCAAGTGTTTGTGCGTGTCATAAGAAAACTAATAAACAGTAAAGTGCACTGTCCACGGTAATCGATCTGAGATAGTACTAATAAACAATGCACCATTGCTGCTAATTACGGTTTTCATACTCTCAGTCTTTTGCAAAGCAACTTACTATAGTCATGTTTTTTTGCCGTCTGTTTTTTTGCAACACATGTTCCAATGCAAATTGAAAGGATGAATGGAGAAATAAGAGAAGAGATGCATTGGTCAAAGTTTATTCCACCAACGGAATGTCAAACATACACTATGTTGCCTTTTCATTGTTAAGAAATTTTTAAAATCTATTTTTTTAATAGACCACGTGTCTTTTAGAAAAGAAAATCTTGTTTAAGATGAATAAAATTATTATAAATGAAAAAATTCTCTTCCTGAACATTTAACGTACCTAAATATTCAAGACTTAAATTCGAGATATCTAAATTCCCACATTAATTGATTCACGTGATAATTGGTAATTAAAACCTATGTTCCTAAACAAAAGCAGGGGTGAAAAAAAAAATCTTGTTTATGGTCAAATGGAGTGAAAAAAAAAAATCTATATTTCATCTGAATAGATTGTGTACTTAAAGTCACGTTTTGACCAACCCATCAAACGAGGTACCTTACCTCAGACACAATACAAGTGCCATTGATCAGGCTGGCTCTGGCTCAGCCATATGATATCCCAATACAACGCCGTCAGTTCAACCCGAGAAAGAGGAAACAAAAAGGGCATGCAAAAAGAATGCCAAAATATTAATATTTTAAAAACTGACCAAGTAATTAAACAGATAACAGTACTAGTTTATGCTTTATTAGTGTGATTGAATTGTAGTCAAATCAACAATAATTAAGTTCATATATTATTAATATTATATAGTATTTTAAGTAATACAATAGTATAAATTATAAGAAAATATAAAAAATTATAAATTAATATAAATAACTAAATTATATTTTAATAAATTAAAAAATTAATAATTGTCAAAACAATTTATACCTATGTATAGTTCTTAAATATATATACTTTTGTTTATCTTAGAAATGTTTTAAATTAAATTAAAAATATTTTTAAAAAAAACTACTTCAAACTGATTTTCACAGACTTTGGACTATTTTGCTTGATTCTTTACCAATTCTCATTGATTTTGAGATGAACTGATTTTTGAAATCAGACCAATCCCCGGTTGAACCGACCAGTCCAGCTCAGTTTTTAAAAGCAATGCAAAGCATAGAAATACCGTATGTGTTGAAAAGCAAAAACAATACATACTATTTTCATATTTCTTTCACATGGCCATCCCCACACAGGCCCTAGAGTATGACTTTAACAGTTGGTGCTGTGTGGGAGCCACCACGTTTTCTTTGCCAAACAGCTAGCAGAAAATGGAAAGTATCTGTGCTTTGTGTCAAAGAAACAATATCTGAAGGGATCTATACAAAAATACTAATCATCCATATGGCTGAATTCTGATACAATAACTACCAAGTTGCTGAGAGAACCTTTTTTTACCAGACAACAACATCGCCAGCAGTCAGCTGGCACGTGCCACCGTGATACTTGGGCTGTATTAACAGTTACTGCCATGGATGACAATTGGCAAGAGAAATATAATATAAATATATATGCTATTGGAGTGTATCCCCGTGTTTCATGAGGAAGGAAGCCCACTTTTGTCATTAACAAAACCAAAATCCCCAAAAAGACCCTGCATCATGGATGAAAACCAGAGTCAATGCTTGTCCAGTATAGTTCCTCAAAACCCAAAGTACAACAAGAAATAGGAGAAATGGAATAAAGTATAGTCCCACCCACCATAATCATATTATATTTTCATGTTTGGAATCATCTTCAGAAACAGAATCCTATACCCCACCTCATCCCTTTTTCCAAATTATTATCTTGTCATCACTCATCATGATGATAATCTAAGATTGCTAGAAATGGTACAGTAAAAGTAGTGTGGTCTCTAATTTCAATCCAGGCAAGATATTATAAAGAATACACATGGTCACTTTATTTGTGGATTGATTTAAATGATGTGCTGTCCTATACTCCTATTCCCTTCCCATACAGTAAATGAAGAAACTTTTACTAATTTGCTACATATGACAGATCAAGTATGATCAAGATCATACCATGGCATCATTGATTGCATAAGCCACACAGTAGTGCTCCTGAAAATCAATAGTAAGGAAAGAAAATTAAGATTGTAGTAGTGGAATAAACAAAAGAGGAACTCTTCATTATGGATGACACAGCACATTGCTAAATTGTGGGTCATGTAACCACCAATTACTTGCATTCAACTGGACTATTATTGGTTACATCATAAATTCTTCTTTACTTTTAGTCTTTGACCAATGAATCAAAAAAAGAAGAAATAAGAACAAACAATTCACATCCCCACTTAAAATGAGAGACGATAAACTATGGCCTAGACCCCTCCCTCATTCAAGGCCCCAGCAAAATGTGTGTAACAGAATTCATACACTTTTTATAGCAAACAATTAACAACAGAACAATAATAAAAAGCTGACTTGCCTGCATCATGTACCACTCTTCAAATTCATCAAACAATTCCAGCCGTTCAATCCTAAACGGTAAAGTATCACAAATTAGTATCTTTAGACAAAATTTACAGAAGAAAGAAACAGGCCACCAACCATAAAGTAGATAGAAAGAACAGAGGGGATGGAGAATCATGGAAGAAAGAACTGCCTTTCATGTGAAGATATGAACTTTAGTATCTAATAGAAATCAAACAGTTCCATCATATGACAATCATAAGATATTGATAGAACATAGTACCTTCTACAGATTAAAATGCTGATAGGAATACAAAACCAGGCAAAATGCTTCCTTAAAAGAGAAGCCAAGAAAAAGCAATTATTACTGAAGCTTACTTAGGCAGAGCTGATGAGGGACCACTACCCTTCCCACCCTAAGAAATTTGGTTATTTCCATCATTATGTTTGTACACCATGACTTTTACATAAATAGAACCTAATCAAAATAATCTTTTTGCACATAACAATATATTACTTGTATTTCATTATTATTTATAAAAAAAAATTGTGTGTACTTTTTAATGAAATAAATAAATAAACCATTTAAAGGAAGATGCTGACTTAGGAATGACAAGCATGTAGGAAAGATACTAATTGGAATCGGTGTGTCGGTTTGATTAATTAACGTCGTGCAAATGTACACCATGACTTTTACATAAATAGAACCTAATCAAAATAATCTTTTTGCACATAACAATATATTAATGTACTGTTGAACCAGACACAACAAAAGGACCATGATGACTACAGAAGGATACCATAAATTTGTTTTATGAAATTTACTCATCTTTAATCTTTGCAGGCCCCAAGGCTATTGCTGTTGCAAACAACTAGTATCATCCCATTTTAAGATAATTAGTCTATTGTTATTATTCAGTTAATTTCCTTTAGCATTAAAACATCAGAAAACATTAAAGAATTTGTAAATTTAATACACAAACTTCCAGATCTAATTCAGCAAGAGAAAAAAAGAAGAAAAAATACCTGCGTCTTTCTTGGGCATCAATAAAATCATTATAAACTCTCAGCATGTCCCAGGCAACAGACTTCTGATACCCAGAAAAAATAAAAGGCATAAGAATATTAATATGTTAGTGATAGAATAAATACACATTACATGATGAACCATTTCTGATGATATTAATAATAATTATGATAGCAAGAATTGTAGACTCTGAACTATTTCTAGTTTAGTCTGCTATGTTCTCAGACTATTCATGCCTAGATGACTCCATCATCATTTAGAAGGTTTTCCAGAAGTGTAAATTGAATCACATACCAGATGCACTATAATATTTTAAAAAAATAAAAACAAAGACTTCTTTTCAAGCAAAAATTACATGATCTACCTGCCATCCTTGGTCCAGAAATAATTTTTCCTTTGCAAGTAAAGTTGGCGTAGCATAAATACCCAACAGATCACAACCTCGACACTGATGCAAAAAAGGAAGGTCAAATCATATTATGGTTTCATTTCATATACATCAATGATTGTTATCTATAGAAGTATCTTACAAAGAGCAGAGAATAAGATATCCTTCTAGAAGAAACTAAAAACCAAAATTAACAGGAAAAGAAAATCCAGTAAGAATAGCCTTATGGGCACAAAAATAGTATAATGAACAAAAACAAAGGTACAACAATTAGAAGAATAAAAAAATAAAATGCAAAGCACATATGCATGTATTTAAGTGAGAGAAGAAATTCCACTTTCGAGATAAGACATTTCCAATGGTATCGGTAATCTGAAACAAACCAATTGAAATCTAAAAACCACAGTATAAAACAAATTTTTTTACATCCATACCTCCAAATTCCGAATCATTTGTTGTCCAAAAGCATCATCTGGGTAGATCTGTTAGCAAAGAACCATATCATGCGAAGATCCTACTTTCTTCACATAAAAGAAGTAGAAAAAGAAACTTTGAAGGCTCTAACCTGCTCATAAAGAAAAAATATTGCCGTTGAAAATGTGTGGGAAGCCCAACCAACAATTGCACGAGTTGAATCAGGATCCAAGTAGATCAGAACACATTCTGCAATTATAAAAGTTGGCAGACTGATAACAATATCAGAATGAATCAATTTATCAAGCCTTGGTCATGAAAGAAATGGAGTTTAATTTAAATTAAACCAAATACACATTCACCTTTAATATATCAATATATAAAAATATAAAGTAGCTAAAGATTAATCAACAAGAAATAAGCATCAAATCCTCCAGCATGTGAATCTCTTTAGCAGATATAAGAATGGAATTCAATACAAAGAAAATGGAAATTAAGAATTCTCATGCTTAAACTTGATTTCTTCCAGTCATTTTCCATTATGTAATTATAAACTGTGAAAAGGAACAAATTATCACTTTACAATCATAAAATTCAGAAGTATTGTCTTCAAAGCCATTTTAAAATTCGTTGCATATTCTGTTGTAAAGAAACACTATTGCTGTCACTTCCAATTATTAAAATCAGAATGATTGTCTTTTAATGAAAACTATTAGTCATGAAATTAACTAGAGAAGAAAAAGAACATAAGCGCAGGATAAGATATTGTTACTGTCTTTAAAACCCTTTTTGAATTAGAATTTTCTGATTCTAAGAGGTTTCAAAATTATTCTCATCTTTTCCAAGAAGCGGCTGATACGTTCAAACAAATCAATTATATCTGAATGGTAACAGAATTTCACAACTGTACACAAAAGAACAAGGGATAGAAAGAGAGGTGACTTCCAATACATACCTTGGATCCAAACCAGCATGGGTTATAATAGCACTTAATTGTTGCACATCACGCAAATCTGCAGGGAATAGTTTATAGTGAGCACTGAACACTTCTCCTTTTTCTGGCAAAGAATGAAACATTACAAGCATTAGTTTGGATCAGCAGTAATCATGCATGCTAATTTTCAGAATTAATGTCCAACAACCACAGTGAAAAGATCAAATTGATTTTATTCTGAAATGCTACAAGTCAAATGAGTTCTGAGATTAGGCCTAGTGGGTGAATCAAAGTTTCTCTAATCTTCTGACATTCAGCTTTCAGTTTATCCACACAAGGCTTTTGATGTAGTTTTAATGCATATATTTGAAGGGCTACAGATTATAGTATCATGAGATTCATTTTCTCTATTTATACTGAAAGATCACTTGATGGGTCTAGATCCCAACTCCAGCTTTGCTCACAGATATTCAGATAATTAATTTAGGCACTTTCAATCATGACGAGCAAGCATTAAATAAAATGTTTTAAGAATTTATAAATAATTCATTCCATCTTTTAAGAAACTATAATACCCTCTAAAGTATCATAATCACTCACAACCCAGCTTCACATCCATCTACTACGTCATAAAAAATGCCCAAAATTAATTCTTTACACTAGCATATGCATTTAAATGGTGGTGCAGATTTTATTAACGAACATATAGACTATCACTTTTTTATAACATTCTGTATGGCAAGATTAATATGTTAAATGACATGGAACAATAATGTGTTCCTTAAAATTTGTAATCAAAGCTTTCAATGTCATAAGTGTGTAGACACCACATGTAGGACTAGAGGAATAATAGAAGGTAAAATTTTGGGAAGATTTGGAGGGGAAAAACCCACAGGAATTAAAGATTTTCCTAGGGAGGGGATCTGAGGGAGTTGCTGGGAGAATGATGGTCCATGCCCATAGCAGTTACTGTCACTAGTCCCCTTTCCATTTGTTTCTATTTTTTATGAACATCAGCTTTTTATGATTGCAAGCAGAATTGACTGGCTCTCTGATTATGCCATTGAAATCCACTTTCGGGGAATTACTTGACATGCATGGCTCTGATCCTGGTAAAGAGATTGCTGCAGGAATCTTAGATAAAGCCACAAGAAACCAGAAATTTCACTTAACATTACTGTGCTTTTTCCTTTCTCTCGTTTGGCTAAACAATCGATGAGGGAAAGGGGCTGCAACACTAGAGGGACTAAATGTGTAGAGTTTGAAAACTTTAAAGGGTGTAGATTTTTATACTCTTAATTAATGTTTGCACTCCGGAACAATGTACCACCACAAAAGAAAAGGACCATAAAAAAAAGAAAATAAAAACCAATGGAGAACATCCCTTCGGTTTAAAGCATCACACTCAGTATTGCTCACCTCTTGATATGACCGCTGTCTCATCAACTTTATTCCTCAATGGACTGCAAGTTTCAATAAGTGCTGCCTTTTTACTAGTTACCTAGATTACAAATACAATAGAGGTTTAACTTTCTTTACCAATAATGGCAATAAAGCTAAAGATTTAAAAACTATAAACAGCTTTTTTCCTCTTCATTTTGAAATTAGATATGTATTTAGTTAAACTCGATAGTATTAATCATGACAAAGCATCTATAAATCAATCCAACTCAAAACCCATAAACAACTAGAAAAAAAGCTGCATTGGCAACTAAAATCTTTAAAAGGTATTCAAATTTCTACCTCCTTATAATCCACTTCCACATATAAATATGGTGCTTTCCCCTCATCCTGCCAAGAAAAGATTTTAACATAAGTTACAGCTGTAAATAGGCACACATCATAGATGAGTGAAGCTAAGAAATAAGGTTACAAGGAAAATTGGAACTAGTGGTAACAAAGTACAAAGTTACACACTTTCTGTCCACATGCATAATCCCATCTCAACAATAGGATGGAGGCTATCAAAAAATGGCCTCAGGCTCCAATCAAGCTGTATATAATATATATTCTGCATCTTTAATGTGCATGGGTGAATTGGTGAAAGAAGGAACCATTTTTCCTCACCAACTGCCAACAATAAATAATAGGAAAAATTGTGCACAGAAGCTTTAGGAAAGTTATACAACTGATTTAGTTTAGGTGAAAAAGCATGAGTTGTTCTACAAGTGCAGTATCTATAAAAGGGCACAACAGTAACCATGTTCAAACTACCTTTGGTGCCATCAGAACAAACATGGGAAAAACAAAGAGAACAAGGACAGAACCAGGAGGGAAAGCAAAAGTCTCAGTCACAAAAAATTCACAAGGCATGGATACTGGATAGAGTCTTACATATCTATATACACAACAACAACAATAGCCTTATCCCACTAATTCAGATATTCTACCTCTCACTTATAAGAAATGACAAGTCCAAAAGCCTTGAATTTATTAACAGGTAATCAGTAATTTAACATTATTATTCAGCCACAATTCCATGTTCATGCACCTACTCATCCTTTGTCCATTTTTCTTAAACTTAAATGATTAATCCACACAGTTTTCAGAGGAAGTTACATTCCACCTCCAAAAAAAAAAAAGATTTTGAGCTAAAAACACATTTGTGCCATGAACTTATGTTTCAAAATAATCCTTGCTCCTGATATCTTTGTCTTGTGTTGCACAAGGTATGATAGTCTGTCTCATAAAGATTAAGATTATAAAAAACAGCAGCCAGCAGGCAATTAGCACAGGAGTACCAACAAGTACTACAAAATCAAAAGTGCCCTCATAGCATGTTAAAACACAAAATAAATTTTCACCGAGATTTAAATGCAAAAGCTTTGGATCAATATGAGTTTTAATCCAAACCTTCACTCAATCGACATGGCTCCAAAACATAGCAAACCTATAGTTTTATAGGTAGAAGCAGATTAGCTCTTAAGTACAACTTGTGCAGTACATATAAGAACTCACAAGGAAACCCAAGCACCTGCAACTGAAAATATGTTGTGTCAAAACCTGCTCCAAGTGATAATATCTGCTTCTTTATAAGGGGATCTTCATCTGACTTCTTCTCAACATCAAGAAACTGATAGAGAAGTTTCCGAATAGCAGCCCAGCGAGCAAAGTAACCTATATACTCACAAACAATACAAAAGCACCAACAAACTACTAAGTTGAAGTGCCAGTACTTAAACAAGTCAATTCCTTAAAGAAGGTAAATCCTACCTCTATTAATTATTGGAGATCTCCTAACAGGTCTTCTCACAAATAAATGAATGTAATCATCTTTCATGTATCCCTTTTTCACACATGACCTACAACCAGTTTATGGAGATTAAATTAAATATTCATCATACTACAAATCACCAAAAAAAGAATTATTAATTGTATAAAAATAACATTATAATTCATTTAAACCCTGATAAAAGCTGAATACAAGATGAAATTTTGAGACCAAAAATGAGAGAAAAAAAAATCAAGTATCAACATGATCTGAACCAAGGTTACATGGATTGTCATACGTACATGGTACATGACTTTTCGCAGTACACAGAACAGAGGATCAAAATTCATTTAAAATTAGATCAGTATGCATGAACTTCAATCAGTATTATTATGAGGTGGAAAAGAATTTGCATAGTCCCATTTTTCCATTTTAGAAAACTTAACAAGGTCCATAATATCTTTTTTATGATTTTTCTATCATATTTTTTATAAGCATATTTGTAACTCACTCACTTTTATATGTAAGTTTCAAACTCTAAGCTAAAGTATATTTGTAAGTTTCAAAAGGAACCATCTAAGTTAACCTTCTACAATATTCATTTTTACACGTGTGAATGCAACCTTCAATTGCATCACCCTTGACAAGCCATTATAGAAAAAGCAAGCAAAGCAGGTAAAATAGAAGTAGAACAGAATATATATAAAGCATTAAAAATTTCAGAAAGAATAAATGACGGAAAACTCATTACTTTTACAAATTTAAATAATTGCATAAGAAAAACCAGGTGGGAAGGATGAAGCAATTCCCATAAACTAATCAAATAAAAACAAAATATCTCATTTTCTATTTCAATTTCGAATTGGTCTAAGACAAAAAAAAGGAGATGTGCGAACAATTTGCTGGCGGAGGCGTCATCGTTGGTGGCTTGCACCGCTGCAGTGTTGCTGTGTGAATCGTCCATCAAACGTGATCGATCGATCCCTCTTTTGTTAGGTTTTGGAATGGAGAAGAGAAGAGAATCGCAGCACAACAACTGTTAACGGACTTGAATACTTAATTTTTACATCATTTATAAGGTAATTAATATAATTTTCTTCACATTTATGATGATGTTTTACTTATTTTATCTTAGTTTTGTAAATATTAAATTTATAGTTTAGATATTTAATTTCTTAAGTTGCATCTAATATTTTTGTCTATTTTTTGTAGAAATAGAGTGAAAAGTGAAAAAACCTTAGAACCATTTTATAGAAAAAGCAAACTTTGGTTTAGCTAAGCTAAGGAAAGGAGTTGAAGCTAAATTCTGACAACAAGAAAAGACCTCTAAAAGCTTGGGCTAAATTTGGGAACTTAGCTAGATTCTGTTTTCGTACTTAGGTTGTTTCACACTTTAGCTGAAGCTAAAAGTCACTTAAAATAGAATCTTTTGGCTCTTGTATAAATAGGGTTGGCTGTCATTTATGTAAAGGGGGTTCTTCATTTTGGCACGAGTTCACGGTCCCGTCCAGAGGAAAAGCTTCCTTTGGATTCCATTCTTCATCTTCTTCCTCCCTCCATGTATTTTGAGGCTACCCATGGAAATGGTAGCTAAGTTCTTCTATTGTTGGAGTTAGATGTAACCAAACTTATACTCTCTTGTATCTTTTGATATATATATATATATATATATATATAGTGCTTTGATGTTAGTATTTGCTTCTTTACTTAATGCTTGTTGTGGAATGGCCAACCATGGCATGTTTTTGGGACTTGATAGTTGTTGGGAAATGCTTTCATAGTCTTGAACTGAAGCAAAATACCCAATGAACTTTGAGTCTATATCATTATTAGACATCAATAAATTATGGGTAAAAAGGAAATTTAGCAATAAATACACTTAAGACTAGTCTTATGTTTCTTATAATTAGGATCAAGAAAATGTGGCTTTTTGTTTCTTATATATAGGACCGGAGGTAGTATTACGCAAGTCCCTTGGGAAACAATACTTAGACTTTCTATTTTACTACTTGTGTGATTTGGTTCACTTGCCAAAGGGTTAACAACAACCGGATTCTGTAACACCCTAAATTCGGGTTTACTTATAATTAATTTATTTTAGTTTATTTTAATAAAACGTGATTAAACTATTCAATTTCACATCGTTGGAACATGAAAGAGACGAGTGATTAAACGAAAATAGTAGTAGATTTTAAAACGTTTTCAAACTCAACTAGCCATAAAATAACTTAGCGTAAAACCACATCGTATAAACGTCACATGACCATTATCTCAAAGTTAAACATTCATCTAAATAAAAACGTAAAACAGATATAAATAAGGTGTATCTCCGTGGCCACCAATATATATATATATATATATATATATATATATATATATATATATATATATATATATATATATATATATAAATAAGTTTATGAGAGTAAGGGATAGAAATGTCTCACGCACAGGATCAATATCATGTATAGCCCAAGTCTAAAGTAGTAAATACACCGAAAAAAGAAAATAGATGACTGAAACAACATACAAAATTTCTGAATCTAGGCCTACCCATATCAAAATACAAAAGAAGGAAAAACCTATGACTCAGAGCAGTCATCTATAAACCCTACCCCTATGTCAGACTGTACCCATAAAGAAAAGATGTTAGAGGAATCTCTAGCAAGACCCCTGAGAAGAGATCTCATGGCCCTCATCCATGGGATCCTCCTCCGGGTCCTCCTCCTCCTCAGTGTCACTGCCCTCTACGGCTACCCCCATGACCACTCCGCGATGAGCGCCTGCCCCAACGAAAGCAACCTCGGGCGGAAGGGAGGAAGCACCGACCTCGTAGTAAGGTCGTCGGAAGGTGTGGCATTTGGATCAATGTGAGGAAGAGACTGGCTCTCTGATGGTGGATCAGAAGAAGATGAGGATGACGACTCAGAAGTGTCTGAAGAAAGCTCCACGATCTCCACCAGTGCAGTATGACGATAATACGGTGGAGTAGGCTGAGTAAACCACAAAAAGAAGTCGTAGTATGTCGGTTGTACAAACTGACGCGTGAGTGGCACCACCCCAAAACGCACGTGGCCCACGAAGTGATCCTCATCAAGTACCCCATTGTGGGTCCAGTGACCCTCAAACGTCACTACCCATACCCTCGTGGAGGGCCTCCACTGAGCCATCGGTATCTGGAAAAATAAAGGTACGGAGTGAGTCCCTCTCCTCCACTAAACTAACAAACAAATGACCGTTCGGTCTCAAGCAACATACAACAATCAACCATATTGCAAAGGTGCTCTCACGAGTCTCACTCGAAGTTCCTTATCTATTATACTATTTCTCTAGATTATACCATCTCAAGACAACTCGGGCCCGCTGCCACTGGAACTCCCAGAACTCAGTGGACTTACACGATTTAAGTCGGATGACTTACTGGGAGTACACCTTTCCCCACTGTACAATGGCAGGGCTCTCACCAACACGGTTGTACCTCGCATTTGTCGGGATTGCCAGGTCGGCACTGTGGAAACACGACCACAAACTCGGCGCCAGATCCCCAAGAAACAGCAAGTCAGCGAGCACGCCTCAGGTACCACTCTGTGAGGTCATCCAATCTTTGAGGACTGACTCCTCAACCACTCCCTCTCACCGGGTTCATATCTTATAGGTTGGTGTGGCTTCACTGCCAAAGGTACTAAACGACGGTCTTCCACGACGTGTATCCCCGACATACCATACAGAGATCCACTCTCCACCACCACAGTGGTCACACATTCCAACCACATTCCTTACGAGCACATTGCTCACCATAGGTGAAGCCCAGACACAACCTCTTCCACAATTGTCCATTCAAGCTTTGTCCATGAACAAATTCGTTCAACCGTCTCACACGACTTGGCGCTGAAGGTTCCTTCCTCGTTTTGGTTCTCACCACAATTTGGACAATCACAATTTATCAACTTTTAAACATATGTGCGTATTGCACGTTACCCAATCATGACCCACATCACGATCTTAATTGTCTTTGTTTTATTTAAATCCTCACCCACTCTCACGTTTTATGCTTATTAAGTCATTTTGTCCAAATCCATGCAAAGGTCCTAGATTTCTTTCTAAGTCCATTATCCGATGTCCTCCAGGCGCATAGGAAATTCCTAGTTATTAACTCATAAGATTATTAAGTTCACACTCTTTAATTATAATCACTATTGCACATAGTGAATGTCCTCAATTACTAGATTAATTTTCTAGCATCTACAAGTGTACTCCGTTTGGAGTTCACTTGCTCCCACACAATAATGAATTATTCTTGCCCCCACAACCACAAAACATTGCAAACAAGTCACATGCACAAGAAAATTTCAGCACTCTTTGCCCGAGGATCACGCTCCTCCCGGTCTCCAATTTATAGTTAATAGCATAATAATCATTAACAAACAATAATTCAATAATTTAACATAATCCATTAAACAACATTACACACACATTTTCAATAGAAATTTCCCTTTTGAGGTGAAATGTCCATTAGCAAGTTCAACGAATGACATTAGGCACAATTACACAATCACACAATTAAATTTCATGCATATACCTATAGTTGTGCACATATACCAAAAATAATTTAACTTATAAAATTAATTTATAATTTTGTGAGATTTTACAGAGACATAATACATCACATATATTTCATTATATAAATTTTTCTCCCAAAAATTCCACTCATAAATATTATTTTTTAATTAATTATAGTTGCTAGACAGGCTCTGTAAAGTGCACTTCTACATTTTTGGTAAAAATAAAAATCAACTTTTTTTTCCTTCCAGCTTTACAGGGAATGTACCCAACATGTGGGACAGAACATGGAATTTTCTCAGTCCCAAATACCTACTGAAAATTCCCTTTTTGCATTTCTCAAACATTATTGCCCCAAAACAGAGTTTTCCATATGAAAATGCAAATAATTACAAAAAGTGTTCATAAAATCTGAAAAAATTCATAGGAAGTCCGCATAGTCCAAATAGTGTTACAAAATTTTCACAAGACAAAATTCTCATAAAAAGATATTTTCTACATTTAAATACTCTGATGTCCTGTTTTTTTCTGTTTTCATAATATTAATTTCCTAAAAATGCTTCCCGATTTTTTCTGACTTTACAAAAATTCAGGGATGACCCTCATAACATATAAATTGAAGTCCTGAGCCCAGTTTTCCAAAAATGTATCCCAAAATTTTTATAAAATTCAAAATCGTCAATTTCACAAAATCAGCAGTAAATGAAAATAATTCCAAAAGAAATTCCATGATGTCCAGAGATTCCAAAACATAGGAAAACATATTTACATTGCAAAATAATGCACGAAAGTATTTTCAAAAAGGAAGAAAATAGTTGCAGTGTACAAGTAGCAAACAACACATTTCAACATATTTCACATGCTCTTAAGACACCCATGGTGTCAAGAGACTCACAATCATATGAATAGTCCAAAAACATCAAGAGAAACAAGGAATAGCTTAGGAAAGATAGAAACCCCTCCATATCTCTTTGGTTTCCACTCAAAAGAAGCAAAAATGGTGTTGTTGGGTAGCCCTTGCTTTCTTCAACAATATATCCAAATTTAATCGGTGTAAACTTTGATTTGAGTGCTTGAATCTTAGAGAGAAGGTGCAAAATTTTTAGAGAGAATGAGCAGAAATTAAGATGAACTTGTGGAAGAAGAAAAGTGAAATGAGAGAAAAGCACTCTTACAAACCCTAAAAAGGAAGAGAGAGGAAAGTGAAAGTTTTAAAAAATTCCCCCCATGTCCTTAGCTAGGGTTTTGTTTTTGTGTTGGGCCCACACGGGCCACTAGGTCTAGGATTAGGGTATTTTCCAGTTTAGGATTTTGGGTATCTGCGGGATTTGGTCATCTGGTCTTTAATCAACGAGAAAAAGGATTTTTAATTCACTCTCATTCTATTTAATATTTTTCTAAAGCATATTTAATTAATTAATTAAATCTTCAGTAAATTTATTTTCATCAGTAATTGTATTTCTTTAATTATTCAAACACTGAGAATTGATTTAACAGATAAATAATTAATTAAAGCTATAAATTATGTACTTGACTCTAATTCACACAAATTTTAATTATTTTCATTTAATGAAAATAATTCCACAGATACTTAATCGAAATTATACCACTTCACACATGACAGACATAACGAGTTTAGATTTTTAAGGTGTTACAACTCTCCCACCCTTTTAGGAATTTCGTCCCCGAAATTCACTGACCTTGGAAAAGATGCGGATGTAACTCCTTCATTTTGTCCTCAAGCTCCCACGTAGCATCACCTTCATCGGTAGCGCTCCATATCACCTTCACCAACGGTATATTTTTACCCCTCAACTGCTTAATCCTTCGATCACTAATCCTTAAGGGAACTACTTCATAAGTAAGATTATCTCTCACTTGCACTTGATCCATGGCAATCACGTGTGAGGCGTCAAGGGTATACTGTCGAAGTTGTAAAACATGAAAGACAGAGTGCAAGTTTGACAGGTTTGGAGGTAAGGCCACATGATAAGCAACAGGACCAATCTTTTTGAGGATTTGGTATGGACCAATAAATTTTGGGGTAAGTTTTCGAGATTTCAAAGCTCTTCCAACATCGGTCATGGGAGTGACTTTCAAGAACACGTGATCCGCTTCTTGAAATTCAAGAGGTTTCCTTCGTTTGTCGTGGTAACTCTTTTGCCTATCCTGAGCTATTTTGATCTTTTCCCTAATAGCTTTCACTTGTTCAGTGATTTTCTGCAACATCTCAGGTCCTATCAAGAGAGTCTCTCCGGCCTCATACCAATTCAAGGGTGTCCTACACTTTCTTCCATACAAGGCTTCAAAAGGTGCCATACCTATGCTAGCATGATAATTATTGTTATAGGTAAACTCTACTAGAGGTAAGCACTCATTCCAACTACCCTTTTGATCTATCACACAAGCCCTCAAAAGATCCTCTAAGGACTGAATGGTTCTCTCAGTTTGTCCATCAATTTGTGGATGATAGGCCGAGCTAAGTCTCAACTTAGTTCCTAAAGCCTCTTGCAAACTTCCCCAAAACCTAGATGTAAAACGCAGATCTCTATCCGAGACAATGCTAGTTGGCACTCCATGCATTCTGACAATCTCCTTGATATACAGTTGTGCAAGCTTTTCCAACTTGTACTTCATGTTGATAGGAATGAAGTGAGCAGATTTCATCAATCTGTCCATAATTACCCATATCGCATCATGCCCAAGTGTAGTTCGTGGTAAACCAGAAACAAAATCCATAGAGATACTGTCCCACTTCCATTCTGGAATGTTCAAAGGTTGTAGTTCCCCAGGAGGTCTCTGGTGTTCCACCTTTGCCTTCTGACATGTCAAACACCTCACCACATAACTTGCCACATCTATCTTCATGCCATACCACCAGAAATTCTTCTTCAAATCATGATACATCTTTGTTGAACCGGGGTGGAAACTCAAATTGCTTTTGTGAGCTTCCTCCATAATCATCTCTTTTAACTCACTTCCTTGTGGTATACACACCCTTTCCTTAAATAGAGTGAGTCCATTTGAATCCTTGTTGAACTCCAGCTCTTTTCCTTCTTCTCTTAGCCTCATCTTATCTTGCAGTAGTTGATCCTCTTGTTGAGCTCTTCAAACCTGTTCCAAGAATTCATTGGTGATTTTCAAGGTTCCCAGATACAAGCTCTTAGGTCTCATTTCCATCGCTAGGTTCATATCCTTGAACTCCTCAATCAACCTTAGTTCCTTCATCATCATGGTAGACATATGCAATGACTTTCGGCTTAACGCGTCGGCCACCACATTAGCCTTCCCAGGGTGATATGACAACTCAAAGTCATAATCCTTTAAGAACTCCATCCACCTCCTTTGCCTCATGTTCAGTTCTTTTTTATCGAATAGATACTTCAAGCTTTTGTGATCACTAAATACTTCCAATCTTGCTCCATACAAGTGGTGTCTCCAAATCTTCAGAGCAAAAACCACCGCGGCTAGCTCTAGATCATGGGTTGGATAGTTCACTTCATGCGTCCTCAACTATTTTGAAGCATAAGCAATCACTTTCCCCTCTTTCATCAACACACATCCGAGTCCTTGTCCAGATGCGTCGCAATACACCACAAACTTCTTTTCCGAATCGGGTAGAGTCAACACAAGTGCGAAAGTCAACTTCCTTTTTAATTCTTGAAAACTATTTTCGCAGTTCTCATTCCACACGAAGTCTACTCCTTTCCAAGTTAACTTGGTCAACGGCAATGCTAAACGAGAAAACCCTTCAATGAACTTCCGGTAGTATCCCGCCAATTCTAAGAAGCTTCGGATTTCTGTAACCGTCTTCGGTTGCTCCTAATGCATTACAGCTTCTACCTTTGCTGGATCCAAGGCAATTCCATCCTTTGTCATCATGTGTCCCAAAAATTGAACTTGCTCAAGCCAAAACTCACACTTTGAGAGTTTAGCGTAAAGTTGTCACTCCTTCAAAATGTGTAATACGATTCGCTTGTGGTCCGTGTGTTCCTCTTGACTTTTCGAGTATACCAAAATGTCATCGATGAACACCACAACAAACTTGTCCAAGTATTGATGGAAGATTCAATTCATATAGTCCATGAAGATCGCAGGGGCATTAGTCACACCAAATGGCATAACTAAGTACTCGTAGTGCCCATAGCGTGTTCGAAACGTTGTCTTCTGAACATCCTCCTTCTTGACTCAAATATGATGATATCCCGATCTTAGATCGATCTTTGAGAATACAGATGCTCCTCTTAGTTTATCCATGAGATCGTCAATCCTTGGCAACGGATACTTAATCTTAATCGTCACTTTGTTGAGTTGACGGTAGTCCACTAGGGATGGCAATGGGTAGGGTCTGGGTAGGGTCCTATAGTACCCGTCCCCATACCCGCGTTTAAAAAAAATACCCGTACCCGGCCCCATCCCCGCGCGGGTAGCAACTTTAATCCCCATTCCCGTACCCGCTAGGTACCTATATACCCATACCCGCACCCGCTACCCGCACTTTACTTATGTATGAATTTAATAAATCAATAAAAAATAGGTTTAAATGTAATTTTGGTCCCCTATTTTGCACAATCCGGAATTTTAGTCATCCTATTTTAAAATAGAGACATTTTGTCCTCCTATTTTGCACAATCAGCAATCTTGGTCCCTCTATAGAGACATTTAGTCCCCAAACTTTGTAAAATCCGTAATTTTGGTCATTTCATCAAATTGAAAGCATTGACAGTTAAAAGATTAACGTTGACCTTGACGTGACCCAAATATAGTGATGTGACATGAGATTATTTATTTATTTTTTAATTATTTTAAATACTGAGTAATAATATTTGTTTATCTACGTCACTAAAGCACATGTCAAGTCAATTTTAATGGTTAGGGTAGTCGTGAGTCCTAAAATAGAAATCACAAGTCTTAATCATTTATTTTAAACTAGTTCTACATTGTTGAAGTACATGGCACGTCGTAGTCAAATAAATAATATTACCTTTTTTTAAAATATATTTTTCATCAATTATTCTATTCAGTATTTAAAATAATTAAAAACTAAATAAATAATCTCGTGTCACGTCACTAAATTTGGACCACATTAAGATTAACGTTAATCTCTTAACAGTCAACACTTTCAATTTGATGGAAAGACCAAAATTACATATTTTACAAAATTGGGAGACTAAATGCCTCTATTTCAAAATAGGGGGGCCAAAATTGTGGATTGTGCAAAATAGATTAACCAAAATTTCATTTAAGCTATACAAATATTAATTAAAAATATTATTACAAATAAATTGAAAATTCACTCTTAAATAATTCAAACTTAACATTAAAAACATCCACACATAATATTAAAAATATAAAATATAACATTATTGTAAGTTATAACATAAATCTTTTACTATTAGTGTTAGTTTATGGAAAGTATAAAAGTATTGTTTTACAGAAAAGTATATATATAACATAATTATTTATTTAAGTTATTTTAATTATATATATATATAGTAGGTGCGGGGCGGGGCGGGTACTATAGTACCCGTACCCGTACCCGCACCCGTAAAAAATTGCGGGTAAATACCCGGCCCCAGCCCCAATAAGCAGGTATTTACCCGACCCGCTTGGGAATATTTTTGCGGGTACCCGTAGGGTCCGGGTACACTTTGCCATCTCTATAGTCCACGCACATCCTCATACTACCAGCCTTCTTTTTCACCAAAAGCACTGGCGCTCCCCATGGTGATGCGCTAGGCCTCACAAACTACTTCTCTAACAAGTCCTCTACTTGGGTTTTCACTTCAGCTAGTTCTACAGGTGACATCCTATAGGGTGCTATCGATATGGGACTAGATCCAGGCACTAAATCTATAGTGAACTCTACTTCCCTTTCAGGTGGTAAATCAGTTATGTCATCAGGGAAAGCCTCAGGAAATTTGCACACAACAGGCACATTACCAACATCCAAAAGTTCCTCAGTTTTTGTTGAAAATAGAGCCAAGTAAACTTGAACGTTATTCCTCTTTCTAACTTCACTTTCGTTGGAAACTTCCAATCTCGAAGACTCAAGAGTGTTTTGAGTTTGGGTATCAAAAACTAAGGTTTTGTCTTTACAGTTAAGAAGAACATGGTTGGTTGATAACCAATCCATTCCTAGCACTGCATCGAGATGAGAAAGGGGTAAACAAATCAAATTCACAGAGAAGGTATTGCCTTCGATTTCAAGAGGACAATTCAAACATGCATGAGAAGTGATCATAGGTTTATTGGTAAGGGTTGCAACTTCGACCTCGTAAGGTAAGAAGGACATAGACAATCCTAAACGCTTCACGCTATCATATGATATGAAAGAATATGTTGCATCAGAATCGTAAAGTACATCTAAGAGTCTATCCTTTATGATGCACTTACCTTGGATTAGATCGTTGGATGTCGTAGCCTCAGTTCCACTCATAGCAAACACCTTTCCAGCCACCTTAGGCTTCCCATTCTTACCCTTCATAGCACTTCCAGCATTCCCTGCATTCCCAGCACTCCCAGCAGGCTTAAACCAACAGTTCTTGGCTATATGACCGGTTTTGCCACAATTGTGACAAACTATGGTTTGAGATTGTGATGGTGGTTGAGAACAATTTTGCGCCAAATGAGGTCCTCCACAACGGAAACACTTAATCGGGTTGTTGTTAAAACCCCCAGCAAAAGGCTTCTTTGGTGCATTGTTTCCCCCAAATGATTGGCCAGGCTTGAAGTAAGGCTTCTGGGATCCTCCAAAATGCTTCTTCTGATGCTTATGTGGGCCACCTGTCTTCCACTGAGCTTGTTTTGCCTTAGCATTGTTCTTGTAGATATGACATTTGCTGACCAAAGAAGGAAAATCAGTGATTTGCAGAACTCCCACAGCCATTCGAATTTCAGCCCTCAACCCATTCTCAAACTAGGTGCAGATGTCTTCCTCGTTCTCCCCTCGACCATAGTAAGGCCAATACTTAAGTAATTCATTAAACTTCGCAGCATATTCACCCACTTACATGTTCCCTTGCTTCAACTCCAGAAACTCCTTAGCTTTCTCCTTGTGCAAATCCTTCGGAAAGTAGTTCTCGAGGAATTTCGCCTTGAATGCATCCCAGGATATGATGCCCTCCTCAGATGGTAAAGTCTGACGAGCAAATCTCCACCAGTTCTCAGCCTCCCCACTCAGCATGTAGGTAGCAAAGGTCACTTTGTGTTCCTCATAACAACCCATTGCTTCAAAGATCTTTTCCACTTCGGAAATCCAGAGTTCGGCTCCTTCTAGATTAAAGGCTCAGTTGAACTTAGGTGGATTATGCTTAGTGAAAGTGGTCAATCCACGGTACTCAATCGGTTTCGCCTCACAGTCTTGCACAAGGTTTTCCAGAACGATAGTAACACATTCCAGAATCTGTTGGGTTGCACTGGGTACCCCAGCCATGACTTCCTGAATTCAACCCATTAGTTTCCAAGAAATCATCACATCAAACACGTATAAACCTCACATCGCTACCATCATAGTCGATGCAAGATACACACATGTACAGATATTATCCATCGTTATGGTGTACACATTCAGGTAATCATCACAAACAATTTCATCTCACACCCCTGTTTCTACAGACAATGCAAGATCCAAACAGTCACTCAATCAAATCAATACAACTGTAGATATCAGTTGCTCAAACACATAGCAAACATGGTTAAGTCCACACTTCAGGCTTGGTAGGACGAACTGCTCTGATACCACTAATGTAACACCCTAAATTCGGGTTTACTTATAATTCATTTATTTTATTTTATTTTAATAAAACGTGATTAAACTATTCAATTTCACATCGTTGGAACATGAAAGAGATGAGTGATTAAACCAAAATAGTAGTAGATTTTAAAATGTTTTCTAACTCAACTAGTCGTAAAATAATTTAGCGTAAAACCACATTGTATAAACGTCGCATGACCATTATCTCAGAGTTAAACATTCATTTAAATAAAAAAGTAAAACAGATATAAATAAGGTGTATGTCCGTGGCCACCAAATATATATATATATATATATATATATATATATATTAAGTTTCTGAGAGTAAGGGATAGAAATGTCTCATGCACAGGATCAATATCATGTACAACCCAAGTCTAAAGTAGTAAATACACCGAAATAAGAAAATAGATGATTGAAACAACATACAAATTTTTTTAATCTAGGCCTACCCATATCAAAATACAAAAGAAAGGAAAAACCTATAACTTAGAGTAGTCATCTATAAACCCTACCCCTATGTCAGACTGTACCCATAAAGAAAAGATGTCAGAGGAATCTCTAACAAAACCCCTGAGAAGAGATCTCGTGACCCTCGTCCATGGGATCCTCCTCGGGATCCTCCTTGTAACACCCCAAAAATTTCAACCCAATAAGTATAATCGTGAGAGATTTAATTAGAAAAATTTCTTGTTGGGGAGAATTGTAACGTTGTGATTTTCCTAATTATATGATTAAATGTTTGATTAATAATGAAAGAGCCAACTAAATTTAAATTATGTTGATTGATATAATAAATAACTCAAGTTCTATGTTTTGTTATGTGCCATAGCGTTATTGTGAAATTTTTTAGACTTTTATGTGAGTTCCGTAAGTTGTAGAAAAAAATAAGAGAAGGGGGGTATCCTTAGAGGAAGTGAGGGTACAAATAGTAAAATTGCAAATTTTATTGAAGGGTTTTGCTTCTTTCTCTTCATGTCTTTGTTTCTCTCCCGCGGCTCTCTTCTGTTTCTTCTTTTCTGCTCCTGGCCGAGGCATACAAGGGAGGAGGAGGCCATTTTTGAAAGTTTAGAAGCTTTGCATGCAAGCCTAGTGTTGTCCCAACATCCTCTCTACCTGTCTTCTCCTCTTACTCTTGGCTGAAAATCAACAAAGGTGAGGGAGACTCTTTGTGAATTCTATTTTTAGTTTAAGGGTGGTTGAGAGCTAGGGGACTCAACTATCTACAGCATGTATGCCTCTCTTGGCTGTTGTGTGTGTTTGTTTGAATGTTTGAATGTGAAAAGTTGATGAAATGGGTTTGAAACCCTTGACAGTGGCTGTGTGAGTGCATGTCCTAGCTTTAGTGTTGTTTTGATCTTTTGAAACTGAGTGAGAAGGTCCCTGGAACAAGGGAATCCATGCCCAATTTTCGTAGAATTAATTGATGAAGGTTGCATGTTGAAAACAAACTCCAAACCAATAGAACAATGACTGTCAGGTTCGCATGTCCCTGGACAGCTCCCACAGTTTTGTGATTTTTGGGAGATCTAACCGTTGGTTTTTCACGAAATTTGTTTTCAATGAAAATAGACACAAAAAGGAACAACTTTTATTTTGACACCATGGAGAGAAAACCTTTTTTTGAAGTTCATCTGTGGCTTTCAAAATGGATGTTCTGTTTTCAAGTTTAGTTGGAACATGTCTCGATTTTTCTCAAATTCCCAGTTTTGTGCTTAATGTTTATTTTTTGTTTCTGAACCACTAAAAACTAGACAAAACAATATTTTTAATCATATAAATTATAAAAATTATCATGCCCAATTTCTAAATTAACTTTTTAAAAAGAAACAGAGCAAGGGTTTTGAGCTCTGTTTTAAGTCTGAAACTTAGGCTGTGAGAAACAAATTTACTGGGAACAATAGGGGAAGAATTTGGAGGCAAGGGTTACCTTTTTAGAAATATAAAGGTGTTACCTTTCTACTGTAAAAATTTCAGCTCAAAACGAATTTGGGAAGTGGGAGAAATTTACATTTCTTTGAGCTATGTTCAGTGAACACTCAAAATTCAGGGCTGCTGACTTAGAAAATTTTTATAAAATTTTCTAGATGTTGATTTTATAAGTGAGATACTTTTCTATAAAATAGATTTCAAGAGCTTCGATTTGATATAAAAAAATTTAAATTTCGAGGTCATTTACTTGTATCAGTGAGAGCTCACATTCAGTACTATCAAAGAAAAATCGACCTCATTTGGTCAATTTTGTTAATGTGATAAAATTATTGATGTGATATGATGTATTTAAGCTTGAGAGATGATATTCTACCTCTAAAGGTGAATATTCATCAATATGCTATGTGTTGACTAATTATCTGTGACTTGATTCATTATACAAATTAACTGTACTATGTATATTGTGGACTGAGACCTGAGGGGTGTGAACCCTGGGCATTGTGGAAAAGTTGTGCGCATGATTTTGATGTGTTTTGGATGTTGAATGTGGGGACGAGGATTTATAATCTTCGTGGGAACAAATGAACTCCATGCGGAGCACATTTGTGGAAAACAGTGATTTTGTGATTCTTGTTTTGTGTTGGTGAGGATCGAATGAGAAGGGAAACCTTTCCGTTGGGGGTCAAGTGTGACTAGTGTAGTGGATAAATGCTACGCGTCGATCAAAAAGGATAATCTTACGTGACCGGAAGCCAAATGGGCAAGTGTTGAGAGGTCGTGTGGAGGCTTTATCTACTGTGAGCATTGTGCTTGTGAGATGACGGGGTCATAATGTTTAACCACTGTGATAGTGGGGGAGTTGGATCTCCGTGTGGTATGTCTGGGACATATGTTGACTAAGGACCGCTGTCGAGTACCTTTGGTAGAAAAGCTCACACAGACCTATAAAAGATGAACCCGATGAAAGGGAGTGGTTGAGGAGTCAGTCCTCAGAGATTGGATGACCTCACAGAGTGGTACCTGAGGTGTGCTCGCTGACTTGCTGTTTCTTGGGGATCTGGCGCCGAGTTTGTGGTCGAGCTTCCACAGTGCCGACTTGGCAATCCCGACAAATGCGAGGCATAACCGTGTTGGTGAGAGCCCTGCCATTGTACCGTGGTGAAGGGTGTACTCTCAGCAAGTCATCCAACTTAAAAATGTGTAAGTCCACTGAGTTCTGGGAGTTCCAGTGGCAGCTGGCCAGTATGAAATAATTCACAAGAATAGTTGTGGAAACGAATAGGTTTCGGGTGTGAACGCTAGAGAACCACATCGTGGTGGCTAGTAGGATTGTGTATGTGACTGTGAAATCGTTCTATGTGTATTTCTTGATGAAGCAGAGAGTTCACCCTCTGTTTTGTTTTTTTTTTAGGAACCGGTGGCAGTACCTGTAGATGTCATAAAGACGTTATCTTCATCAGCTTCGTCACTTTTCGTTTGGAGGTTGGTCTAACATGCAAGGTTGGGTGTTAGTGATGATTGCTCTGAGACTAGGTTTTCCTCTTTTTATGTATTTGGATATGGGTAGACCTAGGTTTCAGATTTTTGGTATGTACATTCAGCTTTCGTACTTTATTACCCTATGTATTTGATATACACTTTGGGAATGTACATATTACTATTACTTCGGAAAAATATTTGGGTTATAAAAATCTCTATTTCATGTATACTTATAATTGAGGCGGCGATACGCAACTTCCAAAATTAATTAATGAAAAGTTTTAAAAATTTAGTAAAATTCCGATCTATGTGTTATTAACTTCACAATTTTTGGAAAATTTAAAGTTAGTTAAGATGCCTATTGAATTAAAATAAGTTTAAAAATGAGAATATATGTAAACCCGGATTTAGGGTGTTACACTCCTCAGGGTCCTTCTCCTCCTCAGTGTCACTGCCCTCTACGGCTACCCCCATGACCACTCCGCGATGAGCGCCTGTCCCAGCCGGAAGCAACCTCGGGCAGAAGGGAGGAAGCACTGACCTCGGAGTAAGGTCGTCGGAAGGTGTGGCGTCTGGATCAGTGTGAGGAAGAGACTGGCCCTCTGATGGCGGATCAGAAGAAGATGAGGATGACGACTCATAAGTGTTTAAAGAAATCTCCATGATCTCCACCGGCGCAGTATGACGATAATACGGTGGAGTAGACTGAGTAAACCACAAAAAGAAGTCGTAGTATGTCGGCTGTACAAACTGACGCGTGAGTGGCGCCACCCCAAAACGCACGTGGCCCACGAAGTGATCCTCATCAAGTACCCCATTGTGGGTCCAGTGACCCTCAAACGTCACTACCCATACCCTCGTGGAGGGCCTCCACTGAGCCATCGGTATCTGGAAAAATAAAGGTACGGAGTGAGTCCCTCTCCTCCACTAAACTAACAAACAAATGACCGTTCGGTCTCAAGCAACATACAACAATCAACCATATTGCAAAGGTGCTCTCACGAGTCTCACTCGAAGTTCCTTATCTATTATACTATTTCTCTAGATTATACCATCTCAAGATAACTCGGGCCCGCTGCCACTGGAACTCCCAGAACTCAGTGGACTTACACGATTTAAGTCGGATGACTTACTAGGAGTACACCCTTCCCCACGGTACAATGGCAGGGCTCTCACCAACACGGTTGTACCTCGCATTTGTCGGGATTGCCAGGTCGGCACTGTGGAAACACGACCACAAACTCGGCGCCAGATCCCCAAGAAACAGCAAGTCAGCGAGCACGCCTCAGGTACCACTCTGTGAGGTCATCCAATCTTTGAGGACTGACTCCTCAACCACTCCCTCTCACCGGGTTCATATCTTATAGGTTGGTGTGGCTTCACTGCCAAAGGTACTAAACGACGGTCTTCCACGACGTGTATCCCCGACATACCATACAGAGATCCACTCTCCACCACCACAGTGGTCACACATTCCAACCACATTCCTTACGAGCACATTGCTCACCACAGGTGAAGCCCAGACACAATCTCTTCCACAATTGTCCATTCAAGCTTTGTCCATGAACAAATTCGTTCAACCGTCTCACACGACTTGGCGCTGGAGGTTCCTTCCTCGTTTTGATTCTCACGACGATTTGGACAATCACAATTTATAAACTTTCAAACATATATGCGTATTGCACGTTACCCAATCATGACCCACATTATGATCTTAACTGTCTTACTTTGTTTTATTGAAATCCTCACCCACTCTCATGTTTTATGCTTACTTAAGTCATTTTGTCCAAATCCATGCAAGGGTCCTAGATTTCTTTCTAAGTCAATTATCCGATGTCCTCCGCGCGCATAGGAAATTCCTAGTTATTAACTCATAAGATTATTAAGTTCCCACTCTTTAATTATAATTAATTCACTATTACACATAGTGAATGACCTCAATTACTAGAATAATTTTCTAGCATCTACAAGTGTACTCCGTTTGGAGTTCACTTGCTCCCACACAAGAATGAATTATTCTTGTCCCCACAACCACAAAACATTGCAAACAAGTCACATGCACAAGAAAATTTCAGCACTCTTTGCCCGAGGATCACGCTCCTCCCGGTCTCCAATTTACAGTTAATAGCATAATAATCATTAACAAACAGTAATTCAATAATTTAACATAATCCATTAAACAACATTAACACACATTTTCAATAGAAATTTCCCTTTTGAGGTGAAATGTCCATTAGCAAGTCCAACGAATGACATTAGGCACAATTACACAATCACACAATTAAATTTCATGCATATACCTATAGTTGTGCACATATACCAAAAATTATTTAACTTAACAAATTAACTTAGAATTTTGTGAGATTTTATAGAGACATAATACATCACATATATTTCATTGGGTGGGAGAGTTGTAACACCCTAAAAATCTACACTCGTTATGTCTGTCATGTGTGAAGTGGTATGATTTCGATTAAGTATCTGTGAAATTATTTTCATTAAATGAAAATAATTAAAATTTGTGTGAATTAGAGTCAAGTACATAATTTATAGCCTTAATTAATTATTTCTCTCTTAAATCAATTCTCAGTGTTTGAATAATTAAAGAAATACAATTACTGATAAAAATAAATTTACTGAAGATTTAATTAATTAATTAAATATGCTTTAGAAAAATATTAAATAGAATGAGAGTGAATTAAAAATCCTTTTTCTCGTTGATTAAATACCACATGACCAAATCCCGCAGAGACCCAAAACCCTAAACTGGAAAATACCCTAACCCTAGACCTAGTGGCCCATGTGGGCCCAACACAAAAACAAAACCCTAGCTAAGGACATGGGGGGAATTTTTTAAAACTTTCACTTTCCTCTCTCTTCCTTTTTAGGGTTTGCAAGAGTGCTTTTCTCTCATTTCACTTTTTTTCTTCCACAAGTTCATCTTAATTTCTCCTCCTTTCTAAAAATTCTGCACCTTCTCTCTAAGATTCAATCACTCAAATCAAAGTTTCCACCGATTAAATTTGGATATATTGTTGAGGAGAGCAAGGGCTACCCAACAACACCATTTTTTATTCTTTTGAGTGGAAACCAAAGAGGTATGGAGGGATTTCTATCTTTCCTAAGTTATTCCTTGTTTCTCTTGATGTTTTTGGACTGTTCATATGATTGTGAGTCTCTTGACACCATGGGTGTCTTAAGAGCATGTAAAATATGTTGAAATGTGTTGTTAGCTACTTGTACACTGCAGTTGTTTTCTTCTTTTTCGAAAATACTTTCGTGTATTATTTTGCAATATAAAGATATTTTCCTGTGTTTTGGCACCTGTGGACATCATGGTATTTTTTTTTCAGAATTTTCTGAACATTGGAACTATTTCTTTTGGAATTATTTTCATTTACTGCTGATTCTATGAAAGTGACGATTTTGAATTTTATAAAAAATTTGGGATACTACTTTAGACTTGGGCTGTATATGATATTGATCCTGTGCGTGAGACATTTCTATCCCTTACTCTTATAAACTTATATATGATATTGATCTCGTTGATTAATCACATTTTATTAAAATAAAATAAAATAAATGAATTATAAGAAAACTCGAATTTAGGGTGTTACAGGTTCTGGCACCGAGAGAGAAAAAACAACACCTAAGCTCTGCAACTTCAAAAATAAATAAATAAATTGCATTTTCCATTTATATGAATATAACTAGATAGTACCCGTGCTATGCACGGTTAAATTTGAAAGAAGAAATTTTTTGAATTATATAAAAAATTATGTTGACATAATAATGTACAATAATCATTTACATTATAATATACGACCTCTCCATTTTTTAAAATGTTTCTTATTAAATAAAAAATTAAAAAAAAATTATTCCATATTTTCATTGTGCTATTTTTTTCTTTACGAAACATGGATGTATTATTCTAATTATTACAAAATTTGAGAATTAATTATTCTTTCAAAACTTTAAACATGAAAATAAGATTAAATAAATAATTTCTATCATTAAAGTTACTTACTTCAAATTATAAAAATCAAATATTTTTCTCCTGCTAAAGTATTGAAGTCTTATACCTTTTGTATAATTTATATTGTTATATGTGTTCTATTATTATATTTTTAATTGTTAATTAAATTTAATATACTAATTTTAATATTATAATTTAATTTAATTTTATAGTTGCCCCCTCAAAGAAAACTTCTAGCTTCGCCCCTGTTTGTATAATATATATATATATATATATATAATAAAAATATTAATAATAATCATGTAATTATTAGTTTTTTTAAAAAAAATGTTTGCATCAAAAAAGAAAAAAAATACTATAGTTAAACTTCTAGATTACAATTAAAAAATTTATGATGAATAAAAAAATAAAGTAATGCTAAAATAATAGTATTGTAAATTATATTTTATTTAGGCTAATAACTAATAAACTTGTAATTCTTTTCTAACAATTTGAAGTTGGTTTAGTTCATTTTTAGTCATACTTTGATGTGACATTTAAGCATTATTGAATTTGAATTAGATTAAAAATTGATAAATATTAATTTAAAACTTTTGATGATTTATTTACAAATTATATTATTTTTTAATTGATTACTTTGTTTATACAACTTTATAATTTATTTGTGATATTTTGAGAATGAATCATTTTAAGTAGAATTTGAATTGATTTAACTCAATTCTTTATTTATAGAATTAATGTTAAAATTAATTAATGAGAACAATACTAAAAGCATATAAAAAATACATCTAAAATGAGGTTAAAAATAAACAAAATTTGCATTGATATGTGATATGATTCACACTGGAGAACACTAATAAAAACATCAAAAAAGTTAAATCTAAGTTTTATCTATAATAAAAATAATTAATAGAATGATTTATTAATATTATAGGCACAATGTAATTTGATTTAAGTAATTATTAATTACATAATTATTAATTTGTATATTGATTCAAGCCAATATTTAATTTTATATATTAATTGAAATACTTAAATTAAATTTGTTATTAAGTAAAAAAATAGATTATAAAAATTCTTACTTGAAATTATTTTAACTTATTAGTGAAAAATTATATTCATTTAGTGTTTGTCACATGACATTAACTTAATAGTAAAAAAAATATTTTGTATAATAAATAATTTTTTTTTAGAGAAAAGTGATTGAATATAATGACAACGCTTGGTTTAGGATCTAAAAATTGAGTAAGGATGCTTTTTCAAGCCTTGTGTCATCTCCAAATACGTAAACTGTAAAAACAAAAAAAAAATGTTAGCAAGTAAAGTTTAAACATCGTATGTTGGATAAAAATATATTAAAATAATAATAAAAAGAGATATGAACTTTACTTAAATGAAAAAGACAATTCAAAAGAAAAATGATTAAAAGATAAAATGTATGAAGAAAAATAAAGAAATAAATACAACTGGTAAACAAAAAATATATAATAAAAAATTATAAAAGAAAAATAAAATTAAGACTAAACCTTATTTTAATGATATAGTAGAACTCCTCATATATTCTTCTGTAAAACCCCTCATTTTAAGTTTTTTGTAAACCCCTCATTTAAAGTGAAGAAATGGTAAAATAATGTCAGCAAACAAATATTCAATAATAACTATTAGGCAAAATATGTAAAAGTATTCAAATAAATTTGAAAATGATAAATACTTACTTTAAAGAAAGATTGAAATTTTGATGGATATGTGTTTTTTGCCGGTATTTATCCCGCCATTGAAACTGAATAAAAGGAACAGAAAACATGTTAGCAATTGACTATTAAAAAATAAACGATTATAATGAAAAGCAACAACACGTCGGTATTTATAGATGAGTTGATCTCAAATCTTGCAAGATTTTTTAAATTTGAATTTACTATAAATTTAAATAAAAATATATATTCGTATTATCAATTATTTTGAATCAGAATATAATTTAAGTTATTAATTTGAACGTTAAAATCATAAAAAATAATTGTTATTTTTTTAATAATTTTTTTTATAATTACCTTAATTAATATAATTATATATTTTTTATATATTAAAAATAGAAAAAAGTGATTATTTGATAATTGATTACTGTAATCATAAAACGATATTACATTAAATACTAATAAAATCTTGAATAAAATAAAATATATCTATTATATTTATTATTATAAACATAATTCATTAATAGAATAATAAATTAATTTTTTCAAGTTAATACCATTATAAGTTTATCAATATGTGTTATTATTGGAATAAAATATCTAATTAGTAAATACTAATATAATCGCTAATAGGATATTTAGGTTTATTTTATTCTATCTAATATTACATGTTAATAAAATAAAATATTTATTAGTCAATACTAATAGAATTGTGAATTACTTAATAATTGATTATTGTAATTATAAAAAATATTTCATAAAATTTAATAATTTGATATTACACATATTCATAAACATAAAATGATATTACATTAAATACTAATAAAATCATGAATAAAAAAAATATATCTATTATATTTATTATTATAAACATAATTCATTAATAGAATAATAAATTAATTATTTTAAGGTAATATCATTCTAAGTTTATCAATATGTGTTGTTATTGGAATAAAATATCTAATTAGTAAATACTAATATAATCGCCAATAGAATATTTAGGTTTATTCTATCTAATATTACATGTTAATAAAATAAAATATTTATTAGTAAATACTAGTAGAAATGTGAAAAAAATATTTATGATTAAATACTAATAGAATTGTGATATTTACAATCAAGAAGATAAGATCATACAATTGTATTGTAATTGTAATATTTACAATTAATATCAAAATATTTTAATATAAAAAATTTAAATTGCGATTTTTTGTGGTTAATCAAAAAATTTAATATCACAAAAAGAGATATATTGTTAGCTAAATTAAAACAAAAAACACAAAAGAAGGAATGAAATAAATTGAACATTATTTTTTGTAGTATATTACTATTATTAAATAAATTGACCCCTCCTGAGATTTCAAGTAATTACACCCGACATCCTTCCCTTTTTTTATTCATACAAAAAACCCCTTAAATTTTTACACTCCATTACACTTGGCCCCCTCGACGTTAAAGACATCAGTAATGTCAAGGTCCGTCATGTGACCTGCACGTGGTCTTTAATGATTTTTTTGGGGCGAAAATGCCCTCATCTTCTTCCTTTAAAGTTTGCATCTGTTAACATTAAAGAAAGAGGGAAGCACGAAGGGGTCGCAGCAAGGGGAAGAACGAGTTCTTGAAGATGACTTCATTTGTGAGCAAAATCAGCTTCGTTTCAGATTTTAATTAGTTTGTTTTTATAAAAACTGAAAACAAATATGATACAACATAATTAATTTTCTCAAACTGAAAACAAATCTGATACTAATCAAAACCAGAAACAAAAACCGAAAAATTGATCTTGAATTTACTTTCACAATAATTTTGTCAAACTGAAAACAGAATAGATACTAATCAAAACCTGAACCAAAAAACTGAAAACATGAAACATTCATTGATTTACTTTCACTGTGCATTTACTATATTTTTCTCAAATTGAAAACACAACAACCTTCGTGATACTCGCATGATACTTGCCTTTTTCTCAATCACTTCGTTCCCCATTGCGTGATACTTGCCTTCACCTTTGTTTGTTTTCGTCGGTGCCATCTTCTCAACCACGAACCCTTCAATCGAACACAGGAACCTTCACGCCGCCAACCTTCGTGCACCAAACCGTCGAACTACTTGCCTTCCCTTCGAATCGAAAGGGAATCGACCCTAAACCAAGTCACTCTCTCTTGCCATTTCCCCCCAATTTCCCCAGTTGGTAACCCTAACTTCATATTCTAAATCGTAACAGTAACAAAGGCTTCTCCCCTTGGTGTGTACCGTTTAATGATAGGGGCAATTAAGGAAATCCAATTTTCTATCTTTTTTATTTTTATTTTTTTTAAAAAACAACTAACAGAACCAACACGCCGTTAGACACAAGGGGGGGGGGGGGTCAAAGTAATGTTGTAAAAGGAAGGAATATCGAGTGTAATTACTCAAAATCTCAAGGAGGATTAATGTAATTAACTCTATTAAATATAATTATAATTGAATCATTAATAGAAAAAAAACATTTATTATTATAAATGATATTGACGATTGATTACTTTAATAATTAAAATATTAAAATAGATATATGAAAATATTAAAATGTCATCAGAACGTGACGTGTGTACTGACAATCCTAATCAGTAACTGTGTTTTATATAATATTAGTATTTATACCCGTGCTATGCATGGGATTTTTTTTATGTTGGACAAAAATTATAATTATAATTTTTATTAAATTTACATTTTTGTAAATATTTTTAAAATTACTTTTGTAATTAAAATATTGCTTATGGAAATTTTATTTGTTAATTTTTGCATTCCTATAAATATTTAATTATTTAGATTGACCGTCTTTGATTAAGTAAAATATATATTATATTTTTTTGTTAAAAATAATAATCTCTTAATTGATTTGTTTATATATATATATATATATATATATATATATATATATATATATATATATATATATATATATATATATAATTAAGTAGAACATGATAACTTATTGTAGGCAACACGTTGTTTGTTGGATGTTAGGATTCAAAAAAGCCATTACTTTCGATTCTTTGTATAAGAAATAAATAATCAATACATTTGAAAATGAGACTATGTGAGGATGAGTGTAACGCTATGAATTTTCATAATGTATGATAAGTGACTTACTTAAAATGCAAGATAAATTAAATTTAAATTAGGTTATTTAATGAACTATATAAACAAAATAGATTGTTTTGTTTTTGGGATTATGGTGTGTTTAGTAGTTTTCGTAATAGTTTCGACTTTACGTAAGTTTTGTTATAGAAAAGGGGGTGTGAGGTTAGAAAGTCATGGTTACGAATAGCAAAATTCAAAATCTTTCTATCAACTGTGCTTCTTACTTTCCGACGTTTTCTCAGTTCTTCCTTCTCTCTTGGATTGAAAATAATTATAAGAGATAATTAAATTTAATTTCATGAGAAAATATAATTAATAAATATGTGTGATTTTTCTATGTAAGTTTTAGTGGAAAATTTCACTGAAATCTGGACTGTGTTGCACACTGGTAGTGTAAGAATATACTGTGAAAGTAAGGAAATAGTAAAGAAATTAAAAGGATTTAATTATAATTAGTCTCTAATAAGTATAATTAGGTTCCTATAAAATTTGTATGTTATTTTGTTACACTTAATTAAAATAATAATATTTTAACGTGGTTCCGAAGAGTGTGTTTTTGAGAACTTTTTGAAAGTTAGAAAAATTCTAAGACATTCTAAATTTTATTAGATATCCAAAATTAAAATTAGTAAGTCATACATGTACTAATTTAATTAGCTTGATTTGCATTTTATTACCTTACCTGCTAATTATTCTACCTAAAACTATAACTACACCTATCATAATTTACTCCTACGTACTTTGTAGAAAAAATTTCAAAAGCTTTCATAAATTTTGTTGACTTAAGGAACCCATTCTCACGTTCAAAAGAATTTTGAATGCCCAAATTTCAAAAGCAGTTCCCCTAAATCTTGCTGACAGAGTCGGATTGCTAGCAGGAAAATATAATCTTACGTTTCCTTTTCTTTCTATCACTTGAGATTACAAAGTCAAAGAAAAAGAAAATAATAATAATAAAAAAATAAAACAGTGTCATATCATAAGTCTATAAATTGGACTTCTTCGAAACACAAAGTGCACCAGTCTCCAATTCAATTCTCGTCATTCTGTTTCAATTTCAATTTCAATTTGTGAAAATTGCTTTTTGCAACCCCTTTTTCTCTATCTAACGTCATTTTGTTTCCGGCACCCTCACCGTTGAGTAATTCTACTCCTCTAAAAGTTCTCCTTCAAAATTTCTAAGTCCCAAGTTTTTATACTATGAGCTGTTGTTGGTTCATAGTGGTGGTTTAATATTTGTGACCCAGAAAACTAAAAGTTACTTCACTCCTCCATTATTCAAAGTTCTTATTTTAGCATCTTCTCGAGGTAAGGAAAGTTTACAGTTTTTATGTATTCTTTGATGCATGGATATGTTGTGATGTGTATTGATTCTGAAAGTAATGTTTTGATAAATTGTTTGTGATATAAGTTGATTGATTGAAACTATATGATAGCTGGAAACAAAGTGTTTGCTGTCTGGTACGTTTTTTCTGAACATATGTTAGTATTTTTGTGATAACTTTGGCTGTGGTGAATGAAATTGAATTTCGTTTGTTGGAGATGAAAATAGACATCCAGGGCTACAGTTTTGGCAAAGAACTGCTCAAAAATATTGAAAATAGAAGGATTTATGGCCCTCGAAAGTTGAAGGTCCGGTCAGAAATACGTGATTGAACATAGTATATTGTTTTGCAATTCTGTATTTCTACAAAAATCGTATTCAAAAACGAGTTATATGGTTAGAAAATAGACATTTCAAGATTTCGAACGGTGTATGATATGCTTTCTAATTCATTATATTTCTATTTCAAAAGTTTCCTTGAAACTGACCCATCTGCAGTGAAGAAAATCTGTTTTTGAGATTTTTGAAAATTTTGGCACACTTTCCAAAAGATGATTTAGAGATTATTATTTTATCTTTTAATTTCCTTTCAAAATCTTTCTAAATTTTTAAAGATGATATCTATAATTTCTAGTATTTCGAATGTTTTTATGAGATTTTAGAAAAAACTCCAAAGTGTTATAGACAGTTTTAATAGTTAAAATTTTTAAGGTTTTGATCAGTGTCCAGTTAACTTCGATGTTTTCTTTAACTTTGAATCACAGTGGATACATGTTGTTGACCACAGTGAATGAGGGCTGTGGATATATGTTGTTGACCATAGTGAATGGTGACTGTGGATATGTTGTTGTTGACCACAGTGGACGATGACTGTGGATATGTTGTTGTGTTGAATTGTGTGTGCATACATGCATAAGTCCACAGTGGATCGTGACTGTGGATACGAGTTGACACGTAAGTTGAGAATGCTAATTAAGAAGGTTCTCAACCTAGTGTCGGAAAGATTGGTGGGGTTGTGTACATGGACCCGGGGGATGGGATGGACGGGCGATTCCATATTGAGACCAAGATTTCTGCAGATCTTGTGTTATGGTGAGCCACTACCCACGTACACCTATCCTGACAAAGCCACTAATTATTTCCAAGACCAGTATCGGCGTTTCCCCCAATGGTCAAATTGGACTATGTTAAGGGATTTGACTGTGCTGGTCGCTCGACCAGTGAAAATCTCCATGGAGTCGTGTCTACATATAGTGCATAACTAGGACATATTATTTGAGGATATATTGGTGATTAACCTATTGAAATGGATTTTTCTGTATATTGTTATTATTTACCTTTGTGAATATGTTAGTATAAATCTAATATTTTATTGGAAATGTATGTTCTGTAAGCTTATCCTTGCGCTGTTTGTTTGTATGTGTTTGACTGTGATGATCGCGATTCTTCGCGGGAGCAGACGGCGAACTACCGGCAGATCAGGCTATACGCGGTTGAAGTCACATGAGACCTACGTCATCTATTCCTTATCTTTTCTTATATCATCCTAGTTTCTAGCTAAGGGTAATATGTAGTTGTGGCCAGCTAGTAGGAAATAGGCACCTTTGTACTGGTATATACGTATTCCGAACCTTTTGAGATATATCAGACTTTTGGTCTGCGGTTTGTATATGACCATATGGCTTGGTATTTGTACTTCTAATATATGTATTTATGTATGGATAATTTTCAGATGTAGTTATGTATATTTCTTAATGATGAATGTTATGAATGATTAGTGATCTTGTACGAAAAAAAAATTTACACGTATTTTTCTAAATAACTTATAATAAGTTTTTAATTAAATCTTTTCGCAATATAGTAGTTAAGTTGTCTTGTTACGATAGCGGGTCGTTACAATTTGTGGTATCAGAGCTGGCCGTGTCTTTTGGGAACGAACCTATGGGGATAGGTCTATTGTGTCTTTTGTTGTGCATGTGGAATTATTTCTGTAAAAGGAATAATTGTTGTTTGTAAAGTCAATGGACTTTCTATGCATTATTTCTTAAAAGAAGTAATGGTTGCTGATGGCTTGTGGTTGTTGATCTTTGTAGGATCACGATGACTAGACAATCTCAACCTCAGTCTCAGCCTCCTCCTCCTTATTCTTCTTCTCCTCCTATACCGGATTTAGCTCAGATAGCTCACACCTTAGAGGTGATGTCAGCAGCGATGGCTCAACAACAAGCTACTATGGCTCAGTACCATGTTGTTATGGCTCAGCAAGCGCAGCAACACCAGGCTGCTATGGCTCAACAGCAGGCTGCCATGGCTCAGCAACAAGAAGCTGCGATACCTCCTGAATTCCAAGGTTTAGCTGAGTTCAAGAAGAACTATCCTCCACAGTTTAAAGGAGAGTCAGACCCTGACACAGCTGATCTTTGGATGAAAGAAATAGAGAAAATCTTCAGAGCTATGAACTGTCCAGACAATCGAAAGGTTACATATGCTACTTATATGCTTATTGGAGAAGCTGAATATTGGTGGCAAGGAACTACTCAATTGATGCAGGCTCGTGGAGAGGCCATCACTTGGGCAAATTTCAGAGAGCGTTTCCTAGGAAAATATTTCCCCGCAAGTGCTAGGCATGCAAAGGAGATGGAATTTCTACGACTAATTCAGGGCAACATGACTGTGAACGAGTACTCATCCAGATTCGAATACTTATCTAGATTTTGTACTCAGGCTACTTCTGCGGAATGGAGATGTCGAAAGTATGAGGAAGGACTAAGATATGAGATAAAAAGAATGATAATTCCAATTGCAATTAGAGAATTTCCAGAGTTGGTAGAGAAAAGCAAGACAGTTGAACGTCTTGAGTATGGTGGTAGCAGAATTGCGAGGACTCATGAAGGTGGATCATCTGGATTTAAGAAAGGATTTCAACGAAAGAAACCCTATAGTAGACCCCTGAATCAGCAAAGACAAACTCCTCATTATCAGCAACAGCAGAGGCAGGGTGGTCCAGTTGCCAAGGGCACCCCAATAACTTCTCAAAAGGGAGGTTATGAAGTTAGATGCTACAAGTGTGGAGGACCACACTATGCCTATCAATGTCATCAGAAGATTGATGTTTGCTATAATTGTCGGAAGCCCGGTCACATTGCCAGAGATTGTAAAGCAGCACCAAAGGTCGAGCCTATGGTGAATACAGTAAGGACAACAAAACCTACTGTGACGGGTAAAGTATTTACAATGAGTGGAGCTGAAGCCGTGAAATCTGAAGACCTGATACAGGGGGAGTGTGACATAGCCGGTAATCTCCTAACTGTATTGTTTGATTCAGGCGCTACTCATTCTTTTATTTCTTATGACTGTGTGGATAGATTGGGATTATCTACTTGTCCTTTATCTTTTGACTTGCTTGTTTCTACCCCTACCGCTACTCCAGTAGCAACTTCAGTTGTTTGTGCTAACTGCCCTATCGTTGTTAATGGGCGCAGTTATAGAGTGAATCTGATTTGTTTACCTCTCTCTGACATAGACGTTATATTAGGCATGGATTGGTTATCTTTTAACCATATCCTTATAGACTGTGCTAGAAAGAGCCTTATTTTCCCAAACCTTGAGGATATTGGATTTATTAATGCCAGTCAAGCACAAGATGCTTTAAAAGAAGGAGCTCAAGGATACGTGATTCTATCCTTTCTAGAAGTTAAAAATGATCTAGATTTAAACTCTGTAGCAGTTGTCAAGGATTTTCCTGAGGTTTTTCCAGAAGATGTACTTGAATTACCTCCAAAGCGAGAAATTGAGTTTGCCATCGATTTAGTTCCTGGAGCGGGACCGGTTTCAATAGCACCTTATCGAATGGCACCTGCAGAGTTAGCTGAACTGAAGAAACAAGTTGAGGATTTGCTTGAGAAGCAAATGATCAGACCTAGTGTTTCCCCTTGGGGAGCACCAGTGTTGTTGGTGAAAAAGAAAGACGGTGGTTCAAGATTGTGTGTGGATTATCGTCAGTTGAACAAGATCACGATCAAGAACAAGTACCCGTTACCTAGGATTGATGATTTGATGGACCAATTAAGAGGAGCCACGATTTTCTCCAAGATTGATTTGCGATCTGGTTACCATCAGATACGAGTTAAGGACGAGGATATACCGAAGACAGCTTTTCGAACTCGGTATGGGCATTATGAATATGTTGTGATGCCTTTTGGAGTAACAAATGCTCCTGCTATATTCATGGATTACATGAATAGGATATTTCATCCTTTCTTAGACAAGTTTGTTGTCGTTTTGATCGATGACATACTAATTTACTCTCGTACCCGTGAGGAGCATGAGGATCACCTAAGAATTGTGTTGGAGATCTTGAAGGAAAAGCAATTGTATGCAAGGTTATCAAAATGTGAGTTTTGGCTAGATGAGGTGAAGTTTTTGGGACATGTAATATCAGCAAGTGGAATTGCTGTGGATCCAGCAAAGGTAGAGACTGTGTTACAATGGGAACGTCCGAAAATAGTTACAGAGATTAGGAGTTTTGTTGGGTTAGCTGGTTACTATCGAAGATTCATAGAAGGTTTCTCAAAGATAGTTGCACCGTTGACACAACTTACTCGTAAGGATCAACCTTTTGCATGGACTGAAGACTGTGAGCGAAGTTTCCAAGAGTTAAAGCAAAGGTTAACTACCTCACCAGTGTTGATTCTACCTGATCCTAATGAATCATTCGAGATTTACTGTGATGCATCTCATCAAGGATTAGGATGTGTGTTAATGCAACACAGAAAGGTTGTAGCGTATGCTTCGAGACAATTAAAGACACATGAGAGGAATTATCCTACTCATGATTTGGAATTGGCCGCAGTTGTGTTTGCTTTGAAAATATGGAGACATTACCTTTATGGGACAAAGTTTGATGTGTTTAGTGATCACAAAAGTCTGAAGTACTTGTTTGATCAAAAGGAGTTGAATATGAGACAGAGACGTTGGATGGAGTTCCTAAAGGATTATGATTTCCAATTAATGTACCATCCTGGCAAGGCGAATGTAGTGGCAGATGCTCTCAGTAGGAAAGCAATTCACATGAATGCTTTGATGGTGAAAGAGTTAGAACTAGTGGAAAAGTTTAGAGATCTAAATTTGTATATGGAGATGGACCATGATCACTTCAGATGTGGCATGATCACAGTGACTAGTAGTTTTCTTGAAACGATCAAGGAGAAGCAATTGTCAGACCTAACTTTGTGTAAGACAAAGGAATTGTTAGGGACTGATAAGGCTGTGGACTTCAGCTTAGGAGAGGATGGTATCTTAAGGTTTAAGGATAGAGTTTGTGTACCTCAAGACCCGGAGATCAAAAGACTTATCTTAGATGAAGGTCATAAAAGTAAGCTTAGTCTACATCCAGGTACGACAAAGATGTATCAAGATTTGAAGAAGATGTTTTGGTGGTCTGGCATGAAGAAAGATGTGGCAGAGTATGTGGCGACTTGTCTTACTTGCCAGAAAGCCAAGGTAGAACATCAGAGACCCGGTGGTTTGTTGCAAACAATGGAAGTTCCTGTATGGAAATGGGATAGTATTGCAATGGATTTTGTTGTGAGTTTGCCTAGAACAACAAGAGGGTTTGATGCTATATGGGTCATTGTTGATAGGTTGACGAAGTGTGCTCACTTCTTACCCATTAATATAAAGTATAAGTTGGAAAAGTTTACTCAGGTGTACATTAAGGAAGTTGTACGTTTACACGGAGTGCCTTCTAGCATCATATCTGATAGAGATCCAAGGTTCACATCAAGGTTCTGGCAAAGTTTACATGAGGCATTGGGCACGAAGTTAAGACTTAGTTCTGCTTATCACCCTCAGACGGATGGTCAATCTGAGCGAACGATTCAATCGCTTGAGGATCTTCTTCGAGCGTGTGTTTTAGATCATCTTGGTAGTTGGGATGAAGTTCTACCCTTGGTAGAGTTCACTTACAATAATAGCTTCCATGCGAGTATTGGGATGGCACCATTTGAAGCTCTGTATGGTAGAAGATGTAGGACACCGCTTTGTTGGTATCAAGATGGTGAGCATCATTTTGTTGGACCCGAGCTAGTACAACAAACTACGGAGAAGGTAAAGAGAATTCAGGAAAACATGAAGATTGCTCAAAGTCGACAAAAGTCATATGCTGATAAGCGTAGAAGACCCCTTGAATTTGAGAAAGGTGATCATGTTTTCTTGCGAGTCACACCCACGACTGGGGTAGGCAGAGCGATAAAATCCAAAAAGCTTACTCCTAAATTTATTGGACCCTATGAGATTCTTCGTCGTATAGGTCCTGTTGCTTATCAAATAGCCTTACCTCCGATTCTGTCAAATATCCACAATGTGTTCCATGTCTCACAATTTAGGAAGTACACTCATGATCCCACACATATCATTGAACCTGATGCTGTGCAAATACGAGAGGACCTGACCTATGAAACTCAACCTGTGAGGGTTGACGATCAGAGGACGAAGCAACTCAGGGGAAAAGACATTCATCTTGTTAAAGTTGTGTGGAGCGATACTACGGGAGACACTACGTGGGAGCTTGAAGACAAGATGCGAGAACAATACCCAAATCTCTTTATAGGTAAGCGAAATTTCGAGGACGAAATTTTTCTTGTTGGGGAGAATTGTAACGCTATGAATTTTCATAATGTATGATAAGTGACTTACTTAAAATGCAAGATAAATTAAATTTAAATTAGGTTATTTAATGAACTATATAAACAAAATAGATTGTTTTGTTTATGGGATTATGGTGTGTTTAGTAGTTTTTGTAATAGTTTCGACTTTACGTAAGTTTTGTTATAGAAAAGGGGGTGTGAGGTTAGAAAGTCATGGTTACGAATAGCAAAATTCAAAATCTTTCTATCATCTGTGCTTCTTACTTTCCGACGTTTTCTCAGTTCTTCCTTCTCTCTTGGATTGAAAATAATTATAAGAGATAATTAAATTTAATTTCATGAGAAAATATAATTAATAAATATGTGTGATTTTTCTATGTAAGTTTTAGTGGAAAATTTCACTGAAATCTGGACTGTGTTGCACACTGGTAGTGTAAGAATATACTGTGAAAGTAAGGAAATAGTAAAGAAATTAAAAGGATTTAATTATAATTAGTCTCTAATAAGTATAATTAGGTTCCTATAAAATTTGTATGTTATTTTGTTACACTTAATTAAAATAATAATATTTTAACGTGATTCCGAAGAGTGTGTTTTTGAGAACTTTTTGAAAGTTAGAAAAATTCTAAGACATTCTAAATTTTATTAGATATCCAAAATTAAAATTAGTAAGTCATACATGTACTAATTTAATTAGCTTGATTTGCATTTTATTACCTTACCTGCTAATTATTCTACCTAAAACTATAACTACACCTATCATAATTTACTCCTACGTACTTTGTAGAAAAAATTTCAAAAGCTTTCATAAATTTTGTTGACTCAAGGAACCCATTCTCACGTTCAAAAGAATTTTGAATGCCCAAATTTCAAAAGTAGTTCCCCTAAATCTTGCTGACAGAGTCGGATTGCTAGCAGGAAAATATAATCTTACGTTTCCTTTTCTTTCTATCACTTGAGATTACAAAGTCAAAGAAAAAGAAAATAATAATAATAAAAAAATAAAACAGTGTCATATCATAAGTCTATAAATTGGACTTCTTCGAAACACAAAGTGCACCAGTCTCCAATTCAATTCTCGTCATTCTGTTTCAATTTCAATTTCAATTTGTGAAAATTGCTTTTTGCAACCCCTTTTTCTCTATCTAACGTCATTTTGTTTCCGGCACCCTCACCGTTGAGTAATTCTACTCCTCTAAAAGTTCTCCTTCAAAATTTCTAAGTCCCAAGTTTTTATACTATGAGCTGTTGTTGGTTCATAGTGGTGGTTTAATATTTGTGACCCAGAAAACTAAAAGTTACTTCACTCCTCCATTATTCAAAGTTCTTATTTTAGCATCTTCTCGAGGTAAGGAAAGTTTACAGTTTTTATGTATTCTTTGATGCATGGATATGTTGTGATGTGTATTGATTCTGAAAGTAATGTTTTGATAAATTGTTTGTGATATAAGTTGATTGATTGAAACTATATGATAGCTGGAAACAAAGTGTTTGCTGTCTGGTACGTTTTTTCTGAACATATGTTAGTATTTTTGTGATAACTTTGGCTGTGGTGAATGAAATTGAATTTCGTTTGTTGGAGATGAAAATAGACATCCAGGGCTACAGTTTTGGCAAAGAACTGCTCAAAAATATTGAAAATAGAAGGATTTATGGCCCTCGAAAGTTGAAGGTCCGGTCAGAAATACGTGATTGAACATAGTATATTGTTTTGCAATTCTGTATTTCTACAAAAATCATATTCAAAAACGAGTTATATGGTTAGAAAATAGACATTTCAAGCTTTCGAACGGTGTATGATATGCTTTCTAATTCATTATATTTCTATTTCAAAAGTTTCCTTGAAACTGACCCATCTGCAGTGAAGAAAATCTGTTTTTGAGATTTTTGAAAATTTTGGCACACTTTCCAAAAGATGATTTAGAGATTATTATTTTATCTTTTAATTTCCTTTCAAAATATTTCTAAATTTTTAAAGATGATATCTATAATTTCTAGTATTTCGAATGTTTTTATGAGATTTTAGAAAAAACTCCAAAGTGTTATAGACAGTTTTAATAGTTAAAATTTTTAAGGTTTTGATCAGTGTCCAGTTAACTTCGATATTTTCTTTAACTTTGAATCACAGTGGATACATGTTGTTGACCACAGTGAATGAGGGCTGTGGATATATGTTGTTGACCACAGTGAATGGTGACTGTGGATATGTTGTTGTTGACCACAGTGGACGATGACTGTGGATATGTTGTTGTGTTGAATTGTGTGTGCATACATGCATAAGTCCACAGTGGATCGTGACTGTGGATACGAGTTGACACGTAAGTTGAGAATGCTAATTAAGAAGGTTCTCAACCTAGTGTCGGAAAGATTGGTGGGGTTGTGTACATGGACCCGGGGGATGGGATGGACGGGCGATTCCATATTGAGACCAAGATTTCTGCAGATCTTGTGTTATGGTGAGCCACTATCCACGTACACCTATCCTGACAAAGCCACTAATTATTTCCAAGATCAGTATCGGCGTTTCCCCCAATGGTCAAATTGGACTATGTTAAGGGATTTGACTGTGCTGGTCGCTCGACCAGTGAAAATCTCCATGGAGTCGTGTCTACATATAGTGCATAACTAGGACATATTATTTGAGGATATATTGGTGATTAACCTATTGAAATGGATTTTTCTGTATATTGTTATTATTTACCTTTGTGAATATGTTAGTATAAATCTAATATTTTATTGGAAATGTATGTTCTGTAAGCTTATCCTTGCGCTGTTTGTTTGTATGTGTTTGACTGTGATGATCGCGATTCTTCGCGGGAGCAGACGGCGAACTACCGGCAGATCAGGCTATACGCGGTTGAAGTCACATGAGACCTACGTCATCTATTCCTTATCTTTTCTTATATCATCCTAGTTTCTAGCTAAGGGTAATATGTAGTTGTGGCCAGCTAGTAGGAAATAGGCACCTTTGTACTGGTATATACGTATTCCGAACCTTTTGAGATATATCAGACTTTTGGTCTGCGGTTTGTATATGACCATATGGCTTGGTATTTGTACTTCTGATATATGTATTTATGTATAGATAATTTTCAGATATAGTTATGTATATTTCTTAATGATGAATGTTATGAATGATTAGTGATCTTGTACGAAAAAAAAATTTACACGTATTTTTCTAAATAACTTATAATAAGTTTTTAATTAAATCTTTTCGCAATATAGTAGTTAAGTTGTCTTGTGACGATAGCGGATCGTTACAATGAGGAGGAATTATTTTAAAGTTACTCTTAGAGTAACTTGATTCCTCCAATAAGACCAAATATTTCACTTATTTATTTTTTATATAAAGGGCTGGAGATTGTATTCCATAAGTATAGTGGGGGTGGGTGGGATTGTTGGGGAATTTGCATTTATCAAGTTTAAATTTGGTGACTAGACAATTTGACCATCTAATTACCACTAAATGCTTGATAATATTTATTTATATAAGATTGTTTTTTATACCATATTATAGGTTCAAAGTATTCATCGATTTTATTGAAGACTAATCTACTGAGAAATCTAGTTGAACACTTATAATGTGGTCTTCTCTCTCAACCATATTTTTTATTCACAAATTAGTCTTAATACGTGGTAAATATAAAAAATTACACTCACATTTAATATTATATTATCATATAATTTCATCTCAAGTAAAGTAATAAAGTGTACATCTTTTTTAAAAAAATAAAATTGAAAACAAAAGACTACCCATACTTTCATAGAGGATAATTTAGAATTTAATATAAGCAAATGCTAATCAGTGTCCTTAGGACATTGGTTAAAAAAGTAAAAGAAGACAATTTTTTATTGGAAAGCGTAAAAATGTACTCTTCTATAATTTTTAAATGTGCTCCCATGTGATTTCTAATAAAAACTTTTCTCTTTTAATTCCTTAATCAACGTCATTAGGGCACTTGTTAGCAAAATCCTTCAATATAAAAGAACATTAGAAATATATTACCGAAATTTAAAATATACCTTTTGCTTTCATTCTTGAAACTTACGTATGACACTATGACAACTAGTGAGATTTTTTTTTTGACAAAAACAACTAATGGGATTCAAGAACCAAATTTAGTTATTTGAAAAATACTATAATAAATAGAAAAGAAAAAAAATAATAGGTGATGCATATTATTATTAAAATAGTATTTATTAATTTCATAATTTTTATAATTTTTTTAAAAATGAAAATATAACGTATGTGTTTTTGTATTTTAATTTATTTATACTACAAATAAAATGGTTTTCAGAAATTAACTTGGCTTTTATTTAAAATTTATCTGATTTATTCGTATCCTATAAAAATATCCATGCAATCAATTTCATTGTTAGTTTTATTTAAAATTTAAATAGAAAGTAAAAATATAAATGAATGTTAAACAAAATGGTGTATACAAAATATTAAAATATAATAAACTTTCTTATTAAAAGCTTTTGGGAGTTGCTGAATAAGATGATTAACTACTTCAACAAGACGCTGGCTAAAATGGGATATATGAGAATATCTCCCACTGTGGGAAACTAATGTGTACCGTTGGATTTTGAGATTAATGTGGGACTACCGTACAACCGTCCACACTGGATTTTTTTTATTTTTTTTTAAAAAAAGGGAATTTTTTTTTCTGTTTAATTTTTTTTTATTTTTAAAAATTACTATTTTTCTCCATTGTTGTTTATTGATGTGGGATTACCATACAACTGTTTACACTAGATTTTTTTTTTAAAAAGGGATCCTTCTTCTTCTGTATTAAGTTTCTAGTGACTTTTAACCGCTGCAAATTTTTTGGTGGTCATAAATGTTTATTTTTGTAACATTTTTTGTGATTTCAGAAAATCTAGTGTTCGAGATTTTGATTTTTGATTTTATTTTTTAACATTTCTGACAGTTTTAGTTTGCCAAAAAATTTGCGGTAGTTAAAAACCACTAGAAACTTTAAACAGAAGAAGAAAGATCCCTTTTTAAAAAAAAAAAATCTAGTGTAAACAGTTGTATGGTAATCCCACATCAATAAACAACAATGGAGAAAAATAGTAATTTTTAAAAATAAAAAAAAATTAAACAGAAAAAAAATTCCCTTTTTTTAAAAAAAAAAAAAATCCAGTGTGGACGGTTGTACGATAGTCCCACATTAATCTCAAAATCCAACGGTGCACATTAATTTTTCACGGTGGAAGACATTCTCATGTATCCCATTTTAGCCAGCATCCTTCAACAAAAGGATGATTGGTGCACTAAGTTTTTGAGATATATCCGAAAGTCTTTGCATTGACCTGGAAAGGGAAAAAAAAGTGTTGTCCCATCAACAGGTAAAAGTTACTTTCTAACACTTAAGGAAATTTTGACACTTGTTCACTCAAAAAGTCTCAAATATTATATAAGATGAAGATGATATAAATATATAAATAATTAAAGTTTTTTGAGAGTATAAATAATTTCTTTTCAAAAATAATGTGTGCTCACCAAAATTTCCTTGAAAATATTGATTAAAATAAATGAAAAATTAAAGCGTTTTCTAATTATAATCTTGATAAACTATTTCATAACTTTATACAGAATTTAAATTAGATTTAGGGAATTTTATGGAATTAAATTAGATATTTACTAAATAATTTTATTTTACTTTAATGTTTTAAGAGACATGTCAATTTTAATATTTATAAATTAAAAATATTTAAAAATGCTCATTTAAAGGTATTTAGTGGTAATGTCATGTATTTAGACATATGATATAAGTAATTATAGAGAAATAAGGTGTGACATAATAAATTTAAATATATATCATGGTATTCATAAGTAATAAGTAATGATAATAATTATTTAAAAAATGATTTTTTTATGAATAATAAAATTAAAATATTTAAAAATTTATAATTAAATTTTTAACAAAATTTATAATTAAATTTAACTATATTTTAAAATATTAAAAAATAATTTATCTAATATATATACTCCCATTTCCTTAAAAAAGAAAAAAAAAAACTTAAATTTAATTCATTGCCACTATCATTTGAAGAGAAATTATACTTTGGATCCACCAACCAACTAACTATCTACTTACAGTGAGTTCACTAATAGCCCACCAAAAAAAAAAGTGAGTTCACTAAATATTATCGCTTATTTTTCACTAATTATCCTATTCTTCTAATAGTATTTTTTGCTATCCCTATTCGAAAGGCAAAATTATACCCGAACACTGCACCGAATTTATTTTTAAGCGCTCAATATATCTATATTATGCCAGAACACTATACCATAGAAGAGTTTAATTGTATTTATCTAAGGAATGGCAATTAATGTTTAAAACAAATGATTATTTTAATGAAATAATAAAAGTAGAATGGTTACAATTATAAATAGTATGTTTTAAAAAATAGTTAGAATTCTAACTTTTTTGAAAAGTAACTCAATTTAACTTCTTAAAATATTTAAAACTTTAATATGATTTTGATTAAAATAAAATTTTTTTTTAAAAAAAACCTTAAAAATAATTAGTTTAATCATATTTATTCGTCAATCTAAAATAAAAAATAATCATGGCTCCTAATTAATATACACAACAGGAAGCACTAAGAGCTTAACCTTTTAGCTCTTCGCTCAATTTCAGATGTTCCTTGATTGTAGAAGCAGCCAAAGAAAGTCTTTAAAATCTAATAATATATAGTCCCTGAAACAAAATCAATAAAGAATTCCAATTATATAATTAATGTAATTACATTGAGAAAGATATTATCATGAATTATTTTCTAATAAAGAATTAATTCTTTGTGCTGGGAGAAATATTCGTCATTACAGGGAGAAATATATATCATGAGAAAGATATTCGTCATTACAGAGAGAAATATTTCAGTTAGATATTGTGAGGAACAATAGATAAACAATGATGGGGTTGTTTCTAACTCATCGAGATTGGAGTTCTGCTCCCCTCTTCAAGTAATCCCTTTATAGAAACTTTAAGTATTAAATTTGTAAGCACTTGCATCAATACACTTGTTGAACTAACATATACAAAGCTAAAAACTCAACTATAAAGATACATAATTGTGCCTGTGATTTTCGAGAAGCAAATCGATGAAGCTTGAAGGGTAGGAAAAGGAAGAATTTAAGAAATGGGTGAGGAAGAAATAGATGATTCTCCCTTGATTCAAGGGTTTTCTAACCGCAACGTGCCATTTAGGAGAACTGGTAAGTGGTAACTGCTGCTAGCCTGCTATTACTCTATATTTTTCACATTTCTCCATTATTAATTTATATTAAAAAATATACAAAAAGACAACTTTTTTAAATCTGATTTTAATGTTCACGACCCCATTGACATTAGTCTTCAAACAATCATTGCGTCTCAGAATACCTAAGCACTTGAGCAGTGTTCACTTTCTCAAAAAAAATCTTCAAACAATCATTTATAATATATAAAACTCTGCAGTTAAAACAGCAGCAGAAGTTGCACGATTGAGTGCTCAAAGAACATCCTATGATTAATTATACATCTTGCCCATAATTTCTGTAGTAATTCTGAACTTCCTATGATTAATTATACATCTTGCCCATTAATTCTGTAGCAATTTTGAAAATCATCAACATTCAAACAACAACAAACAGAACCCATTTAGGGGAAAAAAAAAACAGTACATCATCCAACCTTTCAGAACGATTGGAACTAACAATTGTTATAGTATTCTTAACACTCTTTGATAAGCATAATTTTAAAAAGACTGTATTGGGTATCGAGGGGTAAGCGAAGGATACCTCAAAATTTTCAATCTTGCTACTTAGGGGCTGAACAGTACATGATCCAACCTGAAGAAGAAGAAGAAGAAAAGCGAGAAATCAGAGAGAAGATAAAACCACACGAAGAAGAAGAAAGAAATGAAGGTCCGTCTGAAAAAAAAATGTGAAAGGGACAAATGAGAGAGAAGATCCTTGAGATGGTGAAAAGGAGAAAGAAGGTTTGTGGGAAAAGGAATGTTTAACGTTTTCAATAAAAACAAAAGAATGACTGTACTGTCTGTCTCAGTGAATAAATCATCTATTTTACCCTTGAAACAAAAGTGAAGAGAAAAGTAACGAATGAGAAGCTGACAAGTGTTATAAAAGAAAACCTGAAAGCAATGAATAAGGAAGTGACAGGTGGTCTTAAAAAACTTAAAATATTCTATTGATAGATAAATATAGATAGATAGATAGATATAATTACTCTCTTCGATCTTTTATAAAAGAAACAAATAATTAAATTGTGAAGACTAATAAAAATAGTTAAGTTAGTTAGTTATAATTAATAATATTATAAATTTTAATTTTATTCTAAAAGTATCTCTTAAATTGATTGATTTAAATAGTTGTTATATTAATGATATTGTATCTCTATCAATAAGTGTAATTTGTATTGTTAATAGATCAATAAATGTATAAAAAATGAATAGATGTCTCATTAATAAATTTTACAAAATAAAAAACAAAACAAAAAATTAACAATTAATACATTTTAAAATAGATTTATATTTTTTTATAATTAAAAAAAAAAGAACATTACTTTATTTTTTTTATAAAAAAGAAATGAGGGAGTATAATTTATTTTAGTTACCTTCATTAATCCTTGATAGGCGAGCTATTTTTATTTTAATTTTTTTAATACGATTACCACCAGTAGGATGGTATATAAGGAGAACTAGTAGAGTAGAGGCAAGGAAGAGACAGCAGTGAATTCCTTCCACCATTACTGTGAAATTGAATTTCAAAGTGGAACTGAAAGGCTAAATTGAATAATCGATTTGGTTAGAAGATGGAGATGGAGATGGAGCAGAAGCAATCGGAGGTGATGGAGCAGTTCGTGAAGCAAGCCTCTGCTTCCCCCAACGCTAACGCACTCACTTCCGTCATTGTTGAAGCCACTTCTCACCCCAACCTCTTCGCTTTCTCAGACATTCTCGTCCTCCCTAACCTTCTACAGGTTCCTCTCTCCTCACTTCTTTCTCCGCATGCTCGTCCTAGTCATCATCATTGTTATCATCATCCTTATTACTATTATTGTTAATTATTATTAATTTGTAGGTTTTCTTTGTTTGCGTCTAAGAGTGATGATAGTTGATTTGCCAAGGGAAGTGGAAAAGCAAAACTGATTTCATAATTTCTGGTTTTTTTTTTATTATTATTTATTGATTTATGGCCTTTGCGTTCACTGTGATTATGTTATATTATGGATGCTGTAAAATTCATCATGTTTTTATGGCCAGCATTTTAAATAATTTTAAATTTTAAATAATAATAATAATTAATTATTATTATTATAAATGCAGTATTTAGTTTAGGCGAATTCTGTTGCCATTTTTTTTTTGAGGTAATATGAAAATTTATGTGTGACATGAGAACACTGTTTTTGCCAATTCAGTTTTGTGAATTAGTTCCTGAATTGATCATGTATTCATGTTTTATGGCGAGCATTTTAATTATTATTAATTTATTATTATTATTTTTATTATGAATTGATCATGTATTCACCATTTTTTTTTGGAGGTAATATGAAAAATTGTGAGTGACATGAGAACGCTGTTTTTGCCAATTCAATTTTTGTGAATTAGTTCCTATATGTCTGATGTAACTTTTTGACTCGTGATTTCTCGCAGCTTGAAGCAACTGAGAATTCTGTTTATCTTGATATGCTTCGGTTGTTTGCACATGGAACATGGACTGATTACAAGAGTAAGCCTATGGATTCACCTTTATTTTTTATTTTTTTCCTCCGTGCATTTATGTCCAATAGTTGTTTTCCTGCCTTCATTGATTGTTGTTGATGTATTGGATCAGTATTGTAGCAACCATTTGTTACTATGTGATGACATATTCATGATGAATAATGACTTTTGAATTTATTATTCTTAAAGCGACTGCATGTTAGCGACTGCATGTTAGCGACATGAGATGGAAAGTTGTAAGTTTTAATTTCTGTAAGGATGGTTGTATGAAGGAGGGTGATTGAAAAATGAGGTGAACCAATAGGGTGGCCATTTTATTGTTTTGGCTTTTTAGTTGTTGTTATTTCTTTGTTTTTAGTGACTATTGTTTTTAGATTATTACTATTTGATTGTTTTAGAATTCCTATGTGTCTTTTCTTTATATAATGTATTTATGCTTGAATTTTTGCTACTTTCGTTGAGTTTATATTTATTATTCTTGATATTAATTGGTTTTTTATTTTTCCAATAAAAAATCTGCAGGACATTTTAGTTTATAGTATATATTACAGTTTTTTAGCATCACCACCATGTTTCTGCACTTGGCTGCAGCACCATCCACCATCAAATATGGTGGATTTTTGGCTCGTTGCCTTGAACTGCTATTCACTATTGACATCACTAGTTTCTTAATGCTTCTCGTAGCTATTGTAATATTATGGGTTTATATGTACGTGTGAATTTAAATAATATAAGGTATGCATGCTGGAATAGAAATATATTTTTCATTTTGTGATTTCTCAGTCATAGCCCACTATTATTGTGTCTTGCTTGGTGTGTCCTGTAATACAAGAAGCCTTTATACACCTCACATTATTTTCTACTTTGCAGTTTGCAAACAATATCATTAGGAAAATTTGTACATTTATCCTCATTTAATTATTTTGTTATTTTGTTTTTGTATCTTTGTTTCTTTACTAATTTATACACAAATAAAAATAAAATAACAGTGTTTGTTAAAAAGTTTGAGTTGCTTGTAGGTAATGCTGATCGTCTTCCACAATTGATACCTGATCAGATCCTCAAGCTTAAGCAACTCACTGTTCTTACACTGGCTGAGAAATACAAGGTATTAGACCCGCTGTTATTGGCTATCTTGTGTTACTATTTTGCTTGACATAGTTACTGGGGGTGATCACTGAACCATTATAATGTGAGAGCGACTAGTATGTGACTTACTCCAGTCCAGAGATGACTTGCGTGTCTTATTGGATATTGGTGTAAGTTAGGTTATAAATGGAAGTTGACACACACACACACACATATTATTTTAGTTTGGGTGAAAAATGAATTCTTTCTGCTGTGTCTTGTGATTCTCCAACCCCCACCCCTTTGCGGTAGTGCAAGGTCTTGAATTGAGGTGCTTATACCCTGATGGTAATCATGGCTGTTTAGGTTCCATATCATTGTGGGACTTGATAATGCCATCATACTTTAATTTCTGTGTTGTATTTGTTACTTACTGGCAGAGCCTTTTTATCTTCATTTCGTCATTCATTTTGATATATTGCATTTGCTAGATTGTTGACCAATGTGCATACAATTACAAATATAATGTCAAAAATTAATGAAGTGCGTGTTTATTTTTCTTTAGGTACTACCCTATGACCAACTGATGCAGGAGTTTGATTTGACAGATGTTCGTGAACTTGAAGATTTTCTAATTAATGAATGCATGTACTCGGTAGGGATCATTCTCTTCAAGAGAATATATTTCTGCTCAAACTCAAATGTGGCAAAATTAATGGAATGTGCATTTACACAATCATTATTATGATTATTTGTTCATTGCTATTGTAATAAAATATTTCATTAGAAGAGAGAGAGGAGTATGGGGGTATAATAATATCAAATCTTTCTAATGGAAACAGGAGAGAGAATATAATACATCTATTCTGCTGCTATTCAATTCTTGTGCAAGAAAACATCAGTTACAAGATCTTTGCATATAAAGCGAATAATTTGTGTTGATACTAATTGGTATTACAATCCAAACAACAGCTACTCTGAGGGATCTGGGAACATTGTTATGTGATTGATCTGTTTTATACTGTTAATGCCTGTAGATATTGCATGAAATGGTCTTCTTTTTTTTTTTTATAATTTTCGTTTAGTCCTCTGCTAATTCATTAATTTCATTTGCTATAATGATAAAATGCATTATAAATAAGAAATAAATTTTAAAATAAATATATTTATCATTACTTTATGCTACTTTTTTGTTTTAATTTTTATTTTATTTTTTATTTGCTGGCTTTGTGCTATTTTCTTTTATAACATTTTTTAATAGTAATTATGCAGTAGATGTTAGATAGTCAAATTAATAAATTGGTTTTCTAAGTTTTCTTGCTTTAATCAGGGAATAGTAAGAGGAAAGCTGGATCATCTGCGGCAATGCTTTGAGGTCCTAGCCCATCATCATCTGTTATTTTTTAAAAATTGCGCTTTTGATCCCTTTCAACCTTTTAATTTAACGAGCCCTCTATTAGGAATTTAGTTGATCTTTGAGGGTCATTTCAGGTCCAGTTTGCAGCATGTAGGGACTTGAGGCCTGCTCAACTAGGGAGTATGATACAAACACTCTCTAACTGGTAATGCATTTTTTTTCAAGTAGGAGCTTGAATAACTTGTAGTCATATGTCTGATTATTAGTAAATCAACTACCTGTATGTGGAAAAAAGTATTTGAGTTGCCTCGTCTGATGGTAAACATGGCTAGTGAGACTGGATAGTGGTAATATCAGTGTAAAATTGTAATTTCTCTGCCTCATTACTTCAGAGCTTTGAATTTTTGGACTATGGCCTATTTCGAAAATAGGCTGTATTTAGTTTGCTCAGCATCCAAGCTCTATTGAAGTTGGTTTGAACTTCCAATTATCAACTTGTCTCAAATTTTGTATTTTATAGAAAGCTTTTGATTCTTAGGTTTTTGCTTTCGGTTTCTGTTTGTCTTGTTTGTGGTTCAGAACTTTTCAAAATGGTATTTATCTATATACTGCTATTTTTTAGGATGTGATGGAGTTTCTCTCCAAAATACTATTGAAATTTAATTCATGACTGAGAAACATAGGTTGTCTACGTCAGAAAATCTGCTTGTTTCAATTGAAGAGAAAATAAAATGGGCTGATACTGCGACTGAAATTGAGAAGAAGCACAGGAAGGATGTGGAAGAGAAGGTACAAAAAGTAAAGTCCCTTATCAAGGTCGGTTGAATTTATTTTCTTCCTTCTATTATTGAAAGTGTGATACCCACATATCCTTCTATTATTTTACGCCCCATTTTTATTCTGGTGATTGCCTAGAAGCTACACATGTGAAATCATGATACATCCTTTTTTCATTGTTGCTGATTGTCAGTACCTATTTGGGGCATTCATGGGTGGGATTCTGACAGAAACTGGATAGTTACAAACTCTTTCTTCCCCCATTTATTCCTACCCTCTTTATTACAACTATTTGCCCACTAAACAGTTACAACTATTAATAAATCCTTATGACTCTAATATTCTATTACCACTCTTCCTCCTCCTGCTATAAACCTTCTTAAGGGGTGATTTACTAACAGATTCTTAATTTCGTATCTTTGAATCGAACCAGTCAGTATTTGTTAAATATTACAAAATAATTGAACAGAATCTTATCTAAGGAGAAAAAACTCAATTTCTTCATTCTTTGATAAAAAAAACAGAAAGAAGAAAAACATTAATTTTGTATATTGGATTTGATAAAACAATTTGGAAATTTCTCACTTTGGACAGGACTCTATGTAAAGAATAAGTTTGGAACCGAAATTGAACGCCCCAATTTTTGAGAAAAACTATACCAATCTGCCGATTTAATTTAGTTTGATTGGGTTGGTCAGTTCCTTGAATCCCTCTACTATATGCAGTTAGTTATATGGGATGGGGAAGTTTGACTACTTGAAGATATTTATGAGGAAAAAACTTGCACTATTTACGAAGGAGGGAAATAAAATTATGCTATAAAAGTATAGCACTCTAAGATGATAACTATCTGCATAAATGTCATCTTTTGTCTCTATATTGACTTTAAATTTTGAGGGCAATTGTGTTGGACAAGCAGTTCCCGTTATTCTTGTAATGGAAATAACATTCAGTTAAATTTTTAGCCATATATAGTTGCTGTATGCAGCCTTCAACATCAAGGCTATCCTATGTAAGGATTTGGAGTTTTATCAGATAATATAAACCTTATCTAGACACACTGATAATTGCCTGTCATTCTTTATTGTTGGGATATATTGGTAGACATGTCTTACTTCATCGCAGAAGTTACACACTGTGAACAGGCGGATGAGGACATTTGCTCTGAATCTCTAAGAGTGATGGATTATGAAGATCGTGGCCGACTGAAGAGGTATTTTGAGACAACTTTGTATATACCAGAGTCAAGTTTTAATTAATGTGTAAAATATATTTTAGGTCCCTTAATTTTCAGTCAAAATTAATCTTAGTCCCAGTATTTTAAAAACAAAGATTCTGGTCGTCGTATTTTTATAATTGGTGAATTTCGTTTTGTCCCTATTTGATGAACTTAAGATACTAGAATGAGAGACGAAGTTCACCAATTATAAAAAATACAAGGATCAAAATCATTATTTTTAAAGTATATGAACTAAGATGAGGGCGAGCCCTGGTGCAACTGTGATGAGTTGGTTATGGACTCGAATCCAAAACCACTCTCTTTGCATATATAAGGAGAAGGCCTTAGTTTGTATAAGAACTAAGATCAATTTTGACCAAAAATTGTAAGACCTAAAAATACATTTTACCCTTGATTAAATGTCTTAATAAAAATTGATTTTCTATGATCAAACTAGTCATGAAATCACCTGACTGTAATACTAAAAATATCTTTACTTCTTGACTGGCCTATCATCTTAAATGTGTGAATGAAACTGGTTTTCTTGAATATTGCTGTGTATAAATATTTAGCGACTTAAATCTCCACATACAATACAAGAAGTGACTGTCCCTTTCTCCCCCTTCTCCTTTCTTTTGACCTGTATGGCATTGTAAAGAAAGTTAGATATGAATGTTTTCTGTAGCATATATTTCAAGCTAGAATCTGATTGAGCTTGGAAAATTTGCAGGAAGCGGCAAATAATATTTTGAACATTGGAATAAATGAAGCCGCTCATTGGATGGGTGTTTTAGTAGCTTGCCTGACTTTTACTTGGGAAAAGAGGAGAAAACCTGTTATTTCTTAGGGTTGTACTTTGGAAATTGATGGTACTTGTTGAACCAGTATTGGTCATATATTGAGTTGGCAAGTACAAGCTGAGATGGTGGTGTGGCATTTTCTTTTGAGTAAATTACATGGATCCCTTCTGAGATTTGCCCTAATTACACCTGGTACTCCTCCATTTTTGAACCCTACATAAATCCTCCTAATTTTTTGATTTTCGTTACACCGATCTCCCCTCTTAAGTTTAAATTGTTACACCGATCCCCCTCTTAAGTTTGAAAAATCTTACACTGACCCCCCCCAGGGATACTCAAAGTAATGTCAAAAAATAGAGGGGTACTAAGTGTAATAAGAATAAACCTTAAGAGGATCAGTGTAATTAACTCTTTTCTTTTTGGTTGGTAAATGAATGATATGCTGTTTTTCCCTGTATTATGCCTCGTATATACTGCCTCTTTGTGGGTGTTTGATTTTTTGTTTTGGTTTTTAAAAACTATTTTATAAAATGATTTTCAAAAGCTAATTTTTAGAGGATAGAAATGGGAGATGTTAAAATATTAGGAGAATATAAGTAATAAAAAAACTGAAAAATAAAAGACCACTGCAACAAAAATGTAATTGTTTTAAAAAATTATTCTTGTCGAACACATTTTTTTGTTTTTAAAAATAAAATCATTTTTAAAAATAAGATACGAATAAACCTTACGTATTTCAAAATTAGATATATATTCTAGCATAAAAAAGCTGATGGCCTCCATCTTGGTAAAACTATAGCTGGTGTGCGTATAAAACGCAGTTATACACTCATACTGCTTTTTTAAAAGTGACATTTTGTACCATGGGTTCAATTTATGTGGATAATGCTCTTCAAATTTGACGTTGTCTCAAATAATGTCTCCATCGTTTATTTAATTTAAAATGTATGTATTATAATTTTAGTATTTTCGTCTTTTAAATTATGTCTTAAATTGCTTTTTACTTTTAAAATATATTTTTTGTTCAACTTGGTCTTTAACTTTTTATGTTTCAAGTTTGTCTTTTCTATTGTAACTTTTAAGTTTGTCTATAATCAATGTTTGTTATAATGATGATAAATTTGATTATTGGTTTCTCAAAATTTTATTGCAAATTAGTTTTTTTTTATTATTGGAATTGGGTTTTTATATGCTTTATCCTCTTATTTTTCTTCTCTTACTACTGTCATAGAATGCAAATTTTATGTGTTTCTTCTCTATCTCTTCGAAGAAAAGGAAAGCCTAGAAAGAATCAAATGAGATACATACAGAAGTGCGATCCTATAGTAATAAAAGATGGAAACTTGCTCGGTTTAACTATACAACATATCTCGGAAAATAACATTCAACAATAAAAAGACAATTTTAAGATCACAAATAAAATTCAAATTTAACACAATGGTGAAGGATAACATGAAAATACTCCATCCTTTTTTTTTTTTGATAGAGAAAATACTCCATCCTATTACCCCGAATATCTTTATTTTGAAGCTGATTTTTCTAAAGAGAACAACTAACTTTAAATGCTAAAGTAATTTTATATGCATAACAAATTGTGTATGTGTTAGAATACTAATTGTTAATTTTTTTTTATCCGTAAGAATCAAATATAAGTATTAATGAGTTTATAACAACTTAATCAATTGAACTAGACTTCTTAATCAATTGTTAATTTTTCAATTAACGATGAAGCTTATTTACTTTAGAAAGTCAAATTTAATTTTTTATAGTATTTTTCTCTCACTTTTTTTTTTGTCAGCCTAAAGAAGAATGTAGTATTTTTCTCTCACTTGATTTCAAAAGTTTTCATTTTTCAACATTTTTTTTAATTGTCCTTTCGGTTTAGGTTTGAAGATCTTGGTATAAGATTATGTTTCCCTCCTCCTCCTCCTCCTCTCTCTCTCTCTCTCTCTCTCTCTCTCTCTCTCTCTCTCTCTCTATATATATATATATATATATATATATATATATATACCAAAACTCCACGTGTAACAATTCATAAAAAAAAAAACTCCACGTGTAACGGTGTCATTTATAAAGTACTAACACCTGATGGTACATACATTTTTTTGGTTTTTTTTTTTAATTAAGAGTAATGCTAATTTATATGGTACTTGCAAAGAGCTATACACCTAGACTAATGCTCTTTAAACTACATCAATTGCCAACATATCTAAATTCATCCAGAATAATAAGTAATTTTTTTTTTCAATATTATTGTTTATAAGCAACTTTTTAAATAATACTATTTTGGTCAAAATACCCTCTCGTGTGTTTCATCTTTCTCACGTTTTCACTCCACCATCAAGAGCTTCCTTTACTACTATTTGGTGTGGCAAGATTGAGTTGAGAGACAATAATTTATCAGAACTTGTCCTTGTTTCTCGGAAGGTCAATGATTGCCATGTGAACGGATATGGCGAGCTGTATGTGTCACATGCCAATTTATTGCATTGGAAGAAACTAGGATTTGTCCGTACAACGCACGGTTTCAAATTGAGTAATGCTATTTCCTCCGAACTCAGTGTGCTGATACACCCTCCGACCCAATAAAATTTAGCCATCTGTCAATACTTGAGTTTAACTTTTTAAAGATTTTTTTTTCCAAACTTACCCCTTACTTGAGAAGAACTTTTACGTTAACTTTATTACCCTATGTTCTCTCTCTCTCCATCTGTCAACTTTATTGCCCTCTATTCTCTCTCTCAACTTCTCGTTTTTTCTTCAGTTTTCGTTCTCTCTTAGAGTCTTATCCCTTCATCTTCTTTTATTCATTAATCTCTTTGAGTTGGTTAGATGTTTTAGTAAATATGTCTCTAAAATCATGTAAAAATACATTAACTGGACTGCAATTATAACTTGATCTGATATGGCACAAGATAAATTTGATAGAATTTCATATGCACATCTTGAACAGGATTGATTTTGTGGTACATGATTTTGATGACTTCGGCGTTGGTTTTTTAATTGTTTCTATTTCTATTTTATTAGTTTTGCAACACGAGATGTTATGTTTCTCCTTCGTTCAGTAAATTAGCAGTGGTTCAATTAAAATTGAACCCAAAACAAAACAAAAAATACAGAAGCAAAAAAAATTGAACCTGGGTGATGCGTAAAATGCGTTCGCAAAGGGCAAGCGTACCCTACGCAGTAGTAACAGTGGACTCTAGGAGTCCGGATATCGAACCCAAAGGACCAGTCGCATTCCCAAATAATCAATTTCACAAAAAACTAAGCAATCCAGAATATAAAATCAAATTGAGAAGAATGGTGGTCAATTATTCTTTTCAAAAGAAAGAGAATCGGAGCAGAAATATTAATGTGAGAACAATTATGATAAAGAAGCCTAGGATTGTGATTTCACATGTACCCATTTTCCCCCAATTCTAATCTCAATAAAATCCCTAAATGTGTTACTTGTCAGCGACCTCTTAAATTCGTTAATTAACAATTGATCATAGTTAATAACGCTATTTCCCCTAATTTAATTCCCAATTGATCATAGGTGAATTAATTTAGAGCAAATGATAAATCTCATAGAGATTGATTAACAGGTTAATCTATTGGAAATTCATACAATAAGTTTGATCATGCAAATTGTACAAATCCAATCACTTCACAGTTCAGTTAATCGCAAGCAATTGATCATAGATAGGAGATTAACTAATGTTTAGACTGATCGGTCCTAAAAGCAATAAAAGTAGTGAAGAGATACAAATAACTGAATAACATCGAGATTTTATTAAAATTAGAACCGGGGTACAAAGGTACAGTTACATCACAATCCAGAATTAAGATAAACTAGCCACTCATATTCATGATTAAGCCAGAAAACTCAAAAGAAGACATAAAGATTACAAAAGGGAAGAAACTTTACAGTGATGATCCCCAATGATATTCTCTACGTCCTCCCGTAGCTCAGAGTCTCTCACAGGACCTCTTTCTCACCCAGAACTCCCCGTTCTCGAAAATAGAACAAAAGATCAAAGATAAAAGGGTTTCTCATCCTATTTATAATAATTCAAAATTTAAATGGGCTGACAGCGTAACTTACCACGACCGTGGTAAAATGACCACGGCCGTGGTCCTTGCATAAAGGTCCAATTCTGCTACGCAACCAGCATGGCCATGGTAAAGGTCCTTGCGTTACTTCAATTCTGGCCCTTTTTTCTTGGTCCTCCAGACAGTGGCATTTTTTGCTAAAAAAAAAAATGCAATTTCCAACTCTTTTCCTCGTGAAGCCTCTTGAGTACCTGTCTTGTATCAATTAACACCAAACAGTGAGTTTTGCCAATAAAATATATTCAAAATGTATGAAAATGACATCTAAACTCACATCAAAATGCAATCAAAGTCCGGTTTATCAACCTCCCCACACTTGAGCATTACTTGCCCTCAAGCAATTATTCTGAGTCAAATATCAAAACCAATTCCCTCTAGTCAGAACTTGTAACAGAACCCCAATTTATTCTTAATGGAAAATGAAACATAAGCAACAATAAAAGCAACAAAGTGCAGCAGAATTTTTCCAAAGAATCCATTAGACTTAAAACACTTGCATAAATGACCAATTTTCCATGAGCCTGGTTCACTCATCTCTCATTCTCTCAGTGTTTCAAGGTCAACAAAAATTCTCTCAACTCACACTTAATTGAGCATGTTCACAAATCTATTCATCAATCAACTCAACTCAATCAACTTTTCACAAACAGAACAAATGAGGCATGACAGGGTGTAATGGGGCCCAGTTTATAATGATAGGTAGATGCTGAAAGGAAAGGACAACAAAGGGCTCTAATGGCAGTTCACACTCAGTGATCTAAAATCAAAGGGAGCCAATGCCTTCCCTCATCCATTTTTTCACTACCCATATTTCAGCTCTCACTTCTTCTCCTGTTATTCTATTTTCCTTCTTTATTTTTTTTTCTTCTTCTTCTTTTTTTTGTGTGAAGGTTTTTGACCTTATTTTATTCAATTCACAGGAGAGGAAGTTGAGAGACACTGAATTCTTTTTTTTTTTTTTTTAACTGGATGCTCTGCATTACATTGGCTTTTCCCCCATCCTTCAGATCACCAAGCATAAACAAATATACATAATTTCACATAGCAAGGTGACAAATGAATATTTAATTAGGCTCAAAACAGGCGACTAGATGGGGATGTAACACAAAATCTGAGTCCAGAAAAATGCCTAACCAATGCCTCAACAGTTTCAGAAAATAAAAAGCCAATCAAGGATATGTATTTCAGGATAGAAAATAGAACATGCCACCTAAGGTGGATCAGAATCACACACTAAAAGAAACAAAAGCTCAAAACTCACATTTCTATGGCTAAGCTCAAGGGAAAACAATTTATTCAATTATGTTCAGTGCTAATGTTCATTTCCTTGAAGAAAATCCCACTGCAATGCTACAATTTTTTTTTTCAAAAGGGTTCTGAAAACAAAATTTCATAACTATCAAGAATTCAAAAATAACACAGAACAATGTATTGGCATAATCACAAATCACAGCAATTCAAAGCTAGGGAGAAAAACCGTGACCCCCTCCCCACACTTAAAGTATGCAATGTCCTCAATGCATCCAAATGCATAAATCAATAAGACATGAAAATAAAATGTACTGAAAGAAAACATAAAATAAAGTACTGAAACAAGAAAACAAAAAAATAGAAAAAGAAACAGAAAAACCTCCTCAAAAGCGGGTCTCTAAGGTATCTGGTAATGCTTCTGGTGAGGAGGGCCAATGAACCTAAAAAAGAAAAGAAAGAATTTTTTTTTTTTAATTTTTTTTTTCAGTTTTTTTTTACCATGGCCGTGGTAAAATTTACCACAGCCGTGGTCAGAAAATTTTGACGCTGATTTTCACAAAAAATGAAAATTTTCTACTTCCAGGGTCCATTACCAAACCCGTGGTCATTAACCACGGCCATGGTCAATTTAGCACGACCGTGGTCGTAAATGACGTTGATTTTCACAAAAATTGCAAATTTTTCACTTCCAGGATCCATTGACCACGGCCATGGTCAATTTAGCACGGCCGTGGTCGTAAATGACATTGTTTGGGGATGTTGGGAGCACAACTGTGGTCAAATATAACCACAACCTTGCTTCTACCACCACGGCTGTGCTAAATTTAACACAGTCGTGGTCCCCACATGCGAGAACAACCAAAATAAAACAGTTCCTAAGCTCTAGAATGCAAAATAAAATAATTAAAAGGATACAGTGGGTTCATGAACCCACTCTTCTTAGGTTGCCTCCTGAGCAGCGCTTGTTTAACGTCCCGAGCCTGACGGGTGAAAAGGAAATCAACCTCCCTCAAACAAGGTGGTATTCCCTTCTTGCAGTAAACCTTCAGCATGCCCATCCACTCTATAGCCAGGAGCTTCCTTCCCCACACTTGGGTGAAGCTCAGTATCAATCATCTCCACCTTGTCAATGGCTTGCACAAAATTACAGGAAGCGGAAGAGGAGGAGCTTTTTGCAGTATCATACACTTTAATCACTTCCTCCTCATCACCTAGCCTCAATGTTAATCTCCCTTTTCTGACCTCAATCACGGCATCTCCTGTGTTGAGGAAGGGTCGTCCCAAAATAATTGGGATTTCCTCATCCTCCTCAATATCCAGAATAACAAAGTCAGCAGGGAAAATAATTTCCAACCTTAACCAACAAGTTCTCCACTATTCCTAGCGGATAGGTGAGAGTCCTGTCTGCAAGCAAAATAGATATGTCAGTGGGTTGGGGTTCTTGTAACCCCAACTTCTTATAAACAGAATAAGGCATTAGATTAATGCTAGCACCCAAATCACATAATGCTCTATCAAATTGCAAATTGCCAATAGTACAAGGAATTGAAAAACTCCCAGGATCCTTAAGCTTAGGAGGCAATTTCTTTAAAACCACAGCAGAGCATTCTTCGTTGAGGCCAATTGTAGCAAAGTCCGCCAGCTTTCCTTTATTTGAAAGAATTTCTTTTAAATACTTGGCGTACTTTGGCATTTGAGCAATTGCCTCAGCGAAGGGGATATTAATATGCAAACCTTTTAGCATCTCTATAAATCTAGCAAAATATCTATCCTCACTCTTGTCTTTCAACCTTTGGGGGAAAGGAACACTTACCTGAGGGGGTGTCAGTACCTCATTTTCCTTCTCTTTCTCAACAGTTGGGTTCTCTTCAGTAAGAACCTCCTCTTCTGGAGTTGGAGCTGACTCTTCCTTCTTCTTCTGCTCCTCTTTAGCCTTCTTGCTCCTAGTCATCACAACATTCGCCTCCTCCTTCTTAGGATTAGTTTCAGTTTGAGAAGGAAGGGTACCAGGAGCTCTCTGGGATAGCAAAGCTCGCATGCTAAAAAGTTGAGACTCCATAGTCTTCATGCGCTCATCACTCTTGGCTATATATTGCATCATGACATCCTCCAGTGATGGCATTCTCTCTTCTTGTCTTGACCTCTGATTTTGCATATGTGGAGACCTATACACATTTTGATTCTGCTCCTGCCTGGGACCTTGGTCCCTTTGGTCTCTCCAAGAAAGGTGAGGATGATCCCTCCATCCTTGATTGAATGTGCTGGAGTAGGGATCATATTCTGCACTCTTCCTACCGGCATAGTTTACCTCTTCCATAGCTTGAGCAAATGCATTACTCACAGGGCATTCTCCTCTATGGGCTTCCCCACACTTATCACAAGTGGGTGGTGGAAGAGCTGCAGTTAGAAGTTGTACCTGTGCTTTCATCACGGTCTCCATCTGCTTAGACAACTTCTCCAGCTTCTGATCAATGCTTGAACTAGATGTTCCACCTTCTACTTGGTTCAAAGGTTTCATCAGAATACGCCTATCTGCAGTGTGGTTGTAGGCATTAGAGGCCATGGCTTCAATGATTCTATTTGCCTCTGTTGGTAATTTAGCCATCAAGGAACCTCCACAAGCAGCGTCGAGGCTAGTCCTATTATGGCTGGATACACCTCCATAGAAAATCTGGATGATTCTCTGCTGGCTAAACCCATGATGTGGACAACTCCAAAGCAACTCCTGAAATTTGTCCCAGGCTTCTGACAGGCTCTCCTGCTCCCTCTGAGCAAAATTGCCTATCTCTCTCTGCATCTGGTCTGTCTTCACTACAGAATAGTACTTCTGGAGGAATTTGTTGGTGCACATCTCCCAGGTAGTGATGCTGTTGGCCGGAAGTGAGCACAACCAATTGAGAGCTTTCCCGTTAAGTGAGAATGGGAAAGCAGCCAGTCTGATATATTCAGCAGACACCCGGGAATATTTTACAGTGCTGGCCATCCTCATGAATCTTCTCAGATGCTCCATCGGGTCCTCAGTAGCCAGCCCATTGAACTGGTTACTCTCTATCATCTGGAGGAAGCCATGTTTCAATTCAAAATTGACATCCCCCAGTGCTGGCAATAAGATGCTGTTAGCTACCCCAACTTGAGGAGTGAGATAGTCTAACAGAGACTGCTCCATAGGTGCGTCATTTTCTTCAGCCATTACTCTTCTTCTTTGTTCCGCTCTGTTCTTCCGAGCAAGTTTTTCGATTTCAGGTTCGTTTACAAGCTCTGGTCTTTGGGACCTGGTTAGCATAAACTTTCAACACAGAAAAGGGATTAAAACGCAACTGGCAAAAGAGAATGAATAGTTAAAATAAACGGATTTTTTTATAATTAAAATAAAATAAAAATTCAGAAATTAAACGAATAAAAAAATAGATAAATAAAAAAATTAAAATTAAATTAAAATAGATAAAACAGAAAATTAAAAGGAACCAAAAACTACTCACAATATGAACAAGAATTGCTTAATTTTCACAAAATAAATTATCTGGGAACTACACAACTAGTCCCCGGCAACGGCGCCAGAAACTTGATGCGTAAAATGCACTCGCAAAGGGCAAGCGTACCCTACGCAGTAGTAACAGTGGACTCTAGGAGTCCGGATATCGAACCCAAAGGACCAGTCGCATTCCCAAATAATCAATTTCACAAATAACTAAGCAATCCAGAATATAAAATCAAATTGAGAAGAATGGTGGTCAATTATTCTTTTCAAAAGAAAGAGAATCAGAGTAGAAAGATTAACGTGAGAACAGTTATGATAAAGAAGCCTAGGATTGTGATTTCACATGTACCCCTTTTTCCCCAATTCTAATCTCAATAAAATCCTAAATGTGTTACTTGCCAGCGACATCTTAAATTCGTTAATTAACAATTGATCATAGTTAATAACGCTATTTCCCCTAATTTAATTCCCAATTGATCATAGGTGAATTAATTTAGAGCAAATGATAAATCTCATAGAGGTTGATTAACAGGTTAATCTACTGGAAATTCATACAATAAGTTTGATCATGCAAATTGTACAAATCCAATCACTTCACAGTTCAGTTAATCGCAAGCAATTGATCATAGACAAGAGATTAACTAATGTTTAGACTGATCGGTCCTAAAAGCAATAAAAGTAGTAAAGAGATACAAATAACTGAATAACATCGAGATTTTATTAAAATTAGAACCGGGGTACAAAGGTACAGTTACATCACAATCCAGGGCTAAGAGAAACTAGTCACTCATATTCATGATTAAGCCAGAAAACTCAAAAGAAGACATAAAGATTACAAAAGGGAAGAAACTTTATACTGATGATCCCCAATGGTATTCTCTACGTCCTCTCGCAGCTCAGAGTCTCTCACAGGACCTCTTTCTCACCCAGAACCCTCCGTTCTCGAAAATAGAACAAAAGATCAAAGATAAAAGGGTTTCTCATCCTATTTATAATAATTCAAAATTTAAATGGGCTGACAGCGTAACTTACCACGGCCGTGGTCCTTGCATAAAGGTCCAATTCTGCTACGCAACCAACATGGCCATGGTAATTTACCATGGCCATGGTCCTTGCGTTACTTCAATTCTGACCCTTTTTTCTTGGTCTTACAGATAGTGGCATTTTTGCTCCAAAAAAAATGCAATTTCCAACTCTTTTCCAGATGAAGCCTCTTGAGTACCTGTCTTGTATCAATTAACACCAAACAGTGAGTTTTGCCAATAAAATATATTCAAAATGTATGAAAACTTACATCAAAATGCAATCAAAGTCCGGTTTATCATGGGACAACAATATACCACACCTAAAACACCTTCATAAGGCCACCAAAAAGGGGCAATGAAATTGAGATGCAAATAGAATTGAATTACAACATATTGTCAAAATATCCAATATGCAGATGGGAAAAGAATTGAACAAAACACCTAACATAAATCCAATTATCCAATGCTACAAGTAGCCCTGCGATTTTCTAAAACTTAATTGCAACAGCTACAAGAAAGAACGCAGCTTTGATTTCTTGGAGACCTCACCCCTTTCTCCAGCTTCCCTTTTCCTTGTCGGTGGTGGTGCGAAACCTGGCCTTCAAAGAGGGGCTCATTGCGTTGAATCGTGGTGGCAAAGGTGGCAATGCCAACAACACTCCAATCGAATCTGTTGTCGTAACCGGCTTTAGGAAGAAAGCACCTCCGATCGGTTGTCGTAACTGGCTTTAGGAAGTGTCGAACTGGCGCGTGCGTGCGACACGAATGAAGGGGCGTAGTCATCGACTTAGTTACAGTGCAGAAAGGGGTAACTTTGGAAAGATATATATTTTTTTAAAATGTTGCCATGTGTCAGATTCTAATTGAGTAGCAGGATTTTTCAGATTTTTTTTCCAGAGGATCAAGCATTTCTCTTCCAAATTTATTTGTAGTTTTTTTTTATTCATAATTTATTTGTGTTTAAAAATATATTAATAATATAAGTATGAGAAGATAATATTTCTCTATTAATAAATGCATAAGTAATTATCAATTTGTTTAAATTTAAAATAATACTTTTAAAAAAAAGTATTTTTTTTAAAAGTGAATTTTTAAGAACAAGATAGGATTTATTTCTTAAAAAAAATTTTTTTTGCTTTTTCTTATTCTAAAAAAATAAATTTAGATAAACACATAAAAAAGCAAAAAATATTTATTTTATTAAAAAATACTTTTAAAAAATAAGTTTAAACAAATTGATCCAATATATAATTGACTTTTTTAAATATGAGAAACTCAATTATGTAATACTAAGCACATTTTAAAATTAAAGATATTTCTAACCCCTCGTATAAATATTACAAATTTTAATATGATATAAAAATAAAATAAATTTTAAAGTAAAACATTTTAAAATCATAGTATAAAATATATATAAAATAATATAATATAATGTAATATAATATAATATAATATAATATTATCTTAGATTCAAATATAAATAATAATATTTTAGATTTAAGTCAATAAGATTTTATGGAGTAAATTTTATTTTTCATATATTTTAAAATTAAATTAAAATATTTAAAATTATATCTACAAATTAAAATATTAAAATCTATAAAAAAATTAAAAATTTGAAAAAAAAAAATCAACAGGGTTAAATAAAATCAAGTAAAAATATTAATGGTTAATGCCTATATTAATTTCAAAATATCTTCTTTTGTAAAACTTCTTCTTTAAATCTTTTGTGTTATATCAATAGTTGAAAATTAAGAAATTATAAAATAATATAAAAAATTGTATTTCAAATAGAGAAATTCTGAGTTGTATTTGCTTAAAATAAATCTAACTTCACTTGAAGAATTTATAGCCATTGATCAAATTTTTAACTTCACAATAGTCGTTGATTTGATTTGTTCAAATTTAACATTAATGAAGGATTAAATGACTCATATTAAGGCTCTTTATTATATAATATATACACATATCTAAATTATTTTCATGATAATATTTTAAATAAATTTATGTTTTTACAATTTTTGTGATATAATTTAGATGTTATAATTCAGTATACTTTGTTTTTTAATTTAAATTATTCAAATCTTAAATAATATTATAGATATTTAAAATTTAGATTTTACTATTTAGTATACATTGATTTTTAGTTTAATTTTATTCAAATCTTAAATACTATTGTAGATATTAATATAATAATAATAACCATAAAAGTTGAACATAAAAAATATAATTTCACCATAATAATTTAGATATTAATGTGATTTCAGGTAAATTGTTCATTTCATGAATTAAGTGAAAATTTTCTACTTGCTTTTATAAAAAAAACCCATCCCTATGTGTTTTTGTTTATATATATCTTTCATTTTAATATATTTGCATATACATATAAATGTATAAAAGAAAATTAAAATTTGTCCAAGTAAAAGAAAATATTGAATAATTTATTTAATTGAGAAGATAATAAATAAAAAATGAATAATAATTTGCTTAATAATTAAGTTTAGACACTAATTTTTTGTGCAGAAAATAATATTGATTATGATGATTTTAGTTTGATTTTTGTTATGTAATTAAATATATATTAATTATGTAAATGAAATTTTAATTTTAATTGGACAAAAATCTTTAATAAAAAAGTATTATAAGTGTAAATATTATTTTTATACCAAATCAAATTTACTTGCAGTAAATATTTCTTTAAATTTTTTGTATATTTAAAAGTCAAATAATGAATACTTTCTAATGTAATTGACATAAAAAATACAAAAATGCTCCTGTTTTGAGCGAAAACATATTTTCTTTTTGAGATTCCAACAAAAAAATACAAAAAATGTTCTTATGTTGGGACGGAAAATATTTCATATTTTAGATCCCAACAAAAAAATACAAAAATACCCCATTTTGGGGAGAAAATTATTTCATCCCAAAACAACTACTTTTATTATAATATTATTTTTATACTAAATCTAATATACTTGCAGTGAATATTACTTTGAATTTTGTGTATATCTAAAACATGAATAATGAATTTTTTAATGTAATTGACATAAAAAAAACAAAAATGCTCCTGTTTTGGGAGAGAAAATATTTCTTTTTTGAGATTTCAACAAAATAAAATACAAAAATGCCCTTATGATGGACGGGAAAATATTTCCTATTTGAGATCCCAACGAAAAATACAAAAATGACCCTATTTTGGACAAAAAATTATTTCCTTTTTTAGATCCCAAAACAACTACTTTTATATATATAAAGATAAAGATTTAATATTTACTTTTAGAGAAAAAAGGTCATGCACTGACAGTGTAAAATTATTTTATATTGTCATTCAATCACAACCCCCACCATATATGATAAGTTTGTTGACTTTTACAAAATTATCTTAAAAGTCATATCAAAGTGATTTGTGATTGGATGACAGTGTAAAATTATTTTACATTATCAGTGCATCACCATTAAACTCTTACTTTTATATTATAGAAATATATCATATATTATTTATAATATTCATTATAAGAAATAAATTAAAGAAGCACTTCAAATGCTATCACCATTAAACTCTTAATTTGATATTATAGAAATATATCATATATTATTTATAATATTCATTATAAGAAATAATTAAAAAAACACTTCAAATGCTTTGGAGGAATTAGCATGTGATTATCTTTTCATTTTTTTAGTTTGCTGTGTTTTTTTTCCTTATTGTATCTCAAAAAATCATTTTATGTGTTTGAGTTTTTTAATTTCAATTATATATATATATATATATATATATATATATATATATATATATATGTGTGTGTGTGTGTGTGTGTGTGTGTGTGTGTGTGTGTGTTTGTACCAACATATTTTTCTATTCAAAAAGTAATATTACTTTTATAGCTTCACCTACTCTTCACCTAATATTCTCTCAACAAATATTAATATAATAATTTTGTCTACAATCTCTACAATGAATAGTAAAAATAATATCTTGGATTGTATTGTTTATAGATATCCATTCACTAATTTATTGTATAGACATGAAAATATAGAGTATATAATTTAGCAATGGTGATAGTTTAATTTTTTTTTTCCTATTCTACGAGTAACTGTTTAAACATCTATATCTATAACTTTTAGAATTCAGAATAGCTTTTACTATTTATTGTTTTCTTGCCATGTGTCAGTTTTACATTCTCATTCGAGTTGACTATTTTGATCATTCTATTGTAACAATCCCAATATAATTACACAGTATTTCCATTATTATTTTTATTATTATTAATACTGTTAGTGAATATTTAATTAATATTTTTTATAGTCTTTACTTATGAGCATAAGAATTTATAATGTGATTTATAAATATATATAATAATAAAATTATAAAACATTGTCTATGTGATATTTAATATATTAAGAGGGTTAGTATTGGATAAAAATGTTATTGTTTGTATCAAGTAGATGATAAGTTTATGTAAGCAGTTATTAAAATAAATTATAATTTCATTAAATAAATTTATTTTCACTGTGAATTTGTATAAAATTATTTTTCATAATTTCATAAATAAAATTTCTTCTATTAATATTTAAATTATGACATTGAAATTTTTATATGAAAAAACAGTTTAAATTTAATTAGTTAATATTTTTACTACAATATTTTGACATTATCTTTCATAACTTCATGTATAATTTTTTTTATTAAATAACATCATGAATAAAATGTTTTCTATATTTTCTTGATATATATATATATATATATATATATATATATATATATATATATATATTATGAAAGATAATTCTACTCGAATTAGATAAGATTATTATAAATGACAAAGTTTTATCTTTGAGTATTTAACGTATCTACATGCGAGAATTCAAATTCAATACTACTAATTAAACTGGGATAATTTTATGTCAGTTGATCTATGCAGTTGTTTGTTTATTTACTTTCTATAAATGCTATTTTTTATAATTACTTTTCATACTGTTTAATAATAAATTATGAATATGATTTTTTTAAAATGAGAATGTATCCAGAATAAATGTAATAAGTAACGGTGTATTTAAATTTTATTAGTAAGTTAATATTTTGTTAATATGTACTAAGGTTATTTTTAACTAATACTGGAAACTAACTCCTTTCAAAGTGTAGCGATTATCACTTTTAATTTTAATCAAATTTTCGTCAAAATATTTAAGAGACTCAAGTATTTGTTATTATGCCAAATTTTATTGGTCAATATGTTAATATTTTGATATACTTTATTGAATAAAGGATAAATAGACCATATTTACTTATTTTAAATATAAAATCAATTAAAAGGAGTATTGTCAAAGAATATGGTATGGCCTTGAGAACTCTTTCATTCCATGAAACGACAAAGTTACTTGAATTTAAATCTTTATATTTCTTTATCGTCAAAAAAAAAATCTTTATATTTCTTTACTTCTATTTTTTTTCTACGAGGGGAGAACGAGAATATGGTCAATTTTGTTCTTCAAATGTTTTTCTTGTTTTACTAGAGGTAAAGCTGCACAGTTGAAAAAGTTCTTATAAAGGGCATTGGTTAAATTTTAAATATTTAAAAAATTATACTTTAACATTTCTCTCTCCTGTGGAGGGGGCCAAAGACAAAGTATCTCGATTAGGGAATCACGACCAGTAGTGGTAGATCCAGGGTCTTGAATAAGAGGAGACAAATTATAAAAATTAAAATCAGAAGATTCATATAGATGAAATAAAATATAAAAATATAAAATTTTATTTATAATTTTCTGTGAAAAAAGTTTTTATTTATGATTTTTTAAAAATGAGAAGATACACTTTGCACACCCTAGCCACAATATAAGTCGCCAATGACGACTAGCAAAAGAAGGAATAAAAACGCGATTAAGTCTATCAAGACATATGCATGCATCATGCATATGGGAACAACAACAAAAATGCATGCATCAGACATATGTCTAATCATTTACCAAAACCTTTCAAACAATTAGTTCAAACCAAGTAACATGCGCATGATAATGACTGATTCTATCAATTGAATGCATTAATGCAAGCAGCAAAATGATGACTCGCCGGCTAATTTATTTTATAAATTTAATTAAAATATATATACACTGCCATTTAATTATGATTAAATTTGCATAATATAATTGTTAAATTTTATAATAATTACTTTAAAAATTGTATTAACACGATGTTTGATTAATTGACAATATAAAAAATTTCATTATTAAAAATTAACTCTTAATTTATTTTTTGCATAACCAAAACATTTTATTTGATTGTTGGGAGAGGACTGGTCATTGGTCAAAATGAATTATCTGCATGCCTATTATCCCGCACGTTGCATGCCGCTGTTTTGATGACATGAAGCGCCACATTTACCCCTTTTAGCCACCACTAATTAAGGTTATTTGTATATGTAGTTTTGCTTGACTTTCACATTGCATACATTCCGTGAATTGATATATTTATTCTTACTTTTATTTTTATATGACAGATATTCAATATAAAATGTATTTATTACCTTGTTTAAGTAATGTTCTTGACTTGAGTATATATAAAGTTGCTTAATTATGATAGAGATGCTTGTCGATCGAAAACACTCTTGACATCCTACGTAGTTGCAATATCCCTAATTATGCTTATCGAAGACTTTTAACAATTTATGGTGGAGGTCTCCATCCTCTATAAACATTTGCACCGGTAATTATTGGAGATAGAAAAAGATAAAGAAAAAAAACAGAGAGAGAGAGATGTGAGATGAGATAATTAAATAATATTATAGTGAAGAGATAAAAGAAAAAATAAATTATAAAAAATAATATAAAAAGTGTGTGTTAAAAATTAAAATGATAAGTTTTGACACGTCTTAACCCAACAAAAACACACTATCCTTGAGCCTAATAACCCTTCCGTGGTTCCACTAGAGAAACTATCATTAATATCAATTGGACATTCATACAAAATCTCACGCTTCTCAAACTACTACAATGTCCTATATATGCCATGAAAGGACTAAAATGCATATATGATCCCGTGTAAAGGTAGCAACCAACATTCTCAGATAGATAATCTCTTATGACAATACAAGAAATTTCGCTATTACAGTGAGTTTGTTATAGTGGGCTACAAGTTTGTCAGTAATACTGACAAATTATAGTGGGTTTGTCTGTCTGTAAATTACATACAGTTTTATCTTTGAGTATTTAACGTATCTACATGTGAGAATTAAAATTCAATACTACTAATTAAACTGGGACAATTTTATGTCAGTTGATCTATGCAGTTGTTTGTTTATTTACTTTCTATAAATGCTATTTTTTATAATTACTTTTCATACTGTTTAATAATAAATTATGAATATGATTTTTTTTAAATGAGAATGTATCCAGAATAAATGTAATAAGTAACGGTGTATTTAAATTTTATTAGTAAGTTAATATTTTGTTAATATGTACTAAGGTTATTTTTAACTAATACTGGAAACTAACTCCTTTCAAAGTGTAGCGATTATCACTTTTAATTTTAATCAAATTTTCGTCAAAATATTTAAGAGACTCAAGTATTTGTTATTATGCCAAATTTTATTGGTCAATATGTTAATATTTTGATATACTTTAGATTGAATAAAGGATAAATAGACCATATTTACTTATTTTAAATATAAAATCAATTAAAAGGAGTATTGTCAAAGAATATGGTATGGCCTTGAAAACTCTTTCATTCCATGAAACGACAAAGTTACTTGAATTTAAATCTTTATATTTCTTTACTTCTATTTTTTTTCTAGGCTTAATTGCAGATTTTACCATCCAACTTTCATAATTTTACAAATTTTACCACCCAAGTTTTAATTTTGCAAATTTTACCACTCAACTTTCATAATTTTGTGAATTTTACCACCCAAGTTTTAATTTTGCAAATTTTACCACCCAAGTTTTCAATTTTTGCACATTTTACCACCTAAGTTTTCAATTTTTGCGTATTTTACCACTCTAATGTTTCACAATTTTTTTTTTTGAATTCTTTAACTTTTTTTTTGGTAAAATATCAGAGTGATAAAATGTGCAAAAATTGAAAACTTGGATAGTAAAATTTGCAAAATTAAAACTTGGATGTTAAAATTCGCAAAATTATAAAAATTGGATAGTAAAATTTACAATTAAGCCTTTTTTCTACTAGGGGAGAACGAGAATATGGTCAATTTTGTTCTTCAAATGTTTTTCTTGTTTTACTAGAGGTAAAGCTGCTCAGTTGAAAAAGTTCTTATAAAGGGCATTGAATAAATTTTAAATATTTAAAAAATTATACTTTAACATTTCTCTCTCCTGTGGAGGGGGCCAAAGCCAAAGTATCTCGATTAGGGAATCACGACCAGTATCCAGGATCTTGAACCAGAGGAGACAAATTATAAAAATTAAAATCAGGAGATTCAAATATATAAATATAGATGAAATAAAATATAAAAATATAAAATTTTATTTATAATTTTCTGTAAAAAAAGCTTTTATTTATGATTTTTTTAAAAATGAGGAGATACACTTTGTACACCCTAGCCACAATATAAGTCAGCCAATGACGACCAGCAAAAGAAGGAATAAAAACGCGATTAAGTCTATCAAGACATATGCATGCATCATGCATATGTGAACAAAAAAAAAATGCATGCATCATGAAAAACCTTTCAAACAAGACGGCTTCTAGTGTGCGAAGGTTGAATAGGTCCTGCACCGTGCGAAAGTTGTGTGAACCATCGGACATTGGGCTTCTGCAACGGATGGTCCAGATATGGTCGAGATCTTTCAGTAGGGACCGTATGGGATTAAAATCCAGTTTTACTCCATGTTCAGTAGTGGACCCCACGTGCTGAGTGTATCGTTGGCATAGCGGCATGCTGTGGTTTTTGCTAGCCATTGGCGCGGGTTCGATTCCATGTGATGCAATTTTTTTTATCTTTTAGTGGTTATTTTGGAAGGAAGAAAAAAACTAATGCAAAATATAAATTATAAATAGGCAGGAGTCGAACCCATTTATGCATTGGCATGTAACAACCACCCTTCAATAACCAAATTTTACAAACACGAGTGATTTATAAATTTATATACCCTACCTAATATGTTTAATTTTACTTAAAAAAATAAAAATAATTATGATTTATTTGGTATGATTTAATTAATTAATTATTTTTAAAATTATATTTTAATATTTATTTCAGCATGCAAAATTATAAGGTTATCACATAAGTGTAATTGAGTACTTCCTCTATTTCTAAATATGTAACGTTTAAGGTTTGTTTGCACAAACCAAGGATACTAATGATTTTTTTGAATTTTGATGAAATTGTTAGTCTTTTTCGTATTACAACCTTGTGAATTCACTTTTCCGATACACTAATTTCTCTCTCCACCAATAGTTAAAAGATTCAATTATTTATTTAAAAATGTGTAAAATAAACAAGGCTAAATAATCATTTTAGTCATTTATCTTATTTATTTTGTTACAAATGGATATTTATCTTTTAAAAAACTCATTTTGATATTTTATCTTATTTAAAATATTCAAAATGATCTTTTATTTTTTAAAAAGTTCACTTTGATCTCTTATCTTAGTTCAAAATGGTCCTTCAATTATTAAAATATATTCAACTTTGTCCTTAGAATAACACTCAGACAAAAGATCATTTTGAACCTTTTAAATAAGATGAAATACCAAAGTGAAAATTTTAAAAGATAAAGGTCTATTTTGAACATTTTAAATAAGATAAAAGACAAAATAAACAAAATAAATAAGATAAAAGACTAAAATGGTCATTTAGCCAATAAATAATGTAAATAAGGATATAATTGATAAAAGAATAATTAATAGAATATTGAACTTTGTAAATGATAGATAAATAAAAAAAATTTCAAAAATCCGACAATTAAAAAGAAATGAGGAAGTAGTTAATTAACTGTAACCATAATTAGCTCATGCCATAAATATATATATAACATTCACAATTTCAATTCGTAAAAAACAAAAAAATAAAATAAAACACAATTGAAATAACGAATGAAAGTGTATTATATATTTAAAATTCACCTTGAATTTAATATTCAAGTTGCGCCTCTACTGTGCCTCAGTCCATCTGGAATTTACAAATTCATTTTTAACAATGCTGCCCCACAAGGCCACAATCTGGTGCGATTCCTCCCAAATAATGTCCACCAAACTCCTATATCTGAGGGTCTAAGTGAGTTTCGTACGGTGCAGGACCTACTTAGCTCGCGCACGCTAGAAGGCGTCTTCAAACAATTAGTTCAAACCAAGTAACATGCGCATCATAATGACTGATTCTATCAATTGAATGCATTATTAATGCAAGCAGCAAAATGATGACTCGCCGGCTAATTTATTTTATAAATTTAATTAAAATATATATACACTGCCATTTAATTATGATTAAATTTGCATAATATAATTGTTAAATTTTATAATTGTTCTTACCAAATATTGGTAGATCTTCCGGTGCGGTGGCTCCGCCGGGCTCTCCTCCGTGACTGGTGGGGGTGTACCTGCAAAGGCACTCCGACGCTCAAGTTAGAGTGTAAAGAGATAGATTTGATAGGGTTATTTTCCTATCAGATCTCCTCAAATCTCGTGGTGAAGATAGAGATAATTCTATTTTCTATCCTTATATTATGACCTGATCTTTCTCTATCTTATCATATGGTAAAGACTGTTCTTTCCGTTATTATTTTTCGAGTCCGAGTAAGTTTCTACTCGACCAGCTCGACTACTCGGTGGAGTGCCGAGTCCGAGTAGTACACATGCCCCCAAGCTCTGAAGTAATGTAGGAGCTTAAGTATTGTTATACCAATTTCGAATTTTACTTGGCCGAGACGAGTTTACTCGTTCCCTTTGGATGAGTCCGAGTTTGGTTCTCGAAGCGTCACGTCATTTGGTGATGATGTCGTTTCAGACTTATTGAAGTCGTATCGATTCCCAAGGGCTGCGACAATGATTGTTTTTGAATTTTGAAACGATCTAGGGATTCCCAAAGGTCTCAAGCCTTCCTCGCCGTTGATTAGCCTGGTGAGGGGTATTGATCCAACTGTTCAGACCGTTTCGCCTTTTCGCATTCGAAACGCTTAGGGCCCTTTATAAAGGGCACTGTTGACACCGGTGTTCACTTTCTTCTGCGTGTTTTATTTTTCTGGCGAGATTTCTCTTCCTTCTGCCATTTTGTCCTCCTTCTTCTAGGTTTTTCTTTTTCCTTGTTCAGGTACGCTCTTCTCCTTTCCATTTCTCTTCTGTTATTCTAGAATGTCTTCTTTTTCTGGGGATTCGGGGCGTTCCGGCGGGGGTCGTATGCTTGCACCGGAGGTTCATCTCATCGGAGAGGGTTCCGATGGCGGTTCTCCTTCGCACCGCTCTGATTCTGTTGGAATTAGTGATGGTGCATCGGCGAAAAATGTTGCTGTCGCGGGTGTCGGGGTGGTTCGTCCATCTGTCGACCCTGCACAGGTACCTTTGGTCACTCCTGCAAGGGGGTGGTGGTTCTAGATGATTCCGAGGCTACTGAGGTTCGTCCTCTTGAGACTCGGCGTGGTCGACTTTCCTTTCCTCCCACTCACCCCTAGCCTATAGAGCCTAGGGGTAACAAAAAGGTTTATCCTCCTGTTACACTTCCGATTTTTCTTGGGTAGCTGGGGAGGTGGGTGCATATGCCTCTCGGTATCAAACCGAGGAGGCTTTGTCTACCCTTCTTGAAACTATTGATTTGTGTCATTTGGAAAGGCCGGGTATGGTCCATGCCGAGCCCTGTGGGCCTGATGACCGAGTTTTCATGTCTACTGTCCCGCACCAACCCCATTTTACTTTTGTGTATGAAGCTTTATTCTCAGTTCTCGACATCACAGTGTCGTTTGATCAGTTTGAGGCTGACGTTCTTCGGGCATTGGATGTAGAGCTGTCAAAACGGGCCAACCCGGCCCGTTGGGCCCGGCCCACCTCGACCCACCTGATAGGTGGGTCAACCCAACCCGGCCCACTTCTTGGTGGGTTGTCAAAATACTAGCCCGGCCCGGCCCACCACGGGTTGGTGGGTAAACGGGTTGGCCCACTTAAAAAAAAAAAAAATCATTTTTTAAATAAAAAAATCATTTTTTTTAAAAAAAAAATTAGCTTTTATTTTCTTTTGTCATGTAAAAATAGCAACCAGAAGTTGCCAAAATACACCGAAAATAACACATTTTCAAATTTATTAACATTTTTAAATTCAGATTCATATATTCATTAACATCATACATCTTCTAACAAATTTGGATCTATCAAACATTATATATTCACTAACATTTTCAAATTCAAATTAATATATCATCAACCTCAAGGAAACTAAGATAATGTAAAATTTTCTAAGTGATCTAATGAGGCTTGTGATGTATGTGAGGGAGGTTAGTTTTTTTTTTTTTTTTTTTTCTTTTTTTTTTTTTTTATAAATAGGTGGGCAACTCGCGGGTCAACCCGGCCCACCACGGGTTGACCCGTGGTGGGCCGGGTCAAAATTTGCAAATAATTGGAAGGCGCCGATTTTTTTCGACCCGGCCCGGCCCGAACCCGTGGTGGGCCGGGTTGGCCCGCGGGTCGCAGCCCACTTTGACAGCTCTAATTGGATGTCACTCCAACGCAGTTGCATCGGAATTCCTGGGCTTTGCTACAGGCTTTCCGGGTGCTCTGTAGTAAATTTTTTATTACTCCTACTACTCCTAAATTCTTGTATCATTACAAAGTTAAAGAGAGTCAGAAGGGTGGCTGGGTCTCCCTGACCGGGATTCCCGGTCGGTCAATCCTTAGTCCCTATACCTCCTCTTGGAAAAATTTCAAGAGTGGTTTCTTTCGTGTCCGACCGAGTTCGAAAGGGGAGGTCGAGTTTTTTGATAGCCGTGGGTAGCCGAGGTTCCCTCTTTATTGGACCCGTTCCCCAAACAAACGGTTGTCTTGGCAGGTCGTGGACATGTCTCCTGAGGATCAGGATGACATGGTTACACTGTGCAAGCTACTGCGTTCCCTATCTTGTAAGACGGTTGTGGGGATTCCTACTTCTCGGACTCCGAGAGAGAACTGGGACGGTGAGTATCTTCTTTTTATTCGGTCTTTCTTCTTTTACTTTATTTTTTACTGATGTTTGCTTCTTTTGCAGCTGTGATGGGGAAGTTTGACTATAAGACGGCCAAGAAGCAGAGGCTAGAGAAGTTGAAGAGCAAGGAGCCTGCCGCTAAGGCTATTCGAGTTGCTCCATCCATTCCTTCTCCTCCTCCTCCTCCTCCTCCTCCGAAGAGGGATCAACGAGAGGTTGTTCAGAGGGGATGGCCCTTCTAAGAAATCGAAGCCGAGTCTGCCTAGTGCTCAAGCTGCGGGTTCTGCTGTTGAGAGACATCCGGCTTTTCTTTCTATCAAAGATGGGCGGACTTCGCTTTGGGGGAAAGACTTCAACCCCGGGGCTCTCATCTGCGCCGACAATCTCAGTCAACCCGATCGGGATATGTTGAGGGATGCTGGGCTGCTGCTCTCTATGGAGGCTGTTTGTCGCTTCCAGGCTCGTTCATGGGCCATTACTCAGTATTGGGCCGAGGAGTTCGAGCGCGGCCACCGGGAGCTAGCCATGGTGAAAGAGGCTGCCGCTAAAGCCGAGCAGGCCCTGGTGGAGACTGCCCGGGCCAACGAGACTCTTCTTCAATCTGCTGAAAAGTCTCGAAGGTCCCAGGAAGGGGTGGAGGCTAAGTTAAGGGAAGCTGAGGGCCGTGAGGAAGATTTAAAGCTTTCCTTAGCTGCGTCCTAGAACTCAACCCGGGAGTTGCAGGCTGAGGTGGATAGGCTTATTCTCGAGCTTGCTTAGGCAAAGACTGAGGCTGCCAAGTCTGAGGCTAAGCTTAAAGCCGATCTAGGCGAGGCATTAGATGAAATTGTTACGACCCATGAGGCCGGGTTCAGCAAGGCACTTCGTCAAGTTCGTTATTTCTTCAAGGATGCCGACACTTCTCTTTTTGATTTTGATAAGGATATCAATAAAGAGGGACAGTTGGTGGAGGAGTCTGCTCTTGATGGTGAGGATGCTCCCGACTGTTCTACTCAGGAGGGGGGAGATGCTCCAGGCGGTCTTATTCAACCTGCTACTTAGTCTTAGATTTTTTATTTTCTTGCAAGGCTCGCACCCGGCCTACCGAATAGGGTGTTTAATGAATTTTCTTTTTTCTTGTAAGGCTCGTACCTGGCCTACCGAACAGGGTGTTTTAATGAATTTTCTTCGTTATTTGTTTGTGGTCCGTTTTTTGTATCCTTGCTTTTCGTATCCTTATAAAGGTCTACGCGGTTAAGTCTAAGTCGCTTTTCGTATTCTTATAAAGGTCTACGCGGTTAAGTCTAACTCGCTTTTTGTATCCTTGTAAAGGTCTATGCGGTTAGTTTATCGTATTGTAGTTTGGTCATTCTCCTTTCGGAATGCTGAGTATTGCTCTGGTATTTAATGTCGGTATCCGATTGGTCTACTCAGTCAAATATAAATAGATAATTTGAAGAAAGGAGTTTTATTAATAAGAGAAATTAGGTGTGCCTCATTAAAACCTCTTTGACAAAAAACCTCTTGGGAAAGAATGTCAAAGTAGGAAAAAGAGTACATCACCATTTACAATTTTTCTAAATGTGGTAAAACTTTAGGTGTGTCGCGTTCCAAGTTCGGGGGATGGTTTTGCCGGATGGGTGCTCCAATCGGTAGGCTTCATTTCCCAGTGACTCGATTACTCTGCAGGGGCCTTCCTAGTTGACTGCCAATTTACCCTCTCCTGTAGCTTTTCTAGCTTCCCCACACTTTCTCCAAACCAGATCTCTAACTTTGAAGTTTCTTGGTTTGACCTTGGTGTTATACCTCTTCTCGACTCTTCTTTTACAGGCTTCTATTCTAATTCGGACCTCGTTGAGGGTCTCTTCGATCATGTCGAGTGCATGCCTTAGTGATTGATCATTGTTTACCTAGACGAAATTTGTTCTTCGTTGGGAGGGTTCCCCGACTTCTACTGGTATCATGGCATCTGATCCATATGAGAGTCTGAAAGGGGTTTCCCCCGTTGTTGATTGCGGTGTGCAACGATATACCTAAAGGATTGCGGGAAGTTCTTTGGCCCAACTTCCTTTAGCGTCGCCTACTCGCTTCTTCAGTTCTCCGAGTATCACTTTATTTGCGGTTTCAGTTTGTCCGTTGGTCTGCGGATGTTCCACTGAGGTCACTCGGTGCCGAATCCCTAGGTTTTTGAAAAACTCTTCCAGGTTCTTTTCGGTGAACTGTCTACCATTGTCGGATATTACCGAGTGAGGGATGCCGAATCGGCATATGATATTTTTCCATATGAATTTTTGCACATTGTGGGCGGTGATGGTGGCCAAGGGTTCGGCTTCGATCCACTTCGTAAAGTAGTCAATTCCGACTAGGAGGAATTTGACTTGTCCTTTAGCAAGTGGAAAAGGGCCTAATATGTCTATTCCCCACATGGCGAAGGGCCATGGTGCTGTGATATCGTGCAACTCTTCTGCTGGTAGGTGGGATATGTTGCCATATTTTTGGCATTCTTTGCATTTCTTGACGTATTCGGCGCAGTCGCGGTGCATTGTTGGCCAGTAGTATCCGGCTCTTAGGATTCGGGCAGCCATGGCCTTTCCTCCTGAGTGCATTCCACATATTCCTTTATGCATTTCGTTTACCACGTACTCGGCTTGAATCTTCGTGACACATTTCAGCAGTGGTGCAGTGAAGCCTCTCCTATAAAGGTCTTCTCCCTCTATGACATAGTAACTGGCCCTTCTTCTGATTTCTCTAGCTTCTTCTCGATTTTCTGGGAGGGTTCCTTTTTCAGAAAGTTCCATATCTTGGTCATCCATTCTCTGTCGGTTAGGTTAGTACTAGAGACAATTTTGTCAATACTCGGAGCGGATATTGTTTCCTGTATGACAGTTTGGTGTTGGCCTTTCTTCTTTGTACTTGCCAACTTTGATAGCAGGTCGGCCCTTTCATTTTGTTCTCTCAAAATGTGGTTGAGTTCGAAGCTAATGAACTCGTTCTTGAACTGGGAGGCCAGGTGGTAATATCTTGTCATCTGGGGATCCTTTGTTTGATAGGATCCATTCATTTGCCCAATGACTAATTTTGAATCACTCCAGAATCTAAGGTGTTTCGCCCCCACTTCCTTAGTGAGTTTTAGTCCTGCTAGTAGGGCTTCATACTCGGCTTGGTTGTTGGATGCATCGAAGTCAAATCTGAGTGATTGTTCTAGGATAATCCCTTCAGGTCTTTCAATTATGACTCCTGCTCCGCTACCTTTTTCGTTCGAGGAACCATCCACGTAAAGAGTCCAACATGGGAAGGGTGCCTCCTCTACTAGTGCTAGCTCAGCAATAAAGTCGGCTAGGCATTGTGCTTTGATAGGTCCTCTCGGTTCATACTTGATGTCGAACTCGGATAATTCAACCGACCATGCTATCATTCTTCCGGCTAGTTCTGGTTTCCTTAGTATTTGTCTTATTGGGTGGTCTGTTCGTACCACTATTTGGTGGCTTTGAAAGTATGATCGTAGTAGTCGTGCTGAGGTGACCAGGGCTAGTGCTAGCTTTTCTATCATTTGATATCTGGTTTCTGCATCTTTCAACACTCGGCTTATGTAGTAGACTGGCTTTTGCGTCTGATTTTCTTCTTGAATGATGATCGAACTGATTGCGTCTCCTGAGACGGCTAGGTATAGTATTAAGTCCTTGCCGGGTTCAGGTCGCGTTAAAATTGGTGGTGATGAGAGTAGTGTTTTTATCTTTAGAAAGTTTACTTCATACTCTTCATTCCATCCGAAGACCTGTTGTTTCTTGAGCAGTTGAAAAAAGGTCTGGCTACTTCTGCTGCTTTCGGCAAGAAACGGGACAGGGATGCCAGTCTTCCAGTTAGCCGTTGTACTTCCTTTATGTTACTCGGACTTCTCATGCCTATGATAGTTGCACATTTCTCTGGATTGGCTTCTATGCCCTTGTGGGTGAGCATGAATCCTAAGAATTTTCCGCCATGCACTCCGAACACACATTTCTCAGGGTTTAGCCTCATATTATGTTTTCTGATCTCGCCAGAAATTTTGGCCAAGTCTCCTGAATGTGATTTTGGTTCTTTGCTTTTAACCACCATGTCGTCGACGTAGACTTCTAGGTTGCTGTCGAGTTGGTCTTCGAAAATCATGTCCATCAGACGCTGGTATGTTGCTCCTGCATTCTTCAGTCTGAATGGCATTACCGTGTAACAGTAATTGGCTGTGTCAGTTATGAACGCCGTCTTTTCCTCATCCGGTGGGTACATTGGTATCTGGTTGTACCTGGAGTATACATCCAAAAAACTCAGGATCGGATAGCCGGCTGCTCCATCTACTAACTTGTCTATGCTTGGCAACGGGTATGGGTCTTTTGGACATGCTTTGTTAAGGTCTGTGTAGTCAGTACACATCCTCCATTTTCCATTTGCCTTCTTTACCATCACCACATTTGCAAGCCATGTGGTGTATTGTACTTCCCTTATGAAGCCGGCGCTGAGTAGCTTTTCAGTTTCCTCTTTGACTGCTTTTCCTCTTTCGGCCCCGAGTTTTCTCTTCTTTTGGGAGATTGGCTTGGCCTCTGGATAGATGGCAAGCTTGTGGCAATGGAAGCTCGGGTCGATTCTGGGCATGTCGACGGCTGACCATGCAAATAAGTTGGCGTTGTCTAACAGGACTCTGGCAATTGCTTTTTCGGTCTCGTTTGCTAGCTGAGTCCCGAGTTTTGTGCATTGCCTTGGTTCTCTTCCTATTTGGAAGGATTTTACCTCTTCTGTAGGTTCTGCTCTCGGCTCAGCCTCCCTGGGGTTGAGATCAGCCTCCTCTATTGGTGTTGCGAGTGAGGCGCATGCTATGTGTTTTACTGTCAGTTCTGGGACTTTTTTGCCTCTGGCTATCTTTAGACTTTCTAAGTAGCACTCGCGGGCTACCTCCTGATCAGCTTTGACTGTCACTATCTTTCCTTCTGAATTTGGGAATTTCATTGCCAGATGTGGAGTTGAGATTATTGCCCCTAGTTTGTTGAGTGCCGGCCTGCCTATGAGAATGTTGTTTGAAGTGAGGGCGTTGACTAAGAGGTACCTGACCGTGATAGTCTTGGACCCCATCTCATCTCCAAAAGTAGTGAGGAGGTCAATGTAGCCTATGGTATCGACCTTTTCGCCTGCAAAACTGACTAACTGCTCGGTGTACGGTTGTATCATACTTTCGGGGATGTCTAGCTGTTGGAAAGTGGACCAGTACAGGATATCCATCGAGCTGCCTTGGTCGACTAAGACTTTGCACACCAACCAGTTTGCGACTTCAACTTTGACCACCACCGGGTCATCATGATTGGGTTCTATGCCTTCGAAATCTGCGTCTGTGAAAGTTATAGGGGACATTTTCCTGTGTATTCTAGAGCTTGTTGAAGCCAAGTAGATTGATCGGAGGCTGCGTAGGTGTCTCTTCCTTGCCGAGCTCGAGCTTCCTCCTCTAGCGAATCCTCCTGCTATTATGTTGATAACACCTCAGAGTCGAGCTTCGGGAGGTTTAGTCTGTTGCTCCTGGCAGGGCTCTTCCGTGCGTCTAGTTTTTCTATCGCGATCGTCTTCCCTGTCCCGGGTTCATTCTCACTCCGACTTTCTACTGTCATCTCGAACGAAGCGTCGTAATTTGCCCTGTTGGATAAGTTTTCCAATCTTATCCTTCAGGGTGGTGCACTCCTCTGTGGTGTGTCCGTGCACTCGATGGTATCTGCAAAACTTAGACCTATCTGCTTTCTCTGGGGAGCGGTTCCGAGTAGGCAGGCTTATCAGCTCGGCGCTGCAGGCTTCTTCCAGAACCCGCGCTCTGCTATCTGTTAGAGGGGTGTAATGGGTAAACCTTGCACGGGGCAGTCTGTCGCTTCTAGGTTTGTTACTCCGCTCTCGGCTTGTTCCTAGTTTCTCTCGTTCTTCCTATTTTTTATAGGATTCGCCCCTGACTCGTTCCCTGAACGTGGTCATTTCTTCCATCTGAATGTATCCTGCTGCTCTAGCTCTGAGCTCGTCCATGTCATGTGGTGGCTTCTTGCAGAGGCTGTCCGAGAAAGGTCCGGACTTTAGCGCCATAAGCATGGCGGTCAGTGCTACCTGTGGATTCAAGTCTCGGATCTTGACGGAGATCTCGGTGAATCTCTCCATGAAGTCCCTGAGAGACTTGTTGTCTTCTTGCCGGATGTTGGCCAGTGCTACTGCCGTCAGATGGTGGGGTCGATCCGTAGCGTATTGAGCGCCGAAACGAGCGACTAACGTGGCAAAAGAGTCGATCGAGTGGGGGGGAGTCGTGTGTACCAGTTCAACGTTGCCCCCTTCAAGGTTGTTGGGAACACCCGGCACATGATGGTGTCGTCATTTGTGTATAGGTTCACCTACGTGACGAATGTGTTGATGTGCTCATCAGGGTCGGTCAATCCGTCGTATCGGTCCATGGACAAGGGCTTCCACCCGGCCGGTAGTGGAGTCTCCATGATTCCATCTACAAATGGGTGTCGCCTTGTTGTCTTAGGTATTGCGCTTCGTCTTGGGGGCGCCCGCGATCCTGAGGCGGGTCTGGACTCTAGATGGGTTGTTGTTCAGCCTGCCTCGCTCCAGGTGGTATCTTCCTGCTCTGTTCGGTCAGGATGTCTATTGACGGTTGCGTGAGCCGCCGATAGTCCGTTGGTAGCGGCGTGGGCTGCCGAGAGGCCGTTGGTAGCGGCGTGGGCTGCCGAAAGTCCGTTCCGGTCCTCTTGCAGTTTTTGATACTGCTCTCGGAGGGAAGCGTTCTCCTTGTGGAGGTCTTCTATCTCCTTAGCGTTGTTCTGCTTCAGCATGTTGACTTCCCTTTGCAGGACTTGGATCAACGGGTGATTCTTATGGTTTCACCGTGTCTCATGGTGGGCGCCAAATGTTCTTACCAAAACTTGGTAAGAACAATAATAATTACTTTAAAAATTGTATTAACACGATGTTTGATTAATTGACAATATACAAAATTTCATTATTAAAAATTAACTCTTAATTTATTTTTTTCATAACCAAAACATTTTATTTGATTGTTGGGAGAGGACTGGTCATTGGTCAAAATGAATGATCTGCATGCCTATTATCCCGCACGTTGCATGCCGTTGTTTTGATGACATGAAGCGCCACATTTACCCCCTTTAGCCACCACTAATTAAGGTTATTTGTATATGTAGTTTTGCTTGACTTTCACATTGCATACATTCCGTGAATTGATATATTTATTCTTACTTTTATTTTTATATGACAGATATTCAATATAAAATATATTTATTACCTTGTTTAAGTAATGTTCTTGACTTGAGTATATATAAAGTTGCTTAATTATGATAGAGATGCTTGTCGATCGAAAACACTCTTGACATCCTAGGTAGTTGCAATATCCCTAACTATGCTTATCGAAGACTTTTAACAATTTATGGTGGAGGTCTCCATCCTCTATAAACATTTGCACCCGTAATTATTGGAGATAGAAAAAGATAAAGAAAAAAAACAGAGAGAGAGATGTGAGATGAGATAATTAAATAATATTATAGAGAAGAGATAAAAGAAAAAATAAATTATAAAAAATAATATAAAAAGTGTGTGTTAAAAATTAAAATGATAAGTTTTGACGCGTCTTAACCCAACAAAAACACACTATCCTTGAGCCTAATAACCCTTCCGTGGTTCCACTAGAGAAACTATCATTAATATCAATTGGACATTCATACAAAATCTCACGCTTCTCAAACTACTACAATGTCCTATATATGCCATGAAAGGACTAAAATGCATATATGATCTCGTGTAAAGGTAGCAACTAACATTCTCAGATAGATAATCTCTTATGGCAATACAAGAAATTTTGCTATTACAGTGAGTTTGTTATAGTGGGCTACAAGTTTGTCAGTAATACTGACAAATTATAGTGGGTTTGTCTGTGTGTAAATTACAGACGGTTTTTCTGCCGATAATAACAACGAAGTATAGTGACTCTAGCCGTCAATAAATTACAGTGGACTTTGCCGTCTTTATTTATCAATTACGAATTATCAATTAATTTTTTTGTTTGTCAAAGTTATTATTGACGATTTTTTCGTCAGTAATATGGTAGTAATTACAGTGAGCTTAGCCCACTGTAATGAAAATAAAAGTTACAGTGGGTTAAACCCACTGTAATTTATTTTTAAGTTATTAAAATTAACAAACCATCTATTTTTTAATTTTAGTGGGCTTAGTCCATTGTAATTAAAATAAAGGTTATAGTGAGTCAAATCCACTGTAATTGATTATAAAGATTACAATGGGCTTTACCCACTGTAATTAAGAATTAAAAATCCTAAAACCTAAAAGCATCACTCCCTCACTCAATTTGTTTTGTAATGCATATGGTGTTAAGAATGTTCATGATATGTGTTTAGGACTAATGTGATTCTTTAGTCATTAAATAACTAAGAACCATAGTTTTAAAATCCGACTCGGACCGGCCGGTCCGACTGGGAATCGGATCACTCATCGGTTTGGGTTCCTTTTCAGATCGATTAAGCAATTGACTCGATCAACCCATAAGAACCGGTCAAACCCGGACAAAATCCGATTTAACCGGTATAAAACCGGTCCCTGTTACGCACACCTTTTCATGCTTGGGAAACGTGTAGACTGTGTGGTGCAGCTGGCGAAAATAATTCGAAAAATTTTCCAAATTTTGGTCTTGGAGGGACTAGAATCTGTTCCCTTTGGAAACTAAAAGGAAAGTTACCACTAAACCAAAGCCACACTTTGTTATTTAAAGAAAATATTTAGTTTATATATGATAGAAAATACGAAATTTAAAAAAGAATAACAATAAACATAACAATAAAAAGATATTAATATATAACATATGTACATCCGTGTGTGTGTATATATGAGCTGTTACACTTCTTTTTCCCTTACGCATACCAAACTCACTAATTTCTTTTCTTTTTATTTTTTTAAATAGTTATGTTACTTTTTAAATTTATGCCATGATTTTGTTGGTATAATAAATTGAATTTATTAATGATTGGTATTTAAAATAAATAATATTATAATCGAAACTTAGCTTAATAAATAAATAATATATTTCAAATTATAAATTGACATTTTATTATTATTATTATTATTATTATTATTATTATTATTATTATTATTATGTTAAAATATTAACATATTATTTCTTTAGGGTATGAAATTTTAAATTTTTTTAATAGAGACCGGGTCATGCGGTTCAATTAGTGACTCACTGGTTCGATCACTGACCTAGTGATCCAGTGTCTTGACCGGGTCGATCACCGGTTCGATTTTTAAAACTATGCTAAGAACTAACTCTTTAATTTATTTTCTTGATGTTGAAGGTGCAACAAGTGGGTTTAGAGGTGTTTCATCCTAATGATTTACGAGTTGTGTGCACATGTGTGCCTTTTGGAGCTTATACCACTATATGGATGATCTGTTTTATCTCAAATTGTGGCTTGAATATGTGGGTGTTTTTTACACTGTTGTTTGCTAATGATGCTTACTTCAATTATTCATTACAATTTAAGAAGTTATATAGTTGTAGGCATATAATTGCTTTAATGTAGACACTATATATTCTTTTCTGGATGCAAATGGAAATGAAAAAACTTGTTCCAATTTCTACATTTCATATACTTTACACTTGGAATCTATGAACATGTTTAAAGTTGCTAATTAACCAAACATTTGAGCTTAGCATATCTCGGTAGTGACTCTAATCTATCCAGCTACTAATAATTTCATAAATAATTAAAAAAAATGTGTAGTGACTCTAATATATCCAACTACTAATAATTTCATTTTTTTTTAAAAAGGTAATTACAGTGGGCTAAACCCTTTATATTACAGTGGGTTTCTTACGGTAGATAAAATCCACTGTAATACAAACGACTTAGTCCACTGTAACTGTCTATACATTCTTCTGCGAATGTACTTTTATTCATAAATTATCAACTGCTTTTCCTTTGGTATTATCGAGGGTCAAATTATTGACAAAAGAACACACTGTATTACCCTCGAGTTACAGTGGGCTTGGTCCACTGTATTACCGAGGGCTTTTCGGGGCTGTCGATAAAAATTTACCGGCGAAGTTTTTACAGAGGGATCACTAGCCGTCGGTAAGCCGTCGATAATTTTGATTTATAGTAGGCTTTTTAGATTATAGTGGGTTTTTAACTCACTGTAATAGCGAGAATTCTTGTAGTGTGGTTAGACTCCTAAGCTGGAGTACACACATATCGGGAGCAAGAAGATTAATGAAGAATTCACTCTAGAAAGAATTAGGAGACCAGCAAGCCAACCTACTTAGCGTAGTCTTAATTAGTAGATCATAATAAGGTGTTCTCTTGTACATTATAAATTAATTTTAACAAGAAATCATGGAGAATTAATACTTTGGTTCTTTTTGTACATTTTCTAAGCCTTCGTGATTACATATCTTGCGTGATCATGTTCGGCTTTTATTTATTATATATAATACAGTATCTTTGCCTTTTTTTTTTTTTAAAAAAAGTTTGAAGTGTGTTCACCATTTTTTACTGATGACTAATATAATCTATTTCGAGGAACTTAATTGAGCATTTTTAGTGAAATCTTTTTCTTTTAATCATATTTTTTTTCATTCACAAAGTTCAAATTCGCGACCTTAGAAAATTCGAGCTTAGTTTCACTCGAATTGAACCAATGACTTTATTGATAAAAAAAGAACTAATATATGTCCCATATAAGTATATATATTGAAAAATCAGTAGAATGTATTAATTGTGTTAAATTGTCATTCACAAAAAAAAAACTGTTAAATTGTCATCTAATCATGGATTGACATATATGATAAAATTATTTATTTTTATAATAATAATTTGGCTTCATTATCATTTTGGTGTTCTAATTTATTTTTTAAGTTTAATTTGGTCCTCTTATTATTAAAATGTTCAACTAGGTTATGTAATTTTTAAAAATGATTCAACTAGGTCCCTTTACTTTTAAAAGATTCAATTAGGTCATTTATTTTTTAAAATGGATTCAATTCGGTTCCTTTTTTCTTTCACCTACTTCGAATTTTTTTAAAAAATAAGACCAAATTTGACTTTAAGTGGGACCAAATTGAACTCATTTTAAAAAATAAAAGACCTAATTGAGTCTTTTAAAAATAAAAGGACCTAATTGAACATTTCAATATTAACATGACCAAATTAAATCTAAAAGATAAATTAGAGGACCAAGATGATAATTGACCCTAATAATTTCAAAGTCATATTTAAAATGTTTTTTAATTGTGGAGTAAAAAAAATGTTTTTTACTTGATTCACAATATAAAAAATTTTAAATTGATAATTATCAAAATTAAAAATCAAAAGGTTTATATCATACACGATTGTCGTGTATCTCTGCTTTTGGTACATCTAGAACCTCCTATATTAATATACTTTATTTGCTGACCTAAAAAAAAAAAAAACACGATTGTCGGTCGTAGGAAGAATAGCAGTTTGATATAAACAACATCGAAGTAATTCACGAGCCTTACTAGCCAACGTTCTCTAGATCTTTCCTAACGGCAATATACATATTAACAGGTTATTTTAATTTTGTTATAGTTTGGTGATGATCTCATTGATTTTTTAGTTTAATTAAGTTTCATGAACGGTTAATGTAGAATTTTTTATACTATCATCCAATTATAAATTATTTTTATGAACCCATTTATTTTAATCAAAATTAACCCATTTAAATTATTAATTTTTAAAATGACTTATTTAATCATCAAATAAATTGACTGGGGTAATCCTGATTAATTAACAGTCTGCTGATTATCTTACAAAACATCTATCGATATGGTATTTAAAACATTCCAAGGAAAATGCCTTTTAATTATTCTACGGTAAACTTTAGAATTACTTTTATAAAATATAATTTCTATACATTGTCACTATATATAAAAGTTTTTCCACTGTTGATAAATTAAAAATCATGATAATTAAGTATGACTTTTTAAGTTTTTATTATAAAAATTAACAAACTTACGTGATAGTTTGTGATTAAATGCTCATATAACATCATTTTACATATACTATTTTCTCTTTATAAAATAAAAGCATTTGTTTATTATTTATAAAAGTAAAAACTTGCAAGTTAGACATGTATAAGTGTACATACATTTTTTTTATGTTAACTGCTTAGAGATTTCACGTTGACTAATGATATAATCAAAAGTCTAAGATAACACCAGAATCTATTTTAGCAATTGTTGTTAGATCTATCGGACAAGACTGTTATTAGACAATCCACAAATGTCCTATCTTGCAAACTTCATAATTGAGATGTTCAATCATCGAAAGTGTACTAGAGATTGCACATTGACTAATGATATAATCAAAATAGAATACATAAGTGAGTGACAACTTCACGAGCTAGTTTTTGAAGTTAAGTCCAAATTCAAATTATAAGACTACCCAAATTCACAATAAATAGGGCACTAGTTAAATAGGGACAGATGGAGTATATAAGTCTTGGTAAAAAAAAAATTTATTTAAGTCAATTATTTATAAAAGTTTTACCAATGTCTTTTATTACAAAAACTAGCCAGTTACCCGTGTATTTGCACGGGTTACACTCATCTTTACATATATTATAAAATGATTTATATATATATATATAAATAATTATTTATTTAAATATAAATAATAGAATATATATTTATATTTTATTTGGTGAGACAGAAGTAAAAATTGGAATAATATAGGAGAAATCTACTTATATTTGCAAACGTCAAACTTAATGTCCCTCTCCCGCGATTTCAAGAACTTTTTTGTTTTTATATTTAAAATATAAAAAATTAATGTGATACAGAATAAAATTATTTTTTAAAGTAAAATTATACATATTTAAAATATAAATAATATGATATAAAATTATCTTAGTTTTAAATTTGGATAATAATATTGCAAATTTATTTCAATAAGGCTTTATTGAGTAAACTATTTTTTACACATTTTTATTTTTCTAGATTAATTCAAAATATTTAAAATTAAAATACTATTGATATATAAAATTAAAAAATACAATATATATATGTTATGTGTGGGTATACAATAAATTATGTTTTGACTCAATAATCAACTATTAAAAAAATATAGCTTTAACTATTAAAAAAAAAACTTAAGGTTAATCCATTTCTTGACCAACTATAAGCATTCAATAATATCTTTAGATTTCGTACAATGACTTCACCACCATTACAAATCAAATTTCAACCACATCTAATACATTTACAAAAATTTGTACACAATATTTGACTCTAATTAAGTTCGCTTATTTGTTCTTAGTAATAGAGAATATGTTTGTATAAGACCGAGTCTTATGATTGAAAGAGATCTTGCTAATGTTAATGGATACTAACAAATTATTATTTTATTCTCTAATAGATAATTTATATTTCATTAGTAAGTACTTGTGTAAGATGAGTTGTTATAGATTTTTAGTATTATCCTTTAACCCGTGAGAAGAAAACCTACTAAGTTAAAAAAAATTTGTCTAAATATTTCAATTAGTTTTTCATGAAGGATTTATAACGATATTATATGTCGTAAGTATGTTAAAAATAATATAGTAAAAAATAAAATTAAATAGTGATGATAGAGAGTAACTCTTTTAGATAAATAGATAATTAATTTGAATAAGTAATTATATAAATTTATCATACATTTAATATAAATAATAACATTTTTATGTAATATTGAGCATATTATTATATTAAATATTTCAAGAATACAAAATTTTATAGATAAAAGATATAAAATAGTAATATAATAAAAATATAAATAATATAATAATATAAATATATAAAAAGTATAAAACATATAATCTTCACATATAAAATTATAAAACATAGAATCTAAATATTATTTTGTAGTAAATATATTAACTAATTAATATAAATTTTATTATTCATTTAATACAAATAATAACATATTTTTATGTAATATTGAACATATTATTATATGAGTTTAATGGTGATGCATTGACAGTATAAAACTGTTTTAACAACAAACTTACCATACATGATGAGTTGTGATTGGATGATAATGTAAAACTTTTTACATTGTCAGTGCATAGTCTTTTTTCTCTTATTATATTAAATATTTTAAGAATATAAAATTTTATGAATAAAAGATATAAAACAGTAATGTAATAAAAATATAAATAATATAAATATATAAAAAGTATAAAACAATACATGTTAAAAAATAATGACAATAGGAAGGATCAAATTTCCTTAAATAATAGAAAAGAAAAAAGAAACAAAAAAAGAAAATGAAAAAATTACAAAAAAGTAAGAAAGAGAAAAAAGTTAGAAAGAAAGAGAAGTTTTGGAGAAATTTTTTTTTATGAGAGAGTGACATGTGACATGTAACAAGTGAGAGTTCTCTTTTTCTATTAGGTAAATAGACGTGTGAACACTTATGCCAATGTCCGTCTCTTAGTTCAAGTAATAAAGACTTTGATTCCTTTTCATTATGATTTCGGTTTGAATTCTATGTAGAGAGATAGGCGCTCCAGAAAGCTTTAGTGCTTTACCCTCTTACGTAAATGTATTCAATTGGACTAGAACTAATTAAAATTCAAAGATACTTTCAAATACCATAGTTAAAAAAAAAAAAAAAAAGTACACTTTCCAAATGAAATGCAGTGTGAATATGTATGTGTCCCATTTGGAACTCGTTTTTTGTTTACTAAATATGCATTTGTACTAACAACTCAATATGCATTTGGAACATGTTTTTCCAAAATCTCGCTTCCAGCATAAGTCAACAACTCAACATGAATATATGCATAAAATAATTTAGGCTTAAATGCAATTTTAGTCATTCTATTTTGTATAATTTGTAATTTTGATCCCTCTGTTTTAAAATTGAGACATTTAGTCTCTTATTTTGTATAATTAGTAATTTTAGTCCATTTATTTTAAAATTGAGACATTTAGACCTCTAATTTTGTAAAATCCGTAATTTTAGTCATTCTGTCAAATTGGAAGCATTAATCGCTAAGAGGATAACGTTGATCCTAACTCAAATATAGTAACGTGGCACAAGATTATTTGTTTATTTTTTTTAATTATTTTAAATACTAAGTAGATAAATTGATGAAAAATATATTTTAAAAAAAGATAAAATCATTTATTTTAATGGCTGGAATAGTCATGAGTCATAATCTGAAAATCATGAGTCTTAATAATTTATTTTAAATTATTCTCACGTCATTGAAGCACATGTCACGTCATAGTTAACGTTAATCTTATAACGGTTAACGATTATAATTTGATAGAAGGACTAAAATCACGGATTTTACAAAATTGAGAGACTAAATGTCTCAATTTTAAAACATAGGGACTAAAATTGCGGATTGTGCAAAATAGGGGGACTAAATATCTCAATTTTAAAATAGGGGAATAAAATTAAGATTATGCAAAATAAGAGGACTAAAATTACATTTAAGCCAATAATTTAACATGGTCGGCAAATTAATGAGAGTGAGCATGCATGTGTGCAAAAAACATCATATATAGTACTGTCCTAAGCTGTCTATATATACATATTTAGTCCATGCATGAGCTCCTTAGAACTTTGTAGTAACAACAACAAACCTATCTCCAAATTCAAACACTTTACACCCTTCAGCATTAAGAAGATATGGATTATAATTATTATGTTACTACTACTACTACTGCTGCTACTACTGAATCTGACATGACGCTTTCGGACCTTGTTCAACATTACATGCATCATGATGAAGCCATTGATGGTTTGAAGAATGATGTGGAGAGTGCTAAGGCGCACGAGGAAGTTCCGAAATGGACGAGGTACAAAGGAGTGAGGCGTAGGGCACATGGAAAGTTTGCTGCAGAGATAAAGGACCCAAACAAAAGTGGTAGGATTTGGCTTGGGACTTATGACACTGAAGAGGAAGCTGCTCTGGCTTATGACAATGCTGCTTTCAAGATCAGAGGGTCCAAAGCCAAGCTCAATTTTCCTCACCTCATTCCACCAAGGCTGCCATTGGACGCGTCAAGTAGTAGCCACATGAGTGACCCTCCTTCTTCATCATCTTCCACATTTGAGGATCCTTCAGAAGGATCAAAGAAAAGGAAGGGACTAGCTGGTTTGCTAAATAAATTAGCCCATGAAAGAAATAGAGTTTGAAGGTGTATGTTTTATTTTGATCTAAAAATAAATAAAAGAAGAAAGAAACCAATGTCATTTTATTATATATGTAGTTTGGTATTGGATTATAACCTTTGTATTTGGCAAAGTTATATTAATTGCTACATTGATAATTGATAATATGACACATTCATTGTGATGTAACAAATTAATATATATCATTAGTATATAGAAAATTAAGTCTCCTGCAGCATTGAAGCTAAGTGGAAACGCTGGAATTGAAGCATATTACTTCCTTTAATTAATATTAAGCTAAAAAACATTGCCATATTTCCTTGTAAAAGTGAACTATTGAGTTGTTTTAAGCTTTCTCCCAAACTAGTAGTGTCAACTTTTGTCTTTAAAATGTAACTTCTTTCTCAACACCAATAATTCCATTCCGAGATCCCATTTTAGTTTCCATTTTTTCCTTTCGAGAGAAGAGTTGACGTTCGTCAAAATCGCTATCAAAGTCTGCAATCAACAAGCGTGAGGTACACCTAGAGCGTGAACGCAGCGACGAGGTTCCCTTCGGTTATTAATCTCATAGCACTTTACCATAGAGTCACTCTACTTATTAATGTGTGGATACACTTTACTAGTATTCATATGTGTTTGTTGTCAATATACAAATTATATCAAGTGTTTCAATACATATTCTAACAGAGGGTTGCAAATTTTACATTAATAGATAATGGTAACTAGTTTTTGTTGTTCACTGTAATACAATACACAATAGAAACAAGTTTCCATGGTGTATTGTAAAGTTACACCTCTCAATCCCCACTTGTCTTCTTGAGATGAGATAAATGTAAATACATTTGTAAGTGTTCTTTAAGTTCAGAGACTTTTCCTGCCTTAGAATGAGGCACTATCTCTTCCCCCTAAATTTTTAATAGCAAAAAAAGAAAAAAAAAAAAAAGTTACACCTCCCAACCTTAATTTATTACAGAACGGAAATTGTATATTATAAAGTGACACCTCCTTACATCAACTTACTACACAACAAAAATTTGTTTTCATTGAGTATATATGGATCAAATACACAATAAAAACATTTCGTTAGATAATTTAATCTAGATATACACAACAGAAACAAGATTCTGTTTTATATTTCATCCACATATATAACAAAAAATTGTTTTCATCGAAGGGATTTTTGTCAAAAAATATATATAAAAGAAACTGGGGTTAGAAGACCAAACACGAGGGTTGCAAAAATCATGGGCTTGCAGGTGTAGTTTGGTGCATGGTTTGATCATTGGGCTGAATTTACTTCATTGGGGGTTGTATTATTTGGGCCGAGTGTTTTGGGCTATTCAGACTAAGTTCAGGATATCATAAAAAAAAAAGGTTAAGGGTGTGTTTGTTTCCCTGTTCGGCACCCCTCAAACGGCCATTCAAGTAAAAGTAAAAATTTGTTACTTCTCAGAAAATATTACTTTGGAATGTGTGTCAGCCCATCTAAATGATAAACCAAACACACACTAAGACGAAGCTTACGTTTCCGTTAAGTGGGGGTTAATGGGATGAGTTTTATTCGAAATTTCGAATTAGGTTGTGGAAATTAGACTTTTCTTTTTATATATGTATGAATCAAAGACATGTATATTTACCCCTCATGCACCTGCTCAACCAAGTGAGTTAAATTCCCTTGTTAGTTGTGGAAATCAGATAATATAGTTATTTTCTTTCCTTTAAAAATAAAAAATATTTTGAGTTTTTCATGTTATAACAAAAAAAAAATAACACTTTTAGTTTAATTCTTTATCAAATTATTTGACTAATGTAATTTATTTTATTTATTTACTTTTCCTTACCCGTTACCATGTGTGTCTGTTTTAATTGTATTATTGATGTTGAGTTTTTACTTTTTATCATCGATCTCTCACAAATTAAAAAGAAAGTAAAACGAAATGAAAATTAATTTTTTTTCTTCTAAAATATAAAGGACCGTTAGTTGAATTGTGAGTCTGTGACAACTTATTCATATTATGGAATTGTCAAAATTAAATCTCATCATATTTTAAATTATATCTAATGATATATGTGGTTATAACATGTCTTATACCAAATTTTTAGTTGATTGAGATAATACTCTTGAAAATACATAATGATTATTATATCGTATGTATTCAAATAAAACTCAGTATAACTCTCGCCTAACTTATATGAATAAAATTTGACGGAGTTCTTTCCCCTTTTTAATTTTTTCTTGGGTTGTTGAGAGGTTGATGATCATCTTTGTTATATACATAATCATGTATTTAAAAATAAAAAATGTAGAATTTTGTTGAGTGTTTTTAACTATATCAGACAAACTTTAGGTAGTTCTACGAAAGCGATTGCCATGTGGGTTGGCCGAAGTCTATCTGGTCACTTGCTAGAAGTTGTTATTCCCTTAACTTTTTATAATTCATTTATCAATATGATTACGTTTTTTTTTTTGTCACATATATAATTTTTTTTAAATGTAGCATATACACATATTTTTAATGTATATTCAGTTATGTGCGTGACGTATTGCGCCTGATAATAGCAACGTTTCATCACTCAAACCCCATGCCTGTTTAATATTTTAATTAACTTCTTTTATATACAATATTTAACAACTTAATCCTGCCATAAAATTTTCATTATATATGAGAGAGAATCTTGCTAAGTGGAATACAGGCTACAGCCTTTTTAACTTTAATATTTAAAAAAGTTGACATATTTGATCTTTCTTTAATAAATAAACCAACAGATACATGATAAGGGACACAAAAATAAAATATTTTTATTAAGTAGTATTTATTGCATTAAAAAGACAAAAGTCATATAATGCATACTTTTATTAGTAATTAAAATCATTTAATAGAAGACTAACACCAGGCCTAGCTTCTGTCTTTTGTTGGCTTTTATTGCTTTCTGACTGATAAAAAAAAATACATATTAGAAAAATCATATCATGAAATATTTGATTTAATGAAAAGTGTCAAATAAATATTAGTAGATTTTGTCAAAAAAAAATATAGATTAGTAGATTATTAAAATTAATTATTCACCAAAAAAAAGATTATTAAAATTCATTCAATTTTGTTGTATGTATCTATTTTTGTAATAATTTATTGTCATTGATACTTTTACTCATACATTTAATGATATTCTTGATTATATATTTATCATCATATTTTTTTTACAATAATAACTAATAATAATATTAATTACTATTTTTGATATATAAATAGTTATATACACTAGTTATATGCATTTAATGACGTTATATAATAATTACTTCTCAATTTTTCTAATATAATATACAGATAGATAGGATAAAATACAATTGAAGATAATCTATATCTATATTAATTAACAATAAGGCTATGGCTCTTTCAAAAAGAAAAAAGAAAAAAAAAACAATGAGGCTATGGTGAGAGACTACTCTAGCGATGTATTCAAGGACATGCTTTGAGGGAATTAGTTTGCTCCAAGGATAAAGGAATAAATGATAAGGGTAACAGGCTTAAATTATACCAAATTTATCTTATGATATAAATTAAACTAGTAGGGAAAAAAAAAAAAGTATGTCCAAAAGAAACCCCCTTTTTTCCTTACCATTTTATCATTGTCGTTGGTTCTCCTAACATTCTAACCTATAAATTCTTAGGCCTCTAGCCAATCATGACCACCACACACACCTGATAGAAAACTCTATAGATAAGAATGGCCACTAGGCACTAATAATAGTGAAGAGTCAAATTAAGTATTGACATTAAATAAAGATATCGGGACCTAAAAGATTCTTAAATAAAGAAAAAAAAATTTAATACAATATTCGATCCATATGTTAGGAATATCATGAAGGGAAAAAGGTAATTTTTTTAAATACTATTTAACTAATATGTTCTAGAATTGTCATATTTTAAAATCAAATAAAATATGAGAAAATAGAATATGCATTGACAGTGTAAAATAATTTTACACCATCACTCAATCATAATCCATAATGTATGATAAGTTTGTTGACTTTTATGATAATTATTGTAAAAATCATATTAACGATAATTTATAATTAGATGATAATGTAAAACTGTTTTACATTATTAGTACATTACCATTAAACTTATAAAATATATCCATTCTTTTGCTTTGGCAAGAAGTGGAGGCTAAGCTCACCAGAAGAGAAAAGTAAGCAATAGAATCAGTCAATCAGGTAAAGGACATTGGAAGTAGCTAGAGAAATAATTAGCATAGACATGATCCACTAAACTCATGCATTAGGTTTATTTGCCTTTAAAAAATGCATTAGGTTTATTTTATGCAAATATTTACCACGAATTAATGTGACTATAATCATGAGATTCAACACTGGTTTTTACTTAAAAAATACACTGTTTATTTTTTTGTACAGTGACAGTAATAAAATTTGAATCTAGAATCAACTATCCAACTTTCTACTACTTATCCAACCCTAGTAAATTAGAGATTCAATAGTACTGGTGTATGTATAACATTTGAGTGAAATCTACTTTTTTAATTAAAAAGTGAAATAAATTAGCAGGCTGAAGGGCTCTAACTAAGACAAAATAAAACAATAAATGGTTCTAGCTGAGGGTTTATGTATATTATTGACATGAACCAATTTGGTGTATAAAATTAATTATATCAAGTCTTTAAAATAAAAGCTAAAGCATACAACAAAAAAAACAAAGTTAAAGATAAATTTTCAAATATTTATGTACCCCGGGAATATGCTAACTTATAAATAGTTAAATACAAGGTGGGTGCCTGGTTAGTTAGACGAGGTGTGACTCACTGAATAAAAATAAAATAAAATAAAAAGATGAGGTGTGACTCATAATACAATCTAAATAATTCAATATTTGGTGCCATATATAAACTTATTGTTAAAAGTTTATAATAATAATTATACCAATATATAGAGTTTGCTATTAGTAATATTTTAAGTGAACAAACAGGTGACGACAAATATTGACACTTCAAAATTCAAAGTTCAATAAGCACGATGCCAAAATCCATGGAACTTTCAAAGAAACAACCATTACAAGAAAATTATAAACAAAGACCTGCACGTTGTGCCACAGTAGTTATCAGAAAAATACAATTATTTAAACAAATTCGATGCTATAAATGATACACTGCACCATATGGTTCAAGGCACACACATTGGTGCTTCCACCAAACACAGCGCGCAAAGTTAGCTGAAAATTAAAACATGGCTTCAGCCACCGTAGATTCCGATTTTGCATTCTTGGAATCTGTTCAACAATACCTACTTGGACATGATTCCATCAATCTCATGCCTCAATCCCACCAGGTTGCATCTCATGATCCATTTTCAAACCCCAAATCTGATGGTGATTCGGAGAACACTGTTTTCCGCAGTGAGGATGCAACAGCTGTGGAGGCGCGTGATGTTAACGCGCCACCAACATGGAAGCATTACAGAGGGGTAAGACGTAGGCCGTGGGGGAAGTTCGCGGCTGAGATTAGGGATCCAAAGAAGAATGGAGCTAGGGTTTGGCTTGGGACTTATGATACTGAAGAGAAAGCAGCTTTGGCATATGACAAAGCCGCTTTCAAAATGCGTGGCCAAAAGGCCAAGCTGAATTTTCCTCACCTTATCGACTCCGACAATTCAGATGTATTGTCGGAGCCAGTTATGGTGACAACTTCCAAGCGAAGTTTGTCAAAAATTTCTCTGCCATTGTCACCGTCGTCGTCATGTTCAGATGATAGCTCAGAGTCACAAGGGACAAAGAGGAGGAAGAGCCTGGCTGATCTACTGAATAAATTAGCCAAGAATAGAAGCCAAGTCAAGGTGGAAAGTTGAAGTGGCTAGAGGAATGTGCATGTTGTACAATTTGATCAATCGTTAATGAGATTCCAACGATTGTAATCTAATCTGGTGTTCATAGTATGTAATTTTGTTCACCATTGTGCACTGTCAAGTTTGATGAAATTATTTGCATACCATTGATGAAGTTCAAGTTGTGACGTTTCACAATATAGATGAGAATTAATCCTGAAATATCAATAAAACCAAGAAAAGGTTGATTCACGTTCAACTTTTAACTTGCACTATGGATTGATTATTAGTTGTAAAATAGTAAAAATCTATACTATAAATATGTATGGAAAAGTTTAATTTATTGGTCAATTATTACAACCTCATCCAATTATGCAATACTTAATTTTTTTTGTTAGCTCCACCCTCCGGTGGTTACAAAGTTATCGTCAGCAAATGATGAAACATACCCGACAGAGGAGAATGAGTGTACAAAAAGTAGAGGAGGAAGGTTTGGTAACTTATGGTATGTATTGTTTGGTGTTTAAAGGCTTAATTTGAGTTTGAGTTGGAGTTAAAGAGAAGCAGGGGAAGAGGAAAGGTGGTAAAAATGGACAATTAAAGAGGGAAAAAGGAAGTGATGGGAGAGAAAAATGAAGGGAGTCGTAAGAATGAAATTAAAGGAATGCCTTAATTTGATTTTCCCTTTTTTGATCAAGTTGGTTTGATTCAATTAGTATGTAAAATTTTCTAAATTTAAACCTATATTAATGTGTTTTGATTGGCTTAATATGTACTTTTCTTCTTAAACCTAAACCATTTTAATTGGAGCCCACTCCTAATCTCCGGCTCCACAACCAACCCTACCTTTGCATCGCCTCCAGCTAAAGAGGGGAACCCTTGTCCTTCCCTTACTACCTACTTTCATTTCTTTAATCATTACTTTTTATCAAAATAGTACTGTTTCCTTAATTATAATTGTTTTACATATACCTGACTTTGAAGTTATATATATATATATATATATATATATATATATATGTTTTAATTTCTTTATATGCATGCAAGGTTTAGTTCATGTTGTGTGAGTAGGTGTAGGATTTGTTAATAATATACTACTCTGGAAGAATAAGATCGAAGTTATAATATTAAGTGTGTTAATATTTTTCAAAGTGTATAATAACTTATTAAAATACTCTTTCAACAATTAAGTAAGAGCATATATATATAGGCCCCTTCTAATATACTCATATCGTACTTGTTAATTTTTAAGCAGAGGGTATTCTAGCATGCTACAATTTAAATTTGTTAAAACACTTTAAAATGTTTTGCTTACTGATGTATCTTTCCAAAAAATTAAACAAGTGGAAGTATTTTTTTTTTATCAGCCAAATAAATTTCATTAAAAACAGGTACAGGGGTACCTGTACCTTCCCTTTACAAAAAAGAGCCAATACTACAATTGTCCAGATATACCCAACTATGCATATACTATATATGCAGTTTTGCCATTTACAAAAGAATCTTAATCCTACTATGTAATTGTAAACCTTATAGCAGAAAGCTGTATACTAGCGATGGTAAATAATCTGCATGCTAATACCCCTTCCCTAATCCCAAGCATCATGAACCGAGCCGTCATACAAATTCCCCAATTGCAGCATATTTCCTCCAATATTCAGAATATAACAAATAAGATCGTTGTTGAAGCATTTGCATTCCAGAGGATATAAAATGTAAAAGCTTCCAACATAACACCTTTTGGAAATCTGAACGCATGTATATATAGCTTATCATCCATCATGCATCCCAACCTTTCTGTAAAAAATACTAAACGTTTTTAATACAAAATCCTAGGTTTGTGTACCATTCATAAAAGGAAAATGTGTTAAGAAAAACAGAACATGCATAAGAATAGAAAACTTATAAACGTATAAAGAAGAGAGGAGCTAGCAGAGGAGCAAATCTGTTATGATATATTTCAGATTTTGCATATAGCTGAACTGTTACAGCAAGTGATTTAAATACAAAGCCAACAAGTTTCTGATTGGGTGAAACAAACAGCAAAATAAAGGCTAATTAAAAATAGGCATCATTAGCGCACAACTAGCTATTAATTAAAAGCATGCTTAAAAAGTAAACAGACATGTTGCAGAGGTATTAAATAAAATAGTTGGGAAAATCTCATATTCTAACACTCCTCCTTGAGATTTTTCTTCATTAATACTCCAAGCTTTTATCTCAATTCTTCAAACTTGCCTTTGGAGAGGGCCTTTGTCATGATATCTGCAATTTGATTTTCTGAATTGCAGTGTTCCAAACTAATTTATTTTGATTTTTCAATTTCTCTAATAGCATGATACTTCACTTTAATGTGTTTAGTCCTTCCATGCTGAACAGGATTCTTTGCTATAGCAATAACTGACTTGTTGTCCACCCAAATGAAATAGTTGCATCTTGAATTTGCCCAACATCTAATAGAACTTTTCTTAACCAAATGGCTTGATTTGCTGTTGCTGCAGCTGAAATATACTCAGCTTCAGCTGAGGATTGGGCCACCACATCTTGTTTCTTCGAATTCCATGAGAAAATACCACTGCCAAAGGAGAAAACATAGCTTGAAGTACTTTTTGCATCATCTAAACTTCCAGCCCAGTCACTATCTGCATAGCCTTGAAGATCTCCACTTTCATTCTTCAGGAACCAAAGACCATAGTCAATTGTACCTCTTATGTATCTCAAAACTCTCTTTGCTACACCATGATGAACTTGACTTGGAGAACACATAAACCTGGACAATAAACTAGCAGCAAACATTAAATCTGGTCTGGTGGCTGAAAGATACAACAAGCTCCCAATTAAACTTCTATAAACAGAAGCATCTGCTCTAACATCATCGTCATTCTTTGATAGCTTTTCATTAACAACAAGTGGAGTGGCTATGGGCTTGCATTTCTCCATGTGAAATTTTCTCAAAACCTCCAAAGCACACTTCTTTTGTGAAATGAAGATTTCAGCATTTGTTTGGAAAAACTCCATTCTAAGAAAAAAATTCATTTCACCCAAATCTGTCATTTCAAATTCTTTCTCCATATCCTTCTTGAATTGACTTAGGGAATTTGGTTCGCTCCCTACCACCAATAAATCATCGACATATAAGGAAATGATGAGTTGCACTTCATTTTTTGACCACTTCACATACAAAGTGGCTTCATTATCACTCCTTTTAATGCCATTTTGCAGAAGATAACCATCAATTCTGCTGTACCAGGCCCTTGGTGCTTGTTTCAGGCCATATAAAGCTTTGTGAAGCTTGTAAACTTTATTTTCTAGAACTTGAAAACCTTCAGGTTGTTCAACATAGATGTCTTCCACAAGCAAACCATTTAAGAAAGCTGACTTCACATCAAAATGATATATTTTACAGCCCAACTTGGCTGCCAAGGCTGCAAGCAATCTAATTGTATCATGTCTTGCTACTGGAGCAAATGTATCAGAAAAATCAACACCATGCTGTTAAAAATAGCCTTTTACCACCAATATAGCTTTAAGTTTGTTCACAGAACCATCAGAATTGAGTTTAGTTCTGTAAACCCACTTAACACCAATTACCTTTTGATTTTTTGGTCTGTCCACCAGCTGCCAAGTGTTGTTTTTCTCTATCATATTGATCTCCTCCTACATGGCAGCTATCCAACCTTCTGTTTCAGCAACTTCGTCATAGTTTGTAGGCTCTAATGCAGCCACATTGCATCTAGCATAAACATCCTCCAAGCTTCTGCTACCTTTGACTGGAAACTCAGTGTCACTATAATTTTCTCCTTCATCTTCAGAATCTTGCTCTTGCAAATTTTCATCTCCAGGCAGTCCATTACTTGGGCCTTCAGCTTGACTTTTCTCCTAATTCCACTTTGACAGCTCATCAAATTTCACATCTTTGCTGACAATAATTTTTTTGGTTTCCAAATTGTATATTCGGTATCCTTTGGAGTTGCTACTGTACCCCAAGAAGATACCAACTTCAGATTTATGATCAAGCTTGCCCCTTTTCACTTGTGGAACAAGAGCATAACACATATAACCAAAAACTTTTTAGATTCTACATTGAAGGCTTCCTTCCATACCATGCTTCAAAAGGTGTTTTTCCTTTCAAAGTTTTGGTGGGCTGCATATTCAACAAATGTACTGAGGTATTAATAGCCTCAGCCCAAAAATTTTTAGGAAGGCCTTTTTCAAACAACAAACATCTTGCCATCTCCATAGTTGTTCTGTTCTTCCTTTCACTCACTCCATTTTGTTGAGAAGTGTAAGGAACAGTCAATTGATATTGAATTCCAGCTTGCTCACAAAATTTTTCAAACTCCCTTGTTGTATACTCAGTTCCATTATCAGATTTGAGAACTTTAATTTGATAGCCAGCCTCATTTTCAACCATGGACTTAAATATAAAAAATACAGCAAATACCTCTGACTTTTGCTTCAGAAAAAATACCCAGCACATCCTTGTAAAATCATCTATAAATAACAGAAAATACTTACTACCATTTAAAGATGATATGCTCATGGGTCCACACACATCAGTGTGTATAAGTTGCAATTTTTCTATTGCTCTCTAGCGTGCTGTAGTTGGAAAAGGCAATCTACTTTGCTTTCCTTATTAGCATACATCACATACATCAATATTATCTTCAATGGCAGGAAAATTTTTAACTAAGTCATTTGAACTCATTTGCTTAATAGTGGAGTAGCTAAAATGACCAAGTCTTTTATGCCACAAAGAGGAATCATCTACTTTACTTGGGAAAGCATGCATATTTGTCTTCTTCCACTTTATTAGAAAGCTTTTATCTCTCATTTTAATGGACATAAGTTCACACCCGGAAGGGTAAAAAATAGTGCATCTCATATCTTCAAAGCATAAAGAATAATTTCTTTCTAGCATTTGTCCCACACTCAACAGGCTTTGATTTAACTCAGGCACAAATAAAACATTTGAAATATATTTGATACCTAAAGAAGTTTCAATAGCAACTACTTCTTTGCCCTTGACATCAACACATTCTTCATTGCCAATGGTGACTTTGGAGAAGTAGGACCGATCAAGTTCCTTAAAAATGCTAGCATTATGGGTCATATGGTTTGTGCACCCGTTGTCTATTAGCCAAGCTTCTCTGCTATTGCTGGCTGAATAACACGTAGCAATAAAAAGCTGCTCCTCAACCTATTGGTGATGCTCAACAACTTGAGTATGCTGTCCCAACTGGTTTGCTTTTATTTTTGCAAACCTTCTCCACATGACCAAGTTGATTACAAGCCTTGCATTTAATGGTTGGCCTGAACCAACAAAAGTTTTCAGTATGGTTGCTTTTTTTTACGGTGGGAACAAGGCGGGAACTTATTTTTCCAGCCTCCTACTTTCTTGTTGCTTTCTTCCTCCTTCTTTTCTTTTCCTTTTTTTCCACCAAATGGTTTATTCCCAGAACTGCTCCAGCCTTGGACTTTGCCTTTGGAGTGTGCCACAAGAGCACCTTCCATACTTTCTTCCATTCTCAGAGATCTCCTGTGTTCAATGGCTTGCAAAGCATTCACAAGCTCTGCAATAGATATTTGAGAAAAATCCTTATTTTCTTCTAGAGAGGAGATTTTTGACTCAAACCTTTCTGGAAGACACACTAGGATTTTCTCCACTACACGTTGATCACTTAGCTCCTCTCCAAGTAATATGATTTGTGTAACCACCTTCAAAAGTCTGTCAGTGAAATCTTTGACAGATTCACTTTCTTTCATTTTCACCGCTTCAAACTCTCTCCTCAAGTTCAGCCCCTGCATTCTTTTTGTTTTTTTCACTCCCTTAGAACTCCTCCTTCAACTGATCCCACGCTTCTTTTGCAGTCTTAAGAGTCAGAATCTTGATAAATACATCATCATGTAGTGCTGCCTGTATAATGGCAAGTGTTTTGCTGTCATTTGCCACTTCGTCATTGTGACTCCTTATTTGAGCCACTGTTGGATTTTCCAGTAACGGAGTTGGGTTACTTTCATTTTCCACTATATCCCATAAACTCTAAGCTCTAAAATAAGTTCTCATTTTCGCAGCCCACAAATAAAAGTTTTCACCAGCAAATATAGGAGGTGGAGGTAAAAAACTACTGTTAGAAGCCATTTTTGTGTTTGAAGGTTTTTTTTGTATGGGGTTTTCTCTCACTCTGATTTGGGTTTTTCTCTCCTTCACTAACTTTGGTTTTCTCTCCCTCACAGACCCTTAAAGATCAATTAAGCTCTAGATACCATGTTAAGAAAAACAGAACAAGCATATGAATAGAAAACTTATAAATGTATAAAGAAGAGAGGAGCAGAGGAGCAAATATGTTCTGATATTTCAGATTTTGCATATAGCTGAACTGTTACAGCAAGTGATTTAAATACAAAGCCAACAAGTTTCTGATTGGGTGAAACAAACAGCAAAATAAAGGCTAATTAAAAATAGGCATCATTAGCCCACAACTAGCTATTAATTAAAAGCATGCTTAAAAAGTAAACAAACATGTTGCAAAGGTATTAAATAAAACAGTTGGGAAAATCTCATATTCTAACAAAATGATAAGAAGTTTCTCAACTTTGCATATTACCAAGGTCTTGCATATTACTTTCATTTTCCACTATATCCCATAAACTCTAAGCTCTAAAATAAGTTCTCATTTTCGCAACCCACAAATGAAAGTTTTCACCAACAAATATAGGAGGTGGAGGTAAAAAACTACTGTTAGAAGCCATTTTTGTGTTTGAAGGTTTTTTTTGTATGGGGTTTTCTCTCACTCTGATTTGGGTTTTTCTCTCCCTCACAGACCCTTAAAGATCAATTAAGCTCTAGATATCATGTTAAGAAAAACAGAACAAGCATATGAATAGAAAACTTATAAATGTATAAAGAAGAGAGGAGCAGAGGAGCAAATATGTTCTGATATTTCAGATTTTGCATATAGCTGAACTGTTACAACAAGTGATTTAAATACAAAGCCAACAAGTTTCTGATTGGGTGAAACAAACAGCAAAATAAAGGCTAATTAAAAATAGGCATCATTAGCCCACAACTAGCTATTAATTAAAAGCATGCTTAAAAAGTAAACAAACATGTTGCAAAGGTATTAAATAAAACAGTTGGGAAAATCTCATATTCTAACAAAATGATCAAAAGTTTCTCAACTTTGCAGATTACCAAGCCCAAGAAACCTGATAATCTCAATAATTACTGCATAAAATTAATGATAATCCAATCCAATTGTTATCTGCAAAGATCATAAATTCATTTTACCCAAATTCATCTTAAAATCATCAAATTACTGCATAAAATCTCACTTTTAAGTCTATCAATATACATTGGCTGTAGACTGATCAGTAGGTGCATGAATAATTTTAATATGAAATCTAATTCAATTGATAGAAAATGTGTAAAGCTTTTGATTTATCCAATTTTAGTTTAAGTGCAACCCAGATCCCAGAGTCCAAGAGAAAAGGAAGAAATAAAATTAATTGTACATTTTTATGAAAAATTGCTACAAAACTTGTGCGCACAAATATATGTTTTTCTCATAATAAAGTTCTAATATAAAGTGTCATAGCAGCTTATAAAAAGTAAAGTGTTTATCGCATATAGGCGAAGGAATAAATACATCTTCAAATGGATAACAGTGAATGTTAGCCATTAAGATGAAAAACAATGACTAGAAGATTTAACTCGCAATTACAAGCTGACTTAAATGCAGATATATGAAAACAATTTTATTATTTGAACATAAAATATTTAATAACGTATGTGATATTCATGTATGCATGTAACTATTTCTATCTGTCGCTTATTTTTTATTTTATATTAAAAATACACTCTAATATAAAAATGTAATAACTTTTTGTTGTCCCAATTTTATGTTCTCCAAGTATTTTTCATACAAAAACTATCCTTGAAACGGATAAGCATGTTTTCAAGCTACAAATACAAACATTATTCATGTTAGGAAAAGTTATTTTAAGTATGGTGTCTCCACTTGTTATTTTGTGATGTGATATAAAGAGAATAAAATATGAAGTAATATAATAAAATATAAAAATATAACGTTGATGTTCAAATAATAGGACTCAACCTAGCTTGGACCAAGTTTTCCCCCAAAATATGAGTAGAGATTGATATGTTCCAAGAGGGTTGTTTTTTACTTTTGGTTAGCGGGCCCAATTTCGCACCGAAACATTAAGCAAAGCAGTAAACAGAGGATGCTTTCGTTTGATTTTCAAACACGATGTCGATGCTAACATATCCGTTGAAATGTTAAATATTGTACTTAAACAGTTAGCCCTTTATTTGTTATTATTTTAAGGTTCTTTTAAAGGTTGTTGGGGGAATTTATCAAAAAAAAAAAAAAAAAGTTGTTGGGGGAATGAATTTATTTAACATTGATGTATAATATTAAGGGTCATACTTATCCGGCCGGTTGTGTTGCAGTCATGATCGGCGTCTTTTTTATTTTTTATTTTTTAATATATATATATATATATATATATATATATATATATATTAAGATAAATATAATATAGTACTATTATGTTAGGTAAAATATTATTTATTAAGTCAATTAAGAGTTGTATCATTAAAACATAATTATTTAAAAAATTATATTTTAAAAAAAGAATATATAATATTAAATCAGATTGAAATGATCCGAAGTATAACTTGAGTTCATCTTCAAAATGCGTTAGCTCTAATTTCTTAAATCTAAACCCATCAAAAGTCTTTTTGAATAAGATCGAGTTAGTAGCCAATTAGGATGTGATGGAGCAATGAGACCAACAAAACCCTAAACTTACCCTTTTATATGTGTGTGTATAACTTGAGTTTGTCTTCAAAATGTATGGAATCTAATTTCTTAAATCTGAACTTGTCAAAAGTCTCTTTGAGTCAGACCAATTAGTGGGATGGGATGGGATGAGCCATGAAAACCCTACCCCTTTTATGTGTGTAAATACATTTAATTTCTTGGAAATTTATATGTATATTTATGTATGCATGTATAGGAGCGCATCAAGTGAGATTAAAAACACTCCACTTTAATAACGACACATGTCTAAAAAAAACTAAAATTATAATTTTTTGCCAGGAAACAATAGATTAAAATTTTCACTCACTCACGCACTTCATCGAAAAAAGAAATCACACTCAGGCCTTGCTATTAGTATATTGAACAAATTTTACAAATCGCACGTGAGCACAACTGGTGTCGCTTCAAAACCCATTGAACTTTCATAGAAACCACCTTTAAAAGAATATCTAAGGAAATAACCCCTCAATAACAGTTTCATAAACAGAAATCCTTGCTATATATAAATACATAATAGTAGCACAGTTCAAGGCTCAAGTTGTTTCACAACCAGCTAGCAAATTAACTTGAGCTCAACACCATTGTCCCCTTTCGCGTCCAAAAAATGTCATCCACAACCACGGATTCAGATTGTTCATATTTGGAACAAATTCAGCAATACCTCCTTCACAATGATTCAACCATTCTAACATCATCTCAAACTTTTCCAAGCACTAGCCATGATAGTAGTTCAGATGCAAGTGTCCACTTTGAGCACCCTTCAGAAGCGCGTGAAGTAAACGCGCCACCAAAATGGAGGCGCTACCGGGGTGTGAGGCGTAGGCCGTGGGGGAAGTTCGCGGCGGAGATAAGAGATCCAAAGAAAAATGGAGCTAGGGTTTGGCTTGGAACTTATGTTACTGAGGAGGAAGCAGCTTTGGCTTACGACAAAGCTGCTTTCAAGATGCGTGGCCGAAAGGCCAAGCTGAATTTTCCTCACCTCATTGGCTCCGATGTGCCACCGGAGCCACCGTGTGTGGTGGCTTCTAAGCGGAGCTTGCCAGAGCCTTCTTCATTATCATCACCGAATGATAGTTGTGAGTCACAAGGGTCAAAGAGGAGAAAGAGCTTAGTTGATTTACTCAATAACCTAGCCAAGAATAGAAGCCAAGCCAAGGTGGTTGAAATGGCCTTGGAGGCAAATGAGGTTGAGCAATGGATGAATGATTGCACTCTAATCTGGTGCTCCTAGTGTTTGTTGTGTCTTTTTTAATTTGTTTGTGTAGTTCCAAGTTCTTTGTTTTTTTGCTGTGTCAATGCAGTTCCTAAATAAGTTTGTAATGATTTTTGCACACCACTGAAGAAATTCAAGTGCTGATGTTTGCCAACAATTATGAGATAACTATATGAGCATAAATGTAACTAAAATGTTGAAATATTTCCAATAAAACATTTCTTTGGATCTGATGGTATCAGTTGAAAAATATAGTGTTAAGCATTATGTATAATTTGTTTGGCTTATGATTATTTCAAACTTGGTCCAAGACAATATTGTTATAAACTTTTATCCAAAATATAAATATTAACAGTCGCTCTGTATATAAAATTAAAAATCTTGAGATAAATGAAAATTATAATTTGTTTTCTCCTCAAGCTGCATAATTTTCAAGTTGGAAAATTGATTTCCATGTAGTAAACCTACTGAGTTACTGTATAGAGTTTTAAATATTTGTTTGAAAGAAATGGAAATCATTAATTTTCTTCCATGCATCTATTGAGTTTTAAAAAGTGGAGCAACAATTGATGTGTTGGTAAGCTCCTGATTACTAGCTTGTTCGAATTTTATCTGTGCTAACTATAATTAAAGTAGGTTATAATGAAGGATATCCTTGCAAATCCCTTGATTTCGGCGTAGATGACTTTTCTATTAGTTGGAGTATGCACCCAGCTGACTTTTTAAATCAATGTTTTTAAAGGTAGACAGTAATAACAGCCAACAGGGTTGTGTTTATATCTTAATTTCTTTGTTTATATATAGTACCACATTCTTCCTTTTTTACTTTAACAACAAAGAAATTTACCTAATTTTAAAGAAATCAAATAGATTTTTATGGCATTCATACGAATAATGTTTGTAATTTGTTCATTATTTAGAATCAAATGAAGAGCTGTAATTATAAGCTTACAGAAATTTCAAGGGTTTGCTTAATGCAAGGTGAAAACAAGAATACGGAATATATGTGGTTAAAGCCATATAAATCTGAATAACATTGACCTTGTACATTTCTTAATTAACCTCGGACACAAGAAGTCAAGAACCTTTTCTTTTCCAGAGAATTCGTTCACTAGGTTAATCTAACTCCATATATTCTCATGTTACAACTATATAATCCGAAGTTATTAGCAGGAGCATATCTTGAACTTACACCTGAGTTGAAATACATGATACAATTGCTTTGATTTTTTTTTTTTTTGAAGTTGAAAAATTAGCTTTAAATTTTGTTCATAGGAACTCATTTTACTTAACATAACCTCGAAATTTTACATCCATATATATATTATTTGTCCGCGTATAACCATTATGCTATTAGGGCGTTCTGTTTTTAAAGCCAAAGATGCTTGATGCATATATATAAATCATGACTACACATTTGAGAATACGTGTACATTAGTCAGCTAATAATTATTTTTTTATAAACAAACTCCGATATGAATGGATTCCCCTTTAGAAAAGTATAAAAGGAAAGTGTATGCGCATGTGCTGCTAGTAAGTATAAAATGTCATTGCTCTATCCCATACATAGATGTCATCAATAACTATATTATACTAATAACACGTGAAAATGCCCTTTCATTTTTCTATTCAAGTTTGAAGTTCAGTTGACAGGCTCAACTGCTATACTCCAATAATTTATGAATGCTTTTGCACATCAGAATCTGCATAACAAGATTTGATTCCTTTTGTTATTGAGGAAATTAGGGCAACGCGGCAATTATAGCATCAGATTCTCAGGCAAAAAACAAAATTGTTATCTCAGGTCAATTTGATTTTAAAACAAACAATGAGGGGAAGAAAAAATCTAGTGGATCAATTTTTTTTTTTTTTAATCTTTATTTGGCATTCGATTTTAGTTTCACTTCCTTTTATCAAGGAGGTGAAGGGTTTGGGTACAAGATGTGATACATATACAATACTTCATATAACAATTTGTACATTATCATTTTTTGTGTCTATTTTTCTCTATCATTATGACATGTAACAAATGACGTGAATGAGAGAAATAGACACATTTCTCTTTGGGTATAGACCATATCTTGCTTAAATTAGATAAGACCATTATAAGTGACAAAGTTTTTGTTCCGAATATTTAACGCAGTTGTATATTTAGGACTTGAATTTAAGACCTCTATTTAAATTAAAATAACCCCATACCAATTAATCTGCGCAGTGAGGTGAAGGGTTTGAGATAAGGTAAAAATTGTTCTACCATGGTTATTCAATTTTTTTTCTTTTTATTTTGATAAATTCCACTTTATATAATTTAATACTTTCTTGACTTATTCCTCTATTTTTTTTTTTCTTTTTGGGTGTGCTAGAGTTTCTTTTTTCAACTTTTTAATAATTCTTCTTAAAAAAAAAAAGGAATCGAATCATATGCAATTTAGGAAAAAGTCTTGAAAATAAAGTTATTTTTAATAAATAAAATAACTAAAAAGGAAAAATTAAACTTCTAATAAAGCTAATTGGAAGAGTTTTTAGTCTCCAAGAGAAGGAAAATCCAAAAAAAAAAAATCATACTATACACTTCCTAATTTAATCTTCAAGTTTGAATTAAAGCAAAAAATTAAACACTACATTCATTTATCTTTGCTTAATTTAATTACATGTTTTGGCTTATTAATCACAGCTAAAACTGTGATTAATTATAACATTTTTTTTTACTTTAACTCAAACTTTAAAAGGATTTAGTGACAAAAAAAAATTCACAATTCTAAATTGAAAAAAATTAAAACCATAAGGGGAAAAAAAACATAATTTACCCTCTCTGTAAGAATAGGCAAAATCGTATTCGACTAAACAAGAATTTTAAAAATGAGATAAACACTAATTAATTAAATCATGAAACAGAAGATGTTTGCATGCAATTGGGTAGAGTGTCAAGCAAATATAATCCCATGTGAAGATTGAGAGTATATACTCACTAACTAGCTAGTTGGCAGCTTGATTTCCCTCACGCAGACCGAGTTAAATTTTAAAGAATTACAAATAATAATAGGATGAAATTCTGGTTAATGGTTATTATAGTTATAGTAAAACAACAAACTCGTTTTACAAGAAAGCCTCAAATAAGATAAATAATCATATTTCTAAGATCATAGAGAGATCTTCGTCAAAAACGAGTCACACCAACATATATATATGTGTGTGTACCTACTCAGGTCAACCTAGTTATAAGAAATTTGAATAATTCGTATGAGATTTCAAATTTAAACTTCCTTACAGCAATGTGTGTACAAAACACATGAGAAATGAAAACAATTAATTAATCTTGAGCATATTATTATTATTATATTGTAACTACTAAATTCAAGATTACTTATCCCCTTTGTGAGTAGCAAAAATAGGGGACGCTGACATTCCTATGTTAACGAAGATCTCACAAGATTACCAGCTATACTTATAGGGTAGGGATAGATCATAATACCATCTCATTCACTCACACCTGCAATATATATTTTTTGTTATAGTATTTTATACATATTTTGTTTTCATCTTTTTTTAAAGATTAAATAAAAATTTATATTTTATTATTAATTTTATTAGTATTTTGTGGTGTATAAGTCCATAACGATAAAAAGAATATGAAAAATACCATTTAAATAATAATTATTGGCGTGGATAGAATATTACACATGAAAAATACTGAATACTTAAGGCCACTTTAATTTAAAAAAAAAAGTTTTTTGTTTTTTGAATAAAAATATTTCTAATTCTAATTTTTATAAATAATTATAAAAATATCATATTATTTTTACTTTATCTTTCATTTTTAAAAGTTTCAATATAAAATAAAAACAGGTGTATGAATTAAAGAATCTGTGACAAAGAAGAAAAAAAAAAACATGTATGTTGCTCCACTGCTACAATAACCAACACGTTATGATCCATGTGCTTTGCCAATTTTGTTTACCAAAATAATAAAAAAGCACTCCCTATAGTATTTGCAAGATCACTGCTCTCTATCAATAATTTCAGAATCTTCAAAAAAAACAAAAAATCAATAATTTCAGAAGGTATTATTTGGATTTTGGACACAGCAAGCCTTAAGCCTTAACCCTAAGTAAATCCAAAATATTTGGTATCGAAGTTGCTTTTTATTTTTCTTCATTTAAATGATAGATGCCTTTTTTATATATATACAAGGATATTATTAGCCGATAGTTGAAAATCCTTTTAGTTGAAGACTAATCCTTTTTAAGGCATAAATATTTTTAAAGTATATTTTACCTCAACCTTTTTTTAATACATAAAGCCTCTCCCATCAAGTATGCTTCAATGATAGATAAAATTTCATTTATTTACATTTACATATATTTTGAAAAAGAGTCGCGAGATGGAATGGGAGAGCCGAATGGATAGACCTATTGTTGTACCCCTTGTTAGGAAGGGCATTTCTTTCAAGTCATGTTCATGACTTACGTTGGATTTTTCATTGGTGACTAAAAACCCATCAAAGCAGAATGATATTATGAAAGCTCTGGCTATGTGCGAAACTATGAGGTGTTCATAGAGTATTCATTCTGGGTACTTAAAAAAATATCATGTTTTAGGGTCAAAATACTGGAAGAGGTATCGAATTTTCATTTGATTAAAGCATGTTACAAATTTTTGGCTTCGAATTTTGAAAATCACACTTTTGAAGAACTGCTGGCTTAAATTGCTACATATATAATACTCAGATTTTCCAAATCCTTAATGCTTATAGGCCGCAAACCTCTCAACAAAAGTTTCAGTAATCTAAATAACATCACCAAGATTTTCCACAAAGGCAAAAGCCTGCAGATGTTATTTTAATAGAATATCAAAATCAATAAGGATAACTCTGCCTATAGTCTCTAACAAGTCCTAAATTCTGATAATGGAGGAAAATTGTATTAGATCCTTGATAGCCAACAAAAACTTGTCAAAACGTCAAACAAGGATCACTTTACAACATATTATGACATAACTAGGCTATACAAGACATGTATGATGACATAACTACTAGGGTGAGAACTCTTGGAAGTGAAACTAAGGACTTTCTTACAAGGATAGGTTTACACCATCACCAAGGTTAACATGTCACAAATGGAATACAAGCTGGGTGACTGTAAAGCACTTGCATTTAGAAAAAAGCTTTGTGGTATGGTTATATAACTAATTATACTTTATGGTAGTGAACATTGGACTTTAAAAGAACAATATAAGAAAAAAGTGACAGGAGTAAACATGAGAACATTAAGATGAATGTGTGGCCATATAAGAAAGGATAAAATATGGGAAGCATATGAGGAGATATTGGTGTGACACACAGAAAAACAGTTAAGGTAGTTTGAACTTTGAAGATGTGAAAAGAAAGTCACTGCACACCCCACGGAAAAGAGTATATTACACGATTTTTAACCTTAAAAAAAAGGGTAGAGAGACCAAGAAGGATATTAGAAGAAATTATTAAAAAGAATCTCATAATAAATAATATCCCTAAGAATTTGATTTTAGATTGAGTCCAATGTCAAAATGTAATCCATGTTTGGTATAACGGCAAGTTTTACGTTGGCTGCCCAGGGCCTAACACAACCCTCCTCCTGTAGTCAATTCTTCCTAGTGAAATAAGACTGTTGCTGTTCATCAAAATCAATAAGGATGACAGCATTAACTTTATATTTTCTTCATAACTCTTATCCATCTCCGTATATACTGGATTCCTGGCAAGATTGAACACAATGCAAACTTACAGAAAATTTGGGTATTTCTGTCCCTTCTTTGTTATTTTCTATTTTGTTGAATAAAATTTAGTTTATCAAAAAATAAAGGAAGATACAATGTTTTGCATGTTAGCACAAACAGAAGTAAAAATAAATAAATAAATAAAAGAATAGCAACCCTGAATGGAGGTTGTAGACACTGTAATAGTAGTGCTACAAACAACTGGGAGAAAAATACAGGGAAAATAAGAGTGCTGGTAAAATAGAAATGATATACTTACTCTTCACATTTGACGTTACGGGAGATTGGGATACTGTTTGAAATCCACACTCGGTATGAAGAATTTCAGCAATATCATCCTTTAAATAAAAATCAGCTAGCACTTTCCTTAACTTATTTGCACACTGTACACCTGCCAGCAGTAGATGATATGTTGTCTGGACATGGTACAACAACAGCATGATACTGAGTTCTAATAAGCTACCACCTGTGGTCCAGTATCAGATTACCATTTATTGAACTGGCAAAGAGCATAAGAACAATCATTGCATGATATCTCTCTTCATTTGTCATTCATCTGGTAGCAGGTGCTTAGATTTTAGTAGTTGTATATATTGCTGCAGGCCAAATTTTTTCTTTGACATTGAATCATTTTCAGTAGAGAATTGTTTCTGAATTTGCAAATCTGCAGTGGAGTCGAACGAAATATGGTCTTATTGATAGAAAGTGAGGTCATTGGGATAAAGGGTGAGTGACACTATGTCATTTAAACAAGCCAAAAGAGAATGCCATTTCCTGATAATCCAATTGAGACAGCCATTTCCGTAAATACATAATGGATGCACAGGTGACAAGCCAACAAGACTTTCCACATTATCAAAGTTAACTGTCTCATGCAGGACGTAGGTAATTATAATCATCAAAAGAATAATAAAATAACGTTCCCATTCCAACTTACTTCAACCAGAGACGTCCTTGCTTTGATGCATCTGAGTGATAGATAAGCTCATCAAAGGAAACCTGAAAAGTGTAAAAAAATCATGGACAACTTAATTTTGCTGTGTTCCACTTATACAAAAACAAGAAATAAGGGAAGGAAAACAGAAAACTAAATGAGAAACTACAAAGGAATGATAAATCAAATAAGCGTTAAAAATTTGAAATGAACTTCACAAGGATTTCAAACTTTCTAGAATTTCAATGGGAAGAGGCAAATGTAAGGTTACCTGATGATTACAGAATCTGTGCCATTCAAAACCCCAGATGTTGATCACATTAACATAGTAATTGAATGCAGTATTCAGTATCAAGATGCAAAAATCTCACATCATCTCCAGCAAGTATATTTTTTAACCCAAATACTTCAACAACAAAATCCAACTAGTTACTGATCCAGATGTAACCAGCCTTAGAAAGCATCAAAGCACATCATAAATTTTGTTACTTAGCAACTTTGATTGCTAAATGGTTTTCCTTGTATATTCTTGTAGACAAATCAGAAACAAGAGCATACTTATTGCTTTCATAGCATGCAGTCATAAATGCAGCTAATGTTACACGATTGACATGAGGGTCCATGTCTAGTAACTTGTGAAAGAACAGTGCTGCCATACCTACTTTCTTCTCACTACATAGCTTCCTGACCAAGGTATTAACTGTCCTGACCCAGTGTTTCTTTTCCAGCCTTTCAAGAACAACCATAGCAGAGCAACCATCATCTATCTTGCAATATTCATAAGCCAAAGTTACTCGAGTAACTTCACACGGAGTAAGTCCCTTCTCTATCATGGCATTATACAACCCGCGAGCGTCATTCAACTTTGACTGTTTGCACAACCCACTTATAAGAGCACTGTAAGTAATAGAATCTGGAGCACAACCATGGTCACTCATCCTATGGAAAAACTTCAAAGCCAAACTCAAATTGCCTTCTCTGCAATAACCACATATCATCGACGTATAAGTTTTGTTCGTAGGAACAAGTCCAAATCTCACCGCTTCCTCGAAAAACATCTCACTTTCTTTCATTCTTTTTTCCCTACAGAAGACAGCAATCAATGTGGTGTATGAATGAATGTCAGGCTGAATACCACTCTTGACCATCTTATTGAACAACACCAACGCTTGCTTAATCTCCGCCTGTTTGCAATGTTCAGATATGAGAATAGTATAAGTAACTTTATCAGCTTCCAACCCATTACTAAACCCACTCTTAAGCACCTTGTAAGCCTCTTGCACCCTTCCCTTTTTGCAAAGGCCATCAACAACAGTATTATAAGTACAAACATTGGGACTAAAACCTTCCTCATTCATCACATTCATCAATTCATACGCCCTTTCAAAATCCCCCGCTTTGCAGTGCCCATCAATGAGAGTCGTGTACGTGTTTGTGTTTGGCACCAGTCCCTGCTCCTTCATCCGGCTCAGCAGCATTTCAGCGCGGTTCATTTTCTCATCCCTGCAATAGCCACTAATCATGGCAGTATATGTAAGCACATTCGGCTTATGATTCTCACTTCGAACAAGCTTAAGAAAAAGCCTGAACGCCTTCTCAGTCCATCCTTTCTTGCACAAACCATCAATCAAAGCCGTGTGCGTGTACACATTCGGCTTCCAACCTTTCCCAACCATCTCCTCCAACATCTCAAACGCCTGTTTCACACTACCCCTCTTGCACAACCCCTCAATCATACACGTGAAGTTAATCAAATTAGGCCTCAACCCCATCTCACAAAACCTCCGAAAATACCACATTGCCCTGGTCACAAAACCCTTCTCACAGAACTCCCTCACTATCAAACTCAACGTCGCATTATCAACCACAAACCCTCTCTCAACCATCGCACTCAACCACCTATCCGCCTCCAAAACATTACCCATTTTACAATAACCAACCACCATGACCCTGTAACTAACACAATTCGGCTGCACCCCTCTCGCACACATTTCATCAAACAGGTTCTCTGCATACTCAACCAACCCGAATTCAGTCACAATCTTAACGACCCAGTTCAGCGTTTTAGTACTGGGAGCCAATCCCTGGTTGTGCATTTCGATGACCATTTCCACGGCCTCCTTCACCCTCCCGATTTCGGCGAAACTCTTCACCATGCACTGCAACACGTCATGGGCCCTCTCGAGATTTTTGTTTAGAATGAGAGATGTTGCGCACGCGATGTAGAGGCGCGTGAAGTGGCGGAACTTGGAGGAGGCGATGGCCCAGTTGAAGAAACTGAGGGCCACCATTGAACCAGCATCGGAAGCGAGCGAAGCGACGATGGTGACGACTTGGTCGTGGGTTAGGGAATTGGGGTCCACGTCGAGGTGGAGCGTTGGAGGGGAAAATCTCGTGTGGGTGTGGTGGTAAGAATCGTATACCAGTGAGCACACGCGTGTTACTGTGGACTGCACACATGGTGATGATGATGGGGTGTTGGTCAGTGTTTTTGTGCGAAGGATGAATGCTGAGGCATGAACTCTGAGAATGAAAGAGGACAACATGAAAAGAGTGTTACTGCAACTCTGCAAGCTCAAGTGTTCGTCTTTCAATTCATGTCTCGGTTTTAATACATTTTTAACGTGAAGTCTAATAAAACCTTTTTATTATAAATTTCTTAACTGATATCTGTAGGACATTAGTTAGAAAGGCTCAAAAATAAATTGTCTATTTTTATAAGCATTGAATTAATTAAATTTAAATAGAGATATTAACTTTTGAAATATTCAATCAACATGTACAACACATACAAATCTGATGCACACCAAGAATTTCAAAAGCAAGAAAATGGATTCCCAAACATGCACTCGTGCATGACACATTGTCATGAAGAGGTGCAATTTGAAAGTTTTCTTCACAACTGTAATGTCACCTAAATTTGCTCTTTCTTTACAAAAAAAACAAGCCAACATCGTCAAATAGTATGTTTGAACATGTGTTACTAGCCATATCTAATTAATGTAATTTCCCACGTCTAAGTTAAAGTTATTAATTGTAACTTTCACATCTTTTTATCAATTTAACAAGATTTCTTACATTTCCATTGCATTTCTAAACACTCAAAAAGTGTTGGTCTCGTTAGGGAGGTCAACACAAATCTTTTGTAGCCACATTTCTCTACAATTACAATTATCATGCTGCAAAATCTGGACCATTAATTGATTATTAATTATATGAGAGACTTATCTTAAAAAAAATTGTATGAGAGACTAAAAAGAGTATTATTAAAAAATGAGAGACTAAAAAAATTTAAATTTAGGAACCAAAAACAAAAATGTCCTAAATTTGAGAAACAAAAAACATATTTAAGTTTATTCTTCTCAATATGATCTTTTTTCTCTCTTTTAGATGTATATTTCATACATTACTCCTATAACTAACAACAAAAATTCCCTCTGAGTCATCTCAAACTACATTTTTTTTCCTTTATCTGTTTAATTGATTTTTTTTAACCATTTATTTTTTTCAATCTATTTTTTAACCCTATATTTAAATTGAATTTCAATCATTTTGAAAATAAATATTATTAGTTAAAAATAATTTTATACCATAATTTAAATATCTATTTTATATTTAAAATAAAATTTAAATATTTAAAAATATTTGTTTATTATCAAATTTATTATAGATACAAATAGTTATCATTAATGAGAATGTTTTTAGTTGTCATTTTTCAACCATAACAATTTTAACTGCTTTTCTTCAACGAGAGTATTTTTAGGAATTTTTCTTAACTTTTTATCCCTTTTAATATATCATTTTCAATATCTTTATTTTTTAACTTAAATTTCAATATTTTTAAAAAAAAATTATCAATAACTAAAAATAACATTATATCACAATATAAATTATTGATCATAAATGTAAAATATAATATTCAAAGACATTTGATCATGCATTTTTTGCTTCATATTAAACCACTCACAACATTACTATGATAATATGCTATAAAACTATACTAATACTTTCAATCATTATAGAGTTAGGTTAATTCTTTTATATTTGTGGTGAATATTTTTTATATGCTAATAAATATGAGATATAAAATATATAAAAAAATATTTAATAAATTTCTTAAATGAACTATATTATTTGATAAAACTTATTTTTTAATCATAATTTCATGAAAAATATTACAATTAATATGCTTAATTAATATACATAATATCTTAAAACCACTTTTTACAATGAATTATTTATAATATAAATAAATTATAACTAAATGAAAGTTTTATTTCTTAATATATTTTTTATATATTTATTTTTATATTTAAATAAACCTGTATAGCCTCCGAATATTAAATCTAATATACACTTATTAATTAACGTATAATAAAAATAATAATTATATAAAAAAATTATTTTTCTTTACTTATAACTAACTGTGCAAATCATTTGTCTTCCTCCTCTCACTCGTCTCTCCCCTTTCTGACAATTTCGGAGTCCGAGTCCTTTTTATGTTCCAATGGCTTCTACAAAGGTGGGTTTGCTTCAATTTCTGTGCAATGTTCCATATTTGCCTCATTCATAATAAAACTTTGTTTTGACTTTGTATCACTGTGTGGGTTTCGTGTACCCTTGCTCTCAGGACAATAATCGAGGTTCCCCTGGATCAAAAAGGTTTCGAAACGACGGTAAAAATACGATCTTTATTGTGTTTTATACTGCAAGTAGCTTATTTTCCTTTCTCCACGTCTTGTTTTATTATCTGGGGTTGCAATTATGTTCTGGTTTTGGCTGCATGAAGAGGAATTAGCACTATCCTTTTTGTATTCTGGATTGTGTGAATTCAAATATACGAGGTGAAATGTTCTTGGTTAGGCACGCATTGTGGTGTAGTCAGATGAGAGCATTTGTTCTGTCTCAGAGAGCATAGTCAGTGTGTAGAGCTGATTGTGGGTTATGAAAAAAAGTTTAATTCATTTTTCATTTTTATTTTTTTCTTTTATAAGTACTTATTGAGAAGTTATTTCCTTGTTCTATAAAACTTACCGAGAAGTTTATACAAATTGGACCATAGACTAAAGAGAGATTGATGTTATTCATTTAGAGGTTGATGCTTACAATTTGATAGGCAATTTGATTTGACAGTGATTAAAGAGTGCAATGACAATTACAATTGTAAACTACTTTGCTTTTGTTTTGGGTTTTAACCATGAAATCCATGTTGATTTTCATTTTTCCATGTCCATGCTAGTTAATTTGTTGCCATGGAGTGGAGAGAGATTAAGAGAGACCTTCTTTTTAGCTTATCTAAAAAGCAGTAAAACTGCCCCTTTTGATGACTCTTATTTTATGTAGGAGATTACCTCATGCATGGACTTAGTGAAAGTCTACCTATTTATGTTAATGCAGTGCTCCTGACATATGAATTTTCAGGTTTACAACGCTAATAGGTTGTTTTTTTTATTGGAATCAGTTTCGCGTAAAGATGGAGACTGGACCTGTCCTAGTTGTGGGAACTTAAATTTTTCTTTTAGAACTGTTTGCAACCAGGGACGCTGTGGTGCCCCAAGACCACCCCTGACTCCAGTAAGTGCATGCTTGTTTTATATTGTCATTTGAAGAAGAAAAAAAAAAAAACTCTGAAAGAAACTATGGTGGACCTTATTTCATATCATGTTTCTTATTTTCTTCTCAGTTTTGAATTTTGTTTGCAGAAGCAAATACATGTATTTTCTTTTTCATGCAACTTGATTGCTTGACTAGTGAAAGATCCAAGCTCATGTAAATCTGTGATCTAATGTTATAGTTTCTGGATAAAAAATTAGTGGAATAGGAATATATATTAAATTAATTTATCCCATCTACGATTGGAATGGAGATATGTTCATAACATTGTAATTCTCTCCAAAAATTATGAACTAGATTCTCCTTATTGTATTCAGTTATTAAGATTCTACCAGACTTATTCTTGGTTAAGATTAACTTAAAGTGACAAGTAACAACAACAAATTAAAAATTTGTATAATTCTTGTTTTATACCCGGTAACTTTTAATTTTGATGAGTGTTTAATTGATTGGGATTTGCAGCCCGCTCCAATTACAAGTCCGTATAGAAACAGTCATCCCTTCTACTATGGTGGTGTTGGCGTTCCTCCTCCATCATATGGAATGCCAAGTCAGTTTGGATGTCCGATACCTCATCCTGGCATACAATATGATTATGGTCTGTATGATTATGGAATACCTCATAGTGCACCATATAGTCCATTGCCCATGCTCCCACCTGGAAGCTTTGGAGGTACTCTCGCAGTAATTGTATCAGTAATTGTTTCATCATACAAATTTTTAGTATATAGAGAAGATTGCTTTGAATATATATCACAAAATTATTGTTAAAAATCACACTTTGGTTCAGATGTAATCAATCTTTTGTATTCTAGAATGGAACAGAGAGGAAAATGATGTGTTAAAAACACAACAAATTTTTAATTCGGCACCTATTGTAATTGATATAACCAAAGCTTGTAACTTGGAGCCTGCATTTTATGTAGAAAGTAGAAGCCTTAAAATTGTCAATTCATATTAAAGACTTAAAATGTGTTGCTGCATTGTTCTTAGTGCATAACTGCATATTAAAATTTGACATATTGAGGAGCATTTAACTGAAATCAAAATTGATACTAAATTAATATGAAGCACGAACATTGCAAGAAATAAAGTCACAGTTCATCAAAATAGGAAATGTCTTCTCAAATCAAACAGGCCCTTAATTTTAATGTTTTTAGGAAATTAGTTATTGATTAAGATTTTGTATTTGAACACTATTTGACTGGGATTTTGACTACTTATGCTATAAATGCCTCTTTAGTTGCCTATGTTATTTAGCTTTGATAATGATTGATAAGACTTATTGAGTTTTGAATCCAGAGGATTGTATTTTGGTTCTTGTTCAAGTTCAAATCACAAAAATGTCTGATTCATGTTGGTTCTTGGTTCATTCAGCATCGGTGTCTCTTTTGTTGTGCTCCAATGTCCAATAATTATTTAAGTTACCATTGAATCAGGTATTAATTATGGTCCAAGGCCTAGAATTGATGGCTATGGATATGGCTTTCAAAGTCCTCCATGGGCTGAAGGATTAGTAGCTGATAATTTTGCATCTCGAAAACGCAGAGGAGGTATTTTCAGGATCTATTACTTCTTGATTTATCTGTATATTATGGTATCTTTGTTTGTGTCTATTTTCATATATCAATTTGTCTTGAGAGTTTTCTTGTTCTTTGATTAGTTGTCCTTTGCAAAAGGTTAGCTCAATAGTCTTTTAAAATATTTAGCTTGGCTTAATTAGCTTGTGGGAAAGAAAAAGATACTTATAAATAAGTGCTGTTTGTTGAAGAACTTATCGGTTTGAGAAGCAAATTTTGTTCCACGAAGAAAAGAAGCAAGTTTCAATGTAAATGCTCACTTTTCACCATATTATGTAAAAAAAAAAAATATTGAAAATGAAATTGTATCCCAGATATGAAGTATAAACAGAAAAGGGTTTAGAAATCTGTTTAGTGACAAATTTACTATAATTACCTGTTGTCTCAGCTACTACCTGCTAGCCTTTGTAGTTCATACCTGATTGTTTAGAGTTTGGCCTTATGGTCCATACTAAACTTACAAAACTCTAATGTCTGTCATGAAAATCCAATCAAAATCCATTCAGCACCATCTGACACAGTCAGGCAACAGACAAAATCAGAGTGTATGTTTTATTTTACATTTATATGAAGCTTTGCAGTAGCATCATTAGTATGGCGTCTTAACTGTCTTAATACATTGAGCAAGAAAAAAGAAACATGAAATAACGAACCATGCTGCATTATTTATGCAGGGCCAGATGGTTTATCTGAAGGGGACTGGATTTGTCCAAAATGTGAGAATGTTAACTTTGCCTTCAGAACCACTTGCAACATCAAACACTGTGGAGCTGCCAGACCTGTAAGTGTTTCCATCTTTGTTGCAATGCTCTAATGATCACCTTGTTACATGAATCATGAATGAATATTGCACTTAAAGAGGCAGCCCTTACATGTGAGATCAAGCTTAGTTTCTCATTGCATTTATAAGCTTCAAATATAAAAGCCCAAAAATGGAACTATAGAATGGATGCAAACTGATATTAAAACATGAAGAGCTCATTGTCATACCCTTCAAGTTTTACTTGTTAGTTTAGATGATTTTTCCACTTAACAACTCAATTTTAACTTTGTAAACAGTTTTTATCATGTTACAGTGTGTACTTGCTTTTCTCCCCTCTTTTAATGGATTTTTTTTTGGGTGAGGGTATTTGCTTTCCTTGTTTTCAATGTATTATATACTGATTTTAACTTTTCCATGTTTTATTGAAGAGCTCAAACAAACCAAATACAACAGTTATTCCTGAAGGTAGTTGGACTTGTAAAAAATGCGGTAACCTCAACTATCCCTTTCGAAATGTATGCAACCGCAAAGACTGTAGAACTGAGAAAACAGTTTCTGCCTAGTGACATCTCCATATTTTGTAAATATAGGCTTTAGTGCATTTGTCTCCTTTTGTAAAGTTACTCAAACATGGAATTAGATAGCAGTGACTCTTTAAGGGAAAGGTTTCCCTACATATCATTTTGCCCTGATTATTGATGATAATTCTTTTTCCGTTAATTTATGGCAATTTATATTGAATCAATACCGAAAGTGGTAGCATATGATATTTTGAGACATGTCCTTGTTCATATTAAATGGTAAATGTCTAAATGATATCTCTGGATATTTATAGCTTTTAATCAAGTTAAATGGTGTGTGATTCATATAGTCGATTTCACCCAATGAAATAAAGCTTTTGTTGTTGTTGTCCTTGTTCATATTAAAAAGACACTGACTGCATATATGCCTTGTGATTTTCTTTGAACTAAATTTTGAAAGATAATAACATGTATGAATGGGATTAGGATAATGATACCACTTTCTAGTTTCACTTACAGAATTGCATGCTAGTTAGTAGTTTTTTTTATTTTTTTTTATTTTGAGAGAGGCTAGTAAGTAGTTAGAAACGTGTTTATCTTATAGTAATTTGCTATTTTGTGTTGATAATTTCTTTTATCACTTTCTAAAGCCAGGTCAATAATTTTTTTTTTTTAAATCTCTGTTGAAATGGAAAATTAACAGATAATTGTGAAAATCTTGATATCATAGTATGTACTGAGTAATATATACCTCATTCCTTTCGTTATCCTAGCGATTAAGAAAACGCTTTACACAAATTAAGGTGGGTTGATCCTACGTGTCTATATTCACGGATAAGAAGAGTTCAAAGAAATATAAAGAGAAATGTAACGGGGTTGTAAATTAAAATGACAAAATATCATATATTAAAATGACCGAAAATAACATACTATTAGTGCTTGGTTGCATTCAACCCTCGTCTCGTAGGATCCGTGAATCCATCATATATAAAAGCGTAATTTGCCAATTACAAAAATATAATCCTTCAAAATATTTTTTATTTTAAAATTTTACTCTTCCCTTATATTTACCTACAACAATTAACTCATCGCCACCATTCGATCAAGTAAAACAAGGGTCATTTATCTATATATTTATTTGTCTCTCTGTATATACATGTTATTGTGATTTGTGAGAGCATGAGAATAAAAAATAATGACCCTTGAATTAAAATTTAATATATGCATTGTTTTTAAACTGAACTAAATAATTTTAAGTAACTGCTGACCTTAAATTACAAGGGTGGTTCTAAACTTTGAATGCAGATAGTGAATGCAGATAGATTAATATAAGCTCCATTATTCAAAAAAGTTATATTCTTCTTCAAGTATAGTCGCAAGCTATTCCACGCCAAGAATCAGATCACTAAATAGTTAAACAATGGATAATATATTAGTATTTGGAGTGTATATATAGAGAAAGTCATCCTTTTCTTTAACGGCAAAGTTAGAGATACCATTAACCCAATTCTGTATCACCTCCTACCTTGTGTTGAGTTCTAATTTTCTAAATCTTTGTTGAACTACAGCATCTGTGTTCAAGTGTTGACAACAACAACAACAAAAAAAATTATGGCGATGAGCTTCATGGGAGGAAAAGGTCATTCATTAATATTCTCTTTCCCTTCATAATATAATAGTCATTGGTCATATAGTACTAATACCACATTTTGATTTTGCATCTCAGGACTATCAACGACCCAATTGTTGGACTTGGTAACGAATACACTGTATAACCAATTTGTTGAAAAGGATATCAAGGAATTTGACGGGTTCAATGTTGGCATTCTTGATACCTTCAAGTAAGCATGTAATTCAATTCCAATGAAAATGTTATCTTGTCTACCATTACTGCCTTGGAATGATAAGTAATTAAATGAAGACAATGAAAATGAAAGTTTCATAGGATGGTAATGATTAAAACTCTTATGATTTGGATATGGACTTTCATTGTGGAAATATTTTCATGGTTTAGGAGTATGATCTCGGCTAATCTTTATATAACACGTAATCATATTTTTTTAATTTATGAAAAAAAAAAGTCATATGGAGATTGATAAGAACCTCATGGTTTCAAATTATATAATAATTAATTTCTCCTCATAGCTCAAACACATGGCATCATTTGTTAATCTTGTTGTCCACTCTCTCAAAATTAAAGGTGGTTTATATTTGTCACTCATACTTGCTAATAAATTTAATGCAGCACTATCAACAAGGCCTTACCCAGCAAGCATTATGTTGCACCATCATATAAGGATGTAAAGGTTAGTCATCCTCTGGGATAACGTGTGCTTCCTATGCATGCATCGTATTTATATAAGTTGAGGCATATATAGTTTGATTTTCATTATCATTAACCTGTAGTATAAAATTATCTGACAATTAAGCAAGACAAAAACAATAACTACCATTTTGAACTTTTAAGGGTTTGATATTAATTTGGTCCTTAAAAGATAATATTTAACATCACCTTAGTTTCTAAAATAGAAAAGATGACATCACATTGATCCTTCTGTCACATGTTATAACACAAGTTTATATATGGATATATAGGTTTTTCATCTTCCATCTCTCTCCCCCTCCCTAAACCAAGCTTCTAATTAATTAGCTCTCTCTTCATTGGCAGACACCTATACACATCTCTCTTGTAAAGCTATAAATACAAATCATGGCATCATTCAGTCTTCTATCACAAATTAACTCATCGCTCTTACATCTCATAAACCGCAATCACATAAATACATGAATTAGACCAACATTGGTTCGAGTGGAACTGAACTTGCATTTCTTAAATAAAGTCTTGATTCAAATTTTATAGATGAAAAAATGTGATGGAAAGGAAAGACCTTATAAAAGGTGATTAGACAGATTTCTCGAAAGATATAATTATCAACAAAGTTCATATATACTTCGCATTTATATCATAATAAAAAATACATAAATTAGAGTTCTTGAAACATAAATTAGAACATATAAACATACTTCAATAAGAGTTGAGGAGTCATTAGGTGATTGTGCCTTTTGAGGGGGATCGATGACTTGAGAGTGTCTCGTGTCCTTTGTGGTCTATATAGTATGTGATGTGAATAGCTAGTAGGATTCATTGCAAAATCTTAAAAAAAAAAAATAGGATTTCATTGCGTACATGTTAAACTTCAAAAAGGAACAAAAAGGGATCCTAACTTCCTTAGGAGAAAAAACACTTTCTACCTGCTTTTCATTCAAACTTTTGCATTAAACTATAAGATTTTCAGCTTTACTCAAACTTTCATTGTCCAGGACTTGTTCAAACAATGGAAAGAAGCCAATGAGGAAGACCAAAAGAAGATGTTCACTAAATTGATCAATGAGAACGTGAATCTGAACAAAGCAGATGAATCTATGTTAATCACTGCATTAGTGGCACCACCAGCAGCCATGATGGCTAAGAAAGCAGGACAAGTAGTGCCTCAACTTGCACTTATGAATGTCATACCTGATGTTGTATTTGTTCCCTCAGCTACTCTTTTGGCTCTCATTGCTATTAAGATCATAAAATTGACCTTCATTGGAAAGACAGCATCCAAGACAAAGCCACATGTGCAACCTACAACTAAACAAGATCCTCAGCCTACAACTGTAATTAAAGAACCTCATACTACAACTACAATTGAACAAGAACCTCAGCCTACGACTCTAATTGAAGAACCTCAAACTGCAGCTAAACAAGAACCTCAGGCTACAACTGCAATTGAAAAACCTCAAATTGCAACTAAACAAGAACCTAACACTACAACTACCACTGAAAAACCTCAAATTGCAACTGAACAAGAACCTCAGCCTACAAATGCAATTGAAAAATCTCAAATTGCAACTAAACAAGAAACTCAAACTATAACTACCACTGAAAAATCTCAAATTGCAACTGAACAAAAACCTCAGCCTACAACTATAATTGAAAAACCTCAAATTGCAACTAAACAAGAACCTCATACTACAACTACCACTAGAAAACCTCAAATTGCAACTGAACAAGAACCTCAGCCTACAACTGCAATTGAAAAACCTCAAATTGCAACTAAACAAGAACCTCAAACTATAACTCCCACTGAAAAATCTCAAATTGCAACTAAACAAGAACCTGATATTACAACTACCACTAGAAAATCTCAAATTGCAACTGAACAAGAACCTCAGCCTACAACTGTAATTGAAAAACCTCAAATTGCAACTAAACAAGAACCTCAGACTACAACTACCACTGGAAAACCTCAAATTGCAACTGAACAAGAACCTCAGCCTACAACTGCAATTAAAAAACCTCAAATTGAAACTAAACAAGAACCTCAAACTATAACTACCACTGAAAAACCTCAAATTGCAACTGAACAAAAACCTCAGCCTACAACTGTAACTGAAAAACCTCAAATTGCAACTAAACAAGAACTTCAGATTACAACTACCACTGGAAAACCTCAAATTGCAACTGAACAAGAACCTCAGCCTACAACTACTACTAAAGATGAATCTCAAACTGGAACTGCACAAGAATCTCAAATTACGACTGCACGTTCACGTACACGTCGACACGACCACCATCCCAAGGGCTATTGTGCCTTATGTAATAAATACCACTGAGTAACATTCAAATACCTTTACCTCATTATTATGTATATATATATATATCATATGAGTTTAATTTATATACATAGTCACTGTAAAATATTTCTACACAGATATCCACTTTATTGCCAAACCATATTAATGAATAAAATGACATGGCAAAATAGTCAAATTTTATTGAATGTTTGTGTAAAAAAGTTTTACACTTGTGTATATAAGTTGTTTAGTGCTATAATTTCATGTTATAAGAGGATTTTTTTATATATATATTATATGGATGTTTAGGTAAATAAGTGACTACATTACGATTTTCCCCTATGTATTGGTAGTCTTGTAACTATAGTTAGTACTTAGTAATTGTATTAATGTATAAATTAATTTTTATATAAGTTATAGATTGTAGTTTTTGAAGCACGCACATACACATACTCTATTTTTTCATGATTTTGCATATCCTTGCTTGACCTAGATATCTATTATTACTAATTTAGAAATTTTGGTCATTTCAATGATAATTAGGTTCGAATTAAAGTTGACATTTCAAACTTGGTTGTATTCCTTTATCCTAGTTTTTGGTAGTTATTAAAATGTGCGCATATGTTGTTTTCTTTACATTTTTCAATCTCGATAGTTCTTTTCGATAGTATTCTTGATCATTAGTTAGATTACCAAGTTGTGAACTGAATGTGTGTTTTGGTTGTTTAGGTGCTGAGCTAGATGTTAAGGAAAAGGAAATAAGCAAGGTCTAATGCTATAGCACTGAAGACTTAATGTCATAGCATTGAAAATGAAGTTAGAAAGCCTCCTTACCTAACGTCATGGTGCTTGAAAGTTGAAACTAGGCAAATATTTGCTCCCTGGACACTGCTTGAGCATAGGAATTGCAATGGCATGGCCTTAGATTTGCAAAATTACTAATATAAAAGGGTAACAGGGTATCTTAATTCTTAGGGTTTCAAAGAAACATCAATGACGATAATTTTCTTTTCCTTCTGTTTTCATGAATAGCTAAATCTCTCTTAATAGGATATTGATGTAGTTTGGATTATTACCTGTGTAGATGATTATGTCTTGTTTCCAAGTTTCTATTAATAAATGTAGATAATTAGATGACCTGCGCTTTGCACGGGTTAAGAAATATGTAAGTTATATTTTAAAGAGATTAGAATTATATAAATAAATAGATCTTATCTTGTAAATATTAAATTGAAATTTGTAAATTATTTATGTGAAAAATTCACATAAAAAGATTAGTTTGAGTAAGAGGAAAACTAAAACACATTTTATGAGATTATTTTCAACGTATTGTTTGGTACTATTTTGACTAAAGAAAAAATTAGATAGCACCTTGATATATATATTTTGAAAGAGGATGAATAAACATAGATCAATGTTAATTTATTGTTGCATTATGCAATTAAGTTAAAGAGAAATAAATTATGCTTCTATGCATTGTTACACAAAACTAATTACTAATCCAATGAATAAATGTTGCAAAATCAATAATAATAGAAAACTGAATATTTTTATGCAACAAACCTATAAGAAACTTAATATTTTCAACTTCAAAACCAATAGCAAACATTGCATTCTTAAGCATTGAATATGTTATTTGATATAGTGTTAGCATATATAAATCAGTGAAAATGATAAGAATAAAGTAAGATTGGTATGATTGAAGCGCATAAAAGTGTTAATAATTTAATACAATGAAAGGAATCAGTACTTTGAATTATTTGTAAAAAACAATCTAAAATCATAAATAGAAAAAAGATATTTGCTCTTTTTGGCTAAATATCATTTTGATATATTGCATGACTTAAAAAAATTTCTGACTTTTGGTTGCATGCATTTGTGTATATATTTTTAGACTTATGACTTTATTTGCAAGTGATTGATTTTTTTTTATCCTATTTAAACTTTAAATCACGATTCACTTTTAATTTATCAGACAATGTTGACTTCTTAATATTCTTTTGTCTTTTTAGATACTTCTATCCTTGACCTTTACATTATCATTAGTTCTTCATATGTATTTTTTAATATTTATAGAGTGTGGAACATGTATTACTATTTTATAAAATATTAAAGATCATATAAAAATTATTGTATAAGATAATGTGATAAATTTAAAATGGATATAATTTTGAACATAGTAACAAATGCTTACCTTTTTATGGAGTAGTATTATTTTTAATATGATTGCGACTTACTTTTATACAATTTTAACCATGTTTATAACTTTTTTTATTTGAACATTTATTAATTTCATAGTTTTCTTATAGATGAATCTAATGCTTGTTTCACGAATCATTTCAAGAAAGTTTTAAATTTGTGTTTCAAAATAAATTAAAAAAAATTATAAAAAAAAATTAAGAATAATAATATTTCGAAAGAATAATAATGATCCAAATTTGAGAAACAAAATACCAAAATGAATATTTTAAAATATAAAAGATTATAATAAAAAAAGGCTAAATTAATGTTTTGGACCTCTAATTTATTTTTAAAGTTTGATTCAGTCCTCTAATTATTAAATGATTCAATTTGATCCTATAATTTTTAAAAATGTTTCAATTAGGTCATTCTGTCTAAATTAAAGTTAACATCGTTAATGAATTGGAAACATAGGACAATTTTATATTTTACGGCAGCTTATAACCGCCAATAAGTAGTTTTCACATAATTCATCAAGTACCCTTCCTCTTCAACATCCGACATCTCCGTCCTCCTCCCAGCACCTTCACTGCGACGCCGACGATAACAACCATCCCGGATTTCCACTTTCTCTCTTCTCTTATTCCTCTTCTTTTTGTCTCCCTTTTGCACTCACTCTCCTTCTCTCACCCATCTCCTTGATCGTATCTATATGATTTTAATTCAACCTCTCACAAAGCAAGCAACAAAGATTCAAAATTTTAAAAAATTCTTAGCCTCATGCAGTCCAGTTCGTCAAACACAGGAGAAAGATTTCAACAATTTTGAACTTTCACTTTTCACGTAATTAATCTCATCACAAAACAAACTAACAACAGTAAACAGTAATGGAATTTATGCCCAAATAACAATCCCTTGAATTTAACCCACCTAAACCCTCCCTTCCACATCTGGATTTAGCGTGTGGCGGTCGACGATGGCGTTAGTGCGGAGGAGTGAGGCAAAGACATGCGGTTAGACGAGGTTGACCTTGCGCCAAAGCGGAATGGGGGAGAAGGTTTGGAAAAAGGGAAGCAATCTTAGATTTGAAGAGAAGTTCAGATCTGAAAAATCTGAACAAAAGTTGCTGCAATGGCCATGGTGGTATAGGCGTTGCCGTCGTCGTTGGTGAGGGCGACAAGGACATAGACGAGGGCAGTGACGGTGTCAACGAAGATGAGGAGGATGGGACGGGGACTCGGCGAAGGAGATAGGGGTCAATGAAGCACAAATAACGCACTTCTGTTTAAAGACTTAGGTGGGAACTGAGAATTAGGAACTGGATGAGGAAATAGAGCGTTATTTCTACCATGTTTTTTAAAAAAAACAAAAAAAATTAGTGACGGTTTAAAACCATCAATATGTGAAAACTACTTATTGACAGTCATAAGCCGCAATAAAATATAAAATTGACATGTGTTCGCAATTCAGGATTAACTTTAATTTGGACGGAAAGACTTAATTGAAACATTTTTATAAATTATATGATCAAATTGAACCATTTAATAACACCAAATCGAACTTTAAAAATAAATTAGAGTACCAAAACAGTAATTTAGCATAAAAAAATTTTTGACTAAAGATTATAATGAATTATAATAAAAAGATAAAAGGAAAAATATATTTTAGCGGGTTATTAGGAGAAGAAATGGATGCAGCAATTGAAGAGGAAGGAACACTAATGGGAGAGGAGTCCCAACCACAACGAACCCTATGGAGCAACGCAGAGAGAAAATGCTTACACCTTCTCCAATGCAGAACAAAGAGCATCCCCACCCTTTTCCAAATCCACGCCTTCATCCTCCGACACTCTCTCTACGACAACCTCAACCTCCTCACCGCTTTCATCACAACCTGCGCCTCCCTCGCCGCCTCCTCCACGCGCCCACTCGCAATCGTCCAACACGCGCGCCGCGTCTTCGACCTGACCCACACCCGCGACACCTTCCTCTGCAACTCCATGATCGCCGCCCACTTCGCCGCTCGCCAGTTTTCGGAACCCTTCACCCTCTGCCGAGACCTTCGCCGCAAAACGCCACCTTTTGCGCCTGATGGGTACACCTTCACTGCGCTCGTGAAGGGTTGCGCGGCGCGTGTGGCCACCGGGGAGGGCCCGCAGCTTCATGGGGTGGTTTTGAAAAATGGGGTTTGCTTTGATTTGTACGTGGCAACTGCGTTGGTTGATATGTATGTGAAGTTTGGGGTTTTGGGTAGTGCGAGGAAGGTGTTTGATGAAATGACTGTGAGAAGCAAGGTTTCGTGGACTGCTGTTATTGTTGGGTATGCGAGGTGTGGGGATATGAGTGAGGCTCGGAGGCTTTTTGATGAGATGGAGGATCGGGATGTTGCGGCTTTTAACGCAATTATTGATGGGTATGTGAAGATGGGGTGTGTGGGTTTGGCGAGGGAGTTGTTTGATGAGATGAGGGAGAGGAATGTGGTTTCTTGGACTAGTATGGTTTCTGGGTATTGTGGGAATGGTGATGTTGAGAATGCTAGGTTGATGTTTGATCTTATGCCGGGGAAGAATGTGTTTACTTGGAATGCCATGATTGGGGGTTATTGCCAGAATAGAAGGTCTCATGAGGCGTTGGAGTTGTTTCATGAGATGCAGATGGCAGCTGTGGAGCCGAATGAGGTGACTGTGGTGTGTGTTCTTCCTGCTGTGGCTGATTTTGGTGCTTTGGATTTGGGGAGATGGATTCACAGGTTTGCCCAAAGGAAGAAGCTTGATAGGTCTGCTCGTGTTGGGACTGCTTTGATTGATATGTATGCGAAATGTGGTGAAATCGCAAAAGCGAAATTGGTTTTTGAGGGGATGACTGAGAGGGAAACAGCTTCGTGGAATGCGTTGATAAATGGTTTTGCTGTCAATGGCTGTGCGAAGGAAGCGTTGGAGGTGTTTGCAAGGATGATGGAGGAAGGGTTTAGACCAAATGAGGTTACTATGATTGGTGTGTTATCTGCTTGCAACCATTGTGGTCTGGTGGAGGAAGGAAGAAGATGGTTCAAAGCAATGGAGAGATTTGGAATTGCGCCTCAGATTGAGCATTATGGTTGTATGGTTGACCTTCTAGGAAGGGCTGGATGCTTGGATGAGGCTGAAAAATTGATTCAGACCATGCCTTATGATGCTAATGGAATAATATTGAGTTCTTTTCTGTTTGCTTGTGGTTATTTTAATGATGTTTTGCGGGCAGAGAGAGTGCTGAAAGAGGTGGTGAAAATGGATGAGGACGTTGCGGGAAACTATGTGATGTTGAGAAACCTGTATGCTACGAAGCAAAGGTGGACAGATGTGGAGGATGTTAAACAAATGATGAAGAAAAGAGGAACAAGTAAAGAAGTTGCTTGCAGTGTTATTGAGGTTGGTGGAAGCTTTAGAGAGTTTGTGGCTGGTGATTACTTGCATTCACATCTGGAGGCTATTCAGTTAACCTTGGGGCAGTTAAGTAAGCACATGAAAGTTGAAATAATCTAATAATCTATTGACAATGGAAACCCGAGAAAGCTGAAAGGAGAGATCAAAAGGAAGTGAATGAAAATTGGATAAGTCACAGGTCACAGCGCACATGTGTTTCTGTGCCCCAGTGCCCCTTTCAAAATTTGAAGTCCATTCAGAATCACGCATGAAATTTGAAGTCACAGGCTCCTAACTGCAGTAAACGGTGGGGAGATTGGAACACATAAAATTTTATTGGAAGGCAACTCTGAAACTTGAACTGTTAACTAGAATTGGCACCCAAATTTATGCGTCACTTGTGGGACTTCTATGGCTATCCTAGAATTTTGGCTCTTCCCTAAGGTTTTAAACAACTATTTGCAACCACAATTGCAAGATTTGTGGGGTTTCTATGACTGCATTGTGGCCACATCAATCACATTTGTCTGTAATTTTGCAATATCAAGGATTGCGACAGAATTGCAACTACGACTGCTTGCTCTTCACACTATGCAATGTTGCAGCTGCACCTTACCAGCGTGAAGCCTTTCTGCATATTATGTGAAAGTTTTCTCATTCTGGTTCCCATGATTGCTCCACTCAGCTCTTTTGCACTGCAAAGGAAATTTTGCCGAGACATAGCATGACATATCAATTGTTGGATGCCCTATTCTTATTTAATTTGTGATCACTGACCAGATATGACTTTTCCCATGGTTTAGTTGCGAGGGATGAATGGTTTGATTAATTATATTTTGCAAGGAATTCTTCGGCTGAATTTCTGTTGTGGATTTTGTCCTACGTTCTATAGGTAGGAAAACTAGGTACATGTACAGATCAGGAATTCAACCAGATCATAATAGGTCCATTATCATATTTGATCTAAGGAAGAAAAATGACCTAATCAAAATATCACATGGCCACAAAAAATAAATCATATTGGATTGATGGAACTGATTCACAAGCATCAAATACCCATTGAGAAAATAAGTTGACCTCCTAGCACCGCAAATAGCGAAACACACTGAAAACCCAATTGTCATCCTCTTCTGCCCCTCAAGGGGAAGTTTTTCTCTCTCTAAAGTGACAATTTTCTATCCTCTTTTGTAGAATTTTTCTACCATTTCTTTTTTTCCCTTTTATTTTCTTTCCTCCAACCTTTTTCCATCCAACCCTGTTACCACACATCCTCTTCTTCCTTTTCAATACTCCCAACAGTATAAGAGAGAAGCTTAGGGACAGTGGCAGTCAACAACATGGATCTCAAAGTTCATACTGGGACAGAAAGTAGGCATATATACAAAGAGATTCATTAAATAAAACATGAGACCCGCCAAGTTTTATAATTTCCAATTTATTTCACCCAATGTGAAAGAATGTGTTCAAAAGAATATATTTTTGAGAAAGAATGTTTTATCTTTCAATATGCTTGCATAATTAACGTGTATGGAATCAACACTTAAAGAAACGGATATGGCAGGATATGGCAAAATAAATAAGAAACAAGAAAAAATAGAATAAACACAATCATCTCTGTCAAAAAGCATCACAGGATATGTAGTTACTATATGGGGCAAAGAGAGAAAAAACTTGTTCAATTCCTGACGCAATAATCCCCAAGCAAATCAAGAAACAACATTGCTTTAAATAGGGATTCTCCAATAACTATAAACTCTAAAGATAGAGCATGCTACCCTTATTCACGTCATGTACAATTGAACTCATTTCTCCATGTAAGAAAAAGTATGCACAACATAACTACAATTTACACATTATGATTGATAAATTATCAGCTCCTGCAGTTGTCTCAAGAAGCAACAATCATTGCATCCAGGTTCAGCTTTACAAGATTATCTCAGTTTCCATCTCTTCGAGCCAGGCTTCTTCCTTCCCCTCTTTGTCATCCTACGAAAATTTGAGTTTGATGTAGAACCTGCTTTCAAAGTAGAAACAGCATTCTCAGTGTCCATGTCAGATTCTGAGACTTGAGCAGTGGAAATGGGTTTCTGCTCTTCAACTGGTTCCTTGGATTTCTCCACAAACTGATTTCTAACACTCTCAAAATCATGCAACTCTTCCTTAGCTACCAGATTTTGTATAAGAATTTCATCCTTGGTCTGCAAGCAAGGAAAGGACATTACAAATTTACAATGTCTGTAATGATCCTAAAACATACACAGAGATGGAACAAAGTTTGCCCTTCCAACACATAACCTTAGTAGATGGATTGTTGGGTCCATGACTATTAAAATTCTTGTTATCAGCTCAAAATTTCAAATAATATTGCACATCAAAGAACATGGCAATAAGGAACAAAGTACTCACAAAAGCATTTATAAATAAGGGATGATATAGAATGACATGGCAGCTAGGGCTAGGAGGATATGCCAATTTTTAAAAACCTAGATATAACACAGCAGGTCAAGAGCAATTACATAGAAATATTTTAATACACACATGCATAAGAAATATTTTACTACACACATGCATAAGAAACACTTAAAATCAAGTCCCAAGGACATTAAACTGAAAAAAAAAATAAAGGTATGTACATCTCAATTTTCTGCTGTGAACTGGATACCAAGAAATGGAAACAATCATAAACTGGATTATTGAAGTTCTATGGCATCTCAATTTTTGTGAACAACTTTCTTCATGGATTGACAGTGTAACAGAAACTAAACAAAACCAACAGCATGGTGTAAGCATTGGAAAACTCCCTTGTCACAACAATAGCCAATACCCAATATCAAGCACAACCACAAAAAATAGAAAATATAATAACATAAAAGTTGAAATTACTTTTGCATAAAAAAAACTTACATTTTCCTGGAGAAACTGAAGCTGGGGCTTATTGGTGGTTTCAATAAAGGGAGTTATCCTGTCCCGAGTTGGTAATGTATTTTCAGTCAGAAGTAGACCTTCTGTGTTCAACTCAGATTTATGCTGTGATGAAGCACGAACAAAACTAACTGGAAATGTGTTGTCATTACCAACAAAAGAAGCAGAATTATGTCCAGAATGATTAAATCCATCAGATGGTCCAATCATGCTCAATTGAGTTACAGAACAGAACTTTCCTGGATTTTCACTAACCACATTATCAATCCGAGTTTTCAACTTCCCAACCTGTGACTGTAATTCTTCAATCTTTTGAATGATGTCCTTGATGGCTTTATCATTATCTTCAAGATTAACAGAAGACAACGTATCATTAAACTTGAACTCCTCAATTTTAATATCTGCATTACCTCCTGATATCAATGAAACAAAACATAGAATTAAAATTTTAGAATCTCCTGGAAAATGGAAGCAAATAGCAATTGATTAAAACCCGTTTCACAAAAATGGTCATACTCATACCAATAAACACATGAAAATAAAGATGAAAACCTGTGTATATAATTCTTTCACCTTCTACGATTCACAATTTAACGACAAGATGAATTTTAGTAGTCGAATAAATAACAAAAACAGCATTATGTACACTACTGTCACTCACTCAAGGCATCACCACGAAAATCTTCCATACAAGTGCCACTGTTTTTGTTCTCTGAAATGTGACAGAAAAAGAGAAAAAGATTAGAGAGGAGCATCACATTGGCAAAAACACTACAACTAACCAAGAAATGTCATACCATAGTAAGAGAATAGACTATGGTTAGACACATATGCTGATAAATCACTTTCTTCAGCTTTTTTCCTTTTCTTTCTCTTCATAACTTTATTCGTGCGAATGCCATCATGTATAGGTACTGACTTGATATTAACATCATCTATTGAGAACTTCGAAAACTCAAGCTGCTTTCTATGATCGTATGCTGCAAGCTCTTTATCATATTTCAGTGCTAGAGAGTTAAGTTTCTTCACTTGCAATTCTAGCCACTTACAGCGCCACCTAACAGGGTGAATGAACCTCCTCCAATGTGATGTTGTCGTCTTGCTCTTTCTGAATGGTTAATAGTTTAAATTGTGAAACACATGCAATTGATATTCTAATCAAACACATAGCAACCAAGACAAAGTAACATGGGAATGAAAACATGATACATCAGAACTTTAGTCATGACAATAAAAATAGTAATTTTTTTACTTTTAAGCATAAGACTTATATCACATAATACTTATATCAAAATAAAGGGAATAAAAGCAAATGATTCTTCTGTGATATCTACCTAGAAAGTAACCCTATAAAGAGCCTTTTATTAGGGCAAAGGGGCAGAAATTGATAGCAAAAAAGATTGGATGATAACTGTAATGCACATTCCTTCTTCTATGCATGGTTAGTTTTCTTTTCCCTTCTTTTTGTGTGTTCAGTTATGTTTTATTGCCTTCTACAGACACGACAAGAAGAATTGAAACTGAGTCGGAAACATACCTAGATGGAGAACTCTTACTTTGATCAGCATCACACATTGGCGATTCTACTTCGGTATCAGTGAATGCCGAGCCTGAGGCATCCTCTGTGCCAGAATCTGTATCACCAAAAGAACTGGAACTGCAACGCTCAGCATCAGTGACATCCTCACAAGCATCTTCCACTGCCTTGCCACCGGAAATTATGCTCCCACTCCCAACTATATTAACGTACACATCCTCCTCATTTGCACCAGACAAAGGAATCTGCTCAATACCCTTGCAGTTAGTTCCAGCTTGCAGAACCACCTTCTGCTCTTTTGGTTCCGAAATTTCAGAGACAGGAACAGCTACATTCTCCTTTTCTAGGGCATCTTCTTCTGGCTTCACATTGCCAGAAGCCATTTTTCCAAATCATTCAACCTTCCCTATTCAGATATCACAGCAAGGACCACACCACAATGTCATGATTGGAATTGGAAGCATATGAAATTACCCCCACCCCAATTTACTGAAACATCAACTTGCCCCACAAACCCTTATGCATCAAATTGCATGCCACAAGTTGTAAAATTATTAACAATTTTGAAGGAAAACATAAATAATATAAATAAAACTAGCAAAATTCAATCTTTATAGAACTAGGTTAGTACAAGAACGTGTGTTATCCTAAAAGGGATTGTTATGATCCACGAAAAATTAACAGAAACTCAGGAATCAATAATCACGGGAGAAAGACAGTGACAGAGAGAACCACTTACTAGTTACAAGGGAAGAGAGAAGATTTTCCTTTGTGGAGTGAATGAAAATTGAGATTGTTGTTGAAACTTGAAAGCTTATTTATTTGGTGGTGCAGAACACACAAGACACAACAATCCGAACATATTCTGTGATTCTGTGATAGTTGTTGAGTTTTCGCTGTGTTTCTCAGCCAAAATATTAAAATCCGTTTCTCGGACAAATTATTAAAATCCTTGTAATTATTTATTGCCAGAACAACATTGATTGACATTATTAGACATGTTTGACTTTAATAAGCATGTTTGATTGTTATAAACTTAAAATATTAATTTCACATATCATAATATATACTGTCTCTTTTATATAATAAATAAATAATTATCAAAATCAATAAAAATAATTAATTTTAATTAATAATATTATTAATTTAAATATTGTTTTAAAAATATTTATAAAATTAAATAGTTTAAATAATTGTTATATTTAATGACACTACTTATTTTTCAAGAAATAATTTTTTTCACCAATAAACATGCCTTATATTATTAATAAGCTAATAAATAAAGAATAAGATACTGTCTCGTTCATAAACTTTAAAATAATTTAAGGATATAAAAAAATAGTAATCAATACATTTAAAAATAGGTCTATTAGTAATAATAATAATAATAAATTCTTTCATATTTATAACACCTAAATAAACCTTTATAGCTTTTTATTACATTTATTAGTATTTATTACATATAATACATACATAACAAATCTTAATATTAATATTATTAAATATCATATTTATTAAATTTAATAATATATATATATATATATATATATATATATATTAAATACATGACTTAAAGACTTTTTATCAATCTACACGTGTGTGTGTGTGAACCATAAGGTTCTGTTTGGTTCAACAAAGGGGAAAGGAGGAGAAAAATTTTAATGGAGGAGGAAGCGAAGGGAGGGAAGAAAAGAAATTTTGATCAGACATTTTGTCTTGTTAATAAGAGGTGGGAGAGGAATTTTAATGGATGGGAGGAAAAATAAATATTTTCTTGTTTGGTTGAAGGAATTTTAATGGATGGGAGGAAAAATAAATATTTTCTTGTTTGATTGAAGGGATTTTAAAATTTAATATACTTGTATACCATATTAATATTAGACTTCAAAACATAAATGATGATATTTTAGTTAATATAGTTAATATGTTTTCAAATCCCCTCCTTTCCCCTTCAAATCCCCCAATATTGGAGGGGAGCAAAAATTGGATGAGGAGGGATTTTGATCCCCTCCACTTCCCTATCTTCCTAAAAATCGAACCAAATAAGAAAGGTTTAAAAAAATCCCTCCCTTCCCCCTTGCCTCCACTTCATTTCCCCTCAACCAATCACCATGACTTTTTATCAATCTATACATGTGTGTGTGTGTGTAAACAATAAATATATTATTTTTTATTATACAATAAATAAAGAAATGAATTATTATTATTATTATTATTATTATTATTATTATTATTATTATTATTAATTTAGTTGCTTTAAAATGTTTTATGAACAATAATAATTTAAAGGCTAAAATACACTTTTAGTCCTTTATGTTTTCAATTATATTCAGTTTGGTTCCTTATTTTTAAAAAAATTTAATTTAGTCCTTTATTTTTTTAAGTGAGTCAAAATGGTCTTTGCTAAACAATGATCGCTTTTGATTTTGGAACAAAATTTTGAATTTTTCTTATTGATTTCAAACATGAAACTTGTCCTATTAGATTCGTATGAAAAGTGAATCTAATGAGTTATCAAAAAATTGCAAAATAAAATATCATATTTCTTTTCAATTGCTTGTGAGACTCATTTTTCACGAGATTTTCACCATGTTTATGACTCTTTTTTGTTCGAACATAAGTTAGGTTCCGTAATTTTCTGGTAAGTGAATTTAATAGGACAATTTTCACATCTTGAATAAGTTGAAAGAGGGTTCAAACTTTTGTCTCAAAATCCAAAACGATCGTTGTTTCGAAAAGATTATTTCGACTCACTTTAAAAACATAAAGGACTAAATTGAAATTTTAAAAATGATAAGGAAACAAACTAAATATAATCGAAAACATAAAAGACTAAAAGTGTATTTTAACCTAATTTAAATTAAGAATTTTATATATTTAATTAAATTTACAATAATTTACCAACAAGTTGTTGATCCAAGTGGAACTGGATTATGTCATCTTAAAAAAGGTCTCGAGTTCAAGACTTGTAGATGAAAAAAAAATGTGGTTAAAAAGGGAGATCATACTGAAGGTGGTTAGTCAGGTTCCTCAATGAAAATTAGTCATCGAAAAAGTTGGTGGATACTTCGTACCAATAACATGATTATCCAAAAAATGACAACAGTTTGTTTAAAATATCAATTAAGGCCTTAGACATACTATAAACCTTAGAAAAATAAATTGGATATCAAATTGTACAAGAAACTCATTGAAATTTGCCCTTCCCGGCAATGACCTTTGCTAAGATGCAACATTCTCTTTTTTTATTTTCCTACAATTTGAAAGCAATTTCTTCTTTAATAGTTATTGGGTGTTATATTGTCTTGAAAGATAATTTGATGAGTAATATTCATTCTGATTTAGTATATTTTAAATCATGATATCTCTCAAATGTCATCAAGTATGGATGAATGCATCAATCCTTCACAAGTTTCCCTATTTGTAGGTGAGGAATGCGACTTCTTCTAAGAGTGATTTGTTGATGCTAATTAATGTTTACATTTTTAAAGTACGTTTGAAACTTCAACTTTCTAAATCAAATATCAAAGTCTCAAGGTCAAAAAATAAAGTTCAAGACTTTAGAATGTTCTCTCCTCTATTTTTCCATGCATTAGAATTATTAAAAAAATGCTTCAATATAGTGGTCCATCAATTATAGAAGGAATTTTAGACATGAACAAGTTTGTCAATAAAGTTGTGAAAGTTCGTGAAAAATCTAGTTATAGATGTCTTGGCTATCAATTTCATCAAGTGTTTATTTAAATGAGTGAAAATTGTAAAAGACTTTTATTATAATTTTAGGATTATTGTTAACGAATTAATGAAAGTAAATTACCTCATACCTAGAAATTGCAACAAGATCAACCATGCTATTATAAAATCTCCTCCTTAATACAATTATTTTTAGGGTTTTAAGGTGAACATAAGAGTTCACTTCGTTGGAAATGATTTACTTAATGATAACCAGGGATAAAATTAGAAATAAATACTAACATATAGTAGACTAAACTTGTAATGCTTATAATGACAACACTTCTTTATAACTTATTGAAACTTATTACATTTACAAATGAAGAAAGACTTATAGTGGGTACATAGGCACCTAAAGATGAGGAAGGGTATAATAAGCGACAAAATAATTTAGGAAGTTAAAAATAAGTGTTGTTGATATGAGAATTTTCGATATAGGTCAACCTTTTGAATTGTTGTTGAATTCGTGGACAAGCAAGAGACAATCTAATAAATTGAAGTATTTTAGTAGTGAGAGGAAAAGAAAACAAAAGCAATTCTCATAATAATGGCGAGTGAAACGAGAGCAACCTAAACTATGAAAATATGACATTGTATGTGAATATGAACTATTTTTCATGAGTTGGTGTGCAATGGGAGAGTACTAGTATAACATAAACTAGTAAATTTTTATAAAATTCTAAATTTAAATTAGGGTAACAAAAAAGAAAAAGGAAATGCTATTAAGAATAGAAACTAACTTGCAGTAAAAAAAAAAAAAAAATAGAAACTAACTATTAAAGGAGTTGATCCTATAAAAATCAACATATTTACACACGTTTTTATTTTAAAAATAAAATCTATTGTGGTATTGTTAATAGTATTAAGCATAATACTTTTTCATGTTATAAGATTTTATTATTATTATTATAAGTTGAATTTGTCTTAAAAATTTATAATATATTTTTTAAAAAAATAATCAACCGTAAATCAGTTTCAGCAGGGAGGGGCACAGGATTGGGTTTGGTTTTTAGAGATGAAGGCAGAAAGGCAATGTTCTTGCTTTAGCTACTTACTGGCATTTTAGTGGACCGCTTGGTCTGTTATACGTTACTTGCTTTCCAGCGAAGCAAATAAAATATCCCTTGTTTTGAGGTAACAAAAATTTCGAAAACCGTGAAAGCCAGCGCAGAACCTTGCGTGAAAATGGATGGTTTCACTTTCACGTTGGTGGACCCAAGTTAAGTTTGTGCTGCTATAAATACATGCCATCGAACACATCGACTCCATCACATAAGCTCATCATCACAAACCATGGACTCCATTTCTTCCTCGCATTAATCACAGCAGCACAAAGTGTTCCATTCATTGTTCTATCTGCTGCTATGTAATTTTTTTCTGCTCTCCTCAACTTTAATCATTTTGCCTCTGGTGTTCATTACCTGCGTTTTGTGTATTTTTATGCTTTTCAAATTCTGATAAAAAGGTGTCATATAGTTAGTTTTTATTCTTTTGAAAGTGAATTCTAGGATAACACGCTATGATTTATGTTGATGGATTAACAGTGGGAGAGAATATGAATGTGAAGTTTTCTTGTGGAAAAGGATTAATTCGTTGTTCAGGTTTAAACATATTTTGTAACCAAGGAATGCAGGAAACAAACCTAGGAAAGAATAACTAATAAATGATTTTTTTTATGAGAGAAATAATGTGACTTTGGCTAAAGATCTGTCCATGTTTTTTTTGTACATTTGAAAGTGTTTTATAGTAAGAACAAATCTATCTACACAAAATTGTCGGATGCTTAGTCATGAGATACTGATTACTGATTGTCTTTAAACTTTGTGCAGGTATTATTGGAGATGCATGCAAAAATTCGGGAATGCAAAAAATGATCAAGACTTTGAGAAGGTGGTGAAGTTGTTTGGTAATTAATTTTTTGTTCCGGCAGTTTAACAAAAAAAAAAAAAGAATTTTGCCTAAGGTTATGTTTCCATCTAATTTTACAGGTAAAGAAGATGAGTGATCTAGGTCAGGATTACAACATTTTGGGACTTTCTCAAGTAAGTAAATACTATGCAATGGTAATTTTATTTTATTTTAGACATTTTTCTTGCAGTAAGCATTATCCACTTGCAGTGGATAATACTGCTCTGATATGATGTTTAAACATAAAGTATCTGGGATACACAACTCTTGCATTAAGTAGAAGAGCTAATCAATGACTGATTACAGATCTAACTAAAAGCTATAAACTACTGTAAAAGCTATGGTTGATGAATATTCTTACATCTATCATGTTGATGAATCTAGACTATTATGCTAATGAATCTTGACTAGTATTCTTACTAAACTGAAAGCTATATTAGAAACAGAAACAAATCATCAAAATTGCTGCACTGATGTTTGCCTATTAATTCTTATTCTAAATTGGGATTTCAATATAAATATTCGGCCTGATCTTAATTCCTTCTCCTGTATGTTTTTCTTTCTGTTTTATAACTTTGATATTTCAATGTTTTACTTAGTTTTTCCTATATTAACAGCATGTTAGTTCCTTTGGTTATCAGGGAAACTTTATTGGCAGAGGAGTTATGGAATTTTGTGATGGAGCCACCTCCAGTAAGAACTAACTTATGATCTATGATATTGCACTGTTATTACTTCTGAAGTCAGAAGAAATCCTGAATTGCATTTTTGTGTTTGATATTCTCTTAGATGTGGGATGGATGATGCAATTGGAAGACGGTGATGACATAGATGCCATGCTTCATCACACAGGAGGTGCTGCTGTCCGAAGGATGTGACCCAACCTTTGACCCTGCTCTATAAGTAGAACTAGTGCTTGTTTAGATTAAAGTTGGGAGAGTCCAATTCTTCATCTGGAGCATCTGGGTCAGTCATATTGTCCAGTGGAATTGGCAAAAATACTAACTTTAAACATAGCGTTAGTTTAACTTAGGGCTAGGCTAAGGCATAAGATACATTATCTGTTATCTACCATTATACAAACTAAGGGCTAGGCTAAGGCATAAGATACATTATCTGTTATCTACTGTATTATACAGCTTTTATCGCTGGACTTTGAAGGCATTATATGCTTCCTTTATCAAAGTGATTATGAATGGATTGTTATATTTTAGCTTAAAAAAAAATCTTAGAATTTGGACTTTGGGTCCAACTTAACCTAATAAACTAGTTTGTATGGTGATGACTGTCCAAATTTTATAAACTCTATTTAAGTCATATCTCTAATCAATATAGGACTAAACACCACCTTTGTCACTTCAATTAAGATGACTTTCTAACAAGTTCTTTTTTGAGAGCAATCTATTTCTTTGAACACATTCTTTAAGTTTTTGTAACTCTTATTTATTAGGTTAAATTAATTTGTAGGTCCTTGAACTATTTGACAATTTTTAATTAGGTCTCTAAACTATTTTTTTAATTTAATTATAAATACAAGTTTAAGGATCTAATTAAAAAAAAAAAAAAGTAGTTCTAGAACCTATTTAAAAGTTGCCATAATTCTGGAACATAATTAAAAATTGTCAAGTCTATACAGACCAGTATTTTTACCTTTGCATGCCAGTATTTTTGACCTGTACAATTTTTAATTGGATTCTTGAACTATTTGTCATTTTTAAATAAGTTCTTAAACTATTTTTTTCAATTGGGTCCTTGAATTTATATTTGTTTTTTAATTAGGACCTAATTAAAAAACAAATACAAATTCAGTGATCCAATTGAGAAAAAAAAATAATTTAGGGACCTAATTAAAAAAATCAAATAGTTTAAGGATATGCAGATTAATTTAACCTATTTATTATTCTATTTGTATCATATTTTAATTTAATGTAATGTATTGTACTATTTTTTTTGGTATTAACTTTTATTCTTTGTATGTGATGTGATACATTAAGAATTTTATATCACTGGGAGGTCCACGTGCTGGTAACGCTTCTGTTCCATTATGTGGAGCATGTGCTTGTTCTACTACTGTACTTAGAAAGTCTCTGCAATTCCTCTATATTTTATTTGTCCTTTGTTAAGGATAAGTTGGGTAAACATTTGTAGATGAACTACATCCACCAGGTGTTGCCTTTTTATAATATAGAAATGTTGATACTAATGAAACACTCTTTCAGCAAAATGTTTTATTAATAAATAAAGTTGCCTGACCAGATATATGAGTAGCAATTTTCAAACTATTCTATTTGTCCTAGACATTGCTATCAGTCAGGAAATTGCATGTTTAGACTTTATCTCAACTCAACAATTATGCATGCAACGACAGAGAATGGGAGGGTATGTATACTTGTTTAATTTCAATGTCCTTTGGAAGGATAAAATCAAATCATACTTTGTGAACAACAAAAAGAGTGACGTTTAAGTGTGAGCATGTGGCTTGATCCTGCATATTTTTGTTGAACTGCATTTGGTTGAATCAGCAGTTGCTTTGGTTATTACCACCTTCTTTGTACACCTTTACTTTCCAATCCAAGCACCAAGGGAACCAGTCTCCTCTTGGTTCCTTAATTATAATTTAGTGGAACACTAGTGCATGCCACACACCTCACTGTCTTTCTTTAGTTAGGTAGAAAATGATCTCCTATCTTGATTAATAATGGAAAACTGAATATCAGAGCATTGTTTATTAAAAATATTCACTGGAATCTCTTCCTTTATTCTAATATTAAGGTGATATCCATAGCAGAGGGAGATTCGTAACTAATGAAAAACACTCAAAAACTGAAAAGAAAATAGAGACAATGTGTTGGGATTCAATTGCAAGGTATGGAACTTGTGTCTCACATTTAGAAGTGTGGGATTCTAGTGTGAGATTTAAAAGATTTTGGCCTCTCCAACTTCAGTATCTAGCTTTTGCAGTATGATTCTTCCAAGATTTTTATTAATTGGTATTAGAGTCTCTAATCATGTCTCACAGCTACAAATGAATGGTGCGGGTAGAGGTGTCAAAGTGAGCCGAACCCGGTGAGCCAACCCGGCTCACCACGGGTTCGGGCCGGGCCAGGTTGAAAAAATGAAATTTTTGTGATACTGGCAAAATTGTAACCCGGCCCACTTAATCCGCGGGTTAGGTGGGTTCGAGCCGGGTTGCCCACTTAACCCATTTAAACTAAAAAAAATAATAATATAGTAAATAGAATAGCAATTCATTTAATGTTATTGAACTATGACTAATGTTTGGACAATAGGATGGTTGGATTTTATTTTAAGACTTTGATTTTTTAAGACTTTTGAATGATATTTATGTATTTGAGTCATTTAAATGGTTAGTTGAATGATAATATTAGATGCTTGAATAGTTATTTAAGACATTTGCCTATTATTTGTATTTGTATTTGAATCATTTGAATTAATAAATGCCTTTGATGGGAAAATGTCACTTTTAAAAAAATATAGAGAAAATGTTTTTAATTTTTTAATTTTTAATTTTTTTTATTTTTAAAAATTTGGTGAGCCAACCCACATAACCCACCAACCCATGGTGGGCCGGGCTGGGTTGGTATTTTCATAGCTCACCAAAAGGTAGAAAGACTTATGGTGGATACATAGGTACCTATAAACACGAGGAAGGGTGTAATAAGCAACAAAATAGTTTAGGAAGTTAAAAATGAGCATTTATATGGGGATTATTGAAACTTATTAAATGATAAGTGGGACCCACTAAAATTGATAATTTTCAACAAATTTCATAGAGTGTTGGAAAGAGAGTGTGGTTAACATTTCTCTTATTAAAATCCTTGTGATTATTTATTGCAAGAACAACATTGATTGACATTATTAGACATGTTTGACTGCTATAAACTTAAAATTAAAATATTAATTTCACATATCATAATATATACTATCTCTTTTATATAATAAATAAATAATTAATTATCAAGATCAATAAAAATAATTAATTTTAATGAATAATATTATTAATTTAAATTTTGTTTTAAAAATATTTGTAAAATTAAATAGTTTAAATAATTGTTATATTTAATGACACTACTCATATTTCAAGAAATAATTTTTTTCTACCAATAAATATGACTTATAATATTGTTAATAAGCTTGTATGGAAAATAAGTTAGTGTCTCATTTGTAACGTCCCTTGTTACTATTAAGGAATTTCTACTTATTAGCATTATTAGCGAAAATAATTTTAATTCTTGATTGTAAAGTAATTTTCCAAAATACGAGGAAATTTGTCCTTTTTTAAAAAAAAAATTTCAAATCTTATTGCTTTTATACTCCAAAAGAATGAACATCCTTGTTAATTTATCATTCATTTAAAAACGTTCTTTTTTTGAAATAAATTTCTTAATGAACTAAACTCGAATTATCAAATATCATAACTACGGTAAACCATTTAAAACATAATAGAACTTCTTTTGAACATCTCAATTTCATCATTAAATAATTCTATCACACAAACTGAATACACTTTTACATTCATGAAAGTAAATGCATTTTACACGAGTCACATATAAGGAACTGATACATCATAAAAACCCCTAGTCTACCCCCTTTATACAAGAAAAGGACCAAGACTCAGATCAGTGACTCAATGAAAATTAAAATCCAAAATACCCATGAGACATCCTTAAAGGGATCATCTTCTTCCTTGAACATATCCATTTGTGTCGTTGGCACTTGGCGTAGTATTCTCACTCCGTCTTCATCATTCGCATAGGGTCAACGAACTTTCTCTGAAAAATAAAAACATGGGAGTGAATTCTCTACCTCTTTGGTCGCCACAAACAAACGAACTTTCAATCCCAAACAACCTATATGACCACTGCGTGTGGTACTCTAGCGATGACACTCATGATAATCCTATCACGAATATCTATCTCACAACATCTATTCCTATAGGCCCCACTGCCATTAAACCTCCCTGGTTTTAATGGTCTTATGCATTTATGTTGATGACGATTGGGAGTACATGACGCAGGTGGTACAAATGGCACGTCGCTCTCACCAATCTTGGCTATAGCCTCGCTCTAGTCGGGAATGCCAAGTCGGTAGTGTGAGTCCCCCGTACTAACCGGGCTTTTCGCTTTAGTCAGGATTGTCATAACTTGACACCATTTCCCCCATGACTTCTTTGAGCCTAATGAACTATTCCCCAACGTACCAACTATGAGCCATCCACTCCTTACAACGATTCCTCACACGTTTTCCACGCCACGAGATACATCTTCTGGGACAATCAGTTCAACGGACCTTCAAGAGGACTTTAAAGGACTCTTCCCACCGAGCATGGAGTCAAGCCCCACCTCTGAATTATAACACTGTCCCTCTAAACCCATCTCATCTCTGTCACCGATGTCCTTTTCGCTTTATCCACTTTCTCGTAGCATGCGTCGTCCTGTGTAAGGCGAATGACACGCACGTCCATCGTTCTTCTTCATACTACAAGAGGAGAAGGGTCGTGTCCCTCCACACCTCTTAATGTCATGAACAACATGACCTTACGAAGTGGGTATATCCACTTACACACACTTTAGTGCCTTGGGCACTCCAACTCATCTATCATACTCATGCACAACAAAACCAACATGCATTGCCGAGGGACAACGCCCCTCGGACTCAGATCACAACAAGCAACATATCCACAGGAAATATCTAACAATTTATATCAACGTCGGAGGTCACATCCTCTCGGTCTTAACAATTAAATGATCGCACGCATTCATGACAACTAATATATAGTTCAACAAATATGCACCGAAGGTCACGCCCTTTCGTCTTAGTTAATAATTCCATAACGAGAATAACATTTATATACTTATACAATTTAAACTCATCACAATTTACTGATTTTTTTTGTCAAACCCGCAGTCAACATGAAACCTTAATTTTCAAGCATCATAGTTTCTTATATTGGGTATCAAACACTCTTAAATCAAGCCCCCACCTACGTGTACATGTAAACTTTCATTTTTCACTATAAAGGACTCATTTTGGGCGTCTAAAACTTAGATTTTAAGTGATTAAACATCTAACCCGAAATTGACTCAAAAACTCCTTAAATGGGCTTTAAAACTTCAAAATTTAATTCTCATTGATGTAGAAATCGGATTTTGACGAACCAACATCTAACCCTAGGTTTTAGGAGGTAAGGAAACTGTTTTTCTGGTCCAAAAGAGCAAATTCCAACTCTAAAAATTATTAATTTTGAAACAGTGGTAGATTCAACGAAAATGGCACAAAACTTAAAAATAAATTTCCCATTGATGTAGAAATCAGTTTTCAACAAATTTTATATGCAATCCTAGGTTTTAAGGTATGAAAAATCTAATTTTGAGGTCCACTACAGCCAATTCCAACTACATTATTCCCAGTTCTCGAAACAGAAGTAAAATAGGGCAAAACGGCATCAAACTTAAAAATAAATTTTCCATTGTTATAGAAATCGGTTTTTAACGAATTTTATATGCAATCCTAGGTTTTAAGGTATGAGAAAGATAATTTTGAGGTCCATTTACAGCCAATTCCAACCCCATCATTCCCAGTTCCCGAAACAGTACCAACAGTGCCCAAATTTCACATTTTCGCTAGACAATAATTTTCTAAAAGATTCACAGCTCGTTTCCAAAAATTCCACACATACATTTCTATATTTTAGGACATGGGAAAATCATTTTTAGTGTCAAAAACAGCCCAGTACAGTCACAACATTTATTTTCCCTAAACAGAACAATAATTTATATAAATAGCTCAAAACTTTAGAAATTCATAATAAATAGCTCAAGTGCTCAAAAATAACATACTTTATATGTAACCCTAGGTTTTTGGACCCAAGGAACCCATTTTTGAGGTCCAAAACACCAAAAGAGGTACCCATTTTTCACATAACACAAGGCAGTACGGGATTCTCCAAATACACACAATTTCAAGACTCAAAAATTAAATATATTCACATGCTACATAGACCCATCACTCTAGGTCTCAAAGCAACAAATTTTAGGCTCAAAGAGAATAGAAAATCTCTCTCATACCTCGATTTCCTAAGCTCAAGTTTTCGAAACGAAATTTTCAACCACCCAAAGCTAGAGCTTGGTGAACTTTACAACATATCCAAAATGCAAAGAAAAGTGAAAAGGATTAGCCCATGAAAACTAGAAAGAGGAAAAGGGAAAATGTACAGAGAAGGAGGAACTCACCAAAAGAGAGATTTTGAACTCTCTCTCCCTTCTCTCTCTTCAAAATTAGCAGCTGCACATTGTGGGGGAAGGGATCCCCTCTTAGCTTATATAGGGGGGCCCAATACCCTAAGGCTAGGTCCCTCAAATTTAAAAAAAAAAAATTCTAAACCTAACTATGTTTAGGTGTTTAGCTACTCTAGGTTTTGATATTTTTTTTTAGCTCTAATATGTTCTTAAAATATAGCATTTAATTTTCTAAAAATAATGTCTTTGGAATCACTCAATTTGGACTTAAAAATGAATTTTCTAGGTCCTAAATACTAAATAATTTGCTAAAATTAATAATTAATTCATTTTAATTATTTTTGCTGAACTTAGATCATTTTCATGCTTAATTATAATTATTAGAATTTATCTAAGTCCAAATTAATTTTTTGAGCTTAAAATCTCATAATTACGAAAATGTCATTAATGAAAATATTCCTTCTTTTTATCAGCTTTGACCAATTGGTCAAATCATGGTTAAAACTTGATTTTATTAATTATTTTCACTTCATTAATGAAGATTTGATGTCTCACGTTCATTTAATTGCTAACTATTTCTTTTTAGGTTTTAATTAAACAAATTGCACTATATTTTAATTAAACAAATTACACTCTATTTTGTTTAATTATCTTAATTAAATTTTCTAAATCATCAATCACTTTAGAACAATTAATTTTACTAATTAAAGTTATTCTAGACCCATTAGTAAGTTAATTGTAACACCCTAAAAATTTACAACTCAGAATATAATAAATACTGTGTTTGTGTGCTCTGTTAGAATTTAATTAGTATTGAATTAATTACAATAGAAAAAAATATATAGATTATAAATATGTTGTTTAATGTGACAAAATTTAATGAAAATTTAAATTTTTACACTGTGTAAAATTAGACAGTATAAATTTATACTGTGTAAGTTAATACTGTATAGGATTAATTTGATTTATACAATATTCTAGATAATTAGCACAATACTTTATGTTAATTAGCTAGTAATTAACTACTTATGGTAAAAGTAAAATTACCATTTTTGCTTAATTTCACTTTACCCATTTTAAGTTAAAAAAAACACGTTAAAAAAAATGGTTGTGCTGATTTTTCTTAGTTCCCTTAAACACTCAACACCTCCAAAAAGCCTTAAAAATAAGGATATTAAAATCCTATCTTAATTTTTGGACTTTAAACCCCTTGACTTCTCTTTTAAAAAAAAAAAAATTCAACTCTCTTCCTCACTCACTCTCTGCTGTCTGTGGATATTTTTCAAAGGGAGAAAAAGTTTTCTCATTTCCTCCATTGCTTTCCATAATTCAAGCTTAGGTAATTTCTATCAAAATTAAATTTTGATTCCATAGGATTGCTTAGAATTTCAAGCTCTACAAGTGTATGGTTTAAAATTTTAATTTTGATACTTAGGGACTTAAGGACTCTCTTAAGGCTCATTCCCTTCATCCTTTCCATTTTCTTGAGCTATATTGAGGTATGGAGGAGTTTTCTCCTTAAACTTTGGTTAAATACACCATTTTGTTCATGGTGGCTGCTGACTGTTTAGATTTTCTTTTAATATTTTCGTTGATCTTTATGATAATTTTGAGACCATGAATAACTGTTTTTATGCCTCTGGAATGGATACAAAAATTTTCAGAATTTATTGAGTTGATTTGGTATTTTAAATAGAATTATTTTTGTGAGTGCTCTGAATTTGCTGAACACACTGTTTTGAGTATTTGACCTGTTTTGGAGTGATATTTTCATAAAGTAAGACTAAAACCTTATACTAGGTTTGAGTGATGTTCCTGATTTTTTTTTCATATTTTACTGGGTAGATTTAGTATTTATAAATAAATTCTCTTTTTATTTTCAGAAATCTGCTGAGTCATGTTTAAATAGGAGAAAAATATTTTTAGTGAGAAATTTAGTGTGAAAAAATATATGAGGATAATTAACCTCTTATTAGTGTACTTTAATTTTAATAGAATTCATTAAGTTGTTTTACTATTTTTAGACGATATATTATATTATTGTAAAAACCGATTTCTGATAACAGGGGAAGATAAATGGAAAAATGATATTTGGGGTAGGAATTAAATTCTGGTAAAAATATATGTTGTAATTTACTTGTTTAAAATGGTCTCTGTAAAATTTCACTAATTAATGATGAGTTTTGATATTTTCTAAATTTCCTATACTCTGTTTTCAGTGTGCAGACAGATTTGAAAAAATAAATTAAAAATCATATTTTTTGAGTGAATTTTGAGGAACTAAATTTATGTGTGACTAATTTCATGATTAATAATGTCTCTTCAAATTTATATACTATTCTGAATTGAAATGATATGTAAAATAATTCTTGGAGTATATAATTTGATCTATGTAGAATATTAGAGTTTGGTTAAATTAATTGCTTTAAGTATGTTATTTAATTGTTTTGGACTATGAATGAGTGGTTTTATCCCAAAGGAAAGACCTCTGCACTTTATCATTATATATTTGATTATTTGTTAATGAAATTTTTATTCTTGCCTTATTCATTGTATTTACCTGACTTGAATTGGAGACCGGGAGGAATGTGATCCTCGGGCAATCTGTGTGCTGAAAATTGAATGTGCATGTTGTGTTATGTGTATTGAATGATATGTGATTGTGGGAAGGGGACAAATGGACTCCTTGTAAGAGTGCATTTGTATGCTAGAAAATGGAGTTCTAGCACTTAATTTTGATTTATAGTGAAAACAATAAATAAACCTTTAAAAAAAAGTGTGAATAATTATAATTATTTGGACTTAGTAAATTTTAGGAACCTTGACATGTGGGCATAAAATCTTAAACTTGGACTTAGAAAATAAACTAGGACCTTTGCTTGGAGTTGCGTACTAAAGAATAAAATTTAGCATAATACTTTAGAGAGGGTAAGGATTTACATAAAAATTGTTTAGAATCATGAAAGGGATTCATGATGAGTTTAGTAGTGCTTAATGCATCTACTCTGTATGTTTGTTTGTTTGCAATGTGAATGGGAGGGGAAGGAGGAACCTTTTCCATTTCCAACGTGGTGAGGTCGTTTAGTACGACGTAATCGTGGAACGTGATTCTCCGTGATGGTTAGCTGTGGAAGCAAACTTGGAGAGGTTGTGTGGGTAGCTCCGATTGTGACTTGTGTCGTTATGAAGGATGGGATCGCTACGTGATACGTGATGAGCTCATGGTACTAAATTGATCGCCGTCTGGTACCTTTAATAAAGGAGTCCACACAAACCTGTAAGGACAATCCCAATAGGGAGAGTCGTTGAGGAGTCAGTCCTCAGAGATTGGATGACCACAGAGTGATACCTAGGAAATGATCGTAGGCATGATCGACCTTGGGGGTAAGGGCTGAGTTGTGACTTTAGGTCACGTAACCGACTTGGCAACCTCGACTAAATGCGAGCCATTATCATGTTGGTGAGAGCCCCGTTATCGTACCGTTACGAGGGTGTACTCCCAATAGCCATCCAACTTAAATGTGTAAGACCACTGAGTTCTGGGAGTTCCAGTGGCAGCGGGCCCAAGAATAATGAATTAAGAATTAGTCAACAAGTGCGATTAGGGTCACGAGTGAGATCGTGAGAGAACCATATCGTGTGGTTTGTTATGTGTATGTGACCGTAAGGTCGTTTGTTTGTGGCTTGGAGGTGGGAGACTCACTCCATACACCTTTATTTTTCAGAATCAGATGGACGAGTACCAGGAGCCCGTAGTGCGGATGTGGAGTGAATCTGTTAACGGAATCTGGTCCCATGATGCTTACAATTAGACAGACACCTTTGATGGATGGGTCAGGTTCTCTTTTGCTGCGGCGGGACATGGACCTCCGACACGCCCTGTACGTTTTGCCCTACCTATGTTGTATACGCAGGAGAGAGAGCCCCTGGGTATCACCGCGACACCGACACACCACCTTTTTCTCCGTCTTCTAGGAGGAGCTCTTCTGTAGATTTATCTATGTCCGAGGCTGAGTTTGAAGAGCTCATGACTCTCATCTCTTCTCCCACCAGTGTTCTGAGGCTGGGCGATGCTTTGGAGGATGATGACACTGAGGAGGATCCTGAGAAGGACCCTAAGGAGGACCCTTCTGAGAACTCTTCTACGGAGTCTTAGGTTTGGGGTGTATATTTGCGGGTATATATTGTACATAGGTGGCTGCTCTGAACCCTTAGTTTTCCTTTTTTGTGTATCTTGTTATGGGTAGATTAGGGTTCAAATTTTGTTATCCTGCTTCCTATATATTATTTTGTTACTATTTAACTTTGGGGTTGTATATGGTACGTATCTGTCTTCCGCCGACGTCATTTTACTTTATCTGTTTTCAACACTCTATGAGATTGGTATTATGGGATTATGTTCTATTTTATGCAAGGTGGATTTACTCTTTTTATTATTCGTTATATGTTAGATCATTTATCCGTTTCTAAATGTAATCGAAATTTCAAATCAATACATTGATTAAAGATGGATTTAAGAAGCGACATTTTAAATTATTTCCTTATCCGTTATTTTTAATGAATAAATATCTTTTCTTACAATAAGCGTTTTATAGAAATATAAGTGCATTCTAAATTAGGGTGTTACATTAATCATGCTCTTAAAAATCTAATTTTAGATTCTAGACACAAGTTTCATTTAATTACAACAATGTCACTAATGAGTTGACCAAATCCCTTTCCATTGATTTTGACTAAAGTGAGTCTATCTTTGACTTTTCAAATTTTGAATTTCCCTCCACTAATCATGTAATGTTTCTACTTAATCCTTATTAAGTAATGCTTATTTTAATTATTTCTATTATTTTTCTTAATTACTCAATTAATCACTAATTAAGAGATTAATTTCCTATTTAATTCTAAGCTCCAAAATTTGGGGTGTTACATCGTTCATTACAATAAATTAAAGGTATAAAAAATTACTAATCAATACATTTAAAAATAGGTCTATTAGTAATAATCATAATAAAAAAATTCTTTCATATCCATAACACCTAAATAAGGCTTTATAGCTTTTTATTACATTTATTAGTATTTATTACATATAATACATAACAAATCTTAATAACATTATTAAATATCATATTTATTAAATTTAATAAATATAATATATATTTATGTGTGTATTAAATATCATATTTATTACATTTAATAAATATAATATGTGTGTGTGTCAGGGATTATTTTAATGATATTTTTTAAAAAGATTTTAATGATATTTATCAAACCATAAATGTATTATTTTATACAATAAATTAAATAATAAATTATATGTGTGTGTATTCATTTATCTTATTTTTAATTTAGTTACTTTAAAGTGTTTTATGAACAATAATAATTTAAATATTAAAATACACTTTTAATTCTTTATGTTATGAGTTTATACACGTGTAAAACAGTTTGTGTTGCTGTGATTATGTAATAATTTATAATTAGATGATAATTTAAAATTATTTTATACCGTGTCAATGACTTAGTGTTGCATAGTTTTTGTTTTTCTTATAATTTTGAAAATTGTTGGATTAATTGAGGATTAGCCTCATCCCAAAATCATTTTGGACTATAGTTAGTGGGGGCATGCACAGCAAAGGATTTTAGTGGACCGCTTGGTCTGTCATACGTTACTTGCTTTCCAGCGAAGCAAATAAAATATCCCTTGTTTTGAGGTAACAAAAATTTCGAAAACCGTGAAAGCCAGCGCAGAACCTTGCGTGAAAATGGATGGTTTCACTTTCACGTTGGTGGACCCAAGTTAAGTTTGTGCTGCTATAAATACACGCCATCGAACACATCGACTCCATCACATAAACTCATCACAAACCATGAACTCCATTTCTTCGTCCCGTTAATCACAGCAGCACAAACTTTTCAGTTCATTGTTCTATCTGCTATGTAATTTTTTTCTGCTCTCCTCAACATTAATCATTTTGCCTCTAGTGTTCATTAGTTGCGTTTATTTTACTGCTTTTCAATTTCTGATAAAAAGGTGTCATATAGTTTATCCTTTTGAAAATGAATTCTAAGATAACACTATGATTTTATGTTGATGAATTAACAGTGGGAGAGAATATGGATGTGAAGTTTAATTTTCTTGTGGAAAAGGATTAATTCATCGTTCAGGTTTAAACATACTACTAGGTTCATGTAGTATTTTGCAACGAAGGAATGCAGGAAACAAACCTAGGAAAGAGTAATTCATAAATGATTTTTTTTTTTGGCTAAAGATCTAAGATTGTTGTCGATGTCAATGCTTCTTTTTTGTACATTTGAAAGCGTGTTGTAGTAAGAACAAATCTATCTACACAAAATGGTCGAATGCTTACTCATAAGATACTGATTACTGATTTTGTCTTTAAACTTTGTGCAGGTATTATTGGAGATGGATGCAAAAGTTCGGGAATGCGAAAATTTGTCAAGATTTTGAGAAGGTGGTTAAGTTGTTGGGTAATTATTTTTTTGTTCCGGCAGTTTAACCAAAAAAAAAGAATTTTGCCTAAGGTTTTGTTTCCATATCTAATTCTACAGGTAAAGAAGATGAGTGATCTAGGTCAGGATTACAACATTTTGGGACTTTCTCAAGTAAGTAAATACTATGCAATGGTAATTTTATTTTATTTTAGACATTTTTCTTGCAGTAAGTATTATCCACTTGCAGTGGATAATACTGCTCTGATATGATGTTTAAACATAAAGTATCTGGGATATATACACAACTCTTACATTAAGTAGAAGAGCTTATAATCAAGGACTGATTTATACAGATCTAACTAAAAGCTATGGTTGATGAATATTCTTACATCTGTCATGTTGATGAATCTAGACTATTATGCTAATGAATCTTGACTAGTATTCTTACAAACTGAAAGCTATATTAGAAACAGAAACAAATCATCAAAATTGCTGCACTGATGTTTGGCTATTAATTCTTATTCTAAATTGGGATATCAATATAAATATTCGGCCTGATCTTAATTTCTTCTCCTGTATGTTTTTCTTTCTGTTTTAATATTTCAGTTTTTTACTTAGTTTTTCCTATATTAACAGCATGTTGGTTCCTTTGGTTATCAGGGAAAGTTCAGAGGAGTTATGGAATTTTGTGATGGAGCCACCTCCTGTAAGAACTAACTTATGATCTATGATATTGGACTTTTATTACTTCTAAAGTCAGAAGAAATCCTGAATTGCACTTTTGTGTTTGATTCTCTTAGATGTGGGATGGATGATCGAATTGGAGGACGGTGATGAAATAGATGCCATCCTTCATCACACAGGAGGTGCTATTGTCTGAAGGTTGTGATCCAACCTTTGTCCCTGCTTTATAAGTAGAATTAGTGCTTGTTTAGATTAAAGTTGGGAGGGTCCAAAATTTTTTTCTTCTTCATTTGGTGTGTCAGGACTGTCATTGTACATTAAAATTCGCAAAAATACTTTCCAAACTTTAAACATGGCCTTAGTTTAGTTTTATGATTCGTCACAATGTCACATACCAATTTCTTCTTATGAAAGTAGTGTTAGTTGTTGTTAGTTTATGTATTTGAATTTTACTTTTATCTAGTCATGAAATCAGTGGAGAAGAATTTTATATTTCCTTTTTCTTTGTTCAGGCCATTGTATGTACCAAGGACTGGATGCAGTATGGAGCAGATGAAGCATCGAATGCACTTGTACAAATGGAGTTCTAGATTTTAGGTTGTACTTTGATATGATGGTAGTAATTGGTAGGTTCTCTGGTGTTTTACTTTTCATTCTTAGTTCTCTGTTAGGCCATTGTATATTTGTATGTACCAAGGACTTGATGCAGTATGGAGCAGATGAAGCATCGAATGCACTTGTACAAATGGTGTTCTAGATGTTAGGTTGTACTCTGATATGATGGTAATTGGTAGGTTGTACAAATTGGCACACTTGTCACATTCCTAACCGTGAGTAACAATTTATTATGATTTAGTAGATTTTTAGAACATAATATATCTAAACTTTCACCAAGTATGGTGGAAGTATAATTCTCTCTATTTCTCAAAAAAAGGATTATACTGGAACTCTTTCACTCGATCACTTTTGAATATGTACTTGTTTGTTGGATGAATCCATCGATCCTTACATCTTTATAGGAGAATAATGTGACTTCTTCCTAGAGTGATTAATAGATACTAATTATAGCTTACTTTAAGCATCTTTGTAACTTCAAATTTCTAAATTGAATATCAAAGTCTCGAGATAAAAAAAATTCAAGACTTTAGATTATTCTCTATTTTTCCATTCATTAATTAAAATGATTAAAATTGCTTAAATATAGTGATAATTTAATTATAGAAGGAATTTTAACGCTACTAACATTATCAAGTTTGTCACTAAACTTGTCAAAGTTGTTGAAAAATCTAGTAATAAAATGGATGGATGTCTCAATTTCATCAAATGTTTAATTAAATTAGTGGAAATTGTGAAAGACTTTTATGATGATTCAAGGGTTATTGTGAATGAATTAATGAAAGTAAATTATCTCATACCCATAAATTGCAACAAGATCAACCATGCTTGTATAAAATCTCTCCCTAAATAATTTTTAGGGTTTTAAGTTGAACATAGAGTTCACTATGTGAAAGATGATTTACTTAATGATAACTAAGGATAAAATTAGAAATAAACATTAATATACAATAGACTAAATTTCTAATGCTCATAATGAGGACACTTTTTTCCTAAAATCATTGAAACTTATTATATTTATTATATATGAAATTGTATCCAGATTTAAACTATTTTTTCATATTAGTTGGTGCAAGTATAATAGATACTAGTAAATTCTTATAAAATTTTAAATTTGAATTAGGATTGCAAAAAGAAAAAAATGGAAACGCTATTAAGAGGAATGAATTTTAATAGAAATTAATTATAAAAAGAGTTGATACTATAAAAATTTATATATTCAAATAAATTTTTATTTAAAAAATTAACTTGTTAAGATTAAGTATAATTTTGTTTGTGAGGATAAGTGGTTAAAGGATTCATAGTTAACTATCATCTTCCAACATGAGTTTGACTTCTCTTGAAACCATTAGAAGTTCACTTAATAGACAACTCTTGATAAATTCAAAGGGTTACGCAGTGGTGTAAGACTTCGCTACGTTCACATGTGGGAAATGATCTATTTAGCGGGAGAATCTGTGTTCGATTCCCTTCGTGTACAAAATTTTCTTAGGCCAGCGGCAGCTACGCACCACGAGAGGGATTAGTCTTTGATCCAGTGGGTTGAGGGACACCCGTTGTCTCTGATCTAGGACCAAAAAAATAGACAACTCTTGGTAGGAAAATTTCTTGGTACCTATGGTCTAGTTAAGTAGTTCCGATTAGGTAAAATTGTGTGTAGTTTAAATTTTGTAATAATTCTCTAATTGAGTCTCTGTTGATAGTCTTAACATGTTATTAGTGCCTTAACTAATAATATTAATGATATCTCCTCGTCTTTCCACTTTTAAAAAAAATATTTTTCATGTTACAAGATTTAAACTTGAAGACTTAGTGTGTGTTTGGACACATGTTCAAAACACATGTACAACAACAAAATCATGTCATATTTATTCATTTACATAGAAGCAAGGTTTTTATAGCTTTGGGGGAGATGCGCGTAAAGTGGGTATCCATGCTAAAAAAAACACGTTGTTAGTTGTACTTTGGTTCCTCAAGTATTGTCATTGTGTGATTTTGGCCTCACATATTGTGATTGTGCAAATTAAATTTTTCAAATATTATAATTGTGCGATTTTAATCCCTTTGTCCAAGGATCCTCTGTTGCAGTCCACACGTGTTCATACAGTAAGTATTTTATGTCTTTTATATATGTAAAAATCGAATTTAGTATCAAAAATTTACAACTCACACAATTTAGTCAATCAATTGAATTATGTCCTTTTGGTCAGTAAGTATCCATCTGAGATCTGTGTCGTTGAATGAATTACAAGTAGTATTACACAGTAATTAAAGATGAAAGAGAATATAATCAACGGTCCAAATTTTATAGATGCGTATAAAGTTTGCGAGAGACAGAAAAGGATCCGAAATCGTTTTGGACCATCGTGACTCGTGAGAGAGAGTTGTTTATTTCGAGGACTACTACACCTTTCCAACGAAGCAAATAGAATATAGTACCCCTTTATTTTGAGGGAACGGTAATTTCCAGAACGAGGGAAACGAGTGCAGAGTCCAGCGTGGTAAAGCACAGGTAAGAAAGAGCGAGTAATGGCAAGTTCCACGTTGGTGGGCCCGGGCTTGTGCTGCTATAAATAAACCCCATCGAACCAATCGATTCCATTACACTCGCAAACCATAGACTCGATCTACATTCTATAGTGCTTTGCGTTGCGCGCTCGCTCGCTGCTACTACTGTTGTTGACTTCTTCTTCGTTTGAAATGGCTAACGTGAGAGTGTTCGCGCTTGCGCTATTCTTCGTCGCGTTAATCACCGGAGCACGATCTGTTCCATTCATCGTTTTGCATGGTAGCTACTGTTTCTTTTATTTCGCAATTCGCACCACTCCTCGTGAATCCTCATTTGTTTAATTTTGCTCAATGCTCGTTACTTTTTTTTATCTCTTGTGTTAGTTTATCGTTCGATATAAGTATACTCGTATCAGATTTGTTTCATTTTAAAAATAAAAATAAAAAAATAAAAAATTTAGTTTTTGTGGTTGATTGTTGCTTATTTGTGTTTTATGTTAATTTCCTAATTGTTAGTTTGCTGCTTGAGTTCTTCTTGTATCGGTGATTGTTGAATTCGGTCAACTCGATCCATGCTTTGTTTTGTTTATTTTTCGTGCTTCATTGTTGGTTCTTTATGTTGGAAGATGTTATAATGAGTAGATGGTGAAGCTATGGTTCATGGTAGAATAGTAGGCTAAGAACCCTAGTTGAAATTGGAAACAACATAATTGAAGGAAAATCTATACAGAGTAATAAAAGAGTATCTAGTTCTCTTGTATACTTTAAACTGAGTTTGGGAGAAGTAAGACTTGGGATACTTATCTAGTTCTCTTTGTTAGTAAAGAATGTAGGAACTAGGTTGACAAGTATATGATTGTCTTTGTTGTTGGTGAATTAAATTTCTTTCTTTGAAATTAAACAAAGAGGAAGCATATAAAATTAGCAAGGCTTTGTTTTTTCCTTATCCTTTATTTCTTATCTTCAGGAAACAAAAAATTTGTCTACATTTGTCAAAAGTTGGGGCTAGAACCCTCCTCTCTGATTAAGGAAAGTGGTAGAGGATGAAATAATGGACTTAAATAACTAACTGTAAACCAGTAAATGCCTGATTGATATTAATACTAGAAAGAAAAATAGAGCATTGATCCATTACTAGATTCTGTTTACTTACTAATGAGATATGGAGAAGTGGATAGATATTTTTTCAGACTCTATTTGGCTGCAATTCTTCACGATAAGAATATTATATCACCTTGCTATTTTCTTTAAGCTAGCCTATCGTTAAATTTAATTTTTAGTCTTCTAGGAATTTTTGGAAATCACATTAGGTCTCCAGAATTACAGGCTCAGCATTACTGTGTGTTAGTGTAATACCTTTTTGTAGACACTAGATTGGAGCCTATTATCTCCTACATTTCTCCATGTGTTCCTTTCTTCAGAATCACAAAATGTTGTATGATAGAATAATTCTTTACTACCGACAATAGATAGGAAGTAGGGAGCCTGTCTTCTACCAATCTATATATCAGAAATGGTGGGCAATTGCATGCTGCTTTAATTTCCATATGTTGGATGTTCAATCTTTTATGTTTAAGAACACGGGAGCAAGAGAAGAATTCATGAAATTATGCCGTAGAATGGTCATTATTATTAGTTGTCACTTTTTTTTTTTGTATAATGGTTGCACTGAGGTTTAAACCTATGAGTCTATGACCTCTTGCATATTATTACTATCCCAAGCCCCCACTACCAGGCTGACCCTAGTAGTTTATTATTAGTTGTCACTTATTTCATTTCTTTTGAAATAATCTGTCACATGCTTTCTAATTTGATCATTTTGTTATCATACTGAAATGGGCATTCAGTTACTGATGTCCAATGGATCTATGTAACTTTTTTCTTCTTTCCTGAACATTTTGCTTCTAGTGTTCATGGGGATCAGGTTATTTGGATTTGGAAATTTAGTTGCATTTCATGTATTCTACTGCTTTTCAAATTGTCGGATGCTTAGCCATAAGATACTGATTTGTTGTTAAACTTTGTGTCAGGTATTGGTGATGCATGCAAACATTCGGGCATTCGGAACTTTATTAAGAGTCTAAGCAAGTGGTCTGGTTCACCAGGATACTGCTTGTACGTTTTTGCTAAATTTCTCGATATTTATTACATTTGCTTGAGCAGTATTTACCATTTGGTCATAAGTCCTTATCCTAAATCATACTCCAAGGGGCCTAGTAAATAGTAATCTTAGTTCCCATCTGTTATGGGTAGAGGCAGTTGTGCAAAATATTTTGGAATATCTCTGAAAATAGTTTTTTAATAACCTGAAAGTAGATATTTTACTTGAGGACTTCTTTTACCCTGAAAGAATATTTCGTTAAAGATAATAATAAATCCTTAATGTTATATGTACTTGATCTATCTGTAGAGAAATTGGAAATGGATCCTGGGATTCTTGGACCAAGCCTCTATTAAAACAGGTTTGAATGTGGTGTTTCATTGTTGCTGATGCTTGGTATTTGACAATTTAGTAACCATTTATTTACTCTGTCCATGCAGACAGCTATTGCCTGTGAGAAGGTGGTGAAGTTGTTTGGTAATTTTCTGTTCAGGTAGTTTAATCATAATTTGCTTTTGCATAAGTTTTTGTTTCCATCTTATTCTATAGGTAAAGAAGATGAGTGATCTAGGTCAGGGTTACAACATTGTGGGACTTTCTCAGGTAAATAAATACTATGCAATAGTAATTTTATTTTAGACATTTTTCTTGCAATTGGTGTTGTGATTGTGATCATGTTGATTTGACCTTTGATGTTTCTGTAACCAATCCCATTTTGTCTGTGAACTTCCACAACACATCTAATTGATTGTTTCTGAATATTAATGACATATTTCTTTGACCCATGTTGCTTGATCTTTCCACCATATGTATTCATTAGAACTTTCTGTTATTAATGTGGACATATGTGGCCTTAGAAACAGAAACAAATCTTCAAAATTACTGCACAGATGTTTGCCTATTAATTCTTTTTCTAAATTTTGGGATTTTAAATATAAATATTTCTTATTTTTTCATAAGGAAATATTTCTGATCTTAATTTCTCCTCCTTTATGTTTTTCTTCTGTTTTTATAACTTTTAATATTGTCTTAGTGAACTTTCAGTTTTTGACTTAGTTTTTCCTATATTAACAGCATATTGTTTCTTTTGGTTATCAGGGAAACTTGATTGGTAGAGGAATAATTGAATTTTGTGATGGAGCACCTCCTGTAAGAACTAAGATCTTATGATATTGCACTTTTTATTACTTTTAAAGTCAGAAGAAATCCTGACATTGCATTTTAGTGTTTGATTCTATTTTATAGCACTCTTTTTCCTTGAGTACATTCTTTAAGTTTTTGTAGCTCTTATTTATTATTCTATTTGTACCATATTTTAATTCAATGTAGTGTATTATACTTTTATTCTTTGTATGTGATACAGGTTAAGAATTTTATATCACTGGGAGGTCCACATGCTGGTACCGCTTCTATTCCATTATGTGGAGTATGTGCTTGTTCTTCTACTGCACTTAGAAAGTCTCTGCAATTCCTCTATATTCTATTTGTGTTTTGTTAAGGTTAAGTTGGGTAAACATTGTAGATGAACTTCATTCACCAGATGTTGGCTTTTTATATAGAAATGATGATACTAATGAAGCATTCTTCCAGCAATATGTTTTATCAACAAGTGTAATAAATAAAGTTGCCTGACCAGATAAAAATAAGTAGCAATTTTCAAATTATTCTATTTGTCATAGACATTGCTATCAATCAGGTAATTGCATGTTTAGACTGGATCTCAACGAATACGTATGCAATAACACAGAACGGGAGGATATACTTGTTTTTAATGTCCTTTGGAAGGATAAAATGAAATCATACTTTGTGAACAACAAAAAGAGTGAGGTTGGAATGTGAGCATGTGGCTTGATCATGCATATTTTTGTTGAACTGCATTTTGTTGAATCAGCAGTTGCTTTGGTTATTGCCACCTGCTTTTGTACACCTTTACTTTTCCCCTGTAAGCCAGGGAACCAAACCCTTCAAAGCTAGCTTCCCATAGTCTGCCCACTCCTGCATTTTTTTTTTTTTTTTTTTTTTTTTTTTTTGTAGATTTCAGAAGGGAGGTCATTTTATTCTCCCTTTCCCATTCTTGGCAAGAAACCTTCATTACCTGCATTCCTAAAATGGACAGCTCTATAAAAGGTTTAGGATAGTTTTCCTGCCCCCCTTAGATTGGTTTCAATTGATTACAAGATTTTGACAGGATCTTATTTTTTTATCTTGTGGGGAATTTTGGAGGAAAGTTAGTTTTAGGCTTAGAGTGCTTCTATTATTGGATGACAAACTTTGGATCCAGTGTTTACTGCCAATGGTGTTGCAGATGATTTAGGAGGAAATAAGGGAAAGGTCTATAGTTTTTAGTTTTTTAGAAGGAGTTTTTTAGAAGGACCATGATGTGATGACTTGGAGTTACTTTTGAGTTTTGAAGCATGGACACTCCTGCTTGAGATGTCGATCATGTTTCCAACACCAGCACCTTTGGGACACCCATATGACGTGTTGCACATCACTCACTATGTTTCCAAATAAAAAATCATCTTTTGTCAGTCCAGACACTTGAGAGCTTATATAGCTTGATGCTTAAGCCGATGCCTCCATATGACAGCTAGATTCATCAAGGAAAATTAGTATTACAACAATAACAAAGCCTTATCCCACTAGGTGACGTCAGCTATATGGATCAATGATGTCATTTGGTTCGGTTAAAAATCAAAGCTTCAGGAATATTGTTTACCATGAGATCTCACTTGATTACTTCAAAGTCCTTCTTGGTCTCCTTCTTTTCACAGGACTAAAACTATGCAATCTACTATTCTCATTGTTGGTGCCTCTCGTGACCTTCTCACAGGAATAAAAGCTATGCAATCAAGGAAATTGGTATTTGTTGGAAAGTCGCCTTAATTGCAGTTACCCTTAGCTTGCCTTAATTTCGGTCACTCCTAGCTCACCTTAATTGAGTTCTCTTTAGGGGTTGCCTTAAATTGCAGCCTCAAAGGTGGTGTTTAGTCCCACAAAGACTAGAGATATGGCTTAAATAGAGATTATAAAGCTTGAACAATCTGCACCTTACAAGCGAATTTTGTAGGCCATAATCCCAAATTTTAAGATGGTATCAAAGCCTATCTTAGATCCATTGTTGGGCCACATGATGTTAATCTATAGATTGAAATCAGGTGCAAAGTTTTTTAGCATGCTATCCTGCATTATAATTTTATATGGGATCTGCACGATCTTTTTATTATACCATGTCAATAAATAATAAGCATATTGTTGCAATCAGTAATTTATACCCTATCCACTGGTAGGTACACCACTCACATTTTCAAAATTATTTTATTTGCTTTGTAAGTCCTTTTTACTATATGTGGTAGACCTTGGAATATTGATCTTTAATGTTTGTCATATCTGTGATTGATTAAAAACATTTAAATAATTAAGCTGTGAATTATCTGTAATTTTGTTACAGAGAGTTGTCTTAGCATGATGGTCTAACATGATTTTTTTTTTCTTTCCCAGTCTGAGTCAGTATGCACCCTTATTGATGTTGTACTCCAATTAGGGATCTACAGCCGGTTTGCCCAGGTTTTGACTTCGATTTTTCACTCTTTTTATTGTATTCAGATGATAATTATGGTCGTCTGCAAAATGGATGTTTGCATGTCTTTATGTATGTCTTACATTCATTTTTAAAATATTTACCTTCTGAATCTATTAAACAGATGGCTTACTTCCCTTATTTCTTTGTCCAATGCTTTTGGTGCAGCAAAATCTGGCTCCCAGTGGCTATGTTAAAATACCAATAGTGAGTATAATCTTGGATTTTTTCAAATACTTTTTTTTGTTATTATATTTTCATCAAAATTGGTTTTCAATCTTCAAACATTTCAGCCATGCATATATGAGATTAGATTCCATTGTTTACACTGCAACACTAAGTGTGAGAAAACTATGGTTGATAGAATTTGAGAGAGAAAACAAAATTGAGAGAAAAGTGTGTAATCTGTATTCTGATTATAATCTGAGGGTACATATACATTTATATACAGAACTAGTATTTTAGTATGTGCATTGCAAAGGATAAATATTTATTTGTATATAATTATAATTATAATTCATAATAAATAAATATTTTTAAATTTATAAATTATTTTATAATTAAAATTTATAATAAATAAATATTTTTAAATATATACAATATATTTTGGATTTATAATAAATAATTTAAATTGTGGAAAAAGGTTATTTTTAAATTGAAATGGATAAGCGGTTAAGAAAATCAAATATATAGATAAAGATAAAAAAAGAGAAGTTTGGGATGATTGAGAGAGATTTTTTGGCTAGTTGTGGAGATAGTGTGATAAGCACCTCCCAAGAAGTGAAGAGAGTATTGAGAATCTCTAATTAAGAGAGTGGAGAGAGTGAAAGCTTCACTCTCCAAGTTAGGGATTCTAATTTTCAGTGTAGGAGTAGAGATGGTGAGCCACATAACAGAGCCCTGTCAGTAGCACAACTCTAACCGCTATAACTACTGTTACAACAGATAATAGAATAAACAACTACCAGCCAGCTGCACTAAGTAGTAACAGCTGCCAGCTAAGCACACACTATAGCTATATCCTAATACAATGAATGCAGTCTTGACCTGATTTGTGTCAATTGTATTCATTTTACTGGAGTAACATTTCATATAAGTTGCCTTTTGATGCTAATTTAATTGCATCTGACACATTACAAAAGTATTTCGGTTCTCTATCTGTGGTCAATGACATATATATTAAATCAAATTTCCCCACATTATGGACTTGAGCAGAGGGTAGATAATAGGTTGCAAACCCATCAAGTGCTTCTATGGCTTACAAATCAGATGAAAGGAAACATAATCTGTTCTTTTATCCTTTTTCAGGATATAGCTGGCTACATTAGGGGTTGTAGGTTCCTTCCAAAGCTTAATAATGAAATCGTTAATAAGAGGAATTCCACCTACAGGCAACGATTTGCTAACTTACAGAATTTGGTTCTCATAATGGTGAGTTAGAAAAACTATATAATCTTCCTCTAATATCTCTTGTTAATTTGGAGTTGTCCAATTTACAACTATTGTGTCAACATGACTGATTCATATTGCTCTGTCTTGTCTGCATGAAAACTAGTTTGAACAGGATACAATAATAATACCAAAGGAAACAGCATGGTTTGGTTATTATCCAAATGGAGCCCTCCATCCCGTTTTACCAGTGCAACAGGTAATTTAAGCATTCCATATCTGTAGTTAATTGCTGCAAATGTTGCATACTAAACTTCTTAGCTGCTTTGCTGCTGCCTGTGACTCTAATCCTCTCACCTCCCTCCTTCACGAGATATGAGTGAGTGTATGACAACTGACTGTGGATCACCTCTGGTACATCTGCCTCCATCGGAAGAGAGACCACTTCAATGAAGCAAGATTAAATGCCTTAGTTTTGATATGCAAAATAAAATAATTAAAATGTCAAAGAATGGCTTCTTGGATATAGGCATTTTACGGAATACGGGAATAGAATACATTAAAACAGAATCAACAATACAGCCCCGATCTTCCTCTTCGTTTTTCCTATGGCTGGTGCAACAGAGGCTCCGATCTTCCTCTTTTTTCTCTCTTCCTTTTCTTTCTTCTTCCTCTCCTTGGTCTATCCTTTTATTTGCTTTCTGATTTCCACAATGGAAATCCCTCGACAGGTTTCTTATATATTTTATTTATTTATTATTTATTCTATATGACCTCAAATTACCCAAATTGCATATTGCCTTTGTTCTCTCTTTTTTATCGCATATTAGACCTTATTACTAATACTATCATTTCCTTAAATATAATTTAAATTTGATGCTTAAGCATTGATTTGGCCACTTACCACAGAGAAATATTGAAATGTTCAGATTATGATTGGGTTCTTTTTAAGGAATATGATGCTGGTAAAATTCTTATATAATCTTTGTGGAATTTTTTTTTTTAATTTAATGAGCTTGCTAAGGATGGGCTTGCTATAGCTTTCAATGATTGAAATGAAAAAAATAACTCCAGGGGCCTGATGTTTGCATGAGCAGTTTCTTACCAAGTGATTGCATTATAGTGTCATATATTGTAGCAGTTAATTTTTTTCTTTTTAATGCATGCTTCCAACCCGATTTTATCGTTTTACATATATTTGTTGCATCATATTTCATATTCAGGCATTTGATATGAAAAGTATGGTTTGTTTTGTGCAGACTGAGCTCTACATTGATGACTGGATAGGTTTGAGAGCTCTCGACGAAGCTGGGAAAGTTAAATTCGTTAACGTATCAGGAGATCATCTCGATATCTCTCGTAGTGACATGAAAATTTATATAGTGCCGTACTTAACTGATGAAACATCAATTGTTCCAAGGCCAAAACTAGAACATTCTTCTGGTTGGATTTCTTCCATTTGGAGCTCTTTGTTGGAAATGATTGGACTCGACGAAGATTTGACAGCTCTTTCTAATAATATTTAGATTGAAAAAAAGGTGTAGAAACAGTGATTTTTTTTTAGTGAGTGGGAATGAAACTGTTGGTCTACTTTGAGATTGAATGAGAAGCCAGAAGTCAAGTTTGAAAAACGATTAAGTGTCAAGTAGAAGAAAGATTTCGAGACTAGAATTTGAGAATTCCAAGTCAGAAAATTGTTACCAGCAGTTATCGAGACTGTTTCTCAAATAAAGTCAGATGTAAAGATCTTGGGTAATCGATTCTAGGCAATTAGACGCATTTATAAGATTTCTTGACTGTTAAGAGTCAGAAATCTATAAATAGGATTCTTTGTAAATCATTTTTGTTGTTGAAAAACATTATGCAAACACTCTATTATACTTAACACACCTCACATTGAAATGACTTTGGATTCAAGAGTCAAGTTAATGTTTGCAACCACATTTAAATAAAAGTCTTTATATTCTTGCCATTTACTCGCTTCGATTTATTTATCAAGTTCTTTGCATTTCAAGTCATTTAAATTCTTGTAATTCTTCTTCTACTCCCTTTCTTTTTGTTTTAATCTTCAATTCATATTTCAAGCATTTTATTCACTTTTCATTTACAATTCATTGCAATATATTCGCTTTCAATTGCACAATTTCCTTCTTACCTCTCCTTTTTATGTTTTAAGTTGTTTATTCGAATTTACTTCACTGCAAAGTTACATTTTAAGAAATTTAAGTTTTCTACAGATCTTTATAGTTTTATTTCCTTTAAATTCCAAAATGTTTTTACTTTGCATATTTATTGTTTCGAATTTAATACATTTCTTTTCAATTCATGCAGTTACATTCGGAGTTTATTTAATTTCTTCTTTTTTTATGAAATTGTCAACTTTTCATTACATTTCCCTTTATTAAAGGATTTAAGTAATTAGTATGTTTAGTAAATCATTCTATTAATTTTTTCGACTTTTCAGCTCTTAACTTATAACTTTCAGTTAGCTTATAAGTTAATTTTATCAAACACACCTATATATTTTTCCATTGAAAATTAAACATTACTAGTTTGACTAGAAAGAACCTACAACTGATTCTTTGTTTTTTTTTTTTTTTTTTTGAAAATAACTGATTCTTTGGTTTTAAAATCTCAAAATAAACATTAGTTGTTATAATCAAAAGTGGAGAGTCATAACAAAATTTAAGCTTAACTTAAATCGAAATAATCTCCACCATCAACATAAACCCTTAATATCCCCATAAGTCATATTAGCTCTTGACAAATTGAAGTTAAATAACAGAGATTCATTTTAAAATGCAAAACACTTTTGATGCTTATTTTTATATTCACAGGACTTGAATTTAATATTTAGGAAAATTAAATTTCTTATCGATTAGACTAACATAAATTGACTACTAAAGAATGAAATTAGAATAATATTCTATTTCTGATTCTATTATGAGTGTCTTTGGGTGTATTTGACGAATCACATTTGGTTTCACAAATTGGATTTTGCCTATTTTTTAAACTTGATTAGTTTCTGGTAAGTAATTCTTGCTTTGTACTCTTGAGTCTTGATAATGGGTCTTATGTGAGTGATTATTCTAATTGTACTCTCATTTTTTTTCTCTTCACATTTTTTTAAAATTTTTCTTTAAAAAATATCCCCCACTCCCCCTTCCCTCCTCCATCATTCTCTCTACCAATTGCCATGTCGCACGCTACTGTCACCTCACTTTTCGCACCTCTTTGCCTCTTGTTAATATTTTTCAATCTTATATATAATTTTAATAAATTTTATATTTTAAATAAAGTTGTATGTGTATAACATTGATAGTTAAGTTTTATATAAATATTTAATTTTATAAAAAATAAAAATATCAATCTATTCATTTAGAAAAAAGATATATATTATCACTGATTGAGGAGGAGTTTGTTTTCGATTTTGCTCCTCAACTAATTAAGATAATAAACTAGTCATATTTAAGTACTTTTTCAAAATTAACAAAAAAAAATTAAAATTCTTTAGCTAATTATTTTAACACTTGTTTCCTTATAACAAACCATTTTACAGTTCAACAACACAAACTGCGCAGTTTGACTTGGTACATAACAAAACTATTCCCATTGCTTTCGGAGAGTTACTATGAAAACAATAATCTCCATCAAATGACATCAAAGTTCTCCCTCATACACCAAGGTTTTGGAATAGCTTCCTTTGTTTAGGTAAGAAATTGATGTTATGTTTCTTAAAATTCTTCTCATTTTATGTATAATAGTTAAATGTTGATGATGATTAAACCATCAAAATTGAAGCCACAATCATAATAGGTTCTTTGGTTGTTGATTTTGTTGGTATACAGTTACCATGGATCCCTTTAAAGGACAAGGAGGCATTCAGATGCTGCTAACTGCTGAACAAGAAGCCCAACATATTGTTTCTAATGCAAGAAATTGTAAGATCCCATTTTTTATTTTTTATAGTCTTGTTATCAAGGTTTTAAAAAATGGTCTTTAACCATGATTTTGGCCATTACATCAAAGTTTTTTAAGTGTCCATGACTGCAACATGATTGTAATTGTGGCTGCATTTACTTACAATTTCTCGCAATATCAAGAAACACAATGAAACCGCAACCACGCAATTTAAAGTCGGGCTTGTTATATAAACTTATCATTATTTAATATGAATGAATGAATGAATTTTGTGTTCAATTTTTAGTAAGGACCCAAAGGTTAAAGCAGGCAAAGGATGAGGCAGAAAGGGAGGCAGCACAATACAGATCTCACATGGAAGATGAGTATCAAAAGTCAATTTCAGAGGTATAAAATGGTGTCTATGGTATTATAGATCAAAATTCAAATATGACATGTTTTCATTGGATTCACAATATTTCTCTGCTTTGCTATTCGGTTGTGTTTCCTTAGAACACTGGGAGTTCTGGATCTAATGTGAAAAGGCTTGAGGAAGAGACAGATGCTAAGATTAAAAATTTAAAGAAATCAACTTCAAAGGTCTCATCAGAAGTGGTTGACATGCTACTCAAGTATGTTACAAATATCAAAGCATAATGGCCTAAGGTTAGTATGCTAATTCCTCTTTCAAGTATTCAATTTCCCAAAGCTCAGTGAGGGGTTGTTCATTTAACATGCTTTTTTTATCTCTTTCATTTTATATGCTTAATCATTACCAATAATTTTGTAATTGGCAAAAATGAAACTTTGTCACCTTTTCCTCACTGATATATGGCTGGGGTATTGACCAGTTAATTAAATCTGGAAACAACATACTTTAACCTTTCTTTGTTGTCTAAGAATCACAACCAAATTCAATAAGGGTTTTATTTCATGTGGGTATATATGTTGAGAAACATTATAAAAGGTGGGGTTCTTTCAGTATTGTGCCCAACTTCTTTAAGTTAAAAACAAGGGTATGTGCAATATTGATTTGTGAATATAAACTACATACATTTCTAGATTTTTTTAATAATTAATTCATATATATAATAAAAGTCTAGGTAAGACTACAATGAAATGCAAATAAATTAGTCATAAGCAATTGCATGATGATCACATATAATATATCATTTATTAGGGATGCCTTGTGTTTCTAATTACTCTTTGTTGTCACTGTATTTAACTGTATATTTATGGTTTGTGTTCTTGTGATTCAGTGATTGCTGAAGACGCCAAGATAGAGAGTCATCACCTACAATAAAATTAATAGGCAAAGCTAGGAAGATTCATCTGAAGATTATTTGCTATATAGTCTTGGCTACAAAACTCTTGCTTCAACAATTATCCCTTGTCACAAAGTGAACAAAAGCATTTTTTTTTTGTCTCATATTTAATATAATTATATGCTTTAGTTAAATCTTTATATTGTTAAGAACGTTTATGGAAATATGGAACTCTTTTATCCTTTCTGTGAAATAACTCTAATCATGAGACAATCATCCGGGTTAGAAATCTTGCATTTGTTGTAGTACAAAGCACGAGACAAATTCTATTCATTTTACTGTGACAGTGGAGGAAATTCTGAACAATGTTGAGACATAGAAAAGTGATAACCAACAACAAATAAGAAATAATTGTCAGTAAGTTTTGTTCAATTGGTAAACTAAAATGTTTTAGGTTGGATTCCATTAGTATCTTTCATTGCTTGTTATATATGTGCTTGTTATATATATTCTCTCCATTGTGAGTAATTGATTAATCATTTATTATACACATTAAATTTAATTAAAATGTATGATAATGTAAAGATTTTTTACATTTTCATTCAATTATAGGAGCAATGCTTTATGGTACGAAAAACATTAAATCGATTCCTACATCCATCCAATGACTAAAAAATTAAATGACTATTCATGTTTAAGGTTAATACACGTATTAAGTGGTCTAACTCGGTTGGTTGAGCAATTTACGTGAGTTGTCTCCATACTTGAGTTCGATTCCTACATATCAAAGAATTCTTCAAATACTAACTTCATGTCAATGTTAGAAAATTTATTGATCTACACATCATTTTTAATTATTGATAATTTAACTATCCTTTATTAACTAAACATTTTTTATTACTACTTAAACTTATCATATCATGTATTCTATCAATATAGCAACATATCATGTAAAACAAAATACTTTTATGGCTATGATGATGACGATGACAATAATAATGATGATAACAATGATAACAAAATTTAATATACACATTTTTTTTACTTATTTTATTTTTAACTACACACTATCTCAATTCTTATTTTAACCTTTCATTACACCATCATCTGTCTTAACTACTCTTTTTCTTTATCCTTTTTTTTCCTTTCAATATATTAAAAGAAATAGACGTTATTTCTTTTCATTTCTAAGTATAAGCAAATGCCTTAAAAATATTGATTATTTAAAAAAAAATGGTTGGGAAAAATTGAAAAATGAAACAAATAAGTAAAAATAAAATTGATTGAGAAAATACATAACACTTATTTATTTGTGTTTTGATGACAATGTCAATTATTATTATTTTTTAAAGATGCATTGTCAGTATAAAAAAATTTATATTGTCAACCAATCAATATTAAAATTATTGATTGTGTCAATGAGATGCGCTTTCAAGACAAACTCAACTTGTTGCTTACACACAGGGAAGCTTTTATCAAGGTTTTTTACGAATGTGTAGAAGAAAGTGACAAGAGTAGGGGGGGTGTTCACGGGTCGGGTTGGGCCGGGTTTGGCTAAACCTGTTACCCGACCCGATCAAAATGTTACGGGTTGGGTCGGATTTGTGCAATTTTATTGTGAAATCTGAACCGAACCAACCCGTTCACAAACGGATTGGGTTAATTGGGTTTGAATTTTTAAAAATATTTTTTATTTTGTAAAAATTAGAATTTTTTAGAACAACAACTCATTTTTGCCTAGAACTTTGCAAATATATAATGACTACATACCCTCCAAAGAGATCAAATTGTAACAATATTTGATTAATAAAATGAATGGTTTCAATGTTAATACAATATTTTATTTTAGATAGAAATAAACTATTATATTAGCATGAGAAAACATAAACAAAATTAAGACAAAAAATAAAAACAACAATTAAAAAAAGAAATATAATTCATGTGTGGTTAAAAATTAGCAAAAAAACTATGATTTTATATATTTCTTAATTAAATAATATATATAATAAATTTAATTTCATGCTACGGGTCGGGTCGGGTCACGGGTTCAAAATGCAGAACACGTTACCCGACCCATACACTAACGGGTTGGGTCGAATTTGATCCAAACTCTCAAAAAATCCGAACTGAACTAATTGGGTCGAGTTGGATTCACACGGGTTACCCGTACCTGTGAACACCCCTAGACAAGAGCACTCGCTACGTAGATGTTGCGAACGATGAATTGGTGGAGAAACTTCAACATTCTCCAGCATCAAAGAAGGGATTTGCAGTGGATTAAGATCAAAATCCATGTATTAGAAACTAAGACTGGATTTCTTGGTGTATGATAGCATGATAGAGTGAGGTATTTCTCTTTAAGGGTGGTTGGGAGGGATGATTTTTTGGTTTGTTCACTTTTGTACACCTGGGTATTGCTTGTACCCATTTTTTTAGCACATATATTTATATAAGTTTATCTTTGCTGATAAAAAAATGATAGAGTGAGGTATTAGAAACTAAGAATAATTTTATAAAAAATGCTAGAAACACAATCTTTGAAGCACTATTTTTTGACACACTCTTTCTTATTTGTTAAAATTTATTGAGTACCTTATTTGTTGAAATTTATTAAAAATGATTAAATTTTGTGGATCTTACATCATATTTAATATCTCTCCTGATTTTATAGTTTTCAATCAATTTTAACTAGTTAAAGATGACGTATTTAAAAGAGTGTGTCACAAAGTATGTTCCTAACACTCCTAATTTTATTGATATATGATAACATGATAGAGGTATTTATATGATTAATTAAAGATGATGTATTTAAAAGAGTGTGTCACAAAGTATGTTCCTAACACTCCTCTAATTTTATTGATGTATGATAACATGATAGAGTGAGGTATTTATATGGAGATAATAGACTGACTAACAATGCTAAGTCCCCCTCAAAAAAAAAAAAACAATGTTAAGTCAACACTAATTTAACATACTAATAGTGACAGATAATGCTATCTTATAAGCTAGAATACAAGATAGTAGAGCCTAGGTTAAGTTTGTACACTATAACACATTCTAACGATCTCCAACAATCAAATTTTGTCGTTACTATAGATTTTAAAATAATTATAAAACTCAAAAAACTTGAAATATAGTCCATAAACTATTTATTCCTTGAATACTTTAAGTTTATAATAACAAGATTATTTAAGTTAATAAATTTCAGTCAAAATTTACTATGATTTAAATTTTAAAAAAGGTCTGTAAATAAAATAAAATAATAAAAAAATAGTTAATAAAAATGCCAAGAGACCTACACTATTGTACACATCTTATTTATTTATTTATTTATTTTATTATTATTATTATTATTATTATTATTATTATTATTATAAAATTTAAATAATAGCATATTTTAACTAAAAGCATAAATGAAAGACTAAAAAAGGACTATATTTTTAAAGGACTAAGCATTTTTAACCCCAAATAAATTTACCTAAAATCTAAGGTGCAAATGTAAGACCAACTCTAAAACTTCTTTATTAATTATCTCCAAAGACTAAATGTATATTAGAATTGAAGAGGCAAAGAACAGAAATCATAAATGTATTCTTGTGAGATTCTATTTCTAGGTGGTAACTAAATGAACCGAAACTTAAAAATAAGTCTCTAAAATAGCTCTAAACATATAATTATACAGAATAGAATAATACAAAGAAAAAAAAAAACAAGGCAATAAAATTTATGTCAATGTGCCTATCTGTTGCAGCCTTGATATGAAAAGATTGGTACAAGGGGGGAAGAAATACATCTGAAAATAAGAACTGTTTTCTAAGCAGTTCCAAAGATGAAAAATAAGAACCTGTCAATTTATAACTTGCTTCACATCACATGCATCACGGTCACCGAGCAGTGTTCTTATGACACATTGGGCAGTTTGTGTACATGTGAAATATTACAAGTCCAAAATGATTTGAGAAAGAGGACTGTAAACAACAAATGAACTGATCTACACTGTATGTTCTATCTGGTGATACTCAAGATTGCGAAGAACAATTCTGGCAAAGATTTTTGCTTCAAGTGGGGCAGTTGCTGCTGCGGCTGCACCGCGCAGAACTCTTGGTGCTCCTAAGCTCTGCATGAGGCTAGCATGGTGCATGGCATGTCGTCCGCCAGGAATTGTAAACTGCAATTGAAAGATCAACGCAGAAGAATGTCAGAATTCAATCCGAATATAGATTTTAAAAAAAATTATGTTGCTACTTGCTATAGTTACCTGGAGAAGAGCAAATGCTGCACAAGCCTTGAGGATAGATGATGGATTTCGTAGCATAGTGATGAATCTTCCAATTTCAGCACCACTGAGAAACCAGCAAAATAAAATAAAATATGGTAGATATTCCATGAATGAATAAATCATGCACAGTCGATAAAAAAGAAAATGTTAAAGTAGAACTCTAGGGCATATTTTTTATCACTTGTGGATATTTTTTTATCACTTTACTTAATACTCACTATACTTCCATGAAGCAAGCATTCAGAATATGATGGGTCAAAATACCTACTATGTGCCCACACTAAATATATAAGCTGAATGAATGCAGATGAAGGAAGAAAATGGTTAAAAACTTAGAATTGTATGCATTATAGCAACATAAAATTTTGATGCCAAAACCAAGAATACCAGAGAAGCAAGCAGCTGACAATGGCTTTGTATAATCACAAAACGAGACCTTTGTATGAGGTAGTAAAGGTACAACTTTAATGAAAAAGAGCTACTTTTACTAGAGTATAAAGGAGGAAAAAGAAACCTGCATCTCAGATGTCCGGCTTCTTGAATACGTGCACCTTCAGTAACCTGTGCTAATGCTGCCGGAGCAGATGATGCAGCAGCAGCTGCAAATGCTTGTGGATCAGAGAACATAAGGACAAAAGCTTCAATGTGTTTCAAAGCCATCCTTCTAGCTCCATCCAAGCTCACACTCTTAGAATTAGAACTACTTTCAGATGGAGTGCCTACTAAAGCATATTCATCCATTCTGCAAAACACGTCATGATGCTCAAATAATATGCATAAAATGATCTCTTATACCAGCTTTCATCAGTTAAACAATTTATTTTACCACAGTAAAGACATTTTCATTTGCTTCACATATTCATTCTACTATAAATACAAATCAAATCAAATATGAACAGAAACAAAGTAAACCAAAGATCCGTCGTATCTCCAAATCACATCTCTATAATGAACACCATATCTCAACAAACTTTAATAAAGGACATTAATCAAATAAAAATAAAAAGCATTCTAAGAAACAAACAGAAAGGTTGATAGGGACACAGCAGGTTTTAATCAAATTAGTTACCTCCCGTCAAACATGTAAGCCAATGCCAACGCAGCCATGAATCTCGCCATTTTTGATACTGATGAAGAACAGAGATCAACAAGTGCAGATACTCCACCTTCCTCTACTATTCTTAGAGCGTTACTAGCATTGAAAGCAAGATTCCATAGTGCTCCTGCAGCAGTTTCATGAACATCCTGAAAGTGGAAAGCGGTTTGAATTTAATCAGGATTTTACTTACATATATAAACAGACAAATATGTTAAAAAGATATACAGTCAAAGAAGACCACTTCTAAGGTGAACCACCTTTACAAGTGGTTCACCATGCACAATGATTAATGACCTTTGGATTAATCTATACCATACAATCTTATCCTGCACCCTCCCCATCAGATCCTCCTCTCTAAGTCTCTTCCTCAAACACTATCTCTGCCGGTGGCAACAACGACGGCAGAAAAAGGGTAGTGCGACGAGAGACCGCGATAGCGATGCGTGGTCATGGAGAAGATTTCTTCCACGTTGAACCGTTTGAATCTGGATCTAGATCTCATTCACTTCTTGCTTCTTGATCTCATTTTCTTCTATAATTTTAATTTTATTTCGTTCACTTCGTTTTTTATTTTCGATTTGACATAACCGATTCGTGTGCGTCAAATCTTGATTTGAGTTTTTCTTGAATGTTGGATGTTGAAACGATTGGCAATGAGTCTGAATCTGAAACTTTGTTGATCCCTTAATTTGGATGTGAAAATGTTTCAAGTTTGCAAAATTGCAACTAGTTAATGTGCGTGGTTTCTCATGTGGAGTGTTTGTTTGCTGATTGATTTTGAACATATTGGTGTAAAGTTGTAAACTTTACCAAATGGGTTTGCAAAGTTTTTTGGATTTACGGTGATTGAAGCAACAAATGGAAAATGATAGCAAAATTTATCAATTAAGTTTCATATATCGTAATAAGAGATGGGTCGTTTGGATTTTTGAGATTAAATGATAGAATTAACAGGTTTCTTAAATATGTAGAGGTCAATAATATTGTTAATCCAGTGAGGGTTTTGAGTCTGTTCATGGGTGCGAGGATGATGAATGGGCCAGAGGTTTTGACTACATCGGAGATGGTGGAGGAACCGCCGGAGACAGCGGAGAAGGAGGCGGCAAATAGTGGTCGGAGGATTGTCTGGAGAGGATTGGAAGGGAAGGAGGGATATTCTGATAAGGATGGTCTATAATAAAAATTTACACCCTAGATTAATCCAAAGGCTAATAATTATGGTGCACGATGGACCACTTATAATAGTGGTCCACCCTAGCCTCCGTCGTCAAAGAATATCTAAAATTCTTGTGAGATGAGAAATACTTATGTGCAAAGTATGAAGGAGCCAAAACTCACATAGTATACACAACAAAGTATTGCCCACGAGAGGCTAAAATACAAATAATGAAAGCTTAAAAACAACAAGACCAGACATTCATATGGAAGTCCATAACGCATTAAAAGATGCACCAGCCACCAAGGAGAGTAAGGCTTTTGGCACAATGGTTATACTTGTATAGTTATATGTATGCAACCAAAGTAATTAGTTGTTACTCTTTCTATCATCGGATTCATGTGGGAAAAGGTTTAATATATAAGTTGAGAATTTCCAAAACTACAATTGTTAGAGATGTAATATAAATAAAGCATTCATGATTCATCTATCTTCACCTAACAACTCAAGCTTATGGGATTGTTGGTTTATGACAAGGTATCAGAAAATCTATGATCAAATAGTCTAGAGTTCAATCCTTGCCAACCCCATTCCTCCAGTAAAAAGTTGAATTTCAACACAAGATAGGTAGGCCTGTTAATTATCCACACTCCAAGCCCAAACTGCTCTTGCATGAGAGGGAATGTTGTAATATAAACACCATTCACGTGTCTTCACTTAACAGCTTAAGCTTGTTGGGATTGTTAGTTCATGACAACAATAACTCGAAGTAAACTTTTTATCATAACCTAGAGAAGTCACTTTATTAAAACCAAAGGAAGTTACTGACAACAGCCTAGCAGCTAGCAGCAAATATAAGTTTTGTTTAACCACCTGCTTAACCTAGATAACGAGTGTTGTGCACTATGAATTAATATGAAAAACTATTAATAAAACCCTAAAAGAGAAAAAAAGGCTTGTGGAACACACCAATATAAGTGCAAACAGCTACTCTAAAGCAACTTTAAAGACTGTAAATAATAACAAGACCAACAATGAATTAATTGATCCACCAAAATGGGATACTTTTTCGGCATTGTTATGTACTTGTCTAGCATTGATTAATAAACACATTCATAAACATCGAACATCAAGGGAATAAGTTACCTCTGCTTCAGACCGTGCCAGTGCAATCAGAGGTGCAACACCTCCTTCTCGTCCAATGGCAACACTAAGCAAACAAAAATCAACATTAATGAATATAAGTATAATCTAGTGTAAAAAGATAATGAAATTATGGAATGACAACTTTTATGACCAAATTCAAATCCATATATTAGTCAAAGAAAAAGAAACAAAATGTTACAAATTTTGCATTACAAGAATGTTTTAGAAGACATCAACAAGGGTTAAAACCATACAAAGGACACATTGAACTAGAATCATTGATTTTATTAGAGAAAACAGAGAACTAAATGGATCAGAACATGTCCTCTAATTCATTTTCTGTTTTTGGCAAAGTCAGTTGGAAACTATCTATGTTAAGAGGGCGAAAAGCAAAGCATATGATGAAAACCGAGTGTATTTATGCTATGGACAGCTGAATAGATATTAAACTAATAATGAATACACAAGTCATAATTTCCCTAATTACAAGATATGAACTAACATATATACAGTGAACCTGGCCACCAGAATAAGCACCAAGCTAATTACATATCCAACACTCCATTAAGCACCAAGACATCCAGAATTTGATCATTAGATTGACAAAGCTAGTGGTGTGGTGATATCTCCTGATAGGACATATTCCCTGATGAAATGACGGTCTACATCAATATGTTTGGTCCTTTGACAAAACACCAGCTTGGAAGCAATATGTAAAGCCACTTGATTATCATATATAAGCATCACTTGTATAATCTCCCCAAATCAAAGCTTTTTCATCAGTTGCTTTTAACCAAATGAGATTGCAAGTAGCTGTGACAATGGCTTGGTATTTCTGCACTTAGCATTGCAACTTCACTTAGTCTCTTTAGTTTTCCAGGATATAAGATTGCCACCAACGAAGGCACAATACCCAGAAGTTGATCATCTATCCATAGAGACTACCCAATCAGCATTTGAGTATCCAACATTTTGTAAATGTCCCTTACTCCCTTATCTTCATAGATTAGGCTTTTCCCCGTTGCTCCTTTAATATAATTGAGGACATTTGGCCAATCAAAAAAATATATATAATTGAGGGCATAGTCACATAATTCGCAATACTCTCCGGTACATGGTACGGGTTCAGGTACACGATCTTGTAAAGTATTGGTACGTGGGGGTATACATAATCGGTATCGGTACGCTTCAGTTCATTATTTAATTCTGTCTTCCTCCTTTCGTTTTCAATCTTTTCGTTTTGTGCTAACAGACTACTCTTCTTTTCGTTTCCAGTCCTCCTTTCTAACTTCATTCAAATCGTGATGTTCATTGGAGCATTTTCTTCTAATCTGGGTTTTCTGAAAGTTACCAAGCTGCGACCTACAATCTTTTCCACTTTCCTTGCTTGGCTCCCTCATGAATTAAATGACAAATTTCGACGTCCCGGTTCGAGAACGAACTGTGAATTGGTACGCACGAACCAATTTGCAGTTATATGATGAAGAGATGAATTATGTGACTATGATTGAGGATACAAATCATTGCATCCCAATGACCGTCACAATGGGAATTCAAGAACTGACTAACCACATTGACCACAGGATATGTTTGGATGGGTAACAATAAGGTAGTTTAGTTTCCTAACCAATCTTTTGCACCTCCCACCTAGTAATAATGGCTCCTAATCTGGTTGAAATGTAACATTCATAAATCCATATAAGTGTGTTAAGATACTATCATGATGTTATCTTGATTCTATTTCCTCATTTCTTTGTCTAAGTAGTCAATAATGGATAGCGGCATGGAGCGGCCACACCCAAAAGCGCTATAGTGGGATGATTGCTATTCTGAATATATATATATATACACATATTCTAGATTTCTATTATATAATAATATATATTTGTTTAATAATATTTTATTTTCTTTCTACTTATTATATGAATTTCATTTAACTATTACATTTTTATTTATATATATTTATATATTATTATATTATTATATGTTATACATTTGTCTCTATATGATATATAATTATGTATTAATGCTTTTTCTATATTTATTAAATATTATAGACTACTTTATATCTTTATAATAGTATAATATATGATTAATTTAAAAAAAAAAAGTAAAAAAAACCCTCCCCAGTGAAAATAGTATTTATATATGATTAATATTGTTTGGGTTGGAGAGTGGTCAATTTAAGGTTCAGGCCCAATACCCACTCAAACCCAAAAAACAATACTAGACCCAAAAAGTAAAAGTGAGAAACCCTAGTCTCTTTAACTTTCTCCCATCAGCCACCATCTTTCAGAAAAGTCCTTCTGCCTAATCTCTTTCTCTTTAACTCTTTCAGCCTAGCTGGAATCACAAGAAACGCTAATGTCTCACTTTCTCTTTAACTCTTTCTGCTTCATCAGAGTTGCAGAAAATCTCTGCCTTGCCAGAAGTTGCAGAACATCTCTACCTCGCCGGAAAAGTAAAAAATAAATAAATAAATAAATATATTGATGCCATGATGACAAACCCCCACCACAGCACCGTTTTGCATAGCGCCTGTTCCAAATCTGCAATCGCACCATGCGAATCGCCGCTAAAGCAGCACAATAAACTACTTAGTTTCTTGTTTCCTCATTTCAATTTAGTTTCCTTAGATGGTTTGATCATATTTAGTTTCCTTAGATAGTTTGATCATATTTAGTTTCCTTAGATAGCTTGATCATAATCCCTAAACTTTAGGGATTGACTTAGATTTTGTGTATATAAATAATTGTACAAATCACTAAACAATATGCAAGAGAAATCATTCCTTCCATTGTTGGCATCCATCATGAAAAGAGGGTTTTCCTTTTGCTGCACAAGGCTCTCAGAGCTCACCTTTTTTCTTTTCCTTTTTTATCTTTTTCTATTCTCTTCTCTCCTACAAATCAAGATCCCGTTATTGACACTGTTCTTGTGCCACAAATCAACCATTCCCAAGAGTGACCATTGTGTTCATGTTGCCTTTACGACATGCCACAGCTCGCCTTTTTCTTGGTTCAGTGTTCTTTGTATGGCTAACGTTCTTGGAGCATCAGTATTATTTTGGTTCAAGATTTTTTCTGCCTTTTGCCTATTATAGCTATTCTACAAGACTTGGTTATGTTTATTAGGACACTATTTGCTTCTGCCCTTAGTGGTTAAGCATTGATGATGTGAGCTTCTACTTTGGATGGTTAAGCATTGACATTTAGTGCCTCTAAAACAGCAACCCAAAGACACTCCATATCATCTATGGATTATGCCACTGCAATTCCCAAGTATTTATAAGTTCTGCCAAGATTTTTTGAAAATAAAGATAAAGATGTTTTTACTTGAAGTATGCCATGGAGGTCACATCTATAATTACAATGACATCCAAATATAACAATCAAGCCCTATCCCACTAGGTGAGAACGACTACATGGATCACACGACACCATTTGGCACAACTAAAAACCAAAGTTTCAGGAATATTATTTAGCTTGAGATTTCCCTTGACAATTTCCTTCAACGTTCTTTTTGGTCTCCCTCTTCTCCCTTGCACATCCAAATATATTATCAAATAAATGCAACCATTGGTTGTATGGCGTATAACACAAAATGGTTAGGTTTGCTCCTAGTCATGTCAAATTGATGGACAACTAAACTACATCGTCCAAACCAAGCCCGAGGAGACTGTCGGAACCCATACACAAACTAATGACATACCCAACATATGCCTTGAACTTCTCATGTTTCCTTTATATCATCCATTTACAACTTGTGTGTTAATAACAAACATTCAATTTTTAAATGAGAACCTCACTTGATAACGAAGTAAATTAATAGAATCTAGTCAAACAAATGTGCTGCATTTCCTCACAATTTTTGTTCGACCTCAAGAAGATATTTGTTTTCCATTTACAAACAGTTTTGAATGTTAAAATTTTGATATAGTGAAATTAAGACAACATCGGTTAAGAAATACTCCACCTCAGAGGAATAAGTTTTCTGAGGCTAATTCAATTATTCTTTATTAGCTGCTTGAGTGTAAAAAAACGTTAAACAAACTAATCCGACATTGAAACTGGTTGCTGATAAGAGGGCATCAAGCTCAAGTTTTAAAAAATTATTCCTAGGAATACCATTCCCAAAATCATATTCTTGGGAATGATTATTACTATGCTTAGTTGACCAAAACATTCCCAAGTAACTCCAGCCTTGGCCAAAATCCACTGCTGCCAACTGCTAGCTGTGATAGGTGATGGCTGGATACCAATAGCCAACAAGGTGAACGGTGCTCAATAACAGTCAGCAATTGTCACCAGCAATGACATGTCAGTGGTTAGTGATGACGTAGCAATAAAAGGGCAATATATTATACAGGAATCCAGTATAAGGATTCCCATTAATGAAAAACAAATCCTCAAACCAAATGCCTAATATATGAGCCCATAGGTTTGACATTATGAAACAAGATGCCTCATATCAAGGCAAGCTTCAATTCAATAGGAAATAAGGCCAAACCACAACATATCACATGTCAATGAAGCATGGAAATTCCATTCCAAAATAGCAAATAATCTACCTCCTTCCAATTAACATATATTCCATATCAAAGATTGTCAAAATCAAGATCCTACCTAAGACCAGGAAGGGAGTGAAAAATTGTAATTCGTGAGATCGTAAGATCCTACTAAGAATATAGAAGTGTATTTTAACATAAAAAAAAAAAAAAAAAGGATTACTCAAGTAACCAATACATGAAACGAGTCCCTAAAATTCAATAATTTAGATATTTATCTTGTAGTTATTGTATTATTAATATCTTAATCCAATTTAATATCCAATAATGATTATAAAGGAAAAAATAAGAAGGGGGGAAAAATCGGAGGCTTTATTTCAAAGGCCCAGAACAAGCCCAATGTGAGTTTTAGAAACAACCAAAACAAAAGGGTTAATATGATCCACACAAACCAAAGTGATCATAGAGGGAGGGTTCTAGAAACCAACCAAATAAAAGGAAAGAAAAATAAACAAGCCACACAACTAACAGCAATCCGAGAGAGAAAAGTCGGAAATGGGGAGAAAGAAAAATCGAAAAAGGTTCAAACTCAAAACAGAGATTGTAGAGAAAGAACAAAGTAGTGTCATGAGTAAAGGTGTCACGAATCAATTGACTGAGAGGAAGAAGATAAACATTGCTTAAAGAGAAGAGCTTTTTAGGGCAAAAAACCAATGAAATAGGTTTCCTCTGCACTGGGCTGCCCAACCCACAATGTTGCAGGTCGTCAACTCGCAGAAACATGACGATCTCACAAGCTAGTGAATTTGCATGTCGATCCTGGTACGAACCCCTCTATAGTGATCCCACACTGAATCGAGCATGGAAGCCATCCAAAACTCAGGATCGTACAATCTTACAAGTAAAAATCGTGATTTTGACAACATTGTTCCATATATATGCCTCTCATGTAACCCTCAAATTTTTTCCTTCATTCTTCAGACCTAGCTGAGCCATCACTTTCCCACTAACCTTTAGAAAGAAACTATTAGCTACAGATTTGACCAAATGGTAAGAGATCAATCCAACAAGTGGTATAAGAATCAAGGTCATGACTTCAATTTCTAGAAAGGCACAAAACTGATGGAGGAGGCAAGTTCTATAAAGGGGAGGGGCATGGGTAACTTTGGGCAGTATTCTGCATTGACAAGGCTGAGGTTGGTGGAAGTCTGATTGACTAAAGCACTGGAACGAATGCACTTAAGTAGAAAAAAGTTGCACCTTGATTATAGCTTTGGCCTAGAGATTAGCACTCTGTCCAACAAACGAAATCTCCACCCAGAATATTCTATTTCCTAAAGAGGTTAGTTAACTCAATACCTTCTTTCTCATCAGTAATTGAATTACATTTCCATTTCAAAAATGAAACTTGAATCAACTGACATTAGCAGTTACAAAAGAAAATGTACCGATTTTAATTGAATAAGATCCCAACATTCCAAAAGAATCCAAACAGAAAAATCACCCTCCCCTCCTAAAAAGTCAACTGAATAAAGACAAAGTTTCCACAGTTACATATCTCAATCCACAGAGTTGTTCCCTGTAGTGCCACAAAGGAACAACAATCAATCACCACTAAAAAGCCTAGCAACACTCAAAAACTTAGCTTTTCCACCGCATATATACCACATTTAAGATTTCAAGAGGATCAATGGCACTTGACCGTCCAATGTGATTCCAATGCATTCCCTTCATGCCTTGCACTCAGATCATTCATGCCATATTTTTTATTCAAGTGAATAAATGATTATGCTAGATTTTGACTCCAGACTAAGAGTTATTGTGATAAATTAGGAGAAATAAAGAAGAAAAAATTACAGGATAAGTCTGAACCTATAGCACTGAGAAGTCTAAAATAATATGCAATTACAAAAACACCAGCATTCCCCACACAAATAACCAAAAATCCATCAGAAAAGAGAATATTAAATATTAAACCTTAGGCCTATCTGGAATTGGATGAAGGAAATGGAAGAGAGATTTGGAATTAGATAATCATAGAAGATATTGCAATAAGGTCTAAAAAGTGTACAAAATAAAATTAAAAGGAAAAAAACAGTGGTAGAAAGCCGATTCTAAGATTTCCAAATTTCCTCAATGGCTCATCATAAAGATTTAAGTTCAAAATTTGAATGGAGATAGGATTACAAATATTGGGATTATGAAAGCGGTTAGAAGATTCCAAAACTCAATATCATTTATATAAATAAAAAAAGAAAAGAAAAAAAGCTTTGTCAAAAAGGAAGCAAGAAAAATATAAAAAGGACCCACAAAGAATCCTTTAGAACCCAAAAAAGGAGATAAAAAAATGAAAGGGAACACAAAGCAAAAGACCAATACAATAAACTCACTTAAATCCATAAAAGAGAAATATCATTTTTGAGTAGAAAAATGGTCTACCCCAATACTCCACCATATAAGAGTTCCAAAGAAGTCTTAAGAATCAAGATTCAAGGAGCAATATCCTTGGGATAAAATATAAACTGGACTCTTAAAAGTACCTATTAGTTTCCGAGACTGACAATCCCCACAGAGCACCAGCAGCTCTCTCTTGAAGTCCAGGGGAGGCATTAGCACAAGCTTGGGCAAGAGCAACCTATATAAACCACAATGTCAAAACATCAACATACTATACTTTTCAGTCTCCTACAGTTATACAAGATCAATGCTTTGGTAAAAGGATTTACAAGATCCATAAAAAGATTATTTTTCTTCAGAAAAGGAAAAAATAATTTTATTCATCTCTATATCCTCTACGTATTAACTGTCAAATAAAATTGAAAACGGTTGGGAAACATTAATTCATATTCTCTCCAAAAATATTATTGCACAAAATCATGATTGCAATAGAAATTAGTGGATCCCATATATTCATCCTTTTTCAAAAGGATTTATTTGTAACAAGCTTAAAGCTTAGTAAGATTTAGCGTGAGGGGTAGTGTTAGAATATCCACATGTATAGTATCTAGGAAGTAAGGCACATATTCTTATCCTAGGAAATAGTACCCACTTAGTCTATATATATGGATTAATAGAGACAAAGATAGGGTTTTGAGAGAGAGAGAGAGAAAACTGAAAAAGGATATCTGAAAATGATAAATGGATTCATTACTGAGAATGTAATTGTACACGTATTTATAGACTACTAAGGACTGACTGCTGAGTCAGCAGTCAGTTAAACAGTTACAGCTAATTAACTGAAACTTAACAGACGATTAACAGTAGAATAGTATATCTCTAATATGGATGTTCTGCATAAAGGATGTACTGTAGAAGAAAGCAATTTCACTCAAGCAATTCCATCCTATCTCGCAGTCTCTTTCCCTCTCTCTATTCCTATCTCCCCTTCTCTAATTTCAATAATGGTTTTATAGTGCAGGTTTGTCCCATTTTCTGTCTCAGATTTTCAGTCTTTTGGAATGTTTCATATCATCCCTTGTATCTTTTTATTTCTATTTAATACTACCTTTGGTCCCTATATATAAGCAACATAGGACAAATCATCAAGACCAAGGAAAGTAGTTAAGTGAGTTATTTTTAATTAATGATAAATTCAAATTTTATTCCAAAAATGCCTTTAAATTTAAATGGTGCAAGTAATGGTCACATTTAATATCAGTACTCATAATCCAATGAGTGAATGCATAGAAAATAAAGTTAACAATAAATTAAGAGTATAAAAGAAATTTAACCCTGGGTAGCTTTAAAAACTGGTGATTATTGCTTATAATTAGGACCAAAGAAAAAGTTAATTTGTTGCTTATAATTAGGACCAGAGATAGTACTATTTATTTTTTCTATTTAAAAAAAGTTAGCTTAACATGGTACAAAACTTACCAAGGCCTGAACTCCACCAGCTGCAGCAATGGCCTCTCGATTTCTATCGTCAAATGACAAATTCCAAAGGGCACCAGCAGCCTCTTGCCTGCATAAATATCAGAAAGCAACGATGGAGTAAATGTAATATTTTTCAAGGTACAATATCACAGGTCAAAGCGAAGAAGCATTAAAGGTAAACCTATCATGAACCAATCATCCCACAAGCTAAAACTGTTGGGTAAAGGTGTAAAAATGGGTTGGTTTGTGAAGCCTATTTCTACAAGCAATGCCCATTTTCTTCAATCATATTGTGGTTCAAGTCATTGTTTGTGAAGTCCATACAGAAGTTACAACTTTCAAGGTTAATATTAGTTTAACTTTAAGTGAGTTTATCTGTAGCAAACTTAAGCAGGAGTGTTGAGAAATATAATTTATTAATACAGGTGTTAAGTCAGTGTTTTGTATCACAATTATTCAGAGTCTTGTAAACCATGGTAGTCAAAATCGAGATCTTACTCAAGATCGGGAAGGGGACTATGGATCGTAAATCGGGGGATCGTAACACGGATCGTAAGATCCTACAAAATTTATGAAATTCATATATATGCACATATAATCATATATATGTGCATATATAAAGTAACAAAAACCAGAATATCATACTTGAAACACATAATTAAACTTCAATTCAACATCATAAGCCAAAAAACAGTACAATATGCATAGGTGCAGAGGAGTTAGGAACTGGAGTTGAAGTCATTTTAACTTTGCTTTAGAACAGCAAAGTGATAGAGATGAGATGAGAAAAACAGAACAAAGTAAGTGGAAAGAGATGAGAGGGAGAAAGAGAACAGGGGAGTGCTGAAACTGAAAAAGAAAAGAGAAGAAGTGAGAGGGAGAGTGTCGGGGGAATGAGATTGAGGGAAGGAGTAAGTGAAATGAAAATAGGGAATTAATGGGCGGTAAAAGGGGCAGAGTAATTTTTGTTTTAGGGGGAAAAGGGGGTGCAGTAAAAGGGGCAGAGTAATTTTTGTTTTAGGGGGAAAAGGGGGCGCGGTAAAACTTTAATTTTAGGGGAAAAGGGGGTGCAGTGAACTTTCAATTTTAGGGGAAAGGGAGTGCAGTAATTTTCGCACACAGAAACTGAGAAACAGAAGGAAGAAGAGTTGGGCTGCAGCATTTGGGTAATAAATCTGGGTCGCAAACCCGACCCGCAGAAAACCCTACGCACCAACTCGCAGACAAGCGCCGCGCCGCTGCGAGTGTCGAGCTTCCACGGCAATCCCACACAATCCGGCGAAATGACGATCCAGAGCCGATGCGAACTCGGGGAGGGTGAAAAAGATCATAAACTCGAACGATCTTACGCATCAGATCGCGTTTTTGACTACCATGTCGTAAACAAAACATATTCACCTATGTTTCCTCATCTATCTTTCCTCTATTCCATCTAATCCCTAAATTTTTAACAAAAGCATAAAAGCAATACATAAGTACAATAGCACACACACAAAGACCAGTTAAAGATTACCTAACACCCTCGTGGGGAGAACGGGTAAGTTGAACAAGAGCCTCAAGAGCACCTGCTTCTTGTCCAACAGCGGCATTGTTACTGTTACTATCTCCATGGGCAGCTAAGTTAGCCAATGCACGAGAAGCCTGATGTTTAACAGTAGTTATGTTAATCATCCCACACCAATTGACTTACATCCCTCAATGGAGAGGACAAGATTTGAAAAAACATACAACTGAAGAATCAATATTTAAGTTAAAAATTAATGCACATGCATCTGTAATTAATGTAAACATGAAGACATGCTGATTCATAGGAAATGATATAAAGCATCTCTTAGCTAGATTATCATTAGCATTGTCTATATTTGCAAGATCACAACTAAGACATGCATGCCATCCCCCATGTGGCACTGGCACGTGACTATTGACCAGAATAAGACACAATGTAGACTACATCTCCATCAAAACTGAAATGACATAGTCAAACTATTCTTTTTCTGTCAATATATATAAAGAAACTATATATTTTCATGAGGTGCAACTGATGGTCCTAAGATTAGCAGAGAGAAAAAGAAAATCCATACATATTTTGATAACCGCATATAGAAACAGTTAATGCATGATTCTTGTTCCACTTGTATGTCAACATCACTGTCCATCCAGAATAGGAAAGACAAGACTGTTATCAATGGCAGATGGCGGAATATGGTCGAAGGCCAAAATTCCGCCATACAAACATGCCATGGTGGCCTATGGTGCTGCCATAGCAGGCCTCCCTTCACAAATTGCCTATGGCGGTTGGCAAAAATCTGCCATGGTGCTGCCATTTAACAAATTGAGATAAGATAGAGAATATGAGTCCAAAAATTCAATAAGGGAATCAAGAATTGGACTGAAATTCTAGATGCAAGTAAACGACCTTGTAATGCGATGGCACCATCAATGTCAACAGGATTTAGGCATTGCTAAGCCTTCCAACTTCTAAGTTAAAGACTAGTAGGTAAAAAATCAAATAATCCCACCAACCACACAATTTCGTAGCCCCCACCCCTTGACAGGAGCAAAAAGGAAATAACAATTATTGTTGGAACTTGGAAAGCCGCCTTAATTGCTGTCACCCCTAGCCCGCCTTAGTTGCAGCCTCTATGGGGGCAGCCTTAATTATTGCAGCCTCAAGGGTGGTGTTTATTCCTACATCGACTAAAGATATGACTTAAATAGAGCTTATAAAGCTTAAGTAGTCCTCACCTTACAAGCCAGTTTTGTGGAGTTGAGTTAGGCCCTAATTCTAAGAATTATCAATCATGAACACAATCATAAAAGCATTTTAAAATAACTACCATGAGTTCCAGTATTCAATTGGCAGGTATTATCTACCTAATAAAACAGCTTCAAAGATTTTACCAACTGAATTGGATGGTACCCAAATAATAAAAAGTAGTGCTACCTGCTCTTGCACTCCCTCAAATTTGCAGTTACGAGCAAGCATCACCAGAGCATGTACACCTCCTGCCAGTGCAACCTCTGTACTACACTTGTCATCAGCTGCCAAATTAGCCAATGCACCAGCCGCACGTTCCTGAAAAATAAAAACCATGTAATCAACCAACTGCCATATGCATTGTAAAACAACAACTTCCATTACTGGATATAAGAAGCAATATAATAAAAGGCACTTAACAAGCATAACCATAAAATCAGAGAAACTTACTAAAACTCCATCTCCACTAGAGGACCACTTGAATATAAGATCCACTAAAGCTTGTATTCCACCAGCTTCAGCAATGGCACCCTATAATGGAAGCCTCTTAAGTTTATACTTTAAACTTTAAGCATTAAATTTCAACAAATGAAAAACTAAATAAAATACAAAATCCAAATTCCAACCTTGTGCTCTTCTCCAACGGAGAGATTCCATAATCCTCCAGCAGCCTCTTCAGCCACCAGCTTGTTCATTGACCTAGCCAAACCAGCGAGAATCTCAATCCCACCCTCTTCTGCAACAGCTTTGGCCACATTGGCATTGACGGACAAATTTGCAATGGCCTACACAAATTTAGAAAGTTTGGAGGACAAACACGGATTGAGTGATTATGTCAGATTTTTCTTAGCTCAGATTTCTAGTGAAATATGCATGTAAAAGGCATCAAATATCAAGAGTACCTCAAAAAAAATGTAAATATCAATTTTTCTTACAACAGTACAAGTAAAAGTGACTAGAAATTATCAGGTGGACCATATTATATACACAAATGGGAAGAAAGAGTACCTTAGCTGCCTCAGATTGAAGCCCTTCCCTCCAAGATTTTGCGAGGCCAAGTAGGAGGCGTATGCCTCCATCTCGCATAACTGCTTCAGCCCTTCCACAATCTATGCTAGCATTTTCATCATCAATTACAACAAAAGTTGCAAGACCTGTGGCTGCCCTCTCTTGAACATCCTCTTGAGAACTCTGCATTAGACTAAGCAAAAGCGCTCCACCTTGTTCAACCCAGAAACTATCAAGACCCTGTTGGGGACTCTCAGCAGAGCGCAAAAGTGTATGGGATAGCATCCACTCAAGCCAGGGTATAATTTCATTAAGGTCCTTATCATTATTCTTTGAGGTCCTCCAGTCCAAAAATACATTCTTTCCTCTCTTTGTATTATCAAAAAATAAAGAAGACAGTCCTTTAAAAATATCAGTACGAAGGGAAATTAATAACTTGTTTTTATATTTGCTAGCAGAGAAGCTAGTGTCTTCTTCAAGGATAGGACAATTCAGAGCAATCAAAACCCTTAAATTCTGTGATAAGGATAACATTCTGAAAACAGCGGATGGACCAATATCAGTTCTTGAAACATCTAATCCAATCAGGTTAGGAAGTTTATGCCAAAGATGGGAAACCACACCCCACTTCATACTTGATGTCCCTGCAACAGAAAGGAAACGAACTGATAGCACATTTCCCAGCGCAACCTCATCAACATTCAGACAATCAATGAACCCAATATCAGTCAACTTTGGACAATGCTTAGCCAAGGCATTAATAGCATCAGCATTTACGTCTCTAATGCCAGAGAGTCTAAGTTTATTCAATTTAGGGCAGCAATGAGCTATTGCTTTAATAGCATCACTACTTATTCTCTCACAGAAATCCGGTCCAAGCTGAAGGCTCTCAAGTAACTCATGCCGAGCCACAATCACCGAAAGAGTTGCATCAGTAATCTTCCTGCAATAGTCACCACTCAATTCACGCAAGTTCCTAGCTCGAAGATGAATTATTGCATCAGCAGACTCCGCACCGCGAAACCTGAGCTTCTGGAGATGCACACACCTGGGAGCAAGTGGAGCAAGTGATGAAGCCATGCCAGCATCAAACCTGTGTGAACGAAGATCCAGAGAAGTCCACAAACACGGGGAGCTACCAAGAGACCGCCATGTCTTACAAGTTGACGACAAGCTAGCTCGATCTCGATAACTCAGACACGACAACAGCTGAATTACTGTATCATCAGGCAAGCACTTCCAATCAACAACTCCTTGCCCTTGCTGTTCCAAATCCAAAACATCATCTTGAACTTCAGGGAAACTAGACTGCACCACATTCCCTTTGCTTTTCCTTGCCACCTTCCTCCTCACTCTACGATTCATGTCTCAACAAAATCACAGCAAACCAACACCAACAACTTCAAACTCCAAACCCCAAATTTCCAAACCACTGAAACAATTCACCAATACAACAGCCTCAGACACACAAATCCAAAAACCATTGAAAAAGATAACACCACCCTCCAAAACACAGGCCCCCCTCCACCCCAAAAAACCCTAGTCATCAACCAAAGTTAACAAATCAAAACACGAAAACAAACAAAGCTGAAACCCCACAACACAAAACAACCCAACCCCAGATGCCAAAAAACAGATTAAACCCATAATTCATATGCAGGCAAGAGCACAAAAAATGAATAAAAAATGGTTTTTTTTTTTATCAAACCTGTGGACTCAGGGTATGTGGTCTTTGTTGCAAACAGAAATCAGATGCATTCAATAGAATTTGCAATGAAACCCAATGAAGAAAAGGGAGTGAAGAATGAAGCAGGTTGAATGGGGTGTGGAGAGAGAGAAAGAGAATTCATAGGGAAATCAAGAGGGTGAAAAGGGTTGGGCTACATATGAGAGTTGAATGGAATGAGAATGAGGAAGAGAAAGAGAAGGGTGATTAGGTTAAATAGAAGAGAAATGTGGGAAGAGAAGAGAAAGAGAATTACAGCATTGGGGGAAACGGGAGTCAGGAGGAACGAAGGATGGGATGGGAAGGAGAACAAACAACGCTGTGAAACTACAACTGATAAAATCAGCATCTTATATATTAATTATTTCATTGCCTAACCTCTTTTTTTTTTTTTTTTTTTTTTCTTGATGAAAAATTTCATCACCTACATCTATTAAGAGGCTATATCGTAAAAACTTAACACTAATATGGGATTAAGTAAATAATATTAAAACAAAGTTTTTTTTATTGAATGCATAGTATCCCTAAGTGAGAAATCATGAACTAATATCTCGAGATCTATTTAAAATATTAGTCTTTTCTAAATATGTTATTTTATATAGAAAGACCTAATAATCGATTTTCACAAATCGTAGTCTGAATTTTGATCACAAAAACACTTACATTTAGAGTCCAACAATGTTTTAAATAAGAATATAGTATAAAAAATATTTGTGAAAAATGAATTAAAAATACTAATTCATGTCGGTTGTATTTAGTTAAAGGAGTTAGTCTTTCGTCAAATATCAAATCACATTATGAATTTTCATTTTAAGAGATGCTTATATTTAGTGTTTAGTCATATTTCAAGTCAAATCACCTCTTATGGAAGATATTTGTTCAAAAGCTAAAAATAAATGTAGAATATTTGAAGTCAAATCACCTTTTATGGAAGATATTTGTTTAAAAGCGAAAATAAATGTTGAATATATAATTTAAAAGTAAAGCGTAAAGTTATGATCATGATTAATCTTATGAAGTAAAAATTTTAGTTATTAATCCTTTCATTAACCTTTGTAATTTTAGTCTTATCATCTAAAGTACATACCACACTTTTAGGACACTTAAAAAGAGTTATATTTTATTAAGGGAGTTTAGTTTAGTTGATTGACCAGTGTGCGCATAAGTTGTTGTAAATTCTCTGCTATACTTATACTCTTGCACTTCCATCTAATATATTATGTTAATACTACGTCAATGTACGTAAAATGACATGAATAATCCTATATATATGGTCAATAATATTTTATTTCACTTTATTGTTATCTATTTGTGTTTGTTGACCATTTACTTAAAATTAAATAATCAAGATTAACTCTTTTTGTCTCTTTGTTCTTAAACATTATGATATGAAAATTGTATAGTGAAAATATATAACCTTCATTTATTTCAAAATTAATCTATTAGGGTTGGCCTAGTAGGGGTTAAGGAAGATGCATGGGGTCATGGGTTCAATACTATAGGATAGGATAAAAGCATGATAAACTCTTATATTATTTAATGTTTAATGCACATAAGATAATCTCTTAAATATTATACATGTTTGAGGTGAACCAAATAATATTAAGATATGAATATCCTTTATGTATATAAATTAGAATGATTATATTGAATGAGAGTGTTTTGAAGAATTATTTTTCAATGAAAACATTCTTAAAAAAATTTCTTAAATTAAAGTATTTTTAGAAATTATTATCACTTATTGAGATGGGTGTCTTAACCTGTCTCATAATAAAGCATTTAATTTTATTTTTAATTTATATTCTTTTCAAATAATTTTTAAATTTTAATTTCAACTTTAAATTGATTTTCTATGAGAAAAACTAATTTGATTAAATTAAACACTATCTCAAAATATTTATTTTTTATTATCTTAAATCACTCTCCTTTTATATTTATGGTACATTTGATTTTCTTAACAACTTATTCTTTTAATTTATTTTTTAACTTTATTTCTAAATTGAATTTTATTATATTTGAAAATAAAATATCAAATAGTTAAAAATAATCTTGTATCACAGTATAAATTATTTATCATAAATCTAAATTATAATTTATATGTTAAAAATATTTATTTATTACAAATTTTAATTATAATATAATTTATATATTCAAAATATATATTTATTATAAATTTTAGTTATATAAATATAAACATTTATTAGTGCATTATACATGTTAAAATACCATATATAACTTTATGATCAAATTGAATATTTAAATTGAATACCATATAATACATGTTAAAACATTTATTAGTCCATTATAAATATAACTTTATTATATATATATATATATATATATATATATATATATGTGTGTGTGTGTGTGTGTGTGTGTGTGTGTGTGTGTGTGTGTGCGTGCTACTATAACAATATTTTGATCTTGATAACGGTATATAATAGCTAATTATTATTATATTGAACTTGATATGATTTAATATTTATGTGTTTTATATATCTTGTCCATGATCCTCTAACAACTTTTGTACTTAGCCGTAGAAAATAACAAGAAATTCCTTTTTTAATTTAATAATAATACCCAACAAAATAATTTATAATAATAAATGATTATGTAAATCATAGTTTGTTCAATTCTCTTTCAGCTTTCCTTTACTTTATCATGATAGTGATATTAAATTTGAAGTATAGATTGATCACATTTTGTTAGTTATATTGTATATAGTAACATCCCTAATTTACGGACTTTGGAAATAAATAATAAAAATACATCTTTTATGGAATAGCCTTTATATTTAATAGTTAAAGGATACCCTTAGGTATTATTAATAATAGTTACCTTTTTATAGTAGTTGTCCGAAATGAAATAATAGGATCTAGATGGGGAGCCAAGGCCCAAGGTGAGCTGAGGCCCACTTAGCCCACACACTTTATATAGATGAGAGAAGGGAGTGTTAGAGAGAGAAAGAAAGAAAGGGAAAGGTAGAGAGAAGGAGGAGAAGAGAGGAAGAAGGAGATAGAGCAGAGATCTGAAGACCCAGTGCCCGGAGCTCATCTCTACGTGTCCCGAGAGGTGAGTGCTTCCCCCTAGTGCTTCCCTATCCTCTTGATTTGCATGTTTTCCCCTTTTTCTCTTTTGAACCTCAGGTTTGGAGATTTTGGGTTTTTGGTGATTTTGTTTGATTAAGGGATTTTTCGGGTAAATAAATCGGTTGGAAATGTAATAGAAGTATTTAGGGTTTGATTTTGTATGCTTGGGATGAGTGGGTATGCCATTGATGGTCATAGAGCTTACAGGTCGCAGCCCAGTTTCTCTCTAGCCCAACACGAATTTTGGTGTTGCTGGACGATAGGGCGTTAGAATGGAACTTTCAGTTCCAGGGACTTTTTGGCCCAGTAGGACAGAGCTTGCGCGGCCGGGCCAAAGAGTGTCAGTAGCGAATATTCATTTCTAGAGGGACTCTGGCCTAGCACGAAAGTTTACGCGGCCGGGCCAGAGAGTGTTAGTAGAGAATATTCATTTACAGGGGGCTCTAGCCCAGCACGAAAGTTTGTGCGGCCGGGCTAGAATTTGGTTAATTGAAATTCTCTTGAAACTTTTCCCCTTTTGATTTATATGATTTTAAAATGTTTATACAAATGTAGTATGTTTAATTATAAGATATTTATGTTATTCTTGAGGTGTTTATATTATGGTAAGGTAGTTGCATTATTGTTGTAATAATTATGTTTTGATGAGGTGGATGTATTATTATTGGGAAGTATATGAATTGTTGATGAGATGATGTTGATTATGAATGATAATTTTGTAATGTGACCATCCCTATATGTTAAAAAGGAGTTAGTTATGACCTTTGGGAAGATTTTTATAGAAAAATAGTATACTTGGGATGGTGAGTTTCACGCCAGAACTCCGACCCACTAAAGCAACCCGAGGGTCTCGCCTAGTGGGATATCTTCCCAAGTACCACCCCTATGTTTTGACTCCGAATGGTGTGTTGGAGTGTTGAGAACTACTTCCCAAGAGGGTTAGTGACTCTTTTAGTGTATAGGGGATGAATTGTTGTCGTGGGTAAGGATTATTTATTGTTGAGATGTATTTGGATCCTTAAGTTTGGCCATAGAAGATGGCGGGTATGAAGGTGTCGTATCTAAGACTGTAAGAGACTCCAAGTATGTTTTGCCGCAAGAATACGGTGGGTGCATAGTTGATGCATAGAAATATTTCGAATGTTGTATTTGCACAGTTGGTACATAGGTGTGCACAGTTGGTGCATAGACATATGAGTAGGCACGTAAGTTGAGGGTGTTTAGTTGGCTCTCAACCATAAGATGGGGGTTTTCGTGGTGGCTAACGAGAATAAGCCTATAAAATAGACGAGTAGGCGAATCCCTATAAATGTAAGGTCCTGCAAACCTACAGAGGTAAGCCACTATAGCACATGTCTATTTTCGAGAAAATCACACTTTTCCCGTATGGTCAACTCAAGGGACTCCCTGAATGGTCATAATGTATAGACTATGGTAGGGGATGGGACCTATGAAGGACCACTCATATGATGTTGAAACTCCATGGAGTAGAGTCAGTCTTGTTGACTGAGGTTGTCTAGTGGTTTATGTTGTACATCGCTTTGTGATGATGGATGTTGGTGGTTATTGATAAATAATATGAACTGGGTTTTTGTTATAAATTATGGTAATTATATACAATATTTTCAAAGTATATAAAGTTTAGTTTCTTTCCTTTTTCTTGATTGGAATCTATTTATGTATATGTATAGATTGGTCCAGCTTAGGGATAAATGAAGAGATGTTAAGATTATAGTTGTGAGTATGAGTATCAAGAAAAGAAATGAGAAACCGTGAGAGTTAAGAAAAGGGTCTTTAGAATAGAGAGTCAACCTAAAGTCTTTAGAGCACTCACTGGTACATTATGTCTCATCCCTTTTAGTTTCATGTTTTTACAGGCTAAGCAGATGGACGAGCTCAAGGGAGAAGCTTGGAGCTGCTTGCATGAAGGAAGATAATTATAGTTTTGTATCTCCCAATGTATGGGAGTTAGTTTATGTTCAAGTACCCTTTTTGGTTATGTTTTGTACGGCACATATGTGCCAAGAGCTTTGTATTATATTTGTTTATGTAAGATATGTTTTAAGTTTTATTTTTCGCATAGTAAACTCTAATATTCTTATATTCTAAGTTTTCAAAATTTAGTAATATAAATAGGCAAAAGGTAACACACCCCTTGGGGTGTTTCATATATTTTTCAATTTTTTAATATATATCGGGTCAACCAGTAAGTGACCCTCCAATTCAACCATTGACCTATTAATCCAATGTCTCGACTGGGTCGATTACCGAGATGGTTTTCACAACATTGTATTAAATATTTTATATAATAAATTATAAAGAGAAAGTATCTTATCTTGTTATTTTCTAACTTAGTTCTCCCATTAGAATAAAAATATAGTAGATTAATGAGATATGATAAACAATGAGGAATGCTAACAATACTTTCTCTAACACTCTTCTTCTAACACTCTCTATATGATTGGTTAAAATTTTTTGAAAATCATCAAATTTGGTAGGTCAACTTATCATTTAATGATTCTCTCTTCTAATCTAGAAGTGAGACCACCAATATTGATGATTTCCACCAAATTTCAACCAATCATAAGGAGAGTGTTAAAAAGGAGTGTATAGAGTGTCGCTAGCATTCCTCGATAAACAATAGAGCAAATTACACTGACAACCCTTGAGTTTTTGTTGAATTACACAAAATACCCCTGCTTTTTTTTACCCTTATTATGACCTCCCTTGCAGGGGTACATAATGTATTTTTTTTAATCCTTAAGGGGTGTGTGTAACATAAAAAGGGGCGTCAGTTTAATGTGTTTCAAACAATTAGGAGAGACTTATGTAGGGATAAAAAAAGTGGGGCTATTTTGTGTAATTTGACAAAATCTCAGGGAGTGTCAGTAAAATTTACTCTAAACAATAAGATAAAGTATATTTTATCAGTACACCAAATAACATATTGTAATAAAATGAGATAATTATCTGTCTTAACTACCACATAAGCACTTGATGTTTAGGTCACATTTGTGGTTAGGATAAAATAAGATGTTTGTTATGTGAATTTACTATCATTGTATAAATAAATAAAGTATGAATTTACTATTGTTATATAAGTAAATAAATGTAATTATCAATAATTGATTGTTCAAGTAAAATGTAACCCTAATTAAATTTTAGAGAATATTCTTTTCATATTATTTAAGCATATATATTTTGAGATTAAATGATAGGAATTACAAATATTTTCATAAAGTATAAAGTAGATTTTGACATGGGTTTATTTGATGAATTGTTTAGAATAAGATATAGTTTTTGCTTAAAAAAAATACCATAATTACAGATAAAATTTTTAAATAGGGCATATTCTTCTATAGAAACTCTTGGTAAAAGTACTTACATGAAAAATGAGTATTTTACATTTTAGTTTTATAATATTTATGTACCAAATATGTAAGTAGTATCTACATATCAACATTTATAAACAAGAATCGAAAAGTCATAGTCTTTTAAAAGTATCCTCTTTAAAGAACTCATCATGTGACAAAGAACCCAAATTGCTAAATTATAGGGAAAGTCTCCATATCATTGGAATTTATCCATAGTTGTCTGCTAACCACAATGACATATCATATTCATATAAAGAAAGAAAAGATAAAAGGAGTGAGTTGATTTAATTCTTAAATCACAATCACAAATGATTTCGCAAGATAAATGTAAGAACACATTTCACACAAAACAATCAACCTATATGCTAAATGTAAGGATACTTATAAGGTTTTGATCTAAGTTATCATGTTTCACATATGACATGTATGGATCCATACCTCACTTAATGATCATCATCAAGACATCAATATCCTTTTATCAAGAATTACATCACATCAAGGCTTATCTTAGGGATATACACTCAAACAATCTTGATGTTGAGTAGGTATCAAGGTTATCAAATCGATTTACATGATTATCTCGATTAGAGGTTTGCTAGCCTAACCATTGAGATTCTCACAACTATATATCACACCCTTTATACCTTCCCAATGGTCCCTAACTTCATCCATTGTAACTTCCTAAACCTTATCACAACTCTCGCTATTAGTGCATGATTGTCAATCTCATCAACATATGTCATCTGCGCATAATTGACAATTACCTCAACATATGCTACTAAGGTTCTCAACTCAACATTTTGGTTATCTAACCTAAAGTTTCACAATTTGTCAAATTTCTCTAAAAATTATGGCAAAGTTTCCTATATAAATTAGTACTTCCAACACATACCTACTCAAAAGTATAGGTATGGTAAACTAACATCAAGATCCATATACATAATCAATAGATATCTCAATATCCAATCATATTTTTTTTTATCTCACGTACACATTGTCATATATATATATATATATATATATATATATATATATATATATATATATATATATATTACATCATTAGAACAAGTTGAATTAAAAGGCTATCATACTCAGCCATGGTGGTTGAATTGCCTTCAAGCAATTCTAACGTCATTATTCAACACTTATTCCAATTTAATTTGAGTTGTTATTTATCTACAATTTTATATTAACCATTTCTAGGTCAAATTCTATGTCTTCCTTAAAACCCTCATAATTAGTCAACATTTACTAACTTTAACACTTAATCAATAATATGGAACCTAATTTAATATAATTTTTCTTCTCTTAGCTAGTTCAATTTACTTATATTAAGTCTTCTCTTAGCTAGTTCAATTTACTTATATTAAGTAATTAAGTCTTTATTCTTTATATAGATTAACCAAATTCAACTTGTTCTTAATGTATTGGCATCACAGCTAAACCAAGAAAAAATCCCTAACTTCACTCAAATTTCATTCCTTTTACTTATTTAGTATTTATAATACTATTAATTAACCATGTTATATTTGATAATTACTCAATGAAACACTCATCTCACTTTGCTCTTATTCAAGTTATATTCATGTTTTAATCCAATTGACATATTACCTTACCTGGTTAATCCTTGATCTAAACTTGTCCATTTTATTTCCTTAGGATTCTAAATACTAGTATTTAAGACAAGTAAAAATTAAACTAACATCAAGATCCATAATCCCTCTTTGGCTAAGACACCCTACAACTATGGCCAACAAATTTTCAACTCACCTGTAAGTCTTAAGTACATATATGATCATACCACAACTAAAGCATCATTTGAACTCATTATTTTAGTACTTACACATTAAACCTATGCCCAAATTTACTCATTATAATACTCATAAATTTGAAAAATCAAGATCAATATGTACCAACCTATGCCCAAAAATTCATTAGTGCATTATATATGCACCATGAGTGAAGTCTAACAAGAAAGCTCCATTGTGATTATGAAAAACACATCTACTAGCCGCTTGATGATGATTGATCTAGACAACACCATCACAATTCATTTTTACCATCCCAGTTTCTAGTTTCAACAACCGGGTAATCCTAATACGGTTATTAATTCCCTCAAGCACCTGATAAGCAAGTTGTGCACGATTACTTTCTCTCCTTTTTCAAGCTTCCACATGTGCATGAACTCGACTCACAATTGACCTTGCCACAGGGTGACAATGAAAAAACATCTAATAGTCTTAGTATCACAATTTAAATATTTTTATTTAATATCACAATTTTGGTACATTGAACTAAACATATTTTAAAAATATTTGTTAAGAATTTAAAATCAAAATATGTAAATTAAAATCTTGTAATATGGCAAGGATAATTGCTTTAAGATCATGATTTAGAAGATTTTAAAATCATGATCTATTTTGATGATGATTTAAAATTGTTTTTTCATAAAAAAAACATTAACTCAAATTTATTTTATATAAATATAATATTTTGCACAGTGTTACTGTATTTTTTAAAAAAATAAAAATGATTTGTTAGAAAATATTATATAACTTTATTATAATGTTTAAATAGAATGAGGTGATGTTGGCAAAAAATACAAAATGTTGTGATTTTGATCCATCACTACAAAAATTAAAAAAAAAATTATATATCTACTTATTACCCATCAAAATTTATAAAAAGTCATATTTTATATATCTTTCTTAAATAAATTATGTAAAAACAGGGAAATATAAGTATAAGGAGTGAGGATTGAATTGTGTTTCTAAAAGCTTTTCAAAATCCTTTTATAAACACACTTCAATATATTAGTTTTTTTTTTTTTTTGAAGTGTTGGAACATAGACTTTGAACATATAGATTTTTAATATATTTTCACCCTGCAAACTAGACTTTGAGCTTACTACACTTTGAACCACTGAAAAATCCATCATTTTGTGACTTCCATATACTCCCAAGTCCAAACTGCTGCATTTGGACAAGAGGTATGAAGATGAAGGACACCATCATGAAAAAGGTTATGGGGCATACAGTCACACAGGGAATATACGTGGAAACAAGCCATCTTTGCTAGCCATAGCATTATGAAGGAGTTTTTCCTTCATATAAAAATTTGAAATTTCACCTGAGATTTTAATGCTTCCATACCCTTTAGTAAATGATGATTGATAAGAAAGTGAGCAAAAAAAAAGGAAATGGGAATGTAGTAGACACAAACACTAAAAACAATCAACCATCAGTTCTCCCACAAGAACAAGAAACATGCCACCATTATAGATGAAAATTTTGAAAAAAAGAGTATGGATATAGTATATATCAGATCTGTAGTTTGCAGCACTAGTTTATGTCTTAGTTGTTCGCTGTTAGTCTCAATTGATAAGTTTCCCACTTTACAATTTTAGTTCTATTCACTTATTTCTCATCTCAAGTCTCAATCAGTAGACTACTAGATGCAAGCTTTTTTTTTCCTACCTTTCAAATTATATTTACAAAATATATGCCTATGGACTCTAGTTGTTTGACTTTGACCTACATGAAACTTTTTCAACAGTGTTGTTTTCTTGGCACATACTTTTACTACACACTACTATTTGAAATTCGATGCTCATGCTCTTCTGATCTTTAACTTGAGTGGTGATAATTGCCTTATATTCCTGCATTTTGTAATGATTCAGGGGCAATTATTTGATATTTTCCATGCTTCGGAGCTTTGTTTATCTTCAATTTAGTTGAGTTTTAATGAAAGTTTAGTTTAGTTAGGAAATTCTAGTTTTTACCCTTTTATGCTTGATCTTGGGTTGTTTTCTTGTGTTTTCAGTAACTTTGTTGAAGCTTGGAGTAAGCAATAGGGATGTTCCAAGAGAGATTTGATGCATTGAAGACCATTTGAGTTGAAGTTTAGAGCTTTGGAAGTCTTGCAAAGGCAAAAGAGCATCTTTTTGGAAGTCCTGAGAGCTTCGCACACCTGTGCGAACCAAACCAAGTGCCTGTGCAAGTTTAAATTTCAAGTCAGAGAGTTTGCACACCTGTGCACTCTGAGTGCACACCTGTGCATCGAACCCAGCGAGATTTATCTTTATCTTTTTTGTTTCGTTCTCTTTTGGGCTTGAACCATTATTGGCCCATAGCTTTAAATAGAAATTTCTGTTCTAGCCTAGGGATCAGATACTTAGTGCGTAGAGTGAAACAAGAGGTCCGACGATGGCTTAGAATGCGTTTGGCTCAGTTCTCCATTCTTTCTCCCTCTCTTGCGTCTTCCCCCATGGCTATGCGCAGCTAAGTTCTTTCTTCGTTGGGGTTTAATGTAATTGAGTCTACTTCCATGTAATTACTCTTTTATTATTCAATTAAGTGTCGTTATTGTTTCTCTTCTATGCGTAATGCTTGTTTTTGGCTTGATCACCCGAATGCATGATTCTATATATTCAATTATAATTGGGAAATTTAATTGAATTGCGAACTGGAGAGAACACCCAATACTTTTTATGCCTAGGGATAGGGTAAAAAGGATTGGGCATCGTTAGAACCTCTATTCCTAATGCAAGTACTTTGGTTTCACTAATTCAAGGGATTGATAGTGGAATCAAAGGACTTAGGTTCTCTCAGGGATTAAGGTTTGAATAAATTTGTGGGTTGATGATAACAAAAGCTTATTTGATTAAGAAAATTAGTGATTGCATGTTAGGATGACTTGATGAAGTTAAACCCCGACGTAATTCTTCTATTGATTTAAACCCAATTTTCTGCACACGCTACGTGTTTGGTGAATTTACCCAAATCCAATTTCTCTTCTTTTACTCATTTAATTTTTCTGCAATTGTCTTTAAATTTAATTACTTAAATTTCCTCAATATTCGTAGTCTACTTAATTTATGAAAATTACCCAATTATCGTACAAGTCCCTGTGGATACGATACTCTACTTATCATTGTGTTACTTGCACGATTTGGTACACTTGCCAAAATCGCAACAAGTGGCTTCTTGTATGTGTTTGAATTACATCTATTCTGTTGTAAACTTTTTTAACCATAATTTTAATTTTTTATGCTATCTATTTATTTTTTCTTGCAAACTAACCATAGTTTCTTAGATGATAAGAAAATAATCAATTCTATCAATCAATGCTTTCATGCTGCCACAAAGTTACATGCGAATGCGATACTAGATGCATCTATTCAAGTAATCTAACACAAGGTTGAACAACATTTTTTGGTTTGACATGCCATCAATCATCAAAGTCCTGAATATCTAGTGATTACAGCAACTCTCTTAATTCCAGTCTCTATGAAAATTCATTTCAACTTTAAATCGTTGCAGTTCTAAAACTGATTTTCATTCATACGCTGGTATAGTAAAGAAAATTCCTAGTCACTAAAATTGAGTTGCAACATCACTAGGCTCTTATTACGGTACACAGAGGAATAACACTCTTCACAAACCATCCATTTTTTATGATATTTTGTACAGAGTTACAGACTAGTAGATGGAACAAAATATACTTTCCTCCATTTCTTGGAGATAGTACACAACATTTTATTTACATTATTGAAAGTAAGTGATACAACATTGCTTCTAGTTACAACCAAATGCCACAGTACATGAGAATAGAAAAAAGGCTTTCCCAAACTAAAAGAGAATAAAAACAGAAGTGGTCCCAAAGTGAAAGGAGTCAAACACACTAGTTATTCATCTACACCAACTTGTAGTAACAGTTATTTTCAGAGAGGAGAACCTCATAGCCTTTCCCACACGGACACCTAAAACCAAGGCTTACGCACCGTTCAGCCCACTCAACACTAACAGCTTCTTCAGAATCTCCATCTCCCAAATCATCCTGCAAAAGCACAAGGATTGAACATAAAACAGCAATTAGTCTAAGTTGCAATAAAAACTGTATATCCAAAAAATAATAACAATTGATTGCTTTTACACTATCAATTGATAAAAAAATCATCTCAGGTACTTTTAAAACACTTTATAAAAATAAATTTATCATATATGAGAATATGTAATGAATAATTATAAACATACACACTCATTTTCATATCATTTTTCTTTTTTTACTTTTCTATCACATCTGTTATTTTTTTTTTTACTTTTTTTTTTCTTCCTATCTTTCTCTTCCCACCAACCCCAATTCATTTAGGGGTGATAATAATCTAACATTCATTACACTCTCAATACATTCTAATTAAATTCTATACTATATATTTTCTTAGTAAAGTTAAAGAACCAAATACATTAAAGATAGCACAAGCCAATCATAGTCCAAGATCAAGAAGACCAAGCCATACACACACACACATACCTGAGCGAGGACTTTGTCATCTTCAGCAACTGCACACTCTTCTTGATCTCCTCCATCTTCTTCCTCATCTTTCATAACTTCATCCCACCACTGCCTCATCTCTTTCAAACGATCCTTCATCTTTCTCAGCCTCTGCAATCACACCCCCACAAAAAAAAAAAAAAAAACCATTATTCCAAACCCAAAAAAGATTCAAACTTTTCCAAAACCAACGGCAATTTTCAATTTGCCAACCCTCCACATACCACGGAATCAGGCGCGGCGGTTTCTTCGGAGGTCAAACAGGACAGAGCCTTATCCGGCGAAGGAGCAGAGAGATCCGACACGCTCCTTCGGAACCTCGGCGGCAGGGGCGGCAAGCCGGAGCCTCTCTCCGGCGGCGTGGAGTTCTCCGGCGCCGGCGCCGGAGGGGTGTAGGGGTCGGAGACGCAGCGGCGGAGGACGGGGAAAGAGCCGCGCTTGTTGACGAGGGAGTTGAGGTTGAGGGGAATGGGGACGGCGGAGAAGCCGTAGAGAGTGAGATCCTCTTGGTCGCAGAAGAGCTTCTTGGCGCAGGGCTCACCAGAGGAAGAGGAGGACGGCGGCGATCGGCGCTTCATGGGGTTGCTGGCGGCGGCGGAGCAGGGTGGCTGACGGTGGCAGCAGCTTCTGTTGCCGTTGGTGAGGTGCATCATGGAGAACAAGTCGGTGGGCTCCACCGCCGCTGATGGATGATAATCTTCTTGGTTTTGAAGAATCTGATGATCGCACATTGGTGTTGTTGGTGAGTTTGCGATGATGGGGTGTTTGTGTGGAGAGTTTGCGATGAAGGGTTCGTTCTGAGTTTGAACGTTTGCTTCACCCATTTCTTGAACTGTTTCTTGGACTCTTCTTCTTTCTTTCTGAGTTGGTGTTTGTTTTCTTTCTTTTTTTCTCTCTTGAAACTTTTGGGTTGTGAAAATGGGAGCGACGAAGAAGAAAGGAGAAAGGGTTGGGTTATTATATAGTGAGGATTTTGAACGTAACGGCTATTGGCGGGTTCGCGATAAGGTAGTTTTGTTTCAGCTTTTCGGTTGCTTTAAAAAGAGTGGTAACTCTTAAACTAATTACACGTGTAAACTTTAACATCATAAACACTTTATTAATAGTTCTTATTTTTTTTTTCTTTTGTATTACATCATATTATTTATTATGTTTATAATTTTCTGGTTTTTTTTTTTCTTTCTCTTTTGGTGCTAACTAGTATGTGGTATTCGTGTATCGTTTTTCATTTTAAAATTGGATAGAATTAATTTTAATTGTTGAATATAGCTAAAATGTATATTTAAATTGATTTGAAATTTAAATTAAAATGTATATTTTTTTTAAAACAAATATATATGAAAAATTAAGTTCTCACGATAAAACGTAACTATAAAATATTAATATTATGTTGGTCTAAGTAAAACTGAATTCGGATCTCTAAGCAAAATTTCATGTTTAATTTTGTGGATTAAAAAAAGGGATTGAAAGAAGAGACTTCAATAAAAGTAGTATGATTAGTTTCTTCAGTAAAGATTAGTCATCGATAAAATTGATAGGTACTTCATACATATAACATTATTTCAAAAAAAAAAACATAATTATAAAATATATGATATGACATATTTTTCATGTATTTTTATTTTTACATTAATTTCTTTTTTTGTTATTTATTATATTTATTATCTTTTTACTTTTTTATTTTCTTTTGATAAAGAATGTATATATTCTCAAGACTATCAAACAATCTTTATTCTAAATAATATATACACTAAATCAATTATATTTTATGTTAATTGAACAAAAATGTTTTTTTTACTGTGTATCAAAAATAGTTTTTAATTGAAAAATTATACAAAAATGTTAAAAACATTATCACTTATTTTTTTTAAATGACTTAAAGTAATAAATAAAGTTTATTTATTTTCATACCATTTATTTATAAACACACAATATATAATCTCTTAAATTAAAGTGTCACAAATTTAATTAATCTCATGGAACAACTTCAGCTTTCATATAAAAGGATTTAATTTTATCATATAATTAGCAATGTTTTAAAACTTGGACTGATCATTAATCCGATCAAGACATTGGGTTAATGAGTTATTGGTTGAATTAAATTTAAAAAAATGTAATAATTAAAATTGAAAATGTAATTAAAATAATTTATCTATAAATTAAAAATTGTAAGATTTTAAAATTAATTAAAAAAACTAAAATTACAACATCTCAAAATATATTTTTATCCATAAAATAAAATAAAATTTTATATAAAATATCATATAAATATATTCATTTTGTTATTTTACATTTTCCAATTATTTCAAAAGATAATTTTATCAAATATTTATAATTTAATAAACTAGATTAACAATTTTATCCTACTCACTATCAACTTTCAATTATTAACTTTCAGCTAACCTTTTTGTTAGTATTGTTTAGCTTAGGTGTTCCTGTCTTAGGGTAACAAGGTAATCTTTTGCTGATGACTTTGGTCCGAGATCTTCCGCTAGTATCCAAATCCTCCAAGGTGGAGAGAGAAGGGGTACTTGCAAAAGGCACTCCAACGCTCAAGTCAGCTTTTGGCTCAGAGCATTTAATAAAGATAATAAATGAGTGTCAGAAGTTACCGTACTTCAAAAATCGTACTCCTTTTTATACTAATCTTACTGGACCTTTGGACTTTTATGGGCCTTGATTATGCTAATGATTTGTTATTGTTAATTAAAGTTGCTTAATTACCTTTAAATCTTTGGTTATCTCAGTGATATCCTTTTAATAGTTTTTACCTTATCCGAATATTATCCGCGGTATCCGACCTTCATGATGCCGAATACCTTTCTAGCATATAGGGTCTTCTGTTTATTTTCCAAGCCTAGGGTGTGGAAGGTATTCGGCTATCTTCTTGCCGAATACTTTATCTACTGTGAAGGGTACTCGATTTTATTATATAGCCGAGTACCCATCCGATATACTAGGTGTTAATAAGAAATGGAAAAGAATATTAAATAAGTTATGCTGCTTGCATATCAACATATTGTACCTCACTAATAACACAAACACAAGGTTATAGCTCAACGTGAAACACATGGTTAGCTACATCTACAATAATTGGGTCAATTTTGTTTTTCATATTGTTTTTTTTTACTTATCCTTTTGTGCTTTTTTTTTTTGGGTAGTGAAAAAAACAAAAATAATATATTTTTATTTTTATATTATGAATTGTATAATGTTAATTTTTTATTTTATTTATTATATTTTTTTTAAAAAAGTAGTAATTTTCATTACTGTTAAACAATAATATAGCGTATAAATTATTACATTATATCCATAAAATTGTGAGATAACATTATAATTCATATGTTTTTTTTATATGTAGGAATCGAAGACACGCATCCTGCTCAACCAACCGAGCTAGATTCCCTTTATTATTATTCATATGTTAGGTTATCACTTAGGGCGGTAATAATTTTTATAAAGGTTTATAGGTTTTAAATATATTTTTAGTCTTTAAAAAAATGAGTGACTTTTGATTTTAGATTTTGTAAAAAAAAAAAAAAATCTTCTTTTCTTTAAAATTTAAAATTATTATTTTTAGTCTCATAAAATAAACAAATTTTAGTTTTGAACTATTTTTCTCTGACTTTTACCTTTTAAAAATATAAAATCACTAATTTTAGTCCTTTAATGTTTATTTTAAGATAGAAAAATAATATTTATTTAAAAAAAATTGTCACATGCTAATATAGTGTCACTGATTCTTATGAGTAACTATTACTTATGATGGTCGCTTGACTTTTTCGTTAAGCATATAAACAGTTAATGAGTTATTTTAATTTTTTAGTCTTAAAAATCAAAGGTTTTTTTTTACAAATAGTAAAATAAAAATCCACTCATTTTATTGAACTAAAATCATATTTAATTAATGTTTATAATTTATAGAAACTAAAATTAATATAAAATTATATTTAAGTAAACATTAAAATGAATGTATATAATAAAAAATTGGTATGTATTGTAATTGGACTGAAATACGGCTAGATTCAAATCGGTCCACACCGTTGTCTGTACATGATAAAATTTCTACACAATATTCATATACCAAAAAAGACTAATTAATTAAGAAAATAATCCATATTAGTCAATTATTCTATTTACTATTTATTATGTTTTTTGCTATGTTAAAAATTAACATAAATGTGTATTGTGATTGGACTGAAATATGGCTAGATTCAAATCGGTCCAGTCATTTGTTGTTGTCTGTTCCATGATACAATTTGTACTACATCATAATCATATAAGAAAAATTATAATTAAATAATTAAAAAATCCATATCAGTCAATTATTTATTTTGTATGGTAATTTTCTTTCCCCGATTTGAATGAACTTCCATTTTCACAATATTTCTTCTAATATTTAAATATATTTTTATTCATTGCAATTCAGTATTTTTTTATTTTTATAATTTTTTTTATTTTAATCATTATAAATTATATTTATTTTATTTTTCATTTTTAAAATGATTTAGATAACACTTTAAACAATAAAAAAAATTATCTAAATCACTTTAAGAACAATAAAAAATCTTAAATCATAATGGCTAAAAAAAAATTTAAACCTTCTTCTAATATGCAAATTGCATCATCCGCTCTCTCTTTCTGATTACATTTACAGAGAGAGGAAGCAGTGAGTGCACCAAAACCCAATCCTAAATCTCTCATTTTGTTTCTTCCAATTTCATCACCATGAGAATTCGTTCTCCTTCTTCTTCTTCTTCTTCTTCCTCTTCCTCCGGTTGCTCGCGTTTCTGGTCGTCGGCGCTCCGATCGAAGCGTCTCGTGTCGCCGGCGGAGAAGGCCGCCCGCGACAGCTCCGACCTCGGCCTCTCCCGCCGCCTCGGCGTCCTCGACCTCGTACTCCTCGGAATCGGCGCCTCCATCGGCGCCGGCATCTTCGTCGTCACCGGCACCGTCGCCCGCGACGCCGGACCTGGTAAACCTCTATTTTTTTTTTTTTTTCAAAAGCGTTGTTCAAGTTTATTTATTTAATTAATTAAAGTGTGTTTTTAATTTATGAGTAAAAAAAAAATTAGTGTCTGAAGTTACTTTAGTCTAATAAATTAGTATTAAATGAGGGCCTAAACGACGTTATCAAATTAATAATAGTCATTTTAATCACTGAAATAATAATAAAAATTAAATGGCTTCTAGTCTTATCTTAAGTTACTTTAATGAAATAATAAATTTGTGATTTTTAGGACTGAAAACACTTTTTACTACTTGTAATGGTTTTGTTTTACTTAAACTTAGAGTTAGACCTAGTTTCTTATGTGCTTTTTAATGTTAGTTCTCTAATTAAAATTAGAGTTTCACCTCAATGCCATGTGTAATAAATGTTTGTGTTAAAGATCAACATATAACAAAAGCAAACTTTAATTCTGATTAAAGAACAACACTAAAAGCACTTAAAGAACTATATCTAAGCTTTAAGTTGTTTTTCTTTTATTTTCTGGGATTGTTGGAGGTGCTAGTACTTGGCCACTTGGGTAAGGGAGATGGAGAGGATTGAACTTCATTTAGGAAGCACCTTATATGACATGGGCATGGATGCAGTATGACTCATACAAGGATGCCACAAATTTTAAAAATTGTAAGATAGGGCGCAACATATAAAATTGATATCAAATTAAGAAAGACACAAATCCTGTATTAAAATGGAATAGAGATATTACTGTTTCAAAAGTTTGAATTAGTTATTGATAGCATGTAAAATACCATGAATTTGAATTAGTGACTTATTCATGGTTTGTTTCTGTGGTGCAGGAGTAACAATAAGTTTTATATTTGCGGGGGCATCATGTGTTATAAATGCACTCTGTTATGCAGAACTAGCTTCTCGATTTCCTGCTGTTGTTGGAGGAGCATATCTATATACATACACAGCTTTTAATGAACTTACAGCTTTTCTTGTTTTTGGGCAATTAATGCTTGACTATCACATTGGGGCAGCTAGTATAGCGAGAAGCCTTGCCAGTTATCTAATAAATATTCTAGAACTCTTCCCTGTTTTCAAAGATAACATTCCAAAATGGATTGGACACGGAGAAGACATTGGAGACGTGCTATCCATCAATGCCTTGGCTCCAATTCTGCTAGTTCTTCTCACTTTAATTCTATGTCGGGGTGTTCAAGAATCGTCTGTTGTGAATTCACTTATGACAGTGACCAAGGTTCCTTTGCATCTTACAAGTTACAAGTTACCACTATATTGTATTAAGCATTGAGTTAATAATGCTTGGGTTTATCTGAGACAATCACAAGCTATTTTACTGTTTGTTGCAGGTAATCATTGTTATCATTGTCATTTTTGCTGGAGCATTTGAGGTTGACGTTTCCAACTGGTCTCCCTTTGCTCCAAATGGTTTAAAAGCCATATTCACAGGAGCTACCGTAGTCTTCTTTGCATATGTTGGATTTGATGCAGTTGCCAATTCTGCCGAAGAATCTAAGAGTCCTCAGGTATGTCATGTTGAGATTGCTCCCATAGTTTATGAATTTGCCAGATGCCATATCGCTTATCTGATATATCTGTTGACATTGATAGTTATATTAGAAGTAAAATAGAAACTATTTGGATTTATGTATCTGTTGTGGGTGTTACCATTAATGGTGACTATTTAGATTTAGTTGTAGTTAGTATCATGCCCTGTTTGGATAAACATCCCCATAAACACTTATAGAAGAAGAAAATAAGAAAATAAAATGAATTATACTTCGTCCATAAGTTAAAATTAATTTATGCACCTCGGGTTTTGGAAAAGTTAGATGAGAAAACTTCTGTAAAAGTTAAAATACACAAGTTGATTTTAACTTATTGAAAAAGTTTAGTTCATTTTACTTTCTTCTTTTCTGCTCTTATAAGTGTTCATAGAGAAGTTTATTCAAACAAGGCCATGGTTATTAATTAACTTTGGGTTATTTTTAACTTGTACATCTCTTGGGCTAATTTATATTCACGGTTTCAATTCTAAGTTTTTCTCCTCTTTCTGTTCTCAAGAATTAGTTCACCATATTTTTCTTTTTATCTTTTTTGTTTCTGACATTTCAGCGGGATCTGCCAATAGGCATAATAGGAAGCCTCTTAGTATGTATTGCATTGTACATTGGAGTATGCCTGGTGATTACTGGAATGGTTCCTTACAATCTTCTAGGAGAAGATGCTCCTTTGGCTGAAGCTTTTACATCTAAGGGATTAAAATTTGTTTCTATTCTGATTAGTGTTGGTGCTGTTGCTGGACTTACAACAACACTCCTTGTTGGTCTCTACGTTCAGGTAAATCCCTTCTGAATTATGACATGATTGATGTGCCTTGTGACATGTGCTAATGTACATTATGGGATGTTTCTGATGAGCAGTCTCGGCTATATCTTGGGCTTGGCAGAGATGGCTTACTACCCTCAATATTTGCTAAAGTCCACCCCAAACGACACACCCCTGTTCATTCTCAGATCTGGGTTGGCTTGGTTGCCAGTGTTTTGGCTGGGCTATTGAATGTGCACGTGCTCTCTCACATTCTTTCCGTTGGTACACTGGTAAGAGTTGACTTCTAATCTCTTGGTAGTGGACTAACCAACAAAATGCACAATCTAATTTTGCATTAACATAGTATGTGTGTTCTTTGATTGGCATGAAATATGTGTGTGACTTAGGAAAGGTGGAAGATTTCTTGCTCAGTGGGTGTTGGATACATTAATCTAATCTTACTATGTTTTTCAGTATGTGTTCAGATAATGTGCATCATATTTTCCATTTAGGGAATTATACCATGTGATGTGCCTTTACAAAAGTCTAATTTATGATTGATTAGTGTTTAAATATTCTCAGTTAATGCCCCTATATTCACTTATTTCAGACTGGCTATTCGGTTGTCTCAGCATGTGTTGTCGTACTTCGCTGGAAGGATAAGACAAATAGTCGAGTGTCATCTTCTGCTGAGCGGGAAGGCGTAATTTGCCTCATTGCTGTTGCTCTTTGTGGATTTGCTACTGGGCTCTTGTACCGTTATGATGCTTCATTTATTTTTCTGATTCTGGCTATAGTTATTGCAGCTGGTGCTTCTGCTGCTCTTGTTTTCCGCCAGGTGAGGATTATTTTATATTTTATTAAAGCTCTGTTTAGATAAATTTCTCAATAAATACATATAGGAGAAGAAAATAAGAAAGTAAAATGAACTAAGTTTTTCCTATATAATTTAAAATCAACTTTTGGAAAAACTAAATGAGAAAGCTTTTATAAATTAGCCTATGCATTAACTAATTCTAATTTATGACAGAAACTTAATTCATTTTACTTTTTTATTTTCGTCTCATATAACTATTTATTAAGAAGTTTATCTAAACAGAGCCTAAATGCATGTTACCTTGGCTATGTTAAAATGCTTTGGTTACAAAATATGTTAATAATAATATATACTATGGATTGAAGGTTGTTGTATCATGAACATGTAAAAAATTCCAATTTGGTTATTGGACAAGGCATAAATACTAATCAAAGTCAATGAGAGAGTTTTAATTGAATCTCGTCATTAGTGGAGAGAGTAATCTGAAATTGTTTGTTCTTTTCCTGGATCATAATACAAAATGAAGAACTCATTGATGGTTGTATGTGTCAAGTACACGAAACGGAAAGGCAATCTCAAGGTCAACAATTCTGCTCCCCGGACTTCACTGCAGATCACGTTAAAATTTGTGAAATTGATTAGCTTGATGCATTTTGATGTTAATTTCTTTCTCTAATTCCGTTCTGCTCTGTCATTTTGCTTAGGTTTATGCAGATGCACCAGGGTTTTCTTGCCCAGGGGTTCCCCTTCTGCCAAACATTTGCATCTTTTTTAACATGTTCTTATTTGCTCAGGTATGCCCATGATCTCTCACTTTTTAAAATTTAGCCAAAAATAATACATTCTTTGAAAAGTTCACAGTTGATTATTTATACATCAAACCTGGCAAATAACGATGAACTTCTGTTGACAGTTACATCATGAAGCATGGGTGAGATTTGTGATTCTTTGTGTTGTCATGGTTGGTGTTTATGCAATATATGGCCAGTATCATGCTAACCCCAGTGCAGAAGAGAATATCTATCACGTGGCACCAGAGGAAGAAGAAGCTCTATGAGTTATCTGTTCAATATTATACAATGTGGTTGTACGTAGTAAATTAGCCATTGTTCGTTCTGTTAGGAATGTCCATTTTGTATGAATAACTATCTGGCTATACTTACTACTAGAATGTATATGATGATATGGTCAGGTATCATGTGTATGATGTATCTCTTGTTTTCTATTTTATAGAAAAAGAAAAGTCATCATGTATCTTGTACGAATTTTAAGTTGCTACTTTTGAATATGTTAAGGCCTATCATTTTGTACTTTTTCAAAGAGAAGTTCCATTAAAAAAAAATTATTTGTAATAATTTAGTTTAATATTATATTTGTTTGTGTGTACTAAAGCTATTTTCAGCTGACAGTTGAAGATGCCTTTCTTTTAAGGTGTAAAATTCATCAAATCAAGTTCTCTTTTTTAACTGTGTTTTCTTTTTCTTTTTGATAAACTGTATTTTCTATACACAATTAAAAATCAAATCCTAATTAACACAAAAGAACTTAGTTATCTCTATCTTTTAGAATAAATAATTTTGTTAACTTAGACATGTTTTATTGACTAAAAATAGTATTAATTCTATTTAATTAAATCATTTTAATTGTTTAAAGAGAAAAAAAATAATTTTTTAATATTTTTAAAACCTTTGTATAAAAAAAATTAGGTTTATAAAATTTTGTCAAGCAGTGATTTAAATTTTCAACACTAATATTTTATCCAAAAATGTATTTACATTAAATTTACTATATATTTAAAATAATTTATAATTTAAAGTTTATTAATAAAACTTGAAAAAAAGTATTTGTTCATAAAAATCAAACAAATCCCAACATCAATCAAATATAATTTTATTTGATAATTAAAATATCAATAAAATGATACATCAAATGTAAAGGTATTTTAGTTCTATGAAGTTAACGATTTATGTATTATAGGATTCGTTTTAAGTTGTTTACAAAGCATTAGAAAAATTTACACTTTTTAAAACTCCAAGGACTAATTCGCACATGACCTACGCATTAAGAGACTAACATGCATTTTTCCCTTTTATACATAACTAGTGGCGAATCTTGGCTTTTCCACCTAAGCAACACACAATATGCTAATCTTCTAAGCACCTGTTTGGTATAAAAGGAAAAGGAGATCTTCCATCTCCCACCTTTGCTTCACCTTGCTCTTTATTCCATGATGATAGATAAACCTTATTCAAGTCACATGGCTATTTGTTTAATCCATCAAATTAAAACAAACACACAAAACAAAACTGCTTGCAAATACTAATATAGCCCAAAGGTGAACTATTGAATCCAGTTTACTATTGATATGCTGCTGAGCAGCATTTGTATTTCATATAAGCCATGCAACTCATATTTCATTGTCATCTCCATCTTCCTTCTATGGTGAAATCCAAATCTATCTCAATTTGCTACGTAAATATTCTAAAAGATAAAATGTGTTTTAGATCTCTCAATGTTTGCTCAAAATTAGTATTAGTCCTTATACTTTAAAAGCAATGATTTTGGTCTTCATACGAGGGATGAAATTCATCAATTATAAAAAAATGTGAGGACCAAAATCATTTATAAAATATAAAAACTAAGACCAATTTCAACTAAAAATTATGGGACGTAAAACATATTTTATCCAATTCTAAACTAGTACATGATTTTTTATTGGTCTTCAAGCGGAGAGACAAAAATATATCGATATATCTCTCCTAAAGCTTAAGATGTTTTATTTCTTATGTGAGCCTCTCACATAAGACCAACTCTATCTTTGCAGTTGAAGTGTAGACAATGCATAAGCCCACTATACCACTCGATCATAGAAACTAAGATATTATGTCAAAGATCAACTCTCCTAGAAGCATAAGCTGCTAGGGAAAGACAAGAGATTGGTTTTACCTCTAGCAAGATTATAAGGAAATCAACAGTTCAAGAAAGGGAACTACACGACCACAACCAGCTTAGTTGAAGAGATTGCTCAAAAGTTACAATATTAGGCAAATTACTTGAGTAACTAACAAAAATTCAAATGGTGAATTTTAACTTGAGAAAGAAACAGTAGCACCAAAAGCAATATTTTGTTGTATGTGAAAATAAACAAGTGGAAGACCTGCTGCCACAAAAATGACAGAATTTGAACTTCAGTTATACAAAAACATAAGAAGAAAATCAAATCTCCTAAAATGAAGGAAGCTCAATGAAACATAATATTATAAGATTTCTGATGAACTCTGTGTTCATCGGGTTAGAAATAATTGGAGCACAATAGTTTACAAATCACCTAATGTTGTTTCGAGGAGTCGTTTGCTCTTTTGATCTTTCAATAGATCCCATTTTCTGAAGCCTGATTTGAGCTTTGAACTTGGCTATAAATTCACTAGCTTTCTTATCCACCTCAGAATCAAGATCTGAATCATTGACACATTCAGGTACCCCATTTTCATCTGAGCTCACCCGAGTATTCTCAAGCTCGATATCCGAGTCTTGCTTAGATAAATTCTTGGATGGTTCTAGTTTATCTCTCCTACGATGATTGGAAAATTTAATCTCAGGCTTAGGACAATAAGGATCCTGAGTTTTCTTACTGACTCCTTTCAATGGAAGATCTGGTTCTACACTCTTTATTTTATCTTTTCTCAGTACTGACTCAACACTATTACTGTTCTTTTCAACCTTCTCATCAGTTTGCTTGCTAGATGTTTCTCCTATTCTCATTGTCCCTGAAGTCAGGCCACTGGCTCTTCTTGTTCTGACTGATTTTCCCCGTGATGGAGCTTTTGGTATGCTTGCAGGCTTTTCTGGGTCCGACTGCAAAGCATGCATCCGTGACTCTTTTTTGCCAGGGGGATCCTCATCTTTAATCTCATTTAAACCCCTCAAGTCATCATTCAAACTACTCTTTATGTCATCCTGGAGTGAGGAACCACTATGATATCCACGAGCTTGAAATGCTTGCAATGAAGCTTCACCATTCCTCCTAGCCAAAGGTGATGGTGAACTTGAAGAAGATCCATGGGAGCTCTTCTTTTCCCCTAAATCTTCCTTTGGTGAGTTCATATTCTCTGACAAAGCAGAATCCAGGGAAGAACACAAACTTGACTGAGATGAGAAAGATCCCATAGACTGGAAAGACCGTGAGCTGAGTGATTCAAGTTGAGTTTCATCAACTGACATTGGCCTGAAATGCAAAGGACGGGAATCAGCAGCATATTTTCCTTTAGATTCCATCATGCCATTTCTAGAAGAAGACACCTGGGAACCCTTCTTTCCCAAATCCACCTCTTGGAAATTCATATTTTCTGAAGCAGGCACATAGGAAGTCTTCTTTTGTTCCATATCTTCCTCTTGGAAATTCACATTTTCTGAATCATGCACATATGAAGTCTTCTTGTGTCCCATGTCCTCCTCCTGGAAATTCATATTTTCTGAAGTATGCATATAGGAAGTCTTCTTTTGTCCCATATCTTCCTCTTGGAAGTCCATATCTGATGAAATTGAATCCAAGGAAGAATACATTCTCGCGTTGGAAGAGAAGGATCTCCCAGCCTCAAAAGACTTTGAATTTGAACCGAGTGAGTCAAATTGAGTTTCATCAGCTGACATTGGCCTGAAATGTGAAGGAAAAGAAGCAGCACCATACTTTCCTTTAGTTGCCATTCTTCTATTTCTTGATGAAGACCCCTGGAAAATCTTCTTCCCCAAATCTATCTCTTGAAAACTTGTATTTTCAGAAGCAGGCGCATAGGAAGTCTTCCATGATCCCACATCTTCCACTTGGAAATTCATAATTTCTGAAACAGGCACAAAGGAAGTCTTCCTTTGCCCTACATCTTCCTCTTGAAAATTCATCTTTTCTGAGGCAGACACATAGGAAGCTTCCTTTTGCCTCATCTCTTCCTCTTGAAAGTTCATATTATCTGCCAAAATCGAATCCAAGGAAGAATACATATTGGTATGGGAAGAGAAAGATGTTGTTGACTGCAAAGACCTCGAACCGAGTGCTTCAAATTTAGTTTCATCAACCGAAAGAGGCCTAAAATGCGAAGGACGTGTAACATTGCCATGTATTTTCTCCCTTTCCGTCCTTCTATTCCTTGAACACCAGGGAATCGGGGAAGCTGATCCACCACTAGCAGCAGCATCATTAAATTTTATCTCCAAATTGGAAGGACCCAGATCCCCAAATTCCCTATCTCCACTCTTACCCGAGCCCCTAGAAGAACCCCTTGAACCTGAACTTGAATCACTTTCATTGGCATATTTAGGACTATCTACATCTCTAGCAACCGATCTCAAACTGCGAATCGGTAGCCCTAGAGGTTTATAATCAGCAACCTCACCACATTCACCAGTGTTGTAGTTTGGTTGAGCCACAACTACCACTGGCTCACTATGATAGTACTCAGAATTCCAAGCTTGAACCACATTGGTCCCATTCCCATCACATCTAACAGAATAACCAAAACTATCTTCAGAAATTGGTAAATGGGTTTTGTACTGTTCATCAAAAACACCAACAGTACCACCCCCATTGGAGCACACACCCCCTGGCCCCCCATCAAAGTACTGATTATTCCAACAATGGATCATCATCATCCTCTTCTCATCAATCCCACATGAATTTTCATTTTCATTTTCAATTTCACACCCATCATCAAAAATAGTGGAAGAAGCAGGAAACACTTTGGACACATAACTAGGTGCAGCAGTGGCATCATCAGCACTAGAGTAAGTAGTTTCTATTTCTATGTGTGTGGTGTCAAGTTCTGAATTTCTTCTACTAAACAAACCATAGGTCACAGCAATGCCAATGAAGAGAAGGTGGAGAAGCTCCCAGAACTTGTTGAGTATGGTTTGGCTCACAAAGTCAGGGGCTTGGGAGGGAAAAAGTGGGAGAACAATGACAAACAGTGCCAAGAATAGAGATTTGAGGATGAAACCTGAGCAAGACTTACCTTGGTTGGTGGGTTTTGGTTGGATCCGGGAGCTGGGCTCGGAAAGTGGGAAATGGGGTTTGGTGTAAGGGCTTGAATCTGCCATTGATGAGTGAGTGAGGTGAGTCCCAGTCTCTCCCTTTGCTCTGTGGTGTGAATGTGTTTGTTTGTTAGTTGTGCTGTGTGTGAGATGGGGAATGAAGAAAGGAAGACTTTGAGGACAAGGAAAAGTGCATCTGGGACAACACAAAGAAGATAAAAGATTAAGGTAATTGTAAATGCCCAACATAGTGGGGCTGAATTCAAAAGGTGTCACTGTCAATCATGACCGTTTGCTTTGAATGACATTGCTACCCTTGTCATCTTGGTTTGAGTTTTACTTTTTTTTTGAGGTTTGGGTCATCACGGGCCCAGCCCAAATACATTATGCTTGAATGTGTAGACCTCTTTTTATGTTGGATTAAAAGTTTAGATGAGTTGAATTTTAGAATTTATTAGGATCAGGAAAGGTTTCAAAGCTCAAAAAATGTTTGGTTTATTCAGATTATCCACTAATGAAGTTTTCACATGGATAGTAGGATTCAAATTTACATCTTTGATATATGAGTCTTATCATTACTAAATAGACTAATAATTTTTATTAGCTGAATGTGTAGACCTATTGTCTTAGAAAGTTGACTCTATTTTTTTGGGCACTTCTGTTAAATTGTGTAACATTGACATGATGTTCAAGAACTTTTGAAAAACAAGTAATTAGGTGATAAATGGACATCTATTTGGTGTGGGATGCTGATGGGGCAATATTTGAGGTGAGCATGGAGACCATTATCTTATGAGCTGCTCATGCTGAAAGTGGGAGCTCACTGTAATCGCATGCTTTCATGCTATAGAAGTTATCGCACGTCACAATTTCAAGCCTGATGACTATGTTCACCAATATTACATGCAAATGATTTTATGAATGTACTAAAATGACTTGTGAATTGGTTGTTATTCTGGGAAGGAGACATAATCTTGCAACATATAAAATACACGATTTATTCCTCTAATGGGCCTAGACTCTGGCCCAGGAACTTTGCTGATCCAATTTGAGGAGACACCATGAAGAGGATAAGGCTAACGGTGATCCAATAAAAGCTTCCAAATGCAATGTGTGTAGACTTTTTGGCACATATAACCTAAGAACTTGCCAAGTGAAGACACAGTTTGATATGATAAGAGTTATCCTGTAGGTGGAAACAAGATAATTTCACACACTGTCAAGATCTTCTCCAGTTAATTTTTTAACTGCAGAGATCTCAATCCGATAAAATGTTTAATTTATATATTAATATATTAAAGTAAAGCATGATGTTAAAGATCAGCACTATTAGGTTATTACTACTACATATTCCATGCAGTACTAGTTCAGTTCAAAATAGGAATCCAGTTTAGTTAGCTACAAGCTATTGGTATGTTCTTTTATTCATCTACTCTCATAAATAGGCATGCTAACAATTTATTAACTATGTGAGCAAAGATAGAGGAAAAGCAGGAATATACATCAATTTTGATAATAACACAGAGGGGGGCTATTCTCAAAAACGACAACAACACATTCAAAGTCATCATTCATCAATTCCACTGCAGACATAGTCTCAATAATAATAACTATGTCAAGTACTGTTGCATCTAGCAACACTGATTTTGAGGTAATCAGTTGATTGATGGGAATACACATGTAAGGAGAGTAATGTCTTACCAAACAGACATGACAGGTAGCCACTGTCACAAACAAAATGATAATGGACACATCCAGCAAGAACTCAGAAATGGGGAACACTGCCACAACAACATTAAGCCTTGGAACTCACGGATCACAGAATTATGTAAATGGACTAGTTTAATTTGTTTGTCATCTTCAGTAAATGCTTCAACAGTGGGGGTTGACGTGAGTAAATTGTCAATCATGGGTTTATCTTGGCGAAGTCAAGATTTTTTGCCTTTGTTTATCTTAGTTTGATACATTAAGAGCTAGAATTTAGATTTATGGTGACAAATTGGAACTTTGTTCATACAACTTGAAGTTGCTAAATTGTCAACTATACTCAGAACTTAAACCCGAAAGTATTGATTAAGGTGAGATGAGCTTGCACAAGTTGATTCATGCATATTAACACAATGTTAACTGTGCTTCTTAAGATATTTTTTAAACTTTTGTTTTTAACATTAAAAAGGTCAAATTACCTTAATTTGTTGAAGTGGTTATTATTCAACATCATTTTAAGACATAGTACAACTTTTGTGTAACCTTGATTGATTCTAGTATGGTTTTTATATTCAAGTCAATGAAGATCGAAGAGAGTTTAGAGGTTTATTGTTAGGATTAAGACTTATCTTGTGCTTTTCTTTATGTCCTTTTATTCTTAGAGTCTTAATTTATGAATACTGTTATCCTCGTGTGTGCATAAGCGATGTGTGTGCACTTATATCTCGTGGATTTTTTTATTTCTGTTATAAGATATTTCTATATTCTTCCTTTTTGCTTTGCTTATTTTCTTTTGGATTTGTGCTGATTTCTTTATCAATTTGAGCTGTTGAGTCGTTAGACATTGGACCGACCGACAGGGTCTAAGCATGAATTTTGAGAAAATGCTAGTGACTCTCTTTCTATACTATGTAATTACTAAAATATTAAAAATCAAGGATCTCACATGAGAAAGAATTATTAAATGAGATATGCGACCAAAATTAGTATTATATACTTATTCGAATTTTTTTTTAAAATGGTTCCTTCCACCGTTTGATAACGTATTTGAAAGGATCTTTTTTATTAGGATTATATATATATATATATATATATATATATATATATATATATATATATATATTACTTTCTTCACAATCAAATAAGAGGAAAAGAAAAAATCTACTTTTTTCTTTTATTTTTTCATCTATCAAATAACTTAAAAATCATTTCACTTTTCATTTTTTTTTACTTCTTTTCACTTTTTTTTTTCTTAAATAAATAATAAAAAAAAAGCATGTGCCAACATCTTGTATCCTTTTTTTAGCTCATCAAGACAACTACAGTAAACTCTTGACCAACACTATTAACAATACACCAACTATGTAAAAAGCAAACCGAACTTGTGATGTAACCAATGATCCAAAAAATGCAGTCTTGGCACAATTTATTTTTTTACTGTACTTCTTTTATGCTTCCTTTAAAACTTTAAACTTTCGAAATCACGTGATATAACCGTTTATATTAGTGCGTAGCCACATCCTTCTTTGCATTCTCTCAGCAAATAAACTAATTTTCAAGCCAACATGCGCTGGTATAAATAGTCAAAGATCTTGAACCAGCTTATATCTTTCTTAGGAATGTGAGTTTAATTTCTCTGGAAATTATTAAAATTTTATTTGATGGACAATTCTTTCAAGAAAGATTCCTAACACTTAAAGAGCCAGTTGAGTAACTGAAATTTAATAAAATATTTACTATCTAAACTAATGCAATAATCTTCTAAATAGGTTTCTAATAATATTCTCAACATGCCATTAATATTCTGCCCTTTTTTTTTTTGGTGAAGTAATATTCTGCCCAAACCCAATAGTATTGAGTATCTTCACATTCTACCACCTTCATGGCCCTGCCAAAGAAAAACTAAATTTTAAACAAACATCAAGTACCAAAAAAATGCGATGCAATCCCACGCAACAAAAATGTGTGTGTGTGTATATATATATATATATATATATATATATATATATATATATATATATATATATATATATATATATATGAGGAGAGATCAAATTATACCGGTATAACTTAAACAATTATTACACCATTTAATAACTTTCAACTGGATGGTGTTTTCTTAAAACACACCATTGGATTGAAAGTTCCTTTCACATAGATCATATATACAAAATTTCAAATTAATCCAAAATTATTTGCTACCTCATTCATATAGATTAAAATCGATGTAATATAAACTTTTCAAAATATACTAAAATATGGATAATTTGATTACCTTCTTATTGTTGTTCAATTTTGACAAAATTTGACACAAACAATCTTGATAATTTTAGATATAATTCAACGGTTGAATCGATAAAAATTTCATTCTATATCAAGTTATTTAAATGATGTAACTCTTTTAGAGTTACACTGGTGTAATTTGATCCCTCCTATATATATATATATATATATATATATATATATATATATATATATATTAAGTTACTTCAATAATAACTTTTGAATAACTCTTAAATAATACAAGTTAAATTAATTTTTTTTATTATAGAGATCAAGTCAACAATTTTTACAAAATTTTAAAATTATTTAATACTCTATTAAATTTTTAAATTTAATGTATGCAACAAAGATTTTGAATGGAAGAACTATTAAAAATCACTTCTAGAATATCTTTAGAAAGAGTGAAAAAGATGAACAAAATAACATTAAATCCCAGTTAGTACTTAGTACATTGGCAAAAATAGACAAAACAATTAGTAATTGAGAGATTCATCACTCCTTCAAGAAAATCCCTCAATTAGAAAGGCAAGTTAAATAATTTTCTAATAGGTAAAATAGTTATTCCTTCATGGAATCTGAAGGAAAGATTGTTGTTTTTTATTTTTATTTACATTTGTAGTGCTATGACATATAGGCAAAGGTAGACAAAAATCTCCAATTGAGAAATCACAATCATTCCTTCACGTTAAACCCTTTTCCCACCACCCAACCTTTTTCCCTCGGAAGTGGTATCCCAATTTGGTGAGAACCATCACAGATTCGGATTCTCTTTCTCTTCTTTTTAAAGTCTAAACTAATAAATGCTTGTACTATTTGGCATATGAAACCATACCCCACCGGTAACATATCTACCCTACACAAATCTTGAAGTTGACTAGAAGTCTAGAACGTATGCCATACACAAAATAGAACAACCCTTCACTGAAGAGTTAACCAAGTCCAAAATCATATATATCCTTGAGTCCTAATTAACAAACCACAAATTAGTGTTCCATTGCAATATGTCTAGTAACTAAAAAATGTCTAGACATCATTATAAATATCACATTTGCCCTCGCCTCAACCAATTATGGCCGAGGAATTGGGCCTTCAAATGGCCAAGTGTTGACCGGCACTGGCCGCCGGATGTTTGCGCCGAACAGTTTGCGATTACTCGGCGTGGCCACCGCTGCCGAGTGGACGGTGGCAGGGGAGGAGGATGCAGAGGAGTGAACACGCTCACAAGAAGGGCACATTGTAAGAGTTGTGGGAGGGTTCATGTGCATGTACATTTGTGGGGATAATTTCAATGCCCTAAGCTCTTGGACCTCCTTGTGCAACCTTCTATTCTCTTCAGTTAAATTCTCACAGCATCTCTTCAAGTATTCACAATCCACTTCAGTTTGCTTCAACTTGGTCCTGCGTTGATTGAACTAAAATCATTAGATTAGAGTTCATATTATTCCCTTCCATGAAACAATAATAATATATACACCAAACTTACACTAATAATATATACACCAAACTTACAACAACATGAATAGCCCAAAGTAACAACAGAAACACGCATCAACAACCAATGTACCATTTGCCACATCTCATGAAAAAAATGAATAATGCAAAATCCAAATATCAAACTTCGACTTCCAAATTAGTCACTACTATACTATATTTTTGTGTGGCCATTCGTATCCACTATCCATGTGTTTGACATTTGACATTCCCATTATTTTTATTATTATTTTTCGTCACATAATTATTGATAACTTTAGATTTATAATGTCAACATAATTGTGTCATGGATCACTGTCAAAGGAGGGGCAGTCAAACCCATTATTTATTTTGACGTTATGCTAAAGTTGCTTTAATTGCATTTAACAGTTAGAATAATAATTAACATTGACGAGGAACAACAAAACCATCCCACATGTACATCTCAGTCAAGAATTTAATTTGTGCCTTCAATAAAAAAAATAATACTTAAAAAAAAAACTAACAACCAAAAACTGTAACTCCCTCATCTTATTCAAAACTTAACCCGTGAAATTTGTGAAAAATAAAAAACCGATTTTCTTTATGCAAATAATGTAATTTTTAAACCATTCACTAATACGACATTTTTCAAATAACTTATCGGAAACACCACCTTTCTGACCACATTACTTTTCATATTTTATGTTTAATGCACTTCAGTTAGGCTTCAACATATCAGAAAACACGTGCCAACTCAGGTAACACGATGAACGTTACAACTTACTACAAGTTACAACCCCTAAAAAACAAATAAAAAGGCAATATAAAGTCAACAAATAATTTAATGTAAATATTAATTATTCTAAACCTTACCTTGCTCTTCTGTTCTGAAACCACACCTCAACTTGTCTTGGCTTCAGATTCAACTCCTCCGCCAACGCTTGCTTCCGTTTCTAAAATTGAAAATAAAATCATAATTATAATTTATAATTTATGTTAATAATCTATAAAAATTATAATAGTGATACTCACTTCAAGTCTTCAATTTTTTAGACTATTTTTCTCCATAATAGGCTTAATTAATAACACAAACTATATCACTATTATGTTTAATAGCATATAAAAAATCACTCCCCTATCTGCATATAAATATATCAAGTCTAATTTCAAAATAACTCTACACTTTTATTTAATCTTTATCATCTCTCTTTCATTTTATTCTTAAAATGAGAGACACAAAGTGTCTCTTTTCTAATAATAATAATAATAATAATAATAGTCATCGAAATTTCCAAAATACCCTTATACATGCAAGGGATTTACACAAATGCCACTAACTTACCGGATTCAGCGTGTTGTGCTCCTTGAACGTTTCTTCCAACACCATGGACTGTTCTTTCGTCAGCCTCAGCTTCTTCCTCCCGGCATCGCCGTCGCCGCCGCCGCCATCATCGTCGTCGCTCCCTCGTGAGCACGAGGTCCTCTCACCGGCCACGGCCGCGGCATTATCGTCGTCCCTCTCGCCTCGCTTGCCACCGCCGCTCACGCTCGAGACAGCGCTGTTCGGCGACGAAACGCCGTTGTCTTCGTCGCACTCCGCCGCCGAATTAACGTCGATTCCTCGTACCATATCGGAGCTCCGATCTGCTACATGCAGTTGCATGTGAGTTTCACAATGGTTTATTCAGGGAATGGCAGTTTTGTAATTAAAGAGCATAGCCAAGGGTATTTCTGTACAAACACTTGAATACTTCGAATTTAGAAAATAGAAATGAAAAAAATCGTGTATTGAGAAATTATTTAACATTTCATGAATATTGCGTTTTTTTTATTTTAAATATTTCTTTGTTAATAGTAATAATTTAAAAATGATAAATTTATGTAATTTTTAATTGGGTATAACTGATTAAACATGTTTAATAGGGAAAAAAAACAGATAAAAAGATGTAAAGGTTAGGCTTTAAATCGCAGTTGCGATTACAGTATGGTTATCACCCTTCTTACTGTAAGGAATTGCAGATAAATGTGAGAAAATGTGACTAATGCAATGACAGTTATGGTCGCATTATAGTAGCAAATACCAAAAATTTTGACATTGCAACCAAAAAATAGTCGGTGAGCGTTTTCTAAAACCTTGCGCAAAGGGTAGAACCTGGATCTGAGTTTGGTTATTGATTGCATGAGTTAGATATTAGATAACCAACAAAGGTTCAAGTTTCCAAAAGTTAGACAAAGAAATGTTTTTTTTTAATTTATTTCTTGAAAAAAAAAAAAAGGGTGAGTGAAGAGATAAACTAAAGAAAATCGTTGGTGATAACTTTTGGTGAGAAAATATACCAACAAAAATTTTGGTGAGAAAATACCAACAAAAAGATTTGGGGAATCTAGAAACAAAAATATTAGAAAAAAAAAAAAATCAAGGAACAACAATAACCTCGTACCTGGTAACTGAAACAAATCACCAAAGAGAGTCTTATTGTGATTCATGGGAACAGGTTGTTGTTGAGGCTGGTGCATGTGATTCAAAGGAGGAGGTTGTTGTTGATTCACTCCCAAACTCAAACTCAAACTCAACCCAAAATCATCATCTTTCTCACCCATTTTTTTTTTTTTCTCTTTTGAGAAGAACCACTCAACCACCAACGTGTGTGTGTGCTTGAGAAAGCTTTGATTTGGGGGAGGGCAAAATGGAGGAAATAGGGTGGTCTATGGTGGCAGTGTGTGTAACAGCCTTTCACTTTTTTGCAGTGCAGGGAAACTGATGGATGAACTATAAATATATATAGACACAGCAAAATAGTGAATGGATGGTGCAGAGTTAATTATGACCTGGGTCAGAGTGACAAATTGGCTCAATCATGACTTAAATGGAGTATATATTAGTAGCCTGTGTACATGTTTTTGCATTTGGATTCTTCAGGTCTAAGTCAGGGTTGAGTTTTTTTAACCATGGTTAGTTTTAACCTGGTTAGTGTTGGGGATTAGGATTACTATATGGTAGTAACTGATTAAGGCAGAGCTTAATTAGCTTTAACTAGTTCTGTTGATGAAAAACAGCTACTTTTTCGCTAGGAATGTTGACCAGAAAGAGGAAGGGGTTTGAGGGGGTGCATTTGTTTCACGTGATGTGCTTGGAAGAATCATCATCATCATCGCCTCATCATGGAGATGATGGGTGTTGTGGAGTGAATGCACGTTTGAGCTATGATAATAAATATATTATTTTTAAAATTAAAGTGCTTTTTTGAATAATAAAAAAAAAGTGTTGAAATAATTTATTTATTTATTTACTTATTACTAGTATTTTCATGATATGAAATTTGGAAATTGTAATCTAAGGTGAGTGAGAGTTGTGGTATGATGCAAAGATGGGGTCGCATAGCGGATTTTGTGAAGGTGTGTGGGCCCCGTTTGACATGGATTTTCAATGGCATGCTAGCCCCAAATCACGAGGCATAACAGTAGCAGGGAGAGTTCAACCCCACCAGTAGAGGCGGCGCGTGAGTTTCCATTCACTTTCCTTGATTTTTAAGGGGCAGCCACAAGAATAATTTTCTCTTCTACTATCTTCCAATCTTATCAAACAAACAAAGAGAAAATAGTAGGACTTTCTACATTGTTATCTAATTAGTACAAACTATTTGTATAGGATTAATTTCTTGATTTTTATAAGAAAATATTTTAAAAATTATATAAAAAAAATATTACAACTAGTTGATAATGTAGAAATTTTTACACAAATAGTATATAACTATTAAATTCTGAAACAAAAGTAAACAAAATTTTTCAACGTCTTTTCTTTTATAAAGTTTGAAATAAAGGTTTTATTATTATTATATTTTTTTAAAAATCAAACTCTTCAATATTTAGATAAAGAAGTTTTCATATATATATAGACACACACTGAATTCTAGTTAATTTAATCATTACTAACGTATAAATGACGAAAGGTCTAGTGCATGTTTTGTAATTATTGTTTGTAGATAAATAATTAATTTTTTAAAATTCTTTTAAGAAACTTTTGTTCAAAAGTCTTGTTGAATGTATAAAATAAGCTAATCTAAACATAAATTTAATATTATATTTATTATCCTCTGTTTTATATGTTAAATAATTTTACCACCTTTTATGTATTTTTTTAGTAGTTTTTTTTAAGAGTTTAATAGATATGTATTGTAAAAAAAAATAGATATATATTGTTAATGTAAAAAAGTTTTACATCATTGATTTAATGTGACTTTTAGAGTAATTATTATTAAAATCGATAAACTTATTATACATTATGATTTTATAATTACTAAATAATAGTGTAACGATTTACTACTATATTTTTTCTTCTTTTTTTTTAATTCACTCCATTTTATATATCCAAAATTCAAACTAATAAATGTTTTTCAATTCATATCAATATTAATACCCGAAAAAATATTTAATGACTGGATTTTTCTTTCATTCGCCCCACCTTCTGTATCTAAAATTCAAACCATTAATGTTTCACAATTCATATCAATACCAACACCCCCAAAAAAGTAATGATTCCTCTAACTCCTTTTTCAATGTTGTTGAAAATAAAAACATGTCCACCCGGTTACCGGTAGTGATCAATTGACATTGTGCACAATTCAATGTTGTTTGTAAATTGTAGTAATGGTAACTTTCAGTTTTTCGATAGGTTGAAGGTTTGTGTTATCGATGAATCTAATTCAACGTAACGAAACGAAGTCAAAATTTCAAAACCAACGCTCAATCGAGTTAAATTTGTGATCATTAATGGAGCACAGGGAGCAAATTATACCTATGACTAACAAAGGAAAGCACCGTTTTAATTGTTTGATTAAAGTCAATAGAAATTATATTTCATAAATAAGGTCGGTGATAACGATTTGATTGATTAATAATGTAACATGCAAAACATTTGCATTAGTCAAGTTAATAGTTTGAAAAACATTAAAGATCTTTTGCATTAGTCGAGTTAATAGTTTGAAAACATTAAAGATAGAAAAATATAAGGTTATATCATATATTTGATCTTTTCTTAGTTTTAGATTTATATTGATTCTTTTTCTTTTAAAAAAATTAATTTAGTTCTTTATATTTTAAATTTGAGTCAATTTGGTCTTTCTATTTGTTTATAAGAGTAGAAGTTCAAAATAGCAAATTAATTGTTTAAATTTTATTGATTAAATAATTAAATTAAAGTTTTCACTTATAAGTTTTCATGAATAATCTTTTTTAATAGCAAATGGTATGATTTTTACACCCAAGTACTCTATCCCTGTTTTTGTGTTCTTACGCATTATCCATTATTTACGTGGAATGACAATAATCATTGGTTTTGAAATGGGCATATATACCATGATGACTAATTCTAGCGTGGAAAAGTTTGTTAGGTTTCCCAGTGAGAAAGTCAATTTTAACCATTAGATATATTAATTTTTAAATTAATGATTAAGATTTTTTTTTCTTTATTTTTTCCTCTCTTTCCTTATTTATCCTTTCTCCTTCTCACCTTCTCTCCTCCAACCTCGCCCAAAACGTCTTTGCCGGCAACACACTACAACAACTTCAACAGAAAGACAAAACAAACCACAAGCCAATAAAAAGTTCTCAAAGAAAAATCAAAAGTTGTCATCGTAAGTGGCTTTAAGAAGATTTGGAGGCGGGGTTGGAGGAAGGGACGATGAAGGAGCAACACCACATGCGCCGGCGCCGTCAATGGGCTCCATGTTGTGCACGAGAGAAGCTTGCAGCGGCAGCATGGAAGGAGAAGGGTTTAAGAAAAAAAAAGAGAAAGGAGGAGGAAGAAGAGTGATGAGGGACAAAATCGGAAAACAATGGGAAAGAAAAAAAAAACACAATAAAATCTCGTCCATAGATTTAAAAGTTATAATATCGAACGGCTGAAAAATCTTTCGCCAGGAAACCTAGCAATCTTTCCCACGCTAGAATCCATCATACCATGATTGGGTGAATTGCAGACAATCTTTGTACAACAACATATATATATATATATATATATATATATATATATATATATATATATATATATATATATATATATATATATATTTGGTATTTGAGATTTTCTTCGAAGAGATTTTTTTTCTAACAGCATCTTAGACCAGCAGATACAAGTTACTACTACTGAGATATGTGAACATATTACATTTGCCTTTTATCGTTGATATTTTATTCTCGTATGTTTTTCTTGTTATGATGCCTTTGAAATTAGGGTTAGCTAAGTTTTTAGTTCCTAAACTTTTTCAAAATTCGGTTTTTAGTCTCTAAACTTTAGTTTGACTGGTCAAGGTACCTAAACTTTTTAAAAATTCGGTTTTTAGTCCCTAAACTTTAGTTTGACTGGTTAAGGTCCTTAAACTTTTTAAATATTCAATTTTTAATTCCTAAACTTTTTAAAATTTTGGTTTTTAGTCCCTGAAATCTCATTAATTCAGGAATTAAAAACTGAATTTTTAAAAGTTTAGGGACTAAAAATCGAATTTTTAAAAAGTTTAGGGACTTTGACCAATCAAAATTTTGTTAAGGGACTAAAAACCGAATTTTTAAAAAGTTTAGGAACTTTGACCAGTCAAATTAAAGTTTAGGGACTAAAAATCGAATTTTTAAAAAGTTTAGGGACTAAAAACTTAGTTAACCCTTAAAATTAATAATTAAATAGTTTTTCTTAATTATTTTTCTATCGGTGGGGATTCACCTCTATGAAAAAAAGTCTACTTATTCCATTTAACTTTGTTTAACAAATGTGATACTTCATTATTCAAAGAGCAACGGTAATGTTATGTGAGATTTAAGAATTTTAACAATTTTTTTAATGGTGTAATTTTTAAGAACTTAATATACGTCCTATAATTGTCACATAATTCTTAAAAATTGTTAAGGATCTTACTTAAATAAACAATCATTATTATATATTACATTAATCAATTTTCTAAAAGGATGTGAATTAGTTGAAAGAGTCTTGTTTATAGGAATAGAGATAATAAAAATTGTTTCGTCAATTGCTTTATCACGAAACTACATATAAAAACTGAATCTTAAAGGCTTGTTTGGAGTGATTTTTAGTCGTAAGTTTAATTTTTTTTTAAAAATAACAACCAATTTTTAGTTTTAGTTTTAAAAATTTTAAAAACCAATTTTTAAAATTTTGTTTTAGTTTTTTCTTTAATTTTTAGTTTCAAAATAAACTTATTTTAAAAGTTTTCAATCTTATTAAAATTAGTTTAAGGGCATGTCTTTATGATGATAATGACAACGACAATGTCAATGTCAATTGTGGTGGTTACAGTAGTGTTGATAGTAGTAGTGCTGGTGGTGACAACGGCGATAATAATAATATTAGTGATGGTGACAATGTTAATAGTGATGACGATAACGATGATGACAGTGACGATGATAATGGTTGACAGTGATTCAATGTTGGTGATTGTCATCACTAACACCATTACTCGAATTAAAATATATTTTAGTTTTAATTTAAATTTTAAACTTTTTTTTCTAACCTCATTTTATTTCCTCTGTCCCAAAAAGGTATAGATAAAGTAATGGAACCTTAAACCTTTGTCTTGTGAAATTAGAAGGATCGCCAGAAATTGAAGATAAGGAAAAGGACAAGGAAAATAAATAAATAAACAAGGTTTGGTAATAATTTAAAAATTGAAATAATAATCTTCTTCTGTAGAATGAAAAGAAAGGGCGTGCCCATAAGCACGAGAATTGACACTTTCAAAAGATCCATGAAAGATTTGGTGGGTGACACTTGAAATTAGAGTGTGAGGACCCAGGACCAGGACCAGGGGGGAACACTCGCATAAAGTTCATGCAAAGTCCCCATCATTGCCGTTTCATCATACATGATGTGATTGCGAACTACTCCAAATTCAACTCCATAAATAATTGGATTCAAATCTCATATGATTTTTTTCCACAGCAAAAAATGGTGAGAAAAATTAAAGGACGAAAGTGATGTAAGCAGAATATTCTAGCCATATAAGGGGGAAAATAAATAAGGGAAAAAGATTCTTGTCATGTATCTATTCTATACTCATGTCATGGGTCGTGTCCATTTGCTAAAGGCACATGGTTCCTAAATTATTTATATTCATTTTAGCTTTGGATATTTGGATAGGAAATCAATCCACTTTCTCAGTGGTCGTTTCACTAATTCAATCTCCGTCCAACTTTGCAATCTACAAAAAGTGAACTATAATCCACTCGATACTTCAATATCAATATTATACAAAAGAAAAATGTGTATTCAATTTAGTTTTCTATATTTTCAATTATATGTGGTTAAGATTTCTATATTTTTATATTGATAAATTTGGTCTCAAATTTTAAAAAAACATGAACTTATTCTCTCTTAACTTTAAAAAGACATAGTGAATTTTTAAAGAGAAGAGACTAAATATAATTTTTTAAAGTTTGAAGATAAAATTTATCAATATAAAAGTATATGAACCTTGACCATATTTGATTGAAAGTATATGGATTAAAAATACAATTTTCCTTATGAAAAGAAAACCACAAAAATTGGTTAGCTTTTTCTTTATTTGTTTTTTTAACTGTTTAACTAAAAGTTTATTAACATGTTTAATTAACTTAATATATTGGGAATTTCATTCACTAAAATTATAATTTAATCAATAAGAGCGACAAAATTGCATAATTGCTAAAATTAGAAGTGAAATTAAGTTGTTTCTAAAATAGATACATATATGACTAGTTGTAAAGTGAAATAACTTTGGACTAGTTCTTTACTCAACTAGCTAGTCCAATATGACCTTAATACTGTAGTACATAAAAGGAATAAAAGAAAGAAAGAAAAAAAAGGAGGGGTGGGAGGAGGGTAAACATATGTGACTTGTCCTAAAATTATGTGTAAGTTTTAATTCTTTCACTTTCGTGCCCAACTCAGTGATTGCTTCGTTGAATTACAATGTGAATCATTAGATTCAGTTTAATGAAGTGATGTTTACTTATTTGGAAAATGACAGCTTAGATTTGTCCACCATATTTCATACTTTTAAAGATTAATTTGTGTTTTTTATGATGAATTAATATTTATGTATATTTTGTGAAAACAATTGTAGGAGAGCAATATCCTTTATTGTTAAAGTGTGGAATTTTTTATTTATTAGAGTTCAGTAGTTATGCACTCGTAAAATTATTTTATACAAGTTTTATAATGTTATTTAATTATAAATTATTATTAGTATAACTTTTAAGATAATTAAATTAAAATATACTTTTAATTTTTTATGTTTTTAATTATATTCAGTTCAGTCTATTTTTTTAAAAAATAAATATAATTAAAAATATAAAGAACTAAATTAATTTTTTAAAAGATTACCAAATAAATTAAAATAATTATATACCAATTGATTCATGCACTCGTCATGCACTGGTTCGCGATTTTGGTCCTCAATTTTAGAAAATCATCAATTTTGTTCTAATTTTTAATTTTACATATGTTTATTTATTTTTTCTTTTTTACATTTTAATTAATTAAATTATTTTTTGATTGTATCTTAAGTAAATATATTAAGTCTAGGGTTCAATTGGACCAAAATAAAATAAATAAAACATATAAAAAATAAAAATTATATCAAAATTATAGATTTTTTAAAATAGAGAATCAAAATTGTGGAAAAAAAAATAGAGAAATCAAAATCGATCATCAAGAATTTAAAAAAAACTAAAGTTACAATTTAATTTAATATATAAAATATGAATAATTTTCCTCCTTGAAATGAATTTTTGAGAGTAAAAAACTTTGGTGACAAGGCAGAATTGATTAGTGGTTGTTGTTGGAAGAGGAAGAGGAAGAGGCAGAGGTTGAGGGGGCATCATAAAAGGAAGTGAAGAGTTGAAATCGTGGGGGGACAGAGGGAGGGGAGTCACGTGGGGAACACATCGGAGTTCACGTGCAGGGGCATGTCATGTTGCGCCACGTGGTCCCATGATTGCCCCCGTGCGTGTCACTTTGTGTCTTCGTAACCAGACACGCAATCTCCCAATAATCATTGGATACTCTCCCACCTCTCCATCACACGCTCCTTCCTCGCGCGTGCCTTTCACCTCTCCTCATTATTCTTTTCCTGTGCCAGCAATGCCATATGGTGCGATTCCACAAATAGTACTACTATTCTACCAAAATATCTATTATAATTTTATTGGTTGAATTTAAATTAGAAATTTTGTAAAAATAAAGCCTTTCTTTCACAGACGGTGGGACTGGGAGGTTATGAATATTTTCGTACGACTACAAATTCGTACAGATGAGCATTTTCCTTTGCATATACTTACTCCTAACTGTTTAATTTGACATCAATTCTGTGTATTCCTGTTCTTGTTATCCACAATCATGTCATGGCCTTGTTATAAAATACGAACACAGATTAGGTGTAAACACGTCATGCGACGTGTTGCACACTTCATTTTGGTTCAAATTTATAATTTACTAGAACACTGAACCCGTGCAAAGCACAGGCAGTGAAATTTCAATTTTAAAAAACAAATGCAGAATATAAAAGAAGAGAGAAAAAATGCAGAGTAAAAAAAATTAATGTAAAATGTTGACATGTGTCCTATTGTTGGACAGTTTTTATATATCTATAGATAATAAAACTTTTTAATATATAAATTATATTTTAATTAAAATTTATAACAAATAAATATTTTTAAATATAAAATATATTTTTTAATTTATAAGAAATAATTTAAACTCTAATAAATATTTGAATCTTGCTAACCAATATTTTAAGAACACTTAGGCCCAATCCTAACATTATATGAGCCTAAGACGAAGTAATAAATAAAAACCACTTAATATATAAGTGTTCTAAAATGTAAATATATATTTCTTCAAATCATTACATTAATTTTCTTAATTCATTAGATTCTCCTCATCTGTTGACTGTTGAATCATTATGAATCAGTCTTTTCCTTTTCTATTTACAACAATTTTTATACTGCAAGAACTCCCTTCAAATAATACTAAAGGTCTCGTTTTAGTAAGTATAGAGTAAACATAAAATGAGTTTTGCCGCTTATAGTGGTCTTATCCGGCTCGAACAAGATTGTCTCAAGTGAAAAATAGTGTGGTGTAAAAAAAAAAGTAACATAAAGTTAACTCTTCATTTTCAACACCTATTCTCAAGTTCAGCAGTGCAGTCTTAACAAGCTTTGAATATCTAGAACCTATTCTAGTAAACAAGTTCCATTTTGCCTATGCAGTCCCTAAATATGCAGAAAAGATTATTAATCTCATAGTTTAGTGTCACCAAGCTGAGAACAAAATAAGACTTAATTTAAATTATTAGTCACATGTTCTATATATAGTGCAACCTTATCATTCCCTCACTAACATATTGTCAACCTTATAAACTTAGAATTATGCAGAAAATGGTATATCTAGCACCTTGATTCAGGACCATACGTTGATTACAGAAAGATTCATTCAGCCCCTGTGGCTTTTGCTTACACTTCCTAATATCTAACATTGCCATACTCATCCTAAATGACACCATGTGTGACCTATAGCTCCATTTCTGTTTTAAGACTCACCATTACGAAGAAAACAAGTGATAACACCACAGTTCATGAATATAAAAACCCACAAAGAGTGTTTCCAAGACTTGCAATACCATAGTTCTTTGAGTTTCATTAATTGACTTCTCATATGATCAATACGTTTCTACTTACCAGCTGCTACTATAATATAACTCTTAATTATGCACAAATATTTAGGATATTGTTTAGATTTAAACTTATCTCTAGGATTTGTTTTATCTTTTTAAGTTTAGGATGTTAGGTCCATAAATAGATGCTCTTGATATGAGAAGAATCACTCAACCTAAAGAGGGAGTCACCACCCTATATGAGAGGGAGGTCACATGAAGAAAGGGTTTGCAAGTTTTCCATTAAAACTTGTAATATGTCCATGGGTTTGCAAGTTCCACAAAAACTTGTAATGCATATGAAGATGTCTAAGGGTTTGCAAGTTCCATAAAAACTTATAATGCATATGAATAAAGTATCTATCAAGCTCCTCCTTTATAAATATATATATCCTTCTTCTTCTTTTACAAATATATCTTTTCCGCATATAGCTCATAAGTGATATCAGAGTTGCATACACCACAAAAATAACATATAAGTGGTATCAGAGCTTCTAGATCATGCGGCCTGGTGACCAGAGAGAAGAGAAGAGAAGAAAGATAAGGAGGAAGAAAGCAAGCATCAAAAGGAGAAGGAAAGCCAGATTGGATGCTTAAAGATATTCAATCAAGGAGAAATGTTGAGAAATATGCATGATAATTTTAATTTAGAAAATAATTGTTTCAAATATTTAGGATATTGTTTAGATTTAAAATTATCATTAGGATTTGTTTTATCTTTTTAAGATTATGATGTTAGGTCTATAAATAAATGATCTTGATATGAGAAAAATCACCCAACCTGAAGAGGAGGTCACCACCCTAGATGAGAGGGAGGTCACGTGAAGAAAGGGTTTGCAAGTTTTCCTTAAAAACTTATAATATGTCCATGGTTTGCAAGTTCCACAAAAACTTGTAATGCATATGAAGATGTCTAAGGGTTTGCAAGTTCCATAAAAACTTGTAATGCACATGAATAAAATATCTATGAAGTTTCTTTTTTATACAATATATCACATTCTTCTTCTTTTACAAATATATCTTTTCCGCATATAGCCCATCAGTAATATCAGAGTTGCATACACCAAAAAATAACATATTAGTTAGCTCTAGATCCATTCATCACAAACTACAAAGAAAATTGGAAAACCATTATATATATTATAACTTCTATGGAGAGCTAAGTTGATTCTCCCCTTACCTAGTTTCCTAGTGGAGGATGAACACCTTAACGTAGAGTATATGCAACAAGAGCTCTAAGGCGTTTTAAGTCCAAATATGGTGTTTATATAGAAAAAGGGTGCTGCATACTAAGGGTGGTGTGAACAATGACGATTTTGAAATTATTTCTTTAACCAAGTCAATGAAGATTGCTTCCAGTAATTTGTTCATTCTCAAAAGTAACCATAACTTCTCAAAACTAACCACATATAGCTTAATGGATGCTATTTACGTTCATATTCTCTGTCCGTGTTTACTTCGTTTTTTTTATTGATCAATATTCTACAAAAATAAAATCCTGAAAAGAAGTCATTTTTTGACATATATAGAAGATGCTATTGGAACCAGATTAAAATTTCAGTAAAATGTTAAAAATAAAAAATGAATTCTTGTTAAAATATATTAATGTTGATAAAATTGTACACATATACCTTGTAGTGAATTTCAGCAAATGTATATTGAAGGCAGGTTTTTTATTAATGAAAAAAATATACTAAAGGGTTTTAGTCAAGATTTTTAACTACTAAATACATGTTTGGATTAAAGTTTGTAAACGTAAGGTTGAATTAAAAGTATGTTACAAACTTAAGTTTGATAAAAGTGAGTTTACTATAACATGATTTATGTTTGGGTATTTTTTGTTCAAAAGTATATTGATAAAATGAAACTTGTTTGGATAATATTAATGAAAAGTACTTTTACTTCATGTTTCTATTGTAAATATACAAATCAAAAGTACTTTTACTTTAAAAGCATCAAAATTGTTACTTCTGATCCAAACCTGGGTTTGACCCAAACGTAAGTTGCAGAATTAATTTTCGAAACTTTCAAACATGATGCCAAACTGAGTTTGGAGCTTCAAACGTAAGTTTGAGACACCCAAACAGTAATCCAAACATAGCCTAAGTTATATTTGTGTGAAGGTTTAAATTAAACAGAGAGGTTAGAGAAATAAGTTAAATTTTCTAAATTAATCATTTAGTAGGTTTGTTTTAAGGCTTGTTTAAAAAAAATAAAATAAAATAAATATTACATTTTTAGAAACGACATTTTTGGTATGAGAGATGTTAATCTTGAATAAATTTAAAAATGTGTTTGGTCAAGTTTTAATATATTTTTAAGATTTTTTTTAAAATTGGAATAAATGTAAGAACAGAAATAGAAGTTATAATTCTCATCTCTCATCATGAAAATAAAAATAAAATAAAACAATCGAGTATTGACTACTACTTTTCTACGCATGAATAATATTTGCATATAATTTTTAAAGCTCATAAAAAAAATGAGAATATTACATTTTCAAATTCATATTCCCATAAATGAAATTTTAAATCATGAAACACACTCTTAATCAAGCTTGTAATCTTTACAGATTGAGTTATGTTATGCTTAGATGGAGAAGGAAAAAAAAAAAAAGTAAAAGAGAAGAAAAATAAATAAAAGTAAATATTTTTTAACATTATCTGCTTTGAGAGAAAATAGAATAAGTACGGGAAAAAGAAATTTTTTACCTCTCTGTCTATTCGAATTTGATTAGGTCATACCAAAAAAAAAAAAAAAGAATTTGATTAGGTAGAAAAAGAAGAAAGAAGAATATTTTTATCACTTTATAAAACAATACATTTACGTAAATATGAAAAATATTAGAAATAAATTTAGTATATGATAAAAATGGAGTTTTTTGGTTTATTTTCCTATGTATAGAATTTTTTTTGGACCTATTAACTTTTTAAATGATAGAAGTATGAATTTTTCGTACTATTTTTTTTTTTTTAAATTTTCGTCTCATGATTTGTTTTTTTTCTTCTGTCAAAATAAACACAAACAATATTAAGAATGAAAATTAGGAAATTAGACACGATCTTCCATAATGCACTTAATAAAAAGACTTATGAGACTTTTGAAAAAAAAGAAAAAGACAACTTTAGACATGTTGGATTGGCATTAATATATTTTTTATAACTAAATAATCATGCAGTAAAAAAAAACTAAATAATCATGTTATTTTTTATTAAATAAATAATCATGTTATTAATTTAAATACACGGTTAAATACCAACAAGTCGTGGTTGAAAAATCTTATAAAAATGTAAAAAAGACTTTTAAACTATTAAAATACCAATTTAATTTGTAACTTTTCGGTATTAATTAAGAGGGAATTTAATTTAATTTGTGATTTTTAAATTTAATTCTGGTATGCTAAAACCCTATACCCTCACTCACCGCCTCACAAACAAGTCACAACTGAAAACTAAAGCCGCAACATCGTCGACGGCGTTCACGGTAGTCCATCGCACTGTTTAGCAGGTATGTTGGTTTCGGATTTGCAGTTCACTCTCAATTGATTTCAATGAAAATTCACTCTCAATTTTCATTAACAAACCCTAGAAACTTGCAATCTACCTCTCTCAATCACAATTAGGTCGTTCTCTGTTCGCGCGCTCTCAAATTTGCGGCAACAACTCCAGTTTGCACACTCGATTCCGTGTTTCCTCGAGCAACAGGTAGCTTATATGTTTTGTTTTGTTTTGTGTAATATTTTGTATATGCCTTGTTGATATTTTGTAATGATTCTAGCTTGAAGTTTAATGCAATTGTTAGCGTTAAATTAAGTATATAAATGCTTTTATTTTTCAGGCGACGCTCGCTCGTTTATTTTTAATTCAATTGTTAGCGTTTATTCTCCATTGACACCTGTGATTGTAGTTAATTAATTACTACTTTTTTAATAGATACGTAATGTGCTATTTTTAAAAATTTTAAATTTAGGTGTGAAAATGGGGTTATCTGCCAAGAAATCTAGAAAAAGAGAAAAAAGTGACAGTGATTCGGATGACTACGACAATATGGAGTATGAAGAGGTACGCATTGCGGCAAAATTTAAGATTTTTTTAATTTGTGTATAACCTTAGTGATTTCCTTATGAATTTTGATTAAGGGTTATTTTCCTGATGTAGGTGGAGGATGATTATGATGATGATGGTGAGGAGGAGGATGAAGAGGAAGAACATGGAGAGGAAGTAACAGATGATGAAGAAGATGGGACAGGAGAGCATAGTGAATGGAAGAATGATGAGATGGAACAGCTTGAGAAAGAATATAGAGATCTTCATCACCAGGAGCTGTAAGATTCAATTTAACATTTGATATACATTTAGTTTATATTGCAGATGGAAAGTTCAACTATATTGCTATATTCAACATTTCGGAATTATGTCACTAAAATGTTTAAGTGAAGTCTTTGCTTTGGTTTTGGGTTTAATGTACTTGTTTTACTAGTGCTATTTGTAATGAGGATAAGTTTAATTTTGCGTCTAAGATCAAATATATTTTGTTGTATCAAATATAATACAGAGACACTAAAGTAGACTGCATATTTTAATCTTTTTATTTGCTGCTAGTTTTAGGTAACCTAATGAATCATGCTCTTGCAATAATGGATCATGATACATTTATTTTTTGCTAAGATTTTCAGTTGTGATTGTATTTATCTACCAAATCAATAACGATTGTTCCATTAGGGTGTTTCTTATTATTAACTGTTTTGTTGTTCAATGTCTTGTTGTATTACTTACCAATAACAGTGTCTTTTTGACTTAGAGTTCTCACATTTGTTCATAAGCATTGCAAAATATCTGCAAGATATTGCTTTCCCAGTTATGTTAATGTGGAATGTTACAGTATCTTTGGTACTAAGCAATATATTAATGTGAGAATTTTGGTCAGCTATCAACTTGATGGTTTTAGTCATCCTAATAACTGTTATTAGTTCTTTCTATGAATGACTTGACTTACAGTAAATCTATTTTATTATTTCTATTAATCTATAAGAGTGTGCAGATTTTGAGATATCTCAAATTTAACTTTCTACCTTTAGAGATACTTTGAAGAACTTGAAGCATCACAAGGATGAAGATCTTCTTAAGGGTCAAGCTGTGAAAAGCCAGAAGGTGTATTTTTATTGTTTGACTTGTACTCTGGCTAATGTTTTTTTTTTGTTTCGTTATGTTATAGGCTATTGTGTTTGGTTATTTTTTTGCGATTTATTTAATCTTCTTTGTCCCCATTTGCTTTTCATTGTAGTAAGTTGAAGAATGTTTTTTAGTTCTTAATTCGTTCATAGATGTTTTCAATTTTACCTATTACCTTTTCTTCAGTATCATTTTTATGGCTTCTGTTTTGAGTTTGTAATAAGTAATAACATAACCGAAATTTGTTTCACCTAAGGCCCTCTGGTACAAAATTCTTGAGCTTAGATTCTTACTTCAGAAGCCATTCTCAAGCTCCAATAGGTTACCACAGGTATTTTCCTACCTCAGTTTTAATATGATTTACTATTTTATCTAATCTGAATGTCATGGCTAAACATGGTAAAACTAAATTGTCTGCAGGAATCAATAAAGTCTTTGTTCTGTGAAACAGATGAGACAGTTAGAGTAGCATATTCAGATCTGATGACTTCGTCCAAAGAGACTTTAGATTCTATATTGGAACTGCAAGAGGTGCGTTGCCTGGAAATTTAAATTAAAAAAGAAAAGAATGAGAATTATTTTTCAGGCCTGTTTCGTATCTTTGTTTTAATGGACAAGGCGTGTTTGCTTTGAATATTTCGTTTCTATATTTCACCAACTCTTGTCATATGAACATTATGAAGTTTTATATTTTTTTATATATAAACTAATACATCTGAACACCGATTTCATATTCACTGATCTTTTTCCTTGTTCCAGGCTCTCTTTGCTAAGAATCCATCAATTACCCAAGGCACAGTTGGTAACTGGTTTCTCTGTTGTTCTTTTTTCCCTTTCTAGTTTCTTACATGATTTATCTGTCTTGTTATCTTTTTGTGGTTGATTGATACCTTGTTTACTTTGATGCTTGTTGGCATATCTTTGGAGTTGCTATTGAGGGTTATGTGTAATAGAACATTTCTTGTAAGAAATGGTAAATTAGCATTTTAGTTGCCTTAGGAATATGAATTTTATTCAAGGGATTTATGTTTTTTTCCCTTTTTGACGTACCTGTTATATGGACTGGTCTTCACTTTCATTTTAGTATTATGTAGTATGTACTTGAAGCATATAGCAACTTATCCATTTGGAAGACTTTCATGAGATGTTTGTCACCAACTTCCCATTATAATCTTTAACTTGGTTAATGAAGGTGAACATGTTTGTGAATAAAAAATAGTCATGAAGCTGAAAATGGTTGGAAGAATTGAGAGAAGGAAAAGTTGGAAGTTGGGCATGATTCTGTCTGAAGTTGATAAGTTTTTTGGCGGGGAAGAAGTGTATGGGTGGAAGAGTTATCTATCCTTGTACTTCTTTACAAATATAGGAAGGGGAGTCTTCCATTTGTTGTATTTTTTTTTCCCTTTCTTAGCCCTGATTTTTTTTACTATGGTTGAAAGCATATATAGAGAAACATCTAACCAAACAAGAAGAGTCCACCACTTATTCTTTTCTCATTTTAAGAAATAGTTGAATTTAGATATATTGCAATTTTAAATCAGTTTCATTCAGTTCCTTTTCTTGGTGTTATTGTGTAATAGTTTCTAAATTGAACAATTAAAAAGATTGTCATGCTATCATGTAATCAAATAAAATTAGGCTTCATCTTTATGCTCATATTCTTGTACCTATTCTTGTATAAATTATGCAGGTTCACTGGAGAAAACACACACGCACACATTTGTTACTGCAGTTATGCAAAATTAGTGAAAATGTAATTACTGGAGTTGATAAAGTTGTGACACACTAACACTTGACAAAAATGTTTTGATATCAAAGCCTTAGATGCTGGTTTTAGATGAGGTTGGTATAATAAATGTTTGGGGAATGGGGAACTGGCAAAGTATTCTTTATGATGGCCTATAGTTTATTGTAGGTCAAACTGTGATAAAAATCTTTCTCTATTTTTTGTTTTGCCATTTTCTGTTGGCACACCTGGTTACAAAACTCTCCATGCTTGACTTTGTCATCTCTAAGACAACCTTAGGAAAAGCATTGATTTATGTTGTTAATGCTAATATTCTAATGTGAATTTCAATATTGGTTGCATATTTGCTTGAACCTTGAATATTGTTTCAAAGTAATGAACTTTTTCACCCTCTTCTTAAAGGTTCAGAAGGGTCATCAAAAGATTTAGAAGTTTCTAAGCATTTGGATGACAATCTTGATCAGGAGTGGTCACAGATTTCACAGATGCACAAGAGGTATTTTCATAATCTTCTAAATGCAGTATTATTCTGCACATTCATTTTCTATCAAGAAGCTGCAGCATTGAGACTTCTAGGTTTTGTTTTATGAACCTTTTCTTTGCATCAATAATGCTTGAAACTTCTCAAATTATACATTTTTTGCACTTCATCTACATTTCTATCTTAAATATGTTGTGATGTGATTCTTTATGCATTTGAATTCTTTACGCATTTGATGCTATTCATGATTGTATCTTGCAGTATAGCATCTTTCAGAGACAAGTCAATCAACAAATGGCAGCGGATGACACAAGTGACTACTGGTGCTGCTGCCTTTAAGGGCAAATTGCATGCTTTTAATCAGGTCAGGTTCTTTAACTGGTCTTGGGATTATTCTTTTATGTGGTAGTGAGTATTTAATCCTAATTTTATTGCCCCATCACACAGGATATTAGCAACCAAGTCGCTGCTTATATGAGAGATCCCAGTAGAATGATCAAGCAGATGCGGCTGAGAAGATCAGCTGTTAATATATTTGGATCTGTAAGTCATTCTCTTAATCTTTAGTTGTTTTAAATTGTGTTGCATATTCCATATTAGGCTGAAACAGGCATAAGGAGTATGTTAAGTTAAAAGCTGATTTATTTACCTTTGTCATTGACTGCCACATGTCTCCAGGTTCCAGAGGTTGACGATAACCCTAAAGAAGCGGCAAGTCTTGTACAGTACTAATTTCTGAGTGTTGCTTTGTTATCACTTATCACTTATGTGTGAGATGTTCAAAATTCAATGTCTTTTTGTGAGGTTATAGTATGTTGCCTAGCTGTGTGGGTTTGGTTGTGTGGGAGGTGGGGGTGGGTGTGATCTTACAATTTGTGATTTACAATCTTAACTTCTCTTCACGATCCTAAGCAAAGTCACAATTTTGATTACCTTGCTCTGCAGGAAACAAGTACTGATGGTGATCCTGAACTTCTGGATGACTCTGAATTTTATCAGCAATTATTGAAAGAATTTTTTGAGACAGTTGATCCTTCATCATCTGGTAAACACTTTTCTATTTGGCTGATTAATTTTTTATAATAATTTTTCTATGTCAAATACCATTTTCTTGCATTTAGGAGTGATATTTGGTATAGTTTAAGTTGCATAAAGGATTTGAAAGGCACACCACCTTTAACATGTACAAATGACTGAATTTGAGTTTGGCTGGACTCACTATTATGACGGTTTTGATATTGAACTTTCTTTATGGTCTAGATTTTGCACTTGCACCATAGGGATATCTACTAGCATGACCCTGTGATATATAGAATATGAATGATTCACAATGCTTGCTGCTTTTGAAAACTGTGCGATCTTTGCCAAGCTTGTGAGAATAGTAAAATAAGCACGGAGATTTATTTTTAAACACTTGGAGAATTAAAAACAAGAGGATGTAGAATTACCTGGTTGTGTTCCTTTGTATTACCCTCCCCTAAACAGCCAGTCGAAAATTTTCAGAGGCTGGAATTTACATATGTTGCTTTCTCTCACCACAAAATAGTTCAGTTGTCTCTCTAAATATAAGATTTAACTGCTTTCTTTAAGAGTGCAAGTTCATTTCTCTCATTTTCTACGAATTTATTTGTACAGAGAAAGCATTTTATGCTTTGAAGAGAATGCAACCAAAGAAAAGAAAAATTGTTGATCGTCGTGCCTCAAAAAGTCGGAAGATAAGGTATTGAAAGATTACTATTTTTTAACCATTACCGTTGTATACATATTTTGCAGTAATTTATGAACTGAATAATTTTTTGAATGATTTGGTGAAGGTATAATGTTCATGAAAAGATAGTAAATTTTATGGCCCCACTCCCTGCCAATATTCCTCCTATGGCTCCGAAGTTGTTCGAGAATCTGTTTGGATTGAAGACACAAAGATCATCTGCTGCACCCTCATAATCTTGGTTGGCAGACAAATATTGGCCTCGCAGTTTTGCCATTACTTTACATATGCTGTACACTAATTTTCTCCTACATGATGTTGATTATTGAGGAATTTGATATTTTTCCCTAACGAGACAATGTTGCTGTAAATCTATTCAGATGCCTCATTTCTCCTTTTAGTTGTTCTACGAGGAGTGACGCTGGTTCATATAGGATGGTAACCGATGCCTTGATGCTAATATAATAGAGATTATAATTCCGAATTTGGTTCAACTTTTGTCTTTTGAAATGCATGTTTGCCACCACCTCGAATGGTATACAACTTCACAAGTCATGAGTGTCTCGAGTCTGAAATGATTTGAAGTAGTGTAGTCGACTAAGTTCCATCTCAAAGGGTATCCTACTCTTTCTATCAAAGAACTTATTTGTAAAACAAAAAAATTAAGAGAAAGTTCCTATTCTTGAGATCCTACTCTTTCTATCAAAGAACTTATTTGTAAAAAAAAAAAATTAAGAGAAAGTTCCTATTCTTGATATATGCAAATGTACATATTTTTACAAATCAAAATAAGACGCGTTTCTGGAAAGATGTCTTAAATTTTTTACAATTTATTATATTTCACATGATATTTTAAATCCTAATGTAAGTACTAAGAGCAACCATGTCTAATTGGTGAAATTAAGCTAGCATGCAGCTTTCTTATGTGCAGATTTTTTTTTTATCCATAGAAATCGAAGACAGTACTAAGAGATTTATAATACTCACACACTCTGCTTAATTAATTGAGTTAGACTCCTTTGGTTTTAATTATAAACAACAAATTTACTTTTTCTTTGGTCCTAATTATAAACAGCAATCACTAGTTTTTAAAGTTACTAAAGGTTTCTGTAAAAAAAAAAGTTACTAAAGGTTAAATTTCTTTTATACCCTTACTTTATTATTAACTTTATTCCTTATGCATTCACTTATTTCTTATGCAAATGATGTTTTTAGAATAAAAATTGAGTTTATGGTAGAATTAATTAAAAAAAGTTGTATTAATTATTTTCTTTGATATTGATGATTTGTCCTATGTTATTTATAATTAGGACCAAAGACAGTATTTCTTTGTACTTGGTAGGTCTATACAGTATTAGAATGCGAGACTTATAATTAGGCTAATGATACCTAATGGGCCACCAAACATTTGGACGGCCGAGAAATGCTAGCTTATCACCTCAAATGCATAAAATTAATACAGCAACCTTTGGGCATCTCCAATGGCCACATCTCCACCCACAACCGACTCTAAGAATTATATGAGAGTAATTCAGAAGTTGTTTGGAAGAGTAACTCTATTTTTTGACTTTTAGTGATTCTTACAATTTTTTTCCCCATGTGATTTGTAAAATTAAGATGAATAAAAATATTAAGTGCATAATCTATTTAAGAAATATTTTAAAATTATTAAATTGAAGTTAAAGTTTAATTAAGTTACCAAAGTGGTTTAGCTTTTGAACTGTTGGAATGCAACTATAAATTTAACAATATTATTTTCTTAGATATTGCAATTTTAACGAGGTAAGAGAAATATGACTTGGAAGTAAAGATAAGAGAATATGTCATATTACATATTTTTAAATTTAAATATTTTGGACAGTTTATATAAGATTTTAGGTTTGAACCTCATCATCGTCATTATACATAAAAATAAATAAATTTTGGATCTATAATAATAATGGAAAACTAATGAGGATGTCATACATAAAATATAAGTTGGATGACTAAAATGGAGAAAGACATCAAGAGTAATTTGTGATCACAAAATACTTACTAAGCTTAAAGACAAATTTGATCATACAACTATAAGTCCAACTATACTTTGTGGTACTAATAACGTGTTTGGAACCAAGTCATGTCCACTTTGATCCACGTCTCATAGAAGCAGATATTTGTAGCTTCTGTATCAATTGTTAATTTTGACATGGTTTTTGGGGTCTAACGCATGTAAATAGTGTTGTTCCAAACACATGGTGAATGTTGTGATTTAAAGTGAGTAGCAAAAATGAGAATGTTAAGATGAATGTGTGGTTACACAAGGACAAGATATAAAATAATTGTATACGAAAATATTAATGTAGCACTATTGGCTAAAGAAAAAATGACATGAAATCGATAAAGTTAGTTTGGATATACACAAAGAGAACCACTAAAAACATCAACGAGAAGATTAAATTGCATGGTTTTTAAACAGGCAAAAAGGGAGATAACTCAAAAAAGGAAACTTTGAAATTATCATTGTTATGATTTTTAAGATAGTTATTGTAAAAGTCAACAAACTTACCATTCATGATGATTTTTAATTGAATGACAGTTTAAAATTACTTTATATTATCAATGAATAACCTATTTTCTCTTAATCAAACTAAATAACAACATGAGTAATTATATTTGAACACCCTAATATTTTAGACACCCAATTAACACTCTTCATTTGTCTCTATCTCTCTCTTTCTGTCCTATCAAATACGTATTACATTTATCACTTTTTTCTATTACTTTTTTTTCTCTCTGAATGTATAATAGCATATAGGATGTACATAAAACATTTTCCTAACAATATATAGTCCATGTATCCAACCTCATCTATTTACTATAATATAAAAAAATATTTTAAGCTGACACATGGTATCCTTTCATTAGTTTAACGTCCCGCTAAATTTTCCTTCCGCCCGCATATCCTGACCAGTCACCTCTTCTTCTTTCCTCCTCCCCGTATCCTCATTTTTGCTAACTTATCTCACAGCTTGGTAAGTGAAAATTTATCACCCAGCATATATATATATATATATATATATATATATATATATATATATATATATATATATATTATTGAAATTGACTGTACTTTCTTTTTAATTTTTTTCTTTATTCTCTAATATTTCTTATAGTTAAACACTAAATTATTTCTCATTCTTATTTGCACAATTTTTTAAAAACTAAAATAACAATTTTATGATTTTTAGAAAAATAAATATAATATTCTCTCAAATCAAACTTAATTATTCATTAAAACTCAATTGATTTTAAATGTATTAAATTTAAGAAATACACTTTTGAGTATAAAACAAAAGAATAATATAGTATTTTTTTTTTCTAAATCAACTCAATATATAAAAATATTTTGTTATAACTTTTTATATAATTATAATATTGCTGTTTTATAATTTTATGTACAACCAATCAATTATCATTATTTTATTAATATATATTATCACATATTTAAATAAATATTATGTATGCTTATATCTCTCTTAAAAAAAAATGTATGCTTATATATTTAAATGTTCTAGAAATTTTCAATGAGAAGTAAATATATATATATATATATATATATATATATATATATATATATATATATATATATATATATGGTCTAATCACTTGATTATATGTCTGTAACAAGAGTTTGTAGTTGCAACATGAGGGAAAATGTGTGATTAAGACTTTGATTATCAATGAATAGATACATGTTGTCTTGATTATATTGTCTCTAATTACATAGTAATTCTAAATTTCTTATATCATTCTCTTTTGACTGAATTTACGTTAATCATCTATATCTTCAACCTAGCTAACTTTTGTCTCTAAATAAAATATTACATAAGACTTAAATCAACAATCTAAATTACTCTGATCAATAACTTACATAAATCTACATATAGACTATTCCATTTGGTCTCGAATATAAAAAAAAGCCTCGTGTCTTGATCTCAAATATAAGCAAATTTTAATTAATTTTAGCTTATTTAATCCGACCATTCTTAAGATACCATTCATTTAATTGAGATTTTGTTTTCAATGACATTATTTTATTTTTGATATCAAGTTTCAAGGAAGGGTAATTTAGGAAAAGAAATTATCTATTAAATGAAGTTGATACAATTAAATGATTCTAACCAACTTTCTTAATAAGTCTAAGTATTTGTTTTTTATTTTACTTATATTTGAAACTGGAAGGAATACATGTTAATAAGTTTTATTTAATATCAATATCAATAAAAAAAATTCATCCTATTATATCGCAAATTATTTAATATCAATATCAATAAAATAATAAAGAGTGACTCGTGCACTCGCATGAGTCAACCAGCGAATTTAATAGAAAAAAGGGTAATGCCGTCGTGGTTGTCTCCAGCTTAGATATTCTTTGGCCACAATATACTTTTCGTATGTTGTCTGTTTTTCTAGCCACACCTTTTGGGCACCATTTGCACATTTTTTTCTTCTTCTTATTTTTGAAAGGGGTAACACTTTTAAATTATGAAAGGGGTTCACTCTTTAGACAAGCCACGTCACTTGTGCAGCACAAATCAAAATCTATCACGCCATGCATGTAAATGTGAATAATTAATGTGTGCTTATATATGTTTATACGCAACCAATCGCTAATTGGTCAAATTAAACTTCCACGAACTTTTCAGATGCAAACATACAAAGAGAAATTAAAATAAAAGAAGCACGATCTTTGGGACATTAGCCTTAATTAGATCTTATTTCTTCTTGCTTTATACTTGATAGTCAATTAAAGGTGAATGAGAGTACGTATTTAAACGAGAAAAGTGAGAAAAATTAGGCCTAATGAAATGTCACGGTCAATAAACATTTGAATGGGTTAGTGAGAAAAATTAGGCCAAATGAAATGACATGGCCAATAGGGTAAAAATCTTTTATATAATTTGTAGAGGTCAAGAAGAGTAGTGGGAGACAGTTAAGTAATGGGAGACACAAATTCATTAAATTTGTTTGTTCTGAAAAAATATTTTTATTTTTATAAATAATTATAAAAAGATTATCTGATTTTTATTTTATTTACCGTTTAAAATAAAACTACTTCAAAATCACTATTTGGGCATTCATCAAAAGGCGTCCTTTCGACCATGTATATATTATTACTTTAGGCACAAGTTTATGAGATTTATCCCTGTTAATAGCACTCTTTGCATTCACATAGGGGACCTATGAAAGTGTGTGTGTTTTTTTCTTCCTGTTATGATACTCTTCGTCGGAATATTAGTGTCATTTTTGTTGCCCTGTTTTTCTAACCACGTTCTGTGGCACCATTCGTAGATTCTTTGGCCGGATGATCTGAGCATAGAAATTTAGAAAAATGTAACTTTTTAAGCATGCATGCCACATCACTCGTATTAAACAGCAGCCGCATAAATACAAATCTTTATTTCACTCCATTAATGGGAACATGAATATCTATTTATACACGCAACCTTTGCCAATTGGGCAGATAAAACTTCCATGAATCTTTCAAATATAAAATGAGAAATTAATATAAAAGTACAAACGTGCTCGTGAAATCTAATTTCTTTAGGCCTCATATAATCTATAGTCAAGTAGAGGTAAGTGAGAGTGAGACTACATAGTATTTAAATAGAAGTGAGAGACACTTGAAATGAAATCTGTCGGCCAATAAACAATTATATAGTCAGAAATGGCAGGCTGTCATCCAACTCCAAAGTTTAAGAGTTATAAGAATTCGACCATCTCTTCAAAAAAAAAAAAAAAAAAAGAATTCGACCATAATAGGAGAGATTATTCGTATAGATTCAGTAAAATTATTCTTGAAATAACTTAATCTCTTTTCATTCGTTCATATATATTTATCAATACTAATAATAAGATCCATATCAAATAAACAGGTTTTCAAGTTTGACAAGCTTCTAGGAAGCCAACTAATTTACTTTCTGGAGAAGTCTAGTTCACGTACATAAGTAAGCAATACGTAAGCAAATCTACGTAATATTTAACATATAATATAATGTATATATACTATAATAACTTTTTAACACAATAAAAAATAACTATTGCTTTTTATTTTTTATTTTTGAAGAGAAAAACTAACTATTTCTACTCTTAGGTAATTTAATTAATGATATATTTTTAAGTTAAGTTTAAATATTTTATTATTCTTGTTAAGAAATAAGAATAATTATAGTAGATATAATTAAAATTAAATTTTTAAAATGTATATCTCATTTTTTATTTTAATCTTTCCATTACCCATCTTTCTTCCTTATTTTTGCCGTCGATATGAACTTTCTCAAATTGAAATGTATTTTTTCTCCGGTCTTCTATCTCCTTGCTTGGTCTTCAAGTTTCGCATCTTTACCTCATTTTCATGAATTTATTTTATATTGAAAGTTGAATAGGCAAGTTAAAATTTAATTTCTTTTTAATATCTATTGTATAATGTGTGATGCAAAATGAATGACTTATGTATTGTATAATGGAGTACTTACGAAAGAAGTATGATACGTCTCTCTCTTATATATATACATTTTTTTTATATTTTTAACACGTATAATAATAATAATAATAATAATAATAATAATAATAATAATAATAATAATAATAATAATAAATGATTAAATTAAATAAAATAAATAAATTGCAGGAGTTTAATATCTTCACCGAAAATTTAGCGTAAAACAGTTTTTCTTTTCTAATTGAGTTTGAATATTTTATATTATTTTCTAAATAAGAATAAATTTCAAATATATATATTTTTGATATTCGGTTACATCTTGTTTAATATTAAAACCATAAAAGAATATGCGTGATGCATTCAAGGAGAGTGAAATTCACTACTTCATGATATAAGTATTCAGATGAAAATGATGTAATAAAGAGTGGAGCAATAAGAACACAGGCTTAGACATAATTTGAACATCACCACATAGCAAAGGAAATTATCCGGTTTGATTTTTGTACCTCTCTTATCTTACATTAATTATTTTTACACTGCATCTCTTTCTATATTTTTCTTTTCACCACATTTGCTACTATTCTCTCATTTTTGTTTTCTTCTCTTTTATCTTTGAGGAGAAATGAAATTACTTCAAAAGTAATTTTAAAAGAGTTACTCTCGATTTGTACCCTTTATTTTCTTTTAATATAATAGTTATATGATGAAGAATCAAATTACTTCAAAAACAACTTAAAAAAGGTTATTCTCTTGTCCCTACTCTTTATTTTTTTAATCTAATTGTTATAACGAGTAACTCATCTTTCAATGGCCCCTCAAACCTAAAGAAGCTCTACCTCTTGTGGGAGAGTAAATATTTAAATAATACTATTTTTACTTAAAATTCTCATAACACTTTTTATAATTTTTTTCTATCTAGTAACTTTTCTCTATCAGTCTTGTCACACACTTTTTCTCCTATCTCACTCATTATTATAACAAAAATATTTTTAAACACATTAAATGTTATTTAACATCCAGTAAGAGAGAAAAAAAATATATGATATGTACTACAAAAAGAGAAATAAAAATAAATGAGAGATATTTAATGGATATTTTAAAAAATAGGGTGCCTAAAATCATTAATTTTATCATAAAGTGTTTTAAAATTATTAATAAAAATAACATTTCTCATAGTTAATAACATTGATTAATCAGCATGCGTGAATGGTAATAAATTTTTTAAGGGTAAAATATGTTTTTGGTTCCTCATTTTATCTAAATTTCTATTTTTAGTCACTCATAAATTTTTTCTGTGGTTTTAATCCCTCAAAAATTGTTTTATTTTATTTTTAGTCCCTGACATCAATTTTAACTGTTAAATGATGTCGTGACGAACATAATTTGTGCTTGAAAAACTTCTATTTAAGTTTCTATCGATTTTTAACTACTGCAAATTTTCTGGCAAACTAAAACTATCAAAAATGTTAAAAAAATAATAAATAAAAAAAAATCAAAATCTCGAATATCAGATTTTCTGAAATCACAAGAAATGTTATAAAAGTAAACATTTTTTACTACAAAAAAATTTGTAGCGGTTAAAATTCACTAGAACTTAATTAGAAAATTTTCACACATACAGTTTATGTTTGTGATGTCATCACTTAACAATTGAAATTAACGTGACTAAAAACAAAACAAAATAATTTATGAGAGACTAAAAATAGAACAAAATATTTTATAAGGGACTAAAAATAGTAAAAAAAAATTATGAGAAACTAAAAATAGAAATTAAGATAAAATGAAGAATCAAAAACATATTTTACCCATTTTTTAATATATGTATTCAATTCTTATGTATAAACAAAAATTGAAGGTAAGATGTTGTAAAGTAGGACAAATAAAATCTGAGGTCCAACAGACATTTGAATGGTCAATAATGGCTGGCTGCATGTCACTACTAAATGCTAAAAAGTAAATACAAAAGACAACAGGAATTTCCTATGAAAATGAGGTGTTCCCCACTTGGAAATCTGCTTAATTACTTAGCATGCTCTATGTGCGCTTTTCCTCCATATAAATACCTTCCCCCAACTGTGTTAGAACTCCATTGAAAACACCAGACAAAAATAATCCAAAAACTTCTGAGAAAAATCACACAAAATTAAGAATGGGGTCTGAGTGGTCTATATTAGGCACATTCACTGCAACCGTTATGATAGCTTACACCGTGTTTGACAAGTTCATCCCAACCCATATCCGTTCCTCTGTCCTAATATATCTCCACAAATTCATAGGCTTTCTATCCCCTTATATCCACATCACGTTCCCTGAGTTCTCAGGCGAACGTCTCAAACGCAGTGAGCTTTTCACTGCCATCCAAACCTACCTCATCGAAAACTCTTCTCAAAGAGCCAGAAAGCTCAAAGCCGAGCCCGCCAACGACAGCCACAAAAAGTTTCTGCTCTCCATGGACGACAACGAAGAAATCACGGAAACTTTCAAAGGGGTGAAGGTGTGGTGGGTTTCCAACAAAACCATGAACAAAACGCAGTCGTTTTCGTTTTACCCTACTTCGGACGAGAAGAGGTTCTACACCCTCTCCTTTCACAAGCGCCATAGGGACCTCATCGCAAGCTCTTACATCCCGCACGTGTTGGAACAAGGCGAGTCGATCAAACTCAAGAACCGGCAGCTGAAGCTGCACACCAACAGTTCCCACACCGGTTGGGGCGGCTATAGGAAATCAAAGTGGAGCCATGTTGTGTTTGAGCACCCTGCGAGGTTTGAAACCCTTGCTTTGGAGGAAAAGATGAAGGAGGAGATTATAGACGATCTTGTCACGTTCAAGAATGGAAAGGAATATTATGACAAGGTTGGAAAGGCTTGGAAGCGTGGTTATTTACTATACGGTCCTCCTGGGACTGGGAAATCTACCATGATAGCTGCTGTGGCTAATTTTATGTACTATGATGTGTATGATCTTGAGTTGACGGCCGTGAAGGATAACACGCAGTTGAGGTCGCTGTTGATTGAGACGACGAGTAAGTCTATTATTGTGATAGAAGATATTGATTGTTCTCTTGATCTTACTGGGAAGAGGGTGGGGAAGAAGGAGAAGGATAAGAGTGATGAGGATGTGAAGGATCCTATTAAGAAGAATGAAGAAGAGGAGAACAAGGAGAGCAAGGTGACTTTGTCGGGTTTGTTGAATTGCATTGATGGGATTTGGTCGGGTTGTGCGGGAGAGAGGATCATTATTTTCACAACTAACTATGTGGACAAGCTTGATCCTGCTCTCATTAGGAGTGGAAGGATGGACAAGAAGATAGAGTTGTCTTATTGTTGTTATGAGGCTTTTAAGGTTCTTGCCAAGAATTATTTGAGTGTTGATTATCATGGTTTGTTTCCCGTTGTTGAGGGATTGTTGAAAGAGACCAATATGACACCTGCTGAAGTTGCTGAGAATATGATGCCTAAGTCGAAAAGTGATGATGTGGAGACATGTTTGAAGAAGTTGATTGAATCTCTTGAGAAGGCCAAGAAGATGGCTGAGGAAGAAGCACAAAAGAAGAAGGCTGAGGAAGAAGAAGCTAAGTTGAAGGAACAGTTAGCACCGGAAGAGGTGAAGAGTGATCAGAAAGCTGGGAAAGAGGTGAAGGAGAATGGTGTCGTCCATTGATTTGGAAATGGAAATGCGCATGCAATATGCTTCTGCTGCTGTGTATATTATTCTATTAGGAACATATGATTTAAGTGTGAATTAATGATTTGTATGTATATATTATGTATTAAGTGGACGTGTATGGTCTGCACATTAATTAGGATTTCAATCTGTATGGATTGTATTTAAAAAAATCTATAAGGTATCTATGTGCTAGCATATAAGCTATCTATGTGCTAGCATATTAGAAGTTTGATGTAGATTGTATTAATTGTATCTGGATCTGGATTTCAATGTGCATGGTTTGTATATTAAACTATTGATGCGTATGCAATTTGTTTACTGTATTAGCTATGTTTGGTATATTCGAAAACTAATAAAGAAATTATTCTTATATAATAAGTTTTTATAAGTTTTTTACAATCTGGAAAGAGATAGGAAGAGAAGAGAGAAGTATAAAATAAGATGAATCATATGATGATGAGAAATAAAGAAAAATAATTAGAAAAAAATATTATAAAAAATTATTTTACGAATAATATCTTTTTTAAACTATTATTTTCTTCAGCTTTTTATAGTAGCAAATTGATGTATGATAATATGTACAGTTTGCTAAGATGTCTATTGATAACTCCTTGGCAAGTGAACCAAGTCGTACAAGTAATATTTTGATAAGTCCATCTATCGTATCCACAGGGACTTGTTCAATATTTGACTATTTGCATAAGGAACTTACTATAACAACAAATAAGCAGTAAATATGCAATGGAATGGATTTAAAGTTGGAATAAAGCACTAAAAATCTAAGCTTGACAATTAAATCAACTAGAAACTATTTTTGGGATTTTCTCAAGCAAGTAAAGTGTGAAAAATAGAAAGTTTACGACAATAATATGAGATGTTGGGGTTTGACTTCGTTAACCATTCACCCAAGCATACAAAAGCCACTAACCAAGTTCATTATCCAAATATTATCATCAACTCAAAAAATGTTTAAACCTTAATTCCTTAGAGTGAAAACCTAAATCTCTTGACCAACCTATCAATTCCTTGCATAAATCAACCAAGATACTTGAGAGAAGAACAAGAGTTTAAGGATGACTAATGGGTTTTGCTCTATTCCTAGCAACAAACCCCATTAGGTGCTCTTCTCCATTTCTAGGTTTAAAAACATTTTCCAATCGAATTCAAACCACAAAATCAAGTAAAGGGTGATCAAGCCAAAGCAAGCATTAAGAGAAGGAGAAATCACATAACATGACTAATAAACTTTAATTAAAAACTTAGAGAGTATACATGAGTTTTGGGTAACTACATCAAACCCCAACAAGGGTGAAATTAGCTACACATAGACATGTGCAGCAACAAAAATGAAGAAGAAAGGAAGAAACTTGAAGTAGAAGCCATGGGAACCCAAGGGAAGCTCTCCAAGTGTCACTCCAAGCCAAGAGAGGGTCTGCAACGTGAATGAATCCAAATGACCACTTTTCCCTCATAAATATCTTTGTTTTCGTACCACTTAAGACACATCAGCACTCTCACGCCCAGCCTTAAGTCTTCCCACGCTCAGCTTCAGAAAAGGCATCAGGGGTGTAACTCGAAGGTCCTCATGCCCAACCTCAGGTTGACAGCAAGCAAAGGGAAATTTCTTCATTCTCATGCCCAACCTCAAATCTCTCAAGCCCGGCTTCAGCAAGATAAAAGGAAGATGTTGGCTTTTGGCTTTCAAAATATGCTTCCAAAGATGTTGGCTTGAACTTCCAATGACCCATGCTCCAAATTCTTTAATTCTTCTTCTATTCCTACAACAAAATATCAAAAGCTAGTAAAACTCCTAAAGGATTAGCAATATTAACACTACTTCTAAATAATAGTTAGATTAGCCTAAAAGTGATTAAAACAAAGTTCTAAGTCATGAAAAATGTAGAATAAATGCTAAGATATGTAACCATATAAAGCATCTATCAAACACCCCAAACTTAGAGCTTTGCTTGACCTCAAGCAAAATAAAACTAAGCTACACAACTAAACAAAAACAACCTACTTAACATCAACATAAACATGAAATTATGCACAAACAACATGGTTTGAAAATCAAGCACCACATCACATCCATCCCCACATGCTTTCAACTCAAGTTTTTGAGTAAGAATTTCCAAAATGAATAACCATACCCTGTGGTGCCCACACAACATTTCACAGCAAGATAAAAATGCAAATAATTCCTCAAGAGACTAACAAGCATGACAATGACTGAAATTGAGAAACCAAAGAGCACTTGTTCCCTCACAGAAAAGGTGTTTCTCTCAAGCACACAAGTGTATCCGGACAAGTGTATCTCTCAATCACACACATTGAAACCACACAATTCAGTTTTGCTTTTCATCTCAAAAGAAACCATAAAACCACACATGCATGCAAAGATCACAAAGGTCTTTTATCAGGTTGAATCTTGGCTGGGCTACAAAGAATATTGGTTTTTCTGGATAAGCAAAATTACACCACAAGAGAATAGGAGAGCATCTTCTATGATCACAATTCATCCAACAATTCCAACTTCTCAAGTTCAATGAAAACCTTCATGCAATGTATCCCAATGCTAGAAACAACCTTGACCAATCATCAAAACAAGAATTATTGAGCCACCTTGTTTACTTTTCAATTTTTTTTTTCTTTTTCTTCTTTTTTTTTCATTTTTTTTCATTTTTCTAAAGTTTGATTTTTTTTATGACACAAGGGTGGCTTGAAAACAAGAAACCACATAAATATTCCCAACATTGCTATCCTTTCTTGGTAATCACATAGAAAACCCCAAACTTAAACTATTGCAATCCACTATAAAAAAATGACTTGCTCTCCTATCCCTAAGGTGTGGGAAGCAATTGTCTTTCTTTTAGGCTCAAGGATTCAAGAATAAAAAATGTGTTTGGCTCAAAAGGGTCGTGCAAAGGACAACAAATTGTTAGGTTAGCTATTTGGTCCAGTGGCTAAAATTTACACAAGAACATGCCTTGATCACTTCTCAACAAGCATATTCAATTCAAGGTAACAGAGATTCAAGCAAAACCAATTGTACGCATTCCAATGGTGGCACTCAATCAAATAAATCAATGGAAGCTCAAATACTCACACGGATAAAACAAGCACTCAATGATTTTCAACAACATCATGCCAAACTCATTAACCGCGCGGAATACTACACAACATCCAACTGTGAATATCGGAGTACAACCACAAGCATACAATCATATCACAATGGAATTTAAACTCATCAAGAACTCATGCACTGGATGAACTGAAATTGTGCCAAACTCTCAAACCACACACTTAACATGTTCAATCTAAAAACACATTAATCTAGCACATCACACAAGTTAAACAATAACAACTAACACAACATAAACAGAAGACAAAACAAACAAAATAAAACATAGAAACATAGAACTCTATGTGACTCCCTCAACACCAAGCCAAAAGATCAGCCTTCCTCTACTCCTTCCTCTTCCAAGTGTGCATCAACATTCCCATCAGCAGTAGCAGCAAACCTTCCTCCTCCCTGGGGATTATCGTAGTCCCTAGGATAATGTGGCCAAGCCACATCAACAGAAACTTCAGCAGCTGATGGAAAGTGGTATCCCGGAGGTAAACCGGGCATGTGAAGAGACAAGTCATGCATTCCATCTGTCACCCTGGACAAGTATCCATAAAGAGCTTCTTGTCGTTCCTCTATGCACTGTGAAGCTGCATTCTGGTGAACAACTGTTTGCTGAATGAATGCCCTTAGGTGAACAACTTCTTGCTGTAGGGCTACCAAACACTATTTCTGTGTACGAGGGGCTGAAGGACGGGGGAGAGGTGGAGCCTGAGAAGATGATCCAGGTCCACTGCGTGACTGTTGCACCTTCTTTGTATAACAATGTTGCATGATATAACTCCTATGGATTGGCTGCCCCAACTTAAAAAAAGGAGGCTCTTGCACATCCGCCACCCCAGAGCGCTGACACAAAAAAGTGATTAGAGAAGGGTAGATTAAAGAAGCTGCTCCGGACTGGTTAGCACAACTCTGAATTTCCTTAGCTATGAGCTTGCCAACATCTATCTTTATCTTTTTCATGATGCAATATAAAAGGATAGACCTCTCAGCCTGGATATCCGATCTGTGCGAGCACGGAGAAAGGTTGGAATGGATGAAAGCAGTCCAAAGTCGGGTAATAGGTGTGAGATCCTGGGTCAAAATGTGAGAGATATTTCCCTTATCAGTATATGTGAAATGATAACCCGGCTTGCAAACGACCTTCTCCACCTCAGAATAAATCACTTCATCCTTCTCTACTATCCTGGAATACATACATGAGCCTAGGGTCAAAGTAGTTCCCAAAATTCTATTGATTCTTTCAGCGTTGAATGGGATGGGCTTGCTTCCAACATAGCTTACAAAAGAAGGAGAATCTTGATTTTCAATTTGCCTTGCATTGCAGTAGAATTCTTTAACCAACGCAATATTGGCCGGAATTGGATAAGTCCCCATTTGTGTCCAATTTCTCCTTTTGAGCTCATCTTGAAATTCAGGAAAGGCCTCAGGCTCCAACCTGATTTGTCTTTCCATGATCAGTGACCTGTTTCATAAGTCTTATAGAGCTCCTCATGGGCCTTGGATTTGTAGTAGTACTTCTAAAAATTTGGCCTTGGGTTTTGCCTTGGAGGATTGGAGCAACCAGCTGCAGTGGTCTTCCTTTTTTTATAAACCTTAGTTTGAGGGGTAGCCATCCTAAAGCAAATACACAAGAGAACACAACAATAAGAAACTTAACAAGGAAAAAATGAGAAAAAAACCCCAAACTTGGTTTAAACAGCAAGAAACGAGTTCTAACATCAACACAAGCTAGCATTATAGAAGAAACAATAACTACAGAAAAAGGAAACAATTAAGAACACAAATGCAATAAAGAAAGAAAAACACTAAGAAACAAGATTCAACAAAATACAACTAACCCTAAACAAACCAAGTCAAGAGAAAGTGAAGCTAAGCATAAAAATCACAAAACAAGTGACAAATCACAAGAAATTTTAACTTAGGCATTTCACCAAACACTTAAAAGACACACTTAAGAACACAAGTAAAAAGAAGAACTTGAACATGTGTAAAACCACACATTTGAAAAACAAAGAAAGAGAACAACCCAAAAGCAGAGATCAACAAGAAACACTAAAAAAAACAACAACTAATAACACATTCAAAGAAAAACAAAAGCAGCAACATTCAATTAAATAAAGAAAGAAAAACATGTTACAATCCTAAGAACAAAGTAAAAATAAGAGAAATGGGATGAGAGAAATGCACCAGAATGAACAAGATAGAGAAAGAAGAAATGAACTTATAATGATCAAGCTTGAAATGATATGAAAAAGAAGAGAAGAAAATGGCGTGAACAGTAGCTACTGAAGGTGTGGGTTCGAAAGAGAAAAAGAAAGAGGGAAAGTGACGTAAGGATAGAAAGAATTGAGAGCAGGCCTTTATATATAAGCACTTAACGTCCAGCTTGGAGAAAAGAGAGGCCCGGGGTGATTCAACCCGAGGCAATTGAATAAAATTTCGAAAATAAAAAGCATCAGGGAATAGCCACGCCTGGCTTGGGAACATTGACGTTGGACGTCAAAGTGACAGAGGAGAAATGTGCAAAAATTGCACAAAATGCACCTTAATTCATAAAGCCACAGCTTGGCTTGGGAAAGTTGACGCATGGTGTCAATTTGGCCGAGAGGAATTGGCAAAATTGCACCAAATGCAATTCAATTTAAAAAACCACTGCTTGGCTTGGAAAAGTTGACGCTGAACGTCATTGAGGCAGTGGCCAATTCGAAATTTTGCACCTCAAATACATGATCCCTGGAGCAAATTGAATTGCCACGCTAGCTTAAGGGAAAAAAATTGACGCATGGCTTCAATGAGGTAGGGAACAAAGTGCCAATTTTGCACTTAATTAAATGATCCTTGGATCAATTAATTCCACGTTGAGTTGCAGGGGAATTGACGCATGATTGGTCCTTGGACCAATTAAATTGGTAGCACAAAACCATGTTGAACATGGCTATATTCACGTCAATGGCAGGGAATAAGTACAACAATTGCACTTCAAAAAAAATAGTGACGCATGGCCTAGGAATTAAGGCACTTGGCTTTATAATGGCAATGCATGATTGGCCATTAAATCAATTAATTTGCCACACAAAGCTCTTTAAAAGTGACGCATGGCATCACTTGGCAGGGAAAGAAAAAGTGTGAGCCATGGTGAATTTGCCTTAATGTGTGACGCAAGGCTTGATCTTGGTGGCATCAAAATTTGGTCCTTGAGCAATTAAATTGCCAAACTTGGATTAGTGAAAGTGATGCATGGCATCACAATGGCAATAAGCTCACACAAATTAATTGCTCTAGGGACTAAAATTTGTCACGCTATGCTTGAGAATGGATAAAGCTAAGCATCTAAAAGGTGGCAAAGATAAAACATTTCCACACTTAGCTCAAAATTGACAGAAATTTTGACTTAGTTAATAACAAAAAGATGCAGCTATTTAAATTGAATTGCACACGAGTCAAGCCTTGAACACACAAACTTAAATCAACCAACTCTCTCAAATCTTTCTCAGCATGAACAAATAAAACAAACACAAAGCAACTTACTAAATCAACACTCAAACACTTTGCATCAATGATTTCACTTATTGAGACAAATCAAGCTTTTCCAAATTAGTTCAAGCTATAAAAACCAGCTGCGTAACTTTTTCTGCAGAATTTTCTTTTAACAAAAAGAACAAGAACTACCAAGGAAAAGCTTGTTTGACACTCTCTCAACATGTGCACCAATGATGCTAAGGAAACACAAGCAATTAAACACTTCAAAAGAAAAACATAACAGAAAATTCAAGCAACACAAAGCAATTAACAGTTGAACTAACTCAAATGACAGAAAATTAAAAGAGGAAGGGTGAGAAATGCTGGGTTGCCTCCCAGTAAACGCTTGTTTAACATCACTAGCTTGACAGGCCAAGACCTCAAGGGTCATTGAAAAGCACAATGGTAGTGAGTCTTTCAACATCACCACCCAAATATGGCTTTAGTCTTTGGCCATTTACCACCCAACTTCTTTGTGTTGCTAGATCCTCTACTTCAATAGCTCCATGATGTTTGACCTTGGTGGTGAATGGACCCAACCACTTGGATTTGAGCTTGCTTGGAAACAACCTCAACCAGGAGTTGTAAAGAAGAACTTGTTGTCTCGGAAAGGCTCTCTTGACAATGTGCTTGTCATGATAGGCCTTGACTCACTCCTTGTAGTGCTTGGCGGATTCATATGCATTGAGCCTCATCTCTTCAAGCTCATGTAGTTACAACTTCCTCTTCTCCACCGATTGAGATGGATCAAAATTGAGGAACTTGAGGGCCCAATAGGCCTTATGTTCCATCTCAACCGGTAAGTGACATGCTTTGCCATACACCATTTGGAAGGGTGAGAGACCCATAGGAGTTTTGAAGGCCGTCCTATATGCCCATAGAGTGTCATCCAACTTCATAGCCCAATCCTTTCTTGAAGATGCTACGGTCTTCTCAAGGATTCTCTTGATTTCACGATTGGAAACCTCAGCTTGGCCATTTGTTTGGGGATGGTAGGGTGAGGCTACCTTGTGACGGACATCATAATGCTCAAGCACCCTTTTCAATTTAGCATTGCAAAAATGTGACCCCCCATCACTTATGAGTACCCTTGGCACTCCAAACTGAGCAAAGATGTTCTTCTTGAGAAACTTAATGATGGTTTTAGCTTCATTTTTAGGGGCAGCCACTGCTTCAACCCATTTGGAGACATAATCCACCGCTATTAAGATATATTCATTGGAGTAGGAAGATGGTAGGGGTCGGTCCAACAAAGTCTATACCCCAACAATCAAAAACCTCAACTTCCAACATGTTTTGAAGTGACATTTCATGGCGCTTGGAAATATTCCCGTCCTTTGACACTTGTCACAAGCTTGGGCATGGTGATGGGCATCTTTGAATATAGTGGGCCAAAAGAAGCCAGATTGGATGACTTTTGCAGCTGTCCTCTCCCCATTGTAATGACCTCCATAGGGAGAGTTGTGGCAATGCCACAAGATAGTCTTGGCTTCCTCATGAGACACACACCTTCTTAACAAATTATCCGCCCCAATCTTGAATAGATATGGATCATCCCACACATAATAGTTGGCATCCCAATAGAACTTCTTCTTTTGTTGCCATGTCATATCTTCAGGAATTACCCCGGTGGCCTTGAAATTGGCCATGTCGGCAAACCATGGTCTTTCCTTCACCATAAGCAAACTTCATCGGGAAACTCATCTCTAATATCTTTTTCTTGTGTAGTCACCTCTTCATTAACAAGCCTTGAAAGATGGTCGGCTACCAAATTCTCACTACCCTTTTTATCCTTGATCTCCAAATCAAATTCTTGCAACAAGAGGATCCATCGGATTAGTCTAGGCTTTGAATCGGGCTTGGTGAGGAGGTACTTGATGGCGGAATGGTCGGTATACACCGTGACTTTTGAACCAATCAAGTAAGGCCGAAATTTCTCTAAGGCATAGACAATGGCTAGGAGTTCCTTCTCGGTGGTAGCATAATTCAATTGGGCATCATTGAGGACCTTGCTTGCATAATAAATGGCATGAAACACCTTGTCCTTCTGTTGCCCCAAAATAGCTCCTACTGCATAGTCACTTGCATCACACATCAATTCAAAGTCTTGCTTCCAATTAGGGGCCACAATCACCGGAGCGGACACAAGTTTCCCTTTTAGCACATTGAATGCTTTCAAGCACTCATCATCAAAGTTGAAAGGAGTATCCTTGTTGAGAAGGTTCCATAGCAGTTTTGCAATTTTTGAGAAATCTTTTATGAACCGCCTATAAAAACCTGCATGGCCAAGAAAACTTCGAATTCCTTTCACATTGCTTGGAGGTGGCAACTTCTCTATCACATCCACCTTGGCTTTGTCAACTTCTATCCCTCTAGAGGAGATCTTGTGGCCTAGCACTATGCCTTCACGCACCATGAAGTGACATTTTTCCCAATTCAAGACAAGATTGGTTTCAATGCACCTCTTTAACACTAGCTCAAGATTTGCTAGACACAAGTCAAATTAAGGACCAAATACGGAGAAGTCATCCATGAACACTTCAATACACTTCTCCACCATGTCAGAGAATATGGCAAGCATGCACCATTGGAAGGTCGCGGGGGCATTACACAACTCAAATGGCATCCTCCTATAGGCAAAGATACCAAAAAGACAAGTGAAGGCTGTTTTCTCTTGATCCTCCAGATTAACAACTATTTGATTGTATCCGGAGTAGCCATCCAAGAAACAATAATAGGCTTGTCCCGCTAACCTCTCCAACATTTGGTCCATAAATGGAAGAGGAAAATGATCCTTCCGAGTGGCATCATTCAACTTTCCATAATTAATGCACATTCTCCACCCAGTCACCGTTCTCGTTGGAATGAGTTCATTTTTGTCACTTTTCACCACGGTCATCCCACCTTTCTTAGGCACAACTTGCACTGGGCTCACCCATGCACTATCCGAGATTGGATAGATCATTCCGACTTCAAGCAACTTTAGCACTTCTTTTCTCACTTCCTCCTTCATAGTAGGATTCAATCTTCTTTGAGGTTGTGCAATTGGCTTGTAATCTTTCTCAAGCATTATCTTGTGCATGCAATAGGATGGACTTATTCCCTTAAGGTCGGAAAAAGACCACCCTATAGCCTCCTTGTTTGCTTGAAGAACCTTCACGAGCTTGTCTTCCTCCATCTTGGACAAGGAGTTGCTAATAATCATCGATTTTTCATCATGGCCTTCTAAGAACACATACTTTAGGTGAGGTGGTAAAACTTTCAATTCAAGCTTTTTTTTCTCTACCATCTCATCCTTCTTCAAGTCTTCTATTTCCTCCTCCCCCGGTGGAATCTCCTTGAGGACTTCAAGTTGCATTAAAATTTCTTCTATTTCTTTCTCTTCTTGCAAGGTGAGATGATCAAAAGCTCTAATCAAGGCCCGCTCAAGAGGTGAATGTACATGTAGTTGCTTTGTAGCACTAGCCACCACTTCATCAAGAGTATTCACTCTAAAGCAATCTTGGTGGTCACTAGGTTGTTGCATGGCTTCAAAGATATTAAAAGTCAACACTTGGTCTTCTAACTTAAGTTGAAGTTGGCCAACTCCCATGTCCACAACTACTTGGGCGGTCATCATTAAAGGCCTTCCCAAAATAATGGGAACCTCTTTATCCTCCTCCATGTCCATTATGACAAAGTCCACCGGAAAAGTGAAATCTTTCACCTTGACAAGAACATCCTCAATTACTCCATAGGGACATTTGATAGAGCGGTCCGCAAGTTGCAAGGTCATTCTTGTTGGCTTCACCTCCATGTTGCCAATTCTTGTCAGCATAGATAGGGGCATCAAATTGATGCCGCCCCTAAATCAATGAGAGCTTTGCCAACTGATAGCTCTCCTATGGTGCATGGGATGGTGAAGCTTCCAGGATTTTAAACTTCGGAGGAAGAGTCTTTTGAATAATTGCACTACAATTGCCTCCCAATTTCATAATCACATTTTCATCATATTTTCTCTTCTTGGTCAACAAATCTTTCATGAACTTGGCATAAAGAGGCATTTGTTGAAGAGCTTCACCAAAGGGTATATTGATCTCCAATTTATTGAAAATATCCATGAAACGAGCAAAGTACCTCTCCTTGTCCTTTTTGCTAGGAACTAGAACGTATGACAACTCATTAGTGGGCACTTCCTTCATCACCTTCTTTCCTTCTCTCACAATTTGATTTTTGCATTTCTGCTCACTTACTCCCTCATCTATTTTTTCATTTTCATCACTCTCTTTTTCATTTTTTTCTTCTTCTTTATTTTTTTCTACCTTCTCTTTTTCCTCACTATTTTCTCCACACTCATTTTCCCTCAATACTTTTTCACTCTTCTCAACTTCATCATCCTTCAAACCAGCCCCTCTTCCACTCCTTGTAATAACGGTACTACAATTCTCCTTGGGATTAGGGGTAGTGTTGGCCGAGAAACTTCCACTCTTTTGCTCCGCTAGTTGCTTTGCAAGTTGACCAACTTGAACTTCAAGATTCTTGATGGAAGCTTCGGTGCTCTTTTGATTTGAGATGGACACTTGCATGAATTAAGTCAAAGTATCTTCAAGCTTGCTAGTCCTCTCATATATATTTGGACCTTGGTGAGGAGGTCTATTAGAAGGTCCTCCTTGATCTTGCTTCCAATTGTTTCCCGGATGAGTCTTCCAACCTTGGCCTTGACCGTGGCCTTGGTTATAACCATAATTCCCAAAGTTGCCTTGGCGATTTTGGTTGGCCATGTAGTTCAACTCCTCATGTGCCCCTTCTTGAATCATGCATAACCCATTCTCATGACCTCCTCCACATAAAGAACAACCCATCACTTATTGAGAATGACCTTGATTAGAGTTTAGCAATTTGAGTTGTTGTGGAAGTGTAGAAATTTGCTTTGTGATGGCATCTATTTGTTGGGTTAAGAGCTTGTTTTGTGCCAAGTTGGCATCTTGTGAACAAAGCTCTAGAATTCCCTTCTTGGAAGTTGTGCCTCTATCATGAGTAACTTCATAATCACTAGAGGCCATGTTCTCAATCAACTCTATAGCATCATCCAGAGGTTTCGATTTGATCTTCCAACCCGTCGAGGCATCAAGCATAAGCTTAGTTTGTGGCCTCAATCCATCTATGAATATGTTGAGTTGGAGAAGTTCACTAAATCCATGCGTAGGGGTCTTTCTCAATAGGCCTTGGAAATGATCCCATGCTTCACTAAGAGATTCATCCACACCTTGATGGAAAGAGAAAATCTTCGTCTTGCCTTGAGTAGTCTTGGATTGAGGAAAGTACTTGTTCAAAAACTTTGACACCACTTCATCCCAAGTGCGCAAGCTATGCTCTTTATGAGAGTTGAGCCATAGCTTGGCTTTGTCGGTAAGCGAGAAAGGGAACATATTCAAGCGAATGTAGTCATCCTGCACTTGGTCAATCTTCACTGTATTACAAAGCTCAATGAAGGTGGCCAAGTGAGCATAAGGATCTTCATGAGGCAAACCATGGAATTGGTTGCATTTAATCAAGGTAATGAGAGTGGACGACGTAGACACATTGGCGACTTCCAATTCCAGCCTAGCAATGCTAGTAAATAATCTTGGACCAACAACCGTAGCATATTCTTCAAGAGTGCGACGAGGTTGTGCTTCTTCTCTCGCCATAATGGGCCCCTCAATGATAGGCGGTAAAAGAGATAATGGTATTCGAGGTGGAGAAGATGGATGCGAAGAGATAGCTCATTGCCTAGCTTGCTTTTCTAGTTGCTTTTGCTTCTTGTGGAGAGCGTTGTTCTTGTGACAAGTCTTCTCAATTTCTTGATCTAAGGGAACTAAATCTTCTTGCCGAACCTTACCTCACATATACAACAAAGCAAAAGACACTAGAAAAGAGAATTAGCACAAGCTAAATATTGGAATGAAAACTGAAACTAAATAAAGAATAAATAAAATGGCTAAGTCTAGAAAGTAATCTATTTGCCAATTGCCAAATATTGAGACACAAGTCCTCGGCAACGGTGCCAGAAACTTGATAACTCCTTGGCAAGTGAACCAAGTCGTATAAGTAATATCTTGGTAAGTCCAAGTATCGTATCCACAGGGACTTGTTCAATATTTGACTATTTGCATAAGAAACTTACTAGAACAACAAATAAGCAGTAAATATGCAATGGAATGGATTTAAAGTTGGAATAAAGCACTAAAAATCTAAGCTTGACAATTAAATCAACTAGAAACTATTTTTGGGATTTTCTCAAGCAAGTAAAGTGTGAAAAATATAAAGTTTACGACAATAATACGAGATGTTGGGGGTTTGACTTCGTTAACCATTCACCCAAGCATACAAAAGCCACTAACCAAGTTCATTATCCAAATGTTGTCATCAACTCACAAAAATGTTTAAACCTTAATTCCTTAGAGTGAAAACCTAAGTCTCTTGACCAACCTATCAATTCCTTGCATAAATCAACCAAGATACTTGAGAGAAGAACAAGAGTTTAAGGATGACTAATGGGTTTTGCTCTATTCCTAACAACAAACCCCATTAGGTGCTATTCTCCATTTCTAGGTTTAAAAATATTTTCCAATCGGATTCAAACCACAAAATCAAGCAAAGGGTGATTAAGCCAAAGCAAGCATTATGAGAAGGAGAAAGCACATAACATGAATAATAAACTTTAATTAAAAACTTAGAGAGTATACATGAGTTTTGGGTCAACTACATCAAACCCCAACAAGGGTGAAATTAGTTACACATAGACACGTGCAGCGGCAAAAATGAAGAAGAAAGGAAGAAACTTGAAGTAGAAGCCATGGGAACCCAAGGGAAGCTCTCCAAGTGTCACTCCAAGCCAAGAGAGGGTCTGCAACGTGAATGAATCCAAATGACCACTTTTCCCTGATGAATATCTTTGTTTTCGCACCATTTAAGCCACATCAGCACTCTCACGCCCAGCCTCAAGTCTTCCCACGCTCAGCTTCAGAAAAGGCATCAGGGGTGTAACTCGAAGGTCCTCACGCCCAGCCTCAGCATTCTCATGCCTAGCCTTAGGTTGACAGCAAGCAAAGGGAAATTTCTTCATTCTCAGGCCCAGCCTCAAATCTCTCAAGCCCGGCCTCAGCAAGATAAAAGGAAGATGTTGGCTTTTGGCTTTCAAAATATGCTTCCAAAGATGTTGGCTTGAACTTCCAATGACTCATGCTCCAAATTCTTTAATTCTTCTTCTATTCCTACAACAAAATATCAAAAGCTAGTAAAACTCCTAAAGGATTAGCAATATTAACACTACTTCTAAATAATAGTTAGATTAGCCTAAAAGTGATTAAAACAAAGTTCTAAGTCATGAAAAATGTAGAATAAATGCTAAGATATGTAACCATATAAAACATCTATCAAACACCCCAAACTTAGAGCTTTGTATTCAATATTTATATATAAAAAATATATATACATTAAAAAAATTTATTTTTAAAATATTTAATAGGATATTAAATATAATTATATTAAATTTGAGGAAGATAATTAATTATTGTATTTTTAATTTAACGGATCTTATCTTCAAAAATATTAAGGTTATTGAACTTTATTTAAAACCTAAATTTTAAATCCGTGAGTTGCATGAGTTTATTTAAATTATTTATTTTTTATATTTGTATTTAGTATTTTTTAAAATGTATGTATATAAATAAAATTATCATTTTTAAAATATTTAATAGCATATTAAATATAATTATGTTAAGATTGAAGAAGATGATTATAGTAATAGTAGTAGTATAATAGTAGTACTTTTCAAAGTTATTTATTTATAAGAATTATCATATAATTGAGACTTTATGTTTTTTTTTGGTGTAATCAGGAGGTATTTCCCCTCCCACCGAGTTGGTCCATTATTGGGGTAAAGTGATACCTCCAGTTGCAACTCCATGCCCAAGCCGGGTTCGAACCCCAGACCTTGGTCAAGGGATCCAAGTGTCTAACAACTTGTGCCAACAACTTTCGGTTGATACTTTATGTTTTAATTTAATTATTATTAGGCCATATAAGAATTATTATTTTTATGTGATCCACATTTTTTAATATTATTACAATTTTACTTTTTATATGTTATTAATTGTTTTCTCACTTTCAGTGATTTTGGAAAGATAATGTTATTAATAATAATAACTATACTATTATTGAATATTTTACAACTATTACAATAATAATTTTTAATAATAATAATAATAATAAATAATTTTCATAATGGTCAATTATGAGACACTATATGATTTTTTATTCTTATAAATTTAGATCTTAAAAAATAAACATTCATTATGTCTCATAAATATAAAGAATAATATTTATCATTAATATTATTATTATTATCTTATTTGTATATTATTTATATGTTAAATTTAATTAGTGTTATAAACCATGTACTATTTAACATAATTTTGCCTATAAAATATCTGTGAGGCTTTTGCATCAATTTAATTGTCATTTTTCAAAGTGTTACATATATATACATGGAGAAAATAATTATGAAACACACTTAAGTGAACCTACTACTATTGTGCTACTACTCTATATATTATCTATAATAAGGCCTTTTCATGTCATGTTAAAAAAATATTATAAGTTGAAGATATTAAGTAAAATCAAATTAATTATTTTTTTTTTGTTGCTAAAAATGAGAAAGGATAAAAATGTGTACATTATTTATTTATAATATATGGAGAGAGCAGAAGAAATAATGATGATAAAGAAAAACACATAGATTGGTTGTTATGTGATGTTTGGTTCCCAATCCTCACTTCCCATGCTTTGTCAAATTCATTGGATAATGAACTTTCGTCTCTTATTTGTACAAAAGTGTAACTATTGCAAGCTAATTAAATAACACATATTAAGCGACATTCTCATTTTCTTAAACCGCAATAGCAAAATCAGAGAGAGAAAAATGTTAATTAAGCCAAAAAAAAAAAGAAATACTGAACAAATAAAAAGATAAAGAATGGAAGAATAAACTTACTAATTGATCCCTAAAAATAGAATATTAATGAAGCAAAACATTCAATCTCTCTGTATTATGTCAAGGAAGTATGCAAAAAGAAAAGTTTGTGATTTTTACTAAATAGAAGTCAATATCAAAATAAAATAAATCTTATATGAAAAACAATAGGGACAATTAACCAAACAACTAAAATAATATTAAGATAACTTCAGCATAAGTTTTGATATCTTTTTTATTATTATTTTTAACTTAATTATCTTGACTTCTGATTGTTTGCATTTATATATAGATACTAATATACTCAAGAATATTATGAAGAGGTTGTCATATATATTAATACTTAAGAATTGATTAGCAAAATGAAGCAAAAAGAAAGAAGCTACGAAGAGTGAGAGGTTAAAGTTTCATACCTTTAAATTTTCATTCGACTCCAATTTTATATGTTGCATACCTATTGTAATTGTTTGATGCATATTTTCTTGAAATTTTTTAGTCCTGTCATCCTTCATATCTTATATGTACAATAGTGTCATTGTTAGCTAAGTAAGATATATTGAGCGAGATTCTTATTCTCTCAAACCGCAATAGCAAAATGAGAGAGAAAAATGTTAAGCTAAGAAAAGAAACAGTGAGTAAATGAAAAGATAGTTAATAAAAAAATACCCCAAAATACAACTATTAATTGATCCCTAAACCTCATGGAAGAATATAGAATATATAAGAGAGGATAAAGACACACCTACTTCATATTTTTAATCATGATAATAATGAGGTCAGTTAATGTTTTCAATAAAATTTAAAATGTTTTGAAAAAAAAAGTTACAAAATTTTAATTAATTTTATACGTTATTGATTGATTTAAACATTAAATGAATTATTCTTGGTTGTCTCGTGGAGTCAAATGCTTACTTTACGTTTACACTTTTCAAAACTTTGTTCATTCTTAAAAGAAAAACATTTTTTTAGTGTTAAATCGAAGAATATTTTTATTCAACTTGTGTCGTTGTGCCAGACAAAATATGTAATTTCATCTTACACTGAAGCACTTTCACTTGAATATATTAATTAACATATTCGATGAATTATTCTTGGTCTTCTAAATCATTGGAACAAATTAATTGGTGAAATAAATTGATAATACTTTTAGCATTTGATCAGGTGTTGATAACAAATCAACCGTGCACACACACACACACACACACACACACACACACACAACCATTGAAATGAATGTTACATAATTGAATCAGATCAACGGCTATGGTGAAGTTAAAGTTTTGATCTGACGATTATAAAAAGTTCAAGTGAAGTTTACATATAGATATTGATGATTGATTTATTGATATAGATATTGACATTGATATAGAAATAGATAGATTATAAGAATTATTGTTGATTTGTGTAACTATTTTTTAAATAGTATTACATGTTACTTTTCATTTGTTACTTTTTTTTTTATCAAATTTAAAAGGCAACGTTATTAATAATAATAATAATAATTATGTTATTATTGCATACTTTATAACTATTTTATATTTATTATATGTAATTAATATTTAGTACTTTATGGTCTAAATTTATAAGAATAAAAATCACAATATAAAATATTATGAATTCTTTAAAATTTATCCACATATTTACAAAATCTTTACTTTTAATTATTATTTCTCATGAAATATATTTTAATGTAACTAATTAATAAATATAATATAATATTCAAGAAAAATGAAAAAAATATATAATATTCAATGTTTTTATTATAATATTTATATATGTGTAACTTATTTAAGATTTGAATAAAATCAAATAATAAATATTAAATACATTTTTTTAAAACTAATTAACGGTAAGAAAAAACTTATATTATTATTATTATTATTATTATTATTATTATTATTATTATTATTATTATTATTGTTATTATTATTTGTTTAAGATTAAACTAAAAAACAACGTATATTAAATTGTAAAATCTAAATTTTAAATATCTATAATAGTATTTAAGATTTAAATAAAATTAAATTAAAAACAAAGTATACTAAATTATAACATCTAAATTATATCACAAAAATTGTAAAAAACATAAATTTATTTAAAATATTATCATAAAAATATTTTAGATATGTTTATAAATACTCTCACTTACTCTCACCTACCCTCCACATAATTAAATATTCTTTCAAAAAATATTAATATAATATTCTCTTTACATTCTCTTTAATGAATAGTAAAATTGACATCCTCTATTGTACTCCCTCCGTTCCAAATTATATGACGTTTAAGGTTTTGGCACAGGTATTAAGGAATGCAATTAATTTGTTGAATTTCCTAGAAAATATTAGGTAACTTCCTAATATACCCTTTATCTCTCTAATTAATTACTCATAGTACACTACTCCTACTAAGTATTAATTAAGGGTAGTCTTGGAAAAAGACATTTAATGCAGCATTGATTTTGTAAAACGACATCTATTTTGGAACAAATTTTTTTCTCTAAAACGTCATATAATTTGGAACGGAGGGAGTATTATTTATTGATGGTTATAAAAGGTGAGAATATAAAAGAAATATTTTTATAGTTGGTTATTAGAACAGGTGGATATGTTTGCTGGAGACGTAGCATGACTAGAGGCAATGTAAATTTGGAGTTGTCTAACTTAAAATAAACATGACATTAAATAATAGCAGACAGTATCAATAATGGGAGAATAGGCAGTGTTGCAGGTGCCATAGTAACTGGAACAACCGGATTTACCATACTTAAATAGAGAAACAAATAGATGTGCAAGAAAATCATTTATTGCTTTGTTAACTTGATTTATGTATAACTCCAACTCTAAAAAGAACACTTGATTTTCTTTTGGTACAGAAAAACACTTGATTTACGTAACGTTTTTAAATTAAAAAAGGCAAAATTCACTCGGCCATTACCTACTCTTGAAGAGTTGCGCCAATTTCTTGAATATTTGTGCCCACATGGCCACATATAATCCGAATCGGAACCGGTACGGTGTTCCTTTCATCGCAGTCAGCTATAGAATATTTGAAGAAATTAAAGCTTTGCAAAGTCCTTTTCTCCTGTAACCTTCCCATGTTTCGATATTGTCATTGGTTTCTTCCTTAGGTAGCCACAGGACATTCCTGAAGTGCAACAATATCTTTGCCCATCCAAAAGTGCAAATCAGATGCATTACTTTGATAAATGTGTTTGATAATAATCAATACGTTCATACATTTACGATAATCAATACAAAGATCATTGGCTACTTCCTTATTGGTAAACATTCTCAAACAAGTTCTTTGGATTAGCTTACCAATAGAGGGACCTAATTTTAGTCAATAAACACATAAGCTCGATTTATTTAAGTTATATCTCTACATAAAGAAGGTCATTATTTACCTCTCATTATTAGAACTAATAGATAATTACAGATCTATTGTTGAGTACCAAAGTAACAAAATAATATTTCATAACTAAAATTATACTCCCTCCGTTCCCTATTTTAAGCAAAAAAAAGTAATTGTTTTTTGTTATCAAATATAAGCAAATCTTAACTACTTTTGTTTTATTTAATGAGACTATCTTCAAAATATCCTTTATTTAATAGTAAGTTTATGTTCTATATCAAGTTCCAATGAAGGGTAGTTTAGGAAAAAGATTTGATTTTGTATTGGAATTGACATAATATAATGAAGTTAACTAATTTTCTTAATAAGTGTGAAATAAGCTTTTTCTTATTTATAATAGGAAACGGAGGGAGTAGTTATGAAATGTAGGATGAGAGGAGGTTCTACACCCTCACCTTTCACAAGCACATAGAGACCTCATTTCTAGGATATGCTTATTCATTTGCATTGCACCTTGAGGATTTATACAAAGGTTAGTGGCTTTAATAGCATAAACTAACATCACATTATTAGGACTTTTAGTAGATCCATAAATATTAAATTCAACTATTCCACCATCGAATTCCATTGTGAGTGTCCCCTTAAAAACATCAATTGTAATCCGAGCTATGGTGAGAAATGATCTCTAATAAAATAGAATTGGAATTGAAGGAGTTGTCCTTCTCATATCAAGCACATAAAAATAAGTAGGAAAAATCAAGTCATTGATATAGACCAAGACATCTTCTACGGCTCCTATAGGGTACATTACAAATCCATCAACAAGTTTAATAACCACTCTGGTTTCTTTTTGAGGACCAAACCCTAATGACTCAAATAAAGAAAGGCATAACATTTATTATAAATGAAAGCTCTCAAATCATACAAAGCATTATTTATTCTAACTTTACCAATTGCGCATAAGACAAAAAACATAATTGGGTTTGCGCATTTAAGGGATAATTTCTTTTGGATAATGGAGGAAATGTTTTCCACCTACTTATATTTTTCGTTACCCTTTAACTAGCATTTATTGATGCTCAATTCTTTGAGAAATTTAGCATAGCTGAGGTATGTGTTTAATAGCATCAAGTAAAAGATATTTACCTTAACCTTTAAAAAAGTCTGAAGGATCTCTTATTCCCCCTTTCTTAGATCGAGCAAATCTATCAGGGAGTGAGAGTTTGATTACCAAGGCTTTTGATTAATTCTCCTTGGTGTCATTAGGTTCAACTCCTTGTTAGGGTAGTTTCATTTCTTTCTTCTTTATAGTCAAAACTTTTTCATATACTGTCTCATCACCTACTTTTGAATCCTTTAGGCCCCTTTCATCTATCAAGGTGGCGACATTGTGTTAACCTCTTTGGCAAGCATACCAAATCGCAAAAGTAATATCTTAGTAAGTTCAAGTATTGTCTCCCAAGAGACTCGTGTAATATTAGACAATTTTTACGTTAATATTAACTTAAGCTAATGAATATCACAAGAAAATGGTAAAGACAAGAACTTTAGTTGATTTTGTGACAACTAAAAACAGAACAAGTGCATAAATAAATTTAAAACAGTCTTTTTGTGATTTTATAAAAAGAACAAAGTTAAACACAAAGGATTTAATAGATAACAACGGTATTGCCGGGGTTAGACTTCATCAAACTCTACTCTCTTCTTGCTTTAAAACACAATACATATTCCATTTGCATTTCAATGTTAACATCAGCCAATAAATGCATTCTTAACCCTAATCCCTTAGGTGAAAAGAGTCTTAGTTCCTTTATCAAATCTTGATCCCTCAACAACTTAAGAAAGGAACTAGCTTTAAGCTTGGTGTCACAAGATAACCAATGAACTAAGCTCCATTCCTAGACACCAAGTTCATTGGGTATTTTGTTTCAGTTCAAGACAATGAAGGCATTTTCCAACAACAATCATGTCCTAAAATCATGCCATGGTTGGCCATTCCACAACAAGCATTAAACAAAGAAACAAAATACTAACATTGAATACAAACACACTGAATATATATATAGAAATACCAAAAGGTACAAGAGAGTTTGAGTAAGGTTACATCTAACCCCAACAATGGAGAAACTTAGCTACTCATTGTCATGAGTAGCACCAAAACACATGGAAAAAGGAAGAAGATGAAGAAAATAGAGCCAAGGAGAAGCCTTTTTTCTCTACAGAACAGTGGGTTCATTCAAGAGCCAAGTTACAATGAATAAAAATGAAAGCTCCCCCTTTTAATACACGACCCAAGTTCCTATTTTTAAGTGACTGGTAGCTCAGCCTCCAATTTAGGCTTCAAGCCTTCAGTGCAAAAAGTAAAGGAACATGGAGTCTGAGGCTCACTCAAGCTTCAAGCCTTATGTCAGATATATGCTTTTGGTCAATTTGCTGATCCACTTGAAGTTTGATTTGGTGACTAAACGCATTTGTCTTTGAAACACTTCCTTAGACTCCAAAATTAAGCTCCAATCAACTCTTTCAACTTCAATTTCCATTTCTACAAAAAGTAAACAAAATATGTAAGATCTAACCGATAAAACTGATTAACTAAATTAAAAATCAAATAGTCACAATTCTAACACTAATTGAGTTAAACATTATTCCAAATGTGGATGAAAGTAAGATAATTGCCTCAAAATTCATTCAACAAGTAAGTAAATAAGGCCATTATCACATTGACGGGTTCACAACTAGTTAAAATAAGGTGTTCCCTTAAGATTCCAACCTATTCATAGAGGATGCTAGCTGACTCATCTATATCTTGAAATTTTGGAGATTTAACTTAGTTTCTTGCTTAAATTATTGTGAGATAGAAATAAGAAAAAAAAAATCCTCTAGAGACCTACCTAGGTTGGGATTTGCTTGTATGGATAGCCTAGTTTATATTGTTTGGAAGTTCAAAAATTAAACAATCATACTCTATTTAAAATAGTTCCTAGGACTAGTCATAAAATCCTCTAATTACATTTGATTGCTCCTTAGATTCTTTTTTGTATTCGAAGACTTGATCAACTATAAACTTTTTGGGTTAAGCTTAGTTTAGCATGGTCTAAAGTTTTTGATATCAACATACTAAACATTTTATTTAACTAAAATAAATTGTTAGTATAAATATTATGAATCTAAACTAATGATATGATGTATTGTATTAATAATATAATGCATTAAAATTATATATTAATCTTTTTTACCGACAAAATTATCATTAGTATAATACATTATGGTATCAGTATAAGTTTATAGTATTTTTGTTAATAATTTATTTATTTTTATTAAAAATGACTATTTATAAATATAAAGTTTATCCGTTAACATAGTAACATTTTTTAGTGATATGTCCAATCAAACTATTGTATTGAAAAAAATATATCAACTTGTAGAAAGTAAAATGGCTTTATCTAAAAGTAGCCAAACAAAAAACACAGTTCCGGAAGGGAAGCTTTTTTTATGACAGTATACTGTAACCTCAATGGCCTGTCAAAATAAATTGCTAACATGCTAAAGTCGCCTAATAGTTACCCGTGCGATACGTTGCCGACAATAATGTGATTTGAACATAGCAAACGATCACAACCACACATAATTTTGTTGCTAAATTAATTGCAAAAGTACGTTAATATGGCATTGCTTCTACGTCTTTCCAAAAGGGTTCTAATTATTTGATCGCTTGTGTTGTGGAACGTGTGCTGTACGATGCGGCTTTTCGAGGGTAGTCGGAATTTTAATTCGTGGAGAGACTTATCTGCATCGTGTTATGTATGTTATGAGTAATGCTAAACGTTCATCTCGTTTTGGATGATATTTGTTTAGCATTACATTTTACTTTAACAATCAATAATGATTATATTGATTTATTTGTTTGTATAATAATAATAATAGTATATTGATATTTAAATGATTAAAGAGATAGTTTAAAAATTTAATAGGATATTTACTTTATATTAAAATAAAAATTGTTCACATAAAAAATATTAACATTTCTTTTTCATTTAAATAGTACTAAAGCTATATCAAAATTCAAAACTACCATGTCACTGTATCAAAACAAAATAGCCTAATTGTTAAGAGGCTTTGGGCCTCATGTTGAAGAATGTAATTCATCTTTAAGTTACTATAAATAAAACAATCACTATAATAAGTAAGCATTTATTATATACCATTATTCTAGTCAAATAAATTACTAACTTGAGCATTGAATAGTCCTTTACAAGAATCCATTTCTTGCTCACGACTTCTTAGCCCTTGCCTGAGAGTTCTACCATTGTCAAGCAATTTTGAACGACAACGAGAAAGCCTACTTCAGTCAATATCAACCAGAGTTTGGTTAAAATACAATCCTATCTCAAAGACTCAAACACGTCATATCCTATTTACTATTGCAACATTTTAATTTACTTTTACATTTAGTTTCATAAAACATTGCCAGTCTTATTGGCTTTGTGATATATAATAATGTTTTTTTCAAGTTGGAGCGACACCACTTGATCGCTTGATCATAAATAATACTTGAAGCATCCTTTTCTTCATTCACACAACTTTTTGTTATCCAAAATATTTAAATTGTGTGAAACAGTGAACAAAAATAGGTGCAACGTCTCTCTTTGGTAATTAAATAACAAACTACTGGTGAATATATATTTGATAGATAAAATAAATGTTTATTAATCATAGCAAAAACTAATAAAGACAGATTTTTTTTTAAAAACAAAATTGACAATGGAAATAGTTTTGCTTAATTTTAAAAATAAAAAACTTAATTGGCTTAATACGCCAATAAAGCAACAAATTAAAAGTGAATATTTGCTAAATAAAACAAATGTTCACCGGTAAGTAGGGAAAAGAGAGAATATGCATTTTTAGAGGAAAAAAAAAAGAGTTTAATGGTCGTATAAACAGTTTTATTCTGTCATCCAATTACGCTACATCGTCGATATGACTTTTAAGAAAATTATTGTAAAAATCAACAAATTTATCATACATTCTGATTTGTGATTGGATAACAGTGCATAGCCTTTATTCTCAAAAACTAAAAAAAGTTATTTAACTTCAATTTAATTTCTCACGACTTCCATAAACGACAGAAGAAAAGAAGTAAGAAGAAGAGAAAAGAACGGTGTGAATTAGTGGATTTTGATTCATATCATGATCACGAAATGTATGGTTGGGTTAACTAGATGATCATGAGTGGCATTGGCAAGTTGCGAATGTCGGGTTAGCTTTATTACTTGGAGAAGAAGTCCATTATTCTTGTGTTTCCATCCTCATCCAAACATGCCCAAGCTTCCATCGTACATGACAAACCATGGGGGGGGCCAAAATTTCCAATCCAGCAGAGAAAAGTGGTTTAGACTTGGCAAACATCACTCATTGTCAAATGGATTCGTTTAGCAAAAAACTTTACTAACACTGGCAGCGACCTCTTCCACTTCAACTCAGATTCTCATATATGTGACATTACACCTTCGAGGGACACCGCCCCAAAAAGAAAACACCCTTTTCTGCTCCTTATATATTATGTATGCATCCCTAGCCAAGTAAAATATAACACACCAACACAACACTAGTGTGTCATTAGTGTTTGTGTGGGATGGGGGAACTATGGACACAAATGGGCTCATTGATGGCCACTATCATGTTTGTGTATGCCGTGTTTGAGCGTTTCTTCCCAGCCGCGCTTCGCGACACTCTTCAAATCCACACTCAGAAAGTAGTGAACCTCTTGTACCCTTATGTCCAAATCACTTTCCCTGAGTTCTCGGGTGAGAGACTCAAGCGTAGTGAAGCATACACTGCCATCCAAACCTATCTCAGTGAGAACTCTTCTCAACTGGCCAAGAGGCTCAAAGCTGAAGTGGTGAAGGATAGCCAGAACCCTTTGGTGCTTAGCATGGATGATGATGAAGAGGTCTCTGATGAGTTCCAAGGCGTGAAGCTTTGGTGGGCTGCTAGCAAAACTGCCTCTAACCCTCATGCATATTCCTTCTCTTACTATTCTCCCCCTGATGGGAAGAGATATTTCAAGCTCACTTTCCACAAAAAGCATAGGGATCTCATCACTGTGTCTTACATCAAACATGTGTTGGAGGAGGGGAAGGAAATTGCTTTGAGAAACAGGCAAAGGAAGTTGTACACCAACAATCCAAGCAGTGGTTGGTATGGTTACAAACAGTCAAAGTGGAGCCACATAGTGTTTGAGCACCCTGCAACTTTTGAGACTCTTGCAATGGAGCATAGGAAGAAGGAAGAGATCATCAACGACCTTGTTAAGTTCAGGAGTGGGAAGGATTACTATGCCAAGATTGGAAAGGCTTGGAAGCGAGGCTATTTACTCTTTGGCCCTCCCGGGACTGGTAAGTCTACTATGATAGCTGCAATGGCTAATTTCATGAACTATGATGTCTATGATCTTGAGTTGACTGCAGTGAAGGACAACACCGAGTTGAGGAAGCTGTTGATTGAAACTTCTAGTAAGGCTATTATAGTTGTGGAGGACATTGATTGCTCACTTGATCTCACTGGCCAGAGGAACATGAGGAAGGAAAGGGGTGAGGAAGAGGAACCAAAAGATCCTAGGAAAAAGGATGAAGAGGAGGGTAACAAGAATAGTAAGGTAACTCTATCAGGGTTGTTGAATTTCATTGATGGTATTTGGTCAGCATGTGGGGGAGAGAGGATTATTATTTTCACAACCAACTTTGTGGACAAGCTTGATCCTGCTCTTATTAGGACAGGTAGGATGGACAAACACATTGAATTGTCCTATTGCCGCTTTGAAGCATTCAAGGTGCTTGCCAAGAACTACTTGGATGTTGACTCACACCATTTGTTTCCTAGAATTGCCAATTTGTTGGAAGTGACCAACGTGACTCCTGCTGATGTTGCTGAGAATCTCATGCCTAAGTGTGTGAATGAGGATGTGGAGACTTGCTTGCTGAATTTGATTCAATCTCTTGAGAAAAAGGTGGCAGAAGAAGAAGAAGAAGAAGAAGAAGAAGAGGCAGGGTTGAATGAAGAAAAGGACAAGGAGGAACCTACTCAGCAAGAGAGAAAAAATAATGGGCACACTGTGGAAGATGTGAAGGAAAATGGATTCATCCTTTGAGTGGGAAATGAAATACTACTCTTGATTGAGATTGTTACACTCTTTGGTTAAAACATCTATTCTGCTACATTATTATTTTGTCCACTGTATCTTTTCAGCTGAATTGATAGCAATCATCTCCTGTAGTTCAATTTGTGGTTGAAGCATCTATTCAGCTATATTATTGTGTTGTTCTTTAAGGGGTCAATTAGATCTATCATTCTCATTCACACGTTCTTATCATTCCATTTCAATTTCAGGTATTTTAAAACAGCATCATACCTGGTGCATGGTAGAATTACGCCTAGAAGAAACAATCATAGCCGTTATGGTTTCATTATAGAGTTAGAAATTTATGCACTATATTCCACAATCAATTATCTTAACATTCTTACTTTTCGTTTTAATCGTTGAACGCAAGTTACTCGTGCTGCTAACCCCTCATAATTTTCCTAGCAATTCTTGTATGAACACATTTCTTACAGATACACCCAATCAAAACTTCAAGATGTAATCAAAATAACAAATAAACCATTTGGTCCTCCAAGAATTACTCTCTCTTATAAACACTTAAAGTAATAAAATTATATATATAAATCCCGAATATCTATTAATTTAGTTCTTAAGCTAATATATTTTATTAGCATTTAAGCACTAATTTTTTTTTTTCCATACTTGAAAGATTATTTTGCATGATTTTCAATATTTTAAAAATTACTTAATTAATTTTTTATTATTTTAGAGATCATTTAAGTAAGAGAGAAAGTAATACTTGAGTTGATGGATGAAATTGAGGGTTAATTCTCCAAATAATAGTAAAGTGTGTATTGGAATCCATGCTGAATTTATTTTAATATTGTCTCCAACGTTAGTTTCTATTTGTCTCTTGCCAGACAAAAAAGTCATACACAAACCATTATGATGATTGATGCTGTTCCATGCTAATATTATTTGGGCCTGGACCGCTCATAAAAACTAAAACGACTAAAGGCCACGGGCTTGGTTTTTTTTTTTTTTTTTTTTTTTAAGGTTACGCGAATTTATTACATTAAATTTTAATAGCAAATTGGGTGAGATTGGAGTTCCTAATTGTTTCGACTCTGTCTGCGACAGAAGATTGTAAATTTGAATTTGGAGAACAGGAACCTATAAGTTGTAGAGTTAGTGTTGCAACTTGTGTTGAGTAATAATTTTTGTTAAAAAAACATTAAAATTGGAAACTTAGTAGTTATTGTTGGAGATCGCACATCAACAAGTAATGAGACCAAAATAATCTATATAAGTGGGGGAGACGAAAATAATCTATATAAGTGGGACAATCGATGACATTACATCCTTAATTAAAACATTCCCACCTCACTGATGACATTACATTCACTTATAACTAAAAAAATATCAGACTTTTAATCACTCATTTCGAACTAGCTAGATGTGTACTTGAAGTACAAGTGAAATAAGGAAATAAGGAGGTTCATTTTAAAAAAAATAAGAAAATAAGGAGCAGGCTAGAGGAAAGGATTGTTAATGACAGTGCGTTGACATAACAGAGATCAGGTTAATTTCATTCCTCTTAGTCAAATCTTCCCATTCTCACTAAAAATATAACCTTTCTTTCTGTTGTACCTCGTATTCCTGATTTTCATTAAATTACAAATTAAACAAGTATTATTATCCATACCAAACATATCACATTATCACGAGAACTAATTTAACTTAAATGTAGAACTTCACGAAGTTTTTAACAATTCACCCAAATAAATAACTACAAAATCTTTCTTGAAGGCTGTTATCATCTAATTTCAACAAGAAGTTTCACTTTCAGCAGTTCACAAATTTAAATAATGCTTGAGTTCTTGATTCATGAGCTTCTGCAATGAAATTTCACGCAAAGGAATGTTTAATGGTGTAAGCTGAGTAAGAAAACATTGAGAGACGCATTTCATTGTTGGACGAGAGGAAGGATTGGGATTTAAGCACGCAAATGCTACTATGGCAACACGGACTATGTCCAGTAAAACTGACATTGTTGGCTGTGGGAGGCGTTGGTCCAATATTTCACATAATGTGATGCCATTATCAGTAGAAGTAGAAGCTGATTGAAGTGAAGACAGTATTTCCTTAGGATGCGATCCCATCAAAGTTTCAAGTGCCACCACTCCAAAGCTATACACGTCACACTTTTCACTCACAACCATAGTATATGCAAGCTCTGAATTTATAACATTAACATGAAAAGATTCAAATTTCAAAAGGAAAATAGTTGAAAAATAACAATATTAAAATCTACATTTTATATAAACTCACTATAAAAAGTAGTCCATCTGCCATTTATATGTATTGATTAGGCATGGTCTGCATCAAATCATGAACAAGAGGACATAGGTAAAAGGGAAAGGAACCAAAAAAATAAAACTAAAAGGAAAGATATGAACAATTAACCTGGAGCTATGTATCCAATGGTTCCAGCAACTATAGTTTGATTGGATGAATCAAGGCTGAGGAAACGGGCTGTGCCAAAGTCTGAAACAGTGGGCTCCCACTGTGAGTTAAGCAAGACATTGCTGGCTGATATGTCTCTATGCACTATTGGAGGGGTGCAGTCATGATGAAGATATGACACAGCATGTGCAGTGCCTTTCACAATGTTGACCCTCTTTTTCCAATCCAATTCCATCGCTTCCACATCATCAAACAAGACAGAAAACAAGCTTCCTTTCTCCATTTACTCATAGATCAAAAACATGATTCTTCTGTGCAAGCAGAATCCATGGAGCTTGACGATATGTCGATGCTTTATTTCTGATAATACTTTGACCTCATTTCCGATATTCTCATCGAAAGCTGGCACCTCTGCTTGAAAGCCATGTAGTTTTTTCAAGGCAACAATCTTGCCAGTTGGTAATTGTGCGCTATAAACACTCCCATAGGCACCTGTGCCAATACAATATTTCATGTCGAAGTCTTCATAGGCTATGCTTCCATCATAGTTCCATATACAGAACATGTCCCCATTCTTAGTGGACGCCATTGGCTTTGCATGTTTGTTCCTAATTGCATTCCAGATCAAACACAGAATTGCTCCGAATACCAAGATTGGAAGACACGGGATAAGAACTATAGATGTCTCCTCCCAATATTTGGTTGGACAAGGCTGGAATTGGAATTCGGTTTGGTAATACAGATCGTCGCTACATACATCCTGGTTCCCTCTTAGCTGAAAGTGAAAACTTACGCAAACCATCTGGAATGGGACCCTTCAAATTATTGAAGGAAAGGTCCACATAATAGACATTCTGCATGGACAGGGGAACAGTTCCGGTAATATTATTGTAGCTTAGATCCAGACTTTTTAAGGATGGCAAATATCCAAGCTCTGGTGGTATTTCACCAGTAATGAAGTTGTTACTGAGGTCGATAATGGTTAGCTGTGCATGGCTTCCAAGTGACAAGTGTTTTAAGGAACCAATGAGTAGATTGTTGGAAATGTCAAGCTTTTGTAATTTTGTGAGATTTGAAAGTGAAGTGGGCAAGGTCCCATTGATTCTGTTGTGAGATAGATCTAATAAAGTAAGGTTTTTTAGGAACACCAATTCACAAGGAATGGAGACTTGAATGTGGTTGTTAGAGATGATTAGGCTCTCTAATTGGATAAGATTTGCCAGTGAAGGAGGTATGTCACCATGAAGAGAATTGTCGGACAAATCGAGATGAGTGAGTTTGGGGAGATTAGCACCAATGTCAGGTGGGATAGTCCCTTCTAGTCCACAGTGCAAGACCTCTAACTATTCTAAATTCTTGAAAGTAGAGAGGTTTAGTGTTGCAAATTGAATCCCTTCTCTAAAATACGGATATTTGATACTAGTTATGCTTCCAGCATTGTTGCAATGTGTTGTATTTTTTTTTAGTTTTGGAGAATATTACAAAAGGCAAAGTCCCACATTGTCTAGGATAGCTTTGCCTCACTAGTTTATATATCCTTTTGTGTTTATAGCTCTCAAAGAGGCTAGTAAGAGGTGAAAGCCTTGTGCACATGAGTTTGGGCCTAATGGGTCTTTTGTAGTGCAAATCTGTCAATTTGCCCCTGCGTGTGTGAGAATGGGTTTTATACTGTTTTTGCACTATGATTTAATAAAATTATTTATTATTTTCGGTTTAACTTTATTTGAATTTAAAGCTTATCCGAAAATCATGTTTTTATGTTACTGTTTTATTAAGTTGTGTGGTTACGAAAAATAAGAGATTTTATTTTGTGACCGTTTGTATGTATTATCGTATATGTTTATGCCCGTTTTAGATGTACGATCATATCTGTTTATTACCGTTTTAAAGATCTTATCGTATATTTCATTTTAACGTTCATTTATTAACGTTTTAATTTTTTTCGTTTTAAATACCCATTCGTGCTACACGTTTGGGATGAACACTCAAACTCTCTTCGTCTTTTCTCTTATGTTCCTGGGTTACAATTCTTACTTGCCAGTTCTGTTGCCTCAGTGTATTCTGAGAGGTTCCTGTTGTATCCTGGGGGGCTTGCGCGGTAATCCGCGGATAAGTCCTTTAGGGCAGTGCTCTTGCACGCCTCAGGAAGTGTGTTTTCTTTAACGGTAGCTACAATCTAAAGGACTTATGGCTGATAAAAAGAAATCCGTAGCCGCTGACACGCAGCAGCCTTCTTCTCCGGTTAACAACAATGTTGGTTCGATCCCCGCCAACTATGCAAAGCCATTGCCGGACATCTCGAAGATTCAAGTGTTCGCTGGACAGAACTTCCGCCGGTGGTAAGAGTGTGTCTCCACTTTGTTGGACATACATGGAGTAGTTTTTGCTCTCACCACTCCGAAGCCAGAATCCACTGCAACTGCTAAATAGATCGATGATTGGATCCAGGCCAATAAGGTATGTCGTCACACTTTGCTCAGTGCCCTATCTAACGATCTGTTCGATGTCTATTATTCCTACAAGGAGGCCAAAGAGATATGGGATTCTATTCTCCTGAAGTACACTGCCGAAGATGTTGCCAGACAAAGGTTCATTATTGGCAACTACTACCGCTGGGAAATGATCGAAGGCAAGGACATCAAGGTTCAGATAAATGAATACCACAAGCTGATTGAAGATCTAAAAGCAGAAAACATCAACCTTCCAGATGAGTTTGTATCTGATTTGCTGATTGAAAAATTGCCTGCATCTTGGACTGACTACAAGCAACAGTTGAAGCACAAGCACAAGCAGATGTCACTATCAGAACTGATCACGCATATCATTATTGAAGATACCAACAGAAAGGAGTGTGCTGCAGCAAGGGCAAAAGCATTATCTGCCAAGGCAAACGTGGTTCAGGACAAACCAAATAAGAAAAGGTACGAGCAGAAACCTGATCACAATAACAAAAATAAATTTAAAAATAATATCTCACATTCTTCTAACCCAACCTTCAAGAAGAAGGGAAACTGTTTTGTTTGTGGAAAGCTAGGACACTATGCACCTCAGTGCAGGTTTCACATCATGAGAAACGACAACCCTCCTAAGCCTAGGGTCAACCTGGCTGAAGGGGATGATGTTATAGCTGCGGTTGTTTCTCAAGTGAACGTCGTGATCGATGTCAGTAAATGGGTGGTAGATTCTGGGGCTACCCGACACATCTGTGCAAACAGAAATGCGTTTACCTCCTACAATATTGTGGGGGATGAAGAAGAACATGTGTATCTTGGTGATTCTAGGACCACTCCGGTTCTAGGAAAAGGAAAAGTTCTTCTGAAGCTCACATCTGGGAAGACTCTGGTTTTGACTGATGTGCTACATATGCCCTCTAATAGAGTCAATTTAATTTCTGTAGCACTTTTGGGAAAGGTTGGGGTGAAAGTGTCCTTTGAATCGGACAAAATTGTTATGACAAAGAACAATGTGTTTGTGGGTAAAGGGTATTGTGATCAGGGACTCTTTGTACTGAATGTTTATGAAGTTATGAATAAAACTGCATCTACTTCTGCTTATATGGTTGATTCTTATGATATGTGGCATGCTAGATTAGGACATGTGAATTCCTCATATGTTATAAAATTGCAACGACTAGGCCTAATCAACATGCATGATAAACAAAGTAGAAAATGTGATATATGTGTTGAATCTAAATTAACAAAGAAAACATGTTCTGTTGTGCAACGTGAAACTGAACCTCTTAGCTTAATTCATTCTGATCTTGTTGATTTGAAACAAACTATGACTAGAGGAGGTAAAAGTTATTTTATAACCTTTATAGATGATTTCTCTAGATATACTAAAGTTTATTTGATTAGACATAAAGATGAAGCGTTTAACATGTTTTTGTCTTATAAAGCTGAAGTGGAAAATTAGTTAAATAGAAAAATTAAAAGAATAAGATCCGATAGGGGTGGTGAGTACACTTTGTTTAATGACTTTTGTGAAAAGGAAGGTATAACCCATGAGGTAACCCCACCATATTCACCTGAGTCAAATGGAGTAGCTGAGAGGAAAAATAGAACCCTTAAGGAGATGAATGCTCTGCTTATTAGTTCCTCTGCACCTGACAACCTTTGGGGAGAAGCCCTTTTGACAGCTTGTTTCTTGCAAAATAGGGTTCCACATAAGAAAACAGGGAAAACACCTTATGAGTTATGGAAAAGATATACACCAAACCTGAAATATTTGAGAGTGTGGGGGTGCTTAGCTAAAGTGATGTTACCAGATCCTAAGAAAAGGAAAATAGTACCTAAGACTTCTGATTGCATGTTCATTGGTTATGCGGAACATAGTGCTACCTATAGGTTTCTTGTCCTCAAGAGTAATGTGCTTGATTGCAATACCATATAGAGACTAAGAATGCTGAATTCTTTGAGGACTCTTTTCCCTTGAGGTCTACCTATGATTTTGAACAACCTGTAGAAATTTCTAGTGAAACTATGATTGAAGATTTGAGGAGGAGTAAGAGACAAAGGAAAGAGACATCGTTTGGAGATGATTTCTACACATATCTTGTTGAGGATGACCCGTTGAGTTTTTCAGAAGCTGTTACTTCTTCTGATGCTAACCTTTGGAAACAAGCTATTAAGATTGAGATTGATTCTATTATGAAAAATCATACTTGGACTCTAGTAGATTTACCACAAGGAGCAAAGCCTATTGGATGCAAGTGGATCTTTAAGAGAAAGTATAATCCTGATGGATCAATAGATAAGTATAAGGCTAGATTGGTAGCTAAAGGGTTCACTCAAAAGGAAAACATAGATTTCTTTGATACCTTTGCGCCTGTTACCAGGATTTCCTCTATTAGAGTTTTGATAGCCTTAGCGGCAATTCATAAGTTAGTCATTCACCAAATGGATGTGAAGATAGCTTTCTTGAATGGTGATATAGAGGAAGAGATTTATATGACTCAACCTGAAGGGTGTGTGGTTCATGGTCATGAAAACAAAGTGTGCAAACTTTTGAAATCCCTATACGGTTTAAAACAGGCACCAAAACAATGGCATGAAAAGTTTAATGAGACTTTACTTGATTATGGCTTTTCTGCGAGTGATGTTGATAGATGCGTGTATACAAAATCTGAGAATGGTGATTGTGTCATTATATGCTTGTATGTGGATGACATGCTGATTTTTGGTACATGCAATGATATAGTTTTGAGAACTAAATCTTTTTTGGCATCTAAATTTGATATGAAAGACATGGGTGAAGCAAGTGTAATTTTGGGAGTTAAAATCATAAGGAAGGGAGATAGTATATTACTATCCCAAGGACATTATGTTGAGAAACTTCTAAGGAAGTTTGGATATTATGATTCTAAGTCAGTGAATACCCCTTATGATGCTAACTCTCAATTGAAGAAAAATAGAGGAGAACCAATTGATCAAACTCAATATGCCCAAATCATTGGGAGCTTACTGCATTTGATGAATTTCTCTAGACCTGATATTGCATATGCAGTAGGTAGACTGAGTAGATACACCCATAGTCCTAATCAGGACCATTGGGATGCACTTGCGAGACTCATGAGATATTTGAGAGGTACCATGGACTATGGTATCGAATATAGTGGATTTCTCGTTGTACTGGAAGGGTACAGTGATGCTAACTGGATCTCTGATTCAGACGAGACAAAATCCACTAGTGGTTATGTGTTTACACTTAGTGGTGGTGCAATTGCATGGAGATCAGCCAGACAAACTATTATAGCTAGATCAACAATGGAGTCAGAGTTTATTGCTCTAGAAATTGCTGGTAGTGAGGCTGAGTGGTTGAAAAACTTCTTAGCTAATATTCCTTTGGGAATGAAACCAACCCCATCAATGTTTATGCATTGTGACTCTCAATCAGCAATAGCTGTAGCTAAAAACAAAATTTTCAATGGGAAAAATAGACATATACAATTGAGACATAATGTAGTAAAGCAGCTGCTAAAGGATGGAATAATTTCCATAGATTATGTGAAGTCAGAAGGAAATTTAGCAGATCCTCTGACAAAACCCCTGGGGAGGAACATGATATTAGAAACATCGAGGGGAATGAGACTTAAGCCAATTGAAAACAAACAAGTGATGGTAACCCAACCTTTGTGATTGGAGATCCCATGAAAAAGGTTCATATGGGTAAGAACAAGTCACTTGTCAGTTCTGCTAGCACTAAAATTGATTTTAATCAATTTTTAATTTTCTGTCCCTTCCTATGGTGTGAGAAAGTGTTAGATACTGCATTAATGTGAGGTTAAGCTTTAAAGTTAAGCTTTATGTGATAATGAGAAAGCTTAACAACTTATAAAGTTTTTAATGAATTTCATATCCCTTATGGGTGGTGTATGATTTGCAGCATACACTTGATGGAATCACCTATATGAGTGTCAAGTGGGGCCGCTTGTAAGAGATCCTGGCAAAATCTCTAGAGCACTCATGAATACCAGGCACCCGCATGGCCTAGTAGCGCAACACAGCGATAACGGCAACGATTGTGGGGTTGTACTGTGATTGGTAGACGGCTAATACATGTCAAGTGTTTTTGGTTCATATAGCTTGCTACACCAACTACACTGTGTGTTAAGTCTTATCAGTCTACGTCTGGTTCATATAGCTTGCTACACAGGTCTGACGCATTACATCTAATGTAATAACCCAGGAATTCTTTTCTTTTTCCTTTTTAAAAAAAAAAAATGTGTTTTATTTTGCCTTTTGTAATATGTGGGGGATTGTTGTATTTTTTTGAGTTTTGGAGAATATTACAAAAGGTAAAGTCCCACATTGCCTAGGATAGCTTTGCCTCACTAGTTTATATATCCTTTTGTGTTTATAACTTTCAAAGAGGCTAGTAAGAGATGGAAGCCTCGCGCGCATGAGTTTGGGCCTAATGGGCCTTTCGTAGTGCAAATTCGTTGATTTGCCCCCCATGCACGTGCGAGAATGGGCTTTGTAATGTTTTTACATTGTGATTTAATAAAATTATTTATTATTTTTGGTTTAACTTTATTTGAATTTAAAGCTTATTCGAAAATCATGTTTTTATGTTACCGTTTTATTAAGTTGTGTGGTTACGAAAAATAAGAAATTTTATTTTGTGACTGTTTGTATATATTATCGTATATGTTTATGCCCATTTTAAATGTACGATCATATCTGTTTATGACCGTTTTAAATGTACGATCGTATCTGTTTATGACCGTTTTAAATATACGATTGTATCTGTTTATTACCGTTTTAAAGATCTTATCGTATATTTCATTTTAAAATTCATTTATTAACGTTTTAATTTTTTTCGTTTTAAATACCCATTCGTGCTACACGTTTGGGATGGACACTCACGCTCTCTTCGTCTTTTCTCTTCTGTTCCTGGGTTACAATTCTTATTTGCCAGTTCTGCTGCCTCAGTGCATTCTGAGAGTTTTCTGTTGTATCCTGGGAGGCTTGCGCGGTAATCCGCGGATAAGTCCTTTAGCACAGTGCTCTTGCGCGTCTCCGGAAATGTGTTTTCTTTAACGGTAGCTAGACAATGTATACCATCCCACGAACTGACATCACTGGAATCTGACTGCGATCGATTCCACCATCCACTATTGATTATAGCATTTGCTTCCGTAGAATCCACTAGTGTAGGCGCGGCTCCTAACTCCAATACAATCCCCATAATAACCATACCGTAAATAACAAGAAACGTGGTTCCATAGAAATTGGAAACATAAAGCTGCATCCTCTGTATACCAAAATGTTTAAATTCGGCTATATGAGCTAGCTAGTTAATGGAATGGGTGGGTAATATTTTAGAGAGATAATAAAAAGTTTGTTTTTGAGATTTATGAGAAACTGAATTTTTATTATGTTTTGTGAATAACATGGTAGTTAGTCACTCTTTTATAGTACTCACACCCCAGCTTGACTACAACAATCATAAAAATAGAATTCCACAACGTTTTGTCCCCATTGACAGTGCCTACGCATTTGTCACGACATTGGTTGACTTAGAGTCAACTTTGAAGAATATTGAATACAAGCATTTCTCCGTTGCTGCGTCTGACTACAAGAATTTTCGCTATTACAGTGGGTTTGTTATAGTGGACCACGAAACCGTCAGTAATACAGACGAATTACAGTGGGTTTGTCTGCAAGTAAATTATAGACGACTTTTCGGCCTGTAATATCGAGGGATTACAGTGGGTTTTTCCGTGAATAATTTACAGTGGGCTTTACCGTCTCTAAAATAAAAAAAAGTAAGTAGAGTGGGTTAAACCCACTGTAATTACAGACGGCTTGACCGTCGGTAATTATATTACAAGAAATTTTGCTATTACAGTGGATTTGCTACAGTGGGCTTCAAGTTTGTCAGTAATACAGATAAATTATAGTGAGTTTGTCTGTCGGTAAATTATAGACGACTTTTCTACCTATAATAACGACGGAGTATAGTGGGTCTAGCCGTCAAAAAATTACAGTGAACTTTACCGTCTTTATTTATCAATTACGAGTTATTAATTATTTTTTTTGTTGACCAAAGTGATTACTGACGACTTTTCAGACAGTAATACAGTGGTAATTACAGTGGATTAAGCCCACTGTAATGTAACTAAAGGTTACAGTGAATTAATCTCACTGTAATTAAAATAAAGGTTACAGTGGGTTAACCCACTGTAATTAAAAAACCTAAAATCATATCACTCCCTCACAGCCTCACTCAGTCACCACCATCACACTTAACCCTTCAGAACCCTTGCACACACATACGACCCTAAGTCACCGCCGCACATACTGACCCTTGAATCGCCACACACAACGCTAGGGGAAGCATCTCCAGCGTCAAACTGCACCGGCGTCGACGACAAGCTACTCACCCCTGTGCGATGGAAGCTACTCACCCCTGGCGACGGAAGCTACTCACCCCTGTGCGATGGGAAGCTGCTCCGCCCCTGATTCACCGCCGCACACGCTGACCCTTGAATCGCCACACACAACATGAGGGGAAGCATCTCCAGCGTCAAACTGCACCGGCGTCGACGAGAAGCTACTCACCCCTGTGCGACGGAAGCTACTCACCCCTGTGCGACGGGAAGCTGCTCCGCCCCTGATTGCTGCCTCCGGCGAAGCACCCTCCGTTGACGAACTTGTATCTCGCCGCTACTAATCAGGTTGGTGGTTAGTTTAATTTTTGTTCAAATGTTAGTATAAAAAAATGGGAAATATCCATGGGTACAAAGAATGTATCAAATTGAATGACCCGACATAGGATCTATGTAAATCTATTGATAGGAGACCAAGAATTTGGGCAACCATAGAAGAAGGGTAAGATTCTTATAGTTTAACTCGTAAACAAGAGCTCAGTTTCATCTAAATTGCTAAATATAATGTTAAAAAGAAGAGAAAAGCCATCTACTGCACAAATGTGTGCAATAGATTGTAAAAATAACCTCCATAAAATTACATGTTTAAATGTCATAATTATTAGTATTTACAAAACTAAATAAATTTATTTTTCATATAGATAGATAGATAGAATACTAAGAATGATTCCACGAGTGCCTCTGTAATAAGAACTTATTACTATTCCAAACCTCTCTTGTCCAGCTGCAAAAAATAGGAAATGTTTTTTTCTCTTTAAATATTTGTATGGTTGTCTTTTTTTTTCATGTTGGTGTCTCTTAAACTAAAGGTTTCTTTTAATTATGTTGTGTATCCTTGTTGCCTTTGTGTTCTTCTAGATCTTTGCTGGAGCATTCCCTGAAAATTATGAGCCACCTTCAGGATTTTACTTTGAAGTTAATGATGACTCACCAATAGTTCAAGTAATATTATAAGAACTTGTTAATTTTGCTATCACATGTTAACTATTTTTGTTCTCTGCTCTGCTATATTTTGCATACTTGCTGAAGGATGACATGGAATTATTTGATTACAATGTCCAAGATCGAGTGAATGACTTTGTTGCTGCTGCATTATGACAGGTAAGTTGAGCAAGTTTGTCTTTAAACTGCTGAAGAAGTTATAAGACTTTTGTGATGAGATTAAAAACTGAATTGAGTGATTGATAGAGATATATACAGGGATATTCTATCCTAAATTAGTTCCTATTTACAATTGATACTTTTACAAATATTAGAGTTCAAAGAATGAAAACAAATCTTTAGTGATGTCAGAAAAATGATTACTGTCATTTGCCTTTTGTTACAATCAATACATATACACATCAGTTCATAGACCTAACTAACTGTGCAAGTTGGAAGCTAAATGATAGAGCTGTCTATCTAACTAAGATAGTTATAACTGTCTGAACTGACTGAATATCAGCTAAGGCTGTTTGAGAGAGTTATCTCGTAGAAATAATAAGATATTTTCATATATTCTAATTTTCAATTCACAACCAATCAGAAAAATGAAACTTGAAAGCTTATTCAACTTTACTATTACTTTGTTGGTAACCTTATTTTCCTCTTGTCTAATTGTTTGTAAGGGAATCCACCGCTGCTCAACATCTGTTGCATCCATTTGTTAAAGAAGCCACACTAGTAAGACCTATTCTATAAGCAAATCCTGCTTTTGTAAATTATAATTATAATTATGTCTTCTGTTATGTTCATATTGCCTTATTAATTGCTTGTGTGACTAGATTTTTGATAAATTGAAACTTGAAAGCAAATGGTAACGTGGAGCAATTTTACACTAATGTGAATGGCATGGACTTTATAAGGTTTGACTCTGTTTTTCTTTCTAAGCATTAGTTTATATATATATATATATATATATATATATATATATATTCCAGGCTAGTAAAACTGCAAGTATTCCTAGAAATAGCTACGTGTTGATTTTGGTAATTATAATTGCTGCATGTGCTTCTCTACATTTTTTGCTGCAGTAATCTTGATCTTTCCCTTTGATATTTTCTATTTGTCCACTTGGTACTATTGGTGTCTATAGCATTAACTGACGTGTACACTTTTAAAGTATCACATAAACTTTAGATCACTTTAAAATTAAATTAACAGTTGTTTGATTTTGCACAATCATGACATTTTTTTTTACTGATGTTTGATTTTGTTTCAGGCAAAATTGTTGCTTCGTCCTCTTATCACAAGCTTTAGTGGGATGGTAACAATTACTTTCAACTCACATTTGTCTAAGGCTGAAAGCAAAATGTTTGAGCTTTTGATTAGGATTCTTTAGGTCTCAAATGCTTGTTTTCTATGTATTTGTAGCTTTCGATTCATATGTGAGTCAATGATAGGCTGACCATCATTACTTTTGTAATTATAGCTTTAATTTGTCTTTCTCTGTGTGATGATTGATTGTAAATATCAATTCTTGTTAAGTTTGTAATCTTTACTTATCAATTCTTTACTTATTTTTGTAGTCTTTACTTATCAATTCTTGTTAAGCTTGTAATCTTTAAATTATTTGTGATTGAAATTAATTAATATATTTAGGTACTGATAATTTTGAAGTTAATTTTTTTTATAAAAAATAGATAATTACAGTGGGCTAAACCCTCTGTATTACAGTGGGCTTCTTACTGTGGGTTTTATCCACTATAATATAGACAACTTAGCCCACTGTAATTGTTTTATCCATTCTTCTACATATGTACTTTTACTCAAATTACCGACGGCTTTTCCTTCAATATTATTGAAGGTCAAATTATTGATGAAAGAACCTACTATATTACCCTCGAGTTACAGTGGGCTTAGCCCACTGTATTACCGAGGGCTTTTCGAGGCCGTCGATAAAATTTACCGACGAGGTTTTTATAGAGGGATAAGTAGCCCACTGTAATCCGTCGGTAATTTTGATTTACAGTGGGCTTTTTTAGATTACAGTGGGTTTTTAGCCCACTGTAATAGCGAGAATTCTTGTAGTCTTAGACTAACACTAACACGTTCCATCATGAATGGGAATGCTTAGAAATTGTTGTCGCTGATCAAGTCTTCGAGAACAACAGCATTGTCATTTTGGCATTGTCTTTATGAACAAGAACAACCGGACAGCATCTCTTAAACACCATTAACAACATATAAATGTTTTTAAAATGATTATTATTAAAATGCCGGACACAAATTGTGTTGAATATTATTTAGACAATTTGAAATTTATTTTTGCTTGTGCCTTTTACTCCTTTTTTAAAATTTATATCAATATAAATAAATAAATAATCATAATAATAATAATAATTAAATAAGTAATGATATTCTACTAATTAATTATATATTAATTAAGATAAATTATACTTTTAGTCTATATTAATCATTTGGTTTTGATATATCATAATGTTTTTTTATTAGTTTTGGTCTAGTAAACTTCAAATTTTTTATAAATAGTCTTTATCATCATATATGTCTGAATGAAATTTAGATATTTTCACATTTTCTCACTTAGCTCTGGAATTTTCTTTCTGGAATATTGGTGATTATGCATTGTTCTGGAAAGTAAATTTTGAACGGTTAAAAAAAAAAACCAAATTTGCACAGTTCCTCAGTGTGTACAGTACAAAGAATTTGATGAAATTTTTTTTTGGTGGAGAATCATATTCAATGTAGGATTGAAATGAAATGAGATTAAAGTAAAATTCTAATAGCATTAATAGAGAAAAAGGGAGAGAGAAGAAAATATGTGAGAAGGCACAGTACAAAGAATTTGATGAAAAAAAAAATTGGTGGAGAATCATATTCAATGTAGGATTGAAATGAAATGAGATTAGGGTAAAATTCTAATAGCATTAATAGAGAAAAAAGGGAGATAGAAGAAAATATGAAGGGTATACAAAATATTGGAGATGAAGTGTTGAGAATAGGGTTTGTACCATTTTTTTTAATAGAAGAGTATTTTTAGTAATAAAAAATACAAAATAAAATAAAATGAAAGAGAGGTATATTTAGTAAATAGAAGGTGTAAATTTCAATTGCCTTATTTTATTCACCACTATAAAAATACTCATGTTATGTTACAAATACAGTGGTTTAGTTAATATGTAGTACATGTATTATAAAGAGTCAAATCTAGCATAGTGACGATACAAAAGATTATGTAAGATTACTTGCACACAATAGTAGAATATTCATGGGAAATGCTAATTTTTTTCTTTAACACAATTTTAACCTCTTTTTATTATTAAATATGTAAGTCTTTGTAAAATAAATATTTGAATCCACAATTTATTTAGTAAGATTTATAAGTTGTTGATTTAATTATAAAAAATATATTACTAGTATTTCCTTTCATATGAATTAATTCCACATTTTATCATATGATGGGAACATGAAATATTTCCTTTTCTTATTAAAGATCACAGAGTTATTATGGCACTCTGTTTTGTATTGTTCTAATGGAATTCGTCTGGTTATATGATATGATTTTTTGATGAGGTTATATGATATGATTTCTTATGCTAGACACTTGCCCAATCTTATAGAATATTTTGTTAAGTAAATTCTAATTTTTTTTTGGCTTAAATATGTTTTAGGTACATGATAAATGACCAATTTTTGTTTTGGATCCTTAATAATTTTTTTCGTTGAATTGGATATCCCTAATATATCAAAACTTTTGTTTTGAGTCATTACCACTATCGGTTAAGTGGTAATGTGTCATCTTGTGAACATATCTTTCCAATATATATCAACTGTTGAGATGATGTCACATCATCATCAATGCAATGAAAAAATTTATGAGGGATCAAAAACAAAAATTGGTCATTTATCAGGAACTTAAAAACATATTTAAACCTTTTTGTTTTTTGGACTAAATGTTATTTTTGTTCCTTTATATTTTATTGTTTTTTCTGTTTAGTACATAACATTTTAAAAGTTTCATTATGGTCTTTTATGTTTTCGAAACGTATCATTTTAGTCCTTTATTCAATTTTCTGTTTAAAACATTAGTACATAAAGGACCAAAAGTAACATTTAGTCCCTTTTTCTTTTATTGAATATTACATTACCAACTCTTTTGATTCAAGGAACATTCTTATTCCAATTTTCTAAAACTAAAACTAAAAACATTACAATTTCATCCAAAAAAGTGCACAGCCGATTGATCTAGCTGGATTGATCTAAATTTAATGTTTATGGTGGACAGGGTAATTTAAAAACATACGTCTCAGCACCCGTACATACATACCTACGTACGTAGGTCTGAATTACCTTAAAATCAAAACTTTATGCAGTTATCTAACAATTCGTGCACATACACTTAAACAAATTGTAAACCAAACACTGATAGCCAGCGTCAACAATTCATTTTGAAGTTTCTCTATCAAGAAAAGTTGACAATTCTAAATAATTGGAGTTCTTGTCTCATGAGCTGCTGCAATGAAATTTCACGTAAAGGAATGAGTAATGGATCAGTTGGCTGAGTCAGAAAACATTGAGACACCTATTTCATTGTTGGCCGAGAACAAGGATTCGGATTCAAGCATGCAAATGCTATTATGGCAACACGAACTATGTCTAGTGAAACTGCCATATTTGGCGCTGGGAGGTGCTGGTCCAATACTTATAACGTGATGCTATGAGTAGATGCTGATTGGAGTGATGACAGTATTTCCTTAGGATGTTTCCCCATCAAAGTTTCAAGTGCCACTACTCCGAAGCTATAAACATCACATTTTTCATTCACAACCATTGTAAAGGCAAGTTCTGCATTGATCAGATAAACATCAGCAGATTAGATGATAAAAAATTAACAATATTAGACAAAATCTACATTTCATATAAACTCTAGTCCAGCTACACAAGGAATCATGTAAACAAGAGGAAATAAGAAAAATAAAAGGATAGGAACTGATAAAAAAAGAGAAAATTAACAATACTAAAATCTACAATTTGTATAAACTATTACAAACTAGTTCTGCATGACAGTATCAAATCATATAAACACGAGCCCATTTGTAAAAGGGAAACTAACCAAAATAAGACTAAAAAGAAAGATATGAACAATTAACCTGGAGCTATATATCCAATGGTTCCAGCAACTATAGTTAGATTGGATGAATCAAGGCTGAGGAATCGGGATGTGCCAAAGTCAGAAACAGTTGGCTCCCACTCTGAGTTAAGCAAGACATTGCTGGCTGATATGTCTCTATGCACTATTGGAGGGATGCAATCATGATGAAGATAAGACATAGCATGTGCAGTGCCTTTCACAATGTTAACCCTCTTTCTCCAATCCAATTCCATCGCTTCCACATCATCAAACAAGACAGAAAACAAGCTGCCTTTCTCCATGTACTCATAGATCAAAAACATTATTCTTCTGTGCAAGCAGAATCCATGGAGCTTGACTATATGTCGATGCTTTATTTCTGATAATACTTTCACCTCATTTTTGAAACTCTCATCAAAAGCCAGCACTTCTGCTTCAAAGCCATGGAGTTTTTTCACAGCAACAATCTTGCCACTTGGTAATTGTGCTTTATAAACACTGCCATAAGCACCTGTTCCAATACAATATTTCATGTCAAAGTCTTCAGTTACTCTAATGATGTCTTCATAGGCTATGTTTCCATCATAGTTCCATATGCAGAACAAGTCCTCATTCTTCCTGGCTGCCGTTGTCTTTGCATGTTTGTTCTTAATTGCAATGCGAATATGCCTCAGACACACAAGGAGTAAGATGACCATGATTAGAAAAATGAGGATAGGAAGAATTAAAGTTCAAAATAGACGGAAAGGACCAAAATATTGAACAAAAAAAAGTTCAAGAACGTTGACCGGTCATAAAAAAAAGTTTAGGGACCAAAACCATAAATATCGAAAAGTTTAGGAGACCAAAAACATAGTTTGCTCTAAAATTTTATATATATATATATATATATATATATATATATATATATATATATATCTTGAATATCTATTTTTTTAATCTGTAAGAATCAAAGACAGTACCAAATGATTTACAACAACTCATGCATCCTGTTTAACTAACTGAGCTAGACCCTCGATTAATATCTATTAATTTAGTTCTTAAGCTAATATATTTTATTAACATTTAAGCACTAATTTAATTTTTTTTTCCAAAAGAAAGATTATTTTGTATGATTTTCAATATTTTAAAAATTACTTAATTAATTTTTTATTTATTTTAGAGATCATTTAAGAGAGAAAGTAATACTTGAGTTCATGGATGAAATTGAGGGTTAATTCTTCAAATAATAGTAAAGTGTGTATTGCAATCCATGCCAAATTTATTTTAATATTGTTCCAATGTTAGTTTCCAATTGTCTCTTGCTAGATAATAAAGGACAGTTGTTATTCTTACCTCCCTCTTTTAATAATATACCCCCTTTTGTAATTTATACCTCCCTTGGAGTCTCACTACGTCTCTTCTCTATTCCACCTTCTCCATACAGGTTTTATCTCCCACCCACTGGTTACCCAAAAAAACCTAATCCTTGAAGGAACTGCAAGTGCCAGAACCTGAGACAAAAAAAGCAGTAGAATCAAGGACCGAGATCTTCCCATCTTGAAACAACTCTGTGAAAGAAGTCTGTGCATTTACGTTTTGGTAAGCAGCATTGAAGTTGTAGGACCTGGGCATGGAGTGGGAAGAAGAAGATGATGAACGGAGCCTAATCTGCCGATAAAAAGTGAGATTTCGTCGTACGAAGAGAGGTTCTGGTCAAAGCGGTACATGTCACCCATTCCGTGTGTTTGAAGAATGCGCATTGACCCTGATCCCACGTTACTTTCTCTGAATCTTTCATTCTTCCCCATATGTTAATTTCTCTCCTCTGTAATAATACAAAATCTCTTGAATACCGTTAGACAATAGACAGAAACAAAAATTAAATAAAACAACGCTTACCAGTATCAATAACTTTTGCAATTTTTTCCAATAAAAATCAATAAAAGAGAATCAAATTTCCTAGTCCTATTACGCTCCAGCTACAAGACACATAGTACGAGGCGTCAAGACTAAATTCTAATGCACTAAATTTTGAAGAAAATGCAAGGAAAGAATTGGCAATTTTGTAAAATTGTACGGAATTAATAAATTATGTGGAAAGAGAATTCACAAGAGAATTGATGAAGATGGTTGCAAATCAGAGCAGAGAGGATACAATCGAGGATTGAGCATGTACATGTGCCAGTATAAACAAGGGAGGTATAAATTACAACAGGGTCTTTTTTGGAATAAAAAACAATAAAAGGAGGCATATTATTAAAAGAGGGAGGTATGAATAACATAAGCCGAAAATCATACACAAACCCTTATGATGACTGATGCTGCTCCATGCTAATATGATTTGGGCCTGGACCGCTCATAAAAACTCAAACAACTAAAGCCAAGGGCTAGGTTTTTTTTTTTTTTAAGGTTACGTGAATTTATTAAATTAAATTTTAATAGCAATTTGGGTGAGATTGGAGTTCCTAATTGTTTTGACTTTATCTGCGACAGAAAATTATAAATTTGAATTTGGAGAACAGGAACCTATAAGTTGTAGAGTTAGTGTTGCAACTTGTGTTGAGTAATGATTTTTTATTATAAAAATATTAAAATCATAAACTTAGTAGTTATTAAGGGGAAGAGAAAATTGAATTACATCTTGAATTATATTTAATAATAAATATTTATATTTACAATAATGGTAGTTTTTAATTACAAACTGTACCCAAGGCAGTTGCATCTGTAGCTCATGAAGTCAATATATGATTTGTGTTGTGAGCAATTGTGCTCTTTTGCAACATCTTCAAAAGTTCCTTGTGTTGCTTTAGTGTAAAAGACATCCCTACTCCATTTTCACCCTCCTTATGGAATACAGAACCGATATCATCATCAGCAAAAGCCTGTTGTTTAGCCACACAGCTGTTTACTGCATTTCCTTCTTGAAAATTAGGAGGGTATGATATGATATCCATGCCCTTCTTAACAAATATCAACCATGTGACCTGTGTTTTTTTTTTTTTTGCTGGCACCATGTGACCTATGTTGTTACTTGTTACATAGGTACATACTTTATTGTTTTTCCCTCGGCGACGTAATTTCTTCCTCCAGTAGTTGATGACCTCTCACAGTTGCCTTTGCCTCTTCCTCTATTACTCATTTTTGTACCAGTTACTAAATTAAATGTCAATATCAGAAAAAATAAATAATAACAAACTAACTGAAAAGTACTATCAGTTAACAGGTTACACACAGATAAGCGAAGACACGAATTTGCATCTTCCATACCCAAACTTGAAAACACGACTGTCTATATTCTCTGTTTTCTCATTTTGTTTTAATTATCCAGAATCACATTAAAATACTCGTGATTTCAGCAAAATTTTTACATGTTTAGTTTCACGTTGAAAAATTAATTATGAATACAAAATTAATTTTAAGTTGAAGCAATTTTAGATATAACATTCTCTTAAAATTTATATTTTTTCAACAATTATAAATTAATAATAATATTTTTTATTTAATTAATAAACACTTTATAAAAGATGACAATATATTTATACTGACATTATTTATTTTAGAATCTATATACATTATAAAATATATCCTAATTTAGTTTTATACATCTAATTATATAATTTAACTATACATCATACTAGAATTTATATATTTATTACAAATTAAACAAGTATTATAATCCATACCTAACATATCACTAAAACTAATTTAACTTAAAAACAGAACTTCACGAACTTTTCTAACAATTCACCCAAATAAACAACTACAAAATTTTTATTGAATATTGATATCATCTACTTTCCACAAGTTTCACTTTTAGGAGTTCACAAATTTAAATAATGCTTGAGTTCTTGATTCACGAGCTGCTGCAATGAAATTTCACGCAAAGGAAAGTTTAATGGTGTGAGTTGGCTAAGAAAACATTGAGAGACGCATTTCATTGTTGGGCGAGAACAAGGATTGGGATTTAAGCACGCAAATGCCACCGTGGCAACACGAACTATGTCCAGTAAAACTGACAGTGTTGGCTGTGGGAGGCGTTGGTCCAATATTTCACATAATGTGATGCCATGATCAATAGAAACTGATTGAAGTGAAGACAGTATTTCCTTAGGATGCAATCCCATCGAAGTTTCAAGTGCCACCACTCCAAAGCTATACACGTCACACTTTTCACTCACAACCATAGTATATGCAAGCTCTGCATTTATAACATTAACATGAGCAAATTCAAAGATCAAAAGGAAAATAGTTGAAAAATAACAATATTAAAATCTACAATTTATATAAACTCAGTATAAAAAAACTAGTCCGTCTGCCTGTTATATGCATTGATTAGGCACGATCTGCATCAAATCATGAACTATTTAAGAGAACATAGGTAAAAAGGGAAAGGATCCAAAAAAATAAAACTAAAAAGAAAGATATGAACAATTTACCTGGCGCTATGTACCCAATGGTTCCAGCAACTATAGTTCGATTGGATGAATCAAGGCTGAGGAATCGGGCTGTGCCAAAGTCAGAAACAGTGGGCTCCCACTGTGAGTTAAGCAAGACATTGCTGGCTGATATGTCTCTATGCACTATTGGAGGGGTGCAGTCATGATGAAGATATGACACAGCATGTGCAGTGCCTTTCACAATGTTAACCCTCCTTTTCCAATCCAATTCTATTGCTTCCACATCATCAATCAAGACAGAAAACAAGCTGCCGTTCTCCATGTACTCATAGATCAAAAACATGATTCTTCTGTGCAAGCAGAATCCATGGAGCTTGACAATATGTCGATGCTTTATTTCTGATAATACTTTCACCTCATTTTTGAAACTCTCATCAAAAGCCAGGACTTCTGCTTCAAAGCCATGGAGTTTTTTCACAGCAACAATCTTGCCACTTGGTAATTGTGCTTTATAAACACTGCCATAAGCACCTGTTCCAATACAATATTTCATATCAAAGTCATCGGTTGCTGTAATGATGTCTTCATAAGCTATGCGTCCATCATAGTTCCATATACAAAACAAGTCCCCATTCTTAGTGGACATCGTTATCTTTGCATGTTTGTTCTTAATTGCAATGCGAATGTGCCTCAGATACAGAAGTAGTAAGAATGCCATGATTAGAAAAATGATGATGGGAAGAACTATGACCAGCTGATTGTGCCTTACTTTGTTCCCGCTGGCTGTAAAAGGCTTGAATAGAAATTTGGTTTGGTAATATACACCCTCGTTTCCTGTTAGCGCAGACACAGGGAAACCATCTGGAATAGGACCGTTCAAATTATTGAAGGAAAGGTCCAGATGAGAGACATTTTGCAGAAACAGAGGAACCATTCCAGTAAGATTATTGTAGCTTAGATCCAGAGTTTTTAAGGATGGTAAATATCCAAGTTCTGGTGGAATTTCACCCCTGATGGAGTTGTTTCTGAGGTAAATAGTAGTTAGCTGTGCATGGCTTCCAACTGACAAGGGTTTCAGGGAACCAGTAAGTAGATTGTGGGAAATGTCAAGGAATTTTAATTTTGTGAGATTTGTCAGTGAAATGGGCAAGGTCCCACTGATTCTGTTGGCCGATAGATCTAATAAAGTAAGATTTTTCAAGAAAACCAAGTTCTGCAGAATGGAGCCTTGAATGTTGTTGTGAGAGATGATTAGGCTCTCTAATTGGGTAAGATTGCTCAGTGCAGGAGGTATCTCACCATCAAGGGAATTGTAGGACAAATTGAGATAAGTGAGATGGTAACTGAGGTCCGTGGTGGTTAGGTGTGCTTGGCTTCCAACTGACAAGGGATTTAGTGAACCAACGAGTAGATTCGAGGAAATATCAAGCTTTTTTAATTTTGTGAGATTTGTAATTGAAATGGGCAAGGTTCCATTGATTTTATTGTTTGATAGATCTAAGACAGTAAGATTTTTCAGGAACAGAAGTTCACGAGGAATGGAGCCTTGAATGAAGTTGTTAGATATGACTAGGCTCTCTAATTGGGAAAGATTTCCCAATGCAGGAGGTATCTCACCATCAATAAAATTGTAGGAAATGTCAAGCTTTTTTAATTTTGTGAGATTTGTAATTGAAATGGGCAAGGTTTCTTCGATTTCATTATTTGCTAGATTTAACACAAGAAGATTTTTCAAGAAAACCAATTTCTGCGGAATGGAGCCTTGAATGTTGTTGTGAGAGATGATTAGGCTCTCTAATTGGGTAAGATTCCCCAGTGCAGGAGGTATCTCACCCTCAAGATAATTGTAGGATAAATCGAGATGAGTGAGTTTGGGGAGATTACCAATTTTATGTGGGATAGTCCCTTCTAGTCCACAGCCCGAGACCTCTAGCCATTCTAAATTCTTGAAAGCAGAGAGGTTCAGTGTTGCTAACCGAATCCCTCGTGTAAAATACGGATATCTGATACTAGTTATGCTTCCAGCATCGTTGCAAAGTATACCATGCCACGAACAGATATCATGGGAATCTGACTGGGATCCATTCCACCATCGACTATTGATTATAGCATTTGCTTCCAATTGAAGCTGCAATGATGAAGGCGCGGCTCCTAACTCCAATACAATCCCCATAATAACCATACCATAAATAACAAGAAAGGTGGTTCCATAGAAATTGGAAACAAAAGGCTGCATCCTCTGCAGACCAAAATATTTAAATTCAGCTATGAGCTATTAGTTAACGGGTATATTTTAGAGAGTTAAAAAGTTTCTTTGAGATTTATGAGAAACTGAACTTCTCTTATGTTGAGTGACTAACATGCTAGTTGGTCACTCTTTTATACTCACACCCCGGCTTCACTACAACAGTCATTAACATAGAATTCCACAAAGTTTTGCCCCCATTGACGGTGCTACGCATTTGTCACGGCATTGCTTGACTTAGAGTCAATTTTTGAAGAATTGATTGCAACAATTTCACCGTTGCTGCGTGTGCTTTGACTAAGTGACTAACACGTTACATGGACCATGATGGAAATGCTTAGAAATTGTTGTCACTGATCAAGTCTGTGAGGACAGCATTGTCATTTTGCGATTAGCTTTATAATTTATATGTGAACAACCCGAGGAGCCACCGCAAGTTTATGAACAAGACAGCATCTCTTAAACACGATGGTCAACATCTCTTATGTTTTATAAATGATTATTTGAATGTCGGACACGAATTGTGTTGAATGTTATTTAGACGATCTGAAATATAATACATTTACATGTGAGAGAATAGAATGATTTATTTAGTGGGAGAATCATGTTCGATTCCTCCCTGTCAATTGGAATTTAATATTAAGCAACCGGAGCAAACCAAGTTAGGTTGTGGGTTTATTACTCTTCTAAACTTGAGACCTGATCCAATGCGACTTAGGGATAAATTGTAACATCTTAGTTTTTGGACCCTATGAGAATGACCGAAGAGGTGGGAGATGTTAAATATTAGTAGTATATAATTATGTGTTAATTAAAATAAATTATTTAGACTAAAGTGTCTTCATATTTAAATTACCACACCAATAATTAGATAAGAAAAATGGAATTTGCTTATTCTCATTAATTTTTTTATTAATATATTATTATCATGTATATTTTTATTAAGTGATGAAGTGTTATTGTTACTAATTATTAAAAAGATAACTATTGAGTTTATTATTGTGAATTATTTATTTGAAGAGGTTGTTTTTTTGAGGAGAATTAAAGAGGTTGTTGAATTGCGAATATTAATTTTTAAGTGTTACTTAAATTAATTTTATTATTATTATTTTTATTATACATATTTAGATGAGTAAAATGTGTAATTATTTATTATTAAGAGCAATAATAAATATCTATTTTTAGTTAAATTAGAAATGATGAGTAAAGATAGTTTTAAAATTTAGTCAAATTATTCTTTTAAGTTTAGAAAAATATTTAGAATAATAAAAATAAATTTTGAATTTTTTTTAGAAAGTGCTCGTAATTAACTGTAATACAATTAGAGACACAAAATTAGATCAAAATTTGTTGATACAAGTCATTTGGTACTTGAGCCTCTTAATCAATGTATGAGGTTTAATTTTCGACTTGGGTATAAAGTCGCAACTAAAGGTATCATTTTATCTCAAAATGAGACGACCAGGTGAAAGGGAATTAGTTGGGTGTCAAATAAGAAGCTTCATATACCTTAAAAAAAAAGACACAAAATTAGCGAGAAAAATTATAAAATAAGAGAAGGGATCAAGTTACTCTAAAGTAACTCTACATTCTCATCATTTATTTTCTTAAAAATTGTTACTGAAGATGAGAAATAATCCTAAAAGAGTTACTCTGTGAGTAACTTAATTATTTTATTCATTTTTAATGAAAATAATTATTTTATTCATTAAATGTTATTTAATTATAATTAGCTTTAATTTAATTACAAAACAAAAACTAAGCTTATCCTTTTGTTTTAAATTTCAGTACCCCTAACTACGTGGCCAACCAAATAAACCTTTCATTACTTAGAGATAACTCCTCCTAGATGTAGATAATTACAAAGATTTAGGTAAAATTTAATTTAATTAGCTTCTAAAATTAATCCCAACCACGTGCTAATAGGACAAGTGACAAGAATTGAGTGAAGCCACATCTTATAGCTTTTGGGCTTGGGCCAAGCCTTCATCTCTCTTTTCTTCTCTCTACTCAAAGACACCAAGCACACACACAATCACACTAAAATTTCTTCAATTCCTCTCATTATATTCTTCAAGGATTGGTTGGATTTAGAGTTGTTGGAAGCTTGAATCCTCTTCAACCACCATTGAAGCACACTTGGGAGGGAGCTTGACTAGGGTTTGGACAAAGCAAAATTTCCTCCTCTTAGTTGTCATGCATGGTTTCTCTAGGTAAGGGAAGAAAACTAATTAGCTAGCTAGTTGATCACTCTTTAATCCTCATACCCGGCCAGCTTGACTACGGCATTGGCTGAGTTAGAGTCAACTTTGAAGAATTGAATGCAACCATTTCTCCGATGCTGCGTGTGCTTAGACTAATTAACACGTTCCATATGGACCATGATGGGAATGCTTAAAAATTGTTGTCACTGATCAAGTCTGCGAGGACAGCATTGTCATTTTGGGATTATCCTTAGCAATAGTGGGACGGGCCACTAGAAAGTTTAGGTTGCATGAGAAATCTCGTAAACAATTTCACGGAAAGAGATAAGAAAGGAGTTCGAACAAGGGACTTGAATAGTTGTCAGAATTGATTACTCTTCTTTTTATTATTATTTACAGGAGTATTTGTAAGCATAGGACACAAATTTGGAGCCTGCCCATGTTGTGTGAATTGAAGAGCACTGGTGCGTCTACTTTCTTCAAAGTTTCTTTCTAAAGGTATCTGAGCAGTAGATTTTTTTTATCAATAAGAATCGAGGACAGGTACCGACGAGTTTCCAACAACTCACGCATTCTGTTCAAGTAATTGAGCTAGACTCCCTTGATTCTGAGCAGTAGATTTTGTTTGGTTCTCTATGAATTATGGCACACAAAATTATGAATACTGAACTCTGTTGAAATGATTCTCATTGATACAAGTGGATGATACATCTACAGAAAATAACAAAAGATAACTAACATGCAGTGTAGCTCAGAAACTAACTCACTATAATATAACTTATTCCTTTACACCTTCCATGTGTTACTTCAATTTATTGGTTGATAAGGTGGATTTGCTCGACCCCTTTCACATGATATATAGATATATAAAACTTTTCCACTTCATTTGGCAACCACAATGGTCGTATTGCCTTCTTAGTCTATTAATTAGTACTAACATAAGAAATATTTATATCGTTGTTCTATTTTAAATTTTATTATTATATACATGGTCATATTGCCTTCTTAGTCAATATGCTTTCTATCTCTCTTATCAGTTTGATCTTCATCCCTTTTATCCATGGATTTTTTTTTTTGGTTTACCGTCTTATAGACGGGACCCCAGCAGTTCATCGCCACAGGTTCGGCCCTTTGGACCGCCTGTGGATCGGTTAATCTGCTGTGCGGGGGTCAGTCTACACTGAAGGTTTGCCCCCTCCCAAAGGTTGTATCGTGAATTCGATCCTAGGACCTTCCACTAGCTCAGCGTGTGGCTACCCTTTTATCCATGGATTTGTAACACGTGATATGCAATTTTTTATTTAAACTCGACTCTAACAACATTACATCCTTAATTAAAACATTCCCACCTTACTGATGACATTACCTTCACTTATAACCCAAAAAAATGTCAGACTTTTAATCACTCATTTCGAACTAGCTAGATGTGTACTTGAACTACAAGTGAAATAAGGAAATAAGGAGGTTTATTTTAAAAAAAAAAAAAAGAAAATAAGGAGCAGGCAAGAGGAAAGAATAGTTAATGACAATGCGTTGACCTAACGGTGATCAGGTTAATTACATCCTTAGAAACATGGGCAATTTCTTTCAATCTTCCCATTCTCACTACTACTAAATCACTAAAATATAACCTTTCTTTCTGTTCTACCTCATATTCCTGATTTTCATTAAATTACAAATTAAACACGTATTATAATTATAATCTATACCAAACATGTCATCATTTTGATCTGTTTTTTACTGCGGAGTGCAGGGTGCTTTGAGTATATTAGTTTAAAAACGTACTGCAGAAAGTTTCTAAACATTTTAAATTGTGCATTTCACTGTAATTCTATTATTCCAACCATAAGAAAATAAATGAAAAAATCCACCTACCACCATTTGCTTACTCTAGGATGATGACACGATTTTTCATACAGTATTTTTTAACAACTGCAAAGGAATTGTAATAAAGTGCATGAATCAAACTTTGAAACTTTTTTACTAAAAAGTAACATGACCAAAACTCACATAGGGGAAAATACTGAGAATCTTGAGAGTTTTTATTGGTTGCTGACAGGTCTAATTTCAAAAAGAAGTTTCACTTTCAGGAGTTCACAAATTGAAATAATGCTTGAGTTCTTGATTCATGAGCTGCTGCAATGAAATTTCACACAAAGGAATGTTTAATGGTGTGAGCTGGCTAAGAAAATATTGAGAGACGTATTTCATTGTTGGGCGAGAGCAAGGATTGGGATTTAAGCACGCAAATGCCACTGTGGCAACACGAACTATGTCCAGTAAAACTGACAGTGTTGGCTGTGGGAGGCGTTGGTCCAATATTTCACATAATGTGATGCCATGATCAATAGAAACTGATTGAAGTGAAGACAGTATTTCCTTAGGATGCAATCCCATCAAAGTTTCAAGTGCCACCACTCCAAAGCTATACACGTCACACTTTTCACTCACAACCATAGTATATGCAAGCTCTGCATTTATAACATTAACATGAGCAAATTCAAATATCAAAAGGAAAATAGTTGAAAAATAATAATATTAAAATCTACAATTTATATAAACTCAGTGTAAAAAAACTAGTCCATCTGCCTGTTATATGTATTGATTAGGCACGATCTGCATCAAATCTTGAACAGGAGGACATAGGTAAAAAGGGAAAGGAACCAAAAAAATAAAACTAAAAAGAAAGATATGAACAATTTACCTGGGGCTATGTACCCAATGGTTCCAGCAACTATAGTTCGATTGGATGAATCAAGGCTGAGGAATCGGGCTGTGCCAAAGTCTGAAACAGTTGGCTCCCACTCTGAGTTAAGCAAGACATTGCTGGCTGATATGTCTCTATGCACTATTGGAGGGATGCAGTCATGATGAAGATATGACAGAGCATGTGCAGTGCCTTTCACAATGTTAACCCTCTTTCTCCAATCCAATTCCATCGCTTCCACATCGTCAAACAAGACAGAAAACAAGCTTCCTTTCTCCATGTACTCATAGATCAAAAACATGATTCTTCTGTGCAAGCAGAATCCATGGAGCTTCACGATATGTCGATGCTTTATTTCTGATAATACTTTGACCTCGTTTCTGAAACTCTCATCAAATGCCAGCACCTCTGCTTCAAAGCTATGGAGTTTTTTCACAGCAACAATCTTGCCACTTGGTAATTGTGCCTTATAAACACTCCCATAGGCACCTGTTCCAATACAATATTTCATGTCAAAGTCTTCTGTTGCTGTAATGATGTCTTCGTAGGCTATGCTTCCATCATAGTTCCATATACAGAACAAGTCCCCATTCTCAGTGGACATCATTGTCTTTGCATGTTTATTCTTAATTGCAATGCGAATATGCCTCAGATACAAAAGTAGTAATAAGACCATAATTAGAAAAAGGATAATGGGAAGAACTATAACCAGATTGTGCATTACTTTGTTGTCTTGGGCTGGACAAGGTTGGAATTGGAATTTGGCTTGGTAAAACGGATTGTCACTACATACAACTTTGTTCCCTATTAGCTGATTCTCAAACCAACCATATGGAATGGGACCCTTCAAGTCATTGAAGGAGAGGTTCACATGACAGAAATTTTGCGGAAACAGAGGAACCATTCCGGTAAGATTATTGTAGCTTAGATCCAGAGTTTCTAAGGATGTCAAATATCCAAACTCCGGTGGTATTTCACCACTAATGAAGTTGTTACTAAGGTAAATAGTGGTTAGCTGTGCATGGCTTCCAAGTGACAAGGGTTTTAGGGAACCAACGAGTTGATTGTTGGAAATGTCAAGCTTCCGTAATTTTGTGAGTTTCAAAAGTGAAATGGGCAAAGTCCCACTGATTTTGTTGAAAGATAGATCTAATAAAGTTAGATTTTTCAAGAATAGCAATTCAAAAGGAATGTAGCCTTGAATGTGGTTGTTAGAAATGATTAGGCTCTCTAATTGGGAAAGATTTCCCAGTGAAGGAGGCATCTCACCATCAAGAGAATTGTAGGACAAATCGAAATAAGTGAGGTGGTGACTGAGGTCCTTAGTGGTTACTCGTGCTTGGCTTCCAACTGACAAGGGATTTAGGGAACCGACGAGTAGATTATTGGAAATGTCAAGCCATTCTAATTTTGTCAAATTTGAAAGTGAAAAGGGCAATGTCCCATTGATTTTGTTGTAAGATAAATCCAAGACATTAAGATTTTTCAGAAACAACAATTCACGAGGAATGGAGCCTTGAATGTTGTTGTGAGAGATGATTAGGCTCTCTAATTGGGTAAGATGTCCCAATGAAGAAGGTATCTCACCATCAATAGAATTGTCGGAAATGTCAAGCATTTTCAATTTTGTGAGATTTGTAATTGAAATGGGCAAGGTTCCATTGACTTCATTATTTGATAGATCTAAGACAACAAGATTTTTCAGGAACAACAATTCACGAGGAATGGAGCCTTGAATGTAGTTGTTAGAGATGATTAGGCTCTCTAATTGGGTAAGATTCCCCAATGAAGGAAGTATCTCCCCATGAAAAGAATTATAGGACAAATCAAGATGAGTGAGATTGGGGAGATTACCAATTCTCAGTGAAAGAGGTATTTCACCATGAAAAGAATTGCTGGACAAATCTAGACGAGTGAGTTTGGAGAGATTACCAATTCCCAATGAAAGAGGAGTTTCACCATGAAAAGAATTGTTGGACAAATCGAAATGAGTGAGTTTGGAGAAATTGCTAATTCCCAAAGGAGGTATTTCACCATTAAGATAATTATGGGACAAATCGAGATGAGTGAGTTTGGGGAGATTACCAATTCCCAGTGAAAGAGGTATTTCACCATGAAAAGAATTGTCGCACAAATAAAGATGAGTGAGTTTGGGGAGATTACCAATTCCCAGAGAATGTGGTATCTCTCCGTAAAGAGAATTGGAGGATAAATCAAGATAAGTGAGTTTGGAGAGATTACTAATTTCAGATGGGATAGTCCCTTGTAGTCCACAGTGCGAGATCTCTAGTCATTTTAAATTCTTGAAAGCAGAGAGATTTAGTGTTACAAATTGAATCCCTTCTGTATCTGTGATTATAATTCCAGTTATGCTTCCAGCGTCGTTGCAATCTATACCTTTCCACGAACAGATATTGTGTGAATCTAACTGCGATTGATTCCACCATCCACTATTGAGTATAGCATTTGCTTCTGATGGAGACAACAATGGTGCAGGAGCAGGGGCGGCTCCTAACTCCAATACAAACCCCATAATAATCATACCGTAAATAACAAGAAAGGTGGTTCCATAGAAATTGGAAACAAAAAGCTCCATCCTTTGCAGTTATGAGCTAACTAGTTAATGGGTAATATTTTAGAGAGCTAAAAAGATTTTTTGTTGTTGTTGAGATTTATGAGAAACTGAACCTTTCTTTTGTTGAGTGACAAACATACTAGTTGGTCACTCTTTTATTCTCACACCCCGGCTTCACCTACAACAGTCATCTATATCTATAAAATATATAAAGCGAGTAATGTCTCCAGCAAAATTTTCCCGCCTAAATCCCTTTCCATTCTCCATTATGTTTGTGCCTATTCATTTGCCTCATGGAAAGGACAATAAGTCATAAATAAATCATTTAATGAATAATTTTCAGCCAAAAAATCTGTATTTATTTGCATTGAATTGTACAATGTGTTTAATATATGCATTTTTTTCCGCCCAAAACCATTTTAGACCTATCTATCTTCCACAAACGCATTTAATTGTCTGATATAATTTCTTCAATTTATTTAGACTTTAATAGCATGTGGTTATAGAAGGAATAAAGCTTGACTTTTTGTTTCTGCTGCAATTAAATATTGTAGTCTGTTCAAAGCATTTTCCAAATCCTAACCGCATGCAATGAATCATATTCCAGCCTCTTCACATTCCTTTCAATTCTTAAAATTCTAGCCTATTCTCCTCATAAAAGTCATTGTTATTTTCGACGTTGCATTTCTATTCTTATTCTTCTCTCTCCGTCTCTTTTTTTCTCCAGCCACTCTCACTACATGGTTCTCTCTGTCTCTTTCTTTCTCCAGCCACTTCTACTGCATGGTTCAATGTTGCTTTTAGGAATGGCTATCGCAGGCAAAGAAAGGGTGATGGTGACGGAAGAGACGCCGCAATTGATCGCTAGATAACTCATTTCGTTGATTCCGACAGAAAGGGTTTAAACCCATAATTAAATCATTGATGAAAACTGCTTGCCAACAACATCTTTCTCTTATGCTTTGCATCTTTATCATCTCTTTTTCAGACTGCTAATTTTCTTTTCCTTTTTGTGTTGTTAATGGTTAACAATGTTTGCATCTTTATCTATTTTGCTAATACAGAATTGTGCTTGGAATTTCTCTTCTGATTATCTTCATAAGGGATTGTTATTCTAGAAAAGGGAGAAGGAAGACAAGAGTAGCACCGCAAGAGAAAAGGGCAGAGGTAGATATCTTATCAATACATTTTCACCGCAAATTTCAATAAAAAAAATTAACTTATTAATCCCTTAACTACTAACTTCAACAAAAATTACCATTTTTTCTTATTCCTATTGTTTAATTTGATTGTGTTGAAAATTAATATTTCTGAATTCTGTCCTTATTTTTTAGTGGGAATTATAAGGTGGCCCTTTTATTGGTATCTCTGTTGGAGATGAGGTGTGGGCTGCTCGCTAGATTTTGGAGGTAATTCAAAGTTTCTTTCATTTTTCTTCTTACAATTTAAACTCACCAATTTTATTTTTACAAAATTATCATCTCTTTTATCTCTGTTAAGTGTTAATTGATTTCATTGTATTTATCATTTTTTTTAATACTCAATTATGATTTCAGATTAGATTTGGTGCTCAACAATAAGAGGAATAAGACTTTGGTTTACAGAGGTATCACCAACAACAACCTAATGCTTTGTTTCTTAAGCCATGTCCTTCTTTTGAAAACGAAAACCAATTCATTATGCTGCATGGTTATAGTCATTTTTTCATAAATAATCACCTCAGTAAATAGTCTTTCTTTAAAAAAATTATGAGTGATCTCTATGTCACCCTTTTGGCAAGTGAACCAAATCATATACTCCCTCCGTTCCAAATTATATGACGTTTTAGAGAAAAAAATTTGTTCCAAAATAGATGTCGTTTTACAAAACCAATGCTGCATTAAATGTCTTTTTCTAGGACTACCCTTAATTAATACTTAGTGTGAGTAGTGTACTATGAGTAATTAATTAGAGAGATAAAGGGTATATTAGGAAGTTACCTAATATTTTCTAGGAAATTCAACAAATTAATTGCATTCCTTAATACCTGTGCCAAAACCTTAAACGTCATATAATTTGGAACGGAGGGAGTAAGTAATATCTTGGTAAGTCCAAGTATCGTTTCCCAAGGGACTTGCGTAATAATGGGCAATATTCACGAATTTACTAACTAAGCTAACAAATATCACAAGAAAGCGATAAAAACATTAACTTTTGAATGATTTTTAGGAACTTAAAACATACTAAAAATAGAACCAAAGTTCAAGATACTATTTTTGTGGTTTTTATAGTGAAACAAAGCTTAAAACGAGGGGGTTTTCAAATGATAAAAATATTGTCGGGGTTAGACTTCACCAAAACTCACTCTCTTTTTGCTTGAACGCACAATACATATACCCGTTGTGAATCGACGTTAAAATCAATCAACAAATGCTTTCTTAGCCCTAATCCCTTAGGTGAAAAGAGTCTTAGTTTCGTTATTAAGTTTCGATTCCTCAAAAACTTAAGAAAGGAACTAGCTTTAAACCTAGTGATTCAAGATAACCAATGAACTAAGCTCCATTCCTAGATACAAAGTTCATTGGGTATTTTGCTTCAGTTCAAGACTATGAAAGCATTTTCCAACAACAATCAAGTCCCAAAAACATGCCATGGTTGGCCATTCCACAACAAGCATTAAGTGAAGAAGCAAATACTAACATCAAAACACTGAATATATATATATATATATATATATATATATATATATATATATATATATATATATATATATCAAAAGATACAAGAGAGTATGAGTTTGGTTACATCTAACCCCAACAATGGAGGAACTTAGCTACTCATAGCCATGAGTAGCATCAAAATACATTACATGGAGGGAAGAAGAAGATGAAGAATGAAGCCCAAGGGAAGCTTTTTCTTTCAATGGGACAGTGACCAAGTGCCAAATGAAGTACGTCCTCCCATAAATGACAGTCAATCCTATTTATACAAGAGCCAAAAGATTCTATTTTTAGTGAGTTTTAGCTTAAGCTAAAAATTTTAGCTTAGCTAAAATATAAAACAACCTAAGTCCAACAAAGAGAATCTAGCTTAAGCTTCCAAATTTAGCCTAAGCTTGCAGAGGTTCTTTTTCTTGCTGCCAGAATCTAGCTTCAGCTCCCTTCCTTAGCTTAGCTAAACCAAAGTTGGCTTTTTCTACAAAATGGCTCTAAGGTTTTTCCACTTTCCACTCCACTTCTACAAAAAGTAGACAAAAAATATTAGATGCAACCTAAGAAATTAAATATCTAAACTAAAATTTTAATATTTACAAAACTAAGCTAAAATGAGTAAAACATCACCTTAAATGTGGAGGAAATAAGATTAATTGCCTTATAAATGATGTGAAAATTAAGTATTTAAGGCAATTAACAAACTCCTCCAAACTTAGAGTTTTGTTTGTCCTCAAACAAAAGCAACATAAGAACAACAATTAAATCAAAACTAAATAAAAAATAACAATATTTAACACAAACACGCAACAAGGGTTGAGAGTAAGCCCATCCTACACATCCATACAAGTAATTCCAATTCAAAGCTAGTCAAGAGCTAAACCCATGATTTAAATCTCAACTACGGTGCCCACAAAATGAAACCATAACAAGGATGCAAATACCAAGATCTCAAAGAGGACAAGAAGCATGGCAATCGTTCATTGACAAAATCCAAAAATGCTTTACTCTCTCAATTTCAAGTGTTTCTCTCATTCTTCAAAGCACAAATGAGTGTTTAAATCTCTCAATCACACAGTGGAAACTCCACACTTTAGTTTTGCAATTCTTCTCAAATGAAACACAAGTAAGCACGAAAATTGGGATCACAAGGTCTTTTCAAGGCTTGTAATGTGGCTGGGCTTTGCAAGAACTTTGGTTTTTCTAGATAAACAAAAGAACACCAAGATACAAGGAGAGCATTTATATTTTAAGTCCTCAACTCACTCACTCCCATTTTTCTCACAAAATAAAGAAATCCCAAATTCTCACATTTCCCAACTATGTTCAATCAAATTACAAGAATCACACTTTTATTTTCTTTACTTTTCTTAATCTTCTTTGTCTTTCTATTTTTCTTTTTCTTTTTTTTTCTCTTTTTTTTTTTACTAAAACATCACAAACAATAAAAAAAAATATACAAAGAACTGCACTATATACAAAGTGTGATACTTTTCTTTTAGCTTGAAAGTTGTCCACAAAGAATTCCCACTTGTTTCCATAGACACCCCCAAGCTTGCTTTCAAACCCACAAAATACAAATGCTCTCCTATACCTAAGGTGAGGAAAGTACTTGTTTTTCTTTTAGGCTTTTGGGTTCAATCAAGAAAGAAATTAATCCATTTTAAGGCTCAAAGGGGTATGCAATGGATAACAAAAATGGGTTGGCTATTTGGCTCAAAGGCTCAAAATTATATAACAAAATGCCTTGATCCTATCTCAACAAGCATGCAAACCAATTTCAACAAGAGAATCAAGCAAAACCAAGTATGATGCCCCAATGGTGGCACTTAATATCCTCAACAATGAAACACAACTCACAGTGTCTATTTCAAAGCATTCAAGGATTCTAAATAGCATCATGCCACACAAATTGAATTCTTGATATAGCAACATGCATCCAAGCTATGCTAACCATGTGTGCAACCATAAGCATCAATTCTAATCACAGGTTTGATATCACAATTTTTTTTAGCTCAAACTAGGAAATACTCATGGAAATTGCTAAATGAAAATTTTCTCAACGGACATTAACATAAACAACCAACACATTTTTACTACAGAAACATTAAAGCACTAAGTTCACAACATACCACATTCGAACACAAAACACTAAAGTAGCAACAACAACCACTCAAAATAACCAACAGTTTGCACACAAAAAAAAAAAAAAAAAAAAAACAGGAAGGATAATAAAAGTTCTGAAAGCACGGGGATAAACAAACTAATCCCCTCCACCAATGAATTGATCAGCATAATGACCCACTGGACTCCTCCTCATCACTAGACTCCTCCTCTTCATCACTTCCTTCATCCTCATTTTCAGCATCTTCAGCAGTTTCAACACCAACAATAGGTCCACCAACAACAGGTCCAGCACCCCTATAAAAGAGGGCTGGTCCCCAGGCTAAGAAACTACAGCATCAAACTTAAGGGGAGATGGCCAAGAAAAAGGGGCGGTGGAACCAGAAGCTTGATGCTGGCAATAACGATACTGTGAATCATTCAAGCTCTGGTGAGAACGATGCAAAGCAACATTTTACTACAGTATAAACTGCATAACAGAAGTCATTTGAGCATGAGGGAAAGGCTCCACAGGTGGATGAAGATGATGCTGAGGTTGCTGCACTCTTCTGTTTTTGGCACAATTAAGAGCAATGTATTGTTGATCCAAAGGGTCACGGAGGCAAGTAATGGGTGGACGAGATACATTGAGATCATGATAGGCACACAAAGCTATAATCAAAGCTGGAAATGCCAAAGGTGTGGATTTCTTCTTCTTGCTTTTGGGCACCTTAGCAATGACACACTTGTAAATTGCTTGAGAGATCACTTTCCCAATATTCATAGAGTATCCTTTCATGATGGAATAAATCAGATAAACTCTTTCCAAGGACACATTAGAAGTGTGAGAGGTAGGTTGGATGTTAGAGAAGATAAAACATGCCAACAACTTGGCAAGAGTGATCAAATGTGGTCTTTGGAACCGGAGGGCCTTACCAGAGTTTGGGTTTTCCACATATGAATGCCCCGGGAGACATAACAATTTAGCAACTTTAGTGTCACTAAACCCACCAATCCTTTTTAACTTAACTCGCTCAAAAGTGCACTGCTGATCATCAGGATCAAGAAATTGCTGCAATCCCAAACATTTGTTGATGGTTATGGCATCATAACGAACCATTTTCTCCCTCACTCTTGCTTTTCTCTCATAGTTCCCTTCATTTATAGGAAGAGCATTTGTGTAAAATTCTCTTACAAACTGCTCATTAATTTGCAAGGGGAACTTGGTGAGCTTAGTCCACCTTCTCTTCTCAATTTGGTGCTGAAAGTCCTGATATTCTCCAGGTTGCAAGTCAACTTCTCTTTCCGGGAAGAGATCACGAATGGCATTTTCTTTGAATCTCTCTTGATGGAGCCTTGAAAAAAAATGTTTTTATTCGTGATTCCAATCGTTGTGATGGAGGAGGGGAAGGTAACTCTTTTTGGGTAATCACTTCTTGAGTTTGTGAGGTGGATGCCCATTTTGTGAGTACTCTCTTCTTCCTTGCAGCAGTGTCTTGAATAGCTAGCCTAGGGGGTGCCATCTTGAAAAACAGAAAGCAAAACAAAACATTGCCATAAAAATGACAAAGTTAACGAACAGAGAAAAAGAAAAAAGAATGGAAACACTATGAAACTTAAACATTGAAACTAAAAGGAAAGGATATAAACAACAACGAAAAAGAACTAAACTAAAATGCAAATGCATGGGAAAAGAGAAATAAAAGCAACTGAGAAAAAGGAATAGATATTACATAACACATGGACTTAAAAGTAAAATAGATATATATAAAAAAAAAAACATATGATGTTCAAACGCAACAACAAGGAGGATGGAAAAAAAAGAAAAAGAAAAAGAAAAGAAAAATAAATTTAAAAAAATAAAAAAATACCAACACTAAGATATATAAATGGTCTGGAAGAATAAAAGGAAAGAATAAAAGGAAAGAAAAAAAATGGCAAAATATATAAGCATCAAACACAAATGCCAAAAAGAACAATTCAACAACAAAATTTTCTTTTCACACCCCAATCATGCTAAATAGCAACAACAAAAAACAAAACAAAGGAAAACATGATATGATTCATAGTGGTTCGAATCAACACAAACAAGAAACAAACAAATTTGCAAATGCCAAAAGTGGTCCCAGGGACTAAACGTAGAAAGTAATGGCAAAATAAAAAGCAAACTTGCTTTTCACACCCCCGACAATGTTAAATAGCAACAACATGAATTAGAAGCAATCACTGACCAAAAGGCTGTCCCAAATCAACACAACAGTGAAAGCAATTTGGAATAAATCCAAGTGGTCCCCAAAACGCACACATCCTTAACAGAACCAATTAGAGCACGCACAAAATACCCACAGCAGCAAAAATGAAAGAAGAAAGTAAAAGAAAAGTCAAAATCGCACCCACTAAAGGTTGAACGTGAAAACGGTTGGTGGCTTCGAAAATAACGAAAATAGAACAAGAAGAGTAGCTTACGGTGGTGGATGAAACAAGTGAGGGGTGTGAACAGCAACGGAGAGCCAAGGGTGCTGGGTGAACGTGAGAGATTTTAGGGATTTTGGAATTTGAAAGAGAAAGGGACGAATAGTGAGTGTAACAGATAAAATAAAAAACATTTGGTAAAGTAAAACGTGAGTGGAAGAGAGAGAATGTAACAATTTTTTTTCTAGAAACACTAATTAATCTTGAAGCTAAAAAATGTAGCTTAAGCTAAAAATAGGCAGTGGAAATTTCAAAAAAAAAAAAAACCAAAGCTAAAAAATGTAGCTTAAGCTAAAATAATTACATGAGAAAAGTGTGATGTTTCCAGGGGTAATTTAGCTGAAGCTAAAATTTGACAGTGAGAAATTGAAAGAAAAAAAAACTTGAAGCTACAAATTTTAGCTTAAGCTAAATCTACAACATTAATGATCATTGTCACTTCTGCATTAAATGCTATAAAATTAGCCGTAGCTTGGAAATTTAGCTTCAACTAAAATTTTTGCTGCACAAATGTTCTAATGTGTGGTGTTAAAAACAAAATCACGTAAGAAAAGAGTATCAACAACACTTCATGCATAGGAACAAAATGTTCACAAATTCACAAACATACACAAACTTAATGTATCAAACAAAACACAAGGGATCAAGGCATGAAACATCAACATTAACAACACTAACAAAAATTAACAAAGAAAAGTAAAAAGCAATAATCAAAAGGGGAAGAAAGCTGGGTTGCCTCCCATAAAGCGCTTCTTTAACGTCACTAGCTTGACGGGCCGAATGACTTCAAGGGTCATTGAGATGGATCACAGTAGTGAGTCTCTTAACATCACCACCCAAATAAATCTTTAGCCTTTGGCCATTGACAGTCCAACTCCTTTGTGATGTGGGGTCTTCTAGTTCTACAGCTCCATAAGGCTTCACTTCCTTGATTGTAAATGGCCCTAACCATTTTGACTTCAGCTTTCCAGGAAAGAGTTTAAGTCTAGAGTTGAATAAGAGAACTTGTTGTCCAGGCCTAAACTCTCGGTGCAAGATTTTCTTATCTTGATAAGCCTTCACTTTCTGCCTGTAATGCTTTGAGGACTCATAAGCATTGAGCCTCATCTCTTCTAGCTCATGGAGTTGTAGCTTCCTCCTTTCCCCAGACAAGGACTCATCCAAATTTAAGAACTTGAGAGCTTAATAGGCTTTATGCTCCAATTCCACCGGAAGATGACAAGCTTTTCCATACACCATTTGGAAAGGAGATAAGTCAATTGGGGTCTTGAATGCGGTCCTTTAGGCCCACAAAGCATTATCAAGCTTCATAGCCCAATCCTTTCTTGAAGAAGCAACCGTCTTCTCAAGGATCTTCTTGACTTCTCTATTTGACACTTCGGCTTGGCCATTAGTTTGGGGGTGGTAAGGAGAGGCTACTTTGTGCCTCACATTATAATGCTCCAAGACTTTCTTCAATTGTGCATTGCAAAAGTGAGAGCCTCCATCACTTATCAACACTCTTGGAACTCCAAAGAGGGAGAAGATATTCTTCTTGAGGAACTTGATGACTATCTTGGCATCATTTTTGGGAGTGGCAATAGCTTCCACCCACTTTGAAACATAGTCTACAGCCACAAGAATGTACTCATTGGAGTAAGATGAAGGCAAGGGGCCTACAAAATCATTACCCCAACAATCAAAAACTTCTGCTTCAAGAATGTTCTGTAGTGACATCTCATTCCTTCTTGAAAATCCTCCCGTTCTTTGGCATTTATCACACCTTTGCACATGCTCATGAGCATCCTTGAATATGGTGGGCCAAAAGAAACCAGATTGGAGGACCTTTGCAGCAGTCCTTTCTCCATTATAATGTCCTCCATATGGTGAATTATGGCAATGCCACAGGATGCTTCTTGATTCTTCCTTGGAGACACACCTCTTCAAGAGATTATCCGCTCCAATTTTGAACAAGTGGGGATCATCCCACATATAATAATGAGCATCACGGAGGAACTTTTTCTTTTGGTGCCAAGTGAGATCTTCAGGAATAACATTAGCCGCCTTGAAATTTGCCATGTCTGCAAACCAAGGGCGCTCATGCACCACCAATAAGGACTTATCACGAAATTCATCACTAATCTCCTTCTCTTTAAGGGTAACTTCTTCATTCACCAATCTAGAAAGATGACCGGCTACAACATTTTCACACCCCTTTTTGTCCTTGATTTCCAAGTCAAACTCTTGAAGCAAAAGAATCCACCTAATCAATCTTGGCTTGGAGTCGACTTTAGTCAAAAGATACTTGATGGCAGAGTGATCTGTGAAGATGGTGACCTTTGAGCCAATCAAATAAGGTCAGAACTTCTCTAAAGCATAGACAATAGCTAACAATTCCTTCTCTGTGGTGGCATAATTCAATTGAGCATCATTCAACACCTTGCTAGCATAATATATGGAGTGAAAGACCTTATTTCTCCGCTGTCCTAAAATAGCACCCACAACATAATCACTTGCATCACACATAAGCTCAAAGTCTTGACTCCAATTTGGGGCCACAATGACAGGAGCTAAGATGAGCTTCTCTTTGAGAGTGTTGAAGGCTTTTAAGCAATCCTCATCAAACTTGAAAGCAATGTCCTTGTTCAGCAAATTGCACAAGGGTTTGGCTATCTTGGAAAAATCCTTGATATACCTTCTATAAAGTGACATTTTTCCTAATTAAGCACAAGATTAGTCTCCACACATTTCTTCAACACCAATTCAAGGTTGGACAAGCAATGTTCAAATGAGGAGCCAAAAATGGAGAAATCATCCATGAATACTTCAATACATTTCTCCACAAGATCCGCAAAAATAGCCAACATACACCTTTGGAAAGTGGCGGGAGCATTACACAACCCAAATGACATCCTTCTATAAGCAAAAATACCAAAAGGGCATGTAAAGGTGGTCTTCTCTTAATCATTTGGATCCACAACAATTTGGTTATATCCAGAATAACAATCTAGGAAGCAATAGAATACTTGGCCAGATAACCTTTCAAGCATTTGATCCATGAAGGGTAATGGAAAGTGATCTTTTCTCGTGGCTTGGTTGAGCTTGCGATAATCAATACACATCCTCCATCCCGTGACCGTTCTTGTTGGAATCAATTCATTCTTATCATTGTGCACAACCGTCATGCCACCTTTCTTAGGGACCACTTGAACCGGACTAACCCATGAGCTATCGGAAATAGGATAAATCGTCCCGGCTTCCAAAAGCTTGAGAATTTCCTTCCTCACTTCCTCCTTCATGATAGGATTTAACTGACTTTGAGGTTGAGTGACCGGCTTGTAGTCTTGCTCCATGTGAATCTTGTGCATACAATAGGATGGACTAATCCCCTTTAGGTCGGAGATAGACCACCCAATAGCTTCCTTGTTGGCCTTCAAGACTTCAATTAATTTTTCTTCCTCTATAGGAGATATAGAGCTACTAATGATCACGGGCTTGTTGCCATCCTTCTCAAGAAAGACATACTTCAAATGTGACGGCAACACCTTCAGTTGAAGCTTTGAATATCCTCCTTTGTCTACTTTTCTAAGATCTTCAATTTGAACTTCATTTGGGGGAATTCCTTCAATGTCTCCAAGCTCTTCAAGCAATCTTCAATTTCTTTCTCCTCCTCCTCATTGAGAGCTTGAAATGCATCTATGAGAGTTTTCTCAAGAGGTGAAGCACTGGATAATTGCTTCTTGGAGTTGACAAGAACTTCATCAAGAATATCCACCTGGAAACAACCTTCCTCATCATTTGGGTGATTCATAGATTCAAACACATTGAATTTGAGCTCTTCATCATGCACCCTAAGCTTCATTTGTCCATCATGAACATCAATCAAGACTTTATCCGTGCTCATGAACGGTCTTCCCAAGATAAGTGGCACCTCAGAATCTTCCTCCATGTCCATCACCACAAAGTCAGTGGGAAAAAGGAATTTATCCACTTTCACTAGCACATTTTCAAGAACACCATATGGATGCTTAATAGAACGATCCACCAATTGTAAAGTCATGCGAGTGGGCTTAACATCAAGATCACCAATCTTTGCCAAAAAGGAGAGAGGCATAAGATTGATGCTAGCTCCAAGATCAAGTAAAGCTCTTCCCACCTTGAGATTTCCAATAGTGATTGGAATGGTGAAACTACTTGGATCCTTTAGTTTTGGTGGAAAATCCTTTTGAAAAATAGCACTACATCTGACCGCCAATTGGATGGTCTCCTTCTCAATGAATTTGGCCTTTTTAGTGAGGAGTTCCTTCATAAATTTGGCATAGGTAGGCATTTGCTCCAAGGCTTCATGAAAAGGGATGTTGATTTACAATCTTTTGAATATCTCTAGAAACCTTGCAAATTGCCTCTCTTTATCCTTCCTTGTTGGAGCATGTGGATATGGAAGATTTGTGACGGGAGGGTTAACTACCACTTTCTTCTCCTCCTTTGCTAATTCACTCTTTGTTTTTATCTCCCCACCATCTTTCACTACACACTTCTCACTCTCAATCTTTTTCTCACTTTCTTTCTCAAGCTCATCTTCTTCCTCATCTTGCTTATCTTCAACTACTCCCTCTTGCTCACTTTTCTCTCCACTCAAGTCACCTTCCATTGTACCTCTTCTTGTAGTGATAGCTTTGCAATGCTCCTTGGGATTAGGTTGAGTATTAGCCGAGAATGCTCCACTTTTAAGTTCTGCCAATTCCTTAGCAACTTGTCCCACTTGCACTTCAAGGTTCTTGATTGAAGCATCTGTATTCTTTTGGTTGGTGATAGAGACTTGAATGAATTGATTTAGAATGTCTTCCAACTTGGAAGTGCGGTCATGATGAAGAGGTTGATGTTGTTGGCCTTGATGAGCTTGATTTCCATGAGGTTGTCTAGTTGAAGGACTGGCATCTTGCTTCCAACCATAATTGTTGTTGTTCCTCCACCCTTGATTGTAAGCATTGTTGTAAGGAGGATTGCCACAATTTCCTTGCCGGTTTTGGGTTCCCATATAATTGAGCTCTTCTTGGGATTCCGGTGGCATAATGCATTGGCCACTTAGATGACCACCTCCACACAATTCACAACTAAGAACTTGTTGAGCTCCCGGTTGAGTAACTTGCACAGCTTGGAGTTGTGGAATTTTGGCAATTTGTTTGGTGAGTGCATCAAGTTGTTGAGTGAGAAGCTTGTTTTGAGCAAGGATAGCATATTGAGAATTCAACTCAAGGACTCCTTTCTTTTGCACCGGAACTGGGGTTCTATCATGCTGCACTTCATAGTCATTGGAGGCCATACTTTCAATAATCTCCTTAGCCTCATCCGGTGTCTTGTACATAATTTTGCTTCCAGCTGAAGCATCTAGCATGAGCTTAGTTTGAGGCCTTAACCCTGCCAAGAAGGTGTTAATTTGAGCGGCCTCATTAAGACCATGAGATGGACACCTCCTCAATAAGCCATTATATCTCTCCCAAGCTTCACATAAGGGCTCATCTAACCCTTAGGTGAAAGTAGAAATAGCCGTCTTCCGTTGGTTGATCTTGGATTAAGGAAAGAAACGATTCAAGAATCTATCAACCAACTCATCCCAAGTTAGAGGAGTATTTGGAGGGATGGCTCGATACCAATCTGTGGCTTTCCCATCAAGAAAGAATGGGAAAAGACTAAGCCGGATGTAATCATCATTCACTTGATGGAGTTTCACCGTGTTGCAAACATCAATAAAATTAGCCAAGTGAGGATAAGGATCTTCATTGTCAAGGCCATGGAATTTTTGTGCTTAATCAAATGAATGAGAGAAGCCTCCACATTGAGAGCTTGCACTTTAGGTCTAGCAATGGTGTTGAAATATCTTGGATCGGTGTTGGCAATGTAATCATTCAAAGTCTGCCTTAGTGGATAAGCTTCTTCCTCTGCCATGATGAATTCTTCTTCTTCTTGAATAGATGGTAATGGAAGATTGGGTAAAATAGGTGAATTGGGCTCTTGGATGGCTAGTCTCTCTAGTGTCTTCCTCTTCCTTGTCAAACTGTTGTTCCTTCGAGTTGTCTTCTTAATCTCCGAGTCGTAATACAAAGGATCAGTCGAGCTTCTAGTTTGCATAAACAAGGAAAATAAAGCACTAAAAGAGACGAGTTAGCACAAAAGAATAAACACAAATAAAAATAAAACACAATGAATAAAAGAATGAAAGAATAGAGCCTAGGATAATACAAAAGTGAAGTTGCCTAATATTGAGACGCAAGTCCCCGACAACGGCACCAAAATCTTGTTACCCTTTTGGCAAGTGAACCAAATCATACAAGTAATATCTTGGTAAGTCCAAGTATCGTTTCCTAAGGGACTTGCGTAATAATGGGCAATATTCACGAATTTACTAACTAAGCTAACAAATATCACAAGAAAGCGGTAAAAACATTAACTTTTGAATGATTTTTAGGAACTTAAAACATACTAAAAACAGAACCAAAGTTCAAGATACTATTTTTGTGGTTTTTATAGTGAAACAAAGCTTAAAACGAGGGGGTTTTCAAATGATAAAAATATTGTCGGGGTTAGACTTCACCAAAACTCACTCTCTTTTTGCTTGAATGCATAATAAATATACCTGTTGCGAATCAACGTTAAAATCAATCAATAAATGCTTTCTTAGCCCTAATCCCTTAGGTGAAAAGAGTCTTAGTTCCATTATTAAGTTTCGATTCCTCAAAAACTTAAGAAAGGAACTAGCTTTAAGCCTAGTGATTCAAGATAACCAATGAACTAAGCTTCATTCCTAGAAACAAAGTTCATTGGGTATTTTACTTCAGTTCAAGACTATGAAAGCATTTTCCAACAACAATCAAGTCCCAAAAACATGCCATGGTTGGCCATTCCACAACAAGCATTAAGTGAAGAAGCAAATACTAACATCAAAACACTGAATATATATATATATATATATATATATATATATATATATATATATATATATATATATATATATATATCAAAAGATACAAGAGAGTATGAGTTTGGTTACATCTAACCCCAACAATGGAGGAACTTAGCTACTTATAGCCATGAGTAGCATCAAAATACATGGAGGGAAGAAGAAGATGAAGAATAAAGCCTAAGGGAAGCTTTTTCTTTCAATGGGACAGTGACCAAGTGCCAAATGAAGTACGTCCTCCCATAAATGACAGTCAATCCTATTTATACAAGAGCCAAAAGATTCTATTTTTAGTGAGTTTTAGCTTAAGCTAAACATTTTAGCTTAGCTAAAATATAAAACAACCTAAGTCCAACAAAGAGAATCTAGCTTAAGCTTCCAAATTTAGCCTAAGCTTGCAGAGGTTCTTTTTCTTGCTGCCATAATCTAGCTTCAGCTCCCTTCCTTGGCTTAGCTAAACCAAAGTTGGCTTTTTCTACAAAATGGCTCTAAGGTTTTTCCACTTTCCACTCCACTTCTACAAAAAGTAGACAAAATATTAGATGCAACCTAAGAAATTAAATATCTAAACTAACTAAGCTAAAATGAGTAAAACATCACCTTAAATGTGGAGAAAATAAGATTAATTGCCTTATAAATGATGTGAAAATTAAGTATTTAAGGCAATTAACATTCTACAAGTTTTATAATATGTAATTTATGTTTGATCCTATATTTCAAGTTCATCAGGAAAAGTCTTACTTTGGAATCTTCAATGATGAAGCAGTTGTTGAGGACAACTCTGAGAGTAGTGATGAGAATGATGAAAGGCTTGATAGTTTTGATGGCAAAGTACAGAATAAGGAAAAGAGAAAGGGTCTTGATCTTGCTACCACACTTGAACCTATTAAAAGAACTTTGTCATTATTGATCTAAGGCTACCTAATAACCCCATTGTAAGATGTTATTTTTATTTTAAATATGATTTATGCTGCAACAAAAATGCTGAATTTCTATTTCATGTTCGTGTACTGAAGATGGGCTTAAGATGAGTTGTTAGATGCAACAATTCCAAGGAATTTCTTGGATGGCAATCGTTGACAAAGAAGGCTGGGATGTAAGTTGGTTTGCAACAATTTGACAAAGAAGGAATAAAATGGTGCTAGGCTGAAATTAAGGGTGGCAAATCAATCCATTTATCCGTTATCCATCCAATCCATCCACTAGTAAATCCATCCAATCCATCAATTACAAAAAAAAAAGCTAAACGGATTGGATCCAATCCATCCATTTAATTTCATAGATGGTTAATGACCCATCCACTATTTTTCAAAATCCAATGGATTATCTAATCAATACCTAATGGATCAAAAGTAATCCAACAAATATTTTCATATTTAAATCTTTCTTAAATTTATATTTTAAAATTTGTTTATAAAATATTTTGATATTATTTTAAAAATATATTTTTCGGTTGACATCGACCAGGAAAGTTATCGACCAATGTCGGCCATGGTTTTTCTTCGACCAACATCAATCGAGGCTGTTTTTCGGCCGACCTCAACTAGGTTTTTTTGGGTCGACGTCGACCAGGGTAGTTTTCAGCCGACATCGGCCAAGGTTTTTATTTGGCCGACCTCAACCATGATTTTTTTCGGTTGACATCGTCCGAGGCTGTTTTTCAGCCGACCTCAGCTAGGGTTTTTTTTCAGCTGATTTTTTTCGATTGATGTCGGCCAAGGTAATTTTTGGCCGACCTCGACCAGTGTTTTTTTGGTCAACATCGGCCAATAATTTTTTTGGCGGACCTCAAACAAGTTTTTTTTCGGCTGACGTCGGCCAGGGCAGTTTTCAGCCGACCTCGACCATGATGTTTTTTGGCTGACATCATCTGAGGCTATTTTTCAGCCAACCTTAGCTAGGGTTTTTTTTGGGCCGACGTCGGCCAGGGCAATTTTTGGCAGACCTCGACCAGTGCTTTTTCGGCCGACATCGGCCGAGACTATTTTTTGGCCGACCTCAACCAATCTTTTTTTCGGCCGACCGCGACCATGATTTTTTCGACCGACCTCAGCTTGGGTTTTTGTTTCGGCCGCCGTCGCCTAGGATTTTTTTCTGCCGACGTCGACCAGGCAATTTTTGGCCGACCTCGAGTAGTGTTTTTTCAGCCGACATCAGCCGAGACTATTTTTTGGCCTACCTCAACCAAGTTTTTTTTTCAATCGACATTGGCCAGGGCAATTTTTTTTTCGGCCGACCTCAGCTAGGGTTTTTGTTTCGGCCAACGTCAGTTAGGATTTTTTTTTCGTCTGATGTCGACTAGGGCAATTTTTGGCCAACCTTGATCAGTGTTTTTTCGGCCGATGTTGACTTTTGGCAGATCTTAATCAGGTTTTTTTCGGCCGACGTTGGCCAGGGCAGTTTTCAACCGACCTCAGCCATGATTTTTTCGGCCAACCTCAGCTAGGGTTTTTGTTTCGGCCGCCGTCGGCCAAGATTTTTTTTCTGCTGACATCGGCCAGGGCAATTTTTGGCCGACCTTGACTAGCATTGTTTCGCCGACATTGGCCGATATTGTTTTTCAGCCGACCTTAATCAGGTTTTTTTTGGGCCGATGTTAGCCAGGGCAGTTTTTGGCCGACCTCGACTGGGGTTTTTTCGGCCGACGTCGACTAGGGCAATTTTCGGCTGACCTCGACTAGGTTTGTGTTTTCGGCGGGGGAAGTTTTCAATTATCATTGGTCAAGGCTATTTTTGCCCGACGTCGATCGGGACTATTTTCGACCATCATCGGCCAGACTATTTTTCTGTTGACGTTGGTCAGCGATGAATTCGACCGACGTCGGTCAGGGCTGTTTTCGGCCGCCATAAGCTAGGTTTGGTTTTCGGCCGCCATCAATTAGGTTTGTTTTTTAGCCAACATCGGTCGGAGTAGCTTTCAGCCATCATCAGTCAGAGCTGTTTTCGACCGACCTCAGCCGAGGCTGTTATTATTTTAAAATATGTTCTTAATATTTAAAAATATATTCTTTTTAAATTAAAAATAATTATTTAAAAAAAATATATTATTTTTATGGATGGATTGGATATCCATCCATGAAAAATATGTTAATGGATGGATTGGATGGATTTTTATCAAATGGATCAGATTGGACCGGATTTTTTAAATCAATTTTTAATAGATCCAAATGGATTAATGGATTGTTTTGATCCGATCCGTTTTGATCCAGATTAAAATTTATCCGATCCATCCATTTTTCCACCCCTAGCTGAAATCAGTTAGGATTCAATACATGGTGGAAAGGTTGAGTTCTCATCATGGAAACAGCTTAGGTACAGGAGGAAAGGGTTTACATATCACCTGTCATCCTGGATGTTGAATCCGGTGGAGTGCTTCCATGGTGTAGCAGGACTGCATGACAGTAGAGTAGCATGACAGCATCATAGTGTGGGTGATTTCTGTGTACTGTATTTAATGGTGTTTTGTGATCATCATTGGCTGCATAACAACTAATTGGAAGGTACCTAAAAGGATATGGATTCCGTGCAAATGGTGGTGAAGCAATATAACATAACGAGCACATCACAAGAAACATAAGGTTGGTTTGTATTTGATAGTTGTAGGAATCAAGGAAGGCTTTTTATCGAACAAGTGGTGGACACGGGGTTAATGGGAAGGGTGTGATCTGATCTTAATAACAAGGCTCACGATGGCAATATCAGTGTAGCAGAAATAAATACCAGGGAGTCAAGAATAGCAGGCTTGATTCATAATACAATTTGCAATTGCAGCAAAGGTGATGGGTATAATTTATTTTTGTCGGAAAAACATTCAGGGTCGTTGGGTTTAATCTAAATTAGAGGGTTGCATTTGTGCAAATTTTTGTTGAGGTTACTTTCTCTACATATATTCTTTATGTATTGAATTGAAGAAGGGTTTCATATGGCCATATCTTGGTTTTAATCTACATATGCAGGTTTGAGGTTGCCATTTTGATTGGAAGGAGTTTACTTCCCGCATGAAATAGAAGACTTAAGAAGAAATCAAAGAGTAATGATATTATTTTTCTTTAATCTGTTATCCGATTTAGGATGTTTTACACAATTTTTAACTGGAAATTTATCTTAACTTTCTGTTTTACAATTTGTGAAATATATATTGAAGTCTGCAACTTTCATTGTCACAAATGTACATTTAACCATAGATAAAACACAAATTTAAAAACCATATAGGAAATAATTAGATAATATATTTAACTAAATAAAATTGATCAAAGCATATTCATCCCTGGATAAAGTTAGTCTCACCAGCCATGCTTTTTGATACATTAGATGCCCCAACTATTTCTCTGACTTGGTATATATCCAATAACCCCATTGTATCTTTGAAGTATTATCTGTAATGTTATTATGATTATTTATATAATGGTGTATCCAGGTTCTTAAGTTTTTAAACATACAGTATAAAGAACTTTTTTCATCACTGTTTGAATTTCGTTTATCAATTTCAGTTGCTATTCTAAAAATTCTCAAGGAGATCGATGGTGATATGTTAGTCCTGCAAGATGTCAAGGTACTGTGGCGTATGCTTTGAAATGTATCTTGCTTAGAGTTGTGCTCCAGAATATGAAAATTTTGTTTTAGCTAAATGGCCAATTAAGTGGTGGAAAGTTGAAATCATAAAATATAGATTCAAGCTTTGAAGGTTGTAGAGTAACTTGGAACCAAAAGAACAAACTCTTATGTAAGAATGCGCGTTGGAAAGTCACGATGAAGCATATTTGTCAGCAAGAAAACTGTTAAATATTAGATGTTGAATGTAATGGGGGTGGGGAATCGTTTTATTTTATTGATATTTAAGGGAAGGATTGTTTAAAAGTCTAGCACACTTAGTGACCTAGCAAGGGGCATCTCGCTCCAATTTATCCATTTTAATAAAATCCATTCACTTATCAAAACAAAAAGTGTTTGATCATCAAAATTAATCTATATAAGGGCCCCGTGCATCGGAAAAGAACGTAAAAATTTAATAATCAAAATTACAATTTTATATCAATTAATTAATTAATTGAAATGTTATCCCGTGCATAGCACGGATCATCCAACTAGAAGACAATAAACAATATGTAAATATTTCACCCATGAACGAATTTATTAAATTAAATAATTTTTTTTTATTTCATTTTGTTTCCTGCATTTATCTATTTTATTTTTAAATTATCAAATTTAGATAGCAATTAAATTTTTTTTGGTATTATTTTAGCAAATAATTTTATTGAATAAAAAACATACAACTTAACAAACAATTTACACTTCTAGGCCGTGCATCCCATGGGTCACTAAGCTAGTTAACATAGAATTCCACAACGTTTTGCCCCCATTGACGGTGCTACGCATTTGTCACGGCATTGCTTGACTTAGAGTCAACTTTGAAGAATTGAATGCGACAATTCATTTAATCGTTGCTGCGTGTGCTTAGACTAACACGTTCCATGGACCATGTTGGGGATGCTTAGAAATTGTTCTCACTGACCAAAGTCTGTGAGGACAGCATTGTCATTTTGGGATTAGCTTTATACGTGAACAACCGGAGGAGCCACCGCAAGTTTATGAACAAGACAGCATGTGAATAATTATAAAATAGTTATGTGAGATAAAATTTTAGTTGAATAATGATTCTGAATAATTATAACAAAAACTACGCTTATCCTTTTGTTTTGAATTTCAGTAACCCTAACCAAGTGCCCAACCAAATAAACCTTTCATTACTTAGAGTTAACTCCTCCTAGATAGATGTAGATAATTACAAAGATTTAGATTAAATTTAATTAGCTTCTAAAATTAATCCTAACCACGTACTAACTACTAAGCGAAGCCACATCTTTAGCTTTTGGCCAAGCCTTCATCTCTCTTTTCTTCTCTCTACTCATTACTCAACGACACACACACAATCACAATAAAATATTTCTTCAATTCTTCACATTCTCCTTCAAGGTTGGTTGGGTTTAGAGTTGTTGGAAGCTTGAATTAATCCTCTTCAGCCACCATTGAAGTACACTTAGTATTTAATTTATGTTTTGTGACTAACATGCTAGTTGATATCCCTCTATCATCCTCACACCCCAGCTTGACTATGACAGGCATAGATTAACAGGCTTTGTCACGGCATTGGTTGACTTAAGAGTCAACTTTGAAAAATTGAATGCAACCATTTCTCGGAGGGTGCGTCTGCTCAGTGCTCAGGCTATCTAACGCATATCGTGAATGGGATCGAGTTAATGCTTAGAAATTGTTGTCACTGATTATGGGATTATCCTTAAGAATAGTCGGAGAGGGGCCACCACAAGTAGTACTTCTTTCGTTCTTAAACTCTTGATGTTTAAGATTAATGCACACAGCTTAAGAAACATTTAATATTACTCACAAACAATACATTTAGTCTAAAATACTCTCATTTAATATCTATGATGGAAGAATGTGTGAAAATCTAAGTCATGTTAAATAGAGGTATATGTGAAAAAAAATAATTAATGAGTCGTGTAAAACATCAAGAGTTTAGGAAAAAAAAAAAAGAAGCTAAAACATCAAGATTTTAGGAATGGAGGAAGTATACTTTAAGTCGCATGAGAAATTTAAACAATTTCACGGAAAGAGATAAGAAAGGAACAAGGGACAAGAATATATAGTTGTCAGAATTGATTACACTTTTTTTTTTTTAGCATAAGACACAAATTTGGAGCCTACCCATGTTGTGTGAAACGAAGAGCACTGGTGCGTCTAATTTCTTCAAGGTTTCTTTCTAAAGGTATCTGAGCAGTAGATTTGGTTTGGTTATCTATGAACTCTGTTGAAATGATTCTCATTGATACATTTCTACAGAAAATAACAAATATATAGTGGTTTCTCATTTAGTTACTATAATACATGTGATATAAAAAGTCAAATCTAGCATAATAACGACACAATGATTATATGTGTTTGGAAAATAATTACGTCTAACATATTTGACATTTACTTCAATCCAACACCAGAATTCCTTCTTCGTTTAGTGCCTCAGAATGTGCAAATAGACGTTTTGAAGCTTTGTAACGGTAATTTAAACACATCCTCATTAAAATTACTTTATACATAATAGTAGAACATTCATGAGAAATGCTAAAATTATTACTTTAACACACTTTTAACCTCCTTTTATTATTAATGTTAGCAATAGCAATCGGAATTCTAAATATCAGAGTATTCACACGCACACACACAGAGACAAGGATTTAACGAGGTTTGGCAAGTGTGCCTACATCCTCGGGAGCAAAGCGGTTGTTTCTATTATTATTTGGCCTAATAGGGTTATATCAGTTTATATAGAATAAACCACGATATAGACTTACAATATCACCCCTGTATCGTATTGCGTACAATATACTACGTTCAATACTATCCCTATATCGTACTGCGGGGCTAAACCCCAGCACCCCGAACCCACTTATTTCATAACCCAACAACAAGTGGCCCAAACCCAATCTGCTCACTCATAGAATATGAGCCATGCACAACAGTCTCCACCTTGGCGAATATTCGGCCCCGTGGAAGATAATAGCAAGTCCACTTCATATCCTATATGTCTCTTGGGTTGGGGGTTCCAGTCACGTCTAGCACCGAGCAACATCCAACAAGTCCAAGCAATGCTTGAACTTGTCAGCTGTGACCGCCTTGGTTAACATATCAGCTGCATTCTCTGAAGTGTGAACCTTCTTGAGCAAAATCTGACCAGATGACATCAACTCCCTGATCTTGTGGAACCTCACATCAATATGCTTGGTTCTAGCATGATACACCTGATTCTTTGCCAAATCGGTAGCACTCTGACTATCACAATGCAACTGAACTCCACCTTGCTCAATGCCTAGCTCCTTTGCTAGCCCTGTGAGCCACACAGCTTCTTTACTAGCCTCTGCTACTGCCATGTACTCTGCTTCAGTTGTTGACATTGTCACAGTAGACTGAACAATGGACTTCCAACAAATAGGTCCACCTGCAAGAGAAAAAACATACCTTGTTGTAGACCTCCTGTCTTCCAAATCACCAGCATAGTCAGAATCCACATATCCCATAACTGAAGGACCACCCTGTTGACTGCCAAACATGATACCATGCCCTGTCGTACCCTTTAAGTACTTGAAGATCCACTTCACTGCTTCCCAATGTCGCTTCCCTGGCTTCGACATAAACTTACAGACTTGGCTTACAACATGTGCCAAATCTGGTCTAGTGCAAACCATAGCATACATCAAGCAACCAATTGCATTGGCATAGGAAACCTTTGACATGTATTCCACCTTTTCATCTGTCTTCAGGCACTGATCTACAGAAAGCTTGAAGTGATTAACAAGTGGAGTACTCATTGACTTAGCATTACTCATGCTAAACTTGTCCAACACCTTCTCAACATAACCCTGCTATGAGAGCCATAGTCTTCTGGACCTCCTGTCCCTGTGAATCTCCATCCCAAGAATCTTCTTAGCAAGACCCAAGTCCTTCATGTCAAACTCCTTACCCAGCATGAATTTCAACTCATTCACATAACGCAAATGATTACCAGCAATCAACATATCATCCACATAAAGTAGCAGAAAAATAAAAGAGCCATCATTAAGGCTCCTTACATAAACAAAACAGTCATATTCACATCGCCTATAACCAATCTGAAGCATGTAAGAATCAAACCGCTTGTACCATTGTCATGGAGACTGCTTCAATCCGTACAGAGACTTCTTTAACTTACAAACCAGCCAGCCCCGTCCATTTTTACTGAACCCCTCTGGTTGCTCCATGTAAATCTGCTCCTCTAGATCACTGTGAAGAAAATCTGTCTTTACATCCATCTACTCCAAGTGCATATCCCGACTAGCTACCAAGGCTAACACTGCCCTGATAGAAGTATGCCTCATGACTGGGGAGAAACCATATCATAGTCAATCCCCTTTTTACTGTGAATACCCTTTTGCTACTAGGTGAGCCTTGAACTTTTCCCCTTCTTTTTCTGATACTGAAGGTTTCCTCTTGTACACCCATTTGCACCCTATGGCTCTGCTCCACCATTGCATCCATCCATCTGTCTTTCTCCTGGCTGTTCATAGCCTCTTGAAAGGTAGATGGGTCTCCAAAATTGGTGAGAAGTGCAAAAGAAGCCAACTCTTTAAACCTATATCGGACAACAGGTTTAATAGTGCGACATTCTCTATCTCTGACAAGAGTGTACTCCTGCAGTCCTGCTGGACTAATTGGTCTAGGATCAGATGCAAGTGTGGTCTCAGGTCTTGGACTACATGGTTCTGCCCTCTCAGGAATCACTGGCAGCTGCTCAAAGTCCACTTGAACCTCCATGGAGCTAGGGGAAGCTCCATCTGGCACTGACTCATGTGTTTCAACTGTCTGTGGCATCATGGACTGCTCATTAAACACTGCATCCCTACTGATCACCATCTTCTTGGAAGCTGGATCCCAAAACTTGAACCCCTTCACGCCTTTGGAATAACCTACGAAAATCAATGTTTTTAAAACCGAACTGGTCATTGAACCAATCAAGGTACTGGTTCAAGGTTCAATGGTTCAACCGTAGTTGAACCGTGGTCGAACCGGTATTAATAAAATAATAATAATAATAATAATAATAATAAAATAATTTATAAAATAATATTAAATAGATATAATATCACTTAACTTTATAACATTAAAAACTAAAATAAAACTTAAAACATCACTTTACAAGGCTTTAACATTCAAAAAATATATAAAAGTTTAATCAAATATACCATAATACGTAAGTTCAAATTTTAATAAAATAAAATAATGTCCATTAACAATAAAAAATTTACATTTATAATAAAGAAATAAAATGACAAATTAATATAATATAAAACTATCAAAAATCAAGATATAAAAAAATTATAAATTAGTATAAATGAGCAAATTATATGTTTTACAAGAAAATAATAATAATAATTGATAAAATAATTTATATCTATTTGAGATATTTATTAAATATATGTTTTTATTTATCTTTAAAATATTTTATATTAAAATTAAAATTTTAAAGAAAATAAATAAAAATTAAAAAATACCGGTTCAAACCAATTTTTTGTACCGGTTTTGGCCGATTTTAGACCGATTTGACCGGTTCTTGGCCGGTTCCCACCGGTTTCGAACTCCTCCGATTTTATAGAGTATTCAGACCGATCACCAGACCGGTTCCCGATTGAACTGGTCGAATCGGCCGGTCCGTTACGGTTTGATAACAATGACGAAAACACACCTTTTCGACTTTGGATCAAGTTTAGATCTTTCATCACTGGATATATGCATAAAAGAAGGACTCCCAAATATTCTTAAATTATTAAAATCAACCGGGTTACCTGTCCAGACTTCCTTTGCAACTTTCTCATCCAATGAAGCTCGTGGTGATCAGTTGAGCAGATAACACACCATGTTCACCGCCTCTGCCCAAAAGCCTTTGGAAAGGCCAGCATTCAACCTCAGACACCGGGCCCTTTCAGTAAGGAACCTATTCATCCTCCCTACAACACCATTCTGTTGTGGTGTTTTTTGCATTGAGAAGTATCTCTGAATGCCATGTTCCTCACAGAATTTTTGAAACCGTGAGTTTGTGTACTCCCTGCCATTATCAGACCTTAAGTACCTGATTTTTTTGCCCGTCTGGTTCTCCACCTCAGCCTTCCACAGCTTGAACTTCTCAAAGACTTTAGATTTTTGTTTCATGAAGTACACCCAGACCTTAGGAGAAAAATCGTCAATGAAGGTGACAAAATAATAGGAACCACCTAAGGACGAATCTCTAGTAGGACCCCACACATTAGTATGCACATAATCTAGGATCCCCTTGGTGGTGTGCTTCGCAGCTTTAAACAACACTCTGGATTGTTTCCCAAGCACACAATACTCACACAAGTCTAACTTGCAGCTTCGAACTCCCTTCAAGAGTCCTCTCTTATGAAGCTCCACCATCCCACGCTCACTGAGATGGCCCAAACGCATGTGCCATAATCTAGTAGTTAGACTCAACAGATGCAACGTGACCTACAACTGTGCTCCCTAACAGTTTGTAAATATTGCCTACAGTCAGTTGTGCTTTCATCATAGTCAACGTACCCTTACACACTCTGAGGGTATCCCGATCTCCATCAGTCCTGTAACTGAAACCATTGGCCTACAAAGTACCAAGTGAGATCAAATTCTTCCTCAACTCAAGGATATGTTGAACATCACACAATGTTCTCACTCCACCATCATCCATAGCAATCTGCACCTATCCCATTCAAATAGCAGAACAAGCTTTGTCGTCACCCAAATAGACACTACCAAAATTGCCTGGCCTATATGTGGTGAACCACTCCCTATTGGGAGTCATATGGTAAGAACATCTGGAGTTAAGAATCCACGCATCTGTAAGCTGATTGCATGAAACCGAGAGAACATCTCCCTCACTGTAGTAGTATGAGTCGTCAGTCTCTGCCACATTCGCAAAGCGGGATGTAACACCCTAAATTCGGGTTTACATGTATTTGCATTTTAAACTCATTTTAATTTCATAGGCGTGTTACTTTATTTAATCCTCGTAAAAGAAAGAAGAGGTTATTTAAGAATTCATTTTACAAAGCGCCAAAGTTTGTTTAATTTCGCAAATCAAATGTAACGTAAAAAGATAAGTTGGAATTTTACCAAATTGTTAAAAAAAGTTTTATGTAAATTTTAAGTTCGAAAGTTGTGTTCCACTTAGTAATTAAAACGGGTTATTTACGTTCACAAGAAACTAATTGCAACGCCATTCAAACATAAATGGGCACTTAATTTTGAATTAATAAAATAAAGAACACGAGATAATTTGGTTGGTTATCAAGTATACACATATGCATAAAATAGAGAATTTCATACGTCAAAATGTTCTTCGGAGCAATAGTAACATATATACATATACACATTGCTCAAGGTATATACCAAAAACATAGGGTAATAGAGTATGAAAACTGAATATACATAGTAAAATCTGAAACCTAGGTCTACCCGTATTCAAATACATAAAAGGGAAAAACCTAGTCTCAGAGTAGTCATCTCTAAACCCAACCCTACATGTTAGACTAATCCAAAGAAATAGGATAGCGGGGGATCTTTGACAAGGTCCCTAGGAAGAAATCTAGTGGTCATTGTCCATGGGATCCTTCACAGAATCTTCCTCAAAGTTTTCCAATTCCTTCGTAAAAACCTTGACTCACTATCCCCTAAGTTCACGACTAGCGGCGAATCCCCCTGATTGACTCTCACCCAATTACGTCTCCAATTCTTTGAGGTAAGAGGGGTTCGGCGAAAGGCGAGAAGTGTCAGTCCAATCGTGAACTCCTCGGATGGTGTGGCATTGGAAATAGTAGCGGGCATCGATGAACTCTTTAAGGACACTCCGAAGAGACGGATGATGACGAGAGCGATGAAACTTGATGAGGATAGCCCCTTTGTGATCTCCACAGGTACTGCCATCGGCTCCTAAAACAAAAACGTAAGGGTGAACTATTCGTTTCATCAAACAAACCACACAGAATGACTTTGAAAGTCATACACACTATCCTGCTAACCACTGCGGTGTGGTTCTCTAACGTTCACACTTGGAATCTACCTGTTTCCATGACTTTTATCTATAAACTGTAACATACTAGCCAGCTGCCACTGGAACTCCCAGAACTCGATGGTCTTACATATATTGAGTGGAATGACTTTTGGGAGTACACCATCGCCCTGGTATAAGGTGGACTCTCACCAATTGAGATTTTTTCGTGGTTATTATCAGGGTCACCAAGTCGGTTTGTGTGAACGTAGTCACAACTTGACGCCTACCCTCCAAGGTCGTAATGCCTCACGATCATCTCCCAGGTACCAATCTGTGGTCATTCATACTTCGATGACTTACTCCTCACACACTCTCTCATGGAGATTATCTTTGCTCGTCACCGTGGGTTTCCACTGCTGGTGGTACAAGACGGGTCGAATCGACGCCGAGCTGAAGACCTTGTCCTAGCTCCAACAAAATTTATACCATATGAGAATATGCTCTCCATCATCCATTGGTGACCACGTCGTTCGATCTCCGCCAACATCTTTCTCCCAGCTGGAATTGCCCCACGCGACTTCCTTCACAAGTCCGCCCTACACGCATATTTCCTCGTTGCACGACTTTCAAGGCGCATATCGTCATCACGTATCAAGATTCTTATTACATTTTATTTGTGCCTTACCCTTTCAAATTCAAAAATTTTATTAATCAGTAACTTACTGACAATTCCTCCACTCAAGGGTCCTAGAATGTTTATCTAAGTCCAAAACACAAATTAAAGAGTTCATTTATTAAGCTTATAAAATAAATAAATTCTTAAGTCTAAATTAATGGTTCTCACTGTTGGAATTTATATTATTATTATTGTCGGTAAAATTTTCCTAGATTATTAGGATAGTATCCTAGTCCACATAAGCACTCACGTTCGAGTCTTATACTCACAGATCACAGACATCACAGAGAATTACAATTCATACTACAATCCACATGATTGTACCACAAAGCATTTCAAAAAGTACAATCACACGCATAAAGATACCCTAGGTTCACATTCCAAGGGTCTTACAATCATTTAAGGAAAGGGTCAAATTTACTCATTGCCTTGCATGCACACATTTATAATTAATTTACACATTCAAATATATCACAATTCAAATATCCCATTTCAAGGCAATTTAAAACAGAATCCCTCTTTGGCAGCACCTAATCTCTGTCCAAAATTAATTTAGCAAACGAATTTTGTTCTGTGAAATTCTTATTTATATCAAATTAAAGCCATTAAAACATATTTTTCAAAAAAGTAACCCACACTCTCAGATTAAATCTACAATAATTATTAAAATTCCTAGAAGTTCGCAGGTCAGTATGTCCTTCACAATGAGCATACCTCAAAGATGTGTAATTTTCTCAAACTTCCCAAATGTGATTTTAACTCAAATTTTTATGGTAAAAAGCTAACATTCATATATTTTAGAAAAGGAAAAACTTGAATCCTAATTCCTCCTACATTTTTTCCAGTAATTTCTTTTCTAAGACCTATGTCTCAGGTTTGAAATCTGGGATCCATGCATGAGTTCTGTTTAAACCAAATTTGTTAAATTAGTAATTATGGATGAAAATTTTCGAAACTTATATCATTTTAAATCTCTGTTTGTCTAGTTTTAGGAAAAAAAATTAGATTTAAAAAATGGTCATTACTTTGGTGTAAAAAGCTGAAAATCGGAACCTTGTCCGAACCAGTTTCCATAAGCAGAACAATCCCATTGCATGTCACAGATGAACATTCGTTTGAGTTTATCTCACAATTGTCTTAAAAGAAAAGTTGGTGCATTTTGAGTCTACTTTAACTGAGGATAAGTTTCATCAAAATCCAACGGCTAGATCAAAAGTTATGCATGAAAAAAAGTTCAAAAACTGAACCTTGTCCGAACCAGTTTCCTCAAGCAGAACAGCCCCATTGCATGTCACGGATGAACCTTCATTTGAGGTTATCTCACAATGGTCTCAAAAGAAAAGTTAGTACATTTTGAGTCTACTTTAACTGAGGATAAGTTTCATCAAAATCCAACGGCTAGATCAAAAGTTATGCACACAAAAAAGTTCAAAAATGAACCTTGTCCAAACCATTGCATGTCACGGATGAACCTTCATTTGAGGTTATCTCGCAATGGTATCAAAAGAAAAGTTGGTGCATTTTGAGTCTAATTTAACTGAGGATAAGTTTCATCTAAATCTAACAGCTAGATCAAAAGTTATGTATAAAACGTAAGCACTGTCCAGGGTTTCTACGTGAGACAGCCACTGCCCGAACCAGTTTTCGAATTTTGAAAATGCATGAGGGTTTAGAAATGAGTTCTAACAAAATTGGGCATGGTCTCCTTTATATTGGAGCCATCCCATGAATTTCAGAAAAAGAAGAAGATGAGGAGAAGGTTTTGACACAGTTACAATCCACTGCCAAAGGGAATTTCAAAACACAAACCCAATCACATACATGCAATCACACTTATCACAAATTCAGTCAACAAGGGAGGCAAATTAGATGAGAGTGGCTAGATCCTCCACCTCCAGCCACTTTGAATCCACCAAAGAGTCCCCTTACTTGCTCGTGAGCTTGTGGGAATAAGGGGGATGAGCTTATCACTTTCTTCCAAAGGAGGGCTAGCTTTTGATCACTCCTTCTATGGCATGCAAGGGAGGAAAGAATTTGAAGAATGGCGTTAGTGAGGCTAGTGGGTGTCTTGGCTAGGAGAAAGGAAGAGAGAGGGAGGAGCAAATTTAATTTCCTTTGGGCTGAAGATGAGGCTGACTTAAGTGAGTGAGTGAGTGAGGAGAGTGTTAGGCTTAGTTGTGATTTGAGTGATGGTTTGTGAGAGTGAGTGTGAGTGACCATGAGTTTGAGTGTGTGAGGGAGTGTTTTGCATGCATTTTAAGTGGCTAAAAGTCACTTGATTAGATGGATTAGGGTCGTGTCAAGTTACAAAATGTAGAAATACACTGTGTAATTTAAACCAGAACGCGTTCTAAAAAAATGAATTTTTTTAAACATCCAATTTAAATTTTAATAATTCTTTATAATTGAAAAACTTTTTAAATAACTTTCCTTAAATTTCTCTATAGAACAATCACTCAAAGATGAATTTTACGAAAGATTCCTTGTCTTGCAAGTTTCAGATTTTAAAACGGTTCAAAACGATTTTCCAGTCAATTAAATTTCTAACAATACAGAGACACAATTTTATGAATTATCACAGATAATTTTCTACAGGCAGATGAATTCATATCTTTTTCTCAGATATTTCAAACAGATAAATATCTATTTAATTTTATAAATCTTTGTGAAATGAAAACTTTTTTTTTTAATAACTCATGAAATTCTCTTTGTAGAGGAATTGCTCACATATGAATTTTATAAGCGATAACTTGACGGGCAAGTTTCAGAATTTAAAATAATTAAAACCAATTTGAAATCAATTAATTAATTAATACATAGCAATAGATATATTAAATATTTACTACTGGTAATTAATCATAGTTCAATTAATTACTAGCAAGCGTAACAGATAATCACTCACAGACAAATACACAGGAAAGTAACTACCGATAATTAATTGCAGAGAATTAATTCCAACGAGTTACTCACAGATGACTTTTTATTACAAGCAATTGTTTTAATTAGATTACTCACTTAGATTTTAATTATAGAGGATATTATATCTTTTAATTTTATAAATCTTTTCCTATTTGTCCATTATAACGAATTACTCATTATTTATTTTCCTTCATTTTTCTTATTTACTCAATTAATTACTAACTATATTTAATTACTCCAATTATATTCTTTTCTTATTTAAAACAAGCAATTAAATCACCATTAATTTCTAATTAATCTCTCACATTCTTACTTACAGTGTTGAAATTTTTGAGGTGTTACACGGGATGCCCCTTCACCAGACTGCTTCAACTTTGGACAATTCTTTCTCATATGCCATTGCTGTTTGCAATTGTAGCACATAACTGATTTGCCGTGTCTAGTTTTGGACTTATTCCTCCTCCCAAAACCCCATTTGCCTTGCATCCTCCAACATTCTTTATTCCTCTTCACATACAACCCTAGCCTTGAGAACACTCCCTTGCATTCTGTTTCCTCTGACAGTGGGTATAAGTGTAGCAGTGATCTCCTCCAAACTAATGGTGTTTTTCCCGTATGTTAGGGTGGTCACTAAATGCTCGTAGGAATTAGGCAAAGAACACAACAAAATTATTGCCTTATCCTCATCCTCAATCTTCACATCAGGCCTTAGTAAATCACTGATAATCTGATTGAAGACATTGATATGCTGTTGCAAATAAGAACCCTACTGCATCTTCCGCCCGTACAATTTCTGCTTCATGTACAGCTTGTTCGTCAGGGACTTGGACATACTAACTCTCCAATTTTGTCCATACTTCCCCCGGAGACGTCAGGTCCATAGCGTGGTATATGACCTTGTCTGCCAAACACAATCGTATGGTTGCCACAACCCTCTCCTTCAACTCCTCCCAATCCTCATCCTCCATGCCAATAGGTTTCGTTGTGCACAGCGCCTTTAGAAAACCTTGTTGTGCCAACATATCCTTAACCCTCCTCTGTCACATTGCAAAATTCCCAGTTCCATCGAACTTTCCCACTTCGAATTTCGCATTAGGGTTAAGCACCATCTGATACCAGTTGTTAGCAATAGCAACCGGAATTCTAAATATCAAATTATTCACACGCACACACAGAGACAAGGATTTAACGAGGTTCGGCAAGTGCGCCTATGTCCTCGGGAGCATAGCAGCTGTTTCTATTATTATTTGACCCAATAGGGTTACATTAGTTTATATAGAATAAACCACGATACAGACTTACAATATCATCCCTATATTGTACTGTGTACAATATGCTACGTACAATACTATCCATGTACCGTACCGCGGGACTAAACCCCCGCACCCCTAACCCACTTATTTCATAACCCGACAACAAGTGGCCCAAATCAAATATGCTCACTCATAGAATATGAGTCATGCACAACAATTAAATATGTAAGTCTTTGTAAAATAATTTTTTGAATCCACAATTTATTAAGATTTATAAGTTGTCCATTTAATTATAAAAATTATATTACTAGTATCTCTTTTCATATGAATTAATTCCACATTTTCTCATGCGATGGGAACATGAAATATTCCCTTTTCTCATTAAAGATCACAAAGAGTTATTATAGCACTCTTATGTTCTATATTGTTCTTATAGTTGTACAAATAAACTTCAATGTGGACTTGTCTTGTATATGACAAACATCATCAATAAAGGTTAGTTGGCAATTTAGAGACTCAATCATCTTTGAGAGAAAAATTAAATTGAATGTAAATGCCGGTATGTATAGCACATTAGTAAAGTAAAGGTGTTATGAGAATAACATAGTTGATAGTTCCTACAGTGTGAGTTGAGATTTGATAACCATCTGGTAACCTCAGTGTATTTGATTTGTTTATAATAACAAAAATAGGATAGGGAGTGACAAACATGATTAGTTGCTCCCATGCCTAAAATCCAAGTACTTGATTTTTAAATGTGAAGGATAGTACAAACTGTACCCGAAGCAATTGCCTCTGCAGTTCATGAAGTCAATATATGATTTGTATTGTGAGCAATTGTGCTCTTTTGCAACATCTTCAAAAGTGCCTTGTGTTGCTTTGGAGTAAAAGACATCCCTACTCCATTTTCACCCTCTTCCTTGTGTAATACAGAACCGATATCATCATCAGCAAAAGCCTGTCCTTCTGCCACACAGTTGTTTACTGCATTTCCTTTTTGAAAATTAGGAGGGTATCCATGTCTTTCATAACAAGTATCAACCATGTGACCTATGTTATTACTTGTTACATAGGTACATACTTTTTTGTTTTTCCCTCAGCGACGTGATTTCTTTCTTCAGTAGTTGATGACCTCCCACAATTGCCTTTGTCTTTGCCTCTTCCTCTATTACTCACTTTTGTACCAGTTACTAAATTAAATGTCAATATCAGAAAAAAAAAAAAAAATAACAAACTAACTGAAAAGTATCAGTTAACAGGTTACACAAAAACATGCGAAGACATGAATCTGCATCTTCCACACCCAAACTTGACAACACGTCTGTCCATATTCTCTGTTTTCTCATTTTGTTTTGATTATACAGAATCACGTTAAAATACCATTATTTCAGTTAAATTTTTACTCGTTTGTTTTCATGTTGAGAAATTAATTATGAGTACAGAATTGATTCTAAGTTGAAACAATTTTGGATATAACACTCTCTTAAAATTTATATTTTTTCCACAATTATAAATTAATAAAAAGATTTTGTATTTAATTAATAAACACTTTATAAAACATGACAATATATTTATACTGACATTATTTATTTTAAAATCTATATACATTATAAAATATATCCTAATTTAGTTTTATACATCTAATTATATAATATAACTAACTATACATCATATTAGAATTTATATTTTTACTATAAAAAAAGAATTTATATATTATATGCTATATACACTTCTTGACTTGTCCGTCTCAGTTTTTTCCTCTTGTTTTAGCTGATTCTGTTGGTGTTTCCTTTGTTAGGCTTTAGTTTTCTGTCTTTATTTTTCATACTCAAAAAAAAAATCAAATTTATCCGATCCTATCTCATATTATTCAGTCCCTCCCTAATAAAAAAAATATATTATTCAGTCCCTTGCTTTAATTAAATTAAATAGGAGTCCTAATAAATAGTTTTGTAAAAATTTCAAGTCAAATAAAAATAAAGTGAAACCTGTCTAAATACATCCTATCCACAAACCACAACAAAAATTTAGAGTGAACCATTGCATTCCACTTGATATGCAATTTTTTATTTAAACTCGACTCTAACAACATTACATCCTTAATTAAAACATTCCCACCTCACTGATGACATTACCTTCACTTATAACTCAAAAAATATCAACTGATGACATTACCTTCACTTATAACTCAAAAAATATCAGACTTTTAATCACACATTTCGAACTAGCTAGACGTGTACTTGAAGTACAAGTGAAATAAGGAAATAAGGAGGTTTTTTTTTTTTAAAAAAAGAAAAAAGAAAATAAGGAGCAGGCAAGAGGAAAGGATTGTTAATGACAATGCGTTGACATAACAGTGATAAGGTTAATTACATCGTTAGAAACATGGACATTTTCTTTCCTCTCTGTCAAATCTTCCCATTCTCACAACTACTAAATCAGTAAAATATAACATTTCTTACGGTTGTACTTCATTCCTGATTTTCATTGAATTACAAATTAAACAAGTATTATAATCCATACCAAACATTTCACGAGAATTAATTTAACTTAAAAACAGAACTTCACGAACTTTTCTAACAATTCACCCAAATAAACAACTACAAACATATCATCTACTTTCAACAACAAGTTTCACTTTCAGGAGTTCACAAATTTAAATAATGCTTGAGTTCTTGACTCATGAGCTGCTGCAATGAAATTTCACGCAAAGGAATGTTTAATGGTGTGAGCTGGCTAAGAAAACACTGAGAGACAAATTTCATTGATGGGCGAGAGCAAGGATTGGGATTTAAACACGCAAATGTGACTATGGCAACACGAACTATGTCCAGTAAAACTGACATTGTTGGCTGTGGGAGGCGTTGGTCCAATATTTCACATAATGTGATGCCTTTATCAGTAGAAGCTGATTGAAGTGACGACAGTATTTCCTTAGGATGCGTTCCCACCAAAGTTTCAAGTGCCACCACTCCAAAGCTATACACATCACACTTTTCACTCACAACCATAGTATATGCAAGCTCTGCATTTATAACATTAACATGAACAAATTCAAAGATCAAAAGGAAAATAGTTGAAAAATAATAATATTAAAATCTACAATTTATATAAACTCAGTATAAAAAAACTACTCCATCTGCCTGTTATATGTATTGATTAGGCACGATCTGCATCAAATCATGAACAAGAGGACATAGGTAAAAAGAGAAAGGAACCAAAAAAATAAAACTAAAAAGAAAGATATGAACAATTAACCTGGGGCTATGTACCCAATGGTTCCAGCAACTATAGTTCGATTGGATGAATCAAGGCTGAGGAATCGGGCTGTGCCAAAGTCAGCAACAGTTGGCTCCCACTCTGAGTTAAGCAAGACATTGCTGGCTGATATGTCTCTATGCACTATTGGAGGGATGCAATCATGATGAAGATATGACATAGCATGTGCAGTGCCTTTCACAATGTTAACCCTCTTTCTCCAATCCAATTCCATCGCTTCCACATCATCATACAAGACAGAAAACAAGCTGCCTTTCTCCATGTACTCATAGATCAAAAACATGATTCTTCTGTGCAAGCAGAATCCATGGAGCTTGACGATATGTCGATGCTTTATTTCTGATAACACTTTGACTTCATTTGTGAAACTCTCATCAAACGCCAGCACCTCTGCTTCAAAGCCATGGAGTTTTTTCACAGCAACAATGTTGCCACTTGGTAATTGTGCCCTATAAACACTCCCATAGGCACCTGTTCCAATACAATATTTCATGTCAAAGTCTTCGGTTGCTGTAATGACGTCTTCATAGGCTATGCTTCCATCATAGTTCCATATACAGAACAAGTCCCCATTCTTAGTGGCCGCCATTGTCATTGCATGTTCGTTCTTAACAACACTGCGGATGCCCAGACACATATGTAGTACGTTGGCGATGGTTAGAAAAATGATGATAGCAAGACCTATGACCAGCAGATTGTGCCTCTGCCTTACTTTGTTGCCGCTGGTTGTACATGGTTGGATTTGGTATTCCGTTCGATAAGACAAAGAGTTGCTACATACACCCTTGTTCCCTGTTATCTTAATCCCATAGAAATTATCTGGAATAGGACCCTTCAAATTATTGAAGGAAAGGTCCACATCAAAGACATTTTGCAGAGACAGAGGAACCGTTCCAGTAAGATTATTGTAGCCTAGATCCAGACTACTTAACAATGGCAAATATCCAAGCTCTGGTGGAATTTCACCACTAATGGAGTTGTTTCTGAGGTAAATAGTAGTTAGCTGTGCATGGCTTCCAACTGACAAGGGTTCTAGGGAACCAGTAAGATTATTGTAGCTTAGATCCAGAGTTTCTAAGGATGGCAAATATCCAAGCTCTGGTGGAATTTCACCACTAATGTAGTTGTTTCTGAGGTTAATAGTAGTTAGTTTTGCATGTCTTCCAACTAACAAGGGTTCTAGGGAACCAGTAAGATTATTGTAGCTTAGATCCAGAGTTTTTAAGGATGGCAAATATCCAAGCTCTGGTGGAATTTCACCCCTGATGAAGTTGTTTCTGAGGTAAATAGTTGTTAGTTGTGCATGGCGTCCAACTGACAAGGGTTTTAGGGAACCAGTAAGTAGATTGTGGGAAATGTCAAGGAATTTTAATTGTGTGAGATTTGTCAGTGAAATGGGCAAGGTCCCACTGATTCTGTTGGCTGATAGATCTAATAAATAAAGATTTTTCAAGAAAACCAATTTCTGCGGAATGGAGCCTTGAATGTTGTTGTGAGAGATGATTAGGCTCTCTAATTGGGTAAGATTCCCCAGTGCAGGAGGTATCTCACCATAAAGGGAATTGTAGGAAATGGCAAGCTTTTTTAAATTTGTGAGATTTGTAATTGAAATGGGCAAGGTTCCATTGATTTTATTGTTTGATAGATCTAAGACAGTAAGATTTTTCAGGAACCGAAGTTCATGAGGAATGGAGCCTTGAATGAAGTTGTTAGATATGACTAGGCTCTCTAATTGGGAAAGATTTCCCAGTGCAGGAGGTATCTCACCCTCAAGATAATTGTGGGATAAATCGAGATGAGTGAGTTTGGGGAGATTACCAATTTTATGTGGGATAGTCCCTTCTAGTCCACCGTACGAGACATCTAACCATTCTAAATTCTTGAAAGCAGAGAGGTTTAGTGTTTCAAATTGAATCCCTTCTGTACCTGTGATTGTAATTCCAGCTATGCTTCCAGCGTCGTTGCAATCTATACCTTTCCACGAACAGATATTGTGTGAATCTAACTGCGATAGATTCCACCATCCACTGTTGATTATAGCATTTGCTTCGGATGGAGACAGCAATGATGCTGGAGCAGGAGCAGGGGCGGCTCCTAACTCCAATACTATCCCCATAATAACCATACCGTAAATAACAAGAAACGTGGTTCCATAGAATTTGGAAACATAAAGCTGCATCCTCTGTATACCAAAATGTTTAAATTCGGCTATATGAGCTAGCTAGTTAATGGAATGGGTAGTATTTTAGAGAGATAATAAAAAGTTTGTTTCTGAGATTTATGAGAAACTGAAATTTTATTATGTTTTGTGAATAACATGGTAGTTAGTCACTCTTTTATAGTAATCACACCCCAGCTTGACTACAACAATCATAAAAATAGAATTCCACAACGTTTTGTCCCCATTGACAGTGCCTACGCATTTGTCACGACATTGGTTGACTTAGAGTCAACTTTGAAGAATATTGAATACAAGCATTTCTCCGTTGCTGCGTCTGCTTAGACTAACACTAACACGTTCCATCATGAATGGGAATGCTTAGAAATTGTTGTCACTGATCAAGTCTTTGAGAACAGCATTGTCATTTTGGCAGTCTTTATGAACAACCGGACAGCATCTCTTAAACACCATTAACAACATCTAAATGTTTTTAAAATGATTATTATTAAAATGCCGGACACGAATTGTGTTGAATATTATTTTGACAATTTGAAATTTATTTTTGCTTGTACCTTATACTCATTTTTAAAAACTTATATCAATATAAATTAATAAATAAATAGTCATAATAATAATGAAATAAGTAATGACATTCTACTAATTTATTATATATTAATTAAGATAAAATATACTTTCAGTCTATATTTTTTTTTTGATACGTCAGAAATATAAAAGCAGAATAAAGACTAATTACAACGGGAAAAAAGAATGCCTAAAGCATCCAGCTAGAAGTTTATTCTGAAATATACTTTTAGTCTATATTAGTATTACTTCATTTGGTTTTGATATATCATAATTTTTTATTAGTTTTGATCTGGTAAACTTCAATTTTTTTTATAAATAGTCTTTATCATAAATTTAGATATTTTCACATTTTCTCGCTTTGTTCTGGAAAGCAATTAAAATTTTTTTTTGCACAGTTCCTCAGTGCGCACAGTACAACCTAAGGGGTCTAACTAAGTTTGTTGAGTAAGTTGTGTGAATTATTGTAAACTTCCTCATATTGTTTTCAATTCTTATGGATAAAAAAAAAAAAAAAGTGGGCACAGTACAAAGAATTTGATGAAAAAAATTTGTTGGAGAATCATATTCAATGTAGGATTGAAATGAAATGAGATTAAGGTAAAATTCTGATAGCATTAATTGAGAAAAAGGGAGATAGAAGAAAATATGTGAGAAGGGTATAGAAAATAATGGAGATGAAGTATTGAGAATAAGGTTTGTAGAATTTTTTTTTTTTATAGAAGAGTATTTTTAGTAATAAAAAATACAAAAAATGAAAGAGAGGTGTATATTTAGTAACTATTGTAAATTTCAATTGCCTTATTCTATTCAGCACTATGAAAATACTCATGTTATGTTACATATAGGGGTGTTTGGTAGGGGAGAAGTTTTTTAATACCCGGGAATGATGATTCCTGGGAAAGTCAATTCCTGTAAATCATGGTTCCTGGGAATGGTTAAAATATGTTTGATTAGTCATAGTATGTTTCTTAGGAATTAAAGTTTCCTATGTTTGATTATAGTAGAACTTTCCTGGATATATAAGAAATTTTTATAAATATACCCTTTATTAAAATAACTTCATTCATATAATAATATTATTATGAATTACTATCATATTAAAGGTTGAATTATAATATTATAATATAATAATACAAAAGATGAAATAATAAATAATGAGATAAACTTAGATAATAAAGTAGTTGGGATCTATGTTTAAAAAAAAGTTAAAGATAAAAAATTACAAATTTTAAAATTAATATTTTTTTCAAAATTAAAGAAGATAGAATCATGTGGATAAGTGCAACTTCAACAATGAAGATAAGCTTACAGATAAAGATGAACCCTATGTGAGGATATTTTGCACTTTAAAAAAAGGGTAATGTAGTCTTTTTATATTATTAAGACTTTTCCCCTAGTCGAAAAAGTTAGATTCCCACTTCCCCTGTAGGAAAGTTTTCGTGGGAAACTAATTAAAAAACATTCCCAGGAAACATCCTTTCCCAGGAATCTTAATTTTATAGAAACCAAATATGGGAAACTAACATTCCCAACCTAACATTCCTGGGAATCTAAAAATTTTTCCTCTACCAAACATTCTTGTGGTTTAGTTAATATAATACATGTATTATAAAAAGTTAAATCTAGCATAGTGACGATACAGAAATTATGTAAGATTACTTTGCACACAATAGTAGAATATTCATGAGAAATGCTAAAAAATTTATTCTTTAACACATTTTTAACCTCTTGTTATTATTAAGAGCAAATTATAATAACACTCCCTGAGTTTTTATCAAATTACACATAACTTCACTCTTTTTTATTTTCCTACACTATCCTCCCTTTAAGTTTGAAAACATTACACTAATACCCTCTTATATGTTTCAAAACATTACACGACACCCCTCAAACTTTACACTAGTATCCCCTACAAAGGAGGCGAAAGTAATGATTAAAAAAGTAAAGAGTGCTTATGTAATCACATGAAATCTCAGGAGATGTTGCTGTAATTTGCTCTATTATTATTAAATATGTAAGTCTTTGTAAAATAAATTTTTGAATCCACAATTTATTTAGTAAGATTTATTAGTTGTTGATATAATTATAAAAAATATATTACTAGTATTTCTTTTCATATGAACTAATTCCACATTTTATCATATGATGGGAACATGAAATATTTCCTTTTCTTAATAAAGATCACAGAGTTATTATGGCACTCTATGTTCTGTATTGTTCTAATGGAATTCGTCTCTCGTTATATGATATGATTTCTTATGCTAGACGCTTGCCCAGTCTTATAGAATATTTTGTTAAGTAAATTCTAATATTTTTTTTTATTGAATATTACATTACCAACTCTTTTAATTCAAGGAACATTCTTATTCTAATTTTCTAAAAACTAAAACTAAAAACAATTTCATCCAAAAAGTGCACAGCCGATTGATCTAGCCAGACCGATCTAAATTTATGTTTATGGTGGACACGGTAATTTAAAAACATACCTCTCAGCACCAATACATACATACCTACGTACGTAGGTCTGAATTACCTTAAAATCAAAACTTTATGCAGTTATCTAACAATTCGTGCACATACACTTAAAACAAATTGTAAACCAAACACTGATAGCTAGCGTCAACAATTCATTTTGAAGTTTCACTGTGAAGAAGAGTTGACAATTCTAAATAATTGGAGTTCTTGTCTCATGAGCTGCTGCAACGAAATTTCCCGTAGAGGAATGAGTAATGGATCAGTTGGCTGAGTCTGAAAACATTGAGACACCTGTTTCATTGTTGGCCGAGAACAAGGATTTGGATTCAAGCATGCAAATGCTATTATGGCAACACGAACTATGTCTAGTGAAACTGCCATATTTGGTGCTGGGAGGCGCTGGTCCAATACTTCATATAATGTGATGCTATGAGTAGATGCTGATTGGAGTGATGACAGTATTTCCTTTGGATGTTTCCCCATCAAAGTTTCAAGTGCCACTACTCCGAAGCTATAAACATCACATTTTTCATTCACAACCATTGTAAAGGCAAGTTCTGCATTGATCAGATCAACATCAGCAGATTAAATGATAAAAAATTAACAATAATTGGACAAAATCTACAATTCATATAAACTCTAGTCCAGATGCATATCGAATCATGTAAACAAGAGAAGGCTAAGAATGATTTACCTGGAGCTATGTATCCAATGGTTCCAGCAACTATAGTTCGATTGGATGAATCAAGGCTGAGGAATCGGGCTGTGCCAAAGTCAGCAACAGTTGGCTCCCACTCTGAGTTAAGCAAGACATTGCTTGCTGATATGTCTCTATGCACTATTGGAGGGATGCAGTCATGATGAAGATATGACAGAGCATGTGCAATGCCTTTCACAATGTTAACCCTCTTTCTCCAATCCAATTCCATCGCTTCCACATCATCAAACAAGACAGAAAACAAGCTGCCTTTCTCCATGTACTCATAGATCAAAAACATGATTCTTCTGTGCAAGCAGAATCCATGGAGCTTGACGATATGTCGATGCTTTATTTCTGATAATACTTTGACCTCATTTCGGAAACTTTCATCAAAAGCCGGCACCTCTGCTTCAAAGCCATGGAGTTTTTTCAAGGCAACAATCTTGCCACTTGGTAATTGTGCCCTATAAACACTCCCATACGCACCTGTTCCAATACAATATTTCATGTCAAAGTCTTCGGTCACTGTAATGATGTCTTCATAGGCTATGCTTCCATCATAGTTCCATATACAGAACAAGTCCCCATTCTTAGTGGCTGCGGTTGTCTTTGCATGTTTGTTCTTATTTGCAATGCGAATGTGCCTCAGATACAAAAATAGTAAGAAGGCGATGATTAGAAAAATGATGATAGGAAGAACTATAACCAGGTTGTGCATTACTTTGTTGCGGCGGGCTGAACAAGGCTGGAACTGAAATTCGGTTTGGTAATATGAATTGTTGCTACATACACCCTTGTTCCCTATTAGCTGAAACTCAAGCAAACTATCTGGATAGGGACCATTCAAATTATTGAATGAAAGGTCCACATAAGAGACATTTTGCAGAGACAGAGGAACCGTCCCGGTAAGATTATTGTAGCTTAGATCCAGACTTTTTAAGAATGGAAAATATCCAAACTCAGGTGGTATTTCACCACTAATGAAGTTGTTACTGAGGTAAATAGTGCTTAGCTGTGAATGGCTTCCAACTGAAAAGGGTTTTAGGGAACCAACGAGTAGATTGTTGGAAATGTCAAGATTTTGTAATTTTCTGAGACTTGAAAGTGAAATGGGCAAGGTCCCACTGATTCTGTTGTAAGCTAGATTTAATTCAGTAAGATTTACCAGGAACAACAATTCACGAGGAATGGAGCCTTGAATGCGGTTGTTAGAGATTATTAGACTCTCTAACTGGGTAAGAGTTCCCAATGAAGAAGGTATCTCCCCATGGAAAGAATTGCTAGACAAACAGAGATAAGTGAGCTTGGGGAGATTACCAATTCCCAGTGAAGGAGGTATTTCACCATCAAAAGAATTGAAGGACAAATCGAGATAAGTGAGGCGGTGACTGAGGTTGTTGGTGGTTAGATGTGCGTGACTTCCAACTAACAAATGTTTTAGGGAACCAATGAGTAGATTGCGGGAAATGTCAAGCCTTTCTAATTTTGTGAGATTTGAAAGTGAAATGGGCAAGGTCCCACTGATATTGTTGAAAGATAGATTTAAGACAGTTAGATTTTTCAGGAACAACAATTCAGAAGGAATGGTGCCTTGAATGTGGTTTTCAGAGATGATTAGGCTCTCTAATTGGGTAAGATTTCCTAGTGAAGGAGGTATCTCACCCCCAAGATAATTGTAGGACAAATCGAGATGAGTGAGTTTGGGGAAATTACCAATTCCCAGTGAAGGAGGTATTTTACCAGCAAGAGAATTGTAGGACAAATCGAGATGAGTGAGTTTGGGGAGATTACCAATTTCAGGTGGGATTGTCCCGTATAGTCCAACGCCCGAGACCTCTAGGCATTCTAAATTCTCTAAAGCAGAGAAGTTTAGTGTTGCAAATTGAACTTGAACCCCTATAAAATTCGGACATCTGATTCTGGTTATGCTTCCAGCGTCATTGCAAACTATACCATCCCAGGAACAGATACCATCTGATTCTGATTGCGATCCATTCCACCACCCACTATTGATTATAGCATTTGCTTCCAATTGAAGCTGCGAGGGTGTGGGCGCGGCTCCTAACTCCAATACAATTCCCATAATAACCATACCATAAATAACAAGAAAGGTGGTTCCATAGAAATTGGAAACAAAAAGCTGCATCCTCTGCAGCTATGAGCTAACTAGTTAATGGGTAATATTTTTGAGAGCTAAAAAGTTTATTTTTGAGATTTATGAGAAACTGAACTTTTCTTATGTTGTGTGACTAACATGCTAGTTGCTCACTCTTTTATTCTCACACCCCGGCTTCACTTACAACAGTCATTAACATAGAATTCCACAATGTTTTGCCCCCATTGAAGGTGCTATGCATTTGTCACGGCATTGCTTGACTTAGAGTCAACTTTGAAGAATTGAATGTAACAATTTCACAGTTGCTGCGTGTGCTTAGACTAAGTGATTAACACGTTACATGGACCATGATGGCGGGAATGCTTAGAAATTGTTGTCACTGACAAAGTCTGTGACTGTGAGGACAGCATTGTCATTTTGGGATTATCTTTATCTTTATAAGGAACAACCGGAGGAGCCACCGCAAGTTTATGAACAAGACAGCATCTCTTAAACACGATTATCAACATCTCTATTTTTATATATGATTATTATTTCAATGCAGGACACGAATTGAATTCTGTTGAATATTATTTAGACAATTTGAAATATATTTTTGCTTATACCTTTTAATTATTTTTTAAAAATAATAATAATAATAATAATATTCTACTAATTTATTCAATATTAATTAAGATAAAATATACTTTTAGTCTATATTAGCATGATTTCATTTGGTTTTCATAATTCACAACTTTTTTTTGTTAGTTTTAGTCTTAGTAAACCTTTTTTTTTTTTATATAAATAGTCCTTTTATTATATAACGATAACAATTACATGCATCTAACTATGCCATTTTATATGTTATTTTAGAATGGTTATTGATGTGATGTAGTTAAATACATGACATGCATCTAACTACTAACAATTGATAGCAATCATTTAAAAAATAATAATTATATTTGCAAAAATTAAAACAAACCAAATCTTTTAAAAAGGGTTAAAGAAAAAATAAATTCATATTTATAGAAATTAAAAACGTTTAAATTTATTAATTAATACTAAGTTACTAACATGTGAAATACTACTCTGTCAAAAAAACATATGAAATACTACATGTAAACATGGATTTGACAAACCTCAAAACTCAAATGGGCCATTTGGTTTGACCAAGTCTACAAGTCAATTCAAATTTAAAATTGAGCAACCCGACCAAACCAAGTTAAGTTGTGTGTTTGCTCTTCTAAACCTAAGACTTGACCCAACCTGACTTGGAGGTAAATTATAACATCTTAATTAGTTTTGGGACCTTGTGTGAATAATCAGAGAGGTGTGGGATGTTAAATATTAGTATATAATTATGTGTTAATTAAAATAAATTATTTTGACTAAAATGTCTTGCATATTTAAATTACCACACCAATAATTAGAGAAGAAAAAAATAGAATTTGCTTATTCTCATTAATTTTTTTATTAATATATTATTATCATGTATATTTTTAATAAGTGATGAAGTGTTATTGTTAATTATTAAAAAGATAACTATTGAGTTTATTATTGTGAATTATTTAATTAAAGATGTTTTTGAATTGCAAATATAATTTTTTAAGTGTTACTTAAATTAATTTTATTGTTATTATTTTTATTATACATATTTAGATGAGTAAAATGCGTAATTATTTATTATTAAGAGAAATAATAAATATCTAATTTTAGTTAAATTAGAAATAATTAGTAAAGGTAATTTGAAAATTTTAGTCAAATTATATTTTTAAGTTTAGAAAAATATTTAGAATAATAAAAATAAATTTTGAACATTTTTTAGAATTATTAGAGTTCATGTGAAAAATGACTACAGTGCTCATAGTTAACTGTAATAGTTTAATTAGAGACACAAAATTAAACCAAAATTTGTTAGTAAAAGTGGTTCGGTACTTAGGCCAACCAAATAAACCTTTCATTACTTAGAGATAACTCCTCCTAGTTAGATGTAGATAATTACAAAGATTCAGATAAAATATAATTAGCTTCTAAAATTAATCCTAACTACGTACTAATAGGACAAATGACAAAAATTGAGTGAAGCCACATTTTATAGCTTATGGGCATGGGCTGCCTTCATCTCTTTTTTCCTCTCTCTACTGAACGACACACAGTGTACATACACAATCACACTCAAAAAAATCTTCAATTCCTCTCATGAGTCTCATTCTCCTTCAAGGGTTGGTTGGGTTTAGAGTTGTTGGAAGCTTGAATCCTCTTCAACCACCATTGAAGCACACTTGGGAGCTTGACTAGGGTTTGGACAAAGTAAAATTTCCCTCTTAGTTGTCATGCATGGTTTCTCTAGGTTAGGGAAGAAAATTAAGGTGGTGTTTACTTGCAATTTTGTTTTCTATTTTCATTTTTTGTTTTCACTTTTTAATTATAAAACTATCATCTTATTTTCATGTTGTTTTATGTTTTCAAAGATTTGTACAAGAAACAGAGAAAACAAAAAAAGTTGTTTTCAGTGTTTCCATTTACTTACAATTTTGTTTTCTATTTTCATTTTCTGTTTTTACTTTTTAATTACAAAACTGTCACATTATTTTCATTTTATGTTTTGTTTCTTAGTCCTGATTTTCATTAAATTACAAATTAAACACGTATTATAACTATAATCTATACCAAACATGTCATCATCTTGATATGTTTTTTACTGCGGAGTGCAGGGTGCTTTTAGTATATTAGTTTAAAAATGTACTGCAGAAAGTTTCTAAACATTTTAAATTGTGCATTTCACTGTAATTCTATTATTCCAACCATAAGAAAATAAATGAAAAATTCCACCTACCACCATTTGCTTACTCTAGGATGGTGACACGATTTTTCATACAGTATTTTTTAACAACTGCAAAGGAATTGTAATAAAGTGCATGAATCAAACTTTGAAACTTTTTTACTAAAAAGTAACATGACCAAAACTCACATAGGGGAAAATACTGAGAATCTTGAGAGTTTTTATTGGTTGCTGACAGGTCTAATTTCAACAAGAAGTTTCACTTTCAGGAGTTCACAAATTTAAATAATGCTTGAGTTCTTGATTCATGAGCTGCTGCAATGAAATTTCACGCAAAGGAATGTTTAATGGTGTGAGCTGCCTAAGAAAACATTGAGAGATGCATTTCATTGTTGGGCGAGAGCAAGGATTGGGATTTAAGCACGCAAATGCGACTATGGCAACACGAACTATGTCCAGTAAAACTGACATTGTTGGCTGTGGGAGGCGTTGGTCCAATATTTCACATAATGTGATGCCATTATCAGTTGAAGCTGATTGAAGTGACGACAGTATTTCCTTAGGATGCGATCCATCAAAGTTTCAAGTGCCACCACTCCTAAGCTATACACGTCACACTTTTCACTCACAACCATAGTATATGCAAGCTCTGCATTTGTAACATTAAAATGAGCAACTTCAAAGATCAAAAGGAAAATAGTTGAAAAATAATAATATTAAAATCTACAATATATATAAACTCAGTATAAAAAAACTAGTCCATCTGCCTGTTATATGTATAGATTAGGCACGATCTGCATCAAATCATGAACAAGAGAGCATAGGTAAAAAGGGAAAGGAGTCAAAAAAATAAAACTAAAAAGAGAGATATGAACAATTTACCTGGCGCTATGTACCCAATGGTTCCAGCAACTATAGTTCGATTGGATGAATCAAGGCTGAGGAATCGGGCTGTGCCAAAGTCAGCAACAGTTGACTCCCATTGAGTTAAGCAAGACATTGCTGGCTGATATGTCTCTATGCACAATTAGAGAGATGTGGTCATGATGAAGATATGACAGAGCATGTGAAGTGCCTTTCACAATGTTAACCCTCCTTTTCCAATCCAATTCCATTGCTTCCACATCATCAATCAAGACAGAAAACAAGCTGCCGTTCTCCATGTACTCATAGATCAAAAACATGATTCTTCTGTGCAAACAGAATCCATGGAGCTTGACGATATGTCGATGCTTTATTTCTGATAATACTTTGACCTCATTTCTGAAACTCTCATCAAAAGCTGGCACCTCTGCTTCAAAGCCATGGAGTTTTTTCAAAGCAACAATCTTGCCACTTGGTAATTGTGCCCTATAAACACTGCCATACGCACCTTTTCCAATACAATACTTAGTGTCAAAGTCTTGGGTTACTGTAATGATGTCTTCATAGGCTATGCTTCCATCATAGTTCCATATACAGAACAAGTCTCCATTCTTAGTGGTTGCCATTGTCTTTGCATGTTTGTTCTTAATTACAATGCGAATGTGCCTCACAAATAGAAGTAGTAAGAGGACCATGACTGGAAAAATGATGATAGGAAGAACTAAGAGCAGCTGCCTTACTTTGTTGCCGCGGGCTGGACAAGGCTGGAAATCGTATTCAGTTTGATAATATGAATTGTCGCTATATACACCCTTGTTCCCTCTTAGCTCAAACCCAGGCAAACCATCTGGAATGGGACCCTTCAAATTATTGAAGGAAAGGTCCACATGAGAGACATTTTGCAGAAACAGAGGAACCATTCCGGTAAGTTTATTGTAGCTTAGATCCAAACTACTTAAGGATGGCAAATATCCAAGCTCTGGTGGAATTTCACCACTAATGGAGTTGTTTCTGAGGTAAATTGTGTTTAGCTGTGCATGGCTTCCAACTGACAAGGGTTTTAGGGTACTGCTGAGTAGATTTTGGGAAATGTCAAGAAATTCTAATTTTGTGAGATTTGTCAATGAAATGGTCAATGTCCCATTGATTCTGTTGTTAGATAAATCTAAGACAGTAAGATTTTTCAGAAACAACAATTCACGAGGAATGGAGCCTTGAATTTTGTTGTTAGAGATGATTAGACTCTCTAATTGGGTAAGATTCCCCAATGAAGGAGGTATCTTTCCATGAAAAGAATTGTGGGACAAATCAAGATGAGTGAGTTTGGAGAGATTACCAATTCCTAGCGAAAGAGATATTTCACCAAGAAAAGAATTGCTGGACAAATTGAGATAAGTGAGTTTGGAGAGATTACCAATTCCCAGTGAAGGAGGTATTTCACCATTAAGATAATTCTGGGACTAATCGAGATGAGTGAGTTTGGAGAGATTACGAATTTCAGATGGGATAGTCCCTTGTAGTCCACAGTGTGAGACCTCTAGCCATTCTAAATTCTTGAAAGCATAGAGGTTTAGTGTTACAAATTGAATCCCTTCTGTATCTGTGATTGTAATTCCAGTTATGCTTCTTGCGCCATTGCAATCTATACCTTCCCACGAACAGATATTGTGTGAATCTAACTGAAATTGATCCCACCATCCACTATTTAGTATAGCATTTTGATATCAGGAAGACATAAAATTAAAAACTTTTATACTCAAACACTCATGCAGCGGAATACGAGAGAGAAAGGAAGAGACTTTTAACACAATATTTGATACTTGTAATTGATATATTCACTCGGCATCTTGCAGCCTTTTATAGGCAAGGATTGTTACAATAAAATTATTATAAAATAGCAAAACCACAAGTTAAGAAAACTAGGACGGTGGTACAGCTAATATTGCGGTGCCTACAATTTCTTGTGCAGAGAGAAATGCGGCTGCCCATATTAATGGTGTTGCCTTCATTTTAGCCAATCAAAAATGTCTATTACTTCCTTAATGTTGAAGGATTGTGATCAGAGCATAACAACATCATGTGGCTCTCAATTATATAGGCGGTTGCTTGATTTAATTATATCTGACATTGCCTCCCTTAAATCAAGCTTGCAAACTTTGTCATTCCGAGCAATTTCTTCAACTTATAAAACAACTCAATCTTTAAAGGCTTTGTAAAAATATCTGCAACCTGCTCTTCACTGGGACAGTATTCAATCACCAATTCTTTTTCAGCTACTAATTCTCGAATTTTGTGGTATCGAATATCAATATGTTTTGACCGCCCATGAAAGACTGGATTTTTACATAATGCAATTGCAGACTTGTTGTCACAAAACATTTCTGTGGGAGCATCTTGCTTCTGGTACATCATTTCTAAAATTCTTCTCAGCCATACTGCCTGTGCAGCACAATTGGCTGCTGCAATATATTCTGCTTCGGCTGTAGAGAGTGCAACAACTGGTTGTTTCTTAGATGACCATGATATTGCTCCAGTGCCCAGATGAAATGCGTACCCTGACGTGCTCTTTCTTGTTTCTATATCTCCTGCCCAATCACTATCTGTATACCCAACAAGCTTCACATCATTATTTTTAGCATAAAAAATTCCATCAGTCAAAGTACCTTTGATGTATCTAAGAATTCTCTTTGCTCCTTGTAAATGGCAAACACGCGGCTCCTCCATGAATCTACTGAGCAAACCAACTCCAAAGACTATATCTGGTCTAGTCGCAGTCAAATACCTTAGACTTCCAATCAAACTTTTATACTGAGTTGCATCCACCCTTTTTCCTTCACTGTCTATTGTCAACTTCAACTTTTCTTCAACTGGCGTGGATATTGGCTTTGAATTCTCCATCTTAAACTTCTTCAAAATATCATTTGCATATTTCTTCTGGGAGATAAAAAAAACCCATCATTCTGCTGAGAGACCTCAATGCCAAGAAAATAGGACATTAGGCCCAAATCTGTCATTTCAAAACAGCTTATCATAGCCTCCCTGAATTCTGTAATTATCTTTAGATTATTCCCAGTAAAAATTAGATCATCAACATAAAGACACACAATTAGAACATTTCCAGGCTCAACAAATTTAATATATAAAGTGTGCTCAAATGGACATCTTTGAAAACCATGTTGTACGAAGTAGGAATCAATCTTCTTGTACCATGCTCTTGGTGCTTGCTTCAAGCCATACAAAGCTTTCTTCAACTTGTACACTTTGTCTTCTTTTCCTTCGATCACATATCCTGCAGGCTGTTCAACATATACTTCTTCTTCCAAAGTACCATTAAGAAATGCAGACTTAACATCCATTTGATATATTTTCCAATCATTTTGTGCTGAGAGGGAAATAATCATTCGAATTGTGTCTAACCTTGCAACAGGAGCAAATACCTCAAAGTAATCAATACTTGACTTTTGCTTGTACCCTTTAGCAACCAATCTCGCTTTATAGCGATCAATCTCACCATTGGGTTTGTACTTAGTCTTGTACACCCACTTCACTCCAATAGGCTTTTTGTCTGCTGGCAAATCCATCAACTCCCATGTTTCATTCTTCTCAATTGCATGGATCTCATCATCCATAGCATTTCTCCAATTCTCATTGTTTGAGGCTTCTTCAAAGAACACAGGTTCACAGTCTGCAAACAAAGCAAAATTGATAATCTCCTCATCAGATGAATTATTGTCATTACCGACAACATAATCCTGTAATCTAGCTGGTAGCTGATGATGCCTTCGTGGTCTACTGGATGATTCTGGTTCATCATGAGTTTGAACTTCATGCCCATTCTCCTCTTCATAATTGTCTGGAAACACCAGTGGCTCCTTTTGGGACTTTGAAGACCAATTCCACATTCCCTCTTCATCAAACGTCACGTCACGACTAATAATCACCTTTTTCGTCTCCGGATTGTAAAGTTTGTATGCCTTTGAGTCTGTGCTGTAGCCAACAAAAATACATTTTTCTCCTTTGTCATCTAATTTCTTCCTAAGCTGGTCTGGTACATGGGCATATGCAATACACCCAAAAACTCTTAGATGCCGAATTGATGGTCTCCTTCCACTCCAAGCTTCTTTGGGTGTCTTATCATGAACACTTTTTGTAGGACACCTGTTCAAAATATAATTTGCAGTGGCAACTGCTTCCGCCCAAAATTCTTTAGGCATTTGCTTGGCTTTCAACATGCATCTCACCATGTCCATGATTGTTCTATTCTTCCTTTCAGCAACTCCATTTTGTTGAGGTGTGTATCTGGTTGTCAGTTGATGTTGAATTCCATGTTGCTCAAAGAAGTTTGTACAGGCGAGGTATTCTTGGCCTCTGTCTGTTCTGAGTACTTTGATTCTGCATCCACTCTGCTTTTCTACGAACGCCTTAAACGTCTTGAAGGCATCACAGGCTTCTGACTTCTGCTTTAAGAAATAGACCCACGTCTTTCTACTAAAATCATCAATGAAAGTAATAAAATACCTGCTACCTCCTTGTGTTGGTATTTCAACCGAACACAGATCTGAATGAACTATCTCCAGCATCTTTTTCGCTCTCCAAGACTTTCCAGTTGGAAATGATTCTCTGTGCTTCTTTCCCATTTGACAGGTCTCACAAACTCCATTTGGAATATTCACAATAGGCAAACCAGAAACATATTCTTTTCGTGATAGATAATTCAAACCAAAAAAGTGATAATGCCCAAAGCGCATATGCCACAACCAATCATCATTTTGTATTATGGAACTCAAACAAGGAAATTTATCATGTTGAATTTTCAAGGGAAATAGGCGATTTGGAGTCATTTTTACCTTTGCAATGAATCTTCCATTTTTGCCAATCAACGTGCAGTAGCCATGATGAATCTGCATGTTGTAACCTTTCTCTGACAATTGTCCCATACTTAACAGATTGTGATGAAGACCAGGAGCATAGAAAACATCAGAGATTAAATTTTGTGAACCATCTTTCAATCTGATAGCAATTTGGCCTTTTCCCAAAATTGGAATATTTGCATTATTTCCAAATTTCACGGTAGATTTTACTGTTTCATTTATTGAAGAAAACAATTCCTTTTTCCCACACATATGATTGCTACACCCAGTATCCAGATACCAAATATTTTCATCCTCAGAAAATGTATTGCTAGCCAAAAATAAAATTTGTGAAATATTAGAATTCTCACCAACATTTTGACTTTCTGCAACGTTTGCCTGTTGTTTGAATCTACAATCTGCAGCTTTATGGCCAAATTTTCCACATTGGAAACAATTAAAATTTGTCCTTTCCTGGTAGTTGTTGCCTCTTCCTCTACCTCGATTGGCAGGACCAAAATTATTTCCACCTCTTCCTTGATTGGGTGGTCTAAAATTTTGGTCTCTCCATTGGTTGTAGTTGCTACGTCCTTTTCCTCTGAAATTTCCTCGACTTTTACCTCTGTAATTTCCTCTTCCTCTATTGTTGAAATTATCATGACCTCTACCTTCAACATTTTGGCTGGATTCAGCAACGTTGAAATTCACCTGACTCTTCAAGGCTTCTTCACTCACTTTTTCTGTTTTCTCCAAGATTCTACTCACGTGGCTTTCAATACTTCCCTGCAACTCTGCTACTGACATGGTGTCTGTGTCGTGGGACTCAATTATTTTAGTCACCACATGGTCAAACTTTATCGGCATTGTGCGTAAAATTTTATCCACCACCTTGTTGTCTGGGATATCTTCTCCATATACCCTCATCTTGTTAACAAGATCTGTAACACGTGAAAAATATTGTTCCACTGATTCAGAACTAGACATTTCATACCTTTCATATTCCCTTCGCAGAGATTGCAGTTTGGATTTCTGGGCCTTCTCCACTCCTTTGTAAGACAACTTCAAAATATCCCACGCTTCTTTAGCAGTTTTGGCATTTGCAATTTTGCCAAAAATTGAGTAGTCTATTCCTTGGTGAATCTGTGACAGTGCCAACTGGTCTCTCCTCCTAGCCGTATCATCAGCTCCTTCCGCTAATCCCGGTTCAATAAAGCTCCAAATATTGTGAGCTCTCAAATGTGTAGACATCAAAAGCTCCCAATAATTAAAATCTAACTTCCCATCTAGTTTGGGACCGGACCAAACAATATTGTAGTTGGTTGCCATCTCTCTCTCAAAAAATTATGGTGACTCACAAAAAAAAAATTTGAAACACAGTGAGAACTCTCTTGTTCCTCACACACTCAAAATATTTGATCACTCACACTACCAGGCTCTCAAGCTCTGATACCAATTTGATATCAGGAAGACATAAAATTAAAAACTTTTATACTCAAACACTCATGCAGCGGAATACGAGAGAGAAAGGAAGAGACTTTTAACACAATATTTGATACTTGTAATTGATATATTCACTCGGTACCTTGCAGCCTTTTATAGGCAAGGATTGTTACAATAAAATTATTATAAAATAGCAAAACCACAAGTTAAGAAAACTAGGACGGTGGTACAGCTAATATTGCGGTGCCTACAATTTCTTGTGCAGAGAGAAATGCGGCTGCCCATATTAATGGTGTTGCCTTCATTTTAGCCAATCAAAAATTTCTATTACTTCCATAATGTTGAAGGATTGTGATCAGAGCATAACAGCATCATGTGGCTCTCAATTATATAGGCGGTTGCTTGATTTAATTATATCTGACACATTTGCTTTGGATGGAGACAGACAGCAATGGTGCAGGAGCAAGAGCAGGGGCGGCTCCTAACTCCAATACAATCCCCATAATAACCATACCGTAAATAACAAGAAAGGTGGTTCCATAGAAATTGGAAACAAAAAGCTGCATCCTCTGCAGACTGAAATATTTAAATTCAGCTATGAGCTAACTAGTTTGTTTATGAGATTTATGAGAAACTAAACTTTTATTATGTTGTGTGACTAACATGCTAGTTGCTCACTCTTTTATACTCATGAAACGCACCGTTTCATTTTGTTTTAAAAAAATAATAATATAATAATAATAATAAAAACCATCAGAGGACCTTCTTCCCCCTCATTTCTTTTCTGCAAACACCGAACCCCCTCCCCTGTTCTTCGTCTCCTTCTTTTTCCTTTTTAAATTAAAACCCTTCTCCTCATCTCTTCCTCTCACTTTCTTCCACTCTTTTCCTTCCTTGTTTCAAAAATCCATCAAATTTCCTACACTTTTGTGGTGCTCAAGTTTGGGAAGGTGATTGGAATTAAGGGAAATAATACCCATCTCCTTGAAATTTCCTATTTGAAGCTATTAAGGTAAAACCATGAACAACAAAGCTAGATAATTATTTTTATAGCATAGATTAGTTATGAGTTGTGTGTGAGAGGTGTTGGAAATTTAAATATTTGGATTATTGTTGTTTCCTCAAAACCCTGGGTATATTAAATTGGGGATTTTATCTAATCTTTCATTCCCTTGCTATTTATGTCTAGATTCCTTGGAAAATATGGTGGTTGCTCCTCCTCACATCATTGGAAGACACTGATTGGGTTCTTTTGGTAGTGAGTAGCTAAATTTACCCAGTAACTTTTTCATTGGTATTTTTAGGAGAAACAAGTATATTTTAAAAATACGTTTTCTTAGTGATCTTAGTTCCTATGAATACTTGAGAAAGAAAAATACGTATAATATTTATTTTACTTGGTTGGATTTAATTCTTTATGATTCTTGATAGTTTGATGATATAATTTAAATGTGAAAATTTAGTTCTCATTGTGAGTTTTGGTGAATGATGACCGTTTGCTACAACGAAAAGATAATGTAGCCTATAGGTTGAATACCTATAGTTTATATATATTTTCTGTTTGCTACAATGAAGAGATAATGTAGCTTATGGGTTGAATATTCATAGTTCCTATAGTTACCGTTTGCTGCAACGAAGAGATAATGCCGCCTACAAGTGAAATATCGAAATTTTATAATTTCTGTTTGCCACAACGAAGAGATAATGTGGTCTATGTGTACATAGTAGAATTATAATTCATATAAAGTTTGTTATTCTTGATTATAATTTTGATTTTAATTTTAATGAGTTCGCAAAGGAGTAAATATTAGTTTTATCAAAATAAGCCGTATTTATTTCTCTTTAATTTAAATGTCATTTAAATTCTTTTTTGATGTAAATACTCGTGCCATGTTTGCTTTCTTCTTCCTGTCCACTTTGTATTTTTATGCTCTCACTAAGTCCTTGTGACTTACCCCATTCTTTCCTTTTCCTCTCAGATTCACAAGTGATTGAGTAGCAGACTTCCTGGGATTTGCTGATCTCCCCAGGAATTTTGTTCATCTTTTGGTAGGCCTCCATTGTATATGATGGAGCGTATATTTTGGTGACTCCAGTATAATACAGCTCTAGGAATAGGGGCAGAAATAGATATAGAGAAAATCCCTTTATTTTGAGTTATAGGTGATACTGCTATATAAACATATTGATGTAATTATGATGTTTTGAGAACGACGATGATTATGAGTTATATTATTATTACTAGTTGATGTATTTGGATATATCCATGTCAAGGGTCTATATTGTGATGTGTGGCCTTGATATCTGAATATATGTATATATGATTTCACATGTGATTCTATATATATTTAGTTTGTCCTATTTTTAGGAGAGATTTTGCCAGATTTTTGGTAATTCTCTTTATTTGTATTTATTTATGTCTTAGTGTTCAGGATAGTCAGAGTAAAGAACATGTAGTCTGTGTGCCGGTCACAATCCTAGGATGGGTCGTGACAACTCATATCCCAGCTTGACTACAGCAGCCATAATCATAGAATTCCACAACGCTTTGCCCCTATTTTGGCACGGCATTGCTTGACTTAGAATCAACTTTGAAGAATTGAATGCAACAATTTCACCGTTGCTGCCTGTGCTTTGACTAACACGTTCCATGATGGGAATGCATAGAAATTGTTGTCACTTACCAAAGTCTGTGAGGACAGCATTGTCATTTTGGGATTAGCTTTATATGTGAACAACCGGATGAGCCACCGCAAGTTTATGAACAAGACAGCATCTCTTAAACACGATTATCAACATCTCTTGAAATATATTTTTGCTTATACCTTTTAATTTTTTTTAAAATGTCAATATAAATAAATAAATAATAATCAGAATAATGATAATAATTTAGAAAAAAAAAAGAATAATGATAATAATGAAATAACTATTGATATTCTGCTAATTTTTAAAGATTAATTAAGATAAAATATACTTTTAGTCTATATTAGTATGGCTGCATTTGGTTTTGATATTTCACAATTTTTTTTTGGTAGTTTTGGTCTTAGTAAACCTTAATTTTTTTTATAAATATTCTTTTTATTATATGACGATAACAATTACTTGCATCTAACTTTGCCATGTTATATGCTATGTTAAAATGGTTATTGATTTCATGTAGTTAAATACATGGCATGTCACTGCTAACAATTGATATCAATCATTTTTAAAAAAAATGCAAAAATTAAAACAAACCAATTCTTTTTAAAAGGATTTAAGACAAAATAAATTCATATTTATAGGAATTAAAAACATTTAAATCTATTAATTAATACTAGCATATGTAATACTACATGTAAACATGGGTCGGACAAACCTCAAAAGGTCGAATTGACCCGAACCAAAATGACTTGGTTTGACCAAGTCTACAAGTCAATTCTAATTGAAAATTAAGCAATCCAAACAAGGTAGTTGTTTCCTGCACCAATCCAGAATGTAAAATTACATTCCAGATTAACTTTTCCAGAATGTAACAGGTTACATTACAGAAAGGATAATCTGAAATGCAATCGGAAAGATCACAGAGTTATTATGGCACTCTATGTTCTGTATTGTTCTAATGGAATTCGTCTCGTTATATGATATGATTTCTTATGCTAGACGCTTGCCCAGTCTTACAGAATATTTTGTTAAGTAAATTCTAATATTTTTTTTTCTTTTTATTGAATATTACATTACCAACTCTTTTAATTCAAGGAACATTCTTATTCTAATTTTCTAAAAACTAAAACTAAGGGCATTACAATTTCATCCAAAAAGTGCACAGCCGATTGATCTAGCCTGACTGATCTCAATTTAATGTTTATGGTGGACAAGGTAATTTAAAAACATACGTCTCAGCACCAATACATACATACCTACCTACCTACGTAGGTCTGAATTACCTTTAAAATCAAAACTTTATGCATTCGTGCACGTACACTTAAAACAAATTGTAAACCAAACACTGATAGTCAGCGTCAACAATTCATTTTGAAGTTTCACTATGAAGAAGAGTTGACAATTCTAAATAATTGGAGTTCTTGTCTCATGAGCTGCTGCAACGAAATTTCACGTAAAGGAATGAGTAATGGATCAGTTGACTGAGTCAGAAAACATTGAGACACGTGCTTCATTGTTGGCCGAGAACAAGGATTGGGATTCAAGCATGCAAATGCTATTATGGCAACACGAACTATGTCTAGTGAAACTGCCATATTTGGTGCTGGGAGGCGCTGGTCCAATACTTCATATAATGTGATGCTATGAGTAGATGCTGATTGGAGTGATGATAGTATGTCCTTTGGATGTTTCCCCACCAAAGTTTCAAGTGCCACTACTCCAAAGCTATAAACATCACATTTTTCATTCACAACCATTGTAAAGGCAAGTTCTGCATTCATATTCATCAGATCAACATCAGCAGATTAAATGATAAAAAATTAACAACATTAGACAAAATCTACAATTCATATAAACGCTAGTCCAGATGCATATCGAATCATGTAAACAAGAGAAAGCTAAGATGATTTACCTGGAGCCATATATCCGATGGTTCCAGCAACTATAGTTCGATTGGATGAATCAAGGCTGAGGAATCGGGCTGTGCCAAAGTCTGAAACAGTGGGCTCCCACTCTGAGTTTAGCAAGACATTGCTGGCTGATATGTCTCTATGCACTATTGGTGGGCCACAGTCATGATGAAGATATGACAGAGCATGTGCAGTGCCTTTCACAATGTTAACCCTCTTTTTCCAATCCAATTCCATTGCTTCCACATCATCATACAACACAGAAAACAAGCTTCCTTTCTCCATGTATTGATAAATCAAAAACATGATTTTTTTGTGCAAGCAGAATCCATGGAGCTTGACAATATATCGATGCTTTATTTCTGATAATACTTTGACCTCATTTCTGAAACTCTCATCAAACGCCAGCACCTCTGCTTCAAAGCCATGTAGTTTTTTCACAGCAACAATCTTGCCACTTGATAATTGTGCCCTATATACACTCCCGTAGGCACCTGTTCCAATACAATATTTCAGGTCAAAGTCTTCGGTTGCTGTAACGATGTCTTCATAGGCTATGCTTCCATCATAGTTCAATATACAGAACAAGTCCCCATTCTTACTGGCTGCCGTTATCTTTGCATGTTTGTTCTTAATTGCAATGCGAATCTGCCTCAGATACAGTAGTAAGAAGCCCGTGATTAGAAAAATGACTATAGGAAGAATTATAACCAGATTGAGTATTATTTTGTTGCTGCGGGCTGGACAAGGCTGGAAATGGTAATAATAGGTTCGGTAAGAAAAATTGTTGCTACATACATCCTTGTTCCCTCTAAGCTGAAACTCAGACAAACCATATGGAATGGGACCCTTCAAATTATTGAAGGAAAGGTCCACGTCATGGACATGTTGCAGAGACAGAGGAACCGTTCCGGTAAGATTATTGAAGCTTAGATCCAGAGTTTTTAAGGTTGGCAAATATCCCAGCTCCAGTGGTATTTCACCACTGATGAAGTTGTTACCGAGGTAAATAGTGGTTAGATTTTCATGGCTTCCAATTTGCAGGGGTTTTAGGGAACCAATGAGTAGATTGTGAGAAATGTCAAGAAATTCTAATTTTGTGAGATTTGTCAGTGAAATGGGCAAGGTCCCACTGATTCTGTTGGCAGATAGATCTAAAAAAGTAAGACTTTTCAGGAACAGCAAGTTGAGCGGAATGGAGCCTTGAATGTTGTTGTGAGAGATGATTAGGGTCTCTAATTGGGTAAGATTTCCCAGTGAGGGAGGTATCTCACCATCAAAAGAATTATAGGACAAATGGAGATAAGTGAGGTCGTTAGTGGTTTGCTGTGCTTGGCTTCCAACTAACAAGAGTTTTAGGGAACCAACGAGTAGATTCGAGGAAATGTCAAGCTTTTTTAATTTTGTGAGGTTTGTAAGTGAAATGGGCAAGGTTCCACTGAGTCTGTTGTAAGATAGATCTAAGACAATAAGATTTTTCAGAAACAGCAATTCAAAGGGAATGTAGCCTTGGAAGTGGTTGTTAGATATGACTAGGCTCTCTAATTGGGTAAGATTTCCCACTGAAGAAGGTATCTCCCCATGAAAAGAATTGCTGGACAAATCGAGATGAGTGAGTTTGGAGAGATTACCAATTCCGAGTGAAGGAGGTATTATTCCATAAAGAGAATTGTGGGACAAATCGAGATGAGTGAGTTTGGGGAGATTATCAATTCCTAGTGAATGAGGTATCTCCCCATAAAGAGAACTGTGGGACAAATCGAGATAAGTGAGTTTGGAGAGATTACCAATTTCAGGTGGGATTGTCCCGTATAGTCCAACGTCCGAGACCACTAGCCATTCTAAATTCTCTAAAGCAGAGAAGTTTAGTGTTGCTAATTGAAACCCTATAAAATATGGACATCTGATTCTGATTATGCTTCCAGCGTCATTGCAATATATACCATCCCACTTACAAATATCATCTGAATCTGATTGCGATCCATTCCACCATCGACTATTGATTATAGCATTTGCTTCCAATTGAAGCTGCGAGGGTGTGGGTGCGGCTCCTAACTCCAATACAATTCCCATAATAACCATACCATAAATAACAAGAAACGTGGTTCCATAGAAATTGGAAACAATAAGCTGCATCCTCTGCAGACCAAAATATTTAAATTCGGCTACAAGCTAACTAGTTAATGGGTAGTATTTTAGAGAGATACTGAACTTTTATTATGTTGTGTGACTAACATGCTAGTTGCTCACTCTTTTATTCTCACATCCCAGCTTCATTACAGCAGCCATAATCATAGAATTCCACAACGCTTTGCTCCTATTTGTCACGGTATTGCGTGGCTTAGAGTCAACTTTGACGAATTTAATGCAACAATTTCACCGTTGCTGCGTGTGCTTAGACTAACACGTTCCACGATGGAAATGCTTAGAAATTGTTGTCATTGATCGAGTCTGTGAGGACAGCATTGTCATTTTGAGATTATCTTTATATGGAACTAGCCATTTACTGTGTATTCACACAGATTGCACTCATTTTTACACATATTATAAAATGATTTATATATATATAATTATTTATTTAAAAATAAATAATAAAATATATATTTATATTTTATTTGGTGAGATAAAAGTCAACATTGGAACAATATAGGAGAAATCTACTTATATTTACAAACATCAAAATTAATGTCCCTCTCCCGCGATATCAAGAACTTTTTTGTTTTTATACTTAAAATATAAAAAAAATTAATGTGATACAAAATAAAATTATTTTTAAAGTAAAATTATACATATTTTAAATATAAATAATATGATATAAAATTATCTTAGTTTTAAATTTGGATAATAATATTGTAAATTTATTTCAATATGGCTTTATTGAGTAAACTATTTTTTACACATTTTTATTTTCTAGATTAATTCAAAATATTTAAAATTAAAATACTATTGATATATAAAATAAAAAAAATACAATGTATATATGCTATGTGTGTATATACAATAAATTATGTTTTGACTCAAGAATTATCAACTTGCTTTGAAAAGAAAATATAGCTTTAACTATTATAAAAAAAAAAAAACTTTAGGTTAATCCACTTCTTGGCCAACTATACGCATTCAATAATATCTTTAGATTTCATACAATGACTTCACCACCATTACAAATCAAATTTCAACCACATCTAATACATTTACAAAAATTTGTAAACAATATTTGACTCTAATTAAGTTCGCTTATTTGTTCTTAGTAATAGAAAATATGCTTGTGTAAGATCGATTCTTATGATTGAAAGAGATCTTGCTAACGTCAATAGATACTAACAAATTATTATTTTATTCTCTAATAGATAATTTATATTTCATTAGTAAGTACTTGTATAAGATGAGTTGTTATAGATTTTTAGTATTATCTTTGACACGTGAGAAGAAAACCTACTAAGTTAAAAATTTTGTCTAAATATTTTAATAAGTTTTTCATGAAAGATTTATAACGATATTATTTGTCGTAAGTATGTTAAAAATAACATAGTAAAAAATAAAATTAAATAGTGATGATAGAGAGTAACTCTTTTAGATAAATAGATAATTAATTTGAATAAGTAATTATATAAAATTATCATACATTTAATATAAATAATAACATTTTTATGTAATATTGAGCATATTATTATATTAAATATTTCAAGAATATAAAATCTTATAGATAAAAGATATAAAACAGTAATATAATAAAAATATAAATAATATAATAATATAAATATATAAAAATTATAAAACATATAATCTTCACATATAAAATTATAAAACATAGAATCTAAATATTATTTTGTAGTAAATATATTAACTAATTAATATAAATTTTATCATTCATTTAATACAAATAATAAAATATTTTTATGTAATATTGAGCATATTATTATATTAAGTATTTCAAGAATATAAAATTTTATAAATAAAAGATATAAAACAATAATGTAATAAAAATACAAATAATATAAAAATATAAAAAGTATAAAACAATACATTTTCAAAAATAATGACAATAGTAAGGATCAAATTTTCTTAGATAATAGAAAAGAAAAAAGAAACAAAAAAAGAAAATGAAAAAATTACAAAAAAGTAAGAAACAGAAAAAAATTAGAAAGAAAGAGAAGTTTTGGAGGAAATTTTTTTTATAAGAGAGTGACATGTGGTAAGTGGGGTTCTCTTTTCTATTAGATAAATAGACAAGACACCTCAAGTTAATTTATGAACAAGATAGCATCTCTTGAACATGGTTATCAACATCTATATGTTTTAAAAATGATTATTATTTGAATGCCAAACACGAATTGTGTTGAATATTATTTAGACGATTTGAAATATATTTTTGCTTATACCTTTTAATTATTTTTTAAAATTTATATCAATAATAATAATAATAATAATAATAATAATAATAATAATAATGATGATGATGATGATGATGATGATGATGAAATAACTAATGATATTCTACTAATTTATTCAATATTAATTAAGATAAAATATACTTTTAGTCTATATTAGCATGACTTAATTTGGTTTTCATATTTCACAACTACTTTTTTTGGTTAGTTTTGGTCTTAGTAAACCTTAAATACATGATGTGATGTAGTTAAATACATGGCATGCATCTAACTACTAACCATTGATAGCAATCATTTAAAAAAAAATAATCATATTTGCAAAAATTAAAACAAACCAAATCTTTTAAAAAGGGTTAAAGAAAAAATAAATTCATATTTATAGGAATTAAAAACATTTAAATTGATTAATTAATACTAACATATGAAATACTACGAGTAAACATGGATCAGACAAACCCAAAACTCAAATGGGCCTGAACCAAAATGATTTGATTTGACCAAGTTTACAAGTCAATTCGAATTAATATCAAGCAACCGGAGCAAACCAAGTTAGGTTGTGGGTTTGCTCTTCTAAACCTGAGACTTGACCCAACTCGACTTGGGGACAAATTGTAACATCTTAGTTTTTGGACCCTGTGTGAATGATTGGAGAGGTGTGACATGTTAAATATTAATATATAATTATGTGTTAATTAAAATAAATTATTTTGACTAAAATGTCTTGCATATTTAAATTACCACACCAATAATTAGATAAGAAAAAATAGAATTTGCTTATTCTCATTAATTTTTTATTAATATATTATTATCATGTGTATTTTTATTAAGTGATGAAGTGTTATTGTTAATTATTAAAAAGATAACTATTGAATTTATTATTGTGAATTATTTAATTAAAGAGGTTGTTGAATTGCAAATATTAATTTTTAAGTATTACTTAAATTAATTTTATTGTTATTATTTTTATTATACATATTTAGATGAGTAAAATGCATAATTATTTATTTTTAAGAGCAATAATAAATATCTAATTTTAGTTAAATTAGAAATAATTAGTAAAGGTAGTTTTAAAATTTTGTCAAATTATACTTTTAAGTTTATAAAAATATTTAGAATAATAAAAATAAATTTTGAACTTTTTTGAGAAAGTTCTCATAGTTAACTGTAATAGTTCAATTAGAGACACAAAATTATATTAAAATTTATTGGTACAAGCGGTTCGGTACTTAAGTCTCTTAATCAAGGTACCGGGTTTGATTCTCGACTTGGATATGAAGTTGTAACTAGAGATACAATTTTATCTCAAAATGAGACTGCCGGATGAGAAGAAATTAGTTGAGTGTCAAATAAGAAGTCTCATATACCTACCAAAAAATAAAGAGAGACACACAAAATTATAAAATAAGAGGAGGGATCAAGTTACTAACTCTTTTAAAGTTACTCTTCATCTTCATCATTCATTTTCTTGAAATCTAATGGTTAGGATTAGCTACTAATTAGAACCATTAGATTAAAAAAATGAATGGTGGAGATGGAGAGTAATTTTTTTTTTTAGGTTCGAGTAATAATAGTAACTCTAAAAGAAGAGATTTCATGAAATAATTATGTGAGATAAAATTTTAGTCGAAGAATGATCCTGAATGATTATTTTATTCATTAAAAAAAATTATAAAATGTTACTAGTATTTAATTATAATTAGCTTTAATTTAATTACAAAACAACAAAAACTAAGATTATCCTTTTGTTTTAAATTTCAGTACCCCTAACTACGTGGCCAACCAAATAAGCCTTTCATTACTTAGAGATAGCTCCTCCTAGTTAGATGTAGATAATTACAAAGATTTAGATTAAATTTAATTAGCTTCTAAAATTAATCCTAACCACGTACTAACAGGACAAGTGACAAGAATTGAGTGAAGCCACATGTTGTAGCTTTTGGACTTGGGCCAAGCCTTCATCTCTCTTTTCTTCTCTCTACTCAACGACACACAATCACACTAAAAAATTTCTTCAATTCCTCTCATTATTCTTCAAGGATTGGTTGGGTTTAGAGTTGTTGGAAGCTTGAATCCGCTTCAACCACCATTGAAGCACACTTGGGAGCTTGACTAGGGTTTGGACAAAGCAAAATTTCCTCCTCTTAGTTGTCATGCATGGTTTCTCTAGGTAAGGGAAGAAAACTAATTAGCTAGCTAGTTGATCACTGTTTCATCCTTATACCCGGCCAGCTTGACTAGACAATATTTGTCACGGCATTGGTTGAGTTAGAGTCAACTTTGAAGAAATGAATGCAACTATTTCTTCGATGCTGCGTGTGCTTACACTAATTAACACGTTCCATGGACCATGATGGGAATGCTTAGAATTTGTTGTCACTGATCAAGTCTGCGAGGACATCATTGTCATTTTGGGATTATCATTAGCAATAGTGGGACGGGCCACTAGAAAGTTTAGGTTGCATGAGAAATCTCGTAAACAATTTCACGGAAAGAGATAAGAAAGGAGTTCGAACAAGGGACTTGAATAGTTGTCAGAATTGATTACTCTTCTTTTTATTATTATTTACAGGAGTATCTGTAAGCATGGGACACAAATTTAGACCCTGCCCATGTTGTGTGAATCGAAGAGCACTGGTGCGTCTAATTTCTTCAAAGTTTCTATCTGAAGGTATATCTGAGCAGTAAATTATTTTTTTTATCTATATAAATCGAAGATAGGTATTGAGAAGTTTCCAACAACTCATGTTCAACTAACTAGATCCTCTTGGTTCTGAGAAGTAGATTTGGTTTGGTTCTCTATGAACTATGGCACACAAAATTATGAATACTGAACTCTGTTGAAATGATTCTCATTGATACAAGTGGATGATACATCTAAAGAAAATAACAAAAGATAACTAACATGCAGTAGCTCAGAAACTAACTCACTATAACTAACTTATTCCTTTACACCTTCTATGTGCTACTTCAATTTATTGGTTGCTAAGGTGGATTTGCTCGACCCCTTTCACATGATATATAGATATATAAAACTTTTCCACTTCATTTGGCAACCACAGTGGTCGTATTGCCTTCTTAGTCTATTAATTAATACTAATATAAGAAATATTGATATCGTTGTTCTATTTTAAATTTTATTATTATATACATGTGTGCACATTCTTTACAAAAAGATTTAGTTTGTGATAGTTAATAATACATATTTTGGCGGCTACAAATGCCTCTTTTTGTAGCTAATAAGTTGTCAGTTTTTTTTTTTTTTTTTTGATAAATTTTAAGTGATGATTGTTATTTTTGTTAGAATAATGATAATTTTTTTATAGACAACAAGTATTAAGACCTCTAATTAAGTTTAAATAATTTCAAGTCAACTAATTCATGCACGCGATAATAATGATAAATAGTTACTAACTGTTATCTCTTCAAAAAAAAGTTACTAACTATTAAAAACTCCTAAATCTTACATCATTTGTTTGTTTAAATTTAATATTTATTAACAATTTTTAATCACCACCAAATATTATATTACAAGAGCAATACTATTTAGTATGAAAGAATCATCTGACGAATCATATAAACATAACATATACGGTGCTAAGCTTTTTTAAAACAAATCTTGGTAATATATATATATATATATATATATATATATATATATATATATATATATATATATATATATATATATATATATATATATTTCAAGGAAATAATCTTTTGTGTGTTTTTAACGAAAGCTAATCCGTAACTTTTAGCATTTTACATATTGTAATAGCAATTTTTAATTGTCAGGAAAAGTGTATACTCATTCTAACAAAGGCTTCTTTTTACCAATCTAGTGCAATTTGCATTTGAAATTACTAAACTAGTGCATCTTTTAAAAAAATTACTTATATAGGATAAGTTGTATTTACGAAGCATAATTTTCTTTTTTTTATGTTTACCAAGTAAAGGGGAAAGAGAGAGACACATGATATTAATATTGTTTATTATTTTCCAACGTTGGTAGAATTTTAATAGCCTCAGAAGTGGGAAAAGAAAGAGGGACGGACAATTTATTGAGTGGGGTAACAAAATGATGTTGCACCGTAGACTTAGCTCAAATATTAATTCGTTATTATAATTATTATGAATTAAACGCTGGTTTGACAAGATTTTCAAAACCTTCATGAAACAAGATCATCACCAAACAACGCTACTGATCAATTAAATTAAGAAAAATCAATTATTATATTTAAATTTTTATGTATCCAAATAATTAGATTGGTCGATGTAGAGAGGCATATCCATCCATATATCCATCTCATCCCAAATTTCTAGCTCAAAGTCAAAGCATGCATCGACTTAGAAAGTGGAAACTCATTGAACCCATCTCAATTAAGCTCGTAACGTTGCCACCATTTCTAGAGCTAGAACTTAAAACCTTCAATAAAAGAGCACCCAAAATCGGAAAGCCCTAGGCTCATGCAATATATATCATCCTATTTATAACATTGGTGTGAAAGGTACGTGTACAAATCACTTGTATTGCAGGTAATTAAGTTAAGCTCTTCATATCCCATATCCAAAACAAACCCTTCCAAAACCAAGACAATATTTTCAAAGGTTCAATTCAATGGCACCCTCGTCAAGTTTTGTTCCTATGGTACTTCTACGTTTAGTTTTAGTACTACTTGGTGTTATTGTCCCTAGAAGTGAAGCCAGGCCAAGAGCATTCTTTGTATTTGGCGATTCTCTTGTTGACAATGGAAACAACAACTTTTTGCAAACCATTGCTCGTGCTAATGCCCCACCTTATGGAATTGACTACCCAACTCATAGAGCAACTGGACGCTTCTCTAATGGCTTCAACATTCCTGATTTTATCAGTTAAGTTTCCATATATGAAAAAAATTTGTATTCTAAGTCCAAATACTTATTTATCATATCATATGGTCATTAATTTTAGTACCATCAACATTAGAATTGATGTATCTATAACGAGGTGGGTTGTTTTAGGTCAGCAACTTGGTGCTGAGTCTACAATGCCTTACATGAGCCCAGACTTAACGAGAGAGAATCTCTTAGTTGGTGCCAACTTTGCTTCAGCTGGAGTTGGAATCCTTAACGATACAGGAGATCAGTTTGTAAGTACTTAATTCATTAATGACATGAAATTCCAGCTGCTTTCTTTGTTACTATGTATAAGTACAAAGAGAGTTAACATCCAACACATTTTTAATATATTATCTTCTTTTTTGTTGAGGTTTATATAGGTCCACTGGTTTAGTGAAGGAGACTCATATTTAATTAGTGGAATAGGTACAAGTGAACTTTACCTAATAGAAAATAATGTGTTGAAAAAAGAATATTTGAGAGTGTTTTTGCAATATATTACATAATGCATACAAAACCTTGAGCATGCTTTACCATAATTAATTGTTAACTCCATTAATAGTCGTAGGTTTTTCTGGCTTTTAACTTTTTGTACGTACGTTCTAATATTTTTTTTTTTGACACAATATTAATTAATAATTATAATAATTATTATTCTAATAAAATATTGTTCATATGGTTATATTATAACTCTTTCTACAATATTTCATCCCCATTTTCCTTCGTGTACAAAACTAGGATTTGCACTGAGTTTTATCTGTTGAAGGGCAATAGGTTTTAGCATTCGAATGCTGGATGCAGATGCTTGTTGCTTATGCAAAAGGGGTAAATAAATTTTAAAAAAGAACCTTACAATTCAAGTTAGTAAAAGCAAGAAAAAAAAAGAGTTTTTAATGAATGAACATGCATATATAGATGAATGAGATGACTGAGACGGGCATGAGTCCCTTTATTATAAAATTGTAGAGTAAATATTTTCAAATATGCATGGTAATTTGTATTGATTTCGTCCTTAAAAGTTTCCGTGTATATAATTTAGTTTTCAAATTTCTCAACGTCATAATAATTAGCCTCCGAATCTGTGAATTTAATTTATAACAAATTTAGTTCCTAAATTTGGTTAACTTTATCAAGGAAGGACTAACTGTCATAAATTTGATAAAGTGGGGATTGCATTGTATACATGTACATTTTTAGAGACCAAAGATAGTTTCTACTTTTGGAAACGAAATTATAATTAAGAGATTAGTAGTTTTATCTTCTCTAATAAAGATTTTTTCATATAATGACTAAGAATTGGACTTTTAACAAACTCAATCATCTACTAACTATATCAAATTTTGTTAATAAATTTGTAATTAGCTTGACTATCAGTTATTACTATATATTTTTTCTTTGGCAAAATAGTAACAGCGAGGTTTGTACTTATCTAAACTCTTCCCCACTAGGCCACTAGTAGAGTTCTCATTATAATTATAAAGTTATACCATTGTTTTTTTTTTTTTTTTTTTGAAACAAAGTTATACCATTGTTATTCACGTATAAGTCAAACAAATCATAAATTGAAATAACCCCTGGAAAACATGGAAGCGCTAAACCGCGGAATTTGGATCTAAGACAAGGTGGTAGATTCCAGATCATACTTAATGGGCCTGAACATTTATTAACGGTCGAACAGTAACATTATTATGGAGTGAAATGAAAAGTGAAAATACGTTCTAATTAAGAGCAAATTTAATATATTATTCTTAGTATCTTTTAGGATACTGTTTTACAACTTGTTTTTTTCTCCATATTTCTCAATTACATTACTTAACTTATTTCATATTTTTCTCTCTTTTCTTTTATCTCTCTTAATTTGGAAAAAAAGTTATAAAAAAGTCATTTACAAATTGAACTTCTCAACTCCAAATTAACATGCAAACATTTGTAGTTGGCAATGCTTTTTTTCTTATACATATAATTGGCAGTGCTTTTTTTCTTATACATATATATAGTTGGCAATGCTTATTAAATGCAACTTTTGCAGATGAACATAATTAAAATGCATAAACAATTAGAGTATTTTAAAGAGTACCAACGACGATTGAGTGCTCTAGTTGGTGCCTCACGAACTAAAAGACTCGTGAATCAAGCGTTGATCCTCATCACCGTCGGTGGCAATGACTTTGTAAACAACTACTTCCTAGTGGATTCTACTGCAAGGTCTCGTCAATATTCACTCCCAGACTATGTCAAGTTTCTCATCTCTCGCTACGCAAAGCACTTGCAGGTATTTATATAAAAAATATATATATAAGATAAAATAAATTGAACTTCTCTTATAAGTTAAATAAACTTATACACTTAATTTCTATAAAATAAACTAAAGTGTATAAGTTAATTTTAGCTTATAAGAAAAGTTCTATTCATTTTACTTTCTTATTTTTTATCCTCTCGTAATTACTTATATAAAAATTTATCGAAATATGACCTAAATCCTTTGCATGACACAAAAGGCACATCCAAAACAAATATTTTTTTTTTCCTTACTTTTGTTTCAATTGTACGTAATAATAATAATAATGGAATGCAGAGGCTATATGATTTGGGAGCTCGGCGAGTAATTGTGACAGGGACAGGACCATTGGGTTGTGCCCCTGCAGAATTGGCTATGCGGGGCAAAAATGGAGAATGTTCTGCTGAGCTACAACGTGCTGCAGCATTGTACAACCCTCAATTGGAGCAAATGATACTTGAACTCAACAAGAAATTTGGCAGCGACATTTTCATTGCTGCTAATACAGCACAAATGCACAATGACTTCATCACCAATCCTAAAGCTTATGGTACTATACTGCTTATCTTTTATCTTAAGTAACTAAATAATTTGTCACAATTTCAGTCACAAAGTAGATCAGAAGTTCCAACAGATCACTAATTTACACCATTTCTGTCTTAAACTCCTTAGAAGAAGTGTTGCTTCACATAAGGAGTAAGAAGGCAGAAGTGAAAAAAATAAAATTTAAAAAGGTGTAAAAAATGTGTAATAAATATTGATGTGAAAAAAAAATCATATTCAGTAATAAAAAATAATTTACTATTTTCATATTCATCACTAATACAATGTAATATTTTTGACAAAAAGATAATTTAAAAAAAAAAATTTCTCAATAAGTACTTGTGTGTTTTTGGCTTGTTCTGGTCACGTCTTGTGGCCTTGGCAAGTAGTTTGTGGGAATAATTTTTTTTTTTTGTCTCTTCAAAAAAAAAAAGTACTTGTAATAAATTATTTATGACAGATATTTTCATCAATATTAATGATAAGTTATAGTGACAATAAAATTGAACCACTATATTAATTATGAATAATATTAGTAAGAAAATAAAGAAGTTAGTTCCAATAATGAACAATTAATGGCAAATTTTATATTCTTGACTAAATTTTGATTCCTGAAAGAAACATATCTTATAGTATGTTCCACTATATCATTCATGTAATATCAACTCAATTTACCAAAACTTAGTTGGGCTCATATATTCGGTGAAATAAATATTTCTAATAAGTAGTATGGATGCAAGGAAGAGAATTTCCTTCTTTGCTGTCCTTATCAAGAAAAAATAAATAAATCCTAACATTTTATGTTGTCAAATTGGGTAGGATTTAATACATCAAAAGTAGCTTGTTGTGGACAAGGACCCTACAATGGTATGGGGCTATGCCTGCCAGTCTCCAACCTATGCCCCAACCGAGACTTGCATGCATTTTGGGATCCATTCCATCCAACTGAAAAGGCAAATAAACTTGTTGTAGAACAAATTATGTCAGGTTCTACAAAGTATATGAAGCCAATGAACCTCAGCACCATTCTGGCCTTGGATGCTCGAGCACATTCGTGAAGATTAACCAAATTAACCTAATAAATAGTGTGTTATCACTAACTTGGTCGTCAATGCTAGAGCATGATAGTTCTTACTGTAATTGGGTTTGTTGTTTTGTATGGAGTCAATTGTGTAATTTTCACATAGATGTATAAATAATTCGAGCTTGAAATCTCATCAAGCTATTATTATTTAATTGTTTTTACTTTCAAAGATAGAAACTTATCTATGTCAACAATTACAATGGAGGTTGTAAAATTGGAAATGATATTTTATAATACTACTAGATAGCAAGCAACATTGTTTTTTTTTTGTCAGCAAATAAAATATGTATACACATATAAAAAGCACAAGGAGTGCAAGTATACAAAAGTACTTAAACAATTATATATCCAATTTGGGAGCTGTTTTGCTGGAAGGAAGGCACAAAAGGTCAAACATTTCATATGGCATGTGACCTGTTGGTGTATCTGGACAACCTGAAATTCTGTTATTTTCAGGAATGGTAGAGTGGATTTTTTGGGTCTTTTGGCACAAATTAAAACTATCTCATGGCAGTGGATTCTGTACAGGAAAGGGGTGAAACCAGCATCATTCTTTTCAACATGATGTATCAACCCTTTGGAGTGCTTTGGATGAGATAGCAGTTAATTTGGAGCTTTTCCTTTAGCATTGTTGTTTATGTTATCATTATAGAATCATTTCATAGGATGGACTACCTTTTTTTATACTCTGTACAACTTGTACAGATTACATGTACAGACTGATAAGATTTCCCCACCACAAAAGGTCCCTACACTAACATATGTATCCCCCGATATACAACTGTAAATACCACCCAATAACTTGGATCTTATGATATACATAAGCATGATGCATATAATAAGATGAAGGTCCCCACTGGACATAAAAGACGTACATAGTAAAAGCTTATGCCAAGTATCAAAACCAAGGAATATCTTTCAATCTTTCAAAATCCCAGACATATGTACCCACAAAAACACCAATCCCCCCGAAGATACATATCACCTTTCACGTACAGCCCCCACTATCACCTTAACATGTAGCAATAAGAGTTGAACCAAAGATGCTGCTCTCTGTAACAACCCCTGAATTAAATGCACATGGCAGGATAGATAGACCACTGAACAAACGAGTAATTAAAATTGCGGACTTTTGACTTTAACCAAGATTAGCATACAAAAATTATATCTTGCATGACCCTTTGATGATCAAAAACTTCTTCCCCAAAAATGCAATTATTACGCTGTTTCCACAGGCACCACAATACAGCGCACCACACAACCAACCACTTAGTCTTGGATTCCTTACCATGAATGCCAAAATTATGTTGTTGAAGGTGAGCAGTTGCTGAGGCTGGTAACGCACCTTGAAAATTGATCCATCCATAGCATTCATACCAGAGAGGCATAACCTTATCACAAGTGAAGAAAATATGGTCACAGTTTTCACCAGCCAATGAGCAAAAAGGACATAAAAAATCACTTTCCTCCTGCAGTATATTCTTTGCCGCTAACAGATCCTTAGTAAGTAATCTGTTTCTTAAAATTCTCCGGATGAAAAAACTAGTTTTTGCCGAAATTTTAAGCGACCACACCTTCATAAAAACCTCCTGCTTTTGTGTGTGTCTTTTCAAAGAGTACAAGGCAGTATATGCAGAACTAACCGAAAAGTTTCCTCCAGGGTCACCCAACCACAGCCACTGATCATTACTTTCTCTCTGTATGCTTGTGCCCAACAGAAGGTTTTCCAGATTTTCCACAAGAGGCAGTTCCCACTGGAACCATTGACGTCTCCATCTTAGATCCCATACCCACAAATTCTCCTCCCATTTCTCCAAATTGCCAATAACATCAAATTTCTGATCTGAATTAAGAAAAAGTCTTCCAAACATATTTTGAAAGCAATCATCACCGCACCCCATCCAAAATCTAATAGCATTCCCATTACCAACTTTCCACCTCAAACATTTTTCAAACCAATTACCATTATTTTGACGTCCACAAATCTTCTTAACATCCATCCACCAAATAGAGGTCCCTTTTGAGTCTTCTACCAATTCCAATCCCCTCCAACCCCATATTTTGATTCCAAAATACTTCCCCAAAATGAATCCGACATATGAAAAAGCTTCCACCTCCACTTAGCAATAAGTGTCTCATTAGACATTTCTAATGTTGTGTTTGATTGAAAATAGAGAAATAGAGTAGATAGAAATAGAAAAGAGATAATTTGAAAAAGAAGAAATATAATAGAAATAAAATAGAATGTTTGGTTGTTTGGTTTAAAAGAAATAAATAAAAAATAGAATAAAAATAATATTATAAAGTTATAAAATGAAACTAAGACGCTGGCTAAAATGGGAGACATTATAATGTCTTCCACCGTGGGAAACTAATGTGCACCGTTGGATTTTAAGATCAATGTGAGACTACCGTACAACCGTCCACACTAGATTTTTTTTTTTTTTAAAAAAGGGATTTTTTTTCTGTTTAAGTTTTTTTTTATTTTTAAAAATGACTATTTTTCTCCATTGTTGCTTATTGATGTGGGACTACCATACAACTGTTTACACTAGATTTTTTTTTAAAAAAAGGGATCATTCTTCTTCTGTTTAAAGTTTCTAGTGGTTTTTAACTACCGCAAATTTTTTGACAAACTAAAACTGTCAGAAATATTAAAAAATAAAATCAAAAATCAAAATCTCGAACACTAGATTTTCTGAAATCACAAAAAATGATACAAAAATAAACATTTATGACCACCAAAAAATTTGCAGCGGTTAAAAGTCACTAGAAATTAATTAGGAAATTTTCACACACACAGTTTATGTCATCACTTAACAGTTGAAATTAATGTTAGAGACTAAAAATAGAACAAAACAATTTATGATGGACTAAAAATAGAACAGAACAGAATAATTTATGAGAGACTAAAAATAATAAAAAAATTTATGAGGGACTAAAAATAAGAATCAAGATAAAATGACGGACAAAAAAATGGGAAGAGAGGCAAAAACAAAGCAACAATGAAGAAAAATAGTCGTTTTTTTAAAAAAAAAAAACTTAAACAGAAAAAAAAATCCCATTTAAAAAAAAAAATCTAGTGTGGACGGTTATACGATAGTCCTATATTGATCTCAAAATCCAACCGTGCACATTAATTTTCCACGGTGAGAGACATTATAATGTCTTCCATTTTAGCATGCGCCCAAAAGTCATTGCATACAAGGTCAGATTTCTCCTTCTGCCAATGAGACCCACTATTTTAAAATTGTTTCTCTTCTCAATTTGTTGTAACAAACACGCTCTCTTATATCCATCTGCTGCTCCATTTCGTCGCTTCTGAAAACAGCGTAAATCCCCCCCCCCCCCCCCCCCCCCCCCCCCCCCCCCGCGACTCCCCTAGCCTCCCCAAATTTACAATTTTTTTTAAACATTAAAATCGAACATTACCCTACTTAAAATAACTAAAAAACATATTTAACTCCTAATTAATAATATTTCATTTTATTACAAACTTATTTTTAAGAGAAAAATCTTAAAACTAAAATTAATCATAACCAAAATTAATTTTGCAAAATTAAAATCACTCAAAATCAAGTTTATGTTACTCAAACGTATAGACTAAAACTATCATTCATATTGTATATATTATCATTTAGCTTGTTATACAATTCTAGGTCGCGGTTTACTTGACTATCTAAGATCCTCGGCTTGATATATCACTCTTAATCCAATTCATGTTGAAAATAAATGAAAAAGTCTAATTATTTATTTTGAATGATTCCATAGTTCACAATTAAAAGGGGCATCGCTGATTAATCATACAATCTTCCAAAGTTCGTAATTGAAAAGAGCATTGTTGAATCATTCAATCTCATAGGTCAAATTTTCATTTAATTCGATTAGCGTGGAAAAGTATACACTATTTTTTTTTTTTTTGAGGTGTACCTCAGAACTAATTATCAGTGTTAATTATGCACGTTTGTACCAGCATACTTTTAAAAAAAAAATTAATTTTTATTATAATTTTGAAAATTTTTTACAAAAAAAACATTTCCTTTAAAAGTAAATTTAAAATATATTAAAAGTTTATGTCACAAAATAAACATTAAGACTCACGAAATTATAAAAACAAGGATAGCCTTAATTGTGGTCACCTCTAATCCACTTTTATTGTGTCGGATAGCCATAGATAAAAGATAGGTGTGTTGAAGTTTCATATCGACTAGAGATAATGTTATGATAGAGTATATAAGTGGAGAGCAATATTCACCTTACAAACACATTTTGTAGGGTTGAGTTAACCTAAATTTAAATTCAAATATTTCTTCTCTATTCTATTTTATTTCTCTTCAACCAAACAACCTTTATTTCTACCTTATTTCTTACATATTTAGCTTAGTTTCTTTTTTCATTTATTCACTCTCATTCCCTTTCTTTCTTTCCTTACAACCAAACATAGTGTTAACGATGATTTTTGGGTTTGGGTCCAATAATCAATGGATAACAAAATAGGCCAGCTTCGAAATCCACTTAGTAATCTTGTTGGAAAATCTTCTTGCATTTTTGAATGTTTGAATTGTTGAACAGGAGGAAACTGAGGAAGATGGGTTGCAGGACCATACATTGACCTTGAACCCGTCTTCTTAGCCACCACTCACGTGAAGGATCTCTGGAGTAGAGTACGCTAAAACTGAGAAAGATAATGATGAGAAATAAAAAAAGAGGCAACCCACAAAGAAGACATGATGGATGAGATCACACGCCCACATGTTGACCTTGGACAAGACAAGCATGTGTACACCAAAAGTGAGAGAGATGACAATGAAGAGAATAACACCTAAACAACATTAAACCTAGCTAATGAAAAAAAAAATAATGTATTTAATTGATATGACAATTTCTAATTAGAATATTGGAGAATGAGATAGGAAAAGAAAACAGACGAATTTGACCCCTCTAGGATAATTCTCTTACATATACCTAGGTGTTATATACACATTTATTAGGATCTTTAGCTCCTCGATAGGACCCCGAGATACCCCCACAAGTTTTGATTCTTTGGGTTAGTTATGGGACTAATCCTCTATTCAGGATTTAGTCACACTTAAAGCTCTTTGTCTCTTTCCAAGGATGAATTCTATGAGAATCGAAGACAAATCTTCTTTACAAGCTCAATGTATGTTGCCAACTGAGCATCATAGATCATAATGAACATCTCCATCTGCATCAACAACCCCCTTAAGCTCCAAAAATGGTCACCAAGATGAAGAATAATAGTAGCTAGGCGCAAGTAAGAAGAAAACATTTGCGGCATGAACTCTCTGCAGCCATCAACAGCATACCCTCCAACATTCGCGGCATGATTCTTCTGGCACTCGCCATATTTCACGGCATGCTCGCCACCAACACCGTAACGTCGCCGCTTGTTTTCGCTGCTGCTGACTTCACCTCCAGGACTGATTGCATGTGAGGTACGTTGCTAGAGCTAGCTGGGAGACTCTTCTTGAAGTACACATTTATCTTTACGCTCTCCATTCTCCGATCCGATTCACCGAGTTCCGTATTCTTCGATCCGACTCACCGAGTTCCGTTCCCCAGCTCGACTCAGTTTGGCCTCGAATGAGTTAACTCGAAAGATATATCTAAGTACAGGGGATCAGGCGATGAGTGCGAGAGTAATAGAGAGACGGTACTGGGGAAGGGCAAACGTGGGTGATTGCTCAAAAAATTGGAGGGACCATGAAGAGATAACAACCTTCTTTTTTGAACGATTTCCGGACGACTTTGGACTGAAGGAAATTTGGAAAATATTCCAAAGATGGGGGAGAGTAAGGGAGGTTTTCATTGCAAAGAAAAGAAACAGGTGGGGGAATAGGTATGGCTTTGTGAGATTCTCTGGAGTTTCAGATAAGAGGGGGCTTGAGAAACAACTGGACACCATAAGAATAGGGTACATGAAAATGCATGTTAACATTCCAAAATATAGGAGGAATTATAGCAACACATACATGGCCAACAAAGAACTAGAAGACAGGAAAGGAAAGAAAGCTGAGGGTGAGACGGAAGGGGCTGGGAAGACCACACATGACTATGTAACTAAAAACAATAAGGAGAAGTGCTGTACTGAAACATATGCCCAGATAGTCAAGAATGGTACAAGAAACACAAAGAAAGTCTGGAGAGTCAAACAAAAGGAACAAGTGCCCCAAGAGGTAGGAAATTATCACGGTTTGAGCCTCAAGGTGGATGAAGAAAATAGAAGATGGTTAGAAGATTGTTGGGTAGGGACACTAAAGGATTTAACGATTTTTGACAGATTACATGAGATATTCATGATATGTGGAATGAAGGAAGTGAGGCTAAGATATTTGGGTGGAGAGTTGGCCTTAATAAAGGGCATTGAGGAGGAAAAGCTACAAGAGTATCTTAGCACAGGAGAATAGGGTCTTTCGTCTTTGTTTCACTCGTTCCAAAAATGGCACAAGGACCTCCCGATAGGAAGAAGACTTGCATGGGTACAATGTTCAGGGGTGCCTTTGAACCTATGGGGGAAAAATTGCTTCGCACAACTTGTTGGGCCATTTGGACAGTTCGTGGATCTGGCAAAGGAAACGAAGGAAATGGAGAGGGTCGATGTGGCTCGGATTCTCGTGATGTTGAACTCGCCATTGCACGTTAATAATTTCAGAAGAATACATCTTAATGGCGATCTCTTTCAAGTCGGTTTGGTTGAGGAAATTAAAGCTCAGGCTAACCAATGTTGTTGTGGACTATGGCGGAAAGACAAAGCAGGTTCTGAAGAGCTTTCTGCAGGGAGTGATGTAGGCATGGAATACAACTCATCTGTATCAGAATGCTCTGATGGTATGAGTTTATTCCCTGAGGAGGAGGAAGAAGTCGATAGGGAAGATGGTGGTCTTCGAGGGAGCTACAGCCACGGCACGGCGGAGGTGTCAAAAGTAGACCCAAAGGATAAAGACTTGATAGAGGGCTATACCCAACAGCTACAACAGGGAAATGATAGCCTTGATTCTGACAGTACTGAATGGATGGGACAGAAGGAAGTGGGGCTATTTCAAATTCAAAATGAAAAAGTTGAAATAGGAAAGCTTAGAGATACGCAACAGGTTTTTCATACCAATCAGAACTCTGATGTGGGACTGAGCATTGACGGTGACGCGTTAATCTTCAAAGAAATGGAGGCAAGTTACAAAGGTGAGTACGGGAGAAAAGGACGTGATGAAAGCTGCACACCAGGGAACCGACAAGGAGCAGAAAATATTTATCCAAAAGATGGGCCAACTGGTAGCTTAGAGGCCCAACAAAATAATGTGACGTATTGGGCTGGGGAAAAAATGAGTTCACCTGGTGACGAGGTTAGTGGGCCGCACAGAGAAGATTCGACACGGGAAGGAAAAAACGTTGACGGAGATAAAAGTGAGGAAGTAGCCTTATGTGATGGGGCCGTCAAGGGTCCAATTAAAAGTGCTGACCAGCTATCAGTCTCCCTGAATGCTGAGAATATAAAGATGCTACAGAGTCTTTTGTCTTGGAAATTTCTGAAGCGGAACAACAAAAACTGAAAGGAAGAGTTCAAAAGAGATCTCTGCAACTGGAATTCAGTAATATATTATCTGATAGTTGCATCCAAAATTGTAATAAAAGGTTTTGGTTGAAGGATGATGCAGCAGAGGCAAAAAAACTGTGGGAAATTGGGAAGAGTATTGGGGTAACTTTTGAAGGTGATGAAGAGGAGATTCTGAGCAGACTGGTAGGGATGGAAAAAAGGGATCAATGTGAAGCAAAAAAGGCAGCAAGGGAAGTCTTGGAGGGTGCAGAGAATGTTATTTAATGAGGATTCTAACATATAATATAAGGGGCCTTGGAGGGAAAATTAAAAGCAAGTTTGTTAGGAGATTGGTGATCAAAGAAAATATTCAAATGGTATGCATACAAGAAACTAAAAAGCAAGAAGTTGACACAACATTATGTAGTGCATTATGGGGAGATAGAGAAGTACAATGGCTGCAGGTCCCATCTAATGGTTTGTCTGGTGGGTTACTATGTATTTGGAGCTTGGATTTCTTTGAACTCGTCAACTCATTTACGGGTGTTGGGTACATTGGCATGGAGGGAATTTGGAAAGAGTCAAACTCCTTGGTGGTCATAGTAAATGTGTATCTACCATGTGAAAGAGAAGGCAAGCTAAGGATTTGGGAAACTCTACAGGTAAAAAGAAATACATGTCAGATTAAACCTTGGTGTATATTGGGGGATTTCAATTGTATTAGAAGAGTGAATGAAAGAGTGGGAAGTGGTGCTAGTAATCATGGTAGTAGACAAAGGGAAGATTTTAACCTCTTTATTGAAGAAATGGAATTGTTTGATATACCAATGACGGGGAGGAAGTTTACATGGTATAGGCCAAATGGGAGAGCTAGAAGTAGAATTGACAGAGTGTTGGTATCGGGGGAATGGTTACATCTTTGGCCGGGCTGTACACAACACATCATGGATAGAAATATTTCTGATCACTGTCTAATTGTCATGAAGAACAAGGTTATCGATTGGGGTCCAAAACCATTTAAAGTTCTTGATTGTTGGTTCTTGGACAAGGGGTTTCAGAATTTTGTAAGGGAAGCTTAGGGGAGCTTGGAGGTTCATGGATGGGGGGCCTATGTTCTTAAAGAAAAATTAAAGGCCTTGAAAACAAAGTTGAAATGGTGGAACAAGGAGGTGTTTGGTAACTTGGAGACAAAGCATAAGCTCATAGAAGAAGAAATTAATGATTTAGATAAGAAAGAGGAGTGTGGCGGGTTATGTGAAGAGGAGATGGTGAAAAGGAGGTATCTTCAAGAAGAGTTGTGGAGAGTGTTGCTTTGTAGTGAATCACTCCTAAGGCAAAAAGCTAGATCCAAATGGCTTTTGGAGGGGGACCAAAATTCTAGGTACTTTCATTGCATGGTTAATTGGAGGAGGAAAAAATCAATGCTATGGGGCCTTAATATTGATGGTACTTGGGTTGAAGACCCTCCTAGGGTAAAGGAGGAGGCTAAATCTTTCTTCTTTAAAAGATTCAGTGAAGTGGCATGGACAAGACCGAAGCTTGATGGTGTTGCCTTTGAGGAGCTCACTCAAGAAGATAATATAGGTTTGGTGAAGATTTTTGATGAGGAAGAGATTAGAAATGCAATTTGGGAATGTGGAGATTGTAAGAGCCCGGGCCCGGATGGATTGAATTTCAAATTCATCAAAGCCTTCTGGGACATTTTAAAGGTGGATATCATCAGATTCTTGAATGAATTCCATATGAATGGTGTGTTCCCTAAAGGTAGCAATGCCTCTTTTATCTCTTTGGTACCAAAAGTTGAAGATCCTCAAGAGCTTGGTGAATATAGGCCTATTTCTTTGGTGGGATGTATGTACAAAATTGTGGCTAAGGTATTAGCTAATAGACTAAAAAAGGTGCTTCCGAAGGTCATAGATCAAAGGCAAAGTGCTTTTCTTGGAGGAAGACATTTACTTCATAGTGTCTTGGTGGCAAATGAGACTATTGATGAAGCAAGGAGATTGAAGAGAAAATGTCTTATCTTTAAGGTAGATTATGAGAAGGCCTATGATTCGGTTTCTTGGAGTTTTTTGCTCTACATGATGAAGAGACTGGGGTTTGATACTAAGTGGGTTATTTGGATCTATGGCTGCCTTTCATCTAGTACCACTTCAGTACTAGTTAACGGTAGCCCCTCTTCAGAATTTGCAGCACAAAGAGGACTTGACAAGGAGATCCACTTGCTCCGCTCCTCTTCACCATCATAGCGGAAGGTCTCACGGGTTTAATGAGAGAAGCCATTCAAAAGAATTTGTTCTCTAGCTATAAAGTGGGGAACGAGGATGTTGAAGTTAACCTTTTGCAATATGCGAATGATACTCTCCTCATTGGAGAAGCTTCTTTGAGCAATGTGATTACTATGAAGGCTATGCTTAGATGTTTTGAGCTCATCTCTGGGTTGAAAATTAATTTCCACAAGAGCTATTTTGGGTCTATTGGAGTGGAACGTATGATCATGGAAAGATACACCAATTTGTTGAACTCTAAAGCTCTCTCCCTGCCTTTCACCTACCTTGGCATCCCAATTGGAGCAAATCCTAGGAGGGAAGACACTTGGAAACCCATCTTGAAAAAAATATCAAAGAAGCTTTCTAGATGGAAGCACAAGCTACTTTCTTTTGCGGGACGACTTTGCCTCATTAATTCGGTTTTGAGTTCCTTACCCTTGTTCTTTTTGTCTTTCTTCAAAATGCCTAGTGGGGTGGTGAGAAAGTTTGTGAGGCTACAAAGATCATTCTTGTGGGGGGGTTATGTGGGAAGGAAAAAAATTAGTTGGGTTAAATGGGAAAAAATGTGTTTACCCAAAAATCAAGGTGGACTCAATATTAAAGACATCAAAATCTTTAATATGGCTCTCCTTGGTAAGTGGAGGTGGGATCTTTTCCAAAAAAGGGGGTCTTTATGGTGTAGAGTCTTAGAGTCCAAATATGGTGGGTGGAGGGGGATTGTGAGTGACGAGAGGGGGATCAAATCTTCTCTTTGGTGGAGAGATATATGTCACACATGCGGGGGTAGGGACACCACAAATTGGTTTGGGCAACATGTTGAATGGAGAGTAGGTAATGGTGAGCTTATAAACTTTTGGAGTGATTGTTGGTTAGGGAGGGAAAATTTAGCTACAAAGTTCCCTAGATTGTTTCTTAATTCAAATCAACAAACATGTACTGTTAATGAAATGGGTTCTCGGGTGGGACAAACTTGGACTTGGAACTTTAGGTGGCGTAGGGTATGGTTTATGTGGGAGGAAAATTTGGTTCATGAATTCTATAATTTGCTGCAAACTGTTGTACTCAATCTTGACTCACTAGATCATTGGTGGTGGGCATGTGATACCTCTGGAACATATTCTACTCACTCAGCCTACAGAGTGATTCAACAATTGGGTTCTACTGCACAAGATGAAGAGATATTCTCTATGATTTGGGACATGAAAGTCCCACCGAAGGTGGCTGTTTTGACTTGGAGGATTATGTTAAATAGGTTACCAACACGTGACAATTTGCTCTGCAGGAATATTAACTTGATGACAATTGAGGAAGCTTGTCCGTTTTGTTTTTTGCAGCAGGAATCTGTACAACATATTCTCTTTACTTGTGGACTATCACAAGAAGTCTGGAAAGCTTGTTTCTCTTGGATTGGTGTTTTGATGAGCGTACCACAGGATCCCATGGTTAACTTTATGCAGCATGATCTTGCGTGTCGCACGAAAAAGGAAACACAGAGATGGCGTGTAGTTTGGGGTGCAGTCGTATGGACCTTATGGAAGTATAGAAATGCTTGCATTTTTGAGGGTATGCTCGTGAGCAAAGAAAACATTATTAAAGACATTGTCTTTCACTCGTGGGCATGGCTGAAGAGTTATTCAAAAGATTTTGATTGTTCATTTGCTGCTTGGCAATGTAACCCGGGGGTATGTATCCTCCCCACGATGTTCATAGGGTGAATCATGGTAAGTTGGTGCAACAGAGGCCTGCAATTAATAAGAAACATGAAATCTGCACTTTGGACTGATGAGGGCTTCATTTTATGACTCTGGGCACTTATATGGTTTGCTGTTTTTGTTTTGATGGTGGGCTACGTGTATGGCCTGATGCACTGAGTTTTAAATCTTTTGGTCACGGTTGTTATAATTGCATTTATACTCTCTGACTTCTTACTTTATACTGGGCACAGAAACATGCGGGGGAAGTCTAGTGTATGTAAAGCTGATTGGTTAAGTGGTATTTATGTATATTTCATAAATACTTCTTAACCAATTGTGGGAATTTATATTTGTCAGGAGGTATACATTGCAATTCTTTTGTACACATTACTGGTACCCCTGGTACCTACTTATATAATACAATATCTTCTTTGCTGATCAAAAAAAAAAAAAAAAAAAGTAAGAAGAAAAATTGAGGAATGGTTGAACAAGAAGGGCACAAGGGGTAGGCTTTGGTTAGTGTTTATTTCACTTCTTTTCTTCACGATTTTAAGGCAAAATTCGTGCTTGTGGGGCCCATGTTAATTTTGAAAATTTTCCTTCATTATCAGTTATACCAAACAAACGGTAAACAATAAGGTTATGTTTGGTACAGAATAAGGAAGGGAGTGAAAATAAGGGAATGTTGGTTGTTTGGAAGAGTAGAAATGTAAGGAAATATTTGGAAAAAAAAATGATGGGACCCACATAAAAAGTATTTCCACGCAAAAGAGAGAGGATTTATGAAGAAATGTTGTTTATAACCTTTTAATTATAACCTTTTATAATTGATCAGTAGAATAATAACTCTTTTATTATTGATTATGAAGCTTCTTTCGTCCCCTACTTTTTCTTACCCCCACCCTGATGATGATGATGATGATGATGATGATGAGGAGGAGGAGGAGGAGGAATAATAATAATAATAATAATAATAATAATTATTATTATTATTATTATTATTATTTAATATTAATTTCTCTTCTTTTCTTTTCTTATCTACCAAATAACTTTAATTTAAATATTTTTTTTGTATTTAACTTTATTTCTCTTCAATCAAATAACCTCTTTCACGTTATTTCTCTTTTTTTATTTTCTTATCTTACTTATTCCTCTTATTCTCTTTTCTCATACGTTCACTTTCATTCTTTTCCTTTCTTTTTTCATAACCAATCACATCCTAACTTCTAGTCAATCTCTTCCTCTATATTTTCTTTCCTGACTATTTCGGTTGTACCAAAAAAAGTGTTATTGAGTAGAAGACTTTTACATGCTAACTGTGAGTGGACACAGTCTCAAATTGTCTGTAAGTTTAGAACGACTTTTCTAATTTTTAATTTTTGGTACATATGTCTTTAATGGCCAGCAACACAAACCTAGAGTTGACGGATAACCTAGAGTTGACGGATTCAGATGTTCTGCAGTTATATCTTTAACTGCACAAATCCTAACCTTTCAAAAAAAAAAGTTTGATTTTATATTAAATTAAATTAAAGCATGAAAATTCCTTTTGAAAAGTCATCGCAATTGGATTTAGAACTGCACCTCATGCAGTTTAATTAGTAACTGTAGGGGATCCAATTCCAGAGTTGACAGTCTCCAAGCTTTTATATATGCACATGTCATATATATGTGACTTCGCTGACCTAATAATGTCGTTTCCCCTTATTATTATTATTATTACAATTCGCATACTTTTCTACGATGGAGGTACAAGCACGCCGAAATTTTTCTCACTAATCAATGCCTTAGCCATCATATAACGACAAAAGGTTAACATCTTGTCTTTGAATTTTTCAATTAACGAGAAAAAAAATTCTACTTCCATTAGTTGTGATTTGTGAGGAATCAACTAACCAGAAAGAATTGCGATTTAGCCCCACACTCAAAATTAACTTTGGCTTAAATATTACTGGCATTCTTTTATGATTATAATAGGTTTATCTTTAGTTACTTATTTTGAACAAACATCTTGATGTTAATTTCAAATGTAAATACAGTAAAATTCTTTTATATAATAGGTATGTTAAAGTGAAGTAGCTTTTGTTGTCACATTTTTAACACCAAGAAACTGAACGAATGAAAACACTAGAGAGGTGGCTTTGAATTGAACCTTTCAAGTTCAAGTTGACTTGTCAGAACTCAGAACCATTTCTCCGTGTACCCCACCAAAATTAATGGCAACTTTGTCAGCAATTAGTATGACTTGATTTACGAAAGGGGAGAGAAGAGAACTATGTATGTCGGCATGTACATATATATATATATATTCATTTGTTGGCAATGGTGTTTGTAAAGAAGGCAAAGAAAGAGAGAAAATACAAGAGGTTGAGGAAGTCTTGTCGCAGGAGGGATGACATTGCTATAGATGATGCAGTGTTGCATGTAGCCAATGTCATCCTCATGTGACACGATGCCCTACAACCACTTTCTCATAATCTCTTTCTATAATACAGTTTTTTATTTTATTTTAGAAAGATTGCATATGTAGGATTGGAGAAGCTAAACCGTTTCAACTTTCAAGGCTAAGACGGCTACAAGGATGGTTTATTTATATACTTATTATGGATGTTCATCAAAGGTAAGAATCCAACTTTCAGTCTTTCAAACGAAGTTATATTTTGATATATATGGCCGTGCCTTTCTAATACGATTCTACTATATAAAAATAGGATATAGATTTTGCTTTTCTTTACTTTCTAGAAAGTAAGACATTATTAATTCAGACAAAAGAATTGAATCATAGGCTACTTTATAAAATATGCTTTTCTTCTTTTTAAATGTTAAGTATGTCAAAATACGTGTGTGTGTGTACACACACACTAAAATATGTTGATTTTGACACAAGTAGACAATCGGTCCTGAAAACATCTCTAATGGTGGTAGGAATTAGAGTTCCATTATAATACAACTTTTTAATTATTTTATACAATTTAAACGTTTTTTCGTTCCGATGGTGCAATTCTAAAGGGCTCATCAAATAAATCTCACAAATTACTCTATATATATTTGTATATCTCATCAATATTTATTTGAATTTCAACTTTAAATTATTAAATTATTTCTATTTTAATCTTGAGACAACAAAAACATAAAAAAAAAAAATATTAACATTAAAAATTACGTATGGCAAATTTATTTCAATTTTTTTTGTTGAAATATTTTTTTTAAAAATGAAACAATAAGAACGATGGTATGTTGGATGAAAAAACATCAGAATTTGAGCAATAATTCAAAGTTCAAATAAACACGGGCTGATCTTCAAAAACCCTTACAAGTCGAACAAAACTATCCTATCGTTATTGCTGTACAAGTTGAGCTCATTTCAATTTTTTGCAACGGCAGCTTAAATAAAAAAGATTAATGATATAGATTGATAGATACTCCTATCGTTAATATTTATTATTTTTTATATTTTTCTTTTTTTTATCACATCATATTATTTACTAAAAATAATTACTAAGGGAGTGTATTCAATTAGGATTTTAACATACTTTTTTTGCATAAAAAATCCTGTGGATTTTAAAAGATTTTGTAGGAATGTAATAACTTTTAAGATTTTTTTAAAAGACTTTTATGATTAGGATTTTGTAGTTTGAATTTTAATGGATTTATAAAATATAAATTCATAGGATTTGAAAGGACTTTATGGATTTACAAGATTTTAAAGGATTCCATGAATTTTTAGAAAACATTCAAAATTATAAGAGTCGATGAAAAATATAACAAATAAATGATAAATTTTGGATAAAAAAATAAAATCAATACAATTTTTTTCAATCTTTCTCTATCTCTTTCTCTTTTTTTAAAATTGAAAGCAATAGTCTCAATGTCAATAGAAAGACCTTCTAATACTTTAACTTGATTGAATGATTGTTGGTCATGATGAGCTAGAACTCCCTCCATGCTCAGATCTACTCTTCTTATGACAGCTTAATTTTTTAGCGGAAACCTCCGAACCTAAGGGAATGTGATGGTAGACTTGGTTAGATGATGTAGGTTGGTAGGATGGTTCATAGTGATTTTGCGGTATGAATGCATCACTGTTAGGATCATATGAAGAGCGAATGTAGGATTAGAAGAAAGAGATGATCAATTACTCTAGCAATATTATCACCATTAGAGAGAAAAATATGTGTGATGATGGAAAAAAGAAAAAAGTCTGGAATGGAAGAGTAGAAAAATCCCAATGGTTTACAAAAATTCCAAGGGTTTAGGCAGGATTGTTTGATGTGTATGTTATTTATACATATAACTAAAAAGTCTCACAAAATTCATCAAAATCCATTTTACAAAACAGTCCATTGAAATCTATAGGATTTTGAATACCAGATGACTTTTTTTAAGTTGTAAAAAATCTTGATTGAATACCATCGGATTTTGTTGTCATGAACAAAAAAAATCTTAAAAGTCTTGATTGAATACCATAAGACTTTTTTATCTTCTTTAAAAATCCTGACTTTTTTTTTATCAAAAAAAGTCTTTTAAAATCCTTCCAAATCTTAATTGAATACACGTTCCTAAATTATCTTATACCACAACCACTTCTTTTTTATCTTAAATAAATTGGCACGTATTTGAAGTGAAGAGAGAGAGAATAAAAAATGAAAGTGATAGATGTAATAAGATATATAATTAAAAAAAAAAAGACATATAATAAGATATCTTTATAAGTTACGAAACACTCACTTTTATTTATCTCCTACTTTTTTGTTCCTCTCTATTCAAACAACTTAAAAATCTATTTATTTTTAATCCATTCTCTCTTCTCTCCTACTTCTTTCCACTTCACTTATTTTTTCTCAAAATCTTTCATCATCTAAACAAAACATTAAGTGCGTGTTTGATTTCATGTTAAAAAATTGATTCTGAGTCCAAAATTAATTTTGAATAAATTTTCACATGTTTGATTTTACGTTGGAGAAGATTTTAAAATTGATTATATGTCCAGAATTGATTCTGAGTTAAAGGAACTTTGAGTAGCTTTTGTGTTGGATCCAAAATTTTGTACTAAGTTTTACTTCTAACTTGATTTTATAATAAAAACATCCAAATAAATCACATCACTTCAAAATCAATTTTAACCAAAATCGATTTTACAAAATCAATTCCATTCAAAATCTATTTTGTCAACGCTCATCTAAATACGCACTAATTCTCCACGTGGAGTTGCTGTAAGGCAAAAATGACTTCCCAACTAAGTTTTACAACTTTCCAAAAGTATGGCTAGGAAAACACCCTCAGCTATTTTATTAAAAAAAGTTTGGTGACTTTACAGTTATATTTAAATTTAAAAAAAAAAAACTGTAAAACTGTTGAGAGAAATCCATAAAAACAACTGTTAAGTGAATTCCCCTCCCCTGTCCAACGTGTACCAAGATCTCTGGATTTATTACTCTACAGAGATTTTGAAGTGGGACTCGCTGAATTTTCATTAGAGAGCACTTATTCATACAATAAATTCATACATTTTCAACATTTTTTTTTCTTCATCTTTTTTTTTTTACTGAATTTTTTTTTTCTTTATCTATCTTTATGTTACCAAAAAAAAATATTAGCCATTTTATTTCACATTATTTTTCACTTCTATTTCTGTCTCCTCTGTAGCATAACTTTCAATACAAATTTTTTATACTAATACAATTTCTCTTTTCATACGATCAACATCAACCTTGTTCCACAATTAAACGTGACCTGTAAGCTCAACATCACCTTACTCATTCTCAGTTGCATGTAACACCTAGAACCTTCAATACTGGTTGCTCATTGCTCGAAGCAAGTGAAAAGGAGAGAAAATGAGAAATGACACCGAATAAATGGGGCACACAGACATAACATCTCACGTTGACATTTACTTTTAACGCCCTATTTCAGCTCTCACTTTTTACACACCTACACTACCTCACACCAAAGTGAGGTAACACGCACCAAACATTATTTAGTGGTTACATGGTCAGTTGTTTCATTCATGTCACAAAATTGCAGAATGTGATTTAGCTCTGCTGTCAATATCATCCCACCAGATTTGCCTCAATTCATGTCAATTTAATAAAAAAAATCATGTTTGTGCTTTACACTCAATATTTACATTTTCTACTGAAAAGGCACGTGAATTCACTGATCGTGTTAACTAAATTTAGAGATGAAAACTAAAGCAAGTGGCAAGCGACATAATCTCTAGAAGACCACTGCTGTTGGCAGTAGCTTCTTGTCATACACACTGTTTTGGTCGAAAATTTTCATCAGACAACAATGAATTGATCAAAGTTTCTAGCTTCTTTGAACCTGGGCCAGGCCTTAGGACAGTAGTATTACCTACTACAGAACAAGGATCACTACCATTCTCCCTGCTTCCTATGCACCAGCCACCAGGAACAACCATCCCAGGACCTCTAGATAATAGCTCTGCATCGATTTTGTCCAACACTGGATCATCTCCGTGGAACTTCCTCGCGAAGGGGGCGTTGCTTTCAACCATCCCTTTCATGTCATCAAGAGAAAGGTAGTGGGGGTGTTGCCTGGGAGGATTGTCCCAAGAAATGAAGTGAAGATCACTGTTAACAGTTGTGTTCTTGAACTCTTGAGCATTACAAATGACAGTGTGGAAGTACCCTTCAGGGGAAGATATGAAATTTGCGTAGTACATGAGAACAGTCCGAGGTAGGTTGTCCCATCCCCATATGCAGTAATCAATGAAAGATCTTGATAGTACCATCCAAGCCGAACCTAACAAGAGAGAAAAGATTTAGGCAACCATATATGAATAGGTTTTCAGGCACATAACTTAAACTTTAATATAATTTCAACTTTTGAGGAATGTATCAAGGTTAAACATTGCAATTATTTCCAAAACAAAAGACCTATTAAACATATTGCAATAAAAGGGAAGAAAATAATCAAGCAGAGCATGCAATCAACGAGCCAAGTTCTTAGCTAGAGAGGATAAGTGACAGTATCACAGTAAATTTTGTGAGATGCTGCAGCGTGGAGGACTTTGTATACTAATTGGCAGTGTTATTTGACAGATCTAGAAGCATTGTATTGGTTTTTTTTTTTTTTTTATGTGTTTGGTATTGTTAGTTTTTCTGTCCTTTATGAACAAACTCTCTACTTCTTCCTGGAGGTCTCAACCCTCTAAGTTGACTTTTGTAGCACACTCCCCTAACATTTTGATGCCTACGATAAAAGAGAATCTGAGTACCAAAATTTGGATCAGTAGCAAAACCTTACAGTCAAAATTGATCGGTTGGGTGCATCTGGTACTCTGGGATCTGATCCCAACTAGGACCTTGAGTAGGTTGTCCTCATTGAAATGAAACAGAAATGTGGATCTTGGTTCAATAATTTAAGCTGTACAAAAGATAACTAATAATGCTGGATAATAATCCCTCGCTCTGTTTCCCTCTTTCAGTCACAATTGATATGATCTCTACCAAAATAATTGATATGACCAGATTAGGTGGTATAATTGCAAGTGAGCAAGAAGCCATATCCCCATAGGATTTCCTGCATCATACCCCATTTTACTGCCTGAAAAACATTGTATTGCAAAATTATCTAAAATCCTATGTATCCTTTAAGAAAAGCATAACTTGTTAGGTGAAGGCTCTTGAATGATTTTACATTTCTATCACAGCCACTTGTGGAATAGCCCTTTGGGGTAGAAGGGTGGGACAATACACTAGTCCACCTACCAAGATTGAAGTCTAGACCACTTGGTCATATTATGTCAGAAGATCAACTGTCCCAACAGTTTAAATTGTTACGTGGAAGGCACATAATATATATCATTACTTTAAAAAAAAAATTGTTTTCCTGAATTAAGACGAAAATTTTGATGCCAGCAAAACTCAGCCTGGAGGTACTGTAGTGTGAGCAATACATCATATTGGACATTTTCCAAGATCCAAAACCAGATCAAAACATATATTCTATACAAAACATAGCTGTCCTTCATTGGTTTCCTTTCTTTGTAGAAAAAATCAGCCATAAGGCAATCTCACTTTTCAAATTATCGTTTAAAAGTTTTGCCCCAATAGACCAGATAAAGTAAATTTTCCTACATCCTACCTATGATCTCTTATCCGACAAAGGAAGTGCATCCAATTGCACAGTAATCACCTAAACAGCAACTGAAACTTTCTTCCCTACACATACTAAAATAAACACAAATAATTTCTTAAGCTTCAATAATTTAATTGATCACAATGCTTCCCGACTCCCGAGTAAGCTATAGAACCTATAACTCATCAAATTTGAATAGCAATCCATACAAAATCCAAAGAGAACTATAATAAATAAGAAAAGAATGAGCACCTGTGAAAAGTTTGAAGGCCGTTGGCCTACTTCTTCTCTGCGTAATCCAGAAAACATCTTGTTTCTTAGTCATATACAACCCCGGATCAATAATTATAGGCCTCGCCCGTTGATGACTACACATAAGCATAACGCACAGCATAACAATATTAAAACCCACTCAAATAATCTCACTAAGAAAAAACAAATTATTGTTAAAAATAAGTTTAATTACAATTTTAGTCCCTTAAGTACGCGATTTTTGTCTCCTAATTTTCAAATTCCAATGTGGCCATATTGTCCTTCAAATTTTCTCTCATTTACTATCAAGTTCTTCTATCCTCGTTGAGATAAAATCAGAATTAATGGACCACATTGTAAATGAGAGAAAACTCGAAGGTACTCGTTGAAGCAGTTAGAAGTTGACCAAAATCGTACATTTCAATACTTAGGAACTAAAAGAACCAATTAAAAAAAGGGACCAATCAGTTAGTTGAGTTCACTTACTCTTTCCAGCCAATGTCACTGGTATGATCAATGAAATTAAGATCGCGTGGCAAGTGTGAGAACGCGTGCAGCAGATCTACCCAATCAAAATTAAACCATTCAGTTAAAACACTAGCTTACCAAAAATAGAAAGAGTTTTAAGTGGATAAAACAAAGATAGTAGTGAGTTACCGTCTTGGGTAACGAGGGGGTAATCGGAGGCGCTGAGGTTAATGAACCAATCCCAGTCATCACTCTCCGTCAACGCAATGGCGGCGGCGTGGAGAGTGTTGGCGACCATGGTGGGGCCGCGGTAGGTGACGAGGTTGGCCTTGGTGACGACCTTCACGTTGCGGAACTTTTGGAAGGTGACGTGGCGGTCGACGTGGAGGGTGAGGAGGTGGCGCTCTTCCGGGGAGGACTCGCGGTCGAGGTGGAGGACGTAGCGGTTGCGGGGGTGGTAGAGGGCGGAGAGGGTGCGGACGAGGGCGGCGGCGTCGCCGGAGGAGCCGGAGATGAGGTAGGCGAGGCGCGGGGGGTGAGGGGAGGGGGGAGGGATGGGGAGAGGGCGGAGCTTGGACTCCACGAAGGGGGGAGGGGGGAGGAGGGGGTGGCGGCGGAGAAGATGCGTGTGGTTACCTCGGGGGAGGTTAGTGTGAGAGCGAAGAGGAGGAGGGAGAAGAGAGAGAAAAGGGAAACGATGGTGATTACTGGAAAAATACACTTTCGTTGTTGTTGTTGTTCAGAGGAGTGGTGGTGGGAATAGTAGTGTTTTAGTTTCTTCATTGTTTTGGTTTGGGAAACGAAACTCAGTAGTGAGTCTCTCTCTCAGCCGCGCTTAGTTTTTCTTTGTTTGGTGTTTGGGAGGAGAGGAGGGTGAGGAGGGAGAAAAAGGGAGGTGGGTGAGGAGAGAGGGTGAGTCACACTACTTAATGCTCACTGGAGGTGATGATTGATGATGATGGGTCGGGATATTTACTTGCACATGTCTATTAATGGAATAAACCAACGTCTATTTATCAACTGAATAATTATTAGTACAGCCTATCCTTTTCATGTAAAATATGTTTTCAGTAGTTCATATATTTTCGATAAAATTTAATTTTAGTCTTTGAATCTTAACTTTCATTGGTCTATAAATTTTATAAAAAGCTCTCCCTCCTCACAGTGAAAATATATTTTATCCTAAAAAAATATACTTTATTAAAATGTATTGTGATTTTTATCTATTCTATATTTAGAAACATTTTATATAAAAAAAAAAAAAACTAAACTACTTATCTTGTTATTTCCCAAATAAACAGAATTGCAATATTGCTATTTGGGTGTGGTTTTAACTTTCTACTCCCATTTGGTTGGTGATCAATTAATTGGTTGGTTCATCAAACTTGTAAGGAGGGTTACGGCTAGATGCAGCTAATGATTTATGTATGCAAAGCCAAATTAATTGCTTGATGTGAAGTGAAGTGGATAGTTATATTTTTGTTATCAATATTATTTTCCTCGTATAATATGGTACTTTTGTTATTACTATTAATTATTTAGTAAGTATACTTCAAAAGTTAACTTCTTTGAAGATCATGTCACATAAATCACTTGCTTTGGAAAAAGACTTGGGTGTTTACCTGTTTCATCATAGTATAACACTACAGAAGACAACAGAGAACGACTTTTGTTTTAAAGAAAAATGTATGTCGTATATATTTTCAATTGTAGCACGTTTGCAATATTTCAGATTTTTTAACGTTGAGAAATCAATATGTAAAAATGACTTTTTAATATCAAACTTTCTCTAAATATTAGAAAGCTCATTCACAAAACTGGTTTGCGAAATCAACTTCTCAATGTTATTAAACAAAAAATAACAGTTAGGAAATTAGTATGTCTTATAATATCTTTTTTCAAACAAATAATATCAATATAAATATAATACCAGTTGTTATTCATTAAGAAAATTATTAATGAATACTTAATTGTCAAATGAATTTTTTTAGAAAATATAGGACATCGGTCCAAATTGGTGTCACTAAAAATATAACTCAAAATTGTCTTCTAAATATATAGATTTATTTATCAAATCTCAAATCTCAAATCTTTCAAAATTAATGGATGGTTTTTAAAGCTTCATGGTAGGCTGAGTTAGTAGAATATCCAAGTAATGAAAAATACTTTTTCATAACCACTCATTTATTTTGTACTCTAATTTTATGCATAGACTTCTATCATTCATATCTAACATGCAAAACAAACATTCTAACTTCTCTTAATATTCCCTCCTTTTACTCTCCATCCTACATCTTAAATTTGTTTCATGCCTAAACCTATTTGTTCCAAACCACCACAATATACATACAAATTAAACTTCCCATTTCCAATTAACTCTTAACATCTAATTCACAGCCCTTTTTACAATTCGTTTCTGGGATCCCCAATTTGTTTCAAAGTGGAATGGAATTCTTCGAAAAGGCCAAAGTGGTGCGCTTGAGGAGCCACCATGACAAATACTTGTTGGCAGATGATGACAAAGAAGGCGTTTACCAAGATCGTAATGGGACCTACAAAAATGCTAAATGGACCGTGGAGATTGTAGAGGGTGCCAACTTAATAAGATTAAAGAGTTGTTATGAAAAATACTTAACAGCCTCCAATATGCCATTTCTATTTGGTGCCACAGGGAAGAAAGTGTTGCAAACCCTTCCCACAAGATTAAATTCATCTTTGGGATGGGAACCCATAAGAGAAGGTGTGCAAGTAAGGCTTAGAACCCGTTATGGCCAATATTTGCGTGCCAATGGAGGCTTACCACCATGGAGGAACTCCATCACCCATGACATCCCACATCGAACAACAACATCAAATTGGATTCTATGGGAGGTAGATTTGGTAGAGCTCCGACCAAACCCTCCCGAACCAATAGAAAACACCATACCCAATTCTTCAATGGATTCTACTACATTGGATTCTCCTTCTCATTCTCCTACATATTCACATGATGTCTCCTTTAATATATATCTCAAGTCTCCTAAAGCACCAATTGAGGTTAGATAAAAGTTAATTTGATCATTTCATTCATATATAATTTCAATGATAACCCAAAGGATTGACACAGTGGTATAAAGATCCGCTGCGTTCACATGAAGGAGACACCCGTGTTCTACTTAGTACAAAAAAAAAATTTAATGATAAATTTTACAAAAAAATATAACAATAATGCATGCATGGAGACAAATTATTGAGTACAATAATGGAGAGATCCCCCTTTGTGTTACATAAGACACTTGTAGGTTCCATTTGTACCTCACTAATAGGAGGTTGTGATTGTATTATATATACCTGTTTAGATACTCAAGAATTTCTTGAGGATAAAATTTGGTGTGTTATTGTATTGGAAGTAATTTCATATGCTCTGTCAAGAATTAACAAGAGACTTTTTAGTAAACACTTACAAATGATTTTATATTTAATAATAACAATATGATTACTTTTATTACACGAGAATGGAAAGATTTACTAAAAAAAACTTTACATGCACGTGTATAAATTAATTGTGAAATATTTTTCTGACTTGAAACTAGAATTAAATTATTACGTGTTATCAATACGAATGGTATACTTATAAATTGTTATATACAATAACATATATTTGTTTGAGTGACAGGTTCCTGTTTAGTCAATGTTCATTTATAAAGATTGAAGAATTTTTTAATCTATTATACACATAATTTTTTTTGGTGTGTATTAAAATACTTCCTAACATATTTATAGTCTCTACAATTTTATTATTGCTTTTTTTATGGTGTAAAAAATTTGTAGAACTAATATCTTTAACTAAATTAATATTTCTTCTTACTAGACTTTACATCCATATACTCATTCAAATTATAATTTTGTATTTTAAAACTTTTTACAGTATTTTTTTTCACATATTTCTCTTGAATTTTCTTCAAATTATTTTTTTTATTTCATTCTCTTCACATAAGAGATTAGTTGTTAAAATAGATAAGAGATTCATAAAATAAAGATAATTTTAAAAAGATGAAAATAATTTTCTTATTTTTTAATAGAATAGAGAAAAATGAAGAAATAGCTTTTTCCATACACAACTTATGTACCATATTATTGTCAAACTTGCAAGAAAATGCAACAAAAATAACCAAAATAGTGTTATGGAGCCTAGTGATTTGTTCTTTTTTTAATACAATATTTTTTTTAAGTAAAATATGCATATGATAATTGAGAGTTAAGGGACGTGGATTAATTGGCATATCTATCTCAAATTGAGTTTTTTTTTTTTTTTTATGCAGCATGGAGATTCAGAGGAGAATGAGTCACCAAAGAAAGATGGAAGGATTATATTTTATAATATCAGTGATGAAAATGAGGATGTTCCTAGTACAGATGAAGAAAAATTCTTCACATTCAAAGGAAGTAGTGTGGAGGATTTAAATGAAAAGTTAAAGGAAGAAACAGGGTATGATGATATTCTTGTGTGTTGTCGCAACCCACTGACCGCAAAACTTTATCCCCTTCGTTTACAATTACCTCCTAACAATACTGACATGCACGTTGTTGTGGTTACTCCCTCCTAAAATGGTGAGCATTTTTCTATCTATTTTGTTTGTGTACTCCCACTTTTGCAAGTTTAGCAATCTTTCTTATAAATTAGGCATGGTTCTCTGGTCTTGACATGGATGATTTGCAAAACCTTATAAGATGATGATGATAAGTTGTTAAAGGATTCTTAACATTAAATTTCACAAATGTTATTTTCTTGAGGAACAAAGCATATGTTTTATACAAATTTCATACTACCTTCATAAGTAATCTTTACAAACTCAACAAAATTAATATATATATATAGACACACAATGCATTTGTTTACTTTTAACCCATCATTTAATTATTGGTTATGTAACTTAATTTGTTATATCAATTTTTGGCTTTCAGCATAAACAATCAATGAAGATGCTGATAATCAGAAGTTCATCAATTGGTGGAAATGCATGATGAAAATAATTTTTCATAAAAGATGTGATATATGTACAATAATTTATACAACATAATTTTTGTTTCTATCTCTCTCTCTTTCCTGTCATTTATGACATTTAAATCTTTCCTCTATTTTCTCTTTTTTATTATATAATTTATTGTACAAGTATCATTTATCTTTTCATAAAAGGGGTTCAACTCTGACGAAATCATCTACTACAACCTCAAAATCATTATTTTTACTCTCGGAAGAAAAAAGGCAAAAAAAAACACACACAAAAAAAGCTTAGAAAAAAGGGGGAAATGGTGTGCTGAGAGTAAAACTAAATTTTTTCACTCTTATATTCCCTGAGGTTAAAAAAATTATCCATAAACGCGCCCATAGAGTAATACCATAATAACCCGCCGCATAGGCACATACTGATTTAGTTTTTTTTTTTTTTCTTTCCATATCGCGTGATGAATGGAGGACATATTTGGTAGGGAATTGTTATTCTCACCCCCAATTTGCTATTCTCACCACACATGTGGGTGGTTTTTTCTTGAATTCCCAAAATACCCTTGTGCAGCGGAATCACGATTCTGTTGTTCACTGTACAGTGGAATCACGATTCCATTGTACAAGAGGTGAAAAAAAGGGTACAACGGAATCGCAATTCCATTGTACAAATTTGTTTCACCCCCTTGCACAACGGAATCACGATTCCATTGTACACTTTTCAAAATAATCGTGATTCCGTTGTACATTGTACAACGGAATCGTGAATCCGCCATATAAATGTACAATGGAATCGTGATTCCGCTGTACAAGGATATAATCTTGGTTAAATTTTGTATCGGTGCCTAATATATGTTTAAAATACCATCAATCAGTCATAATACAATACAATTTTGTAAAAAATATTCAACAATCAAAACATTACACAAATAAAGTCCTCTAATAACAATTATTAATAGAAGATTAATTACCTAAAATGAATCCCTAGTAATGTCTACTACATATTGAGATCCTCTAATTGAATGAAATGGTATTGAGTTGAATTCTTGCATGCATTGCATGTACGATTTTGGCCATGATCGAGCTTGAACAGTGCAGTATGTTCTCCATTGAGGTGCAATAGGAGGCAGGGGACAATCATCTTGTAAAAATAGCTAATCAATGAAAATTAAACTGGCAAGGTTAACTTAGTAAAAAAATTTGCATAGTTAATAGTTTAGTATATTATGTGTACCTATACAAAGTGATTTCCGTTAACAAATCCAATAACTATAAGACGTTGTTGTGCAGCAGATGGAGGCCGGCTCCTAAGCGGAAAGAAAGTCCAACTTTGAAGCATAGATAAGTGAACCAACACCACATTATACGGACTAGCAATCACATACCCCATGTCGGGAATGGTCATCCACTTGTCAATGGTTGTTGGTCCACCTTCGAGATACAACGAGCTGATTAGTTCAACCAATCTTTCTTCCGTGCCAAAGAGCTGAAGATAAAGAGAGTGTCATGTTTGAAGTTCCCGAATCAAGTCTTGACGAATGAGAGCCTAGGATTCCTCGCCCATACCTAACAAAGCTGTAATTGCTCTATAACTGCAATTTCCATCTGCTTTGACATCAATAATTTTTTGGATGAATGGTTTCAATTCATCGGGAAACTCATTAACATAAGGCATCATTTTACTCCGCTTATTGTCACTGACAACTTTGGGAGGCACAGTAGGAGTTCCTGAACTACCTACCATTGTATGCATTGCATCGACTTGCTCCCACATTGAAGGTGCACGCTTAGTAGATTTCACAGACTTCGGGGCACCCTTTTTTTCACCTTCTCTGGAGGTGGACACATTGAGGTGGTATCTGGAAATGCAAGTTCACGGACTTTAGTCTTCATTGTGATTTTCCCGAAGACATCAAGTTGGGAAAACCTCTTTAACAATGCATCAACCTCGTGTGTCAAAGTCAAGTCCCCCCAAGAATCACCGGTGTCATCTTGATTGATGGATAACATCTTCCAATGCACATGAATTGACCTCAAGGGTATTGAGCCAAACATATTGCTGAATCTAGCAAGTTCACATGCACACGGTAGACCGTGAGTAGTTCTAAGTGTGCATCCATAAGCATAATTGTCAATACCAACGCTGTCAACCAGTTTGTACTCGTTGTATATCAGGTCTTGTGCTTGGTTTGATACAAAGCCCCGTATCTTCTTGTAAAACATGTTATTAAACTCGTGACCCACAACATTGATGCTTTTTTGGAATGAAGCCTAAATCTCAATATGTTGCAATATAAGCATGTTATTCATGGCATCCCAACAACTGCACAAGTCTCTCATACTATCTCGAAGCAACCTCTTCAATCGTGCGTGTGCACCTTCAACCCTATCATGCAACCAAAAGTAATGTCAAGCAAAGTATATAATTAAAATCAACGAATATAATTATATGGAAAAGTACCTATTAGTTGTTGTGTTTCCAAGATGCATAACTCGATCCGTCCATGCTTGTACAAACTTCTCCTTGTGAGGTATCAACCATGTATAATGGACATACTCAAGGAAAAGTGGATAATGTGAGCATAGGTTTGTGAAGTTTTTCAAGTTAACCTCATACAATTGTTCATTAGCGGATTGCATTAACCCTTCCCAAGCGTGCAACACTTTGTCCCATTCTTCCGCGTTGCCCACATGCATCTTGCATTTTGTCCTGACATTCTAAGAAATGTGGAATTGACATAACAAGTTGGTTGAAGAAGGAAAGACATTCTCTAACGCATTCATAAATGCAAGATCTCTATCAATGACAATAACCTGAGACAATACATCATCTTTGGCAAACATTTCTTTCACCCTATTTAATGCCCATTCAAAATTGTCTGTCCTCTCAGATTGTAAATAAGCAAAGGCAACTGAGAAAGTCGTGTCTGTTGAAGTCACCCCAACAATCTCCAATAACGGAAGACGATATTTGTTCGTCTTGTAAGTAGTATCACATATCAACACTGTTGGAAATGAATTTAGGAGCTTGATAGAATCTGGATGTGCCCACAAGATATCTCTTACAACATCTTCAGTGTCGACTTTTCTATACCAATAAACATATTGATCACGTTCTATCAACTTCATCAGATGTTGTATTTCAGTTCTTGGACCCCTTTGGTGTCGTCGATATTTTTGTCACTCATTGTATATGATTTTGATGGTGGTGACATTCGCAACATCTTGATCTTTGATTGTCAACAGAATTTGCCCAGGCTTCACCATATTTTTGGTCATTTGATTTAGCAGACTTTTTTCTTCACTGCTTAAACAACCAACATATGCATGACCCACCAATGTTTCACTGACTTCATGGTTATGAAAACCGCAAACCACATAAAGTTTACAACCAATGCCTTTCACAAGCCTCCCTTTTTAATTTAAACGGGCACTGACATTTTTTGCTTCCAGTAGTCTTGCGGACTAACTTATCTCTATATTGTTTGTACTTTCCTCCCTTTTCACAAGCTAGTAGGACAAAAGTTTTCTTGCCGGCTTCTGACCTTTCTATGACAACAACAAATCCAAGCTCCTTTGTGACAGATCGAACCCACGTCAACAAGTGATCTCGCTCTTCAAAAGCCTAAAAACAAAATGCATTCCTTCACTAACAAAACACACATACAAAAAATATCATATAGAAAAAAATAATAATTAATCAATCAACCTCGTCAGTCATGAAATTATTGGAGAAGTCAGGATAATTATGCTAAGGTTCAATGTCCATCACATAATCATCTGCTTGCATTTCATTTTGTTCAACGGGTTGGTCTAAAGCATTTTCACTTGCATCAATCATATTTCCCCAACTACTTGGCATCGTAATTTCATCAGAAATAAAAGTATTCCAATCCATTGCTACTACTGAAAAGAAAAAAAAAACAATTCAAAGTTCACTCAAGGAATAACAGTAAAAAAAAAAAAATCAAATACTGTCTGCGTGCACAACGGAATCACGATTCCGTTGTGCATGTTTTTTTCATATACAACGGAATCACGATTCCGTTGTGTTCAAAAAAAAACATGCACAACGGAATCATGATTCCGTTGTATACTGTAAAAAACAAAAAATTAACGGAATCACAATTTCGCTGTGCATTTAACACAGCAGAACCATGATTCCGTTGATCTACACAACTTACGTGTATGAGTAAGTGTAGGAATTGAAGGAGGAGAAGGAGAGTGACACGAGGTTGGTAGTGGGGGTGGAGGCTCTGAGGAGAAGGGAGTGGGGGTGGGGTGTAAGAAATGGAGGAGGGACAGCAGAGTAATTTTACAAGATTAGGGGGTAAAAATAGCAATTGTGGAGGTGAGAATAGCAAAGCCCTATTAGGTACTGACATTGAAACCCAATATTTTGGCCCATTACACATCAGTCCAACATCTAGAAAGGCTCCAACATCTCACCAAAAGAATTCAAAGAAAAGCTACAATTGGGACTATCAAGAATAACATTTACATCTTTCTAAAAAAAAAAAGAATAATATTTACATTGTTGGAGGCCCCACTTCTTTTTCCCCTTTTTTTATATTTCTAAAATAAATTTTAAAACTTAAATCAAATTAATCTAATTAAATATAATTAATTCAAATTTAAATTTACTCTAAACCCAAACAAAATTAACCCATAAATATCCCTAGTCAGTTGTATTCAAGAGCTTTATCCATTTTTCTTCACCCTTAGTTAGCGAAATGATTGGTGAGGGTAGGATTTGTTGCTGGAACCACTATTATTAGTGGATTACCACTTGGTGGCTGAAAAGTGGATACCGACTCATTGTATGTTTGATATTTCTTAATGGCATGTTGATCTCTCTCTCTCTCTCTCTCTCTCTCTCTCTCTCTCTATGTATACGTGTAGGGAACAAATTTATTTATCATATAATCTACCTTTCTTTTCTTTTGTTTTAATTGCAAATAAGATTTGAGTAGACAATATTTATTAAAATGAAGAAATTTTTTTAGCCAATGGAATCAATTAATTTAATTGTCTTTTTTTTTGTGAATAATTGACTTTTTTTCATCCTAACTATACGTATAATTATATTTATTAAAATGAAGAAATTTTTTTAGCCGATGGAATCAATTAATTTAATTGTCTTTTTTTGTGAATAATTGACTTTTTTTCATACTAACTATACGTATAATTAATTTGGGTTTGAGTACAAGATTGGGTGGCAATAAGTAATTTCATTATAAATCACCCTTAAAATAAAAAAAAAAGTGTTAAAATTAAAACGGGGAGGGTTTTCTCGCCTAAAGCTTGTTTCTAGAAAGAAAAAAAAAAACTAGAACAATCAAAATATATTAATAATTAATAATTAATAATTAATAATTAATTTATAAAAATAAACTTGTTAATGACAAAATATACTATCTAGCATAAATTTATTTAACTTAGCTTGATTTAGAATTTTTAAAAATTTTCCTTCTCTATTTTGATATTTTAATTGTATTATTTTTATGCCACCACATTAGTTGCTTCAATTCAACCATTATCAGGGATTCACGAATTCGTTCTAGTGGGTCGAGCTTTATTTTATTAACATGGACATGGATTTTCATTAGGTGTTTTTTTTTATTTTTGTTTTGAGATGACGAATGGGTGGTTTAAATGAGGCAGAGGTTTTTTGTGGTTTGGATAAATGGAAGGGACGTGAAATCAACAATAGAAAGCAAGAAACCAAATCAATGCCCCCGAATACACGACATATAGTTATCATCATTTCTCTTGAGACAAAGCAATCGAGAATAAGATTTTCAATTGCATTTTTTTTCAAAGATTAATCTGAAATTTGTGATTCAAAAATGTATTCTATTGCTTATCAACAACTTGATTTATTTTCTTTGCGTGACGTAATTTTTATTTTTTTCTGGGGAAGAAACTAGCAACTTCACTTTATATTTTACTTCCTCTCCTTATTAAAAACAAGCTAATAAAATACATTGCTTCACTTTTGATCAATTCGCAGCATTTTTCATGAGGTTAATGATGAGCTCGAATGACACTGTGGTCAGTAGATCGAAGGATTTGAGCAATTAGAATGCATGTTTCAGCCTTCAGTTCAGGAGTGCAAGAAACCCATTAAAAATTAACACGCATATAGAATACACTGTGGTTCAAGCATGTTAAGAATTTGAGCAAATTATACTGACACTTCTAAAATTTTGTTAAATTATACAAAATATGTCTGCTTTTTATACTCTTATATAAATATTTTTTAATTATTTAAAAAATATTACACTGACACATTTTTATATTACACACACTTTTTTAAGGTTTAAAATATATTATACTGTGTATTCTTATAAAAAGAAGTCATTGCAAGGATAAAACAAAAAAAAACAAAAATATTTTATATAATTCCACAAAATTTCAAGAAATGTAAATATAATTATATATTTCATAAGGGGAAGATAGGATAGGATCAATCCACTTTCAGAGAACAACCCCACAGCGAAACCCCACTTTTGTTCTTTTGACCATCCTTCTGTCTGTTTTTATTTACTTTAATTATTACTCGTCATTACTGATAATTGTGTCCTAGAAAAAAAAAATTGCTTCACCTTTTTTACCCTCATCGTTTGCACTATTTATACTATGTATTTTAGTTTTTAATATAATATTTGTTTTTTTAAAAAATACTAAGAGTTTAAAACAAACTTAAAATTATTCAATAATATTTTTATCTAGAAAATTATATAAAAAATATTATAAACTTGTCTTTTATACTATTTAACATTTATTAGTTAATTCAATAACTAATTTTACTGAATATTTTCAATTTAATAAAATTAACTTATATTTTCAGCTAATAGATTTAAATTAAAATTATCTTTTTTATCTTTTAATTAACTCATCAACTATTTTTTATTAAAAGATCTTTTACATCTAGGTTTTTTTATTTATTATAACTCCAAAAGTATGTGGATTATAACTGATTATTAAGCTATTAGGCACATGCGTCTCATCCCAGCTGAAGCAAGATGTTTTTTTAGAGTATATGTATTTTATGAGGTAATTTTATTTGAGATAAATAGAATTGTTATGGATAATAATTTTTTCTTTTAAAATTTTAATATTTAATAATAATTATACATTAGTTCATTGACGCGCTTGAATCTTGATGGTTGTCAAAGCTAGAGGTAATAAAAGGTCACAACCAAAATGGAAAAACAACCTTTTATTTTGTCTTTGTTCAACGCAAATTTGTTGAGTAAAAGAATTATACTTTCTACTCTACGCATAAACGTGGTCAAAATGGGGGGAAAAGGTGCTTTTAAAAATCAACCATTTTGACTAAAATCTCAACGAATCGCAAAGGCAACAGCAAGTCAAAGCACATGCCGCGGGCTTCAAACTTCAAAGTAGGACAAAGTTATTACTATTTTAGAACATGTTTTAGAAGCCACTTTGTTGTACTCTAATAGTAATATGTTTGGATTGGAGAAAAAAAATAGAGATAAAAGAAAATATAAATAATGATATATTTTTCTTTTATTCGGTTGAAATGAAAGTTAAAGAGAGAGAGAGAGAAATATTGATCTCTAAGAACAAAACCATATCAAGATAAAAAAATAAATTTATTCAACGTGACTAAAAAAATAAATTATATCACATCATATTTAAGAATTTCAGCAATTGTTTACTTAAATGGTGAAATTACTTAAGAACTTAAAATGAGTCTCATATATTATCACACATCTTTTTTTTATAACTATAATTAGGATCTTTACCTATTTGATGAGTCTTCAAGATATCTCTACAAACTTTACTCTTTTATACTAACTATCGGATTAATACTTGATCTGAGACTTAGTCAGATTTAAAATTCATTGTTCTTTTCTAAGGATGTATTATGTAGAAATTAAACCTAAGTCCTTCCCATAAATTTAATGTGTGTTGCCAATTGAGTCTCACTCATTAGGTGTATTATCCCATATCTTTCTATTGTGTTAGAAAAAATATTTTAATGTTAAAAAACAGTTTTTATATAAGAACTATTTTTACACCATGACTTTCAAGTTAGCACCCTTTAATCATGAACCTAGATAAAAAAGTGCTCTCATGCTTAAGAATTTAATAAGAGTTACTGTTGAAGATGCTCTTAAAAAGATTTAAATATATAAATAATGAAAAAAAATGTAATTTGAGGAGATTGAAAGATAATTTTTTTGCTAGTTGTGGAGATAGTATTTGAAATAAAAATCTAATAGAGATTTTTTTTATATTGAAAATAAGTTATAAAATAATAATATAGTACTTGATTCCGCAAATGAAAACCATAGAATAACGAATGTCCTAACTTTAAAATTTACAGTTATGGATTTCCAACAATTATACCTCATCAAACTAATTGCAGAAAAGAATAAACATGGTTAAGAATAAATTAATCACCTTGCAACATTTTAACACTAATATTAGCAAAATCCATTATTATAACATAGACAAGGTTAATTAAATATCATAATTAACTATTCAACGTGTTAAATTAAATATTCAAAATTCGTTCAAGAATATACTGTATAATATATGCAGTTAAGCTAACAAACGAGCACGCTTACATAATTTTTAATTTCTAAGATCTCACTTAACAAAATGCAAGATAGTTTGTTTATCAAAACCCCAATAAAATAATCCAAGCAGGATTCTAAATCTCTAAAACTCTCAAAAGTGAATCTAAGGTGACAAAATGAAAAGAAAGAAACAAACGAGCCGAAACACCTAGACATAGGTCAATGATCGTTGTTGTTGGCTGTTGCATGGGGGGACCTCAAGTCATGTTAGATTAGGTGCCCAACATTTCAGATTCCACTTGTCCATTAATTATTCCAATAACCAATCCTTTTAGGCCTCCAAGGTTACCCCGAAAGCCGATCAACCTTATAAAATATTATCGGGGTGTCACGTTGAGATAGTGACACAGAAAGCAGCAACACAGAAACCAAAAGCTACCTTCCACTTGGATTCTTCCCACTGAGAGAATGGAATTCACAAATACTACCATATCCTAGTCCAACTTGCGAACTCTTTTCCCACCCTCAAGCGAGTCTTTCAGGAAAAAGTTTACCACCTCACTTTTCATTGCATATTCCAGAATCCCCCAAACAATTTCACATCAAGTCACGCATACACCAAATTTCATTCTATATAGTATATAAAAAAATACTATATTTTTACCATATTCTAATTACCAAGAATGAATTATATACTGTTAATTATAAAAAAATTTATCACCAAACATGTGAATTAATTGGTTGGTGTGAAATTATATATTTTTTTCTTTTAAACATTTATAAAAAAAAAGTATATTTTTTTATGGTACAAAAAAGTATATTTAAATAGATCTAATAAGCAAAAAAGAATACAATAACTTCATTTGGAGGTAACTTTATCATAATATAAGAGTGAACAATTTTATTATACATGGTATGTAATTAGATGAGAGGATATAAAATTAAAAACTTTGTTTACTGTCAGGATATTTAAATTAAATTCATAAAAAATATCTTTGTTTTTAAATTAATTTATTTTATTAAATTTTTTTGGAAGAGGTAGAAAAATGTTTTTTCTTTTCCTGACAGAACGAAACCAAACATTAAAGTGGCTGATACAGCGATTCAGCTGAACTACTCTCGTCTATCTATCTTTTCCCTGCTTTGCTCAGTGAACCCGTGAGTTGCTACTACTACTGTGCTTGCCGTGTGACTCGATTTTCCACTATAAATACAAATCCAAGTAGGCGGCACAAGCTTCCCTCATTTTTCTTCTCTCGCTTAGTTTCTGCATTCTCTAGATTTTCTCTGCTCCGCATTTCTCTCTCGCAGCGCGCTTCGGAGCTTCCTCTTATTAGTTCCGTGCTCGTGAATTTTCGTTGTGTTCGCGAAGAGTTGTGGATCGCTGCGAGTTTCGTCTTCGAAGAGTTTCTGCGTTCGCGATGGCGGAGGAGAAGGACGAGGAAGGAGTTTTCGCGGCGACGAAGATAACGATTGGAGTATGCGTGATGGAAAAGAAGGTGAAATGTGGCTACGAGGTTCCTTCTCTTCTTTTGTTTTATTGTTCTCACGCTGGATCCTGTGTTTTTCTTCGCGCGCTGGTTCTGCTTTCTTCGCGAAAACAGAGAGACTCGCAACGACTTGCCGCGAATGTTTTGATTCAGTGGCTCTGTTTTGTATTGCAGGTTTTTTCGGCGCCTATGGACCAGATTCTTCAGAGGTTACAAGCGTTTGGTGAATTTGAGGTAGGTGAAATGTTCAATATTTTTATTTCGACGTTCTGGTTATCTCGTCATTGATTTTGAATTGGCTTGTCTTGTTCAGGAATCTACTGATGATAGCACTGTTCGTATTGTTTCTTTTGTAATACTAATACATTAAAATATTATGTACTCGAGACTATTTTTTTTATTTTTTATTTTTTTGACTTTCATTTTTTATTTTTGAGAAATGCTATTTGTACAGCAAAGAGAGAGAATGGAACTATGGGAGAGAAAAAGAGGGAGAGAGAAATATGAGCTAAGTAATGATGTGACGGAGAGAGATAAAGAGAAAAAAAAAGTAGTATAAATTGTTGTATGTTGATTTTTTATATTTTTTTCTTTTATATTTTTTGTTGTGCAGTAACAGAGATGGTCGTCATGGTTGTGCTTTTTGCATTTGTCTCTCACCTGTACGTTGTATTGTATGCAGGTCGTACATTTTGGTGACAAGGTCATCCTTGAAGAACCAATTGAGAGGTATAGTTAATTGATATAAGTTGGAACTTGTTTGGACTCTACATTTTGAAGAACTGTATATTGGTCTATTTATTGTGCTTTTTAAAAACTATATATATTTGTTTGATCGAGTACCTGCTTAGTGTTTTATAATAGCTTTTGGTTTTAGTTCTTTTCATTGACCAGTGGATTGTAATGACGTACTGTTCTCAAGCTCTATCAATAGACAGAAATTGGTTATTGTAATGTTTCAGGACATTTTACATGCACCCTGGCATGATGTCTTGGTTGCTTTATGCAAAAGAATTATCTAAATGTCATGTGAGCAGAAGTTAAAATTCCAAATTGAAGGATTTTTTTTCTGGCTTTTTAATTTGCCGTTGGTAGTAGCTAGTTTTAGCTGATCGAAAAGAGTCTTTAACAGTTTGTTCGGATGGACAGAAAATAAGAGAATGGTAATGATGCTGAGAATCATTCCTTTGTTCTGCATGTTTACCTTATGGAAGTAGAGAGGTTGGCATATGTATATTTGACAGCACAGTGGAAGGGAAAGAAAAGGAAATGAAAAGGGATTATAGAAATGACCATTTAATGTAATTTTTCATTAGATTCATTTTTATCTGTTGGTGGATAAAGTTTAATGTTCATATAAATTCTTTGGATACTTCACTTTCATTTTTTGTTGTCTGCCCATTTTTGGAGGGAATAAAGATTACAACAAAAATGCATTCCTAGGGAACACTTTATTCCCTTTTTTCCCCATTATTTTCCAATATGTTTGTTGGATGAATAATATTTGCATTTGAGACTTGTAAGTTATGGCTGAAATATTTCTTGCTGTCAACATTTTAGGTGTTTAGAGTTGCACTGTTGGCATACTAAATTTATATATTTTGTTATTATGTTATTTCAGCTGGCCAGTGTGCGATTGTTTGATTGCTTTTCATTCCTCTGGATATCCCCTGGAAAAGGCTGAAGCATATGCAGCTTTAAGAAAGTAAGCTTGTTTATTTTCCAACTATGTTTGATCTGTATGTCATATAAATTATATAAATAATCAAAACCCTAGTAGTCTATTCTTATCAAAATTTTGGATGATGCTACTGTAATATGTCCTGGAAATATTATTGGAGCAATGGTCAGTTACACCTAGGATGGGAAAATGCTGATGTAATACGAGAATAATTGTATGCTAGCTTCTTGACATTCGCCTTCTAAAAGAAACCAATCTAACAAATTTGGTATATATATTACTTGGTATGTAAAAGGAGTTTGGTACAACAAACCATGCAGATGAAAAGGTTTATACTCTGTAGTTTGTTCATCTTGGAGCAGTTTCTCATGACATGCTTTCACGGTTTTGGCCAGAATAAGGAGGCTATTATTTTATAAATTATAACAGTGTACAGTATATGCTATTCTCTGCTGTATTAGGTTGCAGAGAATGTCCCTTTTTTCAGTGGTGCCTCTTTGGCTGTGTTGGAGTACAAGTGTGAAAGTGAAGTCCTACATTAGGTAGAAATGGGCGAGTTGAGCAACATATAAGTGAGGAAGACCCACAAACCTGATGCCTTAAGGTTTTGGGTTGAAGGTGGTGTCAAGTCTGCTTATGTGGTGTGCTTGTGGCCCGTTAGTGAAGATCTCCTCGATGTTTCCTCCCCCTCCATTGCACAACAGGCTGAACATTTGTTATGAGATAGGATTCATTCTATCTTGGCCCATTGTTCCTTTCCATTTTCCTCTACCCCTCTCTCTAGTGTGGTTTGTTATGAGAAGTGTGAATGTTAGACCTGCAATTCTTGAAGTGCATGAAAGGAGGAATAGAGTAGAGAGGGTAGTAAGGGACTAAAGACTTAAGACGGTGAGCATAATTTAAGGTACAGAATGGAGATTTAGGCTGTAAAAACCTTATCTATGTGGCAAGGGTGGTGGAAAGTAAAGGAGTAACTATTAGGAGCAAGCCATAAGGGAGAGTGAGTGGAGAAGGGTGTCAGGTGATTGATATATATCTTGTAACGTCAGTTGTTAGTTCATTGCATAATCTTCCGGAGTGAGCAATGTCTTTTTTTTTTTGAGATTAGGGTTTTTGTGTGGAGTGGTTAGACCTTGTAATTTTCATTCATCATAGTGGATTTTCTCTCTATTTTGTATGTGGACATAGGCCTACAATGTTGATTGAAATTCTGTATATATTTCTCTTTCCCTTGTTCTCTGTTCATGTCTGGTTATAACATTTCTCTGTATTTTTCCCCCTACACAATGGCGATCTTCACTTAAATATGTACATGCCTAGGCATAGTTTCTTCACATTGTGTTTTTTTCAATTGTGTTATGTTGTTATTTTATTTATTATAGTTTTCTTTCAGTTATTGGATGAGAATGTTTATTGATCTAAATTCTGTGCACTGTGATCCAGACCCTTTCTAGTAAATGAACTGGAGCCACAGCACCTTCTTCATGATCGAAGAAAAGTATATGAGGTAGGGGGGGTCCATTTCTTTCTTTTGGCTATGTTCTAACTGCTGTGTTATCAGATTTCATGACATTTCACCTTGTTTACATTAAGCTATCTCAGATTTCCATTTAAGAAATAAGTATATTGAAGCTTTCATTTTGTTGAAGCCTTGAATGCTTTGTAATATGTTATCTTAGAGCCTTTATGACTTGCTATGTTTGGATTGACGAAAAGAGATGCAATGAAAATGAATGGAATGTGGATTAAAATGGTATAGAATGGAACATAATGGAATGAAACCTCCATTCCATTGTTTGGATATGCTATGATGGAATAAAATTCCCATTCCATCTCATTCCTCCCAAATTGGGGGACAATAAAAAAGAAGGTAAACAATGGAATGGGTTCCACTAATTTCCATCACATTCCATTGTCATTTTAGCAATCCAAACAATGGAACATAACACCATTATATTTCATTCCCTTCCATTCCATCCTCTTCCACCAATTCAAACATAGGAATCTAATCCTTGCAACATTTGAATTTCAGAACAAGGTAAAATAGGCTTGTGCATTGTGCCTTTATGAAATTGGTCATTGAAAATAGACAAGACCTCTTTTTGACATTTTTTAGGGCCTGACTAGCTCCTGTTCATCAGAAACCTGTGTTATTTTTAGTGTAAAGCCCAAACTCAGCTAAGAAAATCTAATTGGACTTGGAGTTAGTTTCAAGTGTTTTTTTTTTTTTTTGGGGGGGGGGGGGGGGTTGCATTTGCTCCCGTCATTTAGAGTTTTAGACATATTATGTGTACTGTTTGGCCTATTATAGCCAAATGCTTTTTGTTATTTCTTTTCTGACATATTATGGTTTTAATAATGTTCAATTTTGGGGTTCAAGCGTCTTAAAAAGTTTGGAATCCCTGTTCCAAGATATGCCCTTGTAAATAGAGAAGTACCATACCAACAGTTGGATTACTTCATTGAAGAAGATGATTTTGTTGAGGTTCATGGTATGCGTTTCTGGAAGCCATTTGTGGAGAAGCCTATTGATGGTGAGCCTATTTCTTGTACTTAAGACTGAAACTGTTTTGCAATTCCATGTTTCTTTCATGTCATGGTTGAAGGCAATGTGTTGTGTGATCTAATAGTCTGCCTAGTAATACAACTGATTTATGCAATGGACATTGCATTGGGTTGCTTTAGAATGAGAATGGTATATGAATCTTTAGAAAGCCATTAGCATTGCATGTCTGAGGTATAGCTCCAAATACTATACTGATAATATTACCTATTAAGAAACTTCAGAAATTTGTGGGTATTGCAAAGTTATCTAACATACTTTCCTTTTGTGCCATATATTAAATGATGGAAGTTATATCGTCAAAGATGCTCATATCAAGCAATTGTTATTTGACTATATGAAGAATACTGTCTTGATTGCATAATTACTATTGGTCTGTTTGTTAAAAAGTAATAAAGCTTTTGATTTCTCATGACGACCTCTTATTTTTTTTTTGTTTACTTGATATATAACTAATTGGAAATATATTTTCTTGGATGTGGTATAACCCTTATTTTATTTTGTGAAGGTGATAATCATAGTATAATGATATACTATCCCAGTTCAGCTGGTGGAGGTATGAAGAAATTATTTAGGAAGGTATGCTTTAAGCTGACATGTCATGTCACTCTCCCTAATTAGGCAGGTGTATTGTAGTACTGTTAACATTAATTAAATGGTCTTAGAGCACATGGTAAGTCAAAAAAGACAGCAGTTACATGATCATTTTCTGTCTTAGTTTCTTTCACAAAAAAAAGCGAAGAATGTCTAAAACCCACATGGATTCCATGGTCGATCCAGGGAATGTGATTTAATTTTCCTTTTCCCATCATAGCCTGAGTAATTTTAAAAAAATGTAGTCATTATCCTTGTTACATTTAATTTGCTTTAGCCTCATGAGCAATAGAGGATGCTAATGCTAAAATATTTACAAAGGCAACAAGAGTAGAGTTTTAATTTATATATCGTACATCCAGAGAAAATGACAATTTACATTTCATTTATCACAAATAAAACATTAGTTCTGTTTTTTGTGACTATTTTTTGTAATCAAGTTATAAAAAAAGAAATAAACTGGAACAATGCTCTCAATGGTCAATAATATATATTCATGTGGCATATAAAGTTGTTCTTGTTATTATTATTATAAAGAGGCATTTACATCATTAGATCAACTTCAATTCCATTCAACATTGATTCATTATATCAAACAATGCTAGAAGGCTATTGAATTGGAATGACCATTACATTCCAACTCATTCCATTTCATTTGTATTCCTTCTGTGAAATCAGTTTTCCATGTCCCAAAAGGAACATTGAACTTCTGGGATAGTTGATGTTATCATTTTTTTTCCGAGTCTTATGACTAAATATAATTAAGCAACTTGGTCTGCTTTGGGTATTTTATGATCTTAGGTTGGCAACAGGTCTAGTGAGTTCCATCCAGAGGTGAGAAAAGTGAGGCGTGAAGGGTCCTATATTTACGAGGAGTTCATGACAACTGGAGGGACAGATGTTAAGGTTTGGCTGTGAAGTTTATGTTGCGTTGTGTTTGTTTTATTGTTTCTTTATTTTTTTAATTATATATTTGGGATTTTTTCAGACATATGTGATGTTTCTACATAGTTTTTCACAATATAAATTCTTTTCAACATTTCTACATATGATTGTAGGTATATACAGTTGGCCCTGAATATGCTCATGCTGAGGCAAGGAAGTCTCCTGTGGTTGATGGTGTTGTAATGAGAAATCTTGATGGGAAGGAAGTAAGTACTAAGTAGCCTGACAGACATTATAGTCCCTTCTCCCATATATCAGTTTCAGTTTTTATAGTCTACATTTTGTCCTTGTTACATTTTATTATTGTATTTAACATGATAGGATACATGTATTTATAGGAAGAGATTACAGTGGTCCAGTTGTAACTTGTAACTGAATCCTAAGTTCCTAACAGAATCCTAACTGTGCTAAGTAACTGAGGCTATAACTATACAATGCATTTGGGATGCGAATAATGCTCTGCACACATATTCTGAGTACTCTAACTGAGAGTTACGGATTTAGATATTTCATGTATTTGCTTAACCTTTAGGCTTTCTTTCAAAAGCAGAACTATCTTTCCTATTTTCTTTTTTCTTTGATGTTTCTATTTAGAACTCCTTTTAAGTAGCCACTAGTATAATCGTGTTCTTGAGTTGGTAGCTTGGAGTATTGTATATTCCTTGAATTGTTTGTTGGCTATTCTGTCACAGCTCTGTTCTGCTAATGTGTCTCCTTGCATGTTTTTCATTGCACCACAAGCTTAAATTCGAGCTTTCCTAAATAGTAACAACCTCCTTTTGGTTGCCTAAACTGTTTGCTTTTGTTGGTTTTACCGTTTTAGTAAATCCTTTAATTGTGTGAGCATTCAATGTTTGTCTTAGTTATTGATTTTAGGTGGATTTGAGAAGAAACAAATATTTAATATTCAAAAGCAGGCTGGAGTTGCTGGCTGGTGTGCAACAATAATTTGATTTTTCTTGTTGAAAAATGTCTACAATTTCATTTGGCAGGTTAGGTATCCAGTCCTCCTGACTCCTGCTGAGAAAGAAATGGCAAGAGAAGTTTGCATTGCATTCAGGCAAGCGGTATGTTTGTGAATGTGGCAACTACAATACTGCACGTCATTTGAAGATGATGTATTCTTTTTGTTCATGACTTATGAGTGACTGTTTTTTGAAAATTTGTTGGAACTATCTGGCTCCTAGTTTGTAATTTCAACTTCATATGCATGTGACACACTTTTTGAGGATGAGGTTTTAAAAATGGTTTGTCTTAGTGAAGAAAAGAAAACATTTTTAAGTCTGCTCCTCTTATTCTCCTACTATAGGTCATTCTTGTTGCTTGCAGGTTTGTGGGTTTGATCTCTTGAGAAGTGAGGGACGCTCCTATGTTTGTGACGTGAATGGATGGAGCTTTGTTAAAAACTCACACAAGTAATATTTTGTGATTTATTGTTTTGGCATTGTTACATGGTTCAAAATACATCAATAGTTATTCACTCTGCATGTAACTATAATTGGAAAATCTTATTTACAACTCTTTTCTCATGATATTTATGAGTAGTGGATTTTGTTTGGTCTGTCTATTCATATTACAAGTTTACATGACAAAAGACTAATGCATGCTATTTGAAAATTGAAAACTATTCCTATAAATGTAAGTTGTAACTTTCTTTCATGATAACCAATGTGCATACTGCATAGTATGTTGAATTTTGTGAACCATATCACCTGATCCCATTCTATGACCCATATTTGCAATAAGTAGCACTACACCAGTGCCTACAATGCATATTGTGTATGTCTGGTTAATATTGCAAGGAATTCTACCTATCCTCATTTTGCGAATCAAATTCTGATATATTGTTAAGTTGGAGGGTGCCCAATGTCCCAATCATTGTGTTTGATATTTATATGAAAAATAGTTGCACTAAAAGAATATGATAGTAACTGGACCGGAAATCTTAGAGAGAACAACTGAAATTTTATTGATAGAACCCTAGACCCCAATCTGTCTCAGTGAGACCCAGAGAAGGAATAGGTCAAGAATCACAGAAAAAAAAGGTGAATGAAAGAATTCCCAGGATGTTCAGGAGTCTTGGCATCTGCTACAACATTTCCCAATCCACTGATGACCGAACCGATACCCTCTCTCTTCACTCCAACCTATTTATTGTCCAACAAACCTCTGATTAACAGAAGTTAGTTCTTAGTCAGTTCAGTTGTTTTCAGTTTGGGATTGTGCTCTCCTACTACTCTCTTTTCTTCTCCTCACATACACCTTCCTAACCAAATGTCTCTTCTCAGAATACCTACATAAATCAATTTACCTAACATATATGGCGTAACACTCAATGAAAAAGAAAAATGAAACATTTTAGTAAAATTAAATCGGAGAGAAATACATGTAAATAGGTATATAGATGACTAGAATCCTTAAACAACATCATAGTATTCTATATACTCTGTTCAAGAATCTGATGTGCCCATATGTTGCAGTTTAGCAAAAATTGATTAGTGTTATCAATGGAGGATGATCGATTATGGCGGTGAGCCAAAAAATCTGCATATACATATGGCAGATGGTGTGGCGGCCTATGGAGGAAGCTATGACGGACAAAATAAAAATAATATATGTATGTACAAATACTAAAAAAAGTAGAAATTAATTAAAAATACTAACAAAATATGTCAAGAACCATAGAATAAATTCCTAGAAAATATCATAAGTCTCATAAGAACAATGTCATAAACTGCTAACAACCTCATTTTCATCAAGTTCAGGAGTTCAAAACAACGTGATAAAAAAGCAATGCTAACACAAAGTAATGTCTCTAATCCTCTTCCTCAAGCTTAACATAATCATCTTGTTTGTCAACACCAAGGGAATTAGAAAAAAAGGAATTGAAATATAAGAATAAACAGAATTGAATAAAGCTGTATAAGACTATAAGTATTAGAAAAAAACAATTGAAAAATACATTTAAAAAAGGAATTGAATAGAGAAGAAAAGGAATTATCAGAATTAAAGAAAACAAAAAAAAATAATTAAAGAATAGATAGATATCAACAAAATTGAAGAAAACAAACAGTCTTTTAAAACAAAAATTAAAAAACAAAAAAAGGTAGAAAAAAATAGTTCACTGGAGGATGGTTGTTGCCAGAGAAGGGTGGATGGTGGTCGCCGGAGTGGGAGGTTGCCGGTGGCTGTTACTTGCTCGGGGTAGGCACAAGTTCGTGACTCATGAGGGAGACTGAGAGAGGAGGATAGTCAACCTTTTCTGTGAGTTTCTGATTGCACCACACATATGCCGGCCGCCATGGGCCACCATTTGAAAACCGCCATGCCACATGGCCGTATGTTGAAAAACTGCCACCACCATGGCTGCCATTTACAACACTATTACATAAACAGCAGAGTAGATTTTTTCTAGCCTGTGTATTTTCTTCAGCATTTAGTCACCTTTTTCTGTGCTATATTTGTTACATGCTGAAGAAATTTACTTTGATGAAACAAAATCCCCTTGCCAATCTTGTTTGCGATAATGATTAGAAATTTGAAACTCAATATTTATTACTGCGGAATATAAAAAATAAGAAAACATCACTCATCTATGTCAACTTTACTAGTTGTTTAAGAAATAATTTCTTCATATTTTCTGTTTTATGATGCATTGCTTGCTTCCCTTGGCATTTATCTTTTTGGTGAAATTTTCATCATTTCTCGTTTGCTACTTCTGAAGGTATTATGATGATGCTGCCTGTGTGCTGCGGAAGATGTTCATAGATGCAAAAGCACCTCATCTTTCTTCAGCAATTCCACCAACTTTACCATGGAAAGTAAATGAACCGGTCCAACCTTCTGAGGGACTCACTCGTCAGGGTAGTGGTATTATTGGCAATTTTGGGCAATCTGAGGAACTACGTTGTGTAATTGCTGTTATTCGTCAGTATGTTCTTTTCCTTTTTTAACTTAAATTAGTTAAGCATCTTGTTCTTTGCTATTTACTCTTTTGTTTCGGCAGTGGTGATAGAACTCCCAAACAGAAGGTGAAGCTAAAGGTTACTGAGGAAAAGCTGCTAAACCTAATGTTGAAATACAATGGAGGCCGACCTAGAGCTGAGGTGATATTATTTTCTAGTGCTTATGTAATATTTGTGAACATTTATTTGATCTACTGGATTTTTTTACCTCTTTTGCTTGATTTAATGATCTGTTGTTTGCAGACAAAACTTAAAAGTGCTGTTCAACTTCAAGATCTGTTAGATGCCACACGCATGCTAGTTCCTCGTACCAGGTATTTCACCCTGCACAAGCTTCAATATGTAATACACATAGCATCACATGCAACTCAATTTCAATTTCACACCAAAGATTAATCAAATTTTGGAAGTGTGGCTGGTCTGGTACAGTCAGTTTTCTTCTCAATATTTCTTTTGATTGAACCAGAAGATGGCTTTTGCAATTTCCTACGTTCACATGATTATTGTTTGCACATTTTGAATGTATGCTTTGCCATTTCTGTTGGCAAGTAATTTTATGGGTTTTCTGATCAGTATATATTTATTATTTATGTTAAGCTAGGGTTTTGAAATAACTATAGCTGTATATATTATGTAGACCAGATCGAGAAAGTGATAGTGAGGCTGAAGTCGAGCACGCTGAAAAGCTCCGTCAAGTTAAAGCTGTCCTTGAAGAGGTTTTTAATTTTCTTAACTTTGTTCATTATATGATAATAGCAAGTTTGTAGTGTATTAATAAACTGATGGTAATTGAAATTTGAAATTTACATTTCTGTGGACTGTGGAGCTGTTGACTTTGTATCCCTTTGGTTGGGTTTGCTTTATGGAGATATTGACTGAACTTTCAATTCTATATTAGCAGTCAGATACAACTTTACTACTTGAAAAAACTTCACCTCAAGACATTTCGGTGTACCAATGATTCTCATGAAAAAAACTAGGAAACATTATCACTAACTCTTCTCAGGAATAAACAAGGACACATTATTTTCTTTTCTTATATTCTTAAGGTATATTACATATATAGCCATTCATGACTTTTTACCTAACAACTTAATTAAGCTTTTGGGAGAGTTGGTTCTTGATATGGTGGTATGGTATCAGAGCTTCCTTAATGCATCAGTCAGAAGTTTAATTATTGTTGCTCTCATTCTTCTAAATATTATCCATGCTTCAACTCCAAAGCACTCTTGCATGAGGGAGTGATAAGAGACGTTATTGTTAAGATGTACGGTATCAACTACGAATATGGCTGGCGTACTAATATGTCTTGGCTAACCATTCCCTCTTGAAGTAGCACTCTTCATGTTTTAGATGTCTAGTCCTAAGCGTGATGTGTCTTAAGACGTCCTATGTTGGCTAGGAAAATGCCTAAAGTACTCCTTATAAGACTTGGGTAATCCTGCCTGGAGATAGTTTTTAGAGTTCAGATGAGCCCAATTCATTTCTTTAATTACCAAATTAGTCCCCAAATTATTTAAAATGCGTCAATTTGGTCCCCAAATTTTAAACGCTCCAATTTGGTCCTTAAATTGTTAAAATTGCATCAATTTGGTCCTTAAAACGCACCAATTTGGTCCACGAAAAGGACTTAATTGATGCAATTTTAACAATTCAAGGACCAAATTGGAGCGTTTTAAAATTTGGGGACCAAATTGACGCATTTTAAATAATTTGGAGACCAATTTGTTAATTAAGCCTTTATAATAGTAATAAAACCGTTCATGTGCTTACAGCCCTATATAAGTTTTTGGGAGTGTTGGTTCTTGATTTGGTCATGTGAGAAGAAGACCAACCAAAGCCCCATTAGGAAGAGTTGATCAGATGGATGATAAGTGATGACCCAATAGAAGTTGAGGAAGACCAAGAAACAAGTGAAACCATTAGAAAGGAATGGTAGTTTTTTATAGTAAGCAATGGCAGTTTTAAAACCGTCTTGTGGGAAAGGCTTTTTGCGTTTTCGCTGTCTTTATCTAGATAAAAGAACACAGGTACTGTGTTGCACTTAATACAGAAACTTGCCTATTAGTTGTGACGTGCCACCCCTATTGCTTGCAAAAGAGGAAGACTATATTCCTGCGTGACTTTTAAAGCCTGAATAACAGCAGCTTTGATTTTTTATTTTTCATAATTTTAATAACAAAATCTTGAGACGTTTCATGTACTTTTGTTTTCTTTTATTCAATATCAGGGTGGGCATTTCTCTGGCATATATAGAAAGGTTCAATTAAAGCCACTAAAATGGATCAAAGTGGCCAAAAGCAATGGTGAAGGTGAAGAAGAACGACCTGTTGAAGCTCTGATGGTTCTTAAATATGGGGGTGTTCTTACACATGCTGGCAGAAAGCAGGTTCAGATTGATGAACATATCAAAGAATGTTTCTGCTCAGTTTGAGTTTGATAGTATTGCTGTTGTTGTTGAGAGTAAATGTAAGATTTGATTTATGATTGTCTTTCTAGTTGTATTAATTATTTTTTTTCTTTGTAGGCTGAAGAACTAGGGAGATATTTCCGCAATAATATGTATCCAGGTAAAATTTGATGTTCAGATGTGCTGGGTTATACTTAAGAAAAATGTAACAGAAAAGATATTATGCAACGTAATTACATCTTGAAAGATATTTCCGCAATAATATCTATCCAGGTAAAATTTGATGTTCAGATGTGCTGGGTTATACTTAAGAAAAATGTAACAGAAAAGATATTATGCAACGTAATTACATCTTGAAAAATACAATATGTAACAAATTTAAATGTTTTATAAGGATTTTAACATGTTTTAGTCCTTCTTAGTTCTTACAGAGTTCAAAATCAGTTTTTAGCTGTTTGAAATGTTTCCTTGCATTTGAAACAGATTTTTTTATGCATTTCAAATGATTTCTCTGATTTTGACCAATTTGGGAAAAAAAGGAAGAAAAGGCAGTATCCATACAGGTTGTACAGTTTGTGAATATGTGTGTTTACATCATACTGTTATGTTTAAAAACTGAAGTATCAGTACAGTACGTGTACGTCTTATGTTTTAGTCAGCATGATATGTTTCAAATATGATTTTTCATTGTTCTTGTAATATAGACATGACAATGGATTGTACCATGCATGACAGGCAAATTAAATTCTTAAATGTTGCAGGAGAAGGTACAGGGCTGCTTCGCCTCCATAGCACATACCGTCATGATCTTAAGATATACAGCTCTGATGAGGGTCGTGTGCAGGTATGGGCTATGGCCTATGTTACACTAACCTTCCTGCAATCAAAAGGAAGCCTTGACTTCCTGAGTGGTTTTGAAAGCAGTTGCTCCCCTTGTTATTTAATTATTTATGTCTCATGTCGAGATTATGTTGCTAACCTGCATCATCTGTCAAAAATAGCATCATTTATGAACCATTTTATATTTGGTCTGTGTTAACAGATGTCTGCAGCCGCTTTTGCCAAAGGTCTTCTTGACCTTGAAGGGCAGCTAACACCAATCCTGGTTGGTTTGTTTTTAAAATTTTTCTAAAGTATTTGATCTGTTTTTTGTGTTGGATATGTTTGACTAAAAGAATTGTAATATTAGGTTTCACTTGTTAGTAAGGACTCCTCCATGTTGGATGGGCTTGACAATGCCAGTATTGAAATGGAAGAAGCCAAGGTTTGTAGTGTGTATGGTGATTTATATTGTCCTTGTTCTATATTATAGGCATTGCAGTAGTGATGAAAAATTGAAAATGGGTTCTGTTCAATGTCAAAGACCAACTTTCCTGAAGGCTTGAGCTGTTATATGAAGGCTCGTGAATGGTTTAATTTCTTAGACACCCCCTCATGCAAGGGCCCTTTTGGCTTGTAGTGTTTTTATAGATGAAAATGAAACCATTCATGTGTCTTTGTCTAATAGTTTAAGCTTTTGGGATTATGAGGAATGCTTGCAACACACTCTATAACATGCTTTTTAACACATTCTAATTCAACAACAAAACCTTATCCCACTAGGTGAGTCAGCTACATGGATTACATGACACCATTTGGCCTGGTTAAAGACCAAAGTTTCAGCGATAGTATTATTTACCATGAAATCCCTATTGACCACTTCCTTCGATGTCTTTCTTGGCCTCCCTCTCCTCTTCACAGGATTAAAAACCATACAATCTACTCTTCTCACTGGTGCCTCCTGAGGCCTTCTTTGTACATGTCTAAACCATCTTAATCGATTTTCTGTTATCTTTTCCTAAATTGGTGCTACACCAATCTCTCCTCATATACAATCATTTTGTATCTTATCTTTTCTTGTGTGGTCACACATCCATCATAACATTCTCATTTCGGCCACCTTGACCTAAAGCTGAACAAGTTAGCTAGATAACCGATCCATTATTTCCCCTTAAATTTTGGTTAAATAGAATAGGGATTCTAACACCTTTGTGATGGAACTCCTATTCCTATAATTGTAGAAATGCCCATTCCCTTTCCAATCACCTAACCTTACATGGGAATTGAAATGATCCCTTCCTATTCGCATTTCATTTACTCTTACTATCAAAGCTTGAGCTATTAGGACGAGGCCTATGAATAATTTTATATATTGCTAAGATGCCCCCCATGCTAGTGCCTTTGGGATGGAAGCATGGATAATGCATAGGCTCACTTGATTTTGTGTATAAATTTAATTTTGTATTGTGAAGAATGATGGCAACAAGAATTGAATTCCTGAACCCTTGGTGAGTGATACCTAGTGATTGTGTATTTCACAACTCATGCATTTCAAGTAAGATTCAGGAAGTAATACAGGAACACTGCTATGCTTTTCAACTTATTTATAGTCTTGGTTGAATATTCTGCAGGCTCGGCTAAATGAAATCATAACCTCTAGTTCAAAGGCAATCCATAACAATGGATCACCTGAGTTTTCTTGGATGGTTGATGGTGCTGGACTGCCACCTAATGCATCAGAATTGCTTCCCAAGTTGGTAATGTTTTTTTTAAATATAGCAATGCATCATTGTGTCATTAACCTCTTCTGCCATGACATGATTCAGAGGGGAAGTTAAAAAGCCCTTTTTGAATTGGGCAAAATAATCTGGTTCTCTTGATGTGCTGCCTTATGAAGATTCTAGTATATAACTTTGTTTTGGACCAATTTGTTGTCAGTAAATTAAAAATTGTCTACAAGAACTTATTGGCACATATTTTTGTAAAATAAAATAATCATTACCAAAATATGCTGAGATGCTGTGGTAGATGAGTCATGAGTGTCATTAATAATTAAAACATAAATGGGATGATGAAATTCATTAGAATGGTGTTGTTTCTTTTGACTAAAGATGTGGGATTAGTGCTTATATTTTGTTCATTTAAAGCATACTCACATAGAACTCCTTGAATATGAGAAGTAAAAATGAAATAGTGGTATAGATTGATTTTTTATTGTTAAAATGCACAATAGCGCTTATTAAGATATCTTCTAATCAAACAAGCTGATAGAAAACTCAGACCCAAGGAAGCTCTAAAATGTGACAAAGCTGTCCAATCTAAAACAAAGCAAAGACTAAAAAATGAACATCCCACAATTGTAGGGTTAGGGGATGGTCAAACGGGAGAGCCTTTCCCCTGTTTAATCTCTTTTAAAATAAAAAATAGAACCCCCCCTAAGCAACCATGAGTAGGTCTCTAAATATCATTTAATGTGATTTCATGTATGAGAAACTGCTTTCATCTTTTGGTCATATATGTAAACTTTTTAAGGTTACAAATATGTCAGGAAAAAGTTGATTGAGTTGCAATTGTAAAATTTTGCTAAATTTCAAAATTGGTTTGGTAGGCTTGCTTTCCTTTTCAAAGATCATGTTGAGCTTTTGTTTATGTTCATACTGTCTCACCCTCTATCTAATGGGAACCTGTTTGCTATTGTCTGAGCCCATTAATCTTGACTCGATAGTGTTTTTGTCAGAAGTTATTGCTTCCTAAATCCTTCTAGGTTTTCACTACTGATAGAACATGAAACTGTTTGTGTGAAATATTACTAAAACTATTTTTGTATCTCAACTTCCACTGCATATCTCATGAATAGGTAAGTTTGATTAAGAAGGTTACTGAACAAGTAAGACTACTTGCCACGGATGAAGATGAGAAACTTGCAGAAACGAGCTTATATGATGTAATTCCTCCTTATGACCAAGCAAAAGCACTTGGGAAGACAAATATCGATGTTGATCGTATAGCGGCCGGATTACCTTGTGGTAGTGAAGGGTTTCTATTAATGTATGCTCGGTGGAAAAAGCTTGAAAGGGACCTGTATAATGAACGCAAGGAGTAAGCATTGACATTTATTTTTTGTTTAATCTTGTTTGGTTTTATTGTATTTCCTTCTACATATTAGGAAACAAAATGTTACTTCAAATGCCATTGACACATGAGAAAAGGTTTTAGTTACACGAAATGTACAAAAGGCTGCCAGATTGGAATTTTTGAAAACTAGTTATTTGTGAAGTCAAAACTTATTGCACCCGTGTAGTTTGCACATGGACACTATTTGTATCTTTCCTTGATTTGTAGATGAACTTAATTTTGAATTCATATGTATTATTAAATCATCTCATCCAAATTATTTTCCTTTCCTGTCCATTGTAATACAGTATGCTTTACAGTAGCTTCTTGAACAAGTAAAAAATGCTTTTAGTTGTAAGAATATTTAACTTTCCTTAATTAAAATGATTTTTAATTTTCCCTGGTTAAATTAGTTTTTTCCAGTGACAAGATCATTCACAAAACTACCATGAATTCCAAAGTTGCACATGTATAGCTGTTGTGCTTGCCTTTTCTTGTTCTGTGCTTGCGTAATGTATTGGCTGATGCACTGATGGTGTGTTACTTGCACAGGCGCTTTGACATCACCCAAATTCCTGATGTCTATGATTCATGCAAGTAAGTTATTTATTTCCTTAGGTTTTTATGATGACTTAGTAGGACTTTTCCAGATCTACAATATTTGTGCAATACTGCAACCATGGAGATTGATTAGATAACTTGTGAGAATTTTCTCATTCTATATATGAAATTGCCATAAAAAGTTATTGACACAATTGTCAGTTTACAGGAGCTTGTTTGTAGATTTCAAAGGGATGTTATGTAATGTTGACTGTTGAGTTGCCTGATGGATTTATTAGTGTTATACTTTTACTTTATCATTCCCACTCACTCCTTTTGGATATTGTTTATATATCAGAGAACTAAGATTTCAGCTCATTTGGCCTAAATGTTGCAAAAGTTTTGAAAAAAGATGAAAGCAAGTAAGAATGAAGGAATATGATTTTATGCTTTAAATTTTAAAGATGAAGCTCTTAAATTATCGAAGTTAAATTTTTAGTGTCACACTGTTAGGAAGAAATAACCAAGCAAAGCATGAGTAACTGGCAGAAAAGGTTCTTGTAGCAAGATATTAAGAGATCTCAGAGCCTGATTTCCACTGAACTGTTCTATTGGGCCAAGTTGTGTGAATTTCTTTTTCTATTACCTTCTGGTTTTTTCACCTATAAATTCTCAGCTTTGATTAAATATTAAATTCTTGGCTGATTGTTCCTATTCTCTTAGTCTTCCTCTCTAATTTTACCCTACTGTCCATCTATTCTCTTCTTGTCTATTATTTTCAATCGTCTCTCCATCCAGTTGTATATGTGTGATGTGTCTCAAGAATATATGTAGGTATTTGAGTTGTGACTACTGCCTAGTTATTAAGCTTTGGGAAACCCACTACAGCTACAACTGTTTGATGGAAATTTGCATGTTGAGCTAGCATCAGCCAAACAATTCAAACTCTTTTATGTTTCTGTGTGTATAATCTGCAACTTAATCAATATGAAGAAAAAATTGGCTGTTTGATTTAAATTATGTAGCTTCTTTTATTCCTTTCGTTTGAGAAGTTAACATTTACTTTCACATTACAGATATGATCTCTTGCATAATGCGCATCTTAATCTAGAGGGATTGGATGAGCTTTTTAAGGTTGCTCAGGTATGAGAGTTCTGTTAGGGAAATTTGTGCTCAAGTAGAACTACTTGAGCCTGTATAAGACAGACTGACCAGGCAGGATTTGAATCCACTTATAATTTTGAAATATAACTTTTGATGATTCACTATTATTAATGTTTCCATGCTACTGGGGGTTGTGTATAAATTTCATGCTGGTAGCATTGCTTATATTGTTACATCAAAATACTCCAATTGCATTTTTTTTTATTATAGTTTTCAACTTCAATTTGTCACATGTAATTTTTTGCCCTTTGAACTTGTGTCCTTGTAGCCGACATTTTTCTCTTGTACTTGTATCCTTGTTGAAAGAAAACCTCACTGCCAAGTCTGAGCACCTTTTACTCAGCAAACCTTTTTCATAAAATTTTGAGTACTGTTTTGGCTTTACCATTTTGAAAGAAGCTTTGGATGTTAAAAAACTAAGAGTCAAGCATTCCCTTGCAGAAATAAAACATCCACATACAATATTCCTGGGTATCATCACCTTGATCAATTTAGTTCAGTCTTTTTGGTTTCCTTATTGCTATGCCTTCTTATTTGCAGGCACTTGCTGATGGTGTAATTCCAAATGAATATGGAATTAATCCGAAGCAGAAGCTAAAGATTGGCTCAAAGGTAAAAGTCTTGGTGTAAGGAATCTTGCAAATTGATACTAACAAAATTTTAAAACAGATTCCTTATAATGCCATCTGTAATGAATCTCTTCTTTGATTACAGGCGAGATAATTTGACCTATAACAAATATGAAAATTACTCGATGCCATGAAATGTGAATGGAATCTGAATAGAATAAACTAGATTGGTCTGCAGTAACTTTTGAAGGAATGGATTGTTTGATACTTGGAATATGGATCGAATCAAAGTTGTTCTAAACGATATAATATTGATCATGGGGAAAAAAATAAGCTCAACTTTTCTCATGTATACTGTTCAAGTTTAATTGTTTTTGTAACAATAACAAAAAATATTGTGTCAGAGTAACAGTTTCGTTTGTCAGAAAAAAAAAGTTGAAATGTATACATATTTTTTTAATTGTGTTCTATGATATTATTATACTTTTTATAATGTTTCACTTGTTTCTATAATTATTGGGTTAAATTAATCTATAAGTCCTGAACTGAGGGATTTTTAAATAAGTCCTTTTACTTTAAAAGTTTGTAATTAGGTCCTTGAACTTTTAAACCATTTTCAATTGGGTCCCTGGCCACATTTCCATTAGGGTTTTTATTGAGTACAGGAAGTAAGAAATGGGCACTTGATTTGAATGATAAGTCTGAAACTGGATGCTAGTATAACTATTTCTTGCAGTTGCTATTGCTCGATGAACAAGTAGTACTCTGATTAGATGCATTGTTTCTACATATGTACTTGTAAGTTGTAACTATAGCCACCTGATTACATTGTTTTAATTGTTTGTGTTATTTTGATTCAGATTGCACGTCGATTATTGGGCAAAATTTTAATTGATCTGCGGAACACTCGTGAGGAAGCCATTAGTGTTGCTGAGTTAAAGAGTAACCAAGACCACGATTCATCCTCTGTGAAAACTGAAAAGGAAGATACAGAGGCCAAGTCAAAACTTCTCAATAAGAATGATGAAATAAGGAAATCCAACACTTTGAATGATATATCAATGGATCAAGATGATGATGATGATAAAGAGACCAAATATCGTTTGGATCCAAAGTAAATATTATGTCTTTGTTTTATTTTGTACATTGTTACTTGCATTCTAATGCTTTTTTATTGTCCACCTCCAGGTATGCAAATGTAAAGACGCCTGAACGCCATGTGCGAACACGCCTATACTTCACATCAGTAAGTGCTGTGTCAGATTGTGTTAATAACCTTGAACATAAATTTACTTTTAAACCCCTACCTGTTGTGTTTCTGTGATTTTAAAATATTTCCAATCTGGTTATTTCAATCACTGATAGGTTACTCATTGACTACTCTTGTGAACATCTTTAACCTGTTAAGTGATTAATTATTCCCAAACTAAGTATTTTACAATGAGTGCCATTCTAGTGATTTTGCCAAAATCATATCATCATGTTGGCTGGGGACTCTTGTTGGAGATTGGGATCCTTGTCATCTTGTTTTTGGCAGACTTTACATCAAACTGGTTCTACAACTGGCTTGATCCAAAAAAAAAATGGAAAAGGAAAAAAGTAAAAAATATATGTGAAAAAAAAAATCATATTGTAGTGAAGGGGTTCTAGGGGGTAACAAAACTAGAAGGTAGGCAAGTTTACAGTCAAACATGTTGGACTGGCTATTCTGGTCCAGTTGCTAGCATTATTTACTCTTTTTAAGTAGATTTGTTTTAATAAAGTTTTCTTGGCAGGAATCTTCTTGATTGATGATATTTTGTTTGTGTTGTATTGTAACATAACAAGAATAAAACAAAGTCTTGTGGCAAGTAGCTCAGTTTTTATTAAGGTCTCGAGTTTGAGTTATGTGAAAGGAGAAAATAAGCTCTAGGAGGTTTTATCCTTCTAAGCAGTTAGACAACCCCCTCCACACACACACACACAGAAAGAGAAGAAAAGAAATACAGAGCTCTTGTTTAAATTATATTGAATGGATATGCCTTCATCCAAAAATTATAAATAGATGCATCCAAAGTCTGGTTCATAAATTTTTGACATTTGCATAGAATTTATCTTAGTTTTATTTCCATACTTTTGTTTTAACCTATTGTTTATGTTGACAGGAATCACATATCCATTCTCTCATGAATGTTCTTCGTTATTGTAATTTGGATGAATCTCTTCTAGAAGAAGAGAGCCTCGTTTGTTATAATGCTCTAGAGCGCCTCTATAGAACAAAGGAGCTTGACTATATGAGCTACATTGTGCTGAGGATGTTTGAAAATACGGAGGTAGGTTATTTGGGCCCTTTCCCAAGCAATGTTTCTGATTTGTTACTGCATGTCTGCAACAACCTAGTCTTTTACCACTAGTTGGCATTTTCAATGTGGTGTTGATGGAATAAAATGAGGTTCCTAAATGCTCAATATTATTTTGGTCCTTTTAATCTTTTGTTTTTGGTAGTAAAAAAAGGTTTACTAGGAGGGGAGGCTATCCCATTCTGAGGCCAGGGCAAGCCACATGCCTTAGTGAGGATTTAATGTGGTGTGATGTACCTTAAGGGTGAGGTGATCAAGTGCCCATATTCTGTTTAGGGGAACTCTGCCGTTCAGTTCTGGTGAACTGTAATTTGTGTTGAGTGGTATAGGAGTGATGAGTAACTAGGACTAGGAGAGAATCCACCACAAATTGAACAACCTGAAGAATTCATCCTGGTTTAGTGTATGAGACCACCTAACAGTTGTGAAAACTAACCAGACAGTTGCAACTGACTGGCCTAACTAAAAGGAAGCTTAAGGCTGTGAGAACAGAGAAAGAGAGCTATCTCACAGAACAGTTATGATATTTTGATGGGGCATAATTACCTGGAGTTATGCGATGTGTGGTTTCTGTAGTATCTGTGTTTTATTGATTTTACTTTTGGCTTTCAAATTTCAGGTGGCCTTAGAAGATCCAAAAAGGTTCCGGATAGAGCTGACTTTTAGCCGTGGTGCTGATTTATCCCCCTTGGAGGTAAATGATATTCAATTTATACTGTTCACTTATAAGCAATCTAGAAGAGGGGTTTGAATTCTATTTACCATATCTGGTGTATGGTTTGAATTTGAAAGTGAAATTCAATTCAATTCAATATCCATTAGGCATCAGGATACAAATGGTGCAACTGGTTTCAAGCTTCTAATATGGGGCTTCAGTTTTTACATTACTCATTTCATGCAAATTCCATTTATTGATATGATAAATTATCGGTAAATACGCTCATTTTAGGTATTGAATTTCTTCATTAGCTTATTTCTGTTTGTTGTATGATTTACAGAAAAATGATAGCGAGGCCACTTCGTTGCATCAGGAGCACACACTGCCTATTATGGGTCCTGAAAGGCTACAAGAAATAGGATCATATCTCACTTTGGAAAAAATGGAGATGATGATTCGTCCATTTGCTATGCCTGCAGAAGACTTCCCTCCACCAGCAACCCCTGCGGGATTCTCTGGCTATTTCTCAAAAAGCGTACTTGAGCGTCTAGTAAATCTTTGGCCTTTCCATAAGCACGCCAATTCTAATGGGAAATAGTTAACTTGTTAAATACTTTCTCCCTCTGCTTTAGTGTTCCAACTTCACGTTTCTTATTGTACATGGGAAAATTCTGATACAACCAAAGCGAGCCTTGGGCTCATTTGGAATTTTTTTTAAAACAAACTTCTTCCAGCCAAAAAATGTTGGAAGTTGTACAAAATAGCTATAGTAGTTAAAGCAGACTCTAGTCCAGCTCTTTCTATTATTATATGCTTTGTCAAAAAACTAACAGGATTACGGGAAGGAAAAGGAATTTGCATGAGGAAAATGATGTGTGAAACAGGTGATGGAGCATAGAGCTGGGAACAAACGCTAGAGAACTGGGATTGTTAGAAAATAGACATGCTTGGCTAGGTATCGGAAAACTGGGAGGTAGTTGGTAAAATTCTCTAAAAAGTAGTTGCTGCAATAACGACCGCAATTTCAAGTTGTTGGCTGCTCTGTCAAAACGCGACGCAATAGTCTGCGCACCAATGGTACCAATTTTTTTTTTTTTTGGTCTACATCGATGGTACCGTTTCTTGTCGTCATTAACTACTTTGGGTTGAATCATTAAATCGTGTATCAATATCTTTTTTTGGTTGAATGATAGTTCTGGTTTTCATACGTTGGATTGACTTGTCTGTCCACTCTGACGAAATTTTATATCAAACGTAGTTCAGAGTCTCTTATTGCTATTCGATGGTAAATCAGCTAAAAGTAGTACCGCTCTCAAGTGACATCTATTTTAAAATATTTTGTTCAGCCACACGTATATTTATCCCTGTAAGATTCATTGTCTTCACACATTTCTCACTTCTCCCGACTTCAATCTAATGTAATTTTTAGAATAGATAATCAAGTGAGGAATAATTGTAATCTTGATGAAACCTTGCGTGCCACCTTTACCTAACCCCTCAGTGTTTGGTGCTGTGTTTGTGATCCCTAATACGAATTTGCCCTTTTTTAGCTGAAATTTGAACATACGTGTTTGGAAAGAGTAAATTATATTAAGGCTTAAACATGTTTTTAGCCCCTCAAATGTAAGTCATTATTATTTTAGTCCTCCAAATTTAAAATTATTTTTTTTAGTCTCTGAAATTCGCAAAATGGGACAACTTTTGCACAGTGTGACCAAACGGTGAATAAGAGATTCGAAATTGGGGTAACTTTTGATCATAATTTGATTTTCTATTTTATATTTTAAAGTACAATTTTTCGGCGGTTAAAAACTAACAGAATCAAGTCAATAAAAAATTAAAAATTCATTAACTACTTTAAAATTCGTTTTAACGAGAAAGTCTTTATAAATTTGTTTCCTCATAGACTAATTTTAATGTGTAAGAAAATTTTATTTTATTTTACCTTATCTTCTTTTCCTAAAAATACTTATTGAGAAGTTTATCAAATCACAAATTTAGTCTTACATGGGCCGTTGGTTCGAATTGACATAAAATATCATCTGATTTCATGAAAAAAAAAGTTATAATAATTTAATTTTGATAAATTATCAATGTCAATTACACTATTAACTAATTAAAATCACTCAAAGTATGTTTTTTAAAATAATTATTTCAAAAATCAATATTATTATCTTATAATAGTGTAAAAAATCTTTAAACTATTAATACATTCTAATTAAATTCACAGCCCCAAGAAGAAATCGTTATTGGGCGCGTTTGTTAGTTTAATTTAAAAACTTCCAAATAATCAAATCAGTTTTCATAAACTACGAAGATAATGGCAAGGAAGTCTAGTCATTTTCAAAGATGGTTATTCAGGTCACAAGAAAGATAACTTGTTTGACACAATTATAGCACAGCGTGGACCCGGACACCCCATGAGTGTGGCAATAATGGCGAAAGCCTTAACCAGTCATATGCAGATACCGCCATATCTAGGGCTGTTCATGATTTGGTTATTTTAATAACCATAACCAAATCACTAAATAACCAAATTAGAAGTAGTTATTATAACCTTGTCATGGTTTAGTTTGGTCCATATCACAAATTCAAGAAATAAGTAATAATTAAATAAAATCGCAATGACAGTATTTTCAAATATACTATATATAAAATGCTAAACTGTGAAATAGACATCATCTTTGTGAAAAAACAACCCAATAAGTTTAAATTTTATAACTTGATCATCATCATCACAAGTCTATAGTTAAATATAACCATTTATACTCAGTTTTTATTATTTTTAATTTCCCTTGAAAAGAAAGTTACACACATGCTTACATAGCTGAATAAATAGGTAGGAAGAGCTAAAAGATTACTACTAGCATGTTTGATTTCACAGTTTGGGATTTGAGTTGGGAAGGCTTATAAACACGGCTAATAATTCCTTCTGTGAAATATGATTGCTGCTCCTCTGCTATAAGGAGTTTCCGATTCCCAGTCACCTAATAGTAGTTTGATGTTCGTGAACCTTCTTGTCGAGCTCGTCCTTGTTGGCGCCAACAACCCTGTCAACTTCCTTCCCTTCCTTCCACAACACGAACGTCGGCATCGCCTCCACCTTAAACTCATTCGCCACATCCTATTCCAGCAAAACAAACTTGTAATTTAAGTGAGTCTAACTCAATTAATTCTACAAAACAAACTTGTAAAGATAAAAGGTTGTCCTCTACTCAATACTCTATGTTGGTAGTATCTATAGTCGATGTGAGACTTAATTTTTCTCTCGATAGAATTCTCATTAACGGAAACAAAATTGGAGTCAATTAAGAAAAGAAAGAAGTGAAAATCACAGATAATTGGTCAACGTCGATCTTGATGAATTCATCTTCTGTAAACTTTTTCATCAACTCCTCAAACACTGGTGCCATGAGTTTGCAAGGGGGGCACCACGCCGCCGTGAAATCTATCACAACCTGATGTTTATGTTGCAGTTCAAGGAGAAAAAAAAGGTTGAGATTCAGATGAAGCACATAGAACAAGCGCAATTATCTGAGATGTAGGGAATTACAAGCTTAGAGGAGTCTTTGATCTTATCGAAGTGGGTCTGCCAGCTCTCCGAGGAGGAGAAGGTTTTCACGTGAGGACTCTCCGCCTTGTCCTTCTCCTCCTTGCCCTTCTCTGCCTTGTCCCCGGCGGAGGAAGAAAATAAACCGTCCATTGCTTTGTGCTCACTATTCCTTTCCTGCCTGCGCTTGCTTATTTACTACTACGCCTTATTATATTGACTCGGAAGATTCTTCATTCCATATTTTATCCCAATTATCCACCTTTTCTACTTCAATTTATTTTTTATTCAAAATGCAAAACTGTTCACGCTATCAATCATTGACAAATCAATTATTATCTCTTTCTCTTATCTTTAGATATTTTACTCTTTTTTTTTTTATATTTCAAACTAATTGATGTTTTAGAGTTTTAAAATTTAATTCATATTTTTTTTCTTAAATATGTCTTTATTTAATATCTACCGTTAATAATATAGGCATCAGGGATTAATGTATTAAATAAAAACATTTTAATCTAAATATAATAATATTTTATTTTCATTAAATATTTCTTAATCTATATGCATGAACCTTAAAAATTTAAAAATATAAGAATGAGGTAGTACTAATGGATTGTATGGATTAATTAACGCAAATTTATTTGAATTTAATTAGTAGGTTCGAGTTTGAGTTTTGGACAGTGAATATGCAATTGCAGAAAGTTTTATTATTCATAATTATCTTACCCAAAATAAGTAAATTTTCTCTTGTTCACATAAAAATAAATAAATTTATTATACATGGAGTAATTAATTTAGGCAGAAAAACTCCATGTGAAACAAACTATTTTTTTTTATTTAATTAGAAGTGAAATGACATAAACTCGGACAAATAATTTTGACCAATAGGATTCTATTGTGAAAGGAAAATGTTTGTTAGATGTCAACCCCATTTTGGGGTGGAGGGAAAAAGAGAGATAGAGAGAGAAAAAAAAGGTAAATAGAGAAAATAATAGATATAATATTTGATGTGATGGAGAAGGTATAGAGAAAATAGGGAGAAAAAATGGAGTTAAAGTAAGTTGTAAGATATTTGAATGTATGAGTATCATTCCTCAGAAAAAGGGTATTTTCTAATTTATGTTTCATATTTAATACTCTCTCCGGTCCTTTTTATAAAAAATAAAAGAATGTTATTTTTTTGTCCTAATTATAAGAAATATAGATCCACTTTAAGCTGTATTAATTGTTAATTTTCTTTTTTACCCTTCATCTTGTGAAATCCATTAATGAGATACCTATTCATTTCTCATTCATTTATTGGTCTATTAACCATACAAGTTGAACTTATTGGTGGAGGTGTAGTGTCATTAATGTAATCACTACTTAAACCAATCAATTTAAGGGGCACTTTTGGAATAAAATTAAAATTTATGACATTATTAATTATAAATAACTAACTTAACAATTTTTATTGGTCTTGACGATTTAGTTATTTGTTTCTTATATAAAGGACTGGAGGGAGTAAGACATATTTTGTGGAAGTATAAGGAGTAGAATGTGGAAGTATAAGAAATATATGTATATGTAGAGCTATTAGATTTGATGAGTTCTTAAATCAGCGAAATTTTATGTCACTGTCCCATTATTAGTTTAAATTTTGTAAGTGACTCTAAGAAAATCTTCACTATTGGGTAACTAAAGCCCTTTACATGATGTGTGTGTGTGTATACCCACCGCACGTGGTCATGAAAATTCTTATCGATACCCAAATTTGGAGCACAACCGAAAAGATACTGTTTCAGAGAATCCTAATGTGTGATACATAGTTAAAGCAAGATATATTAGTATAAATTCTGACCAAGATATGAATATGACAGCTCAACTAGTCAGTGGCTTTAACAGGAAGGCTCAATGGAAATTAAATATGCCATTAGATTGATCACTTGCAAGAAATATCCATAAATAGTAAGTAGATCACTTGTTTCTCTTATGTCATTTTGCAAGAGCAATCTGGTACAGAGACCATGCCATTTGATAGAGAACAAATTACACATAATATCATCTTTTTTTCTATTCTTAAACTAACCTTTTTTTATATTTGAAAACAGTACGTAGACACTAAAAAACATTATAAACATCTCTAATGTATTACACTAAAACCCCTACATAAGAATGTTTGTGTAATTTCATGAAAGTTAATGTAATTTACTTTTTGATATAATATATGATTCTGTCAAAGACCCTTTCAAATGAGACATCTTCATCAATATGGACTCTTTATTAATTACTCCAATAAATTACAAATTTTCTGTCTTTTCCAATCACGATGAACTGGTGAAGATGATAACCAATAAGCATTCTTGACCACTTGGGACGTACGTGAATGCATGTTTAAGGAAAACAACATTTGAAGGAAGGTCGCATAACTTTTGTAACGCGTTCGAGTATCAGGAAAACAACATTTGAGGGAAGGTCACATAACCTTTTATTCCCCCCACAGCTAAACAGGATTAGTCTTATATGGGCTATTGGTTCAAATTGACAGAATATATAAAAATCTCTCGTGGTTAATTTCGTGAAAAAGAAAAGTTATAAGAGTTTAATTTTGATATATTTTCAGTGTAAATTACACTTTTAACCTATTAGAAATCACTCTAAGGTATGTTGAAATTAATAGAAAAAGATGGGATGAAATGAAATGGAGTGAAATAGAACATAATAATAAAATCTCCATTTTATTATTGGGATATGTTGTGATGGTATAGAACATATTGTTCCATTTCATTCCTCTGAATTTGGAGAAAAGAAAAATAACGATAGATAGTAGAATGGGATAGAAAAGATTCCACTAATTTTTATTATATTTCATTACCATTTTATAAATCCAAATAATAAAATATAATATCATTATATTTTAATTTCCTAATTTTTTTTCACCAATCCAAACATAACTTAAAAATAAATTTTAAATAATTACAATAAAATTTGATAATTTTATCATATATGACAATTCATAATTAGATGACCATGTAAATTTGTTTATCCTCCATTCTAATTAAATTCAAGTTTTGGTGTAGTCCTAAAAAAAATCATTCTTGCGCCTGTTTGTTTGTATAATTAAAAATTTTCAAATAATTAAATAAATTTTCATAAAAGAAACAAAAAGGCTAAAACTAAAAAAAAATCCTTTTTGTTAAAAAGGGAATCTTCAGAGATAGTGCTAGTAAAAGTAATGTTTTAAGAACTGGACCGGCCATCAAACTGGCCGAGGTACTGGGTTAATGGGTCATTGGTTAAATCATTGGATCACTTGTCGGACCGATTTGACTCGGTATATATTAAAAAATTAAAAATATATAATATAGCTAACATAATTTAATCATTCAACACTCCATATTTAAAATTATTATCATTATAAAGTATCTAATATTCCAAATAAGAAATAACAACCAATAGTCATGACAATACAAGTCCATAAATAAGTTTCATACAAAAACAAAATTAAAAAAAAATAAAACATGTCGTTTTAACAATTTTTTTTCCAAAAAAAAAATTACACCACAACTCAGTTCAACCAAAGACCCGGTCCTTTCATCAAACCGAACCGGTTAAGCCACTAGGTTCTGATTGGAACGGTTAGACCGGCAGATCCGATCCGATTCTTAAAACTACAGTCAAATGTAATCGTTTATATACTCTTTTTCGTTTTTTTCCCTCAAAAAGAAAGATACATACATACCTGGCTGAATAAATAGGTTTGAAGAGCTATAATAAGACTATTATTAGCGAGTTTGGTTTCAACTTGGGTGCCTCGGCTTTGGGAACCTGATTAGTCCTTTCGATTTCCAGAGTTCTCCATTCTCGACGTGCTTATACGAAGTTTGATGTTTCTCAATCTTCTTCTTGAGCTCGTCCTTGTTGGCGCCAATAACCCTATCAACTTCCTTCCCTTTCTTCAACAACACGAACGTCGGCATCGCCTCCACCTGAAACTCCCGCGCCACATCCTATACCGATTAAACCATAACATGAAATTATAAATAAAAAAAAAAAAGTTGAGAATCATTAACGGAAACAAAGTTGGAGTCAATCAGGAAGAGAAAAAAAGAAAGAATATAGAACCAATAAGTTGTTAGTCTAAATGTAACTAAACTCAATCACTTTAAATAAAATCTCAAATTTTAATCTTGTGAACAAAAAAAAATTAGAAGAAGAAACCTCACTAGAGGTCAGCGACATAGATTAGTCATTTTAGTACCAATAACATAATTATAAAAAAAAAAAAAAAAGGAGAGAATATGGAAGTGAAAATCACAGATAATTCGTCGACATCGATCTTGATGAATTGAACGTTGGTAAACCTTCCGGCCATCTCCTTAATCACTGGCTCCATGAATTTGCAAGGACCACACCACGACGCAGAGAAATCTATCACAACCTAATGAATATATTGCAGTTCAAGAAAAAAAAATCAGATTCTCATTCAGATCATCATATAAGGGAGTCATAGGGTGATTGGGTGGTTGGGAAGGAACATAAGTGTTGGAGGGATAAATTATCCCATTAACATAACATACCAACTAACATTTGCCGATTAAATAAAATTCAGATCATCATATAGAGAAGAAAAAAAGAGAAAATTGAGATGTACGAGCTGAGGAGAGTCTTTGATGTTATTGAAGTGGCTCCGCCAGCTGGCAGACGAGTGGAACGTCAACACGGTTGAACTCTCCGTCAACAGGTTGCCGGCGCCGCCGCCATATAAGGAAGAAAGGTGACTGCCCATTGCTTTGTGGTGGTGGTAATTAATTGGTATTAATTCTTTTCTCACTGGTTATGCTGTATGCTAAGCTTGCTTTCTACGCCTTATTATAGACACCCAAGATTCTTCATTCCATGTTTCCACCCAATTATCCATGTTTACTTCTTGACTTTAACTTTCATTCTAAATAACAAAACACTGTCAATGAATCACAAATCAATATCTTAAACTCAGTAATTATTATAAAAATTAATAAATTTATCTTAAATGATACTTTTATAATAACTAACATGTTAGTTTAAGTAACACTAGACGTAAATTCTTTAAACAAAATCTTGTATTCAAACTTTTGTAAATAATTTATTCTCATTAAAATGTTTTTTTTTTTTATTGTTATATTATAAGAAGAATTGAAAATCTATGCAATGGGAGTGTAAATTTTTTTTTATGTTATCAATAAAATAAATGTTAAGAATAATTTTTAATGTAATTTTTGTTGAAGTTAACAAAATTACATACATAACAATATTTATTAGTTGATAGTGTAAAAATAGTCTATATAGTATTTGTATATGTACTATTTATTCTTATAAAAATAAGAATAAGAATATAGACTGATTCTAGCATATACAACCAACATGGGTCTTGTACCATACATAAGTAACATGTGTCGTCCGATTCTTCCTATCAGATCTAAGTGGCTGACATGATAATAGGGTGCACATGTTCTTGGCACACTAGATTATAGGATATTTGTTAATAAAAAATGCTCACGTGCTGTTTGTTTTGATGTGGGTTTGTCTCTCTTCGAAAACAATAGGCAGTTTCGCCGGAGTGAGACAAAGTGTTCCTCCTTCTTTGAAAAGCTTATGGCAAGAGTTGTACCCACAGTGGGTCTCCCATTTTGCCATCTCCTCTGTTCGCTTGCTTAACTGGTTCCTCCTTTGCAAAGTTTCCATGCCTTTCTTTCTCTTCGAAAACAACAGGGCAATACCTTCGCCAGAGTGATCTCCCCGCAGTGGGTCTCCCGTTTTGCCACCGCCTCTGTTCGCTTCTTCCTTTGCGAAGTTTCCGTGCCTTTCTCTCTCTTCGAAAACAACAGCCCAATACCTTCGCTGGAGTGATCTCCCCGCAGTGGGTCTCTCGTTTTGCCACCGCCTCTGTTCGCTTCTTCCTTTGCGAAGTTTCCGTGCCTTTCTCTCTCTTTGAAAACAACAGCCCGATACATTCGCCGGAGTGATCTCCCCGCAGTGGGTCTCCCATTTTGCCACCGCCTCTGTTTGCTTCTTCCTTTGCGAAGTTTCCGTGCCTTTCTCTCTCTTCGAAAACAACAGTCCAATACCTTCGCCGAAGTGATCTCCCAGCAGTGGGTCTCCCGTTTTGCCACCGCCTATGTTCTCTTCCTCCTTTGTGAAGTGAGCATTTTTTATTAACAAATATCCTATAATCTAGTATGCCAAGAACATGTGCACCCTATTATCATGTCAACCACTCAGATCTGGTAGGAAGAATCGGACGGTACATGTTACTTATGTATGGTACAAGACCCATGTTAGTTGTGTACGCTAGAATCAGTCGAAGAATATATTATACTTTATGAACTAACTAGCTTTTGGTTATCTTATAATATAATATAAAAAAATTTACATTGTTTTTTATTATAAATTATAATATATAATAAGAATGCTAACTTTTATAATAATTGTTTTAAAAATTATATTTATAACAATTTTTAATTAGAAACAGTCTAAAATATTTTGAATTTTAACTTTTTTATATCGATTTCCTCCTTCTTCTTCTTCTTTTTTCCTTTATTTTACGTGTCCTTGTATCTTTTTTTCTCCTATTTCTCTTAACTTTTTATTCTCTCTGTTCATGCATAATTTTCTATAATTTAGTGGATGTAATGTAATACACTAAAGAGTCAAAGGAGTTTTATTCGTATTCCAGGGATAATAAAACAGAACCAGAATGAAAACACTGCAACAAATTAAACACTCAAGAACAAAGTCCCACGTACATCAATTGCCAAGAATGGGGTTAGTCCAAGAACTGGGTATCTTGTTGAGATGAACGCCAAGCATTGCCCAAAAATCTGCATATATATTGTTTGACTTTTTTTGAGGGTGTGATGAAAATTAAGACACAGACCATGGAAGTAGAAGCTTAAATATATCTAATGGAGTGAATCAGACTTGCATGCTGTAAAAGAGTTAAGTTAACTTCAGACACACTGGTAAGGAAGTCTAGTTAATTATTAATTTCCAAAGATGGCTTATTCAGGTCACAAAGATAACTTTTTTTGACATAACATAGAAATAGAATAAAGAACATTTGTTTTTCTCTTGTAATGTCTCTTATATTATTTGGTAAAGTTGTTACTCTTGGCAGGGTGCATACACCTCATTACCATGTTCAGGTAATGCTCTCTTTTGGTCACGTTTAGGGATGGCAAACAGGAGGGAGGAGATAGAGTTCTGGAATCTTATTTGGATGTGCATTATCTGGTCAATATGGATGCATAGAAACCAAATGTGCTTTAATTAGTTCTTCTCAACTGAACACAGATGAAGTAGTGAAAGTGATAAAGGTGATCGTGAAGTGGTTATGGATTAAAGCTAGGTTGGAAAATACATCTATGTCATTTTATGAATGGTGGTATAATCCATTATTAAGTTTGTCTTGTAATGTTATTTCTTGAATACACAAGAATGTAATGGACAGGGAAGAATCCTTATATACTCCATCTAATATATTTTGTCTTATAAAAAAAAAAATCTTCTTTTTGACATAATTACACCACAGCCTGGACACCCCACGAGTGTTGCAATGGCCCAAGCCAAAGCCTTAACCAGTTGTAAGAAACCATCAAATCACACATTCAAAAATAAGTAATTAAACAAAAACGAAACGCACCCACACACAGCAGACAGTATTTTCACATATTATATATATATATATATATAGTAATTTACTAAACTGTGAAATAGACACCATCTTCCTGAAGAAGCAACCGAACAAGTTTAAATTTTACAATCCCATCCATCGATCAACATCATAAGTTATTTATACTATTTTAATTTTTATTGTCCTTGAAAAGAAAGATACGTAGCTGAATGATGAATAAAAAGGATTGAAGAGCTAAGATTGCACTCGATAATTTTATCATACATGACCACCATTCATAATTTTATCGATCTGTATAAAAAATCTTTATCCTATTTGTCCATTCTAATTAAAGAAAATAATTCTTTGACACCCATTGGGTGTCTATACCTAGTGAGAGATATAGAGATAGAGAGAGAGAAAAAGAGATAAGTGATTGATTTGATTGATGATGTAATATGATAGGAAGAGAAAAATACAAAGAAATTAAATGTGTTAAGTGTTAATGGGGTGTTTGTAATTTGAAGTATTCAAATATAATCACGGTTCTAATTAATCAAGTTCCCATATAGTCCTCCAAAAATAATCATTATTGGGCCTGTTTGTTTGTAGTATAATTTAAAATTTTCAAATAACCAAATAAATTTTCATAAAAGAAACAAAAAGGCTAAAAAAAAAAAGGAGTATCTTCAAAGATAGTGGCAAGTAAGGCTAGTCATTTTGAAAGGTGCCCTATTTAGGTCACAACGTAGATAACTTCTTTTAACATAATTATACCACAGCCTTAACCAGTCATTTGCATAGACCACCATCTTATCACATGTTCAAGAAACAAAAAACTAAATAAAATCGCAACACAACACAGAAGAGTGAGACGTACGGTATTTTCAAACACACTATATATAATATGCTAAATTGTGAAACAGACACTATCTTCGTGAAGAAGAAACCGAACAAGTTTATTTTTACAACCCTAATCATGATATCATAACACACTACTGTCAAATGTAACGACCATTTATACTATCTTTTTATCCCTTGGAAAGAACGATACATGCATACGTAGCTGAATAAATAGGTTTGAAGACCTTAAAAAAAGACTCTTAGCATGTTTGGTTTCACGTTTTGAATGTGACTTAGAGCCTCCGCTTCCAAGCCTGATATGTGATGTTATTTCTCCCCTAAAATTTTGAGTTTGATGTTTCTCAATCTTCTTCTCGAGCTCGTCCTTGTTGGCGCCAATAACCCTATCAACTTCCTTCCCTTTCTCCAACAACACGAACGTCGGCATCGTCTCCACCTGAAACTCCCGTGCCACATCCTATACCGGTAAAACCATAACACAAAATTAAAAATAAAAATAAAAAAAAAGTTGAGAATCATTAACGGAAACAAAATTGGAGTCAATTAGGAAGAGAAAAAGAGAGAATATATAATCAACAAGTCGTTAGTTCAAATGGAACTAAGCTCAGTCACTTTAAGTAAAGTCTCAAGTTTAAATCTTGTGGATGAAAAAAAAAAAGTAATTGAAAGAAAAAACCTTACTAGAGGTCAACGATAGAGATTAGTCATTTCGTACCAATAATTTTGAAATGTTTGTTTTCGTCCCTTTATAAAGTGTTATCTAAAACATTTTGAAGGACAAAAAGTGGTTCATTTCAAATTTAGAAAGATGAAAAAATAGACTAATAAAAGGACTAAAACTAAACTTTGAAAATTTTAAAGAAATAAAAATATATTTTATCCTTAATAAATTTATCATATATGATAATATGTGATCGAATTAATGCCAGTTTAGTTATATATTTTTATTCTTTTTTTTTTCTTCTTCTTTTATTGTTATACTATAAGAAGAATTTAAATTCTATGCAAGGAGAGTGTAAAGAGTTTTTTAATTATCAATTGATTAAAAAATGTCTGAAATAACTTTTAAGATAATTTTTATAAAAAATAATAAAATTATTATATGATGATTTCTGATTAGTTGATGGTATGGAAATTATTTACACTGTCCATGTATGTATTATTTATTCTTCACTACAAAAAAAAATGTTTATACTGACGGTTATTTTGTAGCGGCTACTGTAAACCGCCAGAAAATTATACAATTTCTGTCAAGGATCCTAACCGCCACAATTTGACCTCCACGTGTTTCGTGTTTGAAGCCTTTTTTGACAACGGGTTGTACGCGCACTTCGCCATATGTTATGAAAAAAATATTGAAAAAAAAAAAAAGTCACGATTCTAAAACCCTATATTCTCAAAAGTTATCATCTTCTTTCTCTCGAAGCCTCCCTCTAGTGTGCCACCACGACCTCCGCCACCGATCTTGATTCCGGCCACCGTGGACCTGGTTTTCTAAATCTAAACTGTTAGAATCTTCTCTCTCGTAGATCTTTATCAAAGCCCTAAAACAATTTCCCCCAATCGCCAATCGAAGCGTTGTTGAAGCCCTAGTTGCGGCCTTCAAAGCCATTTCTGGCATCTTACAGTTTCACTCCGATTAAATCCTAGTCTCAGTCTCTCTCTCATTTTTCTTCACAAATCGGAATTCTTAATTATTATCATTGTTATTGTTGATGTTACGTTATGTTCTGATTGCGATTCAATTCAATTCAATTTCGCAGCCACGCATATTGATGCCTTCAAGATCTTCACTGTCAAGATCGTATGTTGCTTTCTAATCCTACCTTATTTTTTTTAATTAGTGCAGTTTCAGTTTCGTTCACTTATTATCTGATTAATTATTGCATGGTTATCGTTTCGCTTCGCCAGTAATCATCCATTCTTGCGTATTCAAATTCCTAAACCCTTCGTTTTGTTTCATTCACAGTCTATGAAAGGAACACCGTGCACTGGATTGGAGGAGGAATTTTTTATGCTTCTGCTTCATCTAAGGTACCTTTTTTTGGTCAGTTGTGATTGTCTTTCACTGTAATGTTGCTTCTGGATTTTCTTGAAAGCTGAGATTTTTTTTTTTTTTTTCAAGTTAGGTCCACAATTTTTCCACTGATGAAAGGTTGATTCCAATTTTTCAAGAAGTTCATTTTGCAAATGAGCTTTTAGACATTGACTTCAAGTCAGCTTTGGATGACTTTCCTCTGTTTTTATACAAAGAGCTAATATGTTTGCCAGCTAACATATTCTTATTCTTATAAAAATAAGAATAAGAATATATTATACTTGACTTAGGAAAAAAAAAAAGAATATATTATACTTTATGAGCTTGTGGTCTTCTTAAAATGTAATATAAAGATTTTTTTTCATTTTCATCTAATTATAAATTATAATATATGATGAGATTATTGAATTTTATAATATAATTATTTTAAAAGTTATAGTTAAATAATTTTCAATTAGTAACAGTCTAGAATATTCTATCTTCATGTATAATTTTCTACAAATTGGTGGATGTAATACAATAAAGTGTGAAAGGATTTTTAATTATTCGTATTCGGAGGATAAAAGAAACAAAACCAGAATGAAAATACCACAACAAATTAAACAGGCAAGAACAAAGTCCCAGCTATATCAATTGCCAAGAATGGGGTTAGTCCAAGAACCGGGTATCTTCTTGTGATGAACAGCATGCATTGCCCAAAAACAAAAATCTGCATGTTGATTGACTTTTACAATATATGTAGTAATTTACTACACCGTGAATCAGACACCATCTTCGTTAAGAAGCAACCGAGCAAGTCCAAAATTTTACACGACTCATCCATCACCATCATAACACTAGCCAAATCTGTTTCAATTTTTTTTTTCTTGAAAAGAAATACATAGCTGAATAAATAAGATTGAAGAGCTAAGATTGCATTTGATGTTTTAAAATATATAAAATCAACTTATTAAAATTGACAGAATATATAAAATTGACAGAATTAAATTTTAATATATAAAATATATTATTAATTAATTAAAATTATCTTAAATATAATTTTTAAAATAATTATTTTAAAAATCAATAATATTATTAGATGACTATGCAAAACATCTTCCAAGTCGTCTTACTATAAATCGACTTTGGGTGCATTTATTAGTTTAATTTAAAAAGTTTCAAATAATCAAACCAGTTTTCATAGAAGAAAAAAAAAAATCTTTTTCTTTTATGGTTTAAAAGATGACGAGCTCTAAGGTGGACCACCTTTACAAGTGGTCCACCATGCACCATTTTTTCTTTTAAATTTGGACCGTTGGATCTTTTACATTTATTAGATGTATCTATGTTCCTCCTGCACTGGATTTTTTCCCTTTCGTTACTTTACGGTGTACACGCAGTAGCGGAGAGGTTTCAGCAACATTAGATGTATCTGTGTTCCTCCTGCACTGGATTTTTTCCCTTTCGTTACTTTACGGTGTACACGCAGTAGTGGAGAGGTTTCAACAACATCGGCTTGTCGGCGATGGCGATGTCAACGGCACATCCTCAGTCGCACATCATTTCTTCTTCCACCACCGGTCTCTGCCGTCAAAGTCGCCTACAACAACTCACTCGCGTCATGGTGTCTTTGAACGACGCCGACAACAACGGCGAGGATGACGACGATCTTGATTTCTGGTTCAGAGCTCTGCCTCCTGTCACTCTTTTTTCTTTCTCCAGCAACGCCAACAATAACAAGAGCACCAGCCTAATGCCACCGTCATTCAAAGCGAAATCAAGAACGCGCATTAGATGACAACCAATAAACGAAAGCAAAAAACTCCATGAATCGAACGTGAATGCGACTGCGCGCAAAAGCCTTAACACCGTGCGCAAAGACTAATAGAGGTGACTGTAGATGCACATCTGTTGTCGGTGACCGCGGTTGGGGAAAAAGCCGCAGATCTAGTCTGATTGTGCCTCAGATCTTGAAGCCAGATTTGATCACTCTAGGTTCCATTATTTTGGTTTTGGTTTTCGAATTAAATGATGTGAGAGGTTGCTTACGGGGAGTCGTTTCCGACAGACCAGACGGTGGGGGGCGCTGCCGGAGGTGGAGGGTAGAACCAAAGAAAAAGTTATAATGAAAAGAATCTATCCAGTGTGGTAGTCTCTATGATAGATTATGCACATTAGATTAATCTCAGGACTGTAAATTATGATGCATGGTGGACCACTTGTAAAAGTGGTCCACCTTAGAGGTTGTCTTAAAAGATAAACTAGAAAGATAGTGGCAACTTGCAAGGAAATCTAGTCATTTTCAAAGATGGTGTATTAGGGTCACAAAGAAGATAACTTGTATTGACACACTTAATTATACTAAAGCGTGGACCCCGGACACCCCATGAGTGTTGCAATGGCGAAAGCCGTAACTAGTCATTTGCAGAGACAACCATATCAAACATTTAATAATTAAATAAAAGCGCAACACACACATTACACATACAGAAGAAGAGTGAGAAAGTATTTTGAACCTAACCTACATATAATTGAAACAGACATCATCTTCGTGAAGAAACAACCCAATAAGTTTAAATTTTACAACTTCATCATCATCACAAGCCTTACACTCTGTTTTTTATTTTTATTTTTTTCCCTTGGAGAGAAAGATACATACATTCATCATACATATATAGGTTTGAATAGCTAAAAGATTACTAGCATGTATGATTTCATTCCACGTTTTCACAAATTAAGTAGCAGCTTGATAATGTTTCTTAATCTTCTTCTCGAGCTCGTCCTTGTTGGCGCCCAGAACCCTGTCAACTTCCTTCCCTTTCTTCAACAACACGAACGTCGGCATCGCCTCCACCTGAAACTCCTTCGCCACATCCTATTCCGATAAAACCATAACACAAAGTTAAAAAAAAAAAAAAAAAAAAATCAGAATCATTAATTAATGGAAATAAATAAGCAAAATTGGAGTGAATTAAGAAGGATATGGAAGTGAAAATCACAGATAATTCGTCGACGTCGATCTTGACGAAGTCAGCGTTGGTAAACTTTTTTGCCATCTCGACAAACAACGGAGCTATGAATCTGCAAGGGCCGCACCACGCCGCCGTGAAATCTATCACAACCTGATGTTGAATTGTTCATGTTGCAGTTCAAGGAAAAAAGAAAAAAAAGGTTCAGATTCAGATTCAGATCAAGCACATAGACAAAGAAGAAGAAGAAGAAGAAGAAGAAGAAGAAGAAGAAGGGAGAATTGAGATTTAGGGATTTAATTACGAGCTTAGAGGTCTCTTTGACCTCGTTGAAGTGTTGCTGCCAGCGCTCCGAGGAGTGGAACGCCAAGACGCTTGAACTCTCCGAAGAAGAGGAGGAGGGGTCGATGGCACCACCGCCGAATATGGCAGAAATCGCAGAGCCCATTGCTTTGTGCTGGTAATGGTATTCCTTTTTCACTCGCTATGCTTTATACTGCTTGCTGCGCTTGCTTCCTACGCCTCGTTATAGATTGACAAGATTCTTCTTCACCCAATTATTTTCTCCACCTTTTCTTCTTCACTTTAATTTTCATTCAACATACAAATATTTCCAAACTATCAATGAATCCCAAGTTATCTTAAAAAAAATGCAATTATTTATTATAAAAAGAATTTAATGGTGATACATTATTTACACGGTCATCCAATCATAAATTATTTTTTATATAACTTTTAAGATAATTTTGTAAAAATTAATAAACTTTTTTTTTTACAGTAAAACATCAGCTCATTTCCATTTCAACAGAATTCAAAATACAAAGAGGAATAGAATGATAAATCTGATTCCTAGCATGAACAAAAGATGATCTAGCTAAATAAACTTGAGCAACCTCATTAGCTTCCCTTCTTACATAATTGACTTTAAATCCTAGATTAACTCTAAGGATGTTCTGAATATGAACAAGAATAGTACCATATTCAGATTGAAATTGTTCTGCATTATGCATGCTGTCAGCAACACTTTTGCAATCTGTCTCAAATATCACCATTTGGTAACCAAGTTGTACCATCCACAACATAGATTGAAGAAGAGTTAGAGCCTTCCCCCTCTTGAACATCCAAGACAGAACTTATCCAACCTGATTTGGCTAAGATAAATGATCCAGTATCACTCCTCAGGCAACAACCGAATCCTGTTTTCAATTCCAAGGAAACCAAACTATGTGAACCTATAGAAGGGGAGCCCTTGCCTGTACTTAAGGAGCTCATCAGAAATAAAAACAGGTGGTAAATTCCACCAAGTATATCCAATGTTCTGTGCAGCAAAAGAAGCAAGCTTGTCTGCACAAGCATTGCCTTCACGATAAATGTGAGTAATCTTAAAATAAAAAGCCTTAGTCAAAGCTATACAGTTTAACCAACGATTGTAAATAGACCAAGAGACATATTTAGGATGACTGTAAGCATGAATCAAAAGATTGGAATAAGTTTCCAGCCATAAGTATTTCCAGTTCTCAACCACAGCTTTTTCAATTGCCATGATGGCAGCTAAGACCTCCGCCATAAAAGCCGTACTGATCCCTATGCTGTACGCAAAAGCACCCATGAATTGCAAATCACTATTAATAAAAAAAACCTGCACAGCCTGCTCTTCCAGGACAGCCTTTAGCAGTGCCGTCAATGTTGCATTTGATCCAATGAGGGCTTGGCAGATGCCATATAACCTACCTGATGGACTCCGATTTCCTATGATGAGTAGGAATGGAGAAAAACTTAAGGATCTGAAAATCCGATATAGAATTACTCAAGGTGCCTGAGGATAAGGAACCCGTGAGATGAACTGCAGCTGAGATGGAATTAAAAATGTATTTCTGGGACATAAACAGGCCCTCAAATTTGACTTTATTTCTCCTGGTCCATATGTGGAAAAAAGCAAAGGTGATAGTGGCTAAGACAACATCAGCTGCCTGAGAAGATCTAGTAACCCAACACACTGACAAAATGTTGATGATGGAGGAAAGATCAATTTTACATTGAATCTTAGACTCCACCCAATGCCAAATAATATTAGCAAAACTGCAAGAAAGGAATAAATGATCTGTCGATTCAAAATCCTTACCACAATTTGGGCACACAGAAACCACAATGATACCTCTTTTTCTCAAATTGTCATCAGTGGGCAATTTATGATTAAGAGCTTTCCATAAAACAGCAGTTTTGGAAGGAGGAATGAAATTATTCCAGATACGCTTTGCCCAGGGGACAACATTAGCCTTTGGATACAGGAACAAATAGGAGTCTTTTAGGGAGAGGTTGCCATGATGAGAGTGAAGCCAAACCAAACGGTCCTCATGGGGAGCAACCGGAATGATGATATGCTTAATGAGGTCCACTATAAAAGGAAAAAGTTGAGTAAGAAAAGGTGGAAGATCCCACTTGCCATTCTTCCAAAAATCGCTGACTTTGGCCTGAAGCATGGCTCTATCCTTGAGAGGGATGTGTAACATATCAGCGATAGGATCTTCCAACCACTTGTCACACCAAAAGTTCAAAGAGCCTTGCCCAACTAACCATGACGAATTAGATAGGACATTTTTTATGAGATGTTTGATGCCAATCCATAAAGAGGATGAGATGTGGTTTTTGTTGATTTCCTGCCTTCTAACATGGCTGCTGCGAAGCATCCTGGCCCACTGCAAATTAGATGAAATGAGGTCCCAACCGAGCTTCAACATGGCTGCCTTGTTGATAGCGGAAACAGATTTAAGCCCCAAACCACCTTCTTCAAAAGGTTTACAAACTATAGACCAAGCCACTGTGGTATTTTTCTTGACATTTGTGTCCCCACTCCAGATAAAATTCCTGATCCACATGTCAATATCTTTTAAAAGAGATTTGGGCCATTGGTAGACATGAAAACTATACATTAGCATACTGTGAATAACAGATTTAACCAGCAGAACTCTGCCCATGAAGGACAGAATTTTCCCTTTCCAAGCAGCCAGCTTCAGCTTAATTCTATCCGTAATCTGTTGAAGAAAAACTTTCTTTGGTTTTCCTTGAAAAAGAGGAACACCAAGGTATAAGAAAGGGAGAGACCCATGTTTGAAACCCAACAAATCAGCAATTTCAAAGATCCGATTGCGAGAAATGCCACCTGAATAAAAGGTAGATTTGTCTTTGTTGACAGTTTGTCCAGAGGCTTCAGCATACTTGTCTAAGAGCAATAAAATGTTTTTCAAGTTTCTCTTGGTGCCTCTACAGAAAATGATAATGTCATCGGCATATAGCACATGAAAAGGAGTTTGGGATTTGAAAGGACCAGCCATCGTAGTCAAAAAACCACCAGAAACCAGGGACGTAATCCCTCTGCTAAGAACTTCTTCTGCTATACAAAAAAGGAGGGGGGATAGGGGGTCCCCTTGCCTCACCCCTATCTTACAAGAGAAGTACCCAACTAAGTGACCATTAACAGAAACTGAGAGCTTAGCCGAGAGAAGGATAGTCTTAATCCAAGAGCAAAAAGAATGGTGGAAACCAAACGCTTGAAGCACTCTAACCAGAAAGTCCCAATTAAGGGCGTCAAAAGCTTTGTGAATATCTATCTTAATGGCAAGATTTCCTCCAAAAGCTTTCTTGTTGAGGAGATTAACTGTTTCTGAGGCTGTACTGATACAGTCAAAAATGGTTCTCCCTTTGATAAAGCCTCTCTGGTTTTCAGATATAATCTTCGGAGCAATGATTGCAAGCCTATCAGCCAGAATTTTTGTAACAATTTTGAACTGGTAATTAGCAAGGGCTATAGGTCTGTAGTCTTGGACAGTGTCCGCCCCTGGAAACTTAGGAATGAGAACAACCTTATTAGAGTTCATGGAGGGAAGAATCCAACCTTGGCTGAAGAACTGAAGGGTGGAATTATAAAAATCATCAGCAATTAAATCCCAATATGTTTGATAGAAAAGCCCTCCGAATCCGTCTGGACCGGGGGCGCTATCTTTGTTCATGTTGAAAACAGCGTTTTTCACCTCCTCTTTAGAAGGTAAAGCAATTAACATGTTATTGTCCTGAGGAGTAACCAGTGAGGGGATGACTTCATTAACGAGATTGTTGTGAGTACAAGTATCATCTGAAGCAAAGAGATCAGAGTAATAATTAAGGAAAGCTTGTTCAATCTCCTCTTGGTTGGAAATCAAACCTGTTGCTGTTCGAATGAAAGAAATCCTTTGAGTTTTGTTCCTTGTGGCAGCAATCCTTTGAAAGAAATTCGTGTTTATGTCCCCACTAGTGTGCCATTGGATCTGGGCTTTTTCCTTCCAAAAAGCATCTTGCATAGAGAGGGCTTTTTGAAGGCCAACCTGAGCCACTTTTTCAGCTTCAAAAAGATTATCATAATAGCCTTCATTTCCAATTTGTTCCTGAATGTTCTTCATTTTTTCCATAGCTTCTGCGACTGAATCATGAATGTTACCAAACTCATTTTTGTTCCAATACTTTAGAGCCAATTTCAGACTTTTTAGCTTATGAGAAAGAACAAACATAGGACAACCAGAAGGGGAAGACTGCTAGGACTCAGCAACAATTTGAGAACATTTTGGATGTTTCAACCACATGCTCATGAATTTGAAGGAGGAAGCAAAGGAAACCTGATGATGCTCAAGCTGAAGAAGAATAGGATGGTGATCTGATTTAGATTTGGGAAGAGAGCAACAACTCAAAGAGTCCCAGGAGTCAAGAAAAGCTTGATTGCAAATGGCTCTGTCAAGACGAAGCTCAATAGAAGAAGTTCCTTTCTGCCGTTGGACCAAGTGAAGGGGGGACCTACTGTATCAAGATGAATAAGAGAACAGATCTCTGTCCAAGATCTGAAATCATTACAAGAGCTTTGAGAAGGAAGGCGACCACCCCTCTTTTCGTGAGAACCAAGCACAGAATTAAAATCCCCGATGTAACACCAGGGACCTTTAAAAGTTTCTTGCAGGGAGGTAAGTTCTGTCCAAAGATCTCTGCGCAAAACATAAGAGGTTGAGGCATAAACAGCTGCAAAATAAACTAATTTGTTGTTAATGTTTATGGAACAAGCTACAAGCTGTTTTGAACAACAAATGACATTCGAGTCTATGTTGTCTTGGCAAAAACACCAAAGATTAGGAGAGAGAGGATGTCTGATGTTCCTAGCAAAATGCTTGATCCGGAGATGATTCCAATAATTGTTTGGGACACTTTCTAGATCTGACATAGGCTCAGACAGGAAGAAGATGTCTGGTTTGTTGGAGGCACATAAATTATTTAGGACCACCCTTGTATCAAGGTTTTTAAATCCCCTAATGTTCCAGAAAAGAACTTTCATGAGGGGGATGCAGAAAGATCAACCCCATAAGGGGTTTTGCTGTTTCCTTTTGACCCGGCTTCTTTCTTTTGCTTCTTTAATTTCTTTTTTGCAGCTTTAGAGATCACCTCTTGGAAATTGGAAGCAAGTTCCACTGTGACTTCTTGCATGTTATCAAAACAAATGTTTCCCTCATTCTCCTCTTCAACTGTGTCTGCCCAAAGGGATGAGACAATCTGAATATCATTTTGGACCCTAGCTTGTTTATCTAACTCAGCTTGAAGAGCATCTTCCAAGTTTTGAGTTTCTTGGACAATCTCAATGGCTTGATTACTGTTGCTTGGAGAACCCGCATAACATTGGTTGAGCTTGTCCTCATCGACTCTTCTCACAGATGACAAAATGCCTTTTGGGTCCGGGAGGGGGAGGGGTGGCAAAATTGTCTTCCAAACCCTCCATAGTTTCCTCAAGATCCAAATCAGCTACTGTGGGTGTTGGCAAAACACCTTCCATAGTTTCTTTGGGAACTATTTTGTTTATGTCCATCTGATTTTTCTGGACATAAACGGGCTTCGTATTGTCTTTTCTCACCCTTTTTCCTTCCTTAACGGGTTCCTTCTGATTAAGAATGAGATCCAAAGAATCTGCATTGTTTTGAGCTTCAGTTGCCTGTTTCTTTTTTATGTTTCCAACTAGATGACCAATATATTTGCAATACTGGCAAAAATCCGGAATCCTTTCATATTCCACAGTGACGAAGAAAGCAAAATCCTCCCTTTCAACAAGAATCGCATCAGGAAAGTCCCCTTCAAGATTAATATCTACTAGCACCCGAGCGTAATGCCCAAAAGATTTCTTTTTGGTTGCTTCATCAGTAACAATAGGGGTACCCAAAGCACCCGCAATGGAGAAAATGATTTTAGGCCTCCAGTACTCCAAAGGGAGATTTTTTAATCTGACCCAGATCTGGGCATGTGTAACTTTTAAATTATTGGGGCTAAAATCAGGGGTCCATAGTGATAAACGGAGAATACCTGGCTGAAGATTCCACGATCCCATGGCCCAGACGCTTCTCAGATCCTCCACTGAAACAAAGTCAAACTCAAAGTATCCTTTCCCCAGAGGAATCATACGCCATTGCCCTATAGGCTTCCATAAAGTTGCGAGCTTCTTTCTGAGGTCTTCAGATTTAATCGGGGAACTACCTTTGGCAAGAATCAATCTTCCATGAAGACTGTTTTTGCAACTCAGCAGACCTTGCTGGTATTCTTCCTCCGAAATCTTAATGGAAATCGAGTCACCCTTAACGCATGGTCGGGGTAACTGACTGAGAGGAATGTTACACAGGCTACTCAGAACTTGAAAAAAAGACTTTGACTTGCTTGGCGGAAAATGAGAAGGTGCAGGGTTTGCGATAGAGTCCTCTTTATGGTCAAGGAAAGCCCAGGGGCAGACGGCGGAAGCCGCCATCAATGCCGAGCAGGTGTCTCACAAGGATGACTCACCATACATCAGAGTTGCCGTGGAGAGGAACAGGACGTGTTATACATGATGGCTTGTTATACATGATCCTATTTCTAATTCTCTAGCGTAAAAAAGTTAATAAACTTACCATAGTAAGTTGTGTAAAAATATTTTACACTGTCAGTAGACAGTCCTTTTTCTCTTATAAAAATTAATAAATTTGTTATGTGATTTAATAATATAACAACAATTTATTCTAATTAAATTTTTGTTCTTCTTAAAATCTATATATTATACTATCAATTGATTAAAAAGAAATTTTTAAGGTAATTTTAGTTAAAGTGAACAAAATTATCATATATGATAATTTGGTAGTCACCATAAAGTAGGAGTGTTTGCGGTGCGGTTTGGTTTGATTTTTGGCTTAAAAGTTACCCAAACTAAACAAGGAAATTAAGTGCGGTTCGATTTTGTTCGGTTTAAATGTATTATGAAATCCAAACCAATTTTTAGCAGTTTGGGTTGGTTCGATTTTTGCAATTTTAAAAATTTTCTATTAAGTATTAAAAAAATCAAAATATTTATCAATTCAATATGACACTTCCACTGTTTGAGCATTGCTTAATTTTTTTTATTAGCCAAAAAAGAAATTCATTATAAAAGAAGGTACAAGTATCATCCAAATACATATTACGTTAATAGTTACAATTAAATATGACATGCTAAAGTAAAAGCAATCAATGAATTAAAGTAATTAAAATAGTTAATAAACTTAAAGTAAAACAACCATTGAACTTAAAGTAAAAATAATCAATGAACTTAAAGTAAAACAGTCATATGCTGCAGTACATATTACTTGCTGCGAGCCATTGAAATTAAAGTAAAATAATCACTGAATAACTTACGTGTCGTATACTTACTTACTGTGCATTCAGGAAAAAATACATTTACATATAGCTAGCGGTTCGGTTTGGTTTGGGTCGGTTTTATATTTCCAAACCGCAAACCGAACCGAACCGCGCAGTTTAGGAAAATAAAAAATCGAACAAAACCAACAAAATTTGGTTTTCCATCGATTTTCTGTTTTTTGGATCGGTTTTCAGTTTTCCGTTTGGATTGGTTCGATTTTGAACACCCCTACCATAAAGTGTTTTTTTTTAGGTCACGAATGTTAATAAAGTAGTCTTTAAAACGACTTATTAGGTTTTAACTTTGACTGAAACATTTTGGTGAACACTGTGAAGCTTAAATGGTTTGACTATGTACATCGGGATGACAAGGACTCAAAATGGTTTGAGTTCGGAAAAATAATTATAATTTTCATCATAACCTTTTGAATATCGGTTTCTTGACAACTATAAACGAATTAAGGGAGCAAAACGACGAGAAACTAGAAAGAGTAAAATGAAGATAATGAAATAAGAACATCCATTCTATTATTTAGATATGCTATGGTAGAAGGAAATATATCTAGTGAGAGTGTTTATCTTATACGAGAGTGATACACTATTTACACTGTCATCCAATCATAAATTATTGTTGATATAACTTTTAAGATAATTTTGTAAAAGTCAATAAATTTATCATAATAAGTTGTGTAAAACTATTTTACACTGTTAATACATAGTCATTTTTCTCTTATAAAAATTAATAAATTTATTATGTGATTGAATAATATAATAACAATTTATTCTAATTAAATTTTTGTTCTTAAAATCTATATATTATACTATCAATTTATTAAAAAGAAAATTTTAAGGTAATTTTACTTAAAGTGAACAAAATTATCATATACGATAATTTGGTAGTCGCCATAAAGTAGGAGTGTTTGCGGTGCGGTTTGGTTCGATTTTTGGCTTAAAAGTTACTTGAACCAAACAAGGAATTTAAGTGCGGTTCGGTTTTGTTCAGTTTAAATGTATTATGAAATCCAAACCAAACCAAACCAATTTTTAGCAGTTTGGGTTGGTTCGATTTTTGCGATTTTAAAATTTTGATATTAAGTATTAAAAAAATCAAAATATTTATCAATTGAATGTGACACTTCTACTATTTGAGCATTGCTTAATTTTTTTTATCAGCCAAAAAAGAAATTCATTATAAAATAAGGTACAAGTACCATCTAAATACTTATTACGTTAATAGTTACAATTAAATATGACCTGCTAAAGTAAAAACAATCAATGAATTAAAGTAATTAAAATAGTTAATAACTTAAAGTAAAACAACCATTGAACTTAAAGTAAAAATAATCAATGAACTTAAAGTAAAACAGTCATATGATGTAGTACATATTACTTGCTACAAGCCATTGAAATTAAAGTAAAATAGTAACTGAATAACTTATGTGTCGTATACTTACTTACTGTGCATTCAGGAAAAAACACATTTACATATAGCTAGCGGTTTGGTTTGGTTTGAGTCGGTTTTACATTTTCAAACAGCAAACCGAACCGAACCGTGCGAGATTTAACTCTCTCTCTCTCATTCTCATATAAGATGTCTTTCTCTCATAAGATATGTCTTCATAATAGAATGAAACAAAATTATCATTGCATCTCATTCCTCCCAAATTAGAAAAAGAAAAATAAAGATATATACAATAGAATGGGATAGAAAAGATTTCATTCTAAAAAAAAAATCTAAAAAAAAGAGAAAAGATTTCATTCTCCTCCATTTCATCCTTTTCCAAACATTGCTTTATTTTAAATAAATTATTATAAAATTCAATAATACTATCATAAATGACAATTCAAAATTAAAAAAAAAATATTAACAATAAAAAAAACCACAAATAAAACTATTTATACTATTTATGTATTCTAATTAAATTCAAGTTCCAATATATCCCTCCAAAAACAAATCATTTGTCTGTTTAATAAAAAAGGTTCAAATAATCGATTAAGTTTTCATAAAGGCGTCGGCTAAGGTGGGAGACCTTAATAGGTCTTCCACTACGGGAAAGTCTTTTAACCAGTGTTATTAGACTCGGTTCGGACCAGTCGGTCTGACCGGTTGACCCTAAAATCAGACACCTAACCGGTCCAAGCCACAAATTAGATCGATTATGTATCTGAACCGGTAAAAACTAGTTTAACTCGGACGGGTTTCATAAAAAATGGGTGACTCGGATTACTCCGAGCTAACCGAGTTACTGTCTTTGTCAAAGACTGAAAGTCTACAACTGATTTTGCACATTGTCCAGTTGTCAAATCATGCTATTAGGCTCAGCTTTTAGACTTCACGCAGTCCAACAATTCTGGTGCACACTATTCGATGCAGAAAATTGCAGAAATGTCAGGCAAGAGTTGAAGTTTAAATTTAAATTGAAATTAAAATTTCAAAGTTGGTAGCTTAATTGAAAAAAAATCTTTTTTTTTGCACAAGGTTTCGAACCACTGTACCAAACCAAATTATTATCATATACTACATAGTAACATATAAAAAAACATATATAATTTATATATACATCTTTCGTATAATTTTTTTAATATATGTATTGAATACAACTTAATATATTAATATTAATATAATATAACAATATTAATAATGCCACATTTTATACACACACACACACACACATATATATATATATATATATATATATATATATATATAATATGTTTATATATAAATATACTTTATGACAATTATATTATTTTTATATATTAAATTGAATATTTTTTACAGAATATATTAAATATAACTATATTAAATACACTTTTATTACAATATATATGTTTATATATAAATATACTTTATGACAATTATATTATTTTTATATATTAAATTGAATATTTTTTACAGAATATATTAAATATAAATATATTAAATACACTTTAATTACAAGTGTGTGTGTCTATATATATATATATATATATATATATATATATATAGGGCTGCTAATATCCACCCTACCATTTTTTAGTTGGTGTGCATTAGCAGGCAACACCAAAATATTAAGACAAAAATATCCAATTGTCTCTTCATTTTGATTAATTTTTTTTTCAAGCCCATTATAGTAATTAAATATTTCATTTTAAAAAATAAAATAAAATGCTTTTTCTCTCTCCTCTCCCATCTTTCTCACGTAGCATTCAGGTCTTCTGTGTTTCGTTACTCACGTAGCTTTGCAGTCTCTCTTGCTGATAATTCTACTATCCCACAAAAATTTACAAGCGAATTTTTCTTTACAAGCGCTCCTTTTATTGTTTTGCTCTCTTCTCCCATTTAGCATTTTCAGGTGGTTCTTTATTTCACAAACCTAATTACTCATCACGTAGTATTGTCAGAATCAATTCTTCTTTCTTTTTCTACTCGTTCGTTCATTCGTTATGCATTTGCTTTGTGTTTTAGACAAAATAACAAAAGAGCATCTCTCGCATAGCATTCTCATTCAAACGTTTGGTTTGCTTTGCGAAACAGAAAGGCAAAACATCAAAGGTATAATATTGTCTTATAATTACGTTTCTTTCTTGTTTATGAAATTATGTAATTTTGTATTTTTTAATTCTTATATCGATTATTTTCTTTCAATTATGAACAATTCTTATTTTTATTTTAAATAATAGGAGAATGGCATCTAAAGAAATAAATGATGTTAGTGATTGGCCCCCAGAACTATTTAAAGATTGTGCTTCTATGTCTGAAGATAGTGAAAATACGATATCTTTTCAAGAGTCACAATTCAAGCCTTTGCCTCAGTCTGAAAACATTGATGGGTGGGTTCCTTATGAAGGGAAAATATTAACGGTGATGAAGATGCTTATGATTTTTATTCTCTAATTGCAAGAAAAGATGGTTTTTCGATTAGACGTGAGCATAGTTACAAATGTAGCAAGAGCGAGAGTGAGGAGAATCCATCAGGTGTTTATAGAAGGGAATTTGTTTGTCATCTTGCTGGTAATGTTAAACATCGCAAAGTTAATGAACTAGAAAATCAAAGGAACCGAAAAAATTCAAGATGTAATTGTATTGCAAAAATGTGGATTGCTAAAAGAAAAATTGGATTTGTGGAACAATGGGTAGTTGCATATTTTAATCATTCTCATAACCATGAGTTATTAGATGATAAAGAGGTTCAGTATCTTCCTGCTTATCGTGACATCCCTGCCAGTGATCAAAATCGTATACTATTATTGTCAAATGCTGGTTGCCCTGTAAGTCTCATAATAAGAGTGCTTGAGTTAGAGAAAGGAATAGATACGGGTCATTTACCATTTTTAGAGAAAGATATTAGAATTTTATTCAATCTCAAAGTGGTATTGGTAAAGAGAATGACGCATCTGAGGTTCTAAAACTATGCAAAAGTTTAAAGGATAAAGATGATGCTTTCCAATATGATTTCACAATAGATGAAAGTAACAAATTAGAGCATATTATTTGGGCATTTGGTGATTCAATTCGAGCATATGAAGCTTTTGGAGATGTGGTTGTCTTTGATACCACATACAAAATAAATCGTTATGATATGCCTCTTGGGCTGTGGGTTGGAGTTGATAATCATGGAAATTCAATTTTCTTTGGCTGTGTTTTATTGCGAGATGAGAAGATTCCTTCATTTACATGGGCTTTAAAGGTAAATTTTTATTATTTGAAGTTCATATTATTACTAGAGTTCTAACTTTGAGATTTTAATAATTTTGTTTGGCTTTTTTTTTTCTTTTTTAGAGTTTTATGTGTTTTGTCAACGGAAAACAGCCATAAACAATTCTTACTGATCAAGATCTTGCTCTTAAAGAAGCTATTTCATCGAAATTGCCAAACACAAAACATGCATTTTGCATATGGCATATCGTGGCAAAGTTGTCAACTTGGTTCTCTTTTCCTTTGGTTTCAAGATACAATGACTTCAAATATGAGTTTCATAGGATATATAGTTTGGAATGTGCAAATGATTTTGAACAACAATGGAAATTGATGGTTGCACAATTTGGTCTATATATGGATAGGCATATTGACTTGCTCTATTCTCATCGTCAGTTTTGGGCCTTGGCCTATTTGAAGGACTTTTTTTTTGCTGGGATGACGAGAACTGGACGTTCATAATCTATAAATTCATATATAAAAAGATTCTTGGATGTTAAAACCAGTTTGGTGGACTTTGTAAATCAAGTATGAACTTACTTTAAATTCTAATTTTGAGCATATTATTCTATGAATTAAGTAGCTTATAATTTTGTTATAATTAATATTTTTTTTGTGTAGGTTGGTGTTGCTGTCAACATTAGAAATCAAGCTGGAGAAGAGGCACGAATGTGCCAAAAGTACCATAATCCTTCTATTAGAACAGGTTTTCCCATCGAGGAACATGCTGAAACTATACTCACACCTTATGCCTTTGAGTTGCTACAACATGAGATCGAGTTATCTACAAAATATGCTGCAACTAAAATTGGTAATGACTCTTACATTGTGCGGCATCATACCAAACATGATGGTGGTTGCTTCATAAGTTAGATAGAAACAAAAGAATCAATCCAATGTTCTTGTAAAGAGTTTGAATTTTCTGGAATATTGTGTAGACATGCTATTCGAGTGCTATTGAAAAATGATTATTTTTGTCTCCCGATAAAATATTTTCCTTTTCGGTGGAGACGAGAAAGTTCATTGATCCCAAAATCTAGTCACTTGATTAATTGCAATGATAACTCCTCCATTGAGATTCGGTCTTTATTTCAACGTTTAGAATTTGAATCTTTAAAAACAAGAGATCGAGTTAAAGTAGCTGCTAAGGAGTTAGAGAAAGTCATTGAGTTGGTAAAAGGAATGCCTGAAGGTGAAGAACATTCAGTTGAGTTGGAATGTGATGTTTTAAATGACAATGAGTGTGATGTTAAAAATCCTGTGATATCCAAAACAAAAGGTCGACCAAAAGGATCAAGGCCAAAAGGAGGAGTTGAAGTTGCAAAGAGATCTCGCCGTTGTCATTTCCCTAATTGTGGTGGGACCAATCATGACTCGCAAAATTGTCCAAACAAAAAGAAAAATGTTGAAGTATTAGCTTCTCAATCTCCTAATAAGTAAGTTTTAATCAATATTTATTGTTTAGTTGAATATTAGACTTATTAAATGTTAATCATGACTTATTGAGTATTTATTTATTTTTTATCTTTTTTCCTTGTGATTTAATAGGATGGCAAAGGGTTGGAGAAAATTGTCTTAAAAGAAAATGGATCAGTCAAGGATGAAGTTAAAGGAATATATCATTTGTTTCATTTATTTTCAAGACAACAATGTACTTGTTTTATAGCAAAATATGCTTTGTCCTTATTTTGATATAAGATTGCATAATATACTCTATTTTTTATTCAGTTTGCAACTAATTTATTTTAATGACAGTAATGTATTTGCTTTATAGCAGGATATACTTATTTCTTATTTCAATATATAGTTGCAGAATATACTTTTCTTTTTTATTTATTTATTTAGTTTGCTTGCAACTCTTTAATTTTTATAATAGGAAAGAATATTATTTTAGGAGGGGAGGGGTTACCTGCTTATTTCATTTTTACATTCAGAGAAGCAGCAGACAAGTTGGAGAAACGTTATTGGTCCAAGCTCGAATTAATGATGTGTCACAATTAGTAGACATTCAGTGGATGCTCTTTGTAAAATCTGGTTTCTATACAGGATTGATGTATAAACTAATGGCTAGGGGCATATGTCGTGGTTAGCATAAAATGCTCAATGAGTTAGCACTGGAGGGTCCTCTTTGGTTAACACGTGTTGGGTTTTATATCTTCTGAAAACATCAAGAGGCTAGTTACTAGGGGTTTTAGATTGGAGGTTGCATATTTTGTTTTTCCATGCACCTCCTCTGAATATAGTTATTTTGTGGTCCAATCTTGTATCACGTTTGTACTGTGGCAGTGTACATCTTGTACTGTTCTGCCACTTTTATTCTTTTTTAATAAAATATTTGCTTTTGAAAAAAAAAAAAACTTAGTTTTATAACTAAATGTGCTTTGTTCTTATTTTGATATATGAGCCGCAGTACTTTGTTTTTGTTCTAGTGTAAATATATTAGCAGTACAATTATTAATAAGAATGTAGTATTTTATCAGCATATATTTCTGCCATAACATTTGTGACATCAACATAATGATACATGTGTAGTTTAGGGAGTACTTAGACCCAAACAAAATTGTAATAATCAATTTATCATTATAAATAAAAAATTACAATATAGACAAGCTCAAAATTGTTTGCAACAAGCATATTACATCAGAGACTAACAAGTCATTTACAACCAATCAATAGAATCCAACATACTAAATCAACATCTAAACTGTCTCGTCCTTATCCTCCTCAATATTAGTTGTTGGCTCATTAATCTTTATGACACTAGCCAGATAGAAACATTGTCACTTCATGAGTAAAGGGCTTATAGAGTTGTATGGTATTGCACTGGTTGTATGGAGTTGTTAAGACCCTTGAGAGAACAAAACGAGTTTTGTGCAGTATTGTGACCCTTGAAAGGACAAAATGATTTCTACAACCACCAAAAAGAAGAAAAAAAATGGATCAGGGTCAATTTCTCTCCATGAGTATGCATCTTTTACTAAATCAATAAATGAATAGAACTTACCAAATGATTATTTCTTGTGCCTGGAATGTCTGTCACCATCCTACAAGTAGATTTATTTTCATCTTTTCCCAAAACAAATGTCATAACTGTTTTCATTTTTTCTCTTCAATTTTCTATTTTTGTGTTATTTTCTTTTTTTTCTTAATTTTTTTAAAAAAATAAAGATAAGGTGTACGATTGCCTTGCATTATTTTTGTGATTGCCCTGCAATTTTTTTCTTAAAAGCAAAATAATTGACATTGAACTTTAAAGTGACAAGCCAACATAAGGTATATGATCGTTACAAGAACAAAATCACAGGACAGACCATTCAAAATTGAAAAGAAGAATGTATAGCTATGTCTTGCCATCATCTTGACATCATAATTGTCCAAAACAGAATGGAGAATATAAATGAAAATGATTTAAAGGATTTCAAGCCACACATCTTTGTCAAAGACAAATCTTAGGCACAATATGCAGTGAGGTGTTAAAAAATGGGACAAGGTTTATGTTCACTTACAAATCACATGAACTTTGTATATCATTAAAACATATCCTTTACTAGAAATATGCTTTGCAAATTCATCAGAATTATTCCTAAAAGTTAACAAGAGTCATTATGAATTCAAAATATAGATGAAAACTAAAAAGGGCCAAACTAAATCAAAGTCATTTAATCGAACACCTTGTGGGCGGTTTAGAGCATTCAATTGTGGTGATAAATAAGCTATGATATTAGTAAGTAAGAAGATGCAATTTTGCAAAAGAAAAAAAATGCAATTTTCAAAAGAAAAAAAACACTGAATGGAGCTTCAAAATTGGTTTCAGTTACCAAAGAAAAATTACCTAGGCAGTGAATGAAGAAAAGGAGAGAAGCGTAAAATGAAAACTTAATTGTGGTCTCATGCGTGACCCTTAAAAATTGATAATCCCTAATCTCTTGGTGAACATTTAAATGAAACGTATTATACCTGTGTCGATGACATTAGGCCCAGGTTGAAAAAACACAGTTTCAGAATTATCATCATACTAAGCAGATTTTGCGCAGGCACTTGATGGCAGCGTGAAAAAACCAGTGAACCAAAAGAATGTTTTTTTTTGTCATGGTTGGAAGTGCCGCTTACGAAAAAAAGGGTGCTTGTAAATTTTTTGTGGGACGAGAGAAATTTGAGCAACAAGAACGACATCGTGAATAGAATAGCATAACTCAGAGATTGCTACGTGAGAGAGATTGGAGAGGAGAGAGAAAAAGCATTTTTTTTATTTTTAAAATATGAAATATTTAATTACTATAATGTGCTTGAAAAACTTAATCAAATAAAGAGACAATTGGATATTTTTGTCTTAAAATTTTGGTGTTGCCTGCTAATGCACACCAATTGAAAAATAATAGGGTGAATATTAGCAGCCCCCATATATATATATATATAACTGGATCATGCGGATCAACTAGTGATTTATTGGGTCGACTCCTGATCCAGTGACCCAATACTCTGACCTAGTCATTGTCGACTCCTGATTCAGTGACCCAATACTCTGACCTAGTCGATGATCGGTCCGAATATAATAACACTGCTTTTAACATTGTTAGATATAATGGTTTAAAAAATCAATGGTCCAGAATTTTCTATTTTTTTTTTCTATTTTTCTTTTCTCTTTTTTTCTTCCTCTTTCCCGGTTTGTCCCTCCCCAACCAAGCTCCCAACCCTTCACGGAGGAAGACGAATCCAGTTAGGACAACCTCCACCCTTCGCCAAAATTAAAGGGAAAGCCTTTGGTCGCCGCCGCACGTGGCGGCGCGTTCCCCTCGACACACAACCTTCTTCTCACCCCTCTCTCCGATAAACCTCCCTCTCACCGATGAGGGAACGCGCGAGCCTTGGCCATGACGGCCTAGCGGCAGCGCGAGTGCGAGCGAGAGAAATGTAGGTCCTAACCACGGCGACGGGGCGACGGGAAGCCGAAGCGGCGCGGGTGTGCGCGAGAGGAGTCCGATAGTTTGCGCGGCGGTGGGATTCTAGTTACGGCGACATGGCTGGGTGAGTTGACAATCGATCGCGGCGGTGGTGGGTTTAACTTTACGTTTCCCTTTTTTTCTTCCTATTTCATTTTATTCTTCTGTTTGCTTAACTGGACTCCGATTTGCAGGTCCTGATACGCAACCTCACTCCATCGCTACTGTTTGTCCTGGACTCCTGGATTTTTTTATGAATAAAATTTAAAGAAAATAAGTGAGATTAAACTGTGTTGTATTGATCCTTGATGTTCATTGTTAATGTTTGATTGATGTATGTTGTTCAAGTTTGCATTTTTTTTGTTCCAACTTTTTGGATTTTGAAGGATTGTGTTTGTATTTGAATAAGGAGTCATCGGAGGTTACAGCGCATGTTTTTGTATTTGCAAAACTAATTCTCTTTGTTGAGTTAATTGTTCAGATTCTAGGCATGTTGTTTCTGAAGCTCTTGGAGTTGAGTTTCTTGGATGATTTGGAAGAGAGATAGAGAAAGGATCAGCTTGGTGATATACAGTTGGGTAAGAAGGAGAGAAGGATAAGACGAACGGTGGTGCAAGAGGGAGAGAAAGAGAATAAAGGGTAAAATGGGAAAAGAGGAGAAAATTTGATAAAAGAAAAAAGAAGTAAAATCTGGACCATTAAATTTTAAAACACTATATCTAACGGTATTAAAAAACTCTCCCACCTTACACGTTGCCTTTAATAAAAGAAACAAAAAGGTTAAAACTAAAAAAAATAGTTTTTTTAAGGAGATCCAGTCATTTTCAAAGATGGCCTATTCAGGTCACAAGATATCTTCTTTTGACACAATTACACCCCACGAGTGTTTGCAATGGGATTTTTTTCCTCATATAACCACTTTTAATTTGTTATTACCCCAAATGGCACTCATTCAAGATTATTTTCCTCAATAGCCAAATTTACTGTACATGTTGTGAATTCGACTCTGGATATTCCGAATTCACACCACATTTTTTATTTTTAAAAAACCCGAATTTTGACCCAGTTTTTTTCTCATTTTTTTCTTATGGATTTTTGAAGGCTTATTTTTTATAATTAAGTTTAATAATAATAGTTTTTAATATATAAAATTTATATATTAAAAATAGATTTACTCAAATAATATATCCAAATAATATAATTTTATTTTTATAATTAAATATATAAAGAATAATTAAATTAATTTATTTACATTTAATTTAATTATAAGGTTGATTAAATTTAATTATATTTTTCTAACTATAATTAAAATACAAATTAGTACATTTGAATATAGTTAAGTAATTACGAATTAATATATCATTTTAAATAATAAATGTTAGTGTAAACTTGAATTACTAATATTATGAAAAAGAAAAACATTATATTGAACTTAAATGACAGTGTATATGATTAATAAAAAAACAAAGACAAAGCAAATCATAACCTAAAAATAACAAACATTAATGATCAAAAAAATAGAAAAAATAATAACCTAAAATCAACAAACGACAACAATAAATTATGTGCTGGGTATATTAGAATTCATAACAGCCTTTTAATAAAAAAAATAAATTACAATGGAAATTCGATATCTGTAATTTACAAAGACTTTGTATAAAAAAAACATCATTTGTTAATTTAATTTTACACTAATTTTTATTATTCTACTAATGATAAATGAAATATAATTTTCTACAAATTTAATTTATTATCAAAATTTGAAGATTAAAAAAATGTAATTAAAAAATCTCTACCTACTAAATTTAAATAGGATACATTTTTTATTAATTGTATATCTAGTTAAATATTTATTATGAAGTTTAATAATAAAAAAATTAATTCAAAAACGAAAAAAAAAAAACTGGGTCAGAAACCCGAATTCCTAACCAGAAAAAAAAAATAATAAGAAACGTAGTGTGAATTCGGAATTGCTAGACAAGAATTCACAATATCTACAGTAAATCTGACAATCGAGGGAAATAATCTTGAATGAGTGCCATTTGGAGTAATAACAAAATAAAAGTGGTTATATGGGGAAAAACATCTTGCAATGGCCAAAGCCTTAACCAGTGTGTTGCAGAGACCACCATATCACACATTCAAGAAATAAGTAATTAAACAAAAACACAAGAGTGAGACAGTATTTTCAATTTCTATATATAATAAATTTGCTAAATTATGAAACAGACATGCATCTTCATGAAGAAGCAACCCGATAAGTTTAAATTTTACAACCCCATCATCATCATCATCATAACATTATAGCCAAATGTAACAATTTATACTTTTTTCCATTGAAAAGAAAGATACACACATAGCTGAATATATAGGATTGAAGAGCTAAGATTGCGATCGATGTTTCTCAATCTTCTTCTCGAGCTCGTCCTTCTTTGCGCCAACAACCTTGTCAACTTCCTTCCCTTTCTTCACCAACACGAACGTCGGCATCGCCTGCACCTGAAACTCCTGCGCTACATCCTATTCCCCCAAAAAAAAAAATTCAAAACAGAAAATTAAAAAAAAAAAAAAAAAGTTCAGAACCATTCACGGAAACAAAAATTGAAGTCAATTACGAAGAGAAAGAAGGATAAGGGAGCGAAAATCACCGGTAATTCGTCGACGTCGATCTTGACGAAGTCAACGTCGGTGTACTTTTCGGACATGGCGTGAATCGCTGGCTCTATGAATCTGCAAGGACCGCACCAAGACGCCGAGAAATCTATAACAACCTAATGTTTATGTTGCAGTTCAAAGGAAAAAAAAAAAAAAAAAGATTCAGATTCAGATTCAGATCCAGCACAGAGAAAAATTGGGGGAAAATTGAGATCTAGGGATTTACGAGCTTAGTGGTCTGTTTGAGCTCGTTGAAGTGGACTTGCCAGCGCGCTGACGAGTGGAAGGGCGTCACGCGAGAATTCCCCGGCGGAGACGACGGCTGGCCGGCAGCGGGGTCAAATAAGGAAGAAAGGAAACTGCCCATTGCTTTGTGCTGGAAATTGGTACTCCTTTCTCCCTACAGTAATACCCTTGTTTACTGCGCCTTATATTATAAAAGCAAATTATAATAATACCCCTAAACATTTATCAAATTATATATAATTTCATTTTTCTTAATTTTTTTACACTAACACTTCTTATATATTTGAAAATATTATTGACACCCCCTTAATATCTTCTCAAATCTTACACTATCACCCTCTACAACAAAGGTGAATATGTAATAGTTAAAAAAAATGCTTACTTATCAAATTGGTTTTCCAAATTATTTAAAAAACTTCAATTTGGTTCCCAAATTTTAAAACCCATCAATTTAATCCCCAAATTTTAAAAAAAGCATCAATTTAGTCTTTTTTCTCCAATTGGAGTTGACGCCGATAATGATTTGGGACTAAATTGATGTGTTTTAAAATTGCATTATTAACGGCACCAACTCCAATCGGACGGAAATAACCAAATTGATGCATTTTTTAAAATTCGAGACTAAATTGACGCGTTTTAAAATTTGAAAATTAAATTAAAGTATTTTAAATAATTTGATAACCAATTTAGTAATTAAGCCTAAAAAATAGAAATATTTGTGTAATTATATAAAACTTAAAGAGATGTCGTTGTAATTTACTCTATAAATAAATATAGATTGAGAAGATACCTGATTCCATACATCCGCCTTTTATTTTGCATTGAAGATTTTTACACTCATAATTAACTAGAAGTTATTCATTATTTTAAATTAATATTTTGTTATATGTATATCTATAAAAATTATAATAAATAAATATTTGAAAATGTATAATATATATTATAATTAAAATTTGTTATAAATAAATAACATATATATATATATATATTATATTTTGAATTTATAATAAATAATTTAAATTATAATAAAAAAATGTCATTTTTATTTTTGACAATTTGTTAAAAAATTATTGAAATTTAATTTAGAAATTAAAATAAAAAAATGTAATTTAAGAGAATTAGGCAATTAAATTTAAAAAGATCAAATATAAAAATAAAGATTAAAAAAGATAATTTGATATAGTTAGAAGAGAAATTGGTTAGTTGTTGTAGTTAAGGTTGTTGAAGGATTGGATTTTGAAGAGAAAAATCATCATAACCAATCACTTTGATTTTTTTCTTGATTGACTTCAAGGGGGAAAAAAAGTAAGAATTAATGAATTATGTAAAGTGACAAGAGTTTTCTTTAACTCTGTGTTTGTTTTGAGAGAAATAGAGGAGATGGATAAGAGAAAGAAGGAGAGAAATTTACTTTTTTAGTATGGATTTCACACCTTTTACACTCTACTTTAATTCAAATATATTCTTTCTATTTTCATCTTCTCTATTTATATCCTCTATACTAAACATAGCCTAAGAAAAGTTGCAGTAGAATGGACAAATGTGATTAAATTGATGATAACAACGTAGAGCAAATTGACCCAATCAGTGGTGACGGAGATGGCCATTTGTCTGATTTTGTTAACATCTTTGCATAAACAAGGAATGGAAGCTTTAGCTATAGGAATTGTGTTGTAGATGACGGAGGAATAGGACTGGCAGTACTTGATCCCAACGTAAAGACGGAGAGGAGTAGGTAAATAAATAGAAAGGGAGAGGGAAACGATAAGGACATGAAAGGAACCCTAGGTTGGAGTCTTTGGAAGACAACCATGTTAATCATCAATTCCTTTGATTCAATCTAGCTAGCATAAAACTATTTTTTTTTTTTCATTTTTAGTTTGTGGCCCAATTTTTAAAAAAATATTCCTCCCTTTTTATTTATAAAACTCAAATACCTAATTCATTAAAATTTTAAAAAATGATTAATTTAGTTAAAACAATAAATTTATCCTAATTTTACATATTTTTTTCAAAATTATCATTGTTATTAATATTTCTCTCTCTTCTAAATTGTTTGTCAGTACAATTAATTAGAAGTATTTTAATCTAAAAATAATTAATGAAAGAAATATTATAAATTGAGTCTTATAAAAAAGAACAAATATTACTTTTAATTTAAGTCTTATAAATAAAAATAGAGGGAATACTAAATTAAGATTTTATAAATTAATGAGAAATAAAAAAAATAAGGTAAATTAAAAATGTGACGTATGAATACTTAATTTTGTTTAGATAAATAAAAAAATATATAAAAGAAGGGAGAAGGAGATAAAATTTCAAGAGAAAAGATGTTAATGACTCCATTTTTTATGTTAAATGGTATGGCATGACAAAATAATGTCATATTTTGAATTATACTAGTTTGTTTGAGGTGTTTTTCCGTCATTGATGAAAAGCTAGAAAAAATATTTACAACTTATACTTCTACCATTAAACCAATATCGATTTTTATCTTGATGAAAAACAATTCAGAAGTAAGTCATCCAACCATGATTGAAACTCTTAATCTCACAGAAGAAGTCTCAGATTAATAGTTAGTTGCCAAAGTTCTCATGTCAATTTCAATCTAAAAGTATATTTTACACATTGTCCACACCCTTTGTTATTGGCATATATTCCTTCTCATCTCCATACCCACCATTGTACAAACTACCAAGTTCCTCTTTGTTTTTCCCTCCACTCGTAATAGAGCATGTTCTTCCACTCTTGTCACCCTCCCAAATGAAATACACATAGAAGAGGAAAGTGTTGCCACTAATCACAACCCCAAAGAAGGTTAGAGACCCAAAGAAGCCCACAAACGTTGAGAACTCGCAGGCAAATCCAAACATGATGGAACTTACCAACACCCATATCCCAATTTTCAGCTTTAGCTTCTCATAGGATCGATCATGTGGAGGTAGCATGTTGTACAAGCGGATCCAATAGTCCAAAAGGAAGGTACCAAAGAACACAAAAGTGACGAATGCTATCATTTGAATGTCACCATTGTTGTAAGCACGGTAGATTGTGGTGCCACTAGTGATTATCATGTTGATGACACCAAAGAAGTGTAGCACACTGAAGAATTTTTTGTGATTATCATTCAAGTTGGTACTTTCAAGGGGTAGAGGAAGTGAATTGGTTCCATTGCGGGTGGTCATTGCTTGGGAATTAATGCAATTCTGGATTTGGTTCAAGAAAAGTGTGGTAGAAGGGTGGTGTTGTATTTGAATTAAAGATGGGGGTACTTATGTCCTTATATATTGGTTGATGATGAGGAATATTTTCTGCAATTATTGTCCAATTGGTATCTGATGCGCACCTAGAAATTGAGAATGGTACATTTTTTTTTTCTTGTGGGAAACATTTGAGAAAGTGCTGTTTAGTACATTGGTTTTTTATCCGAAATTCTTGTGGGAATTTAACTGTGTGAACAAACTCGTAAAGAAGAGGGAATTCGACAAGAAGTATCAGTTAATTGCTTTTCTTTTGGTTTTTTCTTGGCCAACGACTTGAAGTATTTTCCATGCTTTTCGAATCCATTATTTCTCTGTATTACCTATGCAATAAAAGTTCTCTTTCGTCGACACTGTGATGTAATTGTAATGGTTTTTTGTAAGGAAAAGTTTCAATTGGTTACGCGCTTTATATCACATTGATTCTCCAAAAATTTTATTATTAAAACTTTCTTTTATCATCGATTCATCATTTAAATTTTCTACAAATTTTGACGTCAAAATAGTTTTTAAGGATTTTATCTATGATTAAATAGTTTTATAAACCCGTAGGATTGACGCAGTGGTGTAAGGTCCTCCAAATTGGAACAACTCCACGTCAGTTAATCCACGCGTTTGGTGATTAAATAATTCTTTTATTAAAAATTATTTTCACCATTTTAATCATTTTAATATGGTAACTCTTTAAATATTTGAAGAATTATCTAACAACCAAAATTTAGAAAATTAATATAATAATTAGTAGGTAATATTAACACTTCTTTCTTGAATTAGTGCATATTTTATTAGAGAAAATACATCTACTGTGTATACGAGTTTTACACTATCATTCCATTATAAATAATGTATGACAATTTTGTTAACTTTTATCATATATTTTTTAAAATTATATTAATAATAATTTCTTATTGGTTGACAATATAAATGTTTTTTAGTCCCTAAAATTTACGAAATGTTTTAGTCAAAAAATGCCACTAGTTATGTAAATTTAAGGGACTAAAAAATGTAAATTTTACACAATTAAAAATAAAGAAACTAAAATTACACAATTATTATACATTAAAGATGAAAGTGGAACTAAGCTTTTTTTTTTGTTAATTTGCTTAAAAAAATTGTATTTCTTCCGTGTTACAATAACTAAAATGGTAGTTTACTCTTATAATAAATATAATATTAAACATTAAGTGATAATTTATATTTAAAAATAATAAAACAATAATACATATTTAAAAATAAGTAATTAATCTGTACATGAGTTTAGTAACACACAAATTCCAACCCATATAACCTGGACTGTATTAAAGAATGGCCAAGAGGCCCAAGTGGATAGAAGCTGGGTGAAGGTGCATGCTACTATAGAAAGTTCAAAAAGCCTTATTGAACCCAACCAAACATATAACTTATTAATCATCATATCTACTTCCGTTAAAAAATAATCATCATATCAAATATCAAAATAACAATAAATGACTAATATGTGGATTAGTCATAAAGATCTCTTTATTTTTGTTTCCTTCCATAAATCTAAATCTTTATCAATTTTCGCTCAGGTATTTGACGACGTAACGTAACTGTCATGATAGATATGCGAATAAACATGTAAATAGATTTAAAATTTTGAAAGCTTGTGTTTTTTTAATAAACAATAAGACATTTTTCTTTTCCTAAAAAATAAGTTTTTTTATGTATTTGAAAATTTAAAATTTATGATTATTTTTTAACAACTTTTTTTTCCTCTAAAGAACATCATTATCAAATTACTCCCAAATTTTCTGACATTTTTTTTTTCTCTCTTTTACCTTTATACATACCTTTTTTCGTAATTTATTATGGAAAAGCTGATGTTTTGTTGTTGTATCAAAATGTAAAGACCCCACTCTTCTCATTCTCTCAATTAGGCATTTTCAACGCTCTTTTCCTTCTCTATTTGGAAGGTACATTTCACACACTACTTCACAACTAGCAAAAAAAAAAAAAATTCTCTCAATTATTTCAAACTATCCTTCATTTATTTCTATATTTATTCTTAACTTTTTTAACTGTTTATCCGTTTCAATATAAAAATAACCTTATATTATAACATAATTCTTCATTATAAATTTAAAATATAATTTATATATTAAGAATATTTTTTAATGTGAATTTTAATTATAATATAATTTATATATTTAAAAATATTTATTTATTATAAATCTTAATATATAAAGTTAAATATTTATCTTGTACACAAAATAAAATACCAGCTTCTTGTATTGTAAAGAATAAATATGTGTCTAAGATAAACTAAATACTACTCTTGGTAAAGTCTAGGCAACTGGAACTAGAAGTATATAGATCAAAACATTACAAGCAAAATCATTCAATCTCTTTTGTTTTCTATTTTTTAATTTCTTACATATTCCTCTGTGTGCTACTATTTTTGTCGGGTACCGTATTCCGTTGTTTATACTTGTTCCCACATGCCTTTTTAATTTTAACATATTTCGCTGTTTGCTTTCGTGTATGGGATACTGAAGTTTCCAACTTATTTTGTCCTTATGTTATTTTTTTAGCCCCAATGGAATATTTCCATTTCTTCTCTCCTATTTATTTTGTCCCATCCTTGTCCCATTTCCACTTTCAGTTTTTCATTGTGCCATACGAAAAAAAGAAAAAAACCTAGCAAGAGTACAATTATAAAGAAAGAATAAACCATCATTTTGTCCATAAAAATATATAATATTGTCATATCAATTTTTAAAATTAAGAAAATTTTAAATAAATTTTTGAAAATTTTAATTATTTTATCTATGTTCTTAAACTTAATAATTTATTATCATTTTAGTTCCTAAATATATGTTAATATATTTACTTAAGTCACACATTTTCTTAAAAAAATTTGAACTAATGTGATTGACAAATTTTATTTTTAGAGCCTTATTTAAAACTTTCTTATTTTCAGAAATTAATATTTTTTTTAAATGGAGAGAATAATAAAAAAAAAAAAGGAAAGAATAGTAAAATGGTGGTACATGGAGATAAGAAACTAATATTTTTTTTCAGAAACTAATAAAACAATACTATACTCTTCCAAAAACTAAAATGGTAATTTATTTATTCTAAAAAAGTATAGTACAAGGAGATCAGCACTGGGCCACACACTCACAGAACCCAACCATTTAAAGGCCCAGCGAGGCACTCTGAAAATGATTGATTCCATTGTCTCTTCCTCCATGAATTGGCTCAAAAAACGTTTCAAAAGTTAGGCACTATTCTATATTGCTCACGAGTCATGAGTTGTCACATCCCAGTACACGAAAAATGGGTAAATATATATTGCAGAAAAAAAAAAATAACATTAATGCGAATAACGTGGCATATTGTGAATGATGGAACGAGTGATAGTGCAATTGCTCCTAAGTCCTAAATCGGCTAACACGATTATATTAACAGTTTCGTTAATTATTGTCTCTTGCCTCTGGGATATAATTAAAGAATTAAACAGTTAAATGTTTTTACCAAAAAAATATATTTAATACTATATATTGAAATGGGAATCAATATCAAGGGGTCTAGCTCAGATAGTTGAGCAGGATGCATGAGTGTTGTAAACTCCCTTATACTGTTTTCGATTCCTACAGATAAAAAAAAATGGAGATCAATTGAAACCAAATATTAAATTTATATACTTACATCACTTAATAGTTTATCATGTATATTAAATTTCACATAAATTAAACATTTGTTAGCATGTTATATAATAATAGATATAACTTATAGGATTAGCGTAATGATATAAGGTTCCGTTGCATTTACATGGGAAACGAATGATCTAGGGGTGGCAAAACGGGTTGCACCCGTCGGGCCAACCCGTTTTGGCCCCTTTTTTGGAGGATCGGGTTGAGGTTTTCAACCCTGCCAACCCGCTTTTACCCGCCTTGGTTTTGACCCGCCAAAAAATGAGTTGAAGGATAGGTTAGGACGGGTCAACCCGCCACCCGTTTTTATTAAAAAAAATGTAATTAATATTTATTTTTAAATTTTATACATATATTATTAATATTTATTTAATTTATTTTTTATCTAAATAAATTATTATTCAAAAATTAAGGTAATATATTGAATTTTTTTAATAAATATTTATTATTTAATATTTATAAAAGATAAAATTAATTAAAAATATTTATTATTTCTTTTTTTCTTTTTTATTTTTTGGCAAGTCAACCTACCAATCCGAGCATAAACGGGATGGACTTAAATTTCCAACCCACTTTTTTTATGTGGGGTGGGGCGGGCCAACCCATTTTGGCGAGTCAATGGTAGGGCGGGGCAGGTTAATTCGTTTTGCCACTCCTGTCACGCACCACGAGCGATATTAGTATCTGATTCAATAAGTTAGGAACACCTGTCATACAGGAAAAAAAAAATAATAGATATTTACTTGAATTGTAAACAGTATTTGTCAAGGGTAAATATATATTGCAGAAAAAAAAAATAACATTAATGCGAATAACGTGGCATATTGTGAATGATGGAACGAGTGATAGTGCAATTGCTCCTAAGTCCTAAATCGGCTAACACGATTATATTAACAGTTTCGTTAATTATTGTCTCTTGCCTCTGGGATATAATTAAATAATTAAACAGTTAAATGTTTTTTACCAAAAAAGAATATTTAATACTATATATTGAAATGGGGATAAATACCAAGGATCTAGTTTAATTGGTTGAGCAGAGTACGTAAGTGTTGTAAATTTTTTGATACTATCTTCGATTTCTATGGATAAAAAAAAATGGGGATTAATTGAAACCAAATATTAAATTTATATACTTACATCACTTAATAGTTTATCATGTATATTAAATTTCACATAAATTAAACATTTGTTAGCATGTTATATAATAATAGATATAACTTATAGGATTGGCGTAATGATATAAGGCTCCGTTGCGTTTACATGGAGAACGAACGATCTAGGGGTGGCAAAACGGGTTGCACCCGTCGGGCCAACCCATTTTGACCCCTTTTTTGGCAGGTCGGGTTGAGGTTTTTAACCTACCAACCCGTTTTGCCCCGCTCCTGTTTTGACCCGCCAAAAAATGAGTTGAAGAGTGGGTCGGGACAGTCAACCCGCCAACCTGTTTTTATTAAAAAAAAATATAATTAATATTTATTTAATTTATTTTTTGTCTAAATAAATTATTATTCAAAAATTAAGGTAATATATTGAATTTTTTAATAAATATTTATAATTTAATATTTATAAAAGATAAAATTAATTAAAAAATTAAAAATATTTATTATTTCTTTTTTTAATTTTTTAATTTTTGGTAAGCCAACCCGCTAACCCGAACATAAATGGGGTGGACTTAAATTTCTAACCCACTTTTTTTATGCGTGGTGGGACGGGCTAACCCGTTTTGACGAGTCAATGGTAGGGCGGGGCAAGTCAGTCCATTTTGCCACTCCTGCCACGTATCACGAGCGATATTGGTATCTGATTCAATAGGTTAGGGACACCTATCAGATCTGATCCAAGAAAAAAAATATAATAATAGATATTTACTTGAATTGTAAACAGTATTTGTCAAAATAAAACATTACAATGAAGTACTTATTAATTAGTTGTATGTGTACCATATATAAATGCAATTAAGTACTTATTAATTAGTTGTGTGTGTACCATATATATAAAGGTTGTGTATGAAGATAAGCCACCAACTATGCATATTAATTTATTAAGTAACGTAACACTTAATTATGGTTTTCATTTAATGATTGAGATATTTCATATATATTTTTTAGGCAAAAGAACATTATCTTTGTGTGAAATAATTCAGTGTGCAAAAAATGAAAGTCAAACAATTCAGAGGAAAGTAGATATTGTAAGTTGTAACTAGCCAAGTGCTCTTCTCAAAAAAGCAAAAAACATAAAGAAATGGCTGTCACTTTCTCTCTCCTGCCCCCCTTGCCCGGTTGCCAACTTTCATATTTGAAGCCTGCCCGGCCGGCCCGTTGTTGAAAAACTCTCTCTTTCACATGCAGTTTCTCACTGCCTCTCTCCTCCACCACCTACAGCCCCTTTGGACTGATTTTCAGAACTGGGTTTGTGTTTGTTTTTTTACTCAATTTATCTGTGTTCTTGTGTTGATCCTTTTGTTGTGATTCAAAACAGTGATGTTGTTCTTTTGGTTCAGTTGATTATGATTGTGATCATGATGATGGGTTCCAAAGTCTTCAATTATTGGAAGTGAGGTTGCTTGGCAAAGCTTTTTATTTATTTATTTTCTTTTTTTATCCTAAAGTCTGAAACTTGTGGAACTTTTGAGCATGAAAAGTTCTTTGTAAGAGTTTGTGGAAGATGGGGTTTAGGAATAATGCAATTCAGGCAGGGAGTTTGGATGTGGGAAAGTCAAAGGGAAGGACGCAAAAGGATGGTGATGAAAAGGAAATTGGGTGTTGTGTTAAATTCTGTTTCATTGGGAGCTGTATACCTTCAAGATCAAAGGTTGATAACTCCATAAGTGGCACTAGTGCTAACAGTGGTAATTTTCTTTCCCTATTTTATATGCCTCTCTTCTTTAGTTTCAGGAAATGATTTCACTTTGACATTAATTTTGGGTGAAAAGATTGTTTTTTTTTTATTCTTACCCTTTGGTTGAATCCATCCCTTTATCTCTCCAATTTTAAGAAACAATATAAATTGTGTGTTAATTAAAGTAATATGAAGTTTTATTTTACTTTTACTCCTAGAGGAAGTTGGTGGACTACCTAGTTTATTTGCAAACAATTGAGTTTCAAAATAATGATCTGTTGTGCATTACCATTGGAGAGCTGCATAATAATCTTTCTGTAAACAGTATCAGTAGCACTATCTCCATTTGATCTTGTCCAAAAGGCTGAGGAAGGTATCTAGTTAACTGTTATGACAATTTAATCACAACTTGAGGTTCTCAAATGGTAATGGTGGGGGTGAGATTTCTGTGAAGGTTAACTTCATAGGTTCAATCACTAAACCAGAAAAGATAAAGGGAAAATGATTTTCGTTGATTCATCTAACAGAAAAAGATATCATGGTTTGAAACTTAGTATTGACATTGAGAGGTCATTATTGAATCTTATATAATAATGAAAGTTTATTTTTTAATTTTTAATTTTTGAATTGCCTTGAACAAAATCATTAATTTTTTTATACAAAAAAATATAATGATTTTGTCCATGGACAAAATCATTATTGTACGACCATTTTAGCACCACTCTGCGCGATAGTATTTAGTTACTGTACAATGTTACTGATCCTGTAATGAAGTTGCATAAAGTGTTGCACGTCAGGATCATATCATGAAATAGTGTTTTATTTAGTTCTTAAATCTTGAAGAAGTGATAATTTAATTTATGATTTTTTAAACAGTGGAAAAAACATCTGCATATGAGAAAAGCAAGAAGGAAACAAATGCTCGTCCAGGGTCCTCTACATCAACCAGTAATGCAGAAAGTATCCCTTCCACTCCAAAATTCAGTGAGGAGTTGAAGGTTTCTTCTCGTTTGAGAAAATTTACATTCAATGAGCTAAAGTTGGCTACTAGGAATTTCAGACCAGAGAGTCTTCTTGGTGAGGGAGGGTTTGGTTGTGTGTTCAAGGGTTGGATTGAGGAAAATGGAACTGCACCTGTGAAACCTGGTACTGGGCTTACTGTTGCAGTCAAGACCCTCAACCATGATGGACTTCAGGGTCACAAAGAGTGGCTTGTATGAAACTTATATATCCTTTTTCTCAACTCTTTTCGTTGTATGAATTTTTCTTTTACAATTTCTCTTTGTTAACATTTCCACTTTTTTCTCCCTTCTCAGGCAGAGTTAGACATTCTTGGTGACCTTGTCCATCCGAATCTGGTCAAATTGGTTGGTTACTGTATTGAAGATGACCAAAGATTATTGGTTTATGAATGTATGCCCCGTGGAAGTTTGGAGAACCACCTCTTCAGAAGTACGCTCAAAACCTGTCTTATTTCTAATCATGTCTTCACTACTGCTTGTTTATATCTGCAGTTCTTGTTTTTGCAGTAAATTTGGATGTTCTTCACACACATATTAAATCAAAATATATCAAGCTACACTTGAGATAAAGTTTTTAGATGAAACGAACTTGATTGTTACTGATGCTACTGCGTTCCTTAATACAAACATTAATGCTCTATTCCCCATTCAATGTACTACCATAATTTTGATACAGTATTTGATTCACAACTAATTATTGGAGTCCTAGATTATTAGTGAATTCACAGGCTTTTATGCTTAAAGAAAATTCCTAGTTCCTATAGTGCATTGTTCTTTCTGCTTAGCACTATGCTCTTTGAAATTTTTATGCATAAGGAAGTTCATTGTTTTCTGGTAACAACCATGAATTGTGCAGAAGGGTCGTTGCCTCTTCCTTGGTCTATTAGAATGAAAATTGCACTTGGTGCTGCAAAAGGTCTTGCTTTTCTCCATGAAGAAGCTCAGAGGCCTGTAATCTATCGTGATTTTAAGACGTCTAATATTCTGTTAGATGCGGTATGTGAGTTAACCAGGAAAAAGGTTTTTAATTATTTGCTATCCATCCTCCAACTTAAAAACATAAAATCATAATTGTTTTTAGGAATACAATGCCAAGCTCTCTGATTTTGGACTCGCCAAAGATGGTCCTGAAGGGGAAAAGACACACATATCAACAAGAGTCATGGGAACATATGGTTATGCAGCTCCTGAGTATGTGATGACTGGTGAGTTTCCTTTCTAATTTTGTGTTTCATTAACTTCAGACTTTACTATATGATTCAGGCTCTAGATTGCTAATGGTATCTTGGATTGTGTATATTATTGGCCTCTAGGTTTTCTTGTTATGGAATGAAATATTTTACCAGCTGCTTTTGTTGCAGTAATATTTTTTTTAAGCTAAATTTCAGTTTGTTATTAGTTCTCTGGCCTGTCATAAATAAGCTTCTTTTTCCCCAGCACTCAATCTAGATTTTGTTTGCTTGTAAAGAGTTGAAATAATAGATGTTAAACATTTGCAAATTGCTTGAGGCATGGGCAATGCACCAGGCTTATGTTTGGTGTCAAACAGCTTAAGCTTTTGGAATAGTTTGGATCATGACATTGACATTGAAAGATTGATTATACATCAACTACTTTCAATGATCAGGTGTCAAAACCAAATGCATGCTTCATCTTTAAAAGCAGGGAAAGGTGGCCACAGGACTTCTAAACTTTAAAAGTTGCATATAGTTAGATTGTTGAGTCTTTTTTTTTCTTCATCACATATTATAAATATTCCTTTTAACTGCTTGATTTTTATCTCCAAATTGAGCTGTGATCATGACAAAATAAAATGTAAGAAAATATCATAAGGTTTTTCCATAATAACTAGATATCATTTCTCAATTGATATCCTCTTTGCATAGTTTCGCACTTGTCATTTTAATTTTGACCTTAACTGTTGATTCTGATTAGGACATTTGACATCGAAAAGTGATGTCTATAGTTTTGGAGTAGTGCTACTTGAAATGCTCACTGGCCGGCGTTCTATCGATAAAAATAGACCAAATGGGGAGCACAATCTTGTGGAGTGGGCAAGGCCTGTACTTGGGGACCGGAGGATGTTACTACGGATAATTGATCCTCGCCTTGAAGGTCACTTCTCTGTTAAAGGGTCACAGAAGGCTGCCCAGCTGGCAGCTCAATGCCTTAGCCGTGATCCGAAATCCAGACCTATGATGAGTGAAGTTGTTCAAGCTCTGAAGCCTTTGCAAAATCTCAAGGATATGGCTATCTCATCTTATCACTTCCAGGTTGCGCGAGTAGATCGTACCATGTCCATGCCAAATTCCAAAAATGGTATGCAAGCACAGTTAGCATCTTTATCAAGAAAGGGTCAACATGTAAGGATCTTGTCAAGTCCAAAAGGTCCTCATGGTTCTCCACATCATCACTATATCAAGTCACCAAAACCTAATGGATAAGAATCATGGTTCTCTCTTTGATTTGCTTCTCTATTCATTCAGTTCCCTCAACTTAGGCTATCAGCTGAACAGAAACTGTTTGTGCTTTGAAAATTGCTCTAAAATTTGAGGAATTATTAGAGTTTTCTGACCTTATCATATCTCAAATAAGGTTTGGGGGGACCATGAGACAGTTTACTGGATTATAAAGTTTAGTGGGGACCAAGTTGACCAAACTTGAAGAGAAAACTAGAATACAATTTTCACATGGGGAATTTGTTACTGTGAAGTTGCTATACTTTTTCTACCATTTCACAGGCTTTCTTTATGCCTTTCAGAATGTACTTTTGTAAAGAAAACAGGTGGTGGTGTTAACTCATGTTATTCATAGATAATTTTAAATACTCATTCGTCAAGTCAATGTACTTTTCAGTTAATACTTATTATCAATGTAATTAAATGTTGTACTAGAAACATGCTAGAGTTTGGAATTTGAACGACTTCAAAAGTTCTGGATATTTTTACTAATTTGTGGCTGTTTGTTCTTTCTTACTTTCTCGTATTATGAAAAATACTAATCTATATCATTATTATCATTATCACATATAAAAAAATTTGTCAATTTTTATCATACAGATTTTTACTTTTTGTCATGAATTTTGATTGTATTATTTAGTACAAGTTGATACACTTTTTAATTGTATCATTAGTATTTCTTAAATTCTGAATACAAATATCTATCATTTATTATTTATTTCTTTATTTCTTTTCAACTCATTACCAATTATATTTATTATTTTTTCTTCTATCTTTCTTTTCTATTCACTTCAAAAAATGTGTACAAAAACATTTTCTCAAAACATTATTTAGGATTACAATTTATTTTAAAAATCAATCATTGATAATTATATTTGAGTATAACAATAGTAAATTCGTATTTAAATGATTAAAAAGATAATTTAATAATATATTTACCCTATAAATAAATATTGGTCACATAAAAGATATCAATATTTTTTTTATTTTCATTAAAAGTATTTTTTTTTCAATTTTTTAGCAATACTTTTTTAAAATAATAATAATAATAATAATAATAATAATAATAATAATAATAATATACATACATGATGAATGTTTTAAAAAATATATCATAGCATTCCTTAAATAATTGATATAATATTTTATTACACTAGTATTTATAAGTTTTATTATGTTTAATCTCATAAATTTTAATGAAAAATAATATTAACCAAAGGGGTCTATCTCAGTTGGTTTAGTAGGGTGCATGAGTATTGTAAATCCCTTTGTTACTGTCTTCAATTATTGTGGATAAAAAAAATTTAATGAATTTTTTTTGAATAGTATTGATTTAATTTAAATTTTAAATGTTTAATTAATAATATATTTTTACTTTTTTATATGTCAAAATTATTTTTCTGGATGAATTTTTTAATAAAATAAAAAAGTTAGAATTTTAATATTAAAATTAATTAAACTAAATATCCATAAATTTACTTAACTATCTATGTTTAAAAATGATTATTCATAAGATATGTATTACTTAGAATTATAAACATGTAAAATGGATTGTGAAATACAATCATATTTGCATTGTTCAAATTAAAAATGTTGCATTATAAAAATTAATTACATAAAATTATTAGAAAAACTAATTTTCATTACGCATTCGGCATATGTTTTGGTTCTTTCCCTCTCATCAATTTTAGAATAATGTCTTTGACATGGTTGCATCTGTGCAATGCCAAGGCTGAGAAAGCAGCTGATGCCTTTTATAGGCTCACCAACACAAGGGAACGAATCCAATCATATTATTTTGATGGTATATAGAGTAGAATGATTGTTGTGCAATGTGCATAAATTCTGTTATAAAAATGCTACATACTTGAATTAAAGCAAGATCACTCCGGTTGCTGCACTCACGGTTGCCGTTTGTGGAGCTATAGTGCAGCAATTTACTTTGTCTATTGTGTTATATATAGCATTAATGATCATGGATTTGTGTACTGTGAGTGTGCTAAAATTGGAGTTGGATGCTGCCTTTGAGCAGAGAAATGAGATAGCAAAGGCTGTAGAAGAGGAGCTTCAAAAATGTTACTCCTTGTTAATTATTTAGAGATTAATAAATTAGGTCATCCTTGGAAAAATAAATTGGATTTATCTTGTCATGGTCAATGAGCTGGAAAGCCATTGTCCAAGCAAACACGCACAACAGACTCATTTCCTGAAGACGTACGACCTTGAGATCTCCTTTTCAATGTAACATTCATGACAACTAATCGACAAAAAAGCAAATAAATGTTTCAAAACGATTTGTTTATTTTCCCTTGCAAATTTGAGAACGCCTCTTATCTTATGACTTCTAAGACAATTGCCTCAACCAAGGGCAAGTAAAAACAAGACATTATTTAGTGATTTCCTCACCTACTAATGGCCTGGTAATTTTGCACCAGGAATCAATGTTTCACACCGAGAATAAATCAATCTCATTCTCTACACGCCTTTTAACATAAAATCTAGGACTGAGATTAATTTAAACACATTCCAATTATGTTCGGTAGTTAGAATTTAATTATGTCAAAATCAATTTTATTGAACTTTAAAACAAACATTAAAGCTGATGACATCTCAAGGCAACATTGCCTAAGACACGGCAAGAAAGGACTACAAGGTGGAAGATAGATTTGACAGGAATAAAACATAAAGATCAAGATCAAACTCAAGCATCATTGTTTATCCAAAGATGCAAATAGCAGGTTGACTACAACAAAGCATGAAAGCAAAAACATCCCAATAATTAACATTGATCGCATCAGAAGATATAAGGGAAAATTGCAGAAAATATCCATTAAATCAAATCAGAAGATTTAAAATTTCGCATGTCAAAACCTCAATAAAGAGTGCCAATCCTCATTCAACAAAAGAGGCTTGCTGAGCTTTGGGCATTTAAGAGTCACATTTGGTTTATAGAAAACCTATTTATTTTTACAAGGTTGAATTGCTCAAATGCAACGAAAACACCATGAACATTTCTTACCCAAAAAGAGAACCAACTTCAAGGAAATAATTTAGTCTGACGGACTATATGCTTCCTAACACCTACCTCAATGCTCTTGCCAGGATGGATCAAAATTCTTAGGGTTTGAGAACCAAACCCAATCCAACCTTAGCACTCTTTTCAATGGCCTTGGTGTCTACCTCACCAGAAATGGTAAAGAATGATTTGGGACGCCACTCATGCTGGATCAGAGCACTTGTCTTGCCAAAGTTGTTGACACGTGCCTTCAATGTGGTCAATGGATCCAATGCATGTTGGGTACCAAGGGTGAGAGTGTTCTCATTAGTTGAGAATCTATGAGTCACTTCAGCACCAACAGCAGTGTTGGTCAAGGGGTTAACTACATGGTAATATGCAGCATTCAGAGCATCACCTTTGTCATTCCTGCACACAAGAACTCACCACATCACAAAACATATAAACTCATAGTATCCATCACATCATATGCCACAAGCACTGGCCTTGGGTAGTCTGGACAGTGTAAGTATATGAAAACAGGCATATCTCTAAAAGAAGGGGGAAGCGAAAAACGGAAAACAATGAAAGAAAAATTCTTACAATGGAGCCTCATAGGGTTCACTGATTGGCTCTAGAGCCTTGAACAAAAAATATTTAGACAATAGATTTTTTCTAGAAGCAGACTGTTAACTAGAAACACTCTCAGAGAGGAGCAACAAATTACTCACAGAGTCAATGAGGCAATCAAGTCATCTTTGGTGAAGCTCAGTCCAGCATTGGATTTTGTTAACTCCCCAATTTTGGTGTCAAAAGAAAGATCAGCACCAAGAGCAAGAACATTAGTTCCTATGACACCAGAGAAGTTGACAACTGGGTTTGCTGTCAACCCAACACTGGTGCTTATTCCAGCATAGTCATGCAAGTACTGAAGTTCCACCTGTTCCATAAAAAAAGACAATACAAATTACAGCCATAAAGGAATAGGATGCAGGAGTAAAAGGTTTTAGAGAGTTTTAATGAGATTGCTTTCACAAACTACATACAAGACACCTAAATTTCCTTTTGATTTTGAAAGCTTGTATGCAACATGGTTGACTATCTTACCTTTCCAGACCTTTGGTCAGGAACTTTGAAGCTAAAGATAGCCTTCAGACCAGGAGCGGGTTCATTGACAGTGATAGTTGTAAAGAGCTGGAATGCACAAACATTAACTAACATTAATGAAATGGTCATAGGAATATAGAAGTCATAAATAGGTCAAAGTAGCTTTAAGATAAAATAAAATTAATATTAACTGCTAACAGTACAACATAGGTTTAAATTTTCCAATGAAATGGTACTGGTATTATGGGTTAAGATGCTAGAAGCAAACAAATCCAATTCATCAAACAAACATTTCCATATTCAAGTCAGTATCGCTTATATGTAAAAAGAATGGGTGTATTAGATATTTAAGCAAGTCCAGAATCTCAATAGCCAAGCATGAACACATGCACTGGACTGGACCACAACAGTCCCTTACCCACCTATGCTCAAAGAATTTATGATCAAAATATGAAACTAAATAAATATTAAGGTCATTTGTAGACAGGAAGACATATTAAAAGCGGAAACATCTGGAAACACCCTTCAACCTCAGCCAGCACATAACCATGAGAGCCCCTATTTTCAATCTTTAATCACTAATCAGATACCTTTGAGCTTATTTATCATAGATTTTAACAATGTACACTACATTAATTTATGAATTTGTTTAGAGATTTTCTGCTTTAAATAGTTAAATTAGACAACCTACTTGATGTTAGCAAAATTCAGTAGTACTTTTGCATGGAGCGCGTAGGATGACCTTTTTGCCTAAAATTAATATTTATATATAGTAAGAACTGCTTGACTAAACTTATCAAAAGAAGTTGAGAATAAGTGATGTTAAAACAATTAGACATTGAAAAGGTGTTCTCTGAAGAACCAATTAGTGTTGAAGAGAAAAACTTTACACAGTATCCTAAAATCTGATGAAACAACAAATTGAACCCTCTGAAAACCCTCCTACCAAGGGTAGTAGAACAAATATGAAATATCAATCACCAAAATTGGATTGATAATTCTGTACATGGCATATAAATCAGAAACAAGGGAGTACAGATCTCAGTTGAAAAGAACAGACAATCAACAAATATTCAAACAAGAATGTTAAACTTACATTAGAATCTGTATCAACTTTGATATCAGTAGTGATGTTTTTGTTCTTCAACTGGGTGTTGACATCAGCTACAAACAGTTCACCTTTCCTGGTTCCTGATGATGTAATAGCCTGAAGGAGAAGACACAAATCCAAATCACATATTGCTAAACACAGTTTAAAATGATACTGACATCATGGATATTACAATTTTATCAGATGTGTTCCACAGGATTAGTTTAAAGCATGTATCTGCAACTAATATACTACTTTGCATCAAACATCCATCCGCTTCAACCAAGGCATCCACATTGCAAGGTATATGACACAGGTGATATGATTTCTTTTTAATATAGATAAACATAATGCTACAATTTCCACACTGAAAATTTAAAAACAGTAAATAGTATACAAAATAGATTATGGTGGAAAATAGGGCAGACCAGCCATACTAAAAAATGTTAAGGCAACATGGTAGATCCCAAAGTAGCCAGTCTTTATCAATTAACTAAAAGTGTTATAAGAAAGCTAAAATACAAATAATAAATGTCTATCAAACATAACAAAAAAAAAGATTATTTATAAAAAGAAACAGTAATGTAGTTTTAAAAGGGAAAGTAACATAAATCACAAAAAACAAAAGGGAAGTAATGCAAATTACCAAAAAGAAAGGGAATGGTAATTGCTTTTGTTTGTTGTTATAAAGTAGTCTATGTGGACTTGGATTGGAAAACAGAAAGACAACAACAGCTACAAGCTGCAAAACAAGTGCAAAAACAGAGGGTGCCTACTGCCTAAAGCCAAAATGGTAAATGGGGGATGCTAGTTGACTGCAAAACAGAGGAGTCATGTGAATGAAATCAAAAGCCTTGAAAAAAGGCTGGTTCACTAGTTGGCTGCACTACATTGAAAACCTGAGAACCCCTAAAAAAAACCTAGAAAATCTAATTATGCATCGCAAAGTGGGATTTAATTGGGTTAATTTAGGTAATTTCATGTATCACCCCCATATAGCATTGAGGCCATTACACTCTACCAAAAATGCCAGGGAGCAGTTGAGCTTTGCTCCACTTTGATGCAAAAATGGTCACTCTGGCCACTGTTGACAAGTATACACAAGGTCACAAGCTAGACAGTATATACAACCAGATACCGCATATTCACGTAAAATGAAGTAATTTAGGAAAATCTAGTTCTAAAAATAGTTAAAACATAAATTTATGTATAGTTGGTAGTATATTACATTGAATTATATAAATTCAATAGCTACATCTAGATTATTCCCATCATCATGAGACTAAAGGAACATACAGGGAAAACGAAAGCTCATAGAAAACCACAATCCAATCAGTAAATGGAGAAACTGAAAATGACAGAGATGAAAATTATGAACGAAACTAAAAAGTGAAAACTCACAACAAAACAATAATCACGACCTATTTTTTTGCTGCTGAGTGAAGTTCCAGCTAAAAAACTTCATTTTGTGTTTTAATTAAGCAAAATCAACACTTTGCAGTTGAATGAAGAATCAGAAGGCCAAAACATAGTTGTCAAAATACACACCCAATTTTTTTTTTTTTAAAAAAGAAATCCATAACAGACTTCTCACAGTCAAGATTTATAAGAGAGCACACAAATCTCCCAACAAAAGCATCCTGCTTTCTTCAGCCAGCTCCTTGATTTTACCAACATTATTATTCACACAAGCCAAATAGAACATCCAAAAACAAACCCAACAGCAAAACAAATACCCATGCCATGCATTGTATTTGTGCCACAAAAATTGAAGGATAAAAAAAAAAAAAAAAAACTCACAACTCCAGTGGGTGAGAAGGTGGTGATGGTGAACTTCTGGTCACTGTGGTAGTCCTTGAACAGCAGATCTACACCAAACAAACAAAAACCCATTACAGGATTCATCAAAAAGCATCAATTTTTGACAGTGAGAAAAAATTCCACCCATCCCCAATTTTTTTTTTCACAATTTAGAATTTCAACACAATTAGAGAGAGAGAGAAGAGAGAGTACCCCTGGCTTTCTTGCCGATGTCAGAGTAGAGACCAGGACCCTTAGCCATGGCTTTGTTTGGGAGAAAATGGGGATCTCGAGAATTTTTGTGAAGGAAGAAGCGAGTGTGTGTGTCTGTCTGTGAAACCCAAACACTGTCTTTTGCCAATTAAATAAATACCTCAAACCCTAATTTTTACCTCTCTTTCCGGGGAGCTATTTTCTTCCGCACGAAATCTGAAAAGGTATCTCCACCGTTTGATCTCCAAACGTTGTCGTTTCCCTTGGTGGAATTCTTTTATGTCATTTATGGAATTGTTTTAATTTTTACCAAGGAAAATTCCTTTATAGTACATTAATAATTACTAATAATCTTCCTTTATTTTGCATCTTATTTTAGTTGCCATATGTGGTGATACTCGTCCTATTCGGTGCCTATCAAACTCCCGAAAAAGATTAGTTCGCATGATCGATGAGAGATATTCCTGGATAATGCACAAAAAAAAAAGTGGTAATACTCATATTAATTATTCCCTCTCTTCCATAATAATCATTGTATAAGAAGAAGAAAAGTTCCAAAATAATTATTAAAATATTATTTTAATTTTTTAATATAATATTGATTACTTTTTCACTCTATAATATTAATGATAGACAACAAAAACTAAAAATGAATTACTTATAATAAGATTAATTTTGTAAAATTATTATTTTCTTTCTTCCATTTATTAAATTTTCTTGGTATCTATAAAACAATCTATGACGACAATTATAATGAAACGGATGGAGTATATCAAACAGAGTAGATAAATAGAAAAAAAAAATGAAGGATTCAAGCTTATAGCAGTCTTATCCAATTTGAACAAAATTTTTTCTCATAAAATATACATGTGATTTATAAAAAAAAAAAACAATTGAAGGGTAAAATAATTAAATGAATAAAGAATTTTACATAATTAATTACATTAGTTTTTTTTTATCATGTTATAGGTGTGAAGTATTTACTAGTTTAAATATGACTAATTTTTGTTGTGAAATCGACTGACCACCTTTAGTGGAGAAATCATTAGGTTATTCTATATCATCATGGTTCCTGCTAATATTTACATGACATATGATCAAGTGTTATTAATTTTTCTTGTAAATTATAAAATCTAAATACATGTGTTACATAAATATTGATTGAGACCATAGACAGGTGGTGGTCTAAGACTACTTAATAATTTCTTTCTTTAGTGGAGTTTCCTTTCCCAACTATAATTTTATTTTTCATCTAAAGGACTCAATTTTCTTTTATCCATAGGAATCGAATTCGGATATCAAGGAATGATTTTCACACTTATATATCATCTGGTGCAATAAAGAACTCATAGTCATATCAAAATACAAAAATAAATAGTCGTTATTAATTTTTTGTTTTAATGGAGAACGTGGGTCCTCTTCAATTCCCTTCATACACAAAGCTCTACTAAGGTTGGCTCATCTTCCCTCCTCTTTTTCTCTCTCTTGTTTCAAATATTTTAATCCAAAATTAATAAGTTCATATATTTTAATCATTAGTAATTCAAAATGTCAAAATTAATCTAAAGTTAATAAATATTATTAATTTAATTTTAATTTTTTTTCATAAATCTATTAGGATAGGCCTAGTAGCAAGAATTTAAAAAAATTGTATGAGATTCAGGTTCTAACTTCATTGTCGTCATTATACACAAAATATTATAATATTTATAAAATATATTCAATAATGTATGTATTTAATGATATTAATGTGGTATTTATATAAACAATATATAGCATTATTTATTGTATAAACTAAATGTAATAAATAATTAACTTTAATGATATTATTAAATATATTATTTATGAAATTTAATATATTTATTAATTTAATAAATGTAATATATTCTTAAATATATGATTTTTCGTATGAATCTATATATATTAAAAATATATTAAATAAAAATTAATTATTACTAATTAACTTGAAAAACACACACTTATATAGAAAGAGACTATAATATACATTAATAAAATTATTAATTTTTGTGTAAAAATTAGTTTGACTTTACATTGTATGCATTCATTAAATAAAAATACATTGCTTTTTATTTTAATGTTCAAAAAATGTAATATTTTTATTTTGTTTAAAATATATATTCATACTTATTATGTTTAATTAAAAATATAATAAATTACACTTGAACAAGTCTAATAATGTATGGATTTAACTAAATCAACATAAAAGTATCAGGATTCAAAAGAGAAATCAATTACAATAGATTCAAACCAAGGTTCATCCTAACCTAACCCAAAAGGAAATTAAAAACTCAGAAATGGAAGAGAAAACAAATCTATGAAAGAGAGATATGGATAAAGCCATGAATCTTCAAGGATTGCTATCACTTCCTTTCATCTTCAATGGCGGAGAATGATTCCTAAGTTCTTCCACATTTTTTCCTTTTTATAGTGAGCTTGAGCTTTCTAGATCGTAACCAAACGAACTCAAGCTCATTAAAGGGTAAAAACTTCAAATTTGAAGCCTAGGCCCGCTCGGCAGGATTGGAGGCTTGTTGGGTAGGTAAAATTTTGAAAATGGGAACATGTTGGCATTGAATGGGCACTTGGACCCACCGAGCGACCTCCTAGGCCCGCTGGGCGGCTTTGTGCACTGCTGGTTCAATTTTTCTTCTGCCATGCTTTCTATAGTTAGAACTGACTTTCGATGTTTTCACGAAAGTCGTAGATAATTTTACCCTTAAAAAAATGGCACTAGTTCCATGTCATTATGATATCTACAACTTGAGATTTGGTACTCATATGTTGGTATCTTTTATTCCTCATTCCAAGGAATATCAAATTCACCAACCTTAGGCCCGTTCTATACCAAAACCATTAAAAAAACAATGGTAAAAGGATTTGCTACTAATTACTATCAAAACATCCAAACCCTGAAAATTTTAATTATGTCAACTATCTAACACGTCATACTCCAAACTTCTAATTTATACTATAATAAATTCCTTAATTAACAATATGTACCATTTCCCCCTAGCTACATATATTTTGTACAACTCCAAATTAAGTTTTCAATGTCAAAATTTTATTATAATCAGACAAAAGCATACTCAAACAATAACAATTGCATCTAGACTAGAACATCTTGTTATTGTATGTTCTAGGTACTAGAACATCATTTGCATGGATGTGAATTGGTTCTCTCTAAAGCTACTAAAATTTTGTTTGGTGGAAGAAAAATCTCTTGCACTTAGGAGCAAGTTGACTGGGTACAACTATTGATTAGGTTTGTACAATAATATTCTAAATAGACATCTACTGATAGTCCCAACATGCCATAAGTATTATGCATGCATGTCTAGTAATATTGGGGTAACTCACGCTTACCACATTTATCCACACACACAACAACAATTAATAACCATCTCACAAACAAACAAATACAAGTACCACTGCCAATTTCACTATACTTGTTTGAGTCGGTCACCTAGTTACACCATCAATATGAAAGATTTTCATCAATGTGTCACAAGCAAATTACATAAGTGAACTTAACACTACACTTAATCCAAAATCTTAAGGCATTAATTAAGTTTGTGGGTTCTTCTCATTTATATATTACTCAACTTGTCCACTCCTATTCAATGTGAGACTTCATATTCATACTTTCACTCTAATATACTCTTTCTTAAGTATATACATAAATAAGATTTTTTTAACTAATAAAACATCTCTTTTTGTTTTTATTGAAGGAGCTACTAAAACAACTCTAGCCTTAATTTTAACTTACACCAAAAATTTATTTAACGATATATACAATAATATATTTTTTATAGGCAAAGCAGTATTAATTATAGTTGAGTGATCACATGTTTTCTAATTACAATGAATCAATAATGCAGTAAATTTACAACTATTTGTAAATTGTTATTTTACAGCAATGTAATGCTGTTATTCTTGATGTCCCTAGCTAGCATATATTTAACACGTACTGCTCCTCAAATTGCTAATAGGAAGTAGAAGGCCAATTCCACCGGCAAGGCAATGAGCATTCCTAACAAGATCCTGTAATAAAATACAAGAACAACATCAAATCTCAAGCATATTATATATATATATATATATATATATATATATATATATATATATATATATATAACTTTTACATTTATGTCAAATTTTTACATTTAGATCACTTAATAATTTTTTTTAGAATACAAATTTGATTGCGCTATTAGTTTTACTTTGACATATAATATATTTAAAATATAAATAAATGTCTATTACTAAGAACATCTCCAATGCGGATGCTTATCGAGTTGTTTAAAGTTAAGCAACATTGCTTAACAAATTTTTTCCATTGGAGCAGATGACATGACAGTGGGTTACTTAAGTGAGTTACTTATATAAGTAATCGTTGCTTAATTGATTCTTACAATAAAAAAGAATAATTTTTTCAATCACAAATTTAATGTGGTTCAAATTAAGCACTCACCCTAATAACTTGAGCATTGGAGTAAATTTTTGAGTAAAATTCTTAAATTTATGTGACCTTATAGAGCTTATAAATTTATGATAAATAACTCACCTAAACAATTATGCATTGTAGATGCTTTAAATAACATATCAAATAAATGTTCAAATTATGTGATATATATTTAATATACCTGATGACAAAGATAAGAATAAATAATATTCAAACACTTGGATTGACACACACATATATAGAACGTATTAACACCAAAAAAAAAATATATAAAACATATCAAATGAGAATTCTTTTTTATTATGAGAAATGAGAATTATAACATTAAATCATATTTAAGCAATTAAAATTAAAAGAAAAATCCATATGACTTTTTAAGTAGTCATATATAACCACTAACTAATTTTTATTTTATTTTTATCTTGACAATCTATATACCATTGTGTGACTCAAATTTTTAGTTTTCATCATTTTTTACAATAAAAAAAATCCTGAGTTGATACACCTTATATATATATATATAAGAGATGCTTTGACAGTAGAACTTACGCAGTGCTTAAAACGGCTGGATGGACATTATACTCTTTGGCAAAAACAAAAGGAACAATTCCTTGGGGTAGAGCTGCCTGCCACATGCAAAATCATGCAAACTATTTACCTTTAAATGACCTGAAAAGTAGAAACAGAAAAGCAAAGATCTCACCTGAACAATTGCCACTTTAAACAATGTGTCTCTTAATCCAATCACAAAGGAAGCCACAGCCATCAGAGCAGGTCCAAGCACAACTTTCAGTCCTATTGCCACCATTGTCATCCTTGGCCCACATGCTATGATGCTTGACTGTGATGCCATAAACAGACCTGATATAAATGTCGACCAAGAAATATTAAAAATTAAACCTTTTAATGCAACTTTAGAGTTGGAGTGTTAAGTTATTTTCAAAACTCATATATTCTCCAATAAGAAACAAGTGCCCCTCTCAAAATTCGGTGCTCAAATTACTACTTTAATTAGCAGTTCATATAACAAGAAACCATAGATTATTGCTTTTACCTAAGCTGAACATTGCCATGCCAAGACCTCCATTGGACAATATTTCTATTGACTGATTAACAACTTCAGGCATATGTAATCCCCACCTGCAACAAGTTAATTAACCTTATTTGTCACCTTAATTAAATAAAATAATCTCTTGGACTAACTAGAATGGAATGGAAAGACATGTTAATTACCTGAATTGTATGCTTGACCAAATAAAACCCAGTAAAGTTGCATATGTATTGGGATTTCTGATTAGCTTCTTTCCCACTGAGACAAGAATGGGCAAGACCTTCATCTTCCTTTTTGTTCTAGGTTCTGTGTCTTCTTCTCCTTTTGATTGTACTTCACGAGCTGTGTCTGTTTCTCCTTTAAACAGACATTTGAAGGAAATAGAAATTACATCATTTTCATTTCTGGGACAATTTTATGGAAAAATATTTGTACCATATATATTTCGAAGCACAATAGAATAGACATGATATGACACAGGTGTTAGTATAACTTATATGTTGTTAAAGCACTAGGATATAACTTAATAACAAAATTGTGTTTCAGAGGAATAAATATTCAACGAGCATCTAACTGAAGAGGGAGAGAAGAAAAAATCACATAGAAACGTAGAGATAGTTAAAATATCAAAAATGATTTGCAGATATACCTCAAATTTATTTAATACCCAGAGAGGCAAAGAGAGAGAAGAATGAGAAATATAAATATGATGTGATAAGAAAAAAAAAAAGAAGAAAGAAATGATGATAAGTGTTAAATGAAGTATTTGAAATGATATGGTACTCAACTATCATTTCTCTTAAAATATATGTTCTGGCCTCAGCGCCTCACTTAATCTGATTGTCATAGATTACTTTATTTGGTTGAACACGATTAATTAATTAACCAATATATGAAAATGCTACTCTTTACGAATTTGTACACGTACGAAAACTCTTATCACCCCACCCCAACTGCCTTTGATTTCCGTCAAAGGCTTTATTATTTTTTATTTTCTAATTTAATATTTAACCAAAATCATTTGGAAACATGTTTTCATACTGTATCCGTACAAACGGTTTTTGTACTGTATAGCATTGGTGATATATATAAATGCATCGATATCAATTATGGCTTTAGAGTGTTGTTATGAGAGAAAATTAATGGCATGAAGAAGAATGAAGAAACCAAAATGAGGGATGTTATTAACCAGAATGAAGAAAATTTATGTTTTGCTAAGAACCTTGAGAATTTTAACTTCACCCATTTCCCTCTTTGTTTCATGTATATCAACCACTTCATAAATTTCACTCCTTACAATGAATCTTAGAATTTAAGGTTAGGATCTAACTCAACCCTACAAAATCAACTTGTACGGTGAGAGAATTGTCCCTTAGTATATACTTTAATTTGACTATATCATTAGTTGATGTAAGATCTCCAACAATGAAAACCAACCAATTATAAACACCTACCTGATCCTTGTGATGGTGGTGCAGCTGCAGCAGCAGGCCTGGTCTTGACAGCATCAAGTTCATAAAGGAACAACAGCAAATTGTACCAGATCATGCTCTGCAAGAAAATAACCTGTGCTAGAAGAACAACTGCTTCACCCTTATACATAGCCTTCATGAGAGGGATTCCAAGAATCAAAGTGTTAGGAAGTGTTGTTAAGGACAAACCACTTATGATCCACTTCAAACCCCCTCGGCCACTGATCTTAGTGAATGCTATTAAGACTAGAAATGCAAGCAATTTCTGGAGAAAGTCGGCATACATGAGTTTGAGGCTCATTTTGTAGATGTTGTTGGAGGAAATGATTTGAAAAGACAAAAGTGGGATAGAGAACTTTGCCACAAATTTGTTTATGCCTGAACATTGATCTGGTGTAAAGATCTTCCACCGTTTCACAGAAATGTAGGCCAGTATCATGGTCACATATAATGGGATAGTAGCTGCCACTACATGATAGGCATCGGCTAAGGAAATCATGATGGCTAGTGTTGGAAGATTTTAGGGTCACCTACACCTTATTAAGCTGTCTTACATGCTTTTTAGGCTATTTTTTTGTCCTTGAATGTTGAATGACTAGGATAGAATAATTGGCTTAAGAAACTTCTTCGGAGGCTTTGTTCTATATATTCAAATAGTGACTTAATAATTAGCTTTGCTAGCTTAGGCCAAAAAGAAAAGCTTGTACAGTTGTACCTGTAATTCGATTGGATTACTAATTTTAGCTGCTTCTTTTTTCTTCCCTTTTTCCCGAGAATGAACCTTGGCGTAATAGTAAGGTTGCTGCTTTATGAACTCCATGTCACGAAAGTTAAATATTTGAAACAACCTTTGTACTTAGAGTAATTAAGGCAGAATATATATAATTATTATCTTAGGTGCAAGTCTTGTGCATTGGATCATTCATTCTTTCTTGCTTTTTCTTCTTTTCCCCCTTTGTATAATCTGAGTTATCATCTATTTGGAGTTGTAAACTTCGTTTTTGCAATGTGCATTAATCTAGTTTCATTCTTCTCCTAAATATTATACTGCATGTGAGCATGTATATATGTGATACCTAAAAACTATTACCCGGTATAATGAATCTGACGATATTTTGGTGTAGTTATCATGATTTGGCAATTATGGATAGAAAATGAGCTTAATAATCAATAAATAAAGTGAGGGCATTTAAGTCCACATGAGAAATATAAAATTAGATTCGGATTTTTCTTCTTGGCATAGTCTTTCGGTACATATAGGCTCTTTAGCAAAGCAGACCTAGACAGGACCTGCATGCTGACAAATAACACTATCAGTAAGAGAAAATCATGATATAGTTCAATTATTTTATTAGTAAAAGAACATGAATTCAAGTGCCCTATTTTTCCATTCAGTTTGTGTTCAGCCTTTGTCTGATATCCCTAAGAACAATCTTCATTCAGGTACATGCAAAAATTAATCTTTGGATTTAGACTTTTGTCATTATATATGCTACACAAATTTTAGCTTAAAATTTCCTATATTGAATTTCAGATTTTTTTTCTATAAAAAATTAATTAAAACTTGTCAATGCTAGGAAGGAAGAATAAAGAAGTTAATTGCAAGTTAAGTAATGAAGGACTGTTAAACTGTGTGAAGAAGAATACTTTCTAATTTTGGTCAAAAGTGTTCCAGCAGGGAATTTACTTTCCAAAACGTGATTTTTTTGCCATAAAAAACCCATCATCTCTTTATTCAGGATGTCTTTGTAAGAGAATAAAAATCTCAATCCACCAAGGTCATTTTTTTTTTGAGGTAACCAAGGTCATTATTAAATTGTAATGGATGGGTAAAAAACTCAATCGACCAAGGTCATTAAATTGCCTTTTCATCCTGGGACGATGCCAAACAGATATAGATTAGATAAATTTTAAATTAAATTGAAATGGATGGGTAAAATAAACCATTAGTGTATTTATGGAATATTAAAAATGTATTGCAAAAATTTAATTCATTTATGAGTATTTAATAAAAAAATATTCAATCCATCTAGTATTAACTATTTTTTTTACAAATGAAATATCTAGTCCAATTATTTAAAGTATATTATAATTTATTTATAAAAATATTTTTATCAAATAATGCTCAATATTTATACATATTTATGTACCTAAACATTATAGAATGCAAGCGTCCCTTAAAGACTTATGAACTTTGGTCTACTTGATACAATGAATTATAAATTATGTTGGATGATTCATTATCCATATCCAATAACCAATTCTTTAGTTTTTAACTTTTATAATTGGAAGAATTGGTTAGATTTATGCGTGGACGAATTAGATGGTTAGGGTTAAATAGATTGAATTGTCACCCCAAATTATATTATGTTGGCTGTGGTTGATCAAAGTAATTGCGGTCAATTAACCTTTTCGAATTGCACACGATAGCATAGTAGTAATCTCCTGAGAAAACTTATATATAATACTTTAGGTTTTTCTGCTGTTCAATCACAATTGGAGTTTTACTTTGATAGTTTACATAATAAAGTCTGCATTAAAAGATTTTGCAAATTATTAAGGTAAAACTTCAATTATGATTGTATAACAGAAAAATCAATACCTAAAGTACTTATCTAAGTTTTCTCCTTTCAGTAAAGCAAGTTTGCAGTAGTCTTCCTTGAGGATATTTGGTTGAGTACTGTAAAAGCATCTTTATAATTATCCTCCTGCAATTAAAGATGAGTGATATAGTTTTCTTTCACTTTAAATTTATATATGTATCTGTGAGAGAGACATTTCATTTTCTGATATGCAACAATTGCTTGTATTGACATATCTCTCTTTCACATTAACAATTTTAATCCTGTATAACTCATTGTCAAATGTAACACTTGCTTATTCTTGAGTGATTCCCACTAAAGATTCTCTAACAAAGACCAAAGAGGGTATTTGTGTGAGACAAGAAAACTTATTGTCCACACAAAGTTTCCGACAGAAAATGTTCCCAAGCTTAATAGCTACACAATCCCCAAGTTGCAGGTCGGTCAATGTTGCCAAAGAAATTTGACTTAATCAATATACCAGAGAAAAGAAGTCTCTCAACACCGAATAAAGTAACTAAGAATTTTGTGCATGCATATTAAAATGATTTAATTAAAATAATATAACTTATACTAAGAATAATAGTATATTTTAAATTATTCGCCGTAAAAAGGTACAAACAACAATTTCTGCCTTTAACACTTAACTTTTTATATAAAATTATCAACCATAATTTTTCATATCCTGTTTTTCACTTCTAATTATTCTCTCCTCCACTTTCTTTTACATCATATCATCCATTGTATCTATTTTTTTTTCATTTCTTTTTGTCCGAGATCTCATCCCCAAAGGGTGCATAAGATCAATTTTCTAACACCATTAGTGCCATATAAATTTACATATATACATGCATATGTATATGGAAAAAGATTGTTTAGCCCTCTTGTGATATGTATACTCCAGGAAGAAGAGAGAAAACGGAAGGTTCATGTGGTTTACCGGAAAAGTAAGAGTTATCAAAGTTGTATGTGTATACATATATACACACATCACATTACACGTACACATTTTTTATTTTATATCACAAACGGACTAATACTGTATTATGTGTATCTATATATTCATTATCAAAGCAGACGTCAGAGATATAAGTAGAAAAGTAACTTGTAATTTGTTGGGTGAAAATTTAATAGATATATTCTAAGAGATAGTAATTAAAATGTTTTTTGACTTTTGAGAATCTTATTACCATAATGAGAGTAGGTAAAGAGGTGAGACAATTAACTAAAATTTACTAAATCATGTTCATGAGTAGAGTCATTCACCACCCATGCATACAACGAGAGAAGGTACCACTTAAGTGAGATGAGGTATTGCAATAGAAAAGATTTTTCAAGTTTGTCCAAAAACCTTATATTTGAGAGTTTTTCTAAGTTTATCCAGTAAACTTGTAATGAAAAAGAATTTCTCAGATTTGTCTACAAAACTAATAATCTTATTTGAAATAGTAAATTTTTGTTGAGATATCAAGTGAACGTATGCAAGAGGTGCCAAATTACACATTAAATTTGTATCTTTAATTTGCTATTTCTATTTATGGTATTGTTTGTATGTGCCCGTATCCTTTGATCCTAATTGTGCCTAAAGAAGATTTCTCCCCCAACATAATTAACAATTTTCATATATAAAATTATACATGAACATGTATTGCTGTATACATGGAGAAAGAAGCGTGGAGTACGAATGGTTGCCACTATCCTGGTACATGTATATCTTGACTTTCAAGGCTCTTTTTGTTCTGCTGTTTGAAGGAAAGAATGTTTATTTATATAAATGTAAATTCGATATAGGTGTTAAACAGCAGCTCTTCTTTCTGCTAAAGTTAAAGTTAGCTAGTTTTAAGTTAATAATAAATAGTCGTTGCTGCAGCAGTGGAAGCTTTTGACCAACCCTACCACTCACATTGTTAATGCTAAAATTAGTCTTTTTTCTGAGCTATCTGATTAACTAGATATAGTCCTTGTCCATTCTTTAAATAAAGCCCTTTTTCTCGGCGATTCTGTACTATAAAGAACTGCATGCATCAATAGGGATTTTTTAATAAAAAAAGTAATGATATATGTTAATTCGATTAATATATACTGGTTAGGACGTAAGCAACATGCATAAACTTTATTTAAATATACTCTATTAGGTTCTCTTATTTTTTGACTATGCAATTAGGTCATTTTATTTTCAAAATTGATTCAATTAGATTCTTTTTGTCCAATTAAGGTGACATTCGTTACATGATGAAATCTTCTGGCTATTAATTATGAATAAAGACAGTTATAAACTGCCACTATATTTATTATTATTTAAAATTAAAAAAATAAAATAAGGGACAGAGCTGATAGAAAGAACTTAACTGGATAAAATTATAAAATTAAGGGATCCAATCCAAAAAATTAAGGGACTTAATTGGATAAAATTAGAAAACTAAGGGACCCAATTGCATAGTAAAAAAACTAAAGGACTTAATTGAATATTTTTAATAAATTAAGAGACCAAATATGTAATTAAGCCAAGGAACAAACAAAAATTTACACCTATGACCTTATTTAAGAAAATTGAGTCGAGTTTCATTGGGATCAATGAGGTATTGGTTACTATTCCTTTTTAATTTCAAATAGCAAAGTTTAAGAATATTATTATTCAAGAAATTTTAATTTAAAAGTAACATTTAAAATTGAAAAATATTAAATGACTTTAACATCAAATTTAATATTTTTATTGCTAACCTTATTTTTAAAGTAACTTTTAAAATAAAAAAAATTAAGTGGACCCTAACTACATTCACCACCATATAAATGTGGTATAGACTTAATTATAAGAAAGAGCAATTTGACAGATATATACAACAAGCTAGAGAGTATGATCAAGCACGTCATAAAAACAAGGCTCGCAAGTGTTTCAAAATACATATGATCCCCAATATATGGTGATTGGTGAAGCAAACTAAAAAAAGTATCATAATATTCATAAAAAAAGGCAACATAATAAAACACATTTAACCATATATAACGCTGAGAAAGTAACTGACTAAAATGTTCGGTCAAACAAACATAGCAAATTTCACCAAAGGCTATTCAATCGGACAATATTAATGCAAATTAAGAAATTAGTGATGAGTTAATAATAATGAGAAGGTCTTGGCTAAGTGAACGGATTGATAGTCACCTGAAAGACACTTTTCTTAACCAAGTGTAAATGAAATTGAAAATACCCCACAAATAGAATGGTTGCCCACTCTCCACGCTCCTAAATTTAGAAGTGCACCTTTCAATCTTCACGGAATGCCATTATTATTTAAGCATGTACATTTTTCTTCTCTTAATAGCTCATATCGAGCACTATGTTGTGGACCTAAATTGCTTGGTTTTTATTGGTATTGGCGTGCTAAGGTCTACCCCTGTGGATTCTAAAAGGCTCAAATAGACCGAAGGCCTTGGCCATCCTTGCCTTCTAAACCAAGAAGGAAAAAAAAAAAAAAGATTTAGAATCTCAAGCAAAATCAAAGAAAAAAAAACTTCAAATAAAAAAAACAAAAAAAAGCAAAAATCACAAGAGGCATTGGAAAAAATAATGGCAGGAAGTGCAAGTAAGGTTACCTTTATCTTCTTGGTTGCTTTTGCCATTACTATTCCATGCCTTGAGGCGGGCATTGCTGAGTTTGACGATTTTCTCAAAGCACAAGCTAAAGAGGCCCATGAAATCGTTCTTCAATCATACGAGCCTGACCCTGTAAACGTTACTGCCGAGCTCAATATGCATGTTCATGCGTAAGTACTTATCATTATCAACTCTTCTCTAGTGTTTATTAACCGTAGATTTCAATATTCAAATACACTCTTCAATTCTATAATATTGGGTGCACATTTGTTCTGTTTATTCTCAAGAGTTTTTTCTTTTAAAAAAACAGCTCATAATAGTTTAAATATATCGTTAGTGTAACATTATAAATCAACTAGTATAAACCATAAGGGTCACACATAGGTTTTTATGCATGTATTAAAATTATTTGTGTAAATAATTACATGACATATTATCATATGGTTTAATTATATGCTCAACGTAAAATGTTAATATCATAAGATAACAACATTTCTTTTAACTCTCAATATTTGTAGAGCAAGGCTTACAACTTCCTGTTTGCCCACAATTTCAATTTACAAAAACAAAATCCTTGTTTTGTTTGCTCACAATAACCTTCTCATGACTTTGGTTCGTTATTTGCATACAAATTCATTTAGTGTGTTGATTATGAATTCTATGACATATTGACATACTATCGGACGTTCTAATTAAATTCTATGACATATTCCCATGATTAAATTTTCTTTGGTTGAATTAATTCAGATTGTTGATTTTCACAAATACTTTGATGCAGGGCATTGGGGGAGGCATTAAAGGAGGAATCAAACAACACAAGGAGGGAACTAAAGCAGAAATACCGTGGACCATGCTTGGCCACGAACCCAATTGATCGTTGTTGGAGGTGTAGGAAAGATTGGGCACAAGACCGTTTTAGGTTAGCCAATTGTGTCAAGGGTTTCGGAAGAAGGGCCGTCGGAGGACTCGGTGGCAAAATCTACGTAGTCACCGATCCCTCCGACGACGATCCGGTTAACCCTAGACCTGGGACTCTCAGGCATGGTGTTCTCCAAAGGGAACCGCTGTGGATCATATTTGCACGTAGCATGGTCATCAAGTTGAACTTCGAGTTGTTGATTTTGTCGGACAAGACCATCGACGGTCGCGGCGCGAATGTGGTGATCAAGGATGGTGCTGGCCTTACCATGCAGTTTGTGAACAACGTTATTATTCACGGGGTTCACATAAAAAAGATCAAGTCCATGGATGGTGCCATGATTCGGGACTCGTGGAACCACGTTGGAATAAGAACAAGGTGTGATGGGGATGCTATCTCCGTTTTCGGTTCTTCTAACATTTGGCTCGATCATATTTCGCTGTCTGATTGCGAGGATGGTCTCATCGACGTTATCCAGGGCTCCACTGGAATCACCATCTCAAATTGCCACATGACCAAACATAACGATGTAATTGGTTTATGTTCTTCCTTTCTCTTTTACCCTTCATTTATTATTATTATTATTATTATTATTATTATTTTGTTTTCCCTGTTAATTGGTAGGTTAATTAAGGAGATATTTAGTCGGACAAAACTTAGATGCATGCAACATGACAGGGTTCTCCAAATAAAATCAACATTTCATCTTAGTAATTATTGGTTTCATCCCAATCAATTATGAAGATGAAATGTCTATTTTAATTGGAGAACAACATAACTATGACAAAATGTTAGCAATACAATATTTCTAACACACTTTGTTGTTGATTAAAACTTCTTAAAAATCACAAAATTGCATATATAAGTTTCATTTCTTATTTAATAAACCCCACTAATAATTTTATAGTTTTTAATAAAGTTTTACAAATTAGAGTGTGTTGAGAAAAATATGTTACAAAGTGTATCACTAACATTTCTTTTAACTATATTTTGTGACACTGCATGTCTAAGTTAATAAATTCTATGGTACCCTTTTCAAATTTAAGAATTTTGGTATTGTTATGGAGAAACTTTTTTCTCCCGAAGTGTACCTAAACTCATTCAATTATTAGTTCAAATAATAACTTTACTAAAATCCTTAGATTTCTCATATTGCTATAGCAACTCTCCTATAAGTTGTCATATTGAAGAAATGTTAATAATATACTTTTAAACACACTATTTTCTTTGCTTATAATTTGACATGGTTAATTTAAGAGTTTAGCTCAATTGATTAAACATGTGTGAACATTAATTAATATGGTACATGAACGTGTGTGTGTGTGTGCGTGTGTGTATTCCAGGTGATGCTGTTTGGAGCTAGCGACACCTACTCCGGCGACAAGTTAATGCAGATCACAGTGGCATTCAACCACTTTGGTCAGGGGCTGATCCAGAGAATGCCCAGATGCAGATGGGGTTTTGTGCATGTGGTAAACAATGACTACACTCACTGGCTGATGTATGCAATTGGTGGCAGTTCAGGGCCAACGATTCTGAGCCAGGGAAACCGGTTCATTGCGCCGAACAACAATGCTGCAAAGGAAGTCACACACAGGGACTATGCTGCACCTGCTGTGTGGGGCAAATGGCAGTGGAGATCGGAGAACGATCTCTTCATGAATGGGGCCACGTTTCTTCAGTCAGGAGAACCTCTTAAGAAGCTTCCATTCAACAAAGGGTTCCTAATGAAACCTAGACATGGGTCCCAAGCCAACAGGCTCACACGTTTTTCTGGTGCCCTAAATTGCAAGGTGGGTAAGCCTTGTTAGGTTAATTAAGTTCATGACTTTTTTCCTTTGTCATGCTTAAAAAATTAAAGCAAACGACAAAGCAAAACAATATTAATAAATAGGAAATCCTCTAGGGTCTATTGGTAAGCAGCACTTCTGCTTTAGATGTAGAGTTTAGAGGATGTCTTTGACAATGTTATAGTAATTTTTTTTTTTTTTTTACTTTAGAGGGAAAAATGTAGGGGTGATTTTGAGGTACCTAGGGGGAGAGAGCGAGAAAAGAGAGGTTCTTGCTTCTTAGGGTTAAGGTGAGAAAAAGGGTGGCAAAAAAGATCGCTAGCTCCAAATCATTTGGAGAACATTTTTCTTTCTGTAATTTGTTTTTCATTTAATTCATATTCATTGATTCACTTGATATATAGCTCTCTTTCAATTCCTTAAATCTCTCTTTATTTGCAAACTTACTATGTTTGAATTAGTCATAGTATTGAATATTGAACACTGAATTATTGGATTACTCGCCTAAAAAAAACAGATAATATAAAGTCAACGTAATAATCTGTTATCATCATTCATAAACTATATTGTGCTATTTCTTAAAATCTACATATATTGTGATATCGATAAATCTTTTCGAGAAATAGGTATTTCTGTAGATTATTTGATATATTAATAGTGAATCCTAAACTAATCATATAGGCACTTGAATTTAAAGTATTTAGTTTGAAATTTTAAAATATTATAATCAATAATCTTAGAAAAGTAGCTTATAAGTGAAAATAATATTTTAATTTTTAAAGTTAATAAAGTTTTAATACAAATATATAATAAAAAAGTGATCAATTAGCCTATAATTATTAACATTTTAATTTAATCAATTTTCATATACAGTTTGGTTATTTGAAGAGACTTCCTACAAAAGACTAAAGCAAATAACTAAAACAAGAGAAAAGTGACATGTTCCTTGTCAAAAATAGTTAAAAGAGTCAGACATGTTATCCAATAGAATTTGTGTTTAAGAGTTTAATTTTTATAAATTCTAAAAAACTTAAAAAACTGTAGTCCCTAAATTTTTCTTATTTTGGCTCCTATAAAACTTATTTTCCTATTTTAGTCTTCAAAAAATATTTTTCATTTTATTCTAGATTTAGGTGTAATTAAATTATAGTATATATTAATATACTATGTATTATTGATATATATAATACTCCATAAAGTATACTTATAAATGTCCTTCTATTGCAAGCAACATAATATTTCAGTTATATTATAAACTCAGAAAACCATATATTATATTATTTTCAGTCATATTACTCGAAACATCGATCTCAGCTAGTTGTATGTGAGGAAGGCAATATCATTGCTACTCAATTTCATCAAACGACATGATAAATCTTAAACTAATCATGCAAAAGCTAATTAAAAATTAAATTGACATGTTGGCTTTCTTCGAATAATGTACCCGGATTAGAACTACAAAATTAGAGATGATACCACGAACTCTTTTAATTTTAGGAGGACAATGACATATTGTCACATCAAGTATTCTTCATTTTATACACTAAAAACCACGTCTTGAAGCATGCGTTGAAAGGCTAGCTAATTTGCTTTTGCTTAATAAATTAAACTAGTCCGTATCAGTAAACCAATTGCAAATAAAAGACATATACAAAGATGCCAAGTTTTCAGCTCTTTATAAGCAGAACATAATTTAAATATATTGTGAGTATAATAAATTGTACATTTAATAATTAACTATTACATTCTTTAATAAATTTAACGATTAATAAATATTAAACTTATTAAATAATACAACAATACATTATTTATAAGAAGTTTTATACTAACAATACATTAAATTATAATAGTAATAAATAAATAAATGACAAGCTGAATGAATATTATATGAGCTTTCAGTCATTGGAAACACCGTAAATTATAGATAACGTGGTGTAAGCAAATTCTTTCCTGCCCCAAGAAAGATTCCAACTGGACAGTGATGAATCCAAGGGAAATACTATAATGCACAAAAGCATAAACCTTTTCTATTCAATATATTCATGTTGTCTTTTATTGCTAAATAACAGTCCACCTTTCATTTTCCTTTAAGCTGTTTTGCTCACAACAATATTGAAGAAAAACATTCTGGATCTATCCTGTCAGCAACAAGTCAAACTTGCATTGTTTAATTACCAAATTGTTTGGCTTCGGTATGCCTTCGATATCACTTTCAGGACTATTTTCCCTTTTCCAAAATTATACATTTATAGTGTGTTTAAAAGTTTGTTTGTTGAAAAATATAAAATTACATTTTGAGTGTGAAAGTTATAATTATTAGTATCTTAAAATCACATCCATGATATATAACCAAACACACTATTAGTAAAGTGCAAAATTGCATCCACAAATTACAACCGCCATGACCTTTCTCTCTTTCTCTACTAATAAAACCCCAATTAGATTCTAATCTGAACTTCAATTATGAGAAAACATTTCAAACTAAAGGTAATTATTTTAGTGAAGGTAATTAAAAGGGCATGGGTAATTGTGTTATTTTACCAGTCATAAGCATCTTAGGTGCTTATTTTTACCATTATTATTTTAAGACGGCAATTCATAATCTCATGATAATAGTAAAATGTTGGTTACATAATGACTAGGATTGTCGGAGAAAAACAATGCAAGAGAAAAACAAAGATAAACAACTCCAATTCACCAGCTTGATGGAGTATTGGTAAATTTCCTTACAGAAACAAACACTCATAAGGCAGCAATTTGTCAATCTAAAGCTACTATTTGGTAATCCTGGTCAAAACTGAAGATAAATATTCAGTAATTTATTGACTTACTTTGCATTTATCGTGGTACTATAAAAGGTGAATAATTAACCAACTACATATGGTTGCTAATAAACTATGTATACACACCTATTTTATTATAGTAGGTCAATGTGTCTTCTTAGAGTTTTGGTTCATAGATGAGTCCCACTATCAAATGAAAATGTGGGTGTGAATATGAAATTTTGGTACATCACTATCATTTTGAAAGGGGAGTGCTTACTTATTATATGGGCATGGGAGGTTAGAATTCTCACGAAGCAAATTCAAGACTCATGGACTTTGAGCTGGCAATAGGGACAAGTGGACAACACAAACCCTGTTCTCTAATTTCCCCGTAATTATCGTCCTCCTTGTTTGTAACTTCAATATTGTAGCTAACAATAAGTACAAAAACATAATAAGGACAAATAAAGCATGCAAATTATAAGAACAACACATACCTCACACACATTGCATCAAGTTAAGCTCAGTTAAGAAGGGAAAAAAAGAGTCTACCAAACAGTTAGAACATCACATATCACAATACAAGAAATGGCAATGATAAAAGACAATATTGAAGTGAGCCTTGGGAGGAGCCAAATGTCCATGGCAGAAGGTGAGCTCCTAGGAACACGGGGTGTCAAGAGACGACGAAGGGAGGTTGCTGCAGCAGCAAGCAGTGGCGATGATAACCACCACCAGCAGTTACCACGACAAGAAGTTGGTGAAAATACTACAATCAACACTACAAAGAGAAGCTCAAGATTTCGAGGTGTTAGCAGGTCAAATAAGAAGGAATTTCCTTGTTCTATAGTTTCAAAGAGCACTAACTACTTTTGTCTTTTGTTTTATTTGCTAATCCAAATTAAACTGTAAACAGACATAGATGGACTGGTCGGTATGAAGCTCACTTGTGGGACAAACTCTCTTGGAACATAACACAAAAGAAGAAAGGGAAGCAAGGTAGAGTTCCTCCTTTCGGTTTTAGCATCAACTGCTCTATATATTGCTTACCTTTTCTCATTCACTTGCTTCTCCTTGCTAACATACTAACATGTTTTGATGTTCATCCTTTCCTTTCGGAACTTGAACTGGAATTGGGATCAATTAACAGTTTACCTTGGTGAGTAGCTTAATTATGAGAGCCAAGATTTTGATTTAATCATTCTGTCAATCAAGTATAAGTTGACAAGAAGTTATCTTTCAAATATCATAGGGGCTTATGATGAAGAAGAATCTGCTGCCAGAGCATATGATTTAGCTGCACTTAAGTATTGGGGAACTTCAACTTTCACCAATTTTCCAGTAAGATGATAGTAATTACCTATGATTATGAGATAACAGACTATATTTTTGTTTAGACGCAGATGATTTATCTAATGCTCCTTATACTTTCAACAGATATCAGATTACGAGAAAGAGATAGAACTAATGCAGACTATGACCAAAGAGGAGTATTTGGCCACTTTAAGGAGGTAAATACTTGTGATTTTGTTCTCTAGGGCACCTTAAGAAGGTGCAGGGAAGTAACTGCAGCTTCATACTTTAAAAGAGATAGTAATAGTAGTGTCTAATTTGCAGCAGATGAAGTTGTATAGAATTTGATATTATATATCGGTTTGGGTACACTTTCATGGTCACTCCATCATGAAAATATGACTTTCTGACTTTGGTTATTTTGAAATTGATTTTACAGAAAGAGCAGTGGCTTTTCAAGAGGTGTATCAAAGTATAGGGGTGTTGCAAGGTGGATATTTCTGATGGATACGACACGAATTGGCTTCTGAATTGTTGCTTGTGAAGATGAATCACTAACACATGGTGAATGTTTTGCAGGCACCACCACAATGGTAGATGGGAAGCAAGAATAGGAAGGGTTTTTGGAAACAAGTATCTCTACCTTGGCACCTACAGTAAGTTAAATCTCCACAAGCCATCATGGTGTAGTCACAAACACACACAAAACAAATATATAGTTATGCTTCTTTCACTCATTAGCCTCTGAATAACATATTTTGTTGACCAACATAGGTACCCAAGAGGAAGCTGCGCGTGCTTATGACATAGCAGCCATTGAGTACAGAGGAATTCATGCTGTAACAAACTTTGATTTGAGCACTTACATAAAATGGTTAAAGCCTTCAGGAGGAAGCACCCTAGAAGCAAAACTTGAATCAGATGCATTACTAGAGTCTCAAAAGGTGGCATCCCCATCTAACTATGCTCTAACAGAAGAGTCAAAGGCTTTGGCCCTTCACAACAGTTTTTTCAGTCCAGATTCTCTGTGTTCCCCTGTAAGGCAAGAAAATTTTGGAAACAAAACCTACCAATTCTCAAGCAATAAGTCATCTTCTCCCACTGCACTTGGCCTCCTTCTCCGCTCTTCGTTATTTAGAGAATTGGTTGAAAAGAATTCAAATGTTTCTGGAGATGAAGCCGATGGGGAAGTCACAAAGGATCAACAGCCACAAATAGCTAGTGATGATGATCTGGGTGGAATCTTCTATGATAGCATTGGTGATATCCCATTTGTCTTTGATCCCAACAGATACAACTTGGAATTGCAAGAGAGAGACCTGCACTCAATATTTTGATCATAGAACCCATGTGTAGATTTAGTAACAGTAGAGTGAACTACCATGGAAGACTTAAATTTTTTTTTTTTCAATTTCTCATGATCTCAGTTACTTTAAATTTTGGACAAGAGAAATAACGATAATTGTTAAAAGAACAGGCTTGATAGGGGGAATATGTACATGGAAGGCATAGTTAGCAAGCTCATGCTTAACAAAAGGTAATTCCCCCATGATATGTTTCAAAAAAAGTTTCAAATTGTGGTTTTGGTTGTTATTGCATAAGGGTGGTGGTTGAAGGCTGATATTGCTGTTGTTGCAGTCCATAATCAAGGTCTAATGTAAATAATTGAATTTCATCTGTACTTGCTTTTCATTATATTGTGTAAATAAGTAAATCAAACATTAAAAGGGAAGTAGATTACGTTAAAGCTCTAGGATTCTTTCATTATACAACTGAATAATTTGCTGCAACCATTTTTCTCACCATTCAAATGGATGGAGGGGAACAAAAGGACAACAACTTTCACATACATTTGTTGTTGTTTCCATATTTGGACTGATACAGTCCCCCCCTCCCCCCTCCCTTGTAACTTGGTTAAAGACCAAATGAAATTGGTTAAACAACGAGTTAGGTAATGTTTAACATGTTGGAAAAAGGTGACAGGAAAAAAGAAAGCCAAAATTTAATTTTAGAGCACCACTACTGCACTTGCACAATATATCTTCATTATTTCCTCAACAACCCACTTGACTATTTTTTCTTATTATCGTGAGTTGTGATTTTGGAGATTTGTAATTGTATTTCAACAACTGCATGCAAAATTCAAATAAGTTGTAATTAAGTTTGCTATCTAATTTTAGTGCATGTGTATGTGAACGTGTTCTGGTTAACTATGAAGTAGCATTGGTACAATGTAATCATGGGAGCAAACAGAAAAAGAAGATAACAGCTAAAGTGCATAAAACACTATTTTACAAAACGCACTCTGATAAATGCAATTACAATAACTGAAAAGAAAAGGAGAACAATGAAAACCACAAATACAAGGAAAAGAAAGCACTCAAAACAAATTTCATCTTTCCGACTCAGCAAACCCTTTTAAGCCATGCAAATTTCTCATGACTGAAAGTGCTTCCCAATGCCACTCCTACAAGAAGTCCACCCCCATACCCGATCAGAACCACTTTCCAGTCAATTTCACCCAAAAATCCTGCTGAGTCTTGATTATCATCAGAGGCAGAAGGTGGAGCAAATGGTGACCCTGCATCATCCTCAAATTTCTTCAATAATTGATTCCCACACAGTCCTTGGTTACCCTCAAATGAACTACCTTCGAATGTACCTAACTGCTTATTTTTTGGTATAGCACCTGAGAGGTTGTTAAAGGACACATTAAAGTATGACAGAAAGGTTAGTTCTGCCAATTGTTGAGGGATCTTCCCAGATAAACTATTGACAGAAAGGTCCAATGCTTCAAGGTTTGAAATCTTCCTTATGGAAGAAGGAATGCTGCGACTAAGCATGTTGTTGGACAGGTTGACCAAAACAAGACCTGTTAAGTCTCCAATAACATCTGGAATCTTCCCAGAGAATTTATTACTTGAAAGATCAATGGCTATCAAATTATAAAACTCTTGGAGATTTTCATAAACCATGACCATCCCTTTGTTAAACATTGTAAATGAATAAATATAACTACCACTTAGCCAATGGAACCCTCCAACCAACATATAGATCGGATAAACCTCATACTGTAGTTGACTCTTGTTTGTAGTTTTCATAGATTTCCAATTCCGGATTGTTTTTGAAGGAAAACTTCCATAGAAGTGATTGCGAGAAAGATCAATGATGTGCAGTTTGGGAAATGTGCATGTTGTAGGGCACCTTATAGATCCATACAAATGATTATCACTTAAAGCAACAACTTTCAGCTCAGGAAGAGTTCCCAACCAACAGGGAAATGAATCATTAATTTGGTTATGGCTGACATCAATAATCTCTAGCATTTTACAGTTGACCAATGCTCTTGGCAATTGACCCTGCAGATTGTTATTGCTTAAATCTATCATTCTCAGTGCACTTGTTATCATATATGTCTGAGGCAAGGTTTTAAATCGTGGTCGCGGTCGCGTTAAGGTTTTCACGGTTACGATAATTGCGGATTCTGCAATACGGATTGTGGTCATCACGGCGTGAATGCTTCACAATTTCACACAAAACTATATTAAAATGTTTTGTATCATTATATAATTTATAATAACCTATAATTAATATTTTTTTTCATCCCAATGAGATATCCAAAGTAAAAAAACTAATTAAAGTATTAAAATGAAATTAAATTAGTACATACTAATATATTTAATAAATCCATACATGGTTTAGTGTCTCAACAACATAAATAAATTAATATATACTCATATAGTTAAATAAAGTTCACACATAAATGGTTTGTTTGAAGTGCTTAACAGAAAACTACTATTAAATATAAGAAAATTTAAACAAATTCATTATTTTCGGTCACTTCATTGTAGACAATGTGCATGATTGTAGCCTTCACATTTTGACCATCATCCTGCTAAAAAAAAAACTCAAACCTCAAGTCTTTATCATAAAAAAATAACTAATATATATAATTTATGCAAAAAATTACCTCACTAGTCACCACATGGTAGAGTGGTGTGCTGGATCATAACCTTCATTATGACTTTGATCCTGATTATATCCTGATCCTCCAAAGAAATAATCATAATATCCAGAGTTTTGTGGTGGTTCCATTTGTTGTTGGTCATAGGAAAAATTTGATGATGAACCATAAGAGTCATTGTAATTCATGGGAGGTTGATAATATGGTGGGTTTGGCATATATGGATAATAACCATGTGACATGTAAGAAAGATGTTGATAGTATGGTGGATAGTTGTCTTGTCTACCTTCAACTGATGTAACAATACCAAAATCACTAGAGGATTGTGCTACACTAGATGAGGAAGAATCATCCATTGCAACATTTTCATGTCTTCTCCCTCGATTTCTCCTTCTATTACCACCAATGACATCACCAGACACATCTTCATCCATTCTATCTTGTGTCATATGACATAAATTCTTCTTTTCTTTTTTTAAGATATTTTTTCTTTGCTTTATTTTCACGTACAAGCTTCATCATATTTTCTCTAACCAACGATGTGACCTTACCACACCCCTTAACTTCTCCTGGAATGTGTGCAAGATGATCCTTTAACCTAGTAATTCCACCTGATATCACTTTTCCACAAAATTTACAAACTATCTGACTTCTACTTTTACTCGGCACAAGTGTTCCGAAATGCCAACCAATGTCATCACTTGGAGCACCTTCTGCTCTACCACTTGGAAATGGTTCTGTTGAAGACATGATTTAACCAACCTACATAAAAAATTAACATGCTTTTAAATTACAACAAGAACATAAATTATATATAAGTTGTTAGCTATATATATAACATAATTGAAGTCGTTTATATCAATTCAAAAGATTGTCAAAATATTATATTTTTTTTATAGGCTAGATATATTAATTTAGTTTATCCATCTTATTTTTATTTAATTATTTGTAATTTCACTTTTAAAATTTTATTTACATTAGTTTAAATTATAGGTATTTAAATCAATATTTTTTAAAATATATAAATGAAAATTTCAATTAAAATTTATAGAAACTAAAAATGTGATTAAATGAATATTAAAATGTGATTAAAATTAAAAAAATTAAATTTAAAAACTCTGTAAAAAAAGGTGATTAAAATGAGTTTTAATTAGCATTAAAAGATATATTTTACACTTTATAATTCATTGCAAATCACATTATTGTTACAAGAAAAAAATAAATGCAAATAAAAACAAAATATCTATATACTGAAGTCCGCAATATTAACATTGTATATATACATGTTAAAATAAAATAAAATTATATATATATATAGATAGATAAAATCATAAAATTATTTACAAATTTCACAATATTTTAAAGAAATTTTCCTTCGGCTTTTTCTGTTCTCACGGACATTATTATTTACACATATATTTATCCCTTTTATTATCAACTAGCGAAAGAGGCAAAGACTATGTTGTCTACATTTTTTATTTTTAAATAAAATAAAAAAATTAAGTGTGCAATTATAGTATATTAGTAGATTCAGTAGCAATTGAAAAATTAAAAAAAGACTAAAAAATGTTCATACTAAAAATTAGTATAATCTTTATATATTATTATAGATATAAATATTATGTAGCTTTAATAATATTTTATTTATTTTACATTCCTCTCTCGTTTTTTACTATTTACTTATTCATGACCTACTTTCATTTATTATGTGGCCCGTGGAAATGTTTATGTATAAAATAATATGTTGTTTATTAATATAATATGTATATAAAACAATATTTTATTATTTAATGTGTATAATAATATTATTTAACCCCACCCTTTTATTTTGGTGCTAAAAAAAAATCAATTTTCACATTTTCTAATACAAAATATATGATCTAATATGAATTTATAATTGAAAATTTGAACATTCATCTAAATTATATTTAAGATTCAAAACTAATTATATTAAAATAAAAGAACTTAATTATACAAAAGCAAATAGATCTCAGCCTTTCAAAAATTTGAAGCAAATAGATCTCAGCCTTTTAATAGACATGAAGGAAATGGAGATGCAACACAGAAATGAAGCCCCTTACGTTCCCAATCCCCTCCCCACGGACCCCACACATTCCCAATCCCCTCTCAGACTCACTCACGACTCACCCACTCGATCCTTCCTTCTCCCAAACTTCATCTTTTTTCTTTCTTCTCTCAACCTCTCACTCACGGCTCATCCTCACATCTCACCCTCTCTTTAGAAATAGAAACTAAAACATTGAAACCCATGGCCATAAAATACCTGAATGTTGAACCTGAGTCAAGATCAGAAAACAACCGAGACGACGAGAAGCTCGAAAGTTGGAACTCAGAAGACTTAGAACGGAAACATGGAAGAAGACGATGTGCGCGTGTGGAGGTTGCGATCACGATTCACGAGTGAAGATGCTCCATTACTCACACGGCTGAGACTAAGAGTGAGAGGTTAGGATTCTAATTTCTAATGGCTGAATCTGAAATTTTTTATTTTGATTCTGATTTGATTATGTGGGGAGTACTCTTTCTTATGTTGATTTGATATTGTTTCTGAAATTTTTGTTCGTTTCTTCTTTTTTATTGTACGATCTGTGCTGTGTATGAGTGTGCGTTTTTTCTTCTTCTCCTGAATCTCCTCTGTTTTTTGTTCGTGATTCTCGAAAAAGTACCGGATTCCAAACATTTTCGAAAACGGCGTTACGTTGCATCCGGGTAACGTTCGTCGCAGCCGAAATGGCGTTACGCTGCGTCCAATACACGTGATTTTTGTTCTGTCCTCAATATCGGTGCGTACGTCGCGGGCCGATACCGAGATGTCGTGGACGATATTGCCGTTACGCACCGATTTTTAAAACCTTGGACTCTGAGGAATGGGGCGAAACAATTTGTTTCCTTTTAGCACCAAAGTCTGTAGAGATTGGCTAGAACTTCCCAAACATGAGGGAACCATGCCGCTTAAGTTGTTTAATGATAAATCAAGATACATAAGAGATTTCAAATTGCATATCAGTGGGGATATTTTTCCTACCAATAAGTTGCGAGAAACATCTAAGCTCTGAAGACTTGTTTTTCCCCACATCCAACTGGGGAATGCATTGACATTATTGTTTGGCATGTAAAGATGTGACAGCTCAGCCGAGTCCCTTAGAAAATGTGGAAACTTATTCAAATTACATGAACCCAAACCCAGCAGTTGAATTCGAGAAAGGCTTCCATTGGATTTTTTTCCACTAATTAATGACAAGTTATTGTGAGATAATCCAACATAAACTAGCCTTTTGAGCATTAGAAACTTGTCAAGCTCTAATTCTCCCTCCAACAAATTTTGGGCTACAGTAAAAGTTTCTAGGTTCTCGAGTTTGAAAAGAGAGTTTGGAATTGCACCTTGAAGATTATTATTTGCAAGATTTATGTAAGCTAAATTAGATAGGTTCATTATCCAAGGTGGAATTTTTCCACATAAATTGCTGTGAATTAAGGATAACGAAGATAGCTGGGCGAGATTTGCAAAACATAATGGAACCTTGCTGCCAATATTTACCAAGTTTAGATCCAAATCATCTATTCCAGACAGCTTACAAATCCATGAGATGTTGTCAGTAGTAAATTCATTAAAACAAACATTCAGGGTTTGTAATTTGGTAAGATTTACCAAGAATGAAGAAAGATGGCCCTTGAATTTGTTGTATTCAACATCTAGATATGTAAGCTGAGTGAGGTTTCCAAATGAAGAAGGAATAGACCCCGAAAAATTGCATTGTGAAATTGATAGCCAATTCAAAGACTTAAGATTTCCAATGGATGGAGGTAGTGTACCATAGAAACTTGTGGAACCGAGTTCTAACATGGTAATCTGTGCACTTGAATGAAAATCAGGAAATTTACCAGTGAGGTTTTGGTTATTTCCCAAATTCAGATATCTCAAGTTTGGAAGATGAAATATTCCAGCAGGAAATTCCCCATATAGTTCACAATGGCAAAGAGAGAGAAGTTGCAAAGAAGTAACATTTGAAAATATATCAGGTACAAAGGATGAAATGGTCACATAATTAAGACGAAGAATTTCTAGATTAGTTGAGTTTTGAATAAGCTTCTTAGAGTGGATATTTTGAGACTCAAAACATTGATTGCAGATAGAGAATAAAATGCACTACATAGATCAAGAGACAGTAACTTGGACAGATGTGAAATTTGATGTGGGATTTCACCAAAAAAATTGGCTACAGAAAGGTTCAGGTATCTTAACTGTGAAAGCTCACCAATCCTAGATGGGATTCGAGAGTAATTGAAGTGATTATCAGCAAGATCAAGCCTTTGAAGGTGTTTGAGATGAAAGAGGCTGCTATTAGCATCCAATGTACCATAGAGTTGGCTGCTACTGAGATCAATGGTAATGACATGACCTGTGTGCACATCACATTGAATGCTATCCCATGAGCAGCAATCTGTGGATGCATTCCAAGATGCTATTTTAGGATAACTGAAAGGATTATAAGAAGCAGACTTACTAATAACAAACCTTTCCTTAAATTGCAACAAGGCATAGCTTTCACGTTCATGGTATCTTGTAGGAGGAATGAAAAGAAGAGAATTAGTAACTGTGAGTGAAACCAGTGAATAAAGCAAGAGAAACTCTATTGACAGCGCAAAAGACCACCAAAACCCCATTGTATCTTTAAATAATTTATAAGCTGAAATGTTCACATAAACAGTAAGATGCACTCAATGGTATTTATATTCAATCAATCGACTGCTTAAGCAAAAATATCTAATCAATAACGTGCATTGACCGTTATAAGAAATGAAAATGTTTAGTTATGAAAATGATAGTCAGGATCAGTGTCGTGCATAAATTGGCTAAGAAAACTATGGGTGCTGGTCTATTTCTAGTCTTTGCCTTAATCGTGAAGCTAACTTCAACTCCAATCCAAAAGGTTTTCCCGTTAAATCCGTGTTAGTATTTACAACCATAACTTGGCTTTTATATATTTGATCAGTTGTCCTTACTTCATTTTATCCATGCTCCTATATAATTTCAAGCATGCATTTTGTAGAGTAATACATTATACATCAATTTAGTCCTCCAAATAAGTATCGGTAATCAATCTAATTAGTCCTCTTGATGTAAGGAAAGTTGAAAAATTATTATGAATAATTAGAGAGAAAAACATAATAAAGATTGTTTTAAAATGGTAAAATAATGATAACTAAACAAAAATATTGATATGATAAAATTATGTTATTAAATGTTGATTAAGTCACTTACTTGTACTGATAAATGTAGGGCTTGATTAAGTCACTTACTTGTACTGATGTATTATAAATGAATAAATACAGAAATATATGTTAAATGAAATTCAATGGCTAAGATGGTACAAGGTCTATTTGGAGTCTTATCCGAAGTTAGACTTTCTTCATTATCATCCAATATTTTTTTCTCCATTCTGAGTTTTTTGATCGTTTGTATGTCTGTGTTTACTTGTCACTAATACTTTAATTAGACCCCACTATTGCAACTAGAATTGCCGTGGAAAAATGGCAAAAAGAAAAAAAAAGAAATTTATTTTGATAATTGTATTTTACAGTTATCATCAAGGTTTATTAAATTTGAAAAAAAAAGTTGGAAAAGCTTCCTTTATAGAGAATAGTCTATGGAAACCAAATTAGAATCGGAGTCAATAATTGTTAGAAGATTATATGAAACCGGGTATAAGACTGAGCAGAAAATAGCTATCAGAGGAACTGAGGAAGCTATAAACTGAACAGACGATGTGACAGAATTTGATATTGTATATAGATTTTGGATTTTAGGTACACTTCCATGGTCACTCCATGAAAATATGACTTTTTGACTTTGGTTATTTTGAAATTGATTTTACAGAAAGAGCAGTGACTTTTCAAGTGGTGTACCGAAGTATAGGGGTGTTGCATGGTGGATATTTCTGATGAATATGACTTCTGAATTGTTGCTTGTGAAGATGAATCACTAATGCGTGGTGAATGTTTCGCAGGCACCACCATGGTAGATGGGAAGCAAGAATAGGAATGGTTTTTGGAAACAAATATCTCTACCTTGGCACCTACAGTAAGTTAAATCTCCACAAGCAGTCATGGTGTAGTGACAAACACACAAAACAAAGATATAGTTATGCTTCTTTCATTCATTAGCCTCTGAATAGCATATTTTGTTAGACAACATAGGCACCCAAGTGGAAGCTGCGCATGCTTATGACATAGCAGCCATTGAGGACAGAGGAATTCATGCTATATCAAACTTTGATTTGAGCACTTACATAAAATGGTTAAAGCCTTCAGGAGGAAGCACCCCATAATCAAAACTTGAATGACATGCATTACTAGAGTCTCAAAAGGTGGCATCCCCACCTAACTATGCTCTAACAGAAGAGTCTACCAATTCACAACAGTTTTTTCAGTCCAGATTCTCTGGATTCCCCTGTAAAGCATGAAAGTTTTGGAAACAAACCCTACCAATTCTCAAGCAATAAGTTATCTTCTCCCACTGCACTTGGTCTCCTCTGCTCATCATTATTTAGAGAATTAGTTGAAAAGAATTCAAATGTATCTGGATATGAAGCTGATGGGGAAGCCACAAAGGATCAACAGCCACAAATAGCTAGTGATGATGATCTGGGTGGAATCTTCTATGATAGCATTGGTGATATCCCATTTATCTGTGATCCCAATAGATACAACTTGGAATTGCAAGAAAGAGACCTGCACTCAATATTTTGATCATATATCCCATGTGTAGATTTAGTAACAGTAGTGTGAACAACCACCATGGAAGACTTTTTTTGTTTTTTCGATGTCTAATGATCCCAGTTACTTTCTATTTTTGACAGAATAATGATAGTCATTAAAGAACAGGCTAGATAGGGGGAATATGTACATGGAAGCCATAGTTAACAAGATCCTGCTTATGAAAAAGCAATCACCCAATGATATGTTTCAAAAACGGTTTTAAATTGTGGTTTTGGTTCTTATTGCATAAGGGTGGTTGAAGGCTGACGCGGGCCAATTGTGGTTGCTGCAGTACATTATCAAGGTTTAATGTAAATGATTAAATTGTATCAGTACATGCTTTTCATTAAATTGTGTAAATAAGTGAATCATACATTAAAAGGGAAGTAGATTACGTTAATGCTCTAGGATGTCTTTCATTTTACAACTGAATAATTTGTTGCAACTATTTTGCTCACCATTCAAATGGAGGGGATGTATGAAGTAGCTTTTCTGTTTGTAAACATTGTAGTATAATATTGGTACAATGTAATCACGAGAGCAAATAGAAAAAGAAGACAATAGCTAAAGTGCATAAAACACTTTATAACAAAGCGCACTCTTGCTAAATGCAATTACAATAACATAAATAAAAAGGAGAACAATGAAAACCACGAATACAAAGCCAAGAGAGTCCCACAAGACAGATTTCTTGTTTCCTTCTCAACAAACCCTTTTAAGCCATGCAAATATCTCACGACTGAAACTGCTTCCCAATGCCACTCCCGCAAGAAGTCCACCCCCATACCCAATCAGAACCACTTTCCAGTCAAATTCACCAAAAATTCCCGAGGCTTGATCATCATCAGAGGCTGAAGGTGGAGCAAATGGTGACCCTCCATCATCCTTACATTTCTTCAATAATTGAATCCCACACAGTCCTTGGTTACCCTCAAATGAACTATCCTCGAATGTAGCAAACTGCTTATTTTGTGGTATAGGACCTGAGAGGTTGTTAAAGGACACATTCAAGTACGACAAAAAGGTTAGTTCTTCCAATTGTGGGGGAATCTTCCCTGATAAACTGTTGAGAGAAAGATCCAATGCTTGAAGGTTTGAAAGCTTCCCTAAAGAAGAAGGAATGCTGCCACCAAGCATGTTGTTTGACAGGTTGAGCACAACAAGGCCTGTTAAGTCTCCCATAACATCTGGAATCTCCCCATAGAATTTATTACTTGAAAGATCAATGACTATCAAGTTGTAAAAGTACTCTTGGAGATTTCCATAAACCATGACCTTCCCTTTGTTAAACATTGTGAATGAATAACTGCCAGCATTGTCTTTCTCCCAAGTGAACCTTCCCAGCAACTTATAGTATGGATAATGCTCATACTGTAATTGACTCTTGCTTGATGCTTTCATGGATTCCCAATTCTGGATTGTTTTTGAAGGTAAACTTCCAGAGAACTGATTGCGAGAAAGATCAATAATGTGCAGTTTGGGAAATGTGCATGTTGTAGGGCACCTTATAGATCCATACAAATGATTATCACTTAAAGCAACAACTTTCAACTCCGGAAGAGTTCCCAACCAACAGGGAAATGAATCATTAATTTGGTTATGCCTGACATCAATATACTCTAACATTCTACAGTTGGTCAGTGCTCTTGGCAATTGACCATGCAGATTGTTATTGCTTAAGTCTATCGTTGTCAGAGCACTTGTTATCATATATGTTTGAGGAATGGGACCAATCAATCTGTTTCCTTTTAGCACCACACTTTGTAGAGATTGGCTAGAATTTCCCAAACATGAGGGAACCAACCCACTTAAGTTGTTAAATGCTAAATCAAGATGCACAAGAGATTTCAAATTGCATATCAGTGGTGATATTTTTCCAATCAATGAGTTGTTGTAAACAACTAAATTCCGAAGACGTGTTTTTCTCCACATCCAACTGGGGAATGAATTGACATTATTGTTTGGCATGTAAAGAACTGACAGCTCAGCCAAGTCCCTAAGAAAATGTGGAAACTCACTCAAATTGCCTGAACCCAAACCTAACACTTGAATTCGAGAAAGACTTGCATTGGATGGATTTTTTCCACTAACGAATGACAATTTATTGAAAGATAATTCAACAAATACTAGCATTTTGAGCATTAGAAACTTGTCAATCTCTAATTCTCCCTCCAAAAAATTGTTGGTTAGACAAAGTATTTCTAGGCTCTCAAGGTTGAAGAGAAAGTTCGGAATTGCACCCTGAAGATTATTATTTGCAAGATTTATGTAAGCTAAATTAGTTAGGTTCATTATCCAAGATGGAATTTTTCCACTTAAATTGCTGTGGGATACGGATAATGAAGATAGCTGGGTGAGATTTGCAAAACATAATGGAATCTCGCTGCTAATATTTACAAAGTCTAGGCCCAAATCATTTATTCCTGACAGCTTACACATCCATGAGATGGTGTCAGTAGTAAATTCATTAAAACCAACTCTCAGGGTTTGTAATTTGGTAAGATTTACCAAGAATGAAGAAAGATGGCCCTTGAATTTGTTGTTTCCAATATCTAGAAACATAAGCTGAGTCAGGTTTCCAAATGAAGAAGGAATAGACCCTGGAAAATTGCAATTTGAAATTGACAACCAATTCAAAGACTTGAGATTTCCAATGGACACAGGTAGTGTACCATAGAAACTCGTGTTATAGAGTTGTAACATGGTAATTTGTGCACTTGAATGAAAATCAGGAAATTTACCAGTGAGGTTTTGGTTATTTCCCAAATTCAGATGTGTCAAGTTTGGAAGATGGAATATTCCAACTGGAAATTCCCCATTTAGTTCACATTGGAAAAGAGTGAGTAGTTGCAAAGATGTAAGATTAGTGAAAATATCAGGTACAGACGAGGAAATGGTCACAAAACTAAGACGAAGAATTTCAAGATTAGTTGAGTTTTGAATCAAGCTTCTTAGAGTGGATATTTTCAAACTCAAAATTTTGTCTCCATATGACTTAAATAGATCAAGAGACAGTAACTTGGACAAAAGTGAAACTTGTTGTGGGATTTCCCCAAAAAAATTGGCTTGAGAAAGGTTCAGATACCTTAACTGTGAAAGCTCACCAATCCTAGATGGGATTTTAGAGTAATTGAAGTGATTATCAGAAAGATCAAGGCTTTGAAGGCGTTTGAGGTGAAAGAGGCTGCTGTTAGCATCCAATGTACCATAGAGTTGGCTGCTGCTAAGATCAATGGTAATGACATGAGCTGTGTGGTGATCACATTGAATGCCATCCCATGAGCAACAATCAGTGGTTGCATTCCAAGATGCTATTTTAGGATAACTGAAAGGGTTATAAGAAGCAGACTTACTGATAACAAACCTTTCCTTAAATTGCAACAAGGCATGGCCTTCATCTCCATGGCATCGTGTTGGATGAACCAGAGGAAAACATTTAGTAACTGTGAATGAAGACAGTGAATAAAGAAGGAGAAACTGTATTGACAGAACAAAAGACCACCGAAACTCCATTGTATCTTTTAGTAAGTTATAAGCTGAAATGTTCACATAAACAATTAGATGCACTAAGTGGTATTTATACTCGATTAATCGACTTCTCATGCAAAATTATCTAATAACGTGCATTGACCGTTATTAAAAATGGAAACTTTTAGTTATGAAAATGATAATCAGAAACAGTGTCGTGCATTTTGGGTAAGAAAACTGTGTGCCGGCCTATTCCCGTTGTTTGCCTTATTCGTTAGGCTAACTTGATCACCTATAATCCAAAAAGTTTTCCCGTTAAATTCAAGTTTCTGATTTGTTTGTTTATTCCCGTTTGTTTTTTTATATTAGGCTCTGCGATTTTGAGTTGTCCTTGCTTCACTTTATCCGTGCTATATAAGTTCAAAGAATAACGAAGTTTAAAAAGGTCTCAAACGTGATAAAATTGTGTTGTTAAATGTTGATTCAATCAGTTACATATAACGTATACGTGGGCCTTCAAAATTTATATATTATAAATGAATAAACAGATAGATTTGGCCTCTTTATTTAATTCAATGTCCAAGATTATAGAAGGTCTATTTGAAGTCTTATCATTGTGAGACTTTCTTCACTATCATCTAATAACTTTTTGTCCACTGTAAGGTTTTGGATTGAACATAATGATAACTTTACGGCTAGAATTGCGGTGGAAAAATGGTAGAAAGAACAAAATAAATTTAACTTTATCATTATGTTCTGGAGTTGTCATCAAAGTTTATTAAATTAGAAAAAAAGTTTAAAAATTATGCAAAAAAATAGTCTGTGAAAGAAATTTTGTGTTATTACTGAATTCAAGAAGAACATTAATTAATTATTTAAATTTTTAAATGACAATGTAAATATTATTAATATATATATATATAGTTGGTGGTTAGTTAGTTTTTTTTCTTTCTATAATTGTATGAAGGTGGAAATATATAATTATGAGTTCACTTAATTAATCTTTATGTATTTTCCTGCTAGCAGTTGCCGTAGTAAAAAGTCTTATTACATTTGTCATTTTTTTTAATTGTAGTGGTTGGAAATGAATGTTTATTTATGTATAATTTTACATTTAAGATATTTTCACATTTTGGTCTTAATCTTGATTTTTTATTTAATTTAATTAAAAACAATGATTTGATTAAAAAGTAATAGATATTCAAAATCACCAACGACATTTTTTTAATAACCATTCGAAATGTTTTGGTCTATATAAAGTGCTCAATTTTTTATTATTATTATAAACAATCTGTCAGCATAAATTGTTCGTATTATTTAAATTCAATCAATACGAATTAAATTCAATAAATACAAATAAATTTCAATCAATCTATCAGCATAAATTGGTCTATATTGTATGTTTTTATTTTTCTTTTAGTTTTTTTTGTTCCTGTTAAATTTTTTCTTTTCTGTTTTTTTATGTTATTTTTTTTAACAGCAAAAGATAACACATTTTATTGAATGAAAAACCCAAGCACAAGCTGTGCATGGGCCAAAATACATAATAATCACACACTTATGTGCTGCTGCAGTGCTCTGCACAAAAGTCCCGTTACAAAGAAATGCACGCAAAAACAATAAACTTCTCTGGTCCTCAGTATAGTTCCATTAAAACACATTCAGACATTCCCGTGGAGAGTTAAACCAGTACCAGTTGTAAAAAGAGTATTGTAATTTTCCTCAAGAGGTGATCCAATGCCGGCAGGCATGAATTTTCACTCTGTCCATAAGGGCAACCAAGTCCCATGATTTTGCTGTGAATATCATTGAATTTCTGAATATCCATATTGTCCATACAACCGAAAACCATATTGTTTGCCACAATTCCATATTTTTTGCTGTACCTCACTAGCCCCCTAAATTGTAGAAAATTGTTAACGACATCCTTGTGCATAGCATATTGAATCCCCCACCATTTCTAGCATTCCATCCACAGCCTAGAAAAGAAGTCGCATTGGAAAAACGAGTGTGGCATAGCTCTTCCTTTTTACACCCTTCACACAAATTAGTTTGATTGAGTAACTAAATTCTTTACTGTAGGAATTCGATCTTGAAACAACTTCCGTACAAATGCTTGAACCAGGGACGGATCCACTTTTAAGACAATGGGGGCACTTGAATGAAAATCAGGAAATTTACCAATGAGGTTTTGGTTATTTCCCAAATTCAGATGTCTCAAGTTTGGAAGATGGAATATTCCGGCTGGAAATTCACCATTTAGTTCACATTGGAAAAGAGTGACTAGTTGTAAAGATGTAAGATTAGTGAAAATATCAGGTATAGACGACGAAATGGTCACAAAACTAAGATGAAGAATTTCAAGATTAGTTGAGTTTTGAATTAAGCTTCTTAGAGTGGATAGTTTCAAACTCAAAAGATTGTCTCCATATGGAAATTGAAATGTCTTACACAGATCAAGAGACTGTAACTTGGACAAATGTGATACTTGTTGTGGGTAGAGCTGTTCAATTCGAACTGCACTCAACTGAATTGTGATAAATTGTTTCGAACTGCAAATGTGGTTCATTCAAACCGAACTGAACTGTCAAACAGTTCCGATGAACTGAACTGAATTGTATTAGTGATGCACTAAACTGGACTGAACCTGTTTGAATTGAACTACTTTCTGAACTGTTCTAAACTGCTTCGAACTCCTCTGAACTGCTCCGAACTGTTTTCAAATGCCATTTGTTTTGAAAAAATATTTTTTTTATTTTCACTTTTAATTACAAAAATATCACATTGGTTAAAATTTTTTTTATCAGCCAACAAAGTGTATTAATTAATACGGTACCAGTAGTACCCAAAATCCAATTACAAAAGCACAGGAGTGAAACCCCAAATAAAGCCACGGTTAGATTATATTTATACAATGAAAGTATAAATATTGACTAACCATAGCACCAGCACTAAGTAACTACCCAAAATATTGGTTAAAATGTGTAGCTTTCGTAATAATTCGTATTTTCATTGAAGAATTATCTATAACACTAGTTTCTTTAATTATAACATTATTAAAATATAAGTTCATGTTTATTTCTGATTTTACTGTTATTAAAAAAATATTGCGTTTTTTTTTACTTGAAAATAAGTTCTTTTTGTGACATTAATATATTCAGATTCATATTAGTGTCCAGTAGACTACCCATAAATATATAAAACATAGAAGTTATTTTATTTTTATTTAAATATTGGTTATGTTTTTCTTTAATAGTATAAGTAAATAATAATACGTCAATTTTTTAATATTTTTTATTAATTATTATATGTATCATGCTATTAACTAATTAACAAACTGAACTATTTACTTTGGTAAAAAAAAAAACTGAACTATTTACTTTTTTTATATTGGTAACTATAAATTTAATAACTATTTAACTAACTTAATTGCTATAAAAATAATAAATTACTTAATTAACTAACTATTATTTATGCCATATTGTTTGAGATATCACACGTTAAAGATAAAAAATGTTATTTGAAGAAAATCTTTTTAGACAACTAAACATATTTTTTTAATTTAAATTAAAGTACATTACGATGATTTGAATTAGACCTATCCTTACTTATGTTAAAAACACTCACACTTACTGATCTAAGCCCTGTCATTATATATGCTAGAAAGATGCCATGTTCCGCACTGCGCTGGTGTCGTGTGGCTGTCTCGTGGTTTTTTGAATAATGGTTCAGTGTAAAGGTTCAGTTCAGATAGCAGTTCTTTTGAAGTGGTTTAGTTTTTAAAAACTGAACTGAACAACAGTTCAATTCAGTTCTTAATAAAAAGAGTTCAGTTTTTTTTAGATCAGTTTAGTGCGGTTCAGTATTGGTTAAGTTCAATTCAGTCTTTTTTGCCCACCACTAGTTGTGGGATTTCACCCAAAAAAATTGGCTAGAGAAAGGTTCAGATATCTTAACTGTGAAAGCTCACCAATCCTAGATGGGATTTGAGAGTGATTGAATTGATTATCAGCAAGATCAAGGCTTTGAAGGTTTTTGAGGTGTAAGAGGCTGCTATTAGCATCCAATGTGCCATAGATCTGACTGCTACTGAGATCAATGCCAATTGTTAGTTGCTGTAATTACTTACTTTTTAAGTGATTTTTAAGGCAATTATCTCTTTTTCTCTTATTTGGAGTGTTGTTTTACTCAATTTGCTTTAACTTCGTAATTTAGTTAATATTAGTTTAATTTTCTAGTTTTATGGTTATATCTTAGTTATTTACCCCACTTTTGTAGAAAGAGGAGATTGAAGATGTAGAACACATTTTGGAGCTGCATTATGATGTTTTGGAAGCATTGAAGAGTCATCTGTAGTAGCATTCTGATGCAGTAGCAGAATTTGCCAATCAGCCAAGCCAGATTTCTTGGCTGAGCGATTTGTCACTCGAAGAAATTCTGCACATGTATATAAAGGGCTGACCTTCATGTATGATAGTAGTCTGAGGACTCACTCCCATTCTGTTCTGTAATTTCGTTTTGTATTGTTCTTTTGGAGAGAAAAGCTCTCTCCTTTGTTCTTGGTGTTCTTCTTCATCTCCTTCCCCTCCATGTGTATTTTGCAGCTGCTCATGTCCATGAGTGGCTAAGTTCTTCAGTTGTAAGGGGTTAGATATAACCATACTCAGACTCTCTTGTATCTTTTGATATTTTTACATATATATTCTGCAGATTTGTGTTTAATGTTAGTATTTTGCTTCTTTACTTAAAGCTTGTTGTGGAATGGCCACCCATAGCATGATCTTTGGACATGATTGTTGTTGGGAAACACTTTTATTGTCTAGATCTGAAGCAATATACCTCATGAACTTTGTGTCTAGGAATGGAGCTTAGTTCATGGGTTATCTTGTGGTCACTAGACTTAAAGCTAGTTGCTTTGTTAAGTTGTTGAGGAATCAAGGCTTAAGGAAGGAACTAAGACTCTCTGCACCTAAGGGATTAGGGCTGAGAATGTTTTTATTGGCTGATTTTAACATCTAAATGCAAATGGAATATGTATTATGTGTTAATGCAAGAAGAGAGTAGAGTTTGGTGAGATCTAACCCCTGCAACATCTTTATATATATGTTTTAACCTCTGTTTACTGCTGTGTTCTGTTATAAAACCATAAAAATATCATTTTATTTTCTGTTATGCATTAGATTTGCTTTAAAGTTCCACAAAACCAACTAAAGTTTGTGTTTTTACTGCTTTCTTGTGAAATCTGTTTGGCTTAGCTAATATTTGTGTGAACATTGCCTATATTACGAGAGTCCCTTGGGAAAACGATACTTGGACTTATCCATTTACTACTTGTGCGATTTGGTACGCTTTCCAATCCGTTAACAAGTTTTTGGCGCCGTTGCCGGAGACTTGCGTCTCAATATTAGGCAATTTCACACTTTTAATATGTTAATCTTTGTTCTTTTATTCTTTCGTTTGTTGTGTTTTTATTTTGTTAAGTTGTTTTTTCTTCTGCTCACCTGTACATTCTAGTTCTTTGAGTTTTTGTTTGCAGTAGTACAACAAGGAAGAGGAAGAAATTAGATGAGCACGAAAGTTAAGAAGCAACTTTGTCCATAACTCTTTTGCCACCTATCCAAAAAGAAGAAGAAATCATGGCAAAAGAGGAAGAAATTAATCAACCAAGGAGGACTCTTAGTGATTATGCTGCTGACACGCGTCCAAGGTATTTCACTACCATTGCAAGACCTGAAGTGCAAGCTAACAATGTGGAGATAAATCCAGCTCTTATTCACTTGGTGCAAAACAACCAATTTTTGGGACTTGATCATGAAGACCCCTATGCTCACTTGACCACTTTTGTGGAAATTTGTAACACGGTGAAGATCTTTCAAGTGCATGATGATGTCATCCGAATTGGTCTCTTTCCATTTTCTCTTAATTGGAAGGCCAAAGATTGGTTCCGATCATTTCCTTCGAATAGTGTTATGAGTTGGGATAAGCTAGTAGACAAGTTTTTGAATCGATTCTTCCCTCAATCAAAGATCAATCAAAGGAAGATGGCAATTTCTACCTTTGTACAAGGATGGGATGAGCCATTGTGTGAAGCTTGGGAACGATTCAATAGCTTGTTGAGAAAATGTCCACCTCATGGTCTTGATAAAGGAGCACAAATCAATACTTTCTTGGTGGGGTTAAGGCCTCAAACTAAGCTCCTTCTTAATGTTGCAGCTGGTAGCAAGATTATGGGGAAGACACCCGATGAAGCTAGAGAGATCATTGAGAATATGGCTTCAAATGATTATGAGGTCCAACGTGATAACGCTATGGTGCAAAGAAGAGGTGTCCTAGAGATGAATTCCCAACATGTACTCTTTGCTCAAAACAAGCTCCTCACTCAACAATTAGAAGCACTCACCAAGCAAATCTCAAGGATTCCACAACAACTTCAAAGCTTGCAAGCCACTTCATTAGGACCGCAACAAGTCTTAAGTTGTGAGTTATGTGGCGGTGGTCGTCAAAGTGGTCAATGCATCATGCCATTAGGTTCCCAAGAAGAGAAAAATTATATGGGGAATCAAAACTGGCAAGGCAATTATGGCAGCATTCTCTACTCGAATTCTTTCAATCAAGGGTGGAGGAACAATAACAATTTCGAATGGGAAGAAGATGTCGGTTCTTCAAGTGGATCACCTCACCAAAACCAACAACATCAACCTTTTCATCAAGACCATACTTCTATGTTGGAAGAGACTCTCAATCAATTAATGCAAATCTCTATCACTAACCAAAAGAACACCGATGCTTCAAACTTGAACCTTGAGGTACAAGTGGGACAATTAGCAAAGCAATTGGCGGAGCAACAAAGTGGATCATTTGTAGCCAACACAGAAACTAGTCCCAAGAAGTACTTTAATGCCATCATTGCAACGGGTGAAGTGAGTAAAGAGAAAAATGAGAGTGAAAATGTTGTTGATGAGAGAAAATATGAGAATGAGAATAACATTGATAAAAATATTGAGAGAGATGAGAAGAGTGAAAAGAAAAATGGTGGTGAGGGTGAGAAGTTGGTGGTGAAAAATAGAGAAGAGCAGAAGAAAACTAAGAGCCAAATTGCAAGAGAAGAGAAGAATGCCTTAAGGAACCCTCCCATCAAGAACCTTCCTTATCCTCATGCTCCAACAAGGAAGAACAAAGAGAGGCAATTTACACGGTTCCTAGAGACATGCAAGCAGTTGCAAATCAAGGTTCCTTTCTCTGAAGCTGCTGAACAAATGCCATCTTATGATGATGAAAGTATGTGTTTTCAATTGAATGTGCTTGATGAAGATTTTGTGGACAGTAAGAAACAGTTGCATATCTCCTCTTCCCTTGAAAAGCCTTTTAATGATGCAATTGAAGCCCTCGATGAGGAGGAAGAAAAGGAAATTGAAGAAATTTTCCAAAGTCCCAATGTTCTAAAAGAGGTCCCTCCACATGAAGTTAAAATTAAAGACTTGAAGAAGGAGGAGAAGGCGGAGGAAACGAAGCCAAATGATACTTCATGGACTCACTGGACTGCATTCAAAGCACCAATTGACTTGTCTTCCTTCCAAATGGTTTATGGAGAGAAAAAGCTTCAACAATTGCATGAGTTAGAGAAAATAGGGATTGATGCATATGAGTACTCCAAGTATCATAAGCAGAAAGCAAGCTGAAATTCAAATGGTCAGGTCCTTTCATCATCAAGGAAGTCAAATCCTATGGTGTCGTTGACTTGGAGGAGGACCCTTCATCAGGAAGAAGCTGAACTGTCAATGGACAGAGATTTAAGACCTTTTTAAGGGGTGAAATTGAGAGGCTGACCATAATTCTGCATCTAAGTGACCCTTGAGGTCACCAAATGTCAAGCTAATGACATTAAAAGAGCGCTACCTGGGAGGCAACCCAGTTTTCTTACCCTTTTTACTTCTGCATTTTGAAGTGTTCAATTTAGTTAGTTATGTATTCTGATCATTTACACTGCATGTGTTTGATCCTTGTGTAAGCTTTGTGTGCTGTTTGTGCTATTTTTGTTTCCTTGTAATGTGATCATTTAGAAGCATCATTCTGTAGTTGCATACATCCCAATTTTCTGTTACATTGCAGTACTTAGGCCTACTTCTGCATAATTCGCATTTTGGTTATGTCTGTGTAAAAATTGCTCTTAAGTGATTTTTGGCTCAAGCCACTGATACTGGCTCCAAGCCAAAACCACTGGAAGCAACAATTTCATTTCCATGCATTCTTGAGTCTAGCCACGTTCCATGGTTAAGCCAAAAGCCACTTTGTGATCCCTGTCCAAATTCGAGCTTTCTGCCAAGCTATGCCTCATGGCCAAGCCGTTTTCCACTTATTCAGACCCTCTGATCTTTTTCAAATTTTTCCCGTATTCCAAGACCTTTGATTTACCCCATAACGTCTCCACCCTTCCCAGTCACGTTTCCCTATAGCACTACTGTTACCTTTTCCTATTCACCTCTCTTTTCCTCCAATCACGTCGCCTTACCCATCTTCCCCTCCAATCAGAATTTTCTGACATTTTAGTACAGCTACCTACTCACACCCTTTCCCCAAATCAGACTTCACCTTTTCCTACCCTTTCCCCACACCCTCACGTCTTCCCTAGGCTATCACCCCCTCTTCTCCCCAATCACTTCTACTTTTTTCCCATCATTCTTCTAAACATAGATATATTCTTCCCTCAACTCATCCATCATCACAAGGACTGTGACCCTTCCCTCTCAGCCTACTCTCCATCTCCACCTCGAGCACAACCCTTCTTTTTCCACATGTGAGTGTTGCTTCTGTCATTCCCTTTTCCTTTTCTGTTTGTCACTCTCATCTCTTTTCAGAAAAAGATTCTGGGTTCTGTCCATTTGCATCTCTGCACTATCATGTCTCTTTTTCTTTTTCGTTTTGATTTTCGTTTCAGTTCTTGAAGCATGTGCATGTTTAAAAAATTTCTGTTCTTGTTATTTTATTGTTTTTATTGTTAAAGCTTTGACCTTTTGTGTTTGGGTTTTCTGTTCTCTTCCCTTTTCGTTGACAAAGGTCAAAGCTTTTGTTAGAACCTTCTTTTCTTTCTGTTGTTCTGAAGCCTCCCTTGAGTGGGTATGTCTTTTTCTACCTTTGTTTGTTGAAAAAGTGCAAACTTTGTGTGTTTTTCTTTTGTTTGTGCCGTTTTGAGATATCTTTCCCTGTTGGAGGTAGTCACATGTTTGTTTCCCCTTTTTCCTTTAGTGTTTGTTGTTCATCTTTTGAGAAACCTACCTTTATTCCTTCTGTTTTTGTTTTTTTTTTTTTAGTTTCTATTCTTGTTTTTAACTTATGGATCTGTGTAGATCTTGTCTTTTTCGTTGTTTTTAGGACCACTGATGGTTCAAGTTCTGGTTTTTCTGTATTTTCTTCTAAGGTTATTATTTTCTCTGTGTTTTTGGTCCCTATGCTGTTGTGTCTTGTTTAATATTTTCTGTTTATTGCTGCTTCTGTGTGCTAAAAGGGAGCACATGACCCTTTGTGAATTCTCTGTTTTTACCCAAAAAGTACCCTTTTGTCTTTGTCTTTTTGTTTTTCTTCTTGTTTGCACGTGTGTTTTTCATTACCTGAGATTTGGGACCACTCTTGCTTTCTTGTTTAATTCGTCAACCACAAGTGCTGGAACCACATCTTTCTGCAAAATTTTAGAAGTACTAGATTAGTGGAATTTGGCAAAGCCATCCTGTGGATGCTAAGCCAAATTGCCTGCACATTGCTGTGTGCATATTCTGTTCCTGCACTTGTGTCTGACGAAAATTCCTTGCTGTTTTGTGGATTCTCAGTTCTCCCTTTAGTCTTTCACTAGTTTCTTTTTATGTTTTTCTTTTCTTTTCTTTTCCTATGTGTTGTGTTTCAATTATGTTTTGTAACTTGTCTTTCAAATTATTTTCTATTTCTTGTCTCTTATTTTTTGTACTAACTTATTTCATTTCTTGTGTCTCCTATTTTATTTTTGTTTTGTTTCTTTTCTGTTTTCAGCATGGCTCCTGCAGCATCGAGATCTCATGGACGACTCCATTGGCCAACCCCTTTCGAGTGTGCAGCTATGATTGCATGGCCTGGGGACAGATCTCTCTTTTTGGGGGGTGCTGGTGCTGCTGATGCTGCTGGAAATGATGTTGCTGCCAAGGTTGAAGACCAAGGAGCTGCAATGGGAGATGAAGTCGTGGCAGAGGAGGAAAGCGAAGTAGAGGAGGAAGGAACTGAAGAAGAAGAAGAAGAAGAGGAGTTCGGCAGTTCTGAGGCCGAAGAGGATAATGATGTTTGATGGGGGATTTGTTTGTTTTATCCCCATGCTTTCAGGACAATTTAATTTTCTGCATTTACAGCTTTTAGTATTTTAGTTTTCAGTTCAGTGCATGTTTAGTAGTTTATTGGTTGCAAGTTTAATTTTAATGTTGTGGTTGTTCATGGCCTTAGAAAAATCCCATCGTGCGTTATCCTTGCTTGCTTCTCATGCTGTTTAAAGAAAAATGTGTTTGCGAAACCATGATTTGAATGATTTTTGTGGCTGCACGTTTTGTTAGCATACCCTGGATGCTTGTATGTTTTTGAGAAATGTTTCAAGCAAAGCATGATTTTGATGACAGATTTGAGAATGTTTGAGAAACGATTCTTGTGAGTTGTGTGTTGTCTCAAATGATTATGAGTGCCACCTTTGGCACCACACTTGGTTTTGAACTATTCTCTTGTGATGATTCTTGCATGTTAATAAAGAAATGATCAAGGCAAATTTTGTTTGATGATTGTAAAGCCTAGAGCCAAAAAGCCTTCCCTGTTTCTGTCATCCTTTTTGTGCAGCCCCTTTGAGCCTTAATTGAATTAATTTCTGTCATGATAACCCAAGAGCCTAAATGAAGAACAATTCACTTTCCTTACCATTGGATAGGAGAGCAATTGCATGTGTTGGGTTTAGAATAAGTTTGGGGGAAATCTTGCATGAAAGGAAGAACTTGGGAACAATCGTGGGTCACTTTCATTGAATTTAAAGAAGTGTCACAGCTGTGCTTATCTTTTGTGTTTAAAAAAAAAATTCTGAGAAAAGAAAAAGAAAAAGAAGATCAAGGAAAACAAAAAGAAATAAAAGTTGTGATACTTGTTGTGATTATAGTGGCATTTTTGTGAGCTTAAATTTGAGATATGTAAGGATTTGGTATCTTTGTCATTGTGAGAAAATAAGAGGGATTGGGTAAAATCTGAAAAAATGCATTGGTTGCTCTCTTGATCTCATGGTTTTTGTTTATCTAGAAAAACCAATTTCCTTTCAAGCCTAGCCACGTTTCAGACCTTGATCAAGTCCTTGTGATCTTAATTTTTGTGCATAATTTCGTTGCATTGAGAAGGAAAGGAAAACTGATTTGTGGTTTCCATTGTGTGTTGACTGTGAGAGATTTCAGCACCTAAATCAATTGGTGCTTGAGTGAGACACTTGAGTGAAAAGAATCAAACATTCTTGGATTTTGTCAAATTTTGATTGTTATGCTTGGTTCATTTCTTGAGAAATTAGGTACTTGCATCCTTGTTATGGTCTCGGTATAAGCACCATGGTTAGATTTAAATCATTGGTTTGATGCTTTTCAAGTTTTAAATGGAAGCATGTTTTGGATTTGTTAGGATGGAATTGATCTTAGTCCATGTTTCTGTTTTAGTGTTAGTATTTTCAGTTTAGTAAGTTAGTTAGTGTTGTGTTGTTGTTATCTTTTGCTTGAGGACAAGCAAAACTCCAAGTTTGGGGGAGTTGTTAGTTGCTGTAATTACTTACTTTTTAAGTGATTTTTAAGGCAATTATCTCTCTTTTTCTCTTATTTGGAGTGTTGTTTTACTCAATTTGCTTTAACTTCGTAATTTAGTTAATATTAGTTTAATTTTCTAGTTTTATGCTTAGTTATTTACCCCACTTTTGTAGAAAGAGGAGATTGAAGATGTAGAACACATTTTGGAGCTGCATTATGATGTTTTGGAAGCATTGAAGGGTCATCTGCAGTAGCATTCTGATGCAATAGCAGAATTTGCCAATCAGCCAAGCCAGATTTCTTGGCTGAGCGATTTGTCACCCGAAGAAATTCTGCACATGTATATAAAGGGCTGACCTTCATGTATGACAGTAGTCTGAGGACTCACTCCCATTCTGTTCTGTAATTTCGTTTTGTATTGTTCTTTTGGAGAGAAAAGCTCTCTCCTTTGTTCTTGGTGTTCTTCTTCATCTCCTTCCCCTCCATGTGTATTTTGCAGCTGCTCATGTCCATGAGTGGCTAAGTTCTTCCGTTGTAAGGGGTTAGATAACCATACTCAGACTCTCTTGTATCTTTTGATATTTTTACATATATATTCTGCAGATTTGTGTTTATGTTTAATGTTAGTATTTTGCTTCTTTACTTAAAGCTTGTTGTGGAATGGCCACCCATAGCATGATCTTTGGACATGATTGTTGTTGGGAAACACTTTTATTGTCTAGATCTGAAGCAATATACCTCATGAACTTTGTGTCTAGGAATGGAGCTTAGTTCATGGGTTATCTTGTGATCACTAGACTTAAAGCTAGTTGCTTTGTTAAGTTGTTGAGGAATCAAGGCTTAGGGAAGGAACTAAGACTCTCTGCACCTAAGGGATTAGGGCTGAGAATGTTTTTATTGGCTGATTTTAACATCTAAATGCAAATGGAATATGTATTATGTGTTAATGCAAGAAGAGAGTAGAGTTTGGTGAGATCTAACCCCTACAACATCTTTATATATATGTTTTAACCTCTGTTTATTGCTGTGTTCTGTTATAAAACCATAAAAAAATATCATTTTATTTTCTGTTATGCATTAGATTTGCTTTAAAGTTCCACAAAACCAACTAAAGTTTGTGTTTTTACTGCTTTCTTGTGAAATCTGTTTGGCTTAGCTAATATCTGTGTGAACATTGCCTATATTACGTGAGTCCCTTGGAAAAACGATACTTGGACTTATCCATTTACTACTTGTGCGATTTGGTATGCTTGCCAATCCGTTAACACCAATCACATGAGCTGTGTGGTTATCACATTGAATGCCATCCCATGAGCAGCAATCAGTGGTTGCATTCCAAGATGCCATTTTAGGATAATTGAAAGGATTATAAGAAGCATACTTATTGATAACAAACCTTTCCTTAAATTGTAACAAGGCACGGCTTTCATCTTCATGGCACCTTGTAGGATGAACGAAAAGAAGACAATTAGTAACTGTGAATGAAAACAGTGAATATAGCAACAGAAACTCTATTGACAGACCAAAAGACCACCTAAACCCCGTCGTATCAATTTATAAGCTGAAATGTTCACATAGACAGTTAGATGCACTAAGTGGTATTTATACTTAATTAATCGACTTCTCATGCAAAAATATCTAATCACGTGCATTGACTGTTATTTAAAAATGAAAATGTTTAGTTATGAAAATGATAATCAGAAACAGAAACAGTGCATGCATTTTGGGTAAAAAAACGATGGGTGCCTGTCTATTTCCGTTAATCGTTCAAATAAAGTTTTTGCCGTTTAATTTAAGTTTCTGATGTGTTTACACCTAATTGGCTTTTATATTAGGCTCTGCGATTTTTAAGTTGTCCTTAGTTAATTTTTTCCCGATCCTACATAATTTCAAGCGTGCATTTTATTTTTTTTGATAGAATAATAAATCAATTTGGTCATCGAAATAAATGTCAGTGGCCAATTCAATTGGCAACTGAATTAATGAAAATTAAAATAGAATTGTTTTTTTTTAAAACAAAAATAGAATTGTTATGAATTACAAGTTTAAATTAAGTTAAATTATTTTTTAATATAACATTAGTTCCAATATTTGACATGATTTCCTAAAATTATTTTAAGAAATTATATTAATTTTATAATATTAATAATTTGTGTCTAATATTGACATACTTATTTCAATTGACAAATTATTTTAGAATTTTGTATGAAAAACAAAATAGATAACAATTGAATGAACAAATTGTTAAGAAAATTTTTGTACATGACACAAGTGATTTTTTTTTTTTTTGAAACAGCCAAACCCAATTTTATTAAAAACAAACAAGCAAAAGACGTGCCTACAAGTTCAAAACCAACATACACAAAAATAAATAACCAGATATAATGTTATTATTATTATATACTTTAAATCAATATTATCTGTTCCTTATTAATTAACTATTTAATTGAAATATATTTTTAATTGTTAATTTGTTTAAACAAAACTTAATTTTTTTTGGCAAATAATATTAAGTATAAAATATTTATAAATCATCATTGAAATAATATTATTAATTGAAAAGTACTCCTTCTAGTCTTAAATATAAAAATAAAATGTCTTGTATGTTGGTCTCAAATATAAGCAAATATCAACTAATTTTACCTCATTTAATGAGACCATTCCCTATTTACCCTTCATTTAATTGAGATTTTATTTCCAAGGACTATGTTTTATTCTTGATATCAAGTTTCAATGAATGATAGTTTAGAAAAAATGTTTACTTTTTAAATGAAATTGGTGCAATTAAATTATGCTAACTAACTTTCTTAATAAATGTAACTTAATTTTTTTTTTCTTATATTTTAGACAGAAGGGATTATCAGTTTTGTTAGCAATCCCAACATGTGATTAGCTTCCTGTCTAGTAGTGTTGGAGGTGACTGTTAGTTCTACCATTTATTATACAACAAAAAAAAATCCAGATGTTTTATTACTTCTTCACTTGTATGGTCATGGATTCAAGTTTGAGAATTAATATTTTGTTTCTAAATGTCGGATGTTTGGAAAATATGGGGACCAAAACTATATATGAATAATATATGAGGACTAAAATTCAACAAGTAAAAATTGGGTAGAAAATAGTGTCATGCATTTTGGGTAAGAATATCTGTGATCCTATATAATTTCAAACATTCATTTTATAATACAGCAATTTATTAATAAAAATAACTATCACTGATTAATTTAATTAGTCCTTAAATCCTCATAAAAAAATAGTCCTTGAATTAGTAAAAATTAAAATAGTTTTTTTTATGAATAGTAACACAAAAAATCATGTTAAAGATTGTTTTAAAAAGGTAGAACGATGAGAACTCAAGTAAATTATTGAGATGATAAAATTGTGTTATCAACTATTTATTACGTCACTTATGTAAAAGTTGTGTATTATAAATAAATAAATAGATGGATATTTCTTTTATTTAATTAATTTAGTGGCTAACATGGTACATGTGATCTATTTGAAGCCTTATCTATATTAAGACTTTCTTCATTATGTACCAATAACGTTTCTGTCCATTCTAGGTCTTCCTTATCTATACATTTTAGTTAGACCCCCCAAGTTGCTTTCTCTTGTTATGTCTCACCATACATAATTTCAATCATGCATTTTGGCCAAAATCTTCTTCTGTCTTTATATCTCCTGTTTTATTCCATGGCAAAAAATGACCATACGTGACCCATCCTATTCGAAAAGCTCAAATTTTGACTATTTCAATCAAAGAAAAGTCAGTAAAAGAATCACTATTATATTCTTTTAATACATATTTTATTATTAAATAAAATGACGTAAAACCCGCTAAGGAAAAAAAAGAAACTCACTAAATAAAAATAGTTGCTAATAAAACAAGCCAAATAAAATAAATCATATATATGCTAATATAATAACCATTATAAATCATAAAACGAGTAATATGTTCAATACATACACCATAGAAAAACCTAAGATAATCAAATAATCCTGATAACACTCATCCAAAAAATCATCTGGTGATGCATCTTCTTCCTTAGTACGTTGTTGAGGTTGCATGTGTGCACCCTAGGTTGTTATTGTAGTGGTGCAAAACTCTAAAAGATTTGTTGTTGTTATCGTTGTTCCATCATCATCCGCATGAACCCCATTATCTCCTCCTATCGTGCCACTCTCTGCCTTAGCTCAACAATCTCAGCGGACTACTCGTCAGTTGTTAAAGGACACTCGTCATCTATAGTTTTTGGCTGGGTCTCCGACATCGTATTGTTGGCCCTTGTTCTTGCCACCAACAACCTCCACCTACAAACTCAGCTTCAGTTGGAGTGGAAGAGGAAGAGGAAGAGGTTCTTTTAAACTCTTGAATGCAAAGTCTTGATCATCATCAGAGTCTTGGTCCATTATCTGTCGTACCATAGAAACTTGATCATGTATTACTTAGGAGAGTTCGATACTTGTATTACTTAAACTACTTATGGTCGTGTATTAATTAGAAACATATTTTAGTTTTTTAAATGATAAAATATGTTTTTTTAAATTTTGAAATTTAATTAAAATTTAAAATATTCGCATAATGTAGAGAATACTTACCTGTTTTCATACATGAGAAGAAGGATTTAGATTCTCTCACAGAACGAGAAAGAATCCATCCACTCTTTTATTTTAAAACATGACAGTATATTAAGCACATAAAAACTCTTGCTACAGAAAAATGAAAAGACAATGAACGAAAGGAAACATAGTGTTCCACACTTTTAAATTCTACAGCACAAAAAAAAAAAAAAATAACCTTGTAAATTCTACTTTTCTGTTTACAAGACAACTGAAGTGACCCTTTCAAGCCATTCAAGTACTTCTTGACTGAAACTGCTTCCCAAAGCCACTCCTGCAAGAAGTCCACCCCCATAACCAATAAGAACCACTTTCCAGTCAAGTTCACTGAAAAGTCCAGAGTCTTGATCATCATCAGAGGCCGAAGGTGGTGCAAATGGTGACCCTGCCTCATCCTCACATTTCTTCAATAATTGATTCCCACACAGTCCTTGATTACCCTCAAATGAACTACCCTCAAATGTAGCAAACTGCTTATTTTGTGGTATAGGACCTGAGAGGTTGTTAAAGGACACATTCAAGTACGACAGAAAGGTTAGTTCTTCCAGTTGTTGGGCAATCTTCCCTGATAAACTGTTGAGAGAAAGGTCCAACACCTGAAGGTTTGAAAGCTCCCCTAAGGAAGAAGGAATGCTGCCACTAAGCATGTTGTTTGAAAGGTTGAGCAAAACAAGGCCTGTTAAGTCTCCCATAACATCTGGAATCTCCCCACTGAATTTATTACTTGAAAGATCAATGACTATAAAGTTGTAAAACGCTTGGAGATCTCCATAAATCATGACCATCCCTTTGTTAAACATTGTAAATGAATAAGTATCAATATGTTGCTGCCATCTGTACCTTCCCAACACCCAATAGGTCAAATAATCCTCATACTGTAATTGACTCTTGTTTGAAGCTTTCATGGATTTCCATTGCTGGATTATTTTTGAAGGCAAACTTCCAGAGAACTGATTGCGAGAAAGATCAATGATGTGCAGTTTGGGAAATGTGCATGCTGTAGGGCACCTTATAGATCCATACAAATGATTTTCTCGTAAAGCGACAACTTTCAGCTCGGGAAGAGTTCCCAACCAACAGGGAAATGAATCATTAATTTGGTTATGGCTGATATCAATATACTCTAGCATTCTACAGTTGACCAGTGCTCTTGGAATTTGACCATGCAGATTGTTATTGCTTAAATCAATCATTCTCAGTGCACTTGTTATCATGTATGTCTGAGGAACTGGGCCAGTCAATTTGTTTCCTTTTAGCACCAAAGACTGTAGAGATTGGCTAGAACTTCCCAAACATGAGGGAATCATGCCAGTTAAGTTGTTAAATGATAAATCAAGATGCACAAGAGATTTCAAATTGCATATCAGTGGGGATATTTTTCCTACCAATGAGCTGTGGGAAATAATTAAGCCCCGGAGACTTGTTTGAAGACTTGTTTTTCCCCACATCCAACTGGGGAATGAATTGACACTATTGTTTGACATGAAAAGAATTGACAGTTCCGGCAAGTCCTGGAGAAAATTTGGAAACTCAGTCAAATTACAAGAACGCAAACCTAAGAATCCAATTCGAGAAAGGCTTACATTGGCCGGATTTTTTCCATATATTACTGACAATTTATTGTAAGATAATCCAAGAACACTTAGCATTTTGAGCATTAGAAACTTGTCAAACTCTAATTCTCCCTCCAACTGATTATAGGCCACATTAAAAAATTCTATGTTCTCATGTTTGAAGAGAGAGTTTGGAATTGCACCCTGAAGATTATTTTCTGCAAGAAACATGTAAGCTAAATTAGTTAGGTTCATTATCCAGGATGGAAATTGTCCACTTAAATTGCTGTGATATATGGATAAGGCAGATAGCTGAGTGAGATTTGCAAAGCATAATGGAATCTCGCTGCCAATATTTACCAAGTTTAGATCCAAATCATCTATTCCTGACAGCTTACAAATCCATGAGATGGTGTCAGTAGTAAATTCATTAAAACCAACTCTCAGGGTGTGCAATTTGGTAAGATTTACCAAGAATGATGAAAGATGGCCCTTGAATTTGTTGTTTGCAATATCTAGAAACCTAAGCCGAGTCAGGTTTCCGAACGAAGAAGGAATAGTCCCTGAAAAATTGCATTGTGAAATTGATAACCAATTCAAAGACTTGAGATTTCCAATGGATGCAGGTAGTGTACCATAGAAACTTGTGGAAGTGAGTTCTAATATGGTAATTTGTGCACTTGAATGAAAATCAGGAAATTTACCATTGAGGTTTTGGTTATTTCCCAAATTCAGATATCTCAAGTTTAAAAGATGGAATATTTCAGCTGGAAATTCCCCATGTAGTTCACAATAAGAAAGAGAGAGTTGTTGCAAGGATGTAAGATTTGTGAATATATCAGGTACAGAAGATGAAATGGTCACATAATCAAGACGAAGAATTTCAAGCTTAGTTGAGTTTTGAATTAAGCTTTTTAGAATGGATATTTTCAAACTCAATAGATTGTCTCCATATGGAGAATGAAATTTACATAGATCAAGAGACAGTAACTTGGACAAATGTGAAACTTGTTGTGGGATTTCTCCAAAAAAATTGGCTTGAGAAAGGTTCAGATACCTTAACTGTGAAAGCTCGCCAATCCTAGATGGGATATGAGAGTAATTGAAGTTATTGTCAGCAAGATCAAGCCTTTGAAGATGTTTGAGGTGAAAGAGACTGCTATTAGCATCCACTGTACCATACATGTTGCTGCTACTAAGATCAATGCTAATGACATGACCTGTGTGGTCATCACATTGAATGCCATCCCATGAGCAGCAATCAGTGTTTGCATTCCAAGATGCTATTTTAGGATAACTGAAAGGATTATAAGAAGCAGACTTACTAATAACAAACCTTTCCTTAAACTGCAACAAGGAATAACTTTCATCTTCACGACATGAAAGCAGACAATTAGTAACTGTGAATGAAAACAGTGAATAAAGCAAGAGAACCTGTATTGATAGAGCAAAAGACCACCGAAACCCCATTGTATCTTTTGTAATTTTTAAGCTGAAATGTTCACATAAACAGTAAGATGCAATAAGTGCTTTTTATACTCAATTAATCGACTACTTATGCAAAAATATCTTGTCACATGCAATGACTTTTATTAGAAATGAAAATGTTTAGTCATGGAAATGATAATCAGAGACAGTGTCGTGCATTTTGGGTAAGAAAACTATGTGCACCGGTCTAGTCTTTGCCTTATTCGTGAAGCCAACTTCATCAACTCTAATCCAAAATTTTCCCATTAAATTAATTTCTGATGTGTCTACAGTCAACACCCACTTGGCTTTTGCATTAGGCTCATGGGATCAGACTCATATCCAAAAGGACATACATGGGTTTGAATCTCGTTACCAATGTGAGGGCATTGGTGGACAATCTGCAAGTACCTCTGTAAACATTCTTTGAGCCTTGAGGTATGTCTTAACTGACCCTAATGAACCTTTGGGACTCAACTCACCTAAACTTTTCTATAACGAAAATAGAATAAGGGAGAAAAGCATAACAAAGATTATTTCAAAAAGGTAGAATGATGACAACTCAACTAAAATGTTAGACACAAATTAAAATGTGCTAAATACTGATTACAGGTGTATTTGGATTATCGTCAAAAAACTTTAAAACATCTGTTTACACTTTCCGAGGCATTAAACAGAGAAGGAAAGGAACTCTGGTGTTAGATTTGAGATAAGGTGAGTTATATTGGAGGACTTAACTGTTTCTCAAACACACAAGTAACTTACATGTGTAACTTACGTGTGTCACGTATATGTCGGGGTGAGACTTCAGAATTTATATATTATAAACGAATAAACAGACTTTCTGATAGTGAAGACTTTCTTCACTTTTTTGTCCAGTCCAAGTTTTTGGTTCGGTTGTATGTTGTTTGTTTACTGTATGTTTACTTGTCTCTAAGACTTTAATTAGATGCCACTATTGCAACTACAATTGCGGTGGAAATAGAAAATAAATTGTTTTTATAATTATATTTTTAAGTTATCACCAAAGTTTATTAAATTAGAAAAAGATTGAAAACCCTTCTATAAGAAAAAAAAAGAGTTTGCGAAAACCAAGTTAAATTCAAGTCAATTATGCAAAGGGTAAAAACTTAATCCTACAAGACTCCTATAACATCCATAATAATAATAAAAATAAAAACAATTGTCTTGTAATTAATTGTACAAACTATTTTTACTTTTAAAATATTTGTCTTAACCATAAAGAATAAGCTATTAAATTAAATGAGCTAAATTATTACAAAACAACATAAAAAATTGAAATTTATTTTTAGCCCAATGAGAGATATTCCTACTCTGATGTATCCCTATATACAATAGAAAGCACAATGCTATATCATTCTTAAAAAAACAGCTGAGTTAATTAAAAAAGGGTATGATGAATATTTCGGATCACCAAGCTGTTACAACTTAATGTCTTAAACCAAATTATGCAATTAATAAGGTATCGCACCTAAATTAATCCTTTTAACATGAAATAAACTAATTGTAAACATTTTATTTAAAAAATTAAGATTATCAAATTACCACAACTCCCATATCTTAAATTACGTGATAAATTCTGTCAAAAAAAATTACATGATAAATAAAATGTCACAACTAAATTAACCATTGTATTGTAAAATTATAATTAAATAATATCAAACTGCTATTTTTAGTTTTCTATTGTTGGGCTTGGGGTGATAGAAACCAGGCAAAGAGCATAAACCAGACTATGACTCCTTGGTGGAAAACAGAGCACAAAGCCTTTTGGAGGTAATAATGCCTTGTACTCTTGGTGCTGGAGATGGGTACAAGGGAAGAAAATCAAGAATAGAGAGTGTTCTTACCGGATTTGGTAAGTATTAGAAAGATAGATTTGATAGGGTTATTTTCCTATCAAATCTTATTAGAATCTCACTGATTATGATAGAGACAGATTTATCTTCTATCGTAATCTTATTCCTCAATCTTCGTGTGTTTTATCTTTTAATAAGATATATTTTCTGTTATAACTACATTGGTCAGAGTAGACTTCCGCTACTCAGCCAGGTTATCTACTCGGTGGAGTGCCGAGTCCGAGTAGTATACATGCCCCCCAGCTCTGAAACTGCAAGAGCTTAAGTGAACTTGCCGAATTCGGATTTCTGTTTGGTCGAGTCGGCGTTGTGTTTTACTCGCCTCGTTAGACTGGATTCGGATTTGGTTCTTGGGGCGTCGTGTCAATAGCGACAGTTACGTCGCTTCAGACCCATTATAGTCGTAACATTTCCCGAGGGCGACGGCAATGATTATTTTTAAATTTCAAAAACGTTCTTGGAATACTCAAAGGTCTCAAACCTCCCCAGCGTTGATTCGCTTGGTGGGGGGTTTTGATCCAATGGTCCAAGTTGTTCCGCCTTTTCGCATTCGAAGCTCTTGGACCTCTATATAAGGGTTACTGTGCGACCTTCATTCATTTCTCCTTCTTCCTTGCATTTTCTTCTCCGGCGACCTCCATTCTTCTGCTATTTCTCCTTCTTCTCCCTTGCCTTCTTCACTTTCTTTCTTAGCCTAGGTACACCCTCTGTTCCCCTTGTTTTGTTCTTTTCTTTCGAAAATGTCTTCCTTTTTTGGGGAATCGGGGCATTCCGACGGTGGTCGTATGCTATCGCCGGAGGTTCACCTCATCGAAGAGGGCTCCGATGATGGTCTTTCCTTGCGTCGTTCTAAAGTGATGACGCGTCGGTGGCAAACGCCGTTGCCGCGGATGCGGGGGTGGTTCGCCCCTCTGTTGATTCCGCGCAGGTGCCTCTGGCCATTCCTGCTGAGGGGATTGTAGTCTTGGATGATTCTGAGGCTACTGAGGTGCGTACTTTAGTTACTCGGCGCACCCGGCCTCCTCTCCCTCCTCCCACTCTCCCCCAACCCGATAAGCCTAAGGGTTTGAAGAAATCTTACCCTCCCGTTACTACTCCGGGTTATTTCTGGGTAGCTAGTGAGGTGGGGGCTTATTCCTCGGTATCAAATCGAGGAGTCTTTATCTTTTCTCCTCCAGGAAATCGATTTATGTCACTCGGAGAGGCCGGGTATGGTTTACATCGAACCTTGTGGGCCAGACGAGCGTGTTTTCTTTTCTAGTTTTCCGTGTCAGTCTCATTTCACGTATGTGTACAAGGCTTTGTTTTCGGTTCTCGGCATTATGGTGCCATTTGATAAGTTTGAGACTGATGTTCTCCGGGAGCTAAATGTTGCTCCTACTCAGTTGCATCCGAATGCCTGGGCTTCGCTTCAGGCTTTCTGGGTGCTCTATAGTAAATTTTTCATCACTTCAACTGCTCCCAAGTTTCTACATCATTATTTAGTTAATGAGAGTAAGAAGGGTGGTTGGGTCTCCCTAACTAGGATCCCTGGTCGGTCAATCCTAGGTCCTTATACCTCTTATTGGAAAAACTTCAAGAGTGGTTTCTTTCGAGTTCAGCCAGGTCCAGAAGGGGAGATTGACTTTTTTTATGGGCGTGGGAGGCCGAGGTTCCCTCTTTATTGGCAGGTTGTGGACATGTCTCCTGAAGACTAGGATGACATGGTTACACTATACAAGTTGCCGCGTTCATTACATTGTAAGACAATAGTGGGGATTCCTGCTTCTCAGACTCCGAGAGAGGATTGAGATTGTGAGTGCTTTCTTTACTCGGCTTTAATTTCTTTTGTGCTTGTCTATTTTTTCTAACCTTTGTTTCTTTTGCAGTTGTGACGGGAAATTTGATTATAAAACTGCAAAGAAGCTTCGGCTTAAGAAGTTGAAGAGCAAGGACATTGCTGCTGAGGGGGTCCAGATCGCTTCTACAATTCCTTCTCCTCCTCCTCATCCTTTGCCTTCACCGAAGAGGAAGAATCAAGGGGTTGCACAGGGGGAAGACGACCTTTCAAAGAAGACGAAGCTGAGTCCTCCTGCTGCTCAAGCTACGACCTCTCCCGTTGAGAGGCATCTGGCCTTTCTTTCCATGAAGGACAAGCAGACTTCTCTTTGGGGGAAGGACTTCAACCCTCAGGCTCTTATCATTGCCAAAAATCTCGGTCAAGCTGATCGGGACATGTTGAGGGATGTCGGGCCTCGGCTTTCCATGGAGGCTATTTCACGCTTCCAGGCTCGTTCATGGGCCATTGCCTAATTTTGGGCCGAGGAGTTTGACCGCGGCCACTGGGAGCTTGTCTTGGTCAAGGAGACTACTTTAAAGGCCGAGCAAACTTTGGTTGATGCTACTCAGGCTAACGAGACTCTTCTTCAGTCAGTTGAGGAGCCTTGAAAGTCCCTTGAGGCAGCAGAGATCAAGTTGAAGGAGGTAGAAGACTGGGAGGAGGTCTTGAAGCTTTCTTTGACTACTGCTGAGAACTCAGCGCAGGACCTTCAGGCCGAGGTGGAGCGCCTCAATCAAGAGCTTGCGCGGGTGAAGTTGGAGGCTGCCAGTTCCGAGGCCAAGCTGAGAGCCAACCTGGGCGAGGCTATGGATGAAGTCATTTTGACTCATGAAGCCGGGTTCAAAAAGGCGATTCGCCAAGTTCGGTCATTCTCCTTTTGGGATGCCGAGTGTCACTCACTTTAAGTGACTTTTTGTGCCGGGTATCCAGTTGGTCTACTCGGTCTCATGCGAATTAAGATAATGTGATGGGAAAAGGAACTTTTATTAATAATGAAAGTCAGGTGTGCCTTATTAAAACCTCTTTGACAAAAAATCTCTTGGGAAAAAATGTCAAAGTAGGAAAAAGAGTACATCACCACTTACAATTTTCTAGTTGTAGTAAAACTTCATATGAGTGGCATTCCAAGTACGAGGAATGGCTTTGCCGGATGGAAGCTATAGTCGGTAGGCTCCATTTCCCAGTGACTTGATTACTCTGAAGGGGCTTTCCCAGTTGGTTGCCAACTTGCCCTCTCCGGTTGCCTTTCTTGCTTCTCCGTATTTTCTCCAAACCAGATCTCCGACTTCGAAGTTTCTTGGCTTGACCTTGTTGTTGTATCTCTTCTCGGCTTTTCTTTTGCAGGCCTCTGCTCTGGTTTGGACCTCATTGAGGGTCTCTTCGGTCATGTCGAGTGCATGCCTTAGTGACTGGTCATTGTTTTCTTGAACAAAGTTCGCTCTTTGCAAAGAGGGTTCTCTGACTTCGGATCCATATGAGAGTTGAAAAGGTGTTTCCCTAGTTGTGGATTGCGGCATGCAACGGTATGCCCAAAGGATTGCCAGAAGCTCCTCGGCCCAACTTCCTTCGGCGTCACCGACCCGCTTTTTTAGTTCCTCCAGTATGACTTTGTTGGCTACTTCAGTTCGCCCATTGGTCTGAGGGTGCTACTGAAGTTACCCGGTGCCGAATCCCGAGGTTCCTAAAGAACTCTTCTAGGTTTTTTTCGATGAACTGTTTTCCTTTGTCAGATATTACTGAGTGGGGGATGCCGAATCGGCATATTACGTTTTTCCATATGAATTTTTGTATGTTGTTGGTCGTGATGGTGGCCAAGGGTTCAGCTTCGATCCACTTCGTGAAGTAGTCAATTCCGACCAGGAGGAATTTGACCTGTCCTTTAGCAAGTGGGAATGGTCCTAAGATATCTACTCCCCACATGGCGAAGGGCCATGGTGCCGTGACATTGTGCAGTTCTTCTGCTGGTAAGTGAGATATGTTGCCATATTTCTGGCACTTTTCACATTTTCTTACGTACTTGGCGCAGTCTTGGCGCATTGTCGGCCAGTAGTATCTGGCTCGTAAGACTCGGGCAGCTATGGCTTTTCCTCCTGAGTGCATTCCACATATTCCTTTGTGCATCTCATTTACCACGTATTCGCCCTGTGTCTTCGTAATGCATTTCAACAGTGGTGCGATGAAGCCTCTTCTGTAAAGGTCTTCTCCTTCTATCACATAGTAACTTGCCTTTCTTCTGATCTTCCTAGCTTCCTCTCGGTTTTCGGGGAGGGTTCCTCCTTTCAGGAAGTTCCATACCTCGATCATCCACTCTCGGTCTACCGGGTTGATATTGGAAACTTCTTTGTCAATGCTTGGAGCGGATATTGTCTCCTGTATGACAGTTCGGTTTTGGCCTTTCTTCTTTGTATTTGCCAATTTTGATAGCAGGTTGGCTCTTTCGTTTTGCTCTCTTAGGATATGGTTGAGTTCGAACTCAGTGAATTTGTTCTTCAACTAGGAAGCCAGGTGGTAGTACCTTGTCATTTGGGAGTCCTTCATTTGATAGGATTTGTTCATTTGCCTTGTGACAAGTTTTGAGTCGCTCCAGCACCTAAGGTGCTTTGCCCCTACTTCTTTAGCGAGTTTTAGCCCGGCTAACAGGGCTTTATACTCTGCTTGGTTGTTAGATGCATCGAAGTCGAATTTAGTGATTGTTCCAAAACAATCCCTTCGGGACTTTCGATTATGACGCCTGCTCAGCTGCCCTTGACATTCGAGGAACCATCCACGTAGAGGGTCCACCATGTAGAGGGTGCCTCTTCTATTGGTGTTAGCAAAGCGATGAAGTCGGCTAGGCATTAGGCTTTGATAGGTCATCTCGGCTCGTACTTGATGCTGAACTCTGATAGTTCAACTGACTAGGCTATCATTCTTCCAGCAAGTTCCGATTTCCTCAGCACTTGTCGTATTGGGTGGTCTGTTCGTACCACCACTTGGTGGCTCTGAAAGTACGGTCGTAGTCCGTCGTGCTGAGGTGACCAGGGCTAATGCTAACATTTCGATCATCTGGTACCTTATTTCGGCATCTTTCAGCACTCGACTTACGTAGTAGACTAGTGTTTGCATCTGATTCTCTTCTTGGATGATGACCAAGCTGATCGTGTCCCCTAAGAATGCTAGGTATAACACTAAGTCTTTGCCGGGCTCATGTCGCGTTAGGATTGGTGGTGAGGTGAGTAGCATTTTCAATTTTAGAAAATTTGTTTCGCACTCTTCACTCCAATCAAATATCTGTTGCTTCTTGAGGAGTTGAAAAAAGGGTCTGGCTACCTCCACTGCTTTCGGCAAGAAACAAGATAGGGATGCCAGCCTTCCAGTTAACCTTTGTACTTCCTTCATATTGCTCGGGCTTCTCATGTTTATGATAGCTACGCATTTCTCCGGGTTGGCCTCTATGCCTCTGTGTGTGAGCATGAAGCCTAAGAATTTTTCGCCTTGTACTCCGAATACGCATTTTTCTAGGTTTAGCCTCATGTTATGTTTTCTGATCTTGCCAAATATTTCGGCTAAGTCTCCTGAATGCGAGTTTGGGTCTCGACTTTTGACTACCATGTCATCTACGTAGACTTCTAGATTTCGTCCAAGTTGATCTGCGAAAATCTTGTCCACCAAATGCTGGTATGTTGAGCCCGCGTTCTTTAGTCCAAATGGCATTACCGTGTAGCAGTAGTTAGCTGTATTGGTTATGAACGTCATTTTCTCCTCATCTGGTGGGAACATAGGTATCTGGTTGTAACCAGAATACACATCCAAAAAACTCAAGATGGGATAGCCGGATGCTCCGTCCACCAATCTGTCGATACTCGGTAGTGGGTATGAGTCTTTGGGGCATGCTTTGTTAAGGTCTATGTAGTCAGTGCACATCCTCCACTTGCCATGTGGTATAGTGTACTTCTCTTATAAAACCGGTGCTAAGTAGCTTTTCCATTTCCTCTTTGACCATTTTTCCTCTCTTGGTCCCAAGCTTTCTCTTCTTTTGTGAGATTGGCTTGGCCTCTGGGCAGATGGCTAGTTTGTGATCGTGGAAGCTTGGGTCGATTTCGGGCATGTCGACGGTTGACCATGCGAACAGGTTGGCATTTTTTGATAAAACTTGGGCAATTGCGCTTTTGGTTTCGCTTGTTAGCTGAGTCCCAAGCTTTGAGCATTGCTCTGCTTTTCTTCCTAACTGGAAGGATTTTACCTCCTCTGTGGGTTCTGCTCTCGGCTCACCCTCCTTGGGGTCGAGATCAGCCTCCTCCATTGGTTGCACCATGAGCGAGATGGATGCTATGTGCTTCACTCTTGGTTCTAGAACCTTTTTGCCCCTGGCTATCCTTAGACTTTCTAAGTAGCATTTGCGGGCTATTTCTTGATCAGCTTTTACTGTCACTATTTCCCCTTCCGAGTTGGGGAATTTCACCGCCAGGTGAGGAGTTGAGATCACGGTGCCTAACTCATTGAGTGCAGGTCTGCCTATAAGAATGTTATAGGAAGTGAGGACGTTGACTAAGAGGTACATGACTGTAATGGTCTTGGATCCCTTTTCTTCATCTCCGAAGGTAGTGAGGAGGTCAATGTAGCCTCTGGTATCCAATTTTTCACCTGAAAAACTGACTAGCTGCTCAGTGTATGACTGTATCTTGCTCTCAGGGATGTCCAACTATTGGAAAGTGAACCAGTATAAGATGTCCGCCGAGCTGCCTTGGTCTACCAGGACCTTGCATACTAGAAAATTGGCGACCTCAACCTTAACCACCACTGGATCATCGTGGTTGGGTTCTATGCCTTCGAAATATGCATCAGTGAATGTTATGGGGGCATATTTCTTGATACTCTCGGTCTTATAGAAGCCGAGTGGATTGACCGGATGCCGCGTAGGTGTCTTTTCCTTGTTGAGCTCGAGCTTCCTCCTCCGGCGATCGTGTTGATAACACCTCGGAGCCGAGTCTCGGGGGGGTTACTTGGTCCCTCTTGTCGGTTCTCTTCTGTTCGTCGAGATTTTCTATCTTGATCTTCTCCCCTGTCTCGGGTTCATTCTCGCTCAGATTTTCGGTTATCGTCTCGGACAAAACATGGTAGCTTGCCCTCTTGGATAAGTTTTTCAATCTTATCCTTCAGTGTAGTGTAGTCTTCGGTGGCATGTCCATGTACTCGATGGTATCTGCAGAACTTGGCCCTGTCCGCTTTTTCTAGGGATCAGTTTCGAGTAGGCAAACTGATCAGTTCGACACTGTAGGCTTCTTCTAAGACCCGACTTCTGCTTTCTATCAAGGAAGTGTAGTGAGTGAATCTTGCCCGAGGCGGCTTCTCAGCCCTGGATCTACTGTTAGAAGTCCGCCCTCGGCTAATTCCTGTTTTCTCCCGTTCCTCGTGTTTCTTTCGGGATTCCCCTCTGAGGTGTTCTCGGAACTTCGTCATCTCTTCCATTTGAATGTACCCTGCTGCTCTCGCTCTGAGCTCATCCATATCATGTGGCGGCTTCTTGTAGAGGCTGTCCGAGAAGGGTCCGGACTTCAGGGCCATAAGCATGGCTGTTAGTGCCACTTGAGGGTTCAGGTCTCGGATCTCCACTGAGACTTTGACGAATCTCTCCATGAAATCCCTAAGGAATTCGTTGTCCTCTTGTCGAATTTTGGCCAGGGCCACTGCTGTTAAGTGGTGAGGTCAACTCGTGGAGTACTGGGCATCGAAACGAGCAACCAAGGCGGCGAAAGAGTCAACCGAATATGGTGGGAGGCATGTGTACCAGTTCAATGCTGCCCCTTTCAATGTGGTTGGGAAAACGCAGCACATGATGGCATCGTCATTTATGTAGAGGTTAACCTGTGTGACCAACGCGTCTACGTGCTCGTCTAGGTCTGTTAGGCCGCGTAACGGTCCATAGACAAGGGTTTCCACCCTGGCGGTAGTGGCGTTTCCATAATGCCATCTAAGAATGGGTGTCATCTTGTTGTTTCTAGCATTGTGTTCCGTCTCGGGACCGTATGCGACGCGGATATAGGTCTGGATTCCATTTGGGTTGTTCGGTCTGCCTCGCTCTAGGTGGTGTCATCTTGTTCTATTCGATCAGGTTGTTCATGGGCGATCGTGTGGGCAGCCGAGTATATGTTTCAATGCTCTTGCAGTTTTTGGTATTGTTCTCGGAGATTAGCGTTCTCCGTGCGGAGATCCTCTATCTCTTTCGTGTTGTTTTGCTTCAGCGTGTTTTCCTCCCTTTGCAGGGCTTGGATCAATGGGTGATTATCAAACGCCTGACGCGGGATGGGCACCACGTTGTTGGGGTTGCCCTTGTGGGCATCCCCCTGTGTCAGTGTTCCCTTGGTTAGGGTTTCCAGCTCTTGTGGTCGCTTTTCTTGATTCGTTGTTTTGCCTTGGGTTGCTGCCATTGTGATTGTTTCTCGTTGATTGGTCTGGCTGGGAAAAGTTTCACCGAGCCCCACAGTGGGCACCAAATGTTCTTACCGGATTTGGTAAGTATTCCGATGCAGTGGCTCCGCCGGGATCTCCTTCGTGAATGGCGGGGGGTGTACCTACAAAGACATTCCGGCGCTCAATTTAGAGGCACAGATGTAGGAGACAGGTATCACAATTGGGAGTAGAATTTTCATACCTTGATTGGGGCGAATACCTTCGTATTTATAGAGTATAGAAAGATAGATTTGATAAGGTTATTTTCCTATCAAATCTTATCAGAATCTCATTGATTATGATAGAGACAGATTTATCTTCTATCGTAATCTTATTCCTCAATCTTCGTGTGTTTTATCTTTTAATAAGATATATTTTCCGTTATAACTACCTTGGTCCGAGTAGGCTTCCGCTACTCGGCCAGATTATCTACTCGGTGGAGTGCCGAGTCCGAGTAGTACAGAGAGAAATATTAAGTAAAAAGGGGGCACAAAGTCAACAAAGTATTTTACAATAAAAGTTGGAAAGGAGCCTACAAAGACCACAAAGCATTTTATAAATTAAGTTCACACATTTTGTAGGTGACCATCGCATCATGGTATCACCCCTCTTTTAAACTAAATAAATAGGCTTACAAAAAAATAAAAAAATATATATATAAAGTGAAAAAATACCAAAAAAACAATGAAAAAAAATAACTGAAAATGTAGAAATATAATCTTAAGCCAAGTTTGAGTAGAAACAAAAGAAAGAAATTCAGACACATCGATACGTAGATCCAGCTAGCAAGTTTATTCCATAAAAATATTTACTTTAATAGTCACGGCATACAAATTGAATCTTAACATCTTTAAAACTGAACATATTTCAATCAAACTTGACTATAAAAATCTTCCTTCTATATTACAGAAGATCATATCAGAGCATAAGATTACTTATTTTTATCTCAATCTTCTGAGCAGTGGCAGTCTAGTGTCTATCAATCGACAACTCAGATGGAGAATGCAGAGAGTATAGAACTTATCCAAACGAACATACAAACTATAACGAGGAATCTGACTAATATATGAAGACAACACTGTCATGAATTCTGGACTTCCAATTCTGAGCAACACATTCTGAAATCCATATTAAGTTCCTGATCTCCTGTTCCCTTAACCTCATATATGTGAAGAATACAGCATAATGAAACCGCAATATAGACAAAAAAGAGCAGCTTACTAATGAATATAAGACATATCTTAACAAAGAATAAAACAGCTATATTTAAGCCGATCAATTTCCTTCAAGCACAATGACTTCCAATTTTGTTTCCATCAGTTAGTAAAGAAAGATCCAGCAAACATTAAAATATTTAACTAATTCACTACATGAGGCAAAAATTATGATACTCAGAACTGAAAGATAAACCTGTTGCTCAAACGCCAAGCAAAGCTTTTTCACCTCCTCCTCATAGAATGCCTTGTCAAGCATCTGACTCTCTCCATATGATAGCTTAGCAAAAATAGATTGATAGGGAAGATATTTTTTCATAACAGCATGAACCTACATGAGCAACCAGATAAGAAATTTAACACCCCAAAGGCATATGAAGACACTGCCAATGGCTTTGATGATTGATCATTTCAGGACAGATTCCAACATAAAGGGATAAAGAACTACTACTACACAAGACCCTCTGGAAAGTTGTAGACAAAACCAAGTAGGCAGTTGCAAATTACAAATGAAATAAAAAGCAATCAATCATATATGCCTTTGATAATATAAGGATCTCGAAAAAGGAAAGCTTGGAAGTGACACCTCAAAAATCTGCAAGTATCCATCACTGACTCATGGGACAACTTCCCAACCTGCTTATGTAGTTTTGAAGATTTGATTTGTATCTTAAACATGAGATTGCAAAGCTTCTGTGCTCAAGATAATCTATTCCCAACCTCCTCTTTTGGTAAATTTTGTTTCGCTGTAGAACTTGAACATTCAAATGCCAATGTATCCTGAGTCTATTGATTATGTTTTTGATGTTCCTTAATTTTTCTCATCATTCTATATTTCTATGGTAGTTAATAATCTTTTTGGAAAAAAACCTGCCTTTAGTTTCTGTGTTTTGCATCAGTTTACCTTGTCCTCCATATGTGCAGCTTGGATCTTTTGAAAAGAGTGAACTCAATACCACCTTCAATCCAAAACCTTAAAGCATTAGGTTTGCGGACCTTTCTCACTTATATGTTGCTTTCTACCCAATGTGGAACTTCACGTTCACACTTGTATTCCAACACACACATTTACCCATATCTAAGATTATCTTCTTCTGTCTCTAATACGAAGATTCATGGCTCTAGATGCCATAGCCCTCAAATTTGCTCTAGTTAATAATGATGAGGAAGGTAGCACGCTAGACTGCATAAAGAAAGCAAAAAAACAATTCAGACTACAAAAAGAAAGCAATTTTTTTCCATTTTTAATTAATGATTTAATCAATTTTATTTATTTATTTTTCAATGAATTTATCTGTTAGGAATTGTTTGAATTAAATTTGAGCATCTCAAAAAGTGTGTGTCACTTTACTATGTATATACGTTTTCAATCAGTAATTACTCCCAGTTTATTCTTTGTTTATTAAGTTATCAATATTGACTTTTATGCAAAGTTCATTTTGCAAAGAAATATCTACTAAAAAAACTTTATCTACCTTAATAAAAAAACACTAAATAAAGGTTCATTTATCTTTATAAACAAAGGTTAATTATCTGCCTAGTCTTACAACAACAACGAACGCAAAGTCTAATGTATCAGTAAGAAAAAAAAAATGAGCTCTTTCTATCTCACAATGACAACTCTGTATTGTGTAGTGGTTGTGCTTGGAGTGCTTCCCTTCTCCTCAGGTGCACCACTATATCCCTCGTTTTTGTTCCAAGGTTAATTTCCATTGTGCGCAAAGTAGTAAGAAACGTTTCAAAGAAAAATCCCTGCATGCTTGCCAAGTGTCGTTAGACTTCATTTTCATGACCTTTTGAAGATGATTGCCCTTAGAATCAATCCTCATGCATGTTTGAGCCACTGGGTTTTGTTTTTGGTGCCATTCGATATCCTCCACCACGTGTATGAGAGTTTGATTACTTGTATTACTTAGACTACTTATGGACGTGTATTAATTATTTCTCAGATTTTGGGAAGCAAGATATTCATTCTATTTTCAAACTACTTGTATTGACTTGTAGTAGTTAGTGATAAAATTACACACTCTGCTATCAAGTTTTGGTTCTCGCAAGCCTGGACTCTCTGATGGTGGTTTCTACTATTAAGCAGATCACTGGTGGCATGTTGTTCTGCACCTTGTGCGTGGGTTCTTTTTTATGTGGCAGATTATGTGTTAAGTAGAAGGATTGATTGCTGCCACATGAAGTGCTAAGGTGGAATTCCATCTGCCACCTCAACACTTAACCGAACCATTCTATCAACACAAACAAATAAAAAAAAATTATGGGGACCAAAATGATAAAATAGATATATTACAAAGATTAGAAACATATTTTAGTTTTTTAAATGATAAAATATGTTATTTTAAATTTTTCAAGTTTAATTAAAATTTAAAAAATTTGCATAATGTAGCAAACTGCTTATGTTGTGGTATAGGACCTGAGAGGTTGTTAAAGGACACATTAAAGTATGACAGAAAGGTTAGTTCTTCCAATTGTTGGGGAATCTCCCCTGATAAATTGTTGAGAGAGAGGTCCAATGCTTCAAGGTTTGAAAGATTCCCTAAGGAAGAAGGAATGCTGCCACTAAGCATGTTGTTGGACAGGTTGAGAAAAACAAGGCCAGTTAAGTCTCCCATAACATCTGGAATCTCCCCACTGAATCTATTACTTGAAAGATCAATGACTATCAACTTGTAAAAGTACTCTTGGAGCTTTCCATAAACCATGACCATCCCTTTGTTAAACATTGAAAATGAGTACGTATCATTACTTTCCCACGAACTGAACCTTCCCCACCCCGAATAGCTCTGAATCCGATAATTCTCATACTGTAATAGACTCTTGTCGGCACCTTTCATGGATTTCCAATTCTGGATTGTTTTTTAAGGCAAATATCCAGAGAACTGATTGCGAGAAAGATAAAAAATGTGCAGTTTGGGAAATGTGCATGTTGTAGGACACCTTATAGATCCATGCAAATGATTATCACTTAAAGCAACAACTTTCAGCTCCAGAAGAGTTCCCAACCAACAGGGAAATGAATCATTAATTTTGTTATGCCTGACATCAATAACCTCTAACATTCTACAGTTGACCAATGCTTTTGGCAATTGACCCTGCAGATTGTTATTGCTTAAATCTATCATTCTCAGATAACTTGTTATCATATATGTTTGAGGAATCTGGCCAATCAATCTGTTTCCTTTTAGCACCAAAGTCTGTAGAGATTGGCTAAAACTTCCCAAACACGAGGGAACCTTGCCGGTTAAGTTGTTAAATGATAAATCAAGAAGCATAAGAGATTTCAAATTGCATATCAGTGGGGACATTTCTCCTACCAATGAGCTTGGAAACAGATAAGCCCTGAAGACTTGTTTTTCCCCACATCCAACTGGGGAATGAATTGACATTATTGTTTGGCATGTAAAGATATGACAGCTCAGCCAAGTCCTGGAGAAAATTTGGAAACTCATTCAAATTGCATGAACCTAAACCTAACACTTGAATTCGAGAAAGACTTGCATTGGATGGATTTTTTCCACTGATTATTGACAAATTATTGAAAGATGATTGAACCAAAATTAGCATTTTGAGCATAAGAAGCTTTTCAAGCTCCAATTCTCCCTCCAATAAATTAGAGTCCAGAAAACAAGTTTCTAGTTTCTCAAGTTTGAAGAGAGAGTTTGGAATTTCACCCTGAAGATTATTTCCTCTAAGATCCATGACAACTAAATTAGTTAGGTTCATTATCCAAGATGGAATCTGTCCACTTAAATTGCTTTGAGGTAGTTGTAATACAGATACCTGGGTGAGATTTGCAAAACAGAATGGAATCTCGTTGCCATAGGATGGTGTCAGTAGTAAATTCATTAGTAAGTCATTTATTCTAGACAACTTACAAATCCATAGGATGGTGTCAGTAGTAAATTCATTAGAACCAAATCTCAGGGTGTCTAAGTTGGTAAGATTTACCAAGAATGAAGGAAGATGCCCCTTGAATTTGTTGTTTTCAATATCTAGATATGTAAGCTGAGTGAGGTTTCCAAATGAAGAAGGAATAGACCCTGAAAATTTGCAAAATGAAATTGACAAAGTTCAAGGACTTGAGATTTCTAATGGATACAGGTAGCGTACCATAGAAACTTGTGAAAGGGAGATATAACGTGGTAATTTGTGCACTTGAATGAAAATCAGGAAGTTTACCAGTGAGGCCTTGGTTATTTCCCACATTCAGAAGTCTCAAGTTTGGAAGATGGAATATTCCAGCTGGAAATTCCTCATATAGTTCACATCGGAAAAGAGAGAGTAGTTGCAAAGATGTAAGATTAGTGAATATATCAGGTACGGACGAGGAAATGGTCACAAAACTAAGACGAAGAATTTCAAGATTAGTTGAGTTTTGAATTAAGCTTCTTAGAGTAGATATTTTGAGACTCAAAAGATTGATTGTAGCTGGAAAACCCAGTGCACTACGTAGATCAAGAGACAGTAACTTCGACAAATGTGAGACTTGTGGGATTTCACCAAAAAAGTTGGCTTGAGAAAGGTTCAGATACCTCAACTGTGAAAGCTCGCCAATCCTAGATGGGATTTGAGAGTGATTGAAGTGATTATCAGCAAGATCAAGGATTTGAAGGTGTTTGAGGTGAAAGAGGCTGCTATTAGCATCCATTGTACCATAGATCTGACTGCTACTGAGATCAATGCCAATGACAGGTCTCCTATCAGCAAAAGATTACTTACTTTTATCAGTCTTCTGAACAGTGGCTGCCTAGTGTCTACCAATCGACAACTCAGACAAAGAATGCAGAAAGTATACAATTTGTCCAAACGAACATACAAACACACTTCTGAAATCCACATTAAGTTCCTGATCTCCTGTTCCCTTAACCTCATATATGCAAAGAACACAATATAACGAAACTGCAATATAGACAAAATAGAGCAGCTTACTAAGAATATAAGATGTATCTTAACAAAGAATAAAACAACAATATTTAATCCAGTCAATTTCCTTGCAGTGCAATGACTTCTTGTTTTGTTTCCATCAGTTAGTAAATAAAGATCCAGCAATCATTAAAATATTTTAACTAATGATCTCAGTTAGTGTGAACAACCATGGAAGACATTTTTTTTTTTCAATTTCTAATGATCTCAGTTACTTTACTTTCAATTTTGGACAGAGAATAATGATAGTTAAAAGAACAGGCTGGATAGGGGGAATATGTACATGAGTGCCATTGTTAAAAAGATCCTGCTTAACAAAAAGCAATCCCCCCATGATATGTTTCAAAAAAGGTTTTAAATTGTGGTTTTGGTTGTTATTGCATAAGGGGTGGTTGAAGGTTGATGCAGGCCAATTGCGGTTGCTGCAGTACATGATCAAGGTCTAATGTAAATAATTAAATTAGTACACGCTTTTCATTATATTGTGTAAATAAGTAAATCAAACATTAAACGGGAAGGAGAGTCTTGGATTACGTTAAAGCTCTAGGATGTCTTTCATTATGCAACTAAATAATTTGCTGCAACCATTTTGCTCACCATTCTAAAGGAGGGGAACAAAAGGACAAGTATCACATACATTTGTTGTTCCCATATTTGGGTTGATACAGTCTGCCCCTTATAACTTGGTTAAAGACCAAAAGAAATTGGTTAAACAACTGGTTACGTAATGTTTGACACGTTGGAAAAAGGTGACAGGAAAAAAGAAAGCCAAAATTTAATTTTATAGCACTACTACTGCAGTTGCTCAATATCTCTTCTTCATTATTTCCCCAACAACCCACTTGATTAATTTTTCTACCATGAGTTGTGTTTTTGGTTATTTGTAACTGAATTTCTTGGCTGGAATTTAGTTTTCTATGCATGGTTACATGTTTTGGTTAACTCATAAAACTAGCTTTTATGTTTGTAAACTCTGTAACATGAATAACATATGTGTGTGTTCTTTTAATTTGTGCACTTGCGCAGGCTTAAATGTGGATTGGCTCTTCGATTTTAGAAATACTAGTAGTTGAATAACTTTTACTATAGACATTATTAAATTGGACTTCGTATAGTATTTGTGGCAGTAGATGTTACAAGTGGCTTGAGTATTCAAGGATAAAGTTGATAGAAAGTGCTATTGTGCTTATTCGTGTTTTTTACATTAATTTGTCCACCTACTTAGTTAAACTATTGCTGTTACCTTTTGTGTTATGCAGTGAATTATCATTGTATTTCGATGGTGAATTAGAGCAAACTACATAGAGGAAAAAATATGTATTTCAACATCTATTAGTCTCTAGTTAAAAATTTGCATTATATTAAATCAAGTAGATATTGCATATTTGCATTTGATATAGGTTATGTTTTAGCATAATATAATACAATTACAATGTAATCACGAGAACAAATAGAAAAAGAAGACAATAGCTAAAGTGCATAAAACACTTTATAACAAAGCGCACTCTTGGTAAATGCAATTACAATAAAATAAGTAGAAAGGAGAACAATGAAAACCACAAATACAAAGGCAAGAGAGTCCCACAAGACAGATTTCTTGTATCCTTCTCAACAAACCCTTTTAAGCCATGCAAATATCTCGCGACTGAAACTGCTTCCCAACGCCACTCTTGCAAGAAGTCCACCCCCATATCCAATCAGAACCACTTTCCAGTCAAATTCACCAAAAAATACTGAGGCTTGATCATCATCAGAGACTGAAGGTGGAGCAAATGGTGACCCTCCATCATCCTCACATTTCTTCAACAGTTGATTCCCACACAGTCCCTCAAATGTAGCAAACTGCTTACTTTGCAGTATAGGACCTGAGAGGTTGTTAAAGGACACATTAAAGTACGACAGAAAGGTTAGTTCTGCCAATTGTTGGGGAGTCTTCCTTGATAAACTGTTGAGAGAAAGGTCTAATGCTTCAATGTATGAAAGCTTCCCTAAGGAAGAAGGAATGCTACCACTAAGCATGTTGTTGGAAAGGTTGAGCAAAACAAGGCCTGTTAAGTCTCCCATAACATCTGGAATCTCCCCACAGAATTTATTACTGAAAAGATCAATGGCTATCAAGTTGTAAAAATCTTGTAGATGTTGAGAAAGCATGACCATCCCTTTGTTAAACATTGTAAATGAATAATATCTATCACGTCCATATGTTGGCCAATTGAAGCTTTCCAACGACAGAGAGTACTGATAATACTCATACTCTAATTGACTCTTGTTTGAAGCTTTCATGGTTTTCCAATTCTGGATTGTTTTTGAAGGCAAACTTGCAGAGAACTGATTGCGGGAAACATCAATGATGTGCAGTTTGGGGAATGTGTATGTTGTAGGGCACCTTATAGATCCGTACAATTGATTATCACTTAAAGCAACAACTTTCAGCTCAGGAAGAGTTCCCAACCAACAGGGAAATGAATCATTAAGTTGGTTATGGCTGACATCAACAACCTCTAGCATTCTACAGTTGAGCAATGCTCTTGGTAATTGACCCTGCAGATTGTTGTTGCTTAAATTAATCATTCTCAGATCACTTGTTATCATATATGTTTGAGGAATGGGGCCAATCAATTTGTTTCCTTTTAGCACCAAAGTTTGTAGAGATTGGATAGAACTTCCCAAACATGAGGGAACCGTGCCACTTAAGTTGTTAAATGATAAATCAAGATGCACAAGAGATTTCAAATTGCATATCTGTGGGGATATTTTTCATCTCAATTAATTGTGGGAAACATCTAACATCCATAGACTTGTTTTTCCCCACATCCAACTGGGGAGTGAATTGACATTATTGTCTGACCTGTAAAGATATGTCAGCTCAGCCAAGTCCCGGACAAAATTTGGAAACTCACTCAAATTCAATGAATGCAAACCTAATACTTGAATTCGAGAAAGACTTACATTGGATGGATTTTTTCCACTAACTAATAACAATTAATTGTAAGATAATGAAACATAACTTAGCCTTTTGAGCATTAGAAACTTGTCAAGCTTTAATTCTCCCTCCAACAAATTAGAGTACAAAGAGAGAGTTTTGAGCTTCTCAAGTTTGAAGAGAGACTTTGGAATTTCACCCTGAAGATTATTTACATCAAGGTCTATATAAGCCAAATTAGTTAGATTCATCATCCAAGATGGAAATTTTCCACTTAAATTGCAGTAAGGTAGGTTTAATGCAGATAGCTGGGTGAGATTTGCAAAACATAATGGAATCTCGCTGCCAATATTTACCAACTTTAGATCCAAATCATTTATTCCTGACAACTTACAAATCCATGAGATGGTGTCAGTAGTAAATTCAAAAGGCTTTGAAGTGATTATCAGCAAGAACAAGGCTTTGAAGGTGTTTAAGGTGAAAGATGCTGCTATTAGCATCCAATGTACCATAGATCTGACTGCTACTGAGATCAATGCCGATGACATGACCTGTGTGGTCATCACATTGAATGCCATCCCATGATCGAACAGCAATCAGTGGTTGCATTCCAAGATGCCATTTTAGGATAACTGAAAGGATTATAAGAAGCAGACTTACTGATAACAAACATTTCCTTAAATTGCAACAAGGCATAGCTTTCATCTTCATGGCACTGCGTAGGATGAACGAAAAGAAAACAGTTAGTATATGTGAATGAAGTCAATGAATAAAGCATGAGAAACTCTATTGACAAAGCAAAAGACCACCAAATCCCCATTGTATCCTTCAATAATTTTTAAGCTGAAATATTCACATAAAAAGTGAGATACAGGAAGTGGTTTTTATACTAAAAAATAATCGACCGTTTATTCAAAAATATGAAAATGATAATCATGTACATACAGTGTGGTGCATTTTTAGATAAAAACATTGTGGTTTATTTCTGGTGTTTCCCTTAATCGTGAGGCTAATTTGATGACCTCTAATCCAAAAAGTTTTCCCTTTGACGAGTTGTCCTTTTGTCTTTACTTCATTTTATCGGTGTTCCTATATAATTTCAAGCATGAATTAAAATAATTATTAGTGATCTGTTTCATTAATCCCTAAATTAGTAAAAATTGAAATAGTTAATATGAATAATAAGAGAGAAAATCATATCAAAATTTGTTTTAAGGTAGAATGATGACAAATTTTAACAGTTTGAAAAAAATCTATAGCTGAAAAACATATAATAATAAATTAATTAGAATGCTATAAAAAATATTTAATGGGTAATCTAACGAGTAAATGATTTTTTTTTTATTTTTTTCTTTCTTTTAAGATTTTTGGAATTTGGATTTAACAAAAGGAATAATAATTTAATCGGTGTAAGTTAAAATAACATATACCGACACCAAATCCTTATAAAGAAAAAGGCGCCGTCTAATAAGGTCAAGTTACAAATATGTGGCTCATGTCATGTGGAGCACAGCATGGACCGTTTTGTAATAAAATTTAAAATTATTTGCTAAAAAACCGAATGCAATATGAAGAATAATTTATAAAAGACTTAAATAAGTTTTTGCTCTCTATAAAATAGGATTTTTTTTTTTTTTTACTTTAGTACTTTAAATTTTTTTTAGTCACTTTATCTTAATTTTGTCTTCTAATTTTTTGTGATACAAAGTAAACCTCTTAAATACTAAAAGAATAATTTATTATTTTAAATATTTGAAAAATAAAATTTAAATTAAGTAAATATTTTGGGTAACTAATTTACTAGTTTAGTCATTCCCAAACATCAAAATATTTAGGACAAAAAAATCATTACTTCTTTATTTTAATTTATTTAATTTAAGGATGTTATTGTAATTTAACATTTAATTTAGTTTTAAAAATAATATTTCTCGTTTCTCTCTCCTCCATCTCTTCTTTGGCTTTGTCTTTGTAATGGAAAGTGCTTCTATCATTAGCTTTGACATTATCAAAACACGCTTTGAAATATCTTCCTTTACTTAACCCTTCAACTAGAGAGTTCATAGTTGCTCTTGTGTTTAGTATTTACAATCTTATATTTTAATTTGTCAAACAGAGAAAAATAGTAAAATAAAAGATAGTCTAACACGTGTTGGACCATTATTTACTTAGCACTTACTAGCATATGCTATAAATTAATTATTATCTATTTTTTTATGATAAGATTTTTTATATTTTTTTCCAAAATCTTAAATTTTCCTTTTCCAATCATGGTTTCAAATATATATATATATATATATATATATATATATATATATATATATAGGAGAAATCAAATTACACCGATGTAACTTAAACAACTATTAAACCATTTTAATAACTTGATATAGAATGAGATTTTTATCGATCCAACCGTTGAATTATATCTACATATTACCAAGATTGTTTGTGTCAAATTTTGTTAAAATTGAACAACAATAAGAAGGTAATCAAATGATCCATATTTTAGTATATTTTGAAAAGTTTATATTACGTCGATTTTAATCTATATGAATGAGGTAGGAAATAATTTTGTATACATGATCTATATGAAAGGAACTTTCAATCCAACAGTGAGTTTTAAGAAAATATCATCCATTTGAAAGTTATTGAATGATGTAATAGTTGTTTAAGTTACACCGGTGTAATTTGATCCCTCCACACACACACACACACACACACACACATATATATATATATATATATATATATATTATAATTTTAAAATATGTTATTTTAAATTTTCAAATTTAGTTAAAATAAAAAATATGGTTTAATGGTGATGTACTTATACTGTCATTTAATCACAAATCACCGTTGATACGACTTTTAACATAATTTGATAAAAGTCAAGAAACTTAACACATACAGTATAAAACTATTTTACACTCAGTGTATAATCCTTTTTCTCTAAAATATATTCACATAATGTAGAGAATACTTACCAGTTTGCATACATGACAAGAAGGATTTAGATTCTCTCACAGAAGGAGAAAGAATCCATCCACTCTATTATTTTAAAATTACATGACAATATATGAAGAGCATAAAACACTCTAGCTACAAAAAGATGAAATGAAAATGAACGAAAGGAAACATAGTCCACACTTTTATATTCTATAGCGCATAAAAAAATGAGCTTGTAAATTCTACTTTTCTATCTTTATGAGACAACGAAAATGACCCTTTCAATCCATGCAAATATCTGGTGACTGAAAGTGCTTCCCAATGCCACTCTCGCAACTAGTCCACCTCCATAACCAATCAGAACAACTTTCCAGTCAAGTTCACCAAAAAATCCAGAGTCTTGATCATCATCAGAGGCTGAAGGAGGAGCAAATGGTGACGCTCCATCATCCTCACCTTTATTCAATAATTGATTCCCACGTAGTCTTTCATTACCCTCAAATGAACTACCCTTGAATGTAGCAAACTGCTTATTTTGTGGAATAGGACTTGAGAGGTTGTTAAAGGACACATTAAAGAATGACAGAAAGGTTAGTTCTTCCAATTGTTGGGGAATCTGGCCTGATAAACTGTTGAGAGAAAGGTCCAATGCCTGAAGGTTTGAAAGCTTCCCTAAGGAAGAAGGAATGCTGCCACTGAGCATGTTGTTGGACAGGTTGAGCAAAACAAGGCTTGTTAAGTCTCCCATAACATCTGGAATCTCCCTATTGAAGTTATTACTTGAAAGATCAATGGCTATCAACTTATAAAAGTATTCTTGGAGATTTACATAAACCATTACCATCCCTTTGTTAAACATTGTAAATGAATATGTATAATCATTCCACAAACCGTAAAGGTCAGATAATCCTCATACTGTAATTGAATTTTCCTGGAAGCTTCCTTGGATTTCCAATTCTGGATTGTTTTTTAGGGCAAACTTCTAGAGAATTGATTGTGAGAAAGATCTATGATGTGCAGTTTGGGAAATGTGCACGTTGTAGGGCACCTTATAGATCCATACAAATGATTATCACTTAAACCAACAACTTTCAGCTCTGGAAGAGTTCCCAACCAACAGGGAAAGGAATCATTAATTTGGTTATGGCTGACATCGATAACCTCAAACATTCCACAGTTGACCAGTGCTCTTGGCAATTGACCGTGAGAGTTGTTATTGCTCAAATCTATCATTCTCAACGTACTTGTTATCTTATATGTCTGAGGAATGGGGCCGAACAATTTGTTTCCTTTCAGTACCAAAATTTGCAGAGATTGGATAGAACTTCCTGTTAGTAATAGCAATCGGAATTCTAAATATTAGAGTAATCACACACACAGACAGACACAAGGATTTAACGAGGTTCGACAAGTGTGCCTACGTCCTCGGGAGCAGAGCGGTTGTTTCTATTATTGTTATTTGGCCAATAGGGTTACATCAGTTTATATTGAATAAACCACGATACAGACTTACAATATTATGCCTGTATCGTACCATGGGGCTAAACCCCCACACTCCCAACCCACTTATTTCGTAACCCAACAACAAGTGGCCCAAACCCAATCTACTCGCTTATAGAATATGAGTCATGCACAACAATCTCCACCTAGGCGAATATTCAGCCCCGTGGAAGATAACAGCAAGTCCACCTCATATCCTCGTATGGCTCAGGGGTTGGGGGGTCTAGTCACATTTAGCACCGAGCAACATTCAATAAGTCCAACCAATGCTTTAACTTGTCAGTTGTGACCACCTTGGTTAACATATTAGCTGCATTCTCTAAAGTGTGAACCTTCCTGAGCAAAATCTGACCAGATGCCATCAACTCCCTGATCTTGTGGAACCTCACATCAATATGCTTGGTTCTAGCATGATACACATGATTCTTTGCCAAATCGATAGCACTCTGACTATCACAATGTAACTGAACTCCACCTTGCTCAATGCCCAGCTCCTTTGCTAGCCCTGTGAGCCACACATCTTCTTTACTAGCCTTTGCTACTGCCATGTACTCTGCTTCAGTTGTTGACATTGCCACAGTAGACTGAATAATGGACTTCCAACAAATAGGCCCACCTGTAAGAGTAAAAACATACCCTGTTGTAGACCTCTTGTCATCCAAATCACCAGCATAGTCAGAATCCACATATCCCACAATTGAAGGATCACCATGTTGACTGCCAAACATGATACCATGCCCTGTTGTACCCTTTAGGTACCTGAAGATCCACTTCACTACTTCCCAATGTCGCTTCCCTGGCTTCGACATAAACTTAAAGACTTGGCTTACAGCATGTGCCAAATCTGGTCTAGTGCAAACCATAGCATACATCAAGCAACCAACTGCTTTGGCATAGGGAACCTTTGACATGTATTCCACCTCTTCATCTGTCTTCGGGTAATGATCTACAGAAAGCTTGAAGTGGTTTGCAAGTGAAGTACTCATTGACTTAGCATTACTCATGCTAAACTTATCCAACACCTTCTCAACATAGCCCTGTTGTGAGAGCCATAGTCTTCTGGACCTCCTATCCCTGTGAATCTCCATCCCAAGAATCTTCTTGGCAGGATGTTGCGATTTTGGCAAGTGTACCAAATCGTGCAAGTAACACAATGATAAGTAGAGTATCGTATCCACAGGGACTTGTACGATAATTGGGTAATTTTCGTAAATTAAGTAGACTACGAATATTGAGGAAATTTAAGTAATTAAATTTAAAGACAATTGCAGAAAAATTAAATGAGTAAAAGAAGAGAAATTGGATTTGGGTAAATTCACCAAACACGTAGCGTGTGCAGAAAATTGGGTTTAAATCAATAGAAGAATTACGTCGGGGTTTAACTTCATCAAGTCATCCTAACATGAAATCACTAATTTTCTTAATCAAATAAGCTTTTGTTATCATCAACCCACAAATTTATTCAAACCTTAATCCCTTAAGTGAGAGAACCAAAGTCCTTTGATTCCACTATCAATCCCTTGAATTAGTGAAACCAAAGTACTTGCATTAGGAATAGAGGTTTTAACGATGCCCAATCCTTTTTACCCTATCCCTAGGCATAAAAAGTATTGGGTGTTCTCTCCAGTTCGCAATTCAATTAAATTTCCCAATTATAATTGAATATATAGAATCATGCATTCGGGTGATCAAGCCAAAAATAAGCATTACGCATAGAAGAGAAACAATAACAATACTTAATTGAATAATAAAAGAGGAATTACATGGAAGTAGACTCAATTACATTAAACCCCAACGAAGAATGGACTTAGCTATGCATAGCCATGGGGGAAGAAGCAGGAGATGATGAAAGAATGGAGAACTGAGCCAAACGCGTTCTAAGCCGTCGTCGGACCTCTTGTTTCACTCTACGCACTACGTATCTAGTCCCTAGGCTAAAACAGAAATTTCTATTTAAAGCTATGGGCCAATAATGGTTCAAGCCCAAAAGAGAACGAAACAAAAAAATAAAGATGAATCTCGCTGAGCTCGATGCATAGGTGTGCACTCAGAGTGCACAGGTGTGCAAACTCTCTGACTTGAAATTTAAACTTGCACAGGCACTTGGTTTGGTTCGCACAGGTGTGCAAAGCTCTCAGGACTTCCAAAAAGATGTTCTTTTGCCTTTGCAAGACTTCCAAAGCTCTAAACTTCAACCCAAATGGTCTTCAATGCATCAAATATCTCTTGAAACATCCCTATTGCTTACTCCAAGCTTCAACAAAGTTACTAAAAACACAAGAAAACAACCCAAGATCAAGCATAAAAGGGTAAAAACTAGAATTTCCTAACTAAACTAAACTTCCATTAAAACTCAACTAAATTGAAGATAAACAAAGCTCCGAAGCATGGAAAATATCAAATAATTGCCCCTGAATCACTACAAAATGCAGGAATATAAGGCAATTATCAACACCCCAAACTTAGAACTTTGCTCGTCCTCGAGCAACAAAACAAGAAATAAGCAATGAAACTCCTAAGAACATTAAAAACACATAAGGACATGGCCTGCAATAATTTCCCAACTCATCATCATCAAGCATGCTATCAAACAAATTCCAAAACAACTCAGTCCAAACATAATGTGGTGCCCAACAAAAGAGTCAAGTGGCAATTCATCAAGAGATTAATATGGATGGCAAAGAATGCAATGAACCACCAATGTTCCTTGGTCCTCACAATGTGTATCACTAAATCACACAACAAAGGTGAGTGTATCTCTCAAGCACACATTGAAGCCACACATCTAAATTTTGCTTTTCGTCTCTCAACAATTCACAATTATCAAACATGCAAGCAAGGATCACTAAGGACTTTCTTGGCTTGTAACGTGGCTGGGCTACAACAAAATCTTGGTTTTTCAGGGATTCAAAACATCTAAGAATATGAGAGCAAAAAGAGAAAAATTCTCTAACTTAATCTCAACAATAACGATCACTCAATTGGACCCCAAGTTCATTCAACAACCAAGACCATATTATTTAACCTCACCTATGTCCCACAACACTTTATTTATTTATTATTTTTTTTTTTTGACAATTGATATTGTAGGACAAAGGTGAGCCACAAACATTTTCTTCTGTTTTTTTTTTTGACAGTTATACTAACTGTTGACACTAGAATTCCCTTGGGGTACCCTTCTTTTATCTCTTTTGGGTGTTTGGTAAAACACCCCAAACTTAATGTATAACCCTATTCCTCAGTTTGCTCTCCTATTCCTAGGAATGGACAACATTTGTTTTTCTTTTAAGGCTAAGGGTCATGCATCAAGAAAATTTTCTATTAGGCTCAAAAAGGGTGCAAGGGATTTTATTGAAAAAGGAAGAAGCTTTTTGGCTCATAGCTTAAAATAACAAACAAGGCCTTGATCCTTTCCAAGCTAGCATGCAAAACAAAGGACTCAAGAGACTCAAGCAAAATCATATGTGCAAAATTAATGGTATCACTCAGCATATATCACAGTAAATTCCTCACCAAGGTAGGTCTCATCAAGGAAACAAAGGTATCAAAGCAACATGTCACACACATTAACCACAATCAGAGATTCACAAAAATTCCAAGAGTGCAACCACAATCATTCATAGGACCAAAACATTTTTTTTTATGCTTTTGATAAGACAAGCAAGGAATCACTATAGGCCAAATCACATAGCTGAACCTAATATTTATTCTAGAAAAGAAAGCAAGAAAAATAAAGGTAAAAGAAAAGAAAAACCAACCTTGGGAGGACTATGACTAGTCCTCCCCCATCTCCTTTTCTTCAGAGGCCCATCATCACCCCCTTGGCCAAAGATTGTGCTGGTCCCCAGCTCTCATTGGCCGATCAACATGGGCCGCAAACTTTGCCTCAACACTCCAAACTTAAAGGGATGCCAAGGATGCAATAAAAACAAGGGAAGAAAAAGAAATAAAGAAAGAGAAGAGTTTTTTTTTTTTTTTTTTTTTTTTACGCAAATGCACTGGTGTGCACTTAGTTTGCACAGGTGTGCTTTTTCTCTGCCTCAGAATTCCAAATTGTGCTAAAAATTGTAGTTTTGACTGGCGCACATGCACAGGTGTGCACCTGGATTGCACAGGTGTGCATCTTCTCTGTCTTCTGCACCATTTTTTTTTTTTGATGTTTTCCCAATATCTTCATCATGTGCATAACAACCTGACCTAAGTCAAAAGAAACACCGAAAACATAAAATAGAACCAAAAAAAATATAAACAAAATGAAGCCAAAATTTAGAGAGAAAAAAAAGGGAGAGAAAGCTGGGTTGCCTCCCAGTAAGCGCTTCTTTAACGTCACTAGCTTGATGGATGAGTGACCTCAAGGGTCACTAAGATGAATGGTTGTGGTCAACCCCAACCCCCTGGGGGGCTCACAGAGTCACAAACATTGAAAGTCACCTCTTCATCTTGCACTTTAAGCTTAAACTCTCCTTTGCCAACATCAATTAGAGCATCAACAGTCTTCATAAAAGGTCGTCCCAAGATGATGGGAATCTGTGAATCCCCCGCCATGTCCATGACAATAAAATCAGCGGGAATTGTGAATTTGTCGACCTTCACCAACATGTTTTCCACCACCCCATGAGGGTATATAATGGAACGATCAGCAAGCTGTAATGTCATGCGAGTTGGCTTTACCTCCACATCTCCAACTCTCTTTAGCATAGATAGGGGCATCAGGTTGATGCTTGCCCCCAAATCAAGCAACGCTTTATCAACAGAAAGGTCCCCAATGGTGATGGGAATAGTAAAGCTCCCAGGGTCTTTATGCTTGGCAGGCAATGTCTTCTAAATTATAGCACTACACTCTGCTTCCAACTCAATGGTATCCTTCTCAATGAACTTCTTTTTCCTTGTCAAGAAGTCCTTCAAGAATTTGGCATAGATCGGAATTTGCTTCAAGGCTTCCGAGAATGGGATGTTGATGTAGAGTTGTTTGAGAATGTCTAAGAACCGAGCAAATTGTCTCTCCTTATCAATTTTTGTTGGTGCTTTAGGATAAGGGAGCTTTGTAGTGAGAGGGGCTTTGGCTTTTAACTTTTCTTCCTTGGCTTTCCGAGCTCTAGCCCACTTCATCTTTGAGTCCCCATCTATGCTTTGAACTCCAACCTTCTTCACTTCAACTTCCTCCACTACTTCATCATCTCCATTCACCATATCACACTCTGACCCATTAATTGCAAAGATTGCACTGCAGTTAGCCTTGGGATTGGTCTGAGTGTTGGCTGAAAGGCCACTCTTAGTGTACTTTGCCAATTCCGCCACCTGTTTTGCAAGCTGCCCAACTTGAGTCTCTAAGTTTCTGAGAGAGGCATCAGTGCTCTTCTGATTAGAAATAGAGACTTGCATAAAATCCGTGAGAGTCTCTTCCAACTTCGTCGTGCGGTCATAGAGGTTGGGCTTTTGTTGGGAAGATCTTTCATCAACTCCTTTATCAAAGATAGGATGAGTCTGAAAGCCACTACGGTTAGAGTTGTTACCGTAGAAATTCTGCTTCCCTTGGCCATAGTTGTTCTGTCTCCCCATATAATTCACCTCTTCCTCTTGTGTGCTGGAAGTATAAGGGCAATGCTTTACATGATGATTACCCCCACAAATTTCACAACTAAGCACTCGGGGATGTGATTGAGAAGAGGAAGCTTTCATTAACTGTTGGGGAAGATTGGCCACTTGCACCTTGAGTGCTTCCACCTGGGCTAGAATTGCATCTTGAGAGTTGAGCTCCATTACCCCTCTGCGTGGAGCTCTATCATGTTGAGCTTCAAAATCACTGGCTGCCATATTTTCAATCAACTCTATGGCTTCATCCAGTGACTTATTTTTAATCACTCCTCCACCAGCTGCAGCATCAAGCATCACCTTTGTTTGCCCCTTCAGACCCCCAAGGAAAATGTAGAGTTTATCAACTTGTCCAATCCCATGGTTGGGGCACTTCATCAAGAGAGTCTTGTATCTCTCCCAAGTTTCATGGAGCGACTCATCATTCCTTTGGCGGAAGCCCAATATGTCAATCTTTGCTTGGCTTTTCTTCACTTCAGGGAAAAATCGATCCAAGAACTTTCTTTCCACTTCAGACCAAGTGGAAAGACTCTGAGATGGAAGGTTGGTGAGCCACTTCAATGCATTTCCTATGAGGGAGAAACGGAACACCCTCATATATAAGCTCTCCTCTTCATTCTGGGCCACCCCTGCTGTGCCACATAGATCATAAAAGGTGGTCAAATGGTTGTAGGGGTCTTCATTCTCTAAACCAGCAAACGCATGTTGACTGAGAAGTGTGAGCAATGTTGGTTTAGCTTCAACTATGCGGTTGGCGTTCCTTGGCCTGGCAATACTAGAGAACACTCTTGGACCATTATTGTTGATATGATCTGCAAGAGTTCTCCTGGCAGGTTGCTCTTCTTCTGCCATGTCTTCCTCCTCTGAACTAGAAGAGTGTTCGGAAAGTGAGTGAGGATTGGAAGAACTCTCTTCCAATGTCAACTGCTTCGCTAGTTGCTTTGCTCTTTTAGTTTGACCGCTAATCAGCCTAGCAGTCTTCTCAATCTCTGGAATGAAACGGAGCTCTTGAGGATTAGTCTTGCTCCTTGTACCAATAGTACCTGGCATGCACAAAATCACAAACAACTAGAGCAACTAGAAAGACCGTTAGCACCGGATAAGGAAGAAGAAAAAAAATTAAAAATAAAATGTGAAAGAATAAAAGAATGTTTAAAGTCCACAAAATATACTAAAAATTTGCCCAATTACCGAGACACAAGTCCCCGGCAACGGCGCCAGAAACTTGTTGCGATTTTGGCAAGTGTACCAAATCGTGCAAGTAACACAATGATAAGTAGAGTATCGTATCCACAAGGACTTGTACGATAATTGGGTAATTTTCGTAAATTAAGTAGACTACGAATATTGAGGAAATTTAAGTAATTAAATTTAAAGACAATTGCAGAAAAATTAAATGAGTAAAAGAAGAGAAATTGGATTTGGGTAAATTCACCAAACACGTAGCGTGTGCAGAAAATTGGGTTTAAATCAATAGAAGAATTACGTCGGGGTTTAACTTCATCAAGTCATCCTAACATGCAATTACTAATTTTCTTAATCAAATAAGCTTTTGTTATCATCAACCCACAAATTTATTCAAACCTTAATCCCTTAAGTGAGAGAACCAAAGTCCTTTGATTCCACTATCAATCCCTTGAATTAGTGAAACCAAAGTACTTGCATTAGGAATAGAGGTTCTAACGATGCCCAATCCTTTTTACCCTATCCCTAGGCATAAAAAGTATTGGGTGTTCTCTCCAGTTCGCAATTCAATTAAATTTCCCAATTATAATTGAATATATAGAATCATGCATTCGGGTGATCAAGCCAAAAACAAGCATTACGCATAGAAGAGAAACAATAACGATACTTAATTGAATAATAAAAGAGTAATTACATGGAAGTAGACTCAATTACATTAAACCCCAACGAAGAATGGACTTAGCTATGCATAGCCATGGGGGAAGAAGCAGGAGATGATGAAAGAATGGAGAACTGAGCCAAACACGTTCTAAGCCGTCGTCGGACCTCTTGTTTCACTCTACGCACTACGTATCTAGTCCCTAGGCTAAAACAGAAATTTTTATTTAAAGCTATGGGCCAATAATGGTTCAAGCCCAAAAGAGAACGAAACAAAAAAATAAAGATGAATCTCGCTGAGCTCGATGCACAGGTGTGCACTCAGAGTGCATAGGTGTGCAAACTCTCTGACTTGAAATTTAAACTTGCACAGGCACTTGGTTTGGTTCGTACAGGTGTGCAAAGCTCTCAGGACTTCCAAAAAGATGCTCTTTTGCCTTTGCAAGACTTCCAAAGCTCTAAACTTCAACCCAAATGGTCTTCAATGCATCAAATCTCTCTTGGAACATCCCTATTGCTTACTCCAAGCTTCAACAAAGTTACTGAAAACACAAGAAAACAACCCAAGATCAAGCATAAAAGGGTAAAAACTAGAATTTCCTAACTAAACTAAACTTCCATTAAAACTCAACTAAATTGAAGATAAACAAAGCTCCGAAGCATGGAAAATATCAAATAATTGCCCCTGAATCACTACAAAATGCAGGAATATAAGGCAATTATCACAGGACCCAAGTCCTTCATGTCAAACTCCTTGCCTAGCATGGATTTCAACTTACTCACATCACACAAATGGTTACCAGTAATCAACATATCATCCACATAAAGTAGCAGAAAAATAAAAGAGCCATCATCAAGGCTCCTCACATAAACACAACAGTCATACTCACATCGCCTATAGCCAATCCGAAGCATGTAAGAATCAAAACGCTTGTACCATTGCCTTGGAGACTGTTTAATCCATACAGAGACCTCTTCAACTTACAAACTAGCCAGCCCAGTCCATTTTTACTGAACCCCTCTGGTTGCTCCATGTAAATTTGCTCATCTAGATCACCGTGAAGAAAAGTTGTCTTCACATCCATCTGCTCCAAGTGCATATCTCGACTGGCTACCAAGGCTAACACTGCCCTGATAGAAGTATGCCTCACAACTGGGGAGAAAACCTCATCATAGTCAATCCTCTTCTGCTGTTAATATCCTTTTGCTACTAGGCGAGCCTTGAACTTTTCCCCTTCTTTTTCTGAAATTAAAGGTTTTCTCTTGTACACCCATTTGCACCCTATGGCTCTCTTGCCTGGAGGAAGCTCAACTAGCTCCTATGTCTGATTCTTTCACAAAGAATCCATCTCCTCCACCATAGCACCCATCCATTTGTCTTTCTCCTGGTTGTTCATAGCCTCTTGAAAGGTAGACGGGTCTCCTGAACTGGTGAGAAGTGCAAAAGAAGCCAACTCTTCAAACCCATATCGGACAACGGGTTTAATAGTGCGACGTTCTCTATCTCTGACAAGAGTGTACTCATGCGGTCCTGTTGGACTAACTAGTCTAGGCTCAGGTGCAGGTATGGCCTCAGGTCTTGGACTACATGGTTCTGCCCTCTTAGGAATCACCGGCAGATGCTCAAAGTCCACTTGAACCTCCACAGAGCTAGGGGAAGCTCCATTTGGCACTGGCTCATGTGTCTCAACTGTCTGTGGCATCATGGACTGCTCATCAAACACTGCATCCCTACTAATCACCATCTTCTTGAAAGCTGGATCCCAAAACTTGAACCCCTTCATGCCTTTGGAATAACCTACGAAAACACACTTTTTCGACTTTGGATCAAGTTTAGATCTTTCATCACTAGATATATGCACAAAACAGGACACCCAAATATTCTTAAATTATTAAAATCAACTAGGCTACCTGTCCAAACTTCCTCTGCAACTTTCCCATCCAATGAAGCTCGTGGTGATCGGTTAAGTAGATAACACGCCATGTTCACCACCTCTGCCCAAAAGCCTTTGGAAAGGCTAGCATTCAACCTCAGACAATGGGCCCTTTCAATAAAGGGCCTATTCATCCTCCCTGCAACACCATTATGTTGTTGTGTTTTCCGCATTGAGAAGTGTCTCTGAATGCCATGTTCCTCACAAAATTTCTGAAACCGTGAGTCTGTGTACTCCCTACCATTATCAGACCTCAAGTACTTGAATTTTCTGCCTGTCTGGTTCTCTACCTCAACCTTCCACAGCTTGAACTTCTCAAAGACTTTGGATTTCTATTTCATGAAGTACACCCAAACCTTGCGAGAAAAATCATCAATGAAGGTGACAAAATAATGGGAACCACCCAAGTACGGATCTCTAGTAGGACCCCACACATCAGTATGCACATAGTCTAGGATCCCCTTGGTGGTATGCTTCGCAGCTTTAAACTACATGTAGTCTGGTTTTGGACTTATTCCTCTTCCCAAAACCCCATTTGCCTTGCATCCTCCCACGTTCTTTATTCCCCTTCGCATACGGACCCTCGCCTTGAGAACACTCCCCTGCATTCTATTTTCGTTGACAGTGGGACATAAGTGCAGCCGTGATCTCCTCCAGACTAATGGTGTCTTTCCCGTACGTTAGGGGGGTCACTAAATGCTCGTAGGAATTAGGCAAAGAACACAACAGAATTATTGCCTTATCCTCGTCCTCAATCTTCACATCAAGCCTTAGTAAATCACTGATAATCTGATTGAAGACATTGATATGCTATTCCAAATCAGAACCCTCCTGCATCTTTAGCCCGTACAATTTTTGCTTCATGTACAGCTTGTTCGTTAGGGACTTGGACATATACTGACTCTCCAATTTTGTCCATACTTCCCCCAGAGACGTTAGGTCCATAACGTGGTACATAACCTCGTCTGCCAAACACAACCGTATGGTTGCCACAGCCCTCTCCTTCAACTCCTCCCAATCCGCATCCTCCATGTCTATAGGTTTTGTTGCGCGCAACACCTTTTGAAAACCTTGTTGTGTCAACATATCCTTAACCCTCCTCTGCCACACTGCGAAATTCCCAGTTCCATCAAACTTCCCCACTTCAAATTTCGCATTAGGGTTAAGCGCCATTTGATACCAGTTGTTAGCAATAACAATCAGAATTCTAAAGATCAGAGTAATCACACATAGACACACAGACATAAGGATTTAACGAGGTTTGGCAAGTGTGCCTACGTCCTCGGTAGCAAAGCGGCTGTTTCTATTATTGTTATTTGGCCAATAGGGTTACATTAGTTTATATAGAATAAACCACGATACAGACTTACAATATTACCCCTGTACCGTACCACAAGGCTAAACCCCTGCACCCCCAATCCACTTATTTCGTAACCCAACAACAAGTGGCCAAAACCCAATCTACTCGCTTATAGAATATGAGTCATGCACAACACTTCCCAAACATGAGGGAACCATGCCGGTTAAGTTGTTAAATGATAAATCAAGTTGCATAAGTGATTTCCAATTGCATATCAGTGGGGATATCTTCCCTACCAATGAGTTGTGGGAAACAATTAAGCTCTGAAGACGTGTTTTTCCCCACATCCAACTAGGGAATGAATTCACATTATTATTTGAAATGTTAAGATATGACAGCTTAGCCAAGTCCTGGAGAAAATTTGAAAACTCATTCAAATTGCATGAACCCAAACCTATAGCTTGAATTCGAGAAAGGCTTACATTGGATGGATTTTTTCTACTAATTAATGAGAATTTATTGAAAGATAAACCAACATAAACTAGCATTTTGAGCATTAGAAACTTGTCAAGCTCTAATTCTCCCTCTAACAAATTAAAGGCCAAAGAGAGGGTTTCATGGTTCTCAAGTTTGAAGAGAGAGTTTGGAATCTCTCCCTGAAGATTATTTTCTCTAAGATCCATGTAAGCCAATCAATTCATTATCCAAGGTGGAATTTTCCTAGATAAATTGCTGTGAGGTAGGGATAATATAGATAGCTTGGTTAAATTTGCAAAACAAAATGGAATGTCATTGCCAATGTTTACAAAGTCTAGGTGCAAATCAGTTATTCCTGATAGCTTACAAATCCATGAGATGGTGCCAGTACTAAATTCATTAAAACAACACTCAGGGTGTGTAATTTGGTAAGATTAACCAAGAATGAAGAAAGATGGTCCGTTAAGTTGTTGTGGCTAATATCTAGATATGTAAGCTGAGTGAGGTTTCCAAATGAAGAAAGATGGCCCTTGAAGTTGTTGTATGCAATATCCATATATGTAAGCTGAGCGAGGTTTCCAAATGAAGAAGGATTGCCCTTGAAGTTGTTGTGGCTAATATATAGATATGTAAGCTGAGTGAGATTTCCAAATGAATAAGGATGGCCTATGAATTTGTTGTGGCTAATATCTAGATATGTAAGTTGAGTGAGGTTTCCAAATGAAGAAGGATGGCCCTTGAAGTTGTTGTATGAAATATCTAGATATGTAAGCTAAGTGAGGTTTCCAAATGAAGAAGGATGGCCCTTGAAGTTGTTGTATGAAATATCAAGATATGTAACCTGAGTGAGGTTTTCTAATGAAGAAGGAATAGACCCTGAAAAAATGCAATATGAAATTGACAACCAATTCAAAGACTTGAGATTTCCAATGGAAGCAGGTAGTGTACCATAGAAACTCGTGGAAGCGAGTTCTAATATGGTAATTTGGGCACTTGAATGAAAATCAGGAAATTTACTAGTGAGGTTTTGGTTATTTCCCAAATTCAGATGTCTCAAGTTTGAAAGATGGAATATCCCAGGTGGAAATTCCCCACTTAGTTCACATTGGAAAAGAGTGAGTAGTTGCAAATTAGTGAAAATATCAGGTACAGACGAGGAAATGGTCACAAGACTAAGACGAAGAATTTAAGATTAGTTAAGTTTTGAATTAAGCTTCTTAGAGTGGATATTTTCAAACTCAAAAATTTTGTCTCCATATGGAAAATGAAATGTCTTAGATAGATAAAGAGACAGTAACTTGGACAAATGTGAGACTTGTTGTGGGATTTCACCAAAAAAATTGGCTTGAGAAAGGTTCAGATACCTTAACTGTGCAAGCTCACCAATCCTAGATGGGACTTGAGAGTAATTGTCATTGTCAGCAAGATCAAGGATTTGAAGGTGTTTGAGGTGAAAGAGGCTGCTATTAGCATCCATTGTACCATAGATCCGACTGCTACTGAGATCAATGCCAATCACATGAGTTGTGTGGTCATCACATTGAATGCCATCCCATGAGCAGCAATCAGTGGTTGCATTCCAAGATGCTATTTTAGGATAACTGAAAGGATTATAAGAAGCAGAGTTACTGATAACAAACCTTTCCTTAAATTGTAACAAGGCACGGCTTTCATCTTCGTGACACCTTGTAGGATGAACGAAAAGAAGACAATTAGTAACTGTGAATGAAAACAGTGAATAGAGCAACAGAAACTCTATTGACAGACCAAAAGACCACTTAAACCCCATTGTATCTTTTAAGAATTTATAAGCTGAAATGTTCACGTAAACAGTTAGATGCTAAGTGGTATGTATACTTAGTGGCGGAGCTTCAGCCAAAACTTTGGGGGAGCCAAAATAAAATTGGCTAAAATAAAACTTTGATAATTTATTTATATATTAGATTTTAATTTAGTTCTTTATATTTAAAAGTTTCACTTTTGTCTCTTGAAGGTTTTTTTGATATATCAAATTGATCATTTCGTCAATTTTTAGCACAAATTTTGGTTAATTGATGACATGTGACAAATTGTAAGAAATGTCACGTTACACCATTAGTGTCAAAAATTGACTTAGTCTAATAGAGACATTATAAAGGACAAAAGTGAAACTTTTAAACTTAGGGAGACTAAATTGAAACCTAAAATATAACTAAGAGATAAAAATTCTATTTTAGCCAATACAATTTAATGCATAAATTTAATATTAGTGAATATTACTAAATTTGAAAGTACTTTTTAAGATCACATTCTAAAAATTTCTTAAATTTATCATCATATGTCACTATAGGATCATAGAAAAATAGGTTCTTATTTCCTTCAATTCTTGTGTACTCAAGACAATTTTTGGGTTCAAATGATGTAGAAGATAATTTTGTTCATCTTTCTCACAAGTTTTTCTCTTAAAAGAAAATCATTTCTTTTACTTTTAAATAACTTTTTTTCTAATGTAAATGTATCAATTACATAGAAAAAGAGAAAAATCATTTAAATAATTATCATAAATTAAAATAAATAAAATATGTAAATGTCTAGTTGAACATGTATGTGAACTCTTTTAACAAAAAAAATCAGTACATAAATATATATAATATACGTGTATATTTATAATTTTTAAAATGATTAAAACGGCTGAGTCATTTTGTATCTCCTAACAGTCAAGAAATAATTCTGTAAGTATTGGTTATTGCTTTTTACCTCTTCCACCTACAACTAATGATTTTTTTATTGGTTTTATTATATTATATAATATACCTATATTTATATTTCTCAAAAATTTTGGGGGGGCCGTGGCTCCCCCCTGTCCCTATAAAGATCCGTCACTTATACTCAATTAATCGACTTGTCATGCAAAAATATATAATCACGTGCATTGACTGTTATTTAAAAATGAAAATGTTTAGTTATGAAAATGATAATCAGAAACAGAGACAGTGTCGTGCATTTTGGGTAAAAAAACTATGGGTGCCGGTCTATTTCCGTTAATCGTTCAAATAGAGTTTTTGCCGTTAAATTCAAGTTTCTGATGTGTTTATACCTAATTGGCTTTTATATTAGGCTCTGCGATTTTTGAGTTGTCCTTAGTTAATTTTTTCCCGATCCTACATAATTTCAAGCGTGCAATTTTTTTTTTTTTTGATAGAATAATAAATCAATTTGGTCATGGAAATAAATGTCAGAGGCCAATTCAATTGGCAACTGAATTAATTAAAATTAAAATAGAATTTTTTTAAAACAAAAATAGAATTGTTATGAATTACAAGTTTAAATTATGTTAAATTATTTTTTTAATATATAACATTAGTTCAAATATTTTAAATGATTTCCTAAAATTATTATAAGAAATTATATTAATTTTATAATATTAATAATTTGTGTCTAATAGTGACATACTTATTTCAATTGACAAATTATTTTAGAATTTTGTATGAAAAATAAAATAGATTACAATTGAATGAACAAATTGTTAAGAAAATTTTTGTACATGACACAAGTGATTTTTTTTTTTTTGAAACAGCCAAACCAAATTTCAATAAAAACAAACAAGCAAAAGACGTGCTTACAAGTACAAAACTAACATACACAAAAATAAATAACTAGATATAATGTTATTATTATTATATACTTTAAATCAATATTATTTTTTCCTTATTAATTAACTATTTAATTGAAATATATTTTTAATTGTTAATTTATTTAAACAAAACTTAATTATTTTTTTGCAAATAATATTAAGTATAAAATATTTATAAATCAGCATTGAAATAATATTATTAATTGAAAATTACTCCTTCTAGTCTAAAATATAAACAAAAAAAAATGTCTTGTATGTTGGTCTCAAATATAAGCAAATATCAACTAATTTCACTATGAAGGTGGAAATATATAATTATGAGTTTACTTAATTAATCTTTATGTATTTTCCTGCTAGCAGTTGCCGTAGTAAAAAAGTCTTATTACATTTGTCATTTTTTTTAATTGTAGTGGTTGGAAATGAATGTTTATTTATGTATAATTTTACATTTAAGATATTTTCACATTTTTGTCTGAATCTTGATTTTTTATTTAATTTAATTAAAAACAATGATTTGATTAAAAAGTAATAGATATTCAAAATCACCAACGACATTTTTTTAATAACCATTCGAAATGTTTTGGTCTATATAAAGTGCTCAATTTTTTATTATTATTATAAACAATCTGTCAGCATAAATTATTCGTATTATTTAAATTCAATCAATACAAATTAAATTCAATAAATACAAATAAATTTCAATCAATCTATCAGCATAAATTGGTCTATATTGTATGTTTTTATTTTTCTTTTAGTTCTTTTTTGTTCCTGTTAAATTTTTTCTTTTCTGTTTTTTTATGTTATTTTTTTTAACAGCAAAAGATAACACATTTTATTGAATGAAAAACCCAAGCACAAGCTGTGCATGGGCCAAAATACATAATAATCACACACTTATGTGCTGCTGCAGTGCTCTGCACAAAAGTCCCGTTACAAAGAAATGCACGCAAAAACAATAGACTTCTGTTGTCCTCAGTATAGTTCCATTAAAACACATTCAGACATTCCCGTGGAGAGTTAAACCAGTACCAGTTGTAAAAAGAGTATTGTAATTTTCCTCAAGAGGTGATCCAATGCCAGCAGGCATGAATTTTCACTCTGTCCATAAGGGCAACCAAATCCCATGATTTTGCTGTGAATATCATTGAATTTCTGAATATCCATATTGTCCATACAACCGAAAACCATATTGTTTGCCACAATTCCATATTTTTTGCTGTACCTCACTAGCCCCCTAAATTGTAGAAAATTGTTAACGACATCCTTGTGCATAGCATATTGAATCCCCCACCATTTCTAGCATTTCATCCACAGCCTAGAAAAGAAGTCGCATTGGAAAAACGAGTGTGGCATAGACCCCTCTTCCTTTTTACACCCTTCACACAAATTAGTTTGATTGAGTAACTAAATTCTTTACTGTAGGAATTCGATCTTGAAACAACTTCCGTACAAATGCTTGAACCAGGGACGGATCCACTTATAAGACAATGGGGGCACTTGAATGAAAATCAGGAAATTTACCAATGAGGTTTTGGTTATTTCCCAAATTCAGATGTCTCAAGTTTGGAAGATGGAATATTCCGGCTGGAAATTCACCATTTAGTTCACATTGGAAAAGAGTGACTAGTTGCAAAGATGTAAGATTAGTGAAAATATCAGGTATAGACGACGAAACGGTCACAAAACTAAGATGAAGAATTTCAAGATTAGTTGAGTTTTGAATTAAGCTTCTTAGAGTGGATAGTTTCAAACTCAAAAGATTGTCTCCATATGGAAATTGAAATGTCTTACACAGATCAAGAGACTGTAACTTGGACAAATGTGATACTTGTTGTGGGTAGAGCTGTTCAATTCGAACTGCACTGAACTGAACTGTGATAAACTGTTTCGAACTGCAAATGTGGTTCACTCGAACCGAACTGAACTGTCAAACAGTTCCGATGAACTGAACTGAATCGTATTAGTGATGCACTAAACTGGACTGAACCTGTTTGAATTGAACTACTTTCTGAACTGTTCTAAACTGCTTCGAACTCCTCTGAACTGCTCCGAACTGTTTTCAAAGGCCATTTGTTTTGAAAAAATATTTTTTTTATTTTCACTTTTAATTACAAAAATATCACATTGGTTAAAATTTTGTTTATCAGCCAACAAAGTGTATTAATTAATACGGTACCAGTAGTACCCAAAATCCAATTACAAAAGCACAGGAGTGAAACCCCAAATAAAGTCACGGTTAGATTATATTTATACAATGAAAGTATAAATATTGACTAATCATAGCACCAGCACTAAGTAACTACCCAAAATATTGGTTAAAATTTGTAGCTTTCGTAATAATTCGTATTCTCATTGAAGAATTATCTATAACACTAGTTTCTTTAATTATAACATTATTAAAATATAAGTTCACGTTTATTTCTGATTTTACTGTTATTAAAAAAATATCACCTTTTTTTTTTTTACTTGAAAATAAGTTCTTTTTGTGACATTAATATATTCAGATTCATATTAGTGTCCAGTAGACTACCCATAAATATATAAAACATAGAAATTATTTTATTTTTATTTAAATATTGGTTATGTTTTTCTTTAATAGTATAAGTAAATAATAATACGTCAATTTTTTAATATTTTTTTATTAATTATTATATGTATCATGCTATTAACTAATTAACAAACTGAACTATTTACTTTGGTAAAAAAAAAAACTGAACTATTTACTTTTTTTTATATTGGTAACTATAAATTTAATAACTATTTAACTAACTTAATTGCTATAAAAATAATAAATTACTCAATTAACTAACTATTATTTATGCCATATTGTTTGAGATATCACACGTTAAAGATAAAAAATGTTATTTGAAGAAAATCTTTTTAGACAACTAAACATATTTTTTTAATTTAATTTAAAGTACATTACGACGATTTGAATTAGACCTATCCTTACTTATGTTAAAAACACTCACACTTACTGATCTAAGCCCTGTCATTATATATGCTAGAAAGATGCCATGTTCCGCACTGCGCTGGTGTCGTGTGGCTGTCTCGTGGTTTTTTGAATAATGGTTCAGTGTAAAGGTTCAGTTCAGATAGCAGTTCTTTTGAAGTGGTTTAGTTTTTAAAAACTGAACTGAACAACAGTTCAATTCAGTTCTTAATAAAAAAGAGTTTAGTTTTTTTTAGATCAGTTTAGTGCGGTTCAGTATTGGTTAAGTTCAATTCAGTCTTTTTTGCCCACCCCTAGTTGTGGGATTTCACCAAAAAAAATTGGCTAGAGAAAGGTTCAGATATCTTAACTGTGAAAGCTCACCAATCCTAGATGGGATTTGAGAGTGCTTGAAGTGATTATCAGCAAGATCAAGGCTTTGAAGGTTTTTGAGGTGTAAGAGGCTGCTATTAGCATCCAATGTGCCATAGATCTGACTGCTACTGAGATCAATGCCAATTGTTAGTTGCTGTAATTACTTACTTTTTAAGTGATTTTTAAGGCAATTATCTCTCTTTTTCTCTTATTTGGAGTGTTGTTTTACTCAATTTGCTTTAACTTCGTAGTTTAGTTATTTACCCCACTTTTGTAGAAAGATGAGATTGAAGATGTAGAACACATTTTGGAGCTGCATTATGATGTTTTGGAAGCATTGAAGGGTCATCTGCAGTAGCATTCTGATGCAGTAGTAGAATTTGCCAATCAGCCAAGCCAGATTTCTTGGCTGAGCGATTTGTCACTTGAAGAAATTCTGCACATGTATATAAAGGGCTGACCTTCATGTATGACAGTAGTCTGAGGACTCACTCCCATTCTGTTCTGTAATTTCGTTTTGTATTGTTCTATTGGAGAGAAAAGCTCTCTCCTTTGTTCTTGGTGTTCTTCTTCATCTCCTTCCCCTCCATGTGTATTTTGCAGCTGCTCATGTCCATGAGTGGCTAAGTTCTTCAGTTGTAAGGGGTTAGATATAACCATACTCAGACTCTCTTGTATCTTTTGATATTTTTACATATATATTTTGCAGATTTGTGTTTAATGTTAGTATTTTGCTTCTTTACTTAAAGCTTGTTGTGGAATGGCCACCCATAGCATGATCTTTGGACATGATTGTTGTTGGGAAACACTTTTATTGTCTAGATCTGAAGCAATATACCTCATGAACTTTGTGTCTAGGAATGGAGCTTAGTTCATGGGTTATCTTGTGGTCACTAGACTTAAAGCTAGTTGCTTTGTTAAGTTGTTGAGGAATCAAGGCTTAGGGAAGGAACTAAGACTCTCTGCACCTAAGAGATTAGGGCTGAGAATGTTTTTATTGGCTGATTTTAACATCTAAATGCAAATGGAATATGTATTATGTGTTAATGCAAGAAGAGAGTAGAGTTTGGTGAGATCTAACCCCTGCAACAGCTTTACATATATGTTTTAACCTCTGTTTACTGCTGTGTTCTGTTATAAAACCATAAAAAATATCATTTTATTTTCTGTTATGCATTAGATTTGCTTTAAAGTTCCACAAAACCAACTAAAGTTTGTGTTTTTACTGCTTTCTTGTGAAATCTGTTTGGCTTAGCTAATATCTGTGTGAACATTGCCTATATTACGTGAGTCCCTTGGGAAAACGATACTTGGACTTATCCATTTACTACTTGTGCGATTTGGTACGCTTGCCAATCCGTTAACAAGTTTTTGGCGCCGTTGCCGGGGACTTGCGTCTCAATATTAGGCAATTTCACACTTTTAATATGTTAAGCTTTGTTCTTTTATTCTTTCGTTTGTTGTGTTTTTATTTTGTTAAGTTGTTTTTTCTTCTGCTCACCTGTACATTCTAGTTCTTTGAGTTTTTGTTTGCAGTAGTACAGCAAGGAAGAGGAAGAAATTAGATGAGCACGAAATTTAAGAAGCAACTTTGTCCATAACTCTTTTGCCACCTATCCAAAAAGAAGAAGAAATCATGGCAAAAGAGGAAGAAATTAATCAACCAAGGAGGACTCTTAGTGATTATGCTGCTGACACGCGTCCAAGGTATTTCACTACCATTGCAAGACCTGAAGTGCAAGCTAACAATGTGGAGATAAATCCAGCTCTTATTCACTTGGTGCAAAACAACCAATTTTTGGGACTTGATCATGAAGACCCCTATGCTCACTTGACCACTTTTGTGGAAATTTGTAACACGGTGAAGATCTTTCAAGTGCATGATGATGTCATCCGAATTGGTCTCTTTCCATTTTCTCTTAATGGGAAGGCCAAAGATTGGTTCTGATCATTTCCTTCGAATAGTGTTATGAGTTGGGATGAGCTAGTAGACTAGTTTTTGAATCGATTCTTCCCTCAATCAAAGATCAATAAAAGGAAGATGGCAATTTCTACCTTTGTACAAGGATGGGATGAGTCATTGTGTGAAGCTTGGGAACGATTCAATAGCTTGTTGAGAAAATGTCCACCTCATGGTCTTGATAAAGGAGCACAAATCAATACTTTCTTAGTGGGGTTAAGGCCTCAAACTAAGCTCCTTCTTAATGTTGCAGCTGGTAGCAAGATTATGGGGAAGACACCCGATGAAGCTAGAGAGATCATTGAGAATATGGCTTCAAATGATTATGAGGTCCAACATGATAACGCTATGGTGCAAAGAAGAGGTGTCCTAGAGATGAATTCCCAAGATGTACTCTTTGCTCAAAACAAGCTCCTCACTCAACAATTAGAAGCACTCACCAAGCAAATCTCAAGGATTCCACAACAACTTCAAAGCTTGCAAGCCACTTCATTAGGACCGCAACAAGTCTTAAGTTGTGAGTTATGTGGCGGTGGTCGTCAAAGTGGTCAATGCATCATGCCATTAGGTTCCCAAGAAGAGATAAATTATATGGGGAATCAAAACTGGCAAGGCAATTATGGTAGCATTCTCTACTCGAATTCTTTCAATCAAGGGTGGAGGAACAATAACAATTTCGGATGGGAAGAAGATGTCGGTTCTTCAAGTGGATCACCTCACCAAAACCAACAACATCAACCTTTTCATCAAGACCATACTTCTATGTTGGAAGAGACTCTCAATCAATTCATGCAAGTCTCTATCACTAACCAAAAGAACACCGATGCTTCAAACTTGAACCCTGAGGTACAAGTGGGACAATTAGCAAAGCAATTGGCGGAGCAACAAAGTGGATCATTTGTAGCCAACACAGAAACTAGTCCCAAGAAGCACTTTAATGCCATCATTGCAACGGGTGAAGTGAGTAAAAAGAAAAATGAGAGTGAAAATGTTGTTGATGAGAGAAAATATGAGAATGAGAATAACATTGATAAAAGTATTGAGAGAGATGAGAAGAGTGAAAAGAAAAATGGTGGTGAGGGTGAGAAGTTGGTGGTGAAAAATAGAGAAGAGCAGAAGAAAACTAAGAGCCAAATTGCAAGAAAAGAGAAGAATGCCTTAAGGAACCCTCCCATCAAGAACCTTCCTTATCCTCATGCTCCAACAAGGAAGAACAAAGAGAGGCAATTTACACGGTTCCTAGAGACATGCAAGCAGTTGCAAATCAAGGTTCCTTTCTATGAAGCTGCTGAACAAATGCCATCTTATGATGATGAAAGTGTGTGTTTTCAATTGAATGTGCTTGATGAAGATTTTGTGGACAGTAAGAAACAGTTGCATATCTCCTCTTCCCTTGAAAAGCCTCTTAATGATGCAATTGAAGCCCTCGATGAGGAGGAAGAAAAGGAAATTGAAGAAATTTTCCAAAGTCCCAATGTTCTAAAAGAGATCCCTCCACATGAAGTTAAAATTAAAGACTTGAAGAAGGAGGAGAAGGCAGAGGAAACGAAGCCAAATGATACTTCATGGACTCACTGGACTGCATTCAAAGCACCAATTGACTTGTCTTCCTTCCAAATGGTTTATGGAGAGAAAAAGCTTCAACAATTACATGAGTTAGAGAAAATAGGGATTGATGCATATGAGTACTCCAAGTATCATAAGCAGAAAACAAGCTGAAATTCAAATGGTCAGGTCCTTTCATCATCAAGGAAGTCAAATCCTATGGTGTCGTTGACTTGGAGGAGGACCCTTCATCAGGAAGAAGCTGAACTGTCAATGGACAGAGATTTAAGACCTTTTTGAGGGGTGAAATTGAGAGGCTGACCATAATTCTGCATGTAAGTGACCCTTGAGGTCACCAAATGTCAAGCTAATGACATTAAAAGAGCGCTACCTGGGAGGCAACCCAGTTTTCTTACCCTTTTTACTTCTGCATTCTGCATTTTGAAGTGTTCAATTTAGTTAGTTATGTATTCTGATCATTTACACTGCATGTGTTTGATCCCTGTGTAAGCTTTGTGTGCTGTTTGTGCTAATTTTGTTTCCTTGTAATGTGATCATTTAGAAGCATCATTCTGTAGTTGCATACATCCAAATTTTCTGTTACATTGCAGTACTTAGGCCTACTTCTGCATAATTCGCATTTTGGTTATGTCTGTGTAAAAATTGCTCTTAAGTGACTTTTGGCTCAAGCCACTGATACTGGCTCCAAGCCAAAACCACTGGAAGCAACAATTTCATTTCCATGCATTCTTGAGTCTAGCCACGTTCCATGGTTAAGCCAAAAGCCACTTTGTGATCCCTATCCAAATTCGAGCTTTCTGCCAAGCCATGCCTCATGGCCAAGCCGTTTTCCACTTATTCAGACCCTCTGATCTTTTTCAAATTTTTCCCGCATTCCAAGACCTTTGATTTACCCCATAACGTCTCCACCCTTCCCAGTCACGTTTCCCTATAGCACTACTGTTACCTTTTCCTATTCACCTCTCTTTTCCTCCAATCACGTCGCCTCACCCATCTTCCCTTCCAATCAGAATTTTCTGACATTTTAGTACAGCTACCTACTCACACCCTTTCCCCAAATCAGACTTCACCTTTTCCTACCCTTTCCCCACACCCTCACGTCTTCCCTAGGCTATCACCCCCTCTACTCCCCAATCACTTCTACTTTTTTCCCATCATTCTTCTAAACATAGCTATCTTCATCCCTCAACTCATCCATCATCACAAGGACCGTGACCCTTTCCTCTCAACCTACTCTCCATCTCCACCTCGAGCACAACCCTTCTCTGTCCACTTGTGAGTGTTGCTTCTGTCATTCCCTTTTCCTTTTCTGTTTGTCACTCTCATCTCTTTTCAGAAAAAGATTTTGGGTTCTGTCCATTTGCATCTCTACACTATCATGTCTCTTTTTCTTTTTCGTTTTGATTTTCGTTTCAGTTCTTGAAGCATGTGCATGTTTAAAAATTTTGTGTTCTTGTTATTTTATTGTTTTTATTGTTAAAGCTTTGACCTTTTGTGTTTGGGTTTTCTGTTCTCTTCCCTTTTCGTTGACAAAGGTCAAAGCTTTTGTTAGAACCTTCTTTTCTTTCTGTTGTTTTGAAGCCTCCCTTGAGTGGGTATGTCTTTTTCTACCTTTGTTTGTTGAAAAAGTGCAAACTTTGTGTGTTTTTCTTTTGTTTGTGCCGTTTTGGGATATCTTTCCCTGTTGGAGGTAGTCACGTGTTTGTTTCCCCTTTTTCCTTTAGTGTTTGTTGTTCATCTTTTGAGAAACCTACCTTTATTCCTTCTGTTTTTGTTTTTTTTTTAGTTTCTGTTCTTGTTTTTAACTTATGGATCTGTGTAGATCTTGTCTTTTTCGTTGTTTTTGGGACCACTGATGGTTCAAGTTCTGGTTTTTCTGTATTTTCTTCGAAGGTTATTATTTTCTGTGTTTTGGGACCACGTTTTGGGTCCCTATGCTGTTGTGTCTTGTTTAATATTTTCTGTTTACTGCTGCTTCTGTGTGCTAAAAGGGAGCACATGACCCTTTGTGAATTCTCTGTTTTTACCCAAAAAGCACCCTTTTGTCTTTGTCTTTGTCTTTTTGTTTTTCTTCTTGTTTGCACGTGTGTTTTTCATTACCTGAGATCTGGGACCACTCTTGCTTTCTTGTTTAATTCGTCAACCACAAGTGCTGGAACCACATCTTTCTGCAAAATTTTAGAAGTACCAGATTAGTGGAATTTGGCAAAGCCATCCTATGGATGCTAAGCCAAATTGCCTGCACATTGCTGTGTGCATATTCTGTTCCTGCACTTGTGTCTGACGAAAATTCCTTGCTGTTTTGTGGATTCTCAGTTCTCCCTTTAGTCTTTCACTAGTTTCTTTTTATGTTTTTCTTTTCTTTTCTTTTCCTATGTGTTGTGTTTCAATTATGTTTTGTAACTTGTCTTTCAAATTATTTTCTATTTCTTGTCTCTTATTTTTTGTACTAACTTATTTCATTTCTTGTGTCTCCTGTTTTATTTTTGTTTTGTTTCTTTCTGTTTTCAGCATGGCTCCTGCAGCATCGAGATCTCATGGACGACTCCATTAGCCAACCCCTTTCGAGTTTGCAGCTATGATTGCATGGCCTGGGGACAGACCTCTCTTTTTGGGGGGTGCTGGTGCTGCTGATGCTGCTGGAAACGATGTTGCTGCCAAGGTTGAAAACCAAGGAGCTGCAATGGGAGATGAAGTCGTGGTAGAGGAGGAAAGCGAAGTAGAGGAGGAAGGAACTAAAGAAGAAGAAGAGGAGGAGGAGTTCGGCAGTTCTGAGGCCGAAGAGGATAATGATGTTTGATGGGGGATTTGTTTGTTTTATCCCCATGCTTTCAAGACAATTTAATTTTCTGCATTTACAGCTTTTAGTATTTTAGTTTTCAGTTCAGTGCATGTTTAGTAGTTTGTTGGTTGCAAGTTTAATTTTAATGTTGTGGTTGTTCATGGCCTTAGAAAAATCCCATCATGCGTTATCCTTGCTTGCTTCTCATGCTGTTTAAAGAAAAATGTGTTTGCGAAACCATGATTTGAATGATTTTTGTGGCTGCACATTTTGTTAGCATAGCCTGGATGCATGTATGTTTTTGAGAAATGTTTCAAGCAAAGCATGATTTTGATGACAGATTTGAGAATGTTTGAGAAATGATTCTTGTGAGTTGTGTGTTGTCTCAAATGATTATGAGTGCCACCTTTGGCACCACACTTGGTTTTGAACTATTCTCTTGTGATGATTCTTGCATGTTAATAAAGAAATGATCAAGGCAAATTTTGTTTGATGATTGTAAAGCCTAGAGCCAAAAAGCCTTCCTTGTTTTTGTCATCCTTTTTGTGCAGCCCCTTTGAGCCTTAATTGAATGAATTTTTGTCATGATAACCCAAGAGCCTAAATGAAGAACAATTCACTTTCCTTACCATTGGATAGGAGAGCAATTGCATGTGTTGGGTTTAGAATAAGTTTGGGGGAAATCTTGCATGAAAGGAAGAACTTGGGAACAATCGTGGGTCACTTTCATTGAATTTAAAGAAGTGTCACAGCTGTGCTTATCTTTTGTGTTTAAAAAAAATTCTGAGAAAAGAAAAAGAAAAAGAAGATCAAGGAAAACAAAAAGAAATAAAAGTTGTGATACTTGTTGTGATTATAGTGGCATTTTTGTGAGCTTAAATTTGAGATATGTAAGGATTTGGTATCTTTGTCATTGTGAGAAAATAAGAGGGATTGGGTAAAATCTGAAAAAATGCATTGGTTGCTCTCTTTATCTCATGGTGTTTGTTTATCTAGAAAAACCAATTTCCTTTCAAGCCTAGCCACGTTTCAGACCTTGATCAAGTCCTTGTGATCTTAATTTTTGTGCATAATTTCGTTGCATTGAGAAGGAAAGCAAAACTGATTTGTGGTTTCCATTGTGTGTTGACTGTGAGAGATTTCAGCACCTAAATCAATTGGTGCTTGAGTGAGACACTTGAGTGAAAAGAATCAAACATTCTTGGATTTTGTCAAATTTTGATTGTTATGCTTGGTTCATTTCTTGAGAAATTAGGTACTTGCATCCTTGTTATGGTCTCGGTATAAGCACCATGGTTAGATTTAAATCATTGGTTTGATGCTTTTCAAGTTTTAAATGGAAGCATGTTTTGGATTTGTTAGGATGGAATTGATCTTAGTCCATGTTTCTGTTTTAGTGTTAGTATTTTCAGTTTAGTAAGTTAGTTAGTGTTGTGTTGTTGTTATCTTTTGCTTGAGGACAAGCAAAACTCCAAGTTTGGGGGAGTTGTTAGTTGCTGTAATTACTTACTTTTTAAGTGATTTTTAAGGCAATTATCTCTCTTTTTCTCTTATTTGGAGTGTTGTTTTACTCAATTTGCTTTAATTTCATAATTTAGTTAATATTAGTTTAATTTTCTAGTTTTATGGTTATATCTTAGTTATTTACCCCACTTTTGTAGAAAGAGGAGATTGAAGATGTAGAACACATTTTGGAGCTGCATTATGATGTTTTGGAAGCATAGAAGGGTCATCTGCAGTAGCATTCTGATGCAGTAGCAGAATTTGCCAATCAGCCAAGCCAGATTTCTTGGCTGAGCGATTTGTCACTTGAAGAAATTCGGCACATGTATATAAAGGGCTAACCTTCATGTATGACAGTAGTCTGAGGACTCACTCCCATTCTATTCTGTAATTTCGTTTTGTATTGTTCTATTGGAGAGAAAAGCTCTCTCCTTTGTTCTTGGTGTTCTTCTTCATCTCCTTCCCCTCCATGTGTATTTTGCAGTTGCTCATGTCCATGAGTGGCTAAGTTCTTCAGTTGTAAGGGGTTAGATATAACCATACTCAGACTCTCTTGTATCTTTTGATATTTTTACATATATATTCTGCAGATTTGTGTTTAATGTTAGTATTTTGCTTCTTTACTTAAAGCTTGTTGTGGAATGGCCACCCATAACATGATCTTTGGACATGATTGTTGTTGGGAAACACTTTTATTGTCTAGATCTGAAGCAATATACCTCATAAACTTTGTGTCTAGGAATGGAGCTTAGTTCATGGGTTATCTTGTGGTCACTAGACCTAAAGCAAGTTGCTTTGTTAAGTTGTTGAGGAATGAAGGCTTAGGGAAGGAACTAAGACTCTCTGCACCTAAGGGATTAGGGCTGAGAATGTTTTTATTGGCTGATTTTAACATCTAAATGCAAATGGAATATGTATTATGTGTTAATGCAAGAAGAGAGTAAAGTTTGGTGAGATCTAACCCCTGCAACATCTTTATATATATGTTTTAACCTCTGTTTACTGCTGTGTTCTGTTATAAAACCATAAAAAATATCATTTTATTTTCTGTTATGCATTAGATTTGCTTTAAAGTTCCACAAAACCAACTAAAGTTTGTGTTTTTACTGCTTTCTTGTGAAATCTGTTAGGCTTAGCTAATATCTATGTGAACATTGCCTATATTACGTGAGTCCCTTGGAAAAATAATACTTGGACTTATCCATTTACTACTTGTGCGATTTGGTACGCTTGCCAATCCGTTAACACCAATCACATGAGCTGTGTGGTTATCACATTGAATGCCATCCCATGAGCAGCAATCAGTGGTTGCATTCCAAGATGCCATTTTAGGATAACTGAAAGGATTATAAGAAGCATACTTATTGATAACAAACGTTTCCTTAAATTGTAACAAGGCACGGCTTTCATCTTCATGGCATCTTGTAGGATGAACAAAAAGAAGACAATTAGTAACTGTGAATGAAAACAGTGAATATAGCAACAGAAACTCTATTGACAGACCAAAAGACCACCTAAACCCCATCGTATCAATTTATAAGCTGAAATGTTCACATAGACAGTTAGATGCACTAAGTGGTATTTATACTCAATTAATCGACTTCTCATGCAAAAATATCTAATCACGTGCATTGACTGTTATTTAAAAATGAAAATGTTTAGTTATGAAAATGATAATCAGAAACAGAAACAGTGCATGCATTTTGGGTAAAAAAACGATGGGTGCCCGTCTATTTCCGTTAATCGTTCAAATAAAGTTTTTGCCGTTTAATTTAAGTTTCTGATGTGTTTACACCTAATTGGCTTTTATATTAGGCTCTGCGATTTTTAAGTTGTCCTTAGTTAATTTTTTCCCGATCCTACATAATTTCAAGCGTGCATTTTTTTTTTGATAGAATAATAAATCAATTTGGTCATCGAAATAAATGTCAGTGGCCAATTCAATTGGCAACTGAATTAATGAAAATTAAAATAGAATTGTTTTTTTTAAAACAAAAATAGAATTGTTATGAATTACAAGTTTAAATTAAGTTAAATTATTTTTTAATATAACATTAGTTCCAATATTTTAAATGATTTCTTAAAATTATTTTAAGAAATTATATTAATTTTATAATATTAATAATTTGTGTCTAATATTGACATACTTATTTCAATTGACAAATTATTTTAGAATTTTGTATGAAAAACAAAATAGATAACAATTGAATGAACAAATTGTTAAGAAAATTTTTGTACATGACACAAGTGATTTTTTTTTTTTTGAAACAGCCAAACCAAATTTCATTAAAAACAAACAAGCAAAAGACGTGCCTACAAGTTCAAAACCAACATACACAAAAATAAATAACCAGATATAATGTTATTATTATTATATACTTTAAATCAATATTATCTTTTTCTTATTAATTAACTATTTAATTGAAATATATTTTTAATTGTTAATTTGTTTAAACAAAACTTAATTTTTTTTTGCAAATAATATTAAGTATAAAATATTTATAAATCATCATTGAAATAATATTATTAATTGAAAAGTACTCCTTCTAGTCTTAAATATAAAAATAAAATGTCTTGTATGTTGGTCTCAAATATAAGCAAATACCAACTAATTTTACCTCATTTAATGAGACCATTCCCTATTTACCTTTCATTTAATTGAGATTTTATTTCCAATGACTATGTTTTATTCTTGATATCAAGTTTCAATGAATGATAGTTTAGAAAAAAAATGTTTACTTTTTAAATGAAATTGGTGCAATTAAATTATGCTAACTAACTTTCTTAATAAATGTAACTTAATTTTTTTTTCTTATATTTGAGACAGAAGGGATTATCAGTTTTGTTAGCAATCCCAACATGTGATTAGCTTCCTGTCTAGTAGTGTTGGAGGTGACTGTTAGTTCTACCATTTATTATACAACAAAAAAAAAAATCCAGATGTTTTATTACTTCTTCACTTGTATGGTCATGGATTCAAGTTTGAGAATTAATATTTTGTTTCTAAATGTCGGATGTTTGGAAAATATGGGGACCAAAACTATATATGAATAATATATGAGGACTAAAATTCAACAAGTAAAAATTGGGTAGAAAATAGTGTCATGCATTTTGGGTAAGAATATCTGTGATCCTATATAATTTCAAACATTCATTTTATAATACAGCAATTTAGTAATAAAAATAACTATCACTGATTAATTTAATTAGTCCTTAAATCCTCATAAAAAAAAAGTCCTTGAATTAGTAAAAATTAAAATAGTTTTTTTTATGAATAATAACACAAAAAATCATGTTAAAGATTGTTTTAAAAAGGTAGAACGATGAGAACTCAAGTAAATTATTGAGATGATAAAATTGTGTTATCAACTATTTATTACGTCACTTATGTAAAAGTTGTGTATTATAAATAAATAAATAGATGGATATTTCTTTTATTTAATTAATTTAGTGGCTAACATGGTACATGTGATCTATTTGAAGCCTTATCTATATTAAGACTTTCTTCATTATGTACCAATAACGTTTCTGTCCATTCTAGGTCTTCCTTATCTATACATTTTAGTTAGACCCCCCAAGTTGCTTTCTCTTGTTATGTCTCACCATACATAATTTCAATCATGCATTTTGGCCAAAATCTTCTTCTGTCTTTATATCTCCTGTTTTATTCCATGGCAAAAAATGACCATACGTGACCCATCCAATTCGAAAAGCTCAAATTTTGACTATTTCAATCAAAGAAAAGTCAGTAAAAGAATCACTATTATATTCTTTTAATACATATTTTATTATTAAATAAAATGACGTAAAACCCGCTAAGGAAAAAAAAGAAACTCACTAAATAAAAATAGTTGCTAATAAAACAAGCCAAATAAAATAAATCATATATATGCTAATATAATAACCATTATAAATCATAAAACGAGTAATATGTTCAATCTGTGAAGCCCGGATACTCCAAAATGGCAAAAGTATCGGTGTCGTACCCGTGTCGGACACCGATACTGCCCCGATACGTCTGGATACGTATCGAAAAAGTATCCAATTATTTTTTATTTTTTTTTTTAAAAAAAATTGTAGGACACGGCTGGGATACGGCTTGGATACGGCTCAAGATAGCTGGGATACGGCTGAGACACGGCTTAAGATGGCTAGATACGGCTCAAGCTGTTTCCGATACGGCTCCGATACGGCTTGAGCCACTTTCTGAAATTTTTAATATTTTATTTTTTTTGAAGAATTTTTTTTAATATTTTATAATTTTATTGTTTTAATTTTAGGATTTTTAAAATAAAAAAGGTCCAAATGTAAACAAAAACACGACACACCCTTTTCCTCTTCTCCGAGCATGGCAACTCCTTTCCGATAGTTCTTCCGGTGAGGGGGTTTCTTTTTCCGGCAAGTGGGGTGAGTGGGTCTCTACACAATGCACAATTTCCCCCCTTCTTCAAGCACGACAACATCTCTCCTTGGTGGTTCTGCACATTTGTCATTTGTCTGATGAGGGGGTCTTCCTGTTTGTGTGGTTTTGGTTTTGATAGGGTATTCTGTTTGTGTGGTTTTGGCTTTGCTCAAACCATGCTTGAATAAATTTATTTTGCCACTCGACAGTTGTGTTTGTAGTGTTTGTTAAAACAGAATATGCATATTTGCAGTGTTTTAGCAACACTCAAGATCATTTGCATAATTGCATTTTAACACCAACACTAATTGCATTTTATTTTGCATCCATATATAATTTTTTATATTTTTGATTAACGTATCCAGGACGTGTCGTATCCTTAATTTCAAAAAAATTGCCGTATCCCCGTATCCGTGTCGTATCGTACCCGTGTCGTATCCCGTATCTGGGCTTCATAGTGTTCAATACATACACCATAGAAAAACCTAAGATAATCAAATAATCCTGATAACACTCATCCAAAAAATCATCTGGTGATGCATCTTCTTCCTTAGTACGTTGTTGAGGTTGCATGTGTGCACCCTAGGTTGTTATTGTAGTGGTGCAAAACTCTAAAAGATTTGTTGTTGTTATCGTTGTTCCATCATCATCCGCATGAACCCCATTATCTCCTCCTATCATGCCACTCTCTGCCTTAGCTCAACAATCTCAGCGGACTACCGAGAGAGGTGGCTTCTGCTTGTGGACCCTCGGCTAGACTCAGAAAAAATGTTGGACACTCCTCATCTATAGTTTTTGGCTGGGTCTCCGACATCTTATTGTTGGCCCTTGTTCTTGCCACCAACAACCTCCACCTACAAACTCAGCTTCAGTTGGAGTGGAAGAGGAAGAGGTTCTTTTAAACTCTTGAATGCAAAGTCTTGATCATCATTGATCATGTATTACTTAGGAGAGTTCGATACTTGTATTACTTAAACTACTTTTGGTCGTGTATTAATTAGAAACATATTTTAGTTTTTTAAATGATAAAATATGTTATTTTAAATTTTTAAATTTAATTAAAATTAAAAATATTTGCATAATGTCGAGAATACTTACCTGTTTTCATACATGAGAAGAAGGATTTAGATTCTCTCACAGAACGAGAAAGAATCCATCCACTCTATTATTTTAAAACATGACAGTATATTTAGCACATAAAACACTCTTGCTACAGAAAATTGAAAAGCCAATGAACGAAAGGAAACATAGTGTTCCACACTTTTAAATTCTACAGCACAAAAAAAAAAAAAAATAACCTTGTAAATTCTACTTTTCTGTTTACAAGACAACTGAAGTGACCCTTTCAAACCATTCAAGTACTTCTTGACTGAAACTGCTTCCCAAAGCCACTCCTGCAAGAAGTCCACCCCCATAACCAATAAGAACCACTTTCCAGTCAAGTTCACTGAAAAGTCCAGAGTCTTGATCATCATCAGAGGCCGAAGGTGGTGCAAATGGTGACCCTGCCTCATCCTCACATTTCTTCAATAATTGATTCCCACACAGTCCTTGATTACCCTCAAATGAACTACCCTCAAATGTAGCAAACTGCTTATTTTGTGGTATAGGACCTGAGAGGTTGTTAAAGGACACATTCAAGTACGACAGAAAGGTTAGTTCTTCCAGTTGTTGGGCAATCTTCCCTGATAAACTGTTGAGAGAAAGGTCCAACACCTGAAGGTTTGAAAGCTCCCCTAAGGAAGAAGGAATGCTGCCACTAAGCATGTTGTTTGAAAGGTTGAGCAAAACAAGGCCTGTTAAGTCTCCCATAACATCTGGAATCTCCCCACTGAATTTATTACTTGAAAGATCAATGACTATAAAGTTGTAAAACGCTTGGAGATCTCCATAAATCTTGACCATCCCTTTGTTAAACATTGTAAATGAATAAGTATCAATATGTTGCTGCCATCAGTACCTTCCCAACACCCAATAGGTCAAATAATCCTCATACTGTAATTGACTCTTGTTTGAAGCTTTCATGGATTTCCATTGCTGGATTATTTTTGAAGGCAAACTTCCAGAGAACTGATTGCGAGAAAGATCAATGATGTGCAGTTTGGGAAATGTGCATGCTGTAGGGCACCTTATAGATCCATACAAATGATTTTCTCGTAAAGCGACAACTTTCAGCTCGGGAAGAGTTCCCAACCAACAGGGAAATGAATCATTAATTTGGTTATGGCTGATATCAATATACTCTAGCATTCTACAATTGACCAGTGCTCTTGGAATTTGACCATGCAGATTGTTATTGCTTAAATCAATCATTCTCAGTGCACTTGTTATCATGTATGTCTGAGGAACTGGGCCAGTCAATTTGTTTCCTTTTAGCACCAAAGACTGTAGAGATTGGCTAGAACTTCCCAAACATGAGGGAATCATGCCAGTTAAGTTGTTAAATGATAAATCAAGATGCACAAGAGATTTCAAATTGCATATCAGTGGGGATATTTTTCCTACCAATGAGCTGTGGGAAATAATTAAGCCCCGGAGACTTGTTTGAAGACTTGTTTTTCCCCACATCCAACTGGGGAATGAATTGACACTATTGTTTGACATGAAAAGAATTGACAGTTCCGGCAAGTCCTGGAGAAAATTTGGAAACTCAGTCAAATTACAAGAACGCAAACCTAAGAATCCAATTCGAGAAAGGCTTACATTGGCCGGATTTTTTCCATATATTAATGACAATTTATTGTAAGATAATCCAAGGACACTTAGCATTTTGAGCATTAGAAACTTGTCAAACTCTAATTCTCCCTCCAACTGATTATAGGCCACATTAAAAAATTCTATGTTCTCATGTTTGAAGAGAGAGTTTGGAATTGCACCCTGAAGATTATTTTCTGCAAGAAACATGTAAGCTAAATTAGTTAGGTTCATTATCCAGGATGGAAATTGTCCACTTAAATTGCTGTGATATATGGATAAGGCAGATAGCTGAGTGAGATTTGCAAAGCATAATGGAATCTCGCTGCCAATATTTACCAAGTTTAGATCCAAATCATCTATTCCTGACAGCTTACAAATCCATGAGATGGTGTCAGTAGTAAATTCATTAAAACCAACTCTCAGGGTGTGCAATTTGGTAAGATTTACCAAGAATGATGAAAGATGGCCCTTGAATTTGTTGTTTGCAATATCTAGAAACCTAAGCCGAGTCAGGTTTCCGAACGAAGAAGGAATAGTCCCTGAAAAATTGCATTGTGAAATTGATAACCAATTCAAAGACTTGAGATTTCCAATGGATGCAGGTAGTGTACCATAGAAACTTGTGGAAGTGAGTTCTAATATGGTAATTTGTGCACTTGAATGAAAATCAGGAAATTTACCATTGAGGTTTTGGTTATTTCCCAAATTCAGATATCTCAAGTTTAAAAGATGGAATATTTCAGCTGGAAATTCCCCATGTAGTTCACAATAAGAAAGAGAGAGTTGTTGCAAGGATGTAAGATTTGTGAATATATCAGGTACAGAAGATGAAATGGTCACATAATCAAGACGAAGAATTTCAAGCTTAGTTGAGTTTTGAATTAAGCTTTTTAGAATGGATATTTTCAAACTCAATAGATTGTCTCCATATGGAGAATGAAACTTACATAGATCAAGAGACAGTAACTTGGACAAATGTGTAACTTGTTGTGGGATTTCTCCAAAAAAATTGGCTTGAGAAAGGTTCAGATACCTTAACTGTGAAAGCTCGCCAATCCTAGATGGGATATGAGAGTAATTGAAGTTATTGTCAGCAAGATCAAGCCTTTGAAGATGTTTGAGGTGAAAGAGACTGCTATTAGCATCCACTGTACCATACATGTTGCTGCTACTAAGATCAATGCTAATGACATGACCTGTGTGGTCATCACATTGAATGCCATCCCATGAGCAGCAATCAGTGTTTGCATTCCAAGATGCTATTTTAGGATAACTGAAAGGATTATAAGAAGCAGACTTACTAATAACAAACCTTTCCTTAAACTGCAACAAGGAATAACTTTCATCTTCACGACATGAAAGCAGACAATTAGTAACTGTGAATGAAAACAGTGAATAAAGCAAGAGAACCTGTATTGATAGAGCAAAAGACCACCGAAACCCCATTGTATCTTTTGTAATTTTTAAGCTGAAATGTTCACATAAACAGTAAGATGCAATAAGTGCTTTTTATACTCAATTAATCGACTACTTATGCAAAAATATCTTGTCACATGCAATGACTTTTATTAGAAATGAAAATGTTTAGTCATGGAAATGATAATCAGAGACAGTGTCGTGCATTTTGGGTAAGAAAACTATGTGCACCGGTCTAGTCTTTGCCTTATTCGTGAAGCCAACTTCATCAACTCTAATCCAAAATTTTCCCATTAAATTAATTTCTGATGTGTCTACAGTCAACACCCACTTGGCTTTTGCATTAGGCTCATGGGATCAGACTCATATCCAAAAGGACATACATGGGTTTGAATCTCGTTACCAATGTGAGGGCATTGGTGGACAATCTGCAAGTACCTCTGTAAACATTCTTTGAGCCTTGAGGTATGTCCTAACTGACCCTAATGAACCTTTGGGACTCAACTCACCTAAACTTTTCTATAACGAAAATAGAATAAGGGAGAAAAGCATAACAAAGATTATTTCAAAAAGGTAGAATGATGACAACTCAACTAAAATGTTAGACACAAATTAAAATGTGCTAAATACTGATTACAGGTGTATTTGGATTATCGTCAAAAAACTTTAAAACATCTGTTTACACTTTCCGAGGCATTAAACAGAGAAGGAAAGGAACTCTGGTGTTAGATTTGAGATAAGGTGAGTTATATTGGAGGACTTAACTGTTTCTCAAACACACAAGTAACTTACATGTGTAACTTACGTGTGTCACGTATATGTCGGGGTGAGACTTCAGAATTTATATATTATAAACGAATAAACAGACTTTCTGATAGTGAAGACTTTCTTCACTTTTTTGTCCAGTCCAAGTTTTTGGTTCGGTTGTATGTTGTTTGTTTACTGTATGTTTACTTGTCTCTAAGACTTTAATTAGATGCCACTATTGCAACTACAATTGCGGTGGAAATAGAAAATAAATTGTTTTTATAATTATATTTTTAAGTTATCACCAAAGTTTATTAAATTAGAAAAAGATTGAAAACCCTTCTATAAGAAAAAAAAAGAGTTTGCGAAAACCAAGTTAAATTCAAGTCAATTATGCAAAGGGTAAAAACTTAATCCTACAAGACTCCTATAACATCCATAATAATAATAAAAATAAAAACAATTGTCTTGTAATTAATTGTACAAACTATTTTTACTTTTAAAATATTTGTCTTAACCATAAAGAATAAGCTATTAAATTAAATGAGCTAAATTATTACAAAACAACATAAAAAATTGAAATTTATTTTAGCCCAATGAGAGATATTCCTACTCTGATGTATCCCTATATACAATAGAAAGCACAATGCTATATCATTCTTAAAAAAACAGCTGAGTTAATTAAAAAAGGGTATGATGAATATTTCGGATCACCAAACTGTTACAACTTAATGTCTTAAACCAAATTATGCAATTAATAAGGTATCGCACCTAAATTAATCCTTTTAACATGAAATAAACTAATTGTAAACATTTTATTTAAAAAAGTAAGATTATCAAATTACCACAACTCCCATATCTTAAATTACGTGATAAATTCTGTCAAAAAAATTTACATGATAAATAAAATGTCACAACTAAATTAACCATTGTATTGTAAAATTATAATTAAATTATATCAAACTGCTATTTTTAGTTTTCTATTGCTGGGCTTGGGGTGATAGAAACCAGGCAAAGAGCACAAACCAGATTGTGACTCCTTGGTGGAAAACAGAGCACAAAGCCTTTGGGAGGTAATAATGCCTTGTACTCTTGGTGCTGGAGATGGGTACAAGGGAAGAAAATCAAGAATAGAGAGTGTTCTTATCGGATTTGGTAAGAATTAGAAAGATAGATTTGATAGGGTTATTTTTCTATCAAATCTTATTAGAATCTCACTGATTATGATAGAGACAGATTTATCTTCTATCGTAATCTTATTCCTCAATCTTCGTGTGTTTTATCTTTTAATAAGATATATTTTCTGTTATAACTACATTGGTCCGACTAGACTTCCGCTACTCAGCCAGGTTATCTACTCGGTGGAGTGTCGAGTCCGAGTAGTATACATGCCCCCCAGCTCTGAAACTGCAAGAGCTTAAGTAAACTTGCCGAATTTGGATTTCTGTTTGGTCGAGTCGGCGTTGTGTTTTACTCACCTCGTTAGACTGGATTTGGATTTGGTTCTTGGGGCATCGTGTCGATAGGGACAGTTACGTCGCTTCAGACCCATTATAGTCGTAACATTTCCCGAGGGCGACGGCAATGATTATTTTTAAATTTCAAAAACGTTCTTGGAATACTCAAAGGTCTCAAACCTCCCCAGCCGTTGATTCGTTTGGTGGGGGGTTTTGATCCAACGGTCCAAGTTGTTCCGCCTTTTCGCATTCGAAGCTCTTGGACCTCTATATAAGGGTTACTGTGCGACCTTCATTCATTTCTCCTTCTTCCTTGCATTTTCTTCTCCGGCGACCTCCATTCTTCTGCTATTTCTCCTTCCTCTCCCTTGCCTTCTTCACTTTCTTTCTTAGCCTAGGTACACCCTCCGTTCCCCTTGTTTTGTTCTTTTCTTTCGAAAATGTCTTCCTTTTTTGGGGAATCGCCGGAGGTTCACCTCATCGGAGAGGGCTCCGATGATGGTCTTTCCTTGCGTCGTTCTAAAGTGATGGCGCGTCGGTGGCAAACGCCGTTGCTGCGGATGCGGGGGTGGTTCGCCCCTCTGTTGATTCCGCGCAGGTGCCTCTGGCCATTCCTGCTGAGGGGATTGTAGTCTTGGATGATTCTGAGGCTACTGAGGTGCGTACTCTAGTTACTCGGCGCACCCGGCCTCCTCTCCCTCCTCCCACTCTCCCCCAACCCGATAAGCCTAAGGGTTTGAAGAAATCTTACCCTCTCGTTACTACTCCGGGTTATTTCTGGGTAGCTGGTGAGGTGGGGGCTTATTCCTCGGTATCAAATCGAGGAGTCTTTATCTTCTCTCCTCCAGGAAATCGATTTATGTCACTCGGAGAGGCCGGGTATGGTTTACATCGAACCTTGTGGGCCAGACGAGCGTGTTTTCTTTTCTAGTTTTCCGTGTCAGTCTCATTTCACGTATGTGTACAAGGCTTTGTTTTCGGTTCTCGGCATTATGGTGCCATTTGATAAGTTTGAGACTGATGTTCTCCGGGAGCTAAATGTTGCTCTTACTCAGTTGCATCCGAATGCCTGGGCTTCGCTTCAGGCTTTCTGGGTGCTCTTTAGTAAATTTTTCATCACTTCAACTGCTCCCAAGTTTCTACATCATTATTTAGTTAATGAGAGTAAGAAGGGTGGTTGGGTCTCCCTAACTAGGATCCCTAGTCGGTCAATCCTAGGTCCTTATACCTCTTATTGGAAAAACTTCAAGAGTGGTTTCTTTAGAGTTCGGCCAGGTCTAGAAGGGGAGATTGACTTTTTTTATGGGCGTGGGAGGCCGAGGTTCCCTCTTTATTGGCAGGTTGTGGACATGTCTCCTGAAGACCAGGATGACATGGTTACACTATACAAGTTGTCGCGTTCATTACATTGTAAGACAATAGTGGGGATTCCTGCTTCTCAGACTCCGAGAGAGGATTGAGATTGTGAGTGCTTTCTTTACTCGACTTTAATTTCTTTTGTGCTTGTCTATTTTTTCTAACCTTTGTTTCTTTTGCAGTTGTGATGGGGAAATTTGATTATAAAACTGCAAAGAAGCTTCGGCTTAAGAAGTTGAAGAGCAAGGACATTGCCGCTGAGGGGGTCCAGATCGCTTCTTCAATTCCTTCTCCTCCTCCTCCTCCTTTTCCTTCACCGAAGAGGAAGAATCAAGGGGTTGCACAGGGGGAAGACGACCTTTCAAAGAAGATGAAGCTGAGTCCTCCTGCTGCTCAAGCTACGGCCTCTCCCGTTGAGAGGCATCTGGCCTTTCTTTCCATGAAGGACAAGCGGACTTCTCTTTGGGGGAAGGACTTCAACCCTCAGGCTCTTATCATTGCCAAAAATCTCGGTCAAGCTGATCGGGACATGTTGAGGGATGCCGGGCCTCGCTTTCCATGGAGGCTATTTCACGCTTCCAGGCTCGTTCATGGGCCATTGCCTAATTTTGGGCCGAGGAGTTTGACCGCGGCCACTGGGAGCTTGTCTTGGTCAAGGAGACTACTTTAAAGGCCGAGCAAACTTTGGTTGATGCTACTCAGGCTAACAAGACTCTTCTTCAGTCAGTTGAGGAGCCTCAAAAGTCCCTTGAGGCAACAGAGATCAAGTTGAAGGAGGTAGAAGACTGGGAGGAGGTCTTGAAGCTTTCTTTGACTACTGCTGAGAACTCAGCGTAGGACCTTCAGGCCGAGGTGGAGCGCCTCAATCAAGAGCTTGCGCGGGTGAAGTTGGAGGCTACCAGTTCCGAGGCCAAACTGAGAGCCAACCTGGGCGAGGCTATGGATGAAGTCATTTTGACTCATGAAGCCGAGTTCAAAAAGGCAATTCGCCAAGTTCGGTACCTTTTTAAGGATGCCGACACCTCTATTTTTGATATCGATAAGGATGTCAACAAACAGGGGGAGTTGGTGGATGAGTCCACTATTCCGGATGAAAAGGCTCCGGGTAATTCGGCCCAGCCTGCTGCTTAGCTCTTTAGGCTTTTAGGCATTTTTATTTGTTTTTCTTTTGTAAAGGCTCACACCCGACCCATCTAATAGGGTGCTTTTATCTTAATGAAATTTGATTTTCTCTTAAATATAGTCCCTTTATTTTTCTGCGTGTACGACGTCAATGACTTGTAGCCAATTAGGGTCTATGTTTAACTTGTTTTTTGCATCTTGTTGAAGGTCTACACGACCTTCAACTTAACTCGTTCGTATCCTGTTAGAGGTCTACGTGGTTTTTTTAGCTTAACTTGTTTTTCATATCCTGTTTAGGTCTACACGGTTAGCTTATTTTCGTAACTTAGTTTTTTGATAACTAGTTGTTGGAGTTTGGTCATTCTCCTTTTGGGATGCCGAGTGTCACTCACTTTAAGTGACTTTTTGTGCCGGGTATTCGGTTGGTCTACTCGGTCTTATGCGAATTAAGATAATGTGATGGGAAAAGGAACTTTTATTAATAATGAAAGTCAGGTGTGCCTCATTAAAACCTCTTTGACAAAAAATCTCTTGGGAAAAAATGTCAAAGTAGGAAAAAGAGTACATCACCACTTACAATTTTCTAGTTGTAGTAAAACTTCATATGAGTGGCGTTCCAAGTACAAGGAATGGCTTTGCCGGATGGATGCTCTAGTCGGTAGGCTCCATTTCCCAGTGAGTTGATTACTCTGAAGGGGCTTTCCCAGTTGGTTGCCAACTTGCCCTCTCCGGTTGCCTTTCTTGCTTCTCCGTATTTTCTCCAAACCAGATCTCTGACTTCGAAGTTTCTTGGCTTGACCTTGCTGTTGTATCTCTTCTCGGCTTTTCTTTTGCAGGCCTCTACTCTGATTTGGACCTCATTGAGGGTCTCTTCGGTCATGTCGAGTGCATGCCTTAGTGACTGGTCATTGTTTTCTTGAACAAAGTTCGCTCTTCGCAAAGAGGGTTCTCTGACTTCGGATCCATATGAGAGTTGAAAAGGTGTTTCCCTAGTTATGGATTGCGGCATGCAACGGTATGCCCAAAGGATTGCCAGAAGCTCCTCGGCCCAACTTCCTTCGGCGTCACCGACTCGCTTTTTTAGTTCCTCCAGTATGACTTTGTTGGCTACTTCAGTTCGCCCATTGGTCTGAGGGTGCTACTGAAGTTACCCGGTGCCGAATCCCGAGGTTCCTAAAGAACTCTTCTAGGTTTTTTTCGACGAACTGTTTTCCTTTGTCAGATATTACTGAGTGGGGGATGCCGAATCGGCATATTACGTTTTTCCATATGAATTTTTGTATGTTGTTGGCCGTGATGGTGGCCAAGGGTTCAGCTTCGATCCACTTCGTGAAGTAGTCAATTCTGACCAGGAGGAATTTGACCTGTCCTTTAGCAAGTGGGAATGGTCCTAAGATATCTACTCCCCACATGGCGAAGGGCCATGGTGCCGTGACATTGTGCAGTTCTTCTGCTGGTAAGTGAGATATGTTGCCATATTTCTAGCACTTTTCACATTTTCTTACGTACTTGGCGCAGTCTTGGCGCATTGTCGGCCAGTAGTATCTGGCTCGTAAGACTCGGGCGGCTATGGCTTTTCCTCCTGAGTGCATTCCACATATTCCTCTATGCATCTCATTTACCACGTATTCGCCCTGTGTCTTCGTAACACATTTCAACAGTGGTGCGATGAAGCCTCTTCTGTAAAGGTCTTCTCCTTCTATCACATAGTAACTTGCCTTTCTTCTGATCTTCCTAGCTTCCTCTCGGTTTTCGGGGAGGGTTCCTCCTTTCAGGAAGTTCCATACCTCGATCATCCACTCTCGGTCTACCGGGTTGATATTGGAAACTTCTTTGTCAATGCTTGGAGCGGATATCGTCTCCTGTATGACAGTTCGGTTTTGGCCTTTCTTCTTTGTATTTGCCAATTTTGATAGCAGGTTGGCTCTTTCGTTTTGCTCTCTTAGGATATGGTTGAGTTCAAACTCAGTGAATTTGTTCTTCAACTAGGAAGCCAGGTGGTAGTACCTTGTCATTTGGGAGTCCTTCATTTGATAGGATTTGTTCATTTGCCTTGTGACAAGTTTTGAGTCGCTCCAGCACCTAAGGTGCTTTGCCCCTACTTCTTTAGCGAGTTTTAGCCCGGCTAACAGGGCTTTATACTCTGCTTGGTTGTTAGATGCATCGAAGTCGAATTTGAGTGGTTGTTCCAAAACAATCCCTTCGGGACTTTCGATTATGACGCCTGCTAAGCTGCCCTTGACATTCGAGGAACCATCCACGTAGAGGGTCCACCATGTAGAGGGTGCCTCTTCTACTGGTGTTAGCAAAGCGATGAAGTCCGCTAGGCATTAGGATTTGATAGGTCATCTCGGCTCGTACTTGATGCCGAACTCTGATAGTTCAACTGACTAGGCTATCATTCTTCCAGCAAGTTCCGGTTTCCTCAGCACTTGTCGTATTGGGTGGTCTGTTCGTACCACCACTTGGTGGCTCTGAAAGTACGGTCGTAGCCCGTCGTGCTGAAGTGACCAGGGCTAGTGCTAACATTTCGATCATCTGGTACCTTGTTTCGGCATCTTTCAGCACTCGACTTACGTAGTAGACTAGTGTTTGCGTCTGATTCTCTTCTTGGATGATGACCAAGCTGATCGTGTCCCCTAAGAATGCTAGGTATAGCACTAAGTCTTTGCCGGGTTCATGTCGCGTTAGGATTGGTGGTGAGGTGAGTAGCATTTTCAATTTTAGAAAATTTGTTTCGCACTCTTCACTCCAATCAAATATATGTTGCTTCTTGAGGAGTTGAAAAAAGGGTCTGGCTACCTCCACTGCTTTCGGCAAGAAACAAGATAGGGATGCCAGCCTTCCAGTTAACCTTTGTACTTCCTTCATATTGCTCGGGCTTCTCATGTTTATGATAGCTACGCATTTCTCTGGGTTGGCCTCTATGCCTCTGTGTGTGAGCATGAAGCCTAAGAATTTTTCGCCTTGTACTCTGAATACATATTTTTCTAGGTTTAGCCTCATGTTGTGTTTTCTGATCTTCCCAAATATTTCGGCTAAGTCTCCTGAATGCGAGTTTGGGTCTCGACTTTTGACTACCATGTCATCTACGTAGACTTCTAGATTTCGTCCAAGTTGATCTGCGAAAATCTTGTCCACCAAATGCTGGTATGTTGCGCCCGCGTTCTTTAGTCCAAATGGCATTACCGTGTAGCAGTAGTTAGCTGTATCGGTTATGAACGTCGTTTTCTCCTCATCTGGTGGGAACATAGGTATCTGGTTGTAACCAGAATACGCATCCAAAAAACTCAGGATGGGATAGCCGGATGCTCCGTCCACCAATCTGTCGATACTCGGTAGTGGGTATGAGTCTTTGGGGCATGCTTTGTTAAGGTCTATGTAGTCAGTGCACATCCTCCACTTGCCATGTGGTATAGTGTACTTCTCTTATAAAACCGGTGCTAAGTAGCTTTTCCATTTCCTCTTTGACCATTTTTCCTCTCTTGGTCCCAAGCTTTCTCTTCTTTTGGGAGATTGGCTTGGCCTCTGGGCAGATGGCTAGTTTGTGACCGTGGAAGCTTGGGTCGATTTCGGGCATGTCGACGGTTGACCATGCGAACAGGTTGGCATTTTTTGATAAAACTTGGGCAATTGCGCTTTTGGTTTCGCTTGTTAGCTGAGTCCCAAGCTTTGAGCATTGCTCTGCTTTTCTTCCTAACTGGAAGGATTTTACCTTCTCTGTGGGTTCTGCTCTCGGCTCACCCTCCTTGGGGTCGAGATCAGCCTCTTCCATTGGTTGCACCATGAGCGAGATGGATGCTATGTGCTTCACTCTTGGTTCTAGAACCTTTTTGCCCCTGGTTATCCTTAGACTTTCTAAGTAGCATTTGCGGGCTATTTCTTGATCAGCTTTTACTGTCACTATTTCCCCTTCCGAGTTGGGGAATTTCACCGCCAGGTGAGGAGTTGAGATCACGGTGCCTAACTCATTGAGTGCAGGTCTGCCTATAAGAATGTTATAGGAAGTGAGGACGTTGACTAAGAGGTACATGACTGTAATGGTCTTGGATCCCTTTTCTTCATCTCCGAAGGTAGTGAGGAGGTTAATGTAGCCTCTGGTATCCACTTTTTCACCTGAAAAACCGACTAGCTGCTCAGTGTATGACTGTATCTTGCTCTCGGGGATGTCCAACTATTGGAAAGTGAACCAGTATAAGATGTCCGCCGAGCTGCCTTGGTCTACTAGGACCTTGCATACTAGGAAATTGGCGACCTCAACCTTAACCACCACTGGATCATCGTGGTTGGGTTCTATGCCTTCGAAATCTGCATCAGTGAATGTTATGGGGGCATATTTCTTGATACTCTCGGTCTTATAGAAGCCGAGTGGATTGACCGGATGCCGCGTAGGTGTCTTTTCCTTGTCGAGCTCGAGCTTCCTCCTCCGGCGATCGTGTTGATAACACCTCGGAGCCGAGTCTCGGGGGGGTTACTTGGTCCCTCTTGTCGGTTCTCTTCTGTTCGTCGAGATTTTCTATCTTGATCTTCTCCCCTGTCTCGGGTTCGTTCTCGCTCAGATTTTTGGTTATCGTCTCAGACAAAACATGGTAGCTTGCCCTCTTGGATAAGTTTTTCAATCTTATCCTTCAGTGTAGTGTAGTCTTCGATGGCGTGTCCATGTACTCGATGGTATCTGCAGAACTTGGACCTGTCCGCTTTTTCTAGGGACCAGTTTCGAGTAGGCAAACTGATCAGTTCGGCACTGTAGGCTTCTTCTAAGACTCGACTTCTGCTTTCTATCAAGGGAGTGTAGTGAGTGAATCTTGCCCGAGGCGGCTTCTCAGCCCTGGATCTACTGTTAGAAGTCCGCCCTCGGCTAATTCCTGTTTTCTCCCGTTCCTCGTGTTTCTTTCGGGATTCCCCTCTGATGTTTTCTCGGAACTTCGTCATCTCTTCCATTTGAATGTACCCTGCTGCTCTCGCTCTGAGCTCATCCATATCATGTGGCAGCTTCTTGTAGAGGCTGTCCGAGAAGGGTCCGGACTTCAGGGCCATAAGCATGGCTGTTAGTGCCACTTGAGTGTTCAGGTCTCAGATCTCCACTGAGACTTTGACGAATCTCTCCATGAAATCCCTAAGGGATTCGTTGTCCTCTTGTCGAATGTTGGCCAAGGCCACTGCTGTTAAGTGGTGAGGTCAACTCGTGGAGTACTGGGCATCGAAACGAGCAACCAAGGTGGCGAAAGAGTCAACCGAATGTGGTGGGAGGCGTGTGTACCAGTTCAATGCTGCCCCTTTCAATGTGGTTGGGAAAACGCAGCACATGATGGCGTCGTCATTTATGTAGAGGTTAACCTGTGTGACCAACGCGTCTACGTGCTCGTCTAGGTCTGTTAGGCCGCGTAACGGTCCATAGACAAGGGTTTCCACCCTGGCGGTAGTGGCGTTTCCATAATGCCATCTAAGAATGGGTGTCATCTTGTTGTTTCTAGCATTGTGTTCCATCTCGGGACCGTATGCGACGCGGATATAGGTCTGGATTCCATTTGGGTTGTTCGGTCTGCCTCGCTCTAGGTGGTGTCATCTTGTTCTATTCGATTAGGTTGTTCATGGGCGATCGTGTGGGCAGCCGAGTATATGTTTCGATGCTCTTGCATTTTTTGGTATTGTTCTCGGAGATTAGCGTTCTCCGTGTGGAGATCCTCTATCTCTTTCGTGTTGTTTTGCTTTAGCGTGTTTACCTCCCTTTGCAGGGCTTGGATCAATGGGTGATTATCAAACGCCTGACGCGGGATAGGCACCACGTTGTTGCGGTTGCCCTTGTGGGCATCCCTCTGTGTCAGTGTTCCCTTGGTTAGGGTTTCCAGCTCTTGTGGTCGCTTTTCTTGATTCGTTGTTTTGCCTTGGGTTGCTGCCATTATGATTGTTTCTCGTTGATTGGTGTGGCTGGGAAAAGTTTCACCGAGCCCCACAGTGGGCACCAAATGTTCTTACCGGATTTGGTAAGTATTCCGATGCGGTGGCTCCGCCGGGATCTCCTTCGTGAATGGCGGGGGGTGTACCTACAAAGACATTCCGGCGCTCAATTTAGAGGCACAGAGGTAGGAGACAGGTATCACAATTGGGAGTAGAATTTTCATACCTTGATTGGGGCGAATACCTTCGTATTTATAGAGTATAGAAAGATAGATTTGATAAGGTTATTTTCCTATCAAATCTTATCAGAATCTCACTGATTATGATAGAGACAGATTTATCTTCTATCATAACCTTATTCCTCAATCTTCGTGTGTTTTATCTTTTAATAAGATATACTTTCCGTTATAACTACCTTAGTCCGAGTAGGCTTCCGCTACTCGGCCAGATTATCTACTCGGTGGAGTGCCGAGTCCGAGTAGTACAGATAGAAATATTAAGTAAAAAGGGGGCACAAAGTCAACAAAGTATTTTACAATAAAAGTTGGAAAGGAGCCTACAAAGACCACAAAGTATTTTATATTGCAAAATTAAGTGCACACATTTTGTAGGTGACCATCGAATCATGGTATCACCCCTCTTTTAAACTAAATAAATAGGCTTACAAAAAAATAAAAAAATATACATATAAAGTGAAAAAATACCAAAAAAACAATGAAAAAAAATAACTGAAAATGTAGAAATATAATCTTAAGCCAAGTTTGAGTAGAAACAAAAGAAAGAAATTCAGACACATCGATACGTAGATCCAGCTAGCAAGTTTATTCCATAAAAATATTTACTTTAATAGTCACGGCGTACAAATTGAATCTTAACATCTTTAAAACTGAACATATTTCAATCAAACTTGACTATAAAAATCTTCCTTCTATATTACAGAAGATCATATCATAGCATAAGATTACTTATTTTTATCTCAATCTTCTGAGCAGTGGCAGTCTAGTGTCTATCAATCGACAACTCAGATGGAGAATGCAGAGAGTATAGAACTTATCCAAACGAACATACAAACTATAACGAGGAATCTGACTAATATATGAAGACAACACTGTCATGAATTCTGGACTTCCAATTCTGAGCAACACATTCTGAAATCCATATTAAGTTCCTGATCTCCTGTTCCCTTAACCTCATATATGTGAAGAATACAGCATAATGAAACCGCAATATAGACAAAAAAGAGCAGCTTACTAATGAATATAAGACATATCTTAACAAAGAATAAAACAGCTATATTTAAGCCGATCAATTTCCTTCAAGCACAATGACTTCCAATTTTGTTTCCATCAGTTAGTAAAGAAAGATCCAGCAAACATTAAAATATTTAACTAATTCACTACATGAGGCAAAAATTATGATACTCAGAACTGAAAGATAAACCTGTTGCTCAAACGCCAAGCAAAGCTTTTTCACCTCCTCCTCATAGAATGCCTTGTCAAGCATCTGACTCTCTCCATATGATAGCTTAGCAAAAATAGATTGATAGGGAAGATATTTTTTCATAACAGCATGAACCTACATGAGCAACCAGATAAGAAATTTAACACCCCAAAGGCATATGAAGACACTGCCAATGGCTTTGATGATTGATCATTTCAGGACAGATTCCAACATAAAGGGATAAAGAACTACTACTACACAAGACCCTCTGGAAAGTTGTAGACAAAACCAAGTAGGCAGTTGCAAATTACAAATGAAATAAAAAGCAATCAATCATATATGCCTTTGATAATATAAGGATCTCGAAAAAGGAAAGCTTGGAAGTGACACCTCAAAAATCTGCAAGTATCCATCACTGACTCATGGGACAACTTCCCAACCTGCTTATGTAGTTTTGAAGATTTGATTTGTATCTTAAACATGAGATTGCAAAGCTTCTGTGCTCAAGATAATCTATTCCCAACCTCCTCTTTTGGTAAATTTTGTTTCGCTGTAGAACTTGAACATTCAAATGCCAATGTATCCTGAGTCTATTGATTATGTTTTTGATGTTCCTTAATTTTTCTCATCATTCTATATTTCTATGGTAGTTAATAATCTTTTTGGAAAAAAACCTGCCTTTAGTTTCTGTGTTTTGCATCAGTTTACCTTGTCCTCCATATGTGCAGCTTGGATCTTTTGAAAAGAGTGAACTCAATACCACCTTCAATCCAAAACCTTAAAGCATTAGGTTTGCGGACCTTTCTCACTTATATGTTGCTTTCTACCCAATGTGGAACTTCACGTTCACACTTGTATTCCAACACACACATTTACCCATATCTAAGATTATCTTCTTCTGTCTCTAATACGAAGATTCATGGCTCTAGATGCCATAGCCCTCAAATTTGCTCTAGTTAATAATGATGAGGAAGGTAGCACGCTAGACTGCATAAAGAAAGCAAAAAAACAATTCAGACTACAAAAAGAAAGCAATTTTTTTCCATTTTTAATTAATGATTTAATCAATTTTATTTATTTATTTTTCAATGAATTTATCTGTTAGGAATTGTTTGAATTAAATTTGAGCATCTCAAAAAGTGTGTGTCACTTTACTATGTATATACGTTTTCAATCAGTAATTACTCCCAGTTTATTCTTTGTTTATTAAGTTATCAATATTGACTTTTATGCAAAGTTCATTTTGCAAAGAAATATCTACTAAAAAAACTTTATCTACCTTAATAAAAAAACACTAAATAAAGGTTCATTTATCTTTATAAACAAAGGTTAATTATCTGCCTAGTCTTACAACAACAACGAACGCAAAGTCTAATGTATCAGTAAGAAAAAAAAAATGAGCTCTTTCTATCTCACAATGACAACTCTGTATTGTGTAGTGGTTGTGCTTGGAGTGCTTCCCTTCTCCTCAGGTGCACCACTATATCCCTCGTTTTTGTTCCAAGGTTAATTTCCATTGTGCGCAAAGTAGTAAGAAACGTTTCAAAGAAAAATCCCTGCATGCTTGCCAAGTGTCGTTAGACTTCATTTTCATGACCTTTTGAAGATGATTGCCCTTAGAATCAATCCTCATGCATGTTTGAGCCACTGGGTTTTGTTTTTGGTGCCATTCGATATCCTCCACCACGTGTATGAGAGTTTGATTACTTGTATTACTTAGACTACTTATGGACGTGTATTAATTATTTCTCAGATTTTGGGAAGCAAGATATTCATTCTATTTTCAAACTACTTGTATTGACTTGTAGTAGTTAGTGATAAAATTACACACTCTGCTATCAAGTTTTGGTTCTCGCAAGCCTGGACTCTCTGATGGTGGTTTCTACTATTAAGCAGATCACTGGTGGCATGTTGTTCTGCACCTTGTGCGTGGGTTCTTTTTTATGTGGCAGATTATGTGTTAAGTAGAAGGATTGATTGCTGCCACATGAAGTGCTAAGGTGGAATTCCATCTGCCACCTCAACACTTAACCGAACCATTCTATCAACACAAACAAATAAAAAAAAATTATGGGGACCAAAATGATAAAATAGATATATTACAAAGATTAGAAACATATTTTAGTTTTTTAAATGATAAAATATGTTATTTTAAATTTTTCAAGTTTAATTAAAATTTAAAAAATTTGCATAATGTAGCAAACTGCTTATGTTGTGGTATAGGACCTGAGAGGTTGTTAAAGGACACATTAAAGTATGACAGAAAGGTTAGTTCTTCCAATTGTTGGGGAATCTCCCCTGATAAATTGTTGAGAGAGAGGTCCAATGCTTCAAGGTTTGAAAGATTCCCTAAGGAAGAAGGAATGCTGCCACTAAGCATGTTGTTGGACAGGTTGAGAAAAACAAGGCCAGTTAAGTCTCCCATAACATCTGGAATCTCCCCACTGAATCTATTACTTGAAAGATCAATGACTATCAACTTGTAAAAGTACTCTTGGAGCTTTCCATAAACCATGACCATCCCTTTGTTAAACATTGAAAATGAGTACGTATCATTACTTTCCCACGAACTGAACCTTCCCCACCCCGAATAGCTCTGAATCCGATAATTCTCATACTGTAATAGACTCTTGTCGGCACCTTTCATGGATTTCCAATTCTGGATTGTTTTTTAAGGCAAATATCCAGAGAACTGATTGCGAGAAAGATAAAAAATGTGCAGTTTGGGAAATGTGCATGTTGTAGGACACCTTATAGATCCATGCAAATGATTATCACTTAAAGCAACAACTTTCAGCTCCAGAAGAGTTCCCAACCAACAGGGAAATGAATCATTAATTTTGTTATGCCTGACATCAATAACCTCTAACATTCTACAGTTGACCAATGCTTTTGGCAATTGACCCTGCAGATTGTTATTGCTTAAATCTATCATTCTCAGATAACTTGTTATCATATATGTTTGAGGAATCTGGCCAATCAATCTGTTTCCTTTTAGCACCAAAGTCTGTAGAGATTGGCTAAAACTTCCCAAACACGAGGGAACCTTGCCGGTTAAGTTGTTAAATGATAAATCAAGAAGCATAAGAGATTTCAAATTGCATATCAGTGGGGACATTTCTCCTACCAATGAGCTTGGAAACAGATAAGCCCTGAAGACTTGTTTTTCCCCACATCCAACTGGGGAATGAATTGACATTATTGTTTGGCATGTAAAGATATGACAGCTCAGCCAAGTCCTGGAGAAAATTTGGAAACTCATTCAAATTGCATGAACCTAAACCTAACACTTGAATTCGAGAAAGACTTGCATTGGATGGATTTTTTCCACTGATTATTGACAAATTATTGAAAGATGATTGAACCAAAATTAGCATTTTGAGCATAAGAAGCTTTTCAAGCTCCAATTCTCCCTCCAATAAATTAGAGTCCAGAAAACAAGTTTCTAGTTTCTCAAGTTTGAAGAGAGAGTTTGGAATTTCACCCTGAAGATTATTTCCTCTAAGATCCATGACAACTAAATTAGTTAGGTTCATTATCCAAGATGGAATCTGTCCACTTAAATTGCTTTGAGGTAGTTGTAATACAGATACCTGGGTGAGATTTGCAAAACAGAATGGAATCTCGTTGCCATAGGATGGTGTCAGTAGTAAATTCATTAGTAAGTCATTTATTCTAGACAACTTACAAATCCATAGGATGGTGTCAGTAGTAAATTCATTAGAACCAAATCTCAGGGTGTCTAAGTTGGTAAGATTTACCAAGAATGAAGGAAGATGCCCCTTGAATTTGTTGTTTTCAATATCTAGATATGTAAGCTGAGTGAGGTTTCCAAATGAAGAAGGAATAGACCCTGAAAATTTGCAAAATGAAATTGACAAAGTTCAAGGACTTGAGATTTCTAATGGATACAGGTAGCGTACCATAGAAACTTGTGAAAGGGAGATATAACGTGGTAATTTGTGCACTTGAATGAAAATCAGGAAGTTTACCAGTGAGGCCTTGGTTATTTCCCACATTCAGAAGTCTCAAGTTTGGAAGATGGAATATTCCAGCTGGAAATTCCTCATATAGTTCACATCGGAAAAGAGAGAGTAGTTGCAAAGATGTAAGATTAGTGAATATATCAGGTACGGACGAGGAAATGGTCACAAAACTAAGACGAAGAATTTCAAGATTAGTTGAGTTTTGAATTAAGCTTCTTAGAGTAGATATTTTGAGACTCAAAAGATTGATTGTAGCTGGAAAACCCAGTGCACTACGTAGATCAAGAGACAGTAACTTCGACAAATGTGAGACTTGTGGGATTTCACCAAAAAAGTTGGCTTGAGAAAGGTTCAGATACCTCAACTGTGAAAGCTCGCCAATCCTAGATGGGATTTGAGAGTGATTGAAGTGATTATCAGCAAGATCAAGGATTTGAAGGTGTTTGAGGTGAAAGAGGCTGCTATTAGCATCCATTGTACCATAGATCTGACTGCTACTGAGATCAATGCCAATGACAGGTCTCCTATCAGCAAAAGATTACTTACTTTTATCAGTCTTCTGAACAGTGGCTGCCTAGTGTCTACCAATCGACAACTCAGACAAAGAATGCAGAAAGTATACAATTTGTCCAAACGAACATACAAACACACTTCTGAAATCCACATTAAGTTCCTGATCTCCTGTTCCCTTAACCTCATATATGCAAAGAACACAATATAACGAAACTGCAATATAGACAAAATAGAGCAGCTTACTAAGAATATAAGATGTATCTTAACAAAGAATAAAACAACAATATTTAATCCAGTCAATTTCCTTGCAGTGCAATGACTTCTTGTTTTGTTTCCATCAGTTAGTAAATAAAGATCCAGCAATCATTAAAATATTTTAACTAATGATCTCAGTTAGTGTGAACAACCATGGAAGACATTTTTTTTTTTCAATTTCTAATGATCTCAGTTACTTTACTTTCAATTTTGGACAGAGAATAATGATAGTTAAAAGAACAGGCTGGATAGGGGGAATATGTACATGAGTGCCATTGTTAAAAAGATCCTGCTTAACAAAAAGCAATCCCCCCATGATATGTTTCAAAAAAGGTTTTAAATTGTGGTTTTGGTTGTTATTGCATAAGGGGTGGTTGAAGGTTGATGCAGGCCAATTGCGGTTGCTGCAGTACATGATCAAGGTCTAATGTAAATAATTAAATTAGTACACGCTTTTCATTATATTGTGTAAATAAGTAAATCAAACATTAAACGGGAAGGAGAGTCTTGGATTACGTTAAAGCTCTAGGATGTCTTTCATTATGCAACTAAATAATTTGCTGCAACCATTTTGCTCACCATTCTAAAGGAGGGGAACAAAAGGACAAGTATCACATACATTTGTTGTTCCCATATTTGGGTTGATACAGTCTGCCCCTTATAACTTGGTTAAAGACCAAAAGAAATTGGTTAAACAACTGGTTACGTAATGTTTGACACGTTGGAAAAAGGTGACAGGAAAAAAGAAAGCCAAAATTTAATTTTATAGCACTACTACTGCAGTTGCTCAATATCTCTTCTTCATTATTTCCCCAACAACCCACTTGATTAATTTTTCTACCATGAGTTGTGTTTTTGGTTATTTGTAACTGAATTTCTTGGCTGGAATTTAGTTTTCTATGCATGGTTACATGTTTTGGTTAACTCATAAAACTAGCTTTTATGTTTGTAAACTCTGTAACATGAATAACATATGTGTGTGTTCTTTTAATTTGTGCACTTGCGCAGGCTTAAATGTGGATTGGCTCTTCGATTTTAGAAATACTAGTAGTTGAATAACTTTTACTATAGACATTATTAAATTGGACTTCGTATAGTATTTGTGGCAGTAGATGTTACAAGTGGCTTGAGTATTCAAGGATAAAGTTGATAGAAAGTGCTATTGTGCTTATTCGTGTTTTTTACATTAATTTGTCCACCTACTTAGTTAAACTATTGCTGTTACCTTTTGTGTTATGCAGTGAATTATCATTGTATTTCGATGGTGAATTAGAGCAAACTACATAGAGGAAAAAATATGTATTTCAACATCTATTAGTCTCTAGTTAAAAATTTGCATTATATTAAATCAAGTAGATATTGCATATTTGCATTTGATATAGGTTATGTTTTAGCATAATATAATACAATTACAATGTAATCACGAGAACAAATAGAAAAAGAAGACAATAGCTAAAGTGCATAAAACACTTTATAACAAAGCGCACTCTTGGTAAATGCAATTACAATAAAATAAGTAGAAAGGAGAACAATGAAAACCACAAATACAAAGGCAAGAGAGTCCCACAAGACAGATTTCTTGTATCCTTCTCAACAAACCCTTTTAAGCCATGCAAATATCTCGCGACTGAAACTGCTTCCCAACGCCACTCTTGCAAGAAGTCCACCCCCATATCCAATCAGAACCACTTTCCAGTCAAATTCACCAAAAAATACTGAGGCTTGATCATCATCAGAGACTGAAGGTGGAGCAAATGGTGACCCTCCATCATCCTCACATTTCTTCAACAGTTGATTCCCACACAGTCCCTCAAATGTAGCAAACTGCTTACTTTGCAGTATAGGACCTGAGAGGTTGTTAAAGGACACATTAAAGTACGACAGAAAGGTTAGTTCTGCCAATTGTTGGGGAGTCTTCCTTGATAAACTGTTGAGAGAAAGGTCTAATGCTTCAATGTATGAAAGCTTCCCTAAGGAAGAAGGAATGCTACCACTAAGCATGTTGTTGGAAAGGTTGAGCAAAACAAGGCCTGTTAAGTCTCCCATAACATCTGGAATCTCCCCACAGAATTTATTACTGAAAAGATCAATGGCTATCAAGTTGTAAAAATCTTGTAGATGTTGAGAAAGCATGACCATCCCTTTGTTAAACATTGTAAATGAATAATATCTATCACGTCCATATGTTGGCCAATTGAAGCTTTCCAACGACAGAGAGTACTGATAATACTCATACTCTAATTGACTCTTGTTTGAAGCTTTCATGGTTTTCCAATTCTGGATTGTTTTTGAAGGCAAACTTGCAGAGAACTGATTGCGGGAAACATCAATGATGTGCAGTTTGGGGAATGTGTATGTTGTAGGGCACCTTATAGATCCGTACAATTGATTATCACTTAAAGCAACAACTTTCAGCTCAGGAAGAGTTCCCAACCAACAGGGAAATGAATCATTAAGTTGGTTATGGCTGACATCAACAACCTCTAGCATTCTACAGTTGAGCAATGCTCTTGGTAATTGACCCTGCAGATTGTTGTTGCTTAAATTAATCATTCTCAGATCACTTGTTATCATATATGTTTGAGGAATGGGGCCAATCAATTTGTTTCCTTTTAGCACCAAAGTTTGTAGAGATTGGATAGAACTTCCCAAACATGAGGGAACCGTGCCACTTAAGTTGTTAAATGATAAATCAAGATGCACAAGAGATTTCAAATTGCATATCTGTGGGGATATTTTTCATCTCAATTAATTGTGGGAAACATCTAACATCCATAGACTTGTTTTTCCCCACATCCAACTGGGGAGTGAATTGACATTATTGTCTGACCTGTAAAGATATGTCAGCTCAGCCAAGTCCCGGACAAAATTTGGAAACTCACTCAAATTCAATGAATGCAAACCTAATACTTGAATTCGAGAAAGACTTACATTGGATGGATTTTTTCCACTAACTAATAACAATTAATTGTAAGATAATGAAACATAACTTAGCCTTTTGAGCATTAGAAACTTGTCAAGCTTTAATTCTCCCTCCAACAAATTAGAGTACAAAGAGAGAGTTTTGAGCTTCTCAAGTTTGAAGAGAGACTTTGGAATTTCACCCTGAAGATTATTTACATCAAGGTCTATATAAGCCAAATTAGTTAGATTCATCATCCAAGATGGAAATTTTCCACTTAAATTGCAGTAAGGTAGGTTTAATGCAGATAGCTGGGTGAGATTTGCAAAACATAATGGAATCTCGCTGCCAATATTTACCAACTTTAGATCCAAATCATTTATTCCTGACAACTTACAAATCCATGAGATGGTGTCAGTAGTAAATTCAAAAGGCTTTGAAGTGATTATCAGCAAGAACAAGGCTTTGAAGGTGTTTAAGGTGAAAGATGCTGCTATTAGCATCCAATGTACCATAGATCTGACTGCTACTGAGATCAATGCCGATGACATGACCTGTGTGGTCATCACATTGAATGCCATCCCATGATCGAACAGCAATCAGTGGTTGCATTCCAAGATGCCATTTTAGGATAACTGAAAGGATTATAAGAAGCAGACTTACTGATAACAAACATTTCCTTAAATTGCAACAAGGCATAGCTTTCATCTTCATGGCACTGCGTAGGATGAACGAAAAGAAAACAGTTAGTATATGTGAATGAAGTCAATGAATAAAGCATGAGAAACTCTATTGACAAAGCAAAAGACCACCAAATCCCCATTGTATCCTTCAATAATTTTTAAGCTGAAATATTCACATAAAAAGTGAGATACAGGAAGTGGTTTTTATACTAAAAAATAATCGACCGTTTATTCAAAAATATGAAAATGATAATCATGTACATACAGTGTGGTGCATTTTTAGATAAAAACATTGTGGTTTATTTCTGGTGTTTCCCTTAATCGTGAGGCTAATTTGATGACCTCTAATCCAAAAAGTTTTCCCTTTGACGAGTTGTCCTTTTGTCTTTACTTCATTTTATCGGTGTTCCTATATAATTTCAAGCATGAATTAAAATAATTATTAGTGATCTGTTTCATTAATCCCTAAATTAGTAAAAATTGAAATAGTTAATATGAATAATAAGAGAGAAAATCATATCAAAATTTGTTTTAAGGTAGAATGATGACAAATTTTAACAGTTTGAAAAAAATCTATAGCTGAAAAACATATAATAATAAATTAATTAGAATGCTATAAAAAATATTTAATGGGTAATCTAACGAGTAAATGATTTTTTTTTTATTTTTTTCTTTCTTTTAAGATTTTTGGAATTTGGATTTAACAAAAGGAATAATAATTTAATCGGTGTAAGTTAAAATAACATATACCGACACCAAATCCTTATAAAGAAAAAGGCGCCGTCTAATAAGGTCAAGTTACAAATATGTGGCTCATGTCATGTGGAGCACAGCATGGACCGTTTTGTAATAAAATTTAAAATTATTTGCTAAAAAACCGAATGCAATATGAAGAATAATTTATAAAAGACTTAAATAAGTTTTTGCTCTCTATAAAATAGGATTTTTTTTTTTTTTACTTTAGTACTTTAAATTTTTTTTAGTCACTTTATCTTAATTTTGTCTTCTAATTTTTTGTGATACAAAGTAAACCTCTTAAATACTAAAAGAATAATTTATTATTTTAAATATTTGAAAAATAAAATTTAAATTAAGTAAATATTTTGGGTAACTAATTTACTAGTTTAGTCATTCCCAAACATCAAAATATTTAGGACAAAAAAATCATTACTTCTTTATTTTAATTTATTTAATTTAAGGATGTTATTGTAATTTAACATTTAATTTAGTTTTAAAAATAATATTTCTCGTTTCTCTCTCCTCCATCTCTTCTTTGGCTTTGTCTTTGTAATGGAAAGTGCTTCTATCATTAGCTTTGACATTATCAAAACACGCTTTGAAATATCTTCCTTTACTTAACCCTTCAACTAGAGAGTTCATAGTTGCTCTTGTGTTTAGTATTTACAATCTTATATTTTAATTTGTCAAACAGAGAAAAATAGTAAAATAAAAGATAGTCTAACACGTGTTGGACCATTATTTACTTAGCACTTACTAGCATATGCTATAAATTAATTATTATCTATTTTTTTATGATAAGATTTTTTATATTTTTTTCCAAAATCTTAAATTTTCCTTTTCCAATCATGGTTTCAAATATATATATATATATATATATATATATATATATATATATATATATATATAGGAGAAATCAAATTACACCGATGTAACTTAAACAACTATTAAACCATTTTAATAACTTGATATAGAATGAGATTTTTATCGATCCAACCGTTGAATTATATCTACATATTACCAAGATTGTTTGTGTCAAATTTTGTTAAAATTGAACAACAATAAGAAGGTAATCAAATGATCCATATTTTAGTATATTTTGAAAAGTTTATATTACGTCGATTTTAATCTATATGAATGAGGTAGGAAATAATTTTGTATACATGATCTATATGAAAGGAACTTTCAATCCAACAGTGAGTTTTAAGAAAATATCATCCATTTGAAAGTTATTGAATGATGTAATAGTTGTTTAAGTTACACCGGTGTAATTTGATCCCTCCACACACACACACACACACACACACACACACACACACATATATATATATATATATATATATATATATATATTATAATTTTAAAATATGTTATTTTAAATTTTCAAATTTAGTTAAAATAAAAAATATGGTTTAATGGTGATGTACTTATACTGTCATTTAATCACAAATCACCGTTGATACGACTTTTAACATAATTTGATAAAAGTCAAGAAACTTAACACATACAGTATAAAACTATTTTACACTCAGTGTATAATCCTTTTTCTCTAAAATATATTCACATAATGTAGAGAATACTTACCAGTTTGCATACATGACAAGAAGGATTTAGATTCTCTCACAGAAGGAGAAAGAATCCATCCACTCTATTATTTTAAAATTACATGACAATATATGAAGAGCATAAAACACTCTAGCTACAAAAAGATGAAATGAAAATGAACGAAAGGAAACATAGTCCACACTTTTATATTCTATAGCGCATAAAAAAATGAGCTTGTAAATTCTACTTTTCTATCTTTATGAGACAACGAAAATGACCCTTTCAATCCATGCAAATATCTGGTGACTGAAAGTGCTTCCCAATGCCACTCTCGCAACTAGTCCACCTCCATAACCAATCAGAACAACTTTCCAGTCAAGTTCACCAAAAAATCCAGAGTCTTGATCATCATCAGAGGCTGAAGGAGGAGCAAATGGTGACGCTCCATCATCCTCACCTTTATTCAATAATTGATTCCCACGTAGTCTTTCATTACCCTCAAATGAACTACCCTTGAATGTAGCAAACTGCTTATTTTGTGGAATAGGACTTGAGAGGTTGTTAAAGGACACATTAAAGAATGACAGAAAGGTTAGTTCTTCCAATTGTTGGGGAATCTGGCCTGATAAACTGTTGAGAGAAAGGTCCAATGCCTGAAGGTTTGAAAGCTTCCCTAAGGAAGAAGGAATGCTGCCACTGAGCATGTTGTTGGACAGGTTGAGCAAAACAAGGCTTGTTAAGTCTCCCATAACATCTGGAATCTCCCTATTGAAGTTATTACTTGAAAGATCAATGGCTATCAACTTATAAAAGTATTCTTGGAGATTTACATAAACCATTACCATCCCTTTGTTAAACATTGTAAATGAATATGTATAATCATTCCACAAACCGTAAAGGTCAGATAATCCTCATACTGTAATTGAATTTTCCTGGAAGCTTCCTTGGATTTCCAATTCTGGATTGTTTTTTAGGGCAAACTTCTAGAGAATTGATTGTGAGAAAGATCTATGATGTGCAGTTTGGGAAATGTGCACGTTGTAGGGCACCTTATAGATCCATACAAATGATTATCACTTAAACCAACAACTTTCAGCTCTGGAAGAGTTCCCAACCAACAGGGAAAGGAATCATTAATTTGGTTATGGCTGACATCGATAACCTCAAACATTCCACAGTTGACCAGTGCTCTTGGCAATTGACCGTGAGAGTTGTTATTGCTCAAATCTATCATTCTCAACGTACTTGTTATCTTATATGTCTGAGGAATGGGGCCGAACAATTTGTTTCCTTTCAGTACCAAAATTTGCAGAGATTGGATAGAACTTCCTGTTAGTAATAGCAATCGGAATTCTAAATATTAGAGTAATCACACACACAGACAGACACAAGGATTTAACGAGGTTCGACAAGTGTGCCTACGTCCTCGGGAGCAGAGCGGTTGTTTCTATTATTGTTATTTGGCCAATAGGGTTACATCAGTTTATATTGAATAAACCACGATACAGACTTACAATATTATGCCTGTATCGTACCATGGGGCTAAACCCCCGCACTCCCAACCCACTTATTTCGTAACCCAACAACAAGTGGCCCAAACCCAATCTACTCGCTTATAGAATATGAGTCATGCACAACAATCTCCACCTAGGCGAATATTCAGCCCCGTGGAAGATAACAGCAAGTCCACCTCATATCCTCGTATGGCTCAGGGGTTGGGGGGTCTAGTCACATTTAGCACCGAGCAACATTCAATAAGTCCAACCAATGCTTTAACTTGTCAGTTGTGACCACCTTGGTTAACATATTAGCTGCATTCTCTAAAGTGTGAACCTTCCTGAGCAAAATCTGACCAGATGCCATCAACTCCCTGATCTTGTGGAACCTCACATCAATATGCTTGGTTCTAGCATGATACACATGATTCTTTGCCAAATCGATAGCACTCTGACTATCACAATGTAACTGAACTCCACCTTGCTCAATGCCCAGCTCCTTTGCTAGCCCTGTGAGCCACACATCTTCTTTACTAGCCTTTGCTACTGCCATGTACTCTGCTTCAGTTGTTGACATTGCCACAGTAGACTGAATAATGGACTTCCAACAAATAGGCCCACCTGTAAGAGTAAAAACATACCCTGTTGTAGACCTCTTGTCATCCAAATCACCAGCATAGTCAGAATCCACATATCCCACAATTGAAGGATCACCATGTTGACTGCCAAACATGATACCATGCCCTGTTGTACCCTTTAGGTACCTGAAGATCCACTTCACTACTTCCCAATGTCGCTTCCCTGGCTTCGACATAAACTTAAAGACTTGGCTTACAGCATGTGCCAAATCTGGTCTAGTGCAAACCATAGCATACATCAAGCAACCAACTGCTTTGGCATAGGGAACCTTTGACATGTATTCCACCTCTTCATCTGTCTTCGGGTAATGATCTACAGAAAGCTTGAAGTGGTTTGCAAGTGAAGTACTCATTGACTTAGCATTACTCATGCTAAACTTATCCAACACCTTCTCAACATAGCCCTGTTGTGAGAGCCATAGTCTTCTGGACCTCCTATCCCTGTGAATCTCCATCCCAAGAATCTTCTTGGCAGGATGTTGCGATTTTGGCAAGTGTACCAAATCGTGCAAGTAACACAATGATAAGTAGAGTATCGTATCCACAGGGACTTGTACGATAATTGGGTAATTTTCGTAAATTAAGTAGACTACGAATATTGAGGAAATTTAAGTAATTAAATTTAAAGACAATTGCAGAAAAATTAAATGAGTAAAAGAAGAGAAATTGGATTTGGGTAAATTCACCAAACACGTAGCGTGTGCAGAAAATTGGGTTTAAATCAATAGAAGAATTACGTCGGGGTTTAACTTCATCAAGTCATCCTAACATGAAATCACTAATTTTCTTAATCAAATAAGCTTTTGTTATCATCAACCCACAAATTTATTCAAACCTTAATCCCTTAAGTGAGAGAACCAAAGTCCTTTGATTCCACTATCAATCCCTTGAATTAGTGAAACCAAAGTACTTGCATTAGGAATAGAGGTTTTAACGATGCCCAATCCTTTTTACCCTATCCCTAGGCATAAAAAGTATTGGGTGTTCTCTCCAGTTCGCAATTCAATTAAATTTCCCAATTATAATTGAATATATAGAATCATGCATTCGGGTGATCAAGCCAAAAATAAGCATTACGCATAGAAGAGAAACAATAACAATACTTAATTGAATAATAAAAGAGTAATTACATGGAAGTAGACTCAATTACATTAAACCCCAACGAAGAATGGACTTAGCTATGCATAGCCATGGGGGAAGAAGCAGGAGATGATGAAAGAATGGAGAACTGAGCCAAACGCGTTCTAAGCCGTCGTCGGACCTCTTGTTTCACTCTACGCACTACGTATCTAGTCCCTAGGCTAAAACAGAAATTTCTATTTAAAGCTATGGGCCAATAATGGTTCAAGCCCAAAAGAGAACGAAACAAAAAAATAAAGATGAATCTCGCTGAGCTCGATGCATAGGTGTGCACTCAGAGTGCACAGGTGTGCAAACTCTCTGACTTGAAATTTAAACTTGCACAGGCACTTGGTTTGGTTCGCACAGGTGTGCAAAGCTCTCAGGACTTCCAAAAAGATGTTCTTTTGCCTTTGCAAGACTTCCAAAGCTCTAAACTTCAACCCAAATGGTCTTCAATGCATCAAATATCTCTTGAAACATCCCTATTGCTTACTCCAAGCTTCAACAAAGTTACTAAAAACACAAGAAAACAACCCAAGATCAAGCATAAAAGGGTAAAAACTAGAATTTCCTAACTAAACTAAACTTCCATTAAAACTCAACTAAATTGAAGATAAACAAAGCTCCGAAGCATGGAAAATATCAAATAATTGCCCCTGAATCACTACAAAATGCAGGAATATAAGGCAATTATCAACACCCCAAACTTAGAACTTTGCTCGTCCTCGAGCAACAAAACAAGAAATAAGCAATGAAACTCCTAAGAACATTAAAAACACATAAGGACATGGCCTGCAATAATTTCCCAACTCATCATCATCAAGCATGCTATCAAACAAATTCCAAAACAACTCAGTCCAAACATAATGTGGTGCCCAACAAAAGAGTCAAGTGGCAATTCATCAAGAGATTAATATGGATGGCAAAGAATGCAATGAACCACCAATGTTCCTTGGTCCTCACAATGTGTATCACTAAATCACACAACAAAGGTGAGTGTATCTCTCAAGCACACATTGAAGCCACACATCTAAATTTTGCTTTTCGTCTCTCAACAATTCACAATTATCAAACATGCAAGCAAGGATCACTAAGGACTTTCTTGGCTTGTAACGTGGCTGGGCTACAACAAAATCTTGGTTTTTCAGGGATTCAAAACATCTAAGAATATGAGAGCAAAAAGAGAAAAATTCTCTAACTTAATCTCAACAATAACGATCACTCAATTGGACCCCAAGTTCATTCAACAACCAAGACCATATTATTTAACCTCACCTATGTCCCACAACACTTTATTTATTTATTATTTTTTTTTTTGACAATTGATATTGTAGGACAAAGGTGAGCCACAAACATTTTCTTCTGTTTTTTTTTTTTGACAGTTATACTAACTGTTGACACTAGAATTCCCTTGGGGTACCCTTCTTTTATCTCTTTTGGGTGTTTGGTAAAACACCCCAAACTTAATGTATAACCCTATTCCTCAGTTTGCTCTCCTATTCCTAGGAATGGACAACATTTGTTTTTCTTTTAAGGCTAAGGGTCATGCATCAAGAAAATTTTCTATTAGGCTCAAAAAGGGTGCAAGGGATTTTATTGAAAAAGGAAGAAGCTTTTTGGCTCATAGCTTAAAATAACAAACAAGGCCTTGATCCTTTCCAAGCTAGCATGCAAAACAAAGGACTCAAGAGACTCAAGCAAAATCATATGTGCAAAATTAATGGTATCACTCAGCATATATCACAGTAAATTCCTCACCAAGGTAGGTCTCATCAAGGAAACAAAGGTATCAAAGCAACATGTCACACACATTAACCACAATCAGAGATTCACAAAAATTCCAAGAGTGCAACCACAATCATTCATAGGACCAAAACATTTTTTTTTATGCTTTTGATAAGACAAGCAAGGAATCACTATAGGCCAAATCACATAGCTGAACCTAATATTTATTCTAGAAAAGAAAGCAAGAAAAATAAAGGTAAAAGAAAAGAAAAACCAACCTTGGGAGGACTATGACTAGTCCTCCCCCATCTCCTTTTCTTCAGAGGCCCATCATCACCCCCTTGGCCAAAGATTGTGCTGGTCCCCAGCTCTCATTGGCCGATCAACATGGGCCGCAAACTTTGCCTCAACACTCCAAACTTAAAGGGATGCCAAGGATGCAATAAAAACAAGGGAAGAAAAAGAAATAAAGAAAGAGAAGAGTTTTTTTTTTTTTTTTTTTTTTTTTTTTTTTTTTTTTTTTACGCAAATGCACTGGTGTGCACTTAGTTTGCACAGGTGTGCTTTTTCTCTGCCTCAGAATTCCAAATTGTGCTAAAAATTGTAGTTTTGACTGGCGCACATGCACAGGTGTGCACCTGGATTGCACAGGTGTGCATCTTCTCTGTCTTCTGCACCATTTTTTTTTTTTGATGTTTTCCCAATATCTTCATCATGTGCATAACAACCTGACCTAAGTCAAAAGAAACACCGAAAACATAAAATAGAACCAAAAAAAATATAAACAAAATGAAGCCAAAATTTAGAGAGAAAAAAAAGGGAGAGAAAGCTGGGTTGCCTCCCAGTAAGCGCTTCTTTAACGTCACTAGCTTGATGGATGAGTGACCTCAAGGGTCACTAAGATGAATGGTTGTGGTCAACCCCAACCCCCTGGGGGGCTCACAGAGTCACAAACATTGAAAGTCACCTCTTCATCTTGCACTTTAAGCTTAAACTCTCCTTTGCCAACATCAATTAGAGCATCAACAGTCTTCATAAAAGGTCGTCCCAAGATGATGGGAATCTGTGAATCCCCCGCCATGTCCATGACAATAAAATCAGCGGGAATTGTGAATTTGTCGACCTTCACCAACATGTTTTCCACCACCCCATGAGGGTATATAATGGAACGATCAGCAAGCTGTAATGTCATGCGAGTTGGCTTTACCTCCACATCTCCAACTCTCTTTAGCATAGATAGGGGCATCAGGTTGATGCTTGCCCCCAAATCAAGCAACGCTTTATCAACAGAAAGGTCCCCAATGGTGATGGGAATAGTAAAGCTCCCAGGGTCTTTATGCTTGGCAGGCAATGTCTTCTAAATTATAGCACTACACTCTGCTTCCAACTCAATGGTATCCTTCTCAATGAACTTCTTTTTCCTTGTCAAGAAGTCCTTCAAGAATTTGGCATAGATCGGAATTTGCTTCAAGGCTTCCGAGAATGGGATGTTGATGTAGAGTTGTTTGAGAATGTCTAAGAACCGAGCAAATTGTCTCTCCTTATCAATTTTTGTTGGTGCTTTAGGATAAGGGAGCTTTGTAGTGAGAGGGGCTTTGGCTTTTAACTTTTCTTCCTTGGCTTTCCGAGCTCTAGCCCACTTCATCTTTGAGTCCCCATCTATGCTTTGAACTCCAACCTTCTTCACTTCAACTTCCTCCACTACTTCATCATCTCCATTCACCATATCACACTCTGACCCATTAATTGCAAAGATTGCACTGCAGTTAGCCTTGGGATTGGTCTGAGTGTTGGCTGAAAGGCCACTCTTAGTGTACTTTGCCAATTCCGCCACCTGTTTTGCAAGCTGCCCAACTTGAGTCTCTAAGTTTCTGAGAGAGGCATCAGTGCTCTTCTGATTAGAAATAGAGACTTGCATAAAATCCGTGAGAGTCTCTTCCAACTTCGTCGTGCGGTCATAGAGGTTGGGCTTTTGTTGGGAAGATCTTTCATCAACTCCTTTATCAAAGATAGGATGAGTCTGAAAGCCACTACGGTTAGAGTTGTTACCGTAGAAATTCTGCTTCCCTTGGCCATAGTTGTTCTGTCTCCCCATATAATTCACCTCTTCCTCTTGTGTGCTGGAAGTATAAGGGCAATGCTTTACATGATGATTACCCCCACAAATTTCACAACTAAGCACTCGGGGATGTGATTGAGAAGAGGAAGCTTTCATTAACTGTTGGGGAAGATTGGCCACTTGCACCTTGAGTGCTTCCACCTGGGCTAGAATTGCATCTTGAGAGTTGAGCTCCATTACCCCTCTGCGTGGAGCTCTATCATGTTGAGCTTCAAAATCACTGGCTGCCATATTTTCAATCAACTCTATGGCTTCATCCAGTGACTTATTTTTAATCACTCCTCCACCAGCTGCAGCATCAAGCATCACCTTTGTTTGCCCCTTCAGACCCCCAAGGAAAATGTAGAGTTTATCAACTTGTCCAATCCCATGGTTGGGGCACTTCATCAAGAGAGTCTTGTATCTCTCCCAAGTTTCATGGAGCGACTCATCATTCCTTTGGCGGAAGCCCAATATGTCAATCTTTGCTTGGCTTTTCTTCACTTCAGGGAAAAATCGATCCAAGAACTTTCTTTCCACTTCAGACCAAGTGGAAAGACTCTGAGATGGAAGGTTGGTGAGCCACTTCAATGCATTTCCTATGAGGGAGAAACGGAACACCCTCATATATAAGCTCTCCTCTTCATTCTGGGCCACCCCTGCTGTGCCACATAGATCATAAAAGGTGGTCAAATGGTTGTAGGGGTCTTCATTCTCTAAACCAGCAAACGCATGTTGACTGAGAAGTGTGAGCAATGTTGGTTTAGCTTCAACTATGCGGTTGGCGTTCCTTGGCCTGGCAATACTAGAGAACACTCTTGGACCATTATTGTTGATATGATCTGCAAGAGTTCTCCTGGCAGGTTGCTCTTCTTCTGCCATGTCTTCCTCCTCTGAACTAGAAGAGTGTTCGGAAAGTGAGTGAGGATTGGAAGAACTCTCTTCCAATGTCAACTGCTTCGCTAGTTGCTTTGCTCTTTTAGTTTGACCGCTAATCAGCCTAGCAGTCTTCTCAATCTCTGGAATGAAACGGAGCTCTTGAGGATTAGTCTTGCTCCTTGTACCAATAGTACCTGGCATGCACAAAATCACAAACAACTAGAGCAACTAGAAAGACCGTTAGCACCGGATAAGGAAGAAGAAAAAAAATTAAAAATAAAATGCGAAAGAATAAAAGAATGTTTAAAGTCCACAAAATATACTAAAAATTTGCCCAATTACCGAGACACAAGTCCCCGGCAACGGCGCCAGAAACTTGTTGCGATTTTGGCAAGTGTACCAAATCGTGCAAGTAACACAATGATAAGTAGAGTATCGTATCCACAAGGACTTGTACGATAATTGGGTAATTTTCGTAAATTAAGTAGACTACGAATATTGAGGAAATTTAAGTAATTAAATTTAAAGACAATTGCAGAAAAATTAAATGAGTAAAAGAAGAGAAATTGGATTTGGGTAAATTCACCAAACACGTAGCGTGTGCAGAAAATTGGGTTTAAATCAATAGAAGAATTACGTCGGGGTTTAACTTCATCAAGTCATCCTAACATGCAATTACTAATTTTCTTAATCAAATAAGCTTTTGTTATCATCAACCCACAAATTTATTCAAACCTTAATCCCTTAAGTGAGAGAACCAAAGTCCTTTGATTCCACTATCAATCCCTTGAATTAGTGAAACCAAAGTACTTGCATTAGGAATAGAGGTTCTAACGATGCCCAATCCTTTTTACCCTATCCCTAGGCATAAAAAGTATTGGGTGTTCTCTCCAGTTCGCAATTCAATTAAATTTCCCAATTATAATTGAATATATAGAATCATGCATTCGGGTGATCAAGCCAAAAACAAGCATTACGCATAGAAGAGAAACAATAACGATACTTAATTGAATAATAAAAGAGTAATTACATGGAAGTAGACTCAATTACATTAAACCCCAACGAAGAATGGACTTAGCTATGCATAGCCATGGGGGAAGAAGCAGGAGATGATGAAAGAATGGAGAACTGAGCCAAACACGTTCTAAGCCGTCGTCGGACCTCTTGTTTCACTCTACGCACTACGTATCTAGTCCCTAGGCTAAAACAGAAATTTTTATTTAAAGCTATGGGCCAATAATGGTTCAAGCCCAAAAGAGAACGAAACAAAAAAATAAAGATGAATCTCGCTGAGCTCGATGCACAGGTGTGCACTCAGAGTGCATAGGTGTGCAAACTCTCTGACTTGAAATTTAAACTTGCACAGGCACTTGGTTTGGTTCGTACAGGTGTGCAAAGCTCTCAGGACTTCCAAAAAGATGCTCTTTTGCCTTTGCAAGACTTCCAAAGCTCTAAACTTCAACCCAAATGGTCTTCAATGCATCAAATCTCTCTTGGAACATCCCTATTGCTTACTCCAAGCTTCAACAAAGTTACTGAAAACACAAGAAAACAACCCAAGATCAAGCATAAAAGGGTAAAAACTAGAATTTCCTAACTAAACTAAACTTCCATTAAAACTCAACTAAATTGAAGATAAACAAAGCTCCGAAGCATGGAAAATATCAAATAATTGCCCCTGAATCACTACAAAATGCAGGAATATAAGGCAATTATCACAGGACCCAAGTCCTTCATGTCAAACTCCTTGCCTAGCATGGATTTCAACTTACTCACATCACACAAATGGTTACCAGTAATCAACATATCATCCACATAAAGTAGCAGAAAAATAAAAGAGCCATCATCAAGGCTCCTCACATAAACACAACAGTCATACTCACATCGCCTATAGCCAATCCGAAGCATGTAAGAATCAAAACGCTTGTACCATTGCCTTGGAGACTGTTTAATCCATACAGAGACCTCTTCAACTTACAAACTAGCCAGCCCAGTCCATTTTTACTGAACCCCTCTGGTTGCTCCATGTAAATTTGCTCATCTAGATCACCGTGAAGAAAAGTTGTCTTCACATCCATCTGCTCCAAGTGCATATCTCGACTGGCTACCAAGGCTAACACTGCCCTGATAGAAGTATGCCTCACAACTGGGGAGAAAACCTCATCATAGTCAATCCTCTTCTGCTGTTAATATCCTTTTGCTACTAGGCGAGCCTTGAACTTTTCCCCTTCTTTTTCTGAAATTAAAGGTTTTCTCTTGTACACCCATTTGCACCCTATGGCTCTCTTGCCTGGAGGAAGCTCAACTAGCTCCTATGTCTGATTCTTTCACAAAGAATCCATCTCCTCCACCATAGCACCCATCCATTTGTCTTTCTCCTGGTTGTTCATAGCCTCTTGAAAGGTAGACGGGTCTCCTGAACTGGTGAGAAGTGCAAAAGAAGCCAACTCTTCAAACCCATATCGGACAACGGGTTTAATAGTGCGACGTTCTCTATCTCTGACAAGAGTGTACTCATGCGGTCCTGTTGGACTAACTAGTCTAGGCTCAGGTGCAGGTATGGCCTCAGGTCTTGGACTACATGGTTCTGCCCTCTTAGGAATCACCGGCAGATGCTCAAAGTCCACTTGAACCTCCACAGAGCTAGGGGAAGCTCCATTTGGCACTGGCTCATGTGTCTCAACTGTCTGTGGCATCATGGACTGCTCATCAAACACTGCATCCCTACTAATCACCATCTTCTTGAAAGCTGGATCCCAAAACTTGAACCCCTTCATGCCTTTGGAATAACCTATGAAAACACACTTTTTCGACTTTGGATCAAGTTTAGATCTTTCATCACTAGATATATGCACAAAACAGGACACCCAAATATTCTTAAATTATTAAAATCAACTAGGCTACCTGTCCAAACTTCCTCTGCAACTTTCCCATCCAATGAAGCTCGTGGTGATCGGTTAAGTAGATAACACGCCATGTTCACCACCTCTGCCCAAAAGCCTTTGGAAAGGCTAGCATTCAACCTCAGACAATGGGCCCTTTCAATAAAGGGCCTATTCATCCTCCCTGCAACACCATTATGTTGTTGTGTTTTCCGCATTGAGAAGTGTCTCTGAATGCCATGTTCCTCACAAAATTTCTGAAACCGTGAGTCTGTGTACTCCCTACCATTATCAGACCTCAAGTACTTGAATTTTCTGCCTGTCTGGTTCTCTACCTCAACCTTCCACAGCTTGAACTTCTCAAAGACTTTGGATTTCTATTTCATGAAGTACACCCAAACCTTGCGAGAAAAATCATCAATGAAGGTGACAAAATAATGGGAACCACCCAAGTACGGATCTCTAGTAGGACCCCACACATCAGTATGCACATAGTCTAGGATCCCCTTGGTGGTATGCTTCGCAGCTTTAAACTACATGTAGTCTGGTTTTGGACTTATTCCTCTTCCCAAAACCCCATTTGCCTTGCATCCTCCCACGTTCTTTATTCCCCTTCGCATACGGACCCTCGCCTTGAGAACACTCCCCTGCATTCTATTTTCGTTGACAGTGGGACATAAGTGCAGCCGTGATCTCCTCCAGACTAATGGTGTCTTTCCCGTACGTTAGGGGGGTCACTAAATGCTCGTAGGAATTAGGCAAAGAACACAACAGAATTATTGCCTTATCCTCGTCCTCAATCTTCACATCAAGCCTTAGTAAATCACTGATAATCTGATTGAAGACATTGATATGCTATTCCAAATCAGAACCCTCCTGCATCTTTAGCCCGTACAATTTTTGCTTCATGTACAGCTTGTTCGTTAGGGACTTGGACATATACTGACTCTCCAATTTTGTCCATACTTCCCCCAGAGACGTTAGGTCCATAACGTGGTACATAACCTCGTCTGCCAAACACAACCGTATGGTTGCCACAGCCCTCTCCTTCAACTCCTCCCAATCCGCATCCTCCATGTCTATAGGTTTTGTTGCGCGCAACACCTTTTGAAAACCTTGTTGTGTCAACATATCCTTAACCCTCCTCTGCCACACTGCGAAATTCCCAGTTCCATCAAACTTCCCCACTTCAAATTTCGCATTAGGGTTAAGCGCCATTTGATACCAGTTGTTAGCAATAACAATCAGAATTCTAAAGATCAGAGTAATCACACATAGACACACAGACATAAGGATTTAACGAGGTTTGGCAAGTGTGCCTACGTCCTCGGTAGCAAAGCGGCTGTTTCTATTATTGTTATTTGGCCAATAGGGTTACATTAGTTTATATAGAATAAACCACGATACAGACTTACAATATTACCCCTGTACCGTACCACAAGGCTAAACCCCTGCACCCCCAATCCACTTATTTCGTAACCCAACAACAAGTGGCCAAAACCCAATCTACTCGCTTATAGAATATGAGTCATGCACAACACTTCCCAAACATGAGGGAACCATGCCGGTTAAGTTGTTAAATGATAAATCAAGTTGCATAAGTGATTTCCAATTGCATATCAGTGGGGATATCTTCCCTACCAATGAGTTGTGGGAAACAATTAAGCTCTGAAGACGTGTTTTTCCCCACATCCAACTAGGGAATGAATTCACATTATTATTTGAAATGTTAAGATATGACAGCTTAGCCAAGTCCTGGAGAAAATTTGAAAACTCATTCAAATTGCATGAACCCAAACCTATAGCTTGAATTCGAGAAAGGCTTACATTGGATGGATTTTTTCTACTAATTAATGAGAATTTATTGAAAGATAAACCAACATAAACTAGCATTTTGAGCATTAGAAACTTGTCAAGCTCTAATTCTCCCTCTAACAAATTAAAGGCCAAAGAGAGGGTTTCATGGTTCTCAAGTTTGAAGAGAGAGTTTGGAATCTCTCCCTGAAGATTATTTTCTCTAAGATCCATGTAAGCCAATCAATTCATTATCCAAGGTGGAATTTTCCTAGATAAATTGCTGTGAGGTAGGGATAATATAGATAGCTTGGTTAAATTTGCAAAACAAAATGGAATGTCATTGCCAATGTTTACAAAGTCTAGGTGCAAATCAGTTATTCCTGATAGCTTACAAATCCATGAGATGGTGCCAGTACTAAATTCATTAAAACAACACTCAGGGTGTGTAATTTGGTAAGATTAACCAAGAATGAAGAAAGATGGTCCGTTAAGTTGTTGTGGCTAATATCTAGATATGTAAGCTGAGTGAGGTTTCCAAATGAAGAAAGATGGCCCTTGAAGTTGTTGTATGCAATATCCATATATGTAAGCTGAGCGAGGTTTCCAAATGAAGAAGGATTGCCCTTGAAGTTGTTGTGGCTAATATATAGATATGTAAGCTGAGTGAGATTTCCAAATGAATAAGGATGGCCTATGAATTTGTTGTGGCTAATATCTAGATATGTAAGTTGAGTGAGGTTTCCAAATGAAGAAGGATGGCCCTTGAAGTTGTTGTATGAAATATCTAGATATGTAAGCTAAGTGAGGTTTCCAAATGAAGAAGGATGGCCCTTGAAGTTGTTGTATGAAATATCAAGATATGTAACCTGAGTGAGGTTTTCTAATGAAGAAGGAATAGACCCTGAAAAAATGCAATATGAAATTGACAACCAATTCAAAGACTTGAGATTTCCAATGGAAGCAGGTAGTGTACCATAGAAACTCGTGGAAGCGAGTTCTAATATGGTAATTTGGGCACTTGAATGAAAATCAGGAAATTTACTAGTGAGGTTTTGGTTATTTCCCAAATTCAGATGTCTCAAGTTTGAAAGATGGAATATCCCAGGTGGAAATTCCCCACTTAGTTCACATTGGAAAAGAGTGAGTAGTTGCAAATTAGTGAAAATATCAGGTACAGACGAGGAAATGGTCACAAGACTAAGACGAAGAATTTAAGATTAGTTAAGTTTTGAATTAAGCTTCTTAGAGTGGATATTTTCAAACTCAAAAATTTTGTCTCCATATGGAAAATGAAATGTCTTAGATAGATAAAGAGACAGTAACTTGGACAAATGTGAGACTTGTTGTGGGATTTCACCAAAAAAATTGGCTTGAGAAAGGTTCAGATACCTTAACTGTGCAAGCTCACCAATCCTAGATGGGACTTGAGAGTAATTGTCATTGTCAGCAAGATCAAGGATTTGAAGGTGTTTGAGGTGAAAGAGGCTGCTATTAGCATCCATTGTACCATAGATCCGACTGCTACTGAGATCAATGCCAATCACATGAGTTGTGTGGTCATCACATTGAATGCCATCCCATGAGCAGCAATCAGTGGTTGCATTCCAAGATGCTATTTTAGGATAACTGAAAGGATTATAAGAAGCAGAGTTACTGATAACAAACCTTTCCTTAAATTGTAACAAGGCACGGCTTTCATCTTCGTGACACCTTGTAGGATGAACGAAAAGAAGACAATTAGTAACTGTGAATGAAAACAGTGAATAGAGCAACAGAAACTCTATTGACAGACCAAAAGACCACTTAAACCCCATTGTATCTTTTAAGAATTTATAAGCTGAAATGTTCACGTAAACAGTTAGATGCTAAGTGGTATGTATACTTAGTGGCGGAGCTTCAGCCAAAACTTTGGGGGAGCCAAAATAAAATTGGCTAAAATGAAACTTTGATAATTTATTTATATATTAGATTTTAATTTAGTTCTTTATATTTAAAAGTTTCACTTTTGTCTCTTGAAGGTTTTTTTGATATATCAAATTGATCATTTCGTCAATTTTTAGCACAAATTTTGGTTAATTGATGACATGTGACAAATTGTAAGAAATGTCACGTTACACCATTAGTGTCAAAAATTGACTTAGTCTAATAGAGACATTATAAAGGACAAAAGTGAAACTTTTAAACTTAGGGAGACTAAATTGAAACCTAAAATATAACTAAGAGATAAAAATTCTATTTTAGCCAATACAATTTAATGCATAAATTTAATATTAGTGAATATTACTAAATTTGAAAGTACTTTTTAAGATCACATTCTAAAAATTTCTTAAATTTATCATCATATGTCACTATAGGATCATAGAAAAATAGGTTCTTATTTCCTTCAATTCTTGTGTACTCAAGACAATTTTTGGGTTCAAATGATGTAGAAGATAATTTTGTTCATCTTTCTCACAAGTTTTTCTCTTAAAAGAAAATCATTTCTTTTACTTTTAAATAACTTTTTTTCTAATGTAAATGTATCAATTACATAGAAAAAGAGAAAAATCATTTAAATAATTATCATAAATTAAAATAAATAAAATATGTAAATGTCTAGTTGAACATGTATGTGAACTCTTTTAACAAAAAAAATCAGTACATAAATATATATAATATACGTGTATATTTATAATTTTTAAAATGATTAAAACGGCTGAGTCATTTTGTATCTCCTAACAGTCAAGAAATAATTCTGTAAGTATTGGTTATTGCTTTTTACCTCTTCCACCTACAACTAATGATTTTTTTATTGGTTTTATTATATTATATAATATACCTATATTTATATTTCTCAAAAATTTTGGGGGGGCCGTGGCTCCCCCCTGTCCCTATAAAGATCCGTCACTTATACTCAATTAATCGACTTGTCATGCAAAAATATATAATCACGTGCATTGACTGTTATTTAAAAATGAAAATGTTTAGTTATGAAAATGATAATCAGAAACAGAGACAGTGTCGTGCATTTTGGGTAAAAAAACTATGGGTGCCGGTCTATTTCCGTTAATCGTTCAAATAGAGTTTTTGCCGTTAAATTCAAGTTTCTGATGTGTTTATACCTAATTGGCTTTTATATTAGGCTCTGCGATTTTTGAGTTGTCCTTAGTTAATTTTTTCCCGATCCTACATAATTTCAAGCGTGCAATTTTTTTTTTTTTTGATAGAATAATAAATCAATTTGGTCATGGAAATAAATGTCAGAGGCCAATTCAATTGGCAACTGAATTAATTAAAATTAAAATAGAATTTTTTTAAAACAAAAATAGAATTGTTATGAATTACAAGTTTAAATTATGTTAAATTATTTTTTTAATATATAACATTAGTTCAAATATTTTAAATGATTTCCTAAAATTATTATAAGAAATTATATTAATTTTATAATATTAATAATTTGTGTCTAATAGTGACATACTTATTTCAATTGACAAATTATTTTAGAATTTTGTATGAAAAATAAAATAGATTACAATTGAATGAACAAATTGTTAAGAAAATTTTTGTACATGACACAAGTGATTTTTTTTTTTTTGAAACAGCCAAACCAAATTTCAATAAAAACAAACAAGCAAAAGACGTGCTTACAAGTACAAAACTAACATACACAAAAATAAATAACTAGATATAATGTTATTATTATTATATACTTTAAATCAATATTATTTTTTCCTTATTAATTAACTATTTAATTGAAATATATTTTTAATTGTTAATTTATTTAAACAAAACTTAATTATTTTTTTGCAAATAATATTAAGTATAAAATATTTATAAATCAGCATTGAAATAATATTATTAATTGAAAATTACTCCTTCTAGTCTAAAATATAAACAAAAAAAAATGTCTTGTATGTTGGTCTCAAATATAAGCAAATATCAACTAATTTCACTATGAAGGTGGAAATATATAATTATGAGTTTACTTAATTAATCTTTATGTATTTTCCTGCTAGCAGTTGCCGTAGTAAAAAAGTCTTATTACATTTGTCATTTTTTTTAATTGTAGTGGTTGGAAATGAATGTTTATTTATGTATAATTTTACATTTAAGATATTTTCACATTTTTGTCTGAATCTTGATTTTTTATTTAATTTAATTAAAAACAATGATTTGATTAAAAAGTAATAGATATTCAAAATCACCAACGACATTTTTTTAATAACCATTCGAAATGTTTTGGTCTATATAAAGTGCTCAATTTTTTATTATTATTATAAACAATCTGTCAGCATAAATTATTCGTATTATTTAAATTCAATCAATACAAATTAAATTCAATAAATACAAATAAATTTCAATCAATCTATCAGCATAAATTGGTCTATATTGTATGTTTTTATTTTTCTTTTAGTTCTTTTTTGTTCCTGTTAAATTTTTTCTTTTCTGTTTTTTTATGTTATTTTTTTTAACAGCAAAAGATAACACATTTTATTGAATGAAAAACCCAAGCACAAGCTGTGCATGGGCCAAAATACATAATAATCGCACACTTATGTGCTGCTGCAGTGCTCTGCACAAAAGTCCCGTTACAAAGAAATGCACGCAAAAACAATAGACTTCTGTTGTCCTCAGTATAGTTCCATTAAAACACATTCAGACATTCCCGTGGAGAGTTAAACCAGTACCAGTTGTAAAAAGAGTATTGTAATTTTCCTCAAGAGGTGATCCAATGCCAGCAGGCATGAATTTTCACTCTGTCCATAAGGGCAACCAAATCCCATGATTTTGCTGTGAATATCATTGAATTTCTGAATATCCATATTGTCCATACAACCGAAAACCATATTGTTTGCCACAATTCCATATTTTTTGCTGTACCTCACTAGCCCCCTAAATTGTAGAAAATTGTTAACGACATCCTTGTGCATAGCATATTGAATCCCCCACCATTTCTAGCATTTCATCCACAGCCTAGAAAAGAAGTCGCATTGGAAAAACGAGTGTGGCATAGACCCCTCTTCCTTTTTACACCCTTCACACAAATTAGTTTGATTGAGTAACTAAATTCTTTACTGTAGGAATTCGATCTTGAAACAACTTCCGTACAAATGCTTGAACCAGGGACGGATCCACTTATAAGACAATGGGGGCACTTGAATGAAAATCAGGAAATTTACCAATGAGGTTTTGGTTATTTCCCAAATTCAGATGTCTCAAGTTTGGAAGATGGAATATTCCGGCTGGAAATTCACCATTTAGTTCACATTGGAAAAGAGTGACTAGTTGCAAAGATGTAAGATTAGTGAAAATATCAGGTATAGACGACGAAACGGTCACAAAACTAAGATGAAGAATTTCAAGATTAGTTGAGTTTTGAATTAAGCTTCTTAGAGTGGATAGTTTCAAACTCAAAAGATTGTCTCCATATGGAAATTGAAATGTCTTACACAGATCAAGAGACTGTAACTTGGACAAATGTGATACTTGTTGTGGGTAGAGCTGTTCAATTCGAACTGCACTGAACTGAACTGTGATAAACTGTTTCGAACTGCAAATGTGGTTCACTCGAACCGAACTGAACTGTCAAACAGTTCCGATGAACTGAACTGAATCGTATTAGTGATGCACTAAACTGGACTGAACCTGTTTGAATTGAACTACTTTCTGAACTGTTCTAAACTGCTTCGAACTCCTCTGAACTGCTCCGAACTGTTTTCAAAGGCCATTTGTTTTGAAAAAATATTTTTTTTATTTTCACTTTTAATTACAAAAATATCACATTGGTTAAAATTTTGTTTATCAGCCAACAAAGTGTATTAATTAATACGGTACCAGTAGTACCCAAAATCCAATTACAAAAGCACAGGAGTGAAACCCCAAATAAAGTCACGGTTAGATTATATTTATACAATGAAAGTATAAATATTGACTAATCATAGCACCAGCACTAAGTAACTACCCAAAATATTGGTTAAAATTTGTAGCTTTCGTAATAATTCGTATTCTCATTGAAGAATTATCTATAACACTAGTTTCTTTAATTATAACATTATTAAAATATAAGTTCACGTTTATTTCTGATTTTACTGTTATTAAAAAAATATCACCTTTTTTTTTTTTACTTGAAAATAAGTTCTTTTTGTGACATTAATATATTCAGATTCATATTAGTGTCCAGTAGACTACCCATAAATATATAAAACATAGAAGTTATTTTATTTTTATTTAAATATTGGTTATGTTTTTCTTTAATAGTATAAGTAAATAATAATACGTCAATTTTTTAATATTTTTTTATTAATTATTATATGTATCATGCTATTAACTAATTAACAAACTGAACTATTTACTTTGGTAAAAAAAAAAACTGAACTATTTACTTTTTTTTATATTGGTAACTATAAATTTAATAACTATTTAACTAACTTAATTGCTATAAAAATAATAAATTACTCAATTAACTAACTATTATTTATGCCATATTGTTTGAGATATCACACGTTAAAGATAAAAAATGTTATTTGAAGAAAATCTTTTTAGACAACTAAACATATTTTTTTAATTTAATTTAAAGTACATTACGACGATTTGAATTAGACCTATCCTTACTTATGTTAAAAACACTCACACTTACTGATCTAAGCCCTGTCATTATATATGCTAGAAAGATGCCATGTTCCGCACTGCGCTGGTGTCGTGTGGCTGTCTCGTGGTTTTTTGAATAATGGTTCAGTGTAAAGGTTCAGTTCAGATAGCAGTTCTTTTGAAGTGGTTTAGTTTTTAAAAACTGAACTGAACAACAGTTCAATTCAGTTCTTAATAAAAAAGAGTTTAGTTTTTTTTAGATCAGTTTAGTGCGGTTCAGTATTGGTTAAGTTCAATTCAGTCTTTTTTGCCCACCCCTAGTTGTGGGATTTCACCAAAAAAAATTGGCTAGAGAAAGGTTCAGATATCTTAACTGTGAAAGCTCACCAATCCTAGATGGGATTTGAGAGTGCTTGAAGTGATTATCAGCAAGATCAAGGCTTTGAAGGTTTTTGAGGTGTAAGAGGCTGCTATTAGCATCCAATGTGCCATAGATCTGACTGCTACTGAGATCAATGCCAATTGTTAGTTGCTGTAATTACTTACTTTTTAAGTGATTTTTAAGGCAATTATCTCTCTTTTTCTCTTATTTGGAGTGTTGTTTTACTCAATTTGCTTTAACTTCGTAGTTTAGTTATTTACCCCACTTTTGTAGAAAGATGAGATTGAAGATGTAGAACACATTTTGGAGCTGCATTATGATGTTTTGGAAGCATTGAAGGGTCATCTGCAGTAGCATTCTGATGCAGTAGTAGAATTTGCCAATCAGCCAAGCCAGATTTCTTGGCTGAGCGATTTGTCACTTGAAGAAATTCTGCACATGTATATAAAGGGCTGACCTTCATGTATGACAGTAGTCTGAGGACTCACTCCCATTCTGTTCTGTAATTTCGTTTTGTATTGTTCTATTGGAGAGAAAAGCTCTCTCCTTTGTTCTTGGTGTTCTTCTTCATCTCCTTCCCCTCCATGTGTATTTTGCAGCTGCTCATGTCCATGAGTGGCTAAGTTCTTCAGTTGTAAGGGGTTAGATATAACCATACTCAGACTCTCTTGTATCTTTTGATATTTTTACATATATATTTTGCAGATTTGTGTTTAATGTTAGTATTTTGCTTCTTTACTTAAAGCTTGTTGTGGAATGGCCACCCATAGCATGATCTTTGGACATGATTGTTGTTGGGAAACACTTTTATTGTCTAGATCTGAAGCAATATACCTCATGAACTTTGTGTCTAGGAATGGAGCTTAGTTCATGGGTTATCTTGTGGTCACTAGACTTAAAGCTAGTTGCTTTGTTAAGTTGTTGAGGAATCAAGGCTTAGGGAAGGAACTAAGACTCTCTGCACCTAAGAGATTAGGGCTGAGAATGTTTTTATTGGCTGATTTTAACATCTAAATGCAAATGGAATATGTATTATGTGTTAATGCAAGAAGAGAGTAGAGTTTGGTGAGATCTAACCCCTGCAACAGCTTTACATATATGTTTTAACCTCTGTTTACTGCTGTGTTCTGTTATAAAACCATAAAAAATATCATTTTATTTTCTGTTATGCATTAGATTTGCTTTAAAGTTCCACAAAACCAACTAAAGTTTGTGTTTTTACTGCTTTCTTGTGAAATCTGTTTGGCTTAGCTAATATCTGTGTGAACATTGCCTATATTACGTGAGTCCCTTGGGAAAACGATACTTGGACTTATCCATTTACTACTTGTGCGATTTGGTACGCTTGCCAATCCGTTAACAAGTTTTTGGCGCCGTTGCCGGGGACTTGCGTCTCAATATTAGGCAATTTCACACTTTTAATATGTTAAGCTTTGTTCTTTTATTCTTTCGTTTGTTGTGTTTTTATTTTGTTAAGTTGTTTTTTCTTCTGCTCACCTGTACATTCTAGTTCTTTGAGTTTTTGTTTGCAGTAGTACAGCAAGGAAGAGGAAGAAATTAGATGAGCACGAAATTTAAGAAGCAACTTTGTCCATAACTCTTTTGCCACCTATCCAAAAAGAAGAAGAAATCATGGCAAAAGAGGAAGAAATTAATCAACCAAGGAGGACTCTTAGTGATTATGCTGCTGACACGCGTCCAAGGTATTTCACTACCATTGCAAGACCTGAAGTGCAAGCTAACAATGTGGAGATAAATCCAGCTCTTATTCACTTGGTGCAAAACAACCAATTTTTGGGACTTGATCATGAAGACCCCTATGCTCACTTGACCACTTTTGTGGAAATTTGTAACACGGTGAAGATCTTTCAAGTGCATGATGATGTCATCCGAATTGGTCTCTTTCCATTTTCTCTTAATGGGAAGGCCAAAGATTGGTTCTGATCATTTCCTTCGAATAGTGTTATGAGTTGGGATGAGCTAGTAGACTAGTTTTTGAATCGATTCTTCCCTCAATCAAAGATCAATAAAAGGAAGATGGCAATTTCTACCTTTGTACAAGGATGGGATGAGTCATTGTGTGAAGCTTGGGAACGATTCAATAGCTTGTTGAGAAAATGTCCACCTCATGGTCTTGATAAAGGAGCACAAATCAATACTTTCTTAGTGGGGTTAAGGCCTCAAACTAAGCTCCTTCTTAATGTTGCAGCTGGTAGCAAGATTATGGGGAAGACACCCGATGAAGCTAGAGAGATCATTGAGAATATGGCTTCAAATGATTATGAGGTCCAACATGATAACGCTATGGTGCAAAGAAGAGGTGTCCTAGAGATGAATTCCCAAGATGTACTCTTTGCTCAAAACAAGCTCCTCACTCAACAATTAGAAGCACTCACCAAGCAAATCTCAAGGATTCCACAACAACTTCAAAGCTTGCAAGCCACTTCATTAGGACCGCAACAAGTCTTAAGTTGTGAGTTATGTGGCGGTGGTCGTCAAAGTGGTCAATGCATCATGCCATTAGGTTCCCAAGAAGAGATAAATTATATGGGGAATCAAAACTGGCAAGGCAATTATGGTAGCATTCTCTACTCGAATTCTTTCAATCAAGGGTGGAGGAACAATAACAATTTCGGATGGGAAGAAGATGTCGGTTCTTCAAGTGGATCACCTCACCAAAACCAACAACATCAACCTTTTCATCAAGACCATACTTCTATGTTGGAAGAGACTCTCAATCAATTCATGCAAGTCTCTATCACTAACCAAAAGAACACCGATGCTTCAAACTTGAACCCTGAGGTACAAGTGGGACAATTAGCAAAGCAATTGGCGGAGCAACAAAGTGGATCATTTGTAGCCAACACAGAAACTAGTCCCAAGAAGCACTTTAATGCCATCATTGCAACGGGTGAAGTGAGTAAAAAGAAAAATGAGAGTGAAAATGTTGTTGATGAGAGAAAATATGAGAATGAGAATAACATTGATAAAAGTATTGAGAGAGATGAGAAGAGTGAAAAGAAAAATGGTGGTGAGGGTGAGAAGTTGGTGGTGAAAAATAGAGAAGAGCAGAAGAAAACTAAGAGCCAAATTGCAAGAAAAGAGAAGAATGCCTTAAGGAACCCTCCCATCAAGAACCTTCCTTATCCTCATGCTCCAACAAGGAAGAACAAAGAGAGGCAATTTACACGGTTCCTAGAGACATGCAAGCAGTTGCAAATCAAGGTTCCTTTCTATGAAGCTGCTGAACAAATGCCATCTTATGATGATGAAAGTGTGTGTTTTCAATTGAATGTGCTTGATGAAGATTTTGTGGACAGTAAGAAACAGTTGCATATCTCCTCTTCCCTTGAAAAGCCTCTTAATGATGCAATTGAAGCCCTCGATGAGGAGGAAGAAAAGGAAATTGAAGAAATTTTCCAAAGTCCCAATGTTCTAAAAGAGATCCCTCCACATGAAGTTAAAATTAAAGACTTGAAGAAGGAGGAGAAGGCAGAGGAAACGAAGCCAAATGATACTTCATGGACTCACTGGACTGCATTCAAAGCACCAATTGACTTGTCTTCCTTCCAAATGGTTTATGGAGAGAAAAAGCTTCAACAATTACATGAGTTAGAGAAAATAGGGATTGATGCATATGAGTACTCCAAGTATCATAAGCAGAAAACAAGCTGAAATTCAAATGGTCAGGTCCTTTCATCATCAAGGAAGTCAAATCCTATGGTGTCGTTGACTTGGAGGAGGACCCTTCATCAGGAAGAAGCTGAACTGTCAATGGACAGAGATTTAAGACCTTTTTGAGGGGTGAAATTGAGAGGCTGACCATAATTCTGCATGTAAGTGACCCTTGAGGTCACCAAATGTCAAGCTAATGACATTAAAAGAGCGCTACCTGGGAGGCAACCCAGTTTTCTTACCCTTTTTACTTCTGCATTCTGCATTTTGAAGTGTTCAATTTAGTTAGTTATGTATTCTGATCATTTACACTGCATGTGTTTGATCCCTGTGTAAGCTTTGTGTGCTGTTTGTGCTAATTTTGTTTCCTTGTAATGTGATCATTTAGAAGCATCATTCTGTAGTTGCATACATCCAAATTTTCTGTTACATTGCAGTACTTAGGCCTACTTCTGCATAATTCGCATTTTGGTTATGTCTGTGTAAAAATTGCTCTTAAGTGACTTTTGGCTCAAGCCACTGATACTGGCTCCAAGCCAAAACCACTGGAAGCAACAATTTCATTTCCATGCATTCTTGAGTCTAGCCACGTTCCATGGTTAAGCCAAAAGCCACTTTGTGATCCCTATCCAAATTCGAGCTTTCTGCCAAGCCATGCCTCATGGCCAAGCCGTTTTCCACTTATTCAGACCCTCTGATCTTTTTCAAATTTTTCCCGCATTCCAAGACCTTTGATTTACCCCATAACGTCTCCACCCTTCCCAGTCACGTTTCCCTATAGCACTACTGTTACCTTTTCCTATTCACCTCTCTTTTCCTCCAATCACGTCGCCTCACCCATCTTCCCTTCCAATCAGAATTTTCTGACATTTTAGTACAGCTACCTACTCACACCCTTTCCCCAAATCAGACTTCACCTTTTCCTACCCTTTCCCCACACCCTCACGTCTTCCCTAGGCTATCACCCCCTCTACTCCCCAATCACTTCTACTTTTTTCCCATCATTCTTCTAAACATAGCTATCTTCATCCCTCAACTCATCCATCATCACAAGGACCGTGACCCTTTCCTCTCAGCCTACTCTCCATCTCCACCTCGAGCACAACCCTTCTCTGTCCACTTGTGAGTGTTGCTTCTGTCATTCCCTTTTCCTTTTCTGTTTGTCACTCTCATCTCTTTTCAGAAAAAGATTTTGGGTTCTGTCCATTTGCATCTCTACACTATCATGTCTCTTTTTCTTTTTCGTTTTGATTTTCGTTTCAGTTCTTGAAGCATGTGCATGTTTAAAAATTTTGTGTTCTTGTTATTTTATTGTTTTTATTGTTAAAGCTTTGACCTTTTGTGTTTGGGTTTTCTGTTCTCTTCCCTTTTCGTTGACAAAGGTCAAAGCTTTTGTTAGAACCTTCTTTTCTTTCTGTTGTTTTGAAGCCTCCCTTGAGTGGGTATGTCTTTTTCTACCTTTGTTTGTTGAAAAAGTGCAAACTTTGTGTGTTTTTCTTTTGTTTGTGCCGTTTTGGGATATCTTTCCCTGTTGGAGGTAGTCACGTGTTTGTTTCCCCTTTTTCCTTTAGTGTTTGTTGTTCATCTTTTGAGAAACCTACCTTTATTCCTTCTGTTTTTGTTTTTTTTTTAGTTTCTGTTCTTGTTTTTAACTTATGGATCTGTGTAGATCTTGTCTTTTTCGTTGTTTTTGGGACCACTGATGGTTCAAGTTCTGGTTTTTCTGTATTTTCTTCGAAGGTTATTATTTTCTGTGTTTTGGGACCACGTTTTGGGTCCCTATGCTGTTGTGTCTTGTTTAATATTTTCTGTTTACTGCTGCTTCTGTGTGCTAAAAGGGAGCACATGACCCTTTGTGAATTCTCTGTTTTTACCCAAAAAGCACCCTTTTGTCTTTGTCTTTGTCTTTTTGTTTTTCTTCTTGTTTGCACGTGTGTTTTTCATTACCTGAGATCTGGGACCACTCTTGCTTTCTTGTTTAATTCGTCAACCACAAGTGCTGGAACCACATCTTTCTGCAAAATTTTAGAAGTACCAGATTAGTGGAATTTGGCAAAGCCATCCTATGGATGCTAAGCCAAATTGCCTGCACATTGCTGTGTGCATATTCTGTTCCTGCACTTGTGTCTGACGAAAATTCCTTGCTGTTTTGTGGATTCTCAGTTCTCCCTTTAGTCTTTCACTAGTTTCTTTTTATGTTTTTCTTTTCTTTTCTTTTCCTATGTGTTGTGTTTCAATTATGTTTTGTAACTTGTCTTTCAAATTATTTTCTATTTCTTGTCTCTTATTTTTTGTACTAACTTATTTCATTTCTTGTGTCTCCTGTTTTATTTTTGTTTTGTTTCTTTCTGTTTTCAGCATGGCTCCTGCAGCATCGAGATCTCATGGACGACTCCATTAGCCAACCCCTTTCGAGTTTGCAGCTATGATTGCATGGCCTGGGGACAGACCTCTCTTTTTGGGGGGTGCTGGTGCTGCTGATGCTGCTGGAAACGATGTTGCTGCCAAGGTTGAAAACCAAGGAGCTGCAATGGGAGATGAAGTCGTGGTAGAGGAGGAAAGCGAAGTAGAGGAGGAAGGAACTAAAGAAGAAGAAGAGGAGGAGGAGTTCGGCAGTTCTGAGGCCGAAGAGGATAATGATGTTTGATGGGGGATTTGTTTGTTTTATCCCCATGCTTTCAAGACAATTTAATTTTCTGCATTTACAGCTTTTAGTATTTTAGTTTTCAGTTCAGTGCATGTTTAGTAGTTTGTTGGTTGCAAGTTTAATTTTAATGTTGTGGTTGTTCATGGCCTTAGAAAAATCCCATCATGCGTTATCCTTGCTTGCTTCTCATGCTGTTTAAAGAAAAATGTGTTTGCGAAACCATGATTTGAATGATTTTTGTGGCTGCACATTTTGTTAGCATAGCCTGGATGCATGTATGTTTTTGAGAAATGTTTCAAGCAAAGCATGATTTTGATGACAGATTTGAGAATGTTTGAGAAATGATTCTTGTGAGTTGTGTGTTGTCTCAAATGATTATGAGTGCCACCTTTGGCACCACACTTGGTTTTGAACTATTCTCTTGTGATGATTCTTGCATGTTAATAAAGAAATGATCAAGGCAAATTTTGTTTGATGATTGTAAAGCCTAGAGCCAAAAAGCCTTCCTTGTTTTTGTCATCCTTTTTGTGCAGCCCCTTTGAGCCTTAATTGAATGAATTTTTGTCATGATAACCCAAGAGCCTAAATGAAGAACAATTCACTTTCCTTACCATTGGATAGGAGAGCAATTGCATGTGTTGGGTTTAGAATAAGTTTGGGGGAAATCTTGCATGAAAGGAAGAACTTGGGAACAATCGTGGGTCACTTTCATTGAATTTAAAGAAGTGTCACAGCTGTGCTTATCTTTTGTGTTTAAAAAAAATTCTGAGAAAAGAAAAAGAAAAAGAAGATCAAGGAAAACAAAAAGAAATAAAAGTTGTGATACTTGTTGTGATTATAGTGGCATTTTTGTGAGCTTAAATTTGAGATATGTAAGGATTTGGTATCTTTGTCATTGTGAGAAAATAAGAGGGATTGGGTAAAATCTGAAAAAATGCATTGGTTGCTCTCTTTATCTCATGGTGTTTGTTTATCTAGAAAAACCAATTTCCTTTCAAGCCTAGCCACGTTTCAGACCTTGATCAAGTCCTTGTGATCTTAATTTTTGTGCATAATTTCGTTGCATTGAGAAGGAAAGCAAAACTGATTTGTGGTTTCCATTGTGTGTTGACTGTGAGAGATTTCAGCACCTAAATCAATTGGTGCTTGAGTGAGACACTTGAGTGAAAAGAATCAAACATTCTTGGATTTTGTCAAATTTTGATTGTTATGCTTGGTTCATTTCTTGAGAAATTAGGTACTTGCATCCTTGTTATGGTCTCGGTATAAGCACCATGGTTAGATTTAAATCATTGGTTTGATGCTTTTCAAGTTTTAAATGGAAGCATGTTTTGGATTTGTTAGGATGGAATTGATCTTAGTCCATGTTTCTGTTTTAGTGTTAGTATTTTCAGTTTAGTAAGTTAGTTAGTGTTGTGTTGTTGTTATCTTTTGCTTGAGGACAAGCAAAACTCCAAGTTTGGGGGAGTTGTTAGTTGCTGTAATTACTTACTTTTTAAGTGATTTTTAAGGCAATTATCTCTCTTTTTCTCTTATTTGGAGTGTTGTTTTACTCAATTTGCTTTAATTTCATAATTTAGTTAATATTAGTTTAATTTTCTAGTTTTATGGTTATATCTTAGTTATTTACCCCACTTTTGTAGAAAGAGGAGATTGAAGATGTAGAACACATTTTGGAGCTGCATTATGATGTTTTGGAAGCATAGAAGGGTCATCTGCAGTAGCATTCTGATGCAGTAGCAGAATTTGCCAATCAGCCAAGCCAGATTTCTTGGCTGAGCGATTTGTCACTTGAAGAAATTCGGCACATGTATATAAAGGGCTAACCTTCATGTATGACAGTAGTCTGAGGACTCACTCCCATTCTATTCTGTAATTTCGTTTTGTATTGTTCTATTGGAGAGAAAAGCTCTCTCCTTTGTTCTTGGTGTTCTTCTTCATCTCCTTCCCCTCCATGTGTATTTTGCAGTTGCTCATGTCCATGAGTGGCTAAGTTCTTCAGTTGTAAGGGGTTAGATATAACCATACTCAGACTCTCTTGTATCTTTTGATATTTTTACATATATATTCTGCAGATTTGTGTTTAATGTTAGTATTTTGCTTCTTTACTTAAAGCTTGTTGTGGAATGGCCACCCATAACATGATCTTTGGACATGATTGTTGTTGGGAAACACTTTTATTGTCTAGATCTGAAGCAATATACCTCATAAACTTTGTGTCTAGGAATGGAGCTTAGTTCATGGGTTATCTTGTGGTCACTAGACTTAAAGCAAGTTGCTTTGTTAAGTTGTTGAGGAATGAAGGCTTAGGGAAGGAACTAAGACTCTCTGCACCTAAGGGATTAGGGCTGAGAATGTTTTTATTGGCTGATTTTAACATCTAAATGCAAATGGAATATGTATTATGTGTTAATGCAAGAAGAGAGTAAAGTTTGGTGAGATCTAACCCCTGCAACATCTTTATATATATGTTTTAACCTCTGTTTACTGCTGTGTTCTGTTATAAAACCATAAAAAATATCATTTTATTTTCTGTTATGCATTAGATTTGCTTTAAAGTTCCACAAAACCAACTAAAGTTTGTGTTTTTACTGCTTTCTTGTGAAATCTGTTAGGCTTAGCTAATATCTATGTGAACATTGCCTATATTACGTGAGTCCCTTGGAAAAATAATACTTGGACTTATCCATTTACTACTTGTGCGATTTGGTACGCTTGCCAATCCGTTAACACCAATCACATGAGCTGTGTGGTTATCACATTGAATGCCATCCCATGAGCAGCAATCAGTGGTTGCATTCCAAGATGCCATTTTAGGATAACTGAAAGGATTATAAGAAGCATACTTATTGATAACAAACGTTTCCTTAAATTGTAACAAGGCACGGCTTTCATCTTCATGGCATCTTGTAGGATGAACAAAAAGAAGACAATTAGTAACTGTGAATGAAAACAGTGAATATAGCAACAGAAACTCTATTGACAGACCAAAAGACCACCTAAACCCCATCGTATCAATTTATAAGCTGAAATGTTCACATAGACAGTTAGATGCACTAAGTGGTATTTATACTCAATTAATCGACTTCTCATGCAAAAATATCTAATCACGTGCATTGACTGTTATTTAAAAATGAAAATGTTTAGTTATGAAAATGATAATCAGAAACAGAAACAGTGCATGCATTTTGGGTAAAAAAACGATGGGTGCCCGTCTATTTCCGTTAATCGTTCAAATAAAGTTTTTGCCGTTTAATTTAAGTTTCTGATGTGTTTACACCTAATTGGCTTTTATATTAGGCTCTGCGATTTTTAAGTTGTCCTTAGTTAATTTTTTCCCGATCCTACATAATTTCAAGCGTGCATTTTTTTTTTGATAGAATAATAAATCAATTTGGTCATCGAAATAAATGTCGGTGGCCAATTCAATTGGCAACTGAATTAATGAAAATTAAAATAGAATTGTTTTTTTTAAAACAAAAATAGAATTGTTATGAATTACAAGTTTAAATTAAGTTAAATTATTTTTTAATATAACATTAGTTCCAATATTTTAAATGATTTCTTAAAATTATTTTAAGAAATTATATTAATTTTATAATATTAATAATTTGTGTCTAATATTGACATACTTATTTCAATTGACAAATTATTTTAGAATTTTGTATGAAAAACAAAATAGATAACAATTGAATGAACAAATTGTTAAGAAAATTTTTGTACATGACACAAGTGATTTTTTTTTTTTTGAAACAGCCAAACCAAATTTCATTAAAAACAAACAAGCAAAAGACGTGCCTACAAGTTCAAAACCAACATACACAAAAATAAATAACCAGATATAATGTTATTATTATTATATACTTTAAATCAATATTATCTTTTTCTTATTAATTAACTATTTAATTGAAATATATTTTTAATTGTTAATTTGTTTAAACAAAACTTAATTTTTTTTTGCAAATAATATTAAGTATAAAATATTTATAAATCATCATTGAAATAATATTATTAATTGAAAAGTACTCCTTCTAGTCTTAAATATAAAAATAAAATGTCTTGTATGTTGGTCTCAAATATAAGCAAATACCAACTAATTTTACCTCATTTAATGAGACCATTCCCTATTTACCTTTCATTTAATTGAGATTTTATTTCCAATGACTATGTTTTATTCTTGATATCAAGTTTCAATGAATGATAGTTTAGAAAAAAAATGTTTACTTTTTAAATGAAATTGGTGCAATTAAATTATGCTAACTAACTTTCTTAATAAATGTAACTTAATTTTTTTTTCTTATATTTGAGACAGAAGGGATTATCAGTTTTGTTAGCAATCCCAACATGTGATTAGCTTCCTGTCTAGTAGTGTTGGAGGTGACTGTTAGTTCTACCATTTATTATACAACAAAAAAAAAAATCCAGATGTTTTATTACTTCTTCACTTGTATGGTCATGGATTCAAGTTTGAGAATTAATATTTTGTTTCTAAATGTCGGATGTTTGGAAAATATGGGGACCAAAACTATATATGAATAATATATGAGGACTAAAATTCAACAAGTAAAAATTGGGTAGAAAATAGTGTCATGCATTTTGGGTAAGAATATCTGTGATCCTATATAATTTCAAACATTCATTTTATAATACAGCAATTTAGTAATAAAAATAACTATCACTGATTAATTTAATTAGTCCTTAAATCCTCATAAAAAAAAAGTCCTTGAATTAGTAAAAATTAAAATAGTTTTTTTTATGAATAATAACACAAAAAATCATGTTAAAGATTGTTTTAAAAAGGTAGAACGATGAGAACTCAAGTAAATTATTGAGATGATAAAATTGTGTTATCAACTATTTATTACGTCACTTATGTAAAAGTTGTGTATTATAAATAAATAAATAGATGGATATTTCTTTTATTTAATTAATTTAGTGGCTAACATGGTACATGTGATCTATTTGAAGCCTTATCTATATTAAGACTTTCTTCATTATGTACCAATAACGTTTCTGTCCATTCTAGGTCTTCCTTATCTATACATTTTAGTTAGACCCCCCAAGTTGCTTTCTCTTGTTATGTCTCACCATACATAATTTCAATCATGCATTTTGGCCAAAATCTTCTTCTGTCTTTATATCTCCTGTTTTATTCCATGGCAAAAAATGACCATACGTGACCCATCCAATTCGAAAAGCTCAAATTTTGACTATTTCAATCAAAGAAAAGTCAGTAAAAGAATCACTATTATATTCTTTTAATACATATTTTATTATTAAATAAAATGACGTAAAACCCGCTAAGGAAAAAAAAGAAACTCACTAAATAAAAATAGTTGCTAATAAAACAAGCCAAATAAAATAAATCATATATATGCTAATATAATAACCATTATAAATCATAAAACGAGTAATATGTTCAATCTGTGAAGCCCGGATACTCCAAAATGGCAAAAGTATCGGTGTCGTACCCGTGTCGGACACCGATACTGCCCCGATACGTCTGGATACGTATCGAAAAAGTATCCAATTATTTTTTATTTTTTTTTTTTAAAAAAATTGTAGGACACGGCTGGGATACGGCTTGGATACGGCTCAAGATAGCTGGGATACGGCTGAGACACGGCTTAAGATGGCTAGATACGGCTCAAGCTGTTTCCGATACGGCTCCGATACGGCTTGAGCCACTTTCTGAAATTTTTAATATTTTATTTTTTTTGAAGAATTTTTTTTAATATTTTATAATTTTATTGTTTTAATTTTAGGATTTTTAAAATAAAAAAGGTCCAAATGTAAACAAAAACACGACACACCCTTTTCCTCTTCTCCGAGCATGGCAACTCCTTTCCGATAGTTCTTCCGGTGAGGGGGTTTCTTTTTCCGGCAAGTGGGGTGAGTGGGTCTCTACACAATGCACAATTTCCCCCCTTCTTCAAGCACGACAACATCTCTCCTTGGTGGTTCTGCACATTTGTCATTTGTCTGATGAGGGGGTCTTCCTGTTTGTGTGGTTTTGGTTTTGATAGGGTATTCTGTTTGTGTGGTTTTGGCTTTGCTCAAACCATGCTTGAATAAATTTATTTTGCCACTCGACAGTTGTGTTTGTAGTGTTTGTTAAAACAGAATATGCATATTTGCAGTGTTTTAGCAACACTCAAGATCATTTGCATAATTGCATTTTAACACCAACACTAATTGCATTTTATTTTGCATCCATATATAATTTTTTATATTTTTGATTAACGTATCCAGGACGTGTCGTATCCTTAATTTCAAAAAAATTGCCGTATCCCCGTATCCGTGTCGTATCGTACCCGTGTCGTATCCCGTATCTGGGCTTCATAGTGTTCAATACATACACCATAGAAAAACCTAAGATAATCAAATAATCCTGATAACACTCATCCAAAAAATCATCTGGTGATGCATCTTCTTCCTTAGTACGTTGTTGAGGTTGCATGTGTGCACCCTAGGTTGTTATTGTAGTGGTGCAAAACTCTAAAAGATTTGTTGTTGTTATCGTTGTTCCATCATCATCCGCATGAACCCCATTATCTCCTCCTATCATGCCACTCTCTGCCTTAGCTCAACAATCTCAGCGGACTACCGAGAGAGGTGGCTTCTGCTTGTGGACCCTCGGCTAGACTCAGAAAAAATGTTGGACACTCCTCATCTATAGTTTTTGGCTGGGTCTCCGACATCTTATTGTTGGCCCTTGTTCTTGCCACCAACAACCTCCACCTACAAACTCAGCTTCAGTTGGAGTGGAAGAGGAAGAGGTTCTTTTAAACTCTTGAATGCAAAGTCTTGATCATCATTGATCATGTATTACTTAGGAGAGTTCGATACTTGTATTACTTAAACTACTTTTGGTCGTGTATTAATTAGAAACATATTTTAGTTTTTTAAATGATAAAATATGTTATTTTAAATTTTTAAATTTAATTAAAATTAAAAATATTTGCATAATGTCGAGAATACTTACCTGTTTTCATACATGAGAAGAAGGATTTAGATTCTCTCACAGAACGAGAAAGAATCCATCCACTCTATTATTTTAAAACATGACAGTATATTTAGCACATAAAACACTCTTGCTACAGAAAATTGAAAAGCCAATGAACGAAAGGAAACATAGTGTTCCACACTTTTAAATTCTACAGCACAAAAAAAAAAAAAAATAACCTTGTAAATTCTACTTTTCTGTTTACAAGACAACTGAAGTGACCCTTTCAAACCATTCAAGTACTTCTTGACTGAAACTGCTTCCCAAAGCCACTCCTGCAAGAAGTCCACCCCCATAACCAATAAGAACCACTTTCCAGTCAAGTTCACTGAAAAGTCCAGAGTCTTGATCATCATCAGAGGCCGAAGGTGGTGCAAATGGTGACCCTGCCTCATCCTCACATTTCTTCAATAATTGATTCCCACACAGTCCTTGATTACCCTCAAATGAACTACCCTCAAATGTAGCAAACTGCTTATTTTGTGGTATAGGACCTGAGAGGTTGTTAAAGGACACATTCAAGTACGACAGAAAGGTTAGTTCTTCCAGTTGTTGGGCAATCTTCCCTGATAAACTGTTGAGAGAAAGGTCCAACACCTGAAGGTTTGAAAGCTCCCCTAAGGAAGAAGGAATGCTGCCACTAAGCATGTTGTTTGAAAGGTTGAGCAAAACAAGGCCTGTTAAGTCTCCCATAACATCTGGAATCTCCCCACTGAATTTATTACTTGAAAGATCAATGACTATAAAGTTGTAAAACGCTTGGAGATCTCCATAAATCTTGACCATCCCTTTGTTAAACATTGTAAATGAATAAGTATCAATATGTTGCTGCCATCAGTACCTTCCCAACACCCAATAGGTCAAATAATCCTCATACTGTAATTGACTCTTGTTTGAAGCTTTCATGGATTTCCATTGCTGGATTATTTTTGAAGGCAAACTTCCAGAGAACTGATTGCGAGAAAGATCAATGATGTGCAGTTTGGGAAATGTGCATGCTGTAGGGCACCTTATAGATCCATACAAATGATTTTCTCGTAAAGCGACAACTTTCAGCTCGGGAAGAGTTCCCAACCAACAGGGAAATGAATCATTAATTTGGTTATGGCTGATATCAATATACTCTAGCATTCTACAATTGACCAGTGCTCTTGGAATTTGACCATGCAGATTGTTATTGCTTAAATCAATCATTCTCAGTGCACTTGTTATCATGTATGTCTGAGGAACTGGGCCAGTCAATTTGTTTCCTTTTAGCACCAAAGACTGTAGAGATTGGCTAGAACTTCCCAAACATGAGGGAATCATGCCAGTTAAGTTGTTAAATGATAAATCAAGATGCACAAGAGATTTCAAATTGCATATCAGTGGGGATATTTTTCCTACCAATGAGCTGTGGGAAATAATTAAGCCCCGGAGACTTGTTTGAAGACTTGTTTTTCCCCACATCCAACTGGGGAATGAATTGACACTATTGTTTGACATGAAAAGAATTGACAGTTCCGGCAAGTCCTGGAGAAAATTTGGAAACTCAGTCAAATTACAAGAACGCAAACCTAAGAATCCAATTCGAGAAAGGCTTACATTGGCCGGATTTTTTCCATATATTAATGACAATTTATTGTAAGATAATCCAAGGACACTTAGCATTTTGAGCATTAGAAACTTGTCAAACTCTAATTCTCCCTCCAACTGATTATAGGCCACATTAAAAAATTCTATGTTCTCATGTTTGAAGAGAGAGTTTGGAATTGCACCCTGAAGATTATTTTCTGCAAGAAACATGTAAGCTAAATTAGTTAGGTTCATTATCCAGGATGGAAATTGTCCACTTAAATTGCTGTGATATATGGATAAGGCAGATAGCTGAGTGAGATTTGCAAAGCATAATGGAATCTCGCTGCCAATATTTACCAAGTTTAGATCCAAATCATCTATTCCTGACAGCTTACAAATCCATGAGATGGTGTCAGTAGTAAATTCATTAAAACCAACTCTCAGGGTGTGCAATTTGGTAAGATTTACCAAGAATGATGAAAGATGGCCCTTGAATTTGTTGTTTGCAATATCTAGAAACCTAAGCCGAGTCAGGTTTCCGAACGAAGAAGGAATAGTCCCTGAAAAATTGCATTGTGAAATTGATAACCAATTCAAAGACTTGAGATTTCCAATGGATGCAGGTAGTGTACCATAGAAACTTGTGGAAGTGAGTTCTAATATGGTAATTTGTGCACTTGAATGAAAATCAGGAAATTTACCATTGAGGTTTTGGTTATTTCCCAAATTCAGATATCTCAAGTTTAAAAGATGGAATATTTCAGCTGGAAATTCCCCATGTAGTTCACAATAAGAAAGAGAGAGTTGTTGCAAGGATGTAAGATTTGTGAATATATCAGGTACAGAAGATGAAATGGTCACATAATCAAGACGAAGAATTTCAAGCTTAGTTGAGTTTTGAATTAAGCTTTTTAGAATGGATATTTTCAAACTCAATAGATTGTCTCCATATGGAGAATGAAACTTACATAGATCAAGAGACAGTAACTTGGACAAATGTGTAACTTGTTGTGGGATTTCTCCAAAAAAATTGGCTTGAGAAAGGTTCAGATACCTTAACTGTGAAAGCTCGCCAATCCTAGATGGGATATGAGAGTAATTGAAGTTATTGTCAGCAAGATCAAGCCTTTGAAGATGTTTGAGGTGAAAGAGACTGCTATTAGCATCCACTGTACCATACATGTTGCTGCTACTAAGATCAATGCTAATGACATGACCTGTGTGGTCATCACATTGAATGCCATCCCATGAGCAGCAATCAGTGTTTGCATTCCAAGATGCTATTTTAGGATAACTGAAAGGATTATAAGAAGCAGACTTACTAATAACAAACCTTTCCTTAAACTGCAACAAGGAATAACTTTCATCTTCACGACATGAAAGCAGACAATTAGTAACTGTGAATGAAAACAGTGAATAAAGCAAGAGAACCTGTATTGATAGAGCAAAAGACCACCGAAACCCCATTGTATCTTTTGTAATTTTTAAGCTGAAATGTTCACATAAACAGTAAGATGCAATAAGTGCTTTTTATACTCAATTAATCGACTACTTATGCAAAAATATCTTGTCACATGCAATGACTTTTATTAGAAATGAAAATGTTTAGTCATGGAAATGATAATCAGAGACAGTGTCGTGCATTTTGGGTAAGAAAACTATGTGCACCGGTCTAGTCTTTGCCTTATTCGTGAAGCCAACTTCATCAACTCTAATCCAAAATTTTCCCATTAAATTAATTTCTGATGTGTCTACAGTCAACACCCACTTGGCTTTTGCATTAGGCTCATGGGATCAGACTCATATCCAAAAGGACATACATGGGTTTGAATCTCGTTACCAATGTGAGGGCATTGGTGGACAATCTGCAAGTACCTCTGTAAACATTCTTTGAGCCTTGAGGTATGTCCTAACTGACCCTAATGAACCTTTGGGACTCAACTCACCTAAACTTTTCTATAACGAAAATAGAATAAGGGAGAAAAGCATAACAAAGATTATTTCAAAAAGGTAGAATGATGACAACTCAACTAAAATGTTAGACACAAATTAAAATGTGCTAAATACTGATTACAGGTGTATTTGGATTATCGTCAAAAAACTTTAAAACATCTGTTTACACTTTCCGAGGCATTAAACAGAGAAGGAAAGGAACTCTGGTGTTAGATTTGAGATAAGGTGAGTTATATTGGAGGACTTAACTGTTTCTCAAACACACAAGTAACTTACATGTGTAACTTACGTGTGTCACGTATATGTCGGGGTGAGACTTCAGAATTTATATATTATAAACGAATAAACAGACTTTCTGATAGTGAAGACTTTCTTCACTTTTTTGTCCAGTCCAAGTTTTTGGTTCGGTTGTATGTTGTTTGTTTACTGTATGTTTACTTGTCTCTAAGACTTTAATTAGATGCCACTATTGCAACTACAATTGCGGTGGAAATAGAAAATAAATTGTTTTTATAATTATATTTTTAAGTTATCACCAAAGTTTATTAAATTAGAAAAAGATTGAAAACCCTTCTATAAGAAAAAAAAAGAGTTTGCGAAAACCAAGTTAAATTCAAGTCAATTATGCAAAGGGTAAAAACTTAATCCTACAAGACTCCTATAACATCCATAATAATAATAAAAATAAAAACAATTGTCTTGTAATTAATTGTACAAACTATTTTTACTTTTAAAATATTTGTCTTAACCATAAAGAATAAGCTATTAAATTAAATGAGCTAAATTATTACAAAACAACATAAAAAATTGAAATTTATTTTAGCCCAATGAGAGATATTCCTACTCTGATGTATCCCTATATACAATAGAAAGCACAATGCTATATCATTCTTAAAAAAACAGCTGAGTTAATTAAAAAAGGGTATGATGAATATTTCGGATCACCAAACTGTTACAACTTAATGTCTTAAACCAAATTATGCAATTAATAAGGTATCGCACCTAAATTAATCCTTTTAACATGAAATAAACTAATTGTAAACATTTTATTTAAAAAAGTAAGATTATCAAATTACCACAACTCCCATATCTTAAATTACGTGATAAATTCTGTCAAAAAAATTTACATGATAAATAAAATGTCACAACTAAATTAACCATTGTATTGTAAAATTATAATTAAATTATATCAAACTGCTATTTTTAGTTTTCTATTGCTGGGCTTGGGGTGATAGAAACCAGGCAAAGAGCACAAACCAGATTGTGACTCCTTGGTGGAAAACAGAGCACAAAGCCTTTGGGAGGTAATAATGCCTTGTACTCTTGGTGCTGGAGATGGGTACAAGGGAAGAAAATCAAGAATAGAGAGTGTTCTTATCGGATTTGGTAAGAATTAGAAAGATAGATTTGATAGGGTTATTTTTCTATCAAATCTTATTAGAATCTCACTGATTATGATAGAGACAGATTTATCTTCTATCGTAATCTTATTCCTCAATCTTCGTGTGTTTTATCTTTTAATAAGATATATTTTCTGTTATAACTACATTGGTCCGACTAGACTTCCGCTACTCAGCCAGGTTATCTACTCGGTGGAGTGTCGAGTCCGAGTAGTATACATGCCCCCCAGCTCTGAAACTGCAAGAGCTTAAGTAAACTTGCCGAATTTGGATTTCTGTTTGGTCGAGTCGGCGTTGTGTTTTACTCACCTCGTTAGACTGGATTTGGATTTGGTTCTTGGGGCATCGTGTCGATAGGGACAGTTACGTCGCTTCAGACCCATTATAGTCGTAACATTTCCCGAGGGCGACGGCAATGATTATTTTTAAATTTCAAAAACGTTCTTGGAATACTCAAAGGTCTCAAACCTCCCCAGCCGTTGATTCGTTTGGTGGGGGGTTTTGATCCAACGGTCCAAGTTGTTCCGCCTTTTCGCATTCGAAGCTCTTGGACCTCTATATAAGGGTTACTGTGCGACCTTCATTCATTTCTCCTTCTTCCTTGCATTTTCTTCTCCGGCGACCTCCATTCTTCTGCTATTTCTCCTTCCTCTCCCTTGCCTTCTTCACTTTCTTTCTTAGCCTAGGTACACCCTCCGTTCCCCTTGTTTTGTTCTTTTCTTTCGAAAATGTCTTCCTTTTTTGGGGAATCGCCGGAGGTTCACCTCATCGGAGAGGGCTCCGATGATGGTCTTTCCTTGCGTCGTTCTAAAGTGATGGCGCGTCGGTGGCAAACGCCGTTGCTGCGGATGCGGGGGTGGTTCGCCCCTCTGTTGATTCCGCGCAGGTGCCTCTGGCCATTCCTGCTGAGGGGATTGTAGTCTTGGATGATTCTGAGGCTACTGAGGTGCGTACTCTAGTTACTCGGCGCACCCGGCCTCCTCTCCCTCCTCCCACTCTCCCCCAACCCGATAAGCCTAAGGGTTTGAAGAAATCTTACCCTCTCGTTACTACTCCGGGTTATTTCTGGGTAGCTGGTGAGGTGGGGGCTTATTCCTCGGTATCAAATCGAGGAGTCTTTATCTTCTCTCCTCCAGGAAATCGATTTATGTCACTCGGAGAGGCCGGGTATGGTTTACATCGAACCTTGTGGGCCAGACGAGCGTGTTTTCTTTTCTAGTTTTCCGTGTCAGTCTCATTTCACGTATGTGTACAAGGCTTTGTTTTCGGTTCTCGGCATTATGGTGCCATTTGATAAGTTTGAGACTGATGTTCTCCGGGAGCTAAATGTTGCTCTTACTCAGTTGCATCCGAATGCCTGGGCTTCGCTTCAGGCTTTCTGGGTGCTCTTTAGTAAATTTTTCATCACTTCAACTGCTCCCAAGTTTCTACATCATTATTTAGTTAATGAGAGTAAGAAGGGTGGTTGGGTCTCCCTAACTAGGATCCCTAGTCGGTCAATCCTAGGTCCTTATACCTCTTATTGGAAAAACTTCAAGAGTGGTTTCTTTAGAGTTCGGCCAGGTCTAGAAGGGGAGATTGACTTTTTTTATGGGCGTGGGAGGCCGAGGTTCCCTCTTTATTGGCAGGTTGTGGACATGTCTCCTGAAGACCAGGATGACATGGTTACACTATACAAGTTGTCGCGTTCATTACATTGTAAGACAATAGTGGGGATTCCTGCTTCTCAGACTCCGAGAGAGGATTGAGATTGTGAGTGCTTTCTTTACTCGACTTTAATTTCTTTTGTGCTTGTCTATTTTTTCTAACCTTTGTTTCTTTTGCAGTTGTGATGGGGAAATTTGATTATAAAACTGCAAAGAAGCTTCGGCTTAAGAAGTTGAAGAGCAAGGACATTGCCGCTGAGGGGGTCCAGATCGCTTCTTCAATTCCTTCTCCTCCTCCTCCTCCTTTTCCTTCACCGAAGAGGAAGAATCAAGGGGTTGCACAGGGGGAAGACGACCTTTCAAAGAAGATGAAGCTGAGTCCTCCTGCTGCTCAAGCTACGGCCTCTCCCGTTGAGAGGCATCTGGCCTTTCTTTCCATGAAGGACAAGCGGACTTCTCTTTGGGGGAAGGACTTCAACCCTCAGGCTCTTATCATTGCCAAAAATCTCGGTCAAGCTGATCGGGACATGTTGAGGGATGCCGGGCCTCGCTTTCCATGGAGGCTATTTCACGCTTCCAGGCTCGTTCATGGGCCATTGCCTAATTTTGGGCCGAGGAGTTTGACCGCGGCCACTGGGAGCTTGTCTTGGTCAAGGAGACTACTTTAAAGGCCGAGCAAACTTTGGTTGATGCTACTCAGGCTAACAAGACTCTTCTTCAGTCAGTTGAGGAGCCTCGAAAGTCCCTTGAGGCAACAGAGATCAAGTTGAAGGAGGTAGAAGACTGGGAGGAGGTCTTGAAGCTTTCTTTGACTACTGCTGAGAACTCAGCGTAGGACCTTCAGGCCGAGGTGGAGCGCCTCAATCAAGAGCTTGCGCGGGTGAAGTTGGAGGCTACCAGTTCCGAGGCCAAACTGAGAGCCAACCTGGGCGAGGCTATGGATGAAGTCATTTTGACTCATGAAGCCGAGTTCAAAAAGGCAATTCGCCAAGTTCGGTACCTTTTTAAGGATGCCGACACCTCTATTTTTGATATCGATAAGGATGTCAACAAACAGGGGGAGTTGGTGGATGAGTCCACTATTCCGGATGAAAAGGCTCCGGGTAATTCGGCCCAGCCTGCTGCTTAGCTCTTTAGGCTTTTAGGCATTTTTATTTGTTTTTCTTTTGTAAAGGCTCACACCCGACCCATCTAATAGGGTGCTTTTATCTTAATGAAATTTGATTTTCTCTTAAATATAGTCCCTTTATTTTTCTGCGTGTACGACGTCAATGACTTGTAGCCAATTAGGGTCTATGTTTAACTTGTTTTTTGCATCTTGTTGAAGGTCTACACGACCTTCAACTTAACTCGTTCGTATCCTGTTAGAGGTCTACGTGGTTTTTTTAGCTTAACTTGTTTTTCATATCCTGTTTAGGTCTACACGGTTAGCTTATTTTCGTAACTTAGTTTTTTGATAACTAGTTGTTGGAGTTTGGTCATTCTCCTTTTGGGATGCCGAGTGTCACTCACTTTAAGTGACTTTTTGTGCCGGGTATTCGGTTGGTCTACTCGGTCTTATGCGAATTAAGATAATGTGATGGGAAAAGGAACTTTTATTAATAATGAAAGTCAGGTGTGCCTCATTAAAACCTCTTTGACAAAAAATCTCTTGGGAAAAAATGTCAAAGTAGGAAAAAGAGTACATCACCACTTACAATTTTCTAGTTGTAGTAAAACTTCATATGAGTGGCGTTCCAAGTACAAGGAATGGCTTTGCCGGATGGATGCTCTAGTCGGTAGGCTCCATTTCCCAGTGAGTTGATTACTCTGAAGGGGCTTTCCCAGTTGGTTGCCAACTTGCCCTCTCCGGTTGCCTTTCTTGCTTCTCCGTATTTTCTCCAAACCAGATCTCTGACTTCGAAGTTTCTTGGCTTGACCTTGCTGTTGTATCTCTTCTCGGCTTTTCTTTTGCAGGCCTCTACTCTGATTTGGACCTCATTGAGGGTCTCTTCGGTCATGTCGAGTGCATGCCTTAGTGACTGGTCATTGTTTTCTTGAACAAAGTTCGCTCTTCGCAAAGAGGGTTCTCTGACTTCGGATCCATATGAGAGTTGAAAAGGTGTTTCCCTAGTTATGGATTGCGGCATGCAATGGTATGCCCAAAGGATTGCCAGAAGCTCCTCGGCCCAACTTCCTTCGGCGTCACCGACTCGCTTTTTTAGTTCCTCCAGTATGACTTTGTTGGCTACTTCAGTTCGCCCATTGGTCTGAGGGTGCTACTGAAGTTACCCGGTGCCGAATCCCGAGGTTCCTAAAGAACTCTTCTAGGTTTTTTTCGACGAACTGTTTTCCTTTGTCAGATATTACTGAGTGGGGGATGCCGAATCGGCATATTACGTTTTTCCATATGAATTTTTGTATGTTGTTGGCCGTGATGGTGGCCAAGGGTTCAGCTTCGATCCACTTCGTGAAGTAGTCAATTCTGACCAGGAGGAATTTGACCTGTCCTTTAGCAAGTGGGAATGGTCCTAAGATATCTACTCCCCACATGGCGAAGGGCCATGGTGCCGTGACATTGTGCAGTTCTTCTGCTGGTAAGTGAGATATGTTGCCATATTTCTAGCACTTTTCACATTTTCTTACGTACTTGGCGCAGTCTTGGCGCATTGTCGGCCAGTAGTATCTGGCTCGTAAGACTCGGGCGGCTATGGCTTTTCCTCCTGAGTGCATTCCACATATTCCTCTATGCATCTCATTTACCACGTATTCGCCCTGTGTCTTCGTAACACATTTCAACAGTGGTGCGATGAAGCCTCTTCTGTAAAGGTCTTCTCCTTCTATCACATAGTAACTTGCCTTTCTTCTGATCTTCCTAGCTTCCTCTCGGTTTTCGGGGAGGGTTCCTCCTTTCAGGAAGTTCCATACCTCGATCATCCACTCTCGGTCTACCGGGTTGATATTGGAAACTTCTTTGTCAATGCTTGGAGCGGATATCGTCTCCTGTATGACAGTTCGGTTTTGGCCTTTCTTCTTTGTATTTGCCAATTTTGATAGCAGGTTGGCTCTTTCGTTTTGCTCTCTTAGGATATGGTTGAGTTCAAACTCAGTGAATTTGTTCTTCAACTAGGAAGCCAGGTGGTAGTACCTTGTCATTTGGGAGTCCTTCATTTGATAGGATTTGTTCATTTGCCTTGTGACAAGTTTTGAGTCGCTCCAGCACCTAAGGTGCTTTGCCCCTACTTCTTTAGCGAGTTTTAGCCCGGCTAACAGGGCTTTATACTCTGCTTGGTTGTTAGATGCATCGAAGTCGAATTTGAGTGGTTGTTCCAAAACAATCCCTTCGGGACTTTCGATTATGACGCCTGCTAAGCTGCCCTTGACATTCGAGGAACCATCCACGTAGAGGGTCCACCATGTAGAGGGTGCCTCTTCTACTGGTGTTAGCAAAGCGATGAAGTCCGCTAGGCATTAGGATTTGATAGGTCATCTCGGCTCGTACTTGATGCCGAACTCTGATAGTTCAACTGACTAGGCTATCATTCTTCCAGCAAGTTCCGGTTTCCTCAGCACTTGTCGTATTGGGTGGTCTGTTCGTACCACCACTTGGTGGCTCTGAAAGTACGGTCGTAGCCCGTCGTGCTGAAGTGACCAGGGCTAGTGCTAACATTTCGATCATCTGGTACCTTGTTTCGGCATCTTTCAGCACTCGACTTACGTAGTAGACTAGTGTTTGCGTCTGATTCTCTTCTTGGATGATGACCAAGCTGATCGTGTCCCCTAAGAATGCTAGGTATAGCACTAAGTCTTTGCCGGGTTCATGTCGCGTTAGGATTGGTGGTGAGGTGAGTAGCATTTTCAATTTTAGAAAATTTGTTTCGCACTCTTCACTCCAATCAAATATATGTTGCTTCTTGAGGAGTTGAAAAAAGGGTCTGGCTACCTCCACTGCTTTCGGCAAGAAACAAGATAGGGATGCCAGCCTTCCAGTTAACCTTTGTACTTCCTTCATATTGCTCGGGCTTCTCATGTTTATGATAGCTACGCATTTCTCTGGGTTGGCCTCTATGCCTCTGTGTGTGAGCATGAAGCCTAAGAATTTTTCGCCTTGTACTCTGAATACATATTTTTCTAGGTTTAGCCTCATGTTGTGTTTTCTGATCTTCCCAAATATTTCGGCTAAGTCTCCTGAATGCGAGTTTGGGTCTCGACTTTTGACTACCATGTCATCTACGTAGACTTCTAGATTTCGTCCAAGTTGATCTGCGAAAATCTTGTCCACCAAATGCTGGTATGTTGCGCCCGCGTTCTTTAGTCCAAATGGCATTACCGTGTAGCAGTAGTTAGCTGTATCGGTTATGAACGTCGTTTTCTCCTCATCTGGTGGGAACATAGGTATCTGGTTGTAACCAGAATACGCATCCAAAAAACTCAGGATGGGATAGCCGGATGCTCCGTCCACCAATCTGTCGATACTCGGTAGTGGGTATGAGTCTTTGGGGCATGCTTTGTTAAGGTCTATGTAGTCAGTGCACATCCTCCACTTGCCATGTGGTATAGTGTACTTCTCTTATAAAACCGGTGCTAAGTAGCTTTTCCATTTCCTCTTTGACCATTTTTCCTCTCTTGGTCCCAAGCTTTCTCTTCTTTTGGGAGATTGGCTTGGCCTCTGGGCAGATGGCTAGTTTGTGACCGTGGAAGCTTGGGTCGATTTCGGGCATGTCGACGGTTGACCATGCGAACAGGTTGGCATTTTTTGATAAAACTTGGGCAATTGCGCTTTTGGTTTCGCTTGTTAGCTGAGTCCCAAGCTTTGAGCATTGCTCTGCTTTTCTTCCTAACTGGAAGGATTTTACCTTCTCTGTGGGTTCTGCTCTCGGCTCACCCTCCTTGGGGTCGAGATCAGCCTCTTCCATTGGTTGCACCATGAGCGAGATGGATGCTATGTGCTTCACTCTTGGTTCTAGAACCTTTTTGCCCCTGGTTATCCTTAGACTTTCTAAGTAGCATTTGCGGGCTATTTCTTGATCAGCTTTTACTGTCACTATTTCCCCTTCCGAGTTGGGGAATTTCACCGCCAGGTGAGGAGTTGAGATCACGGTGCCTAACTCATTGAGTGCAGGTCTGCCTATAAGAATGTTATAGGAAGTGAGGACGTTGACTAAGAGGTACATGACTGTAATGGTCTTGGATCCCTTTTCTTCATCTCCGAAGGTAGTGAGGAGGTTAATGTAGCCTCTGGTATCCACTTTTTCACCTGAAAAACCGACTAGCTGCTCAGTGTATGACTGTATCTTGCTCTCGGGGATGTCCAACTATTGGAAAGTGAACCAGTATAAGATGTCCGCCGAGCTGCCTTGGTCTACTAGGACCTTGCATACTAGGAAATTGGCGACCTCAACCTTAACCACCACTGGATCATCGTGGTTGGGTTCTATGCCTTCGAAATCTGCATCAGTGAATGTTATGGGGGCATATTTCTTGATACTCTCGGTCTTATAGAAGCCGAGTGGATTGACCGGATGCCGCGTAGGTGTCTTTTCCTTGTCGAGCTCGAGCTTCCTCCTCCGGCGATCGTGTTGATAACACCTCGGAGCCGAGTCTCGGGGGGGTTACTTGGTCCCTCTTGTCGGTTCTCTTCTGTTCGTCGAGATTTTCTATCTTGATCTTCTCCCCTGTCTCGGGTTCGTTCTCGCTCAGATTTTTGGTTATCGTCTCAGACAAAACATGGTAGCTTGCCCTCTTGGATAAGTTTTTCAATCTTATCCTTCAGTGTAGTGTAGTCTTCGATGGCGTGTCCATGTACTCGATGGTATCTGCAGAACTTGGACCTGTCCGCTTTTTCTAGGGACCAGTTTCGAGTAGGCAAACTGATCAGTTCGGCACTGTAGGCTTCTTCTAAGACTCGACTTCTGCTTTCTATCAAGGGAGTGTAGTGAGTGAATCTTGCCCGAGGCGGCTTCTCAGCCCTGGATCTACTGTTAGAAGTCCGCCCTCGGCTAATTCCTGTTTTCTCCCGTTCCTCGTGTTTCTTTCGGGATTCCCCTCTGATGTTTTCTCGGAACTTCGTCATCTCTTCCATTTGAATGTACCCTGCTGCTCTCGCTCTGAGCTCATCCATATCATGTGGCAGCTTCTTGTAGAGGCTGTCCGAGAAGGGTCCGGACTTCAGGGCCATAAGCATGGCTGTTAGTGCCACTTGAGTGTTCAGGTCTCAGATCTCCACTGAGACTTTGACGAATCTCTCCATGAAATCCCTAAGGGATTCGTTGTCCTCTTGTCGAATGTTGGCCAAGGCCACTGCTGTTAAGTGGTGAGGTCAACTCGTGGAGTACTGGGCATCGAAACGAGCAACCAAGGTGGCGAAAGAGTCAACCGAATGTGGTGGGAGGCGTGTGTACCAGTTCAATGCTGCCCCTTTCAATGTGGTTGGGAAAACGCAGCACATGATGGCGTCGTCATTTATGTAGAGGTTAACCTGTGTGACCAACGCGTCTACGTGCTCGTCTAGGTCTGTTAGGCCGCGTAACGGTCCATAGACAAGGGTTTCCACCCTGGCGGTAGTGGCGTTTCCATAATGCCATCTAAGAATGGGTGTCATCTTGTTGTTTCTAGCATTGTGTTCCATCTCGGGACCGTATGCGACGCGGATATAGGTCTGGATTCCATTTGGGTTGTTCGGTCTGCCTCGCTCTAGGTGGTGTCATCTTGTTCTATTCGATTAGGTTGTTCATGGGCGATCGTGTGGGCAGCCGAGTATATGTTTCGATGCTCTTGCATTTTTTGGTATTGTTCTCGGAGATTAGCGTTCTCCGTGTGGAGATCCTCTATCTCTTTCGTGTTGTTTTGCTTTAGCGTGTTTACCTCCCTTTGCAGGGCTTGGATCAATGGGTGATTATCAAACGCCTGACGCGGGATAGGCACCACGTTGTTGCGGTTGCCCTTGTGGGCATCCCTCTGTGTCAGTGTTCCCTTGGTTAGGGTTTCCAGCTCTTGTGGTCGCTTTTCTTGATTCGTTGTTTTGCCTTGGGTTGCTGCCATTATGATTGTTTCTCGTTGATTGGTGTGGCTGGGAAAAGTTTCACCGAGCCCCACAGTGGGCACCAAATGTTCTTACCGGATTTGGTAAGTATTCCGATGCGGTGGCTCCGCCGGGATCTCCTTCGTGAATGGCGGGGGGTGTACCTACAAAGACATTCCGGCGCTCAATTTAGAGGCACAGAGGTAGGAGACAGGTATCACAATTGGGAGTAGAATTTTCATACCTTGATTGGGGCGAATACCTTCGTATTTATAGAGTATAGAAAGATAGATTTGATAAGGTTATTTTCCTATCAAATCTTATCAGAATCTCACTGATTATGATAGAGACAGATTTATCTTCTATCATAACCTTATTCCTCAATCTTCGTGTGTTTTATCTTTTAATAAGATATACTTTCCGTTATAACTACCTTAGTCCGAGTAGGCTTCCGCTACTCGGCCAGATTATCTACTCGGTGGAGTGCCGAGTCCGAGTAGTACAGATAGAAATATTAAGTAAAAAGGGGGCACAAAGTCAACAAAGTATTTTACAATAAAAGTTGGAAAGGAGCCTACAAAGACCACAAAGTATTTTATATTGCAAAATTAAGTGCACACATTTTGTAGGTGACCATCGAATCATGGTATCACCCCTCTTTTAAACTAAATAAATAGGCTTACAAAAAAATAAAAAAATATACATATAAAGTGAAAAAATACCAAAAAAACAATGAAAAAAAATAACTGAAAATGTAGAAATATAATCTTAAGCCAAGTTTGAGTAGAAACAAAAGAAAGAAATTCAGACACATCGATACGTAGATCCAGCTAGCAAGTTTATTCCATAAAAATATTTACTTTAATAGTCACGGCGTACAAATTGAATCTTAACATCTTTAAAACTGAACATATTTCAATCAAACTTGACTATAAAAATCTTCCTTCTATATTACAGAAGATCATATCATAGCATAAGATTACTTATTTTTATCTCAATCTTCTGAACAGTGGCTGTCTAGTGTCTACCAATCGACAACTCAGATGGAGAATGCAGAGAGTATAGAACTTATCCAAACGAACATACAAACTATAACGAGCAATCTGACTAATATATGAAGACAACACTGTCATGAATTCTGGACTTCCAATTCTGAGCAACACATTCTGAAATCCATATTAAGTTCCTGATCTCCTGTTCCCTTAACCTCATATATGTGAAGAATACAGCATAATGAAACTGCAATATAGACAAAAAAGAGCAGCTTACTAATGAATATAAGACATATCTTAACAAAGAATAAAACAGCTATATTTAAGCCGATCAATTTCCTTCAAGCACAATGACTTCCAATTTTGTTTCCATCAGTTAGTAAAGAAAGATCCAGCAAACATTAAAATATTTAACTAATTCACTACATGAGGCAAAAATTATGATACTCAGAACTGAAAGATAAACCTGTTGCTCAAACGCCAAGCAAAGCTTTTTGACCTCCTCCTCATAGAATGCCTTGTCAAGCATCTGACTCTCTCCATATGATAGCTTAGCAAAAATAGATTGATAGGGAAGATATTTTTTCATAACAGCATGAACCTACATGAGCAACCAGATAAGAAATTTAACACCCCAAAGGCATATGAAGACACTGCCAATGGCTTTGATGATTGATCATTTCAGGACAGATTCCAACATAAAGGGATAAAGAACTACTACTACACAAGACCCTCTGGAAAGTTGTAGACAAAACCAAGTAGGCAGTTGCAAATTACAAATGAAATAAAAAGCAATCAATCATATATGCCTTTGATAATATAAGGATCTCGAAAAAGGAAAGCTTGGAAGTGACACCTCAAAAATCTGCAAGTATCCATCACTGACTCATGGGACAACTTCCCAACCTGCTTATGTAGTTTTGAAGATTTGATTTGTATCTTAAACATGAGATTGCAAAGCTTCTGTGCTCAAGATAATCTATTCCCAACCTCCTCTTTTGGTAAATTTTGTTTCGCTGTAGAACTTGAACATTCAAATGCCAATGTATCCTGAGTCTATTGATTATGTTTTTGATGTTCCTTAATTTTTCTCATCATTCTATATTTCTATGGTAGTTAATAATCTTTTTGGAAAAAAACCTGCCTTTAGTTTCTGTGTTTTGCATGAGTTTACCTTGTCCTCCATATGTGCAGCTTGGATCTTTTGAAAAGAGTGAACTCAATACCACTTTCAACCCAAAACCTTAAAGCATTAGGTTTGCGGACCTTTCTCACTTATATGTTGCTTTCTACCCAATGTGGAACTTCACCTTCATACTTGTATTCCAACACACACATTTACCCATGTCTAAGATTATCTTCTTCTGTCTCTAATACGAAGATTCATGGCTCTAGATGCCATAGCCCTCAAATTTGCTCTAGTTAATAATGATGAGGAAGGTAGCACGCTAGACTGCATAAAGAAAGCAAAAAAACAATTCAGACTACAAAAAGAAAGCAATTTTTTTCCATTTTTAATTAATGATTTAATCAATTTTATTTATTTATTTTTCAATGAATTTATCTGTTAGGAATTGTTTGAATTAAATTTGAGCATGTCAAAAAGTGTGTGTCACTTTACTATGTATATACGTTTTCAATCAGTAATTACTCCCAGTTTATTCTTTGTTTATTAAGTTATCAATATTGACTTTTATGCAAAGTTCATTTTTCAAAGAATATCTACTAAAAAAACTTTATCTACCTTAATAAAAAAACACTAAATAAAGGTTCATTTATCTTTATAAACAAAGGTTAATTATCTGCCTAGTCTTACAACAACAACGAATGCAAAGTCTAATGTATCAGTAAGAAAAAAAAATGAGCTCTTTCTATCTCACAATGACAACTCTGTATTGTGTAGTGGTTGTGCTTGGAGTGCTTCCCTTCTCAGATGCACCACTATATCCCTCGTTTTTGTTCCAAGGTTAATTTCCATTGTGCGCAAAGTAGTAAGAAACGTTTCAAAGAAAAATCCCTGCATGCTTGCCAAGTGTCGTTAGACTTCATTTTCATGACCTTTTGAAGATGATTGCCCTTAGAAGCAATCCTCATGCATGTTTGAGCCACTGGGTTTTGTTTTTGGTGCCATTCGATATCCTCCACCACGTGTATGAGAGTTTGATTACTTGTATTACTTAGACTACTTATGGACGTGTATTAATTATTTCTCAGATTTTGGGAAGCAAGATATTCATTCTATTTTCAAACTACTTGTATTGACTTGTAGTAGTTAGTGATAAAATTACACACTCTGCTATCAAGTTTTGGTTCTCGCAAGCCTGGACTCTCTGATGGTGGTTTCTACTATTAAGCAGATCACTGGTGGCATGTTGTTCTGCACCTTGTGCGTGGGTTCTTTTTTATGTGGCAGATTATGTGTTAAGTAGAAGGATTGATTGCTGCCACATGAAGTGCTAAGGTGGAATTCCATCTGCCACCTCAACACTTAACCGAACCATTCTATCAACACAAACAAATAAAAAAAAATTATGGGGACCAAAATGATAAAATAGATATATTACAAAGATTAGAAACATATTTTAGTTTTTTAAATGATAAAATATGTTATTTTAAATTTTTCAAGTTTAATTAAAATTTAAAAAATTTGCATAATGTAGCAAACTGCTTATGTTGTGGTATAGGACCTGAGAGGTTGTTAAAGGACACATTAAAGTATGACAGAAAGGTTAGTTCTTCCAATTGTTGGGGAATCTCCCCTGATAAATTGTTGAGAGAGAGGTCCAATGCTTCAAGGTTTGAAAGATTCCCTAAGGAAGAAGGAATGCTGCCACTAAGCATGTTGTTGGACAGGTTGAGAAAAACAAGGCCAGTTAAGTCTCCCATAACATCTGGAATCTCCCCACTGAATCTATTACTTGAAAGATCAATGACTATCAACTTGTAAAAGTACTCTTGGAGCTTTCCATAAACCATGACCATCCCTTTGTTAAACATTGAAAATGAGTACGTATCATTACTTTCCCACGAACTGAACCTTCCCCACCCCGAATAGCTCTGAATCCGATAATTCTCATACTGTAATAGACTCTTGTCGGCACCTTTCATGGATTTCCAATTCTGGATTGTTTTTTAAGGCAAATATCCAGAGAACTGATTGCGAGAAAGATAAAAAATGTGCAGTTTGGGAAATGTGCATGTTGTAGGACACCTTATAGATCCATGCAAATGATTATCACTTAAAGCAACAACTTTCAGCTCCAGAAGAGTTCCCAACCAACAGGGAAATGAATCATTAATTTTGTTATGCCTGACATCAATAACCTCTAACATTCTACAGTTGACCAATGCTTTTGGCAATTGACCCTGCAGATTGTTATTGCTTAAATCTATCATTCTCAGATAACTTGTTATCATATATGTTTGAGGAATCTGGCCAATCAATCTGTTTCCTTTTAGCACCAAAGTCTGTAGAGATTGGCTAAAACTTCCCAAACACGAGGGAACCTTGCCGGTTAAGTTGTTAAATGATAAATCAAGAAGCATAAGAGATTTCAAATTGCATATCAGTGGGGACATTTCTCCTACCAATGAGCTTGGAAACAGATAAGCCCTGAAGACTTGTTTTTCCCCACATCCAACTGGGGAATGAATTGACATTATTGTTTGGCATGTAAAGATATGACAGCTCAGCCAAGTCCTGGAGAAAATTTGGAAACTCATTCAAATTGCATGAACCTAAACCTAACACTTGAATTCGAGAAAGACTTGCATTGGATGGATTTTTTCCACTGATTATTGACAAATTATTGAAAGATGATTGAACCAAAATTAGCATTTTGAGCATAAGAAGCTTTTCAAGCTCCAATTCTCCCTCCAATAAATTAGAGTCCAGAAAACAAGTTTCTAGTTTCTCAAGTTTGAAGAGAGAGTTTGGAATTTCACCCTGAAGATTATTTCCTCTAAGATCCATGACAACTAAATTAGTTAGGTTCATTATCCAAGATGGAATCTGTCCACTTAAATTGCTTTGAGGTAGTTGTAATACAGATACCTGGGTGAGATTTGCAAAACAGAATGGAATCTCGTTGCCATAGGATGGTGTCAGTAGTAAATTCATTAGTAAGTCATTTATTCTAGACAACTTACAAATCCATAGGATGGTGTCAGTAGTAAATTCATTAGAACCAAATCTCAGGGTGTCTAAGTTGGTAAGATTTACCAAGAATGAAGGAAGATGCCCCTTGAATTTGTTGTTTTCAATATCTAGATATGTAAGCTGAGTGAGGTTTCCAAATGAAGAAGGAATAGACCCTGAAAATTTGCAAAATGAAATTGACAAAGTTCAAGGACTTGAGATTTCTAATGGATACAGGTAGCGTACCATAGAAACTTGTGAAAGGGAGATATAACGTGGTAATTTGTGCACTTGAATGAAAATCAGGAAGTTTACCAGTGAGGCCTTGGTTATTTCCCACATTCAGAAGTCTCAAGTTTGGAAGATGGAATATTCCAGCTGGAAATTCCTCATATAGTTCACATCGGAAAAGAGAGAGTAGTTGCAAAGATGTAAGATTAGTGAATATATCAGGTACGGACGAGGAAATGGTCACAAAACTAAGACGAAGAATTTCAAGATTAGTTGAGTTTTGAATTAAGCTTCTTAGAGTAGATATTTTGAGACTCAAAAGATTGATTGTAGCTGGAAAACCCAGTGCACTACGTAGATCAAGAGACAGTAACTTCGACAAATGTGAGACTTGTGGGATTTCACCAAAAAAGTTGGCTTGAGAAAGGTTCAGATACCTCAACTGTGAAAGCTCGCCAATCCTAGATGGGATTTGAGAGTGATTGAAGTGATTATCAGCAAGATCAAGGATTTGAAGGTGTTTGAGGTGAAAGAGGCTGCTATTAGCATCCATTGTACCATAGATCTGACTGCTACTGAGATCAATGCCAATGACAGGTCTCCTATCAGCAAAAGATTACTTACTTTTATCAGTCTTCTGAACAGTGGCTGCCTAGTGTCTACCAATCGACAACTCAGACAAAGAATGCAGAAAGTATACAATTTGTCCAAACGAACATACAAACACACTTCTGAAATCCACATTAAGTTCCTGATCTCCTGTTCCCTTAACCTCATATATGCAAAGAACACAATATAACGAAACTGCAATATAGACAAAATAGAGCAGCTTACTAAGAATATAAGATGTATCTTAACAAAGAATAAAACAACAATATTTAATCCAGTCAATTTCCTTGCAGTGCAATGACTTCTTGTTTTGTTTCCATCAGTTAGTAAATAAAGATCCAGCAATCATTAAAATATTTTAACTAATGATCTCAGTTAGTGTGAACAACCATGGAAGACATTTTTTTTTTTCAATTTCTAATGATCTCAGTTACTTTACTTTCAATTTTGGACAGAGAATAATGATAGTTAAAAGAACAGGCTGGATAGGGGGAATATGTACATGAGTGCCATTGTTAAAAAGATCCTGCTTAACAAAAAGCAATCCCCCCATGATATGTTTCAAAAAAGGTTTTAAATTGTGGTTTTGGTTGTTATTGCATAAGGGGTGGTTGAAGGTTGATGCAGGCCAATTGCGGTTGCTGCAGTACATGATCAAGGTCTAATGTAAATAATTAAATTAGTACACGCTTTTCATTATATTGTGTAAATAAGTAAATCAAACATTAAACGGGAAGGAGAGTCTTGGATTACGTTAAAGCTCTAGGATGTCTTTCATTATGCAACTAAATAATTTGCTGCAACCATTTTGCTCACCATTCTAAAGGAGGGGAACAAAAGGACAAGTATCACATACATTTGTTGTTCCCATATTTGGGTTGATACAGTCTGCCCCTTATAACTTGGTTAAAGACCAAAAGAAATTGGTTAAACAACTGGTTACGTAATGTTTGACACGTTGGAAAAAGGTGACAGGAAAAAAGAAAGCCAAAATTTAATTTTATAGCACTACTACTGCAGTTGCTCAATATCTCTTCTTCATTATTTCCCCAACAACCCACTTGATTAATTTTTCTACCATGAGTTGTGTTTTTGGTTATTTGTAACTGAATTTCTTGGCTGGAATTTAGTTTTCTATGCATGGTTACATGTTTTGGTTAACTCATAAAACTAGCTTTTATGTTTGTAAACTCTGTAACATGAATAACATATGTGTGTGTTCTTTTAATTTGTGCACTTGCGCAGGCTTAAATGTGGATTGGCTCTTCGATTTTAGAAATACTAGTAGTTGAATAACTTTTACTATAGACATTATTAAATTGGACTTCGTATAGTATTTGTGGCAGTAGATGTTACAAGTGGCTTGAGTATTCAAGGATAAAGTTGATAGAAAGTGCTATTGTGCTTATTCGTGTTTTTTACATTAATTTGTCCACCTACTTAGTTAAACTATTGCTGTTACCTTTTGTGTTATGCAGTGAATTATCATTGTATTTCGATGGTGAATTAGAGCAAACTACATAGAGGAAAAAATATGTATTTCAACATCTATTAGTCTCTAGTTAAAAATTTGCATTATATTAAATCAAGTAGATATTGCATATTTGCATTTGATATAGGTTATGTTTTAGCATAATATAATACAATTACAATGTAATCACGAGAACAAATAGAAAAAGAAGACAATAGCTAAAGTGCATAAAACACTTTATAACAAAGCGCACTCTTGGTAAATGCAATTACAATAAAATAAGTAGAAAGGAGAACAATGAAAACCACAAATACAAAGGCAAGAGAGTCCCACAAGACAGATTTCTTGTATCCTTCTCAACAAACCCTTTTAAGCCATGCAAATATCTCGCGACTGAAACTGCTTCCCAACGCCACTCTTGCAAGAAGTCCACCCCCATATCCAATCAGAACCACTTTCCAGTCAAATTCACCAAAAAATACTGAGGCTTGATCATCATCAGAGACTGAAGGTGGAGCAAATGGTGACCCTCCATCATCCTCACATTTCTTCAACAGTTGATTCCCACACAGTCCCTCAAATGTAGCAAACTGCTTACTTTGCAGTATAGGACCTGAGAGGTTGTTAAAGGACACATTAAAGTACGACAGAAAGGTTAGTTCTGCCAATTGTTGGGGAGTCTTCCTTGATAAACTGTTGAGAGAAAGGTCTAATGCTTCAATGTATGAAAGCTTCCCTAAGGAAGAAGGAATGCTACCACTAAGCATGTTGTTGGAAAGGTTGAGCAAAACAAGGCCTGTTAAGTCTCCCATAACATCTGGAATCTCCCCACAGAATTTATTACTGAAAAGATCAATGGCTATCAAGTTGTAAAAATCTTGTAGATGTTGAGAAAGCATGACCATCCCTTTGTTAAACATTGTAAATGAATAATATCTATCACGTCCATATGTTGGCCAATTGAAGCTTTCCAACGACAGAGAGTACTGATAATACTCATACTCTAATTGACTCTTGTTTGAAGCTTTCATGGTTTTCCAATTCTGGATTGTTTTTGAAGGCAAACTTGCAGAGAACTGATTGCGGGAAACATCAATGATGTGCAGTTTGGGGAATGTGTATGTTGTAGGGCACCTTATAGATCCGTACAATTGATTATCACTTAAAGCAACAACTTTCAGCTCAGGAAGAGTTCCCAACCAACAGGGAAATGAATCATTAAGTTGGTTATGGCTGACATCAACAACCTCTAGCATTCTACAGTTGAGCAATGCTCTTGGTAATTGACCCTGCAGATTGTTGTTGCTTAAATTAATCATTCTCAGATCACTTGTTATCATATATGTTTGAGGAATGGGGCCAATCAATTTGTTTCCTTTTAGCACCAAAGTTTGTAGAGATTGGATAGAACTTCCCAAACATGAGGGAACCGTGCCACTTAAGTTGTTAAATGATAAATCAAGATGCACAAGAGATTTCAAATTGCATATCTGTGGGGATATTTTTCATCTCAATTAATTGTGGGAAACATCTAACATCCATAGACTTGTTTTTCCCCACATCCAACTGGGGAGTGAATTGACATTATTGTCTGACCTGTAAAGATATGTCAGCTCAGCCAAGTCCCGGACAAAATTTGGAAACTCACTCAAATTCAATGAATGCAAACCTAATACTTGAATTCGAGAAAGACTTACATTGGATGGATTTTTTCCACTAACTAATAACAATTAATTGTAAGATAATGAAACATAACTTAGCCTTTTGAGCATTAGAAACTTGTCAAGCTTTAATTCTCCCTCCAACAAATTAGAGTACAAAGAGAGAGTTTTGAGCTTCTCAAGTTTGAAGAGAGACTTTGGAATTTCACCCTGAAGATTATTTACATCAAGGTCTATATAAGCCAAATTAGTTAGATTCATCATCCAAGATGGAAATTTTCCACTTAAATTGCAGTAAGGTAGGTTTAATGCAGATAGCTGGGTGAGATTTGCAAAACATAATGGAATCTCGCTGCCAATATTTACCAACTTTAGATCCAAATCATTTATTCCTGACAACTTACAAATCCATGAGATGGTGTCAGTAGTAAATTCAAAAGGCTTTGAAGTGATTATCAGCAAGAACAAGGCTTTGAAGGTGTTTAAGGTGAAAGATGCTGCTATTAGCATCCAATGTACCATAGATCTGACTGCTACTGAGATCAATGCCGATGACATGACCTGTGTGGTCATCACATTGAATGCCATCCCATGATCGAACAGCAATCAGTGGTTGCATTCCAAGATGCCATTTTAGGATAACTGAAAGGATTATAAGAAGCAGACTTACTGATAACAAACATTTCCTTAAATTGCAACAAGGCATAGCTTTCATCTTCATGGCACTGCGTAGGATGAACGAAAAGAAAACAGTTAGTATATGTGAATGAAGTCAATGAATAAAGCATGAGAAACTCTATTGACAAAGCAAAAGACCACCAAATCCCCATTGTATCCTTCAATAATTTTTAAGCTGAAATATTCACATAAAAAGTGAGATACAGGAAGTGGTTTTTATACTAAAAAATAATCGACCGTTTATTCAAAAATATGAAAATGATAATCATGTACATACAGTGTGGTGCATTTTTAGATAAAAACATTGTGGTTTATTTCTGGTGTTTCCCTTAATCGTGAGGCTAATTTGATGACCTCTAATCCAAAAAGTTTTCCCTTTGACGAGTTGTCCTTTTGTCTTTACTTCATTTTATCGGTGTTCCTATATAATTTCAAGCATGAATTAAAATAATTATTAGTGATCTGTTTCATTAATCCCTAAATTAGTAAAAATTGAAATAGTTAATATGAATAATAAGAGAGAAAATCATATCAAAATTTGTTTTAAGGTAGAATGATGACAAATTTTAACAGTTTGAAAAAAATCTATAGCTGAAAAACATATAATAATAAATTAATTAGAATGCTATAAAAAATATTTAATGGGTAATCTAACGAGTAAATGATTTTTTTTTTATTTTTTTCTTTCTTTTAAGATTTTTGGAATTTGGATTTAACAAAAGGAATAATAATTTAATCGGTGTAAGTTAAAATAACATATACCGACACCAAATCCTTATAAAGAAAAAGGCGCCGTCTAATAAGGTCAAGTTACAAATATGTGGCTCATGTCATGTGGAGCACAGCATGGACCGTTTTGTAATAAAATTTAAAATTATTTGCTAAAAAACCGAATGCAATATGAAGAATAATTTATAAAAGACTTAAATAAGTTTTTGCTCTCTATAAAATAGGATTTTTTTTTTTTTTACTTTAGTACTTTAAATTTTTTTTAGTCACTTTATCTTAATTTTGTCTTCTAATTTTTTGTGATACAAAGTAAACCTCTTAAATACTAAAAGAATAATTTATTATTTTAAATATTTGAAAAATAAAATTTAAATTAAGTAAATATTTTGGGTAACTAATTTACTAGTTTAGTCATTCCCAAACATCAAAATATTTAGGACAAAAAAATCATTACTTCTTTATTTTAATTTATTTAATTTAAGGATGTTATTGTAATTTAACATTTAATTTAGTTTTAAAAATAATATTTCTCGTTTCTCTCTCCTCCATCTCTTCTTTGGCTTTGTCTTTGTAATGGAAAGTGCTTCTATCATTAGCTTTGACATTATCAAAACACGCTTTGAAATATCTTCCTTTACTTAACCCTTCAACTAGAGAGTTCATAGTTGCTCTTGTGTTTAGTATTTACAATCTTATATTTTAATTTGTCAAACAGAGAAAAATAGTAAAATAAAAGATAGTCTAACACGTGTTGGACCATTATTTACTTAGCACTTACTAGCATATGCTATAAATTAATTATTATCTATTTTTTTATGATAAGATTTTTTATATTTTTTTCCAAAATCTTAAATTTTCCTTTTCTAATCATGGTTTCAAATATATATATATATATATATATATATATATATATATATATATATATATATATATAGGAGAAATCAAATTACACCGATGTAACTTAAACAACTATTAAACCATTTTAATAACTTGATATAGAATGAGATTTTTATCGATCCAACCGTTGAATTATATCTACATATTACCAAGATTGTTTGTGTCAAATTTTGTTAAAATTGAACAACAATAAGAAGGTAATCAAATGATCCATATTTTAGTATATTTTGAAAAGTTTATATTACGTCGATTTTAATCTATATGAATGAGGTAGGAAATAATTTTGTATACATGATCTATATGAAAGGAACTTTCAATCCAACAGTGAGTTTTAAGAAAATATCATCCATTTGAAAGTTATTGAATGATGTAATAGTTGTTTAAGTTACACCGGTGTAATTTGATCCCTCCACACACACACACACACACACACACACACACACACACACACACATATATATATATATATATATATATATATATATATTATAATTTTAAAATATGTTATTTTAAATTTTCAAATTTAGTTAAAATAAAAAATATGGTTTAATGGTGATGTACTTATACTGTCATTTAATCACAAATCACCGTTGATACGACTTTTAACATAATTTGATAAAAGTCAAGAAACTTAACACATACAGTATAAAACTATTTTACACTCAGTGTATAATCCTTTTTCTCTAAAATATATTCACATAATGTAGAGAATACTTACCAGTTTGCATACATGACAAGAAGGATTTAGATTCTCTCACAGAAGGAGAAAGAATCCATCCACTCTATTATTTTAAAATTACATGACAATATATGAAGAGCATAAAACACTCTAGCTACAAAAAGATGAAATGAAAATGAACGAAAGGAAACATAGTCCACACTTTTATATTCTATAGCGCATAAAAAAATGAGCTTGTAAATTCTACTTTTCTATCTTTATGAGACAACGAAAATGACCCTTTCAATCCATGCAAATATCTGGTGACTGAAAGTGCTTCCCAATGCCACTCTCGCAACTAGTCCACCTCCATAACCAATCAGAACAACTTTCCAGTCAAGTTCACCAAAAAATCCAGAGTCTTGATCATCATCAGAGGCTGAAGGAGGAGCAAATGGTGACGCTCCATCATCCTCACCTTTATTCAATAATTGATTCCCACGTAGTCTTTCATTACCCTCAAATGAACTACCCTTGAATGTAGCAAACTGCTTATTTTGTGGAATAGGACTTGAGAGGTTGTTAAAGGACACATTAAAGAATGACAGAAAGGTTAGTTCTTCCAATTGTTGGGGAATCTGGCCTGATAAACTGTTGAGAGAAAGGTCCAATGCCTGAAGGTTTGAAAGCTTCCCTAAGGAAGAAGGAATGCTGCCACTGAGCATGTTGTTGGACAGGTTGAGCAAAACAAGGCTTGTTAAGTCTCCCATAACATCTGGAATCTCCCTATTGAAGTTATTACTTGAAAGATCAATGGCTATCAACTTATAAAAGTATTCTTGGAGATTTACATAAACCATTACCATCCCTTTGTTAAACATTGTAAATGAATATGTATAATCATTCCACAAACCGTAAAGGTCAGATAATCCTCATACTGTAATTGAATTTTCCTGGAAGCTTCCTTGGATTTCCAATTCTGGATTGTTTTTTAGGGCAAACTTCTAGAGAATTGATTGTGAGAAAGATCTATGATGTGCAGTTTGGGAAATGTGCACGTTGTAGGGCACCTTATAGATCCATACAAATGATTATCACTTAAACCAACAACTTTCAGCTCTGGAAGAGTTCCCAACCAACAGGGAAAGGAATCATTAATTTGGTTATGGCTGACATCGATAACCTCAAACATTCCACAGTTGACCAGTGCTCTTGGCAATTGACCGTGAGAGTTGTTATTGCTCAAATCTATCATTCTCAACGTACTTGTTATCTTATATGTCTGAGGAATGGGGCCGAACAATTTGTTTCCTTTCAGTACCAAAATTTGCAGAGATTGGATAGAACTTCCTGTTAGTAATAGCAATCGGAATTCTAAATATTAGAGTAATCACACACACAGACAGACACAAGGATTTAACGAGGTTCGACAAGTGTGCCTACGTCCTCGGGAGCAGAGCGGTTGTTTCTATTATTGTTATTTGGCCAATAGGGTTACATCAGTTTATATTGAATAAACCACGATACAGACTTACAATATTATGCCTGTATCGTACCATGGGGCTAAACCCCCGCACTCCCAACCCACTTATTTCGTAACCCAACAACAAGTGGCCCAAACCCAATCTACTCGCTTATAGAATATGAGTCATGCACAACAATCTCCACCTAGGCGAATATTCAGCCCCGTGGAAGATAACAGCAAGTCCACCTCATATCCTCGTATGGCTCAGGGGTTGGGGGGTCTAGTCACATTTAGCACCGAGCAACATTCAATAAGTCCAACCAATGCTTTAACTTGTCAGTTGTGACCACCTTGGTTAACATATTAGCTGCATTCTCTAAAGTGTGAACCTTCCTGAGCAAAATCTGACCAGATGCCATCAACTCCCTGATCTTGTGGAACCTCACATCAATATGCTTGGTTCTAGCATGATACACATGATTCTTTGCCAAATCGATAGCACTCTGACTATCACAATGTAACTGAACTCCACCTTGCTCAATGCCCAGCTCCTTTGCTAGCCCTGTGAGCCACACATCTTCTTTACTAGCCTTTGCTACTGCCATGTACTCTGCTTCAGTTGTTGACATTGCCACAGTAGACTGAATAATGGACTTCCAACAAATAGGCCCACCTGTAAGAGTAAAAACATACCTTGTTGTAGACCTCTTGTCATCCAAATCACCAGCATAGTCAGAATCCACATATCCCACAATTGAAGGATCACCATGTTGACTGCCAAACATGATACCATGCCCTGTTGTACCCTTTAGGTACCTGAAGATCCACTTCACTACTTCCCAATGTCGCTTCCCTGGCTTCGACATAAACTTAAAGACTTGGCTTACAGCATGTGCCAAATCTGGTCTAGTGCAAACCATAGCATACATCAAGCAACCAACTGCTTTGGCATAGGGAACCTTTGACATGTATTCCACCTCTTCATCTGTCTTCGGGTAATGATCTACAGAAAGCTTGAAGTGGTTTGCAAGTGAAGTACTCATTGACTTAGCATTACTCATGCTAAACTTATCCAACACCTTCTCAACATAGCCCTGTTGTGAGAGCCATAGTCTTCTGGACCTCCTATCCCTGTGAATCTCCATCCCAAGAATCTTCTTGGCAGGATGTTGCGATTTTGGCAAGTGTACCAAATCGTGCAAGTAACACAATGATAAGTAGAGTATCGTATCCACAGGGACTTGTACGATAATTGGGTAATTTTCGTAAATTAAGTAGACTACGAATATTGAGGAAATTTAAGTAATTAAATTTAAAGACAATTGCAGAAAAATTAAATGAGTAAAAGAAGAGAAATTGGATTTGGGTAAATTCACCAAACACGTAGCGTGTGCAGAAAATTGGGTTTAAATCAATAGAAGAATTACGTCGGGGTTTAACTTCATCAAGTCATCCTAACATGAAATCACTAATTTTCTTAATCAAATAAGCTTTTGTTATCATCAACCCACAAATTTATTCAAACCTTAATCCCTTAAGTGAGAGAACCAAAGTCCTTTGATTCCACTATCAATCCCTTGAATTAGTGAAACCAAAGTACTTGCATTAGGAATAGAGGTTTTAACGATGCCCAATCCTTTTTACCCTATCCCTAGGCATAAAAAGTATTGGGTGTTCTCTCCAGTTCGCAATTCAATTAAATTTCCCAATTATAATTGAATATATAGAATCATGCATTCGGGTGATCAAGCCAAAAATAAGCATTACGCATAGAAGAGAAACAATAACAATACTTAATTGAATAATAAAAGAGTAATTACATGGAAGTAGACTCAATTACATTAAACCCCAACGAAGAATGGACTTAGCTATGCATAGCCATGGGGGAAGAAGCAGGAGATGATGAAAGAATGGAGAACTGAGCCAAACGCGTTCTAAGCCGTCGTCGGACCTCTTGTTTCACTCTACGCACTACGTATCTAGTCCCTAGGCTAAAACAGAAATTTCTATTTAAAGCTATGGGCCAATAATGGTTCAAGCCCAAAAGAGAACGAAACAAAAAAATAAAGATGAATCTCGCTGAGCTCGATGCATAGGTGTGCACTCAGAGTGCACAGGTGTGCAAACTCTCTGACTTGAAATTTAAACTTGCACAGGCACTTGGTTTGGTTCGCACAGGTGTGCAAAGCTCTCAGGACTTCCAAAAAGATGTTCTTTTGCCTTTGCAAGACTTCCAAAGCTCTAAACTTCAACCCAAATGGTCTTCAATGCATCAAATATCTCTTGAAACATCCCTATTGCTTACTCCAAGCTTCAACAAAGTTACTAAAAACACAAGAAAACAACCCAAGATCAAGCATAAAAGGGTAAAAACTAGAATTTCCTAACTAAACTAAACTTCCATTAAAACTCAACTAAATTGAAGATAAACAAAGCTCCGAAGCATGGAAAATATCAAATAATTGCCCCTGAATCACTACAAAATGCAGGAATATAAGGCAATTATCAACACCCCAAACTTAGAACTTTGCTCGTCCTCGAGCAACAAAACAAGAAATAAGCAATGAAACTCCTAAGAACATTAAAAACACATAAGGACATGGCCTGCAATAATTTCCCAACTCATCATCATCAAGCATGCTATCAAACAAATTCCAAAACAACTCAGTCCAAACATAATGTGGTGCCCAACAAAAGAGTCAAGTGGCAATTCATCAAGAGATTAATATGGATGGCAAAGAATGCAATGAACCACCAATGTTCCTTGGTCCTCACAATGTGTATCACTAAATCACACAACAAAGGTGAGTGTATCTCTCAAGCACACATTGAAGCCACACATCTAAATTTTGCTTTTCGTCTCTCAACAATTCACAATTATCAAACATGCAAGCAAGGATCACTAAGGACTTTCTTGGCTTGTAACGTGGCTGGGCTACAACAAAATCTTGGTTTTTCAGGGATTCAAAACATCTAAGAATATGAGAGCAAAAAGAGAAAAATTCTCTAACTTAATCTCAACAATAACGATCACTCAATTGGACCCCAAGTTCATTCAACCACCAAGACCATATTATTTAACCTCACCTATGTCCCACAACACTTTATTTATTTATTATTTTTTTTTTTGACAATTGATATTGTAGGACAAAGGTGAGCCACAAACATTTTCTTCTGTTTTTTTTTTTTGACAGTTATACTAACTGTTGACACTAGAATTCCCTTGGGGTACCCTTCTTTTATCTCTTTTGGGTGTTTGGTAAAACACCCCAAACTTAATGTATAACCCTATTCCTCAGTTTGCTCTCCTATTCCTAGGAATGGACAACATTTGTTTTTCTTTTAAGGCTAAGGGTCATGCATCAAGAAAATTTTCTATTAGGCTCAAAAAGGGTGCAAGGGATTTTATTGAAAAAGGAAGAAGCTTTTTGGCTCATAGCTTAAAATAACAAACAAGGCCTTGATCCTTTCCAAGCTAGCATGCAAAACAAAGGACTCAAGAGACTCAAGCAAAATCATATGTGCAAAATTAATGGTATCACTCAGCATATATCACAGTAAATTCCTCACCAAGGTAGGTCTCATCAAGGAAACAAAGGTATCAAAGCAACATGTCACACACATTAACCACAATCAGAGATTCACAAAAATTCCAAGAGTGCAACCACAATCATTCATAGGACCAAAACATTTTTTTTTATGCTTTTGATAAGACAAGCAAGGAATCACTATAGGCCAAATCACATAGCTGAACCTAATATTTATTCTAGAAAAGAAAGCAAGAAAAATAAAGGTAAAAGAAAAGAAAAACCAACCTTGGGAGGACTATGACTAGTCCTCCCCCATCTCCTTTTCTTCAGAGGCCCATCATCACCCCCTTGGCCAAAGATTGTGCTGGTCCCCAGCTCTCATTGGCCGATCAACATGGGCCGCAAACTTTGCCTCAACACTCCAAACTTAAAGGGATGCCAAGGATGCAATAAAAACAAGGGAAGAAAAAGAAATAAAGAAAGAGAAGAGTTTTTTTTTTTTTTTTTTTTTTTTTTTTTTTTTTTTTTTTTACGCAAATGCACTGGTGTGCACTTAGTTTGCACAGGTGTGCTTTTTCTCTGCCTCAGAATTCCAAATTGTGCTAAAAATTGTAGTTTTGACTGGCGCACATGCACAGGTGTGCACCTGGATTGCACAGGTGTGCATCTTCTCTGTCTTCTGCACCATTTTTTTTTTTTGATGTTTTCCCAATATCTTCATCATGTGCATAACAACCTGACCTAAGTCAAAAGAAACACCGAAAACATAAAATAGAACCAAAAAAAATATAAACAAAATGAAGCCAAAATTTAGAGAGAAAAAAAAGGGAGAGAAAGCTGGGTTGCCTCCCAGTAAGCGCTTCTTTAACGTCACTAGCTTGATGGATGAGTGACCTCAAGGGTCACTAAGATGAATGGTTGTGGTCAACCCCAACCCCCTGGGGGGCTCACAGAGTCACAAACATTGAAAGTCACCTCTTCATCTTGCACTTTAAGCTTAAACTCTCCTTTGCCAACATCAATTAGAGCATCAACAGTCTTCATAAAAGGTCGTCCCAAGATGATGGGAATCTGTGAATCCCCCGCCATGTCCATGACAATAAAATCAGCGGGAATTGTGAATTTGTCGACCTTCACCAACATGTTTTCCACCACCCCATGAGGGTATATAATGGAACGATCAGCAAGCTGTAATGTCATGCGAGTTGGCTTTACCTCCACATCTCCAACTCTCTTTAGCATAGATAGGGGCATCAGGTTGATGCTTGCCCCCAAATCAAGCAACGCTTTATCAACAGAAAGGTCCCCAATGGTGATGGGAATAGTAAAGCTCCCAGGGTCTTTATGCTTGGCAGGCAATGTCTTCTAAATTATAGCACTACACTCTGCTTCCAACTCAATGGTATCCTTCTCAATGAACTTCTTTTTCCTTGTCAAGAAGTCCTTCAAGAATTTGGCATAGATCGGAATTTGCTTCAAGGCTTCCGAGAATGGGATGTTGATGTAGAGTTGTTTGAGAATGTCTAAGAACCGAGCAAATTGTCTCTCCTTATCAATTTTTGTTGGTGCTTTAGGATAAGGGAGCTTTGTAGTGAGAGGGGCTTTGGCTTTTAACTTTTCTTCCTTGGCTTTCCGAGCTCTAGCCCACTTCATCTTTGAGTCCCCATCTATGCTTTGAACTCCAACCTTCTTCACTTCAACTTCCTCCACTACTTCATCATCTCCATTCACCATATCACACTCTGACCCATTAATTGCAAAGATTGCACTGCAGTTAGCCTTGGGATTGGTCTGAGTGTTGGCTGAAAGGCCACTCTTAGTGTACTTTGCCAATTCCGCCACCTGTTTTGCAAGCTGCCCAACTTGAGTCTCTAAGTTTCTGAGAGAGGCATCAGTGCTCTTCTGATTAGAAATAGAGACTTGCATAAAATCCGTGAGAGTCTCTTCCAACTTCGTCGTGCGGTCATAGAGGTTGGGCTTTTGTTGGGAAGATCTTTCATCAACTCCTTTATCAAAGATAGGATGAGTCTGAAAGCCACTACGGTTAGAGTTGTTACCGTAGAAATTCTGCTTCCCTTGGCCATAGTTGTTCTGTCTCCCCATATAATTCACCTCTTCCTCTTGTGTGCTGGAAGTATAAGGGCAATGCTTTACATGATGATTACCCCCACAAATTTCACAACTAAGCACTCGGGGATGTGATTGAGAAGAGGAAGCTTTCATTAACTGTTGGGGAAGATTGGCCACTTGCACCTTGAGTGCTTCCACCTGGGCTAGAATTGCATCTTGAGAGTTGAGCTCCATTACCCCTCTGCGTGGAGCTCTATCATGTTGAGCTTCAAAATCACTGGCTGCCATATTTTCAATCAACTCTATGGCTTCATCCAGTGACTTATTTTTAATCACTCCTCCACCAGCTGCAGCATCAAGCATCACCTTTGTTTGCCCCTTCAGACCCCCAAGGAAAATGTAGAGTTTATCAACTTGTCCAATCCCATGGTTGGGGCACTTCATCAAGAGAGTCTTGTATCTCTCCCAAGTTTCATGGAGCGACTCATCATTCCTTTGGCGGAAGCCCAATATGTCAATCTTTGCTTGGCTTTTCTTCACTTCAGGGAAAAATCGATCCAAGAACTTTCTTTCCACTTCAGACCAAGTGGAAAGACTCTGAGATGGAAGGTTGGTGAGCCACTTCAATGCATTTCCTATGAGGGAGAAACGGAACACCCTCATATATAAGCTCTCCTCTTCATTCTGGGCCACCCCTGCTGTGCCACATAGATCATAAAAGGTGGTCAAATGGTTGTAGGGGTCTTCATTCTCTAAACCAGCAAACGCATGTTGACTGAGAAGTGTGAGCAATGTTGGTTTAGCTTCAACTATGCGGTTGGCGTTCCTTGGCCTGGCAATACTAGAGAACACTCTTGGACCATTATTGTTGATATGATCTGCAAGAGTTCTCCTGGCAGGTTGCTCTTCTTCTGCCATGTCTTCCTCCTCTGAACTAGAAGAGTGTTCGGAAAGTGAGTGAGGATTGGAAGAACTCTCTTCCAATGTCAACTGCTTCGCTAGTTGCTTTGCTCTTTTAGTTTGACCGCTAATCAGCCTAGCAGTCTTCTCAATCTCTGGAATGAAACGGAGCTCTTGAGGATTAGTCTTGCTCCTTGTACCAATAGTACCTGGCATGCACAAAATCACAAACAACTAGAGCAACTAGAAAGACCGTTAGCACCGGATAAGGAAGAAGAAAAAAAATTAAAAATAAAATGCGAAAGAATAAAAGAATGTTTAAAGTCCACAAAATATACTAAAAATTTGCCCAATTACCGAGACACAAGTCCCCGGCAACGGCGCCAGAAACTTGTTGCGATTTTGGCAAGTGTACCAAATCGTGCAAGTAACACAATGATAAGTAGAGTATCGTATCCACAAGGACTTGTACGATAATTGGGTAATTTTCGTAAATTAAGTAGACTACGAATATTGAGGAAATTTAAGTAATTAAATTTAAAGACAATTGCAGAAAAATTAAATGAGTAAAAGAAGAGAAATTGGATTTGGGTAAATTCACCAAACACGTAGCGTGTGCAGAAAATTGGGTTTAAATCAATAGAAGAATTACGTCGGGGTTTAACTTCATCAAGTCATCCTAACATGCAATTACTAATTTTCTTAATCAAATAAGCTTTTGTTATCATCAACCCACAAATTTATTCAAACCTTAATCCCTTAAGTGAGAGAACCAAAGTCCTTTGATTCCACTATCAATCCCTTGAATTAGTGAAACCAAAGTACTTGCATTAGGAATAGAGGTTCTAACGATGCCCAATCCTTTTTACCCTATCCCTAGGCATAAAAAGTATTGGGTGTTCTCTCCAGTTCGCAATTCAATTAAATTTCCCAATTATAATTGAATATATAGAATCATGCATTCGGGTGATCAAGCCAAAAACAAGCATTACGCATAGAAGAGAAACAATAACGATACTTAATTGAATAATAAAAGAGTAATTACATGGAAGTAGACTCAATTACATTAAACCCCAACGAAGAATGGACTTAGCTATGCATAGCCATGGGGGAAGAAGCAGGAGATGATGAAAGAATGGAGAACTGAGCCAAACACGTTCTAAGCCGTCGTCGGACCTCTTGTTTCACTCTACGCACTACGTATCTAGTCCCTAGGCTAAAACAGAAATTTTTATTTAAAGCTATGGGCCAATAATGGTTCAAGCCCAAAAGAGAACGAAACAAAAAAATAAAGATGAATCTCGCTGAGCTCGATGCACAGGTGTGCACTCAGAGTGCATAGGTGTGCAAACTCTCTGACTTGAAATTTAAACTTGCACAGGCACTTGGTTTGGTTCGTACAGGTGTGCAAAGCTCTCAGGACTTCCAAAAAGATGCTCTTTTGCCTTTGCAAGACTTCCAAAGCTCTAAACTTCAACCCAAATGGTCTTCAATGCATCAAATCTCTCTTGGAACATCCCTATTGCTTACTCCAAGCTTCAACAAAGTTACTGAAAACACAAGAAAACAACCCAAGATCAAGCATAAAAGGGTAAAAACTAGAATTTCCTAACTAAACTAAACTTCCATTAAAACTCAACTAAATTGAAGATAAACAAAGCTCCGAAGCATGGAAAATATCAAATAATTGCCCCTGAATCACTACAAAATGCAGGAATATAAGGCAATTATCACAGGACCCAAGTCCTTCATGTCAAACTCCTTGCCTAGCATGGATTTCAACTTACTCACATCACACAAATGGTTACCAGTAATCAACATATCATCCACATAAAGTAGCAGAAAAATAAAAGAGCCATCATCAAGGCTCCTCACATAAACACAACAGTCATACTCACATCGCCTATAGCCAATCCGAAGCATGTAAGAATCAAAACGCTTGTACCATTGCCTTGGAGACTGTTTAATCCATACAGAGACCTCTTCAACTTACAAACTAGCCAGCCCAGTCCATTTTTACTGAACCCCTCTGGTTGCTCCATGTAAATTTGCTCATCTAGATCACCGTGAAGAAAAGTTGTCTTCACATCCATCTGCTCCAAGTGCATATCTCGACTGGCTACCAAGGCTAACACTGCCCTGATAGAAGTATGCCTCACAACTGGGGAGAAAACCTCATCATAGTCAATCCTCTTCTGCTGTTAATATCCTTTTGCTACTAGGCGAGCCTTGAACTTTTCCCCTTCTTTTTCTGAAATTAAAGGTTTTCTCTTGTACACCCATTTGCACCCTATGGCTCTCTTGCCTGGAGGAAGCTCAACTAGCTCCTATGTCTGATTCTTTCACAAAGAATCCATCTCCTCCACCATAGCACCCATCCATTTGTCTTTCTCCTGGTTGTTCATAGCCTCTTGAAAGGTAGACGGGTCTCCTGAACTGGTGAGAAGTGCAAAAGAAGCCAACTCTTCAAACCCATATCGGACAACGGGTTTAATAGTGCGACGTTCTCTATCTCTGACAAGAGTGTACTCATGCGGTCCTGTTGGACTAACTAGTCTAGGCTCAGGTGCAGGTATGGCCTCAGGTCTTGGACTACATGGTTCTGCCCTCTTAGGAATCACCGGCAGATGCTCAAAGTCCACTTGAACCTCCACAGAGCTAGGGGAAGCTCCATTTGGCACTGGCTCATGTGTCTCAACTGTCTGTGGCATCATGGACTGCTCATCAAACACTGCATCCCTACTAATCACCATCTTCTTGAAAGCTGGATCCCAAAACTTGAACCCCTTCATGCCTTTGGAATAACCTACGAAAACACACTTTTTCGACTTTGGATCAAGTTTAGATCTTTCATCACTAGATATATGCACAAAACAGGACACCCAAATATTCTTAAATTATTAAAATCAACTAGGCTACCTGTCCAAACTTCCTCTGCAACTTTCCCATCCAATGAAGCTCGTGGTGATCGGTTAAGTAGATAACACGCCATGTTCACCACCTCTGCCCAAAAGCCTTTGGAAAGGCTAGCATTCAACCTCAGACAATGGGCCCTTTCAATAAAGGGCCTATTCATCCTCCCTGCAACACCATTATGTTGTTGTGTTTTCCGCATTGAGAAGTGTCTCTGAATGCCATGTTCCTCACAAAATTTCTGAAACCGTGAGTCTGTGTACTCCCTACCATTATCAGACCTCAAGTACTTGAATTTTCTGCCTGTCTGGTTCTCTACCTCAACCTTCCACAGCTTGAACTTCTCAAAGACTTTGGATTTCTATTTCATGAAGTACACCCAAACCTTGCGAGAAAAATCATCAATGAAGGTGACAAAATAATGGGAACCACCCAAGTACGGATCTCTAGTAGGACCCCACACATCAGTATGCACATAGTCTAGGATCCCCTTGGTGGTATGCTTCGCAGCTTTAAACTACATGTAGTCTGGTTTTGGACTTATTCCTCTTCCCAAAACCCCATTTGCCTTGCATCCTCCCACGTTCTTTATTCCCCTTCGCATACGGACCCTCGCCTTGAGAACACTCCCCTGCATTCTATTTTCGTTGACAGTGGGACATAAGTGCAGCCGTGATCTCCTCCAGACTAATGGTGTCTTTCCCGTACGTTAGGGGGGTCACTAAATGCTCGTAGGAATTAGGCAAAGAACACAACAGAATTATTGCCTTATCCTCGTCCTCAATCTTCACATCAAGCCTTAGTAAATCACTGATAATCTGATTGAAGACATTGATATGCTATTCCAAATCAGAACCCTCCTGCATCTTTAGCCCGTACAATTTTTGCTTCATGTACAGCTTGTTCGTTAGGGACTTGGACATATACTGACTCTCCAATTTTGTCCATACTTCCCCCAGAGACGTTAGGTCCATAACGTGGTACATAACCTCGTCTGCCAAACACAACCGTATGGTTGCCACAGCCCTCTCCTTCAACTCCTCCCAATCCGCATCCTCCATGTCTATAGGTTTTGTTGCGCGCAACACCTTTTGAAAACCTTGTTGTGTCAACATATCCTTAACCCTCCTCTGCCACACTGCGAAATTCCCAGTTCCATCAAACTTCCCCACTTCAAATTTCGCATTAGGGTTAAGCGCCATTTGATACCAGTTGTTAGCAATAACAATCAGAATTCTAAAGATCAGAGTAATCACACATAGACACACAGACATAAGGATTTAACGAGGTTTGGCAAGTGTGCCTACGTCCTCGGTAGCAAAGCGGCTGTTTCTATTATTGTTATTTGGCCAATAGGGTTACATTAGTTTATATAGAATAAACCACGATACAGACTTACAATATTACCCCTGTACCGTACCACAAGGCTAAACCCCTGCACCCCCAATCCACTTATTTCGTAACCCAACAACAAGTGGCCAAAACCCAATCTACTCGCTTATAGAATATGAGTCATGCACAACACTTCCCAAACATGAGGGAACCATGCCGGTTAAGTTGTTAAATGATAAATCAAGTTGCATAAGTGATTTCCAATTGCATATCAGTGGGGATATCTTCCCTACCAATGAGTTGTGGGAAACAATTAAGCTCTGAAGACGTGTTTTTCCCCACATCCAACTAGGGAATGAATTCACATTATTATTTGAAATGTTAAGATATGACAGCTTAGCCAAGTCCTGGAGAAAATTTGAAAACTCATTCAAATTGCATGAACCCAAACCTATAGCTTGAATTCGAGAAAGGCTTACATTGGATGGATTTTTTCTACTAATTAATGAGAATTTATTGAAAGATAAACCAACATAAACTAGCATTTTGAGCATTAGAAACTTGTCAAGCTCTAATTCTCCCTCTAACAAATTAAAGGCCAAAGAGAGGGTTTCATGGTTCTCAAGTTTGAAGAGAGAGTTTGGAATCTCTCCCTGAAGATTATTTTCTCTAAGATCCATGTAAGCCAATCAATTCATTATCCAAGGTGGAATTTTCCTAGATAAATTGCTGTGAGGTAGGGATAATATAGATAGCTTGGTTAAATTTGCAAAACAAAATGGAATGTCATTGCCAATGTTTACAAAGTCTAGGTGCAAATCAGTTATTCCTGATAGCTTACAAATCCATGAGATGGTGCCAGTACTAAATTCATTAAAACAACACTCAGGGTGTGTAATTTGGTAAGATTAACCAAGAATGAAGAAAGATGGTCCGTTAAGTTGTTGTGGCTAATATCTAGATATGTAAGCTGAGTGAGGTTTCCAAATGAAGAAAGATGGCCCTTGAAGTTGTTGTATGCAATATCCATATATGTAAGCTGAGCGAGGTTTCCAAATGAAGAAGGATTGCCCTTGAAGTTGTTGTGGCTAATATATAGATATGTAAGCTGAGTGAGATTTCCAAATGAATAAGGATGGCCTATGAATTTGTTGTGGCTAATATCTAGATATGTAAGTTGAGTGAGGTTTCCAAATGAAGAAGGATGGCCCTTGAAGTTGTTGTATGAAATATCTAGATATGTAAGCTAAGTGAGGTTTCCAAATGAAGAAGGATGGCCCTTGAAGTTGTTGTATGAAATATCAAGATATGTAACCTGAGTGAGGTTTTCTAATGAAGAAGGAATAGACCCTGAAAAAATGCAATATGAAATTGACAACCAATTCAAAGACTTGAGATTTCCAATGGAAGCAGGTAGTGTACCATAGAAACTCGTGGAAGCGAGTTCTAATATGGTAATTTGGGCACTTGAATGAAAATCAGGAAATTTACTAGTGAGGTTTTGGTTATTTCCCAAATTCAGATGTCTCAAGTTTGAAAGATGGAATATCCCAGGTGGAAATTCCCGACTTAGTTCACATTGGAAAAGAGTGAGTAGTTGCAAATTAGTGAAAATATCAGGTACAGACGAGGAAATGGTCACAAGACTAAGACGAAGAATTTAAGATTAGTTAAGTTTTGAATTAAGCTTCTTAGAGTGGATATTTTCAAACTCAAAAATTTTGTCTCCATATGGAAAATGAAATGTCTTAGATAGATAAAGAGACAGTAACTTGGACAAATGTGAGACTTGTTGTGGGATTTCACCAAAAAAATTGGCTTGAGAAAGGTTCAGATACCTTAACTGTGCAAGCTCACCAATCCTAGATGGGACTTGAGAGTAATTGTCATTGTCAGCAAGATCAAGGATTTGAAGGTGTTTGAGGTGAAAGAGGCTGCTATTAGCATCCATTGTACCATAGATCCGACTGCTACTGAGATCAATGCCAATCACATGAGTTGTGTGGTCATCACATTGAATGCCATCCCATGAGCAGCAATCAGTGGTTGCATTCCAAGATGCTATTTTAGGATAACTGAAAGGATTATAAGAAGCAGAGTTACTGATAACAAACCTTTCCTTAAATTGTAACAAGGCACGGCTTTCATCTTCGTGACACCTTGTAGGATGAACGAAAAGAAGACAATTAGTAACTGTGAATGAAAACAGTGAATAGAGCAACAGAAACTCTATTGACAGACCAAAAGACCACTTAAACCCCATTGTATCTTTTAAGAATTTATAAGCTGAAATGTTCACGTAAACAGTTAGATGCTAAGTGGTATGTATACTTAGTGGCGGAGCTTCAGCCAAAACTTTGGGGGAGCCAAAATAAAATTGGCTAAAATGAAACTTTGATAATTTATTTATATATTAGATTTTAATTTAGTTCTTTATATTTAAAAGTTTCACTTTTGTCTCTTGAAGGTTTTTTTGATATATCAAATTGATCATTTCGTCAATTTTTAGCACAAATTTTGGTTAATTGATGACATGTGACAAATTGTAAGAAATGTCACGTTACACCATTAGTGTCAAAAATTGACTTAGTCTAATAGAGACATTATAAAGGACAAAAGTGAAACTTTTAAACTTAGGGAGACTAAATTGAAACCTAAAATATAACTAAGAGATAAAAATTCTATTTTAGCCAATACAATTTAATGCATAAATTTAATATTAGTGAATATTACTAAATTTGAAAGTACTTTTTAAGATCACATTCTAAAAATTTCTTAAATTTATCATCATATGTCACTATAGGATCATAGAAAAATAGGTTCTTATTTCCTTCAATTCTTGTGTACTCAAGACAATTTTTGGGTTCAAATGATGTAGAAGATAATTTTGTTCATCTTTCTCACAAGTTTTTCTCTTAAAAGAAAATCATTTCTTTTACTTTTAAATAACTTTTTTTCTAATGTAAATGTATCAATTACATAGAAAAAGAGAAAAATCATTTAAATAATTATCATAAATTAAAATAAATAAAATATGTAAATGTCTAGTTGAACATGTATGTGAACTCTTTTAACAAAAAAAATCAGTACATAAATATATATAATATACGTGTATATTTATAATTTTTAAAATGATTAAAACGGCTGAGTCATTTTGTATCTCCTAACAGTCAAGAAATAATTCTGTAAGTATTGGTTATTGCTTTTTACCTCTTCCACCTACAACTAATGATTTTTTTATTGGTTTTATTATATTATATAATATACCTATATTTATATTTCTCAAAAATTTTGGGGGGGCCGTGGCTCCCCCCTGTCCCTATAAAGATCCGTCACTTATACTCAATTAATCGACTTGTCATGCAAAAATATATAATCACGTGCATTGACTGTTATTTAAAAATGAAAATGTTTAGTTATGAAAATGATAATCAGAAACAGAGACAGTGTCGTGCATTTTGGGTAAAAAAACTATGGGTGCCGGTCTATTTCCGTTAATCGTTCAAATAGAGTTTTTGCCGTTAAATTCAAGTTTCTGATGTGTTTATACCTAATTGGCTTTTATATTAGGCTCTGCGATTTTTGAGTTGTCCTTAGTTAATTTTTTCCCGATCCTACATAATTTCAAGCGTGCAATTTTTTTTTTTTTTGATAGAATAATAAATCAATTTGGTCATGGAAATAAATGTCAGAGGCCAATTCAATTGGCAACTGAATTAATTAAAATTAAAATAGAATTTTTTTAAAACAAAAATAGAATTGTTATGAATTACAAGTTTAAATTATGTTAAATTATTTTTTTAATATATAACATTAGTTCAAATATTTTAAATGATTTCCTAAAATTATTATAAGAAATTATATTAATTTTATAATATTAATAATTTGTGTCTAATAGTGACATACTTATTTCAATTGACAAATTATTTTAGAATTTTGTATGAAAAATAAAATAGATTACAATTGAATGAACAAATTGTTAAGAAAATTTTTGTACATGACACAAGTGATTTTTTTTTTTTTGAAACAGCCAAACCAAATTTCAATAAAAACAAACAAGCAAAAGACGTGCTTACAAGTACAAAACTAACATACACAAAAATAAATAACTAGATATAATGTTATTATTATTATATACTTTAAATCAATATTATTTTTTCCTTATTAATTAACTATTTAATTGAAATATATTTTTAATTGTTAATTTATTTAAACAAAACTTAATTATTTTTTTGCAAATAATATTAAGTATAAAATATTTATAAATCAGCATTGAAATAATATTATTAATTGAAAATTACTCCTTCTAGTCTAAAATATAAACAAAAAAAAATGTCTTGTATGTTGGTCTCAAATATAAGCAAATATCAACTAATTTCACTATGAAGGTGGAAATATATAATTATGAGTTTACTTAATTAATCTTTATGTATTTTCCTGCTAGCAGTTGCCGTAGTAAAAAAGTCTTATTACATTTGTCATTTTTTTTAATTGTAGTGGTTGGAAATGAATGTTTATTTATGTATAATTTTACATTTAAGATATTTTCACATTTTTGTCTGAATCTTGATTTTTTATTTAATTTAATTAAAAACAATGATTTGATTAAAAAGTAATAGATATTCAAAATCACCAACGACATTTTTTTAATAACCATTCGAAATGTTTTGGTCTATATAAAGTGCTCAATTTTTTATTATTATTATAAACAATCTGTCAGCATAAATTATTCGTATTATTTAAATTCAATCAATACAAATTAAATTCAATAAATACAAATAAATTTCAATCAATCTATCAGCATAAATTGGTCTATATTGTATGTTTTTATTTTTCTTTTAGTTCTTTTTTGTTCCTGTTAAATTTTTTCTTTTCTGTTTTTTTATGTTATTTTTTTTAACAGCAAAAGATAACACATTTTATTGAATGAAAAACCCAAGCACAAGCTGTGCATGGGCCAAAATACATAATAATCACACACTTATGTGCTGCTGCAGTGCTCTGCACAAAAGTCCCGTTACAAAGAAATGCACGCAAAAACAATAGACTTCTGTTGTCCCCAGTATAGTTCCATTAAAACACATTCAGACATTCCCGTGGAGAGTTAAACCAGTACCAGTTGTAAAAAGAGTATTGTAATTTTCCTCAAGAGGTGATCCAATGCCAGCAGGCATGAATTTTCACTCTGTCCATAAGGGCAACCAAATCCCATGATTTTGCTGTGAATATCATTGAATTTCTGAATATCCATATTGTCCATACAACCGAAAACCATATTGTTTGCCACAATTCCATATTTTTTGCTGTACCTCACTAGCCCCCTAAATTGTAGAAAATTGTTAACGACATCCTTGTGCATAGCATATTGAATCCCCCACCATTTCTAGCATTTCATCCACAGCCTAGAAAAGAAGTCGCATTGGAAAAACGAGTGTGGCATAGACCCCTCTTCCTTTTTACACCCTTCACACAAATTAGTTTGATTGAGTAACTAAATTCTTTACTGTAGGAATTCGATCTTGAAACAACTTCCGTACAAATGCTTGAACCAGGGACGGATCCACTTATAAGACAATGGGGGCACTTGAATGAAAATCAGGAAATTTACCAATGAGGTTTTGGTTATTTCCCAAATTCAGATGTCTCAAGTTTGGAAGATGGAATATTCCGGCTGGAAATTCACCATTTAGTTCACATTGGAAAAGAGTGACTAGTTGCAAAGATGTAAGATTAGTGAAAATATCAGGTATAGACGACGAAACGGTCACAAAACTAAGATGAAGAATTTCAAGATTAGTTGAGTTTTGAATTAAGCTTCTTAGAGTGGATAGTTTCAAACTCAAAAGATTGTCTCCATATGGAAATTGAAATGTCTTACACAGATCAAGAGACTGTAACTTGGACAAATGTGATACTTGTTGTGGGTAGAGCTGTTCAATTCGAACTGCACTGAACTGAACTGTGATAAACTGTTTCGAACTGCAAATGTGGTTCACTCGAACCGAACTGAACTGTCAAACAGTTCCGATGAACTGAACTGAATCGTATTAGTGATGCACTAAACTGGACTGAACCTGTTTGAATTGAACTACTTTCTGAACTGTTCTAAACTGCTTCGAACTCCTCTGAACTGCTCCGAACTGTTTTCAAAGGCCATTTGTTTTGAAAAAATATTTTTTTTATTTTCACTTTTAATTACAAAAATATCACATTGGTTAAAATTTTGTTTATCAGCCAACAAAGTGTATTAATTAATACGGTACCAGTAGTACCCAAAATCCAATTACAAAAGCACAGGAGTGAAACCCCAAATAAAGTCACGGTTAGATTATATTTATACAATGAAAGTATAAATATTGACTAATCATAGCACCAGCACTAAGTAACTACCCAAAATATTGGTTAAAATTTGTAGCTTTCGTAATAATTCGTATTCTCATTGAAGAATTATCTATAACACTAGTTTCTTTAATTATAACATTATTAAAATATAAGTTCACGTTTATTTCTGATTTTACTGTTATTAAAAAAATATCACCTTTTTTTTTTTTACTTGAAAATAAGTTCTTTTTGTGACATTAATATATTCAGATTCATATTAGTGTCCAGTAGACTACCCATAAATATATAAAACATAGAAGTTATTTTATTTTTATTTAAATATTGGTTATGTTTTTCTTTAATAGTATAAGTAAATAATAATACGTCAATTTTTTAATATTTTTTTATTAATTATTATATGTATCATGCTATTAACTAATTAACAAACTGAACTATTTACTTTGGTAAAAAAAAAAACTGAACTATTTACTTTTTTTTATATTGGTAACTATAAATTTAATAACTATTTAACTAACTTAATTGCTATAAAAATAATAAATTACTCAATTAACTAACTATTATTTATGCCATATTGTTTGAGATATCACACGTTAAAGATAAAAAATGTTATTTGAAGAAAATCTTTTTAGACAACTAAACATATTTTTTTAATTTAATTTAAAGTACATTACGACGATTTGAATTAGACCTATCCTTACTTATGTTAAAAACACTCACACTTACTGATCTAAGCCCTGTCATTATATATGCTAGAAAGATGCCATGTTCCGCACTGCGCTGGTGTCGTGTGGCTGTCTCGTGGTTTTTTGAATAATGGTTCAGTGTAAAGGTTCAGTTCAGATAGCAGTTCTTTTGAAGTGGTTTAGTTTTTAAAAACTGAACTGAACAACAGTTCAATTCAGTTCTTAATAAAAAAGAGTTTAGTTTTTTTTAGATCAGTTTAGTGCGGTTCAGTATTGGTTAAGTTCAATTCAGTCTTTTTTGCCCACCCCTAGTTGTGGGATTTCACCAAAAAAAATTGGCTAGAGAAAGGTTCAGATATCTTAACTGTGAAAGCTCACCAATCCTAGATGGGATTTGAGAGTGCTTGAAGTGATTATCAGCAAGATCAAGGCTTTGAAGGTTTTTGAGGTGTAAGAGGCTGCTATTAGCATCCAATGTGCCATAGATCTGACTGCTACTGAGATCAATGCCAATTGTTAGTTGCTGTAATTACTTACTTTTTAAGTGATTTTTAAGGCAATTATCTCTCTTTTTCTCTTATTTGGAGTGTTGTTTTACTCAATTTGCTTTAACTTCGTAGTTTAGTTATTTACCCCACTTTTGTAGAAAGATGAGATTGAAGATGTAGAACACATTTTGGAGCTGCATTATGATGTTTTGGAAGCATTGAAGGGTCATCTGCAGTAGCATTCTGATGCAGTAGTAGAATTTGCCAATCAGCCAAGCCAGATTTCTTGGCTGAGCGATTTGTCACTTGAAGAAATTCTGCACATGTATATAAAGGGCTGACCTTCATGTATGACAGTAGTCTGAGGACTCACTCCCATTCTGTTCTGTAATTTCGTTTTGTATTGTTCTATTGGAGAGAAAAGCTCTCTCCTTTGTTCTTGGTGTTCTTCTTCATCTCCTTCCCCTCCATGTGTATTTTGCAGCTGCTCATGTCCATGAGTGGCTAAGTTCTTCAGTTGTAAGGGGTTAGATATAACCATACTCAGACTCTCTTGTATCTTTTGATATTTTTACATATATATTTTGCAGATTTGTGTTTAATGTTAGTATTTTGCTTCTTTACTTAAAGCTTGTTGTGGAATGGCCACCCATAGCATGATCTTTGGACATGATTGTTGTTGGGAAACACTTTTATTGTCTAGATCTGAAGCAATATACCTCATGAACTTTGTGTCTAGGAATGGAGCTTAGTTCATGGGTTATCTTGTGGTCACTAGACTTAAAGCTAGTTGCTTTGTTAAGTTGTTGAGGAATCAAGGCTTAGGGAAGGAACTAAGACTCTCTGCACCTAAGAGATTAGGGCTGAGAATGTTTTTATTGGCTGATTTTAACATCTAAATGCAAATGGAATATGTATTATGTGTTAATGCAAGAAGAGAGTAGAGTTTGGTGAGATCTAACCCCTGCAACAGCTTTACATATATGTTTTAACCTCTGTTTACTGCTGTGTTCTGTTATAAAACCATAAAAAATATCATTTTATTTTCTGTTATGCATTAGATTTGCTTTAAAGTTCCACAAAACCAACTAAAGTTTGTGTTTTTACTGCTTTCTTGTGAAATCTGTTTGGCTTAGCTAATATCTGTGTGAACATTGCCTATATTACGTGAGTCCCTTGGGAAAACGATACTTGGACTTATCCATTTACTACTTGTGCGATTTGGTACGCTTGCCAATCCGTTAACAAGTTTTTGGCGCCGTTGCCGGGGACTTGCGTCTCAATATTAGGCAATTTCACACTTTTAATATGTTAAGCTTTGTTCTTTTATTCTTTCGTTTGTTGTGTTTTTATTTTGTTAAGTTGTTTTTTCTTCTGCTCACCTGTACATTCTAGTTCTTTGAGTTTTTGTTTGCAGTAGTACAGCAAGGAAGAGGAAGAAATTAGATGAGCACGAAATTTAAGAAGCAACTTTGTCCATAACTCTTTTGCCACCTATCCAAAAAGAAGAAGAAATCATGGCAAAAGAGGAAGAAATTAATCAACCAAGGAGGACTCTTAGTGATTATGCTGCTGACACGCGTCCAAGGTATTTCACTACCATTGCAAGACCTGAAGTGCAAGCTAACAATGTGGAGATAAATCCAGCTCTTATTCACTTGGTGCAAAACAACCAATTTTTGGGACTTGATCATGAAGACCCCTATGCTCACTTGACCACTTTTGTGGAAATTTGTAACACGGTGAAGATCTTTCAAGTGCATGATGATGTCATCCGAATTGGTCTCTTTCCATTTTCTCTTAATGGGAAGGCCAAAGATTGGTTCTGATCATTTCCTTCGAATAGTGTTATGAGTTGGGATGAGCTAGTAGACTAGTTTTTGAATCGATTCTTCCCTCAATCAAAGATCAATAAAAGGAAGATGGCAATTTCTACCTTTGTACAAGGATGGGATGAGTCATTGTGTGAAGCTTGGGAACGATTCAATAGCTTGTTGAGAAAATGTCCACCTCATGGTCTTGATAAAGGAGCACAAATCAATACTTTCTTAGTGGGGTTAAGGCCTCAAACTAAGCTCCTTCTTAATGTTGCAGCTGGTAGCAAGATTATGGGGAAGACACCCGATGAAGCTAGAGAGATCATTGAGAATATGGCTTCAAATGATTATGAGGTCCAACATGATAACGCTATGGTGCAAAGAAGAGGTGTCCTAGAGATGAATTCCCAAGATGTACTCTTTGCTCAAAACAAGCTCCTCACTCAACAATTAGAAGCACTCACCAAGCAAATCTCAAGGATTCCACAACAACTTCAAAGCTTGCAAGCCACTTCATTAGGACCGCAACAAGTCTTAAGTTGTGAGTTATGTGGCGGTGGTCGTCAAAGTGGTCAATGCATCATGCCATTAGGTTCCCAAGAAGAGATAAATTATATGGGGAATCAAAACTGGCAAGGCAATTATGGTAGCATTCTCTACTCGAATTCTTTCAATCAAGGGTGGAGGAACAATAACAATTTCGGATGGGAAGAAGATGTCGGTTCTTCAAGTGGATCACCTCACCAAAACCAACAACATCAACCTTTTCATCAAGACCATACTTCTATGTTGGAAGAGACTCTCAATCAATTCATGCAAGTCTCTATCACTAACCAAAAGAACACCGATGCTTCAAACTTGAACCCTGAGGTACAAGTGGGACAATTAGCAAAGCAATTGGCGGAGCAACAAAGTGGATCATTTGTAGCCAACACAGAAACTAGTCCCAAGAAGCACTTTAATGCCATCATTGCAACGGGTGAAGTGAGTAAAAAGAAAAATGAGAGTGAAAATGTTGTTGATGAGAGAAAATATGAGAATGAGAATAACATTGATAAAAGTATTGAGAGAGATGAGAAGAGTGAAAAGAAAAATGGTGGTGAGGGTGAGAAGTTGGTGGTGAAAAATAGAGAAGAGCAGAAGAAAACTAAGAGCCAAATTGCAAGAAAAGAGAAGAATGCCTTAAGGAACCCTCCCATCAAGAACCTTCCTTATCCTCATGCTCCAACAAGGAAGAACAAAGAGAGGCAATTTACACGGTTCCTAGAGACATGCAAGCAGTTGCAAATCAAGGTTCCTTTCTATGAAGCTGCTGAACAAATGCCATCTTATGATGATGAAAGTGTGTGTTTTCAATTGAATGTGCTTGATGAAGATTTTGTGGACAGTAAGAAACAGTTGCATATCTCCTCTTCCCTTGAAAAGCCTCTTAATGATGCAATTGAAGCCCTCGATGAGGAGGAAGAAAAGGAAATTGAAGAAATTTTCCAAAGTCCCAATGTTCTAAAAGAGATCCCTCCACATGAAGTTAAAATTAAAGACTTGAAGAAGGAGGAGAAGGCAGAGGAAACGAAGCCAAATGATACTTCATGGACTCACTGGACTGCATTCAAAGCACCAATTGACTTGTCTTCCTTCCAAATGGTTTATGGAGAGAAAAAGCTTCAACAATTACATGAGTTAGAGAAAATAGGGATTGATGCATATGAGTACTCCAAGTATCATAAGCAGAAAACAAGCTGAAATTCAAATGGTCAGGTCCTTTCATCATCAAGGAAGTCAAATCCTATGGTGTCGTTGACTTGGAGGAGGACCCTTCATCAGGAAGAAGCTGAACTGTCAATGGACAGAGATTTAAGACCTTTTTGAGGGGTGAAATTGAGAGGCTGACCATAATTCTGCATGTAAGTGACCCTTGAGGTCACCAAATGTCAAGCTAATGACATTAAAAGAGCGCTACCTGGGAGGCAACCCAGTTTTCTTACCCTTTTTACTTCTGCATTCTGCATTTTGAAGTGTTCAATTTAGTTAGTTATGTATTCTGATCATTTACACTGCATGTGTTTGATCCCTGTGTAAGCTTTGTGTGCTGTTTGTGCTAATTTTGTTTCCTTGTAATGTGATCATTTAGAAGCATCATTCTGTAGTTGCATACATCCAAATTTTCTGTTACATTGCAGTACTTAGGCCTACTTCTGCATAATTCGCATTTTGGTTATGTCTGTGTAAAAATTGCTCTTAAGTGACTTTTGGCTCAAGCCACTGATACTGGCTCCAAGCCAAAACCACTGGAAGCAACAATTTCATTTCCATGCATTCTTGAGTCTAGCCACGTTCCATGGTTAAGCCAAAAGCCACTTTGTGATCCCTATCCAAATTCGAGCTTTCTGCCAAGCCATGCCTCATGGCCAAGCCGTTTTCCACTTATTCAGACCCTCTGATCTTTTTCAAATTTTTCCCGCATTCCAAGACCTTTGATTTACCCCATAACGTCTCCACCCTTCCCAGTCACGTTTCCCTATAGCACTACTGTTACCTTTTCCTATTCACCTCTCTTTTCCTCCAATCACGTCGCCTCACCCATCTTCCCTTCCAATCAGAATTTTCTGACATTTTAGTACAGCTACCTACTCACACCCTTTCCCCAAATCAGACTTCACCTTTTCCTACCCTTTCCCCACACCCTCACGTCTTCCCTAGGCTATCACCCCCTCTACTCCCCAATCACTTCTACTTTTTTCCCATCATTCTTCTAAACATAGCTATCTTCATCCCTCAACTCATCCATCATCACAAGGACCGTGACCCTTTCCTCTCAGCCTACTCTCCATCTCCACCTCGAGCACAACCCTTCTCTGTCCACTTGTGAGTGTTGCTTCTGTCATTCCCTTTTCCTTTTCTGTTTGTCACTCTCATCTCTTTTCAGAAAAAGATTTTGGGTTCTGTCCATTTGCATCTCTACACTATCATGTCTCTTTTTCTTTTTCGTTTTGATTTTCGTTTCAGTTCTTGAAGCATGTGCATGTTTAAAAATTTTGTGTTCTTGTTATTTTATTGTTTTTATTGTTAAAGCTTTGACCTTTTGTGTTTGGGTTTTCTGTTCTCTTCCCTTTTCGTTGACAAAGGTCAAAGCTTTTGTTAGAACCTTCTTTTCTTTCTGTTGTTTTGAAGCCTCCCTTGAGTGGGTATGTCTTTTTCTACCTTTGTTTGTTGAAAAAGTGCAAACTTTGTGTGTTTTTCTTTTGTTTGTGCCGTTTTGGGATATCTTTCCTTGTTGGAGGTAGTCACGTGTTTGTTTCCCCTTTTTCCTTTAGTGTTTGTTGTTCATCTTTTGAGAAACCTACCTTTATTCCTTCTGTTTTTGTTTTTTTTTTAGTTTCTGTTCTTGTTTTTAACTTATGGATCTGTGTAGATCTTGTCTTTTTCGTTGTTTTTGGGACCACTGATGGTTCAAGTTCTGGTTTTTCTGTATTTTCTTCGAAGGTTATTATTTTCTGTGTTTTGGGACCACGTTTTGGGTCCCTATGCTGTTGTGTCTTGTTTAATATTTTCTGTTTACTGCTGCTTCTGTGTGCTAAAAGGGAGCACATGACCCTTTGTGAATTCTCTGTTTTTACCCAAAAAGCACCCTTTTGTCTTTGTCTTTGTCTTTTTGTTTTTCTTCTTGTTTGCACGTGTGTTTTTCATTACCTGAGATCTGGGACCACTCTTGCTTTCTTGTTTAATTCGTCAACCACAAGTGCTGGAACCACATCTTTCTGCAAAATTTTAGAAGTACCAGATTAGTGGAATTTGGCAAAGCCATCCTATGGATGCTAAGCCAAATTGCCTGCACATTGCTGTGTGCATATTCTGTTCCTGCACTTGTGTCTGACGAAAATTCCTTGCTGTTTTGTGGATTCTCAGTTCTCCCTTTAGTCTTTCACTAGTTTCTTTTTATGTTTTTCTTTTCTTTTCTTTTCCTATGTGTTGTGTTTCAATTATGTTTTGTAACTTGTCTTTCAAATTATTTTCTATTTCTTGTCTCTTATTTTTTGTACTAACTTATTTCATTTCTTGTGTCTCCTGTTTTATTTTTGTTTTGTTTCTTTCTGTTTTCAGCATGGCTCCTGCAGCATCGAGATCTCATGGACGACTCCATTAGCCAACCCCTTTCGAGTTTGCAGCTATGATTGCATGGCCTGGGGACAGACCTCTCTTTTTGGGGGGTGCTGGTGCTGCTGATGCTGCTGGAAACGATGTTGCTGCCAAGGTTGAAAACCAAGGAGCTGCAATGGGAGATGAAGTCGTGGTAGAGGAGGAAAGCGAAGTAGAGGAGGAAGGAACTAAAGAAGAAGAAGAGGAGGAGGAGTTCGGCAGTTCTGAGGTCGAAGAGGATAATGATGTTTGATGGGGGATTTGTTTGTTTTATCCCCATGCTTTCAAGACAATTTAATTTTCTGCATTTACAGCTTTTAGTATTTTAGTTTTCAGTTCAGTGCATGTTTAGTAGTTTGTTGGTTGCAAGTTTAATTTTAATGTTGTGGTTGTTCATGGCCTTAGAAAAATCCCATCATGCGTTATCCTTGCTTGCTTCTCATGCTGTTTAAAGAAAAATGTGTTTGCGAAACCATGATTTGAATGATTTTTGTGGCTGCACATTTTGTTAGCATAGCCTGGATGCATGTATGTTTTTGAGAAATGTTTCAAGCAAAGCATGATTTTGATGACAGATTTGAGAATGTTTGAGAAATGATTCTTGTGAGTTGTGTGTTGTCTCAAATGATTATGAGTGCCACCTTTGGCACCACACTTGGTTTTGAACTATTCTCTTGTGATGATTCTTGCATGTTAATAAAGAAATGATCAAGGCAAATTTTGTTTGATGATTGTAAAGCCTAGAGCCAAAAAGCCTTCCTTGTTTTTGTCATCCTTTTTGTGCAGCCCCTTTGAGCCTTAATTGAATGAATTTTTGTCATGATAACCCAAGAGCCTAAATGAAGAACAATTCACTTTCCTTACCATTGGATAGGAGAGCAATTGCATGTGTTGGGTTTAGAATAAGTTTGGGGGAAATCTTGCATGAAAGGAAGAACTTGGGAACAATCGTGGGTCACTTTCATTGAATTTAAAGAAGTGTCACAGCTGTGCTTATCTTTTGTGTTTAAAAAAAATTCTGAGAAAAGAAAAAGAAAAAGAAGATCAAGGAAAACAAAAAGAAATAAAAGTTGTGATACTTGTTGTGATTATAGTGGCATTTTTGTGAGCTTAAATTTGAGATATGTAAGGATTTGGTATCTTTGTCATTGTGAGAAAATAAGAGGGATTGGGTAAAATCTGAAAAAATGCATTGGTTGCTCTCTTTATCTCATGGTGTTTGTTTATCTAGAAAAACCAATTTCCTTTCAAGCCTAGCCACGTTTCAGACCTTGATCAAGTCCTTGTGATCTTAATTTTTGTGCATAATTTCGTTGCATTGAGAAGGAAAGCAAAACTGATTTGTGGTTTCCATTGTGTGTTAACTGTGAGAGATTTCAGCACCTAAATCAATTGGTGCTTGAGTGAGACACTTGAGTGAAAAGAATCAAACATTCTTGGATTTTGTCAAATTTTGATTGTTATGCTTGGTTCATTTCTTGAGAAATTAGGTACTTGCATCCTTGTTATGGTCTCGGTATAAGCACCATGGTTAGATTTAAATCATTGGTTTGATGCTTTTCAAGTTTTAAATGGAAGCATGTTTTGGATTTGTTAGGATGGAATTGATCTTAGTCCATGTTTCTGTTTTAGTGTTAGTATTTTCAGTTTAGTAAGTTAGTTAGTGTTGTGTTGTTGTTATCTTTTGCTTGAGGACAAGCAAAACTCCAAGTTTGGGGGAGTTGTTAGTTGCTGTAATTACTTACTTTTTAAGTGATTTTTAAGGCAATTATCTCTCTTTTTCTCTTATTTGGAGTGTTGTTTTACTCAATTTGCTTTAATTTCATAATTTAGTTAATATTAGTTTAATTTTCTAGTTTTATGGTTATATCTTAGTTATTTACCCCACTTTTGTAGAAAGAGGAGATTGAAGATGTAGAACACATTTTGGAGCTGCATTATGATGTTTTGGAAGCATAGAAGGGTCATCTGCAGTAGCAGAATTTGCCAATCAGCCAAGCCAGATTTCTTGGCTGAGCGATTTGTCACTTGAAGAAATTCGGCACATGTATATAAAGGGCTAACCTTCATGTATGACAGTAGTCTGAGGACTCACTCCCATTCTATTCTGTAATTTCGTTTTGTATTGTTCTATTGGAGAGAAAAGCTCTCTCCTTTGTTCTTGGTGTTCTTCTTCATCTCCTTCCCCTCCATGTGTATTTTGCAGTTGCTCATGTCCATGAGTGGCTAAGTTCTTCAGTTGTAAGGGGTTAGATATAACCATACTCAGACTCTCTTGTATCTTTTGATATTTTTACATATATATTCTGCAGATTTGTGTTTAATGTTAGTATTTTGCTTCTTTACTTAAAGCTTGTTGTGGAATGGCCACCCATAACATGATCTTTGGACATGATTGTTGTTGGGAAACACTTTTATTGTCTAGATCTGAAGCAATATACCTCATAAACTTTGTGTCTAGGAATGGAGCTTAGTTCATGGGTTATCTTGTGGTCACTAGACTTAAAGCAAGTTGCTTTGTTAAGTTGTTGAGGAATGAAGGCTTAGGGAAGGAACTAAGACTCTCTGCACCTAAGGGATTAGGGCTGAGAATGTTTTTATTGGCTGATTTTAACATCTAAATGCAAATGGAATATGTATTATGTGTTAATGCAAGAAGAGAGTAAAGTTTGGTGAGATCTAACCCCTGCAACATCTTTATATATATGTTTTAACCTCTGTTTACTGCTGTGTTCTGTTATAAAACCATAAAAAATATCATTTTATTTTCTGTTATGCATTAGATTTGCTTTAAAGTTCCACAAAACCAACTAAAGTTTGTGTTTTTACTGCTTTCTTGTGAAATCTGTTAGGCTTAGCTAATATCTATGTGAACATTGCCTATATTACGTGAGTCCCTTGGAAAAATAATACTTGGACTTATCCATTTACTACTTGTGCGATTTGGTACGCTTGCCAATCCGTTAACACCAATCACATGAGCTGTGTGGTTATCACATTGAATGCCATCCCATGAGCAGCAATCAGTGGTTGCATTCCAAGATGCCATTTTAGGATAACTGAAAGGATTATAAGAAGCATACTTATTGATAACAAACGTTTCCTTAAATTGTAACAAGGCACGGCTTTCATCTTCATGGCATCTTGTAGGATGAACAAAAAGAAGACAATTAGTAACTGTGAATGAAAACAGTGAATATAGCAACAGAAACTCTATTGACAGACCAAAAGACCACCTAAACCCCATCGTATCAATTTATAAGCTGAAATGTTCACATAGACAGTTAGATGCACTAAGTGGTATTTATACTCAATTAATCGACTTCTCATGCAAAAATATCTAATCACGTGCATTGACTGTTATTTAAAAATGAAAATGTTTAGTTATGAAAATGATAATCAGAAACAGAAACAGTGCATGCATTTTGGGTAAAAAAACGATGGGTGCCCGTCTATTTCCGTTAATCGTTCAAATAAAGTTTTTGCCGTTTAATTTAAGTTTCTGATGTGTTTACACCTAATTGGCTTTTATATTAGGCTCTGCGATTTTTAAGTTGTCCTTAGTTAATTTTTTCCCGATCCTACATAATTTCAAGCGTGCATTTTTTTTTTTGATAGAATAATAAATCAATTTGGTCATCGAAATAAATGTCAGTGGCCAATTCAATTGGCAACTGAATTAATGAAAATTAAAATAGAATTGTTTTTTTTAAAACAAAAATAGAATTGTTATGAATTACAAGTTTAAATTAAGTTAAATTATTTTTTAATATAACATTAGTTCCAATATTTTAAATGATTTCTTAAAATTATTTTAAGAAATTATATTAATTTTATAATATTAATAATTTGTGTCTAATATTGACATACTTATTTCAATTGACAAATTATTTTAGAATTTTGTATGAAAAACAAAATAGATAACAATTGAATGAACAAATTGTTAAGAAAATTTTTGTACATGACACAAGTGATTTTTTTTTTTTTGAAACAGCCAAACCAAATTTCATTAAAAACAAACAAGCAAAAGACGTGCCTACAAGTTCAAAACCAACATACACAAAAATAAATAACCAGATATAATGTTATTATTATTATATACTTTAAATCAATATTATCTTTTTCTTATTAATTAACTATTTAATTGAAATATATTTTTAATTGTTAATTTGTTTAAACAAAACTTAATTTTTTTTTGCAAATAATATTAAGTATAAAATATTTATAAATCATCATTGAAATAATATTATTAATTGAAAAGTACTCCTTCTAGTCTTAAATATAAAAATAAAATGTCTTGTATGTTGGTCTCAAATATAAGCAAATACCAACTAATTTTACCTCATTTAATGAGACCATTCCCTATTTACCTTTCATTTAATTGAGATTTTATTTCCAATGACTATGTTTTATTCTTGATATCAAGTTTCAATGAATGATAGTTTAGAAAAAAAATGTTTACTTTTTAAATGAAATTGGTGCAATTAAATTATGCTAACTAACTTTCTTAATAAATGTAACTTAATTTTTTTTTCTTATATTTGAGACAGAAGGGATTATCAGTTTTGTTAGCAATCCCAACATGTGATTAGCTTCCTGTCTAGTAGTGTTGGAGGTGACTGTTAGTTCTACCATTTATTATACAACAAAAAAAAAAATCCAGATGTTTTATTACTTCTTCACTTGTATGGTCATGGATTCAAGTTTGAGAATTAATATTTTGTTTCTAAATGTCGGATGTTTGGAAAATATGGGGACCAAAACTATATATGAATAATATATGAGGACTAAAATTCAACAAGTAAAAATTGGGTAGAAAATAGTGTCATGCATTTTGGGTAAGAATATCTGTGATCCTATATAATTTCAAACATTCATTTTATAATACAGCAATTTAGTAATAAAAATAACTATCACTGATTAATTTAATTAGTCCTTAAATCCTCATAAAAAAAAAGTCCTTGAATTAGTAAAAATTAAAATAGTTTTTTTTATGAATAATAACACAAAAAATCATGTTAAAGATTGTTTTAAAAAGGTAGAACGATGAGAACTCAAGTAAATTATTGAGATGATAAAATTGTGTTATCAACTATTTATTACGTCACTTATGTAAAAGTTGTGTATTATAAATAAATAAATAGATGGATATTTCTTTTATTTAATTAATTTAGTGGCTAACATGGTACATGTGATCTATTTGAAGCCTTATCTATATTAAGACTTTCTTCATTATGTACCAATAACGTTTCTGTCCATTCTAGGTCTTCCTTATCTATACATTTTAGTTAGACCCCCCAAGTTGCTTTCTCTTGTTATGTCTCACCATACATAATTTCAATCATGCATTTTGGCCAAAATCTTCTTCTGTCTTTATATCTCCTGTTTTATTCCATGGCAAAAAATGACCATACGTGACCCATCCAATTCGAAAAGCTCAAATTTTGACTATTTCAATCAAAGAAAAGTCAGTAAAAGAATCACTATTATATTCTTTTAATACATATTTTATTATTAAATAAAATGACGTAAAACCCGCTAAGGAAAAAAAAGAAACTCACTAAATAAAAATAGTTGCTAATAAAACAAGCCAAATAAAATAAATCATATATATGCTAATATAATAACCATTATAAATCATAAAACGAGTAATATGTTCAATACATACACCATAGAAAAACCTAAGATAATCAAATAATCCTGATAACACTCATCCAAAAAATCATCTGGTGATGCATCTTCTTCCTTAGTACGTTGTTGAGGTTGCATGTGTGCACCCTAGGTTGTTATTGTAGTGGTGCAAAACTCTAAAAGATTTGTTGTTGTTATCGTTGTTCCATCATCATCCGCATGAACCCCATTATCTCCTCCTATCATGCCACTCTCTGCCTTAGCTCAACAATCTCAGCGGACTACCGAGAGAGGTGGCTTCTGCTTGTGGACCCTCGGCTAGACTCAGAAAAAATGTTGGACACTCCTCATCTATAGTTTTTGGCTGGGTCTCCGACATCTTATTGTTGGCCCTTGTTCTTGCCACCAACAACCTCCACCTACAAACTCAGCTTCAGTTGGAGTGGAAGAGGAAGAGGTTCTTTTAAACTCTTGAATGCAAAGTCTTGATCATCATTGATCATGTATTACTTAGGAGAGTTCGATACTTGTATTACTTAAACTACTTTTGGTCGTGTATTAATTAGAAACATATTTTAGTTTTTTAAATGATAAAATATGTTATTTTAAATTTTTAAATTTAATTAAAATTAAAAATATTTGCATAATGTCGAGAATACTTACCTGTTTTCATACATGAGAAGAAGGATTTAGATTCTCTCACAGAACGAGAAAGAATCCATCCACTCTATTATTTTAAAACATGACAGTATATTTAGCACATAAAACACTCTTGCTACAGAAAATTGAAAAGCCAATGAACGAAAGGAAACATAGTGTTCCACACTTTTAAATTCTACAGCACAAAAAAAAAAAAAAATAACCTTGTAAATTCTACTTTTCTGTTTACAAGACAACTGAAGTGACCCTTTCAAACCATTCAAGTACTTCTTGACTGAAACTGCTTCCCAAAGCCACTCCTGCAAGAAGTCCACCCCCATAACCAATAAGAACCACTTTCCAGTCAAGTTCACTGAAAAGTCCAGAGTCTTGATCATCATCAGAGGCCGAAGGTGGTGCAAATGGTGACCCTGCCTCATCCTCACATTTCTTCAATAATTGATTCCCACACAGTCCTTGATTACCCTCAAATGAACTACCCTCAAATGTAGCAAACTGCTTATTTTGTGGTATAGGACCTGAGAGGTTGTTAAAGGACACATTCAAGTACGACAGAAAGGTTAGTTCTTCCAGTTGTTGGGCAATCTTCCCTGATAAACTGTTGAGAGAAAGGTCCAACACCTGAAGGTTTGAAAGCTCCCCTAAGGAAGAAGGAATGCTGCCACTAAGCATGTTGTTTGAAAGGTTGAGCAAAACAAGGCCTGTTAAGTCTCCCATAACATCTGGAATCTCCCCACTGAATTTATTACTTGAAAGATCAATGACTATAAAGTTGTAAAACGCTTGGAGATCTCCATAAATCTTGACCATCCCTTTGTTAAACATTGTAAATGAATAAGTATCAATATGTTGCTGCCATCAGTACCTTCCCAACACCCAATAGGTCAAATAATCCTCATACTGTAATTGACTCTTGTTTGAAGCTTTCATGGATTTCCATTGCTGGATTATTTTTGAAGGCAAACTTCCAGAGAACTGATTGCGAGAAAGATCAATGATGTGCAGTTTGGGAAATGTGCATGCTGTAGGGCACCTTATAGATCCATACAAATGATTTTCTCGTAAAGCGACAACTTTCAGCTCGGGAAGAGTTCCCAACCAACAGGGAAATGAATCATTAATTTGGTTATGGCTGATATCAATATACTCTAGCATTCTACAATTGACCAGTGCTCTTGGAATTTGACCATGCAGATTGTTATTGCTTAAATCAATCATTCTCAGTGCACTTGTTATCATGTATGTCTGAGGAACTGGGCCAGTCAATTTGTTTCCTTTTAGCACCAAAGACTGTAGAGATTGGCTAGAACTTCCCAAACATGAGGGAATCATGCCAGTTAAGTTGTTAAATGATAAATCAAGATGCACAAGAGATTTCAAATTGCATATCAGTGGGGATATTTTTCCTACCAATGAGCTGTGGGAAATAATTAAGCCCCGGAGACTTGTTTGAAGACTTGTTTTTCCCCACATCCAACTGGGGAATGAATTGACACTATTGTTTGACATGAAAAGAATTGACAGTTCCGGCAAGTCCTGGAGAAAATTTGGAAACTCAGTCAAATTACAAGAACGCAAACCTAAGAATCCAATTCGAGAAAGGCTTACATTGGCCGGATTTTTTCCATATATTAATGACAATTTATTGTAAGATAATCCAAGGACACTTAGCATTTTGAGCATTAGAAACTTGTCAAACTCTAATTCTCCCTCCAACTGATTATAGGCCACATTAAAAAATTCTATGTTCTCATGTTTGAAGAGAGAGTTTGGAATTGCACCCTGAAGATTATTTTCTGCAAGAAACATGTAAGCTAAATTAGTTAGGTTCATTATCCAGGATGGAAATTGTCCACTTAAATTGCTGTGATATATGGATAAGGCAGATAGCTGAGTGAGATTTGCAAAGCATAATGGAATCTCGCTGCCAATATTTACCAAGTTTAGATCCAAATCATCTATTCCTGACAGCTTACAAATCCATGAGATGGTGTCAGTAGTAAATTCATTAAAACCAACTCTCAGGGTGTGCAATTTGGTAAGATTTACCAAGAATGATGAAAGATGGCCCTTGAATTTGTTGTTTGCAATATCTAGAAACCTAAGCCGAGTCAGGTTTCCGAACGAAGAAGGAATAGTCCCTGAAAAATTGCATTGTGAAATTGATAACCAATTCAAAGACTTGAGATTTCCAATGGATGCAGGTAGTGTACCATAGAAACTTGTGGAAGTGAGTTCTAATATGGTAATTTGTGCACTTGAATGAAAATCAGGAAATTTACCATTGAGGTTTTGGTTATTTCCCAAATTCAGATATCTCAAGTTTAAAAGATGGAATATTTCAGCTGGAAATTCCCCATGTAGTTCACAATAAGAAAGAGAGAGTTGTTGCAAGGATGTAAGATTTGTGAATATATCAGGTACAGAAGATGAAATGGTCACATAATCAAGACGAAGAATTTCAAGCTTAGTTGAGTTTTGAATTAAGCTTTTTAGAATGGATATTTTCAAACTCAATAGATTGTCTCCATATGGAGAATGAAACTTACATAGATCAAGAGACAGTAACTTGGACAAATGTGTAACTTGTTGTGGGATTTCTCCAAAAAAATTGGCTTGAGAAAGGTTCAGATACCTTAACTGTGAAAGCTCGCCAATCCTAGATGGGATATGAGAGTAATTGAAGTTATTGTCAGCAAGATCAAGCCTTTGAAGATGTTTGAGGTGAAAGAGACTGCTATTAGCATCCACTGTACCATACATGTTGCTGCTACTAAGATCAATGCTAATGACATGACCTGTGTGGTCATCACATTGAATGCCATCCCATGAGCAGCAATCAGTGTTTGCATTCCAAGATGCTATTTTAGGATAACTGAAAGGATTATAAGAAGCAGACTTACTAATAACAAACCTTTCCTTAAACTGCAACAAGGAATAACTTTCATCTTCACGACATGAAAGCAGACAATTAGTAACTGTGAATGAAAACAGTGAATAAAGCAAGAGAACCTGTATTGATAGAGCAAAAGACCACCGAAACCCCATTGTATCTTTTGTAATTTTTAAGCTGAAATGTTCACATAAACAGTAAGATGCAATAAGTGCTTTTTATACTAAATTAATCGACTACTTATGCAAAAATATCTTGTCACATGCAATGACTTTTATTAGAAATGAAAATGTTTAGTCATGGAAATGATAATCAGAGACAGTGTCGTGCATTTTGGGTAAGAAAACTATGTGCACCGGTCTAGTCTTTGCCTTATTCGTGAAGCCAACTTCATCAACTCTAATCCAAAATTTTCCCATTAAATTAATTTCTGATGTGTCTACAGTCAACACCCACTTGGCTTTTGCATTAGGCTCATGGGATCAGACTCATATCCAAAAGGACATACATGGGTTTGAATCTCGTTACCAATGTGAGGGCATTGGTGGACAATCTGCAAGTACCTCTGTAAACATTCTTTGAGCCTTGAGGTATGTCCTAACTGACCCTAATGAACCTTTGGGACTCAACTCACCTAAACTTTTCTATAACGAAAATAGAATAAGGGAGAAAAGCATAACAAAGATTATTTCAAAAAGGTAGAATGATGACAACTCAACTAAAATGTTAGACACAAATTAAAATGTGCTAAATACTGATTACAGGTGTATTTGGATTATCGTCAAAAAACTTTAAAACATCTGTTTACACTTTCCGAGGCATTAAACAGAGAAGGAAAGGAACTCTGGTGTTAGATTTGAGATAAGGTGAGTTATATTGGAGGACTTAACTGTTTCTCAAACACACAAGTAACTTACATGTGTAACTTACGTGTGTCACGTATATGTCGGGGTGAGACTTCAGAATTTATATATTATAAACGAATAAACAGACTTTCTGATAGTGAAGACTTTCTTCACTTTTTTGTCCAGTCCAAGTTTTTGGTTCGGTTGTATGTTGTTTGTTTACTGTATGTTTACTTGTCTCTAAGACTTTAATTAGATGCCACTATTGCAACTACAATTGCGGTGGAAATAGAAAATAAATTGTTTTTATAATTATATTTTTAAGTTATCACCAAAGTTTATTAAATTAGAAAAAGATTGAAAACCCTTCTATAAGAAAAAAAAAGAGTTTGCGAAAACCAAGTTAAATTCAAGTCAATTATGCAAAGGGTAAAAACTTAATCCTACAAGACTCCTATAACATCCATAATAATAATAAAAATAAAAACAATTGTCTTGTAATTAATTGTACAAACTATTTTTACTTTTAAAATATTTGTCTTAACCATAAAGAATAAGCTATTAAATTAAATGAGCTAAATTATTACAAAACAACATAAAAAATTGAAATTTATTTTAGCCCAATGAGAGATATTCCTACTCTGATGTATCCCTATATACAATAGAAAGCACAATGCTATATCATTCTTAAAAAAACAGCTGAGTTAATTAAAAAAGGGTATGATGAATATTTCGGATCACCAAACTGTTACAACTTAATGTCTTAAACCAAATTATGCAATTAATAAGGTATCGCACCTAAATTAATCCTTTTAACATGAAATAAACTAATTGTAAACATTTTATTTAAAAAAGTAAGATTATCAAATTACCACAACTCCCATATCTTAAATTACGTGATAAATTCTGTCAAAAAAATTTACATGATAAATAAAATGTCACAACTAAATTAACCATTGTATTGTAAAATTATAATTAAATTATATCAAACTGCTATTTTTAGTTTTCTATTGCTGGGCTTGGGGTGATAGAAACCAGGCAAAGAGCACAAACCAGATTGTGACTCCTTGGTGGAAAACAGAGCACAAAGCCTTTGGGAGGTAATAATGCCTTGTACTCTTGGTGCTGGAGATGGGTACAAGGGAAGAAAATCAAGAATAGAGAGTGTTCTTATCGGATTTGGTAAGAATTAGAAAGATAGATTTGATAGGGTTATTTTTCTATCAAATCTTATTAGAATCTCACTGATTATGATAGAGACAGATTTATCTTCTATCGTAATCTTATTCCTCAATCTTCGTGTGTTTTATCTTTTAATAAGATATATTTTCTGTTATAACTACATTGGTCCGACTAGACTTCCGCTACTCAGCCAGGTTATCTACTCGGTGGAGTGTCGAGTCCGAGTAGTATACATGCCCCCCAGCTCTGAAACTGCAAGAGCTTAAGTAAACTTGCCGAATTTGGATTTCTGTTTGGTCGAGTCGGCGTTGTGTTTTACTCACCTCGTTAGACTGGATTTGGATTTGGTTCTTGGGGCATCGTGTCGATAGGGACAGTTACGTCGCTTCAGACCCATTATAGTCGTAACATTTCCCGAGGGCGACGGCAATGATTATTTTTAAATTTCAAAAACGTTCTTGGAATACTCAAAGGTCTCAAACCTCCCCAGCCGTTGATTCGTTTGGTGGGGGGTTTTGATCCAACGGTCCAAGTTGTTCCGCCTTTTCGCATTCGAAGCTCTTGGACCTCTATATAAGGGTTACTGTGCGACCTTCATTCATTTCTCCTTCTTCCTTGCATTTTCTTCTCCGGCGACCTCCATTCTTCTGCTATTTCTCCTTCCTCTCCCTTGCCTTCTTCACTTTCTTTCTTAGCCTAGGTACACCCTCCGTTCCCCTTGTTTTGTTCTTTTCTTTCGAAAATGTCTTCCTTTTTTGGGGAATCGCCGGAGGTTCACCTCATCGGAGAGGGCTCCGATGATGGTCTTTCCTTGCGTCGTTCTAAAGTGATGGCGCGTCGGTGGCAAACGCCGTTGCTGCGGATGCGGGGGTGGTTCGCCCCTCTGTTGATTCCGCGCAGGTGCCTCTGGCCATTCCTGCTGAGGGGATTGTAGTCTTGGATGATTCTGAGGCTACTGAGGTGCGTACTCTAGTTACTCGGCGCACCCGGCCTCCTCTCCCTCCTCCCACTCTCCCCCAACCCGATAAGCCTAAGGGTTTGAAGAAATCTTACCCTCTCGTTACTACTCCGGGTTATTTCTGGGTAGCTGGTGAGGTGGGGGCTTATTCCTCGGTATCAAATCGAGGAGTCTTTATCTTCTCTCCTCCAGGAAATCGATTTATGTCACTCGGAGAGGCCGGGTATGGTTTACATCGAACCTTGTGGGCCAGACGAGCGTGTTTTCTTTTCTAGTTTTCCGTGTCAGTCTCATTTCACGTATGTGTACAAGGCTTTGTTTTCGGTTCTCGGCATTATGGTGCCATTTGATAAGTTTGAGACTGATGTTCTCCGGGAGCTAAATGTTGCTCTTACTCAGTTGCATCCGAATGCCTGGGCTTCGCTTCAGGCTTTCTGGGTGCTCTTTAGTAAATTTTTCATCACTTCAACTGCTCCCAAGTTTCTACATCATTATTTAGTTAATGAGAGTAAGAAGGGTGGTTGGGTCTCCCTAACTAGGATCCCTAGTCGGTCAATCCTAGGTCCTTATACCTCTTATTGGAAAAACTTCAAGAGTGGTTTCTTTAGAGTTCGGCCAGGTCTAGAAGGGGAGATTGACTTTTTTTATGGGCGTGGGAGGCCGAGGTTCCCTCTTTATTGGCAGGTTGTGGACATGTCTCCTGAAGACCAGGATGACATGGTTACACTATACAAGTTGTCGCGTTCATTACATTGTAAGACAATAGTGGGGATTCCTGCTTCTCAGACTCCGAGAGAGGATTGAGATTGTGAGTGCTTTCTTTACTCGACTTTAATTTCTTTTGTGCTTGTCTATTTTTTCTAACCTTTGTTTCTTTTGCAGTTGTGATGGGGAAATTTGATTATAAAACTGCAAAGAAGCTTCGGCTTAAGAAGTTGAAGAGCAAGGACATTGCCGCTGAGGGGGTCCAGATCGCTTCTTCAATTCCTTCTCCTCCTCCTCCTCCTTTTCCTTCACCGAAGAGGAAGAATCAAGGGGTTGCACAGGGGGAAGACGACCTTTCAAAGAAGATGAAGCTGAGTCCTCCTGCTGCTCAAGCTACGGCCTCTCCCGTTGAGAGGCATCTGGCCTTTCTTTCCATGAAGGACAAGCGGACTTCTCTTTGGGGGAAGGACTTCAACCCTCAGGCTCTTATCATTGCCAAAAATCTCGGTCAAGCTGATCGGGACATGTTGAGGGATGCCGGGCCTCGCTTTCCATGGAGGCTATTTCACGCTTCCAGGCTCGTTCATGGGCCATTGCCTAATTTTGGGCCGAGGAGTTTGACCGCGGCCACTGGGAGCTTGTCTTGGTCAAGGAGACTACTTTAAAGGCCGAGCAAACTTTGGTTGATGCTACTCAGGCTAACAAGACTCTTCTTCAGTCAGTTGAGGAGCCTCAAAAGTCCCTTGAGGCAACAGAGATCAAGTTGAAGGAGGTAGAAGACTGGGAGGAGGTCTTGAAGCTTTCTTTGACTACTGCTGAGAACTCAGCGTAGGACCTTCAGGCCGAGGTGGAGCGCCTCAATCAAGAGCTTGCGCGGGTGAAGTTGGAGGCTACCAGTTCCGAGGCCAAACTGAGAGCCAACCTGGGCGAGGCTATGGATGAAGTCATTTTGACTCATGAAGCCGAGTTCAAAAAGGCAATTCGCCAAGTTCGGTACCTTTTTAAGGATGCCGACACCTCTATTTTTGATATCGATAAGGATGTCAACAAACAGGGGGAGTTGGTGGATGAGTCCACTATTCCGGATGAAAAGGCTCCGGGTAATTCGGCCCAGCCTGCTGCTTAGCTCTTTAGGCTTTTAGGCATTTTTATTTGTTTTTCTTTTGTAAAGGCTCACACCCGACCCATCTAATAGGGTGCTTTTATCTTAATGAAATTTGATTTTCTCTTAAATATAGTCCCTTTATTTTTCTGCGTGTACGACGTCAATGACTTGTAGCCAATTAGGGTCTATGTTTAACTTGTTTTTTGCATCTTGTTGAAGGTCTACACGACCTTCAACTTAACTCGTTCGTATCCTGTTAGAGGTCTACGTGGTTTTTTTAGCTTAACTTGTTTTTCATATCCTGTTTAGGTCTACACGGTTAGCTTATTTTCGTAACTTAGTTTTTTGATAACTAGTTGTTGGAGTTTGGTCATTCTCCTTTTGGGATGCCGAGTGTCACTCACTTTAAGTGACTTTTTGTGCCGGGTATTCGGTTGGTCTACTCGGTCTTATGCGAATTAAGATAATGTGATGGGAAAAGGAACTTTTATTAATAATGAAAGTCAGGTGTGCCTCATTAAAACCTCTTTGACAAAAAATCTCTTGGGAAAAAATGTCAAAGTAGGAAAAAGAGTACATCACCACTTACAATTTTCTAGTTGTAGTAAAACTTCATATGAGTGGCGTTCCAAGTACAAGGAATGGCTTTGCCGGATGGATGCTCTAGTCGGTAGGCTCCATTTCCCAGTGAGTTGATTACTCTGAAGGGGCTTTCCCAGTTGGTTGCCAACTTGCCCTCTCCGGTTGCCTTTCTTGCTTCTCCGTATTTTCTCCAAACCAGATCTCTGACTTCGAAGTTTCTTGGCTTGACCTTGCTGTTGTATCTCTTCTCGGCTTTTCTTTTGCAGGCCTCTACTCTGATTTGGACCTCATTGAGGGTCTCTTCGGTCATGTCGAGTGCATGCCTTAGTGACTGGTCATTGTTTTCTTGAACAAAGTTCGCTCTTCGCAAAGAGGGTTCTCTGACTTCGGATCCATATGAGAGTTGAAAAGGTGTTTCCCTAGTTATGGATTGCGGCATGCAACGGTATGCCCAAAGGATTGCCAGAAGCTCCTCGGCCCAACTTCCTTCGGCGTCACCGACTCGCTTTTTTAGTTCCTCCAGTATGACTTTGTTGGCTACTTCAGTTCGCCCATTGGTCTGAGGGTGCTACTGAAGTTACCCGGTGCCGAATCCCGAGGTTCCTAAAGAACTCTTCTAGGTTTTTTTCGACGAACTGTTTTCCTTTGTCAGATATTACTGAGTGGGGGATGCCGAATCGGCATATTACGTTTTTCCATATGAATTTTTGTATGTTGTTGGCCGTGATGGTGGCCAAGGGTTCAGCTTCGATCCACTTCGTGAAGTAGTCAATTCTGACCAGGAGGAATTTGACCTGTCCTTTAGCAAGTGGGAATGGTCCTAAGATATCTACTCCCCACATGGCGAAGGGCCATGGTGCCGTGACATTGTGCAGTTCTTCTGCTGGTAAGTGAGATATGTTGCCATATTTCTAGCACTTTTCACATTTTCTTACGTACTTGGCGCAGTCTTGGCGCATTGTCGGCCAGTAGTATCTGGCTCGTAAGACTCGGGCGGCTATGGCTTTTCCTCCTGAGTGCATTCCACATATTCCTCTATGCATCTCATTTACCACGTATTCGCCCTGTGTCTTCGTAACACATTTCAACAGTGGTGCGATGAAGCCTCTTCTGTAAAGGTCTTCTCCTTCTATCACATAGTAACTTGCCTTTCTTCTGATCTTCCTAGCTTCCTCTCGGTTTTCGGGGAGGGTTCCTCCTTTCAGGAAGTTCCATACCTCGATCATCCACTCTCGGTCTACCGGGTTGATATTGGAAACTTCTTTGTCAATGCTTGGAGCGGATATCGTCTCCTGTATGACAGTTCGGTTTTGGCCTTTCTTCTTTGTATTTGCCAATTTTGATAGCAGGTTGGCTCTTTCGTTTTGCTCTCTTAGGATATGGTTGAGTTCAAACTCAGTGAATTTGTTCTTCAACTAGGAAGCCAGGTGGTAGTACCTTGTCATTTGGGAGTCCTTCATTTGATAGGATTTGTTCATTTGCCTTGTGACAAGTTTTGAGTCGCTCCAGCACCTAAGGTGCTTTGCCCCTACTTCTTTAGCGAGTTTTAGCCCGGCTAACAGGGCTTTATACTCTGCTTGGTTGTTAGATGCATCGAAGTCGAATTTGAGTGGTTGTTCCAAAACAATCCCTTCGGGACTTTCGATTATGACGCCTGCTAAGCTGCCCTTGACATTCGAGGAACCATCCACGTAGAGGGTCCACCATGTAGAGGGTGCCTCTTCTACTGGTGTTAGCAAAGCGATGAAGTCCGCTAGGCATTAGGATTTGATAGGTCATCTCGGCTCGTACTTGATGCCGAACTCTGATAGTTCAACTGACTAGGCTATCATTCTTCCAGCAAGTTCCGGTTTCCTCAGCACTTGTCGTATTGGGTGGTCTGTTCGTACCACCACTTGGTGGCTCTGAAAGTACGGTCGTAGCCCGTCGTGCTGAAGTGACCAGGGCTAGTGCTAACATTTCGATCATCTGGTACCTTGTTTCGGCATCTTTCAGCACTCGACTTACGTAGTAGACTAGTGTTTGCGTCTGATTCTCTTCTTGGATGATGACCAAGCTGATCGTGTCCCCTAAGAATGCTAGGTATAGCACTAAGTCTTTGCCGGGTTCATGTCGCGTTAGGATTGGTGGTGAGGTGAGTAGCATTTTCAATTTTAGAAAATTTGTTTCGCACTCTTCACTCCAATCAAATATATGTTGCTTCTTGAGGAGTTGAAAAAAGGGTCTGGCTACCTCCACTGCTTTCGGCAAGAAACAAGATAGGGATGCCAGCCTTCCAGTTAACCTTTGTACTTCCTTCATATTGCTCGGGCTTCTCATGTTTATGATAGCTACGCATTTCTCTGGGTTGGCCTCTATGCCTCTGTGTGTGAGCATGAAGCCTAAGAATTTTTCGCCTTGTACTCTGAATACATATTTTTCTAGGTTTAGCCTCATGTTGTGTTTTCTGATCTTCCCAAATATTTCGGCTAAGTCTCCTGAATGCGAGTTTGGGTCTCGACTTTTGACTACCATGTCATCTACGTAGACTTCTAGATTTCGTCCAAGTTGATCTGCGAAAATCTTGTCCACCAAATGCTGGTATGTTGCGCCCGCGTTCTTTAGTCCAAATGGCATTACCGTGTAGCAGTAGTTAGCTGTATCGGTTATGAACGTCGTTTTCTCCTCATCTGGTGGGAACATAGGTATCTGGTTGTAACCAGAATACGCATCCAAAAAACTCAGGATGGGATAGCCGGATGCTCCGTCCACCAATCTGTCGATACTCGGTAGTGGGTATGAGTCTTTGGGGCATGCTTTGTTAAGGTCTATGTAGTCAGTGCACATCCTCCACTTGCCATGTGGTATAGTGTACTTCTCTTATAAAACCGGTGCTAAGTAGCTTTTCCATTTCCTCTTTGACCATTTTTCCTCTCTTGGTCCCAAGCTTTCTCTTCTTTTGGGAGATTGGCTTGGCCTCTGGGCAGATGGCTAGTTTGTGACCGTGGAAGCTTGGGTCGATTTCGGGCATGTCGACGGTTGACCATGCGAACAGGTTGGCATTTTTTGATAAAACTTGGGCAATTGCGCTTTTGGTTTCGCTTGTTAGCTGAGTCCCAAGCTTTGAGCATTGCTCTGCTTTTCTTCCTAACTGGAAGGATTTTACCTTCTCTGTGGGTTCTGCTCTCGGCTCACCCTCCTTGGGGTCGAGATCAGCCTCTTCCATTGGTTGCACCATGAGCGAGATGGATGCTATGTGCTTCACTCTTGGTTCTAGAACCTTTTTGCCCCTGGTTATCCTTAGACTTTCTAAGTAGCATTTGCGGGCTATTTCTTGATCAGCTTTTACTGTCACTATTTCCCCTTCCGAGTTGGGGAATTTCACCGCCAGGTGAGGAGTTGAGATCACGGTGCCTAACTCATTGAGTGCAGGTCTGCCTATAAGAATGTTATAGGAAGTGAGGACGTTGACTAAGAGGTACATGACTGTAATGGTCTTGGATCCCTTTTCTTCATCTCCGAAGGTAGTGAGGAGGTTAATGTAGCCTCTGGTATCCACTTTTTCACCTGAAAAACCGACTAGCTGCTCAGTGTATGACTGTATCTTGCTCTCGGGGATGTCCAACTATTGGAAAGTGAACCAGTATAAGATGTCCGCCGAGCTGCCTTGGTCTACTAGGACCTTGCATACTAGGAAATTGGCGACCTCAACCTTAACCACCACTGGATCATCGTGGTTGGGTTCTATGCCTTCGAAATCTGCATCAGTGAATGTTATGGGGGCATATTTCTTGATACTCTCGGTCTTATAGAAGCCGAGTGGATTGACCGGATGCCGCGTAGGTGTCTTTTCCTTGTCGAGCTCGAGCTTCCTCCTCCGGCGATCGTGTTGATAACACCTCGGAGCCGAGTCTCGGGGGGGTTACTTGGTCCCTCTTGTCGGTTCTCTTCTGTTCGTCGAGATTTTCTATCTTGATCTTCTCCCCTGTCTCGGGTTCGTTCTCGCTCAGATTTTTGGTTATCGTCTCAGACAAAACATGGTAGCTTGCCCTCTTGGATAAGTTTTTCAATCTTATCCTTCAGTGTAGTGTAGTCTTCGATGGCGTGTCCATGTACTCGATGGTATCTGCAGAACTTGGACCTGTCCGCTTTTTCTAGGGACCAGTTTCGAGTAGGCAAACTGATCAGTTCGGCACTGTAGGCTTCTTCTAAGACTCGACTTCTGCTTTCTATCAAGGGAGTGTAGTGAGTGAATCTTGCCCGAGGCGGCTTCTCAGCCCTGGATCTACTGTTAGAAGTCCGCCCTCGGCTAATTCCTGTTTTCTCCCGTTCCTCGTGTTTCTTTCGGGATTCCCCTCTGATGTTTTCTCGGAACTTCGTCATCTCTTCCATTTGAATGTACCCTGCTGCTCTCGCTCTGAGCTCATCCATATCATGTGGCAGCTTCTTGTAGAGGCTGTCCGAGAAGGGTCCGGACTTCAGGGCCATAAGCATGGCTGTTAGTGCCACTTGAGTGTTCAGGTCTCAGATCTCCACTGAGACTTTGACGAATCTCTCCATGAAATCCCTAAGGGATTCGTTGTCCTCTTGTCGAATGTTGGCCAAGGCCACTGCTGTTAAGTGGTGAGGTCAACTCGTGGAGTACTGGGCATCGAAACGAGCAACCAAGGTGGCGAAAGAGTCAACCGAATGTGGTGGGAGGCGTGTGTACCAGTTCAATGCTGCCCCTTTCAATGTGGTTGGGAAAACGCAGCACATGATGGCGTCGTCATTTATGTAGAGGTTAACCTGTGTGACCAACGCGTCTACGTGCTCGTCTAGGTCTGTTAGGCCGCGTAACGGTCCATAGACAAGGGTTTCCACCCTGGCAGTAGTGGCGTTTCCATAATGCCATCTAAGAATGGGTGTCATCTTGTTGTTTCTAGCATTGTGTTCCATCTCGGGACCGTATGCGACGCGGATATAGGTCTGGATTCCATTTGGGTTGTTCGGTCTGCCTCGCTCTAGGTGGTGTCATCTTGTTCTATTCGATTAGGTTGTTCATGGGCGATCGTGTGGGCAGCCGAGTATATGTTTCGATGCTCTTGCATTTTTTGGTATTGTTCTCGGAGATTAGCGTTCTCCGTGTGGAGATCCTCTATCTCTTTCGTGTTGTTTTGCTTTAGCGTGTTTACCTCCCTTTGCAGGGCTTGGATCAATGGGTGATTATCAAACGCCTGACGCGGGATAGGCACCACGTTGTTGCGGTTGCCCTTGTGGGCATCCCTCTGTGTCAGTGTTCCCTTGGTTAGGGTTTCCAGCTCTTGTGGTCGCTTTTCTTGATTCGTTGTTTTGCCTTGGGTTGCTGCCATTATGATTGTTTCTCGTTGATTGGTGTGGCTGGGAAAAGTTTCACCGAGCCCCACAGTGGGCACCAAATGTTCTTACCGGATTTGGTAAGTATTCCGATGCGGTGGCTCCGCCGGGATCTCCTTCGTGAATGGCGGGGGGTGTACCTACAAAGACATTCCGGCGCTCAATTTAGAGGCACAGAGGTAGGAGACAGGTATCACAATTGGGAGTAGAATTTTCATACCTTGATTGGGGCGAATACCTTCGTATTTATAGAGTATAGAAAGATAGATTTGATAAGGTTATTTTCCTATCAAATCTTATCAGAATCTCACTGATTATGATAGAGACAGATTTATCTTCTATCATAACCTTATTCCTCAATCTTCGTGTGTTTTATCTTTTAATAAGATATACTTTCCGTTATAACTACCTTAGTCCGAGTAGGCTTCCGCTACTCGGCCAGATTATCTACTCGGTGGAGTGCCGAGTCCGAGTAGTACAGATAGAAATATTAAGTAAAAAGGGGGCACAAAGTCAACAAAGTATTTTACAATAAAAGTTGGAAAGGAGCCTACAAAGACCACAAAGTATTTTATATTGCAAAATTAAGTGCACACATTTTGTAGGTGACCATCGAATCATGGTATCACCCCTCTTTTAAACTAAATAAATAGGCTTACAAAAAAATAAAAAAATATACATATAAAGTGAAAAAATACCAAAAAAACAATGAAAAAAAATAACTGAAAATGTAGAAATATAATCTTAAGCCAAGTTTGAGTAGAAACAAAAGAAAGAAATTCAGACACATCGATACGTAGATCCAGCTAGCAAGTTTATTCCATAAAAATATTTACTTTAATAGTCACGGCGTACAAATTGAATCTTAACATCTTTAAAACTGAACATATTTCAATCAAACTTGACTATAAAAATCTTCCTTCTATATTACAGAAGATCATATCATAGCATAAGATTACTTATTTTTATCTCAATCTTCTGAACAGTGGCTGTCTAGTGTCTACCAATCGACAACTCAGATGGAGAATGCAGAGAGTATAGAACTTATCCAAACGAACATACAAACTATAACGAGCAATCTGACTAATATATGAAGACAACACTGTCATGAATTCTGGACTTCCAATTCTGAGCAACACATTCTGAAATCCATATTAAGTTCCTGATCTCCTGTTCCCTTAACCTCATATATGTGAAGAATACAGCATAATGAAACTGCAATATAGACAAAAAAGAGCAGCTTACTAATGAATATAAGACATATCTTAACAAAGAATAAAACAGCTATATTTAAGCCGATCAATTTCCTTCAAGCACAATGACTTCCAATTTTGTTTCCATCAGTTAGTAAAGAAAGATCCAGCAAACATTAAAATATTTAACTAATTCACTACATGAGGCAAAAATTATGATACTCAGAACTGAAAGATAAACCTGTTGCTCAAACGCCAAGCAAAGCTTTTTGACCTCCTCCTCATAGAATGCCTTGTCAAGCATCTGACTCTCTCCATATGATAGCTTAGCAAAAATAGATTGATAGGGAAGATATTTTTTCATAACAGCATGAACCTACATGAGCAACCAGATAAGAAATTTAACACCCCAAAGGCATATGAAGACACTGCCAATGGCTTTGATGATTGATCATTTCAGGACAGATTCCAACATAAAGGGATAAAGAACTACTACTACACAAGACCCTCTGGAAAGTTGTAGACAAAACCAAGTAGGCAGTTGCAAATTACAAATGAAATAAAAAGCAATCAATCATATATGCCTTTGATAATATAAGGATCTCGAAAAAGGAAAGCTTGGAAGTGACACCTCAAAAATCTGCAAGTATCCATCACTGACTCATGGGACAACTTCCCAACCTGCTTATGTAGTTTTGAAGATTTGATTTGTATCTTAAACATGAGATTGCAAAGCTTCTGTGCTCAAGATAATCTATTCCCAACCTCCTCTTTTGGTAAATTTTGTTTCGCTGTAGAACTTGAACATTCAAATGCCAATGTATCCTGAGTCTATTGATTATGTTTTTGATGTTCCTTAATTTTTCTCATCATTCTATATTTCTATGGTAGTTAATAATCTTTTTGGAAAAAAACCTGCCTTTAGTTTCTGTGTTTTGCATGAGTTTACCTTGTCCTCCATATGTGCAGCTTGGATCTTTTGAAAAGAGTGAACTCAATACCACTTTCAACCCAAAACCTTAAAGCATTAGGTTTGCGGACCTTTCTCACTTATATGTTGCTTTCTACCCAATGTGGAACTTCACCTTCATACTTGTATTCCAACACACACATTTACCCATGTCTAAGATTATCTTCTTCTGTCTCTAATACGAAGATTCATGGCTCTAGATGCCATAGCCCTCAAATTTGCTCTAGTTAATAATGATGAGGAAGGTAGCACGCTAGACTGCATAAAGAAAGCAAAAAAACAATTCAGACTACAAAAAGAAAGCAATTTTTTTCCATTTTTAATTAATGATTTAATCAATTTTATTTATTTATTTTTCAATGAATTTATCTGTTAGGAATTGTTTGAATTAAATTTGAGCATGTCAAAAAGTGTGTGTCACTTTACTATGTATATACGTTTTCAATCAGTAATTACTCCCAGTTTATTCTTTGTTTATTAAGTTATCAATATTGACTTTTATGCAAAGTTCATTTTTCAAAGAATATCTACTAAAAAAACTTTATCTACCTTAATAAAAAAACACTAAATAAAGGTTCATTTATCTTTATAAACAAAGGTTAATTATCTGCCTAGTCTTACAACAACAACGAATGCAAAGTCTAATGTATCAGTAAGAAAAAAAAATGAGCTCTTTCTATCTCACAATGACAACTCTGTATTGTGTAGTGGTTGTGCTTGGAGTGCTTCCCTTCTCAGATGCACCACTATATCCCTCGTTTTTGTTCCAAGGTTAATTTCCATTGTGCGCAAAGTAGTAAGAAACGTTTCAAAGAAAAATCCCTGCATGCTTGCCAAGTGTCGTTAGACTTCATTTTCATGACCTTTTGAAGATGATTGCCCTTAGAAGCAATCCTCATGCATGTTTGAGCCACTGGGTTTTGTTTTTGGTGCCATTCGATATCCTCCACCACGTGTATGAGAGTTTGATTACTTGTATTACTTAGACTACTTATGGACGTGTATTAATTATTTCTCAGATTTTGGGAAGCAAGATATTCATTCTATTTTCAAACTACTTGTATTGACTTGTAGTAGTTAGTGATAAAATTACACACTCTGCTATCAAGTTTTGGTTCTCGCAAGCCTGGACTCTCTGATGGTGGTTTCTACTATTAAGCAGATCACTGGTGGCATGTTGTTCTGCACCTTGTGCGTGGGTTCTTTTTTATGTGGCAGATTATGTGTTAAGTAGAAGGATTGATTGCTGCCACATGAAGTGCTAAGGTGGAATTCCATCTGCCACCTCAACACTTAACCGAACCATTCTATCAACACAAACAAATAAAAAAAAATTATGGGGACCAAAATGATAAAATAGATATATTACAAAGATTAGAAACATATTTTAGTTTTTTAAATGATAAAATATGTTATTTTAAATTTTTCAAGTTTAATTAAAATTTAAAAAATTTGCATAATGTAGCAAACTGCTTATGTTGTGGTATAGGACCTGAGAGGTTGTTAAAGGACACATTAAAGTATGACAGAAAGGTTAGTTCTTCCAATTGTTGGGGAATCTCCCCTGATAAATTGTTGAGAGAGAGGTCCAATGCTTCAAGGTTTGAAAGATTCCCTAAGGAAGAAGGAATGCTGCCACTAAGCATGTTGTTGGACAGGTTGAGAAAAACAAGGCCAGTTAAGTCTCCCATAACATCTGGAATCTCCCCACTGAATCTATTACTTGAAAGATCAATGACTATCAACTTGTAAAAGTACTCTTGGAGCTTTCCATAAACCATGACCATCCCTTTGTTAAACATTGAAAATGAGTACGTATCATTACTTTCCCACGAACTGAACCTTCCCCACCCCGAATAGCTCTGAATCCGATAATTCTCATACTGTAATAGACTCTTGTCGGCACCTTTCATGGATTTCCAATTCTGGATTGTTTTTTAAGGCAAATATCCAGAGAACTGATTGCGAGAAAGATAAAAAATGTGCAGTTTGGGAAATGTGCATGTTGTAGGACACCTTATAGATCCATGCAAATGATTATCACTTAAAGCAACAACTTTCAGCTCCAGAAGAGTTCCCAACCAACAGGGAAATGAATCATTAATTTTGTTATGCCTGACATCAATAACCTCTAACATTCTACAGTTGACCAATGCTTTTGGCAATTGACCCTGCAGATTGTTATTGCTTAAATCTATCATTCTCAGATCACTTGTTATCATATATGTTTGAGGAATCTGGCCAATCAATCTGTTTCCTTTTAGCACCAAAGTCTGTAGAGATTGGCTAAAACTTCCCAAACACGAGGGAACCTTGCCGGTTAAGTTGTTAAATGATAAATCAAGAAGCATAAGAGATTTCAAATTGCATATCAGTGGGGACATTTCTCCTACCAATGAGCTGTTGGAAACAGATAAGCCCTGAAGACTTGTTTTTCCCCACATCCAACTGGGGAATGAATTGACATTATTGTTTGGCATGTAAAGATATGACAGCTCAGCCAAGTCCTGGAGAAAATTTGGAAACTCATTCAAATTGCATGAACCTAAACCTAACACTTGAATTCGAGAAAAACTTGCATTGGATGGATTTTTTCCACTGATTATTGACAAATTATTGAAAGATAATTGAACCAAAACTAGCATTTTGAGCATAAGAAACTTGTCAAGCTCCAATTCTCCCTCCAATAAATTAGAGTCCAGAAAACAAGTTTCTAGTTTCTCAAGTTTGAAGAGAGAGTTTGGAATTTCACCCTGACGATTATCTCCTCTAAGATCCATGACAGCTAAATTAGTTAGGTTCATTATCCAAGATGGAATCTGTCCACTTAAATTGCTTTGAGATAGGAGTAATACAGATAGCTGGGTGAGATTTGCAAAACAGAATGCAATCTCGTTGCCAATATTTACAAAGTCCAATTCCAAATCATTTATTCCAGACAGCTTACAAATCCATATTAAGTTCCTGATCTCCTGTTCCCTTAACCTCATATATGCGAAGAACACAGCATAATGAAACTGCAATATCGACAAATAGAGCAACTTGCTATAATATAAGATGTATCTTAACAAAGAATAAAACAGCTATATTTAAGCCAATCAATTTCCTTCCAGCACAATGACTTCCAATTTTGTTTCCATCAGTTAGTAAAGAAAGATCCAGCAAACATTAACATATTTAACTAATTCACTACATAAGGCAAAAATTTTGATACTCAGACCTGAGTGAAAGATAAACCTGTTGCTCAAACGCCAAGCAAAAATAGATTGATAGGGGGGATATTTTTCCATAAGAGCACGAACCTACATGAGCAACCAGATAAGAAATTTAGGACCCAAAAACCATTATTAAATGAAATCAACCAGAAATATGCAGACACTACCAATGGCTTTGATGATTGACCATTTCAGGACAGATTCTAGCAAAAAAGGATAAAGGACTACTAAACTACATAAGACCCTCTGCAAATTGGTAGCCAAAATCAAGTAGGCAGTTGCAAATTACAAATGAAATTAAAAGGAATCAAATCATGCCTTTGATAATATAAGGAGCTCAAAAAAGGAAAGCTTGAAAGTGACACCTCAGAAATCTGCTAGTATATAACCATCACTGACTCATGGGACAATTTCCCAACGTGCTTATGTAGTTCTGAAGATTTGATTTGTATCTTAAACTTGAGATTGCAAAGCTTCTGTGCTCAAGATAATCTATTTCCCACCTCCTCTTTTGGTAAATTTTGTTTTGCTGTAGAACTTGAAAATTCAAAAGGCCAATGTATCCTGAGTCTGTTGATTATGCTTTTAATGTTGCTTATTTTTTTGAATCTTTATCATAAACATGAGGAAGCATCTTAATTCGAGCCTTGGGTTCTACATTGAAATCCCATTATATCTCCACAAGCTTGGCCCTTATGGGTCAGCTTTGAAACTACTCCTCTTTCTAAGGCTTAAGCACACATAAAGCATTTCACTCCTCTCAAAATTATGTTCTACATAAATCGAACCCAAATCTCTTTGACAAGTGAGATTTAAACATTCATATAACGTACATAATACTTACTAGATTTTTTCATACATGACAAGTAGGATTTAGATTCTCCCAAAGTACGAGAAAGTATCCAGATCCATTTATTTCAATATATGACACCATCAGAAAAGCATAAATGATAAAGCACTCTTGCTAAAAAAAGAAAGAAAAAAATGGAAATGACAACAAATGAAGGGAAACACAGTCCACACTTGTAAATTCTACTTCCCTATCTATGACTCAACTCAAATGAGCCTTCTATGTCATTCAAGTATTTCTTGACCGAAAATCCTTCCCAATGCCACTCCTGCAAGAAGTCCACCTCCATATCCAATCAGAACAACTTTCCAGTCAAATTCAATAAAAAATCCAGAGTCTTGATCATCATCAGAGGCTGAAGGTGGAGCAAATGGTGACCCTCCATCATCCTCACATTTCTGGAACAATTGATTCCCACACAGTCCTTGATTACCCTCAAATGAACTACCCTCAAATGTAGCAAACAGCTTATTTTGTGATATAGGACCTGAGAGGTTGTTAAAGGACACATTCAAGTACGACAGAAAGGTTAGTTGTTCCAATTGTTGAGGAATCTTCCCTGATAAACCGTTGACAGAAAGATCTAATGCTTCAAGGTTTGAAAGCATCCCTAAGGAAGAAGGAATGCTGCCACTAAGCATGTTGTTGGACAGGTTCAGCAAAACAAGGCCTGTTAAGTCTCCCATAACATCTGGAATCTCTCCAGAGAATTTATTTCTTGAAAGATCAATGGTTACCAAGTTGTAAAACTTTTGGAGATTTCCATAAACCATGACCATCCCTTTGTTACACATTGTAAATGAATAGCCATAACTACTATTCAATGAATTGAAACTTCCGAACAACTTATACCCCAATGGATTGTAATACTCATACTGTAATTGACTCTTGTTGGAAACTTTCATGGATTTCCAATTCTGGATTGTTTTTGAAGGCAAACTTCCAGAGAACTGATTGCCAGAAAGATCAATGATGTGCAGTTTGGGAAATGTGCATGTTGTAGGGCACCTTATAGATCCCCAAAAATGATTATCACTTAAAGCAACAACTTTCAGCTCCAGAAGAGTTCCCAACCAACAAGGAAATGAATCATTAATTTGGTTCTGCCTGACATCAATATACTCTAGCTTTCTACAGTTGACTAATGCTCTTGGCAATTGACCCTGCAGATTGTTATTGCTTAAATCCATCATTCTCAGAACACTTGTTATCATATATGTTTGAGGAATGGGGCCAATCAATTTGTTTCCTTTCAGAAGCAAAATTCGCAGAGATTGGATAGAACTTACCAAACATGAGGGAACCATGCCGCTTAAGTTGTTAAATGATAAATCAAGATGCATAAGAGATTTCAAATTGCATATTAGTGGGGATATTTTTCCTATGAATGAGTTGTGGGAAATAATTAAGCCCTGAAGACTTGTTTTTTCCCACATCCAACTGGGGATTGAATTGACTTTGTTGTATGGCATGTAAACATATGACAGCTCAGCCAAGTCCTGGATAAAATGTGGAAATTCCTTCAAATTGCATGAACCCAAACCTAACCATTGAATTCGAGAAAAGCTTGCATTTGGTGGATTTTTTCCACTAATTAACGACAATTTATTGAAACATAATTCAACCATAACTAGATTTTTGAGTATCAGAAACTTGTCAAGCTCTAATTCTCCGTCCAACAGATTATTGATCATACACAGAGTTTCTAGGTTCTCCAGTTTGAAGAGAGAGTTTGGAATTTCACCCCGAAGATTATTTCCTTCAAGATCCATGTGAGCTAAATTAGTTAAGTTCATTATCCAAGATGGAATTTGTCCTCTTAAATTGCTGTGAAATAGGGATAAAACAGATAGCTGGGTGAGATTTGCAAAACAAAATGGAATCGCGTTGCCGATATTTACATAGTCTAGTTCCAAATCATTTATTCCTGACAGATTACAAATCCGTGAGATGGTGTCGGCAGTAAATTTATTAAAACCAACCCTCATGGTGTGCAATTTGGTAAGATTTACCAAGAATGAAGAAAGTTGGCCCGTGAATTTGTTGTCTCCAATATCTAGAAACGTAAGCTGAGTGAGGTTTCCGAATGAAGAAGGAATATACCCTGCAAAATTGCATTTTGAAATTGATAACCAATTCAAAGACTTGAGATTTCCAATGGATGTAGGTAGTGTACCATAGAAACTTGTGGAAGCGAGTTCTAACATGGTAATTTGTGCACTTGAATGAAAATCGGGAAATTTACCAGTGAGGTATTGGTTATTTCCCAAATTCAGATATCTAAAGTTTGGAAGATGGAATATTTCGGCTGGAAATTCCCCATATAGTTCACAATGGTAAAGAGAGAGTTGTTTCAAAGATGTAAGATTTGTGAATATATTAGGAACAGACGATGAAATGTTCACATAATCAAGACGAAGAACTTCAAGATTAGTTGAGTTTTGAATTAAGCTTCTCAAAGAGGATATTTTGAGACTCAGAAGATTGATTGTTTCCGCAGAATAAAACGTACTGCATAAATCAAGAGACAGTAACTTGGACAAATGTGAAACTTGTTGTGGGATTTCACCAAAAAAATAGGCTTGAGAAAGGTTCAGATACCTTAACTGTGAAAGCTCACCAATCCTAGATGGGATTTGAGAGTGATTGAAGTGATTATCAGCAAGATCAAGCCTTTGGAGGTGTTTGAGGTGAAAGAGGCTGCTGTTAGCATCCATTGTGCCATAGATCTGACTGCTACTGAGATCGATGCCAATGACATGAGCTGTGTGGTTATCACATTGAATGCCATCCCATGAGCAACAATCAGTGGTTGCATTCCAAGATGCTATTTTAGGATAACTGAAAGGATTATGAGAAGCAGATTTACTAATAACAAACCTTTCCTTAAATTGCAACAAGACACGGCTTTCATGTTCATGGCATTTTGTAGGAGGAATGAAAGGAAGAGAATTAGTAACTGAGAATGAAAATAGGGAATGAAGCAAGAGAAAATGTATTGACAGAGCAAAAGACCACAGAAACGGATTCGGATCCTCTAACGTTAACGCGGGAACGTTAGAGTACCGTTCCAATAATGTGGACCGTTTGATTAATGTTTTGGGTGAGATTTTGACACGTGTTTGGAAATTTTTATTTTAATAATTTATGTGTTTAACTTTGAGAATTTAGGACGACTCCTCACCACCAATTTTCCCATCATCGTTCAAATCAAACACTTGAAAAACATTCTTGATCTCCATTTCTTTTATCCTACCCTCCCCGTTGAACATTTCCATGAACTCTTTGAAGTGATTGAAGTCATCTCCATCAAAGTCCATGACCCTAAATGCCTAATTTGACAGTCTCAACGTCCCCATTCCCCAATATGCAGAAAACATGCATGCCGTCGTCATATCGGAGAGCTTGCGGAGGCAGTGCGTGACTGACCGGAAGACCTCGGCGGGAACGTCGTCGGAGAGGAGGAGGCGGGCGATGACAGGGGTTCGGAGCAGGTGGCAGGCAAAAAAAAGTTAAGCGATTAAAATAAACTTTTCAATACACGTGTCGGAATCTTACGCAAAGTATTGATCCAATGGCCCGTATCATTGGAACGGCACTCTAACGTTCCCGCGTCAACGTTAGAGAATCCAAATCCCTGGCTCGCGTGGTATTTTCCACAGATCTGGCAAGAGCTCACTGTCGACTTCCTTGGCGGTGATGCTGCCGTCGTTAGATCTACACGCAGAGGGGCGGATCTTCTGCATGGAAGGGCAGATCTGCACGGGTGGGAGAGGAACTTCTCGTTGAGCAGGTCGGGGCGAGATTTGAGGTCGTTGAGGAAGGTGAAGAGGTGGAGGGCTCGCATTTATGGGCTCGTAGAAAGTTTTCCATTGTTGCTTTAGCATTAGTTTTCCAAGAATTAAAAAAAAAAAAAAAAAACTGTATGAAATTATAGATGTTTTCCATTCAGCTTTCGAATCGTTGATTGGCAAACTGTTAGCCTACACTTGCTTATTGACGGACCAGAAATATGTGGCAGAGATTACCACTACTACTTGTTAGTGAATAATGTATGGGTCGAATGGTTCTGCAAGCTGTTTGTGGAAATATCGAAAAGAGGTTGGAAGCTGAAGTTGAACAATCAGTTATGTTTTCTTTTTTGTTTTAAATGATTTGGCTGTTAAAAATAATCATAAAATGTAATTTAAATTTTGAAATAAATAGTGATGATTTTTGAGTTGATAGAAATTGTATTTTAAAATTTTTAATTAATACGTCATCATTTAATTAACAGTGAGAATCGAAAATAAAACTTTTAATATATCGGGATTCAAAATAATGAAAAAATTTATCCCAGATCAAAATTCGATCATTTGTCAGAAATTTTATACATATTTAAGTTTTTTTTTATATATAATTCAATATCTAAGATGGTACAGGCTCTCCCTCAGAAAAAAAAAAAAAAAAAAAGAAAGATGGTACAGGCCCTATTTGAAGCCTTGTCTGATAGTGAGACTTTCTTCATTGTCATCCAATAACTTTTTTTGTCCATTCCAAGTTTTTGGTTCGTTTGTATGTCTGTTTTTTTTATACATAGGAAAGTAATAAAACGAAAGAACAACTAAGATCTCAGGTAATGGACACCTGACATAACAGCTAAAACCAACTGCACCATAAAATGAGGGCAGTTATGCGGAACATGAAAGTCATACTGTGATGAGGATCCATGCTTAGCTAACTCATCAGCGCACATATTTTCTTCACGAAAAGTGTGATGGAAATGGAGTTCCCAAGCATAATTCTTAAAAATCTTGAATTTTCATGATTATAGAAGCATAAGGATGGAGAGTGCTTCTATTATCTTAAAATCTTGAATTTTCCCGATTATAGAAGCATAAGGGTTTATTTTATTTACGTTGGTTGGGGTTTTGCTAAAAGATTTGCTGTATTTTTCTTGAATTTTCCTGATTATAGAATAAGCTATTATTGAATGAAACAAGGTAAATTATTACAGAACAACATAAAAAATTGAAATTTATTTTAGTCCAATGGGAGATTTTCCTACTCCGATGTTTCCCTCAATACAATAGAAAGCACAAAGCTATATCATACAGAAAACATCTGAGTTAATTAAAAATGAGAGTATGCAAATTTGAACCAAGTTGTCACAATTCAAATGTCTTGAACCAAATTATGCAATTAATAAGACATCAAGCCTAAATTAATCCTTTTAACATGAGATAAACTAATTGTAAACATTTTATTTTAAAAAAAAAGCAAGATTATCAAATTATTGTAACTCAAATATCTTATATTACATGATAAATAAAATATCACAACTAAATATTAACCATTGTATTGTAAAAAAATAATTAAATAATATCAAACTGCTATTTTTAGTTTTCTATTGCTGGGCCTGAGGTTATGGTAATTGAAAACCAAAGAGTGACTCCTTGGTGGAAAAAAAGAGCACAAAGCCTTTGGGAGTTGATAATGCCTTGTACGTGGTGCTAGAGGATGGGTACAAGGGAAGAAAATCAAGAACAGAGAGAAATATTAAGTAAAAAGGGGGCACAAAGTCCACAAAGTATTTTACAATAGAAGCTGAAAACGGGCCTACAAAGCCGACAAAGGTCATGTTTAGCAAGTCATTTTAGTTAGTTCTTAGCTTTTTTTACTAGTTGAAAAGCTTGTTTGAGTGTTCGGTAAACAAGGTTTTTTAGCAACTTCTAACGTTTTTTGAAACGCTACTTGAAGTAGTATTTTTTAAAACACTAGCTTCTAACTTCTAGCTTCTAGCTTTTTATATTTTATTCCTTTTTTATCCTTAAAATATTTATTATATTTCCATATTACCATTTTTAAATAAAACAAGGTTTTATTATTTTAGCCATTGTACTATTAATTTTCATATATTTTTTATATTACACCATTAATTTTAACCATTGTACTATTTATAATATTTAATTTATTATTTCAACATTATACTTTACGAAATTGACAATGATAAATGTTATATTTATTTTATTTTTTATTATTTTTGAATAATTTTATATTAGAATATTTATTTTAACTATTACACTAATTAACATAATAAAAGTATAATGTCTACTTAAGTGAATTTATTTTTTTACTCTATTTAAACTTGATTAAAAATATTTTAAGATATAATATAAGATTAATAGTAGAATACTTAATATGAAAAAATGTAATAATTGGAACTAAAAATGTAATGAAAATAATTTATCTATAAATAAAAATTACAAGAGTTTAAAATTAATTGAAAACTAAAATTATAACACCTCAAAATATATTTTTGTCCATAAAACAAAATTGAAATTTATATAAAAAAAATATCATATAAATATGTTCATTTCTGTCATTTTACATTTTCCAACTACTTGAATAGGTAGTTTTGCCAAACACTTATAATTCAATAAGCTAGCTTAACAGTTACCAGCTAGCTTTTCAGCTTCCAGCTGACTTTTTAACTTTTTGCTAGCTTTTCAGTAGGGGTGGCAAAACGGGTTGGACCCGTCGGGCCTACCCGTTTTGGCCCTTTTTTTGGCAGGCCGGTTGAGGTTTTCAACCTGCCAACCCGTTTTGACCCGCCCCGTTTTGGCCCTCCAAAAAACAGGTGAGGGTGGGTCGGGGCGGGATTTTGCACTCCTCCTAAAAGTTGAACCAAACAACAAAGTTTATAAAAACTAGATTTTGACCCGTGCGTTACACAGAGTTAACAATTTAACATTTTTATTTGGATTTTGTATTGTATGTAATGCAATGTGTTATATTTTTATCTTCATATTTTCATAAAAAATATAATTTCGCCATAATAATTTAGATATTAATGTGATATCAGGTAAAATGTTTATCTCTATGAATTAAGTAAAAATTTTCTACTTAGCTTTTATAAATAAAAAAATGTATCCATATGTGTTATATTTTATATATAATTTTTATTTTAATATGTTGGCATATAATATAAATGTATAAAAGAAAATTAAAAATTGTCCAGCTAGAAGAAAATCATGAATAATTTATTTAAGTGAGAAGATAATAAACAAAAAAGAATAACTATTTGTTTAAAAATTAATTTTAGGCACTAATTTTGCATGGAGAAAATAACTGTGATTATATTGATATTTGATTTTTGTTATGTAATTAAATATATATTAATGATGTAAATTAAATCTTAACTTTGATTGGACAAAAATCTTTAATAAAAAGGTTTATCACTATGAATTCAGTGTAAATTTTTCTACTTATTTTTATAAAAAAAATATTTATCCACATGTGTTATATTTTATATATTTTATATGATAAGTTAAATCTAAATTTCTCTTGATACTTTCATTTAAAATATTCATCCCTATTTGTTTTATTTGCTTTCATAGTTTCTATGTTCGTAAAATAAAATATTTAATAAATATTTAAATCAGTAAAGATACAGCCATAAAAAAATACATTCAAATTAAAATTATAATAATAAAAAATATAATTTCAACATAATAGATTAGATATCAACGTGACTTCAGCTAAATTATTCATTTCCTTGAATGAAGTGGAAATTTTTACTTGTGTTTATAAGAAAAATATATTCATTCCTGTGTGTTATATTTTATATATAATTTTTTTTATTATATTTTAGATTTGCATATACATATCAATACATAAAAGAAAATTAAAATTTGCCTAGTTAGAAGAAAATTATGAATAAATTATTTAAGATAGAAGATAATAAATAAAATGAATAATTATTGGTTTAAAAATTAATTTTAGATACTAATTTTGTATGGAGAAAATAATAGTGATTATGCTGATTTAATTTGATTTATTAATGTAATTAAATTTATATTAATTGTGCAAAAGAAATTTTAACTTTGATTGAACAAAAATATTTAGTAAAAATGTTTATTCTTGTGAGATCAATGTAAATTTTCCTACTTGTTTACATAAAAAACTATTCATCCCTATGTTATATTTTATATGGTAGGTTAAGTCTAAATTTCTTTTCATACTTTAATGAAAAATATTCATCCCCATTTCTTATATTCTTTTCATACCTTCTATGTTCGTAAAATAAAATATTTAATAAATTATTTAAATCAGAAAAGAGACAACCATAACAAAAATACATTCAAATTAAAATTATAATAATAAAAATATAATTTTACCATAAGAATTTAGATATTAATGCGACTTTAGCTAAATTGTCTATCCCCGTGAATTAAGTAAATTTTTTTACTTGATTTTATAAGTAAAAAAAATTCATCCTTATGTGTTATATTTTATATATAATTTATATTTTAATATATTGGTGTATACATATCAATGCCTAAAGATAAATTAAAATTTGTCTATGTAGAAGAAAATCAAGAAAAATTTATTCAAGTGAGAAGACAATAAATAAACGAATAATTGTTTGCTTAAAAATTAATTTTAGACACTAAATTTGCATAGGGAAAAAATAGTGATTATGTTAATTTAATTTGATTTTTGTAACAAAATTAAATATATATTAATTATGTAAAAGAAATTTTAAATTTGATTGGACAAAAATATTTTGTAAAAAAGTTTATCCCTGTGAATTCAATGTAAATTTTCCTACTATTTTTCATAAGAATTGTTCATTCCCGTGTGTTATATTTCATAAAAGAAAATTTAACATTAATTGAACAAAATTCTTTAATAAAAATGTTAATACTTGTGAATTTAGTGTAAACTCTTCTTCTTGTTATTTTTGTGTTATATTTTATATGGTAAGTTACGTCTAAATTTATCTTCATACTGCTTATGAAAAATATTTATCCCCATTTGTTATATTTTTCATACTTTTTATCATCGTAAAATAAAACATTCAATAAATTATTTAAAGCAGAAAATAGACATCCATAGAAAAACATTCAAATTAAAATTATAATAATAAAAAATATAATTTTACGATAATAATTTAGATATTAATATGATTTCAGCTAAATTGTTCTTCCTCGTGAATTAAGTTGAAATTTCTACTTGAGTTTATAAGAAAAAAATATTCATCCCTATGTGTTATATTTTATACATAATTTAAATTTTAATATATTGGCATATATATATCCATGTCTAAAAGAAAATTAACATTTGTCCATGTAGAAGAAAATCATAGATGGTTTATTTAAGTAAGAAGATAATAAATAAATAAATAAATAATTATTTGCTTAAAAATAATTTTAGACACTAATTTTGCATGGAGAAAATAATAGTAATTATGTTGATTTAATTTTATTTTTGTTATGTAATTAAATATATATTAATTATGTAATATAAATTTTAACTTTGGTTGGACAAAAATCTTTAGTAAATTTTTTTATCTCTTTAAATTCAGTGTAAATTTTCCTACTTGTTTTCATAAAAACAATTTATCCCAGTGTGTTATATTGTATATGGAAGTTAAATCTAAATTTCTCTTCATACTTTCATGAAAAATATTAATCCTCATTTATTATATTTTTTTTACTTTATATATTCATAAAATAAAAGATTCAATAAATTATTTAAATCATGATAGAAATAGCCATAAAAATTACATTCAAAATAAAATCATTATAATAAAAAATATAATTTCACCATAATAATTTAGATATTACTGTGATTTCAAGTAAATTTTTTTATCCCGTGTTCTCCTTGATTTTATAAGAAAAATAAATATTCATCTATATGTGTTATATTTTATATATAATTTTTATTTGAATATATTGTCATTGAAATAAATGACAATAATTTATTGTTGATGGAAATTCAAACTTTCCATTTATTTCTACTAATTAAAATTATTGAATTGATTAATTTAAAATTTACTTGCATAAGATGCTCAATTAAAAGCATAATTGAATCTAATTCAAACTTTCCATTAATATGCACCGATTAAAATTAATTTAATTTTGTATCAAATTTTGAAGTTTTTAACTTAACAAATTAAATATCAAGAGTTGTTCCCTTTAACAATTTGAATTCAATTTGTAAAATATGAATTCAATTAGAAAGAATTCCGTCTTAAAAATAATTAAGTTACACACAATTTAAAAGGTAACGATACTGTCAGATATAAAAATAATTAACTTATGACTTAAATATTAAGAGTTTGTACTGTAAAAATTAAGATAATCATTTTGGTCCAATACAAAGATTTTATAATGTTAATATTTTAAAATAATAAGTCTAATATAAAGAGTTTAATATGAACATTAAGATGATTTAAATATAATTTGAAATCAATGAAAAAAATTAAGTAAAAATTAAAATATTAACTTATTAATTTATGACTATGAGTAAAAAAGCTTATGACTATAATATTATTAAATTAACAATATTTATCACATTAATTTAATTTTGTATATAATTAAGTTAATTTTTATATAATTTTATTGGTTATTAATTAACAAATTAAATATTAAGGATTGTTCCCTTTAACAATTTGAATTAATTTTGTAAAATATGTTTTTTTTATAGCTGTGTAGTTTTTTAGCAAAATGTGAATTTCACTTTTGTATTTTTAATGAAGATAAAAAGATGCTAAACGATTCAAACTTAATTTTTATTTATTTTGTATCGATTCAATAAAACTATGCAACAATAAAATGCTTGGTTTTTTTAACCCAAAATTAAGAATAACAAATGAAATATTAGTAACATAGTACCAAATGGAGTTGTTTTTATTGTGGATACCAAAATAAATACCAAAATGTTTTGAATCCTATCCTATACCTATATAAAGATCCCTAATGATATTTACATAAAGATTATAAGGGTCTCCAATCCACAAAAAATGCAAAATATTCCCAACGCGCAAATTGTTATCTTTAGATTTGCATTCATAGATGTGGTCATCTTCAGGTAGCAGGTTAATGCGTTTTGTCTATGTAAAATAATCGCTTCAACAAATTTTGAAGGAATAATCTATAACAATAAAAAAAATTCGTTAGTTAAATGAATAATAACAAAATCAAAGAATAATATAATAAAATCAGTTAGTTACTCACTAACACATTTCGTTCCCCCGCAAGTGTTTTTTAAACAACAATAGTCCGGGGTCAACCATCATCAATCTCCAACATCTCCATTCTAATATATATAAAAAAGAAACACAAAAGTAAACATGATTTATAACAAAAACATGAGTGGAATGAAACATACCAAATAATGTGACATTTCAAAACTGACATTCGAATACACAAACTTGATCATCCACACACTAATTTATAGTGGTTAAAACTCTTCTCAAATATTCGGATATAAAACAGGAAAATTAAAATAATTAATGGATTTTAAAAATGGGTAATTAAATATATATTTTACTCTTAATTTTAAAACAGGAAACTAAATACAGTTTACAAAAATTAAAAGGTGAAATTTTTGACATGTTATTTTAATTTGGTAGCCAATATTATAACTTTATGACACATTATTTTAAACTAATTAACGATATAATTTATTACTTATTGAACATTATTGAAAATAAATATTTTAATTGTGGCAATAATATTATTAAAAGAAATTAAAATCTTTTAATTAGTTTATGATATAATTATTAAAAGAAAACCCGTTAATTAGTTTACGATATAATTTATTACTTATTGAAAATTAAAATCTTTTAATTGTGACAAGTTATTTTTTTTGGTGGCCAATATTATAACTTTATATATATTATAAATGTCAAAAAAATTGTGACACGTTATCATTTAATTATATCTTTATATATTCTGTCAAAATTAAATACCCCTATATATGTTTATATTTATAGTAATAAAATATTTATAGTAATAAAATTAATAATATAATTTAAAAAATTAATAATTGAATAAATTTAACTCTTCCAATCAATCTCTATATTAATCTCCAAAATAATTATGATAATAAATTATTTTTCTTACTTTGTTTTCATTAATTTAATTATATTTTTCATTTAATTATAATATAGGCATAATTTAATATTTTATTTTATACTTATTTTTTGTTAATTTAATTATATATTTAAATTATATTAATATTTAAATTATACATTTTGTGTTTTTACAGAATATATTTTTTTCATTTATAAATACATATTTTAGCAATTTAATTATATTATTATTGTAGTCATAAGTGACTCATTAAATTATATCGTGAATAAATAATAATATATAATAAAAATATAATATAAAAAACTTGTGAATATATATATATATATATATATAGATATCTTTATCTTTATTTTTATATATATAAAAGTAATAGTTTTTCATTTTTTCAGATTTATATAAAATTAAAAATAAAAATAAAAAAAATGCTAAATTTTTTAGCGGGAAAATATTTCTTTTATAAGAATAACATAACATGAAAATACTAATATATCCCTATTTTAGACGGGAAAATATTTCCTTTTTAGGATAAAAAAACTATTACTTTGATATACATAAAGATACGTCCCCTCCTCTCCATTTCTCTCCCACCAAACACTGTTTACATGAGCCAAAAATTATGATACTCAGAACTGTAAAAAATAAACCTGTTGCTCAAACGCCAAGCAAAGCCTTTTCACCTCCTCCTCGTAGAATGCCTTGTCAAGCATCTGACTCTCTCTGTATGATAGCTTAGCAAAAATAGATTGATAGGGGGGAAATTTTTCCATAACAGCACGAACCTACATGAGCAACCAGACAAAAAATTTAGGGTCCAAAAAGTATTAGGCTAAATTACTGATTTGGTCCTCTAATTTATTTTCGATATTCGATTTGGTCATCTAATTATTAAATGGTTCAATTTGGTCATCTAATTATTAAATGGTTCAATTTGGTCATCTAATTATTTAAAATGGTTCAATTAGATCCTGCCGTTAAATTGAACTAACGGTGTTAGCGAATACTCACGTCATGCTGACATCATCGCACTTTGTGACGGTTTATACGCCACTAAGTGATTTGCATATAGTGGCGGTTAAATGTACACATAGTGGCGGTTATAAAACCGTCATTATAATAATTTAAAATTTTCAATTTAAAAAAAATTATAAAAAAAAATATAATAAAATTTTAATAATTTTAGTTGTATAATATTTTTAATGTTATTAATATTATTATTACGTTATATTAAATTAATATTAACAAATACTAATAATTATTAATATATTACATTAATATATTTTTAAATTAATAATTTAATAAATTTTACTTATATAAAAATTGTTTAAAATGAAGAAAACTAAATTAATATCAATATTTGATATTATATTATATTATATTAACATTTAAATTATATGATATTAAATTATTAGGTTATATTAATAATAAATTAAACTTAATTAATTATAATAATTATTAGTATATTATATTAATATATTTTACTAAAATAATAATTATTAATAATAATATATTACTTTAATAAGTTTTAAAATAATTTAAAAATTTAATATTTTTTTACTTATCATATTTTAATAAATTATTTACAATGTTTTAAAATTAATATTGTAAATTTTATAAAAAAAATTAAATTATATTATATTGTAATTATTATTTATAAAATGTTTACTATTTTTAAATATTGATATTTAAATATAAATATTTTAAAATGTATATTCTATTATATTGTATTTTTAAATATAAATTATTAAAATAATATAGTGGCGGTTTTGGAACCGCCGGTAAGTGTAAATTTTAAAAAGAAATTATATTTTTTAAAGTAAATTTTATTAAATTAATATAGTGGCGGTTTCGTAACCGCCGCTAAGTGTAAATTTTAAAAAGAAATTATATATTTTTTTAAAAATATTATTAAATTATTATAGTGGCGGTTTCAAAACCGTCACTATGTGCAAATCACTTAGTGGCAGTTTTAAACCGCCACAAAGTGTGATGACGTCAACATGACGTGTTCATACCCTAACGTCGTTAGTTCAATTTTGACGGCAGGACCAAATTGCACCATTTTAAATAATTAGAGGACCAAATTGAACCATTTAATAATTAGATGATCAAATCGAACATCGAAAATAAATTAGATGACCAAAACAGTAATTTAGCCAAAGTATTATTAATAGTAATCAACCAGACATATGCATACGCTACAAATGGATGTGATGATTGACCATTTCAGGACAGATTCCAACAAAAAAGGATAAAGAACTACTCAACTACACAAGACCCTCGGAAATTGGTAGCCAAAACCAAGTAGGCAATTGCAAATTACAAATGAAATAAAAAGCAATTAAATCATATACGCGCTGATAAGAGAAGGTGCTCAAAAAAGGAAAGCTTTCAAGTGACAACACCTCAGAAAAACATCTGCAAGTTTCCATCACAGACTCATGGGACAATTTCCCAACGTGCTTATGTAGCTTAAGTCATACAACAATGTTTAAACCAAAGACAAGAAAAACCATAAAAAATATCATATTACCAATACATCTTTTGGTAAAAACAACCAACATCAAAACTAGCTGTATATTTCCCTAACTTGGCAATCAATAAACACAAATCAACTACCCTGAGAAACATAATATAGCATGGCCTAAGAAACGTACAAATTCAATGAAGCAAAACACCTTATATCTACCAATTTAACAACCTAAAACGTCACATGACTTGGATGTAAACCTTACATACCTGATCAATGTCCTCACAGACAGCAACTTCCTCATGACCATATGGGTATCTGTTTAAGTTAGTCAGTCAGTCATTATCAAGTGATTTTTTTAATTGGGTTTTAATCTCACCCATTAATTTTTTTTTAATTGTAAATCTAAAGGCTGAAATTGATTGTTCTCATTTCTCATTATAAAAAGTGTTCTCATTTGAAACATCCCCTATATATATATATATATATATATATATATATATATATATATATATGGGAGATAAGGAGGAACCATTTGGGTAAGTAAAGAACAAAATAGAGGAGAAAGTTGACATAAGTAATAAGAATTATCAAGTCTTATATTATAAATTTGAATCTCAAATATTTACACTATCAAATTATCAAGTCTTATATATTTCTTTAAGTGAATTATATGTATTTATTTTACAATTTTAACATATGTTAGTTTAAATTTTCAAATTTCATTAAAATTAAAAATACTCATATTATTAACGTACAGAATACTTGCTAGCTATTTTACATACATGACAAGTAGGATTTCGTTCTCTCAGTACGAGAAAGCATCCAGATCCATATTTCTTTCAATATTTGACACCATAGGAAAAACACAACACTCTTGTTACCAAGAAGAAGAAAAAAGTGACAACAAACGAAGGGAAACATAGTCCACACTTGTAAATTCTACAGCACCCAAAAAGAAAAACTAGTAAATTCCACTTTCCTATTTATCATGACTCAACTCAGATGAGCCTTTTAAGCCATTCAAGTACTTCTTGACCGAAAGTCGTTCCCAAAGCCACTCCCGCAAGAAGTCCGCCCCCATACCCAATCAGAACAACTTTCCAATCAAATCCAACGAAAAATCCAGAGTCTTGATCATCATCAGAGGCTGAAGGTGGAGCAAATGGTGACCCTCCATCATCCTCACATTTCTTCAATAGTGGATTCCCACACAGTCCTTCGTTACCCTCAAATGAACTATTTTGGAATGTACCAAACTGCTTTGTTTGTGGTATAGGACCTGAGAGGTTGTTAAAGGACACATTCAAGTACAACAGAAATGTTAGTTCTACCAATTGTTCAGGAATCTTCCCTGATAAACTGTTGAGAGAAAGGTCCAATGCTTCCAGGTTTGAAAGATTCCCTAAGGAAGAAGGAATGCTGCCACCAAGCATGTTGTTTGACAAGTTGAGCAAAACAAGGCCTGTTAACTCTCCCATAACATCTGGAATCTCCCCACTGAATTTATTACTTGAAAGATCAATGGCTATCAACTTGTAAAACTCTTGGAGCTTTTGATAAACCATGATCATCCCTTTGTTAAACATTGTGAATGAATAAGTATTTTTATCCCTCCACAAACTGAACCTTCCCTTTGCTGAATAGATCAAATAATCTTCGTACTGTAATTGACTCTCGTTGGAACCTTTCATGGATTTCCAATTCTGGATTATTTTTTAAGGCAAACTTCCAGAGAACTGATTGCAAGAAAGATCAATGATGTGCAGTTTGGGAAATGTGTGTTAGTTGCTATAATTACTTACTTTTCAAGTAGTTTTTAAGGCAATTATCTATCTTTTTCTCTCATTTGGAGTGTTGTTTTACTCAATTTCTGTTAATATTGCAATTTAGTTAGAATTTCTTTAGTTTTTCTAGTTTTATGGTTATGTCTTAGTGTTTTGCCCCACTTTTTGTAGGAATTGGAGATTTAAGTTGAAGAACACATTTGGGAGCTACATTATGAGCTTTGGAAGCAGTGGAAGGTCCTTTGCAAGAGAAATCTGTTGAAGTGCAAAAATTTCAAATCAGCCAAGCCAAAATCCCTGGCTGAGCCAAATGTCACTTTGGAAAAATTTTGCACATGTATATAAAGGACTGACCCTCAGAAGTTTGGGGGCCGGAACATTGTTTCAGAACTCATTCTCTGTAGCTCGTTTTGTACTATTTTAGTAAGAGAGAAAAGCTCTCTATTTAGTTCTTAATGTTTATCTTCTTCTCCTTCCCCTCCATGTGTAATTTCCAGCTGCTCATACCCATAAGTGGCTGAATTCTGTAGTTGTTAGGGGTTAGATGTAACCATTCTCAAAACTCTCTTGTATCTTTTGATATTATCTATATATATTCTGCATATTTGTGTTTAAAGTTAGTATTTTGCTTCTTTTCTTAAAGCTTGTTGTGGCTTGATCACCCATAGCATGATCCTTGGACATGGCTGTTGTTGGGAAACACTTTCATTGTCTAGAACTGAAGCAATATACCTCATGAACTTCGTGTCTAGGAATGGAGCTTAGTTCATGGGTTATCTTGTGGTCTCTAGACTTAAAGCTAGTTGCTTCGTTAAGTTGTTAAGGAATCAAGGCTTGGGGGAGTAATCTAAGACTTTCTGCACCTAAGGAATTAGGGCTGAGAATGTTTTTATTGACTGATTTTAACATTTAAATGCAAATAGAATGTATATTGTGTGCATGTAAGAAGATAGTAGAGAATGGTGAGATCTAACCCCTGCAACATCTTCATTTATTTGTTTTAACCTCTGTCTACTGTTGTGTTTTACTTTAAAATCACAAAAACATCTTTTTAATTTCCGTTCTGCATTAGTTCTGTTATAATCTTTCACAAAACCAACCAAAGTTTACGTTTTTATCGCTTTCTTATGAAAACCAGTTCAGTCTAGCTAGTATTTATGTGAACATTGCCTATATCAAGCAAATCCCTTGGGAAAATGATACTTGGACTTATCCATTTACTACTTGTGCGACTGGTGCGCTTGCCAATCCGTCTAACAAGTTTTTGGCACCGTTGTCGGGTATTTGCATCTGAATATTAGGCAACTTCACATTCATATTATCCTAGGCTTTATTCTTTATTCTTTTATTCTTTGTGTTTTTATTTCTGTTGTGGTTGTTGTTTTCTTGTGCTAACTTTCGATTCTAGTGTTCTATTTTCCTTTTCTTTGTTTATGCACAAAAGAAGTTCAGCTGATCCTTTGTATTTCGACTCGGAGATTGAGAGGACAGTAAGACAAACCAATAGTTGGACAAGGAAAAGGAAGGCTCTAGAAAGATTTGCTAGCCAAGAACCACTTTCTCCTGCTTCACCAGATCTGTCTTTGACGTCCATTCCTGAAGAAGAAGAATTCATAATGGCAGAAGAAAGAGAAGTGAATCAACCAAGGCGTACTTTGAACGATTATTGTGCCAACACAGGGCCGAGATTCTTCAACACCATTGCCAGACCAGAGGTGCAGGCTCACAATGTTGAAATGAAGGCATCTCTTATCCACTTGATTCAGCAAAACAAGTTCCATGGTCTTGACCAAGAAGACCCTTATGCTCATTTGACTACTTTTGTTGATATCTGCAACACTGTGAAGCTTCATCAAGTTAATGATGATTATATCCGGATCAGTCTTTTTCCATTCTCTCTTGATAGAAAGGCAAATGATTGGTATAGAGCCATTCCTCCTAACACTCCCTTGACTTGGGACGAGCTGGTTGACAGATTTTTGAACCGTTTCTTTCCTCAATCTAAGATCAACCAGAGGAAGACAACTATCTCTACTTTCACTCAAGATGCAGATGAGCCCTTGTGTGAAGCATGGGAGAGATTCAATGGCCCATTAAGGAAATGTCCAGCTCGTGGTCTCAATGAGGCATCTCAAATCAACACTTTTTTGGCTGGACTTAGACCTCAAACCAAGCTTATGCTTGATGCTTCAGCTGGAAGCAAAATCATATACAAGACACCGGAAGAGGCTAAGGAAATTATAGAAAATATGGCCTCTAATGACTATGAGGTACAACATGACAAAACTCTCGTGCAAGTGCAGAAGAGAGGAGTTCTTGAATTAAATTCTCAGGATGCCCTCCTAGCTCAAAATAAGCTTCTCACGCAACAACTTGATGCACTCACTAAGAAACTTGCTAAGATGCCTCAACAACTCCAAGGCTTACAAGCTACTCAGTCCAACATTCAACAAGTTCTTTGCTGTGAACTTTGTGGAGGTGGTCATTCAAGTGGCCAATGCATCATGCCACCAAGTTCCCAAGAAGAAATCAATTATATGGGGAACCAAAATCGGCAAGGCAATTCTTATGCTCAACCTTTCAATCAAGGTTGGAGAAGCAACAATGCTGGTTGGAAGCAAGAAGTTGGCCCTTCGAGCAGACCTCATTACCCAAGTCATCAACAACAATACCAACCTCTTCATCAAGACCGTGTCTCTAAGTTGGAGGACACTCTCAATCAATTCATGCAAGTCTCTCTAACCAACCAAAAGAACACGGATTCTTCCATCAAAAATATCGAAGTGCAGATGGGACAATTTGCTAAAGATTTGGCAGAACTTAAAAGTGGAGCATTTTCAGCCAACACTCAAGCAAACCCCAAGGAGCAATGTAAGGCTATAACCACAAGGAGATGACCAATTGTGGGAGATTTGAGTAGAGAGAAAAGTGAGCAAGAGGTAGTTGTGGAGGCTGTAAAAGATGATAAGGAAGAAAAAAATAAGCTAAGTGAAAAAGAATTGAGTGACAAAGAGAAAATCAGTGAGAAAAATGCAGAAAAAAGTGAAATCAGTGAGGCGGCTGAGCCAAAAATGACTAAACACCAGTGGGTGAGAGAAGAGAAGAAGAAGAAGGAGTCAAATTTTGTTCCTCCACAAGGATTACCCTATCCTCATGTACCAACTAGGAAAGATAGAGAAAGGCAGTTTCCACGTTTCTTAGACATCTTCAAGAGATTGCAAATCAATCTACCCTTCTCGGATGCACTTGAGCAAATTCCAACTTATGCCAAGTTCATGAAGGAACTCCTCACCAAGAAGAAAAAGTACATTGAGAAAGATACAATTGAATTAGAAGCTGGATGTAGTGCTATAATTCAAAAGCCATTGCCTTTCAAGCACAAAGATCCTGGTAGCTTTACCATTCCCTGCACCATTGGAAATCTGTCCATTGGAAAAGTGAAATACAGAGAAACACACTAGAAGGGGGGGTTGAATAGGGTGTTTATATTTTCTTCGGTATCCTTTAACAAATATGAAGAAAGTATATCTTAAGTTTTACAGGAACTTAGTGAAACAAAAGATTATGCTATCGTCCAATGGTTCAAAAGCAACAGTTTAATGAAACTGCTTTTTCCATTTTTCGTCAGAACACACGTAAAGAATTTTCGTAGATAAACTGTGTAAAGAATCACTTTCATGGTTTGTTGAAGAGATAACTTAAGAGATATGCAAGTAAGCTAGGAAGCGAGAGAATAGAACACTTAGTTTTATACTGGTTCACTCAAACTGAGCTACGTCCAGTTCTCCTTCAAAAACTTTTGAAGGGTTCAACTAATCAGAATCTGATTACTAACAAGTATTCTAACCTTGCCACTTCTGGCTGCAAGTATTCTCTAGGCCACTCCTGGCACACCTTTAATCTCCCCCTGAGATTAAAACAAACCCAAGTATTCTTTAACACTAAGCCACTCCTGGCTTTCCAAACAGAAATGTTTGAGTATAGAAAGAAAGAGTAACTCTCACAGAGAGGATATTACAATAAGCACGAATACACAGAATCGCTTAGCAAAGCTAAGTAGAAAGCTCTTTTTGCTTAAGTGTTGATCGTCCAGTCGTTTTGACAGAGTTTCGGCTCTTTATCAATGCTTTCGTAATTTTGATGCATGAGCTGGTTCCACTATTTATAGACAACTTGGAGTGAAGTATCCGTTGTGGGATTTGTTCCTTTTCCAAAAGCGGTTCTCTCCAAAACATGTGACCGTTGTCACGTTTCGACTTGGAGTGGAGAGTTAGAGGAGACAGTCGTACATGTAGCGCCTATGCTACTTGTACTTTTTCTGCAGAGAAAAGCTTCTCTTTTCCTGTTCAATACTTTTCAAAAAATCAAATAGAATGACATGTTAGAATGAGAGAGAATAGTCGTTTCATTCCAGAGAATCATCATCTAAAACGCATTGTCACATTATGTCAGTTTTAAGATATAAAACAGAGTGTAGGTTATATAGTCATTGGACGCTGCTTTGCATAAACATTGGACGCTGACTGTTGTTCTTTTCAAAACATATTTGGACGCCTTTCTTATTGAAGCACAAAGTCTAAGTTTGAGAGATACATTACCATTGCGGCATTTGACGACGTAAACTCTATAATACTCAAACAAGACCATTAGATACTTCCAAAATTTATCCTTTAATTGTTATCATCAAAACCGAAATTTGAGGGGTTGGACATCGTCCAAAGTCTTAGAACTTAACAATCTCCCCCTTTTTGATGATGACAAATAATGTTAAATTTTGAAGTTAACAGGCACATAATCATATATGAATACAATAAATCATGTCAGAGATGATTATGTTATGCCAGTGTATGTTAACATTGTTAATAAATGTGAAATGAAGTACTCCCCCTGAGTTCAACATTTCTTATGCATCTGATAACAATGTATAATAAATAGCAAGAATATATCAGATATGATAGATATCAGAGTGTAAAAACATATCAAGGATATGGATGCGGAATTTATGAAATAAACACCTCATGTATTAAAGATGTTTTGATAAAAATAGCCAATATATTCACAGAGTTTTAGCTATATACTTCTATGACATCAAAATTCCAATTTCTCCCCCTTTGTCATTAACAAAAATGGGTTTGAAAGATGGAAAAATGACTTGACCATCATGGTCACCTATGGCTGTGGAGGTGGTTCTTGTGGTGGCGGTGGTGCTTGTGTAGGTGGTACTGGTTGATGAGGTTGTGGTTGGACGGGTGGAACGGCATGAGCAACTTGTCCAAGCAGGGTGGCTGCTGAATTTTGAATTTGGTTCACAAGCATCTAGGAGAGGCTCATGAACTGTTCAGTGATAGCATTCTGTAGCATCAGACGATGTTGAGCAGCCTCAGCCTGTTGCCTTTGCTGAAAAGCTTGAAGAGCTGCTTCGGTTTCCAGTTGTTGTTGCCTCAGAGCCTGTTGCACTATCTCGTGAACACGATCTTCTGAGACCCCTTGAGGTTCAGCAAATCGCAAGGGATGGATACCCCTTGGACTTGAAGATCCTGTGGGAACCAGTTGACTTGTACCCGAGTGAGCTTCAGTAGACGCATCAACAATGGGGAAGCTGGTTATATCTTCAGCAGGAGGCTTTTCTGTAGTTAATTCCATGGGCTTGGATTGTTCAACAATAGGTTCTTCATCATCCTTGGACTTTCCAGATTGGACGGTAGGTTCTTCATGTGAAGTGACAAAGTGTTCTACGTCTACTGGTTCGGATGGGTCCAAGTCAAGATGGGCTAACACCTTTGTGACCTTGGCAGATGCTTCATCCAACTCTGCTTGTGTAGCTTTCGACTTGGCAACCTGATCTTCCTTGTCAGTGGTTGTAGCCTCAGCTTGCTCAAGAACCAGCTGCTCTAGACGAGCTTGTTCTGCAGCTCTGGCCTCTTCTACCTTGTACTCCTCATGCAGAGTTTGGAGTTCCTCCATAAACTCTGTGTGATCCAGTGACCGAAGATCAAACACTTTGTTGCTCCTGATGATAGGCAATGTCTTCATTAAGTCCAGCTAGTCATCTGAATCTCTTAGAAAGCAAGCAAAAGTGTCTGTGAAGTGATGAGTCTTCACTGGACGCAACACCTCAAGACCATGAGGGGGGTGAACAAAATCATCCTTGGAGCTGCCGGAGGAGGAGGCCTTCTGGGAGTCGTTCCATAAGATCTGGCGCCAAAAGGTCATGGAATCAAAAGTTCCAAGTGAACGTGTAAGCTTACCAGTCTTGTCAAACAGATGACTCCAGGTATGAGAGGATTGTTGTAGGGCTTCAACTTTTTCTTCCCTGTTTGGCATCTCAATGCCATAAAATTTGTAGCCTTTCTTTCGACCAGCATCATATACGGGTAGTCTAGGACACACCCTGTCTGGTACAAACTTTATTTCTGTGGTGCGGTTGATGTGAAGTTTTGGTGGATAGGCAATGGCTTGGTTTGGTATATACATTTGTTGAAGAAGTTTGCCAAGTCATCATTGTCGCTTGGCTGGAAATTAAGCACTAGAGTTCCAGCAGGTACAGGCTGGAACTTTGTAATGGGAGTCCAGATGCGAATATCCTTGACCCATTGTACGTCTGGACGCTGCTTCGACTTGGAAGGGTCCAGGCTTTCTTTGATGGCCAACTTCAATTCTGCGGCCAGTTCAATATCCCTGCTAACAGGGGGCTTCGTAGACGGTGCCTTCTTCTTTCTTGGAGCCTTCCCTTTTTGCTCCGCAACCATCTTTGTGAATTTCAAAGCAACCTCCACCTCTGGTTTATGCAGATCTTCTGCTACTGGATGCACCCTTTGTTGGGTTCCAGTTGGACAAGAGTAAGGTTGAGACATTCGGATCAAGTGTGGATACACTTCTCTCATCCAAGTGGGCAAAGGGTTGCTGATTATTGCTCCTTCTGGCATTGCAGCATAGTCAGCTGAAGGATCATGAGCGTAATCATACCTCGTCCACTCTGGTGCTAAGGCAATAGACAGATGCCTCTCCAAAGGTTCTTGTAGAGGCCTCCGCATCACATCGCGCCTCTTACTGTAATTTTGTTCATTCCGTTTAAGGAATGCAATAGGGAAGCGTTCCCTGTCTTCTTCTTCTTTGGTTTTCTGCTTGGGGGGTATAGTCCATGGGGACTAGGTATCCCTCCATGCATCCCTTGGACGCACAAACTTGGACAGGTCCAAGCGAAGATGTGGATGCTGGGTTGTTGATGTGGATGGAGCACTGGATGTTGCTGGTAGTATGATAAATCGGACTTTGATTGTATTTTGATGTGAGTTTAGATGCCATTTTCATACATTTTGAATATATTTTATTGGCAAAACTCACTGTTTGGTGTTAGTTGGTGCAAGACAGGTACTCAAGAGGCTTCATGAGGAAAAGAGTTGAAAATTGCACTTTTTGGAGCAAAAATGCCACTGTCTAGAGGACCAAGAAAAAAGGCCAGAATTGAAGTAACGCAAGGACCATGGCCATGGTAATTTACCATGGCCATGGTAAATTTACCATGGCCATGCTGGTTGCGTAGTAGAATTGGACTTTTATGCAAGGACCACGACCGTGGTCATTTTACCACGGCCGTGCTAACTTGCGCTGTCAGCCATTTAAATTTTGAATTATTATAAATAGGATAGGAAACCCTTTTATCTTTATCTTTTGTTCTATTTCGAAAACTAAGGGTTGTGGGTGAGAAAGAGGTCCTGTGAGAGACTCTGAGCTGCGGGAGGACGTAGAGAACACCATTGGGGATCATCACTGTAAAGTTTCTTCCCTTTTGTAATCTTTATGTCTTCTTTTGAGTTTTCTGGCTTAATCATGAACATGAGTGGCTAGTTTCTCTTAGCCCCGGATTGTGATGTAGCTGTACCCTTGTACCCCGGTTCTAATTTTAATAAAACCTCGATGTTATTCAGTTATTTGTATCTCTTCACTACTTTTATTGCTTTTAGGACCGATCAGTCTAAACATAAGTTAATCTCTTGTCTATGATCAATTGCTTGCGATTAACTGAACTGTGAAGTGATTGGATTTGTACAATTTGCATGATCAAACTTATTGTATGAATTTCCAGTAGATTAACCTGTTAATCAACCTCTCTGAGATTTATCATTTGCTCTAAATTAATTCACCTATGATCAATTGGGAATTAAATTAGGGGAAATAGCGTTATTAACTATGATCAATTGTTAATTAACGAATTTAAGAGGTCGCTGGCAAGTAACACATTTAGGGATTTTATTAAGATTAGAATTGGGGGAAAAAGGGGGTACATGTGAAATCACAATCCTAGGCTTCTTTATCATAATTGTTCTCACAGTAATCTTTCTGCTCCGATTCTCTTTCTTTTGAAAAGAATAATTGACCAACATTCTTCTCAATTTGATTTTTATATTCTGGATTGCTTAGTTATTTGCGAGATTAATTATTTGGGAACGCGACTGGTCCTTTGGGTTCGATATCCGGACTCCTAGAGTCCACTGTTACTACTGCGTAGGGTACGCTAGCCCTTTGCGAACGCATTTTTACGCATCATAGTAGGGTGCTGGTGGATATGTTGTCGGTGTCTTGAGAGGAAGGTGGTAGAACTGCAATTCTCCTTGGCCTTGCTGCCTGAGTCTTGACTCGTCACGGCACGTTAGAAGGAAAGAAAATTGGTTTAGCAGGTTGTACCTTCTGCTTCTTTTGCTGAGGGTCCTTCGTCTTCTATGCTTTCTTCATGATTTGACCAATTGGGATCTGGTCATCATCATCAGAGTCGTCCAGTAGTTGAAGCTTTCGAACCTTTGGCTTTTATGGAGCAGGCTTTACTGGAGCTGCCTTTGGACGCTGCTCAGCTTGAGCAGGTCTGGACGCATCAGTCCTTGGACGCTTCTTTGCAGGGGACTGAGCAGTGGAGGTATCAGCATGTCTTTTCTTGGTTCTTCTCTCCTTTTCAGCATCTTCCTCATGCTTCTGAGACATTTGACGTGTTATCTTTCTGCTCCCATGTTCCTCCATCAATCTTTTGATCTTTTTACCAATACCAAGAAGATAAATCTCCTCCTCATCATCATTGGAGATAATTTTGCTTTGTTCATGTCGTTGCTTGTTGATGGTATCTTCGTCCAGGTCCCTTAAGACCTTGGCTGTCAGCTTGATCTTCATAGGCTTTATGTTGGACTCACCAAATGGTTGTTGTGTTGCTACCATTTTCCCTTTCTTCACAATAGCTTCGTGAACATTTTCTTCCAGTTCATCAAAGAAGCGTTGATAGACCTTCTGGTCCCAGAAGATCTTGTTCAGCAGAGCAGCGTAGAAAATGTCATCATTGCCACCAACAGACTTCATCATTCTCACGATATTGACGTAAATGGTGTGAGGGAGGCTGAAGGGAATACCTTCCATAATATGGAATATCACGAACTTGTGTAAGTCCGTGACTGAGTTCTTAGACCTAGCTTTGTGCAGGATACTCTTGTTGCACACCTGCTGCCAGATTTTTGCTTCCTCACACAGGTTCTTGTACTCAATCTTTATTGAGGCAGTGGATTTGGTCTTGCAAAGCACGTTTGCAACGTGATTGCCGTACTGCTTGGCCCAGTCTGTTCTGTACTGGTTCTGCTCCCTAATGCAACTAGTTACCTTTGCAATGGACTCAATGGACAGTGTCACCTCTCGTCCAAGAACAGTGGCCACAAGTTGTCTTGTGCTCTGGAACTTGGCATTTCTCCAGAATATCCTGATCAATTCAGGAAATATCTTCTGGTTTTCGTTGAAGTAGCCTCTGATTCCACACTTCAGAAGGCTCTCGTTCAGGTTCAGGCCCAATTCCTCCAGTTTTTCAATGTCAAAGAAATGTTCAATGTGCACTGTAGCAGCACCTTGACACACCACCATGGTCTCAGGGTAGGTGTGGACGTCGAGTTCAGAGTTGCTTGAGCTTGCGGAGTTCGACATGGTAGAAAAGTTTGGATTTTTAGGTTTTCTGAGAGGGTTTTGAGTTTCAGAGAGAGAGTGTGTGCTTAAGGGTGATGATAATCTCAGAGAAGATGGGTACGGTGGTGATTTTCTGTGACGATTTGATAAGTGTATATTTGGGCTTTGTTTGGAGAATATGAAACGATTTTGGGCTTTTTGAATATTTGAAATGGTGATGACGCCATAAAACCCGCCATGATGAGGCGTGCGAAGATTATGGGTAACTGTGTACGGTTACTAACATTTTGGTGACTCAGCATAGAGTATTAGTTCATACTTACTCTGAAACGAACCGTTTTGGCCATTTGAACAAAACCAAAAAGCTAAGATAAAAACATCGTCCAGATATTGGACTTAAGTGTAACATATGAAAACCACGTGCAGGGCTTAGTGATCTTTGGACGATATGTCCATTGGACGCTAAGGTTTTATTGGACGCACCATGTAGATGTTAATCATTCCTTTACAGAGTCCATACCAAGTTTATTCCTTAGAAGGATTAACTTGTCTTCAGTAAGGGGTTTAGTGAATATATCAGCAAGCTGATTATCTGTGGTTACAAAGTGTAGTTCCACAGTACCCTTCTGAACATGGTCTCTTATAAAGTGATGTTTGATCTCTATATGTTTAGCCCTTGAATGCAATATGGGATTTTTAGAGAGATCTATGGCAGCTTTACTATCACAGAAAATAGGAATGTTACTCTCATATATGTTGTAGTCCTCAAGTTGATGTTTGATCCACAAGATTTGAGAACAACATTTTGCAGCTGAAATATACACTGCTTCAGTAGTGGACAGAGCAATGGTTCCTTGCTTCTTGCATGTCCAGGAGAGTAGATTACCACCGATGAAGTGACACCCTCCACTGGTGCTTTTTCTTTCAATTCGATCTCCAGCATAATCAGCATCACAGTATCCTATTAGCCTGAAATCTTTCTGCCTTTTGAAATATAAACCAAGATTAGTGGTTCCAACAAGATATCGAAATATTCTTTTAACAGCAGTTAAATGAACTTCCCTTGGGTCAGATTGAAATCTGCCACATAAGCATACACTGAACATGGTATCAGGTCTGGACGCTGTGAGGTATAGGAGTGATCCTATCATTTCTCTGTATAGAGTGTTATCTACTTTCTTTGAGTTGTCGTCCAGTCCAAGTACTGTTGTTGGATGCATAGGAGTTTTCATTGGTTTTGCATCGTCCAACTTGTACTTCTTTAGCAGCTCTTTGACATACTTAGTTTGATGTATGTATATGCCCTTTTCAGTTTGTTTGATTTGAAGTCCAAGGAAGAATTTCAGCTCACCCATCATGCTCATTTCAAACTCTGTTTGCATTAATTTGGCAAATTCTTCACAGAGAGACTCATTAGTTGCACCAAATATGATATCATCAACATATATTTGTGCAATAATAAAATCAGAAGAGTAGTCTTTGCGAAATAATGTAGTGTCTACTTTTCCTCTTGAAAAACCATTTTCTAACAGAAATGAGCTGAGTTTTTCATACCAAGCTCTAGGGGCTTGTTTCAACCCATATAAAGCTTTGTTAAGTTTGAAAACATGATTTGGAAAAGCATCACTTTCAAATCCTGGGGGTTGTTCCACATAGACTTCTTCCTTTATGAGTCCATTTAGGAATGCACTTTTTACGTCTATTTGATATAGCTTCATATTGCTATGAGCTGCAAATGATAGTAAAATGCGAATTGCCTCTAGACGTGTAACAGGAGCATAAGTTTTAGTATAGTCTATACCTTCCTGTTATGAGTAACCTTTTGCTACCAACCTCGCTTTGTTTCTCACAACATTACTTGCTTCGTCCAACTTGTTTCTGAACACCCACTTTGCTCCTACAGCTTCTTTGTCATTGGGAGGTTCTACTAGCTTCCAGACATTGTTCTTTTGAAATTGGTCAAGTTCTTCCTGCATTGCTTTGACCCAGCTCTCATCTTCTAAGGCATCGTCCACAGTCTTAGGTTCTATTTGAGATATGAGTGTTGCGTGACCTTCTTGTCGTTGAAGTGAAGATCTGGTTTTGACTCTATCTTTTGGATCTCCAATGATTTGCTCCTCTGGATGATGTTTCTTCATTTTCCAGTTGCGTCCAATTGGTTCTCTTTGTTCTACTACTGGACCGTCCAGTGGTGCATTGGACTTTTCAACTGAGGCATCATGGTTGGACGAATCTGATGACTTACTTGCATCGTCCAATCTGAGATCTCCAAATGATTTATCCAGCTCTGATAATTCCTTATCAGGCTTGTTGTCATTAAACTTCACATGAATAGCTTCTTCAACAACTAAGGTTCTAGACTTATGAACTCTGTATGCCTTTGATGTTTCAGAATATCCAAGCAATATTCCCTCATCACACTTAGAATCAAAATTTCCCAAGTTATCCTTAGTGTTCAAAATGAAACATTGACATCCAAATGGATGGAAGTAGGATATGTTGGGTCTTCTTCCCTTCCACAATTCATATGGAGTCCTTGTCAATATCGGCCTTATATAGATTCTGTTTTGTAAATAATAGGCAGTATTCACTGCTTCAGCCCAGAAGTGTTTAGGGGTTGAATTATCATTCAACATGGTTCTGGCCATCTCCTGGAGTGACCTGTTTTTCCTCTCAACTACACCATTCTGTTGTGGTGTTCTGGGTGTTGAGAAGTTGTGAAGGATACCATTATCCTCACAGAACCTTTGAAAACTTTCATTTTCGAATTCTCCCCCATGATCACTTCGGACAGAAGTAATGCATACTCCTTTTTCATTTTGAACTCTTTTGCAGAGGTTATAAAAAGCCTTGAAGGACTCATCTTTGTGGGATAGGAATATGACCCATGTCCATCTAGTATAGTCATCCACTATAACCAATCCGTATCTTTTACCACTTACTGAGGCTGTTCTTGTGGGTCCAAATAGATCAATATGTAACAGCTCAAGAGGTCTAGAAGTGGAAACAATGTTTTTACTTTGAAAAGAACTTTTCACTTGTTTCCCTTTCTGACAAGCTTCACAAAGAAGATCATCTTTATATGACATACTTGGTAGTCCTCTTACGAGGTTGTGCCTATTCAGCTTTGAGATTAACCTCAAGCTCGCATGACCAAGTCTTTTATGCCATAACCAATGATTTTCTTGTACTTAAACTAGGCATGATACATTTTGACTTGATAGTTCCCCAAGTTTAATCTTATACAGATTACCTTGCCTCTTTGCAGTAAAGAGAAGGGATCCATCAGAGTTTTTGACTGTACATTCTCCTTTGTTAAAGGTAACATCATATCCACTGTCACACAATTGGCTTATGCTAAGTAGATTATGTTTAAGACCTTTAACATAAAGAACTCTATCAATACAAGGATAGGGTGGTATACCAATCTTACCTACGCCAGCTATCATCCCTTTCTGATTCCCTCCAAAAGTGACTGTCCCACCAGTTTTGGGTAGGAGGCTTTGGAACATACACCTTTCTCCTGTCATGTGATGTGAGCACCCACTGTCCAGGTACCATGATTGGAGTTTCTTTCCTGCTGTTAAGCATGTCTGCAACAGGAACAATTTTATCCTTAGGTACCTAGATTGACTTGGGCCCTTTTTTGTTAGCTTGAAGGGCATTGGACGCTCCCTTCTTAGGCAGGTGTCGGCATTTAGACGTTATATGTCCAAGTTTCCCACAGAAGTAGCAAACATCTGTTTCCTCGTCATGAATATATTTCTTTCCCTTATATCCATGTCCTGACCTGTCATTTGGTCTCTTACAACCTTCATATTTTAAAAGCTTTTTAAGGTTGTCACAGCCCTTAACAAAGTTTGACAGATCCTTCTTTAGACTGTCAATTTCTTCATGAAGTTTTACAACATCATGTGGTTGACCTCTTGAGGAAGTATCTGCTACAACTTTCAGAAGCTTCTCAACTAGCCTTTTGTTTTCTGCGTTGAGATTTCGAATTTCTATGGAAAGATTCCTTTCTCTAGTCCTTAAATCCTCACAGGATTTATGGGCTCGAGCAGCATCATTCCAGAGAGTTCGCCTCTCCATATTTGTAATTTCATTTTGCTCTGAGAGCTCTGTAAACTTTTTCTGTAAATCCTCCTTTTCACTTTCAAGTTGTTTGACTCTTTTCTCTAAAACTTCTTTTTCTTTTGAAAGTGATTTGGACGATTTCTTTAAAGTTCTGTAGGCTTTTGATAGAATAGAAGAGTTTGAAAGTAGTTCATGATAAGCTTCTTGAAGTGAATCTATGTCATTAAAGTCTACCTCATCTTCTTCTTCTGGTTCAGAAGAATCTATTGAAGTGTCTGCCATAAGACATATATGTGCTTCCTCTTCTTCTTCATCGTCCGATGATGAGTCATCGTCCAGGTCTTCCCATGTGGACATCAGAACTTTCTTGCCCTTCCCTTTGCTGAAGAATTTCTTCTTCTTGTCCTTGCTCTTGTCGAGATCTGGGCATTCTGATTTGAAGTGTCCTAGCTTTTTGCATTCGTAGCATACGATTGGACTCTTCTCCTTCTTTTCTTTGAGGCCTTTCCTGTTTAGGTTTCTCCATCTGGATCCACCTTTCTTCTTCCACATAGCATGTATCCTTTTGGATATGAAGGATAATTCATCATTCTCGTCTGAGTCATTATCTTCATATTGTTCGTCTGATGATGTTTCAGCTTGCATGGCTTTGGACGATGGTGCTTTCCTTGGCTTCTGGACGCTGAGCGCCAGAGACTTGTTTTTCTTACCATCACCATCTTGATGCAGTTCTAGTTCATGCACTTTGAGAATTCCCACAAGTTCTTCTAGGGACATATCATCCAGTTCTTTTGTTGCTCTTAGGGCTGTAACCTGTGGTCTCCATTGCCTAGGCAAACTTCTTAGAATTTTGTCAATATGTTCATAGTTATTATAATCTTTACCATGAGCTCTGAGTTCATTTAGTATGGTTTGAAACCGTCCAAACATACCTTGTATGTCCTCATTTTCTTCCATACCAAACAATTCATATTGACGAGTAAGGAGACTGAGTTTGTTACGTTTTACCTGGGTGGAACCCTCATACGTTAACGCAAGAGTGTCCCACATTTGTTTTGCGCTTTTGAGACTGTGCACCTTGTTGTATTCTTGTTCGCTTAGTGCACACATGATGATGTTTCTAGCTCTGGAGTTGAGATAAAATCTTTGTTTTTGCTCCTCTGTCCATCCAGTCTTTGGGATTTCGATGAGGTTCGCATCAAGTGGAATGTAGTCGCCCATCTCTACAACGTCCCACATGTCAATATGGCTAAATTCAAAGAATGCTATCATTCTTTGTTTCCAGTAATCATATTTGACACCCTTGAAGAGTGGTGGTCTGTTCACAGCTTGTCCCTCGTTTTCCATCTTTCTTAGAATCTTTCCTCTGTACTGCTAAGTACTCAACCCAAGAGGCCGAGCTCTGATGCCAACTGAAATACAGAGAAACACACTAGAAGGGGGGGTTGAATAGGGTGTTTATATTTTCTTCGGTATCCTTTAAAAAATATGAAGAAAGTATATCTTAAGTTTTACAGGAACTTAGTGAAACAAAAGATTATGCTATCGTCCAATGGTTCAAAAGCAACAGTTTAATGAAACTGCTTTTTCCATTTTTTGTCAAAACACACGTAAAGAATTTTCGTAGATAAACTGTGTAAAGAATCACTTTCGTGGTTTGTTGAAGAGATAACTTAAGAGGTATGCAAGTAAGCTAGGAAGTGAGAGAATAGAACACTTAGTTTTATACTGGTTCACTCAAACTGAGCTACGTCCAGTTCTCCTTCAAAAACTTTTGAAGGGTTCAACTAATCAGAATCTGATTACTAACAAGTATTCTAACCTTGCCACTTCTGGCTACAAGTATTCTCTATGCCACTCCTGGCACACCTTTAATCTCCCTTTGAGATTAAAACAAACCCAAGTATTCTTTAACACTAAGCCACTCCTGGCTTTCCAAACAGAAATGTTTGAGTATAGAAAGAAAGAGTAACTCTCACAGAGAGAATATTACAATAAGCATGAATACACAGACTTGTTTAGCAAAGCTAAGTAGAAAGCTCTTTTTGCTTAAGTGTTGATCGTCCAGTTGTTTTGACAGAGTTTCGGCTCTTTATCAATGCTTTCGTAATTTTGATGCATAAGCTGGTTCCTCTATTTATAGACAACTTGGAGTGAAGTATCCGCTGTGGGATCTGTTCCTTTTCCAAAAGCGGTTCTCTCCAAAACATGTGACCATTGTCACGTTTCGACTTGGAGTGGAGAGTTAGAGGAGACAGCCGTACATGTAGCGCCTCTGCTACTTGTACTTTTTCTGCAGAGAGAAGCTTCTCTTTTCCTGTTCAATACTTTTCGAAAAATCAAATAGAATGACATGTTAGAATGAGAGAGAATAGTCGTTTCATTCCAGAGAATCATCATCTAAAACGCATTGTCACATTATGTCAGTTTTAAGATACAAAACAGAGTGTAGGTTATATAGTCATTGGACGCTGCTTTGCATAAACATTAGACGCTGACTGTTGTTCTTTTCAAAACATATTTGGACGTCTTTCTTATTGAAGCACAAAGTCTAAGTTTGAGAGATACATTACCATTGCGGCATTTGACGACGTAAACTCTATAATACTCAAACAAGACCATTAGATACTTCCAAAATTTATCCTTTAATTGTTATCATCAAAACCAAAATTTGAGGGGTTGGACATCGTCCAAAGTCTTAGAACTTAACAAAAAGCTTTGTTAGATTTGGGAGCAAGCATCAATGTTATGCCGCTGTCCATGCTTAGCAAAGTGGGAGATGTAGAAATCAAGCCTACAAGGATGACACTTCAACTAGCAGACCGTACCATTAAGCTTCCATATGGAGTTGTTGAAGATTTGCTAGTGAAGGTGGACAAATTTATATTCCCAGCTGACTTTGTAATTATGGATATGGAAGAGGATGTTGAAGTTCCTCTCATTTTGGGGAGACCATTTATGATGACAGCCCGTGCCTTGATTGATGTTAGTGATGGCAAATTCAAGATGAGGGTGTAAGATGAAGAAGTCACTTTTAATGTGTTTGAAGCTATGCAGCACCCTAGTGAAGATAAATCATGCTTTAGAGTGGATATTCTTGATGAAATTTACACCACCTCTAGAAAGCAAGTGCCTAGTTCCACTCCTCTTGAGAAAGCTTTAATTGATGCATTTGAGTTACTCAATGAGGAGGAAGAGAGGGAAATTGAGGAATGCTTAAAGAGCCTTGATACATTGAAGGAAATTCCTCCAAATGAAGAATTTGTTGAGGATTTAAAGAAAGATGCGAAGGTGGAGGAAACCAAACCCGAATTGAAGATGCTGCCTCCACATTTAAAGTATGTGTTCCTTGAAGAAAGTGGTGGCAAACCAATCATCATTAGCAATTCCTTATCTACTGTAGAGGAAGAAAAATTAATTGAGGTTTTGAAGGCTAACAAAGGAGCCATTGGATGGTCTATCTCTGATCTCAAGGGGATAAGTCCTTCTTATTGCATGCATAGGATCTTCATGGAAGATGATTTTAAACCAGTGGCTCAACCTCAAAGAAGACTTAATCCTGTGATGAAGGAAGAAGTGAGAAAGGAGGTCTTAAAGTTGTTAGAAGCTGGATTGATCTACCCTATATCCGATAGTGCATGGGTGAGTCCTGTGCAAGTTGTTCCTAAAAAGGGGGGCATGACAGTTATCCGCAATGAGAAGAATGAATTAATTCCTACAAGAACTGTCACGGGATGGAGGATGTGCATAGACTACAGAAAGCTTAACAAAGCAACAAGGAAGGATCATTTTCCCCTTCCTTTCATGGATCAAATGTTGGAAAGATTAGCTGGCCAAGCTTTCTATTGCTTTTTGGATGGTTACTCAGGCAATAATCAAATCGTTGTGGATCATAAAGACCAAGAGAAGACAACCTTCACTTGTCCTTTTGGAGTCTTCGCATATAGGAAGATGCCATTTGGGCTATGCAATGCACCTGCCACTTTCCAAAGATGTATGCTGGCTATCTTCTCGGATTTGGTGGAGAAATGCATAGAAGTCTTCATGGATGATTTTTCTGTTTTTGGTGGTTCATTTGAATTGTGCTTGTCCAACTTGGAAACTGTTTTGAAGAGGTGTGCTGAGACAAATCTCATCCTTAATTGGGAGAAATGCCATTTTATGGTGACCGAAGGAATTGTTCTTGGCCACAAAATTTCAGCAAGAGGAATTGAAGTTGACAAAGCCAAAGTAGATGTCATTGAAAAGCTCCCACCACCAGCAAATGTGAAAGGAATTTGAAGCTTCCTTGGACATGCTGGATTCTATAGGCGCTTCATCAGAGATTTCTCCAAAATTGCCAAACCATTGAGCAATCTGCTGAATAAGGACACACCATTTAATTTTGATGCTGAATGTTTAAATGCTTTAAAATTTTTGAAGTCTAGTTTAGTCTCTACTCCTATACTCACTGCACCTAATTGGAAAATTGATTTTGAACTCATGTGTGATGCTAGTGATTATGCAGTAGGGGCTGTTCTAGGCCAAAGAAAGAATAAAATTTTTCATCCCATACATTATGCTAGCAAGGTGCTCAATGAACACCAAGTGAATTATGCAACAACTGAAAAAGAGTTGCTAGCAATAGTGTATGCTTTGAAAAAATTTCGTTCTTATTTAATAGGTTCCAAAGTAGTTGTGTACACTGATCATGCTGCAATTAAATACTTGCTGTCCAAACCCGATTCCAAGCCTAGACTCATTCCTTGGGTTTTGTTGCTGCAGGAATTTGATCTTGAAATTAAGGACAAGAAAGGAAGTGAAAACCAAGTTGCTGATCACTTGTCACGGCTTGTGAATGATGAGGTGACCACTCTTGAAAAAGAAATTCTTGATGAGTTTCCTGATGAGAAATTGCTTGTGGTGCAAGAAAGGCCATGGTTTGCGGATATGGCTAACTATAAAGCTGGTGGAATCATTCCAGTAGATATGAATTGGTACCAAAGAAAGAAATTTTTTAAGGATTCTCGCCTTTATGTGTGGGACGATCCTCATTTATTCAAAATTGGAGCTGACATTTTACTTAGAAGGTGTGTTGCTAAGGAGGAAGCAAGGAACATCCTGTGGCACTGTCACAATTCACCTTATGGAGGGCACTGCAGTGGAGAGAGGACTGCTGCAAAGGTCTTTCAGTCTGGATTCTATTGGCCTACAATCTTTAAAGATGCTCAAGAGCATGTGCAAAGCTGTGATAAATGCCAAAGCACCGGAGGGATATCAAGAAGGAATGAGATGCCACTTCAAAACATTCTTGAAGTGGAGGTCTTTGATTGCTGGGGTATAGATTTTGTTGGCCCCTTACCTTCATCCTTCTCCAATGAATACATTTTGGTGGCTGTTGACTATGTTTCAAAGTGGGTAGAAGTTGTTGCTTGCCCCAAAAGCGACTCCAAAACAGTCATTAAATTTCTCAAGAAGAATGTCTTCTCTCGGTTTGGTGTTCCTAGAGTTTTAATCAGTGATGGAGGCTCCCATTTTTGTAATGCACAATTGAAGAAAGTCTTGGAGCATTATGGAGTCAAACATAAAGTAGCTTCTCCTTACCATCCTCAAACCAATGGTCAAGCTGAGGTTTCAAATAGAGAAATCAAGAGGATCCTTGAGAAGACAGATGCTTCTTCAAGAAAGGATTGGGCTGTAAAGCTTGATGATGCTCTATGGGCATATAGGACTGCATTCAAGACTCCAATTGGCCTATCTCCATTCCAAATGGTCTATGGCAAAGCTTGTCATCTCCCTATGGAATTGGAGCACAAAGCTTATTGGGCTCTTAAATTCCTTAATTTTGATCAGTCCTTGGCTGGTGAGAAGAGGAAGATCCAACTTCATGAGTTAGAGGAGATGAGACTCAATGCATATGATTCTTCAAGGCACTACAAACACAAAGTCAAGGCCTATCATGACAAAAAGCTTGTGAAGAGAGACTTGCGGCCTAATCAAAAAGTTCTGTTGTTCAATTCAAGGCTGAAATTATTTCCAGGCAAGCTTAAGTCCAAATGGTCTGGCCCTTTCATCATTAAGGAGGTGAAGCCTCATGGTGCTGTTATTTTGGAGGATCCTTCAATAGGAAGAAACTGGACAGTCAATGGTCAAAGATTAAAGCCCTATTTGGGGGGTGAAATTGAAAGGCTGACCATAATTTTGCATCTAAGTGACCCTTGAGGTCACCAAATGTCAAGCTAATGACATTAAAAGAGCGCTACCTGGGAGGCAACCCAGTTTTCTTACCATTTTACTTCTGCATTCTGCATTTTGAATTGTTAAATTTAGTTAGTTATGTGTTTTGATCATTTAGAGTTCATGTGTTGATCCTTGTGTGAATTTTATGTGCTGTTTGTGTTAATTTTGTTTCTTTGTAATGTGATCATTTAGAAGCATCATTCAGTAGTTGCATATGTCCTATTTGTCTGTTACATTGCAGTACTTAAGCTCAATTCTGCATAATTCGCATTTTGGTTATGTCTGTACAAAAATTACTCTTAAGTGACTTTTGGTTCAAGCCACTGATTTTGGCTCCAAGCCAAAACCTCTGGAAGCAACAATTTTAATTCCATGCATTTTTTAGTCTAGCCACATTCCATGGTTAAGCCAAAAGCCACTTTGTGATCCCTGTCCAAATTCGTGCTTTTTGCTAAGCCATGCTTCATGGTCAAGCCATTATCCACTTTTGCAAACCCTCAAATCTTTTTCAAATTTTCCCGCTTCCCAAGACCTTTGCCTTCTCCCCATAACGTCTCCACTCAGTCCCAATCACCTTTCCCAGTCATGTTTCCCTATACCACCTACTGTTACCTTTTCCTATTCATCCCCTCCCTTCCTCCAATCACGTCATCGTACCTCCCTTCCCCTCCAATCAGAATTTTCCATCACTTTAGTACAGCTTCCTACTCACACCCTTTCCCCAAATCAGACTTCACCTTTTCACCTTTTCCTACCCTTTCCCCACACCCTCACGTCTTCCCTAGGCTGTCACCCCCTCTACTCCCCAATCACTTCTACTTTTTCATTCCCATCATTCTTCTAAACATAGCTATCTTCAACCCTCAACTCAGCCACCCTCATCTGGACTGAGACCCCTCCCTTGCAGCCTACTCTTCAACCCCAGCAACACCATTCCCACCAGCTTCTCGAGTTCAACCCTTCTCTATCCTTGTAAGTGTTGCTTCTGTCACTCCCGTTTCCTCTTCATTTTGTCACTCCCATCTCTTTTCAGAAAAAGATTTTAGGGTTCTCCTATTTTGCTTTCCTATTCTAGGTCTGTAGAGAGTTTTAGGGTATGCTCCATTTGCATCTCTGCACTGTCATTTCCCTTTTTCTTTTTCGGTTTGATTTCCGTTTCAGCCATGGAAGCATGTTTCTGTTATTGTTATTTTATTGCCTTTTTTGTTAAAGTTGAACCTTTTGTGTTTTGGTTTTGCTGCTTTCTTTCCTTTTTTTTACTGACAAAGGTTTAAGCTTTTGCTAGAACCTTATTTTCTATTTGTTGTTCTGAAGTTTCCCTTGAGTGGTATGTCTTTTTCTACCTTTGGTTGTTGAAAAAGTGCAAGCTTTGTGTGTTTTTCTTTTGTTTGTGCCATTTTGGGATATCTTTCCCTGTTGGATGTAGGCACGTGCTTATTTCCCCTTTACCATTTGTGTTTTCTGTTCATCTTTTGGGAAACCTTCTTTTATTCCTTTTGTTTTTAACCTTTTAGTTTCTGTTCATGTTTTTCATGTTTAGGATCTGTGTAGACCTTGTCTTTTTCATTGCTTTTGGGACCACGTTGGGTTCAAGTTCTGGTTTTTCTGAATATTCTTCGAAGGTTCTTATTTTCTTTGTGTTTTGGGACCACGTTGGGTCCCTGTGCTATTGTGTTTTGTTTAATATTTTTTGTATACTGCTGCTAGTGTTTGGGAAGCACATGGGCCCTGAGTGTTCTGTTTTGCCCATAAAGCAACCCTTTGTCTTTTTCTTTTTCTTTTTCTTTTTGTATTCACATGTGTTTTTCTTTGACTGAGATCTGGGACCACTCTGTTTGCCTTATTCATTTCGTCACCCACAAAGTGTTGGAACCACATCTTTTGAAAAATCTGAAGTAGTGCATGATTAGTGGATTTTGGCAAAGCTGCCCTGCGGAAGCTAAGCCAAAACTGCTGCACATTTGAGTATTCATGTTCTGGTTTCTGCACATGTGTGTAACGAAATTTCCTTGCTGTTTTATGGATTCTCAGTTCTCCTTTTAGCTTTTCATCAATTTCTTTTTTTGCTTTTCTTTTCTTTTATACGTGTTGTGTTTCAATTATGTTGTGATTTATGTCTTAACTTACTCTTCTGCTTCTTGTTTCTTATTTGTGTCACTGACTCATTTCATTCTCGTGCCTTCTGTTCTATTTTGTTTTGTTTCTTTTTTGTTTTGTAGCATGGCTCCTAAGCACAAGCAACCTGCTGATGATTCAACCCCATCTACCAAGAAATAAAGAGTCACAAGGAGAGGTTCTTCTTCCCGTGCTCCTCCTCAAGCCTCACGAAAGGATGATGAAGTGGAAGAGATTCCACCCCCACCACCACAGCCTCAAACTCCACGTGAACCTCTGCAAAAGAACCGCTTCCTTGCTCCCCTAATCAGGAGCAGTTCAAGAACAACGCCAATAGAAGCTTCATTAAGGAGCGAGAAGTGCAACTGCTGGCTAGAGATTTCTAGGAGTTCCAAGATGAAATCGTTCGAAGGAAGTGGCAGAAACTTACCAACTTCCCCCTCAAGATCAATGAGGAAGTGGTGCGCGAGTTCTACGCGAATGCTATTCCCAGGCGTACCAGCGATCCTACCCGTAGGTCTTGGGTGAGGGGTTGCTTTGTCTACTATGATGCTCTTTCCATCAATCGGTTTCTGGCCAATGACTTCACCGATCCCAACAGCCAAGACTGTGGCTATTTCTTGATGTCTACTAGGAGAACCACTGTTACCAACACTGCTGTGAGCAACAACCTCTGCATTCCAGGGCGGTCCTTTGTAGAGAATGATGCTGGAAAGGCCCTGCGCTTCAAGAGAGCTGCTCTGAAAACCATTTCAAAAATTTGGGCCTCCTTCCTTTTCTCTAACATCACACCTACAACTCATACCTCTGAGTTGAGCATGACCAGAGCCTTCATTGTGCACTGCATCATGAATAACATTGACATCAACATTGGGAGGATAATATCAAGAGAACTCCATAAATTTGTGACTGCAAAGGCTCCTACCTCCCCTCCAAGGCCTCTTGGCTTTCTGGCTCTTATCACTGCATTATGTGAGAGCCACGGAGTGAATGTCCACCGGCCTCCCCTCCTTAACCTCCGGGAACCACTCAACATGTGCTTCATTGACCAGCATTTTCGCAACCCTACAGAAGTGGATGGACCTCAGCCTCCCATTCCTCCTGCTGTGGAGCCGTTTAACAGATCCCAATTAGCAACTGCTTTCATTTTCCTTTTCCAGCAGTTGGCAGCGATTCATCGTGGCCAACAGAACTTAAATTCTTCCATTTATTATTATCTAACCCCTGTAGCATCGCGACCTCATGGTCGTCTCCGTTGGCCAACCCCTTTTGAGTTTGAAGCTATGATTGCATGGCCTGGGGACAGACCTTCTTTTTTGGGGGATGCTGGAGCTGCTGATGCCCCAGAAGGTGCTGCTGCTGGTGATGCAGAGGCTGGTGACCAAGGAGCTGAAGCTGCAGCTGAGGATGAGGTCGTGGCAAAGGAGGAAAGTGAAGTGGAGGAAGAAGGAACTGAAGAGGAAGAAGAGGAAGAAGAGGAGTATGGCAGTTCTGAGGCAGAGGAAGATGATGATGTTTGATGGGGGATTTGTTTGTTTAATCCCCGTTTTACCAGGACAATTTAATTTTTTGCTTTTATTATTTCAGTATTTTAATTTCAGTGCATGGTTAGCTACTTTGTGGGTTTGCTGTTAGTTTAGTTGTTATTTTGGTGATGTTGGCCAAGGCCTTGTTGTTTGTTGAACTTAGTACTTTTGTTGTGTTTGCAAGTTTAATGTTAATGTTGTGGCTGTTTCATGGCTTTAGAAAAATCCCATCGTTCATTTTCCTAGCTTGCTTCCCGCGCTTTTTAAAAGAAAAATGCGTTTGCAAAACCTTGATTTGATCAATTTTTGTGGCTGCGCGTTTTGTTAGCATAGCTTGGATGCATGTATGTTTTTGAGAAAAGTTTCAAGCATGATTTGATTGTGAGGACAGATTTGAGAATGTTTGAGAAATGATTCTTGTGAGTTGTGTGTTGTCTCAAATGATTATGAGTGCCACCTTTGGCACCACTGTTGGTTTTGAATAATTCTCTTGTGATAATTCTTGCACGTTAATAAAGAAATGATCAAGGCAAATTTTGTTTGATGATTGTAAAGCCTAGAGCCAAAAAGCCTTCCCTGTTTCTGTCATCCTTTTTGTGCAGCCCTTTTGAGCCTTAATTGAAATTAATTTCTGTCATGATAACCCATGAGCCTAAATGAAAAACAATTCACTTTCCTTACCATTGGATATGAGAGCAATTGCATGTGTTGGCTTTAGAATAAGTTTGGGGGAAATCTTCCATGAAAGGAAGAACTTGGGAACAATTGTAGGTCACTTTCATTCAATTAAAAAAAGTGTCACAGCTTTTGCTTGTGTTAAAAAAAAAAAAAAGATCAAGGAAAACAAAAAGAAATAAAAGTTGTGATACTTGTCATGATTATGGTGGCATTTTCTTGAGCTTAAATGTGAGAAATGCAAGGAGTTGGTATCTTTACCATTGTGAGTAAATAAGAGGGATTGGGAAAATCTGAAAAATTCATTGATTGCTCTCTTTATCTCATGGTGTTTTGTATATCTAGAAAAACCAAGTTCCTTTCAAGCCTAGCCACATTTCAGACCTTGATCAAGTCCTTGTGATCTTAACTTTTGTGCATAATTTTGTTACATTGAGAAGGAAAGCAAAACTGATTTATGGTTGCCATTGTGTGTTGACTGTGAGAGAATTCAACACCTAAATCAATTAGTGCTTGAGTGAGACACTTGAGTGAAAAGAATCAAACATTCTTGGATTTTGTCAAATTTTGATTGTTATGCTTGGTTCATTTCTTGAGAAATTAGGTACTTGCATCCTTGTTATGGTTTCGGTTTAAGGCACCATGTTTCAAATTAAAATCATTGGTTTGGTCCTTTTCAATTCTTAGATGGAAGCTTGTTTTGGATTTGTTAGGATGGGATTGATCTTGATCCATGATTTCTGTTTTAGTGGTAGCTATTTTCAGTTTAATTAGTTATTTAATTGTTGTCTTTATCTTTTGCTTGAGGACAAGCAAAACTCCAAGTTTGGGGGAGTTGTTAGTTGCTATAATTACTTACTTTTCAAGTAGTTTTTAAGGCAATTATCTATCTTTTTCTCTCATTTGGAGTGTTGTTTTACTCAATTTCTGTTAATATTGCAATTTAGTTAGAATTTCTTTAGTTTTTCTAGATTTATGGTTATGTCTTAGTGTTTTGCCCCACTTTTTGTAGGAATTGGAGATTTAAGTTGAAGAACACGTTTGGGAGCTACATTTTGAGCTTTGGAAGCAGTGGAAGGTCCTTTGCAAGAGAAATCTATTGAAGTGCAGAAATTTCAAATCAGCCAAGCCAAAATCCCTAGCTGAGCCAAATGTCACTTTGGAGAAATTTTGCACATGTATATAAAGGACTGACCCTCAGAAGTTCGGGGGCCGGAACATTGTTTCAGAACTCATTCTCTGTAGCTCGTTTTGTACTGTTTTAGTAAGAGAGAAAAACTCTCTCTTTAGTTCTTAATGTTTATCTTCTTCTCCTTCCCCTCCATGTGTAATTTCCAACTGCTCATACCCGTGAGTGGCTGAATTCTGTAGTTGTTAGGGTTAGATGTAACCATTCTCAAAACTCTCTTGTATCTTTTGATATTATCTATATATATTCTGCATATTTGTGTTTAAAATTAGTATTTTGCTTCTTTTCTTAAAGCTTGTTGTGGCTTGATCACCCATAGCATGATCCTTGGACATGACTGTTGTTGGGAAACACTTTCGTTGTCTAGAACTGAAGCAATATACCTCATGAACTTCGTGTCTAGGAATGGAGCTTAGTTCATGGGTTATCTTGTGGTCTCTAGACTTAAAGCTAGTTGCTTCGTTAAGTTGTTGAGGAATCAAGGCTTGGGGGAGTAATCTAAGACTTTCTGCACCTAAGGAATTAGGGCTGAGAATGTTTTTATTGACTGATTTTAACATTTAAATGCAAATAGAATGTATATTATGTGCATGCAAGAAGAGAGTAGAGAATGGTGAGATCTAACCCCTGCAACATCTTCATTTATCTGTTTTAACCTCTGTCTACTGCTGTGTTCACTACTACAAAAAAGGCATTTAACATCGTCCAAATGACATCGGTTGTATGAGGACCGATGTAAAAAAATGTGCGGTGGCATTTTTGTAAATAAGTGGACGTAGTTAACATCGGTTTCCTCATAAACGATGTCATTCGTCTTCGTTAACATCGGTTATACCTCATAACCGATGTTATCCATGTGTTAAGTATCCATTTCTCTTTTGTTTTCACAGACTCGCGCCTGAACCCTTTCTCTTTTGTTTTCACACTTTCACGCCTGAACCCTTTCTTTCTTCTGTGGAAATCCTTGCGACCACGACCTCATCGTTCTCAGACTCCTCCACGACGTTCCTTTTCGCCATTGTCGCGCCTCCATTGCTTCGTCCTCCACTTCATTGCTAAACCCCTTTTGCATTTTCGCCATTGTCGGTGTGGCTTGTGACATTGAGGTACGAAACATTTTCCCCATTTTGTTGGTTCCAAACCCTGGCCCTAACATGATTTTTCTTGTTTGTTCCAAACCCTAACATGATTATTCATCTCGCAAGGTGTTCGAAACCATTGTCAGTGTTGCTAGGTGTCCTGCTTGCGAACGTGTCACCATTGTTCTTCTCGCAAGAGTGTCTTGTCGTGCGCCAATAACAGGTACAAATGCCATTGTGTTCTTCTCTGTAAACTGTTGGAATTGGCATTTTCTGTTGCTGCCTGCATATTTGGCAATTTCTTGAATGTTAACTACTTGGAACATTTTGTTGCTGTCTGTTGCGCATGATTATCTGCTCTACTAGTGGATGGTCCAAATTATTTGTACATTTTGTATCAATTTAGGGAAATTTTGACATATAATACTTGTCCTGCATTGTAGATTAGTTTGGGAAAATTTTGATTTTTTTTGTTTGGGAATTTAGGGAAGAATGAGTGGACAACTATTGTATAATATAGATATAGCTATGGGCTAGAGGCAGTACATGTTTCGATTTGCATTCTTTTAGGCAATTTCTGGTAGGGAAGGTTTATATTCCTTTCCAGTATGATTGGTGCTTCTTCGTGAGTTTTGTATCTTTCTCTGTGTGGTTTGGTGAGGTTGCTGTATAGTTCTTTTGTGTGATCTACAGCTGGTTGGGTTGTGGTATTGTTACATGAAGCAGGGGAAGATATAATCTGTTTTGTTGTGGTGCAGCTTAAAAAGAGTTACGGGTGGTTGGTGTTATAGCATTGTGTTGCAACTTAAAGGAGGTTGTGGATGTTATCAAGTTCATTATTAGATCTCTATTTTGGTTTTTGTATGTGTTACAAAAGTTAGGAGTTTTTGGATTTTTTTTTCCTGTTAGGATAAGGATAAGAGTTGTCTTTCCTTTTATTTTTCCATTTTCCCTTGATTATCTGAGGAGTTGAGTTGAGATGTTTGCGGAGACATCTGCTGTCGTCCCTGTGTATTTACAGTTATAATTTCCTGCTGAGAATAATAAATGAAAAAACTTTGTTCTTATCCTTTATTTGTTAAACAAGTACTTTGGGAACTTACCAAAGCAGTAAAATTGGCCACGGGAGGAGCTAATTGTCGCCTGGTCAAAGTAGCTGGCATGGCATTGTCATCCTGTTCTCTACAAGATCTAATCGCACTCAGTTTAATATTTATAAAGTTAATGGTAAACTAAAATTTATGTAGACTGGGCACAGACCGCGAAGCTTATAAATTATAATAGGGTAAAAAGGCAAGCTTGGACTCCTTAATGGGAAAAAAAAAAGAGGAAAATGATGCAGATTTGCAACATGGTCTAGAAAAATCAATTATTTGGTTGATCAATTCTATGGAACCAGCAATAGGTAAGCCATTCCTATTCTTTTTGACAGCCAAGTGTAGGACTGTCATAGACTGAGTCTGACTTGGAAAAAAAATTCATTTGAGACTTGTTGAGCACAATTCTCAGAAAATTATTTTCTGCAGAAAAAGTTGTAAGAATCTGTCTTTCGATACTTCCTTACTAGTGTTTCATTCAGAGTGCAGTTGTTGGTAACTTTCTTACTGCATTTCTGGGTTGTTTGTGTACCAATCAAAGATGACTTTATGCATAGTTTGTCAATTTCCACCATTACTTTGTTAGTATTTCTACTTTTCTTTGATGGACAAGTAGATGTATATAATGTGTACTCAAAATCATACTTGTTCCCCTACATAACGATATCTGTGTAATTATTTGTTCATTTCCACATGCTTAAGACAATTACAGTCATCTATGAATTGTATGCTTCCTATCATATGTTTGAAGTGTATTAAATGTAATTATCATTGTAACTAATATTTCTATTGCGATAATTATGATTATCATCATTACTATTGTTCAGAGATACCCGTTCTAAAGTATTCGAAGAAAGCCTGCAAAAGCTTGGTGTTGAGATATTGCAAGCTAGAGATCCATTCAGAGGTACGTATTAGCTTTTAACATCCAAATTCTTGAATCTTGCTGCTACTTTCAGTCCACTGTGAAGGTTTCATAAATCTTAATTGGGTTAATTATATATATATATACATATATATATATATATATACATATATATATACATATATATATATATATATATATAAAGCATTAGTACCGTGGAAGTGATATTGAATTTGCTTTTGATGCCCAAAGTCAAACTAATTTCCAGCTTCATTCCTTGTTCATTAGAAGCCTTTTGTCTACAATTGAATGCTCTGAAGTTTAAGGAATTCAATCCAATGTATTTTAATCTATTTATTTGGCTAGCGGAACTGCAGAAGCCTATAAGCCTATATATATATATATATATATATATATATATATATATATATATATATAAAGCACTAGTACAGTGGAAGTGATATTGAATTTGCTTTTGATGCCCAAAGTCTAACTAATTTCTAGCTTCATTCCTTGTCCATTAGAAGCCTTTTGTCTACAATTGAATGCTCTGAAGTTTAAGGAATTCAATCCAATGTTAATCTACTTATTAGTGGAACTGCAGAAGCCTACTTATGTGGTCAAGTAAATGATACCATGTATTTTAATCTTAAATGATACCATGTATTTTTTATTTGTTTACCAATGCATAATTGTTATTGAAGTTCAGAAGTAGAACTTTAAATGGCTTTACAGCCAAGAAATGAAATCAATAATCCAAAATCAACCACATAGTAATCCACATGACTTCTTGTAATGAACGCATGTTTTTCATGTCATAGTGTGATCCTAATCACCTGAAATAAGGGGAGAGCATCCACACTATTTTTTTTCAATTTCTTATCCCTTTTGTTTTGATTGAAAGTACTCAGGTAGGCCAGTTTATTTTGCTGCATATTCTCAAAATTGACTCATATTTTTCCTTTCCCCTTAACTTGAAACAACATAGTAATAAATCCATATGTGTACAAGTACAAGACATTAATACTTAATAGTTCAATCAAGACTGTAGGTCCATCTTAACAAATAAAAAATGTAGGTCCATCTTACCAGATAAAAATTCATGATGAAAAATTGTTGATCAGTCCAAAACTAGTATTTTGTCTCATGTTTTTACAATATTACTTTTATTTTTTGCAAGACATTTTCCTTATTTTACAACAATCTACTATTACTTCAGGCATGGATTCGCAACATTAAAATAATGTCATATTCCTTATTTTGTACAGTTTTTATTTCCCCTCTGGTGACTTGCATGCTCTATCTGTTCCCTTCTCTCTCTGCATCTATCAAGTTAACTTGACGTAAGATATACTTTCTTAAACTGTTTTTTCTTGTAGATTACTCAAATTTATATTGTTTCAGCCAAATCCCTCATTTAATTTTTTAGTCAACTGATAATAAATGGATGGGGATTATAAATAATTTATTGCCATGACATATCAGTGACAATATCTTGTAGTTCATTGACTCCATATCTGTATTGTATTAGAGTAATATAAATTGAGAAATAATTTTTAATATCTACATCTCTCAAACAAATTGGACTGATTATGCTGTGTAAGTTGTTTTGATGACAGAACACACTGATTTCTGGAGGCAGCAAGCATTGACTAGTTATGCTGGTGCTGTTGTCGTGACTGAGTAGTTGAGTAGCACTAAGTTTATTTGTTATTGTTAGTGAGCATCTTTTCAGGTATGTATCTCATTCTGACACTTATGTGCTTGTTACAATTATAATAATGCTTTTTATAACTTGTTTGTGTAATTAATGAGTATTATTTTATATTCAAGTTAAGCATTATGAGTGAACCTTAGTTTCCCGTTTGAGGTTCAATACAATGATTAATACGGATAGTTTGGATTAATCGTTGTATTGAATCTTGAATTGTCCGTTTGGACAGTTTAGGAAGAGTCATTTTTTATACTTCATTCATACGTAGAGGTTGAGTCTCTTTTGTTAAATTTGATGAAATTTCGGTTTGCTGCATTTCGTTTTGTTCTCCGGGTGCATACTTGATTGTGGTTGAATCGATGTCACCACTTTCATGTCGTGTACTTGGAGATCAATGCGAAATGCTGCCAAAATTTCGTCAAATTTAACAAAAGAGACTTAACCTCTACGTATGAATAAAGTATAAAAAAATGTCTTCCTAAATGGGATAGGACCACACCTTTTATGAAAAAGTGAGATCTTCATGCATGATATAACTATGTGAGTATCACAGAAGAGGAAAGATGGATTGAAGTTGGATGAAAAGTTTTTGGAATTTGCTCAACAAAATTCACCGAATATGGGGGGGAAATATTATTGTCCTTGTGTTAACTGTCTGAATGGGAGACGACATGTCGTGGACGAGATAAGGACACATCTTCTTTGCGACGAGATTCTTCAAACATATACAAGATGGATATGGCACGGTGAATTCACAAACATGCCGACAGTGTCCCAAAATGAGTATGTTGTTGATGTTGAAATGGGAGATCGATTAGAGGAAATGATCCAAGATGTTGGACAAGAGTCTTTTCATCAAGCACATGCCCCTTTGTATGATGCTTTGGAAAGTGATTCGAAGAAGCCTTTGTATCCAGGGTGCAAAAACTTCACATGGTTGTCAGCGGTGTTAAGTTTGGTTAATTTGAAGGCAAGATATGGGTGGAGTGATAAAAGCTTCACTGATTTGCTTGAGGTGTTGAAAACGATGCTTCCAAAAAAGAACACATTGCCGAAAAATAACTATGAGGCGAAGAAGATACTATGTCCGGTGGGTATGGAGTATCAGAAAATACATGCATGCCGTAATGATTGCATATTGTACAGAAATGAGTTTGAACACATGCATAAATGCCCCATGTGTGGGGTATCACGGTACAAATTGAAGGATGACGCATGTGGTAGTGATGAAAGCATAAAGAAAGAGTCCCCAGCAAAGGTGTGTTGGTATCTTCCAATAATTCCAAGGTTTAAACGTTTGTTTGCTAATGGAGATGACGCAAAAAACCTGACATGGCATGCAGATGGTTGAAAATGTGATGGATTGCTTCGGCATCCGGCTGATTCTCCCCAGTGGGACAATATTAATCGTTTGTTTCCAAATTTTGGGGAAGAGGCAAGAAACCTTAGGCTTGGACTTGCTACCGATGCAATGAATCCTTTTGGTAACTTAAGTACTAACCACAGTTCATGGCCTGTTTTGCTAGTAATTTACAACCTGCCTCCTTGGTTGTGCATGAAGCGAAAATACATTATGTTGTCTATGATGATTTCGGGTCCAAGACAGCCAGGAAATGACATTGATGTTTATCTAAGTTCGTTGATTGAAGACTTGACAAAGTTGTGGGAGGAAGGGGTTGACGTCTTTGATGGGAATCGCAAGGAGACCTTCAAGTTGCGTGCATTGGTATTTTGTACCATTAATGACTTTCCAGCATATGGGAATTTGAGTGGATATAGTGTTAAGGGGCATCACGCATGTCCTATCTGTGAAGAACACACAAGCTACGTGCAACTCAAGCATGGAAGAAAGACAGTCTACACTAGGCATCGGAGATTTCTCAAACCTTATCACCCGTATCGGCGATTGAAAAAAGCTTTCAATGGAAGACATGAGGATGTAAGTGCACCAATACCTTTGAATGGAAAGCAGGTTTATGAGCGGGTGGAGGACATCCAAACTATCTTTGGGAAGACCCAACAGAAGGATGCAAGTGAGAAAAGAATATGGAAGAAGAGGTCGATATTCTTTGATCTTCCATACTGGTTTTATCTAGATGTTAGACATTGTATAGATGTTATGCATGTGGAGAAAAATGTGTGTGATAGTTTAATCAGAACGCTTCTTAACATTAAAGGCAAGACAAAGGATGGTCTGAATGCTCGACAAGATCTGGTTGAGATGGGTATACGTGAGCAGTTACATCCAAGGTCAGAAGGTAAACGAACATATTTGCCCCCAGCGTGTCATACTTTGTCCAGAGAAGAGAAAAAAAAATTTTGTCAGTGTTTGCGGGATGTTAAGGTGCCACAGGGATACTCTTCAAATGTAAGGAGTCTTGTATCGATGAAGGATCTCAAATTAGTTGGCTTAAAGTCTCATGATTGCCACGTCTTGATGCAACAACTTCTGGCCGTGGCGATACGAAACATCTTGCCTAACAAAGTAAGGGTTGCCATAACTTTCCTGTGCTTATTCTTCAATGCTATATGTAGAAAAGTCATTGACCCTGTACAGTTGGATGACTTGGAAAATGAGGCTGCTATTATCTTGTGTCAGTTGGAGATGTATTTTCCTCCTTCATTTTTTGACATCATGGTTCACTTAATTGTTCACCTAGTGAGGGAGATTAGATTGTGTGGACCCGTTTATTTAAGGTGGATGTACCCAATTGAGCGATACATGAAGATCTTAAAAGGGTATACCAAGAATCAATACCGTCCTGAGGCATCCATTGTTGAAAGATACATTGCAGAAGAAGCTATTGAGTTTTGTTCAGAGTACATGGAGAAGACAAAACCTGTCGGGGTTCCTGAGTCTCGTCACAAGAATAGAGTCGGAGGTAAGGGTACACGAGGGTTAATTGTTGTAACCATGGGTCTCAAGGCATTGAATGAAGCACATTTGTATATATTGAATAATACTAATGAGGTTACCCCATACATAAACGCACACAAAGAATTTGTGAAGGCAAGTAACCCAAAAATGAACAAGAACCGGGTGTTGATTGAGCATAACAAGACTTTCTTAAACTGGTTTAAAGACACAATCTTTGCTCTTGATGATCCTTCTGAAACATTAAAGTGGTTAGCAAATGGGCCTAAGCTAAATGTTCCAACTTGGAAGGCATATGATATCAACAAGTATTCGTTCTACACAAAGTCACAGGATGACAAGAGTACACTTCAAAACAGTGGGATTAGTCTTCGGGCTAAAGCAGAACACTTTTCTAGTGCAAAAGATAACAACCCCAAACTGGGGTCCATGTCTTACTTTGAAGTGATTGAAGAAATCTGGGAGCTTGATTTTACTATTTTCAAAGTGCCTATTTTTAAGTGTAAATGGGTTGATAGCAACACCGGTGTGCAGACTGATGATTTGGGATTCACTTTTGTTGACCTTAAAAAGGTTGCTTATAAGGACGAGCCTTTCATCATGGCAGAACAAGCAACACAAGTGTTTTATGTCGAAGATCCCTGTGATGCAAGGTGGTCAGTGGTTCTACAAGGAAGAACCAGTGGTGTTATTCATGAAAATGATGATTCAACACTTGATATTTGTGAATCTCCTTCTTTCTACACATGCATGCCTACCATCATTGAAGAAAATGAGGAGGACGACGTACACGCAAATCGTCATGATCATGATGAAGGCTTATGGGAGAACATTCCTACCTAACCACATTATATATATATAAGTAATGTCTATGTTATTGTATACTTTAATAATTTTTTCAACATTTTTATTATCTCCATTTACAATTTATAAACTTTGTACAATTGCAAATAACACTTAATTTTTTGTTTGTTTGAACAGGCACATGGATACACCACCAGGTTCCCCTCGTCCTGAGTCATCTGCTCCTTCAGAGTCTATGTCTAGGAGGACTAGACAATCCACACGACTCAAAAAATTCACTGCTAAACGCTTGTCTGGGGAGAAGCCACGAGTTTATGTCGATCCTGCAACTGGGAAAGCTTCAGGTCCAAATAGATCACATTTCAGGACCTATTTGGGGATTGCTGCCCGAGACAGGGTTGATATTACATATGAAGACTGGCACCATGTGCCAGAAAATAAGAAGAACATGATTTGGGAGGACATTTTGGTATTTTCAATAAACTCTTTATGTTATAGTAATTCTATGTATTTACTTGCATATTGTTGTCATTCACTAACTCTTACATATGATTCTCAAATGAAGGAACAATTTGATATTCCAGAAGCGTCCAAGGCTAGGAGGAAAATTATTTCCCATGTGGGAACAAGATGGAGGCAGTTTAAGGCAGACCTTACAAGAAAATATGCAATTAAAGAAACGAAGGGTGATGAGGAGGAAGAGGTAAATGAGGATGATGATGACATTCCTTGTGCGAAATTTGGCATTGAGAAGGACAAGTGGAGGAAATTTAAAGAGAGCCGCAATACTCCTGCTTGGCAGGTAACTTGTGGGTGTTGTTTTTTAATTTGTCTATATCGAAAATTTGTTAATTATTTTGCTAAAAGTATGTCTAATTATTCACAGAAAATCAGAAAGAAGGCTCAAGAAATCCAGAAACATAACAACATGCCACACGTGATGGCTCGTGGGGGTTATGCATGGCTTGAGGAAAACATGATGGCCGAGAAGATGAAGAAAAAACAGGCTGAAGCTGCTGAATCTGGGAGTGCAACTGTAGTTGATCCTCCATCTCCCATTAAACGACATGTGAAGTGGAAGAAGGCCCGTACAAAACGTTCTGGCCATATGACATCTGAGGCGGCACAACAAATTGCTGATAGGATTGTAAGTTATTATGCACCTTAAAATGTAACTAAATATAGTAACAACACAAGTTGACTCCTTTATCTTTTTTTGATTGTAGGATTTCCTAGAGGAGCAATGTACACAGGGTACCTTTGTTCGCCATGGACGTCAGGATATATTGACGACTGCCATTGGGCGACCGGAGCACCCTGGTCGTGTCCGTGCCGCTGGAGTTGGTGTGACCATCAACCAGTACTTTGGACCACTATCACGTGGCTCGCATACTTCTTCATCCATCACCCCAGAGTTGGTGGCTTCGTTGAAAGAGAGCTTGAAAGAGAGCTTCAGAGAGGAGTTTAAAGAGGAGTTTAAAGAGCAGTTCAAAGATGAGCTAAAGAGAGAATTGTTGATGGAGTTGAGCCAGATGACATCCCAGCAGCCGCCTGAGCATGTTGAGCCATATGTAGCTCTTTCTGGTGCTCGTGTTAGCACAAAGGGGAGTTGTGCTGGTACTGATGTTGATCCCTCAGGGGAGGAGCCTGACACTGACACAGTAGCTGATCAGTGCGGCTTGTATGTTGATGAGCAGCCTCCCCGCTTGGTGGCCATTGGGAGAGTTTATCATGGGGCTTCAATCATACACCACACGTGTTTGACGGATGATATGGTCAAGGTGGGGGTGGAAGAGGTTCTAGATGCTACTGCTCGAGTCCCTTTACCGACTGATGAGGTTCAGTTGGTGGGGGAGGCCCTAAACACCTTTATTGCATGGCCGAGTCATCTTGTGAAGCCTGTTTCATGGGAGGTAGCACGGGAGGTAGCTCCCTTAACTTATTTTATTTTTTGGTATCATCAAAACAATTGACCTGAATTAATTGTTGACTATAACTAACTTATGTTCATTAATTGTGTAGGATAAACAGGGACCAAAGAAACCAGTTGAACCTTATGATAGGTCGGTCCCTGATGATGATCCCTTATTAAATTTGGTACAGGTTAGCCTGTTATTTTTCAGAAAGCCTTTCCAGGTGTCGTGGGATGCGAGTTTGTTTGGGGTGCACAATGAACAGTTCCCCCTCTACATAAATCATAGTGATGTTGGGGAGATATTGAGTGGCAATCAATATCTTAATATCAGTGTTATACAGTTGTGGATGACGTAAGTAAATTTTAATTTTAGGTCCATTACCTATTTAATTGTAAGTGATTAACAATTTACATTTATTTGAACAAAAATAGGTTTTTGAATGAGTTATGTATGGAATTCGAGCATGGTTCTGTCTATGGATTCCTTGAACCTCAGAGCATACAGAGATCAGGGAATACACGAGATCATGCTCAAAATTACATTCAAAGATGGATACATGAATCACAAAAACAAGTCTACCTAGGAGCTTACTTAAATAAGTAAGTAATATTTCATTAATAAAAGCATTTAAATAATGATTGCATTGTTACTAATAACTATTTTCCAATGCAGCCAACATTGGCAACTCCTAGTTATTTGTCCTAGGTCCAATGTTGTTGTCTGGTTCTGTTCCCTGCACAAGAAGCCCGATGTAGATATCAAAGCCACAGTTACAGGGTAAGTTTAAATTTGTAACAAATTGGATGTATTGAACATATTATACATGATGTCTTACAAATATATTTGCATGCTTCTTTTAACCAGTGCTTTAAAGGGTTTGCAAGGTAACCAACCAAGTAAATCGAAGAAAGTTGATTGGATTAATGTAAAAGTAAGTAATTTAACCAATGCTGGAATATCCAAAATGTTGTTTAATTAGTTGTTGTTTTTTACAAAAATGTCTTAAACACTATTAAATTTTATATTGAATTTAGTGTAATCTACAAAGCGGAGGCACTGAGTGTGGCTATTATGTCATGCATTGGATGTGGACCATCATCCATGGGGGATTCAGGGATAACTGGGAAACGGTAATATATTTGTTTACTTTAACAGGTTTCATTTATTATAATATTAATATTCGATGTGATTAACTAACATTTGTTTATATATGATGTAGACATTTAGCGATTCTCAACCATTGGAGGCAACGACAATTGAAGATATTCGCATTCAGTGGGCACGATACTTTTTGAGAGTTAGAAATGAAGCACTGAACAAATTAGTAGACATTTAGCTTATTAATGGATTCTATTTGTATATTGGATATATTGCTTAATGTTTGTTTATACATTAATTAGTATTTTATTTATAATAATATAAAGCATAGATCATTGATTATTAATTATACAAATTGCCTGGGTCTGGATTTTTCTTTGAAATTACAGGTTTGGTTCAATCTAAAATAGAACGCTAATAAAAAAAACTGCATAAACAACATCGGTTATGGTAAAAACCGATGTTGTTAGTGCACAAACAACATCGGTTGTCCCAGAACCGATGTTATTTGCGCACAAACAACATCGGTTATGGTAAAAACCGATGTTGTTAGTGCACAAACAACATCGGTTGTCCCAGAACCGATGTTGTTTGCGCACAAACAACATCGGTTGTTCCAAAACCGATGTTGTAAGTGCACAAACAACATCGGTTCTGGGAGAACCGATGTTGTTTGTCACCTAACAACATCGGTTTTGGCAAAAACCGATGTTGTTTTCAACACATAATTTTCACTATGTGAGCATCCTTTGACATCGGTTGTGCTCTGAACCGATGTTGTATTGTATTTTAACATCGGTTCAAGAACCGATGTTGAAAGTTGTCCACTTTCAACATCGTTCGATACAACATCGGTCGGTTAATAACCGATGTTAAAAGCCTAAAATAACCGATGTTAAATGCCTTTTTTGTAGTAGTGGTTTTACTTTAAAATCACAAAAACATCTTTTTAATTTCTGTTCTGCATTAGTTCTGTTATAATCTTTCACAAAACCGACCAAAGTTTACGTTTTTATCGCTGTCTTATGAAAACCAGTTCAGTAGTATTTATGTGAACATTGCCTATATCAAGCAAATCCCTTGGAAAAACGATACTTGGACTTATCCATTTACTACTTGTGCGACTGGTGCGCTTGCCAATCCGTCTAACAATGTGCATGTTGCAGGGCATATTATAGATCCATGCAAATGATTATCACTTAAAGCAACAACTTTCAGTTCTTGAAGAGTTCCCAACCAACAAGGAAATGAGTCATTAATTTGGTTATGGCTGACATCAATAACCTCTAACATTCTACAGTTGACCAATGCTCTTGGCAATTGACCCTGCAGATTGTTATTGCTCAAATCTATCATTCTCATATCACTTGTTATCATATATGTCTGAGGAATGGGGCCAATCAGTTTGTTCCCATTTAGCACCAAACTTTATAGAGATTGGATAGAACTTCCCAAACATGAGGGAACCATGCCAGTTAAGTTGTTAAATGATAAATCAAGTAGCACGAGAGATTTCAAATTGCACATCAGTGGGGATATTTTTCCTATCAATGAGTTGTTAGAAACACTTAATCTCCGAAGCCTTGTTTTTCCCCACATCCAACTGGGGAATGAATTGACATCATTGTTTGACATGTAAAGATATGTCAGCTCAGCCAAGTCCCGGAGAAAAATTGGAAACTCATTCAAATTGCCTGAACCCAAACCTATCATTTGAATTTGAGAAAGGCTTACATTGGATGGATTGTTGCCACTAATTAATGACAATATATTGTAAGATAATCCAACAAAAACTAGCATTTTGAGCTTTAGAAAGTTGTCAAGCTCTACTTCTCCCTCCAACAAATTATAGGCCACAGTAAAACTTTCTAGGTTCTCAAGTTTGAAGAGAGAATTTGGAATGTCACCCTGAAGATTATTTGTTGAAAGATCCATGAAAGCTAAATTAGTTTGGTTCATTAGCCAAGATGGAAATTGTCCGCTTAAATTGCTGTGAGATAGGGCCAATCCAGATAGCTGGGTGAAATTTGCAAAACATAATGGAATCTCGCTGCCAATATTTACAAAGTTTAGATCCAAATCATTTATTCCTAACAGCTTACAAATCCATGAGATGGTGTCAGTAGTAAATTCATTAAGACCAACTCTCAGGGTTTGTAATTTGGTAAGATTTACCAAGAATGGATAAAGTTGGCCCTTGAATTTGTTGTTTCCAATATCTACATACGTAAGCTGAGTGAGGTTTCCAAATGAAGGAGGAATAGACCCTGAAAAGTTGCATTGTAAAATTGATAACTCATTCAAAGACTTAAGATTTCCAATGGATGCAGGCAGCGTACCATAGAAACTTGTGTCCAAGAGTCGTAACACTTCAATTTGTACACTTGAATGAAAATCAGGAAATTTACCAGTGAGATTTTGGTTATGTCCCAAATTAAGATGTCTCAAATTTGGAAGATGGAATATTCCAGCTGGAAATTCCCCATTTAGTACACAATGGCAGAGAGAGAGTAGTTGCAAAGAAGTAATATTTGTAAATATATCAGGTACAGACGATGAAATGGTCACAAAATCAAGAAGAAGTATTTCAAGATTAGTTGAGTTTTGAATTAAGCTTCTTAGAGAGGATATTTTCAAACTCTGAAGATTGATAGCATCTGGAGAATAAAATGTACTGCTTAGATCAAGAGACAGTAACTTGGACAAATGTGAAACTTGTGGGATTTCACCAAAAAAATTGGCTTGAGAAAGGTTCAGATACCTTAACTGTGCAAACTCACCAATCCTAAATGGGATTTGAGAGTGATTGAAGTCATTGTCAGCAAGATCAAGGCTTTGAAGGTGTTTGAGGTGAAGAGGCTGCTATTAGCATCCATTGTACCATAGATCTGACTGCTACTGAGATCAATGCCAATGACATGAGCTGTGTGGTCATCACATTGAATGCCATCCCATGAGCAGCAATCTGTGGATGCATTCCAAGATTCTATTTTAGGATAACTGAAAGGATTATAAGAAGCAGACTTACTAATAACAAACATTTCCTTAAATTGCAACAAGGCACGGCTTTCATCTTCATGGCATCTAGTAGGAGGAACGAAAAGAAGACAATTAGTAACTGTGAATGAAAACAGTAAATAAAGCAAGAGAAACTGTATTGACAGAGCAAAGGACCACGGGAACCACATTGTATCTTTTAACAATTTATAAGCTGAAATGTTCACATAAGAAGTGAGATGCACTAAGTAGTTTTTATACTAAATTAATCTACTGTTCATGCAAAAATATCTAGTCACATGCATTGACCTTTATTAGAAATGAAAATGATAATCATGTCGTGCATTTTGGGTAAGAAAATTATGTATGCCGTTCTATTTGACTATTTCTAGTCTTAGCCTTAATCAAGAAGCTAACTGATCATCCACTCCAATCCATAAAGTTTTCCCGTTAAATTCACGTTTCTGATTTGTCTACAGTCAATTTCTACTTGGCTTTTACATTAGGCTCTGTGATAGTGATCTGTCCTTACTTCATTTTATTCGTGCTCATGTATAACTCAAGCATGCATTTTACGGAATAATATACTCCCTCCGTTTCTTTTTATTTGTTGTTTAAAGTTTATTTGTAGAAACCAAGAAATGCATTAAATTTTCTTGATTTTAATCAAATAATTATGTGATTTTCTATTTTACCCTCTTTTCATTTTTACTCTATAATAAATAATAAATGATGTGTAAATTCATTAAAGATTAGGAGAGAAGTAAGGATATAATTGATAAAAGAGTAATTAATGTGATCTTGAAATTTGCAAATAATAGATAAATAGAAACAATTTTTTTCCAAAAATCCGGCACTTAAAAAGAAACGGAGGGAGTATCAATTTAGTCCTCGAAATAGGCATCAGTAATCAATTTAATTATTGCCTGAGTTAACAAAGAGTTATTATGAATAATTAGAGAGAAAAGCATAACAAAGATTATAAAAAGGTAGAATGACAACAACTCAACTTAAATGTTAGACACAAATAAAAATGTGCTGTTAAATGTTGATTAACAACTTACGCGTGTAACGTATATGTGGGGGTATAGGGCTTCAAAATTTATATATTATAAACGAATAAATAGATAGATATAATTTGTTTTTGGTTTAATTACTCTGCGCATGTTCCTATACTTTTATCAAATTTTTAATTAGGTTCCTGAACTTTTTTTTTCTTTTAATTGGTGCTTCTGGAGTGTGTTGTAAGCACAACTGAGTCAATTGTAAGAGTTTTCTGCAAAGTTTCAACCTTCTGCAGAACCAAATAATTGTGAAAGAACACTTAGGTTAAATTGACCTGCAGATGTTGAAACTTTGTAGAAATCTCTCAAAATTGATTCAGTTGTGCTTACAACACAGTCCAGAAGCATCAGTTCACTGTCTGCACCTCTAATTAAGTGTCTGTGGTTGATTTTTCATAACGACAATTAGACGAGAGATCCAATTGAAAAAAAAAAAAGTTCAGAGACCTAATTGAAAATTTGGTAAAAGTATAGGGATCTGCAGATTAATTTAACCAATTTTTTTTTTATATAATTCAATACCTAAGATGGTACAAGCTCTATTTGAAGCCTTGTCTGATACCGAGACTTTCTTCACTGTCATCCAATAACTTTTTTGTCCATTCCAAGTTTTTGGTTCGTTTGTATGTCTGTTTTGTTTTTTTTTTATACTAGGAAAGTAATAAAACAAAAGAACAACTATGATCTCAGGTAATGGACACCTGACATATGATCAGCTAAAACCAGCTGCAATATAAAATGAGGGCAGTTATGCGGAACATGAAAGTCATACTGTGATGAGGATCCATGCTTAGCTAACTCATCAGCACACATATTTTCTTCACGAAAAGTGTGTTGGAAATGGAGTTCCGAAGCATAATTCTTAAAATCTTGAATTTTCCTGATTATAGAAGCATAAGGATGGAGAGTGCTTCTATTATCTTAAAACCGTTTGTATGTCTAACCCAAAGGGTTGGCACAGTGGTGTAAGGCCTCACTGCGTTCATATGAGGGGGAACGATCTATTTAGTGGGAGAACTCGTGTTCAATTTCCTCCGTGTGCAAAATTCCTTTGGATCAGCGGCAATCACGCACCACGAGCGGGATTAATTTCTGACCCAGTGGATTAGGGGACACCTGTGGTTACTGTATGTTTACTTGTCTCAGACTTTAATTAGACCCCACTATTGCGACTACAATTGCATTGGAAATAGGAAAAATAACATTAAATTTATTTTTATAATTATATTTTGAAGTTATCACCAAAATTTATTAGAGACAAATTTCAAAACCCTTTTTTCAAGAAAAAAATAGTCTTAAAAAACCAAGTTAAATTCAAGTCAATCATACAACAGTCCTATAACAACCCCGAAGCAAAAAAAAAAAATGAAGCAAAAAAAAAAGTCCTATAACAACCACAAAAAACATTTGTCTTCTGATTAATTGTGCAATTATTGTTACTTTTTAAAATGTCTTAGCCATATAGAATAAGCTATTATTGAATGAAACAAGGTAAATTATTACAGAACAACATAAAAAATTGAAATTTATTTTAGTCCAATGGGAGATTTTCCTACTCCGGTGTTTCCCTCAATACAATAGAAAGCACAAAGCTATATCATTCAGAAAACATCTGAGTTAATTAAAAAAGAGAGTACGCAAATTTAAACCAAGATGTCTTCAAATGTCTTGAACCAAATTATGCAATTAATAAGACATCAAGCCTAAATTAATCCTTTTAACATGAGATAAACTAATTGTAAACATTTTATTTTAAAAAAAGTAAGATTATCAAATTATCGTAACTCAAATATCTTATATTACATGATAAATAAAATATCACGACTAAATTAACCATTGTATTGTAAAAAAATAATTAAATAATATCAAACTGCTATTTTTAGTTTTCCATTGCTGGGCCTGCGGTGATGGAAACCAGACAGAGAGTGAGTGACTCGTTGGTGGAAAAAAGGAGCACAAACAAAGGCTTTGGGAGGTAATAATGCCTTGTACTTGGTGCTAGAGGATGGGCACAAGGGAAGAAAATCAAGGGGAGAGAGAAATATTAAGTAAAAAGGGGACACAAAGTCCACAAAGTATTTTAGAATAAAAGCTGGAAAGGGGCCTACAAATTCCACAAAGTATTTTTATATTGCAATATTAACTTCACAAGTTTGGAGTTGACCATGGCATTATGGTATCACCCTTTTTTTTTTTTTGTACATTGTATCAACCCTATTTAAAACTAAGGAGTTGTATTCAATTAATATTTAGAAAGATTTTAAAAGATTTTTTTTTTATAAAAAAATTATGATATTCAATCAGGATTTTTAAAAAAGATAAAAAAGTCTCATGGTATTCAATCAAGACTTTCAAGATTTTTTTTTCATGACAACAAAATCCGATAATATTCAATCAAGATTTTTTACAACTAAAAAAAAATCATCTGGTATTCAAAATCCTATAGATTTCGATGGATTGTATTGTAAATTGAATTTTGATGGATTTTGTGTGACTTTTTAGTTATATGTATAAATTGGATTTTGATGGATTTTGTGTGATCCTGACAGTGATGCATTCATATCGCCAAATCACTACGAACCATCCTACCAGCCTACATCACCTGACCAAGTCTATTATCTCATTCCCCTTTAGGTTTGAAGGTTCCTACTAAAATAATACTAAGAAACTCATCAGGACCAATAATCAAGCTAAAATATTAGAAGACCTTTCTACTAACATTGAGACAATTGCAGTCAATTTAAAAAAAAAAAAAGAGATAGAAAAAGATTGAAAAAAAAATGTATTGATTTTATTTTATTTTTATCCAAATTTTATCATTTATTTGTTATCTTTTGCATCGACTCAAGTAATTTTGAATGTTTTCTAAAAATTCATAGAATCCTTTGAAATCTTTTAAATCCATAAAGTCCTTTCAAATCTTATGAATTCATATTTTATAAATCCATTAAAATCCAAACTACAAAATCCTAATTATAAAAGTCTTTTAAAAAAAATTTAAAAGTCATTACATTCCTACAATATGCAAAAAAAAACTGTTAAAATCCTAATTGAATACACCCCCCTAAATAAATAGGTTTTAAAAAATTAAAAATATAGTGAAAAAAAATTGAAATATAATCTTAAGCCAAATTTGAGTAGAAACAAGAGAAAGAGATTAAGCCACATCGATACTAGATCCAGCTAACAAGTTTATTCCATAGAAATATTTACTGTAAAAGTCACAACATACAAATTGAATCTTAACATCTTAAAAACTGAACATATTTCAATCAAATTTGACTATAAAAATCTTCCTTCCATATTACAGAAGATCTTGTCTGCATAAGATTAATTATTTTTATCTCAATCTTCTGAACAGTGGCTGTCTAGCGTCTACCAATCGACAACTCATGTAGAATGCAGAAAGTATACAAATTGTCCCAACGAACATACAAACTATAACGAGCAATCCGACTAAAATATGAAGACAACACTGTCATGAACTCTGGACTTCTGATTCTGAGCAACACATTCTGAAATCCACATTAAGTTCCTGATCTCCTGTTCCCTTAACCTCATATATGCGAAGAACACAGCATAATGAAACTGCAATATCAACAAAATAGAACGGCTTACTAATGAATATAGGAAGTAACTTATACAAAGAATAAAACAAATACATTTAAGCCAAGCAATTTAGCAATCTTTAAAATATTTAACTAATTCACTAAGGACTGTTTGGTTCAAAGGAGGAGAGGGGAGGAGAGGGATTTTAATAGAGAAGAAGGAAGGTAGCTTTTTTCTTGTTTAGTTCACAAGAAAAGGGAGGAATTTTAAAAATTAATTTACTTTTGGACCCTTATAAGTTTGAATTTCAAAACATAAGTAGGAATATTTTAGTCATTACATTTGATCCAAAACTCCTAAAAAAATATTGGAGGTGAAAAAAAATTGGATGAGGAGAGATTTTAATCCCCTCCTAAAAGTTAAACCAAACAACAAAAAGTTTATAAAGATCCGTCCCCTCCCCTTCATTTCTCTCCAACCAAACACTATGTACATGAGCCAAAAATTATGATACGCAGAACTGTAAAAAATAAACCTGTTGCTCAAACGCCAAGCAAAGCCTTTTCACCTCCTCCTCGTAGAATGCCTTGTCAAGCATCTGACTCTCTCCGTATGATAGCTTAGCAAAAATAGATTGATAGGGGGGATATTTTTCCATAACAGCACGAACCTACATGAGCAACCAGATAAAAAATTTAGGGCCCAAAAAACATTATTAAAAGAAATCAACCAGAAATATGTAGACACTACTAATAGCTTTGGTGATTTACCATTTCAGGACAGATTCCAACAAAAAAGGATAAAGAACTACTCAACTACACAAGACCGTCCAGAAATTGGTAGCCAAAGCAAAGTAGGCAATTGCAAATTACAAATGAAATAAAAAGCAATTAAATCATATACGCCTCGATAAGAGAAGGTGTTCAAAAAAGGAAAGCTTGAAAGTGACACCTCAGAAAAACATCTGCAAGTATCCATCACAGACTCATCGGACAATTTCCCAACATGCTTATGTAGCTTAAGTCATACAACAATGTTTAAACCAAAGACAAGAAAAACCATAAAAAAATATCAAATTACCAATACATCTTTTGGTAAAAACAACCAACATCAAAACTAGCTGTATATTTCACTGACTTGGCTATCAATAAACACAAATCAACTACCCTAAGAAACATAATCTAGCATGGCCTAAGAAACGTACAAATTGAACGAAGCAAAACACCTTATATCTACCAATTTAACAACCTAAAACATCACATGACTTGGATGTAAACCATACATACCTGATCAATGTCCTCACAGACACCAAGTTCCTCATGACCATATGGGTATCTGTTTAAGTCAGTCATTACCAAAAGAATCATGCCAAAGCAGTATACAAACATTTCTAATTAAAAAATAATAATAATAATAATAAAACAGATATAAATATCTAGCCGAGGGTTAAGAGCTTACAGCAAACCAAAATTAGAGTACAATTTTCTACGGTCATCTCTGGTAAGCTCAGTACCAATGCTGCACAAAGTGAAAACCATGGATGCCAGTTATGCAAGTATCCAGATAAACAAAAAAGCAATACAAAAACTTTTTACCTTAAACATACCTATTTATGGTAATATTCACAGCCCTTCTATCAGCCTCAAAAGCTAGAAGGTCAGACATTATCGCAGCTGTGGCACCACCAAGTTTCTGTTTAGGAATAACATAAAAATGATGAAAATCAGGGGAGAAGAAAACAAAAGTGCGACAAGAGAGTACATATATCTAGCGGACAACAAAGAGCCTCAGACCCTTTACCTGACAAAATCTGTAGAAGTCTTCAAGGTATGCCTTGTAAAGAGTGTTCCTCATTATTTCAATGTTCATATCATCCAAGTCCTAGAGACATAAAGAATATAACAGCAACAAAATCAGATCAGCAGAAGCCCAATTTCAGACAAGTATCATGAGCATATATCTAACAAATAAACTAGTACCACAAAAACATATGAAGTTACATAAACTATAAAGCAACAAAGAATAGATGCCAATATTCCGTCCTACATATAACCCAGAAAAAAGTAGAGCAGAAAAGTTGTCTTCATTAGGGAACCAACACCTAGTTGCCATTAATTTCTCGATAATTTTGTATCACAAATTCTTCGAAATTCTTATTATCACAATCTATCTATTGGATATACATTAGGGGATGCAGATATAAATTATTTGCAGTTTCTGCAATAGTACTAAAATCCTTTAACAAGGTATCAAACAGATTAATTAAACAAAATAAAAGGAGATAAATTGGAAAGATGATTTACCTCTGATGTAATGCACTCAGAAAAGTACGGAGCCAGAGGAGTGTCAACAAGAACCAGCCTGTAAAGCTCCCGCATATTCTGAGCAACAGCCAGAGTAGCAATACTGTAGAGAACCCACAGAAAGAGGAACAAAAATTAAAAGTCTAACTGCATACAGTCAATGTATCGAAAACTGCATAGAATTTACTAGACCTGTCAAACATGCCAAGTGGATGGCATTTTTCTAGTAATTCTTGAACATCTCTCTCGTGCAAGGTGCCAGTAACAATCAAAACAACATTGTCTATCATGTGACCATATCTGCAGGAAGAAAACAGAAAGTATATCGGTTTCAGCTTTACTCTTTGTGGAATACCCACATAACAGTAAATTTGGATCAAAATAAAAGGGCTGCACAAGACTCATCAGCCAGAGCAAATTCTTATTTGAATTCAACTTTTACACAAGGAGTCAGAGCTTATGCCCGTACTTGTAGGCTGAGTTGCTTACAATTGCAGCACCTAAGACTACTTGATTGTTTAAAATTTTAGTCTCCTCTAGCTCAACCTACATAATATCCTCAATATAAAGACGATAATGACAGAGTAAATACAAAAAGAGACCAAACAGAAAAGTCAAGATTGCATACGTGATATACTCTAAAAAGGTTGACAAGGGTTCTGTGGCTTGGCATAGCATGTTCTTGTAATCATCAACCAGCTTAAGAGTGCACTTTTCCACAATCGTGGTGGTATGCAATGGAGAAGGTTCTGCAATAGGTAACTCATCAGCCATCAGCATAAACCAATAATCAAAATTACATCTTGTCAATGAGTAAACACCATTGTACTAATACAAAAGAAACGGAATCTATAATTTTTTTTTTCTAACTCAACAATTGAATAATTTATTTACAGAAGAAGCAACAGAATAAGAAAAATAAATTCTTCTAAACCTTCATTCAAATTCAATTCAACAGAGAAAATTGAACAAAACCCATACTAATAACAGTTAACTTCTGGACAAATATACATGGATATAAACAAGATAACATTTTTTTTGTTTCCCACAAGAATCCTCCTTTGGAAGCAATCCTGTTTGAGGTAACCCTGTTCGAGGCACTATTAGACATTAAATGTGACACCTCTCTGCACAGGGATTCAAACCTCAGTTAGTCACGTTGTGGGGATTAGCTCCCCCCGCTAAACCCAACCCCATTGGAAGATCAAACCGAGGTTCACAACATCAATAGAATCATGAAGTAACACTCATTAAAAAATTAAACGAAAAAACCTAGATCACACGCTTTTATGAATCTCCCAAGTACTTAATTTGCTTACACTACATAACATCTCCCCCTGAAAAATTTGAGAAATGTGTCTTAGCGCATTTCCACTTCAAATCCACATATGTGTCTAACAATCATCGCGATTTCATATAAGCATTCACTTTCGGGAAAAATAGAGATGTTACTATCAATTCTCAAACTTAACGGAAACACAATAATCACTAGCAGCTAACACCACGAAAGGATCCTGGTTTTCATCTTCAAAAATAAAAAGTCTGATAATTAAATAATTAATAAATATTATATAAACAAGATCACGCTGAAGTTCAAAATATCAATAGGATCATGAAGTAACACTCGTTAAAAAATTAAACTAGAAACCTAGATCACATGCTTACGAATCTCGCAAGTACTTGATTCGATTACATTACAAACATCTTCTTTCGAAAAATTTGCGAAAAATGTCTCCACTTCAAATCCACACGTGACAAAAAAAGACCCTGATTTTGGAGATAATTATACAGTCTAATGATAAAAAAAAAATTATGAATTATTAAATAATTACAATGAATCGCGATAATGATAAATTGAGAATGGTGATGATGGATGAGGAAGAGAGCGTGAATTGGTAAATAAAAACGCACCGTTTTGGAGGTAAGGTCCGTACTCGGTGGCGGAGAGGTGCATCTTGATGTCGTCGAGGGTTTCGCATTGGCAGAGGTTGTTGTAATCGGCGGTGGTGAGGAGGCCGGAGCGGTGGCCGCGGACGATGGCCTCGAGGAAGCCGCCGTGGATGTTGAAAGTGAGAGCTTCGAATCCGTACATTTCGGATCGGATCGGATCGGATCTGATGCCGGTTGAAGGAAAGGGAACCAGAAAAAAACAAAAGATCAGAACCTCTTCCTTCAGGAAATTTCTGCACGGAGATGAATGAATAATAGTAATGATGAGCAATGGAAATTGTATTATCTGTTTTCTTTTTTCTTTTTTTATTTATTTATTTAATAATTAATGGTTTGAGCAGTGTGTTTCACATTTTTTACTTTTCTGTTTTTATTTTGGGATTTAATTTAAAGGTAATGACAGGGTAAAGAGGTAAGAATTTTCACCTACGTTATATTTATTATTTTTTTTTCTTGCAATAATTATTTAAAAGTTATATTTAACAAAAAATTTATTTGATTGATTATATAATGATTTTTACATTTATTTTTATAGAGACCGCATATATTTTTTTACCAGAGCTTTCCTTTAGATTATTTAATGCATTTGCATATCAACTTAAAATAATAGGTTAAACTAAATCAACTTAACAAGAATCACAACAGTTAATCTTCACGCTTTTGTTATATAAAGATTTCTACATTAACAATATATGAAAAATAAATTTATTTTTTTTATTTTATTGCAGAAAAAATAATATTATCAAATTAAGAATAATTATTGAATTGTTTAAAGAATTTAATTAGAATGAATTGTATGTTATTAAATTACATATTGTTCCAACTCCCATATATACGTGAAAGACTAAAATCGCATAATTGTGATACATGAAATATTCAATTGGTGCAATTGGAACATAAGAAACTAAAAAAATCGTACATTTACAATTCCTAGGAGATCCAATTGTTGCAATTGGAATATGAAGAACTAAAATTAAGGTTTTTACATATATCAAAGGGATACCAGAGGGATAAAAAATGCAATTAAGTTTTTTTTTTCATATATCATATGAGACCTTACTTAATAATTCAAACCCAATTTTAATAGTATCAATAACACGTTGTTGACAAATAAACAAATTTTCTTTATTGCAATAAACAAACAGTTAAGAATTTTGATGTATCTAATTACAAATTGTCAACTAGGTTATATTTATTAATTTTTGTAATAATTATTTTAAAAGTTATATTTAATATTATTTTTTTTTGGTGTTTGTAGTAAACAAAACAAAGCAACAACAAAAAAACAAAGGAAGACTACAGCCTCTGATAAATAACATATATAGTTATATTTGATTCATAATATAATTATTTTTACATTTATTGTCATAAAAAACACAGGTATTCTCTATTATAATATATATATATATATATATATATATATATATATAATATTTAAAAATAATTATATATTATAAATTATAATTATTATATAATTTATATATTTAAAAATATTTATTTATCATAAAATTTAATTATGTAAATAATATTTATCCTATAATACAGATGATGAAATACTAATTAATTAAAACATTATGAAAATAGTGTGAATATTTGCTTTATTTAATTACTTGGTCACAATAGGCGTTTATTTAGTTAATACCCGTTATACTTTGCTTGATCCTACCGAAGAGACCTTGCAATGGATAAGTCATTAATTAATCGCCGGCATGAAAAAATCTTAAAATAGTTTTTCTTCTGTTTTCTGAGTACAAAAGCAAGTATAGCAGAGTAAAACTACAATGGACACTTCAACTGCAACCTTATCCCTGTGCCAATGGCCTTCTACTTCTTCTTCTTCTTCTTCTTCTTCTATGCGCATGCATGTGAGGTTTTCATGCAGAACCCCTCACCTTTCAGCATCTGCAGTTGACAGAACCCTCTGCCAAATCAACAATTCTGGTGTCATAGCTTGCCTAAGAGCTAACAGGTCCCTTTTTCTTCTCTGTTTCTCATTTTTTTTTTTTTTGAAGCAGTTGAAAATAATAACAGTGGGCAAGTTTTTCTTTTCTTAATTCTTATAATCAATATTGGTTTTTCTTTTCCTTTTCCTTGTTTGTCTTTGGTGGGAATAAGAACATGGCTGATGGCACCTTCTTCTGGGAGTTGACGAATTGCAATGAAAAGTGTGCTTTTTAAACAGATGCTTCCAAGCAGAAGGGGTTTGCTACTCTAACTTTTTGTTGGGAATATTTTGTTTCTCAAAAGAGAACTTTGTTAATGAAAAAAAAAAAAAAAAATTGTTTCTTAGACTGCATACTTGGGACTGGTGGTTATAATTTTTGTGGAGTAAAACATGAGGTAGGAATGGCCTCCTTTTTAGGATAAGAAGTGAGAGCATAGACAAAGTTGAACAATGAAATGCCACAGTTGGAAGAGGATTACTCAACACATTAAATTTTTTGCTTGTTGGGTATTTTATGTTACTTAATGCAGAGGATGTGAAGTCCTTTTTTTTAGTTCTTCTTGTTTTTCTTTGCCCTTTTTTGCTGAGCAGGGTTAAGTTTGCTCGATGTCTTGTGTTCTTAATGACCTAATTCAATTTTTAATGTGCTAGTAAGAAGCTAATTCTCAAAAGGAGTCAATACTATCTTTTGAACCCTGTTTATGCTGGCTTATTTTTTGTTTTTCACCTATGTATAGTGCAGAAATGGCCATGGAAGCTGCAAATGCTGCAATAGCCGGTGGCATTTCAGTCGTGAGTATACGTTTGATATTCTTTTATTTTGAGTTATCAATTTACTTTTGATTCAGAGGACATTTTACATTATCTGTTTTGTCTAAGTGTTGAAATTGGTCGTACTAGTTGAATCAGTTTAAATGTTTTGGGTCATTTGGAGGAAGAGTTACTCAGCTTTATGACATTTGAAAAGATATAATGTACTTGACTATATATGTTAATGGTGTGTTTCTCATCATCTATTTTCTTTTTACATGTAGTTGGAGATTGTGGTGTCGACCCCAGCTGTGTTTGAGGTTGTTTACCTAAATTTTTCTACTTCCTCGCTTGTCTTGTTCTTAGATTTAGAATTCATATGCTTCTGGTCTGTGCAGGTTCTACAGGAGCTGGTGAAGGAGCATCCTACAATGGCCCTAGGGGTATGCTTTCATCCTTTAAGTTTCTATCTAGTTTCTCACATGGCATCAATGTTCTTTGTTAGGGTGTATATCACGTGAACCTGCCAAAAGTTTATGAATCTGCAGAACATGTCATTGTCATTGCATTCTATCAGTTCATTGAATTTTAAGATTGTGTCTGTGTATAGCATCATCACCTAATGGACATGCTGATTGACGTGTAAACGACGATTATCATCAAGAACTGCTAATCCTTACTCTTGGATTTTTTTTTCTTCTCTCTGAATTTTACTTAGCTATCAAACAGAGAATAATGATTTATTCTGTGGATTATTTCTAACAAAACCACAATGTCTTGTATAAATTTTGGGAAAAATATAAAGTTGACACATTTGAAATTGTTCTAGTGTTGAATGTGTTATGCATGTGGATAAGTACCATCATCAATTAAGAGGAATGTTCAACCTAGCTTCCAACACTTCTTCTAAATTCTAAGTAATATCCCCAAAATTTACCCAAAGTCTCTAACCTTCTTCTGATTTAGTCTTGTCTAGAAAACTGTAATAAATTGATTTCTCTTGGAATGCACACAAAGAAATTATAATAAGATGGGAGATTTTTTTTAGTTGCTGCCTTGCTGGATATTACTAGCTTGTAAAGGTATCCTATTGCATTCCTATGATTGTTTTAACATGTTGATGATCAAGACTCTTATCATATACAATATTATTTCATGAAATCACATTCTCTTCAACGGTTGTCTGAACTGAACAGATATTGCCCTTAGGTTGGAACTGTTCTCAGGATTGAGGATGCTAAAAATGCAATTAATGCCGGAGCCAAGTTTCTATTGAGTCCTGCAACTGTTAAGGTTTGCAATTATATTTATATATACTTACATGCCACATAGTAGCTGCTTGTGCTAAATTTCAATGTTTACTATTATTGTTTTGTTTTTCTTCTTTTCCCAATTATTATTCTTGTTTGAATTAGCTTGGGAGATTATTGACTGTCACATTTCATTAGGAAGTTCACTATTTGTGGACATACTAGGATGTCTAATTATTTTCTTTTAAATTGTTTATTGGTTATCAGGAAATAATGATAATGGATTACGTTCAGAGTGGTGAAATTTTATATATTCCTGGTGCAATGACTCCAACTGAAGTAAGAGTCAACTTTTAGATTCATGCCTTTTACAGATCACATGATTCATTCTTGTATCATTAATATTTTACCTTTTGCATTTTTTCAAGCATCAGTGACCTCTCCTTAACGATCATTGTATGCAATGCAGATATTGTCTGCATGTGATGCAGGTGCTAAAATGGTCAAGGTAGGCCTTTCCATCTTCTTTAATGTTTACCACGTTGAAGAGTATTGAAATACAGACAGAATCCATTCATTTGATAGATATGCATCACCTTCTGCAGAGATGAGTGGAGACTCTTGGTTTTTTTTGGCCACTCATTTTCCCATTTGTTCAGTTTTCCATTGTAAATATCTGCTTCATTTGGAACAATACGTCCTAGGTTGCATGCATATAAATAGTCAGCAGGCAACTTGTTTCTTTTTTAAACAAAAAATCTTTTTCATTTTTTAAGCTTGTCTCGTAAGTTTCTTCTCAAATATACTACAGATAGACAATTCTAAATCTGATATTAATGCAATGGCTAGCAAAGGGGAGAAATAAAATGAAAGAAGAGAGAGAAAAAGATAGAATCAAGCCAGTGAAATATTTGACCTGTGGAAAGATAATCAACTAGTGTTGGAAAAAAGGATCTGAAGGATTCTTTAATCTTTATATTTAGAGATGTCCCATGTTCAATTTATTTTTCTTTTTTAAGGGGGTTATAATTCACATCATAAAGATTCCAACTGAGGTTAAATTACTACTTCACTTACAAATGCTTGGCACGATTTTGTGCTTCTACTAAGTTTGGGTTCCTAGGAGGGAGTTTTATTTGGAGCAAGAATTTGCTTGGCATTATTTTGTACCTTATCACGGTCCAACCCTCCATCCAATATATTAGTAATAATAACAAAGGCCTTGAGTTATTCATATTCTAGCTACCTTTAGCTCCTTTTCTCCTTTGACTGTAGGAGCAATGCATTAAATTGTCATCCTCTGCAATAATTGCTGAAGGTGTAAATAGATTGAAATCTAGATTTCTCTGCCTTTATAATTTTTATTATCCACTTCAGTTGCAATCAGATATTGGCTCAGACACTAATATGCATAAATGGTCACATCATGAATGATCCAATGGTCAAGATTTACTTATCTGTCAAACTTTAAAGGTCACATTCATAGACTAGTATCGAATGCATTTTATATTAAGAGAATTTCTTATTCTTGGCTTTTACCTTGTGTGATAGATTTATCCAGTTTCTGCACTCGGAGGATTTCAGTACATATCAGCACTCAAGAAGGCCTTTCCTCATGTCTCGATGGTAGCTTCTCAGGGAATAACAATAGGTAGTTTTGCAGTTTTCCTATTGGGTTATATATAGAGTGATGTTAAGTCCCAATTCCATCTATAACACAATAGGGGAATATTATAGAAATTTATGGGTGAATAAATAACTAAATATTTAAAATCCCCATCTATTTCAATAATCAAGACGTGTTATAAATTGCATCAGAACAAACACATGGATACAAGATATAAAAAATTCAGGATTATTATGTTTAATATTATAATATATCATTACCAACATGAAAATCCTGACCTTTTCATGTCTCATCCTCAAATATTTTACAAGCTTTCCTGGTATTATTTCTCATTCTCAGCATTGATTTTATTTAACTATTTTTTAGAAGCAGTTGTTTTTTGTCAAGGATTGCTGTTTAAAAGCACTTAACTAGTCAATGTTTTCTTTTGCCAAACAAAGTTTAGAACTTACTAATAGTGAAGTTTCTTGTTAAAGTTAATGCATATTAAGAAAAAATAAAAAGACTAATATCTTATTTGGTTATGCACTGAATGATATTTTTTGTTACACTCCTCTTAACAAACTGTTTAAAGCACCTTTTGTTTATAGCAGCTTTTGATAAAAATGTGTAGTACATCATCCATATGTCCAATAGACGCAAGTATGCATTTTAATTAGTAGATTAAGTTAATGCCATTTGCATAACTATCCAATGTGAATGACTGTACCTTTAATTATTTGCAGATGCTATTGGGGAATATATTTTGCGAGGAGCATCGTCAGTTGTTTTGTCAGATGCGATATTTGATAAAGATGCAATTGCACAACATGATTTTGATAAGATACATAAACTTGCACATTCTGCTGCCTTGTTGGGTAACAAAGCTGTGAATAGGTAACACTTGGTACTTTCTTAAATATTTAATTTCACTTTGACGTGGCTATTGCATTTATTTTGAATCATTTTGTCAGAATTTGTTAGAGCAATTAACCAACAAGAAATACTTGAGTGGATGATGATCTGAAACGACGGGTTGACTCCTCAAGGATCTCTCAACTCTAATAGTTCTACCTATATAAGGGTTGTATACTTGTATCAATAAGACTTGGTTGATGCAGTCATAAGAGTTGTATCTTTGCCTTAAGGCCCTATTATACCATATTAACACTCATTCAATTTTGATTTTACTCCTTCTGGTGTTAAGGTGAAATATTGTGAATATAATTGTGAAGTATTTGTTCTCTATTACTAGTAAAAGAATGGTTCATTTGAACCAAGAGGATCTAGCTGAATTGGTTGAGCAGGATACGTGAGTTGTTGGAAACCCCTGATACCTGTCTTCGATTCCTACGGATAAAGAAAAAAGAATGGTTCGTTTGATATCAAACTTATATCACTAAGACAGGGTTGATTTGTATCTTTGCCTTAAATTCCTATTATACCATTTTAACACTTAATCTCATTCAATTTTTTATTTTCCTCCTTCTGGTCTTAAGGTGAAATATTGTGAAGTATCTGTTCTCTATTACTAGTTACTAGTAAAAGCATGGTTCATTTGCTATAAAATTTGTAGCTCAATTGCCATCAGCCCAAGTCTTTATGATTTGGTGTTCTGTTGATGTCGAAGGTTCCATTATCAACTTGGTTTTGAACTGCAATCTTCTCCCTAAAATGTGACTTCTTTGCCACTATAACAAACCTTATTGGCTTACTACGAATCAAGCTAAAAACAAATGAAGTAAACTCTTGTTTAACAATTAGCTGTTAATGTGTGTATGAAGCAAACGATTAATTGTTTATGTATGTGTTTGTCAGAACAAAAAATGGAGCTAGAAAAAAAGAAGAAGAGAGAGAGCCTTCTTTTTATTTTTAATTTTTTTAATCTTATCTCTCCTTCTTTTTTCTATTCATTATATTATATTATATATAAAACTAAATAATAAATTCAAATATTTTTTATTTAGTTTTATATTCTATTTTTTAGTTTTTTTTTTCTTTTTAGTTTATTTATTGTTTATTGATAGTGAAAACAGATTCTTAAGATAAAGAGGAACCCCTATACAAAAGCATAATGTTTTTGTCAAAAAAATATTCATATCTGTTTACAGCACAAAGTATAAATAGTATCTAACTACTTATTTATCTATCTTGTTAAAAAAAATAGTATCTATCTTCATAATAAAAAAAATATTAAAAAAGAATTCATTTTTTACTATAAATTAAAATTTCAAACATGGGAAGTGAAACTCCTACTCTCTTGAGTCTTAATTACATATTCTTAACACTCTTCTCTTCTTGGGAGGTATTTTTCATACTCTACAATTAGTTAAAAAATATTTATTTATTATAAATTTTAATTATACTTTGCTGAGTTAAAAAAACTACTCTCTATCTTTTGCTGTATATTTGATTTCTTAATTACATATTTATTTCAATCTAAAAATAATATTGTATCATAATTTAAATTATATATTTTAAATTTAAAATATTATTTATATATTTAAAATTATTTATTTATTATAAATTTTAATTATAGTATAATTTATAAATTTAAAATTATTTCTATATTATGAATTATAATTATAATTATATACAAATAAAAATACTACCTCCTTTATATAAGAAACAAATGATCACTTTCAAATGTGTTTTGTTAATATTCTTTTATATCCATAATTTATTGTGAAATCTATTAATGAAATGTTACTCTTTTTTCATGAAAGTTTTTTTCTTATCGGTAAATATTAGTTGTTAATATGTTAGTTTTTGTTAACGAGGGATTCGAACCCACGACCTATCTCTCCCTTCCTTTTCCATTCATCACCAAGTCAACATTATAACTCTCATTTTTCATGAAAGTAGATATATTTATGAGCTATTAACAATATAACTCATACTCATTGATTGAAAAAATTATTTCTTGAATTTATGAGTAGTGTATCTAAAATATTTTTTAATTGATTAACAATAATAAAATATTTACATTAACAAATTAAACTATTTTTTCATTCAATAATCATACATAAAAGTTAAACTATTTTATTTTTACTTTGGCTCGAGGATTGGGTAAGCACGCACCCATCAGTCATATCCATTGAAGATTGTTTTCCCAATATAAAAAGCGATAATTAATGGAAATCTAAGAATCTTAACCTACAAAAGAGTCAAAAATAAAAAAATAAAAAAATAAAGGGCTAAATCTTGAGACGTAAAATCTAGTATTGATTCAAGATTACCAGCGGTCATCTTATTGAATCGATTAGTTAATGGTTGTTCGTAATTAACAAATCTTATTTGGAAATGAACTCTTGTATGTATGTAAAATTTTAGGTTTATGGTTGTTCGTAATTTTAGGTTAATTGTACTTATTATTATTATTATTATTATTATTATTATTATTAGAATTTGATCTTCTTATATATTTTTTTAAAAATTTGGCCCCTCACTATTTTAATTATGTAATTATGGTCAATCTGAAAGTTTATAAGTTAGGTGTTGAAAAGTTAGAAAATTATAAGTTAGCTTATTGAGTGACTAACTTATAGTCATAGTAGTTTATAAATTATTTGAGTGGCTTACAAAACACATTCGATTAATATTTAACGAAAATGTCAACATGACAATATAGTACTAACATGTGTTGACGTGAATGTATTGATATGATGGTTTGATTTAAGCAATTCTTGAATTGTAGACATAATGTCAAAGTAGAGATAAGTTAGAAAATACGTACATATCATTAACTAGTCTTAATGTGATTGTAAAAATAGGTTCTACTTCCACTTTAGTGACTTTTAAGTCCATTGCCATTTGTAGGCCCTAAAGAAGGCCTCATAATTTCACTTGCAAAGCAAAACAAGCTCCAAGCCTACAAGATACCTTTTTATATAACTATTAATATGGTCCCTAATTAAGCCCCTACAAGTAGCTAACCCAAATGATTTATAGAAAGGCGTATCAACATTAAGTTTAAAAGTGTCTACACATGGAGGAGTCCAATTTATATAAGCTTCACACCTTTGGTTGAAAACATTTAGATTATATTTATCAATAAGTTGAGCATAACTAATGATTTGGAACAAAATAAGCAACTACGTAAAGGAATGATCATTGAAAATCAATTCATTTTTATCTTTCCAAACTACCCACCAAACAAGATGTTCCAACTTAAACTCAAGTTTCTAACCAAATTGTCGATTAATTGTTTTCAAGTTAGTTGGATAGACCTAAGTAGATAAAAAGCACTTTAATTCTAAGGCCTCACAAAAGTATTCCATATCTCTTCAACATAATCACAATCTCTTAACATATGCATGGTTAATTACAGGGACGGATAAAGGTAAAAAGTTGTCATACCTCTCTTTTCTGCACTTCGTATTTGTCAGTAATTTATTATGAGCAACCTTTCATAAGTGAGCTTCAATTTGATGAGGCCCATGCAATTTTCTAAATAGAATGAAAACTACTTTAAGAAGAGTTTATTGTAAATCCCTCAATAAGGTTATAGGTTGTCTTCAAAGAGAAAAATCCATTGACATATACTTCAAAGAAGGATGATATATCCTTTCCTTGGGGTGTTAGTAGGAGGAATAATAACTACACGATCACATATATCTTTAGGGAACCACTAGTTCAAATTACCATCCCTACAAAAGGACGATAAAGGATAATTAACACACCAATTAGGGATAGCTTGAGAAGTGTAACTAAGATTATCAATAATGGGGACCCACTCATTATTTCAAAATTTAAGTGTGGCCATTGTCAAGATTCCAACAAGTACATTCTAAAACATACTTTCTAGTGGTGAACAAATACTCTAAAAGTCATTAGCCACCATTCTTTCAAGTGATGAACACATATTCCTAGATATGAAAAAACTTCCCTTATAACAAACGCCCCCTAAAACTAACATTTGTTAATTCACATTTTTTCAAAGACACTAAAAATTTGTTTTGCGTAGCCAAATTGAAACTCACCGCCAATGTTCTTATGCTAAAAAAGAATTATATTAAAATCTCTCACCATACATCAAAGACCCAACACTTGGATTGCTAAAGGAGATTAATTCTAACCAAAGATCCTAAGGGTTAAGATAAATAATAGTGAAGAAATAAGAAAATTATGCTGGGCCCTTGTGTTAGCGAAAATGCCATTGATGGGATTGAGATATTATTTGATATGTTTTTATAAAATCTAAAAAAAAATTATATGATATAATTAGAAATGTAACGCTTATATCAAAGAACAATGGCCAACTATGCCTATTATAGATTAGGCTTAAGGCCCAATTCGTGTAATGGGTCACCTTGTCCCAAAAGTTTGGATTAGCCCAAATCGTAGAGTTTTGACTGAGATCAACACCAAAAGTTTGTTCATACTAAACCATACATCGACACAAAGTAAAGTTACCATGTTGCATCATAACAAGGTAACATTACCTTTAAGAGGCCTTGCACCTCATGTTAGAAAATATAGCCTATCTCAGACTCCTATATGTACAATCAATGTCGCCCTAAAATGCAAGCATTTATTACATACCATCACTTGGGTGAATTTGTCACTGACTTGAGCATCGAGATACTTTTAAAATTACTATCTTGTGGTCTACAACATCTCAAATGCATTAGAGAGCAAGAATATTATCAAAAGACCTTGTATCTCAATCCATGTAAAGCACACTTTAACAATACAATACAGATTAATCCTACAACCAAAGTTTGGTCAACATCAATTGTCTTATCTAAAATGCATTAATTCTTTTGATTTATATAAAATATACTTTTGACTAATTGCATTAAGGATTTTAAGGATATTATTTCATTTTCGATTAATTTTTAGGACATTATTTAATCCAATACTATTATATTATCAATATGAAACACTTGTTTTAAAATTTCAAAAAGAAACTATTTTTTTTAAAATAAACACACAATACATATTACACATCTCAAACCTAACTTGTTATTATAAGATTTTCTTTTTATCCATTCCATTGAAGTTTTTAGGATATTACAATAACGAAACATTTGTTTTTATTACATAGTATACAAATCAATTGGAGCATACTTGTTCCAGTTTAATAACTAGTTTCAAATAGGAATGACAATGCACGTTGAACCTGATGAGTCAACCTACTAACTCGCAAAAATAACGGAGTGGATTAGATAATTTAGCCCACTTGTCCTGCCTAACCCTTCAACCCAACAAGTTGAAGGTGGGGCAATACTAGTTGACCTGCCTAATTAGCCCCACCTAATTCACAAATTTTTTAGATATATATAAATAAATCTATATTTTATATAATTAAAAAAGAGATAATATATATATATATATATATATATATATATATATATATAAGTGATGTATTAAAAAGAAATGAATTGATATTTTAATACTTTTCTTATTATTTTGTATTTTTGTTAGATTTTGATAGGTCAACTCACCATTTCATAATTTACCAACCCGCGCATTCTATCTTTTGACAGGTCAATTTGCTGACCAACCTCTAAATATGTGGGTTTTCTTTTTCAATCCACTTTTTGTCGGTGGGTCAACCTGCTTTGCCCCATTCCAAGCGAATTGGAACTTGGTCTACTTTTTCATCTCTAATCTCAATTTTAAATTTGAGTATGCAATAATATTAAATACTCATTAAGATAGCTTTAAAAGACATTAATGTTTTTACACAAAACAAAAAATACTTATTACACTTTTCAAACTGAGCTTATTTTGCATTGAATGTACATTTATTAGTAGCATATAATAATCTTTAATTTTAATAAATTATGAAACTGTGAAATAAGTAAAAGAATTTAATTACAATAAATTTACACTATAAATAATATTTTCATCATTATGTTGTTCAATCATAAATAAGAAGTCAAATTATTGGTCAAAAAAAAAAAGAAGTCAAATTAAAAAATCATAAAAAATAGTCAAATTAAAGAAATCATAAATAAATAGTCAATGTATAATAAAAAAACATTGATTCTGTCAAAAAAATCATTGATTTTTATAAGAAATATTTTAAAAATCACATTCAAGATACCTTTTCATTATAACAATATAAATATTTTTACTAATAATAATTTTACATTCCATCCAATCCAAATTACTATATATGATAAGTTTATTAATTTTTATCATAATTATCTTAAAAATTATATCAATCATAATTTTTTAATTGGTTGATAATATAGTAAAAGTTTTATATTGACAATACATAACTATTGAACTCATACTAAAATTAATCTTAAAATTTATACGTAATTCATTTTATCTTTCACTAATTTTATTTTATATATAAAATATTGAGATAAACAGAAAATCCTACAATTTAATATTGCAGCATGAGAAGTGAAAAAGGCATAAATGAGTGGCAAATAAAGTAAAAAGAGGGGGTGACAATATATGAAGAAGTGCATTATAGTAGAATGTAGATATTGATTAAAATCCGCTGTTTGAGCAGCCCACTGGAATGCTTAGCAAGGCCCCTGGTTTTCAGTTTTACTTTCCAAACCACTCTCTCTCTTTCTCTCTCTCTCTCTCAATTTCACTTTCACTTCACATTCATTCCCCTGCCTCTTATATCAAACATGCAATGCAATATCAATATCGTTTCATTCCAATGTGTGCTTCCACCCTCTCTCTTCCCCTTCACACCAATGCTCATTTTCACTTGTCCACACTCTCTCTTTTACCCTTCTACCTGTGTTAAACCCTCTTAGAATCTCACCCCACTTTTCACTATCTTATAATACACCTTCCCCTGTTTTCCTCTGTTTTTGCTCTGTTCAGCTTCTTCTGGGGTACCCTCTTCCTACATGTTTTTTCTCTCTCACTTTTCTTCCATACCCATTTCCCATAATTCCATTCTATCCTCGAGCGTATCGACAGTTCTGAGATCAGAACCATTTATCCACGAAAGTTCTCTTCTTTTTAATGTGTGTGTTCTGCAGTCTAGTGGGGTTAATTTAAATGGGGACTGGGAAGAACTTGTCTGAGAGAAAAGGGAGGGAGTTGCGTGAATTGCGTGAAGAGACCAACACAAACACCAACAACAGCAACAACAACAACAACAACAAATCGAGGAAGAACCGTAGACATCGTCAGAGGAAGATGTCGTCGGGTCAGAAATTGTTTCAGACGTGTAATCAAGTGTTTGCTTCTACTGGCCCTGGAATTGTCCCTTCCCCTCAACACATTGAAATGCTTCTCTCTGTTTTAGGTACGTGGAATGTTCTCCCACTCCATCACACACGTGCAAATTGTCCATTTCATTTTTTTTTATTGCATATGCATTTTTTTTTATTATTGGAATTTCATTTTGTTAATTCGCATGATAAAAATTTGTGTAGGTTTGCATTAAACATTGGCATAAGTTAATGGGATAGAATTTCAATCATAATTAAAAAATAGTAACATAAAAGCAAGGTTTTTGGAGTGATTGGGATTGCATTACAGGTGCAATTGTGTCCACATGGGACGTATTTGTCTTTAATTTCCCATGACACCAAGAATTGACAAATTACATGTACCTAAAAAATTACATGTAACTTTTTTTTTTCTTTTTCTTTTTTAAATCGGGTATCCTTCTGATTTGAAAAATTGGATCAGAAAACGAAGCTTTTGGTGATTTTTAACTCTTTGGATAGCCAGTTCTAGTGAGCTACTACATGTGAATTTGATTGAATTTTTGTTTTTGTTTTCATGGGGGTGATCGATCATTTTGTTTTCTCATAGGATCGGACTTTTTATTCTGGGAATGATCAAGCCAGATACCGAATTTGCTTTTATCTCTCATTTCAATAATTGAATGGAGAATGCTGATGAGTTGCTTAATGCATTTATTTCAATGAAAAAAGATTTATTATTATATTATAAAAATATAAAATTGTTTAATATTCATTTTTATCAATTAAAAGCATTCAACATATGTATTAAATATTTCTTGACTTTAGGATGCAAGTTAGTAAGACCCAACACCCTTATTTAATTACGAATTTTTATTTTATTTTATTTTTTTGCTTTAATCTAACCGTTTGTATCAACTCTGGATGTTATCCGTTACCCTGCATATGTTGTTTAAATTCTTTTTGGGTGGTCGGTGTGCTTTCTTGAATGGGGGTAATTATTAGCATACACCTGTTCTCTTACAGTTTATTTTCATTGTTTTTTTTTTATTACATCAAGTATCTTCTCTATCACAGTTTATTTTCATTGTTTTTTTTATTACATCAAATATCTTCTCTATCAAATTGATAGACTAGAGCAAGATAAAATCTTGTCTTTTTGTCCGGAGACTTTCTGAACTGGGAAGTGATCCTATTTTCCTAAATTTTATTTACATAATAACAAGATATTTTATCTATCACTTTTTTTTTTCTCTATTTTTTCTTTTTCCTCTTTAATTTTCTCCATCTTCCACTTCAATCCGCACAAATTAGCGTAGATGTTTACAATTTCTCTTTTGTATGCTTTTTTTATTTTTTTATTTTTAATTTTTGTATGTTCCTTATGTGTCCTTCCCCTAGTTTGCGATGTGTCTGTGTCTTGTATGCATTCGTATATTGATGCAAGTGCCCATTATCTTGTGCTCAATGTTCCCTAAGAGATATATGGTATTTATATATATATTTTTTTGGTGAAATTTCCGCTTACTATATGATGTCAAGTCTTTTTAAGTCCACTTTCAAATGCGAAGGAGACCATAAACATAGCATTCTCAATTTAATCATTGTCAATCAAGTGCTGTCTTATTAAGCAGGACACACGTGTTTCTCACTCCTATTGTCGTGTCCAATTGTCATTGGTCAGCGTAATTTGGATGTATTATGCCCCTAAATCAAGTGTCTTTTCGTGATAATGGGCATAAGTATCTGGTTTACGTAAAAGGTTTGAAGTCCCTATTATTAGTCACTAGCCAGGAAACAATCAATCATTCTTATACTATTGAGTTGGAAGTTTATCGTAAATAGATTTAAGCCTCTATAAGGTAATCATTAAGAAATTCATATATATATATATATATATATATATATTTGTGATAAATAATAGTAGAGATATATTTATAAAAATGTTATATATCTTTTTACGTTTAATGTTTTAATTAACATCTTTATGCTGTGAGTTTTTTTTTTTGACTGATCTTTATGCTGTGACTTAATCGTGGTGATCTTTTAGAAAAAAAATATTACTAATAAAAAAGTAAAAATCGTCGTGATCCTTAACAAGGAAAGGATAAATACGATAAGTCCTGAAGGCTAAGGACGAAAAACGCGTTATTTAATGCGAGTTAAGACCGTATCTGTCAAAAAGGACGAGGCACTATTTGAAACTGGATCATGCAGCTACTCAGCTTTAATTTTGTACAAATACTTAAATTAGTTTTTGAAAAAAAATTATTATATAGTCTTTGAAAATTACTTAAATTAAGAAAATAATTATTTAGTCTTTTACTACTATTAATTTATAAGCAAAGGATAGCATTTCTTCTCAAGACGGAATGATTGCAAAATTGCTGGGCCCACTTTTTTTTTTCCATTCCTTCTGTACTACAAGCATACCAAATGAAGAGACAGAATGATTTTTGCTTTTTTTTTCGTCCATGTCATTCCGTTAAGCTAAGAATCGTGCGTTCCAAACGAAGAAGAAACATTTTAGTCATTCTTCTTTCAATGTATAGAAAGTCAAAGACTAAATTGTCTTACAATAACTTTGAAAGGCTTTTCATTTTTTTTTTTCTGAATAAATTTTGATGTTTTTCTCTCCTTCAAGACCAAATTAAGTTTAGTGAATTTTTTTATAACCCAAATTAGTTTGTTTTTTGAAAATTATTTTCCATTTTTAATAATAATAAAAACTTATTATAAATGGATTTTTAAAATTGTTTAAAAATATTTTTGTTCAGTTTTTAGTTTTGTTTTTCTGCTTTTAGATTTTTACTATTCACACTTTTCTGTTGTATTCTCTCATTTTCTTTTCTCATTTTTACTTTTTAAAAATTAGTTTTTAAAATGTTTTTTTTTTAAACTAAATGATAGAAACGTGGTCTTTACTATTTATTTTTTAAACTTTTCTGGATGGTTCTTTGGACTCCACTTGAATAGTTATCTGGACCACTTATCTTACCTGTGCAGCAATGCCAATAATTAATTTACCAACAGTTGATTCCACATCTCATTTCTTTTTCTTAATTTTATATATGCTATGATAAACATATTTAATTATGAATTGTCTTTGTGCAGGAGGAATAAAACCAGAAGACGTTGACTTGAACCCTGAAAAGTCATTTTTCAGTTCAAACAATCCTCGAAGAACTCCAAAAATTACATACCTGCACATTTATGAGTGCAAACAATTCTCGGTAATTAAGCTATTAAGCTATGACTTATATATATAATTGCTTTCTCGCAGTTCTATTCTAGTGTTGTTTAATTTGTTTTATTGGAGTGTAAGAGTAACTTTATTTCTTATAATTTTATTGTTATTATTTATTATTATTTTTTATGTATTTCAGATGGGAATATTTTGCTTGCCACCTTCTGGAGTTATTCCTCTTCACAATCACCCTGGAATGACGGTTTTTAGTAAGCTGCTTTTTGGAACCATGCACATCAAATCTTATGATTGGGTCGTTGACTTGCCTCCTCACATGCCTACCATTGTCAAACCATCATCAGAAAGTGAGTATTTTCTTGTTTTATATCTTCTCAATTCACAATGTCTTGTTTATGTGTTTTTGTACAATGAGACCCTTACTTATAGGTGATAACAGGAAGAATAAAATATTAAACATAATCTATTCTTCGGTTTCACGTATTGTTAACCGGGTACAAAGACATATTAAAATGGTTTAGTATGATTGCCGTTTCAGAGGCACCAAATGTCAGTTTGCACTTTTCAAAGCACAAAACGGAGAAGTAATAAATATTGATGAATTGATAGTGACGCTGAATGGTATCGTGTAGTCGATCTCATTTAGTGGGATAAAGTTTTGTTGTTGTTGTTGTTGTAATATGATCAATAATTCAATATGTATTTGTTGCATTTAGTTTCAAGTTGCTTGGTAATTAATATATGTACAATTAATAATAATTTGCATATTCCATCTATAGCAGGCCAGACTCCGGATATGCGATTGGCTAAAGTTAAGGTTGATGCTGATTTCAATGCTCCTTGTGCCCCCTCCATCCTTTATCCTGCTGATGGGGGCAACATGCATTGGTTCACGGCAGTGACAGCTTGTGCAGTTCTAGATGTACTTGGTCCTCCATACTCTGATCCTGATGGCAGACACTGCACATACTACCAGAATTTCCCTTTCTCCAACTATTCAGGTATCTTCATGTCCCTTGACAAATACTAAATAATTAATGTCCTTATGATATTCCCCTTTGTCCAACTTCTCAGGTATCTTAATATCTTTAGACAAATGATAAGTAGTTTCCTTAACAACACTCATCTTTTCTGACAACACCCCATAAAAATTCATAGGATGATCTAGTGAGTTTTGGAACACCTATGATCCACTCATTTTATAGCTTGTTTGGGTAACCGTTTGCCAGAGTTGAATGTACATTGAAAGTATGGTGGAAGAAGGAAGCTCTTTGTTACTTTTTAGTTAAAAGTAATTGTGACAATTTAGAAACAGTTATCCAAAAACATAGGCTTAATTGGAGTGAATTATTTTATATTTATTTAATAAGAGAAAATAATCAATGTATTAAATTATTGGAAAGTTGTCTTAATTGCGTACATTCTTGGTCTGCCTTAATCATTTGACCTTTAGCCTGTGTTGATGTATAATTTTAAAAATATTACATAAATATTAATTAATTCATTGACAAATAAAAATTAGTGTATCACGAGTAGTCCAAAACTTGTAGATCACCCTTTAATGGTATAAATCCAATTTTCAATCATATGCACAAGGTAGTTTCTAAAGCCATATATTATATATCACCCTTTAATAGTATAAATGTATTATTTAGTATTTTGGCTCATTTCTCTATACCTACAATGATTTGAATCTTTTGAAAAATTCAGTAGATGGACTATCCATACCAGAGGAGGAAAGAACAGCATATGAATGGCTTCAAGAGAAGGAGAAGCCTGAGAATTTAAAAGTAGTTGTAAAGATGTACAGTGGGCCAAAGTTTGTGGAGAATTAATTTGTCTTGTCACCCAACATCTTTCTGTATCCTGTTCCTGTGATCTGTTGCTGCGGTCAAATGAGGTTCTTGTGGATCATTTGTCTCATTCTATCCCATTTGATGCCCACCCTTTTGTCCTCTAGTGAAACTTGGTCTATCGTTAAACCTTTTTACTATTTTTATTTTCTTCTGCATGGAACATGAGGCACTTAAATAGTGCTGTTTTGATCCTACAGTTAGTTATTTATGTACATACAAAAAACAGCAAAAGGACAAAGGTGATGCCTACACTAGAAAATAGTATCAAAATGACGGTGCATATTGCATAGCAATGAACTGTTTTTTTTTTTTTTTTTTTTTTTTTTTTAAAAAAAAAGAGGTGCTTGGTTTGTAGCAGGATTTATTTAATGTAATTAGTTTGTGAAAAAAAAGGGTGCATTTAGTGAATTGGATTGGCCTGTATAGCATTTTAAACTGAACTACTAATTGAGCTGCGGTTAAATAATGATTGCGTGTGTATTTGGTTTTCTGTTGGGATGTTTCCAAACGACGGTTGAATCAAAAGTTTTGAATTTTTACTTTTTATAAAACATGCATTGGATTGTGTGTCTTGCATTGGTAATGATATATTAAACAATAAAACAAGATAATTATTTATAGTAATTAAATAGGATCCAACAAAAAAAATGAGGCAAATCAAATAAATTGACTATTTTGACTATTGAGTTCACTTTTCTAAGGCCCCATTCATGGTGGTTTTTTCGTTTTTAGTTTAGAAATTTTTAAAAATTAAAATTAATTTTAGTTTTGAGTTTTGAGTTTTAGTTCTTTTTTGTTTTTAGTTTTTAAAAAGTTGTTGCAAATTGAAGATGGATAAATGAATCAACCATTTTATCTTATGTCACTTCACTGTGAATAATGCAATATAAAAAAATATTGACACATAAAAATAATTAAAAATAAAAAATAATTAAACCTGTGGTAGCAATGGCGAGGTGGTGGTGGTGGTGGCGGAATGGTAGTGGTGGCAGTGACAACAGTGGTGGTGACGATAACAATGTTGGTGGTGGTGGCGATGGTGGAATGGTGGCTACGACAGTGGTGGTGGTGGCGGCGATGGTGATGGTGGCGATGTGGAATGGTGGTGGTGGTGGAATGGTGGCGGCGATGGTAGTGGAGGAATGGTGGTGGTGGTGGTTGTGGTAGAGGTGGTAATTGTGGTGGTCGAATGGTGGTGGTGGTGGTAGTGAGAATTTTTTTAAAACTAAAAACCAAATTCACAACTTTTTTTTCTTGGTTTTCAAAATGAATGTAAAAGTGTTTTGAGATCGAGTTAAAAACCATTTCAACTCCATTTTTGCTGAACGAGTTTTGTTTTGAAAATTGCATTTAAAAACCAAAAATCAAAAACTTACAACCACCCTAAACGGGTCCTAAGTTATTTTTTCTAGGTATTTTTTGTTTTTTTTTAATTCACTTTTGGTCTTGTGGATGACAACAAATGTAACTGGGTATGAACCGTTTACTATGTGAGTTTTGTATTCTATTTTGCAAGCTTGTGTGTTGATATTATTAGTATTGTTGGTACTATGATAAAAATGGTTAATTATGTTTTTGGTCCCTGACTTTTTTGAGTTTTCACTTTTAGTCACTCAACAAAAAATTGACCAGTCTTAGTCCCTAAAGTTTTTGTCCATTTGTATTTTTAGTCCTTCCGTTAAATCTTGCTACTAAGTGATACGGTGTCATTTATTTTATTATTATTTAATTACATTTTGCGGCGGCTCAAATTGTTTTAGTTAAAGTGTTTAAAATATTTTAAACAATTTATGGCGGTTAAAAACCTAACCGCCAGAATTGCTTCTTCCCTTTTCTAGTTATCCCCTTTTTCTCCATCAATCAACGCAACCTTTCTTACATTCTTCAAACTATATTTCCGGTTCAAACACAAATTAAACAAACAAATCAAGTTCAATTAAAGTAAAGAAGAAAATTAATTATTACAAGTAAATGTATCTTTTGAAACATGATTCATGTAAGAAGAAAGTCCATTGCTCTCGCCCATGACAGAGACATCCTCAAACCTTGATTTTCCAATTCACGTAATTTTATTATTGAACCAGTTTTTAGAGAAAAATAAGCATTTCCAATTCACAACATTGGCATCAACACTTTGGTATGCGCAGTTCCTTCCCTCCTTCGTTTTGCTATGCGCAGTTCCAATTTGGGTGGGGGTGATGATGAAATCCCCTTCTTAGAAATACCTTGCTTGCTTCGTTGAGCTGTAATTCTTCTTGAGGCTCTGATTCATTAACCCCTTCCCATGACGGAGGACCTAAACGTGAGGAAGACACGTGTGTAGGAAAGAAGAATCGCGGCTCCACCAATGCGTAACCAAACGTCGGCAATGCAACATTCGAATCCGACCAAGGTTGACAGATCTGGTGGATTCTTCCTTTGCCGTGGTGGGTGCAGTAGAGTTTTTGAAGAAACCCTTAATAACGGAGACATTCTCGACATTTTGTTATGCGCGGTTTGTAACACCCTAGAGGATATTACCTTTATCTCCTTATATTGCTAAATTAATAGAAATTAGCATATAAGAATATCAGAGTTAACTATGCAGAACCTAAGACTTAACATATATTACATGAAATAAGTCTAGTACAAAGCTCTTGGCACTTATGTGCCGTACAAGACATAAGCAGGATACATAAAACATAAATTAAATTCCCATTCGGTGGGTATTATACAAAACTATACTAACAACTTCTTCCTCCTGGAAAGCAACTTCGTGCTCTGAGCTCCTCTCACAAGGTGTCTACCTGCTAACCTGTAAAAACATGGAAACTAAAGGGATGAGACATAGTGTCTTAGTGAGTGCTCTGAGGACTCTAGGCTGACTCTCTATTCTAGAGACCTCTTACTATACTTTTATGGCAGTAGAGTTTTTGAAGAAACCCTTAATAACGGAGACATTCTCGACATTTTGTTATGCGCGGTTTGTAATGCCCTAGAGGATATTACCTTTATCTCCTTATATTGCTAAATTAATAGAAATTAGCATATAAGAATATCAGAGTTAACTATGCGGAACCTAAAACTTAACATATATTACATGAAATAAGTCTAGTACAAAGCTCTTGGCACTTATGTGCCATACAAGACATAAGCAGGATACATAAAACATAAATTAAATTCCCATTCCGTGGGTATTATACAAAACTATACTAACAATTTCTTCCTCCTGGAAAGCAACTCCGTGCTCTGAGCTCCTCTCACAAGGTGTCCACCTGCTAACCTATAAAAACATGGAAACTAAAGGGATGAGACATAATGTCTTAGTGAGTGCTCTGAGGACTCTAGGCTGACTCTTTATTCTAGAGACCTCTTACTATACTTTCATGGCTTCTCTTTTCTTTCCTTGATACTCACGCACACATCTATTACTTCGTCACCTTTACATTACTGTTTCTTAGGATCATACCTTGGCCCTTGCTGAGGCACATAGAGTTGGCCTCCTATGCCAAATCTAGGGCCACTAGTGCACTAAGGCACCTACACATCATTTTGTTACTCTTGACTACTCACTAAGGTCTCACTTTTATATAACATTGGATGGGAACATGTGTAACCTTTCTTTCCTCTGACTTGCCCAACTTGGGCTTACATCACCTATCTCTGTTAGGCATAACATCTAGCATACCTCTCTGGGTAGCTTACATTAGCTTTATAGGGTTTAACTGTAACCTCTATGGGTAGTATACAGCTACACACTTCCTCATCTAATGTATAGACTTATCTTACATCACTCACCTAGCAATTAGGCTCATGACTCCTCTCATGTTCTAACATAGAACTTACATGCATCAAGCACATCAACATATCATAGATTGTTTCTACAACTGTGTGGTTTGCATTATCTCTTTATTTAAGTTTCACTTCCACTGCCTATTTCATTACTTTGGCTCAGCTTTAGCCAACAAGAGGTGCCCCTCTTGTTACAACCTTTAATTAACCCACCGATCCAAGTGGGTGGCTTACCTCTGTTATGAAGAGGAGCCCTATCTATTCTTCTCTGCGAAGAACCCCTTCTCCCTAAGAAGAAGGTTCTTTTCCCCTATGGGTGTCAGGGTGACGGTCCTCGTCGCTCATCCCTAGGGGGCCTCTTAGCCCTTAAACATGACTTATTCCCTTTATTGGGATCATAACTTTCCTTTGAAAACTCTTTCACAAAACCTTTTCATAAAGACTTCTTTTCATAACCTTTCTAAAACTCATCACTCCTTGGTGACATATAGGATCCTTAGCCCTTTGCACACCGTTGTATGCCGAGCGTGCGGCTCTCGGACGTGACTGGTACCGAGGAAGGTTCCACCCTATGTCACTAAGGGGATATCTTTTACTAAAAACCTTTCATGAAACTATACACTTTGCTTAAAAGCCTTTTCTGAAACTTAGGGGAAACTCCCCACCTTTTTACTAAGAGGCATACGTATAGTCTTAAGTATTTTAAGTGTCTTTTATTAAAATGGTTTATCGTTACATACAATTAATCCTAAGCATAAGGCATAACCACACGAATATCACTACCATTATCATCAACAATCAACATCACATAGCATCAAACAATCATACATAAACATGGGTAAAAGCTTGGGAAGAAACTATGTATCTATAGCCCTTATATTCTTCCAAAGGTCCCCCTGAAAAGGGTTCCTAAACTGCTTTCTTATCATACCTACGCTTAAGCTAGAACCTGGTCTCGCTTAAGCCAGACTGACATCCTACTCCCTGAAGTCTCACTCTTAAGCGACAGAGCGCCAAGCTTAAGCGCCAGGTCTCTACGCTTAAGCGTTAGAGCTAAGCTTAAGCGCCAGATTTTCTGAGCTTAAGCGCGAATTCTAGAAAGCACCTCCAACTCCAGGTGACTCTTCGCTTAAGCAACAAATACAGCTCGCTTAAGCGAGTGTTTACGACTCTGCAGAACCGCGAACCTTCGCGTTTCTGCTCCCATGGCCATCCATGGCCTCCCAACCTCTTCCAAACATGCGGGATCGAGTCTAAAACATGTCTACCTCAAAACCCAGCCCTCAAATAGGCTTAAACACTCCCCAATCAAGCTCAACTCCTCAAACCCATCAAAATCCTAACTAAGAGCTAATAAGGGGGAGAAGAGGGGAAAGGGATTCAATGCACAAACAACATAACATAGAAGGATGAAGGGGAAGCACTCACATTGTGGGGTCTCGGATCTGAGCTCCGGGGCACTAGGTCTCGGATCTCAGTGCCGCTCCTCTTCTTCCTTCTTCTCCTCCTTCTCTCTAACTTCCTTTCTTTCTTTCACTTTCTCTCTCTAACTCTCCCTCTCCTCTTCTATTTAAAGCCGTGGTGCATGTGTGTAGCTTAGTGAGCCTTGGCCCACCTTGGGTCTTGGCTCCCCATCAGGGTCCTATTATCTTATTCCTGTCAACTCTTAATATGAGGTAACTATTATTAATAATGCCTAAGGGTATCCTTTAACCATTAAATATATAGACTATTCCATAAAAGATGTCTCTTTATTATTTTGACTAGTGTCCATAAATTAGGGGTGTTACACGGTTTCGATTTGGTTGGCGGTGATGATCGACTCAATGATGGGTGGTCGTGGCGGCCGCAATAGACTGGGCTTGTCTTTCGCAACAAGTTTCGATTCCTCTGGATGACACCGCCTCTAGCTCGTCTTCACCTGATCTCCATTTGCCGCGCCTAGCCTTGCCTCAAAGTTCTCTTCTTCGAGATCGATGAGCTAGGGTCCACTTCGTGTCATTCGAACGAGTCACAAGGTCATACCCGTGTTGATGGATGAAGCTCGAAAATGACAGAAGTGGGTTTCTTTGTCTTCACCAACCCTCCATGGGATTCGAATGATGGGGGATTTTGATTTGTGTTTTTGAATTGGATTTTGATTTGGGGTGGATCTGATTTGTGTTATTCTAATTTCTGGCTGTTTGAACAGCTAGAAAATGAGCTGCTGCAAAATTTAATTAAATAAAAATAAAATGAATGACACCTCATCACTTAACAGCAAGATTTAACGGTAAGGACTTAAAATGCATACAGACAAAAACTTTAAGGACTAAGACTGGTCAATTTTTTGTTGAGGGACTAAAAGTGAAAATTCGAAAAAGTTCAGGGACCAAAAACATAATTAACCCTTGATAAAAATATATGAGAAAATAGCCTAGATTGACAATGTAAATAGTTTTATACTAGCCTTTAATCTCAAACCACTATATATGATACTTTTGTTAATTTTTTATAACTATTTTAACGGTTTGATTTTTAATTGGTTGACAATATAAAAAAATTTACATTGACTATGCATGACTATTAAACTTAAAATATATTATTGCTTAAAGTTTTTTGGGAAATGCATTGGAGAAAATTCAACCACTCTAACTTATTAGAGATTTTTGTAAGAAAAGACATTTTAAAAAGCTAGACATCTTGAGGATTCAAGAATACTTTAGACTAGTGTTTTAAAATTTGACTCGGATCGACTTAACCAGAAATCAAACTGCAATTAGTTTGATTTTGTTATTCGATTGGATTGGATGTGCTGATGAACCTGTGTTAATTTTTGCAAAATCGTTATTAAACCAAATACATTTGGTGTAACTTCATTCAAGTGAACCAAGTGTGAAAGTGTTTAGACGCGTGGAGAGAATTGAACCTATAGTGCTTTACAATAGAAAACAAAATTTTACCTCTATGTTATGCTTTTATAATAATACATATGTGCCAAATTTAATATGTGTAGGTTAATTATTTATTATTTATAGGATCTACTATTTTTTTAATCCCTAAACTTTTTAAGATTTTTGTTATTAGTCCCTGAACTTTTTTTTATTGATTTTAGTCCCATTTAATTTTTTTTCCATTTTTTATTGTCTTGTCACCCAACATCTTTCTGTATCCTGTTCCTGTGATCTGTTGCTGCGGTCAAAAGAGGTTCCTGTGGATCATTTGTCTCATTCTATCCCATTTGATGCCCACCCTTTTGTCCTCTAGTGAAACTTGGTCTATCTTTATACCTTTTTACTATTTTTATTTTCTTCTTCATGGAACATGAGGCACTTAAATAGTGCTGTTTTGAGCCTACAGTTAGTTATTTATGTACATACAAAAAATAGCAAAAGGAACTGGGGTGCATATTGCATAGCAATGAACTGGGGTTTTTTTTTTTTAAAGAGGTGCTTGGTTTGTAGGAGGATTTATTTAATTTAATTAGTTTGTGCAAAAAAAAAAAAGGTGCATTTAGTGAATTGGATTGGCGTGTATAGCATTTTAAACTGAACTACTAATTGAGCTGTGGTTAAATAATGATTGCTTGTGTATTTGGTGTGTATTTGGTTTTCTGTTAGGAGGTCTCCAAACGGCGATTGAATCAAAAGTTTTGAATTTTTACTTTTTATAAAACATGCATCGGAATGTGTGTCTTGCATTGGTAATGATTTATTAAACAATAAAACAAGATAATTATTTATAGTAATTAAATAAGATCTGATAAAAAAAATGAGGCAAATCAAATAAATTGACTATTGAGTTCACTTTTCTAAGGCCCCGTTCATGGTGGTTTTTTTTTTTTTAATTTTGAAAATTTAAATTAAAATTAATTTTAGTTTTGAGTTTTTAGTTTTAGTTCTTTTTTGTTTTTAGTTTTTAAAAAGTTGTTGCAAATTGAAGATGGATAAATGAGTCAACCATTTTATCTTATGTCACTTCACTATGAATAATGCAATATAAAAAAATATTGACACATAAAAATAATTAAAAATAAAAAATAATTAAACCTGTGGCAGCAATGGCAGGGTGGTGGTGGTGGTGGTGGTAGTGGAATGGTAGTGGTGGCAGTGACAGCAGTGGTGGTGGCGATGGTGGAATGGTGGCGACGACAGTGGTGGTGGTGGGGGCGGTGGTGATGGTGGCGATGTGGAATGGTGGTGGCGGTGACGGTGGTGGTGGTGGAATGGTGGCGGCGATGACAGTGGTGGAATGGTGGTGGTGGTGGTTATGGTAGAGGTGGTAGTTGTGGTGGTCGAATGGTGGTGGTGGTGGTAGCGAGAATTTTTTCAAAACTGAAAACCAAATTCACAAAACTTTTTTTTTCTCAGTTTTCAAAATGAATGTAAAAGTGTTTTGAAATTGAGTTAAAAACCATTTCAGCTCTATTTTTGTCGAACGCGTTTTGTTTTGAAAATTACATTTAAAAACCAAAAACTTACAACCACCCTAAATGGGTCCTAAGTGTAACAACCCGTCTACGTTACATAACTATTAAAGCTAAGGTTCTTTGATTTCCTTTTCTTTTAGAAAACTCTTTCATTAGTTTACTTTATGAAAATATTGCGTGAACTTTTAGCATTTTCATAAGTAATAACTAAAGTTCAAAACTAAAAGAAAATATAATTTTAACTACAAACAACTCTTGGAGCTTATACATAAGACAAACCTAAGTTGGTCATCTCTATACATATAACTATATAGACCAAACAAAGAAAAGAGAGAACGCAGCTTCAATCTCATGCTCGCTCCATCTACCAAGCCTTTAAGAGGAAGAATTCACCTAGAAACCATTTGCTCCCCGAACACGACGTCCAAGATCATCACAGGCACAAACCACACCTGCAAACAGCGCAAGGGTAAGCTTACCAAACAAAACTATACATATAAGAAGATAAGTGAATATCCAATTATTAAGGAAAAGGACGAGAAAACTAGATTTTGTATACTTCAAAATACTATACATAATAACTGAAAATGTTATACAAAACTTAGTTCATAAATATATTTATAACATGAATCCTCAACAAGATTAACAACATAAACCATCACCACTCATCATAATGAGTCAAAACATCATAAGTCACATTTGACATCAACATAATACAATCACCAACACCCCTCATCACAAAGAGATGTACGACACAAACCACTAGACAACCTCAGACAACAAGATTGACTCTACTCCATGGAGTTTCAACATCATATGAGCGGTCTTCATAGGCCCTATCCCCTACCATAGTCTCACCTTTGACCATTCAGGGAGTCCCTTGAGCTACCCTGTGGAGGAAGTGTGGATTTAATCGAATATAGACAAGTGTGAGTATTGTCTTACCTCTGTAAGGTTTGCAAAACCTTACATCTATAGGAATTTGCCCACTTGGCTATTCTATAGGCCCACCGTTAGCCATCACGAAAACCTCCAACACTAGGTTGAGAGCCCACCTAGCACCCTCAACTTACGTGCCTACCCATATGTTTGTGCACCAAATGTGCACATACAACATTCAAAATATTTTTGTGCATCAACTATGCACACAGCGTATTCCAGCTGCAAAACATATTTGGGACCCCTTATAGTCTTAGATACGGCACCTCCGTACTTGCCATCTCCAATGGCCAGACTTACGGGTCCAAATACATCTCAACAATCCCCAACCATGATAACAATCCATCCCCTGTACACTAAAAGGGTCACTAAACCTCTTGGGAAGTAGTTCTCAACACTCCAACACGCCATTCGGAGTCAAAACATAAGGGTGGTACTTGGGAAGATATCCCACTAGGCGAGACCCCTGGGTCGCTTTAGTGGGCCGGAGTTCTGGCATGACACTCCCCTTCCCAAGTATACCATTTTTCTATAAAAGTCTTCCCAAAGGACATAGTTAACTTCTATTTAACATATAGGGATGGTTCCAACACACAGTTAACATATATCATCATATCTCATCAACCATAATATACTAACCCCAACAACAAAATCATTTTCTCATAGATAAACTTACTTGTGAGCACATCACAGAGATAAACAACATTATTACAAGATTCATCCTACAGTCAAAAGACTGTATCACACAAACATATTTCAAATATTAAATAATCAAGATTCACATCTCAATAAATAAACATCACCATTCCAATAACTCTATCATATTGACCAAATTGACCAAATAAGGTCGATTTCTCTTTGACAGTACTGAATGTGAGCTCTCACTGATTGTAGAAAATAACCTTGGAATTAAATTTTTTTTATATCAAATCGAAGCTCTTGAAATATATTTTACAGAAAGGTATCCCACTTATAAAATCAACCTCTAGAAAATTTTATAAAAATTTTCAAAGTCAGCAGCCCTGAATTTTGAGTGCTCATTGAACATAGCTCAAAGAAATGTAAATTTCTCCCACTTCCCAAACTCTTTTTGAGCTGAAATTTTTACAGTAGAAAGGTAACATCTTTATATTTCTAAAAAAGTAACTCTTGCACCCAAATTCTTTCCCTAATGTTCCTAGTAAATTTATTTCTAACTGCCGAAGTTTCAGACTCAAAACAGAGCCGAAAACCCTTGCCCTGTTTCTTTTTAAAAGGTTAATTTAGAAATTGGACATGATAATTTTTTGGTTAAAATAATTGTTTTGTCTAGTTTCTAATGGTGCAAAAATGAAAAAGAAACATTAAGCACACAAGTGGGAATTTGAGAATAACCGAGACATGTTCCAGGGGAAACTCGAAAACAGAACAACCATTTTGTGAGTCATGGATGAACCCCAAGATGAGGTTTTATCTCCAAAATGTAAAAATAAAAGTTGCTCCATTTCGTGTCTATTTTCATTCAAAAGAAATTTCGTGAAAAACCAACGGTTAGATCTTCTAAAAATCACAAAATCGTGGGGGCTGTCCAGAGCTGGACGAACCAACAGCCACTACCACTTTTATTTTTTTGGTGAATCTCACATTGAAAACCTTGTCAATCAATTTTAATAAAATTTGGACATGGTCTCCTTTGTTTTAGGAACCTTCCCAAGTAATTTAGAGAGTAAAAAACAAAAACAATCAGTCCATACATACTCACAGCCACTGCCAGGAGAATCAAATACCCATTTTTCATCAATTTCAAACTCAAACACAACACAAACAACAAGAGGGGCATATATGCTGTATGTGGTTGAGCCCCCTAACTCTCAACCACACTTAAACTGAAAATAAAGAAGCTTCCCTTACCTTTGAATTTAGTTCCAGCTGAGAGAGAGAGAGGAAGGGATGAAGAGGAAAATGAAACTTGGTTGGGATGGTGAAGAGATGATACTTTAGCTTGCATACAAAGCTTAAGGCAACCAACAAAAATGACTTCTTTTGCCCCTTTTGAGTGCCACGGCTAGCTTGGAAAGAGGAGAGAAAAGAGAGCTTCGGGAGGAAGAAATGAAGAATGAAGGGAATTGAAGAAAGCGTGAAGATATACACTTCAAGTTATAAGATTAACTTGAATTTTTACTATTTGTACCCATTTTTTTCTAACCTCACTCCCCCTTTTTCTATAACAAAATTTACGTAAAATCGAAATTATTGCGAAACTACTAAACACACAATAATCACATAAACAAAACAATCTATTTTATTTATTTAGTTCATTAAATAACATGATTTAAATTTAATTCCTTTTTCATACATCTGTCACTTATCTTGGTCTATTTTTCTATATGGTCCGATGATTTTTGGACTATTTTTCTGCAAATATTCTTTTCAAAATTTCACATAGAAGTAAGTATATAAGGTCTAAAAATCATTGAAACTCACTAAGCATTTGACAACACATAACAATTCATTCCATTTATTAATTAACTCATCACGTAACAATTTAAATTTAATTTCTCTTATATTTTAATTAAATCACTTATCATACATTATGAAAAATCACAGTGTTACACTAAGTTATTTTTCTAGGTATTTTTTGTTTTTTAATTCACTTTTGGTCCTGTGGATTACAACAAATGTAATTGGGCATGAACCTTTTACTCTGTGAGTTTTGTATTCTATTTTGCAAGCTTGTGTGTTGATATTATTAGTTGTTGAGTCATAAGACGAATCAGGACCCTCAATTATTTTGATTTTATGCAAAACAAATATTAAGTAAAAAGACTGCGTCTTATAAATGTCAACATACGAAAATGTCTGCGTCTGTAAGATACAGATGATACGCAGGCAGACGCTTAAGTTTGAAGAAGCATTTAAAAGGCATAGTAAATGCACTATCTTTTTGTAATCTGTTTTGCAGAGTATATTCATAGTACATCCTCCTAGGATCTGTCGAAGTGCATAAAGGGGAACATAAAGAAGAGTCAAAGTTTCAGAAGTTTCTCTCGCCTCAAAAGACGCGCTACAGCTAGCAATGAGTACTTGTCTGAGTAAGCGATGTGACCACTACAACAGAAGGATATGGAGTATATCTCAAGAAAGATAACAGAATGCTTTATCAGCTCAGAATGACTAGTTGGTGACAAGCATTTAATGCCCGCATTAAATGTCCCTCAACCACCCTCCTTCAAATGACGGTCAGACGCAAGAAAGAAGACCGTTTAGAGACAATGGTTACTTCCTCAGCAAGTCTATATAAAGAAGAAGATTTGAAATGCTGTATAGACAACACATGAACTAAATTCAAAATTCAAGCATTCTTTCAAGCCTTCATTCTTTCTCTTGTAAAATTTTCTCTTTGTAAAAGCTCTCAACTCACTTTGCATATCCTGAGAGAAAAAGACTTAGTGCTTAATCTTGTATATCCGTCTGTAAGACGATAGCTAAAAAGTCTGTGCGCCTTTACAAAAACAAATATTGTGATTTGTTTTAGAGCCAGAAGTGGCTTGGTAGTAAAGAATACTTGGGTTTTTAGCTTGGAGAGGCTAAGTGTGAAACACTACTTGGGTGAGCCAGAAGTGGCAGCGAAGAATACTTGTAACTTGAAAAAGTTAGTGGAACTTGGTGGTTTTCCAAGAACTGGATGTAGTCTCGGGGTGAGACGAACCAGTATAAATTTTCTGTGTTGTCTTTCCTACTCTTTCATTATCTATAATTGCTTGAATTGACTTTGTCTTGTGATTTAAATCTGTTTTTCTTAAAAAGTTTTTTTATCTGTGTAGTATCGTCTGTAAAAAGGTTTTATTCAAAAACTATCTCTTTTGTTCAACAGACGATACAAGTTGTTTATAAAAAGTTTGCGAAAATTTTTATAAATCACAATTTAACCCCTTCTTGTGATTTTTGTCTTTACAGTTTGGTATCAGAGCTCAGCCTCTAAGGGTTGAGCACCTAACCGTGTCTAGAGGAAAAGATCCAGATGGCCAGTCACGACAATCAGTTCATTCCCGAGGGAGCCTCTCTAATAAGGCTTCTAGCCTTTCTTGGAGATGACTATCCCTACTGGAAAGACTGTATAGAGATGTACATCAAGTCCAACCAATATCAACTATGGAACATCATCATAAATAGAGATATTCCCATCACAAGGCCCGAGGATCAATGGACTCAAGATGACTACAACATCCTTCAACTCAACAACAAGGCCATATATACTATGATCTGTGCTTTAACCAGAAATGAGTACAAGAAGGTGCGTAGACTAAAATTGGCCAAGGAGATTTGGGATTCTCTTGCACCAACTATGAAGGAACAGAAGATATTCAACTAAGAAAAGCTGCCACTCTGACCAGACACTATGAGAGTTTCTCCATGAAAGAAGGAGAAAGTGTCGATGACATGTTTGGGAGACTTCAGGTTCTTCTCTCAGACTTGGAATCTCTTGGGCACACGTACACTAAAGCTCAGATCAATCTGAAGATTCTTGACAGTATGCCCAAAGTATGGGAACCAAAGACCACAGCTATCCAAGAAGCAAGAAACATGAGAACTTTGTCTTGGGATGAGTTGCTGGGAGTTCTACAAGTGCATGAAGTGCATTTGCAGAACAGGGACCAACTACCTGCAAACAAAGTAAACCATTCTGCTGCCCTCAAAGTTGGTGAAGCTAGCACCAAAAATGAAGAAAAGAAAAGAATTCCCAAGGCTCTGAAAGTTCAAACTGTTCAGTCAGATGAATCAGACGAAAGCTCTACCGAATCTACAGACGATGAAGTTGTCCTCATGGCTAGGAAATTCAAGCAGATGCTGAAAAAGAAAAATAAGTTCAGACAGTCCTCTAGAAATAAAGATTCCATATTCAAAAGAAAAGATAAGGAGGACAATCAGGAGATTATCTGCTTCGAATGCAGAAAGCCAGGACATATGAAGTCTGAGTGTTTGAGGGTAAAGAAAAAGAAGTCCTACAGTGGCAAGAAAAAGAAGAAAAGTCTGATGGCCACATGGGACGACTCAGATAGTGAGCAAAGTAGCAGCTCAGACGATGAACAAGCAAATATCTGTCTGATGGCAGAGACAGAAGAAAAAGTTGAGATATCCTTGGTAGGAAAAGGAAAGGGTTTGAGCTAGTACCTGGACAATGGCTGCTCACGACACACGATGGGAGAAAGGTCTATGTTTCTAGACCTAAAGCCAGTTAAAGGTGAAGAAGTTGCCTTTGGAGGCATGGGAAAGGGACGCATCACAGGCGTAGGTAAAATTGGTATGTCCTTTCTAACCTCCATAGACAACATCCTATATGTTGAAGGTCTGAGGTATAATCTACTAAGCATAAGTCAATTGTGTGACAATGGTTATATAGTCTCCTTCAACAAGGACAGATGTATAGTCAAAACAAATGATGGCATGTCTATCTTCTCTGCCAGATGACACAACAATCTATATGAAATTGATCTTATAGACCTTAGCAAGCAGAAGGTAACGGGTCTGCTATCTAGATGAAAGATGGATTTGACATAAAAAGCTTAGGCACGTGAATCTGAAACACATTTCTAAAATTTTGAAAAAGGGTTTAGTAAGAGGATTGCCCGAGATTTCTTGGAAAACCCATCTTCTCTGTGAAGCATGTCAAAAGGGGAAACAGATTAAAACTTCTTTTAAATCTAAAAATGTTGTTTCCACCTCTAGACCATTGTAACTCTTGCATATGGATTTATTTGGTCCTACTAGAACATTGAGTCTGGGCGAAAAGAAATATGGCTTAGTTATTGTAGATGACTATTCAAGATATACATGGGTATACTTCCTAGGCCATAAACATGAGTCTTTCAAGGTCTTTGAAATATTCTGTAAACAAGATCAAAATGGAAAAGGCTTTTGCATCTCTAGCATCAGAAGTGATCATGGAACTGAGTTTGAGAATGCTGAGTTCAAATCTTTCTGTGAAAAGAATGGGATTTTCCACAACTTCTCTTCACCGAGAACACCTCAGCAAAATGGGGTAGTTGAAAGGAAAAACTGAACCCTGCAAGAGATGGATAGAACCATGCTCTGTGAGAACTCTCTTCCTAAACACTTATGGGCAGAGGTTGTGAACACTGCTTGTTATGTTCAAAACAGAGTATTGATCAGACCTATGATTGAAAAGACTCCCTATGAACTATGGAGAGGAAGAAGACCCTACATTGCTTACTTTCATCCTTTCGGATGTGAGTGCTACATCTTAAACACCAAAGATCAATTGGGAAAATTTGATACTAAGGTGGATAAATGTATCTTTCTAGATTCTGATACATCTAAGACTTACAGAGTTTTCAATAAAAGGACCTTAGTTGTAGAAGAATCTATCCATGTTAAGTTCAATTATGAGACTATCAGATCTTGAAGATGATTTTGTAGATATGCAGATAGGTCCGTCTATAGCACCAAAGTTAGATGAAATTCAACCCTCTAAGGAAATTCTTCCTCAGATTGAAGGAGCATTTGACTCTCAACCACAGATAAGAGACTGAAAATTCGTAACCTACCATCCACAAGAATAGATCATAGGAGATCAGAAAGAAGGCGTAAAGACCAGATCATCCTTTAGAGATCAAGCATCCAACGCTCTTGTCTCAGAAATAGAGCCAAAAATAATAGACGAAGCCCTGACAGACAATGACTGGATCTTAGCCATGGAAGAAGAATTGAACCAGTTTACCAAAAACAACGTCTGGACCGTAGTCCCTAAACTAAAGAACAAAAGCATCATTGGAACAAGATGGGTTTTCAGAAATAAACTGGATGAGCAAGGAATGGTGGTAAGAAAAAAAGCTAGATTAGTAGCTCAAGGCTATAATAAGTAGGAAGGTATAGACTTCACTGAAACCTTTGCTCCTGTAGCTAGATTAGAAGCTATAAGAATCATGCTTGCATTTTCTGCTCATAAAAACATTAAGCTTTTTCAAATGGATGTTAAGAGTGCCTTTTTAAATGGTTTTATCGAAGAAGAAGGCTATGTTAAACAACCTCCTGGTTTTGAAGATCCCACTTTTACAGATCATGTTTTTAAACTCAAGAAGGCTCTGTATGGTTTGAAACAAGCACCTCGTGCTTGGTATGACAGATTGAGCTCTTTTCTTTTAGAAAATGATTTTATGAGAAGCAAAGTAGATACTATTCTTTTCAGAAGAGAAGTTGGCAAATATTTCATTATAGTTCAAATTTATGTTGATGATATTATCTTTGGAGCTACTAATGAATCTCTTTGCAAGGATTTTTCTAATCTGATGAAAAGCAAGTTTGAAATGAGTATGATGGGAGAACTTAAGTTCTTCTTAGGACTTCAGATCAAACAAGATAGTAAGGGAATCTACGTTCATCAGCAGAAATATACAAGGGAGCTTCTTAAGAAATTCAAAATGGAAGATGCTAAACCAATGAAAACACCTATGCATGCTTCCAGTCCATTGAGCAAAGACGAATAAGGTAAACCAGTAGATCAGACGATCTATAGAGGTATGATTGGCTTACTTCTTTATCTTACAGCCAGTAGACCTGATATTATGTGTAGCGTCTGTTTGTGCACTAGATTTCAATCAGATCCTAGAGAGTCTCATCTTAAAGCTGTTAAAAGGATCTTACGTTATCTAGTAGGAACCACTAACCTTAGTGTGTTCTATAAGAAAAATCAAGATTTTAGGTTAGTAGGATATTGCGACACAGACTACACAGGAGACAAAGTTGAACGAAAAAGTACAAGTGGAGGATGTCACTTTATAGGACCCTGTCTCATCTCATGGGCAAGCAAGAAGCAGAACTCAATTGCGTTATCTACTGCAGAAGCTGAATATGTGTCTGCTGCAAGTTGCTACTCACAACTACTATGGGTAAAATTTCAGTTAGAAGATTACTCTAGTTTTGAAAACAATATACTTGTATATTGTGACAATACTAGTGCAATCAATCTATCAAAAAATCCCATACAACATTCTAAGGCAAAGCATATTGAAATCAGATATCATTTCATTCGTGATTATGTTCAAAAAGGTGTTTTCGATATTAAGTTTGTAGATACAGATCACCAAGGGAATGATATCTTTACAAAACCTTTGTCTGAAGAACATTTTGTCTGTATTAGGGATCATTTGCGTATGCACATGCTTTTAGATTAATGTTTGCTTTCATCAGACGATATCCTTCGTCTTATCCTTTTCATTAATCTGTTGAAACTAATGTGCGTTCAAGTGTACAGACGCTAGAGTGCCTACATTCACAATGTTTATAAGTCTTTTTCGTTTTCACTCAAAACGTGCGCCGCCCTTTTTGCCATGATGAGATAGTTTTCAAAAAGTTTTTAATGTTTTTAAAACCGCTCTTTTTATGATATTCTCTCTCCTGTCTCATCTCCTCTAGTATAAAAGGACGAAGTGACTAAAGAAGAAGGTTCTTTTGATCTTTTTAATCTCTCTGAAATTCTTTGAGTTTCTCAAAGACTTCAAAGATCAAAACTTTCTCATCTCTTCTTTTCTAGAAACCTAACCTTTCTGTGAATAAATGGCACCTAAGAAGCAAGCCTCATCCTCTGCTACTCCTCTCATCCGCAACATGGACGAAGCCACTGCAACCTTTCCAGAAGAGCTTTTTATTCTTGGAAAGTGGGCAAATCTGAAGGACCTGGCTAAGGAGGGCTTTGATGTTTTGGACATGTTCACCAGAGTTGGGTGGACCAACTTCGTTGGAAAACACATCGTCTGGTACCATGGTCCTTATGCCCTATTCTGGGGGACAACAAAGATAGAGGATGACCAATGCATTAGGGGTACGATTGGTCAGATGACAGTGGAAATCAGCCCTGCAACCATAGCTAAGGCTATTGGTTGTGCTAAAGAGGGATTGATCTTTGACAAAGACTGGGAAAAAACCATCACTCAGGAGACAGTGGAAAACTTCTCTATGATGGGGTGAGACCTGCAGACGAAGACCCTAAGAAGAAAGCTGTAGCCATGAAGAATTTTCTTAGGTCTGCCAACATGACCCACATCTGCAGACTTCTTCACAACATTCTCTTCAACATAGTGCTCCCAAGGACGGGGTCAAGGGACCACGTAAGTGAAAGAGACAGATTTTGCATCTACAACATCGTCATAGTGTAACATCCCAAATTTACGGACCTTAGAAATGAATAATAAAGAGATAACTTTTATGGAATAGTCTATATATTTAATGGTTAAAGGATACCCTTAGGCATTATTAATAATAGTTACCTCATATTAAGAGTTGATAGGAATAAGATAACAGGACCTTGATGGGGAGCCAAGACCCAAGGTAGGCCAAGGCTCACTAAGCCACACATATGCACCACGACTTTAAATAGAAGAGGAGAAGGAGAGTTAGAGAGAGAAAGTGAAAGAAAGAAAGGAAGTTAGAAAGAAAGAGGAGGAGAAGGAAGAAGAGGAAGAGAAGAGGAGCGGAGCAGAGATCCAAGATCTAGTGCCCCGGAGCTCAGATCCGAGACTCACAGTGTGAGTGCTTCCCCTTCACCCTTCTATGTTCTGTTGTTTGTGCTTTGAATCCCTTTCCCCTCTTCTTCCCTTATTAGCTCTTACTTAGGATTTTGATGGGTTTGAGGAGTTGAGCTTGACTGGGGAGTGTTTAAGCTTGTGTGAGGGTTAGGTTTTAATGTAGAGATGTTTTAGACTCGATCCCGCATGTTTGGAAGAGGTTGGGAGGCCATGGATGGCCATGGGAGCGGAAATGTGAAGGTTCGCGGTTCTGTAGAGTCGCAGACTCTCGCTTAAGCGAGTTGTTTTCGTCGCTTAAGCGAGGAGTCACCTGGATTTAGAGGTGCTTTCTGGAATTCCCGCTTAAGCTTAGAAAATCTGGCGCTTAAGCGTGGCTCTGGCGCTTAAGATCAGAAAATCTGGTGCTTAAGCTTAGCTTTGGTGCTTAAGCATAAAGAGGTGGCGCTTAAGCTTGGCGCTCTGTCGCTTAAGCGTAAGACTTCAGAGAGTAGGATGTCAGTCTGGCTTAAGCGAGATTAGGTTCTAGATTAAGCGTAAGTATGATAAGAGAGCAATTTAGGAACCCTTTTCAAGGGGACCTTTGGAAGAATAAAAGGGCTATAGATACATAGTTTCCTTCCCAAGCTTTTATCCATGTTTATGTATGATTGTTTGATGTTATGTGATGTTGATTGTTAATGATAATGGTAGTGGTATTTGTGTGGTTATGCCTTATGCTTAAGATTGATTGTATATAATGATAAACCCTTTTAATAAAAGACACTTAAAATACTTAAGACTATACGTATGCCTCTTAATAAAAAGGTGGGGAGTTTCCCCTAAGTTTTAGAAAAGACTTTTAAGCAGCAAAGTGTATAGTTTCATGAAAGGTTTTTCGTAAAAGATATCCTCTTAGTGACATAGGGTGGAACCTTTCCCGGTACTAGTCACGTCTGAGAGCCGCACGCTCGGCGTACAACGGTGTGCAAAGGGCTAAGGATCCTATATGTCACCAAGGAGTGATGAGTTTTAGAAAGGTTATGAAAAGGTTTTATGAAAGAGTTTTCAAAGGAAAGTTATGATCCCAGTAAAGGGAATAAGTCATGTTTAAGGGCTAAGAGGCCTCCTAGTGGTGAGTGACGGGGACCGTCACCCTGACACCCATGGGGAAAAGCAACCTTCTTCATAGGGAGAAGGGGTTCTTCATAGAGAAGAACAAGCCAGTCAGGAGACTATTTCCTTATAACGGTGTTGACATACTACCCATTTGGACCAGTGGGTTAATTAAAGGTTGTATCAAGGGGGACGCCTCTTGTTGGCTAGAGTTGAGCCAAATTAATGAAATAGGTGGTGGAAGTGAAATTTAAATAAAGATATAATGCAAACCACACAGTTGTAGAAACAATCTATGATATGTTGATGTGCTTGATGTATGTATGTTCGATGTTAGAACATGAGATGAGTCATGAGCCTAGTTGCTAGGTGAGTGATGTAAGATAAGTCTATACATTAGATGAGGAAGTGTGTAGCTGTATACTACCCGTAGAGGTAGGAAAGGGGTTACAGTTAAACCCTAGAAAGCTAATGTAAGCTACCCAGAGAGGTATGCTAGATGTTATGCCTCGCAGAGAGAGGTGATGTAAGCTCAAGTTGGTCAAGTCAGAGGAAAGAAAGGTTACACATGTTCCCATCCAATGTTATAGAAAAGTGAGACCTTAGTGAGTAGTCAAGAGTAACAGAATGATGTGTAGGTGCCTTAGTGCACTAGTGGCCCTAGATTTGGCATAGGAGGCCAACTCTGTGTGCCTCAGCAAGGGTCAAGGTATGATCCTAAGAAACAATAATGTAAAGGTGATGAAGTAATATTTGTGAGTGTGAGTATCAAGGAAAGAAAAGAGAAGCCATGAAAGTATAGTAAGAGGTCTCTAGAATAGAGAGTCAGCCTAGAGTCCTTAGAGCACTCAATGAGACATTATGTCTCATCCCTTTAGTTTCCATGTTTTTACAGGTTAGCAGGTGGACACCTTGTGAGGGGAGCTCAGAGCACGGAGCTGCTTTCCAGGAGGAAGATGTTGTTAGTATAGTTTTGTATAATACCCAGGGAATGGGAATTTAATTTATGTTTTATGTATCCTGCTTATGTCTTGTACGACACATAAGTGCCAAGAGCTTTGTACTAGACTTATTTCATGTAATATATGCTAAGTTTTAGTTTCCGCATAGTTAACTCTGATATTCTTATATGCTAATTTCTATTAATTTAGCAATATAAAGAGATAAAGGTAATATCCTCTAGGGTGTTACACATAGGAGAAAAGATCAATCTTCCAGATCTGATCTTCTATCATCTGGAACAAGCCTTCAAGGACAGACTCTCAATGAAGAAGCAGAAGAACCCCATCCCTTATTGTATGTTGTTTACTCAACTAATGAGGGATGTTGGTGTTGATCTGATGGAGTTTGAAGCCTCTGGAGGACCCATACAGGTGACAGGGACCACCTTTGTGAGAATAGGGATAGCTCACAAGTTCCCTAAGTGGGTAAAGAAGCAAGGAATCAAAGTGAAAAAGGAGCCCAAGGAGGAATCTTCTAAAGAACCTGCGTCTGTTGCAGAGACACAGACTCTTCCCCAACCCAAACCTGCACAAACCAAACCAACCACCAGACGCATCCAACCTCCTTCCTCAGACCAACCCAAAAAGCCCAAACAACAACCATCTTCAGATCCTCCCTCATCCCTAAAGGGAAAGGTTTCAGAAGCACCATCTGAACCAATCCCCGAACCTCCCCTAAAAAAGCCTTTCACCAGAACCACCAAAATCCGCATCGTCACCAAAGCCAAACTCACCACCTCACCTGAACCCTAATCAGCACCCCAATCTGAACCTCAACCTTCACCTTCCCAAATCCAAGAATCCGATGTTGAGATTCTTGATGCACCCCTCTCTAAACTACAAACCTCTTCCAAACCCAAGTCTACACCCAAGCCCAAACCTTCATCTTTTCCTCCTCCAACTGACAAGATGGAAGCAGCAGCCATAAGGAAGGCTTAGGAATTATCTTGCAAGGAAGTTGCCAAGAAGGCCAAGCTAGATAAAAGCCTTGAGGAGAAGGAACAGATTGAGATAGAAAAATCTGTGATAGAGTCTGTTAAGACTCTATCAGGTGAAGAATTAAAGAGGAAGGCTGATTAAGAAGCCTTGGCTCCTACAGACAATGCTCCGGAAGATGAAGCAATAAAAGAAGCTGTTCTTAAGTCTATCAAGACTCTATCGGAAGATGAACAGAGGCAGGCAACTATGGAAGATCTCATGAGAATTGAATATGCCTTGATTCAAGCAGCTGAGATAGCATCTGCAGAAGTTGCCTATAAGCAAATGGAGCTTCAGACGCTCCCAGTAGATGACGTAGACGAAGTTGAACTAGAAGAATTGAATGAAGCTCTTCTTCAATCTACTTTGGAGGCAAGTGCCCAAGGTCTGGATATTGGATGCCTAGTAGATAGAACAAGTCTATCTTTATGGTTAGCTCTAGTGTAAGAACTTGAGGAGTCCTTAGACGCCTTAAGAGTAGAATAAACCAGAGTGGAGTTAAGAGGAAGTTACCTAAACCTTACATAGTTAAGGTTAAGCTAGAGAACCATAGTTTAAGGTAAGATTAGAGAAACCAAGAGAACTAGAATGGAGTGGAAAACCCTTTTAGCTCAAGTGAGTACTTAAGAGGTATGATCAGTAAGGGAGTAGAATGGTTATGGTAAGTATTTACCCATTAGTTACCAACCTAGTTATAGCCTAAGATTAAGAGTAAAAGAGCATAGAACCCCTTTAGTGAAAAAGAGGTAGTTTTCCCGAAAAGGAGTTAAGAAAGAGTCAAAGATCCTTTTAAGGTTGAACCTAGTTCTAGAAACCTTTAGTGAGATGAAATTAAATACGGTGGAGGAAGTGATATAGTGAAAAGGACCTTTTGGGAGATTTCAAGAATAGGATTTTGAGTTATTGAGAGATAGACCACCTAAGAGTTAAGATAAGGACAGAAAACATAGGATAAGAATATGAGAACAGAGAATTATTAATGGATAAGTAGTTTGGAAGAAGCGTACTCAATGGGTGAGAGAAATATAGTGGTTACAATCATAGGAGAGTAGAACTCTAAGTTCGATATCGCATCAGATGGACCTTAAGAAGAGAACTTTCTTAATAAAAGTTAAGATAAAATCCTATAACCTTTTGAGGAGTAAAGACCTAGAGTGGGTCAGTGGAGGAAAAATAGTTGTCTAGAAATGTTATGAGAGGATTAGATCTAAGAAAGCCTTATGCCTAAGAGAGGGTAGTAGGTTTTTCTTAAGATAGAACCTAAACTAGTGAGGTGTTAGATCACAGGAACCTATAGTAATCCTAGGAATTTGATTTTCTAGGAAAGATTAGAATTAAAAATGGATGGTTAGTTTGACAATGGTCTTGGTTAGAATAGTCCTAAGAATAAGATTCCTTAGGATGTTGGAAGTAGAGATGTATGAGGATATGAGGATATAATGGAGTTTTGATTTTCGAGGACGAAAATCTTTTAAGGTGGGGAGAGATGTAACATCCCAAATTTACGGACCTTAGAAATAAATAATAAAGAGATATTTTTATGGAATAGTTTTATATTTAATGTTTAAGGATACCCTTAAGCTTTATTAATAATAGTTACCTCGTATTAAGAGTTGACAGGAATAAGACAATAGGACCTACATGGGGAGCCAAGGCCCAAGATGGGCCAAGGCCCACTAAGCCCACACATGCACACGACTTTAAATAGAAGAGGAGAGGGAGAGTTAGAGAGAGAAAGTGAAAGAAAGAAAGAGGGTTAGAGAGAAGGAGGAGAAAAAGGAGGAAGAGGAAGAGAAGAGGAGCAGAGCAGAGATCAGAGACTCAGTGCCCCGGAGCTTAGATACAAGACCCCACAGTGTGAGTGCATCCCCTTCACCCTCCTATGTTCTGTTGTTTGTGTTTGAAACCTTTTTCCCTCTTTTCCCCTCATTAGTTCTTAGTTAGGTTTTTGATGGATTTGAGGAGTCAAGCTTGATTGGGGAGTGTTTAAGTCTGTTTGAGAGTTGGGTTTTGATGTAGATATGTTTTAGACTTGATCCCGCATGTTTGGAAGAGGTTGGGAGGCCATGGATGGCCATGGGAGCAGAAATGCGAAGGTTCACAATTCTGCAGAGTCGCAGACTCTCGCTTAATCGAGCTACTTTCGTCGCTTAAGCTAGGAGTCACCAGGATTTGGAGGTGCTTCTGGAATTCGTGCTTAAGCTCAGAAAACCTGACGCTTAAGCGTGGCTCTGGCGCTTAAGCTTAGAAAATCTGGTGCTTAAGCTTAGCTCAGGCGCTTAAGCGTAGAGACCTGGCGCTTAAGCTTGGCGCTCTGTCGCTTAAGTGTGAGACTGCAGGGAGTAAGGTATCAGTCTAGCTTAAGCGTAAGTATGATAAGAGAGCAGTTTAGGAACCCTTTTTAAGGGGACCTTTGGAAGAATATAAGGGCTATAGATATATAGTTCCTTCGTAAGCTTTTACTCATGTTTATGTATGATTGTTTGATGCTATGTGATGTTGATTGTTGATGATAATGGTAGTCATATTCGTGTGGTTGTGCCTTATGCTTAGGATTGATTGTATGTAACGATAAACCCTTTTAATAAAAGATACCTAAAATACTTAAGACTATGCCTATGCCTCTTAGTAAAAAGGTGGGGAGTTTCCCCTAAGTTTCAGAAAAAGGGCTTTTGAGCCAAGTTTATAGTTTTATGAAAGGTTTTTTTGAAAAAGAGATCCCCTCAGTGATATAGGGTAGAACCTTCCCCGATATCAGTCCGAGAGCCGCACGCTTGGCGTACAACGGTGTGCAAATGGCTAAGGATCCTCTATGTCACCAAGGAGTGATGAGTTTTAGAAATGTTATGAAAAGGATTATTAATGAAAAGGTTTATAAAAGAGTTTTCAGAGGAAAGTTATGTCCCAAAAAAGGGAATAAGTCATGTTTTATGGCTAAGACACCCCCTAGTGGTGAGTGACGGGGATCGTCACCCTGACACCCATGGGGAAAACAACCTTCTTCATAGGGAGAAGGGGTTCTTCATAGAGAAGAACAAGTTAGAGAAGAGACTCCTCGTTATAACGGAGTTGTAGTCAACCCACTTGGACCGGTGGGGATTAATTAAAGGTTGTTTCAAGAGGGATGCCTCTTGTTGGCTAGAGCTTAGCCAAATTAATGAAATAGGCGGTGGAAGTGAAATTTAAATAAAGAATAATACAAACCTCACAGTTGTAGAAATAATCTATGATATGATGATGTGCTTGATGTATGTATGTTCTATGTTAGAACATGAGAGGAGTCATGAGCCTAATTGCTAGGTGAGTGACGTAAGATAAGTCTATACATTAGATGAGGAAGTGTGTAATTGTATACTACCCGTAGAGGTAGGAAAGGGGTTACAGTTAAACCCTAGAAAGAAAAGGTAAGCTACCCAGAGAGGTATGCTAGATGGTATGCCTCACAGAGAGAGGCGATGTAAGCCCAAGTTGGGCAAGTTAGAGGAAAGAAAGGTTACACATGTTCTCATCCAATGTTATAGAAAAGTGAGACCCTAGTGAGTGGTCAAGAGTAACAGAAAGATGTTTAGGTGTAGTGGCCCTAGATTTGGCATAGGAGACCAACTCTATGTGCCTCAGCAAGGGTCAAGGTATGATCCTAAGAAATAGTAACGTAGAGGTGACGAGGTAATAGCTGTGAGTGTGAGTATAAAGGAAAGAAAAGAGAAGCCATGAGAGTTAAGCAAGAGGTCTCTAGAGTAGAGAGTCAGCCTAAAGTCCTTAGAGCACTCACTGAGACATTATGTTTCATCCCTTTAGTTTCCATGTTTTTATAGGTTAGTAGGTGGAGGCCTCGTGAGAGGAGCTCGGAGCACAGAGCTGCTTTCTAGGAGGAAGATGTTATTAGTATAGTTTTGTCTAATTCCCAATGCATGGGAATTCTAGTTTATGTTTTATGTATCCTACTTATGTCTTGTACGACAAATAAGTGCCAAGAGCTTTGTACTAGATACATTTCATGTAATATATATGTTAAGTTTTAGTTTCCGCATAGTTAACTCTGATATTCTTATATGCTAATTTCTATTAATTTTAGCAATATAAGGAAACAAAGGTAATATCCTAGAGGGGGTTACATTCAATCACTGAAGAGGATGAGAGACAAGTAGATGAGCACTTAGCACAGTCCGAAGAAGACTGCACTGCCAAACAAATGGTCATTTATGGTGGTTTTTCATCTGTACCCTCAAATGAACTTCAGACTCAGACCAATGAAGAAATTCAGACTCTGACTGAAGATGAACTCTTCAGACAAAGAAGGTATGCTGTAAAGGCCATACTCTCTCTTGGATATATCTATGGAAGTCTAGCTCTGGACCTTGCTCCAAAGTACAGAGGCTATGAATGGATCATTCGAAAAAGCCCCAACATTCCACTCCCTCCAGTGCAACCACCAACAAACCCAGACGTCAATGTCAGAAACTATGGTGGGTGGAAGTGACCCAGAGTAAATGAATAGGAACGCTGCAACAGGGAATGGAGGAGGAAGGGAATTTGCACTGATGAGGATCAAGCCTTCCTGCTTGATTCCATCAACTTTGTCAAGTTGTGGAAGAAGGGTGTTCCTGAGATTGATCCCTTCAATCTTCCCGACCTTGAAGTTCTTCCAGAAGAAGAAATGCCTGCTCTCTCATGCTATATGGAGGAACCTCAATTCAGAATCTTCCCTCCTCGACAGTCGGTAGCACCAGACCTAAACTCCATTATCTTCAAGCACAATCCGCGTGGCAAACGCAGCTATCCCCCCGGAGCCTCAATTTGGAGAAGGCTCTTAGTGCTCACTGATGAGGTACCTTTTTATGAGCCTGTCAACCTACAACAGATGATGGGACTGCTAGCATACCTCAATGTGATTCTTCCCTGGAATCATGCTGGGTCGGGCTGTTCTGTCTATACTGAAGATCTTAACTTGGACGATCCAGAAGCAAGTCCAACTTTTCATCTTTGGGAATCTTAAGACTACTCTGCAGAGTTATGTATGAAGCTACAGACGTACAAGGAAGAGATAAAGAAGAGGCAGAACTCTCTCAAGTAGATTCAACGACGAGCAGAGAGGCTGCCTCATTTCCTAGGCACACAATTTCACTGTGTGGCCTCTAATCAAACCCAATTCAAGCTTGCCTTGGACAAGGTCATTCCTATTCTTCCAATCATGAATTATAAGTGTAAGGAGAAAGCTGAAGAAGAAGACGATGTTCCTCAAAGAAACATTTGAGTACGAAGAGGCAGCCCTTTCAGACAGGAGATTGACGCCATCTTTCAGAAGTCTGCTGCTGAAAGAACATTTGAAGACTTAAAGACCATCAGAAGTGTCAGGAAGTTTGAAGCTTTCTGCTCTGGAACCTGAAGATAAGCCTCCTACAGATGGGTATCATATGAAGATAGGAAGATGTTATCAATGCCATAGACATCAGACTTTCCCATCTTCATCTGACCTTTCCGACATTATGCCCTGGAAGTCCACCTTTTACTATCAATCTAATAGGGACTTCTCCTTTGTTGTTAAGCTGCCATATTCCACATTCTTCTTCTCCACGCTTATTCTGGGCTTTGTACAAGAACCAGAAGATGATCTGATGACCATTGTACCATACAAACCCCATCTCTGAAGAAGAAGTCTATGATCTGTATGCGAACTCTGGGCAACTAGGAAAGCTCTGCATCAAGCTCTGGAGGATAAGAAAGCACTGGAGGCTGAGCTCAAAAAGTGGATCAACATTGATGCCTTCTTCAAAGCACGCTGCCACAAATGCACTCCCACACCACCAGGATCCCCTATGGTACTCTCATCGGACTCCAACACCTCTGATTCTAACGGTCCCATTCCTGGGGAACCAGGTTTTGCTTATCGCCATGCAAAAGGGGGAGAAGGGAAGAGTAAAAAGAAAACATGAAGATAGGGACGCATCCAAGGGGGAGCTACATCTAAGGGGGAGGCTAAGAAAAAGGGAGAGTGTTTTTTTTTCATCTGTAAAAACACATCATCTTTATGTGAAAACCTTTCAATAAGACGATTTGTTTGATTGCTCATCAAACCTGAGTCTTCTTTTCTCTCTGTTTAAATTCCATGTTTATAGCTAATGTTTTTCAGTAAGCTTTGATACATATTTTTACAATATTTGCTTGGCATCATCAAAAAGGGGGAGATTGTTGAGTCATAAGACGAATCAGGACCCTCAATTATTTTGATTTTATGCAAAATAAATATTAAGTAAAAAGACTGCGTCTTATAAATGCCAACAGACAAAAACGTTGTATCTGCGTCTGTAAGATACAAATGATACGCAAGCAGACGCTTAAGTCTGACGAAGCATTTAAAAGGCATAGTAAATGCACTATCTTTTTGTAATCTACTTTCCAGAGTATATTCATAGAACATCCTCCTAGGATTTGTCGAAGTGCATAAAGGGGAACAGAAAGAAGAGTCAAAGTGTCAGAAGTTTTTCTCGCCTCAAAAGATGTGCTATAACTAGCAATGAATACTTGTCTGAGCAAGTGATGTGACCATTGCAGCAGAAGGATATGGAGTATATCTTAAGAAAGATAAGCATAATGCTTTATCAGCTCATAATGACTAGTTGGTGACAAGCATTTAATGCTCGTATTAAATGCCCCTCAACCACCCTCCTTCAGACGACGGTCAGACGTAAGAAAGAAGACCGTTTAGAGACAATGGTTACTTCCTCAGCAAGTCTATATAAAGAAGAAGATTTGAAGTGCTGTATAGACAACACACGAACTAAATTCAAAATTCAAGTATTCTTTCAAGCCTTCATTCTTTCTCTTGTAAATTTTTCTCTTTGTAAAAGCTCTCAACTCTGCGTATCCTGAGAGAAAAAGACTTAGTGCTTAATCTTGTATATCCGTCTGTAAGACGATAGCTAAAAAGTATATGCGCCCTTACAAAAATAAATCTTGTGATTTGTTTTATAGCTAGAAGTGGCTTGGTAGTAAAGAATACTTGGGTTTTTAGCTTGGAGTGGCTAAGTGTGAAAAACTACTTGGGTGAGCCAGAAGTGGCAGTGAAGAATACTTGTAACTTGAAAAAGTTAGTGGAACTTGGTGGTTTGCCAAGAATTGGACGTAGTCTCGGGGTTAGACGAACCAATGTAAATTTTCTGTGTTGTCTTTCCTTCTCTTTCATTATCTATAACCGCTTGAATTGACTGTCTTGTGATTTAAATCTGTTTTTCTTAAAAAGTTTTTTTTATCAGTGTAGTATCGTCTGTAAAAAGGTTTTCTTCAAAAACTATCTCTCTTGTTCAACAGATGATACAAATTGTTTATAAAAAGTTTGCGAAAATTTTTATAAATCACAATTCAACCCCTTCTTGTGATTTTTGCCTTTACATTTGTTGGTACTATGATAAAAGGGTTAATTATGTTTTTGGTCCCTAAACTTTTTCGAGTTTTCACTTTTAGTCACTCAACAAAAAATTGACCAGTCTTAGTCCCTAAAGTTTTTGTCTGTTTGTATTTTTACTCCTTCAGTTAAATCTTGCTATTAAGTGATGCGGTGTCATTTATTTTATTATATTTAATTACATTTTGCGACAGCTCAAATTGTTTTAGTTAAAGTGTTTAAAATATTTTAAATAATTTTTTAACTGCCAGAAATTACTTCTTCCCTTTTCCAGTTATCCCCTTTTTCTCCATCAATCAACGCAACCTTTCTTACATTCTTCAAACTATTTCCAGTTCAAACACAAATCAAACAAACAAATCAAGTTCAATTAAAGTAAAGAAGAAAATTAATTATTACAAGTAAATGTATCTTTTGAAACATGATTCATGTAAGAAGAAAGTCTATTGCTCTTGCCCATGACAGAGACATCCTCAAACCTTGATTTTCCAATTCACGTAATTTTATTATTGAACCAACTTTTAGAGAAAAACAAGCATTTCCAATTCACAACATTGGCATCAACACTTTGGTATGCGCAGTTCCTTCCTTCCTTCGTTTTGCTATGCTTCGTTCCAATTTGGGTGGGGGTGATGATGAAATCCCCTTCTTAGAAATACCTTGTTTGCTTCGTTGAGCTATAATTATTCTTGAGGCTCCAATTCGTTAACCCCTTCCCATGATGGAGGACCCAAACGTGAGGAAGACACGTGTGCATTAAAGAAGAATCGTGACCCCACCAACGCGTAACCAAACGCTGGTGCTACAACATTCGAATCCGACCAAGGTTGACAGATCTGGTGGATTCTTCCTTTGTCGTTGTGGGTGCGGTAGAGTTTTTGAAGAAACCCTCAATAACGGAGACATTCTCGACATTTTGGTATGCGCAGTTCCGATTTATTTGGCAGTGATGATCGGCTCAATGATGGGGTGGTCGTGGCGGCCGCAGTAGACCGTGCTCGTCTTCCTTGGCCTCTGCAGCAAGTTTCGATTCCTCTGGATGACGCCACCTCTAGCTCACCTTCACCTTATCTCCATTTGCCATGCCTAGCCTTGCATCGAAGTTATCTTCTCCGAGATCAATGAGCTAGAGTTCACTTCGTGTCATTCGAACGAGTCGTGAAGTCATACCCGTGTTGATGGATGAAGCTCTAAAATGACAGAAGCGGGTTTCTTCATCTTCACCAACCCTTCACGGGATTCGAATGATGGGGGATTTTGATTTGTGTCTTTGAATTGGATTTTGATTTGGGGTGGATCTGATTTGTGTTATTCTAATTTCTGGCTGTTTGCACAGCTAGAAAATGAGCCGCTGCAAAATTTAAATAAATAATAATAAAATGAATGACACCTTATCACTTAACAACAAGATTTAACGGTAAGGACTTAAAATGCATACAGACAAAAACTTTAAGGACTAAGACTGGTCAATTTTTTGTCGAGGGACCAAAAGTGAAAATTCGAAAAAGTTCAGGGACCAAAAACATAATTAACCCTTGATAAAAATATATGAGAAAATAGCCTAGATTGACAATGTAAATAGTTTTATACTAGCCTTTAATCTCAAACCACTATATATGATACTTTTGTTAATTTTTTATAACTATTTTAATGGTTTGATTTTTAATTGGTTGACAATATAAAAAAATTTACACTGACTATGCATGACTATTAAACTTAAAATATATTATTGCTTAAAGTTTTTTGGGAAATGCATTGGAGAAAATTCAACCACTCTAACTTATTGGAATTTTTTGTAAGAAAAGACATTTTAAAAAGCTAGACATCTTGAGGATTCAAGAATACTTTAGACTAGTGTTTTAAAATTTGACTCGGATCGACTTAACCAGAAATCAAACTGCAATTAGTTTGATTTTATTATTCGATTGGATTGGATGTGCTGATGAACCTGTGTTGATTTTTGCAAAATCGTTATTAAACCAAATACATTTGGTGTAACTTCATTCAAGTGAACCAAGTGTGAAAGTGTTTAGATGCGTGGAGAGAATTGAACCTATAGTGCTTTACAATAGAAATTTTTTTTTACCTCTATGTTATGCTTTTATAATAATACATATGTGCCAAATTTAATATGTGTAGGTTAATTATTTATTATTTATAGGATCTACTATTTTTTTAATCCCTAAGCTTTTTAGGATTTTTGTTGTTAGTCCCTGAACTTTATTTTATTGATTTTAGTCCTATTAATTTTTTTTTTCCATTTTTACTTTTAGGATGGAAAAAAAGTTAAGGGACCTTGACTAGTAAAAAAAAAAAAATTCAGTACCAAAGGGATCTAGCTCAGTTGGTTGAGCAGGGTGCATGAGTATTATAAATCCCTTGGTATTGTCTTCGATTCCTACGGATAAAAAAATATTAATATAACTTAGGGTTTAACATAAATAACAAAATACATAAAAGTAAAAGATTTGATATTGGCTAATAATGAGAACATTAATATCAGATCTTTTTTCTTTTTTGATGAATGAATATTTAATATATGTACAAAATATAATTACATTAAAAGAATATGGATATTGATCAATAAGTCATTATGGTTGATCAATAAGAGAGGTCTAGCATTAAATTACAAATATCAATTATGCACTACCATGTATATATGCATGTGTATGCATGGGATGATAAGCCATTAATTAGCTATATCCTCATATCACAATGATTAATGAACAAAAAGAAATGTTGTTAAGTAAGATCATTACCTTGTTGTCGTAGGTATTGAACGATTGATGTGGTTCTGTCCAAAGTTTGTTTATTTTGATTGTTATGCTCACAAGTTGCATCCAAGCAATAAGAGGAGGGTAATCTTTGTGTTTCTCCTTTCAAGATTGAATTCAACTTTTGTAATCATACAAGTAATTTATAGGGAAAAATACATATACCTTCTTTTTAGCATTGTACCAATAGAGACAAAGAGGAACAAAAGATATATTTTTATTTTTCACTGTATTCATTTTGAAAATTTATATCTTATTAAATACTTATTAAATATAGTTAGATATTAATATTTTGAATCCTATATTTTTTTTTGTGACAATAAGGATAAAATATAATAAAAACTAGACAAATGCAATTTATTACATAATTAACAACTGTATTTGTTAATTTTGGGCTAGTTACTGTCATTTTTTAGAGATTTCTAGAATCACCAAAAATTAAAATTGATATTTACAGATGATTTTGTCACAAACTAATATAACATTTACCTAATACTTTTGACAGTTTAAAACCACTAGTACAATTACAAAAACTGCCAAAAAGTAATCGGTGTTAGTATATCAGTAATGTGACAAAGCGCCACAAAATATTTGTTACAATTTTTAAATACATAATAAATCGTATTTATCAAATTTTTATAAAGTTATAATAGTATTGTCATGAAATAAAAATATAGGATGCAATTTATCAATAACTAATAAAATTTGAAAAGAATTTAATTATATGTATATTTCTAAAATGAATACACTGAAAAAGAAAAATGTATCTTCTATATATCCCTCTTTAACATTGGTACAATGCCAAAAAGGAGGTGTATCTCTTTCATCATATTAATATTTTGCATCCTTTTTTTTTTTAATTTTTGTGACAATAAAGATTTAATATTATAAAAACTTGATAAATGCAATTTATTATGTAACTAACAACTGCATTTGTTTCTAGCTAGTGACAGTCATTGTTTTGGAGATATCTAGAATAGCCAAAAATGGATATTTTAAAATTATTTTATCACAAACTAATATATCATTTACTTGATACTTTTAGCGGTTTTAAACTGCCAATACACTTACAAATAATGCCAGAAAAGTAATGGGTGTTACTATATCAGTATTGCGACAAAGCGCCACAAAATATTTGTTACAAATGTTAAATTCATAATAAATCACATTGATCAAGTTTTTATAATGTATTAACAGTATTGTCATGAAATAAAAATATAGATGCAATATATTAATACCTAATCATATTTGAAAAGAATTTAATTTTATGTATATTTCTAAAATGAGTACATTGAAAAAAAAATTATTTCTTTTTGAAAAGAATACCAAATCATATTTAAAAAGAATTTAATTTGATGTATGAATAATTTACAAGGAAAATAATAGATGTACTTTCCTTTTTGGCATTGTACCATTGTCAAGAGATAAAGAGGAACAAAAGATATGTTTTTCTTTTTATCTGCATCCATTTCAAAAATATACATCTTATTAATACTTTTCAAATATAGTTAGATATTAATATTTTGTATCCTATTTTTTTTTTTGGACAATATCGATAAAATATTATAAAAGATTGATTAAAGCAATTTATTATGTAGTTAACAACTGCATTTGTTTTGGGCTAGTGACTATCATTTTTTTTTTGGAGATTTCTAGAATCGCCAAAAATGGATATTTTCAAATGATTTTGTCACTAACAAATACAACATTTACCCGATACTTTTTGGCTATTTAAAACTACCAGAAAGTAATGGGTATTAGTATATCAGTATTGCAACAAAGCGCCACAAAATATTTGTTAAAATGTTAATTTCATAATAAATCACATTGATCAAGTTTTTATAATGTATTAATAGTATTGTCATGAAATAAAAATATATGATGCAATATATCAATACTTAATCATATTTGAAAAGAATTTAATTTTATGTATATTTCTAAAATGAATACATTGAAAAAGAAAAATATATCTTTTATCCCTCTTTCTCCCTTGACATTGGTACAATGCCAAGAAAAAGGTATCTTTCTTTCTTCCTTGACATAAACTAATTTTGTTAAGTATGATCGTTACCTTTGTAGCCGTAGGTGTTGTGGGATCGATGTGGTTCTGTCCAATGTTAGTTTAAATTGTGTTGTTATGCTCACAAGTTGCATCCAAAGCAATAAGAGGATGATAATCTTTGTGATTCTCTTTTCACGTTTGTCTTCAACTTATATAATTGTATGGATAATTTACAAGGAAAAAAATAGATGTACCTTCATTTTTTGGCATTGTACCATTGTCAAGAGACAAAGAGGAACGAAAGATATGTTTTTCTTTTTCTCTACATTCATTTAAAAAATATACATCTTATTAATACTTTTCAAATATAGTTAGATATTAAAATTTTGCATCCTATTTTTTATTTTTATTTTTTTGTGACAATATCGATAAAGTATTATAAAAACTTGATTAAAGAAATTTATTATGTAATTAACAAGTGCATTTGTTTTGGGCTAGTGACTATCATTTTTTGGAGATTTCTAGAATCGACAAAAAATGATATTTTCAAATGATTTTGTCACTAACAAATATAACATTTACCCGATACTTTTGGCGATTTAAAACAACCAGAAAGTAATGAGTATTAGTATATCAGTATTGCGACAAAGTTCCACAAAATATTTGTTAAAATGTTAATTTCATAATAAATCACCTTGATCAAGTTTTTATAATGCATTAACAATATTGTCATGAAATAGAAATATACTATGCAATATATCAATACCTAATCATATTTGTAAAGAAATTCATTTTATGTATACTTCAAAAATGAATACATTGAAAAAGAAAAAAATGTATCTTTTATTCCTTTTCTCTCTTGACGTTGGTATAATGCCAAAAAGAAGGTATCTTTCTTTCTTCCTTGTAAATTACTTGTTGATTGACAAGTAGGTCATGGTTTGTGGAGGTGTAGAAGACTAAGACCAGAGAGGCCTAACATTTGTACGTATGGAATGATAGGTTATTAGTTAGCTAGATCCTCGAAGCACAATGATCAATGAACACATAAACTAATGTTTTTAAGTAAGATCATTACCTTGTAGCCATAGTGTTGTGGGATTGATATGGTTATGTCCAATGTTTATTTAAATAGGGTTGTTTTGCTCACAAGTTGTATCCAAGCAACAAGAGGAGGGTAATCTTTGTGATTCTCCTCTCTCGTTTGAATTCAACTTCTATAATCGTATGAGTAATTTACAAGGAAAAAATAGATATACTTTCCTTTTTGGCATTGCACCAATGTCAATAGACAAAGAGGAACAAAAGATATGTGTTTCTTTTTCTCTGTATTCTTTTCATAATTATTCATCTTATTTAAATACATCTCAAATACAGTTAGATATTAACATTTTGCATCCTTTCTTTAGAGGTCATAATTTGTTATTTTATACTATTTTTTTTTCTATTCAACTTACTCATTCAAATTATTATTGTGTCAAAATTTTAGTTTTGAAATAGATATCATTCTTCCTTTGCACTTCCTATCTACTCCACCATGAAATCACCTTTAAAAATTATCAGTCCAAGGCTGGAAACTTCTAATTGACCAATGTTGTGCTTTTTTACAAACTAATTACCATAAAGGATGCAAAATATCAATATCTAATCATATTTGAAAAGTATTTAATAAGATCTATATTATTGAAATGAATATAGTTAAAGAAAAAAGTGTATCTTATATTCCTCTTTCTCTCTTGACATTAGTACAATGTCATAAAGAAGGTATAAATTTTTCTTCCTCGTAAATTATATTTACAATTACAAAAGTTGAATTCAAGCATAGAAGGGAGAATCACAAAATTTTCCCTCCTCTTAACTCGGATGGAGCTTGTAAGCATAACATCCCGCATGAAACAAACTCTAGACAAAACTAATTCCCACAACATGTGGTTAGAAGGTAACGATCTCACATAACTATTTTCATTGCTCATTATGTTTTAAACTTTTCCACTACTGCACGTTACTCATTCTACATATTTTAAAACAGGTTTCTACATTTGTTCTATGACCAATGTAGATTTTATGGACATAGAAAGTGGGACACCTTTACATATGTTAGAGTGAGAACGATGTAAAATATTGTTCAAAAAAAAAAAAACTGGATTCTACAATAAGGTCATTGTTTATGTAAGTGTAGAAGGATTGACTAAGAGAGGCCTTGCACTAAATTATAAATATACATTGCACACTATCATATATATATATATATATATATATATATATATATATTCTTTTTCACATATTGGATGATAGGCAATTAATTATCTAGAGCCTCAAAAGTACAATGATTAACAAACACATAAACTAATATTTGTTATGTAAGATCATTACCTTCTAGCCATAGGTGTTCTGGAATTGATTTTGTTCTATCCAAAATTGAATTCAACTTTTGCTATCATATAAGTAATTTACAAGAAGCAAACAAATATATCTTCTTGGCCTTATACCAATGTTAAGAGAGAGAAGGACAGAAGATACACTTCTCTTTTTCACTCTATTTATTAGGGAAACATATTAAATACTTTTCAAATATAGTAAGATATTAATATTTTTTATCCTATATTTTTTATTTTTTGTGACAAATATGAATAAAATATTATAAAACTTGATAAAAGCAATTCATTATGAATAAAATATTAATTATGATGTCGTATAATGAATTTACTATGGTTTAATTTATAATATGAGAAGATACATAATAAATTGCGTTTATCAAATTTTAATAATATTTTTTTATATTGTCTATGAATAAAAATATAGGACGCAAAATATCAGAAACTGCTTATTTAAATAAGTGCTCTCTATTAAATAAGCATCTAGTTTAGGTATGGAAACAAAATTAGCCAACAATGAAGCTATCTTATATGGAAAAAAAATAATATTGTTTAAAGAATCACTAAGTGCATGTCTAAGTAAATGCACCTAGTCTTTTGCAAGACTAAGAAAATTGTAGTCATTTTCCCTTTCCAGTGATCTTTGGTTGGACCAATAGCAAACAAAACTGAGTGAAACATGGATTATCTAAAAGTTATGTACCAGGTTGTTCTAGAAAATCTTTTGGTAGTTCACTTTTGTCCTTATTTCCTTAGTAACCTGCACAAAAAAATATAGAAATTAGTATGAAAATAAATAAAGGAAGAAGAAAAGGAAACAAATCATTGCTTTCTAAAATAATTTCTTAAGCAAAAGACAAATATAGACATAAAGGAATTGAATATGTTGATTGGACGACCAATTAGAGTATCTAAGATTAGAGTATAGGATGCAGGAAATTAGTGATCTCCTATGAAGTTTGCTAAACCTGTGTGTATGCTTATATTAGTGGGGCTCCATTTATGTTTGATTGATTTCATTTGTGTAATGTTTATGCTGTGGAAGCTAAACTTGTTACTTTAGCTTTAATTAACTTTCAGAGCAAAGTGTTGCAAATTCCTTTTTTCCTATGATGGCGCAAGCAATTGGCAATTGATTTAATTGAACAACTTCTTCAACCCAAGAAAGGAAAATAATAAATAAAAATTGGAATAGGAGTTAGCAACCAATTCAAAGCTGGTTTCAATTCAAAAGGGGACAAATATTTTTATAATAAGAGAAGTTGTTTCAATTCATGCTACAAATCATTTTCAAAGTGGTTGTTGGACAAAGCATTAATTTGAAGGTGGAGGAGCATTGGATGAAGCATGATGTTATACGGAAGCTCTTCAAGCACAGATGGAGCATAGGAACTTAGCATATCAAACAAGGATAAAAGGTATACATCCAACTCAATATATCACACAATAAATACAATAATCAAGTGATAAAGTGGATGAGCTCAAAATTGTACAACTGCTCGTCTCAAGTTCAGACAGGGAAATTAGTTTTAACTTTTAATCGTAAATTACATAAATCAACCAAATGGTACATGCATGACATGCTCTATGAGCATGCTAATAGATCTTCATAATTTCAGACAACCAGAATTCGAGAAACAATTATAAATGAACATGATCAAGGTACCCAATCAATGCTATGAAGGTATACAATCATTGCACATATTATATGCTAACAACTCACATAGTCATAATACACAACAAATTCTTCTTCTAGGGCAAAGCCGTAAACATATCAAATTTCCAATTTGAGAATGTTCTCCCAAATCTAAATCAGATGAATATAGATTATAAGCATAACAAATACCCAGAAAACACATAAATGTGAATGACTTCACTGTTTACTCACCAAACAATTTATCTAAAAATAATGACAGAATAGTGTGGTAGATTTTATTTTCCAACCGTCATAGACAATTTGTGAAGGGAGGACTGTTATGGTTGCACAATATATGGAGGAATTTTGGCTTTTTGTCATCCGCCATTGATAACACTGCATCAAAGTATAACAACCAAAAGACACGATAAAAAATAACATAAAGCAGAACAAATAGCCACAATACAAATGTAACAAAGAGTTGTCCAAATACATATGCATAAGAAATAAGTTAAAAAGGTTTTAGTAACGCCTTCATACCTGATCTGCAACATCGTATGAACGAGTTGTGAAGAAATTGGTGATACGAGCAGTATCAAAGATTAAGCTTGAGCAAAACAACACATCCTCATAAAATTTTCAAATATTAATTTTTTATACATAAAAAAACTCCAACAGATAGATTCAAAGATACAAATAGTCAAAATGAAATGAAATGGAAGTAAAAGCAAAACTCGAAGTGATTAAATATCAATGAAAAGGAAAAATGGAAAGGCTGAGATTGGTGATATCTAACTAAGTAGGTGAATCTAGGGTTGGATATGGTGGAAGCAGGTTCACAGAATCCACAAGCAATGCGCACCACCACATTTCTGCATGGCACTTTGCCTCTTTCCGCCGCAACACGTTCAACATTTAGGGCAAAAAGAAAGGGATTTGAGGGATTTTGACCAAAGGGATAAGTGGGTTAGGGTTTCTGACAAACTTTTGTGGGTCTTTTTATAGAAGAAAATAAACATTGTGAACTGCCGCAAGTTTTAAGGGTTGGTGGTTTTTAAAGAATCGCCCTAGACAATAGTCCAATTGTAGCTAGGGTTTCAATAAAGTCAAAGTAAAATAATATTTTTATATGCAAAAGATATTTTATTTTCATTATTTTATTTTTTAAAATAATAAAAGTCAAAGTAAAATAATATTTTTATAATTAATTTTTTAGTATTGCATTCATTTATTATATTTAAGATTTTTAATTTTTAAATAATAATATCATATGTAAAAAATAAAAAAGAATATTTTATTGTTTAAAACAAAACAAAACAAAATAATATTGTTTGAATAGTTTTTCCTAATCTAAATTTTATTGTTTAATTTAACGGTTCATTGAAAAGTCTTCATTATTGTAACTAATGTATTTTATTTTTAGCAATTATTTAATGTATTTTTAAAATGAAAGATTTTTTTTTTAATTTTAAAATTCAATTTAGTCAAAGTAGAATAATATTTTTAATAATGAATTGTTTTTGAATATGTGCATTCATTTATTATATTTAAGTTTTTTACTTTTTTCAATAATACTATTATATGTAAAACATAAAATAAAAACAAAATTTTTATTGTTTAAACCAAAACTAAAGAAATAATATTGTTTGAATAGTTTTTCCTAATCTAAATTTTATTTTTTCATTTAATGGGTCAAAGAAAAGTCTTCATTATTGTAATTAATGTATTTTATTTTTAGCAATTATTTAATGTATTTTTCAAATGATAGACTTTTTGTTTTATTTTTAACTTTAAAAATAAATTTAGTCAAACTAAAATAATATTTTTTTATAATTAATTGTTTTGAATATGTGCATTCATTTATTATGTTTAAGATTTTTACTTTTTTAAATAATACTAACATATGTAAAAAAATAATATAAAAAGGCATTTTATATTTTTGAAAACAAAATAAAATCAAATAATATTGTTTGAATAGTTTTTCCTAATCTAAATTTTGTTGTTTAATTTAATGGGTCATTGAAAAGTCTTCATTATTGTAATTAATGTATTTTATTTTTAGAAATTATTTAATGAATTTGTCAAATGAAAGACTTTTTATTTTATTTTTAATTTTAAAAATAAATATAGTCAAAGTAAAATAATATTTTTTATAATTAATTGTTTTGAATATGTGCTTTCATTTATTATATTTAGGATTTTTACGTTTTAAATAATACTATCATATGTAAAAAATAAAATAAAAATAAATTTTTATTGTTTAAAACAAAATAAAATAAAATAATATTGTTTGAATAGTTTTTCCTAATCTAAATTCTGTTGTTTAATTTAATGGGTCATTGAAAAAGTCTTCAGTATTGTAATTAATGTATTTTATTTTTAGCAATTATTTAATGTATTTTTCAAATGAAAGACTTTTTCTTTTATTTTTAATTTTAAAAATAAATATAGTCAAAGTAAAATAATATTTTTTATAATTAATTGTTTTGAATATGTGCTTTCATTTATTATATTTAGGATTTTTACGTTTTAAATAATACTATCATATGTAAAAAATAAAATAAAAATAAATTTTTATTGTTTAAAACAAAATAAAATAAAATAATATTGTTTGAATAGTTTTTCCTAATCTAAATTTTATTGTTTCATTTAATGGGTCATTGAAAAGTCTTGATTATTGTAATTAATGTATTTTATTTTTAGCAATTATTTAATGTGTTTTTCAAATGAAAGACTTTTTGATAATTTATACTTTATTATTTAATGAATCATTAAAATTACTTTATTATATTTTTATGGTAATGAATTTCAATAATTGAAAAGTCTTCCGAAAATTTTGTTTAACTATTTACAAAAAAATGTATGACCTTGTTTGTTGACATATGTAATTTTTTTTAAATATGTAATATTTTAAATATTGCAATACTAAAAAAATGTTTAAACTTATATTTGAAATATATTATTATCATATAATGTGTTGTAATTTTTTAATGTGCAATATTTTAAATATTATAGTACTAATAAAAATATTTACAGATTTATTTTAGTCTTAAATATGTTTTGGATCCTTAATAATTTTATTTTGCGTTGAGTCTCTAATAAAAAAAAATTTATTTTTGGTTATCGTTATTTTGTTTTAGTCCTTCAAATATATATATTTTTTCATTTTAATCCTTATAATATTTTGTTCATTTTGTATTAGTCTCTTTGACAAATATTTGATAGGGACTAATAACAAATGATTTGTATATTTTGGGGACAAAAACGAAAATAGTAAAGTACTAAAACAAAATAACAAAGATCAAATTTTTTTTTTTTGTTTTATTAGGTACTTAATGCAAAAAAATAAAATAAAATTAGAGTCCCAAAAGAAAATTCGTTAGTTTATCAGGACCTAAAACATATTTATGTATTTATTTTAAATATGTATTTGTAATGCTTAACTTATTTGTGGTTCATTTTTTTTTTCTATAACATATTTAATCATGTGTTTTTTATTTGGTTCTTAACTATATGTGTAATAAATATTAACAATGCTTACATATTTCTTATACTCATTTATCTCAAAATTTTTTTAATATAAAAGGCTCCATGCATCACATGGGTAAAATGACTAATAATATTTTTAGTCTATTTAATTGATAAACCCTATTCTGGTCATTATTTTATGGGGTTTCTCGCACCATTTGATCCTTAAATTGCATTATCTTTGAGTTATTTTGAATGATATATGTTATTTTGGTGCAGACTGAGCTTGAACTCAGGAAAAGAAGAAAAAGGCCTTGAAAACGAGGAAACAACACCCTTGGCAAGTAAGCACGATCCTGTGCACGACCCTAAGCATGGGGCATGCTAAACAGCTTGCACTCCGTAACTTATGCACGACCCCATGCACAGGGCATGCTGATCCAGCAGTGCTCCGTAACTTATGCATGACCCCTAGCATAGGGCATGCTGATCCAGCAACGCTTCGTAACTTATGCACGACCCCATGCACAGCCCCCTGCATTCCCTTGCGACAGCTGAAGTCTTTAAATAGATTAGGTTTTTATGTTTTAGAGACACCGTTTCTTTTACATTCTGTTTTTACACTTTCTTGAGAGTACTTTTGGAGTTTCTGAGGGAATTATAGGATAGGAAGAGTAGAAGTTCATCACGGGGATTGATTCTTGTAAAGATTCTCTTCCTGTAATGTCTCTTTTATTCTCTATTTTGGTTTTATGCTTTCCTATGCCCATGGCTAGCTAAATCTTTAAGCTAGGGTTGTGATGTAGGACCTATATGTGAACCCTGATTCTTCTATTTTCAATAAAAGTTCTCATTTGTTTATCAATTAAATTGCTACGTTGTTCTTCTTTCTAATCAGGACTGATCACTCTGAAACCTAAATTGATTAATTGTTATGATCAATCTGTTAATTAATTGACTTGCATAGCGATTGAATTCTAGGGATTTGCATGAATCAACTCTTCCCAAAATTTCCAATCTGATTAACATTTGTTAATTAACCTCTCTGTGCTAAACCTCCTTTCTAAATTAGTCTCTAACGAACAAAAAGGGATTGATTAGGAAGGAGAGGGTTTTCAGAACATAATCCAATTCTGTTTATTATTGTAAGAGGTATGATTGGTAATTGCATAAGGAAATGGAACTTTAACTAGAATAGGGAATTAGGGGGAACGCGAAACAGTCAGAAATCATGACCCTAGGTCCTTTAATATGTCAGAACTCCTTTCTAATTTACATTTATTCGCTCTTTCAAATATTTTCTCGTACACAATTGCAACTCAAACACTTTTCTTTCCTTGTCTTTTACAAATTTGTTATTTGGGAACCACAATCAGTCTATAAGGTACGATATCCGGACTTAGGTCCACTGTTACTACTGTGTAGGGTACGCTTGCCCTTAAGCGTTATGCATTTTTCGCATCATTAATTTAGCATTGTTATAGTAAATTACACTCCCCACTTAAGAGATGAGACTATTATATTGTTCTCTAACATCATATGCTAAAATATATAATAAATTACACTCCTCTCCTCTAGAGATGCGAGTATTACGTTGTTCTTTTTCTCTTATGTTAAAATATATAGATTATTTCATTTAATTTAATAGTATTGTTAAAAAAATATTTTTCTAAAAGATTTTAAAAGATATTTTTAATATTTGTGTTTAGTTCTATTTTACACACATATATAGGATGTAATACATTTGTATTTATAAAAGGGAGGAGTGTGTATATTTTAAGGTAAGAAGGGAGGGTGGTGTAACATTTGCATTCATAATTTGTGATTAAGCGTTTCCTAATTGTTTTTTTTACATGGTTATGCATATCAATTTAATGACATGAAAATCCCTCGTAAACAAAAATACTAATGGACTCGTTACATGCGGATGTCTATTTTCCATGTATGCAATGACACCAATGATGTTAGCGTGTTGGATGAACTGTAAAAGGTTTTGTATTTTGGGGAGACTGAAGTAGAACAAATTTATTTTGGAGACTAATTAAATTTGAATTTAGCACATTTTAGAAGAACAAAAAATCGTTAGTTTATCCAATAAATCATATAAGAGTCAATTGAATGTGTCAAGTACACGATATTCTTTCACACGGCTCCGATTATATAATGATTGTGTTACTTTTGCAACATCAAATTAAAGCATCGAATATGTCTACAATTTATAGTGATCTTTTTTCCAAAATAGTTTGAAACCCAAAATTTTTTGGAGACTAAATTTGAATTTAGCAAAATTTAAAAGAACAAAAAACATAGCTTATCCAATAAATATTAGTATATAAGAGTTAATTGATTGTGTTAATTAGTTTTGCAGCATCAAGTTGAAGCATCGAATAAAGTCTTGCAACAAGAGGGGTTAGGCTAACTTATTAACCTATAAAGGTAATATTTAACAATTACTTAGACTAGTGGAAAAGGTGCAATAGTATATGCTAACCCTTTGACAAGTAATAGTAGTTGACCCATTTCTATTTCTATAAAAAAATTAAAACTGCACAATGGAAAGGGTAAAACAGTTGATACATAAGTGAATATTACTTGACCTCCAATCCGCAGAACGTACAGAGATTGAAGAGGCGCCTTTATTAATATCCTATGCCTATATGGTTGAAATATTTATTTAGGGGTTAAAATGTGACTCTTTGCCATATTTAGAAATTTGACACACAAGCTCCCATTGCCACAAGCTAGCCAGTAGCAAATAATTATGTTCGGTTGGGAGTTCATATTAGGAAATGGTATCTAAGTTATTTAATATCCAAGCCTTAAAAATAGATTGAGCTATTTAATGGCTAACCGATGCATACTTGTATGAATGTATGCATTCACACTATGGACTAATTAATTATCACGTTGACACCGTTGCATGTTTTTGTAATCCAACAGTCATATTGCAAATTCTTTTAAATACATTTCAAACGATACTTTTAATAATGATATTCACATCACCTAATAAATAAGTTTCACAACAATTAGAAAATGTAACAGTGGCAGTAATTAACGACCGAAAACTCAATTTAATCTACCAATTGTGCTATGACCCTTGTTTGGCAACCTTTTTTTTTTTTTTTTGAAAAGTTGTTTGGCAACCTTTGAAAACTTGGTTAAGTTATTTCTTCATATTGTATGATCAGGATTTAAATTTTTTTTTATCATATTAGGCTTTAAATGAGCATGCGATTTTATGCTCAATAAATTATACTTATTAATAAAGGCTTGCTTTTTATATAAAAGTAATAATTGAGATTGGAAAATTGTTTTTAAGCCCCAAACATTTTTTGTTTGAGATATAAATAATAATTTTACATTTAAACACCCACTTATTTTTATACTAACAATGAAGAGCTATTTTACCAACTAAATACTATATAGTAAATGGTCCTCTAAATATATAGCATAACATATTTTTAGTATATAAGATAGAAGATAAATATAATAAACATTAGAGTTTTGTAGGCATGCATTCCAAGAATGTCATTGTAGAAGTTTTTAAATTTTCAATCAATTAGAAATAACTATTGATATGATTCTTAAGATGCATAATTATTATAAAAATCAATTAACTTACCCATTCTATCTAACAAAGTAATTCTATATATTTATTTCCTAAGAATAAACATTTCAACTATTACAAAAGGGCATGGAAAAGATGAACATGATAACTAGTATTAATTATTTAATCAACTTGTACAGAAATGATATAAAACACCATAATATATTTTAATTATCCATCGTGACAATGCATTCATAGAAAGCAGGCAGGGGTGGAACTACTCATGCTAGTGAGGGGGCCATGGCCCCCCTAGATTTTTACCTATTCAAATTCATAACACCGTATGCTGCCAAAATCATGTACAATGAATTCGATTCTTATCAAAACATGATTCATATATATATGAACACAATGCAGCCAGAATTTTTTGTTAAATTGTTATGTTATTATAATTTTAAAATTATGGTAGTTAATTTTTAATATGTATATTATATTATAGTAACCTTTTTTATTTATGGGATCTAACTATGGAAATAATGAAATTTTCAGAGTTATTTATTTCTTTTATATTTTTTTGATAAAATACTCTATTTTCTTTTTATAATTTTCATTGTAAAGATAATTACATATTTCATCTTTTTAGATAAAATATTCAAGTATCATTTATTTTTTTTAATAGTCTTTTCTTTTTATAATATGTAATTGTTACTTTAAAAGTTATAAATGTCTACTTTTTATATTGATTTGATTATAATCCTCACAGTTTTTTTTTAGAGAAGAAAAATCATATTATTTCATTCATGACAAGAGAATAGATACAAGCAGGTATACGATTGAAAACATGGATGCTAGCATAATATCTTGACGCCCTTGCTAATGAATGAGCGACATGATTTGCTTGCCTCCTTACGAAACTCACCACTGAGTTAAAAGAACAAGGAAGAGTATCTCTACATTTGGATAAAAGAACATGTAAATCAGAAAAACCAGATGAAATATTTTGAAGTCCATCAAACTACAGCTTTACTGTCAAGCTCGAAGATGATGTTGTGAACGTTAAGCTCCTTTAACCATGTCATTGCTTGTAACAGTCCCCATGCTTCAGCTTCAGTTGGATGTGGAATACCTTGTTGCCAAGATGTTTTTGCTTGTAAAAATTGACCAAGCTCATTCCTCAAACAAACGCCTACTCCAAAACATTGTTGATCATTGAATATGGCAGCATCAATATTACATTTAATCTTTCCAACAGGTGGCTTTTCCCAAGATGAAATTGTTGGCCCCATCACTTGAGGTTCTAAGATATTGTGCAGATTTCTTGCCCGAGACCATTCAGAAAGATGTTGGAGAGCTAATGAAACTGAGACACGTGGTGAAGTTTCGATGTTGTCATTCCTCCTTCTCTAGATGCACCACAAAATAATAGCAAATCTGCAGCAGTTGTCTTCCAGAGATAGCAAATTTAACAAATCAAAAATCAAGTCTTTAACACCTTCTGCTTATTGCATTCTGTCTTCAAATTTTGACCAAAGACCAGTAGTTTGCCAAATGCTTTTAGCTTTCTCACAACCAAAGAAAATGTGCCAATCATTTTCCAAATTGTTTTCACAAAATGCACATGTTGAAGGACATGAAATACCTTTTTCACGAAGTCTTAGTCTTGAAGGGATGCATTCTCGAAGAATTCTCCAAATCAAGTGCTTGACTTTTGGCGGAATTTTCAATGACCATAGTTGCTTCCAATTGCCACTTACTTTGTGATTATCATCAAGATATAACTAGTCCATTAGACTATGATATGCTGAACTAGCTGAGTAGTTGCCATCTACAGTGAATTTCCAAGTTATAGCATCATCATCTGAGACATTTAAAAGAGGAATACTTTGAATTTCCTGAAAATCTTGTGGATCAAAAATCTGTTGCATAATATCCAGGCACCGTGATTTTGAATTCTGATCAATGAGGGAAGTGATAGTCATGTGCTCAAGAAACATAAAGATTACCTTTTGTCCGCAGCCATGGTTGATTCCAAATGTTCACTAATTTACCATCACCAATTCTCCATCTTATGCCTTCTTTTATCACAACCTATGAAGCGTGGATGCTACGCCATACATAGCTTGGATTATGCCCAAGTTTGGCATCCAAGAAATCGCCATTAGGGAAATATTTGGCTTTGAACACTTTTAAAACAATAGCATCTGGATTTTGAATGAATCTCCATCCTTGCTTCCCTAGCATAGATAAGTTAAAAGCATGAAGATGTCTAAACCCCAATCCACCAAATTCTTTTTTTACTGTTAATCTTTCCCAACTCATCCACTTGATTCCTTTAGTTGCATTTCCACTTGAACTCCACCAAAAAGAGTTCATCATTTTTTTTATTTCATCCTCCAATGTAGGGAAGTAAGAAAACACTCATACAATAAGTAGGAATGGCTTGAGCACATGACTTAATGAGAATTTCCTTACCCACCTTAGAGAGATGCTTTCCTGTCCAATGATTGATGTGTTTCCAAAGTCTATCTTTGAGGAAACCAAAAACTTCCTTATTTTTCCTTCCAATGAGAGATGGTTGCCCCAAATATTTTCCAGTACCAATACATTCAGAGACACCAAGAGAAGATGAGATGTGGCTCCTAAGAGATGTAGGACGAAAAAAATAGATGCACCTTCATTTTTGGCATTGTACCATTGTCAAGAGACAAAGAGGAACAAAATATATGTTTTTCTTTTTCTCTGCATTAATTTCAAAAATATATATCTTATTAATACTTTTCAAATATAGTTAGATATTAATATTTTGCATCCTCTTTTTATTTTTATTTTTTTGTGACAATATCGATAGAATATTATAAAAACTTGATTAAAGCAATTTATTATGTAATTAACAACTGCATTTGTTTTGGGCTAGTGACTATCATTTTTTGGAGATTTCTCGAATCGCCAAAAATTGATATTTTCAAATGATTTTGTCACTAACAAATATAACATTTACCCAATACTTTTGGCTATTTAAAACTACCAGAAAGTAATGGGTATTAGTATATCAATATTGCGACAAAGCGCCACAAAATATTTGTTAAAATGTTAATTTCATTGTAAATCGCATTGATCAAGTTTTTATAATGTATTAACAATATTGTGAAGAAATGAAAATATACAATGCAACATATCTATACCTAATCATATTTGAAAAGAATTTAATTTTATGTATATTTCAAAAATGATACATTGAAAAAGAAAAATGTATCTTTTATCCCTCTTTCTCTCTTAACATTGGTACAACGCCAAAAAGAAGATATCTTTCTTTCTTCCTTGTAAATTACTTGTTCAATGACAAGTATGTTAGGTTCTAAGACCTTGGACGATGTCCAACCCCTCGAATTTCGGTTTTGATGATAACAATTAAAGGATAAATTTTGAAGTATCTAATGATCTTGTTTGAGTGTTATAGGATTTACGTCGTCCAATGCCGCAATGGTGTTGTATCTCTCAAACCTCGACTTTATGTTTCAATAAGGAAATTGTCCAGATGATTTGTAAAAGCGAGCGTCCAATGCTTTTGTAAAAGCGAGCGTCCAATGCTCTTGTAAAACGAGCGTCCAATATCTGTATAAGCTACACACTATGTTTTCTATCTTAAAATTAATATAATATAACAATACGTCTTCGATGAAGATTCTCTACTATGCAACGAATATTCTCTCTCATTATAACATGAAAATCTATTTGAACTTTCGAATAGTATTGAACAGGAACATAGAAGCTTCTGACTGCAGAAAAAGTACAAGTAGCAGAGGCGCTACATGTACGACTGTCTCCTCTATCTCTCCACCCTAAGTCAAAACGTGACAACGGTCATATGCTTTGGAGAGAACCGCTCTTGGCAAAGGAACAGATCCCACAATAGATACTTTACACCAAGCTGCCTATAAATAGAGGAATGAGCTCATGTATCAGACTGACAAAAAATTCATAAAGAGCTGAATCTCTGTCAAAACGACTGGACAATCAATACTTAAGCAAAATGAGCTTTCTACTTAGCTTTGCTAAGCGATTCTGTGTATTCTTGTTTATTGTAATATCCTATCTGTGAGAGTTATTCTTACTTTCTATACTCAAACAATTCTGTTTGGAAAGCCAGGAGTGGCTTAGTGTTAAAGAATACTTGGGTTTGTTTTTAATCTCAGGGGGAGATTAAAGGTGTGCCAGGAGTGGCCTAGAGAATACTTGTAGCCAGAAGTGGCAAGGTTAGAATACTTGAGAGTAATCAAATCTTGATTAGTAGAACCCTTCAAAAGTTTTTGAAGGAGAACTGGATGTAGCTCAGTTGAGTGAACCAGTATAAAACTAAGTGTTCTATTCTCTCGCTTTCTAGCTTATTTGCATATCTATTAAACTATCTCTTCAACATACTACGAAAGTGTTTCTTTACACATTTTATCTACGATTATCTTTTACGTGTGTTCTAACGAAAAGCGAGAAAAAGCAGTTTCCTTGGAGTGTTGCTTTTGAACCGCTGGACGATAGCATAATCTTCGGTTTTACTAAGTTGTAAAACTTAAGATATACTATCTTCACATTGGTGAAAGTTTTTTGAAGAAATTATAAATACACTATTCAACCCCCCTTCTAGTGTATTTCTCTGTATGTTAGTTGGCATCAGAGCTCGGCCTCTTGGGTTGAGTACTTAGCAATACAGAGGAAAGATCCTAAGAAAGATGGAAAACGAGGGACAAGCTGTGAACAGACCACCACTCTTCAAGGGTGTCAAATATGATTACTGGAAACAAAGAATGATAGCATTATTTGAATCTAGCCATATTGACATGTGGGAAGTTATGGAGATGGGCGACTACATTCCACTTGATGCGAAGCTCATCGAAATCCCAAAGGCTAGATGGACGGAAGAGCAAAAACAAAGATTTTATCTCAACTCCAGAGCTAGAAACATCATCATGTGTGCACTAAGCGAACAAGAATACAACAAGGTGCACAGTCTCAAAAGCGCAAAACAAATGTAGGACACTCTTGCGTTAACGTATGAGGGTTCCACCTAGGTAAAACGTAACAAACTCAGTCTCCTTACTCATCAATATGAGTTGTTTAGTATGGAAGAAAATGAGGACATACAAAGTATGTATGGACGGTTTCAAACCATACTAAATGAACTTAGAGCACATGGTAAAGATTACAATAACTATGAACATATTGACAAAATTCTAAGAAGTTTGCCTAGGCAATGGAGACCACAGGTTACAGCCTTGAGAACAAAAAAGGAACTGGACGATATGTCCCTAGAAGAACTCGTGGGAACTCTCAAGTTGCATGAACTAGAATTGCATCAAGATAGTGATGGTAAGAAAAATAAGTCTCTGGCGCTCAGCGTCCAGAAGCCAAGGAAAGCATCATCATCCAAAGCCATGCAAGCTGAAACATCATCAGATGAACAATATGAAGATGATGACTCAGACGAGAATGATGAACTATCCTTTATATCCAAAAGGATACATGCTATGTGGAAGAAGAAAGGTGGATCCAGATGGAGAAACCTAAATAGGAAAGGCTTCAAAGAAAAGAAGGAGAAGAGTCCAATCGTATGCTACGAATACAAAAAGCCAGGACACTTCAAATCAGAATGCCCTGATTTCGACAAGAGCAAGGACAAGAAGAAGAAATTCTTCAGCAAAGGAAAGGGCAAGAAAGTTCTGATGTCCACATGGGAAGACCTGGACGATGACTCATCGTCGAACGATGGAGAAGAAGAGGAAGCACACATATGTCTGATGGCAGACACTTCAACAAACACTTCTGAACCAGAAGAAGAAGATGAGGTAGACTTTAATGACATAGATTCAATTCAAGAAGCTTATCATGAACTACTTTCAAACTCTTCTATTTTGTCAAAGGCCTACAGAACTTTAAAGAAATCATCCAAATCACTTTCAAAAGAAAAAGAAGCTTTAGAAAAAAGTGCCAGACAACGGGAAAGTGAAAAGGAGGATTTACAGAAAAAGTTTACAGAGCTCTCAAGGCAAAATGAAATTACAAATATGGAGAGGCGAACTCTCTGGAATGATGCTGCTCGAGCCCATAAATCCTGTGAGGATTCAAGGACTAGAGAAAGAAATCTTTCCATAGAGATTCGAAATCTCAACGCAAAAAACAAAAGGCTAGTTGAGAAGCTTCTGAAAGTTGAAGCAGATACTTCCTTAAGAGGTCAACCACATGATGTTTTAAAACTTCATGAAGAAATTGACAGCCTAAAGAAGGATCTGTCAAACTTTGTCAAGGGCTCTGACAATCTCAAAAAGCTTTTAAAATATGAAGGTTTTAAGAGACCAAATGATAGTTCAGGACATGGATATAAGGGAAAGAAATATATTCATGACGAGGAAACATATGTTTGCTACTTCTGTGGGAAACCTGGACATATAACGTCCAAATGCAGACACCTGCCTAAGAAGGGAGCATTCAATGCCCTTCGAGCTAACAAAAAAAGACCCAAGTCAATTTGGGTACCTAAGGATAAAATTGTTCCTGTTGCAGACATGCTTAACAGCAGGAAAGAAACTCCAATCATGGTACATGGACAGTGGGTGCTCACATCACATGACAGGAGAAAAGTGTATGTTCCAAAGCCTCCTACCCAAGGCTGGTGGGACAGTCACTTTTGGAGGGAATCAGAAAGGGATGATAGCTGGCGTAGGTAAGATTGGTATACCACCCTATCCTTGTATTGATAAAGTTCTTTATGTTAAAGGTCTTAAACATAATCTACTTAGCATAAGCCAATTATGTGACAGTGGATATAATGTTGCCTTTAACAAAGGTGAATGTACAGTCAAAAACTCTGATGGATCCCTTCTCTTTACCGCAAAGAGGCAAGGCAATCTGTATAAGATTAAACTTGGGGAACTATCAAGTCAAAATGTATCATGCCTAGTTTCTGTACAAGAAAATAATTGGTTATGGCATAAAAGACTTGGTCATGCAAGCTTGAGGTTAATCTCAAAGCTGAATAGGCACAACCTCGTAAGAGGACTACCAAGTATGTCATATAAAGATGATCTTCTTTGTAAAGCTTGTCAGAAAGGGAAACAAGTGAAAAGTTCTTTTCAAAGTAAAAACATTGTTTTCACTTCTAGACCTCTTGAGCTGTTACATATTGATCTATTTGGACCCATAAGAACAGCCTCGGTAAGTGGTAAAAGATACGAATTGGTTATAGTGGATGACTATACTAGATGGACATGGGTCTTATTCCTATCCCACAAAGATGAGTCCTTCAAGGCCTTTTATAACCTCTGCAAAAGAGTTCAAAATGAAAAAGGAGTATGCATTACTTCTATCCGAAGTGATCATGGGGGAGAATTTGAAAATGAAAGTTTTCAAAGGTTCTGTGAGGATAATGGTATCCTTCACAACTTCTCAACACCTAGAACACCACAACAGAATGGTGTAGTTGAGAGGAAAAATAGGTCACTCCAGGAGATGGCCAGAACCATGTTGAATGATAATTCAACCCCTAAACACTTCTGGGCTGAAGCAATGAATACTGCCTGTTATTTACAAAACAGAATCTATATAAGGCCAATATTGAAAAAGACTCCATATGAATTGTGGAAGGGTAGAAGACCCAACATATCCTACTTCCATCCATTTGGATGTCAATGTTTCATTCTGAACACTAAGGATAACCTGGAAAAATTTGATTCTAAGTGTGATGAAGGAATACTGCTTGGATATTCTGAAACTTCAAAGGCATACAGAGTTTATAACTCTAGAACCTTAGTTGTTGAAGAAGCTATCCATGTGAAGTTTAATGATAACAAGCCTCATAAGGAATTATCAGAGCTGGACAAATCATTTGCAGATCTCAGATTGGACGATGCAAGTAAGTCATCAGATTTGTCCAACCATGATGTCTCAGTTGAAGAGTCAAATGCACCATTGGACGGTCCAGTCGCAGAACAAAGAGAACCAACTGGACGCAACTGACAAATGAAGAAACATCAGCCACAAGAGCAAATAATTGGAGATCCAAAAGATAGAGTCAAAACCAGATCTTCACTTCAACGACAATAAGGTCACACAACATTCATATCTCAAATAGAACCTAAGACTGTGGACGATGCCTTAGAAGATGAAAGCTGGGTCAAAGCAATGCAAGAAGAACTTGACCAGTTTCAAAAGAACAATGTCTGGAAGCTAGTAGAACTCCCCAATGACAAAGAAGCTGTAGGAGCAAAGTGGGTGTTCAGAAACAAGCTGGACGAAGCAGGTAATGTTGTGAGAAACAAAGCGAGGTTGGTAGCAAAAGGTTACTCACAACAGGAAGGTATAGATTATACTGAAACTTATGCTCCCGTTGTAGTATAGAGGCAATTCGCATTCTACTGTCATTTGCAGCTCATAGCAATATGAAGCTATATCAAATGGACGTAAAAAGTGCATTCCTCAATGGACTCATAAAGGAAGAAGTCTATGTGGAACAACCCCCAGGATTTGAAAGTGATGCTTTTCCAAACCATGTTTTCAAACTTAACAAAGCCTTATATGGGTTGAAACAAGCCCTAGAGCTTGGTATGAAAAACTCAGCTCATTTCTGTCAGAAAATGGTTTTTCAAGAGGAAAAGTAGACACTACACTATTTCGCAAAGACTACTCTTCTGATTTTATTATTGCACAAATATATGTTGATGATATCATATTTGGTGCCACTAATGAGTCTCTCTGTGAAGAATTTGCCAAATTAATGCAAACAGAGTTCGAGATGAGCATGATGGGTGAACTGAAATTCTTCCTTAGACTTCAAATCAAACAAACTGAAAAGGGAATATATATACATTAGACTAAGTATGTCAAAGAGCTGCTAAAGAAGTACAAGATGGACGATGCAAAACCAATGAGAACACCTATGCATCCAACAACAGTACTTGGACTGGACGACAAATCAAAGAAAGTAGACAACACTCTTTACAGAGGAATGATAGGATGACTCCTATACCTCACAGTGTCCAGACCTGACACCATGTTCAGCGTATGCTTATGTGGCAGATTTCAATCTGACCCAAGGGAAGTTCATTTAACTGCTGTTAAAAGAATCTTTCGATATCTTGCTAGAACCACTAACCTTGGGTTATATTTCAAAAGGCAGAAAGATTTCAGGCTAATTGGATACTGTGATGCTGATTATGCTGGAGATCGAATTGAAAGAAAAAGAACCAGTGGAGGGTGTCACTTCATCGGTGGTAATCTAGTCTCCTGGACATGCAAGAAGCAAGGAACCATTGCTCTGTCCACTACTGAAGCAGAGTATATTTCAGCTGCAAAATGCTGTTATCAAATCTTGTGGATCAAACATCAACTTGAGGACTACAGCATATATGAGAGTAACATTCCTATCTTCTGTGATAGTAAAGCTGCCATAGATCTCTCTAAGAATCCCATATTGCATTCAAGGGCCAAACATATAGAGATCAAACATCACTTTATAAGAGACCATGTTCAAAAGGGTACTGTGGAACTACACTTTGTAACCACAGATAATCAGCTTGCTGATATATTCACCAAACCCCTTACTGAAGACAAGTTAATCCTTCTGAGGAACAAACTTGGCATGGACTCTGTAAAGGAATGATTAACATCTACATGATGCGTCCAATAAAACCATAGCGTCCAAAGGACATGTCGCCCAAGGAACACTAAGTTATGCACATGCATTGCATATATCTCACTTAAGTCCAATATTTGGACGATGCTTTTATCTTAGCATTTTTTTGTGTGTGTTCAAATGATCAAAATGGTTTGTTTTAAGAGTAAGTATGAGCTAATACTCTATGCTGAGTCACCAAAATGTTAGTAACCGTACACAGTTACCCACCTTCTTCGCACGTCTCATCATGGCGGGTTTTATGGCGTCATTAACATTTCAAATATTCAAAAAGCCCAAAACCGTTTCGCATTCTCCGAACAAAGCCCATATTTACAACTACCAAATCGTCTCAGAAAATCCTTACCGTACCCATCTTCTTTGAGATTATCATCACCATTAAGCACACTCTCTCTCTCTCTCAGAAACCCAAAACCCTCTCAGAAAACCTAAAAATCCAAACTTTTCTACCATGTCGAACTCTGCAAGCTCAAGCAAATCGGAACTCGACGTCCTCACCTACCCTGAAACCACAGTTGTGTACCAAGGTGCTGCTACAGTGCATATTGAGCACTTCTTCGACATCGAAAAGCTTGAGAAGCTGGGACTGAACCTGAACGAGAGCCTTATGAAGTGTGGAATCAGAGGCTACTTCAATGAAAACCAGAAGATATTCCCTGAGTTGATAAGAATGTTATGGAGAAATGCCAAATTCCAGAGCCCAAGGGAGCTCATGGCCACGGTTCTTGGACGAGAGGTGACACTGTCCACCGAGACCATTGCAAAGGTAACTGGTTGCATTAGGGAGCAGAACCAGTACAGAACAGACTGGGCCAAGCAGTACGGCAATTACGTTGTGAACGTACTTTGCAAGACCAAATCCACCGACTCAATAAGGATTGAGTACAGGAACCTGTGTGAGGAAGCAAAAATCTGGCAGCAGGTGTGCAACAAGAGTATCCTGCACAAAGCTGGGTCTAAGGACTCAGTCACGGACTTACACAAGTTCGTGATATTCCATATTATGGAAGGTATTCCCTTCAACATCCCTCACACCATTTACGTCAATATTGTGAGAATGATGAAGTCTGTTGGTGGCAATGATGACATTTTCTATGCCGCCCTGATGAACAAGATCTTCTGGGACCAGAAGGTCTATCAATGCTTCTTTGATGAATTGGAAGAAGATGTTTACGAAGCTATTGTGAAGAAAGGGCCAATGGTAGCAACACAACAACTATTTGGTGAGTCCAACATAAAACCTATGAAGATCAAGCTAAGAGCCAAGGTCTTAATGGACCTGGACGAGGACACCATCAATAAGCAACGACATGAACAGAGCAAGATCATCTCCAATAATGATGAAGAGGAGATTGATCTTCTTGGTATTGGCAAAAAGATCAAAAGGTTGATGGAGGAACAGGAGAGCAGAAAGATCACACGTCAAATGTCTCAGAAGCATGAGGAAGATGCTGAAAAGGAGAGAAGAACCAAGAAAAGACATGCTGACACGTCTACTGCTCAGTTCCCAGCAGAGAAGCGTCCAAGGACTGATGCGTCCAGACCTGCTCAAGCTGAGCAACGTCCAAAGACAGCACCAGTAAAGATTGCTCCAGAAAAGCAAAAGATTCGGAAGCTTCAACTACTGGACGACTCTGATGATGATGACCAGATCCCAATTGGTCAAATCATGAAGAAAACAGAGGAAATGGAGGAACCTCAGAAAAAGAAGCAGAAGGTACAACCTGCTAAACCAATTTCCTTTCCTTCTAACGTGCCGCGACGAGTCAAGACTCAGGCAGCAAGGCCAAGGAGAATTGCAGTTCTACCACCTTCCTCTCAAGACACCGACAGCATATCCACTAGCACCCTACTACCAGCAACATCCAGTGCTCCATCCACATCAACAACCCAGCATCCACATCTTCGCTTGGACCTGTCCAAGTTTGTGCGTCCAAGGGATGCATGGAGGGATACCTGGTCCCCATGGACTATACCCCCCAAGCAGAAAACCAAAGAAGAAGAAGACAGAGAACGTTTCCCGGTTGCATTCCTTACATGAAATGAACATAATTACTGTAAGAGAAGTGATGTGATCCGGAGGCCTCTACAAGAGCCCTTGAAGAGGCATTTGACTACTGTCTCAGCACCAGAGTGGACGAGGTATGATTACGCTCATGTTCTTTCAGCTGACTATGCTGTTATGCCAGAAGGAGCGATCATCAGCAACCCTCTGCCCAATTGGATGAGAGAAGTGTATCCACACTTGATCCGCATGCCTCATCCTTACTCCTATCCAACTGGAACTTAGCAAAGAGTGCATCCAGCAGCAGCAGACCTGCCTGAACCAGAAGTAGAGGTTGCTTCTCAACTCACAAAGACGGTTGCGGAGCAGAAAGGGAAGGCTCCAAGAAAGAAGAAGGTATCGTCCAAGAAGCCCCCTGTTAGCAGGGATATTGAACTAGTCGCAGAGTTGCAGTTGGCCATTAAAGAAAGTCTGGACCCTTCCATATCGAAGCAGCGTCCAGATGTAGGGTGGGTCAAGGATGTTCGCATCTGGACTCCCATCACAAAATTCCTGCCCCTACCTGCTGGAACTCCAGTGCCAAACTTCCAGCCAGGCGACTATGATGAACTTGGAAAACTTCTGCAACAAATGTATATACCAAACCAAGCCATCGCCTACCCACCAAACCTTCACATAAGTCGCGCCACAGAAATAAAGTTTGTACCAGACAGCGTATGTCCCAGACTACCCTTATATGATGCTGGTCGGAAGAAAGGCTACAAGTTCTACGACATTGAGATGCCAAGCAGGGAAGAGAAAGTTGAAACCCTACAAAAATCCTCTCATACCTGGGGTCATCTATTTGACAAGACTGGTAAGCTTACACGTTCTCTTGGAACTTTTGATTCCATGAACTTTTGGCGCCAGATCTTATGGAACGACTCCCAGAAGGCCTCCTCCTCCGGCAGCTCCAAGGATGACTTTGTTCATCCCCCTCATGGTCTTGAGGTACTGCGTCCAGTGAAGACTCACCATTTCTCAGACACCTTTGCCTGCTTTCTGAAAGATTCAGATGATTATCTGGAGTTAATGAAAACATTGCCAATAATCAGAAGCAACAAAGTGTTTGATCTTTGAACACTGGATCGCACAGAGTTTGTGAAAGAACTCCAAACTCTGCATGAGGAGTACAATGCAGAAGAAGCCACAGCAGCAGAACAAGCTCGTCTAGAGCAGCTGGCTCTTGAGGAAGCTGAGACCGCAACCACAGAAAAGGAAGATCAGGTTGCCAAGTCGAAAGCTACACAAGCAGAGTTGGATGAAGCATCTGCCAAAGTAACAAAGGTGCTAGCTCATCTTGACCTGGACCCATCTGTACCAGTGGACGTGGAACACTTTGTCACTTCACATGAAGAACCTACCGTCCAATCTGGAGAGTCCAAGGATGATAGAGAGCCCATTGTTGGAGCATCCAAGCCCATGGAATCAACTGCAGCAAAGCCTACTGCTGAAGATATGACCAGCTTCCCCATTGTTGATGCATCTACTGAAGCTCATTCGGGTACACGTCAACTGGTTCCCACAGGATCTTCAAGTCCAAGGGGCATCCATCCCTTGCGATTTGCTGAACCTCAAGGGGTCTCAGAAGATCGTGTTCATGAGATAGTGCAATAGGCTCTGAGGCAACAACAACTGGAAACGGAAGCAGCTCTTCAAGCATTTCAACAAAGGCAACAGGCTGAGGCTGCTTAACATCGTCTGATGCTACAGAATGCTATCACTGAATAGTTCATGAGCCTTTCCCAGACACTTGTGAACCAAATTCAAAATTCGGCAGCCACCCTGCTTGGACAAGTTGGTCATGTCGTTCCACCCGTCCAACCACAACCTCATCAACCAGCACCACCTATACAAGCGCCACCAGAACAACCACCACCACCACAAGAACTACCTCCACAGCCATAAGGTGACCATGATGGTCCAGTCATTTTTCTATCTTTCAAACCCATTTTTGTTAATGACAAAGGGGGATAAATTGGAATTTTGATGTCATAGAAGTATATAGCTAAAACTCTGTGAATATATTGGTTTTTTTATATCAAAACATCTTTAATACATGAGGTGTTTATTTCATAAATTCCGCATCAATATCCTTGATATGCTTTACACTCTGATATCTGTTATATTTGATATATTCTTACTATTTATTATTCTCTGTTATCAGATGCATAAGAAATGTTGAACTCAGGGGGAGTACTTCATTTCACATTTATACACTGGCATAACATAATCATCTCTGACTTGATTCATTGTATTCATATATGATTATGTGACTGTTAACATCAAAATTTAACATTATTTGTCATCATCAAAAAGGGGGAGATTGTTAGGTTCTAAGACCTTGGACGATGTCCAACCCCTCGAATTTCGGTTTTGATGATAACAATTAAAGGATAAATTTTGAAGTATCTAATGATCTTGTTTGAGTGTTATAGGATTTACGTCGTTCAATGCCGCAATGGTATTGTATCTCTCAAACCTCGACTTTATATTTCAATAAGGAAAGTGTCCAGATATGATTTGTAAAAGCGAGCATCCAATGCTTTTGTAAAAGCGAGCGTCCAATGCTCTTGTAAAAGCGAGCGTCCAATATCTGTATAAGCTACACACTATGTTTTCTATCTTAAAATTAATATAATATAACAATACATCTTCGATGAAGATTCTCTGCCATGCAACGAATATTCTCTCTCATTATAACATGAAAATCTATTTGAACTTTCGAATAGTATTGAACAGGAACATAGAAGCTTCTGACTGCAGAAAAAGTACAAGTAGCAGAGGCGCTACATGTACGACTGTCTCCTCTATCTCTCCACCCTAAGTCAAAACGTGACAATGGTCATATGCTTTGGAGAGAACCACTCTTGGCAAAGGAACAGATCCCATAACGGATGCTTTACACCAAGCTGCCTATAAATAGAGGAACGAGCTCATGTATTAGATTGACGAAAAATTCATAAAGAGCTGAATCTCTGTCAAAACGACTGGACGATCAATACTTAAGCAAAACGAGCTTTCTACTTAGCTTTGCTAAGCGATTATGTGTATTCGTGTTTATTGTAATATCCTGTCTGTGAGAGTTATTCTTACTTTCTATACTTAAACAATTCTGTTTGGAAAGCCAGGAGTGGCTTAGTGTTAAAGAATACTTGGGTTTATTTTTAATCTCAGGGGGAGATTAAAGGTGTGCCAGGAGTGGCCTAGAGAATACTTGTAGGCAGAAGTGGCAAGGTTAGAATACTTGAGAGTAATCAAATCTTGATTAGTAGAACCCTTCAAAAGTTTTTGGAGGAGAACTGGACGTAGCTCAGTTGAGTGAACCAGTATAAAACTAAGTGTTCTATTCTCTCACTTTCTAGCTTATTTGCATATCTATTAAACTATCTCTTCAACATACTAAGAAAGTGTTTCTTTACACATTTTATCTACGATTATCTTTTACGTGTGTTCTAACGAAAAGCGAGAAAAAGCAGTTTCATTGGACTGTTGCTTTTGAACCGCTGGATGATAGCATAATCTTCTGTTTTAATAAGTTCTTGTAAAACTTAAGATATACTATCTTCACATTGGTTAAAGTTTTTCGAAGAAATAATAAATACACTATTCAACCCCCCCCTTCTAGTGTATTTCTCTGTATTTCAAAGTAGGTCATGGTTTATGGAGGTGTTGAAGACTAAGACCAGAGAGGCCTAACATTTGTTCGTATGAAATGATAGGCTATTAGTTACCTAGATCCTTGAAGCACAATGATTAATGAACACATAAACTAATTTTGTTAAGTATGAACATTACCTTGTATTCGTAGGTGTTGTGGGATCGATGTGGTTTTGTCCGGTGTTAGTTTAAATTTGGTTGCTATGCTCACAAGTTGCATCCAAAGCAATAAGAGGAAGATAATCTTTGTGATTCTCTTTTCACGTTTGTATTCAACTTATGTAATTGTATGGATAATTTACAACGATAAAAATATGTGAACCTTCATTTTTGGCATTGTACCATTGTCACGAGATAAAGAGGAACAAAAGATATGTTTTCTTTTCCTCTGTATTCATTTTAAAAATATACATCTTATAAATACTTTTCAAATAAAGTTAGATATTAATATTTTGCATCCTATTTTTTTTTTTTTTGGACAATATCGATAAAATATTATAAAAACTTGATTAAAGCAATTTATTATGTAGTTAACAACTGCATTTGTTTTGGGCTAGTGACTATAATTTTTTTTTGGAGATTTCTAGAATCGCCAAAAATGGATATTTTCAAATGATTTTGTCACTAACAAATATAACATTTACCCGATACTTTTTGGCGATTTAAAACTACCAGAAAGTAATGGATATTAGTATATCAATATTGCGACAAAGCGCCACAAAATATTTGTTAAAATGTTAATTTCATAATAAATCGCATTGATCAAGTTTTTATAATGTATTAACAGTATTGTCATGAAATAAAAATATACGATGCAATATATCAACACTTAATCATATTTGAAAAGAATTTAATTTTATGTATATTTCTAAAATGAATACATTGAAAAAGAAAAATGTATCTTTTATCCCTCTTTCTCTGTTGACATTGGTACAATGCCAAAAATAAGGTATCTTTCTTTCTTCCTTGAAAATTGCTTGTTTATTGACAAGCAGGTCATGGTTTATGGAGGTGTAGAAGACAAATGTAACGTTGTGGTTTTCCTAATTGTATGATTAAGTGTTTGATTAATAATGCAACAACAAACTAAATTTAAATTATGTTAATTGATATAATAATTAACTTAAGTTCTATGTTTGGTTTTGTGCTATAATATTATTGTTAGATTTTCATGAGGTGTTGGACTTAGAGTGTGTGTGGTGGGATTTTCGAGACTTTTACATGAGTTCCATGAGTTGTAGGAAAGAAAAAAAAGAAGAGAAATGGGTATCCTTATAGGAAGGGTGGGGATAAATAGCAAAATTTCAAATAAATCTCAAATCTTAAACGTGCACCTCTTCACGTTTCTTCCAATTTCTTCATTCTTCTTCCTTCCTCTATAAGTCTCTCTTCCTCTTGAGTTGGTGGAATTCCTACATCCTTTTGAAGCTTTATTTCTTCTTCTCTAGAGCTTCCTTTGTTGATTTCTAGTTGGTAAGTTCAATTCCTATCTATTCTTGATCTCTTAGTTTCTTTTTCATCTCCTCTCAAGAGCATGAGAAATGGGTTTCATGTAAAATCTTGGTTGATGGGTTAAAATTTGATTGAAGCTCATTTTGGGATTGATTTAGGTTTCCTCTAGTTGATTTCATAGCCAAAGTTGGGTAGAGATCATTCTTGAGTCACCAAGTCTCCTCCCTAGCTTCTTCTTCAAGGTTTTGAGTAAAAAATTCTAGGTAAGGGAAGCTTTAATATGATTGAATGCTTATTTGTATATTCTATGCTTGGAATGTTGTTTTTGAGTGTGGAATGATGTATATATGTTATGTTTGATGTAAAAATTCAAATTGGAATGAATTTGGTAGCCACTGAGAAGTTTTAAGCATGCTTTCGAGGTCCTACAACCCTGTTTCGCTTAAGAATAGAGTGGTTTTCGCTTAAGGGAAACAGGGGACAGAGAACATTTTTGGTTAGAAAGCTGTCCTAGCTTAAGCGAGGAACCCTGGAAGTAAGTAATTAATTTCTGAAATTCTAGCTTAAGCAAGAGTAAGGTGGCGCTTAACCGAGAATTCATTTTCTGCACTATAAAATGGCTTTCAAATTTATTTTAAATTGAATTATTTCTATGGGATGGATGTGATGGAGATGTCCACAAAAGTTCTAGAACTATGTTAGGAAATTCACATTTTGTTAAAATTTGGTGTTGTGTTGTGAGTAAGGATTCAAGGTATAAGAATACCTTAGTTGAGATTATTTGGTGTTGTGTTGTGAGTAAGGATTCAAGGTGTGAGAATGCCTTACTTGAGCTTATTGAACAGCTGGATGGGTTTATAAGCATGATTTGAGAAAAAATGGTGAATTTATAACATAGAGGGAACTTGTGGAAATCAAAGTTGTTTGGCTTGTTGCATGACATTGCATATGGGTAGGCACGTAAGTTGAGAGTGCTAGGTAGGCTCTCAACCTAGTGCCGGAGGTTTTCGTGGTGGCCAACGGTGGGCCTATAGAATAGCCAAGTGGGCGAATTCCTATAGATGTAAGGTTTTGCAAGCCTTACAGAGGTAAGCCAATACCCACACTTGTCTATATTCGATTAAATCCACACTTCCTCCACAGGGTAGCTCAAGGGACTCCCTGAATGGTCAAAGGTGAGACCATGGTAGGGATGGGGCCTATGAGGACCGCCCAAAAGTTGTAGAAATCTCCATGGAGTCGAGTCAGCACGGCATTTCATAATGAAATGGCATATGAGATTGATATATGAGATTGATGTATGATGTTATCTGTTTTACTATTATTGATTGATTCTGGTTTTCCTTTAAGTAAATCTTATACCCTTGTATATGTATGATCTTTTTATAAATAAGCTTACCCTTTCCTTTTGTGTTAGTATTTGTGTTGTATTACTGCAATGATCGTGTGGTTGGCACGGGAGCAGATAGAGATGATGTTGCAGGTTCTCAGACCGCTCATGACTGAAACGGATGTATATGTGGAAGATGGGATGAGATCCCTCCTTTTGTATACGTTCTCATTTATATGTATATAGTATGGGGACCAACTTAGGACATATGTATAAATAATTAGGTTGTGGTGAATGTCCTTTACAAAAGGATTATTTTGGTATTGTATGTACATGTATATTTAAGTTTTGTAAAGCCATATCTTATACTTTTATGATATGATGATGTACATTATATGTAGGAAAGTATGTACATATATATATATATATATATATATATATATATATATATATATATATATGTGTGTGTGTGTGTGTGTGTGTGTGTGTGTGTGTGTGTGTGTGTGTGTGTTAAATGTAAAATAAAAATAAAAATTCTAAGTAGTTTTGTATGATAATATTTAACCAAGTATTTTAGTACAACAAATCTGTAATGAAGATGGGTCGTTACAACAAAGACCAGAGAGGCCTAACATTTGTACGTATAGAATGATAGGCCATTAGTTAGCTAGATCCTCGAAGCACAATGATTAATGAACACATAAACTAATTTTGTTAAGTATGATCATTACCTTTGTAGCCATAGGTGTTGTGGGATCGATGTGGTTCTGTCCAATGTTAGTTTAAATTGGGTTGTTATGCTCACAAGTTGCATCCAAAGCAATAAGAGGATGATAATCTTTGTGATTCTCTTTTCACGTTTGTCTTCAACTTATATAATTGTATGGATAATTTACAAGGAAAAAAAATATATGCACCTTCATTTTTGGCATTGTACCATTGTCAAGAGACAAAGAGGAACAAAAGATATGTTTTTCTTTTTCTCTACATTCATTTAAAAAATATACATCTTATTAATACTTTTCAAATATAGTTAGATATTAATATTTTGCATCCTATTTTTTATTTTTTATTTTTTTTGTGACAATATCGATAAAGTATTATAAAAACTTGATTAAAGCAATTTATTATGTAATTAACAAGTGCATTTGTTTAGGGCTAGTGACTATCATTTTTTGGAGATTTCTAGAATCGACAAAAATTGATATTTTCAAATGATTTTGTCACTAACAAATATAACATTTACCCGATACTTTTGACGATTTAAAACTACCAGAAAGTAATGAGTATTAGTATATCAGTATTGCGACAAAGCGCCACAAAATATTTATTAAAATGTTAATTTCATAATAAATCACCTTGATCAAGTTTTTATAATGTATTAACAGTATTGTCATGAAATAGAAATATACTATGCAATATATCAATACCTAATCATAGTTGTAAAGAAATTAATTTAATGTATACTTCAAAAATGAATACATTGAAAAAGAAAAAGAAAATGTATCTTTTATCCCTCTTTCTCTCTTGACATTGGTACAATGCCAAAAAGAAGGTATCTTTCTTTCTTCCTTGTAAATTACTTGTTGATTGACAAGCAGGTCATGGTTTATGGAGGTGTAGAAGACTAAGACCAGATAGGCCCAACATTTGTATGTATGGAATGATAGGTTATTAGTTAGCTAGATCCTCGAAGCACAATGATTAATGAACACATAAACTAATGTTGTTAAGTAAGATCATTACCTTGTAGCCATAGGTGTTGTGGGATCGATGTGGTTATGTCCATTGTTTATTTAAATAGGGTTGTTTTGCTCACAAGTTGTATCCAAGCAATAAGAGGAGGGTAATCTTTGTGATTCTCCTCTCTTGTTTGAATTCAACTTCTATAATTGTATGAGTAATTTACAAGGAACAAATAGATATACCTTCCTTTTTGGCATTGCACCAATGTAAATAGACAAAGAGGAACAAAAGATATGTTTTTCTTTTTCTCTGTATTCTTTTCAAAAATTATACATCTTATTTAAATACATCTCAAATACAGTTAGATATTAACATTTTGCATCCTTTCTTTAGAGGTCATAATTTGTTATTTTGTACTATTTTTTTTTCTATTCAACTTACTCATTCAAATTATTATTGTGTCAAAATTTTAGTTTTGAAATAGATATCATTCTTCCTTTTCACTTCCTATCTACTCCACTATGAAATCACCTTTAAAAATTATCAGTCCAACGTTGGAAACTTCTAATTGACCAATGTGGTGCTTTTTTACAAACTAATTACCAAAAAGGATGCAAAATATCAATATCTAATCGTATTTGAAAAGTATTTAATAAGATGTATATTATTGAAATGAATATAGTTAAAGAAAAAAGTGTATCTTATATTCTTCTTTCTCTCTTGACATTAGTACAATGTCATAAAGAAGGTATAATTTTTTCTTCCTCGTAAATTATATTTACAATTACAAAAGTTGAATTCAGGCATAGAAGGGTGAATCACAAAATTTGCCCTCCTCTTAAGTCGGATGGAACTTGTAAGCATAACATCCCGCATGAAACAAACTCTAGACAAAACTAAATCCCACAACATGTGGTTAGAAGGTAACGATCTCACATAACTATTTTCATTGATCATTATGTTTTAAACTTGTCCACTACTGCACGTTACTCATTCTACATACGTTAAAACAGGCTTTCCACATTTGTTCTATGACCAATGTAGATTTTGTGGACATAGAAAGTGGGACACCTTTACATATGTTACAGTGAGAACGATGTAAAATATGTTGTTCAAAAAAAAAAAAAGGATTCTACAATAAGGTCATTGTTTATGTAAGTGTAGAAGGATTGACTAAGAGAGGCCTTGCACTAAATTATAAATATTCATTGCGCACTATCATATATATATATATATATATATATATATATATGTATGTATATATATTCTTTTTCACATTGGATGATAGGAAATTAATTATCTAGAGCCTCAAAATCACAATGATTAACAAACACATAAACTAATATTTGTTATGTAAGATCATTACCTTCTAGCCATAGGTGTTGGGGAATTGATTTGGTTCTATCCAAAATAGAATTCAACTTTTGCAATCATATAAGTAATTTACGAGAAGCAAACAAATATATCTTCTTGGCCTTATACCAATGTTAAGAGAGAGAAAGACAGAAGATGCACTTCTCTTTTTCACTCTATTCATTAGGGAAACATATGTTATTAAATACTTTTCAAATATAGTAAGATATTAGTATTTTGTATCCTATATTTTTTATTTTTTGTGACAATATGAATAAAATATTAATTATGATGTCTTATAATGAATTTACTATGGTTTAATTTATAATATGAGAAGATACATAATAAATTGCATTTATCAAATTTTAATAATATTTTTTTATATTGTCTATGAATAAAAGTATTGGACGCAAAATGTCAGAAACTGTAACATCCTCATTTTTACTATTTGTATGCATTTATATATGTACATTATGAACACTTATGCAATGTATTTCATAGAACCTTATGAACATATTTTCTTAATGAAATTAATACAGTTCTACTCAGAAGAATTTTCTGAATTTGCAAATGTCTTTGTTTTTGCTGAAATTGATAGTTGACTGGACTGCTATGTCAGACAGCTGTCCAGGATAAATTTTCAACTATAGAATTTTGAACTCATTTATAACTTAAAAGAAAGGTAATAGAATATAGATTAAAAACATATACAGATAAAGAATTAAAATGCTTATTCAGAATTGTTAGGATTTTCTGAAAGTTAGAACTTTGAGAAATTATTACGGTAAAATTTTAAGACAGAAAATTTAGAGAAAATTCATAGGATCTCTATAGAATTATCTAATAATTGTGATATACTTAGAATAATTATTAAAAATGTTTAACCAAGAAAAATTTAAATTAGAACCTTAACCAATCAAAAAGTGACAACTTAGGCTTTTCTAATGTCACTAAATTAAGCTAATTTAGGCTTGGATTAAGAGATAAGTAAGACACTACCCCAAGGTTTTTGATAGTGAGGAATCCAATGGTGATGTTATTTTCTTCAAATTCTAATCACATTGTAAAATAATCAGCAGCCCTAATTACCTTCTAGAATTTTCTACAAACTTCTTGAAACTTTGACTTTTGGGGTAGGCAAGTGGCAAGTCACCAAGGCAAGCCTCCTTGGCTGTCCAAGTGGCTTGGTGACTGATTTCCCTTGGTCAATAAGGGTGGCTGGACGTGCAGGGGGCTGCTGGAACTGAAGGGAGAATTCAATTTAATTAATTACTTGATTTAAGAAACATTAAACTTAAGAAAAAGGCAAAAAGTCACAAAAGAGAAAAACTTGGCAAAACAGAACCGTGAGTTCTCAAACCAGCAGCTGCAGTTCTTCATTTCAATTTCATCTTAACTTCACCATTTCAACTCAAATTAAGAAACCAAACCATCCAAACTTCACCCTACCTCACATAATTCGGCTAGTAGAGAAAGAAATTGGAGAAAATCTCAAAAATTCCTACAAGACCAAGGAGTGAGGGAGAAAGGAATTCAAGGCTTTTTCTTCAATTAAAGAGTCTAAGGTAAGGATCTAGGCATTTAATTTCAATTAGAACCCTTGGAATTAGAAGAAAACATGTTGTAGGCTTAGATTAAAATTTTGGCCTAGAATCATGAAAACTTGAAATTGATTTAGGGGTTTTGTGTTTTTGATGCTTGTGATTGAAATTCATGGATTGGAATGATGTTTGATTGAATTTTTAAGGTGTTGTAATGGTTGAAATTTGGTTTGTTGAATTTTGATTGAATTTGTGATTTGATTGAATTTTGGTTGGAATTGGAGTTTGTAGCTTTGGAAGAATTGTTGAGAATGGCTTGTAGACCATTCGGCCAGCCCTAAATGCAAGGGATATTATGTGGAATTTTTTTATAAACCAAGGGCAAAATGGTCATTTTACATGTAGGGACATATTGGGTATTTTGGAAAAAGATTGAGGGCATTTTCGGAAATTATTAAAAATACTAATGTTATAATTTAAATTGCTTAAATTTTTGTATCCTTGTATGTGAATGTGTACAAATTATTTATTTGATTGTGATCATGAAAAAAATTCATTAGCATGAGTCTTTTGGGGGATTTATAAAAGTATCAAATGAGAAAGAATTATGTTGACTAACCAGGACTGTGGTAGTCATGAGAATTGAGTTGATTTATGAGAAATGACTTTTGTTGACTAACCGGGACTGCGGTAGTCATGTGAAATGAGATTGATTGAGAAATGAATTGTTGACTAACCGAGATTACGGTAGTCATGTGAAATGAGAATGATTGAGAAAGGATTTTTGGGTTGAGTAGAATTTGTTAGACAGGACCGTATAATCTGTGATTATATAGTCTGTGGGGTGAAGGATATTGGCAATTCCACATGTGGCTGGAAACTGGACTGAGTTGCGGTCGTGGTAGCCTTCCGGGTATCCTGATCTCCTAATTCTGTTTAGCTTATTCGCGTTTAGTAGGGGCTGATAGCTGAATTGCAGTACGTAATGGTAGGCCAGTTACTTACTAAACACTCAAAGGGGAAGTCTCCATGGAGCAGGGTCAAAATGAATTTGAGTCAAAAACTGCATTGCATAAATCATACTGCATTTAATTATGTGTGTAACTAATTAATTTGTTATGATATGTATTTGTTTGAAATTGTTTTAATTCTATGAGAAATTAAATGCCTGATCCGGTAATGCTGTCCCCAGATTCTAGGGGAGTGTGATTGCAGGTACTTGGAAGATTAATTAGAAGTCACAGATGCAGACATACTCCAGAGCTATAGGAATAGGGGTTTTTGGTTTTAGATACTTTTGTATTAATTAAAAATAATTTTGTAATAGTATTTTCTGTAAATTTTAATAATGTAAATTATAAAGACAAACTTTAAACTTAATGGAATGTATTTATTTTATTTGTAAATTTTTGTGTTATGGATTTTATATAGAAATTAAAAAAAAAAAAGGGGGTTACATTAGTGGTATCAGAGCTCTGGTTATGCATCTCTAGGATTTGTGAGTAATTGGTCTGTTATGTAATTTGCTGTGTTACTTTGATTGAAACTGGTTGTTTTATATGAATTGTTTGTTTTGATTGAAATTGGTTGTTTTCTATGAATTGGTTGCTTAGTTGTTTGTTAGGAATATTATAGGAATAAGGGTAGTAACTGGATCAAAGATTATTTTTTTTAGACAGGTAGAGATGTCAGGAAGAGGAAGAGGAAGAGGAAGACCAGCTGCAAATCCCACAGTTGGAAATGATAATATAGCTGAGATGGCCAGAGCCATGAGGGATATGGCTAATGCAGTAACTCAGCAGACTGAGATGTTGGCTAATCAGACACTAGCTCAGCATCCACCTCCACTTGTTGACAGGACCACTTTAACAGATTTTAAGAGGCATGATCCACCTTACTTTAAGGGAGAGTATGATCCAGAGAAAGCTGAAGAGTGGATTCAGAATCTGGAGGATATTTTTGTGGCTATGGAATGTCCTGATGAGAGAAGGGTGACACATGCAGCCTTTCAGTTACTGAGTGATGCTAAGTTGTGGTGGAAAGCTACTCAGAGGATGTGGGAGAACAGGGGAGAAGTGATCACCTGGGATATCTTCAAGACCTTGTTCCTTGAGAAATATTTTCCAGAGACTGTGAGACAAGCCAAAGAGGAAGAATTTATCAGTTTGACTCAGGGAAGTATGAGTATTCTTGAATATACTTCTAAATTTGAATCTTTGGCCAAATATTCTAAATACTTGCAGATCACTGGAAATGAAGAATGGAAGTGTAGGAGGTATGAAAAAGGCTTGAGATATGAGATTAAGGAAGCCATAGTTCCATTGAGGATTGCTGAGTTCCCTGAATTAATGGATCAGTGCAAAGTAATTGAAGATATGAAAAGGGAGCAAAGATCCAAAATGGCGGGATATGCAAGTAGGAGTAGTTTTGGAAGAGGAGGTCCTATGATGAAAGGGAAAAATATTCAGCCTCAGAGACCATACAGTAGACCACCACCAGGGCGCTTTGGAGGAGGAGTAGGTACAGGTGGTTTTAGACCAATGGGAGGAGTAGGTGGGGCTGGAAATTTTCAAGGATCTCATTTGGTAGTTAAATGCTGGAAGTGTGGAAAGGGACATATGGCAAAGGATTGTCCTATAACTGGTCCTGTTTGCTTCAACTGTGGAAAACCAGGTCATGTATCTAGGGATTGTTATGCACCCGGAAGGGATCAGGCTGGTAGAGCTTTGCAGACCCAGAAACCTACAGCTAGTGGAAGAGTATTTACCTTGAGTGGTACTGAGGCTTCACGGTCTGCAGATCTTATTCAGGACAAGGGTCAAATGAAAGGTAAGTCCTTGACTGTGTTATTTGATTCAGGTGCTACCCATTCATTTATATCTGATGACTGTGTTGAGAATCTGAGCTTAGTTGTGTCACCATTACCTTATACTTTGCTTGTTTCTGTGCCTACATCTAAACCAATCCTAACCTCTCAAATATGTTTGAATTGTATGATAACCATCAGAGATAGACCATTTGTTGTGAATTTGATTTGTTTGCCTTTGACTAACCTTGATGTAATATTAGGAATGGATTGGTTAGCAGCCAACCATATTCTAATAGACTGTGCCTCTAAAGCTGTGATTTTCCCTGAACTTGATGTTTCTAGACTTAAACCTGTCCAACCCAAAGAAATATCATTTAAAAGTGAAATTCAAAAATACATGTTATCATCTCTTAGAACTAAAGAAGACAAAATTGAAATTGACTCTGTGCTAGTTGTAAATGAGTATCCTGAAGTTTTTCCTGATGATGTTCCTGGTTTACCTCCTGAGAGAGAGATAGAATTTAGCATTGACTTGATGCCTGGTACTAGACCAATCTCTATGCAACCCTATAGAATGGCACCATTGGAATTAACTGAATTAAAGAAACAATTGGAAGAGTTGCTAGAAAAACAATTTATAAGACCTAGTGTGTCACCATGGGGAGCCCCAGTGTTATTAGTTAAAAAGAAAGATGGGGGATCTAGGTTATGTATAGATTATAGACAATTAAATAAAGTAACTATAAAGAATAAATATCCTTTACCTAGAATAGATGATTTAATGGATCAACTTAAGGGAGCAACAATTTTTTCTAAAATAGACTTAAGATCTGGGTACCATCAAATTAGAGTTAAAAAGGAAGACATACCCAAGACTACTTTTAGGACTAGATATGGACATTATGAATATCAAGTGATGCCATTTGGAGTAACTAATGCACCAGCCGTGTTTATGGATTATATGAATAGGGTGTTTAGACAATATTTAGATAATTTTGTAGTAGTATTTATAGATGACATATTAATATATTCTAAAAATAAAGAAGAACATGAAAATCATCTCAGAATAATATTAGAAACTTTAAAAGATAGAAAATTATTTGCAAAGATGTCTAAATGTGAATTTTGGTTAGAGGAAGTAAAATTTTTGGGGCATGTAATTTCTAAAGAGGGAATAAGTGTAGATCCTTCTAAGGTAGAAGCGGTTTTGGAATGGGAGAGACCTAAAACAGTAACTGAGATTAGGAGTTTCTTAGGATTAGCTGGGTATTATAGAAGATTTATTGAAGGGTTTTCTAAGATAGCTGGACCATTAACTGAATTAACTAGGAAAAACCAACCTTTTGTGTGGAGTGAAAGTTGTGAGAAAAGTTTTCAAGAGTTGAAAGATAAATTGACTACCTCACCAGTTTTAATTTTACCTGACCCAAATGAACCTTATGATGTATATTGTGATGCTTCTTATCAAGGGTTAGGATGTGTGTTAATGCAGAATAGGAAAGTGGTAGCATATGTGTCTAGGCAGTTGAGACCACATGAGAGAAATTATCCTACACATGATTTAGAATTAGCTGCCATAGTTTTTGCTTTGAAAATTTGGAGACATTATTTGTATGGGTCTAAATTTAATGTGTATAGTGACCATAAGAGTTTAAAATATTTGTTTGATCAAAAGGAACTTAACATGAGACAAAGAAGATGGATGGAGTTTATTAAAGACTATGAATTTCAATTAATGTATCATCCAGGAAAAGCTAATGTAGTAGCAGATGCCTTAAGTAGGAAAATTGTACATGTGTCAACTATGATGATTAAAGAATTAGAATTAATAGAACAATTTAGAGATTTGAACTTGTGTACAGTTAGAGAAAAAGATAAAATTCAATTAGGAAGAATTACTATTGCTAATGATTTTTTGGAAGATATTAGGAAGAAACAAGATGTAGATACATTCATTCAAGAAAAGAAAGCATTAATAGGAACAGATAAAGTAAAAGAATTTAATTTGGGAACAGATGGAATTATTAGATTTAAAAATAGAATTTCTGTACCTAATAATCAAGAATTAAAAGAATTAATTTTAGAAGAAGGACATAAAAGTAAATTAAGTATTCACCCTGGAACTACAAAAATGTACAAAGATTTAAAAGAGATGTTTTGGTGGCCTAGGATGAAGAAAGATGTGGCAGAATATGTAGCTAGGTGCTTAACTTGTCAAAAAGCAAAGATTGAACATCAGAAACCCTCTGGCATGTTACAACCTTTAGAGATACCTGTGTGGAAGTGGGATAGTATATCAATGGATTTTGTAGTAGGATTACCAAGAACTAATAAAAATTGTGATTCTATTTGGGTAATTGTAGATAGATTAACTAAATCAGCACATTTTCTTCCAATAAATATTAGGTATTCTTTAGAAAGATTGGCTCAATTGTATATAAAAGAAATAGTTAAATTACATGGGGTACCTACTAGTATAGTATCAGATAGAGATCCTAGATTTGTTTCTAAATTTTGGAGAGAATTTCAGAAAGCCTTAGGAAGTAGACTACATCTTAGTTCAGCATACCACCCTCAGACAGATGGCCAAACAGAAAGAACCATTCAATCATTAGAAGATCTTTTGAGAGCTTGTACATTAGAAGAGAAAGGGAATTGGGAAGATATATTACCTTTAGTAGAATTTACATATAATAATAGTTATCATTCTAGTATAGGTATGGCTCCCTATGAAGCATTGTATGGTAGGAAATGTAGGACACCTTTGGTATGGTATCAGGATGGTGAGAATCTTTTGATAGGTCCAGACATTATTCAGCAAACCACTGAGAAAGTAAAATTTATTCAAGAGAAAATGAAAACTGCACAGAGTAGACAGAAAAATTATGCAGATAAAAGAAGAAAACCTTTGGAATTTCAAGAAAGTGAACATGTCTTTTTGAAAGTCACACCAACAACTGGGGTTGGCAGAGCAATAAAGTCTAAGAAACTAACTCCTAAATTTATTGGACCTTACCAAATTCTCAGAAAAATTGGACCTATGGCCTATCAAATAGCCTTACCACCCTTTTTGTCAAACCTCCATGATGTGTTCCATGTGTCACAACTAAGACAATACATCTCAGATCCTTCACATGTCATTGAACCTGATCAAATACAGGTAAAGGAAAACCTAACATTTGAAACAAAGCCTGTTAAGATTGAGGACAGAAGGATTAAGTACTTGAGAGGTAAAGAAATTTCTTTGGTTAAGGTTATTTGGGATGATATCAGAGGTGATGCTACATGGGAGTTAGAGGAGAAAATGCGAGAAGCATATCCTCATTTGTTTGTATAGTTATTTAGTTGTATAGTTGTATGGTTGTATATTTGTATTAGAAATTTCGAGGACGAAATTTTTATTAGTAGGGGAGAATTGTAACATCCTCATTTTTACTATTTGTATGCATTTATATATGTACATTATGAACACTTATGCAATGTATTTCATAGAACCTTATGAACATATTTTCTTAATGAAATTAATACAGTTCTACTCAGAAGAATTTTCTGAATTTGCAAATGTCTTTGTTTTTGCTGAAATTGATAGTTGACTGGACTGCTATGTCAGACAGCTGTCCAGGATAAATTTTCAACTATAGAATTTTGAACTCATTTATAACTTAAAAGAAAGGTAATAGAATATAGATTAAAAACATATACAGATAAAGAATTAAAATGCTTATTCAGAATTGTTAGGATTTTCTGAAAGTTAGAACTTTGAGAAATTATTACGGTAAAATTTTAAGACAGAAAATTTAGAGAAAATTCATAGGATCTCTATAGAATTATCTAATAATTGTGATATACTTAGAATAATTATTAAAAATGTTTAACCAAGAAAAATTTAAATTAGAACCTTAACCAATCAAAAAGTGACAACTTAGGCTTTTCTAATGTCACTAAATTAAGCTAATTTAGGCTTGGATTAAGAGATAAGTAAGACACTACCCCAAGGTTTTTGATAGTGAGGAATCCAATGGTGATGTTATTTTCTTCAAATTCTAATCACATTGTAAAATAATCAGCAGCCCTAATTACCTTCTAGAATTTTCTACAAACTTCTTGAAACTTTGACTTTTGGGGTAGGCAAGTGGCAAGTCACCAAGGCAAGCCTCCTTGGCTGTCCAAGTGGCTTGGTGACTGATTTCCCTTGGTCAATAAGGGTGGCTGGACGTGCAGGGGGCTGCTGGAACTGAAGGGAGAATTCAATTTAATTAATTACTTGATTTAAGAAACATTAAACTTAAGAAAAAGGCAAAAAGTCACAAAAGAGAAAAACTTGGCAAAACAGAACCGTGAGTTCTCAAACCAGCAGCTGCAGTTCTTCATTTCAATTTCATCTTAACTTCACCATTTCAACTCAAATTAAGAAACCAAACCATCCAAACTTCACCCTACCTCACATAATTCGGCTAGTAGAGAAAGAAATTGGAGAAAATCTCAAAAATTCCTACAAGACCAAGGAGTGAGGGAGAAAGGAATTCAAGGCTTTTTCTTCAATTAAAGAGTCTAAGGTAAGGATCTAGGCATTTAATTTCAATTAGAACCCTTGGAATTAGAAGAAAACATGTTGTAGGCTTAGATTAAAATTTTGGCCTAGAATCATGAAAACTTGAAATTGATTTAGGGGTTTTGTGTTTTTGATGCTTGTGATTGAAATTCATGGATTGGAATGATGTTTGATTGAATTTTTAAGGTGTTGTAATGGTTGAAATTTGGTTTGTTGAATTTTGATTGAATTTGTGATTTGATTGAATTTTGGTTGGAATTGGAGTTTGTAGCTTTGGAAGAATTGTTGAGAATGGCTTGTAGACCATTCGGCCAGCCCTAAATGCAAGGGATATTATGTGGAATTTTTTTATAAACCAAGGGCAAAATGGTCATTTTACATGTAGGGACATATTGGGTATTTTGGAAAAAGATTGAGGGCATTTTCGGAAATTATTAAAAATACTAATGTTATAATTTAAATTGCTTAAATTTTTGTATCCTTGTATGTGAATGTGTACAAATTATTTATTTGATTGTGATCATGAAAAAAATTCATTAGCATGAGTCTTTTGGGGGATTTATAAAAGTATCAAATGAGAAAGAATTATGTTGACTAACCAGGACTGTGGTAGTCATGAGAATTGAGTTGATTTATGAGAAATGACTTTTGTTGACTAACCGGGACTGCGGTAGTCATGTGAAATGAGATTGATTGAGAAATGAATTGTTGACTAACCGAGATTACGGTAGTCATGTGAAATGAGAATGATTGAGAAAGGATTTTTGGGTTGAGTAGAATTTGTTAGACAGGACCGTATAATCTGTGATTATATAGTCTGTGGGGTGAAGGATATTGGCAATTCCACATGTGGCTGGAAACTGGACTGAGTTGCGGTCGTGGTAGCCTTCCGGGTATCCTGATCTCCTAATTCTGTTTAGCTTATTCGCGTTTAGTAGGGGCTGATAGCTGAATTGCAGTACGTAATGGTAGGCCAGTTACTTACTAAACACTCAAAGGGGAAGTCTCCATGGAGCAGGGTCAAAATGAATTTGAGTCAAAAACTGCATTGCATAAATCATACTGCATTTAATTATGTGTGTAACTAATTAATTTGTTATGATATGTATTTGTTTGAAATTGTTTTAATTCTATGAGAAATTAAATGCCTGATCCGGTAATGCTGTCCCCAGATTCTAGGGGAGTGTGATTGCAGGTACTTGGAAGATTAATTAGAAGTCACAGATGCAGACATACTCCAGAGCTATAGGAATAGGGGTTTTTGGTTTTAGATACTTTTGTATTAATTAAAAATAATTTTGTAATAGTATTTTCTGTAAATTTTAATAATGTAAATTATAAAGACAAACTTTAAACTTAATGGAATGTATTTATTTTATTTGTAAATTTTTGTGTTATGGATTTTATATAGAAATTAAAAAAAAAAAAAGGGGGTTACAGAAACTGCTTATTTAAATAAGTGCTCTCTATTTAAATAAGCATCGAGTTTAGGTATGGAAACAAAATTAGCCAACAATGAAGCTATCTTATATGGAAACAAAATAATATTGTTTAAAGAATCACTAAGCGCATGTCTAAGAAAATGCACCTAGTCTCTTGCAAGACTAAGCAAATTGTACTCTTTTTTCCTTTCCAGTGATCTTTGGTTGGACCAATAGCAAACAAAACTGAGTGAAACATGGATTATCTAAAAGTTATGTACTAGGTTGTTCCAGAAAATCTTTTGGTACTTCACTTTTGTCCTTATTTCCTTAGTAACCTGCACACAAAAAATATAGAAATTATTATGAAAATAAATAAAGGAAGAAGAAAAGGAAACAAATCGTTGCTTTCTAAAATAATTTCTCTAGCAGAAGACAAATATAGACATATGAATCTGTTGATTGGACGACCAATTAGAGTATTGAAGATTAGAGTATAGGATGTAGGAAATTAGTGATCTTCCTATGAAGTTTGCTAAACTTGTGTGTGTGCTTATATTAGTGGGGCTCCATTTATGTTTGATTGATTTCATTTGTGTAATGTTTATGCTGTGGAAGCTAAACTTGTTACTTTATCTTTAATTAACTTTCAGAGCAAAGTGTTGCAAATTCCTTTTTTCCTATGATGGCACAAGCAATTGGCAATTGATGTAATTGAACAACTTCTTCAACCCAAGAAAGGAAAATAATAAATAAAAATTGGAATAGATGTTAGCAACCAATTCAAAGCTGGTTTCAATTCAAAAGGGGACAAATATTTTTATAATAAGAGAACTTGTTTCAATTCATGCTACAAATCATTTTCAAAGTGGTAGTTGGACAAAGCATTAATTTGAAGGTGCAGGAGCATTGGATGAAGCATGATGGTATACGGAGGCTTTTCAAGCATAGATGGAGCATAGGAACTTAGCATATCAAACAAGGACAAAAGATATACATCCAACTCAGTATATCACATAATAGATACAATAATCAAGTGATAAAGTGGATGAGCTCTAAATTGTACAATTGCTCGTCTCAAGTTCAGACAGGGAAATTAGTTTTAACTTTTAATTGTAAATTACATAAATCAACCAAATGGTACATGCATGACAAAAATAACATGCTCTATGAGCGTGCTAATATATCTTCATAATTTCAGACAACCAGAATTTGAGAAACAATTACAAATGAACATGATCAAGGTACCCAATCAATGCTATGAAGGTATACAATCATTGCACATATTATATGCTAACAATTCACATAGTCACAATACACAACAAATTCTTCTTCTAGGGCAAAGCCGTAAACATATCAAATTTCCAATTTGAGAATGTTCTCCCAATTCAAAATCAGATGAATATAGATTATAAGCATAACAAATACCCAAAAAACACATAAATGTGAATGACTTCACTGTTTACTCACCAAACAATTTATCTGAATATAATGACAGAATGGTGTGGTAGATTTTTTTTTTCCAACCTCTTAGACAATTTGAGAAGGGAGGACTGTTATGGCTGCACCATATATGGAGGAATTTTGGCTTTTTGCCATCCGCCATTGATAACACTGCATCAAAGTATAACAACCAAAAGACACGATAGCAAATAACATAAAGCATAACAAATAGCCACAATACAAATGAGTTGTCCAAATACATATGCATAAGAAATAAGCCAAAAAGGTTTTAGTAACGCCTTTATACCTGATCTGCAACAATGTATGAACGAGTTGTGAAGAAATTAGGGATACAAGCAGTATCAAAGCTCTCAATCGTGCACCACCAACACCAAAATATGATTAAGCTTGAGCAAAACAACATCCTCATAAATTTGCAACAATTAATTTTTTATACATAAAAAAACTCCAACAGATAGATTCAAAGATACAAATAGTCAAAATGAAATGAAATGGAAGTAAAAGCAAAACTCGAAGCGATTAAATATCAATGAAAAGGAAAAATGGAAAAGCTGATATTGGTGATAAAGAGAAGAGACATACATTAAAAAAATCTAGAAAGGTGAGATCTAACTAAGCAGGTGAATCTAGGGGTGGATATGGTGGAAGCAGGTTCACAGAATCCACAAGCAATGTGCACCACCACATTTCTGCATGACGCTTTGCCTCTTTCCGCCACAACGCGTTCAACATTTAGGGCAAAAAGAAAGGGATTTAGGGGATTTTGACCAAAGGGATAAGTGGGTTAGGGTTTCTGACAAACTTCTGTGGGTCTTTTATAGAAAAAAATAGACATTATGAACCGCCGCAAGTTTTAAGGGTTGGTGGTTTTTAATGAACCGCCCTAGACAATAGTCCAATCTTAGCTAGGGTTTCAATAAAGTCAAAGTAAAATAATATTTTTATAATTAATTTTTTCAATAGTCCAATTGTAGCTAGGGTTTCAATGAAGTCAAAGTCAAAGTAAAATAATATTTTTATATGCAAAAGATATTTTATTTTCATAATTTTATTTTTAAAAATAATAAAATTCAAAGTAAAATAATATTTTTTATAATTAATTTTTTAGTATTGCATTCGTTTGTTATATTTAAGATTTTTAATTTTTAAATAATAATAACATATGTAAAAAATAAAAAAAAAGAATATTTTATTGTTTAAAACAAAAAAATAATAATATTGTTTGAATAGTTTTTCCTAATCTAAATTTTATTGTTTAATTTAATGATTCATTGAAAAGTCTTCATTATTGTAATTAATGTATTTTATTTTTAGCAATTATTTAATGTATTTTCAAATGAAAGAATTTTTTTTAATTTTAAAATTCAATATAGTCAAAGTAGAACAATATTTTTAATAATGAATTGTTTTTGAATATGTGCATTCATTTATTATATTTAAGTTTTTTACTTTTTTCAATAATACTATTATATGTAAAAAATAAAATAAAAAGAAATTTTTTATTGTTTAAAACAAAACAAAAGAAAATAATATTGTTTGAACAGTTTTTCCTAATCTAAATTTCATTGTTTAATTTAATGGGTCAATGAAAAGTCTTCATTATTGTAATTAATGTATTTTATTTTTAGCAATTATTTAATGTATTTTTCAAATGATAGACTTTTTATTTTATTTTTAATTTTAAAAATAAATTTAGTCAAACTAAAATAATATTTTTTTATAATTAATTGTTTCGAATATGTGCATTTATTTATTATATTTAAGATCTTTACTTTTTAAATAATACTAACATATGTAAAAAAAAAAAAAAAAAGAAATTTTATGTTGTTTAAAACAAAATAAAATCAAATAATATTGTTTGTGGTTTTCCTAATCTAAATTTTGTTGTTTAATTTAATGGGTCATTGAAAAGTCTTCATTATTGTAATTAATGTATTTTATTTTTTAACAATTATTTATTGTATTTGTCAAATGAAATACTTTTTCTTTTATTTTTAATTTCAAAAATAAATATAGTCAAAGTAAAATAATATTTTTTTTATAATTAATTGTTTTGAATATGTGCTTTCATTTATTATATTTAGGATTTTTAATTTTTAAATAATACTATCATATGTAAAAAATAAAATAAAAATAAATTTTTATTGTTTAAAACAAAACAAAATAAAATAATATTGTTTGAATAGTTTTTCCTAATTTAAAATTTGTTGTTTAATTTAATGGGTCATTGAAAAGTCTCCATTATTGTAATTAATGTATTTTATTTTTAGCAATTACTAAATGTATTTTTCAAATGAAAGACTTTTTCTTTTCTTTTTTTAATTTTAAAAATAAATATAGTCAAAGTAAAATAATATTTTTTATAATTAATTGTTTTGAATATGTGCTTTCATTTATTATATTTAGGATTTTTACTTTTTAAATAATACTATCATATGTAAAAAATAAAATAAAAATAAATTTTTATTGTTTAAAATAAAATAAAATAAAATAATATTGTTTGAATAGTTTTTCCTAATCTAAATTTTATTTTTAGAAATTATTTAATGTGTTTTCCAAATGAAAGACTTTTTGATAATTTATACTTTATTGTTTAATGAACCATTAAAAAGACTTTATTATTGTTTGATGGTAATGAATTTCAATAATTGAAAAGTCTTCCAAAAAATTTATTTAACTATTTACAAAAAAATGTATGACCTTGACTGTTGACATATGTAATTTTTTTTTTAAATATGTAATATTTTAAATATTGCAATACTAAAAAAAAGTTTAAACTTATATTTCAAATATGTTATTATAGTATAATATGTTGTAATTTTTTAAATGTGCAATATTTTAAATATTATAGTACTAATAAAAATATTTACACATTTATTTTAGACTTAAATATGTTTTGGATCCTTAATAATTTTATTTTGCGTTGAGTCTCTAATAAAACAAAAAATTTATTTTTGGTTCTTGTTATTTTGTTTTAGTCCTTCAAATATATATATTTTTTCATGTTAATCATTATAATATTTTGTTCCTTTTGTATTAGTCTCTTTGACAAATATTTGATAGGGACTAATAACAAATGATTTGTATATTTTGGGGACAAAAATGAAAATAGTAAAGTACTAAAACAAAATAACAAAGATCAAAAACAAAATTTTTGTTTTATTAGGTACTTAATGCAAAAAAATAAAATAAAATTAGAGACCCAAAACAAAATTCGTTAATTTATCAGGACCTAAAACATATTTAAGTATTTATTTTAAATATGTATTTGTAATGCTTAACTTATTTGTGGTTCATTTTTTTTGTTCTATAACATATTTAGTCATATGTGTTTTTTTGTTTGGTTCTTAAGTATATGTGTAATAAATATTAACAATGTTTACATATTTCTTATACTCATTTATCTCAATTTTTTTTAATATAAAAGGCTCCATGCATCACAAGGGTAAAATGACTAATAATAATTGAAATATAAAGTTTAGTCTATTTAATTGATAAACCCCATTCTGGTCATTATTTTATGGGGTTTCTCGCACCATTTGATCCTTAAATTGCATTATCTTTGGGTGATTTTGAATGATATATGTTATTTTGGGGCAGAGTGAGCTTGAACTCGAGAAAAGAAGAGAAAGGGCTTGAAAACGTGCAAAGAACACCCTTGGCAAGTAAGCACGATCCTGTGCATGACCCTAACCATGGGGCATGCTAAATAGCTTGCGCTCCGTAACTTATGCACGACCCCGTGCACAGGGCGTGCTGATCCAGCAGTGCTCCATAACTTATGCACGACCCCCAGCACGGGGCATGCTGATCCAGCAGCGCTCCGTAACTTATGCACGACCCCATGCACGACCCTATGCACAGCCCCTTGCATTCCCCTATGACAGCTAAAGTCTTTAAATATATTAGGTTTTTATGTTTTAGAGACACCTTTTCTTTTACATTCAGTTTTTACACTTTCTTGAGAGTACTTTGGGAGTTTCTAAGAGAATTACAGGATAGGAAGAATAGAAGTTCATCACAGGGATTGATTCTTGCAACAATTCTCTTCCTCTAATGTCTCTTTTATTCTCTGTTTTGGTTTTATGCTTCCTTATGCCCATGGCTAGCTAAATCTTTAAGCTAGGGTTGTGATGTAGGACCTATCTGTGAACCCTGATTCTTCTATTTTCAATTAAAGTTCTCATTTGTTTATCAATTAAATTGCTACAATGTTCTTCTTTCTAATCAGGATTGATCACCCTGAAACCTAAATTGATTTATTATTATGATCAAACTGTTAATTAATTGACTTGCGTAGCGATTGAATTCTAGGGATTTGCATGAATCAACTCTTCCCGAAATTTCCAATCCAATTAACATTTGTTAATTAACCTCTCTGTGCTAAACCTCCTTTCTAAATTAGTCTCTAATGAACAAAAAGGGATTGATTAGGAAGGAGAGGGTTTTCATAACATAATCCAATTCTGTTTGTTATTTTAAGAGGTATGATTGGTAATTGCATAAGCAAATGGTACTTTAACTGGAATAGGGAATTAGGGGGAACGCGAAACAGTCCAAAATCACGACCCTAGGTCCTTTAATCTGTCAGAACTCCTTTCTAATTTACATTTATTCGCTCTTTCTAATATTTTCTCGTACACAATTGCAACTCAAACACTTTTCTTTCCTTGTCTTTTACAAATTTGTTATTTGGGAACCATAATCAGTCTCTAAGGTAAGATATCCGGACTTAGGTCCACTGTTACTACTGCGTAGGGTACGCTTGCCCTTAAGCGATATGCATTTTTTGCATCATTAATTTAGCATTGTTACTGTAAATTACACTCCCCACTCTAAGAGATGCAAGTATGCTAAAATATATAATAAATTACACTCCTCTCCTCTAGAGATGCGAGTATTACATTGTTCTTTTTCTCTTACGTTAAAATATATAGATTATTTCATTTAATTTAATAGTATTGTTAAAAAAATATTTTTCTAAAAGATTTTAAAATATATTTTTAATATTTGTGTTTAGTTCTATTTTACACGCATATATAAGATGTAATACATTTGTATTTATAAAAGGGAGGAGTGTGTATATTTTAAGGTAAGAAGGGAGGGTGGTGTAACACTTGCATTCATAATTTGTGATTAAGTGTTTCCTAATTGTTTTTTTTACATGGTTATGCATATCAATTTAATGACATGACAATCGCTCGTAAAAAAAATAAAATACTAATGGACTCATTACATGCGGATGTCTATTTTCCATGTATGCAATGACACCAATGATGTTAGCGTGTTGGATGAACTATAAAAGGTTTTGTATTTTGGGGAGACTGAAGTAGAACAAATTTATTTAGGAGACTAATTAAATTTGAATTTAGCACATTTTAGAAGAACAAAAAATCGTTAGTTTATCCAATAAATGTCATATAAGAGTCAATTGAATGTGTCAAGTACACGGTATTCTTTCACACGGCTCCGATTATATAATGATTGTGTTACTTTTGCAGCATCAAGTTAAAGCATCGAATATGTCTACACTTTATAGTGATCTTTTTTCCAAAACAGTTTGAAACCCAAAATTTTTCGGAGAGTAAATTCGAATTTAGCAAAATTTAAAAGAACAAAAAACATAGCTTATCCAATAAATATTAGTATATAAGAGTTAATTGATTGTGTTAATTAGTTTTGCAGCATCAAGTTGAAGCATCGAATAAAGTCTTGCAACAAGAGGGGTTAGGCTAACTTATTAACCTATAAAGGTAATATTTAACAATTACTTAGACTAGTGGAAAAGGTGCAATAGTATATGCTAACCCTTTGACAAGTAATAGTGGTTGGCCCGTTTCTATTTCTATAAAAAAATTAAAACTGCACAATGGAAAGGGTAAGACAGTTGATACATAAGTGAATATTACTTGACCTCTAATCCACAGAATGTACAGAGATTGAAGAGGCGCCTTTGTTAATATCCTATGCCTATATGGTTGAAATATTTATTTAGGGGTTAAAATGTGACTCTTTGCCATATTTAGAAATTTGACACATAAGCTCCCATTGCCACAAGCTAGCCAGTAGCAAATAATTATGTTCAATTGGGAGTTCTTATTGGGAAATGGAATCTAAGTTATTTAATCTAATCAAGCCTGAAAAATGGATTGAGCTATTTAATGGCTAACCGATGCATACTTGTAGGAATGTATGCATTCACACCATGGACTAATTAATTATCACGTTGACATCGTTTCATGTTTTTTTAATCCAACAGTCATATTGCAAATTCTTTTAAATAAGTTTCAACCGATACTTTTAATAATGATATTCACATCACCTATAAGATTGTTTTTTAATCTTTTTTCCTTTCTATCTTTTTATCTCCTCCTTAAAAATAAAATATACTCCATATATTTGTCATTTTCTGACATTTTTGAACGTATCTAAATACTATATTGAAGGGTATACGTAACACTCAGATCCTGAGACATACACTTTGGGGCTAGTCGCAATTTTAAAAGGATCGAGTTAACCAAACATATACGTTATTGAAAAAATAATGCAAAATGACCTACAATGTTTGATCGGGAACAACAATTAGAAAATGTAACAGTGAAAGTAATTAACGACCGAAAACACAATTTAATCTAGCAATTGTGCTATGACCCTTGTTTGGCAACCTTTTTTTTTTTTTTTTAAAAGTTGTTTGGCAACCTTTGAAAACTTGGTTAAGTTATTTCTTCATATTGTATGATCAGGATTTAAATTTTTTTTATCATATTAGGCTTTAAATGAGCATGCGATTTTATGCTCAATAAATTATACTTATTAATAAAGGCTTGCTTTTTATATAAAAGTAATAATTGAGATTGGAAAATTGTTTTTAAGCCCCAAACATTTTTTGTTTGAGATATAAATAATAATTTTACATTTAAACACCCACTTATTTTTATACTAACAATGAAGAGCTATTTTACCAACTAAATACTATATAGTAAATGGTCCTCTAAATATATAGCATAACATATTTTTAGTATATAAGATAGAAGATAAATATCATAAACATTAGAGTTTTGTAGGCATGCATTCCAAGAATGTCATTGTAGAAGTTTTTAAATTTTCAATCAATTAGAAATAACTATTGATATGATTCTTAAGATGCATAATTATTATAAAAATCAATTAACTTACCCATTCTATCTAACAAAGTAATTCTATATATTTATTTCCTAAGAATAAACATTTCAACTATTACAAAAGGGCATGGAAAAGATGAACATGATAACTAGTATTAATTATTTAATCAACTTGTACAGAAATGATATAAAACACCATAATATATTTTAATTATCCATCGTGACAATGCATTCATAGAAAGCAGGCAGGGGTGGAACTACTCATGCTAGTGAGGGGGCCATGCCCCCCCCTAGATTTTCACCTATTCAAATTCATAACACCGTATGCTGCCAAAATCATGTACAATGAATTCGATTCTTATAAAAACATGATTCATATATATATGAACACAATGCACCCAAATTTTTTTTGTTAAATTGTTATGTTATTATAATTTTAAAATTATGGTAGTTAATTTTTAATATGTATATTATATTATAGTAACCATTTTTATTTATGGGATCTATCTATGGAAATAATGAAATTTTCAGAGTTATTTATTTCTTTTATATTTTTTTGATAAAATACTCTATTTTCTTTTTATAATTTTCATTGTAAAGATAATTACATATTTCATCTTTTTAGATAAAATATTCAAGTATCATTTATTTTTTTAATAGTCTTTTCTTTCTATAATATGTAATTGTTACTTTAAAAGTTATAAATGTCTACTTTTTATATTGATTTGATTATAATCCTCACAGTTTTTTTAGAGAAGAAAAATCATATTATTTCATTCATGACAAGAGAATAGATACAAGCAGGTATACGATTGAAAACATGGCTGCTAGCATACAATCTTGACGCCCTTGCTAATGAATGAGCGACATGATTTGCTTGCCTCTTTACGAAACTCACCACTGAGTTAAAAGAACAAGGAAGAGTATCTCTACATTTGGATAAAAGAACATGTAAATCAGAAAAACCAGATGAAATATTTTGAAGTCCATCAACTACAACTTTATTGTCAAGCTCGAAGATGATGTTGTGAACGTTAAGCTCCTTTAACCATGTCATTGCTTGTAATAGTCCCATGCTTCAGCTTCAGTTGGATGTGGAATACCCTACTGCCAAGATGTTTTTGCTTGTAAAAAGTGACCAAGCTCATTCCTCAAACATATGCCTACTCCAAAACATTGTTGATCATTGAATATGGCAGCATCAATATTACATTTAATCTTTCCAGCAGGTGGCTTTTCCCAAGATGAAATTGTTGGCCCCATCACTTGAGGTTCTGAGATATTGTGCAGATTTCTTGCCCGAGACCATTCAGAAAGATGTTGGAGAGCTAATGAAACTGAGACATTTGGTGAAGTTTCGATGCTGTCCCATATTTTGTCATTCCTCCTTCTCCAAAAGCACCACAAAATAATAGCAAATCTGCAGCAGTTGTCTTCCCGAGATAGCAAATTTAACAAATCAAAAATTAAGTATTTAACACCTTCTGCTTGCTGCATTCTGTCTTCAATTTTTGACCAAAGACCAGCAGTTTGCCAAATGCTTTTAGCTTTCTCACAGCCAAAGAAAATGTGCCAATCATTTTCCAAATTGTTTTAAAAAAATGCACATGTTGAAGGACATGAAATACCTTTTTCATGAAGTCTTAGTCTTGGAAGGATGCATTCTCGAAGAATTCTCCAAATCAAGTGCTTGAATTTTGGCGGAATTTTCAATGACCATAGTTGCTTCCAATTGCCACTTATGTAACACCCTAGTTCTAACTAGGAAAATATGCCGTATTTAATTCAATTAATTGTTTTCTAAAGCTCTTTAATTAATTTGTACTTGGGAAAACGAGTGAAGTTAAATCGTAGTAGGTGGAATTTTAATGAATTTTTAAAACTTTCTAATTGAACTATGCATTGCAAATTTTTTTTAAACTTTAATTTCGAAAGTTCTCATTTGTTTTAGCATTTATTAACGCGTCATTTTAATGGGAAAAGATCTTGATGCGTTTATCATTGCAAAAGATCACTTTGGATTTTCAAATATGTGGAATAAATAAATAATGTAATAATTAAAGGCAGAAATGAATAACTGAAATATACATTGCATAAATATATATAAAAAGAGTTTGATGAGCATCACAAGGTTTCCAGTAACTGTGTGTAGCAAATACCTAATGTGGTACACAAGATGACTGAAACATACACAACAAAACATTTGAATGCCTAAATCTACCCAACAAAATACATGGTAAAGATAAAAGAAGATCCTAACATTCAGAGCAGTCATTTACCATCTACCCCAAGAGACTCCGCCCATACCTACGGGAATTGTCGACCGACAGAGGACTAAGTGTGTGACTCACGAGAAGAGACCTCGAAGGAATCCTCATAAAGATCCTCCTCTGGATCCTCCTTGTCCTCCTTTGGCAACCAGGCAGCTCCCTCGGCAAGAGCCTCTGCCACCTCCCCTGCAGCAGTTGCTGCTGGCACCTCCTCATCAACCTCCATCGCCGCTGGAGCAGCCTCGCCATCCTCCTCTACTGCCTCATACTCCAGCTGGGGTACGTAGTCAGGCACCATAGAGGAACTCCCCTCAGTAGGAGTTTCCTCGGTGTCGGAGTCGTCTAACTCCTCTAACTGCACCCCCGAAGAATGAGAAGCAGTCTCTGTGCGCTCGGACGAAAGAAGGGATGAGGAGCTCATCACTATGTCTACGGGCTCCGCATGTCAGTAGTAAGGCGGTGTCGGCTGCGTCCACCATGCAAAATACTCCGCTACTACTGGGTGCGCTCCTACAGGCTCGTCAATGGGCATCGTGTAAATCATATGTAGCCGGTAAAGTGGTCCACGCCCACAACCACGTCGGTTATCCATCGTTCGAAATAGCAATCAACCTCCCAATGGAGGGCTGGCTCCTCGTCCGCCATCCGGACCTAAAGAAAATAAACACACAGAAAGGGTAAACTCTTTGCTTCATCAAGCCAATCACACAGAAACGACTGTAGAAGTCACACACAATCCTGTCAACCACTGCGGGGTGGTTCTCTAACGTTCACTCTTGGAACCTACTCGCTTTCATGACTAAAATCTGTAAACTATAACATACTGGCCAACTGCCACTTGGAACTCCCAAAACTCAGTGGTCTTACATATATTGAGTGGAATGACCGCTGGGAGTACACCATCACCCTGGTATAAGGTGGGCTCTCACCAATTGAGATTTTCTCGTGGTTATTGTCAGGGTCGCCAAGTCGATTTGTGTGAACGAAGTCACAACTCGATGCCTACCCTCCAAGGTCGTAATGCCTCATGATCATCTCTCAGGTACCAATCTGTGGTCATTCATACTCCAAGGACTTCTTCCTCGCACACTCTCTCACAGAGATTTTCTTGCCCGTCGCCATGGGTTTTCGCTACTGGGGGTATAAGACGGATCGAAATTGACGCCAAGCTCAAGATCTTGTCTTGGCTCCACAACATTATACCATATAAGAATATGCTCTCCATCACCTATGGATGAACACGTCGTTCAATCTCCGTCAACATCATTGCAACTTTCACTTATCCGAAATCGTCCCACGCAACTTCCTTCACGAGTCCGCCGTCACGCGTTTTTTTCTTGTTGCATGACTCTCAAGGCGCATATCGCCCTCACGTATCAAGATTCGTTATTACATTTTATTTTTGCCATACCCTCTCAATTTTTTAAAGTTTTTAATAGTTAATACTTACCGACGATTCCTCCACGCAAGGGTCCTAGTATATTTATCTAAAGTCCAAAGCACAAATCAAAGAGTAAATTTATTAAGCCTAGAAAAATAAATAAATTCTTACGTCTAAATTAGATGTTCTCACTATTGAAATTTATATTATTATTACCGGTACAATTTTCCCGAATTACTAGGATAGTGTCCTAGTCCACATAAGCACTTGCGGTCGAGTCTTATGCTCACAGATCACAGACATCATAGAGAAATTTAAATCACACTACAGTCCACATGACTGTATCACAAAGCTTTTCGAAACGCACAATCACACACACAGAAGTGCCCTAGGTTCACATTCCAAGGGTCCTACAATCACATGAGGCAAGGGTCAATTTTACCCACTGCCTTGCACGTACATATTTAAAATTAATTCACACACTCAAATATATATCATAGTTCAAATATCACATATCAAGGCAATTTTAAGAACAAAGTTCCTCTTTGGCAGTACCCAATCTCTGTCCAAAATTAATTTAGCAAACGAATTTTTTTTGGCAAAATTATTATATAAAATTAAATATCTTAAAACCTATTTTTCAAAAAGGTAATCCAAACTCTCATATTAAATCTACAAAAATTATGAAATTTCTTAAAAGTTCGCATGTCAGCATGCTTCTCACAGTGAGCATACCTCAAAGATGTGCAATTTTCTCAACTTTACCAAATGATATTTTTACTCAAATTTTTATGGTAAAAAACTAACATTCACACCTTTCATAAAAAGTAAAATTTGAATCCTAATTCCTCCTACATTTTTCCCAGTAATTTTCTTTTTAAGACCTATGTCTCAGGTTCAAATTTTGGGATCCATGCATGAGTTCTGTCTAAACCGAATCAATTAACTTAGCAATTGTGGGTGAAAAATTTAGAAACTTTCATCATTTTAAAGCTCTGTTTGTGTAGTTTTATGATCAAAAATTAGATTTAAAAAAAATTCATTAGTTTGATTTAAAAAGGTCAAAAACTGAACCTTGCCCGAACCAGTTTTCACAAGCAGAATAGTCCCATTGTATGTCACTGATGAACTGTCATTTGAGGTTATCTCACAATGGTATCAAAACAAAAGTTGGTTTATTTTGAGTCTAATTTAACTGAGAACAAGTTTTGTAAAATCCCAACGGTTAGATTAAAAGTTATGTTAAAAAATGTAAACATTGTCCAGGGCTTCTACGTGAAACAGTCACTGCCCGAGCTAGTTTCGCAAGTAGAACGGTTCCATTGCATGTCATGGATGAACCCTCATTTGAGGTTATCTCGCAATGGTCTCAAAAGAAAAGTTGGTGAATTTTGAGTCTACTTCAACTGGGGACAAGTTTCATCAAGATTTAACGGCTAGATCAAAAGTTATGGTCAAAAACATAAACACTGTCCAGGGCTTCTACCATGAGACAGCCACTGCCAGCATCACTTTTTTTTTTCTTGAAAGTGTATGAGTTTCTATCAAAGTTTGGGCATGGTCTCCTTTGAATTGGAGCCATCCCATGATTTTTAAACAAGAAGAAGATGAGGAGAAATTTTTTTGACACAAACACAGCCACTGCCAAAGAGAAATAAAAGAAAACAAAACCAGTCACACACATACAACTACACATTTCATGCAATCAGTTCACATGGGAGGCATTTAGGGTGAGAGTGGCTGGATCCTCCACCTCCAGCCACTTGAATCCATCAAAGAGTCCCCTTACAGTGATGAGGATCTCGCTGGACAGAGGAGAAGAAGCTGGTTAGCTTCCTTCAAAGGAGTATTGGCTGCAGGGCACTCCAACTAGAGTATGCAAGAGGAAGAAGTTTGAAGAAATGGTATTGGAGCTGGGTGGGTATCTCTCAGCCAAAGGAAGAAGAAGAGAGAGAGAGAGGAGAATTTGATTTTTCTACTGAGGGGTAGGCTGAGTAAGTGAGTGAGTGATTGAGTGAGTGAGTGAGTTTAATTTGAATTGTTGATTTGAGTGATGGTTTTGGGGGAAAGGTGTGAGTGGCTGTGGGCTTTGGCTGCAGTGAGGGTGTCCTTGCATGAGATGCAAGTGGCCAATGGCCACTTGATTTGATGGTTGAGGGTCATGTCAATTTACACAGTGTAGAAATACACTGTGTAATTTAACTCGGAACGCAGTTTTAAAATGGAAACTAATCGATAACTATCTAATATAAATTTTAGAAATTCTTTACAATTGAAAAACTTTTTAAAGTGACTTTCCTAAAATTTCTCTGTAGAGTAATCGCTCAAGATGAATTTTATGAAAGATTATTTGTCTTACAAGTCTTAGATTAAAAAAAATGATTCAAAATGGCTTTTCCAGTCAAATAAATTTTTTAACAACATAGAGACACAAATTTAGGAATAAACACCGACAATTTTTCTACTGGTAAATGAATTCACATATTTTTCCTTAGATATTTCAAACAGAGAAATTTATCTATTTCTCACTGATGAATTTAAACGCTGAAAATTTAAATTCTCATTACATCACACATCCTCAATCCAAATAAAATAACACAGGTTATTTTATTTTCACCGAAACTTAAAATCAAACTAACAATCAATTACATAGAAAAGCAACTACAGAGAATTTATTCTAGCGAATTAATTTTTGTCAGTTACTTGCAGAGATTTATATACAGACAAATATAATTATGTATATTTATATATATAATCATAATCGAGTTGATATTTTTAGGGTGTTACAACTTACTTTGTGATCATCATTGTTAGAATCTAAGACTTTGGACGATGACCAACCCCTCAAACTTCGGTTTTGATGATAACAAATGAAGTCAAATTTTGAAGTATCTAATGATCTATGTTTGAGTATTATAGGTTCTACGCCGTCCAATTCCTCAATGGTATTGTATTTCTTAAACTCAAATATTATATTTCTATGTGTACAGTACGTCCAATGAGCAACTAGAATTTTTTTTTAGTGTAAAATTCAGCGTCCAATACACTGTTATAAAACAAGCGTTCAATGCATTGTGAAAACCAGTGTGTAAACACTGCGTCCATTCAAGGAAGCGTCCAACACCTATATAACTTACATCATCTCTCTCTAGCAAACAGTTATATAATGCGTCCATAATTGAGTAGAAGTACACTTATGCTTTTCGATGATGATTCTCTGAAATGTTCTATTATTCTCTTTCTTTTCTAATGTGACATTTCATTTGAATATTCGAAAAGTGTACCACAGGGGACAGAAAAGCTTCTCTCTGCAGAAACCGTACAAGTAGTGGAGGCACTGCATGTACTGTTGTCTCCTCCATCCCTCCACCCTAAGCTGACACGTAGCAATGGTCATATGATTGTGAGAGAAATGTTATTGGCAAAGGCACAAATCCCACAACGGATATCTTCACCAAGTTGCTTATAAATAGAGGAACAAGCTCACATTTTCAACAACGAAGCATTCAAGTTTTTCAAAGAGCTATAACTCTGCCAAATCGATTGGACAACCTACACTTGTGCAAAAAGAGCAATCTACTTAGCTTTGCTAAGTTATTATATGTAATTGAGTTTTATTGTAATATCCTCTCTGTGAGAGCTGTTTATTTATCTTGTACTCAAACAGTTTCTGTTTGGAAAGCCAGGAGTGGCTTAGTGACAAAGAATACTTGGGTGTTCTTTAATCTCAAGGGGAGATTAAAGGTGTGCCAGAAGTGGCCTAGAGAATACTTGTAGCCAGGAGTGGCAGGGTATATAATACTTGTTTGTAATCAGAATTTGATTAGTGGTACCCTTCAAAGTTTTGAAGGAGAATTGGACGTAGCTCAGGTTGAGTGAACCAGTATAAACCAAGTGTTTTTACTTTATCGCCTTCAAGCTTACTTGCTATTCTCTTAAGTTATTTCTTCACACTATGCACACAAGTTTCTCTATATCTTATTTACGAAAATCTTTTATTTGCGCCTGGAAGATTAATAAGAAAACGAAGTTTCACTAAACTATCATTTTAACGACTGGACGATACCTGTGATCTTTTGTTTTACAAGTCCCTTGTGAAACTTAAGATATTTTATCTCCATCTTTGCGAAAAGTTTTTAAAACCAAAAATATAACTAATACACTATTCAACCCCCCTTCTAGTGTGAATCTTTACATTTCAATCATCAAGATATAACTAGTCCATTAGGCAATGATATGCTGAACTAACTGAGTAGTTGCCATCTGTAGTGAATTGCCAAGTTATAGCATCATCATCTGAGATATTTAAAAGAGGAATACTTTGAATTTCCTGAAAATCTTGTGGATTAAAAATCTGCTGCATAATATCCAAGCGCCATGATTTTGAATTCTGATCAATGAGGGAAGAGACAGTCATGTGCTCAAGACCAAAAGCAGTTGTAGAAGAAACATAAAGATTACCTTTTGTCCGCAGCCATGGTTGATTCCAAATGTTCACTAATTTACCATCACCAATTCTCCATCTTATGCCTTCTTTTATCACAACCTATGAAGCGTGGATGCTACGCCATACATAGCTTGGATTATGCCCAAGTTTGGCATCCAAGAAATCACCATTAGGGAAATATTTGGCTTTGAACACTTTTGAAACAATAGCATATGGATTTTGAATGAATCTCCATCCTTGCTTCCCTAGCATAGATAAGTTAAAAGCATGAAGATGTCTAAAGCCCAATCCACCAAATTATTTTTTTACGGTTAATCTTTCCCAACTCATCCACTTGATTCCTTTTGTTGCATTTCCACTTGAACTCCACCAAAAAGAGTTCATCATTTTTTGTATTTCATCCTCCAATGTAGGGAAGTAAGAAAACACTCATACAATAAGTAGGAATGGCTTGAGCACATGACTTAATGAGAATTTCCTTACCCGCCTTAGAGAGATGCTTTCCAGTCCAATGATTGATGTGTTTCCAAAGTCTATCTTTGAGGAAACCAAAAACTGCCTTCTTTTTTCTTCCAATGAGAGATGGTAGCCCCAAATATTTTCCCGTACCAATACATTCAAAGACACCAAGAGAAGATGAGATGTGGCTCCTAAGAGATGTAGGAGGAAAAAATAGATTCACCTTCATTTTTGGCATTGTACCATTGTCAAGAGACAAAGAGGAACAAAAGATATGTTTTTCTTTTTCTCTACATTCATTTAAAAAATATACATCTTATTAATAATTTTCAAATATAGTTAGATATTAATATTTTGCATCCTATTTTTATTTTTATTTTTTTGTGACAAATATCAATGAAAAGGAAAAATGGAAAAGATGAGATTGGTGATAAAGAGAAGAGACATACATAAAAAAAATCTAGAAAGGTGAGATCTAACTAAGCAGGTGAATCTAGGGGTGGATATGGTGGAAGCAGGTTCACAGAATCCACGAGCAATGCGCACCACCACATTTCTACATGACACTTTGCCTCTTTCCGCCGCAACGCGTTCAACATTTAGGGCAAAAAGAAAGGGATTTGAGGGATTTTGACCAAAGGGATAAGTGGGTTAGGGTTTTTGACCAACTTCTGTGGGTCTTTTTATAGAAGAAAATAGACATTATGAACTGTCGTAAGTTTTAAGGGTTGGTGGTTTTTAATGAACCGCCCTAGATGTAACATCCCTAATTTACAGACCTTAGAAATAAATAATAAAGAGATATTTTTATGGAATAGTTTTGTATTTAATGGTTTAAGGATACCCTTAAGCATTATTAATAATAGTTACCTTATAATAAGATACAATAGAAATAAGATAATAGAATCTTGATGGAGAGCCAAGACCCAAGGAGGGCCAAGGCTCACTAAGCAGCACACATACACCACGATTTAAATAGAAAGGAGGGGGAGAGTTAGAGAGAGAAAGAAGAAAGAAAGGGAAAGATAGAGAGAAGGAGGAGAAGAGGAGAAGAAGAGGAAGGAGGTGATGGAGCAGAGATATGAAGACCCAGTGCCAAGAACTCATCTCTACGTGTCCCGGGAGGTGAGTGCTTCCCCTTAGTCCCTTCCTATTCCCTTGATTTGTACGTTTTCCCCTTTTTCTCTTCTGAACCTTAGGTTTGGAGATTTTGGGTTTTTGGTGATTTTGATTGATTAAGGGGTTTTTTGGGTAAATCAATCGGTTGGAAATGTAATAGAAGTGTTTAGGATTTGATTTTGTATGATTGGGATGAGTGGGTGTGCCATTAATAGCCATGGAGCTTGTAGGTCGCAGCCCATTTTCGTTTGGGCCCAACCGAAATTTGGTTCAGCTGGGGAGGAATGCGTTAGAATGGAGAAAATAAGCTTCAGGGGAGTTTCGGCCTAGCCGAAACTTGGTGCAGCTAGGTTGAAATGTGGCAGAGGAGAAATTAGCTCCAGGGGAGTTTCGGCCTAGCTGAAACTTGGTGCAGCTGGGCCGAAATGTGACAGAGGAGCAATGAACAAATTTAAGGGAACTCTGGCCGGGCCGCGATTTTTGGCCGGCTGGGCTAGAATTTTATATTTGTTTAAATTCTCTTAAAATATTTCCCTTTTGATTATTTGAATGATTTTAAATATTTATGCAAATGATGTATGAATTATTGATGAGATGATGATGTGTTTATCTTTTTCTCTACATGAGTCAATTAGACTTGTGCTTTTCTTATGAAAATATAGTGATGTGCATTTGATTTATCAATGTTGAATTATAAATAATTATGTTAAGTTGAGGTATTTATATGTACATGAAGAAATATAAATAACTATTTGTTGAATGTGATATTAAAGAAATTACGATGTTTTGAGAAATATCTTAATAAGAAAGATGCTTGTAATAAGATTTGAGATACCCTCTTTGGGTGATGGGAGGGGTTCCGTCACTTTCCATCCCCAAGGATGTGGTAAAGGCGCCTCGGACCGGAGGGGGATATAAATACGAGGTCATGGCAAAAAGCAAGGGGGACACTCCTTGGAAGTTTGAGCTCAATACTTGCCATAGGACGGAAAATACAAAGAAAGTAGTAATGTTAAGTAAGCAATGGTTGATGCCTAAATTTATGTTTATGATGTGTACATGGGTCTTGAAGATGTTTTGTTATGCATATTAATATCTTTTGGCTTATTACTTTTGAGATACTTGGTTATGTAACTATTCTTTTAGTATAGGGTTCCGTACAATTGGGAAATGCCCTTTGACATGTATATGATGAGGTTACTTGAGAATGATGTATGACTTTTAACAATGAAATTCTTGAGTAATGATATCATATATGTTTCATTTTTATTATCCGCATTTTATGGTTAAAATGTAAAGCTAAGGGTAATACCCCAGGGTGTTACATCATGAGCCTAGTTGTTAGGTGAGTGATGTAAGATAAGTCTAGACATCAGATGAGGATGTGTGTAGCTATTTACTACCCTTAGAGGTAGGAAAGAGGTTACAGTTAAACCCTAGAAAGCTAATGTAAGCTACCCAGAGAGGTAGTCAAATGTTATGCCTCACAAGAGAGGTGATGTAAGCCCAAGTTGGGCAAGTTAGAGCAAGGAAAGGTTACACATGTTTCCATCCAATGTTATAGAAAAGTGAGACCCAGTGAGTAGTCAAGAAGAAAAGAATGATGTCTAGGTGCCTTAGTGCACTAGTGGCCTTAAATTTGGCACGGGAGACCAATTCTAAGTGTCTAAGTAGCATGCATGATGAGGTAATAGTTGTGAGTGTGAGCATCTATAAAATAAAAGAGAAGCCATGAGAATAAAGAAAAGGAACTCTAGAATAGAGAGTCAGCCTAGAGTCCTTGGAACACTCACTGAGACATTATGTCTCATCCCTTTTAGTTTCATGTTTTTGCAGGTTAAGCAGGCGGATGCTTCATGAGAGAAGCTTGGAGCATGAAGCTGCTTTCCGGGAGAAAGATGTTGTTAGTATAGTTTTTTTGTATAATTCCCAATGGATGGGAATTTAGTTTAGGTTTTATGTATCCTGCTTATGTCTTGTACGGCACATAAGTGCCAAGAGCTTTGTACTAGATCTATTTCATATAATATAAGTTTAAGTTTTAAATTTTGCATAGTTAACTATGATATTCTTATATGCTAATTTATATTAATTTAGCAATATAAGGAGATAAAGGTAATATCCTCTAGGGTCTTACACTAGACAATAGTCCAATTGTAGCTACGGTTTCAATAAAGTCAAAGTAAAATAATATCTTTATAATTAATTTTTTGCAATAGTCCAATTGTAGCTAGGGTTTCAATGAAGTCAAAGTCAAAGTAAAATAATATTTTTATATGCAAAAGATATTTTATTTTCATTATTTTATTTTTAAAAGTAATAAAAGTCAAAGTAAAATAATATTTTTTATAATTAATTTTTTAGTATTGCATTCATTTATTATATTTAAGATATTTAATTTTTAAATAATAATATCATATGTAAAAAAATTAAAAAAAAGAGAATATTTTATTGTTTAAAACAAAACAAAATAAAATAATATTGTTTGAATAGTTTTTCCTAATCTAAATTTTATTGTTTAATTTAATGGTTCATTGAAAAGTCTTCATTATTGTAATTAATGTATTTTATTTTTAACAATTATTTAGTGTATTTTTCAAATGAAAGAATTTTTTTAATTTTAAAATTCAATATAGTCAAAGTAGAATAATATTTTTAATAATGAATTGTTTTTTTATATGTGCATTCAATTATTATATTTAATTTTTTTACTTTTTTCAATAATACTATTATATGTAAAAAATAAAATAAAAAGAAATTTTTTATTATTTAAAACAAAACAAAAGAAAATGATATTGTTTGAATACTTTTTCCTAATCTAAATTTTATGTTTTAATTTAATGGGTCAAAGAAAAGTCTTCATTATTGTAATTAATGTATTTTATTTTTAGCAATTATTTAATGTATTTTTCAAATGGAAGAATTTTTATTTTTTTTAATTTTCAAAATAAATTTAGTCAAACTAAAATAATATTTTTTTATAATTAATTGTTTTGAATATGTGCATTCATTTATTATATTTAAGATTTTTACTTTTTTAAATAATACAAACATATGTAAAAATATAATATAAAAAGAAATTTTATATTGTTTAAAACAAAATAAAATCAAATAATATTGTTTGTGTTTTTCCTAATCTAAATTTTGTTGTTTAATTTAATGGGTCATTGAAAAGTCTTCATTATTGTAATTAATGTATTTTATTTTTAGCAATTATTTAATGTATTTGTCAAATGAAAGAATTTTTCTTTTATTTTTAATTTTAAAAATAAATATAGTCAAAGTAAAATAATATTTTTTATAATTAATTGTTTTGAATATGTGCTTTCATTTATTATATTTAGGATTTTTACTTTTCAAATAATACTATCATATGTAAAAAATAAAATAAAAATAAATTTTTATTGTTTAAAACAAAACAAAATAAAATAATATTGTTTGAATAAGTTTTTCCTAATCTAAATTTTATTGTTTAATTTAATGGGTCATTGAAAAGTCTTGATTATTGTAATTAATGTATTTTATTTTTAGCAATTATTTAATGTGTTTTTCAAATGAAAGACTTTTTGATAATTTATACTTTATTATTTAATGAATCATTAAAAAGACTTTATTATTGTTTAATGGTAATGAATTTCAATAATTGAAAAGTCTTCCAAAAATTTTATTTAACTATTTACAAAAAAATGTATGACATTGACTGTTGACATATGTAAATTTTTTTTGTAAATATGTAATATTTTAAATATTGTAACACTAAAAAAAATGTTTAAACTTATATTTGAAATATGTTATTATCATATAATATGTTGTAATTTTTTAAATGTGCAATATTTTAAATATTATAGTACTAATAAAAATATTTACACATTTATGTTAGGCTTAAATATGTTTTGGATCCTTATTAATTTTATTTTGCATTGAGTCTCTAATAAAACAAAAATTTTATTTTTCGTTCTTGTTATTTTGTTTTAGTCCTTCAAATATATATATTTTTTCATTTTAATCCTCATAATATTTTGTTCATTTTGTATTAGTCTCTTTGACAAATATGTGATAGGGACTAATAACAAATTATTTGTATATTTTTGGGACAAAAACGAAAATAGTAAAGTACTAAAACAAAATAACAAAGATCAAAAAACAAAATTTTTGTTTTATTAGGTACTTAATGCAAAAATAAAAAATAAAATAAAAATTAGAGACCCAAAACAAAATTCGTTAATTTATCAGGACCTAAAACATATTTAAGTATTTATTTTAAATATGTATTTGTAATGCTTAACTTATTTGTGGTTCATTTTTTTTGTTCTATAACATATTTAATCATATGTGTTTTTTTTTTGGTTCTTAAGTATATGTGTAATAAATATTAACAATGTTTACATATTTCTTATACTCATTTATCTAAAAAAAAATTAATATAAAAGGCTCCATGCATCACATGGGTAAAATGACTAATAATATTGAAATATAAAGTTTATTCTATTTAATTGATAAACCCCATTTTGGTCATTATTTTTTAGGGTTTCTCGCATCATTTGATCCTTAAATTGCATTATCTTTGGGTGATTTTGAATGATATATGTTATTTTGGTGCAGAGTGAGCTTGAACTCAAGAAAAGAAGAAAAAGGACTTGAAAACATGGAAACAACACACTTGGCAAGTAAGCACGATCCTGTGCACGACCCTAAGCATGGGGCATGCTAAACAGCTTGCTCTCCGTAACTTATGCACGACCCCATGCACGACCCCCAGCACGGGGCATGCCGATCTAGAAGCACTCCGTAACTTATGCACGACCCCATGCACAGCCCATGCACGACCCCATGCGCAGCCCCCTGGATTCCCCTACGACAGCTGAAGTCTTTAAATAGATTAGGTTTTTATGTTTTAGAGACACCTTTTCTTTTACATTCAGTTTTTACACTTTCTTGAGAGTACTTTGGGAGTTTCTGAGGGAATTACAGGATAGGAAGAATAGAAGTTCATCACGGGGATTGATTCTTGTAACGATTCTCTTCCTCTAATGTCTCTTTTATTCTCTGTTTTGGTTTTATGCTTTCCTATGCCCATGGCTAGCTAAATCTTTAAGCTAGGGTTATAACGTAGGATGTATCTGTGAACCCTGATTCTTCTATTTTCAATAAAAGTTCTCATTTGTTTATCAATTAAATTGCTACGTTGTTCTTCTTTCTAATCAAGACTGATCACCCTGAAACCTAAATTGATGAATTGTTATGATCAAACTGTTAATTAATTGACTTGTGTAGCGATTGAATTCTAGGGATTTGCATGAATCAACTCTTCCCAAAATTTCCAATCCGATTAACATTTGTTAATTAACCTCTCTGTGATAAACCTCCTTTCTAAATTAGTCTCTAATGAACAAAAAGGGATTGATTAGGAAGGAGAGGGTTTTCAGAACATAATCAAATTCTTTTTATTATTTTAAGAGGTATGATTGTTAATTGCATAAGCAAATGGTACTTTAACTGGAATAGGGAATTAGGGGGAACGTGAAACAGTCCGAAATCACGACCCTAGGTCCTTTAATCTATCTGAACTCCTTTCTAATTTACATTTATTCGCTTTTTCTAATATTTTCTCTTACACAATTGCAACTCAAACACTTTTCTTTCCTTGCCTTTTACAAATTTGTTATTTGGGAACCACAATCAGTCTCTATGGTACGATATCCGGACTTAGGTCCACTGTTACTACTGTGTAGGGTACGCTTGCCCTTAAGCGATATGCATTTTTCGCATCATTAATTTAGCATTGTTATAGTAAATTTGTAACACCCCGAAAATTACAACTCAATAAGTATGAACGTGAGAGATTTAATTAGAAAATTTTCTTGTTGGGGAGAATTGTAACGTTGTGATTTTCCTAATTGTATGATTAAGTGATTGATTAATAATGAAAGAGCAAACTAAATTTAAATTATGTTGATTGATATAATAATTAACTTAAGTTCTATGTTTTGTTATGTGCCATAGTGTTATTGTGAGATTTTTGGAACTTTTACGTAAGTTCCGTAAGTTGTGGAAAAAGGAAAAAATAAATAAATAAGAGAAGGGGGTGTCCTTAGAGGAAGGGTAGCTGCAAATAGAAAAGTTTCAAATTTATCCCAACGTGATCAACCTTCTTTCTTTCTCATTCTTTTTGTTCCTTGGTTGCTTTCTCCCGAAAACTCTCTGCTCCCTCCTCCTTTGAAGCTGGCCGTGGCACTCAAAAGGGGCAAAATAAGCCATTTTTTTTGTTGGTTACTTTAAGATTTGTATGCAAGCTAAAAGATCATCTTTTCGTCTCTCTCTCAGCTGGAACTAAATTTAAAGGTAAGGAAAGCTTCTCTATTTTCAGTTTAAGTGTGGTTGAGAGTTAGGGGACTCAATCACACACAACATGAATGCCCCTCATCTGGACTGTTGTGTGTGTTTTGTTTGAATGTGAAAAGTTGATGAAATGGGTTGAAACCCTTTGGCAGTGGCTGTGTGAGATTTTTATATGCTGTCTTTGGATTGTTTTAATCTTTGGAATTGATTGGTAAGACTCCTAAAACAAAGGAGACCATGTCCAAATTTTCTTGAAATTATTTGGTAAGCTTTCCATGTGAAAATCAAACCACAAAATAAAGTGGCAGTGGCTGTTTGGTTCGTCCAACTCTGGACATTGCCCACGATTTTGTGATTTTTGGAAGATCTAACCGTTGGTTTTTCACAATTTTGTTTTGAATGAAAACAGACAGGAAATAGAGCAACTTTCATTTTGACACCTTGGAGATAAAACCCCATCTCGGGGTTCATTGATGGCTCTCAAAATGGTTGTTCTGTTTTCGAGTTTCCCCTGGAACATGTCTCGGTTTTTCTCAAATTACCACTTGTGTTATTAATGTTTATTTTTCGTTTTTGAACCATTAAAAACTAGACAAAACAAGATTTTTAACCATATAAATTACAAAAAATTTCATGTCCAATTCCTAAATTAACTTTTTGAAAAGAAACAGGGCAAGGGTTTTTGAGCTCTGTTTTGAGTCTGAAACTTAGGCTGTTAGAACAAATTTACTGGGAACAATAGGGAAAGAATTTGGAGGCAAGGGTTATATTTTTAAAAATATAAAGATGTTACCTTTCTACTGGAAAAAGTTCAGCTCAAAACAAGCTTGGGAAGTGGGAGAAATTTACATTTCTTTGAGCTATGTTCAGTGAGCACTCAAAATTCAGGGCTGCTGACTTAGAAAATTTTTATAAAATTTTCTAGATGTTGATTTTAGAAGTTGGATACCTTTCTATAAAATAGATTTCAAGAGCTTCGATTTGATATAAAAAGTTTTAAATTCCGAGATCATTTGCTTGTATCAGTGAGAGCTCATATTCAATACTGTCAAAGAGAAATATTTGGGAGAAAAACCCTAAAATTTCAAGAAGACAAAGTAGAAAGGGAGAGAAGGGATTCAAAGGTTTCTCCATCAAACTAAGGATTCTATGTAAGGATCATGGCATTTAATTTCATTTTAGACCATTTGGAATGTAGAAAAACAGGTTGTTAGGTTTAGATTCAAGATTTGATCAAGAACCATGAAAAGATAAAATTGATTTAGGGTTTTTATATAATTGATATTAGAAGCTTGAAATAATTGTTTGGAACCATGTTTGATTGATTGGATGATGTGTTGTGATGGATTGAAATTGATTGGTTGGTTTGTTGTTGGATTGAAATTGCTTGATTTGGCTTGATTGTGTTGTGAATGATGTTGGAAATTGTTGAATGTTTATATTTTTGTAGGTGATTGTTTAAAATTACTTATTTAATTGTGATTATTAACATATTGCATATGCATGAGTCTTTTTGGGGGATTTATAAAGATTCAATTGAAAAATGATTGATGTTGGCTAACCGGGACAGCGGTAGCCATGAAAAATGATTTGACAGATGAGAAATGATTTGACAGATGAGTAATGATTTGACACATGAGAAATGATTTGACAGATGAGTAATGATTTGACACATGAGAAATGATTTGACAGATGAGAATTGAATCTTTGGGGTGAGCAGAATAAGTTAGACAGGGCTGTATAGTCTGTGATGTGATTATATAGTCTGTGGGGTGAAGGATATTGGCAATTCCACATGTGGCTGTAATCTGGACAGAGATGTGGTCGTGGTGGCCTTCCGGGTATCCTGATCTCCTAATTCTGTTTAGTTTATTCGCGTTTAGTAGGGGCTGATTGCTGAATTGCAGTGCGTAATGGTAGGCCAGTTACTTACTAAACACTCAAAGGGGAAGTCTCCATGGAGCAGGGTCAAAATAATTTTGAGTAAAAAAAAAAAACTGCATTTGCATGAATCATACTACATTTGCATTGCTTATGTATGTGATTGATTAATTATTATATAGAATGTACATGGTTGATATGGATTCTAATTGTTTTAGAAATTAAATGTCTGATCCGGTAAAATTTTGTCCCTAGATTCTAGGGAAGTGTAAATGCAGGTGAATGAAGAATAGTGAAAAGAAAAGATGCAGAGATCACCAGAGCTATAGGATGGGAAATATTTGGATAGACAATATTTGTAGTACTTAGAATTATTTTGTAGCAGTGTTTATATAAATTTTAGTTATATAAATTTTGAAATACTTCAATTTTAATAGATTGTATAAGAAAATTTTATAAATTAGAACTTTTACGTATCATATAAATTATATATTTAAATAAAATGTTTTATTAGAAGGGGGGTTACAAAATTACACTCCCCACTCTAAGAGATGAGACTATTATATTGTTCTCTAACCTCATATGCTAAAATATATAATAAATTACACTCCTCTCCTATAGAGATGCGAGTATTACATTGTTCTTTTTCTCTTATGTTAAAATATATAGATTATTTCATTTAATTTAATAGTATTGTTAAAAAAATATTTTTCTAAATGATTTTAAAATATATTTTTAATATTTGTGTTTAGTTCTATTTTACACACATATATAAGATGTAATACATTTGTATTTATAAAAGGGAGGAGTGTGTATATTTTAAGGTAAGAAGGGAGGGTGGTGTAACACTTGCATTCATAATTTGTGATTAAGCATTTCCTAATTGTTTTTTTACATGGTTATGCATATCAATTTAATGACATGACAATCCCTCGTACAAAAAAAATACTAATGGACTCATTACACGCGGATGTCTATTGTTCATGTATGCAATGACACCAATGATGTTAGCGTGTTGGATGAACTGTAAAAGGTTTTGTATTTTGGGGAGACTGAAGTAGAACAAATTTATTTTGGAGACTAATTAAATTCGAATTTAGCACATTTTAGAAGAACAAAATATCATTAGTTTATCCAATAAATGTCATATAAGAGTCAATTGAATGTGCCAAGTACACGGTATTCTTTCACACGGCTCCGATTATATAATGATTGTGTTACTTTTGCATCATCAAGTTAAAGCATCGAATATGTCTACAATTTATAGTGATCTTTTTTCCAAAACAGTTTGAAACCCAAAATTTTTTGGAGAGTAAATTCGAATTTAGCAAAATTTAAAAGAACAAAAAACATAGCTTATCCAATAAATATTAGTATATAAGAGTTAATTGATTGTGTTAATTAGTTTTGCAGCATCAACTTGAAGCATCGAATAAAGTCTTGCAACAAGAGGGGTTAGGCTAACTTATTAACCTATAAAGGTAATATTTAACAATTACTTAGACTAGTGGAAAAGGTGCAATAGTATATGCTAACCCTTTGACAAGTAATAGTGGTTGACCCGTTTGTATTTCTATATAAAAAAAAAATTAAAACTACACAATGGAAAGGGTAAAACAGTTGATACATAAGTGAATATTACTTGACCTCCAATCCACATAACGTACAGAGATTGAAGAGGCGCCTTTATTAATATCCTATGCCTATATGATTGAAATATTTATTTAGGGGTTAAAATGTGACTCTTTGCCATATTTAGAAATTTGACACTCAAGCTCCCATTGCCACAAGCTAGCCAGTAGCAAATAATTATGTTCGGTTGGGAGTTCTTATTGGGAAATGGAATCTAAGTTATTTAATCTAATCAAGCCTTAAAAATGGATTGAGCTATTTAATGGCTAAACCGATGCATACTTGTATGAATGTATGCATTCACACTATGGACTAATTAATTATCACGTTGACACCGTTGCATGTTGTTCTAATCCAACAGTCATATTTCAAATTCTTTTAAATAAGTTTCAAACGATACTTTTAATAATGATATTCACATCACCTATAAGATTGTTTTTTAATCTTTTTCCTTTCTATCTTTTTATCTCCTCCTTAAAAATAAAATACACTCCATATATCTGTCATTTTCTGACATTTTTGAACGTATCTAAATACTATATTGAAGGGTATACATAACACTCAGATCCCGAGACATACACTTTGGGGCTAGTCACAATTTTAAAAGAATCGAGTTAACCAAACATATACGTTATTGAAAAAATAATGCAAAAAAGACCTACAATGTTTGATCAGGAACAACAATTAGAAAATGTAACAGTGACAGTAATTAACAACTGAAAACTCAATTTAATCTAGCAATTGTGCTATGACCCTTGTTTGCCAACCTTTTTTTTTTTTTTTTGAAAAGTTGTTTGGCAACCTTTGAAAACTTGGTTAAGTTATTTCTTCATATTGTATGATCAAGCTTTAAATTTTTTTGATCATATCAGGCTTTAAATGAGCATGCGATTTTATGCTGAATAAATTACATTTATTAATAAAGGCTTGCTTTTTATATAAAAGTAATAATTGAGATTGGAAAATCGTTTTTGAGCCCCAAACATTTTTTGTTTGAGATATAAATAATAATTTTACATTTAAACACCCAATTATTTTTATACTAATAACGAAGAGCTATTTTACCAACTAAATACTATATAGTAAATGGTCCTCTAAATATACAGTATAAGAAATTTTTAGTATATAAGATAGAAGATAAATATAATAAACATTAGAGTTATGTAGGCATGCATTCCAAGAATGTCATTGTAGAAGTTTTTAAATTTTCAATCAATTAGAAATAACTATTGATATGATTCTTAAGATGCATAATTATTATAAAAATCAATTAACGTACCCATTCTATCTAACAAAGTAATTCTATATATTTATTTCCTAAGAATAAGCATTTCAACTATTACAAAAGGGCATGGAAAAGATGAACATGATAACTAGTATTAATTATTTAATCAACTTGTACAGAAATGATATAAAACACCATAATATATTTTAATTATCCATCGTGACAATGCATTCATAGAAAGCAGGCAGGGGCGGAACTACTCACGCTAGTGAGGGGGCCATGGCCCCCCTAGATTTTCACCTATTCAAATTCATAACACCGTATGCTGCCAAAATCATGTACAATGAATTCGATTCTTATAAAAACATGATTCATATATATATGAACACAATGCAGCCAGAATTTTTTTGTTAAATTGTTATGTTATTATAATTTAAAATTATGGTAGTTAATTTTTAATATGTATATTATATTATAGTAACCTTTTTATTTATGGGATCTAACTATGGAAATAATGAAATTTTCAGAGTTATTTATTTCTTTTATATTTTTTTGATAAAATACTCTATTTTCTTTTTATAATTTTTATTGTAAAGATAATTACATATTTCATCTTTTTAGATAAAATTTTCAAGTATCATTTATTTTTTTAATAGTCTTCTCTTTTTATAATATGTAATTGTTACTTTAAAAGTTATAAATGTCTACTTTTTATATTGATTTAATTATAATCCTCACAGTTTTTTTTAGAGAAGAAAAATCATATTATTTCATTCTTGACAAGAGAATAGATACAAGCAGGTATACGATTGAAAACATGGCTGCTAGCATACAATCTTGATGCCCTTGCTAATGAATGAGCGGCATGATTTGCTTGCCTCCTTATGAAACTCACCAATGAGTTAAAAGAACAAGGAAAAGTATCTCTACATTTGGATAAAAGAACATGTAAATCAGAAAAATCAGATGAAATATTTTGAAGTCCATCTAACTACAGCTTTACTGTCAAGCTCGAAGATGATGTTATGAACGTTAAGCTCCTTTAACCATGTCATTGCTTGTAACAGTCCCCATGCTTCAGCTTCAGTTGGATGTGGAATACCTGCTGCCCAGATGTTTGTGCTTGAAAAAAGTGACCAAGCTCATTCCTCAAACAAACGCCTACTCCAAAACATTGTTGATCATTGAATATGGCAGCATCAATATTACATTTAATCTTTCCAACAGGTGGCTTTTCCCAAGATGAAATTGTTGGCCCCATCACTTGAGGTTCTGAGATATTGTGCAGATTTCTTGCTTGAGACCATTCAAAAAGATGTTGGAGAGCTAATGAAACTGAGACATGTGGTGAAGTTTCGATGTTGTCCCATATTTTGTCATTCCTCCTTCTCCAGATGCACCATAATATAATAGCAAATCTGCAGCAGTTGTCTTCCAGAGATAGCAAATTTAACAAATCAAAAATCAAGTCTTTAACACCTTCTGCTTGCTGCATTCTGTCTTCAATTTTTGACCAAAGACCAGCAGTTTGCCAAATGCTTTTAGCTTTCTCACAGCCAAAGAAAATGTGCCAATCATTTTCCAAATTGTTTTCACAAAATGCACATTATGAAGGACATGAAATACCTTTTTCACGAAGTCTTAGTCTTGAAGGGATGCATTCTCGAAGAATTATCCAAATCAAGTGCTTGACTTTTGGCGGAATTTTCAATGACCATAGTTGCTTCCAATTGCCACTTACTTTGTGATTATCATCAAGATATAACTAGTCCATTAGGCCATGATATGCTGAACTAGTTGAGTAGTTGCCATCTGCAGTGAATTACCAAGTTATGGCATCATCATCCGAGACATTTAAAAGAGGAATACTTTGAATTTCCTGAAAATCTTGTGGATTAAAAATCTGCTGCATAATATCCAGGCACCATGATTTTGAATTCTGATCAATGAGGGAAGAGACAGTCATGTGCTTAAGACCAAAAGAAGCTGTAGAAGAAACATAAAGATTACCTTTTGTCCGCAGCCATGGTTGATTCCAAATGTTCACTAATTTACCATCACCAATTCTCCATCTTATGCCTTCTTTTATCACAACCTATGAAGCGTGGATGCTACGCCATACATAGCTTGGATTATGCCCAAGTTTGGCATCCAAGAAATCACCATTAGGGAAATATTTGGCTTTGAACACTTTTGAAACAATAGCATCTGGATTTTGAATGAATCTCCATCCTTGCTTCCCTAGCATAGATAAGTTAAAAGCATGAAGATGTCTAAAGCCCAATCCACCAAATTATTTTTTTACGGTTAATCTTTCCCAACTCATCCACTTGATTCCTTTTGTTGCATTTCCACTTGAACTCCACCAAAAAGAGTTCATCATTTTTTGTATTTCATCCTCCAATGTAGGGAAGTAAGAAAACACTCATACAATAAGTAGGAATGGCTTGAGCACGTGACTTAATGAGAATTTCCTTACCCGCCTTAGAGAAATGCTTTCCAATCCAATGATTGATGTGTTTCCAAAGTCTATCTTTGAGGAAACCAAAACTGCCTTCTTTTTCCTTCCAATGAGAGATGGTAGCCCCAAATATTTTCCAGTACCAATACATTCAGAGACACCAAGAGAAGATGAGATGTGGCTCCTAAGAGATGTAGGAGGAAAAAAATAGACGCACCTTTGTCGCAACAAGGGTCGCGGCTGGAAGGCGAAAAATAGGTGTAAAAAACAGAGGAGTCGCCACCATAGTTTATTAAGGAAAACTACGGAAAAACCCTTTTCAGAAAATGGTCTTCAAAACCAAATTTGGGTTCGGGAGTCAATTACGCGTAGGGAATGTATTAGCACCCTGCGACGTCCGTCATGAAGACGGTTACCTCTAATTAAATGCGCAAAATTTAATAACTTTAAAATTATTTATTTTACCCCTCAAAATAAAACAATAATATTATTGGATATTTTATTTATTGTTATTAGTATGGAAATATTTATTATTTAAAAGAAAAGTTTATTATTATGAAAAGAGAGGATTATTATTGTATTTTTTTATCTTTTTTAATTTATATATTTTTTATTTTTTAGCTCGACAGGAGTGGTCCCTTGCTCCTACGTATCTCCAGGTGCAGTGGAGAATTCAGAGTTACGTAGTTCTTTGGGGTAAAAAATATTTATGTGTTGACATTTTTTAACTTTTTTTTTTTAATTTTTATGTTTTAAGTTTTAGGATTTCTAAGTTGTCACAACTCATACATCCTATAAAACTAAATTGACAGAGGTGTACACCCAAGCCAATTAATGTTTTATTCTTGATGCAATTTAATTTTCTATTAACAATTTACTTTAGAAAAGAGTTTCAAGACATCAAGCTGTCACAACTTGTGTCTCAAAATCTTAGGATTAAGAGGATGTCACATCCAATTAATCCTTTCTATAAAAAATGTTATTATTCTTATCTCTAATTGAGTCATAAAATATTTTATCTAATTATCTAAAAAACATTTATTTTGCACCAATATTTGACTTCCTTGAAAATTGAATGACAAGTCTTAGAGCATTTTTATTTTTTTCTCCTTTTTTTTCTTCTCTTTTTTTTTTCTTTTTTTTTTCTTTTGAGCAAGCATGTTGACAATGATAAATGTGTCAAGTTAATTTATCTTAGGATTAAGGTTTATGAAAACAAGAGCAACCAATCTTTGATCAATATGAACTTTATTAGGCTTGTAATGTAACCCCCCTTCTAATTAATTAATTTCCATCTAAAATCTATAAAAAGAATTTACCATTAAAATAAATACATTCCATTAAAATTTAAAGTTTGTCATTATAATTTACATTATTAAAATTTACAGAAAATACTACTACCAATTTATTTCTAATTAATACAAAAGTATCTAAAGCCAAAAACACCCATTCCTATAGCTCTGGAAAATATCTGCTTCTTTAACTTCTAATTAATCTTCAAAATACCTGCAATTCACACTCCCCTAGAATCTGGGGACAGCATTACCGGATCAGGCATTTAATTTCTCATACAATTAAAACAATTTCAAGCATATACATATCCGATACAAATTAACCGTTCTCACACATAATTAAATGCAATATGATTTATGCAAATGCAATTTTTGACTCAAAATCATTTTTGACCCTGCTCCATGGAGACTTCCCCTTTGAGTGTTTAGTAAGTAACTGGCCTACCATTACCTCATGTAATTCAGCTATCAGCCCCTACTAAACACGAATAAACTAGACAGAATTAGGAGGTCAGGATACCCAGGAAGGCCACCACGACAGTATCTGCGCTCCAGATTACGGTCCTCTGTGGAATTGCCAATATCCTTCACCCCACAGACTATATAATCACAGACTATACCGTCCTGTCTAACTTACTCTGCTCACCCATTTCTCAGGACTATCATATTCTCTGTTCATAATCTCAATCATCTTTTCAAATACATGACTACCGCAGTCCGGTCAGTCAACACAGTTCTCTGTTCATAATCTCAATCATATTTTCAAATACATGACTACCGCAGTCCGGTCAGTCAACACAGTCCTGGAAATCAATTCCCCCAAAAATACTCATTTCTCATTTGAAATCTTTGTGTTTTCCAAGAACTCAAACGTATGCAATATGACAATGATACTAATAAACAAATAATTAATATTAATCAATCACATAAAATTTATAAAAATTCACTATTTTGCATCATAACATCAATACCTTAATAAAATACTAACTAGTCCTTTACTAGGAAAAATTACTAAACTTTTACTAAAAATGCCAATTATTCTTTACTATGGAAATTACTAAAATACCCCTATCTTTTTCTAAAATTCCAATTTTGCCCTCAAAGGGTGAAATTACCAAATTATCCTTACTATTTTCTAAAATTTCCCATTTTGCCCTTGATCTTTTTATGAAATTCCAAATATGTCCCTAATTGTTCTAGAATCTATGAAATTACCTAATTATCCTCAATCTTTTTATAAAATTCCAATTGTGTCCTCTAAATGTGAAATTACCTAATTAACCTCAATCTTTTTATAAAATTCCAATTGTGTCCTCTAAATGTGAAATTACCTAATTACCCTTATACTTTTTAATTATTGCCGAAAATGCCCTTAAACTTTTTCTAAAATTCCCAATGTGTCCCTACATGTGAAATGACTATTTTACCCTTGGTCATTTGAAAAATTTCCACCTAGCACCCTTTCAATTCCTTCATGGCCGTGAATGATTTTTTTCTCAAAATTTCCAACATCTCAAAATCAACCAAGCAATTTCAATCACAAACAAACCAATCAAAGTTCAATTCAATCATAACACATCATCAATATCAATCAAACATTACATCAAACACCAATTTCACACTTCTAACATCAAATTTATATAAGCCCCAAATTCAATTTCATGGCTCTTGATCAATTCTTGAATTTAAACATCAAGACATGTTTTTCTACATTCCAAGTGGTCTAAATTGAAATTAAATGCCATGATCCTTACCTAGAATCCTTAGTTTGATGAAGAAATCCCTTGAATCCTTTTCTCCCTTGCTCCCTTGGTTTCTTGAAATTTTTAGAGTTTTCTTCTAATTCTTTCCTTTTTGGCCGATTGAAATTGGATGAGGGGGAAAGGTGAGATGGGTTTCTTTCTTGAATTTAGAAACTAAGATGAAGAGAAAATGGAGTTTAAGATGAAGTGAAATGGGGGCTGTAGCTGCCTTAGAAGCTCACGGTTTGTGGGAAAGGAAAAACTAGCTTTTTGGTTTCTTTATCTTTGATTGTCTTATGCTTTTATAAACAAAATTTTCTGCACCAAATTTAATAAACACCACACGTCCACTGCAGTGCTTTGGGCAGCTAATTTTGGCCAGAATTCAGCCCACTTGGACGTTCAACTTGGTGCCTTGTGTGGTTTGCTTTTTGCTTTGTTTAATTAGTCAAAAAAAGTAGCATTTTCTAGAAAATTCTAGGGCTTTTTAATTATCTTACAAACTAATTAGAATTTGAAGAAACTAACACCACCATTAAATTCCTCACTATCAAAAACCTTGGGGTAGTGTCTTAACTATCTCTTAATCAAGGTCTAATTAGCTTAATTTAATTACATTAGAAATGTTAATTTGTCAAATTTTGATTGGTTAATACTTTTATTTTTCTTTTTCTTAGTTAAACAATTTTAATAATTATTCTAAGTATGTTATAATTAATAGATAATTCTATAGATGTCATATATATTTTATCTTAATTTTCTACCTTAAAATTTTACCGTAATAATTCCTTAGAGTCCTAATTCTCAGAAAATTCTAATAATTCGAAACTAGCATTTTGATTCTTCAACTGTATATATATTTCATCTATATTCAATTACCTTTTTATTAAGTTACAGATTAGTCCAAAATTTTACACTTGAAAATTTATCCTGGACAGCCGTCAGACACAACGGTCCAGTCAACAAGTAATTCATTTCTCAATTGTATATATTTTAAATCTACATTAAATTCTTGATTTATTAGAGTACAGTTTAATCCAAAATGTTATACTGGAAAATCTTATCCTGGACAGCTGTCTGACACAACTGTCCGGTCAACAAGAAATTTATGTATAAACAAAAGTATTAAAAGACTTAGAAAATTTTACTGAATAGCACTGTATTAATTTTATTATGAAAATAGGTACAAAAAGTTTCTATAAAATACAGTACATCATTTCTCATAATATTTATATAAAAATATTTACAAATGGTAAAATAGTAAAATTGAGGGTGTTACAATTCTCCCCTACTAATAAAAATTTCGTCCTCGAAATTTCTAATACAATTATACAAATAATTGAGGATATTTTTCTCTCATTTTTCTCTTCTAAGGTATAGGCTCTTAAGAAATCTTCTAATGTCTGAATAGTCCTTTCTGTTTGACCATCAATCTGAGAGTGGTATACTGAACTAAGATGTAATTTATTTCCTAAAGCTTTATGAAGTTCTCTCCAAAATTTAGAAACAAATCTAAGTTCCTTATCCAACACTATACTATTAGGTACTTCATGTAATCTAACTATTTCCTTTATGTACCATTGACCTAATCTTTATAAAGAGTAACTAATATTTATTAGAAGAAAATGTGCTGATTTAGTTAATCTATCTACAATTACCCAAATAATATCACAATTCCTATTTGTTCTAGGTAATCCTACCACAAAATCTATTGATATACTATCCAATTTCCATATAGGTATCTTCAAAGTTATAACATGTCAGATGGTTTCTGATGTTCAATATTTACTTTCTGACACATTAAACATCTAGTTACATATTCTGCTACATCTCTCTTCACCCTAGGCCACCAAAACATCTCCTTTAAATCTTTATACATTTTTGTATTTCTAGGTTGAATACTAAATTTACTTGTGTCATTCCTTCCAAAATCAATTCCTTTAATTCTTGAATGTTAGGTACATAAATTCTATTTTTAAACCTAATAATTGCATCCATTCCTAAATTAAATCCTTTTACTTTATCTGTTCTTATTAATCCTTTTTTTTTTTAAATAAATTCATCTACATCTTGTTTCTTCCTAATTTCTTTCAAAAATTCATTAGTGATAATAATCATTCCTAATTGAATTTTTCTTTTTATCCTTTTCCTAATGTACATAAATTCAAATCTCTAAATTGTTCTACTAATTCTAATTCTTTAATCATCATGGTTGACCTATGTAAAATTTTCCTACTTATAGCATCTGCTACTACATTAGCTTTTCTTGAATGATACATTACTGAAAATCATAATCCTTAATAAACTCCATCCATATTCTTTGTCTCGTATTCAATTCTTTTAATCAAACAATTGTTTTAAACTCTTATGGTCACTATATACATTAAATCTAGATCCATATAAATAATGTCTCCAAATCTTCAAAGTAAAAACTATAGCTGCTAACTCCAAATCATGAGTAGGATAATTTCTCTCATATGATTTCAACTGCCTAGATGCATAAGCTACCCCTTTCCTATTTTACATTAACACACATCCTAACCCTAGAGATGAAACATCACAATATATCTCATAGGATTCATTTGGGTCGGGTAAAACTAAAACTAGTGAGGTAGTCAACTTAAGTTTCAATTCTTAGAAAATTTTCTCACAAGTCTCACTCCAAATAAAATTCTATTAAGGGTCCAGCTATCTTAGAAAATCCTTCAATCAATCTTCTATAATATCCGGTTAATCCCAAGAAACTCCTAATTTTAGTTACTGTTTTAGGTCTGTCCATTCCAAAAACCGCTTCTACCTTAGAAAAATCTACACTTATTCCATCTTTAGAAATTACATGTCCTAAAGTTTTCACTTCCTCCAACCAAAATTCACACTTAGACAATTTAGCATATAATTTTCTATCTTTTAAAATTTCTAATATTATTCTAAGATGATTTTCATGTTCTTCTTTATTTTTAGAATATATTAATATATATCATCTATTCTAGATCAAGGATATTTATTCTTTATAGTTACTTTATTTAATTGTCTATAATCTATACATAACCTAGATCCTCCATCTTTCTTTTTAACTAATAATACTGGGGCTCACCATAGGGACACACTAGACCTTATAAACTATTTTCCTAATAATTCTTCCAATTGTTTCTTTAACTCAGTTATTTCCAATGGTGACATCCTATATGGTTGCATAGAAATTGGTCTAGTACCAGGCATCCAATCTATACTAAATTCTACTTCTCTTTCAGGAGGTAAGCCAAAATACATCATCAGGAAAAATTTCAGGATATTCATTTACAACTGGCACAGAGTCTATTTTAATTTTATCTTCATTAGTTCCAAGAGATGATAACATGTATTTTTGAATTTCACTTTTAAATGATATTTCTTTAGGTTGGACAGGTTTAAGTCTAGAAACATCATGTTCAGGGAAAATCAAAGATTTAGAGGTACAATCTATTAGAATATGGTTGGTTGCTAACCAATCCATTTCTAATATCACATCAAGGTCAGTTAAAGGTAAACAAATCAAGTTTACAACAAGAGTATATCTCTAATATTTATCACACAATTCAAACCTATGTTACATGTTAGTATTGGTTTAGATATAGGTACAAAATAAGCAAAGGTTAGGGCAAAGGTAACACAACTAAACTCAGATTCTTAATACACAATGTCTAATGATTGTGTTAGCACCTAAATCAAACAACACAGTCAAGGATTTATCTTACATTTGTCCTTGTCCTATATCAGATCTTCAGACTGAGAGCATCAGCACCACTCAAGGTAAAACTATTCCAGTCCGATTCTTTCTAGGTGAACGACATTCTTTAGATATATGACCTGGTTTTCCACATTCAAAGCAAACTGGACCAGATAGAATACAATCCTTTGCCGAATGTCCCTTTCCACATCTCCAACATCTAATTGCTAACTGGGATTTTTGAGAATTCCCAGCTCCACTTACTCCTCCTATAGGTCTAAATCTAATTGTACTTCCTCCTCCTCTAGAATGCCACTGTGGGGGCCTACTATATGGTTTCTGTGGTTGAATATTTTTCCTTTTCTGTATAGAACCTATTCTTCCTAATTTACCTCTACCTTCATATCCAGCCATCTTGGATCTTTGCTCCCTTTTCATATCTTCTATTACTTTGCATTGATCCATTAATTCAGGAAACACAGAAATCCTCAATGGAACTATTGCTTCCTTAAGTTCATATCTCAATCCCTTTTCATACCTTCTGCATTTCCATTGCTCATCCCCAGAAATTTGTAAATATTTGGAATATTTTGCCAGAGATTCAAACTTAGCGGTATAATTAGGAACAGTCATACTCCCTTGAGTTAAACTAATAAATTCTTCCTCTTTAGCCTGTCTAACAGTCTCTGGAAAATATTTCTCAAGAAACAGGGTCTTGAAAATATCCCAGGTGATCACTTCTTCTCTATTCTCCAACATCCTCTGAGTAGATTTCCACCACAGTCTGGCATCACCAAGCAACTGGAAGGCTGCATGTGATACTCTCCTCTCATCAGGACACTCCATGGCTACAAAAATATCCTCTAAGTTCTGGATCCACTCTTCAGCTTTTTCTGGATCATATTCTCCTTTAAAATAAGGTGGATTATGCTTTTTAAAATCTGTCAAAGTGGTCCTATCAGCAGGTGGTGGTTGATGCTGAGTTATTGCCTGATTAGCTAATATCTCAGTCTGATGGGTCACAGCATTAGCCATATCCCTCATGGCTCTTGCCATCTCAGCTATACTGTCATTTTCATCCCTGGGATTTGTAACTGGTCTTTCCCTTCCTCTTCCTGCCATTTCTACCTGTCTAAACAAAATCTAAAATCTAATTACTACCCTTTTTCCCAAAATATTCTTAATAAACAAACAATTCATACAAAACAAACAATTTCACCTATAAGGAACATGGAAATTTAACCCAACTTGGTCAATAAAAATATCTAGTATTAGGAGGAAAAGTCATCTCGACTGAGTCCTGAGTGTGCACCCTCACAACTCTATCAAGATTTCCTTTCTTCCTTACTGCCATCTCTACATATCTTAGAACCTCAAGTCTAGTTACTATCTTTTTTTTTTTTTTTCATAATATTATTAACAACCAATCAGTTCTAATCAGGATAACACAACAGAACACCTAATAGACCCACTACTCACAAGTCCTAGAGATGCATAACCAGAGCTCTGATACCACTAATGTAACCCCCCTTCTAATTAATTAATTTCCATCTAAAATCTATAAAAAGAATTTACCATTAAAATAAATACATTCCATTAAAATTTAAAGTTTGTCATTATAATTTACATTATTAAAATTTACAGAAAATACTACTACCAATTTATTTCTAATTAATACAAAAGTATCTAAAGCCAAAAACACCCATTCCTATAGCTCTGGAAAATATCTGCTTCTTTAACTTCTAATTAATCTTCAAAATACCTGCAATTCACACTCCCCTAGAATCTGGGGACAGCATTACCGGATCAGGCATTTAATTTCTCATACAATTAAAACAATTTCAAGCATATACATATCCGATACAAATTAACCGTTCTCACACATAATTAAATGCAATATGATTTATGCAAATGCAATTTTTGACTCAAAATCATTTTTGACCCTGCTCCATGGAGACTTCCCCTTTGAGTGTTTAGTAAGTAACTGGCCTACCATTACCTCATGTAATTCAGCTATCAGCCCCTACTAAACACGAATAAACTAGACAGAATTAGGAGGTCAGGATACCCAGGAAGGCCACCACGACAGTATCTGCGCTCCAGATTACGGTCCTCTGTGGAATTGCCAATATCCTTCACCCCACAGACTATATAATCACAGACTATACCGTCCTGTCTAACTTACTCTGCTCACCCATTTCTCAGGACTATCATATTCTCTGTTCATAATCTCAATCATCTTTTCAAATACATGACTACCGCAGTCCGGTCAGTCAACACAGTTCTCTGTTCATAATCTCAATCATATTTTCAAATACATGACTACCGCAGTCCGGTCAGTCAACACAGTCCTGGAAATCAATTCCCCCAAAAATACTCATTTCTCATTTGAAATCTTTGTGTTTTCCAAGAACTCAAACGTATGCAATATGACAATGATACTAATAAACAAATAATTAATATTAATCAATCACATAAAATTTATAAAAATTCACTATTTTGCATCATAACATCAATACCTTAATAAAATACTAACTAGTCCTTTACTAGGAAAAATTACTAAACTTTTACTAAAAATGCCAATTATTCTTTACTATGGAAATTACTAAAATACCCCTATCTTTTTCTAAAATTCCAATTTTGCCCTCAAAGGGTGAAATTACCAAATTATCCTTACTATTTTCTAAAATTTCCCATTTTGCCCTTGATCTTTTTATGAAATTCCAAATATGTCCCTAATTGTTCTAGAATCTATGAAATTACCTAATTATCCTCAATCTTTTTATAAAATTCCAATTGTGTCCTCTAAATGTGAAATTACCTAATTAACCTCAATCTTTTTATAAAATTCCAATTGTGTCCTCTAAATGTGAAATTACCTAATTACCCTTATACTTTTTAATTATTGCCGAAAATGCCCTTAAACTTTTTCTAAAATTCCCAATGTGTCCCTACATGTGAAATGACTATTTTACCCTTGGTCATTTGAAAAATTTCCACCTAGCACCCTTTCAATTCCTTCATGGCCGTGAATGATTTTTTTCTCAAAATTTCCAACATCTCAAAATCAACCAAGCAATTTCAATCACAAACAAACCAATCAAAGTTCAATTCAATCATAACACATCATCAATATCAATCAAACATTACATCAAACACCAATTTCACACTTCTAACATCAAATTTATATAAGCCCCAAATTCAATTTCATGGCTCTTGATCAATTCTTGAATTTAAACATCAAGACATGTTTTTCTACATTCCAAGTGGTCTAAATTGAAATTAAATGCCATGATCCTTACCTAGAATCCTTAGTTTGATGAAGAAATCCCTTGAATCCTTTTCTCCCTTGCTCCCTTGGTTTCTTGAAATTTTTAGAGTTTTCTTCTAATTCTTTCCTTTTTGGCCGATTGAAATTGGATGAGGGGGAAAGGTGAGATGGGTTTCTTTCTTGAATTTAGAAACTAAGATGAAGAGAAAATGGAGTTTAAGATGAAGTGAAATGGGGGCTGTAGCTGCCTTAGAAGCTCACGGTTTGTGGGAAAGGAAAAACTAGCTTTTTGGTTTCTTTATCTTTGATTGTCTTATGCTTTTATAAACAAAATTTTCTGCACCAAATTTAATAAACACCACACGTCCACTGCAGTGCTTTGGGCAGCTAATTTTGGCCAGAATTCAGCCCACTTGGACGTTCAACTTGGTGCCTTGTGTGGTTTGCTTTTTGCTTTGTTTAATTAGTCAAAAAAAGTAGCATTTTCTAGAAAATTCTAGGGCTTTTTAATTATCTTACAAACTAATTAGAATTTGAAGAAACTAACACCACCATTAAATTCCTCACTATCAAAAACCTTGGGGTAGTGTCTTAACTATCTCTTAATCAAGGTCTAATTAGCTTAATTTAATTACATTAGAAATGTTAATTTGTCAAATTTTGATTGGTTAATACTTTTATTTTTCTTTTTCTTAGTTAAACAATTTTAATAATTATTCTAAGTATGTTATAATTAATAGATAATTCTATAGATGTCATATATATTTTATCTTAATTTTCTACCTTAAAATTTTACCGTAATAATTCCTTAGAGTCCTAATTCTCAGAAAATTCTAATAATTCGAAACTAGCATTTTGATTCTTCAACTGTATATATATTTCATCTATATTCAATTACCTTTTTATTAAGTTACAGATTAGTCCAAAATTTTACACTTGAAAATTTATCCTGGACAGCCGTCAGACACAACGGTCCAGTCAACAAGTAATTCATTTCTCAACTGTATATATTTTAAATCTACATTAAATTCTTGATTTATTAGAGTACAGTTTAATCCAAAATGTTATACTGGAAAATCTTATCCTGGACAGCTGTCTGACACAACTGTCCGGTCAACAAGAAATTTATGTATAAACAAAAGTATTAAAAGACTTAGAAAATTTTACTGAATAGCACTGTATTAATTTTATTATGAAAATAGGTACAGAAAGTTTCTATAAAATACAGTACATCATTTCTCATAATATTTATATAAAAATATTTACAAATGGTAAAATAGTAAAATTGAGGGTGTTACATGTAACGTGGCCGAAGGCTAAGAGGGCTTTGAAAGCAAGGATATGTAAGGCTTAAATGGGTGTTTGAAGGTTATTTGAAACAAGGATCTTCATTACAATGTTGCATCAAGTATTCTTTTTCTTTTTCTCAACTTCTTTCCCTTTTTTTTTTTGCTTTTTGTCTTATTTTCCTTTCCCCTTTTCTTTTTGTACTAGACTTTTTTGTCATCACTTGTTTTGACTGAACCACATATTAAGTAGACTCAATGCAAGCACTATATTGACCCTTAATGTAAGGGTGATCCTTGTTTGGGGTCATTTGAAGGTTTTTTTTAGGCTCAAATTGGGTAGCAAGGGATAATCTACATATTTCGGGGACAGAGAAGAATGGCCACACATCATTTCAAGTCATGATTGCTTTATTTCAAAAACTTTAACCTTAAGACAAAATTACAATGAATTGCATGTTTTTTCTTTTCTTCTTTTTTTTTTCCTTTTTTTTTTTGTGTCCTAACATTTGCTTAAGCTGCCCTTACGGGTTTTCAGCCTATCAGACTTTTTGATCATTTTTCATTTTCGCCCTTTTTTTGTGCTCAAAAGACTTGCCTCAAGTGGACTTAGGACATTGACTGGATAAACCTAGAAAATAAAAAAGTTACCCCAGTGTTAAATTTGCAAACTATTTATTGGGAATCATTCAAAAGAGTACCATGTGTTATCATTGGAACAAGCCTTTATGGGGCAATTCAGAAGTGGAGAGTTTGGAGGGGGTTGAGTCAAGGTGTGGAGATGGAGGCAATGGAAGGCAACATATCATGCAAGTTTATTAAATGAAAGCTTCAAACAAAGTTAACACTAGTTCACAAATATTGCACCGCTAAACCTGATAATCACAAGAGATTAGACCATTGGGTCTCCCAAGACTCCGTGTTGCAAAAACGGTTGAGAATCATTGCCTATTCCTCAAAATTGGATATGAATTATAGGCAATACCCTCATTATTTTCCTTCTTGTTTCTTTCTTCTTTTTTTTCTTTTTTCTTTTTCCTCATTTTATTCTTTCCCTTTCTGGATTCAATTGAGTTTGCAAAGAATTTACGATTTGACAAATTTGATTTTTTTTCAAGGAAAACAATCAATTCAAGAGTTTTCTCTTATTTTCCTTTTTTTTCATTCAATGAGTTTTTTTGTGTGTGCTGAAATGTATGAACGAAATGCAATGCAATGCATCAAATGAAATGGCGGCTATAATATGCATAACAAATGCTAAAAGTTGCCTAGATGATGCAAACTAACATGTTGAACAAAGAGAAAATTATGTCCTAAATGCTTGCTCCCCTTTTTTGTTAACGTGATGCATGATGTATGCAGAAGGAGATCCAAGTTTTGTGCAATGCTAAGATGATCTTTCTGCATGACAAATGTTTGGTTTATTTCTCTTTTTTCTTTTTGTACGCAAAAAAGCTAAGAAAATCATGTTGTCCAGGAAAATACTAACTAACTCAAAGCTAGAATGATGTGAATGCAACCAATGAGACACTTTATTTTATTTTATGCATGGATGGAATGTAATCACTAATGCAAATGTGTAATGCAAGCTTTTTATGCCTGACATGCGGTCACCAAACATATATGAAATGCGAAGAGGACAATGTTTTTTATGTAGTCAACAATGCGGCCATGAAATGCAAATATGACCTCTCTTTTTTTGCCTGAAATGCAGTCAGTAATGTAACTGTGAGATGCAAGTTTTTTTTCATTACATGAAATGCAACCATGAACACAGACATGAAAAAAAAATATGACAACATTTCTTTATGCATGTAACGCATGCAAACATAATCAAGAAAGGAAAATGAATTTGATGAATTTTCACAAATAAATTTCCCTAAATGCAAGACATGCGAGGATGGATGATGATACAATTACTTCGACGATGCAAAGTGCATGAACATCAACAATGCGAAGAATGCATGATTAATTTTATTTTAATGAAATTCAAGAGTAAAATGAGGGAACGAAGAAGAATGAATGCATTAGATGAGCAAGTTATGCAATAAGTCTCGTGCTGATGATGATGATGCAAGATGACACCATTATTTTGACGATGGAAGATGATGAATGTCAAAGATGTATATTGAAAGTGCGTGCAATGCAAAAATGCATGACTATGCAAGTTTTCATGCCCCTTTTTTTACGGTTGGACTTTCGTTCTTTTATTTCTCTCTTTCTTTCTTTTTCTTTTTCTTTCTTTGTTTTTTTTTGGTCCCTTTTTTAGGCATGCATGATATGAGAATGGATGCAACATGCAAATGCAACGAAGATATTTTCTACTATGTTAATGAATGGGAATGCACATGCATGAAAGAGGAGAGTTACTAGTGCATGATGTTCAAAATGCAAACATGATTCTATTTTTCTTTTTCTTGTCATCATTCATCATATTTTTTTGCCAGGAAAAATCATGTGTCAAAAGAGAAAATTTATCCAGAAAATTTTATTTTGTTATTGAAATGAGAATGCACATGCTAATGATGATGTAGTGAACTACAATGCAGATGAAAATATGACCTTATTTTTGCCCATTTTCTCTTTTTTTCTTTCATGGGATGTATAGCATGAGCATCTTTTGCATGTTATGTATGCATGTATTATGGGATGTAGAGACATAACTAAAGATTTTATGCTACACATGAGATGAGGTGTGATGCACGAAAGAGGAAAAATTACAAGTGAATACTATGCATGATGCAAATGCAAGCATGATCTCTATTTCCCCCCTTTTTTTTTACGTATGTCATGAACTATTTTGCATGAACTATGAAATGAAGATGCGTAGCAATGGCTATAGGCTAGCATTGCCGTTATTTGTCTTCATCATTTTTGCATGAGATGTCGATAAGAGAATGATAGCTCAATCTATGGATGCAAGACATGATGAACACCTTTATTTTTTAAGGATGCTATGAAAGACTATTTTTTTTTCTTTTTTTTTAATGAGAAATGACATTAAATGAATTACGCATTAAAAAAGACAATTTACCCTATTTATTTTTGAACTAAATGCAATGCTTGAAAAAGAAAAAGAATGAATATATATATATATATATATATATATATATATTCAAACAATTTTTCCTAAATGTAAGAATTAAATACTAAAATCTAATGATAATGCAAAATAACAAATTATTCCTAGTAAAATGCATGAATGCAAATTATACAACTATTTTATTTTTGCTTTTTGAAATTAAGAGAGTGTAGACAAGAAAAAGTGAATCAGTGGATGACCACTCATTTTATTTTCAAAGAACAAAGCATTTTTTATTTATATGCATATGAACATGAACTTGGAGAGAAGATAAATGAATGCTCCCTTTGTATCTTAATTTGGACCACCTGGAGCACTATCCTAAGGATCTAAGGTCATCTATGCATGCACAGTCACAGAGGGTGGCTTTACTATCTCACCAAAAAGGTCCCTAGAGCCAAGGATCCTCTATTGGAATATTGATCACAACAATAGGTAAACTATTAGAAATGATAATACCCTCAAAAGGATCAAACTCTAGGTGAGGCCTTCATGACAACCAAGCTGGATGTACATGCAGAAGGTTACCACTACTCAACCTCTCACTCATCCTAAGCAGCACTCAGGCCCGGGTATAGGACCCAACTCTCAAAGTGTGTGAAGAAGAGTAAGCAAGTGTGGTGTGTGAAGGGAGCACAACCTAGAACTACCCAAACCCACACCTGCGAAACAGCCAGAAAAGTACCACGCAGGATATAACAATGATCTTATACACTAAGGTTCAATGAACAAATAATATTTTCAACCACAACAATTAAGAAAACAAATAGACAATCAAATAAGAAACAAATAAATATGCAACAACAAATGAAAAGAAAATAAGGGGTAGCATAAATAAAGAAAAAGTTGCACTGATTTTGCACATTTAATTGTCTAGGCTTGACTCTCTAAGAGTCCCCATCTGTTGCAACAAGGGTCACGGCGGGATGGCGAAAAATAGGTGTAAAAAACAAAGGAGTCGCCACCATAGTTTATTAAGAAAAACTATGGAAAAACCCTTTTTAGAAAATGGTCTTCAAAACCAAATTTGGGTTCGGGAGTCAATTACGCGTAGGGAATGTATTAGCACCCTTCAACGTCTGTCATGAAGACGGTTACCTCTAGTTAAATGCGCAAAATTTAATAACTTTAAAATTATTTATTTTACCCCTCAAAATAAAACAATAATATTATTGGATATTTTATTTATTGTTATTAGTATGGAAATATTTATTATTTAAAAGAAAAGTTTATTATTATGAAAAGAGAGGATTATTATTGTATTTTTTTTTATCTTTTTTAATTTATATATTTTTTATTTTTTAGCTCGACAGGAGTGGTCCCCTGCTCCTACGTATCTCCAAGTGCAATGGAGAATTCAGAGTTACGTAGTTCTTTGGGGTAGAAAATATTTATGTGTTGACATTTTTTAACTTTTTATAATTTTTGTGTTTTAAGTTTTAGGATTTCTAAGTTGTCGCAACTCATACATCCTATAATACTAAATTGACAGAGGTGTACACCCAAGCCAATTCATTTTTTATTCTTGATGCAATTTAATTTTCTGTTAACAATTTACTTTAGAAAAGAGTTTCAAGACATCAAGCTGTCACAACTTGTGTCTCAAAATCTTAGGATTAAGAGGATGTCACATCCAATTAATCCTTTCTATAAAAAACATTATTATTCTTATCTCTAATTGAGTCATAAAAGATTTTATCAACTTATTTCATTATACTTCTCACATACAAATTCTACAATAATTTTATGATTGTTTTATTAGTTAGAAAAGGGAAGTCCTTAAAATACTTAAAATTTTATTATGTTGGTTCAGATTTTTGTTTTATATTATTCATTTCTTTTTAATAATCCCTTTTTTTGGGTATGAAACATAACAAAGAAAACACATGGGATTTAATATGTAACATAAGAAAATGACATAAAAAAAACAATAAATGAATATCATAATCACTTTGCTTCCACGTTATGTACAGGGAGGTGATACCTATCTAACTAGACCATGACAAAATAAAAACAAGTATAATAAAAGGAAAAGAAAGAAAAAGTGGTAACAGAGGGGCACAGACTTGCCTAGAGCACTATTAATCAAATACAAAGAAAAACACTCATGCAGGGACATGCACCGGTAAAAGCTTATTCAAGTGAAGGAAAAAAAAAAGAAAGCACATGCACGTAGAAAGCCTTAGAACACTGTTACTAAGCATTTTTATGCTGAACACAATTGACACCACATTCTCCAAGCACAACATGAGACCAAACCTCAAAAGCTAGCATCACGAGTAAGATAACAAACGGCTCATGAACAAGTAAACACAAAGATGAAACATTTTAGAATTAATGAACGAATCAAGAGCAGGACCTCATTGGTTTAGTGACTTATAAACATGCACAGAAGGTTCTCAAGCACACGATATAAGCATGTCGTTAACTACAAGAAAGAAGCAAAAATGCATGTGGAAATCAACTTTGGCTCAGGGTTCATGGGACTACAGACGTGCATAACTAAGTGGTGTTGCCGGTGCTTGCTAACTCATGCATGATGCTCCGTCGGCGGGGAGAAATGATTCACAACTGACTGGTGTAGTGTATGTGCATCTTAGTGAAGTGAAGAAAGAAAAAAAATGTTATGCGTGACTTTGTGGTGGCTGCCACTAGTTCCTGGTGTGTTGTGATGCATTAGAGGAATGAGTGAGAAGTTTTGTGTAAGAGTGGTGAAGGGTGTGCGTGAACCCAAAGAGAAAGAAAGGAGAGGGAGAGAGATATCCCTGCTGTGGATCCCCCCTCAATTCGAAAGACCAGAGTCCACTAGAAAGGTGGGAAAGCAAGTGAAAACAGCCCTTGCCCCCAAAAACCTCTCTTGAGTGTTTTTTGAGTCTATTTTTATCAAGAGAAAGCTAAAGAGGAACCAGATCCTAAATTTATGCTGAAAAGAAGAGTTGAACTTGCGGCTCCTAATCAGGCATAGGCACGGTGCTTTGTGAAAAAAGAAGTCAGCTGCTACACTATTTCTCCAACATGTAAAGTTGTGCTTCTCAAAGTTTCGAGATGGTGGCAAAGCGCACACACATAAAAAAAATCTTTATTATTTTTATTATTTGCCCTATTTTTGTATTTTATGTTTTATTGCATTTTTTCTAGTTTGAGTTGTTGCTCTTTATTTTTCTTGGACTAGATTTTTTTTATTTGTCAAATCGACTCAACTAGTCTAATAGAAACAAAGTTTTTTTTCTTTTTTTAGTTTAGATTTTCTCGTCATTTTTTATGTTTTTCCTTACTTGTCCGGACAAATTTGGGTGTTCACAACCTTCATTTTTGGCATTGTACCATTGTCAAGAGACAAAAAGGAACAAAAGATTTTTTTTTCTTTTTCTCTGCATTCATTTCAAAAATATACATCTTATTAATAATTTTCAAATATAGTTAGATATTAATATTTTGCATCCTATTTTTTTTTTGTGAAAATATCGATTGAATATTATAAAAACTTGATTAAAGCAATTTATTATGTAATTAACAACTGCATTTGTTTTGGGCTAGTGACTATAATTTTTGGAGATTTCTAGAATCGCCAAAAATTGATATTTTCAAATGATTTTGTCACTAACAAATATAACATTTACCCAATACTTTTGGCAATTTAGAACTACCAAAAAGTAGTGGGTAATAGTATATCAGTATTGCGACAAAATGCCACAAAATATTTGTTAAAATGTTAATTTCATAATAAATCACATTGATCAAGTTTTTATAATGTATTAACAATATTGTGATGAAATAAAAAAATACGATGCAATATATTAATACCTAATCATATTTGAAAAGAATTTAATTTTATGTATACTTCGAAAATGAATACATTGAAAAAGAAAAATGTATCTTTTATCCCTCTTTCTTCCTTGACATTGGTACAATCCCAAAAAGAAGGTATCTTTCTTTCTTTCTTGTAAATTACTTGTTCATTGACAAGCAGGTCATGGTTTATGGAGGTGTAGAAGACTAAGACCAGAGAGGCCTAACATTTGTACGTATAGAATGATAGGCCATTAGTTAGCTAGATCCTCGAAGCACAATGATTAATGAACACATAAACTAATTTTGTTAAGTATAATCATTACCTTTGTAGCTGTAGGTGTTGTGGAATCGATGTGGTTCTGTCCAATGTTAGTTTAAATTGGGTTGTTATGCCCACAAGTTGCATCCAAAGCAATTAGTGGAAGATAATCACTGTGATTTTCTTTTCACGTTTGTATTCAACTTATGTAATTGTAAGGATAATTTACAAGGAAAAAATAGATGTACCTTCATTTTTGGCATTGTACCATTGTCAAGAGACAAAGAGGAACAAAAGATATGTTTTTCTTTTTCTTTGCATTAATTTCAAAAATATACTTATTAATACTTTTCAAATATATTTAGATATTAATATTTTGCATCCTATTTTTATTTTTATCTTTTTGTGACAATATCGATAGAATATTATAAAAACATGATTAAAGCAATTTACTATGTAATTAACAATTGCATTTGTTTTGGGCTAGTGACTATCATTTTTTGAAGATTTCTAGAATCGCCAAAAATTGATATTTTCAAATGATTGTCACTAACAAATATAACATTTACCCGATACTTTTGGCTATTTAAAACTACTAGGAAATAATGGGTATTAGTATATCAGTATTGTGACAAAGTGCCACAAAATATTTGTTAAAATGTTAATTTCAATATAAAATCGCATTGATCAAGTTTTTATAATGTATTAACAGTATTGTCAAGAAATAAAAATATACGATGCAATATATCAATACCTAATCATATTTGAAAAGAATTTAATTTTATGTATATTTCAAAAATGATACATTGAAAAAGAAAAATGTATCTTTTATCCCTCTTTCTCTCTTGACATTGGTACAACGCCAAAAAGAAGATATCTTTCTTTCTTCCTTGTAAATTACTTGTTCAATGACAAGCAGGTCATGGTTTATGCAGGTGTTGAAGACTAAGACCAGAGGCCTAACATTTGTTTGTATGAAATGATAGGCTATTAGTTAGCTAGATCCTCGAAGAGCAATGATTAATGAACACATAAACTAATTTTTGTTAAGTATGAACATTACCTTGTAGTCGTAGGTGTTGTGGGATCGATGTGGTTTTGTCCGGTGTTAGTTTAAATTGGGTTTCTATGCTCACAAGTTGCATCCAAAGCAATAAGAGGAAGATAATCTTTGTGATTCTCTTTTCACATTTGTATTCAACTTATGTAATTGTATGGATAATTTACAAGGATAAAAATATTTGTACCTTCATTTTTGGCATTGTACCATTGTCACGAGATAAAGAGGAACAAAAGATATGTTTTTCTTTTCCTCTGTATTCATTTTAAAAATATACATCTTATAAATACTTTTCAAATATAGTCAGATTTTAATATTTTGCATCCTATTTTTATTTTTATTTTTTGGACAATATCGATAAAATATTATAAAAACTTGATTAAAGCAATTTATTATGTAGTTAACAACTGCATTTGTTTTGGGCTAGTGACTATCATTTTTTTGAGATTTCTAGAATCGCCAAAAATGGATATTTTCAAATGATTTTGTCACTAACAAATATAACATTTACCCGATACTCTTTGGCGATTTAAAACTACCAGAAAGTAATGGGTATTAGTATATTAGTATTGCGACAAAGTGCCATAGAATATTTGTTAAAATGTTAATTTCATAATAAATCACATTGATCAAGTTTTATAATGTATTAACAGTATTGTCATGAAATATAAATATACGATGCAATATATCAATACTTAATCATATTTGAAAAGCATTTAATTTTATGTATATTTCTAAAATGAATACATTGAAAAAGAAAAATGCATCTTTTATCCCTCTTTCTCTCTTGACATTGGTACAATGCCAAAAAAAATGTATCTTTCTTTCTTCCTTGAAAATTACTTGTTTATTGAGAAGCGGGTCATGGTTTAGGGAGGTGTAGAAGACAAATGTAACGTTGTGGTTTTCCTAATTGTATGATTAAGTGTTTGATTAATAATGCAAGAGCAAACTAAATTTAAATTATGTTAATTGATATTATAATTAACTTAAGTTCTATGTTTTGTTTTGTGCTATAATATTATTGTTAGATTTTCATGAGGTGTTGGACTTAGAGTGTGTGTGGTGGGATTTTTGGGACTTTTACGTGAGTTGTAGGAAACAAAAAAAATAAGAGAAGGGGGTGTCCTTATAGGAAGGGTGGGGACAAATAGCAAAATTTCAAATAAATCTCAAATCTTAAACGTGCACCTCTTCACGTTTCTTCCAATTTCTTCATTCTTCTTCCTTCCTCTCTATGTCTCTCTTCCTCTTGAGTTGGTGGAATTCCTACATCCTTTTCAAGCTGGATTTCTTCTTCTCTAGAGCTTCATTAGTTGATTTCTAGTTGGTAAGTTCAATTCCTATCTATTCTTGATCTCTTAGTTTCTTTCTCATATCCTCTCAAGAGCATGAGAAATGGGTTTCATGTAAAATCTTGGTTGATCGGTTAAAATTTGATTGAAGCTCACTTTGGGATTGATTTAGGTTTCCTCTAGTTGATTTCATAGCCAAAGTTGGGTAGAGATCATTCTTGAATCACCAAGTCTCCTCCCTAGTTTCTTCTTCAAGGTTTTGAGTAAAAAATTCTAGGTAAGGGAAGCTTTAATATTATTGAATGCTTATTTTATATTCTATGCTTGGAATGTTGTTTTTGAGTGTGGAATGATGTATATATGTTATGTTTGATGTAAAAATTCAAATTGGAATGAATTTGGTAGCCATTGAGAAGTTTTAAGCATGTTTTCGAGGTCTTACAACCCTGTTTCACTTAAGAACAGAGCGGTTCTCGCTTAAGCGAAACAGGCGACAAAGAACATTTTTGGTCAGAAAGCTGTCCTAGCTTAAGCTCCAGAAATCCTAGCTTAAGCGAGGAACCCTGGAAGTGAGTAATTAATTTATGAAATTCTAGCTTAAGTGAGAGTAAGGTGGCGCTTAAGCGAGAATTCATTTTCTACACTATAAAATGGTTTTCAAATTTATTTTAAATTGAATTATTTCTATGAGATGGATGTGATGGAGATGTCCACAAAAGTTCTAGAACTATGTTAGGAAATTCACATTTTGTTAAAATTTGGTGTTGTGTTGTGTTGTGAGTAAGGATTCAAGGTGTGAGAATACCTTACTTGAGATTATTTGGTGTTGTGTTATGAGTAAGGATTCAAGGTGTGAGAATGCCTTACTTGAGCTTATTGAACAGCTGGATGGGTTCATAAGCAAGATTTGAGAAAAATGGTGAATTTATAACATAGAGGTAACTTGTGGAAATCAAAGTTGTTTGGCTTGTTACATGACATTGCATATGGGTAGGCACGTAAGTTGAGGGTGCTAGGTAGGCTCTCAACCTAGTGCCGGAGGTTTTCGTGGTGGCCAACGGTGGGCCTATAGAATAGCCAAGTGGGCGAATTCTTATAGATGTAAGGTTTTGCAAGCCTTACAGAGGTAAGCCAATACCTACACTTGTCTATATTCGATTAAATCCACACTTCCTCCATAGGGTAGCTCAAGGGACTCCCTAAATGGTCAAAGGTGAGACCATGGTAGGGGATGAGGCCTATGAGGACCGCCCAAAAGTTGTAGAAATCTCCTTGGAGTTAAGTCAACACTGCATTTCATAATGAAATGGCATATGAGATTGATATATGAGATTGATGTATGATGTTATTTGTTTTACTATTATTGATTGATTCTGGTTTTCCTTTAAGTAAATCTTATACCCTTGTATATATATGATCTTTTTATAAATAAGCTTACCCTTGCCTTTTGTGTTTGTATTTGTGTTGTATTATTGCAATGATCATGTGGTTGGCACGGGAGCAGATAGAGATGATGTTGCAGGTTCTCAGACCGCTCATGACTGAAGCGGATGTATATGTGGAAGATGGGATGAGATCCCTCCTTTTGTATATGTTCTCATTTATATGTATATAGTATGGGGACCAGCTTAGGACATATGTATAAATAATTAGGTTGTGGCGAATGTCCTTTACAAAAGGATTCTTTTGGTATTGTATGTACATGTATATTTAACTTTTGTAAAGCCATATCTTATACTTTTATGATATCATGATGTACATTATATGTAGGAAAGTATGTACATATATATGTGTGTTAAATGTAAAAAAAAAAAATTTAAGTAGTTTCATATGATAATATTTAACTAAGTATTTTAGTACAACAAATCTGTAACGAAGATGGGTCGTTACAATAGTGGTATCAGAGCTGGTCGTATCTTTTGAACAAACCTATGGGGATAGGTCTGTTATGTTTTTGCTGTGTGTGATTGATATGATGAGTAGAAGGCTTTAGCCAAGGTTATTCTCTAACTTGGTTTAGTCCTATGTTAGGATGGTGAGACCACCTAGACCTCCTCCTCCTCCTCCATCTGATATGGCCCAAATGGCCCATGCTATAGAGGTGATGGCAGCTGTAATGCAATAGCAGAGTGCCACCATGGCTCATCAACACCAAGCAGCTTTCGCAAAGCTTGAGGCCACCCGAGTTGTTGCCCAAGCAGCTCAAGCAGCAATTCCACCTGAATATCAAGGGCTAGCTGAATTCAGGAAGAATGATCCACCACAGTTTAAAGGAGACTCTGATCCAGATGTAGCTGATCACTGGATTAGAGCATTGGAGAAGATCTTTAGGGCAATGGCATGTCCTGAAGATAGAAATGTTACTTATGCCACATATATGTTAGCTGATGAAGTAGGGTTCTGGTGGCATGGAACTCGACAAATGATGGAAGCACATGGAGAACCCCTCACTTGGGGAAACTTTAGGGAGCACTTTTTGGGAAAATATTTTCCAGATAGTGCTAGGTATGAAAAAGAGGCTGAATTCATGAAGTTGGAGCAAGGCAACATGATGGTCCATGAATATTCGAGTAAGTTTGAACACTTAGCTCATTTTTATTCTTAAGCTACTACTGAAGCTTGGAGGTGTAGGAAATTTGAAGAAGGCTTGAGGCAAGAGGTGAAGCGGATGGTTATCCCTATGGCTATTAGGGAGTTTCCTGCATTGGTAGAGAAGGCAAAGACTGTGGAACGCTTGGAGGGTGGTAGTAGAGTGATCAAGACTCATGGAGATGGATCCTCTGGTATTAGGAAGGGAAGTTTCCAAAAGAAACCTTATTCTAGACCCCAGCAGCCTCGGGGAAGTCCAGTTATAACTTAATCAGGAGCTCAAGGCATCAGATGCTTTAGGTGTGGTGGTCCACATTACAGCAACCATTGTATTTATAGGGAGATGGTTTGTTACAAATGCCAGAAGCCCGATCATATTGCAAGAGACTGTCAAGTAAATGTTAGAGTTGCACTCGCAGGAAGTGTACCAAAGGTTAAGAAGCCTAAGGTAGCTGGAAGAGTTTTTGCTATGAGTGGAGCGGAAGCCTCCAAATCATATGATCTTGTCCAAGGTGTGTGTGAAGTGTCCGATAACTCTTTATCTGTTTTGTTTGATTCGGGAGCTACACATTCTTTCATTTTTCATGATTGTGTGAAAAGATTGAAGTTGTCTACATGTCCTTTATTGTTTGATCTGCTTGTCTCTACTCCTACAGCCACTCCTGTGACAACTTCCTTAGTGTGTGTTGGATGTCCTGTTATGGTTAGTGGATGCAATTATAAGGTCAACCTGATTTGTCTTCCTTTGACTGAATTGGACATAATCTTAGCAATGGATTGGTTATCCTCCAATCATATTCTTATATATTGTGCTCAAAAGATTCTTGTATTTCCCGATCATGAAGATATTGATTTTATTTCTGCAAAGCAAGCACAAGTTTCTTTAAAGGAAGGAGCCTCGTGTTTTGTGGTCCTTTCTTTCTTGGGAGTCAAGGGTAATTTTGATTTGAAGTCTATAGATGTTGCTAGAGACTTTCCTGAACTCTTTCCTGAAGAAGTACCTTGCATGCCTCCAAAAAGAGAGGTTGAGTTTGCCATTGACCTAGTTCCAGGTGCGGGGCCAGTGTTAATAACTCCTTATAGGATGGCACCAGCTGAACTAGCTGAATTGAAGAAACAAATTGAGGATTTACTTGAGAAGAAAATGATCAGACCTAGTGTTTCCCCTTAGGGAGCACCTGTGTTATTGTTCAAGAAGAAAGATGGTGGCTCAAGATTATGTGTTGACTATCGCCAGTTGAATAAGCTTACTATCAAGAATAAATATCCTTTGCCAAGGATAGATTATTTGATGGATTAGTTGCGTGGAGCAACAATTTTCTCAAAGATTGATTTGAAGTCGGGGTATCATCAGATAAGGGTGAAAGATGAGGATATATCGAAGATGTCTTTTCGGACTCAGTATGGACATTATGAGTATGTGGTTATGCCTTTTGGAGTGACAAATGCTCTTGCTATATTCATGGATTACATGAATAGGATCTTTCGTCCCTTCTTGGATAAGTTTGTTGTTGTGTTTATCGATGACATTCTAATCTATTCCTGTACTTGTGAAGAGCATGAAGAACATTTTAGATTTATGTTGGAGATTTTGAGAGAAAAACAATTGTATGCAAGGCTCTCTAAGTGTGAGTTTTGGCTTGACAAAGTAAAGTTCTTGGGTCATGTGATCTCAGCTAAAGGGATTGCAGTAGATCCATCTAAAGTAGAAGCAGTTTTGCAATGGGAACGTCCTAAGACGGCCATAGAGATTAGAAGTTTTGTTGGGTTAGCTGGATACTATCGGAGATTCATAGAAGGATTCTCTAAGATAGTATCACCATTAACTCAACTCACTCACAAGGACCAACCATTTGCATGGACTGAAGATTGTGAGCAGAGTTTTCTAGAATTGAAACAAAGGTTGACTTCTTCTCCTGTCCTTGTGATACCTGACCTTAGTGAACCTTTTGAGGTTTACTGTGATGCATCTCATCAAGGATTGGGTTGTGTGTTGATGCAAGGAAGGAAAGTTGTGGCTTATGCCTCAAGACAGTTGAAAACTCATGAGAGGAACTATCCTACTCATGATCTAGAGTTAGCAGCTATGGTGTTTGCCTTGAAGATATGGAGACATTATCTTTATGGGCCAAGTTTGATGTTTTTTGTGATCACAGGAGTTTAAAATACTTGTTTGATCAGAAGGAGCTCAATATGTGACAGAGGCGATGGGTGGAATTTTTGAAGGATTATGATTTTCAAATGATGTACCATCCGGGTAAAGCTAATGTTGTAGCTGATGCCTTTAGCAGAAAGATTATTCAGATGTCTGCTTGATGATGAAAGAGTTAGAATTGGTGGAAAAGTTTAGAGATTTGAATTTGTATGTAGAAGTAGCTCATGATCACATTAGTTGTGGTATGTTAACCATGACTAATGATTTCCTTGGGATTATTAAGGAGAAACAATTATTGGATCCTAGCTTGTGTAGAACAATGGAGTTGTTGGGTACGGATAAAGCAACAGACTTCAATTTGGGTGATGATAGAATTTGTGTACCACAAGATGTTGAGTTGAAAAGACTTATTTTAGATGAAGGCCATAAAAGTAAACTTAGTCTACATCCTGGTATGACTAAGATGTATCAAGATTTAAAGAAGATGTTTTGGTGGTCCGGTATGAAGAGAGATGTGGCACAATATGTGGCAGCATGTTTAATTTGTCAGAAGGCTAAAGTAGAACATCAGAGGCCCGGTGGTTTATTGCAAGCAATGGAGATTCCAGAATGGAAATAGGACAGTATTACCATGGATTTCGTATCCAATTTGCCTAGGACAACTAGAGGTTGTGATGCTATATGGGTGATAGTTGACAGATTAACAAAGTGTTCTCATTTCTTACCTGTTAACATGAAGTATTCTTTGGAGAAATTCACTCAATTGTATATCAGAGAGATAGTAAGATTGCACGGAGTGCCTTCTAGTATCATTTCTGATAGAGATCCAAGATTTACTTCAAGGTTTTGGCAAAGTTTTCAAGAAGATTTGGGAACTAAGTTGAGACTTAGTTCTGCTTATCACCCACAGACAGATGGACAATCTGAGAGGATAATCCAGTCATTAGAAAATTTGTTACGAGCATGTGTTTTGGATCATCTTGGAAGTTGGGATGAAGTTTTGCCTTTGGTGGAATTCACTTACAACAACAGTTTTCATGCTAGTATTGGTATGGCACCATTTGAAGCTTTGTATGGTAGAAGGTGTAGAACGCCTCTTTGTTGGTACCAAGATGGAGTGAATATGGTATTAGGACTAGAGATGTTACAACAGACTACAGAAAAGATCAAACTGATTCAGGAAAGGATGAAAGCCTCACAAAGTAGACAAAAATCTTATGCGGATAAACATAGGAGACCACTTGAGTTTGAAACGGGTGATCATGTTTTTCTAAAGGTTACACCAACTACGGGTGTAGGACAAGTAATCAAGTCGAAGAAGCTTACTCCTAAGTTCATTGGACCTTATCAAATCCTTAGATGTATAGGTTTCGTGGCTTATGAAATAGCTTTACCACCTTTTCTAGCCAACTTGCACAATGTATTTCATGTGTCTCAATTGAGGAAGTATGTTCCTGATCCTACTCATATCATTGAGCTAGATGTAATACAAGTGCGAGAGGATTTGACGTTTGAGACTTATCCAGTAAGGATTGAGGACCAAAGGACTAAGCAACTTAGGGGCAAAGCTATTAGTTTGGTAAAGCTTATATGGAGTGATACTACCAGTGATGCTACATGGGAACTTGAAGATAAAATGTGTGAACAATACCCTTATCTCTTCCCAGGTAAGCGGATTTTCAAGGACGAAAATTTTCTTGTTGGGGAGAATTGTAAAGTTGTGGTTTTTCTTAATTGTATGATTCAGTGTTTGATTAATAATGCAAGAGCAAACTAAATTTAAATTATGTTAATTGATATAATAATTAACTGAAGTTCTATGATTTGTTTTGTGCTATAATATTATTGTTAGATTTTCATGAGGTGTTGGACTTAGAGTGTGTATGGTGGGATTTTTGGGACTTTTACGTGAGTTCCGTGAGTTGTAGGAAAGAAAAATTAAGAGAAGGGGGTGTCCTTATAGGAAGGGTGGGGACAAATAGAAAATTTTCAAATAAATCTCAAATCTTAAACGTGCACCTCTTCACGTTTCTTCCAATTTCTTCATTCTTCTTCCTTCCTCTCTAAGTCTGTCTTCCTCTTAGGTTGGTGGAATTCCTACATCCTTTTGAAGCTTGATTTCTTCTTCTCTAGAGCTTCCTTAGTTGATTTCTAGTTGGTAAGTTCAATTCCTATTTATTCTTGATCTCTTAGTTTCTTTTTCATCTCCTCTCAAGAGCATGAGAAATGGGTTTCATGTAAAATCTTGGTTGATGGGTTAAAATTTGATTGAAGCTCATTTTGGGATTGATTTAGGTTTCCTCTAGTTGATTTCATAGCCAAAGTTGGGTAGAGATCATTCTTGAATCACCAAGTCTCCTCCCTAGCTTTTTTTTCAAGGTTTTGAGTAAAAAATTCTAGGTAAGGGAAACTTTAATATGATTGAATGCTTATTTGTATATTCTATGCTTGGAATGTTGTTTTTGAGTGTGGAATGATGTATATATGTTATGTTTGATGTAAAAATTCGAATTGGAATGAATTTGGTAGCGATTGAGAAGTTTTAAGCATGTTTTCGAGGTCCTACAACCCTGTTTCACTTAAGAATAGAGTGGTTCTCGCTTAAGCGAAACAGGGGACAGAGAACATTTTTGGTCAGAAAGCTGTCCTAGCTTAAGCACCAGAAATCCTAGCTTAAGCGAGGCCTAGCTTAAGCAAGGAACCCTGGAAGTGAGTAATTAATTTATGAAATTCTAGCTTAAGCGAAAGTAAGGTGGTGCTTAAGCGAGAATTCATTTTCTACACACTATAAAATGGCTTTCAAATTTATTTTAAATTGAATTATTTCTATGAGATGGATGTGATGGAGATATCCAGAAAAGTTCTAGAACTATGTTAGGAAATTCACATTTTGTTAAAATTTGGTGTTGTGTTGTGAGTAAGGATTCAAGGTGTGAGAATACCTTACTTGAGATTATTTGGTGTTGTGTTGTGAGTAAGGATTCAAGGTGTGAGAATTCCTTACTTGAGCTTATTGAACAGCTGGATGGGTTCATAAGCATGATTTGAGAAAAATGGTGAATTTATAACATAGAAGGAACTTGTGGAAATCAAAGTTTTTTGGCTTGTTACATGACATTGCATATGGGTAGGCACCTAAGTTGAGGGTGCTAGGTAGGCTCTCAATCTAGTGCCGGAGGTTTTCGTGGTGGCCAACGATGGGCCTATAGAATAGCCAAGTGGGCGAATTACTACAGATGTAAGGTTTTGCAAGCCTTATAGAGGAAAGCCAATACCCACACTTGTCTATATTCGATTAAATCCACACTTCCTCCACAGGTTAACTCAAGGGACTCCCTGAATGGTCAAAGGTGAGACCATGGTAGGGGATGGGGCCTATGAGGACCGCCCAAAAGTTGTAGAAATTTCCATGGAGTCGAGTCAGCACGACATTTCATAATGAAATGGCATATGAGATTGACATATGAGATTGATGTATGATGTTATCTGTTTTACTATTATTGATTGATTCTGGTTTTCCTTTAAGTAAATCTTGTAACACCTATCGGGTACTACCATCTAACGTACATTTTAGTCATCAACTTGGAAAATTTAAACATATATGATCTTATTACTCAAGAGTATCACTGTTTAGGGGTCTACATCATTCTTAAGTAATTACATGATATACATAGAAAGGGTAAATCCCACGTATGGGACCCTGTGCCAATAGAATACATAAAGAGTTCTTTAACAAAAACTAGCCTATAAAGATATTGATACATAAACATAATATCTTCTAGGCCTCTTATCTCCGTGCTTCAAACCTGTTTAATCTGGAACATAAACACTAAACTAATGAGACAGGGTCTTAGTGAGTGTTAAAGACATGTATCATAATCTTCCGTCATTCATAAAAGTACTATAAAGCACTATCATATGCTACTTTTACATTTCTATGGACATAATCTTAACATTTACTTTGCATGCTTTAAGTTAACTTTCTTTATTCTTTTTCCGTCCTACAACATCTATTGAGCTCAATATATAGGAAGGCATCCCTTTCCTTTTATGCCTTGGCCTCGTATTATTCTCCTTCGGCCCGAGGAGCATGCCACATCTTCGGAAGGTAGGAAGTGACGGAAGGATCCCGCCTACCTTCTAAAGTGGACATTTATGTTCTTTTGCATGCTTAATTTATAAAGATATTATCACCTTATTTGATCCCCAATGGAATCCCTTATTTCATTAATTAAACATATCGTTATCCTCATAGATCATGTAAACATATAAAAGTGTATCAAGGAAAATAACTTGGAAAAGATAAAATTCAACATATTGTTCCAGGGGTCAGTCGTTTAAGCCAAAAACCTTGCGCTTAAGCCAACCTAACCCTGGCACCTCGCACTTAAGCGTCAGGGTCCTACACTTAATCCTGATCCTTGGAGCTTCTCACTTAAGCGCCAGAGTGCCACGCTTAAGTGCCAAAACACCTTGCTTAAGCGCCAGAACTCCTCGCTTAAGCGAGAATTACAGAACATACTTCCAACTCCAGGGGCTCCTCGCTTAAGCACCATGCAGAGCTCGCTTAAGCGAGAGTCCGCGACTCTGCAAGTCATAGGGGTCGTGATTATACATAACCCCTTTACCATAAATGCTATCCAACAACCCAAATCCTCACATTAATGCAATTTAATGATGAATCTCAGGCCAAACAAGCAAGACAACTATGATTTATGCATCTCTCACGCTAAACCCAAGGATTGGGGGTTGGATCTCCTCTCCCATGGAGAGAAACCTAACCTTCCTTGAATCTCTGCCCAAACCTCAAATGGAGGGATAAAGAAGGATACATAAACACTCACCAAAGACCTTTGGACTAAGGATGATGAGTGGGATGTTACATTATTATTATTTTATTATTATTATTATTATTATTATTATTATTATTATTATTATTATTATTATTATTATTATTATTATTATTATTATTATTATTATTATTATTATTATTATTTATGGGGATGTTACATTACTCCCCTCCATCAACAAATTTTCATCCTCGAAAATTGTAACTAAAGCATACCTTACTCAAAAAGGTGGGGGTGTAACAATCTTATCTCGTCCTCTTTTTCCCAAGTGGCTTCCTCCGATGCAAGCCCCGCCCAAACAACCTTAACTAAAGGAATAGTCTTGTTCCTTAGTGTTTTCACACTCCGGTCAACAACCCGAATCGGCTTTGATTTAAAGGTATGATCGGGTCTCAACTGAACTGACTCTGTTTCTATGACATGAGAGGGATCTTGGACATATTTTCTGAGTTGAGACACATGGAAAACATCATGAAGATTGGACAAAGAAGGGGGTAAAGCAATCCTATAGGCCACAGGCCCGATTCTTTCTAAAATTTGGAATGGACTAACATAACGAGGATTCAACTTTCTTGCCTTTATGGCTCTCCCAATGCCAGTGGTAGGGGTACTTTTAAAAGCACATGGTCACCTTCCTCAAACTCTAGAGGTTTTCTCCTCTTGTCAGCATAACTCTTTTGCCTACTTTGAGCCACTTGCAACTTCTTCCTAATCATTTGAATTTTCTAGGTAGTTTCCTGAACTATGTCTGGTCCAAAAAGGCTTCTCTCTCCTACCTCACACCAACACAAAGGGGTCCTACACTTCCTACCATACAAGGCCTCATAAGGTGCCATACCGATGCTAGAGTGAAAACTGTTATTGTATGAAAACTCTATCAAAGGTAGGTACCTATCCCAACTGCCCTTCTCTTCTAGAACACATGCCCTAAGCATGTCCTCCAAGGTTTGTATGGTTCTCTCACTCTGTCCATCAGTCTGGGGATGGTAGGCTATGCTAAAACTAAGCTTGGTGCCTAAAGCCTTATGTAATGCCTTCCAAAATCTAGATGTAAATCTAGGGTCCCGATCTGAAACTATGTTGACTGGAACCCCATGTAATCTCACTATCTCCTAAATGTATAACTTGGCAACTTCTCCATTAAGAAAGTGGCCTTGATGGGTAAAAAGTGAACGGACTTGGTGAGTCTATCCACTATTACCCATATGGCATCATACCCTGCTTGGGTCCGAGGTAGACCCATGACAAAGTCCATGGAAATGCTTTCCCACTTCCACTCTGGGATGTTTAAGGGTTGCAATAAGCCAAATGGCCATTGATGTTCAATCTTGACTTGTTGGCAAACAAGGCATTTAGCCAGAGAGGCCTAACATTTGTACGTATAGAATGATAGGCCATTAGTTAGCTAGATCCTCGAAGCACGATGATTAATGAACACATAAACTAATTTTGTTTAGTATGATCATTACCTTTGTAGCCGTAGGTGTTGTGGGATCGATGTGGTTCTGTCCAATGTTAGTTTAAATTGGGTTGTTATGCTCACAAGTTGCATCCAAATCAATAAGAGGATGATAATCTTTGTGATTCTCTTTTTACGTTTGTCTTCAACTTATATAATTGTATGGATAATTTGCAAGGAAAAAAATAGACGTACCTTCATTTTTGGCATTGTACCATTGTCAAGAGACAAAGAGGAACAAAAGATATGTTTTTCTTTTTCTCTGCATTCATTTAAAAAATATACATCTTATTAATACTTTTCAAATATAGTTAGATATTAATATTTTGCATCCTATTTTTTATTTTTATTTTTTTGTGACAATATCGATAAAGTATTATAAAAACTTGATTAAAGCAATTTATTATGTAATTAACAAGTGCATTTGTTTTGGGCTAGTGACTATCATTTTTTGGAGATTTCTAGAATCGACAAAAATTTATATTTTCAAATGATTTTGTCACTAACAAATATGACATTTACCCGATACTTTTGGCGATTTAAAACTACCAGAAAGTAATGAGTATTAGTATATCAGTATTGCGACAAAGTGCCACAAAATATTTGTTAAAATGTTAATTTCATAATAAATCACCTTGATCAAGTTTTCATAATGTATTAACAGTATTGTCATTAAATAGAAATATACTATGCAATATATCAATACCTAATCATAGTTGTAAAGAAATTAATTTTATGTATACTTCAAAAATGAATACATTGAAAAAGAAAAATGTATCTTTTATCCCTCATTGTCTCTTGACATTGGTACAATGCCAAAAAGAAGGTATCTTTCTTTCTTCCTTGTAAATTACTTGTTGATTGACAAGCAGGTCATTGTTTATGGAGGTGTAGAAGACTAAGACCAGAGAGGCCTAACATTTGTACGTATGGAATGATAGGTTATTAGTTAGCTAGATCCTCGAAGCACAATGATTAATGAACACATAAACTAATGTTGTTAAGTTAGATCATTACCTTGTAGCCATAGGTGTTGTGGGATCGATGTGGTTATGTCCAATTTTTATTTAAATAGGGTTGTTTTGCTCACAAGTTGTATCCAAGCAATAAGAGGAGGGTAATCTTTGTGATTCTCCTCTCTCTTTTGAATTCAACTTCTATAATCATATGAGTAATTTACAAGGAAAAAATAGATATACCTTCCTTTTTGGCATTGCACCAATGTCAATAGACAAAGAGGAACAAAAGATATGTTTTTCTTTTTCTCTGTATTCTTTTCAATATTATACATCTTATTTAAATACATCTCAAATACAGTTAGATATTAACATTTTGCATCCTTTCTTTATAGGTCATAATTTGTTATTTTATACTATTTTTTTCTATTCAACTTACTCATTCAAATTATTATTGTGTCAAAATTTTAGTTTTGAAATAGATATCATTCTTCCTTTGCACTTCCTATCTACTCCACCATGAAATCACCTTTAAAAATTATCAGTCCAATGCTGGAAACTTCTGATTGACCAATGTTGTGCTTTTTTACAAACCAATTACCAAAAAGGATGCAAAATATCAATGTCTAATCGTATTTGAAAAGTATTGAATAAGATGTATATTATTGAAATGAATATAGTTAAAGAAAAAAGTGTATCTTATATTCCTCTTTCTCTCTTGACATTAGTACAATGTCATAAAGAAGGTATAAATTTTTCTTCCTCGTAAATTATATTTACAATTACAAAAGTAGAATTCAAGCATAGAAGGGTGAATCACAAAATTTGCCCTCCTCTTAAGTTGGATGGAACTTGTAAGCATAACATCCCGCATGAAACAAACTCTAGACAAAACTAAATCCCACAACATGTGGTTAGAAGGTAACGATCTCACATAACTATTTTCATTGATCATTATGTTTTAAACTTGTCCACTACTGCACGTTACTCATTCTAGATCAGGCTTTCTACATTTGTTCTACGACCAATGTAGATTTTATGGACATAGAAAGTGGGACACCTTTACATATGTTATAGTGAGAACGATGTAAAATATGTTGTTAAAAAAAAAAAACTGGATTCTACAATAAGGTCATTATTTATGTAAGTGTAGAAGGATTGCTAAGAGAGGCCTTGCACTAAATTATAAATATACATTGCGCACTATCATATATATATATATATATATATATATATATATATATATATTCTTTTTCACATATTGGATGATAGGCAATTAATTATCTAGAGCCTCAAAGGCACAATGATTAACAAACACAAAAACTAATATTTGTTATGTAAGATCATTACCTTCTAGCCATAGGTGTTATGGAATTGATTTGGTTCTATCCAAAATTGAATTCAACTTTTGCAATCATATAAGTAATTTACGAGAAGCAAACAAATATATCTTCTTGGCCTTATACCAGTGTTAAGAGAGAGAAGGACATAAGATACACTTCTCTTTTTCACTCTATTCATTAGGGAAACATATGTTATTAAATACTTTTCAAATATAGTAAGATATTAGTATTTTGTATCCTATATTTTTTATTTTTTGTGACAATATGAATAAAATATTATAAAAATTTGATAAAAGCAATTCATTATGAATAAAATATTAATTATGACGTCTTATAATGAATTTACCACGGTTTAATTTATAATATGAGAAGATACATAATAAATTGCATTTATCAAATTTTAACAATATTTTTTTATATTGTCTATGAATAAAAATATAGGACGCAAAATATCCAAAACTGCTTATTTAAATAAGTGCTCTCTATTTAAATAAGCATCTAGTTTAGGTATGGAAACAAAATTAGCCAACAATGAAGCTATCTTATATGGAAACAAAATAATATTGTTTAAAGAATCACTAAGTGCATGTCTAAGTAAATGCACCTAGTCTCTTGCAAGACTAAGCAAATTGTAGTCATTTTTCCTTTCCAGTGATCTTTGGTTGAACCAATAGCAAACAAAACTGAGTGAAACATGGATTATCTTAAAGTTATGTACCAGGTTGTTCCAGAAAATCTTTTGGTACTTCACTTTTGTCCTTATTTCCTTAGTAACCTGCACAAAAAAATATAGAAATTAGTATGAAAATAAATAAAGGAAGAAGAAAAGGAAACAAATCGTTGCTTTCTAAAATAATTTCTCAAGCAAAAGACAAATATAGACATAAAGGAATTGAATCTGTTGATTGGATGACCAATTAGAGTATCTAAGATTAGAGTATAGGATGTAGGAAATTAGTGATCTTCCTATGAAGTTTGCTAAACCTGTGTGTATGCTTATATTAGTGGGGCTCCATTTATGTTTGATTAATTTCGTTTGTTTAATGTTTATGCTGTTGAAGCTAAACTTGTTACTTTATCTTTAATTAACTTTCAGAGCAAAGTGTTGCAAATTCTTTTTTTCCTATGATGGCACAAGCAATTGGCAATTGATGTAATTGAACAACTTCTTCAACCCAAGAAAGGAAAATAATAAATAGAAATTGGAATAGAAGTTAGCAACCAATTCAAAGCTGGTGTCAATTCAAAAGGGGACAAATATTTTTATAATAAGAGAACTTGTTTCAATTCATGCTACAAATCATTTTCAAAGTGGTAGTTGGACAAAGCATTAATTTGAAGGTGCAGGAGCATTGGATGAAGCATGATGGTATACGGAGGCTTTTCAAGCACAGATGGAGCATAGGAACTTAGCATATCAAACAAGGATAAAAGATATACATCCAACTTAGTATATCACATAATAGATACAATAATCAAGTGATAAAGTGGATGAGCTCAAAAATTGTACAATTGCTCGTCTGAAGTTCAGACAGGGAAATTAGTTTTAACTTTTAATTGTAAATTACATAAATCAACCAAATGGTACATGCATGACAGAAATGACATGCTCTATGAGCATGCTAATATATCTTCATAATTTCAGACAACCAGAATTCGAGAAACAATTACAAATGAACATGATCAAGGTACCCAATCAATGCTATGAAGGTATACAATCATTGCACATATTATATGCTAATAACTCACATAGTCACAATACACAACAAATTCTTCTTCTAGGGCAAAGTCGTAAACATATCAAATTTCCAATTTGAGAATGTTCTCCCAATTCGAAATCAGATGAATATAGATTATAAGCATAACAAATAACCAGAAAACACATAAATGTGAATGACTTCATTGTTTACTCACCAAACAATTTATCTGAATATAATGACAGAATGGAGTGGTATATTTTTTTTTTCCAACCGTCATAGACAATTTGTGAAGGGAGGACTGTGATGGCTGCACCATATATGGAGGAATTTTGGCTTTTTGCCATCGGCCATTGATAACACTGCATCAAAGTATAACAACCAAAAGACACGATAGCAAATAACATAAAGCAGAACAAATAGCCACTATACAAATGTAACAAAGAGTTGTCCAAATACATATGCATAAGAAATAAGCCAAAAAGGTTTTAGTAACGCCTTCATACCTGATCTGCAACATTGTATGAATGAGTTGTGAAGAAATTGGTGATATAAGCAGTATCAAAGCTCTCAATCATGCACCACGAACACCAAAAAATGATTAAGCTTAAGCAAAACAACATCCTCATAAAATTTGCAACATTTAATTTTTTATACATAAAAAAACTCCAATAGATAGATTCAAAGATACAAATAGTCAAAATGAAATGAAATGGAAGTAAAAGCAAAACTCGAAGCGATTAAATGTCAATGAAAAGGAAAATGGAAAAGCTGAGATTAGTGATAAAGAGAAGAGACATACATAAAAATAATCTAGAAAGGTGAGATCTAACTAAGCAGGTGAATCTAGGGGTGGATATGGTGGAAGCAGGTTCACAGAATCCACAAGTAATGCACGCCACCACATTTCTGCATGACACTTTGCCTCTTTCCGCCGCAACGCATTCAACATTTAGGGCAAAAAGAAAGGGATTTGAGGGATTTTGATCAAAGGGATAAGTGGGTTAGGGTTTCTGACAAACTTATGTGGGTCTTTTTATAGAAAAAACAGACATTATGAGCCGCCGCAAGTTTTAAAGGTTGGTGGTTTTTAATGAACCGCCCTAGACAATAGTCCAATTGTAGGGTTTCAATAAAGTCAAAGTAAAATAATTTTTTTATAATTAATTTTTTCCAATAGTCCAATTCTAGCTAGGGTTTCAATGAAGTCAAAGCCAAAGTAAAATAATATTTTTATATGCAAAAGATATTTTATTTTCGTTATTTTATTTTTAAAAAAAATAAAAGTCGAAGTAAAATAATATTTTTTATAATAAAATTTTTAGTATTGCATTCATTTATTATATTTAAGATATTTAATTTTTAAATAATAACATCATATGTAAAAAATAAAAAAAGAATATTTTATTGTTTAAAACAAAACAAAACAAAATAATATTGTTTGAATAGTTTTTCCTAATCTAAATTTTATTGTTTAGTTTAATGGTTCATTGAACAATCTTCATTATTGTAATTAATGTATTTTATTTTTAGCAATTATTTAATGTATTTTTCAAATGAAAGAAATTTTCTTTCTTTCTTTTTTAATTTTAAAATTCAATATAGTCAAAGTAGAATAATATTTTTGATAATGAATTGTTTTGAATATGTGCATTCATTTATTATATTTAAGTTTTTTACTTTTTTCAATAATACTATTATATGTAAAAAATAAAATAAAAAGAAAATTTTTATTGTTTAAAACAAAACAAAAGAAAATAATATTGTCTGAATAGTTTTTCCTAATCTAAATTTTATTGTTTAATTTAATGGGTCAAAGAAAAGTCTTCATTATTGTAATTTTTTTTTTTTTTAGCAATTATTTAATGTATTTTTCAATGGAAGACTTTTTTTTTAATTTTAAAAATAAATTTATTCAAACTAAAAATAATATTTTTTTTATAATTAATTGTTTTGAATATGTGTATTCATTTATTATATTTAAGATTTTTACTTTTTTAAATAATACTAACATATGTGAAAAAAAATATATAAAAAGAAACTTTATATTGTTTAAAACAAAATAAAATCAAATAATATTGTTTGAATAGTTTTTCCTAATCTAAATTTTGTTGTTTAATTTAAGGGGTCATTGAAAAGTCTTCAGTATTGTAATTAATGTATTTTATTTTTAGCAATTATTTAATGTATTTTTCAAATGAAAGATTTTTTCTTTTATTTTTAATTTAAAAAAATATAGTCAAAGCAAAATAATATTTTTTTATAATTAGTTGTTTTGATTATGTGCTTTCATTTATTATATTTAGGATTTTTACTTTTTAAATAATACTATCATATGTAAAAAAAATATAATAAAAATAATTTTTTATTGTTTAAAACAAAATAAAACAAAATAATATTGTTTGAATAGTTTTTCCTAATCTAAATTTTATTGTTTAATTTAATGGGTCATTGAAAAGTATTTTTTTTTTTTATGAATTTGTAGCAAGCAAACCTCACAGTTGGACAAGGACATCCCAACAACGTTGGCACCCCCTCACCAACTAATCATCGGCAGCAAACCACAATTTATTAATATAACGAAAAAAGACCAACAAAAAGCATGGGGGGACTAGACCAAAACCCATGATAACAATCAACAAAAGCGGAAAAAAGGCAATCCACAATGATTGCGAGCAAAACTAACCCTAACAAACAAGGGAATATAATCCCACCAAGTTAAATCAACCCTATGATCAACCCCATAGTTAGCTAATCTATCTGCACAATGATTACCTTCTCTATAAATATGAGAATACAAGAAATGCATTTGAGAGCATAATTTAAGGCAACGAATCCAACGGCTTCTGAGGTCCCAGGGAACTATATCAACCTTATCAAAAGCAGCAAGCACCAACATGGAGTCACACTCCAACCACAGCTTATCCCAACCAACAGAATGAGCATATTCAATGGCTAAAATAGCAGCAAAGAGCTCAGCATGCAGCGCTGATTTAATACCAATATAAGCTGCAAAACAGCCACGAAAAACCCCAAAGCTGTCTCTAAAAATACCACCACCCGCAGCATGCCCAGGAGAACCTCTAGCTGCACCATCAGTGTTACATTTGATGTAACCACAAGCAGGGGGAACCAAGACACTTGCTTAATCTGAACAGGCTTAGGAGGCTTAGCTGAAACTAAGAACTTCTGAAGAAAAGTAAATTCGGAGATAGAATTTGAAGCATGTCCCTTAGAAAGAAAATCGGAAAGAGAGACAGCAGAGATCACCATAGAAGAAGCTTGCCTCAGAGTAAGATGAACATTTCTGAACCTGATGCTGTTCCTGCACCACCAAATAACCCAAAAAACATGCACAACTACAGAAATCAGCACATCCTTCAGTTGTGTACTGCATGGTTTATTCACAGAAACCAGCACATCGATACAAGAAGAAAAATCCAACGTGCAAGGAAGAAAAGACTGCAACCACTGCCATAACTCAGTAGCAAAACTGCATGTCCGAAAAAGATGATCAGTAGTTTCATACGCTTTACCACATAAAGCACACATGGAAACAACAACACAACCCCGAGACCGAAGCCTGTCATCAGTAGGCATCTTGCCATGAGCAATGCGCCATAAAATAAAACTTCTAGAGGGCGGGACCGAATTAATCCATAACATCTTGGACCAAGGGAGACTTTGTCCCGGAGAGGAAAAATGATTAAAAGCAGCTTTAAAGGTTAGTAGCCCATCCGTAGAGGATCTCCAGATTGGTTGATCAGGATCCTGATTATCAAGCAAGGGAGCTGGAATAGAAGAAAGCGCTACACGTAGCTGAGGGAGACGTTGCAGCAAAGACTGAGGCACATTCCAATGCTGATTCAGCACAAAGCAGCTGACTGAAGATTTTAAAGCACGTCTATGCTGCTCAGGAATATTTAAAACATAAGCCAAAGAAGAATCAAGGCACCAAGTATCGAGCCAAAAGTTTACACAATCACCTCTATTAACAACCCAACCAGCATTATCCAAAATCGTATGCCACTTACTTTTCATAGAAGTCCAAATAGAGGACGTCTTAAAGCTCAATAAAGGTTTGCCTTGTTTTAAAAACCGAGCTCTCATAAAAACCACCCAGTGTGAGTCAGAAAAAGCAAAATCCCACATAAGTTTTAACATACTGGCCTCATTCAACTTGACAATGGATTTCAATCCAAGGCCTCCTTCCACCAAAGGCTTACAAACTTTACTCCAAGCTACAGTAACCAATTTGCGAGTATTTATATCTCCAGACCAAAGGAAATTCCTCATCCATCTCTCAATAGTCTTAAGCAAAGATACAGGCCATGCGTAGACATGAAAAGAATATAACATCATACCTGTAATGACTGAGTTAATCAATTGAGCTCTGCCCATAATAGATAATATCTTACCTTTCCAAGAAACCAGTTTGGCTTTGATTCTATCCGCAATAGGCTGCAGAAAATGAGTCCTTGGTTTACCTATAAAAATAGGGACACCTAGATAAGAAAAAGGCAAAGAACCAGGTCCGAAACCAAGACATTGCTGAACTCTGACTGTCCTTTCTTGAGGCATAGAACCCGAGAAGAATTTATATTATTGTTTAATGTAATTAGTATTGATTAGTGTAATTAATGTATTTTATTTTTAGCAATTATTTAATGTGTTTTTCAAATGAAAGACTTTTAGATAATTGATACTTTATTGTTTAATGAATCATTAAAAAGACTTTATTATTTTTTGATGGTAATGAATTTCAATAATTGAAAAGTCTTCCAAAAATTTTATTTAACTATTTAAAAAAAATGTATGACCGTGACTATTGACATATGTAAATTTTTTTTTAAATATGTAATATGTTAAATATTGCAATACTAAAAAAATGTTTAAACTTATATTTGAAATATGTTATTATAGTATAATATGTTGTAATTTTTTAAATGTGCAATATTTTAAATATTATAGTACTAATAAAAATATTTACACATTTATTTTAGGCCTAAATATGTTTGGATCCTTAATAATTTTATTTTGCGTTGACTCTCTAATAAAACAAAAATTTTATTTTTGGTTCTTGTTATTTTGTTTAAGTCCTTCAAGTATATATATATTTTTCATTTTAATCCTTATAATATTTTGTTCATTTTGTATTAGTCTCTTTGACAAATATTTGATAGGGACTAATAACAAATGATTTGTATATTTTTGGGACAAAAACGGAAATAGTAAAGTACTAAAACAAAATAACAAAGATCAAAAACAAAATTTTTGTTTTATTAGGTACTTAATGCAAAAAAATAAAATAAAATTAGAGACCCAAAACAAAATTCGTTAATTTATCAGGACCTAAAACATATTTAAGTATTTATTTTAAATATGTATTTGTAATGCTTAACTTATTTGTGGTTCATTTTTTTTGTTCTATAACATATTTAATCATATGTGTTTTTTTTTGTTCTTAAGTATATGTGTAATAAATATTAACAATGTTTACATATTTCTTATACTCATTTATCTAAAAAAAAATTAATATAAAAGGCTCCATGCATCACATGGGTAAAATGACTAACAATATTGAAATATAAAGTTTAGTCTATTTAATTGATAAACCCCATTCTGGTCATTATTTTATGGGGTTTCTCGCACCATTTGATCCTTAAATTGCATTATCTTTGGGTGATTTTGAATGATATATGTTATTTTGGTGCAGAGTGAGCTTGAACTCGGGAAAAGAAGAAAAAGGGCTTGAAAACGTGGAAACAACACCCTTGACAAGTAACCACGATCCTGTGCCCGACCTGAAGCATGGGGCATGCTAAACAGCTTGCGCTTCGTAACTTATGCACGACCCCATGCACAGGGCGTGCTGATCTAGTAGTGCTCCGTAACTTATGCACGACCCCCAGCACGGGGCATGTTGATCCAGCAACGCTCCGTAACTTATGCACAACCCCATGCACAGCCCCCTGCATTCCCCTGCGATAGCTGAAGTCTTTAAATAGATTAGGTTTTGATGTTTTAGAGACATCTTTTCTTTTACAATCAATTTTTACACTTTCTTGAGAGTACTTTGGGAGTTTCTGAGGGAATTATAGGATAGGAAGAATAGAAGTTCGTCACGGGGTTTGATTCTTGTAATGATTCTCTTCCTCTAATGTCTCTTTTATTCTCTGTTTTGGTTTTATGCTTTCCTATGCCCATGGCTAGCTAAATCTTTAAGCTAGGGTTATGATGTAGGACCTATCTGTGAACCCTGATTCTTCTATTTTCAATAAAAGTTCTCATTTGTTTATCAATTAATTGTTATGATCAAATTGTTAATTAATTGACTTACGTAGCGATTGAATTCTAGGGATTTGCATGAATCAACTCTTCCTGAAATTTTCAATCCGATTAACATTTGCTAATTAACCTCTCTGTGCTAAACCTCCTTTCTAAATTAGTCTCTAATGAACAAAAAGGGATTGATTAGGAAGGAGAGGATTTTCAGAACATAATCCAATTCTATTTATTATTTTAAGAGGTATGGTTGATAATTGCATAAGCAAATGGTACTTTAACTGGAATAGGGAATTAGGGGGAACGTGAAACAGTCCGAAATCATGACCCTAGGTCCTTTAATCTGTCATAACTCCTTTCTAATTTACATTTATTCACTCTTTCTAATATTTTCTCGTACACAATTGCAACTCAAACACTTTTCTTTCCTTGTCTTTTACAAATTTGTTATTTGGGAACCACAATCAGTCTCTAAGGTATGATATCCGGACTTAGCTCCACTATTACTACTGCGTAGGGTACACTTGCCCTTCAGCGGTATGCATTTTTCGCATCATTAATTTAGCATTGTTACAGCAAATTACACTCCCCACTCTAAGAGATGAGACTATTATATTGTTCTCTAACCTCATATGCTAAAATATATAATAAATTACACTCCTCTCCTCTAGAGATGCGAGTATTACATTGTTATTTTTCTCTTATGTTAAAATATATAGATTATTTCATTTAATTTAATAGTATTGTTAAAAAATATTTTTCTAAAAGATTTTAAAATATATTTTTTATATTTGTGTTTAGTTCTATTTTACACACATATACGAGATGTAATACATTTGTATTTATAAAAGGGAGGAGTGTGTATATTTTAAGGTAAGAAGGGAGGGTGGTGTAACACTTGCATTCATAATTTGTGATTAAGCGTTTCCTAATTGTTTTTTTTTTTACATGGTTATGCATATCAATTTAATGACATGACAATCCCTCATAAAAAAAATACTAATGGACTCATTACACGTGGATGTCTATTTTCCATGTATGCAATGACACCAATGATGTTAGCGTGTTGGATGAACTGTAAAAGGTTTTGTATTTTGGGGAGACTGAAGTAGAACAAATTTATTTTGGAGACTAATTAAATTCGAATTTAGCACATTTTAGAAGAACAAAAAATCGTTAGTTTATCCAATAAATGTCATATAAGAGTCAATTGAATGTGTCAAGTACACGGTATTCTTTCACACTGCTTCGATTATATAATGATTAAGTTACTTTTGCAGCATCAAGTTAAAGCATCGAATATGTCTACAATTTATAGTGATCTTTTTTCCAAAACAGTTTGAAACCCAAAATTTTTTGGAGACTAAATTTGAATTTAGCAAAATTTAAAAGAACAAAAAACATAGCTTATCCAATAAATATTAGTATATAAGAGTTAATTGATTGTGTTAATTAGTTTTGCAGCATCAAGTTGAAGCATCGAATAGAGTCTTGCAACAAGAGGGGTTAGGCTAACTTATTAACCTATAAAGGTAATATTTAACAATTACTTAGACTAGTGGAAACGGTGCAATAGTATATGCTAACCCTTTGACAAGTAATAGTGGTTGACCCGTTTCTATTTCTATAAAAAATTAAAATTGCACAATGGAAAGGGTAAAATAGTTGATACATAAGTGAATATTACTTGACCTCCAATTCGCAGAACGTATAGAGATTGAAGAGGCGCCTTTATTAATATCCTATGCCTATATAGTTGAAATCTTTATTTAGGGGTTAAAATGTGACTCTTTGCCATATTTAGAAATTTGACACACAAGCTCCCATTGCCACAAGCAAGCCAGTAGCAAATAATTATGTTCGGTTGGGAATTCTTATTGGGAAATGGAATCTAAGTTATTTAATCTAATCAAGCCTTAAAAACAATTGAGCTATTTAATGGCTAACCGATGCATACTTGTATGAATGTATGCATTCACACCATGGACTAATTAATTATCACGTTGACACCGTTGCATGTTTTTTTAATCCAACAGTCATATTGCAAATTCTTTTAAATAAGTTTCAAACGATACTTTTAATAATGATATTCGCATCACCTATAAGATTGTTTTTTAATCTTTTTCCTTTTTATCTTTTTATCTCCTCCTTAAAAATAAAATATACTCCATATATCTGTCATTTTCTGACATTTTTGAATGTGTCTAAATACTATATTGAAGAGTATACATAACACTCAAATCCCAAGACATACACTTTGGGCTAGTTGCAATTTTAAAAGGATTGAGTTAACCAAACATATACGTTATTGAAAAAATAATGCAAAAAGACCTATTTTTTTTGTAACAACAATTAGAAAATGTAACAGTGACAGTAATTAACGACCAAAAACTCAATTTAATCTAGCAATTGTGCTATGACCCTTGTTTGGCAACCTTTTTTTTTTTTTTTTTTTGAAAAGTTGTTTGGCAACCTTTGAAAACTTGGTTAAGTTATTTCTTCATATTGTATGATCATGCTTTAAATTTTTTTGATCATATCAGGCTTTAAATGAGCATGCGATTTTATGTTCAATAAATTACATTTATTAATAAAGGCTTGCTTTTTATATAAAAGTAATAATTAAGATTGGAAAACCGTTTTTAAGCCCCAAACATTTTTTGTTTGTGATATAAATAATAATTTTACTTTTAAACAACCATTTATTTTTATACTAACAACGAAGAGCTATTTTACCAACTAAATACGATATAGCATATGCCTACTCCAAAACATTGTTGATCATTGAATATGGCAACATCAATATTACATTTAATCTTTCCAGCAAGTGGCTTTTCCCAAGATGAAATTGTTGGCCCCGTCATTTGAGGTTCTAAGATATTGTGCAGATTTCTTGCCTGTACCATTCAGAAAGATGTTGGAGAGCTAATGAAACTGAGACATTTGGTGAAGTTTCGATGTTGTCCCATATTTTGTCATTCCTCCTTCTCCAGATGCACCACAAAATAATAGCAAATCTACAGCAGTTGTCTTCTAAAGATAGCAAATTTAACAAATCAAAAATCAAGTCTTTAACACCTTCTGCTTGCTGCATTCTGTCTTCAATTTTTGACCAAAGACCAGCAGTTTGCCAAATGCTTTTAGCTTTCTCACAGCCAAAGAAAATGTACCAATCATTTTCCAAATTGTTTTCACAAAATGCACATGTTGAAGGACCTGAAATACCTTTTTCACGAAGTCTTAGTCTTGAAGGGATGCATTCTCGAAGAATTCTCCAAATCAAGTGCTTGACTTTTGGCAGAATTTTCAATGACCATAGTTGCTTCCAATTGCCACCTACTTTGTGATTATCATCAAGATATAACTAGTCCATTAGGCCATGATATGCTGAACTAGCTGAGTAGTTGCCATTTGCAGTGAATTGCAAAGTTATAGCATCATCATCCGAGACATTTAAAAGAGGAATACTTTCAATTTCCTAAAAATCTTGTGGATTAAAAATCTACTGCATAATATCCAGGCGCCATGATTTTGAATTCTGATCAATGAGGGAAGAGACAGCCATGTGCTCAAGACCAAAAAGAGCTGTAGAAGAAACATAAAGATTACCTTTTATCCACAGCCATGGTTGATTCCAAATGTTCACTAATTTACCATCACCAATTATCCATATTATGCCTTCTTTTATCACAACCTATGAAGCCTGGATGCTACGCCATACATAGCTTGGATTATGCCCAAGTTTGGCATCCAAGAAATCACCATTAGGGAAATATTTGACTTTGAACACTTTTGAAACAATAGCATCCGGATTTTGAATGAATCTCCATCCTTGCTTCCCTAGCATAGATAAGTTAAAAGCATGAAGATTTCTAAACCCCAATCCACCAAATTCTTTTTTTTTACTGTTAATCTTTCCCAACTCATCCACTTGATTCCTTTTGTTGCATTTCCAATTGAACTCCACCAAAAAGAGTTAATCATTTTTTGTATTTCATCCTCCAATGTAGGGAAGTAAGAAAACACTCATACAATAAGTAGGAATGGCTTGAGCACATGACTTAATGAGAATTTCATTACCTGCCTTAGAGAGATGCTTTCCAGTCCAATGATTGATGTGTTTCCAAAGTCTATCTTTGAGGAAACCACAAACTGCCTTCTTTTTCCTTTCGATGAGAGATTGTAGCCCCATATATTTTCCAGTACCAATACACTCAGGACGAAAAAAATAGATGCATCTTCATTTTTGGCATTGTACCATTGTCAAGAGACAAAGAGGAATAAAAGATATGTTTTTCTTTTTCTCTGCATTCATTTCAAAAATATACATCTTATTAATAATTTTCAAATATAGTTAGATATTAATGTTTTGCATCCTATTTTTATTTTTATTTTTTTGTGACAATATCGATAGAATATTATAAAAACTTGATTAAAGCAATTTATTATGTAATTAACAACTGCATTTGTTTTGGCGTAGTGATTATAATTTTTTGGAGATTTCTAGAATAGCCAAAAATTGATATTTTCAAATGATTTTGTCACTAACAAATATAACATTTACCCGATACTTTTGGCAATTTAAAACTTCTAGAAAGTAGTGGGTAATAGTATATCAATATTGCAACAAAACGGCACAAAATATTTTTTAAAATGTTAATTTCATAATAAATCGCATTGATCAAGTTTTTATAATGTATTAACAGTATTGTGATGAAATAAAAATATATGATGCAATATATCAGTACCTAATCATATTTGAAAAGAATTTAATTTTATGTATACTTCGAATATGAATACATTGAAAAAGAAAAATGTATCTTTTATCCCTCTTTCTTCCTTGACATTGGTACAATACCAAAAAGAAGGTATCTTTCTTTCTTCCTTGTAAATTACTTGTTGATTGACAAGCAGGTCATGGTTTATGGAGGTGTAGAAGACTAAGACTAGAGATGCCTAACATTTGTACATATGCAATGACAGGCTATTAGTTAGCTAGATCCTCGAAGCACAATGATTAATGAACACATAAACTAATTATCTTAAGTATGATCATTACCTTGTAGCCGTAGGTGCTGCGGATTGATGTGGTTCTGTCCAATGTTAGTTTAAATTAGGTTGTAATGCCCACAAGTTGCATCCAAAGCAATAAGTGGAAGATAATCATTGTGATTCTCTTTTCACGTTTGTATTCAACTTATGTAACTGTATGGGTAATTTACAAGGAAAAAAAATAGATGTACCTTCATTTTTGGCATTCTTCCATTCTTAAGAGACAAAGAGGAACAAAAGATATTTTTTCTTTTTCTCTGCATTAATTTCAAAAATATACATCTTATTAATACTTTTCAAATATAGTTATATATTAATATTTTGCATCCTATTTTTATTTTTATTTTTATTTTTTATGACAATATCGATAGAATATTATAAAAACTTGATTAAAGCAATTTATTATGTAATTAACAAATGCATTTGTTTTGGGCTAGTGACTATAATTTTTTGGAGATTTCTAGAATCGTCAAAAATTGATATTTTCTAATGATTTTGTCACTAACAAATATAACATTTACCCGATACTTTTGGCTATTTAAAACTACCAGAGAGTAATGGGTATTAGTATGTCAGTATTGCGACAAAGCACCACAAAATATTTGTTAAAATGTTAATTTCATAAGAAATTGCAATGATCAAGTTTTTATAATGTATTAACAGTATTGTCATGAAATAAAAATATACGATGCAATATATCAATACTTAATCTTAATTGAAAAGAATTTAATTTTATGTATATTTCTAAAATGAATACATTGAAAAAGAAAAATGTATCTTTTATCCCTCTTTCTCTCTTGACATTGGTACAACGCCAAAAAGAAGATATCTTTCTTTCTTCCTTGTAAATTACTTGTTCAATGACAAGCAAGTCACGGTTTGTGGAGGAGTTGAAGACTAAGACTAGAGAGGCCTAACCTTTGTTCGTATGATAGGCTATTAGTTAGCTAGATCCTTGAAGCACAATGGTTAATGAACACATAAACTAATTTTGTTAAGTATGATCATTACCTTTGTAGCCGTAGGTGTTGTGCGGTCGATGTGGTTCTGTCTAATGTTAGTTTAAATTGGGTTGTTATGCTCACAAGTTGCATCCAAAGCAATAAGAGGATGATAATCTGTGATTCTCTTTTTACGTTTGTCTTCAACTTATATAATTGTATGGATAATTTGCAAGGAAAAAAATAGACGTACCTTCATTTTTGGCATTGTACCATTGTCAAGAGACAAAGAGGAACAAAAGATATGTTTTTCTTTTTCTCTGCATTCATTTAAAAAATATACATCTTATTAATACTTTTCAAATATAGTTAGATATTAATATTTTGCATCCTATTTTTTATTTTTATTTTTTTGTGACAATATCGATAAAGTATTATAAAAACTTGATTAAAGCAATTTATTATGTAATTAACAAGTGCATTTGTTTTGGGCTAGTGACTATCATTTTTTGGAGATTTCTAGAATCGACAAAAATTTATATTTTCAAATGATTTTGTCACTAACAAATATGACATTTACCCGATACTTTTGGCGATTTAAAACTACCAGAAAGTAATGAGTATTAGTATATCAGTATTGCGACAAAGTGCCACAAAATATTTGTTAAAATGTTAATTTCATAATAAATCACCTTGATCAAGTTTTCATAATGTATTAACAGTATTGTCATTAAATAGAAATATACTATGCAATATATCAATACCTAATCATAGTTGTAAAGAAATTAATTTTATGTATACTTCAAAAATGAATACATTGAAAAAGAAAAATGTATCTTTTATCCCTCATTGTCTCTTGACATTGGTACAATGCCAAAAAGAAGGTATCTTTCTTTCTTCCTTGTAAATTACTTGTTGATTGACAAGCAGGTCATGGTTTATGGAGGTGTAGAAGACTAAGACCAGAGAGGCCTAACATTTGTACGTATGGAATGATAGGTTATTAGTTAGCTAGATCCTCGAAGCACAATGATTAATGAACACATAAACTAATGTTGTTAAGTTAGATCATTACCTTGTAGCCATAGGTGTTGTGGGATCGATGTGGTTATGTCCAATTTTTATTTAAATAGGGTTGTTTTGCTCACAAGTTGTATCCAAGCAATAAGAGGAGGGTAATCTTTGTGATTCTCCTCTCTCTTTTGAATTCAACTTCTATAATCATATGAGTAATTTACAAGGAAAAAATAGATATACCTTCCTTTTTGGCATTGCACCAATGTCAATAGACAAAGAGGAACAAAAGATATGTTTTTCTTTTTCTCTGTATTCTTTTCAATATTATACATCTTATTTAAATACATCTCAAATACAGTTAGATATTAACATTTTGCATCCTTTCTTTATAGGTCATAATTTGTTATTTTATACTATTTTTTTCTATTCAACTTACTCATTCAAATTATTATTGTGTCAAAATTTTAGTTTTGAAATAGATATCATTCTTCCTTTGCACTTCCTATCTACTCCACCATGAAATCACCTTTAAAAATTATCAGTCCAATGCTGGAAACTTCTGATTGACCAATGTTGTGCTTTTTTACAAACCAATTACCAAAAAGGATGCAAAATATCAATGTCTAATCGTATTTGAAAAGTATTGAATAAGATGTATATTATTGAAATGAATATAGTTAAAGAAAAAAGTGTATCTTATATTCCTCTTTCTCTCTTGACATTAGTACAATGTCATAAAGAAGGTATAAATTTTTCTTCCTCGTAAATTATATTTACAATTACAAAAGTAGAATTCAAGCATAGAAGGGTGAATCACAAAATTTTCCCTCCTCTTAAGTTGGATGGAACTTGTAAGCATAACACCCTGCATGAAACAAACTCTAGACAAAACTAAATCCCACAACCTATGGTTAGAAGGTAAGGATCTCACATAACTATTTTCATTGATCATTATGTTTTAAACTTGTCCACTACTGCACGTTACTCATTCTACATCAGGCTTTCTACATTTGTTCTACGACCAATGTAGATTTTGTGGACATAGAAAGTGGGACACCTTTACATATGTTACAGTGAGAACGATGTAAAATATGTTGTTAAAAAAAATCTGGATTCTACAATAAGGTCATTGTTTATGTAAGTGTAAAAGGATTGACTAAGAGAGGCCTTGCGCTAAATTATAAATATACATTGCGCACTATATATATATATATTCTTTTTCACATATTGGATGAATATACATTGCGCACTAATATTTGTTATGTAAGATCATTACCTTCTAGCCATAGGTGTTGTGGAATTGATTTGGTTCTATCCAAAATTGAATTCAACTTTTGCAATCATATAAGTAATTTACAAGAAGCAAACAAATATATCTTCTTGGCCTTATACCAATGTTAAGAGAGAGAAGGACAGAAGATAAACTTTTTTTTTTCACTCTATTCATTAGGGAAACATATGTTATTAAATACTTTTCAAATATAGTAAGATATTAATATTTTGTATCCTATATTTTTTATTTTTTGTGACAATATGAAAAAAATATTATAAAAACTTGATAAAAGCAATTCATTATGAATAAAATATTAATTATGATGTCTTATAATGAATTTACTATGGTTTAATTTATAATATGAGCATATACATAATAAATTGCATTTATCAAATTTTAATAATATTTTTTTATATTGTCTATGAATAAAAATATAAGATGCAAAATATTAGAAATTGCTTATTTAAATAAGTGCTCTCTATTTAAATAAGCATCTAGTTTAGGTATGGAAACAAAATTAGCCAACAATGAAGCTATCTTATATGGAAACAAAATAATATCGTTTAAAGAATCACTAAGTGCATGTCTAAGTAAATGCACCTAGTCTCTTGCAAGACTAAGCAAATTGTAGTCATTTTTCCTTTCCAGTGATCTTTGGTTGGACCAATAGCAAACAAAACTGAGTGAAACATGGATTATCTAAAAGTTATGTACTAGGTTGTTCCAGAAAATCTTTTGGTACTTCACTTTTGTCCTTATTTCCTTAGTAACCTGCGCAAAAAATATAGAAATTAGTATGAAAATAAATAAAGGAAGAAGAAAAGGAAACAAATCGTTGCTTTCTAAAATAATTTCTCAAGCAAAAGACAAATATAGATATAAAGGAATTGAATCTGTTGATTGGACGACCAATTAGAGTATCTAAGATTAGAGTATAGGATACAGGAAATTAGTGGTCTTCCTGTGAAGTTTGCTAAACCTGTGTGTATGCTTATATTAGTGGGACTCCATTTATGTTTGATTGATTTCATTTGTGTAATGTTTATGCTGTGGAAGCTAAACTTGTTACTTTATCTTTAATTAACTTTAAGAGCAAAGAGTTGCAAATTCCTTTTTTCCTATGATGGCACAAGCAACTGGCAATTGATATAATTGAACAACTTCTTCTACCTAAGAAAGGAAAATAATAAATAAAAATTGGAATAGAAGTTAGCAACCAATTCAAAGCTGGTTTCAATTCAAAAGGGGACAAATATTTTTATAATTAGATAACTTGTTTCAATTTATGCTACAAATCATTTTCAAAGTGGTAGTTGGACAAAGCATTAATTTGAAGGTGCAGGAGCATTGGATGAAGCATGATGGTATACGGAGGCTTTTCAAGCACAGATGGAGCATAGGAACTTAGCATATCAAACAAGGATAAAAGATATACATCCAACTCAGTATATCACATAGTAGATACAATAATCAAGTGATAAAGTGGATGAGCTCAAAATTGTACAATTGCTCGTCTCAAGTTTAGACAGGGAAATTAGTTTTAACTTTTAATCGTAAATTACATAAATCAACCAAATGGTACATGCATGACAGAAATGACATGCTCTATGAGCATGCTAATATATCTTCATAATTTCAGACAACCAGAATTCGAGAAACAATTACAAATGAACATGATCAAGGTACCCAATCAATGCTATGTAGGTATACAGTCGTTGCACATATTATATGCTAACAACTCACATAGTCACAATACACAACAAATTCTTCTTCTAGGGCAAAGCCGTAAACATATCAAATTTCCAATTTGAGAATGTTCTCCCAATTCGAAATCAGATGAATATAGAATATAATCATAACAAATACCCAAAAAACACATAAATGTGAATGACTTCACTATTTACTCACCAAACAATTTATCTGAATATAATGATAGAATGGTGTGGTAGATTTTTTTTTCCAACCGTCATAGACAATTTGAGAAGGGAGGATTGTTATGGCTGCACCATATATGGAGGAATTTTGGCTTTTTGCCATCCGCCATTGATAACACTGCATCAAAGTATAACAACCAAAAGACACTATAGCAAATAACATAAAGCAAAACAAATAGCCACAATACAAATGTAACAAAGAGTTGTCCAAATACATATGCATAAGAAATAAGCCAAAAAGGTTTTAGTAACGCCTTCATACCTGATCTGCAACATTGTATGAACGAGTTGTGAAGAAATTGGTGATACAAGCAATATCAAAGCTCTCAATCTTACACCACCAACACCAAAAAATGATTAAGCTTGAGCAAAACAACATCCTCATTAATTTGCAACAATTAATTTTTTATACTTAAATAAACTCCAACAGATAGATTCAAAGATACAAATAGTCAAAATGAAATGAAATGGAAGTAAAAGCAAAACTCGAAGCGATTAAATATCAATGAAAAGGAAAAATGGAAAAGCTGAGATTGGTGATAAAGAGAAGAGACATACATAAAAAAATCTAGAAAGGTGAGATCTAACTAAGCAGGTGAATCTAGGGGTGGATATGGTGGAAGCAGGTTCACAGAATCCACGAGCAATGCGCACCACCACATTTCTACATGACACTTTGCCTCTTTCCGCCGCAACGCGTTCAACATTTAGGGCAAAAAGAAAGGGATTTGAGGGATTTTGACCAAAGGGATAAGTGGGTTAGGTTTTCTGACAAACTTCTGTGGGTCTTTTTATAGAAAGAAATAGACATTATGAACCACCTCAAGTTTTAAGGGTTGGTGGTTTTTAACGAACCGCCGTAGACAATAGTCCAATTGTAGCAAGGGTTTCAATAAAGTCAAAGTAAAATAATATTTTTTTAATTAATTTTTTGCAATAGTCCAATTGTAGCTAGGGTTTCAATGAAGTCAAAGTGAAAGTAAAATAATATTTTTATATGCAAAAGATATTTTATTTTCATTATTTTATTTTTAAAAATAATAAAAGTCAAAGTAAAATAATATTTTTTATAATTAATTTTTTAGTATTGCATTCATTTATTATATTTAAGATTTTTAATTTTTAAATAATAATATCATATGTAAAAAATAAAAAAAAGAATATTTTATTGTTTAAAACAAAACCAAACAAAATAATGTTGTTTGAATAGTTTTTCCTAATCTAAATTTTATTGTTTAATTTAAAGGTTCATTGAAAAGTCTTCATTATTTTAATTAATGTATTTTATTTTTAGAAATTATTTAATGTATTTTTCAAATGAAAGAAATTTTCTTTCTTTTTTTTTTATTTTAATTTTACAATTCAATATAGTCAAAGTAGAATAATATTTTTAATAATGAATTGTTTTTGAATATGTGCATTCATTTATTATATTTAAGTTTTTTACTTTTTTCAATAATAATATTATATGTAAAAAATAAAATAAAAAGAAGTTTTTTATTGTTTAAAACAAAACAAAAGAAAATAATATTATTTGAATAGTTTTTCCTAATCTAAATTTTATTGTTTAATTTAATGGGTCAAAGAAAAGTCTTCATTATTGTAATTAATGTCTTTTATTTTTAGCAATTATTTAATGTATTTTTCAAATGATAGACTTTTTCTTTTATTTTTATTTTTAAAAATAAATTTAGTCAAACTAAAATAATTTTTTTTTATAATTAATTGTTTTGAATATGTAAATTTATTTATTATATTTAAGATGTTTACTTTTTTAAATAATCAACATATGTAAAAAATAATATAAAAAGAAATTTTATATTGTTTAAAACAAAATAAAATCAAATAATATTGTTTGAATTGTTTTTCCTAATCTAAATTTTATTGTTTAATTTAATGGGTCATTGAAAAGTCTTCATTATTGTAATTAATGTATTTTAGTTTTAGCAATTATTTAATGTATTTGTCAAATGAAAGACTTTTTCTTTTATTTTTAATTTTAAAAATAAATATAGTCAAAGTAAAATAATATTTTTTATAATTAATTGTTTTGAATATGCGCTTTCATTTATTATATGTAGGATTTTTACTTTTTAAATAATACTATCATATGTAAAAAATAAAATAAAAATAGTTTTTTATTGTTTAAAACAAAATAAAATAAAATAATATTGTTTGAATATTTTTCCTAATCTAAATTTTGTTGTTTAATTTAATGGGTCATTGAAAAGTCTTCATTATTGTAATTAATGTATTTTATTTTTAGCAATTACTTAATGTATTTTTCAAATGAAAGACTTTTTCTATTATTTTTAATTTTAAAAATAAATATAGTAAAAGTAAAATAATATTTCTTATAATTAATTGTTTAAAACAATACAAAATAAAATAATATTGTTTGAATAGTTTTCCTAATCTAAATTTTATTGTTTAATTTAATGGGTCATCCAAAAGTCTTGATTATTGTAATTAATGTATTTTATATTTAGCAATTATTTAATGTGTTTTTCAAATGAAAGACTTTTTGATAATTTATACTTTATTGTTTAATGAATCATTAAAAAGACTTTATTATTGTTTGATGGTAATGAATTTCAATAATTGAAAAGTCTTCCAAAAATTTTATTTAACTATTTACAAAAAAATGTATGACCTTGTCTGTTGACATATGTAAATTTTGTTTAAATATGTAATATTTTAAATATTGCAATACTAAAAAAGTGTTTAAACTTATATTTGAAATATGTTATTATTGTATAATATGTTGTAATTTTTTAAGTGTGCAATATTTTAAATATTATAGTACTAATAAAAATATTTACACATTTATTTTAGGCTTAAATATGTTTTGGATCCTTAATAATTTTATTTTGCATTGAGTCTCTAATAAAATAAAATTTTTATTTTTGGTTCTTGTTATTTTGTTTTAGTCCTTCAAATATATATATTTTTTCATTTTAATCCAAATAATATTTGTTCATTTTGTATTAGTCTCTTTGACGAATATTTGATAGGGACTAATAACAAATGATTTGTATATTTTTGGGACAAAAACGAAAATAGTAAAGTACTAAAACAAAATAACAAAGATCAAAAACAAAATTTTTGTTTTATTAGGTACTTAATGCATAAAAATAAAATAAAATTAGAGACCAAAAACAAAATTCGTTAATTTATCAGGACCTAAAACATATTTAAGTATTTATTTGAAATATGTATTTGTAATGCTTAACTTATTTGTGGTTCATTTTTTTTTGTTCTATAACATATTTAATCATATGTGTTTTTTTTTTTTGGTTCTTAAGTATATGTGCAATAAATATTAACAATGTTTAGATATTTCTTATACTAATTTATCTCAATTTTTTTAATATAAAAGGCTCCATGCATCACATGGGTAAAATGACTAATAATATTGAAATATAAAGTTTAGTCTATTTAATTGATAAACCCCATTCTGGTCATTATTTTATGGGGTTTCTCGCACCATTTGATCCTTAAATTGCATTATCTTTGGGTGATTTTGAATGATATATGTTATTTTGGTGCAGAGTGAGCTTGAACTCAGGAAAAGAAGAAAAAGGGCTTGAAAATATGGAAACGACACCCTTGGCAAGTAAGCACGATCTTGTGCATGACCCTAAGCATGGGGCATGCTAAACAGCTTGCGCTTCGTAACTTATGCACGACCCCATGCACAGGGCGTGCTAATATAGCAGTGCTTCGTAACTTATGCACGACCCCCAGCACGAGGTATGCTGATCGAGCAGCGCTCCGTAACTTATGCACGACCCCATGCACAGCCCCCTGCATTCCCCTGCGACAGCTGAAGTCTTTAAATATATTAGGTTTTTATGTTTTAGAGACACCTTTTCTTTTACATTCAGTTTTTACACTTTCTTGAGAGTACTTTGGGAGTTTCTGCGGGAATTACTGTAACAGCCCAGCCTCATCGCCTCTTTGGACGTGTCTTGGGTCAATTGGTGTACCAGGAATGCATTGACATAAGACTTAAGCGTGGAGGGTCTTGTGTTCAATTCCTAGGGAGGGCAAAAACCCCCGCGTCCACGAGGGGGGAGTTCATAAGTGCAGCTAGAGGCGGTGAGGGCCCAGGCCCAATACACGTCCACAGCCAAGACACGTCCAAAGAGGCGGTGAGGCTGGGCTGTTACAATTATTGGATAGGAATAATAGAAGTTCATCACGGGGATTGATTCTTGTAACGATTCTCCTTCTCTAATGTCTCTTTTATTCTCTGTTTTGGTTTTATGCTTTCCTATGCCCATGGCTAGCTAAATCTTTAAGCTAGGGTTATGATGTAGGACCTATCTGTGAACCCTGATTCTTCTATTTTCAATAAAAGTTCTCATTTGTTTATCAATTAAATTTCTACGTTGTTCTTCTTTCTAATCAGGACTGATCACCCTAAAACCTAAATTGATTAATTGTTATCATCAAACTATTAATTAATTGACTTGCGTAGCGATTGAATTCTAGGGATTTGCATGAATCAACTCTTCCTAAAATTTCCAATCCGGTTAACATTTGTTAATTAACCTCTCTATGCTAAACCTCCTTTCTAAATTAGTCTTTAATGAACAAAAATGGATTGATTAGGAAGGAGAGGGTTTTCAGAACATAATCTAATTCTGTTTATTATTTTAAGAGGTATGATTGGTAATTGCATAAGCAAATGGTACTTTAACTGGAATAGGGAATTAGGGGGAATGCGAAACAGTCCGAAATCACGACCCTAGGTCCTTTAATCTGTTAGAACTCCTTTCTAATTTACATTTATTCGCTCTTTCTAATATTTTCTTGTACACAATTGCAACTCAAACACTTTTCTTTCCTTGTCTTTTACAAATTTGTTATTTGGGAACCACAATCAGTCTCTAAGGTACGATATCCGAACTTAGGTCCACTATTACTACTGTGTATGGTACGCTTGCCCTTAAGCGGCATGCATTTTTCGCATCATTAATTTAGCATGCTTACAGTAAATTACACTCCCCACTCTAAGAGATGAGACTATTATATTGTTCTCTAACCTCATATGCTAAAATATATAATAAATTACACTCCTCTCCTCTACAGATGCGAGTATTACATTGTTCTTTTTCTCTTATGTTAAAATATATAGATTATTTAATTTAATTTAATAGTATTGTTAAAAAAAATATTTTTCTAAAAGATTTTAAAATACATTTTTAATATTTGTGTTTAGTTCTATTTTACACACATATATAAGATGTAATGCATTTGTATTTATAAAAGGGAGGAGTGTGTATATTTTAAGGTAAGAAGGGAGGGTGGTGTAACACTTGCATTCATAATTTGTGATTAAGCGTTTCCTAATTGTTTTTTTTTTACATGGTTATGCATATCAATTTAATGACATGACAATCCCTCATAAAAAAATACTAATGGACTCATTACATGCGCATGTCTACTTTCCATGTATGCAATGACACCAATGATGTTAGCGTGTTGGATGAACTGTAAAAGGTTTTGTATTTTGGGGAGACTGAAGTAGAACAAATTTATTTTGGAGACTAATTAAATTCGAATTTAGCACATTTTAGAAGAACAAAAAATCATTAGTTTATCCAATAAATGTCATATAAGAGTCAATTGAATGTGTCAAGTACACGGTATTCTTTCACACCGCTCCGATTATATAATGATTGTGTTACTTTTGCAGCATCAAGTTAAAGCATCGAATATGTCTAAAATTTATAGTGATATTTTTTCCAAAACAATTTGAAACCCAAAATTTTTCGGAGACTAAATTTGAATTTAGAAAAATTTAATAGAACAAAAAACATAGCTTATCCAATAAATATTAGTATATAAGAGTTAATTGATTGTGTTAATTAGTTTTGCAGCATCAAGTTGAAGCATCTAATAAAGTCTTGCAACAAGAGGGGTTAGGCTAACTTATTAACCTATAAAGGTAATATTTAACAATTACTTAGACTAGTGGAAAAGGTGCAATAGTATATGCTAACCCTTTGACAAGTAATAGTGGTTGACCCGTTTCTATTTCTATAAAAAATTAAAACTGCACAATGGAAAGGGTAAAACAGTTGATACATAAGTGAATATTACTTGACCTCCAATCCATAGAACGTACAGAGATTGAAGAGGCGCCTTTATTAATATCCTATGCCTATATGGTTGAAATATTTATTTAGGGGTTAAAATGTGACTCTTTGCCATATTTAGAAATTTGACACACAAGCTCCCATTGCCACAAGCAAGCCAGTAGCAAATAATTATGTTTTGTTGGGAATTCTTATTGGGAAATGGAATCTAAGTTATTTAATCTAATCAAGCCTTAAAAACGATTGAGCTATTTAATGGCTAACCGATGCATACTTGTATGAATGTATGCATTCACACCATGGACTAATTAATTATCACGTTGACACCGTTGCTTGTTTTTTTTAATCCAACAGTCATATTGCAAATTCTTTTAAACAAGTTTCAAACAATACTTTTAATAATGATATTCGCATCACCTACAAGATTGTTTTTTAATCTTTTTCCTTTCTATCTTTTTATCTCCTCCTTAAAAATAAAATATACTCCATATATCTGTCATTTTCTGACATTTTTTAGCATATCTAAATACTATATTGAAGGGTATACATAACACTCAGATCCCGAGACATACACTTTGGGGCTAGTCACAATTTTAAAAGGATCGAGTTAACCAAACATATACGTTGTTGAAAAATATTGCAAAAAGACCTACAATGTTTGATCGGGAACAACAATTAGAAAATGTAACAGTGAAAGTAATTAACGACCGAAAACACAATTTAATCTAGCAATTGTGCTATGACCCTTGTTTGGCAACCTTTTTTTTTTTTTTTTGAAAAGTTGTTTGGCAACCTTTAAAAACTTGGTTAATTTATTTCTTCATATTGTATGATCAGGCTTTAAATTATTTTATCATATCAGGCTTTAAATGAGCATGCGATTTTATGCTCAATAAATTACATTTATTAATAAAGGCTTGCTTTTTATATAAAAGTAATAATTAAGATTGGAAAACCACTTTTAAGCCCCCAAACATTTTTTGTTTGAGATATAAATAATAATTTTACTTTTAAACACCCATTTATTTTTATACTAACAACGAAGAGCTATTTTACCAACTAAATACTATATAGTAAATGGTCCTCTAAATATATAGTATAACATATTTTTAGTATAGAAGATAGAAGATAAATATAATAAACATTAGAGTTTTGTAGGCATGCATTCCAAGAATGTCATTGTAGAAGTTTTTAAATTTTAAATTTTCAATCAATTAGAAATAACTATTGATATGATTCTTAAGATGCATAATTATTATGAAAATCAATTAGCTTACCCATTCTACCTAACAAAGTAATTCTATATATTTATTTCCTAAGAATAAACATTTCAACTATTACAAAAGGGCATAGAAAAGAGTAACATGATAACTAGTATTAATTATTTAATCAACTTGTACAGAAATGATATAAAACACCATAATATATTTTAATTATCCATCGTGACAATGCATTCATAGAAAGCAGGCAGGGGCGGAACTACTCATGCTAGTGAAGGGGCCATGGCCCCCCCTAGATTTTCACCTATTCAAATTCATAACACCGTATGCTGCCAAAATCATGTACAATGAATTCAAATCTTATAAAAACATGATTCATATATATATGAACACAATGCAGCCAGAATTTTTTGTTAAATTGTTATGTTATTATAATTTTAAAATTATGGTAGTTAATTTTTAATGTGTATATTATATTATAGTAACCATTTTTATTTATGGGATCTAACTATGGAAATAATGAAATTTTTAGAGTCATTTATTTCTTTTATTTTTTTTTGATAAAATACTCTATTTTCTTTTTATAATTTTCATTGTAAAGATAATTAAATATTTCATCTTTTTAGATAAAATATTCAAGTATCATTTATTTTTTTTAATAGTCTTTTCTTTTTATACTATGTAATTGTTACTTTAAAAGTTATAAATGTCTTCTTTTTTATATTAATTTGATTATAATCCTCACAGTTTTTTTTAGAGAAGAAAAATCATATTATTTCATTCATGACAAGAGAATAGATACAAGCAGGTATACGATTGAAAACATGGCTGCTAGCATACAATCTTGACGCCCTTGCTAATGAATGAGCGACATGATTTTCTTGCCTCCTTACGAAACTCACCACTGAGTTAAAAGAACAAGGAAGAGTATCTCTACATTTGGATAAAAGAACATGTAAATCAGAAAAACCAGATGAAATATTTTGAAGTCCATCAACTACAGCTTTACTGTCAAGCTCGAAGATGATGTTGTGAACGTTAAGCTCCTTTAACCATGTCATTGCTTGTAACAGTCCCCATGCTTCAGCTTCAGTTGGATGTGGAATACCCTGCTGCCAAGATGTTTTTGCTTGTTAAAAGTGACCAAGCTCATTCCTCAAACATACGCCTACTCCAAAACATTATTGATCATTGAATATGGAAGCATCCATATTACATTTAATCTTTCCAGCAGGTGGCTTTTCCCAAGATGAAATTGTTGGCCCCGTCACAAGAGGTTTTGAGATATTGTGCAGATTTCTTGCTCGAGACCATTCAGAAAGATGTTGGAGAGCTAATGAAACTGAGACATTTGGTGAAGTTTCGATGTTGTCCCATATTTTGTATTTCCTCCTTCTCTAGATGCACCACAAAATAATAGCAAATCTGCAGCAGTTGTCTTCCAGAGATAGCAAATTTAACAAATCAAAAATCAAGTCTTTAACACCTTCTGCTTGCTGCATTCTGTCTTCAATTTTTGACCAAAGACCAGCAGTTTGCCAAATGCTTTTAGCTTTCTCACAGCCAAAGAAAATGTGCCAATCATTTTCCAAATTGTTTTCACAAAATGCACATGTTGAAGGACATGAAATACTTTTTTTACGAAGTCTTAGTCTTGAAGGGATGCATTCTCGAAGAATTCTCCAAATCAAGTGCTTGACTTTTGGCAGAATTTTCAATGACCATAGTTGCTTCCAATTGCCACTTACTTTGTGATTATCATCAAGATATAACTAGTCCATTAGGCCATGATATGCTTAACTAGCTGAGTAGTTGTAACACCCCAAATTTTGGAGCTTAGGATTAAATAGAAAATTAACCTCTTAATTAGTGATTAATTGAGTAATTAAGAAAAATGATATAAATAATTAAAATAAGCATTACTTAATAAGGATTAAGTAGAGATATTACATGATTAGTTGAGGGAAATTCAAAATTTGGAAAGTCAAAGATAGACTCACTTTAGTCAAAGTCAATGGGAAGGGATTTGGTCAACTCATTAATGGCATTGTTGTAATTAAGTGGAACTTGTGTCTAGAATCTAAAATTAGACTTTTAAGAGCATAATTAATTTACCAATGGGTCTAGAATAACTTTAATTAGTAAAATTAATTGTTCTAAAGTAATTGGTGATTTAGAAATTTAACTAAGGTAATTAAACAAAATAGAGTGCAATTTGTTTAATTAAAATATAGTACAATTTGTTTTATTAAAGCCTAAAAAGCACTAGTTAGAAACTAAATGAATGTGAGACATCAAATCTTCATTGATGAAGTTAAAATAATTAATAAAATCAAGTTTTAACCATGATTTGACCAAAAGTCAAATCTGGTCAAAACTAGTCAAAGGAAGGAATATTCTCATTAATGGCATTTTCGTAATTATGTGTTTTTGAGCTTGAAAAATTATTTTGGACTTAGATAAAATTCTAATAATTATAATTAAGCATGAAAATGATCTAATTTCAGCAAAAATAATTAAAATGAATTAATTAATAATTTTAGCAAATTATATTAGTCCAAATTGAGTGATTCCAAAGGCATTATCTTTGGAAAATTAAATGCTGCATTTTAAGAATATTTTAGAGCTAAAAAAATTGAAATCCAGATCAGCTAACCATTTAAATACAATTAGGTTTAGAAAAAGATTTTTTAATTATTTTGGGGACCCACCTTACTATTTTGGGGGCCCCTATATAAGCTAGGTGGGGGGGCTTCCCATGAACAGTGCCACCACTTTCAGCAGCCTAGGGAGAGAGAGAGATTTCATTCTCTCTTGTTGGTGAGGGTCTCATTCTCTCTATGCTTTCTTTACTTCTCTCTAGCTTTTCCTCCACTAACTCTCTTCCTATTTCTTTGCATTCTTGATATGTTGTAGAGCTCACCAAGCTCTAACTTTGGGTGGTTGGAAATTTTGTTTTGAGCACTTGAGCTTAGGAAACCAAGGTATGAGAGGGATTTTCTACTCTCTTTGAGCCTAAAATTGTTTGTGTTGGACCCTATTTATGATGGGTCAAGTTTGATTGCAAAATATGTGAGTTTGAACTTGTGGCATGTATGTAAAGTGTGGTTTTTGATACTGTTTCGTGGTCTGGAAAAATGGGTATACTTTTTTTATATTTTTGACCTCAAAAATGAGTTCCTTGGGTCCAAAAACCTAGGGTTACATGTAAAGTGTAACATCCTCATTTTTATTTTTTACCATTTGTAAATATTTTTATATAAATAATTATGAGAAATTATATACTGTATTTTATAGAAACTTTCTGTACATATTTTCATATTAAAAATTATACAGCTCTACTCAGCAAAATTTTCTAAGTCTTTTAATACTTTTGTTTATACCTAAATTTCTTGTTGACCGGACAGTTGTGTCAGACAGCTGTCCAGGATAAGATTTTCCAGTATAACATTTTGGATTAAACTGTACTCTAATAAATCAAGAATTTAATGTAGATTTAAAATATATACAGTTGAGAAATGAATTACTTGTTGACTGGATCGTTGTGTCTGACGGCTGTCCAGGATAAATTTTCAAGTGTAAAATTTTGGACTAATCTGTAACCTAATAAAAAGGTAATTGAATATAGATGAAATATATATACAGTTGAAGAATCAAAATGCTAGTTTCGAATTATTAGAATTTTCTGAGAATTAGGACTCTGAGGAATTATTACGGTAAAATTTTAAGGTAGAAAATTAAGATAAAATATATATGACATCTATAGAATTATCTATTAATTATAACATACTTAGAATAATTATTAAAATTGTTTAAATAAGAAAAAAGAAAAATAAAAGTATTAACCAATCAAAATTTGACAAATTGACATTTCTAATGTAATTAAATTAAGCTAATTAGACTTGGATTAAGAGATAAGTAAGACACTACCCCAAGGTTTTTGATAGTGAGGAATCCAATGGTGGTGTTAGTTTCTTCAAATTCTAATTAGTTTGTAAGATAATTAAAAACCCTAAATTATTCTAGAAAATTCTATTAATTGCCTACAATCTTTGACTTTTGGCCAAGCAAATGGCAAGTCACGTAGGGAACATATTTGGTACGTCCAAGTGGCTGGTTTCCTGAAGCAAATGGACTGCTCTGGACAGAGGGCTGGACGTGAGGTTTTAATTGAATTGGGTGAAGGAAAATTTAATTAAAAAGCATAAGAAATTCAATGCAAAGGAAAAAGCACAAAAGCTAGCTTTCCCCAAAACTAAGAACCGTGAGAGTGGACAGCAGCAGCCCCTCCATTTCTTCTTCATTCTTTCTTCCAAAATCAAGAATTAAACCAACCAAATCCTCCCAAATTTCAATATGTCTTAGGCCAAAGAGAAAGATTTAGGAGGAAAACCCCAAAAATTTCAAGAAGACAAGGAGAAAGGGAGAAAAGGGATTCAAGGGTTCTTCATCAAATTAAGATCCAAGGTAAGGATCATGGCATTTAATTTCAATTTAAACCACTTGAAATGTAGAAAAACATGTTGTTAGGTTAAATTTTCAAGTTTGATTAAGAAACATGAAAAGATGAAATTGATTTAGGGCTTTTGTTAAATTGATGTTTGAAGTTTGAAATAATTGTTTGGAACAATGTTTTGATGATTTCATGATGTAAATTGATGGATTGAACCTTGTTTGATCTTGATTGAATCTTGAATTGGTTGATTTGGTTGATTATTGATTGGAAATTGGCTTGGTTGATTTTGTGAAGATGTTGGAATTTGGTAGAAATGACTCACGGCCATGGTGGGTTTGGAAGGATATCATGTGGAATTTTTTTAAAAGACCAAGGACAAAATAGTCATTTCACATGTAGGGACACATTGGGAATTTTAGAAAAAGTTTAAGGGTATTTTCGGCAATAATTAAAAAGTATAAGGGTAATTAGGTAATTTCACATTTTGAGGACACAATTGGAAATTTATAAAAAGATTGAGGGTAATTAGGTAATTTCATAGATTCTAGAAGAATTAGGGACACATTCGGAAATTTATAAAAAGATCAAGGGTAAAATGGAAAATTTTAGAAAATAGTAAGGGTCTGAAGATATAGTTAAATGATGAAGATGCAGAAATTCCAGAGCATATAGGATGAGACTATTTTGGGTAGACAATAATTTGTAGTACTTAGAATTATTTTGTAACAGTGTTTATATAAATTTTAATGATGTAAATTACAGAACATATTTTGGATTGTAAGAGAACGTATCAGAACTTTGAAATAAATATATAAAATAAATTAAATAGTTAAATTATGTTTTATAAGAAAAGGGGGTTACATAAAGAATGTTATTTTTTAGCACTTGAGCTATTTGTTATGAATTTCTTAAGTTTTGAGCTATTTATTTAAATATTCTTGTTATGTTTTGTGAGACAAGTGTGTGGCTGTCCTTGACTATTTGTAGCACTAAAAATGGTCTTTTTATGTCCTAAAATATAGAAGTGTATATGTGGAATACTTGGAAATGAATTGTGAATCTTTAGAAATTTTCTTGTTTGGTGAAATTGTTGATTTTTGGGTACTATTCCCCTGTTTCGAAATTCTGTAATTATGGGGCTGGAATTGGCTGTAATGAACATCAAAACTAGCTTCCTCATGCTTTAAAATCTAGGGTTTCATATAAATTTCATTGAAAACCGATTTCTATAGCAACGGAAATTTATTTTTGAGTTTAAAGCCCTTTTTACGTTGTTCTGTACCTGTTTCGAAATTCTGTAATTATGGAGCTGGAACTGGCTGTATTGGACCTCAAAATCATCTTTCTCATGCTTTAAAACCTAGGGTTGCATATAAATTTCGTTGAAAACCGATTTCTATAGCAATGGAAAATTTATTTTTGAGTTTAAAGCCCTTTTTACGTTGTTCTGTACCTGTTTCGAAATTCTGTAATTATGGGGCTGGAACTGGCTGTAATGGACCTCAACATCAGCTTTCTCATTCTTTAAAGCCTATGGTTGCATATAAATTTTTTCGAAATCCGATTTCTACATCAATGAGAATTAAATTTTGAAGTTTTAAACCCTTTTTCTTGAATTTTTGAACCCATTTCGGGTTGGGTGTCTAACCACTTGAAATTCAAGCTTTAAAAGCCTAAAATACATATTTTGTGGTGGAATATGATAGTTAACATGTACATAGGGGTTCTGACTTAAATTGTGGGCATTTGGAACCCAAAATAAAAAGTTACGGTACTTGAAAATTTGGATGTTGTGGTGGCAGCAGGTTTGGCCCAAATGTTTGTATAAGTGTATGAATGTATTCTCGTTGTGAAATTATTAGCAAAGACCGAAAGGGCATGACCTTCGGCACTTGGTTGTTGAATTATATATGTGTCAGTATGTTGTAAATGCGTGTGACCAATTATTGTTAAGATCGAGAGGATGTGACCTCCGGCGTTGATATGAATTGTTAGATATTTTCTGTGGATATATCGCTTGTCGTGATCTAAGTCTGGGGAACGTTGTCCCTCGGCAATGCATGTTGGTTTTGTTTGTACATGAGTATGATAGATGAGTTGGAGTGCCCGAGGCACCCATGTGTGTGCAAGTGGATATATCCACTTTGAAAAGTCATATTGTTGATGACGCTAAGAGAGTAGGAGGGATGGGATCCTTCCCCTCTTGTCGTATGAAGGAGAACGGTGGACGTTCGTGTTATCCACCTTGCATGGGATGACGCACGCTTTGAGGAAGTGGATGATGTAAAGAGGGCATCGGTCGCAAAGACAAGATGGAGTTAGAGAGACAATATTATTAATCAGAGATGGGGCTTGACTTGATGCTCGGTGGGGAGAGTCTTCTAACATCCTCTTGACAGTACCGTTGAAACCGATTGTCCGGTGGAATACATCTCGCAGCGTGGAAACGTGTGAGGAATCGTTGTAAGGAGTGGATGGCTCACAGTTGGTATGCTGGGGAATAGATCATTCGGCTCAAAGGAGTCCTGGGGGAAATGGTGTCAAGTTGTGACGACCTTGACTAAGGCGAAAAGCCCGGTTAGTACGGGGGACTCACACTACCGACTTGGCATTCTCGGCTAGAGTGAGGCTATAGCCATGGTTGGTGAGAGCGAGGTGCCATTTGTACCACCTACGTCGTGTACTCCCAATCGTCATCCACATAAATTGTGTAAGACCATTAAAACCTGGGAGGCTTAATGGTAGTGGGGCCCATAGGAATAAATATTGTGAGATAGATATTCGTGATAGGATCATCGTGAGTGTCATCGCTAGAGTACCATACGCAGTGGTCGTATAGGTTGTTTGGGACTGGAAGTCCATTTGTTTGTGGCGACCAAGGAGGTAGAGAATTCACTCCCATGCTCATCATTTTGCAGGTACCGATGGCATGGCAGTTTCCCACGATTTGCTTCTGGATTAGCACTCTTGAAGGTCGTTGGACGCATGACCTGCTGATGGAGGAAGATCACTTCACCGGTCATATGCGTCTGCACACAACGAGGGTGGGTGACCCGTATACAGCACCCCGAACTTTTGACTTCTACTTATGGTGGACTCAGGCTATGCCACCCTACTATCGGCGTGCTACCTCAGTGGAGATTGTAGAGCTGTCGGACTCTTCATCATCCTCTTCGTCTTCATCATCTTCTTCTGATGGGGATGACTTCTCCAACATGGATTCCTAGGCTACACTCTCTATTTTGGTACCCCCCCGGTCAATGCTACCTGTGGTGCGTACGTTCCGGCTGGGAACCGGCCCATTGACCTTGGCTGGGACGAGTGCACAGAGGTTGGCACCACCCGTAGTGGACTTTGATGACCAGACATTGAAGGAGGATGAGGACGTAGAGGAGGAGCCAGTAGAGATGGACGAGGGACTTCCAGAGGAGGACGATGAGCCCGAGAAAGACCCAGAGATGCTTGTGGAGTTTGCTACTGAGGAGGACACTGACTCTCCTGAGGAGGATCCGAGTGAGGATCCCATGGAGGTTGCTTCTGTATGCTCCTCCCAGGGTTCTTGCTAGGGAGCCCTTTAACAGTGATACTATCTTTTTGGGGTACAACTAACTATAGGTTGGGTAGATAACTGCTCTGAAATCCTAGGATTTTCCCTATTTTGTGTATTTTATCGGGTAGATCTAAGTTTCAGATATTTTGTATGTATTCAGTTATCTCTCACACATTTATACCTTACTTGTTGCTTGAGCTATATATTTCACTTGTCCGCCCACTGATACGCTTACATTTTACACTCACTTGACACATTTTAATATATATATATATATATATATTTGTGACCACAAAGGTCCTTTCAGTTATTTGTACATGTATGATGATACTAAATGACGCATGAGATGTTTTTCTTTGACGTTATCCATTTTCGAAAATGATGCTTTTAATTTAATAACTACGTACAAGATGATATAAACGTAGTGAACAGAATTTCTATGAAGGAATGAATTATGGTTTTCTTGATTTGGAATTAAGCCCTTTCTTAATCAAAGTAAAGTATCAAGTCGTGAATTAAAAGTTTTAAATTTTTCGCAAATTTTACCTGTGTGAGTTCTTTTCAAATTAAGAGTTTTTCACAAGATCAAATAATTAACTCGCATATTATGAATTAAATAATTAATCGATGTATATTCATGTAAACCAAGAATTAAGGGTGTTACAGTAGTTGCCATCTACAGTGAATTGCCAAGTTATAGCATCATCATCCGAGACATTTAAAAGAGGAATACTTTGAATTTCCTACAAATCTTGTGGATTAAAAATCTGCTGCATAATATCCAGGCGCCATGATTTTGAATTCTGATCAATGAGGAAAGAGACAGTCATGTGCTCAAGACCAAAAGGAGCTGTAGAAGAAACATAAAGATTACCTTTTGTCCACAGCCATGGTTGAATCCAAATGTTCACTAATTTACCATCACCAATTCTCCATCTTATGCCTTCTTTTATCATAACCTGTGAAGCGTGGATGCTACGCCATACATAGCTTAGATTATGCCCAAGTTTGGCATCCAAGAAATCACCATTAGGGAAATATTTGGCTTTGAACACTTTTGAAACAATAGCATCTAGATTTTGAATGAATCTCCATCCTTGCTTCCCTAGCATAGATAAGTAGAAAGCATGAAGATGTCTAAACCCTAATCCACCAAATTCTTTTTTTACTGTTAATCTTTCCCAACTCATCCACTTGATTCCTTTTGTTGCATTTCCACTTGAACTCCACCAAAAAGAGTTCATCATTTTTTGTATTTCATCCTCCAACGTAGGGAAGTAAGAAAACACTCATACAATAAGTAGGAATGGCTTGAGCACATGACTTAATGAGAATTTCCTTACCAGGCTTAGAGAGATGCTTTCCAGTCCAATGATTGTTGTGTTTCCAAAGTCTATCTTTGAGGAAACCAAAAACTGCCTTCTTTTTCCTTCCAATGAGAGATGGTAGCCCCAAATATTTTCTAGCACCAATACATTCAGAGACACCAAGAGAAGATGAGATGTGGCTCCTAAGAGATGTAGGATGAAAAAAATAGATGCACCTTCATTTTTGGCATTGTACCATTGTCAAGAGACAAAGAGGAACAAAAGATAATTTTTTCCTTTTCTCTGCATTCATTTCAAAAATATACATCTTATTAATAATTTTCAAATATAGTTAGATATTAATATTTTGCATCCTATTTTTTTTTTTTTTGTGACAATATTGATAGAATATTATAAAAACTTGATTAAAGCAATTTATTATGTAATTAACAACTGCATTTGTTTTGGGCTAGTGACTATAATTTTTTGGAGATTTCTAGAATCGCCAAAAATTGATATTTTCAAATTATTTTTTCACTAACAAATATAACATTTACCCAATACTTTTGGCAATTTAAAACTACTAGAAAGTAGTGGGTGATAGTATATCGGTATTGCAACAAAACGCCACAAAATATTTGTTAAAATGTTAATTTCATAATAAATCGCATTGATCAAGTTTTTATAATGTATTAACAGTATTGTGATGAAATAAAAATATACGACGCAATATATCAATACCTAATCATATTTGAAAAGAATTTAATTTTATGTATTCTTCGAAAATGAATACATTGAAAAAGAAAAATGTATCTTTTATCCCTCTTTCTTCCTTGGCATTGGCACAATACCAAAAGGAAGGTATCTTTCTTTCTTCCTTGTAAATTACTTGTTCATTGACAAGCAGGTCATGGTTTATGGAGGTGTAGAAGACTAAGACTAGAGAGGCCTAACATTTGTACGTATGCAATGACAGGCTATTAGTTAGCTAGATCCTCAAAGCACAATGATTAATGAACACATAAACTAATTTTGTTATGTATGATCATTACCTTGTAGCCGTAGGTGTTGCGGATCGATGTGGTTTTGTCCAATGTTAGTTTAAATTGGGTTATTATGCCCACAAGTTGCATCCAAAGCAATAAGTGGAAGATAATCATTGTGATTCTCTTTTCACGTTTGTATTCAACTTATGTAATTGTATAGATAATTTACAAGGAAAAAATAGATGTATTTTCATTTTTGGCATTGTACCATTGTCAAGAGACAAAGAGGAACAAAAGATATGTTTTTCTTTTTCTGTGCATTAATTTCAAAAATCTACATCTTATTAATACTTTTCAAATATAGTTAGATATTAATATTTTGCATCCTATTTTTATTTTTATTTTTTGTGAAAATATCGATAGAATATTATAAAAACTTGATTAAAGGAATTTATTATGTAATTAACAACTGCATTTGTTTTGGGCTAGTGACTATCATTTTTTGGAGATTTCTAGAATCGTCAAAAAATGATATTTTCAAATGATTTTGTCAGTAACAAATATAACATTTACTCGATACTTTTGGCTATTTAAAACTACCAGAAAGTAATGGGAATTAGTATATCAGTATTGCGACAAAGTGCCACAAAATATTTGTTAAAATGTTAATTTCATTATAAATCGCATTGATCAAGTTTTTATAATGTATTAACAGTATTGTCAAGAAATAAAAATATACGATGCAACATATCAATACCTAATCATATTTGAAAAGAATTTAATTTTATGTATATTTCAAAAATGATACATTGAAAAAGAAAAATGTATCTTTTATCCCTCTTTCTCTCTTGACATTGGTACAACGCCAAAAAGAAGATATCTTTCTTTCTTCCTTGTAAATTACTTGTTCAATGACAAGCAGGTCATGGTTTATGGAGGTGTTGAAGACTAAGACCAGAGAGGCCTAACATTTGTTCGTATGAAATGATAGGTTATTAGTTAGCTAGATCCTCGAAGCACAATGATTAATGAACACATAAACTAATTTTGTTAAGTATGAACATTACCTTGTAGTCGTAGGTGTTGTGGGATCGATGTGGTTTTCTCCATTGTTAGTTTAAATTGGGTTGCTATGCTCACAAGTTGCATCCAAAGTAATAAGAGGAAGATAATCTTTGTGATTCTCTTTTCACGTTTGTATTCAACTTATGTAATTGTATGGATAATTTACAGAGATAAAAATATTTGTACCTTCATTTTTGGCATTGTACCATTGTCACGAGATAAAGAGGAACAAAAGATATGTTTTTCTTTTTCTCTGCATTCATTTTAAAAATATACATCTTATAAATACTTTTCAAATATAGTTAGATATTAATATTTTGCATCCTATTTTTATTGTTATTTTTTTGGACAATATGAATAAAATATTATAAAAACTTGATTAAAGCAATTTATTATGTAGTTAACAACTACATTTGTTTTGGGCTATTGACTATCATTTTTTGGAGATTTCTAGAATCGCCAAAAATGGATATTTTCAAATGATTTTGTCACTAACAAATATAACATTTACCCGATACTTTTTGGCGATTTAAAACTACCAGAAAGTAATGGCTATTAGTATATCAGCATTGCAACAAAGGGCCACAAAATATTTGTTAAAATGTTAATTTCATAATAAATCGCATTGATCAAGTTTTTATAATGTATTAACAACATTGTCATGAAATAAAAATATACGATGCAATATATCAATACTTAATCATATTTGAAAAGAATTTAATTTTATGTATATTTCTAAAATGAATACATTGAAAAAGGAAAAATGTATCTTTTATCCTCTTTTCTCTCTTGATATTGGTACAATGCCAAAAAAAAGGTATCTTTCTTTCTTCCTTGAAAATTACTTGTTTATTGACAAGCAGGTCATGGTTTATGGAGGTGTAGAAAACAAAGACCAAAGAGGCCTAACATTTGTACGTATAGAATGATAGGCCATTAGTTAGCTAGGTCCTCGAAACACAGTGATTAATATAACACCCTTAGTTAGTATTAAGGAATTTCTACATATTAGCATTATTAGCGAAAGTGATTTTAATTCTTGATTGTAAAGTAACCTTCCAAAATACGAGAAAATTTGTTCCCTTTTTAACTTTCAAATCTTATTGCTTTTAACTCCAAAAGAAGAAACATCCTAGTTAACTTATTATTCATTTAAAAACACTCTTTTTGTGTGAAATAAATTTCTTAATAAACTAAACTCAAATTATCAAACATCATAACCATAGTAAACCATTAAAACATAATAGAACTTCTTTTAAACATCCTCAATTTCATCATTAAATAATTCTTTTACATAAAACTGAATACACTTTTACATCCTTGAAAGTAAATGCATTTTACACAAGTCACATACAAGGATCTGATACATCATAAAAATCCCTAGTCTACCCCTTTTATACAAGAAAAGGACCGAGACTCAGAGTAGTGACTCAATGAAGATTAACACCCAAAATACCCATGAGGCATCCTCAAAGGGATCCTCTTCTTCCTTGAACATATCCATTTGCGTCATTGGCACTTGGCGTAGTATTCCCACTCTGTCTTCATCATTCACATAGGGTCAACGAACTTTCTCTAAAAAATAAAAACATGGGAGTGAATTCTCTACCTCCTTGGTCGTCACAAACAAACGGACTTTCAGTCCCAAACAACCTATATGACCACTACATATGGTACTCTAGCAATGACACTCACGATGATCCTATCACGAATATCTATCTCACAATATTTATTCCTATGGGCCCCACTGCCATTAAACCTCCCAGGTTTTAATGGTCTTACGCAAATTATGTGGATGACGATTGGGAGTACATGACATAGGTGGTACAAATGGCACGTCGCTTTCACCAACCTTGGCTATAGCCTCACTCTAGTTGGGAATGCCAAGTCGGTAGTGTGAGTCCCCCGTACTAACCGGGCTTTTCGCCTTAGTCAGGGTCGTCACAACTTGACACCATTTCCCCCAGGACTCCTTTGAGCCGAATGAACTATTCCCCAGTGTACCAACTGTGAGCCACCCACTCCTTACAAAATTCCTCACACGTTTTCCACGCCACGAGATGTATTCCACCGGACAATCGGTTTCAACGGTACTGCCAAGAGGATGTTAGAGGACCCTCCCCACCGAGCATGAAGTCAAGCCCCATCTCTGATTAATAATATTGTCTCTCTAAGTCCATCTTGTCTTTGCAACTGATGTCCTCTTCACATCATCCACTTCCCTGAAGCGTGCGTCATCCCGTGCAAGGTGAATAACACAAACGTCCACCATTCTTCTTCACACAACAAGAGGGGAAGGATCCCATCCCTCCTAATCTCTCAGCATCATGAACAATATGACCTTTCAAAGTGGATATATCCACTTGCACACACATGGGTGCCTCGGGCACTCCAACTCATCTATCATACTCATGCACAAGCAAAACCAACATGCATTGCCGAGGGACAATGCCCCTCGGACTCAGATCACAACAAGCAATATATCCACAAGAAATATCTAACAATTCATATCAACGTCGGAGGTCACATCCTCTTGGTCTTAACAATAATTGGTCATGCACATTTACAACATACTAATACATATATAATTCAACAACCAAGTGCCGAAGGTCACGCCCTCTCAGTCTTTGCTAATAATTTCACAACGAGAATACATTCATACACTTATACAATTTAATTTAATCACACTTTATAAAATTTTGGGTCAAACCCACAGCCACCACAACATCCCAATTTTCAAGTATCATAATTTTTTATTTTGGTTTCCGAATGTTCACAATTTAAGTCACAACCCCTATGTACATGTTAACTATCATATTCCACCACAAAATACTTATTTTAGGCTTTTGAAGCTTAAATTTTAAGTGGTTAGACACCCAACCCGAAATGGGTTCAAAAATTCAAGAAAAAGGGTTTAAAACTTCAAAGTTTAATTCCCATTGATGTAGATATTGGATTTTGCCGAACCAAATATGCATTCCTAGGTTTTAGGATGTAAGGAACCCATTTTTCAGGTCTAAAAGAGTAAATTCCAACTCTAAAAATTATTAATTTCAAAACAGTGGCAAAATCCAACGAAAACGGCACGAAACTTAAAAATAAATTTTCCGTTGCTATAGAAATCGGTTTTCAATGAAATTTATATGCAACCATAGGTTTTAAAGCATGAGAAAGCTAATTTTAAGGTGCATTACATCCAATTCCAGCTCCATAATTACAGATTTTCGAAACAGAGGAACAGTGCCCAAAAATCCACAATTTCACCAAACAAAATTTTTCTAAAGACTCACAATCCATTTCCAAACATTCCACATATACACTTCTATATTTTAGGGCATAGAAAGACCATTTTTAGCACCACAAATAGTCCAGAACAGCCACACCACTTGTCTCACAAAACAGAACAAGAATATTTAAATAAATGGCTAAAAACTTAAGAAATTCATAACAAATAGCTCAAGTGCTAAAAAATAACATACTTTATATGTAACCCTAGGTTTTTGGACCCAAGGAACTCATTTTTTAGGTCAAAAGCATAAAAAAGTACACCCATTTTTCCAGACCACAAAACAGTAACGAAAAATCACACTTTACATACATGACACAAGTTCAAACTCACATATATTTGCAAACAAACCTGACCCATCATAATAGGATCCAACACAAACAATTTTAGGCTCAAAGAGAATAGAAAATCCCTCCCATACCTTGGTTTCCTAAGTTTAAGTGCTCAAAAAAAAATTTCCAACCACCCAAAGCTAGAGCTTGGTGAGCTCTACAACATATCAAAAATGCAAAGAAAAAGGAAGAGAATTAGTGGGCGGGGGGGGGGGGGGGGGGTGGAAGCTAGAGAGAAGGGGAGAAAACATAGAGGGAATGAGATACTCTCACCACAAGAGAGATTGAAATTTCTCTCTCTCCCTTGGCTGTCCAAGGCTGGCTGCTGCACTTGTGGGGGAAGGGGTCCCTCTTAGCTTATATAGGGGACCCCAAACCCCTAAGGACAGGTCCCACAAAAATAAAAAGATTTTTCTAAACCTAATTGTCTTTAAGTGGTTAGCTGATATGGGTTTCAATTTTTTAGCTCTAAAATATTCTTAAAATGTAGCATTTAATTTTCCAATGCCTTTGGAATCACTCAATTTGGACTTAAAATGAATTTTCTAGGTCCAAAATACTAAATAAATTGCTAAAATTAATAATTAATTCATTTTAATTATTTTTTCTGAAATTAGATCATTTTCATGCTTAATTATAATTATTAGAATTTATATAAGTCCAAAATAATTTTTCAAGCTCGAAAACACATAAATTACGAAAATGTCATTAATGAGAATATTCCTTCCTTTGACAAGCTTTGACCATACTTGACTTTTGGTCAAATCATGGTTAAAACTTGATTTTATTAATTATTTTCACTTCATTAATGAAGATTTGATATCTCACATTCATTTAGTTGCTAACTAGTTCTTTTTAGGCTTTAATTAAACAAAACACGCTCTATCTTAATTAAACGAATTGCACACTATTTTGTTTAATTACCTTAATTAAATTTTCTAAATCACCAATTACTTTAGAACAATTAATTTTACTAATTAAAGTTATTCTAGACCCATTAGTAAATTAATCATGCTCTTAAAAGTCTAATTTTAGATTCTAGAGACAAGTTCCACTTAATTACAATAATGCCATTAATGAGTTGACCAAATCCATTCCCATTGACTTTGACCAAAGTGAGTCTATATTTGAATTTTCAAATTTTGAATTTTCCTCCACTAATCTTGTAATGTCTCTACTCAATCCTTATTAAGTAATACTTATCTTAATTATTTCTATTATTTTTCTTAATTACTCAATTAATCACTAATTAAGAGGTTAATTTCCTATTTAATCCTAAGCTCCAACATTTGGGGTGTTACAATTAATGAACACATAAACTAATTTTGTTAAGTATGATCATTACCTTTGTAGCCGTAGGTGTTGTAGGATTGATGTGGTTCTGTCCAATGTTAGTTTAAATTGGGTTGTTATGCTCACAAGTTGCATCCAAAGCAATAAGAGGATGATAATCTTTGTGATTCTCTTTTCACGTTTGTCTTCAACTTATATAATTGTATGGATAATTTATAAGGAAAAAATAGATGTACCTTCATTTTTGGCATTCTACCATTGTCAAGAGACAAAGAGGAACAAAAGATATGTTTTTCTTTTTCTCTGCATTCATTTCAAAAATATACATCTTATTAATACTTTTCAAATATAGTTAGATATTAATATTTTGCATCCTATTTTTTTTTTGACAATATCAATAAAGTATTATAAAAACTTGATTAAAGCAATTTATTATGTAATTAACAAGTGCATTTGTCTTGGGCTAGTGACTATCATTTTTTGGAGATTTCTAGAATCAACAAAAATTGATATTTTCAAATGATTTTGTCACTAACAAATATAACATTTACCTGATACTTTTGGGATTTAAAACTACCAGAAAGTAATGAGTATTAGTATATCAATATTGCGACAAAGCGCCACAAAAATATTTGTTAAAATGTTAATTTCATAATAAATCACCTTGATCAAGTTTTTATAATGTATTAACAGTATTGTCATGAAATAGAAATATACTATGCAATATATGAATACCTAATCATATTTGTAAAGAAATTAATTTTATGTATACTTCAAAAATGAATACATTGAAAAATAAAAAAATGTATCTTTTATCCCTCTTTCTCTCTTGCATTGGTACAATGCCAAAAAGAAGGTATCTTTCTTTCTTCCTTGTAAATTATGTAACACCCAAGAGGATATTACCTCTTTCTCCTTGTATTGCTAAATAAATAGAAATTAGCATATAAGAATATCATAGTTAACTATGCGGAAATTAAAACTTAAACTTATATTACATGAAATAAATCTAGTACAAAGCTCTTGGCACTTATGTGTCGTACAAGTCATAAGCAATATACATAAAACATAAACTAAATTTCCATCCATTGGGAATTATACAAAAGCTATACTAACAACATATTCCTCCTGGAAAGCAGCTCCATGCTCTAAGCTCTTCCACAAGGTGTCCACCTGCTAACCTGTAAAAACATGGAAACTAAACGAGATGGGACATAATGTCTCAGTGAGTGTTCCAAGGACTCTAGGCTGACTCTCTATTCTAGAGATCCTTTTCTTAACTCTCATGGCTTCTCTTTTCTTTTATAGATGCTCACACTCATAACTATTTCATCATCATGCATGTTACTTTGGCACTTAGAGTTGGTCTCCTATGCCAAATCTAAGGCCACTAGTGCACTAAGGTACTTAGACATCATTCTGTTACTATTGACCACTCACCAGGGTCTCATTTTTCTATAACATTGGATGGGAACATGTGTAACCTTCCTTTCCTCTGACTTGCCCAACTTAGGCTTACATCACCTATCTCTACGAGGCATAACATCTAGCATACCTCTCTGGGTAGCTTACCTTTTCTTTCTGGGGTTTAACTGTAACCCCTTTCCTACCTCTACTGGTAGTATACAGTTACACACTTTCTCATCTAATATATAGACTTATCTTACATCACTCATCTAGCACTAGGCTTATGACTCCTCTCATGTTCTAACATAGAACATACATACATCAAGCACATCAACATATCATATATTGTTTCTACAACTGTGTGGTTGGTATTATTCTTGAATTTAAGTTATATCTTAAGTTCCGTCATTACCTTTATTGGCTGAGCTCTAGCCATCAAGAGGCGTCCCTCATGTTCACAACCTTTAATTAATCCCTACCGGTCCAAGTGGGTTGACTACAACTCCGTTATAAGGAGGAGTCTCCTCTCTAACTTGTTCTTCTCTATGAAGAACCCCTTCTCCCTGTGAAGAAGGTTGGTTTTCCCCCATGGGTGTCTGGGTGACGGTCCCTTAGCTCACCACTAGGGGGCCTCTTAGCCCTTTTCTCTTACAACTCCTCATGAGTTGCATAACTTATTCCCTTTCTTGGGATCATAAATTTCCTTTGAAAACTCTTTCATAAAACCTTTTCATAAAGAATCCTTTTCATAACCTTTTTGAAACTCATCACTCCTTGGTGACATAGAGGATCCTTAGCCCTTTGCACACCGTTGTACGCCGAGCGTGCGGCTCTTAAATGTGGCTGGTACCGGGGAAGGTTCCACCCTATGTCACTGAAGGGATATCTTTTACTAAAAACCTTTCATGAAACTATAAACTTTGCTTAAAAGCCTTTTCTGAAACTTAGGGGAAACTCCCCAGCTTTTTACTAAGAGGCATAGGTATAGTCTTAAGTGTTTTATGTATCTTTTATTAAAAAGGGTTTGTCGTAACATACAATCCCAAGCATATGCAACAACCACATGATTGCAATAAGGGTGCAAGCATAACATCACAAATACAACTACCATACAATAATCTAAACACCTCAAAAACAACCTAATCATCTTATAATTAAACATACTACATTTATACATCATATAAATAAAAAGGGAAAAGCTTTAAAAGAATATCAATTAACCAAATTCTAGCCCGGCTGCACAAGCTTTTGTGCTAAGCCAGAGCCCCCATGCCCGGCCGCGCAAGCTCTCATGCTGTGCATGAGCTCTCCTAGAAATGAAAATCGCTACTGAACCTCTCATGCCTGACATCCCCAACCTTCATGCTGAGCATGAGCTCTCCTGGAACTAAAAATCGCTACTAACCTTCTCATACCCGGCATCCCCAACTTTCATGTTGAGCATGAGAACCTCTGGAGCTAAAAACACATACTGACACTCTCATGCCCTACATCCCAAACTTTCATGTTGGGCATGCGCACCCCTGGAGCTAAAAACACATACTGACGCTCTCATGCCCGGCATCCCAAACTTTCATGCTGAGCATGAGCACCCCTAGAGCTAAAAATCGCTACTGACCCTTTCATGCCCGGCATCACCAAAAATTCATGCTGAGCATGAGCGAAACAGGGGCTACGACCTGCGAGCTCCATGGCCATTAATGGCTTACCCACTCATTCTAACCATATGCAAAGACTCACCCAAGCATAGAATCAAACCCTAAACACTTCTATTTCATTTCTAACCGATTGATTTACCCGAAAAACCCCTTAACCAAACAAAATCACCAAAAATCCAAAATCTCCAAACCTAAGGTTCAAAAGAGAAAAATGGGAAAACATGCAAATCAAGAGGATAGGGAAGGACTAGAGGAAAGCACTCACCTCCCAGGACATGTAGAGATGAGTTCCCGGCACTGGGTCTTCAGATCTCTGCTCCATCTCCTTCTTCCTCTTCTTCTCCTTCTCTCTACCTTTCCCTTTCTTTCTTCTTTCTCTCTATAACTCTCCCTCCTCCTTTCTATTCAAACCATGGTGTATGTGTGCGGCTTAGTGAGTCTTGGCCCTCCTTGGGTCTTGGCTCTCCATCAAGGTCCTATTATCTTATTTCTATTGTATCTTATTATAAGGTAACTATTATTAATAATACTTAAGGGTATACTTTAACCATTAAATATAAAGGCTATTCCATAAAAGATGTCTCTTTATTATTTATTTCTAAGGTTTGTAAATTGAGGATGTTACAAATTACTTGTTGATTGACAAGCAGGTCATGGTTTATGGAGGTGTAGAAGACTAAGACCAGAGAGGCCTAACATTTGTACATATGGAATGATAGGTTATTAGTTAGCTAGATCGTCGAAGCACAATGATTAATGAACACATAAACTAATGTTGTTAAGTAAGATCATTACCTTGTAGCCATAGGTGTTGTGGGATCAATGTGGTTATGTCCAATGTTTATTTAAATAGGGTTGTTTTGCTCACAAGTTGTATCCAAGCAATAAGAGGAGGGTAATCTTTGTGATTCTCCTCTCTCGTTTGAATTCAACTTCTATAATCGTATGAGTAATTTACAAGGAAAAATAGATATACCTTCCTTTTTGGCATTGCACCAATGTCAATAGACAAAGAGGAACAAAATATATGTTTTTCTTTTTCTCTGTATTCTTTTCAAAATTATACATCTTATTTAAATACATCTCAAATACAGTTAGATATTAACATTTTGCATCCTTTCTTTAGAGGTCATAATTTGTTATTTTATACTATTTTTTTTCTATTCAACTTACTCATTCAAATTATTATTGTGTCAAAATTTTAGTTTTGAAATAGATGTCATTCTTCCTTTGCACTTCCTATCTACTCCACCATGAAATCACCTTTAAAAATGATCAGTCAAACGCTGGAAACTTCTAATTGACCAATATTGTGCTTTTTTACAAACTAATTACCAAAAAGGATGCAAAATATCAATATCTAATTGTATTTGAAAAGTATTTAATAAGATGTATATTATTGAAATGAATATAGTTAAAGAAAAAAGTGTATCTTATATTCCTCTTTCTCTCTTGACATTAGTACAATGTCATAAAGAAGGTATAAATTTTTCTTCCTCGTAAATTATATTTACAATTACAAAAGTTGAATTCAAGCATAGAAGGGACAATCACAAAATTTTCCCTCCTCTTAACTCGGATGGAACTTGTAAGCATAACATCCCGCATGAAACAAACTCTAGACAAAACTAAATCCCACAACATGTGGTTAGAAGGTAACGATCTAACATAACTATTTTCAATGATCATTATGTTTTAAACTTTTCCACTGCTGCACATTACTCATTATACGTATGTTAAAACAAGCTTTCTACATTTGTTCTGCAACCAATGTAGATTTTGTGGACATAGAAAGTGGGACACCTTTACATATGTTACAGTGAGAACGATGTAAAATATGTTGTTAAAAAAAAACCTGGATTCCACAATAAGGTCATTGTTTATGTAAGTGTAGAAGAATTGACTAAGAGAGGCCTTGCACTAAATTATAAATATACATTGCGCACTATCATATATATATATATATATATATATATATATAGATACTTTTTCACATATTGGATGATAGGCAATTAATTATCTAGAGCCTCAAAACACAATGATTAACAAACACATAAACTAATATTTGTTATGTAAGATCATTACCTTCTAGCCATAGATGTTATGGAATTGATTTGGTTCTACCTGAAATTGAATTCAACTTTTGCAATCATATAAGTAATTTACAAGAAGCAAACAAATATATCTTCTTGGCCTTATACCAATGTTAAGAGAGAGAAGGACAGAAGATACACTTCTCTTTTTCACTCTATTCATTAGGGAAACATATTTTATTAAATACTTTTCAAATATAGTAAGATATTAATATTTTGTATCCTATATTTTTTATTTTTTGTGACAATATGAATAAAATATTATAAAAACTTGATAAAAGCAATTCATTATGAATAAAATATTAATTATGATGTCTTATAATGAATTTACTATGGTATAATTTATAATATGAGCAGATACATAATAAATTGCATTTATCAAATTTTAATAATATTTTTTTATATTGTCTATGAATAAAAATATAGGATGCAAAATATCAGAAACTGCTTATTTAAATAAGTGCTCTCTTAAGAAGAGATGCATTGTCCTTCCCAAGACCAATGGGCCTGTTTGTTGAGAGCAGAGTTCTCAAGAAGAATAAACCAGTTTCTTGCCACATAAGATCTTCTATCTGGGCGGGTCTTAAAAATGTCATTAATTCTGTCTTGGAAAACATTTGTTGGCAAATTGGCAATGGTACAAGTGTGCAGTTTTGGACTGACAAATGGTTATCTAAACCTTTGGTTGATATGCTGAACATCCCGCAACACATTCATCAATCCCTAATTGCTAAAGTTAATTATTTCATGATTAATGGAGCTTGGGGAATCCCAGACATAATCCTGCAAAGGCACCCCAACTTGGTTTCAGAATTAAATCGAATCACCATTCCTTATACTAGCAGCTCTGATCAAATAAGGTGGGGGAAAACAGAATCTGGTTCGCTCACTCTTAAAGATGCTTATTCTTTTCTTAATCATACTGGTCAAGAAGTGGCCTGGGCTAAGCTTATATGGAACAGTGCTATCCCTCCTTCAAAATCGTTCTTATCCTGGAGAATTCTGCATAACCGGATGCCTACTGATGAGTGCTTAAGATCTAGAGGTGTAACTGTTGTCTCAATCTGCTCTCTTTGTAATAGTCATGCTGAAACAACAACTCATCTATTTTTCGAATGCAACTTTGCCAAACATCTTTGGAATTGGTTTGAAAGTATAGTGCAACAGCGCATCAACTACTCATCTATGGTTGATATTCTATCTCTGTGCTACAGGCGGTGGAGTTCACAAACTTGAGATGTTCTACTGGCAGTCATTATCAACATTATTTATGTCATTTGGTTCTGAAGAAACAAGGCTAGGTTTGATAGTAAAACTATTTTGGCTCCTGTGGCTCTTAACATGGTTTATGCCAACGTTCGCCTAACTGGGAAGATCAGCAAAGGAACAATGAACTCTGATATTAAATAATTCAAGATTCTGAAAGCCTTTTCAATTAATATTCACCATAGTCCTGCTCCTGTTATCAAGCAAGTGGATTGGATTGCTCCTAGAATTTATTGGATAAAAGCTAACACAGATGGGTCTGCCATGGGCGCCCCTGGTCCTGCTGCCTGTGGGGGCATTTTCAGAGATCACAATGCAGCCTCTTTGGGATGCTTCTCTGCTAATATAGGTACTTCATTTGCTCTCAACGCTGAACTGATGGGAGCCATTCTTGCTATTAAAATAGCTCATCAAAAAGGTTGGAATAATTTTTGGCTTGAATGTGACTCAATGTTAGTTGTCTCTGCGGTTAAAAATCCTAGCTTGATTCCTTGGAGAATTAGAAATAGATGGCTTAACTGTTTAGCTCTAACTAACAATATGAATTTCAAATGCACTCACATTTACAGAGAGGGAAACAATTGTGCAGATAAACTTGCCTCTCATGGTACTAGAACTCAAGGCTTTTTGTGGTGGAATCTTATTCCATCTTTCATTAAACATGATTTCTACCGAAATAGATTGGCTCTTCCTATGTATAGGTTCAGATGATACCTCATGGGTTTTGGTACAGGTCCCCCCATGTTTCTTTGTAATCTCTTCTATTTTCTTATTTTATTGACGTTTAGGTGCGCTTTCGGATGATGGTTGCAGTGCCAGCACTGGGCAGCTGCCATCATCTTGCTCACCCTTTTGCCAAAAAAAAAAATATATATAATAAGTGCTCTCTATTTTAATAAGCATCTAGTCTAGGTATGGAAACAAAATTAGCCAACAATGAAGCTATCTTATATGGAAAGAAAATAATATTGTTTAAAGAATCACTAAGTGCATGTCTAAGTAAATGCACCTAGTCTCTTGCAAGACTAAGCAAATTGTAGTCATTTTTCCTTTCCAGTGATCTCTGGTTGGACCAATAGCAAACAAAACTCAGTGAAACATGGATTATCTAAAAGTTATGTACCAGGTTGTTCCAGAAAATCTTTTGGTACTTCACTTTTGTCCTTATTTCCTTAGTAACCTGCACACAAAAAATATAGAAATTAGTATGAAAATAAATAAAGGAAGAAGAAAAGGAAATAAATCGTTGCTTTGTAAAATAATTTCTCAAGCAAAAGACAAATATAGACATAAAGGAATTGAATTTGTTGATTGGACAACCAATTAGAGTATCTAAGATTAGAGTATAGGATGCAGGAAATTAGTGATCTTCCTATGAAGTTTGCTAAACTATGCTTATATTAGTGGGGCTCCATTTATGTTTGATTGATTTCATTTGTGTAATGTTTATGCTGTGGAAGCTAAACTTGTTACTTTATCTTTAATTAACTTTCATAGCAAAGTGTTGCAAATTCCTTTTTTCCTATGATGGCACAAGTAATTGGCAACTGATGTAATTGAACAACTTCTTCAACCCAAGAAAGGAAAATAATAAATAAAAATTGGAATAGAAGTTAGCAACCAATTCAAAGTTGGTTTCAATTCAAAAGGGAACAAATATTTTTATAATAAGAGAACTTGTTTCAATTCATGCTACAAATCATTTTCAAAGTGGTAGTTGGACAAAGCATTAATTTGAAGGTGGAGGAGCATTGGAAGAATCATGATGGTATACGGAGGCTCTTCAAGCACAGATTGAGCATAGGAACTTAGCATATCAAACAAGGATAAAAGATATACATCCAACTCAGTATATCACACAATAGATACAATAATCAAGGGATAAAGTGGATGAGCTCAAAATTGTACAATTGCTCATCTCAAGTTCAGACAGGGAAAGTAGTTTTAACTTTTAATCGTAAATTACATAAATGGTACATGCATGACAGAAATGACATGCTCTATGAGCATGCTAATAGATCTTCATAATTTCAGACAACCAAAATTTGAGAAACAATTACAAATGAACATGATCAAGGTACCCAATCAATGCTATGAAGGTATACAATCATTGCACATATTATATGCTAACAACTCACATAGTCACAATACACAACAAATTCTTCTTCTAGGGCAAAGCCATAAACATATCAAATTTCCAATTTGAGAATGTTCTCCCAATTCGAAATCAGATGAATATAGATTATAAGCATAACAAATACCCAGGAAACACATAAATGTGAATGGCTTCACTATTTACTCACCAAACAATTTATCTGAAAATAATGACAGAATGGTGTGGTAGATTTTTTTTTTCCAACCGTCATAGACAATTTGTGAAGGGAGGACTGTTATGGCTGCACCATATATGGAGGAATTTTTGCTTTTGCCATCCGCCATTGATAACATTGCATCAAAGTATAACAACCAAAAGACACGATAGCAAATAACATAAAGCAAAACAAATAGGCATAATACAAATGTAACAAAGAGTTGTCCAAATACATATTCATAAGAAATAAGCCAAAAAGGTTTTAGAAATGCCTTCATACCTGATCTGCAACATTGTATGAATGAGTTGTGAAGAAATTGGTGATACAAGCAGTATCAAAGCTCTCAATCGTGCACCACCAACACCAAAAAATGATAAAGCTTGAGCAAAACAACATCCTCATCAAATTTGCAACAATTAATTTTTTATACATAAAAAAACTCCAACAGATAGATTCAAAGATACAAATAGTCAAAATGAAATGAAATGGAAGTAAAAGCAAAACTTGAAGCGATTAAATATCAATGAAAAGGAAAAATGGAAAAGCTGAGGTTGGTGATAAAGAGAAGAGACATACATAAAAAAAATCTAGAAAGGTGAGATCTAACTAAGCATGTGAATCTAGGGGTGGATATGGTGGAAGCAGGTTCATAGAATCCACAAGCAATGCGCACCACCACATTTCTGCATGACACTTTGCCTCTTTTCGCCGCAACGCGTTCAACATTTAAGGCAAAAAGAAAGGGATTTGAGGCATTTTGACCAAAGGGATAAGTGGGTTAGGGTTTCTGACAAACTTCTGTGGGTCTTTTTATAGAAGAAAATAGTCATTGTGAACTGCCGCAAGTTTTAAGGGTTGGTGGTTTTTAATGAACCGCCCTAGACAATAGTCCAATTGTAGCTAGGGTTTCAATGAAGTGAAAGTCAAAGTAAAATAATATTTTTATATGCAAAAGATATTTTATTTTCATTATTTTTTTTTTAAAATAATAAAAGTCAAAGTAAAATAATATTTTTTATAATTAATTTTTTAGTATTGCATTCATTTATTATATTTAAGATTTTTAATTTTTAAATAATAATATCATATGTTAAAAATGAAAAAATACTATTTTATTGTTTAAAACAAAACAAAACAAAATAATATTGTTTGAATAGTTTTTCCTAATCTAAATTTTATTGTTTAATTTAATGGGCAAAGAAAAGTCTTCATTATTGTAATTAATGTATTTTATTTTTAGCAATTATTTAATGCATTTTTCAAATGAAAGACTTTTTATTTTATTTTTAATTTAAAAAATAAATTTAGTCAAAATAAAATAATATTTTTTTTATAATTAATTGTTTTGAATATCTGCATTCATTTATTATATTTAATAATTTTACTTTTTTAAATAATACTAACATATGTAAAAAAAATAATATAAAAGAAATTTTATATGGTTTAAAACAAAATAAAATCAAATAATATTGTTTGAATAGTTTTTCCTAATCTAAATTTTGTTGTTTAATTTAACGGATCATTGAAAAGTCTTCATTATTGTAATTAATGTATTTTATTTTTAGCAATTATTTAATGTGTTTTTCAAATGAAAGACATTTTGATAATTTATACTTTATTGTTTAATGAATAAAGACTTTATTATTGTTTGATGGTAATGAATTTCAATAATTGAATGTTCCAAAAAATTTATTTAACTATTTACAAAAAAATGTATGACCTTGACTGTTGACATATGTAATTTTTTTTAAATATGTAATATTTTAAATATTGCAATACTAAAAAAAATGTTTAAACTTATATTTGAAATATGTTATTATCGTATAATATGTTGTAATTTTTTAAATGTTCAATATTTTAAATATTATAGTACTAATCAAAATATTTACACATTCATTTTAGGCTTAAATATGTTTTGGATCCTTAATAATTTTATTTTGCGTTGAGTCTCTAATAAAACAAAAATTTTATTTTTGGTTCTTGTTATTTTGTTTTAGTCCTTCAAATATATATATTTTTTCAGTTTAATCCTTATAATATTTTGTTCATTTTGTATTAGTATCTTTGACAAATATTTGATAGGTACTAATAACAAATGATTTGTATATTTTTGGGACAAATTCGAAAATAGTAAAGTACTAAAACAAAATAACAAAGATCAAAAACAAAATTTTTGTTTTATTAGGTACTTAATGCAATAAAATAAAATAAAATTAGAGACCCAAAACAAAATTCATTAACTTATCAATACCTAAAACATAATTAAGTATTTATTTTAAATATGTATTTGTAATGCTTAACTTATTTGTGGTTCATTTTTTTTGTTCTATAACATATTTAATCATATGTGTTTTTTTTTTGTTCTTAAGTATATTTGTAATAAATAATAACAATGTTTACATATTTCTTATACTCATTTATCTCAATTTTTTTTAATATAAAAGGCTCCATGCATCACATGGGTAAAATGACTAACAATATTGAAATATAAAGTTTAGTCTATTTAATTGATAAACCCCATTCTGGTCATTATTTTATGGGGTTTCTCGCACCATTTGATCCTTAAATTGCATTATCTTTGGGTGATTTTGAATGATATATGTTATTTTGGTGCAGAGTGAGCTTGAACTCAGAAAAAGAAGAAAAAGGACTTGAAAATGTGGAAACAACACCCTTGGCAAGTAAGCACGATCCTGTGCATGACCCTAAGCATGGGGCATTGCGCTCCGTAACTTATGCACGACCCCATGCGCAGGGAGTGTTGATCCAGCAGTGCTCCGTAACTTATGCACAACCCCATGCACAGTCCCCTGCGACAGCTGATGTCTTTAAATAGATTAGGTTTTTATGTTTTAGAGACACCTTTTCTTTTACATTCAGTTTTTACACTTTCTTGAGAGTACTTTGGGAGTTTCTGAGGGAATTACAAGATAGGAAGAATAGAAGTTCATCACGGGGATTGATTCTTGTAACAATTCTCTTCCTCTAATGTCTCTTTTATTCTTTGTTTTGGTTTTATGCTTTCCTATGCCCATGGCTAGCTAAATCTTTAAGCTAGGGTTGTGATGTAGGACCTATTTGTGAACCCTGATTCTTCTATTTTCAATAAAAGTTCTCATTTGTTTATCAATTAAATTGCTACGTTGTTCTTCTTTCTAATCAGGACTAATCACCCTGAAACCTAAATTGATTAATTGTTATGATCAAATTGTTAATTAATTGACTTGTGTAGCAATTGAATTCTAGGGATTTGCATGAATCAACTCTTCCCAAAATTTCCAATCCGATTAACATTTGTTAATTAACCTCTCTGTGCTAAACCTCCTTTCTAAATTAGTCTGTAATGAAAAAAAAGGGATTGATTAGGAAGGAGAGGGTTTTCAGAACATAATCCAATTCTGTTTATTATTTTAAGAGGTATTATTGGTAATTGCATAAGCAAATGGTACTTTAACTAGAATAGGCAATTAGGGGGAACGCGAAACAGTCCGAAATCACGACCCTAGGTCCTTTAATTTGTCAGAACTCCTTTCTGATTTACATTTATTCGCTCTTTCTAATATTTTCCTGTACACAATTGCAACTCAAACACTTTTCTTTCCTTGTCTTTTACAAATTTTTTATTTGGGAACCACAATCAGTCTCTAGGGTACGATATCCAGACTTAGGTCCACTGTTACTACTACGTTGGGTACGCTTGCCCTTAAGCGGTATGCATTTTTTGCATCATTAATTTAGCATTGTTCCAGTAAATTACACTCCCCACTCTAAGAGATGAGACTATTATATTGTTCTCTAACCTCATATGCTAAAATATATAATAAATTACACTCCTCTCCTATAGAGATGCGAGTATTACATTGTTCTTTTTCTCTTATGTTAAAATATATAGATTATTTCATTTAATTTAATAGTATTGTTAAAAAAATATTTTTCTAAATGATTTTAAAATATATTTTTAATATTTGTGTTTAGTTCTATTTTACACACATATATAAGATGTAATACATTTGTATTTATAAAAAGGAGGAGTGTGTATATTTTAAGGTAAGAAGGGAGGGTGGTGTAACACTTGCATTCATAATTTGTGATTAAGTGTTTCCTAATTGTTAATTTTTTTACATGATTATGCATATTAATTTAATGACATGACAATCCCTTGTAAAAAAAATACTAATGGACTCATTACAAGCATATGTCTATTTTCCATGTATGCAATGACACCAATGATGTTAGCGTGTTGGATGAACTGTAAAAGGTTTTGTATTTTGGGGAGACTGAAGTAGAACAAATTTATTTTGGAGACTAATTAAATTTGAATTTAGCACATTTTAGAAGAACAAAAAATTGTTAGTTTATCCAATAAATGTCATATAAGAGTCAATTGAATGTGTCTAGTACACGGTATTCTTTCACACGGCTCTGATTATATATAGGGGTGCTCAAATTATTTAGTTTTGAAACTAGTTAAGGATAATTATAACTAACTAGTTATAAAATATCTAGTTAGTGAAAACTAGTTATAAAAGTATAACTGTTTTATTCATTAAATCAAGATGTAATTATTTGGTTTATTTAACTAATTAAAAATAATTATAGTTATAGTTAATAACCAGTTATAACTGGTTTTAATAAAAGTTAATTTCATTTTTTTTTCTCACTCTTCAGTCCTCTCTTCTCCTAAATTGCTCGACAGTGTTACTCTCCAGTACATACACTGCTGCATACTAGAACAAAAACACAATTGGAACCAATGGCCCATAAAAGGATACAAATCACAGCAGGTCTTATTCACTCGTGACTTCCTAGCACCTATCACCACAGTATTATACAGTCTTGATCACAAACAGAAACTCCCCTCCACCAATACCTACACCCTCATTCCACCAGCCTTAAAGGTTCCCCAAACCAGCATACCACTGGATACACAAACCCTTTAACCAACTCCAAAATAAGTGTTTTAAAAATAAAAAAATAGAAACATGTAGGAGATGTTTCCTCATCCCCTTCTTTTCAACTCAAGTGCTCTGTTCAAATGTCCAGAGAAGAAAATTTTAGAAAACAAAATTTGTTCATGGGACAAACACTTTCACAAGTACTGCTTAGGGATAAACCAATTAAAGGAAATATATTTTGATTAAAAGAAAAATAGACAATCATTGAATATATAACACTCTTTGGTCTATTAAAGAATCTACATTTTTGAACTATGTTTTCTGATTTGAGGCTTGAGAGGATGATCCAAATTCAGTTAACTGGCATAAGATATGGAATGAAAGCAGGACTTATTTGATTTAACTGTTTAAGACAACTTAATATTTAGCAGGATCACATTTATTACAATTAGATTACAGCCTGTAAATTTAGAAGGGTGGGTGAGAAATCATGTATGTTCAATGGTTTTGTTATAGGATTTACTGTGCCAAGTTCTGATGGAAAATGTACAATTTTCTTATATCATATCAGTGAGTGTGTCCTCTTACATAAAGTGTGCTTTCTAATGAATTCTTTTCATTCTATTTTGACAGGGTTTTGCATGCCATGTATGAAAGAGTATTGGCTTCTTTGTTGAATGAAAAAGAGAATGCTCAATTAGGGAATAGGATTCAAAGTGTTAAAGATGAACACTCATGAGACTTCTTTGTTGCTTGGTGTTTTGTTGTATTTGCTACTAAGACCTGGATTGCATGTAAAGACGACTAATGTGTTAGAAGACAAAATTTGGGACATGAAATGATTTCAAAAGATTTGAAGACAAAATTGAGGTTTTAAATAGAAAAAAAAATTACTATAAGACTAACTTTACTTAATTTTAAAATAAAACTTAATTAATTCAAAAAAATAAAAATAAAAACCAAAATTACATGCAGTTTAAATTAAAGAAACTAAAAATCCAATTAAGATTTAACTTAAAATCCAATTAATTGTGAAAATATTTTTTTATTTTCATTTTATTTTTTATTTACAAATATTTATATAAAAAATAGTTGAATTTTTCATTATTTTTTATTTCTCATTTAATTTTTAAAAACAAAACAAAATAACATTGAATTAAAAATAAAAATAACATCATATTATTACAATTTTGCTAATTCAAATCCCAATACTCATGTGGTTATATAACTAGTTTTAGATATAACTGGTTATATATTCATAACCGGTTATATAACTAGTTTTTAAAAATAATAACTAGTTATGCCAAATCATAACTAGTTATATAAAACTAGTTATAGTTATAGTTATAATAACTATTTAAAATTTAGTTATTTAGTAGTTATAGTTATAGTTATTGGAATAACTAACTTATGAGCACCCCAAATTATATAATGATTGTGTTACTTTTGCAGCATCAAGTTAAAGCATCGAATATGTCTACAATTTATAGTGATCTTTTTTCCAAAACAGTTTGAAACCCAAAATTTTTTGGAGACTAAATTCGAATTTAGCAAAATTTAAAAGAACAAAAAACATAGCTTATCCAATAAATATTGGTATATAACAGTTAATTGATTGTGTTAATTAGTTTTGCAGCATCAAGTTGAAGCATCGAATAAAGTCTTGCAACAAGAGGAATTAGGCTAACTTATTAACCTATAAAGGTAATATTTAACAATTACTTAGACTAGTGGAAAAAGTGCAATAGTATATGCTAACCCTTTGACAAGTAATAGTGGTTGACCCATTTCTATTTCTATAAAAAATTAAAACTGCACAACGGAAAGGGTAAAACAGTTGATACGTAAGTGAATATTACTTGACCTCCAATCCGCAGAACGTACAGAGATTGAAGAGGCGCCTTTATTAATATCCTATGCCTATATGGTTGAAATATTTATTCAGGGGTTAAAATGTGACTCTTTGCCATATTTAGAAATTTGACACACAAGCTCCCATTACCATAAGCTAGCCAGTAGCAAATAATTATGTTTGGTTGGGAGTTCTTATTGGCAAATGGAATCTACGTTATTTAATCTAATCAAGCCTTAAAAACGGATTGAGCTATTTAATGGCTAACCGATGCATACTTGTATGAAGGTATGCATTCACACCATGGACTAATTAATTATCACGTTGACACCTTGCATGTTTTTTTAATCCAACAGTCATATTGCAAATTCTTTTAAATAAGTTTCAAATGATACTTTTAATAATGATATTCACATCACCTATAAGACTGTTTTTTAATCTTTTTCCTTTCTATCTTTTTATCTCCTCCTTAAAAATAAAATATACTCCATATATCTGTCATTTTCTGACATTTTTGAACGTATCTAAATACTATATTGAAGGGTATACGTAACACTCAGATCCCGAGACATACACTTTGGGGCTAGTCGCAATTTTAAAAGGATCGAGTTAACCAAACATATACGTTATTGAAAAAATAATGCAAAAAGACCTACAATGTTTGATCGGGAACAACAATTAGAAAATGTAACAGTGACAGTAATTAACGACCGAAAACTCAATTTAATCTAGCAATTGTGCTACGACCCTTGTTAGGCAACCTTTTTTTTTTTTTTTTGAAAAGTTGTTTGGCAACATTTGAAAATTTGGTTAAGTTATTTCTTCATATTGTATGATCAGGCTTTAAATTTTTTTGATCATATCAGGCTTTAAATGAGCATTCGATTTTATGCTCAATAAATTACATTTATTAATAAAGGCTTGCTTTTTATATAGAAGTAATAATTAAGATTGGAAAACCGTTTTTAAGCCCCAAGCATTTTTTGTTTGAGATATAAATAATAATTTCACTTTTAAACACCAATTTATTTTTATACTAACAACGAAGAGCTATTTTACCAACTAAATACTATATAGTAAATGGTCCTCTAAATATATAGTATAACATATTTTTAGTATATAAGATAGAAGATAAATATAATAAACATTAGAGTTTTGTAGGCATGCATTCCAAGAATGTCATTGTAGAAGTTTTTAAATTTTCAATCAATTAGAAATAACTATTGATATGATTCTTAAGATGCATAATTATTATAAAAATCAATTAACTTACCCATTCTACCTAACAAAGTAATTCTATATATTTATTTCCTAAGAATAAACATTTCAGCTATTAAAAAAGGCATGGAAAAGATGAACATGATAACTAGTATTAATTATTTAATCAACTTGTACATAAATGATATAAAACAGCATAATATATCTTAATTATCCATCGTGACAATGCATTCATAGAAAGCAGGCAGGGGCGGAACTACTCATGCTAGTGAGGGGGCCATGCCCCCCCACCCCCCTAGATTTTCACCTATTCAAATTCATAACACCGTATGTTGCCAAAATCAAGTACAATGAATTCGATTCTTATAAAAACATGATTCATATATATATGAACACAATGCAGCCAGAATTTTTTGTTAAATTGTTATATTATTATAATTTTAAAATTATGGTAGTTAATTTTTAATATGTATATTATATTATAGTAACCATTTTTATTTATGGGATCTAACTATGGAAATAATGAAATTTTCAGAGTTATTTATTTCTTTTATATTTTTTTGATAAAATACTCTATTTTCTTTTTATAATTTTCATTGTAAAGATAATTACATATTTCATCTTTTTAGATAAAATATTCAAGTATCATTTATTTTTTTTAATAGTCTTTTCTTTTTATAATATGTAATTGTTACTTTAAAAGTTATAAATGTCTACTTTTTATATTGATTTGATTATAATCCTCACAGTTTTTTTAGAGAAGAAAAATTATATTATTTCATTCATGACAAGAGAATAGATACAAGCAGGTATACGGTTGAAAACATGGCTGCTAGCATACAATCTTGACGCCCTTGCTAATGAATGATCGACATGATTTGTTTGCCTCCTGATGAAACTCACCACTGAGTTAAAAGAAGAAGGAAGAGTATCTCTAAATTTGGATAAAAGAACATGTAAATCAGAAAAACCAAATGAAAAAATTTGAATATATTTTGGATTTCAATAGGATGTATATTTTGGGTACCACTTAATGCTTATTCAAAATTTACATCATTAAAATTTTTCAGAAACATTTTTACAAATAAGTCTAAGTATTACAAGTATTTTCTACCCAAAATATTTTCCCATCCTATAGCTCTGGCGAATCTTCGCATCTTTTTCTTCTAATTATTCTTCCAGTTCACCTGCATTTCCATTTCCCTATAATCTAGGGACAAATTTTTTTACCGGATCAAGCATTTAATTTCTCATACAATTGAAACAATATCAACCATGTTCATTTCATATAACAATTAATAAATCACATAAATAAATCAAATGCAGTATGATTTATGAAAATGCAGTTTTGACTCAAAATCATTTTGACCCTGCTCCATGGAGACTTCCCCTTTAAGTGTTTAGTAAGAAACTGGCCTATCATTACGCACTGCAATTCAGCTATCAGCCCCTACTAAATGCGAATAAGCTAAACAGAATTAGGAGATCAGGATACCCAGGAAGGCCACCACGACCGCATCTCGGTCCAGATTTCGGCCACATGTGGGATTGCCAATACCCTTCACCCCACAGACTATATAGTCACAGACTATACAGTCTTGTCTAACAAATTCTGCTCACCCAAAAAAAATAATTTCTCATCTGTCAAAATTATTTCTCATGACTACCGCAGTCCCGGTTAGTCACCACCACTGATCTTTTAAAATTCATGGCTACCACAGTCTCGGTTAGCCAACATAAATCATTTTTCACTTGAAATCTTAGAAATTCCCCCAAAAAGACTCATGCTTATGCTAGATGACAATGATCATAATTAAATTATTAACATTAAACAATCACATAATTAAATATAAAATTCAACAATTAACATCATAACATTAATATTTTGATAAGATACTAATTAGGTCCTTGTTATGTAAATTTACTAAACTACCCTTAATCTTTTTCTAAAATTCCAATTATGTTCTCTAATTATGAAATTACCTAATTACCCTTGTTATTTTCTATTATTTCCGAAATTACCCTTAATCTTTTTAAAGAATTCCAAATTTATCCCTAAACTTTCTAGAACATGTGAATTTACCGTTTTACCCTTACACTTTTCTATTATTTCCAAAAATGCCCTTGATCTTTTTATAAAATTCCCAATGTATCCCTACATGTGAAATGACTATTTTGCCCTTGGTTATTTGAAAAATTCGCACATAGTACCCTTCCATTCTTGTCATGGCCGAATGGCCCTCTTCAATTTCCAACATCAATTCAAACCAACCATGAAATTTTCAATCAATAAACAAACCAATTCAAGAAATCTAAATCAAGAACAATTCAATAAAGATTCAATCCATTTCAACACATCATGAAATCAATAAAACATAATTTCAAACACATTTTTCAAACTTCTAACCACAATTAAATAAAAGCCCTAAATCAATTTCATCTTTTCATGGTTTATGATCAATTCTTGAAATTAAACTTAAGGACATGTTTCTCCTACTTCCAATTTGTCTAAATTGAAATTAAATGCCAATATCCTTACCTTAAATCCTAAGTTTGATGAAGGAATCCCTTGAACCCTTTTCTCCCTTTCTCTGTTGTCTTTTGAAATTTTTTTGAGCTTTTCTCCCAAACCTCTTCTCTTTGGCCGAATCTATGTTGAAATTTGTGAGGTTTTGGTTGGTTTATTTCTTGATTTTAGAAGAAAGGATGAAGTGAAATGGAGGGAGTAGCTACTGGCCAAGCTCACGGTCTTGTGCTTTTAGGAGAGCTAGGTTTTTTCTTTTTGTTTTGCTTTGGTTTCTTATGCTTTTAATAAAAAATTTCTCCACCCAATTTAATTTTAGCTACACGTCCAGCTGCATGGTCCAAGGGCAGTCCATTTGCTTGAGAAAACCAGCCACTTGGACGGCCAAATCAAGTTACTTATGTAACTTGCCAATTACTTTGGTCAAAGAGTCAAATTTGTAGAAAATTATGGATTTTTCTAGAATGTTTTAGGGCTTTTAATTATCTTACAAACTAATTAGAATTTGAAGAAACTAACACCACCATTAAATTTCTCACTATCAAAAACCTTGGAGTAGTGTCTTAATTATCTCTTAATCAAAGTCCAATTAGCTTAATTTAATCACATTAGAAATATTGAGTTGTCACATTTTGATTGGCTAATACTTTTATTTTTTATTTTTCTTAGTTAAACAATATCAATAATTATTATAAGTATGTTATAATTAATAGATAATTCCATAGATGTCATACAAATTTTATCTTAATTTTCTAACTTAGAATTTTATCGTACTAATTTTACAGAGTTCTAACTTTCAGAAAATTCTAAAAATTTGAAATTAGCATTTTAATTTATTAACTATATATTTTCTTAATCTACATTCAATTATCTTTTTATTAGGTTACAGTTTACTCCAAAATGCTACACTGGAAAAATTTATCCTGGACAGTTGTCAGTCAACAAGCAATTCAAACAAAAACAGAAATATCAAAAGACTTAGGAAATTTTACTGAGTAGAACTGTATAAATTTTATTATAAAAATATGTACAGAAAGTTTCTATAAAATACAGTACATAATTTCTTCTAATATTTATAGAAAAATATTTACAAACAGTAAAATAAAAACGAGGATGTTACAGTTTCTGAGGGAATTACAGGATAGGAAGAATAGAAGTTCATCACGGGGATTGATACTTGTAACGATTCTCTTCCTCTAATGTCTCTTTTATTCTCTGTTTTGGTTTTATGCTTTCCTATGCCCATGGCTAGCTAAATCTTTAAGCTAGGGTTGTGATGTAAGACCTATCTATGAACCCTGATTCTTCTATTTTCAATAAAAGTTCTCATTTGTTTATCAATTAAATTGGTACGTTGTTCTTCTTTCTAATTAGGACTAATCACCCTGAAACCTAAATTGATTAATTGTTATGATCAAACTGTTAATTAATTGATCTGCGTAGCGATTGAATTCTATGGATTTACATGAATCAACTCTCCCCGAAATTTCCAATCCGATTAACATTTGTTAATTAACCTCCCTGTGCTAAACCTCTTTTCTAAATTAGTCTCTAATGAACAAAAAGGGATTGATTAGGAAGGAAAGGGTTTTCAGAACATATTCCAATTCTGTTTATTATTTTAGAGGTATGATTGGTAATTGCATAAGCAAATGGTACTTTAACTGGAATAGAGAATTGGGGGGAATGCGAAATAGTCTAAAATCACGACCCTAGGTCCTTTAATCTGTCAGAACTCCTTTCTAATTTACATTTATTCGCTCTTTCTAATATTTTCTCGTACACAATTGCAACTCAAACACTTTTCTTTCCTTGTCTTTTACAAATTTGTTATTTGGGAACCACAATCAGTCTCTAGGGTACGATATCCGAACTTAGGTCCACTATTACTGCTGTGTAGGGTACGCATGTCCTTAAGCGGTATGCATTTTTTGCATCATTAATTTAGCATTGTTACAGTAACTTACACTCCCCACTCTAAGAGATGAGACTATTATATTGTTCTCTAACCTCATATGCTGAAATATATAATAAATTACACTCCTCTCCTCTAGAGATGTGAGTATTACATTGTTCTTTTTCTCTTATGTTAAAATATAAAGATTATTTCATTTAATATTTAATAGTATTGTTAAAAAAAATATTTTTCTAAAAGATTTTAAAATATATTTTTAATATTTGTGTTTAGTTCTATTTTACACACATATATAAGATGTAATACATTTGTATTTATAAAAGGGAGGAGTGTGTATAATTTAAGGTAAGAAGGGAGGGTGGTGTAACACTTGCATTCATAATTTTTGATTAAGCGTTTCCTAATTGGTTTTTTTTAACATCGTTATGCATATAAATTTAATGAGATGACAATCCCTCATAAAAAAAATACTAATGGACTCATTACACGCGGATGTCTATTGTCCATGTGTGCAATGACACCAATGATGTTAGCGTGTTGGATGAACTGTAAAAGGTTTTGTATTTTGGGGAGACTAATGTAGAACAAATTTATTTTGGAGACTAATTAAATTCGAATTTAGTACATTTTAGAAGAACAAAAAATCATAAGTTTATCCAATAAATGTCAAATAAGAGTCAATTGAATGTGTCAAGTACACGGTATTCTTTCACACGGATCCGATTATATAATGATTGTATTACTTTTGCAACATCAAGTTAAAGCATCAAATATGTCTACAATTTATAGTGATCTTTTTTCCAAAACAGTTTGAAACCCAAAATTTTTTGGAGACTAAATTCGAATTTAGCAAAATTTAAAAGAACAAAAACCATAGCTTATCCAATAAATATTAGTATATAAGAGTTAATTGATTGTGTTAATTAGTTTTGCAGCATCAAGTTGAAGCATCGAATAAAGTCTTGCAACAAGAGGAGTTAGGCTAACTTATTAACCTATAAAGGTAATATTTAACAATTACTTAGACTAGTGGAAAAGGTGCAATAGTATATGCTAACCCTTTGACAAGTAATAGTGGTTGACCCTTTCTATTTCTATAAAAAATTAAAACTGCACAATGGAAAGGGTAAAACAGTTGATACGTAAGTGAATATTACTTGACCTCCAATCCACAGAACGTACAGAGATTGAAGAGGCGCCTTTATTAATATCCTATGCCTATATGGTTGAAATATTTATTTAGGGGTTAAAATGCGACTCTTTGCCATATTTAGAAATTTGACACACAAGCTCCCATTACCATAAGCTAGCCAGTAGCAAATAATTATGTTTGGTTGGGAGTTCTTATAGGGAAATGGAATCTAAGTTATTTAATCTAATCAACCTTAAAAATGGATTGAGCTATTTAATGGCTAACTGATGAATACTTGTATGAATGTATGCATTCATACCATGGACTAATTAATTATCACGTTGACACCGTTGCATGTTTTTCTAATCCAACAGTCATATTGCAAATTCTTTTAAATAAGTTTCAAATGATACTTTTAATAATGATATTCACATCACCTGTAAGATTGTTTATTTTTATAGGTAAACGAATCTAATAAATTAGGTTGATATATGTATTAAAGCTCTTGGGGGATGCGCTCTGCTAGGGTTTTCTCTTCCTAGGGTTTTCTTACGTTCCTTGCATGCAGCCATGGGAGAACCTTTGATCCCATGGAGTTTTCTCGCTTTTGATTCAGAAGGGAAGGAACCCCCGAAGCAACAGGTTGCTCCAAAGCGTTCTTTCGTACAGGCCCTTAAACATGCTTGTGACATTCCTTTAAGCCAACTCCCAGTGCCTTGTATGAAGGGCGATACTATTGCTGTTAAAATTCCTGAAGAAGAATACTTGGCAGGGCTGGAAAGTTGTAAGAATAATCTCCATGGTCATTTAGTGTTGTCCAAAGGAGATTCTCCACTGAAGTTACAGGTCCTTCGTTTGAAGTTATACAAAATCTGGAATCCCTTGGGGAATTGGCGCATGATATCCATCGGGAAGGGTTTTTATGAATTCTCCTTTGCTTCAGTTGAGGACTTAAGGAGGGTTCTTGCTGGTGGTTCCTGGAATCTTTCGCCTGGGGTCCTTAGGCTATTTTCTTGGACTCCAGATTTCAATCCTAGTCTGGTTCGCCAGTCAAATGCGCAATGTTGGGTGCGCATTCTTGGCTTGCCTCATGAATATTGGTGTCAAAGGATTCTTTTTTCTATTGCAAGAGGGGTTGGAGTTCCACTGGCTATTGATGAGGCAACAACGTCGCGTTCTTTTGGACACTTTGCTAGAGTCTTGGTTGACTTAGATCTGAAGCAAGAATTGAGGGACCAAATTCTGGTTGAACGGGATGGATTCGTATTTTTTGTGGAGTTAATGTATGAACGTTTGCCAGCCTTCTGTGACACGTGTAAGATCGTTGGACACACCTCTACAAACTGTCGCTTTGGGAGACAGGAGGATGGAAAGTTTAGAGGGAAAAAGGTGGAATTTAAGGGGAAGGCCCACTATGTTCCTAAGCAAAGTGTGGGTGAGGATGCTGGTCCTAGTCACACGAAGAAGGAGAGCAGCTCGTAGAGGATGCAGTTCATGTTGCTTCACCAGCAGATGCAATGGTTGGTGCAGTGGCTGAGCAAGTTTCAGACGCGTGTGTCACTGAGAAGACTAGAGTAGGTCTTGTAGGGCAAGAAGGTTTTAAGGATGGGCTGGTTGAAGTCATTACTGAGGATTCTAGTTCTTCGGAAGATGATTCTAATGCGCAGAGATCTAAAGGAAAATCTTTGTGTGCTGAAGATGGGCCTTTAGACTCTCCATCGCATGTGTCTCATTCTTTCTCGAGGTCTCTTGAAGCTGGACATGCAGTAGGAGGTCAACAATACACAGCTTCGGTTCAAAAGGAATTAAATTTAGTTTCTCAGTTTTGGGGGAATAGAGTGGAGGAGACATCGGATCATGAATCTCTTGGTGTTGACAAAATGCCGGTTGAACAGCCTTTTGAGGAGGTTCTTTCTAAATCTAAGAAGAAAAAACTACGCCAAAAGAATAAAGGAAGCGGGGCAAGGACTTATAACCTTAGAGGTGGTCCGACTTATGTTGCATCATGAAATTCTTATTTTGGAATGTTAGAGGCCTAGCTAATGAGGCTTCTAGACGTGTGTTACATAATCTGTGTGTTTCGCACAAACCTTTCTTGGTTTTTCTTTCTGAGCCTTGGACTTCGATGGATTGTTTTCCATCCTCCTTTTGGTCTAGTCTTGGTCTCAAGCCTTTTGCTGTTAACTCTAGGCTGAATAAAGCGCCTAATTTATGGTGCATTTGTGATTTTTCAGTTTCTCCTAAGGTTATTTCTTCTTCTGAGCAATTTGTCGCTTTTTCTATGGATTTTGGTAATCAAACTTTGTTTGTGGCAGCTGTTTATGGTTCTACTTCATATGTTAAGTGTAGATCTCTATGGGCTGATTTATCTCAGTTGCAGCTTGTGCATAGTGGTCCCTGGCTTTTTGTGGGTGATTTTAATGCTGTCATTGGAGCTCATGAGAAGAGTGGTGGCAACCTTCCACTTCCAGCCTCATGTTCTGATTTTGTTAATTGGTCTAATGATCATAATCTTATTCACATTCCGACTAAAGGAAATGAGTTCACCTGGTCCAATGGTAGAACTGGAAGGCATCATATAGCTATGAGACTGGACCGATCCATATGCAATTCTGATTTGCTGGAATTATGTGACTCCGTATCCTGTACTACTTTAATTCGTAGTAAATCGAATCATTTTCCTATTTTGGTCTCCCTTCAAAAAGGTGCAAAAACTTCCCCATCCCCTTTTAAGTTTTTGTCTATGTGGATTGAACACAAGGACTGCAGAAGATTAGTGAAAGAAGTTTGGGATTCTCCCATTGCTGGTTGTCCTATGTATATACTGAAACAGAAGCTTAAGATCCTTAAAGGTGCCCTGCGGATATGGAACAAAGAGGTTTTTGATAATGTGCTTACCAATGTGCAGAATGCCAAAAAGGCTGTGGAGGACATTCAACAGCAAATTTCTTCGCATGGTTTTTCTGAAGACTTGCATGTTCTGGAGGACAAAGCTCAAGCTGAACTTCAAAAGGCACTAGCTTTTGAGGAATGTTTCTGGAAAGATAAGTCGCGGGTTCAGTGGTTTTCTCATGGGGACCGCAACACATCTTTTTTCCACAAGATGGCTAACTATCGTAGAGCTACTAAGAGTATGACCTCTCTTAGAGTTGGAGAGAGTATTCTGGACTCTCCGGATGTCATTAATCAGAATGTTCTGCAGTTTTTTACTTCCTTATATGCCTCGGAAAACTCATGCTTGCCAAACGATTTGATCAAAACAGTCTTTCCCTCTTGAGTCTCTGCTGAGGATAATTCTATGCTTACCAATATTCCCACTTTTGATGAAGTGAAGTCTGCTGTTTTTGCTTTGAGTAATTCGAGCGCCCCTGGTCCGGATGGGTTTGGTGGTTGTTTTTATCATGCTTTTTGGGATATTATAGGTACTGATGTTTTTAATTCTGTCTTGCAATTCTTCTTGCAATGCTGGATTCTACCAGGTCTTAATTCTAACTTGATAGCTCTTATTCCCAAATTCCCTGGTGCTGATATGATTGAAAAATTTCGTCCCATTGCTTTGGCAAATTTTCAATTTAAAATTATTTCTAAGGTGTTGGCGGACAGATTAGCTAACATTGCTCCCAAAATTATCTCCAGTCATCAGAGGGGATTCATTAAAGGTAGGCAAATTTCAGACTGTGTTTGCATTACATCCGAGGCTATTAATATGCTGAATAATCGTGTTTTTGGTGGCAATTTGGCTATTAAGATTGACATCCGAAAGGCTTTTGATACTCTTGATTGGAATTTCCTATTGGAGGCTCTCCAGGCTTTTGGTTTCAGTGATATTTTTTGCAATTGGATTAAGATTATACTGCAGTCTGCTCGGCTTTCTTTTGGTGTTAATGGGGCCTCGGTTGGTTATCTTGCTTGCAAAAGGGGAGTTCGACAGGGTGACCCCCTGTCTCCTCTTCTTTATTGTATAGCTGAGGATGTCTTGAGCAGGGGGATTATGTATTTGGTGGATAATAAATACTTATTGCCTATGGCTAGTCCAAGAGGGTGTTCTACCCCATCTCATGCTTTATATGTAGATGATATCATGATTTTTTGTAGGGGGACCTTAAAAAATCTGAATAACTTGAAATTATTGTTTAAATTTTATGGGGATGCGTCTGGCCAGCATATCAGTCCGGAGAAATGTAAATTCTTCTCGGGTTCTATGCCTCATGACAGGACAGTCAGAGTTCAGCAATGTCTTGGTTTTGGACCTGGTTCTTTGCCTTTTTCTTATCTTGGTGTCCCTATTTTTATAGGTAAACCAAGGACTCATTTTCTGCAGCCTATTGCGGATAAAATCAAAGCCAAACTGGTTTCTTGGAAAGGAAAGCTATTATCTATTATGGGCAGAGTTCAATTGATTAATTCAGTCATTACAGGCAGTTATATTCTTTTCATGTCTACGCATGGCCTGTGTCTTTGCTTAAGACTATTGAGAGTTGGATGAGGAATTTCCTTTGGTCTGGAGATATAAATACTCACAAATTGGTTACTGTAGCTTGGAGTAAAGTTTGCAAGCCTTTGGTGGAAGGAGGCCTTGGATTGAAATCCATTGTCAAGTTGAATGAGGCAAGTATGTTAAAACTTATGTGGGATTTTGTTTTTTGTGATTCACATTGGGCGGTTTTTATGAGAGCTCGTTTTTTAAAACAAGGCAAACCTTTATTGAGCTTTAAGACGTCCTCTATTTGGACTTCTATGAAAAGTAAGTGGCATACGATTTTGGATAATGCTGGTTGGGTTGTTAATAGAGGTGATTGTGTCAACTTTTGGCTCGACACTTGGTGCCTTGATTCTTCTTTGGCTGATGTTTTAAATATTCCTGAGCTGCATAGACGAGCTTTAAAGTCTTCAGTCAGCTGCTTTGTGCTGAATCAGCATTGGAATGTGCCTGAGTCTTTGCTGCAACGTCTCCCTCAGCTGCGTGCAGCGCTTTCTTCTATCCCAGCTCCCTTGCTTGATAATCAGGAACCTGATCAACCAATCTGGAGATCCTCTACGGATGGGCTACTAACCTTTAAAGCTGCTTTTAATCATTTTTCCTCTCCGGGACAAAATCTCCCTTGGTCCAAGCTGTTATGGATTAATTCTGTTCCGCCCTCTAGAAGTTTTATTTTATGGCGCATTGCTCATGGCAAGATGCCTACTGATGATAGGCTTCGGTCTCGGGGTTGTGTTGTTGTTTCCATGTGTGCTTTATGTGGTAAAGTGTATGAAACTACTGATCATCTTTTTCTGACATGCAGTTTTGCTACTGATTTATGGCAGTGGATGCAGTCTTTTCTTCCTTGCACGTTGGATTTTTCTTCTTGTATCGCTGTGCTGTTATCCGTGAATAAGCCATGCAGTACACAAGTGAAGGATGTTCTGATTTCAGTAGTTGTGCATGTTTTTTGGGTTATTTGGTGGTGCAGGAACAGCATCAGGTTCAGAAATGTTCATCTTACTCTGAGGCAAGCTTCTTCTATGGTGATCTCTGCTGTATCTCTTTCTGGTTTTCTTTCTAAGGGCCATGCTTCAAATTCTATCTCCGAATTTACTTTTCTTCAAAAGTTCTTAGTCTCAGCTAAGCCTCCTAAGCCTGTTCAGATTAAGCAAGTGACTTGGTTTCCCCCTGCTTGTGGTTACATCAAATGTAACACTGATGGTGCATCTAGAGGTTCTCCTGAGCATGCTGCGGGTGGTGGTATTTTTTGAGACAGCTGTGGGGTTTTTCGTGGCTGTTTTGCAGCTTATATTGGTATTAAATCAGCGCTGCATGTTGAGCTTTTTGCTGCTATTTTAGCTATTGAATATGCTCATTCTGTTGGTTGGGATAAGCTGTGGTTGGAGTGTGACTCCAAGCTGGTGCTTGCTGCTTTTGATAAGGTTGATATAGTTCCTTGGGACCTCAGAAGCCGTTGGATTCGTTGCCTTAAATTATGCTCTCAAATGCATTTCTTGTATTCTCATATTTATAGAGAAGGTAATCATTGTGCAGATAGATTAGCTAACTATGGGGTTGATCATAGGGTTGATTTAACTTGGTGGGATCATATTCCCTTGTTTGTTAGGGATAGTTTTGCTCGCAATCATTGTGGATTGCCTTTTTTCCACTTTTGTTGACTGTTATCATGGGTTTTGGTCTAGTCCCCCCATGCTATTTGTTGGTCTTTTTTCTTTATATTAATAAATTGTGGTTTGCTGCCGATGATTAGTTGGTGAGGGGGTGCCAACGTTGTTGGGATGTCCTTGTCCAACTGTGAGGTTTGCTTGCTACAAATTCATATAAAAAAAAGATTGTTTTTTTTAATCTTTTTCCTTTCTATCTTTTTATCTCCTCCTTTAAAATAAAATATACTCCATATACCTGTCATTTTCTGACATTTTTATCTAAATACTATATTGAAGGGTATACGTAACACTTAGATCCCGAGACATACACTTTGGGGCTAGTCGCAATTTTAAAAGGATCGAGTTAACCAAACATATACATGATTGAAAAAATAATGCAAAAAGACCTACAATGTTTGATCGGGAACAACAATTAGAAAATGTAACAATGACAGTAATTAACGACCGTAAACTCAATTTAATCTAGCAATTGTGCTACGACCCTTGTTTGGCAACCTTTGAAAACTTGGTTAAGTTATTTCTTCATATTGTATGATCAGGCTTTAAATTTTTTTGATCATATCAGGCTTTAAATGAGCATGCGATTTTATGCTTAATAAATTACATTTATTAATAAAGGCTTGCTTTTTATAGAAAATTAATAATTAAGATTGGAAAACCATTTTTAAGCGCTAAACATTTTTTGTTTGAGATATAAATAATAATTTTACTTTTAAACACCCATTTATTTTTATACTAACAACGAAGAGCTATTTTACCAACTAAATACTATATAGTAAATGGTCCTCTAAATATATAGTATAACATATTTTTAGTATATAAGATAGAAGATAAATATTGTAACGACCCACCTTCGTTACGTAACTATCAACAAGTGATTTCATTTTATACAATTTTTAAAAAATAAATATCAAACTTTCACTAGTTTATTTGTCAAAATACCGTATAAACTTTTCTCAATTTCAAAGCCAACATAGATACAATTCAAAACTTAAAACATAAACCACATGTACATACTTCTCTTACAAGGTAAGCACATAAAATCTCTATGTTGGTCCGGCACTAGGTTGCGAGCCTACCTAGCACCCTCAACTTACGTGGCTACTCATATACTTGCTCACCAACTGTGCACACCTATGCACCAATTGTGCACATACAACATTTGGAATATTTCTGTGCACCAACTATGCACCCATCGTATTCCGTGCGGCAAAACATATTGGAATCCCTTACAGTCTGAGATACGGCACCTCCGTACCCGCCATCTTCTATTGCCTGACTTAAGGATTCAAATACATCTTAACAATCCACAATCCTTAACCATGACAACAACCCATCCCCTATACACTAAAAGAGTCACTAAACCTCTTGGGAAGTAGTTTTTAACACTCCAACATGCCATTCGAAGTCAAAACATAGGGGTGGTACTTGGAAAGATATCCCACTAGGCGAGACCCCAGGGTCGCTTTAGTGGGCTGGAGTTCTGGCATGAAACTCCCCCTCTCAAGTATACCATTTTTCTATAAAAGTCTTTCCAAAGGACATAGTTAACTTCTCTTTAACATATAGGGATGGTTCCAACACGCAGTTCACATATATCATCATCTCATCAACATTCCATTTCAATTTCTCAACAAAACACATACACCTCAATAATAAATAATATTTTCAACAAAATTTTAAGCACCTCAATCAATAATATAATAATCTCAACGAATTATATCCTATCAACCATAATATACCAACCCCAACAACAAAGTCATTCATTCATAGATGAACTTACTTATGGGCACATCACAGGGATAAACAACATTATTACAAGATCCATCCTATAGTTAAAAGACTGTATCACACAAACATATTTCAAATATTAAATACTGAATATTCACATACTTGGAACTTAAAATGAAACAGAATAGGTCAATGGATATTACTTATCAATTTCCTTATAAAAATTCACACCTCAATAAACAAACATCACCATTCCAATAATTCTATCATATCACCCAAATTGACCAAATAAGGTCGATTTCTCTTTGGCAGTACTTAATGTGAGCTCTCACCGATTGAAGCAAATGACCTCGGAATTAGAAACTTTTTATATAGAATTAAATCTCTTGAATCCTATTTTTCAAAATGGTTTCCCAATTGTAAAATAGATAACTAGAGAATTTTCTAAAATTCCTACAAGTTGACAGTACCGAATTTGACTTTCCAGTGAACATGGTTCAAAGAAATTAAATTTTCTAACACTTCCCAGACTTTTTTTGAGCTAAAATTTTTACAGGATAAAGGTAACACATTGGTATTTCAAAAATGGTATCCCATGTCCTCAAATTCATTTCCAATTGTTCCCAGTAAAATTTTCTCTAAAAGCCTAAATTTCGGACTCCAAACGGAGCTCCAAACCCTTGCCCTGTTTCTTTTCAAAAAGTTAATTTATAAGTTGTGCATGATAATTTTCGTAATTTATATGGTTAAAAATATTGATTTGTCTAGTTTTTAATAGCACAAAAATGAAAACAAAAAATTAAGTGTGCAATTAGGAATTTAAGAAAAACTGAGACATGTTTCAGGGGGAACTCGAAAAACAGAACAGCTACTTTGTGGGTCACGGATGAACCTTGAAACGAAGTTATCTCACCAAAGTGTCAAAATAAAAGTTTCTCCATTTTGTGTCTATTTTCATTAAAATCAAATTTCATGAAAATCCAACGGTTAGATCTTCCAAAATCGCAAAAACCATGGAGACTGTCCAGAGCTGGACGAACCAAACAGCCACTGCCACTTTATTTTGTGGTTTGATTTTCACATGCAAAGCTTACCAATTAATTTTGGGGAAATTTGGGCATAGTCTCCTCTGTCCTAGGAGCCATTCCCAATCAATTTCAAAAATCAAAAACAAGTTTAGGCAACACATGCATCTCACACAGCTACTGCCAAAGGGTTTCCAACCCATTCCATTAATTTCTCAAGTTCAAACACCAAGCAATACAACATAAACAACAAGATTCAAGCTCTTTCATACAAATAAAAAAAACATATCATCCAGAATAACCACCAACAGAGGAGAAACAACCACACCATGCAAAAAGGGGTTAGCTTCCCTTACCCAAAATTCTTGAAATTTCCTTAACTTTTGCTATGGAATCAACTAGGAGGAACCTAAACCAACATCAAAACAAGCTTCAATCAAGATTTCATCCACAACCCAAAATTTTAAATGAAACCCATTTAGTAGCTTCTTGGTGGAAAGAGATAACTTAACCAAGAGATCACAGAATAAAAAGAGATAAACTTACTAATTAGATAGAAATCCAAGAAGTTATATAGAAGGAGACAAGCTAAACTTCAACCCAAGAGAGAAGGAAGAAGTGAACAGAGAAGGGAGAGTGAACAGAGGAGGAAGAAACAAATGAAAAGGAATAAACAAGAATGACAGAAAGAAAGAAGCAGCTAGATAATAAAGTTTTGACATTTGCTATTCGTACCTCTATTTTTCTAACCTCACACCCCCTTTTTCTATAACAAAAACTCACGTAAGCCCTAAATTATCACGAAAACTACTAAACACACAATAATCACATAAACAAAATAATCTATTTTATTTATATATTTCATTAAATAACACGATTTAAATTTAATTCCTTTTTCATACATCTGTCACTTATCTCGATGTATTTTTCTACACTGTCCGATGATTTTCGAACTATATTTCTGCAAATCTTCTTTACAAAAGTTCACATAGAAGTAAGTATATAAGATCTAAAAATCATTGAAACTCACTAAACATCCAACAACACATAACAATTCATTCCATTTATTAATTAACTCATTACGTAACATAATTTAAATTTAATTTCTCTTACATTTTAATTAAATCACTTATCATACATTACGAAAAATCACAGTGCTACAAATATAATAAACATTAGAGTTTTGTAGGCATGCATTCCAAGAATGTCATTGTAGAAGTTTTTAAATTTTCAATCAATTAGAAATAATTATTGATATGATTCTTAAGATGCATAATTATTATAAAAATCAATTAACTTACCCATTCTACCTAACAAAGTAATTCTATATATTTATTTCCTAAGAATAAACATTTCAACTATTACAAAAGGGCATGGAAAAGATGAACATGATAACTAGTATTAATTATTTAATCAACTTGTACATAAATGATATAAAATAGCATAATATATTTTAATTATCCATCGTGACAATGCATTCATAGAAAGCAGGCAGGGCGGAACTACTCATGCTAGTGAGGGGGCCATGGCCCCCCTAGATTTTCACCTATTCAAATTCATAACACCGTATGCTGCCAAAAATCATGTACAATGAATTCGATTCTTATAAAAACATGATTCATATATATATGAACACAATGCAGCCAAATTTTTTTGTTAAATTGTTATGTTATTATAATTTTAAAATTAGGGTAGTTAATTTTTAATAAGTATATTATATTATAGTGACCATTTTTATTTATGGGATCTAACTATGGAAATAATGAAAATTTCAAAGTTATTTATTTCTTTTATATTTTTTTGATAAAATACTCTATTTTCTTTTTATAATTTTTATTGTAAAGATAATTACATATTTCATCTTTTTAGATAAAATATTCAAGTATCTTTATTTTTTTTAATAGTCTTTTTCTTTTTATAATATGTAATTGTTACTTTAAAAGTTATAAATGTCTTCTTTTATATTGATTTGACCATAATCCTCACAGTGTTTTTAAGAGAAGAAAAATCATATTATTTCATTCATGACAAGAGAATAGATACAAGCAGGTATATGATTGAAAACATGGCTGCTAGCATACAATCTTGATGCCCTTGCTAATGAATGAGTGACATGATTTGTTTGCCTCCTTACGAAACTCACCACTGTGTTAAAAGAACAAGGAAGAGTATCTCTACATTTGGATAAAAGAACATGTAAAAAAAAAAAAAACCAGATGAAATATTTTGAAGTCCATCAACTACAGCTTTACTGTCAAGCTCGAAGGTGATGCTGTGAACGTTAAGCTCCTTTAACCATGTCATTGCTTGTAACAGTCCCCATGCTTCAACTTCAGTTGGATGTGGAATACCCTACTGCCAAGATGTTTTTGCTTGTAAAAAGTGACCAAGGTCATTCCTTAAACATGGCTTCTTTTTTTACTGTTAATCTTTCCCAACTCATCCACTTGATTCCTTTTGTTGCATTTCCACTTGAACTCCACCAAAAAGATTTCATCATTTTTTTGTATTTCATCCTCCAATGTAGGGAAGCAAGAAAACACTCATACAATAAGTAGGAATGACTTGAGCACATGACTTAATGAGAATTTCCTTACCCGCCTTAGAGAGATGCTTTCCTGTCCAATGATTGATGTGCTTTCAAAGTCTATCTTTGAGGAAACCAAAAACTGCCTTCTTTTTCCTTCCAATGAGAGATGGTAGCCCCAAATATTTTCCAGTACCAATACATTCAGAGACACCAAGAGAAGATGAGATGTGGCTCCTAAGAGATGTAGGAGGAAAAAAGTAGATGCACCTTCATTTTTTTGCATTGTACCATTGTCAAGAGACAAAGAGGAACAAAAGATATGTTTTCCTTTTTCTCTGTATTCATTTCAAAAATAAACATCTTATTAATAATTTTCAAATATAGTTAGATATTAACATTTTGCATCCTATTTTTATTTTTATTTTTTTGTGACAATATCGATAGAATATTACAAAAACTTGATTAAAGCAATTTATTATGTAATTAAAACTGCATTTCTTTTGGGCTAGTGACTATGTTTTTTTGGAGATTTCTAGAATTGCCAAAAATTGATATTTTCAAATGATTTTGTCACTAACAAATATAACATTCACTCGATACTTTTGGCAATTTAAAACTACCAGAAAGTAGTGGGTATTAGTATATCAGTATTGCGACAAAGCGCCACAAAATATTTGTTAAAATGTTAATTTCATAATAAATCGCATTGATCAAGTTTTTATAATGTATTAGCAGTATTGTGATGAAATAAAAATATACAATGCAATATACAATACCTAATCATATTTGAAAAGAATTTAATTTTATGTATATTTCAAAAATGATACATTGAAAAAGAAAAATGTATCTTTTATCACTCTTTCTCTCTTGACATTGGTACAACACCAAAAAGAAGATATCTTTCTTTCTTCCTTGTAAATTACTTGTTCAATGACAAGCAGGTAATGGTTTATGGAGGTGTTGAAGACTAAGACCAGAGAGGCCTAACATTTGTTCGTATGAAATAATAGGCTATTAGTTATCTAGATCCTTGAAGCACAATGATTAATAAACACATAAACTAAGTTTGTTAAGTATGAACATTACCTTGTAGTTGTAGGTGTTGTGGGATCAATGTGGTTTTGTCTGGTGTTAGTTTAAATTGGGTTGCTATGCTCACAAGTTGCATCCAAAGCAATAAGAGGAAGATAATCTTTGTGATTCTCTTTTCACAGTTGTATTCAACTTATGTAATTGTATGAATAATTTACAAGGATGAAAATATTTGTACCTTCATTTTTGGCATTGTACCATTGTCACGAGATAAAGAGGAACAACAGATATGTTTTTCTTTTTCTCTGCATTCATTTTAAAAATATACATCTTATAAATACTTTTCAAATATAGTTAGATATTAATATTTTGCATCCTATTTTCATTGTTATTTTTTTGGACAATATCAATATCAATAAAATATTATAAAAACTTGATTAAAGAAATTTATTATGTAGTTAACAACTGCATTTGTTTTGGGCTAGTGACTATCATTTTTTTGGAGATTTCTAGAATCGCCAAAAATGGATATTTTCAAATGATTTTGTCACTAACAAATATAACATTTACTCGATACTTTTTGGCGATTTAAAACTACCAGCAAGTAATGCGTATTAGTATATAAGTATTGAGACAAAACGCCACAAAGTATTTGTTAAAATGTTAATTTCATAATAAATCGCAATGATCAAGTTTTTATAATGTATTAACAGTATTGTCATGAAATAAAAATATACGATGCAATATATGAATACTTAATCATATTTGAAAAGAATTTAATTTTATGTTTATTTCTAAAATGAATACATTGAAAAAGAAAAATGTATCTTTTATCCCTCTTTCTCTCTTGACATTGGTACAATGCCAAAAAAAAAAAGGTATCTTTCTTTCTTCCTTGAAAATTACTTGTTTATTGACAAGCAGGTCATGGTTTATGGAGGTGTAGAAGACAAAGACTAGAGAGGCCTAACATTTGTACGTATAGAATGATAGGGCATTAGTTAGCTAGATCCTCGAAGCACAATGATTAATGAACACATACACTACAACAAAATCGGCTTTTACCGGCGGTTATTTTTAAGGATACTGGCGGTTTTAACCGCCATAAAATTGACAATCGGCGGTTCAAAAACTGACGTTAAACTTGTCGCCACAGGTCCATACAACGTCGTTTTTGACCAACTGCCGGAATAACCGCCAGTAAAGCAGAAAAATAATCTTGGTGGTTCAGAACCGCCACTAACTTATGGTATCATGGCAGTTTTAAGATCGCCACTGGGTAAAATCTTACTAGCGGTTATGGGACCGCAACCATTCAGTTCTCTTTCTAGCGGTTATGGTACTACCAGTAGAGTAAATTATGCTGGCGGTTATATAACTGCCTCTAGTATGTACTTACATTAGTAATCTTTTTCTGGCAGTTTTGGAACCGCCACTAAGTCTTTTTTTTCAGCAATAAAAATAGAAGAAAACTGATTCAAAACGTATATTTTTTAGTTGTAATTCATTTTAACATTTAAATTTTGATCTAACTATTAAATATTCAATTTCCATTCATTTGTGCTTCTTGCCAACCATTTGTTTTTGTGAGACAATTAATACCTTGTGTTTCATGATCATAAAAAATTAGTAAATAGGAAGTGGAAGATAACATTTATAACATAATAGTCAGACATGTATAATATATTTTAGCATAATATTCACATAGCTAGAATCCATTTTAACAAGTAGCAAGAGTAACTAACATTTTCAACACTATCAAAACATGTAAATGTAGAGAATAAGAAAATAAACAACTCCTCCAACTAGCTAAAGTAACCCACAACAGTACTCAAAATACATTCATCTGTCTGAATACAACCTATACAAAATGAGGCATCCGGCTTGAATCTAAACTGAAATGCTAAGCCTTGTGGATTCAATAGTTAGCGGCCAAAATGATCCGAGTAACCAAACCAATTAATCACCTGACCAATGAACAAAAATAAAGCAAATTAGAGATGAACTAATAATCAAATAAAAAAGAATGTCAATTTAGATAATAAAGAGTTGGGTAAAATGCAATATAGATCTGTATATAGTTATGGCTATATTATAAAATATTTGATTTCTAAATCATTGAAAAAGAAGCAACTTTCAAATAAAAGCATCTTGATTAACAATTTAACAACCAACAATGAAACCATCTTTAAAAAAAACATTGAGATATTATCAACCAAATGCAAGAATGATTTTAGGCAAAGATTAGTACTAGAAGAATAGAAGATTGAATAATAACGTAGAGAAGAAAGGTCCCTCTCCCAATGAGTGCTTCCTATATCCACCTGTGACATTACCCGACAAGCCCCGCTTGACACTAGCATTAGCTCATCTGATTGATTCAACCTCTAGGATCAGGTTGCTTTCTCAATCATGAGATGCCTAATCCTACACTCATTCAATGAAACTATCTACTTACATTTTTCTAAAGTGAGGCTTAACAAAAACAAATCACATACAAATCAACAATGAAGATTTTAAATTGTCTCCTTAATATCACAATTTAAAACCTTGGTCAAATACTTGCCCTGTCAAGTGAGCATCATGAAATTCATTCACATTATTAGTGCGGTAAACCTGAACCAACTTTAAACCTATTCCCCACCATGATAATAGACACACACATACACACACACATTAACCCATATTGTGTAGCTTTTCATCAACCAAATAAAGAGATGCCAAATTTTTTTTATCACTTTGTAGTTAGCAATTTTTTACTATTTATGTCAATCTTGTTTACTTCAAGTATGTTCATAAATTTACAAATAGAGTAGACCAAAAAACTAATGGTTTCTCATGCATTTATATTAACAAAATCTGAGAAAAGAAAAACCTTCTAATCCTATAAAATGTGTCTCTCTCTCTTCATAAGAGGACTCTCTACTATTATTGAAAAAAAGGAGCTGCATATAGTATTGAACTGTTACAGTTCATATTGTTCTCAAAGGAGAAGGAAAAATTGAAAATTTGGTATTTGACACACTCAAATTAACAGTCACCAGCCACTAGTTAAATTGGTCACGCAGTTCCAGAACTTCTTAAATGGCTTGTCCCCATAGTTCCAAAACTAAGAAGAGGTGGCCCAATAATACTTAAAAGGCTATTGTTCCAAATTGAGTTTTGAAACCATATTTAAACACTGCTCCAGTTTTAAAACCATTATTCTAGGTTTTTGCAGGTTATTCCAGGCCAGAAATTAAAGCAATATATCTATAGCAACAACTGAAAATTTATTGGAAGGAAAAAAAAGGTAATTTTGTAGATATATAATTTTTATCATGTAAGAGAATGTAACTGCATCATGCTGCTCTCAAGATGTGATATGATACCACTTCATCATGTTGCTCATCATTCAAAAAAGGACATGCAATTAGTTTCATGGCTCACTGCTGATTAGTATCTGATTGAGAAGGTTGACCACTAGGAGTTTGCTTCAATAATACAAACAAAACAATTATTAGTTTATTATGATATTAAATTTAAAAAACTATAACATATCATATAATGATAAGAGTAACATACAATATCAAGCCCGCTTGCTAGATCAGGAGGCACTTGAATTGATGAACTCGTAACAACATAAGCAAGCAATGCCTTTAGTTTCTTCATCTCTTTATCTCTTGTTTTTAAATCAGTTTTCATTTCCTCAAGTTCATTTTCTAAATGAGCAACACGGCTTTGCCCATTTGCATTACTAGAACTAGAAGTGGCACAAAACTGCTTGTATCTACATCCAAATACTTGTGACGGGAAAACTCCAAAACTGACACCGCGTACTCTGCCTGGATGTTCCTTTCCAAACACTTGTGCAAGAGAGTCATCAGGTGAGATTGCTATAGGAGCTGTTCCTCGACTCTCAATTTCAACAATCTTCTCCTACACAATTTAAGTAGTAAGAGGTTATTAGAAAATGTAAAATAAAATGAGTCCAAATTACATACAAAGAACTGGTAACTTACACAAACAGTTCGAGCCTCTTCATTAATATATGTTCCATCACTTCTCTTGTGAGTTTGGATATATAATGTACCCCTGCTCACTGGCTGCCCTGTTTCAGTCATCTATTGATAATAACAACATCTTTTAAAGTTAGTTTACATTAATTTGATGAAAAAATATTACTAGATTAAAAATAATTTGTAACTACTTACTATCTCTTTCATCCTTCTCCTGAGTTTTTTAGAACCACCTGTATGATTTACTGTAAGCTTTGACCTATTTTCTGCATTTCTTTTACACATTTTCTATAAACATACACAAAAAAAGTAAGTTGTTATATTATGGTGATCAAACCAGTTATATATTGAGTAAGCATAGTACCTTTGTGTCTTCTTCCATTCTATAATCTATGTAAGCAGCCCACTCAGTTGCTGGAATTATATATGGAGGGTTTCTGATATTTTCTTCTCGAGTTCTTTCATCACTGTAGAACTTATTAAACAAATTTATCCTAAACTCCTTCCATTTGTTCCCAATGTCTTTCATTATGTATGATTTTTCTGCATCTTCATGGATCGGATCCCACCATAATACGGCCTTTAATCACTTACAAGTGTTAGTTATGACAACAACAACAACAACAACAACAACAACAACAACAACAACAACAATAATAATAATAATAATAATAATAATAATAATAATAATAATAATAATAATTAAACACAAGTGTAATGGTAACTAGTAAGAAAGACATCATTTTTTTACCTTAATGACATTAGCCCAAACCCAACCCTTAGAGGATTGAAGCACCTTGGGCCATTTTCTATAGCTAATGGGAAAGTGTCTGTAATTTTGTGCTATTCGACCCAAAAAGCCTCCTAATAGCCCATCAGCTTCTGTGCTACTTGGTGTGGTTCCTTCAAAGAGAATTATAACCTTATCTCCATCTGGAAGGAAGAACATGTCTTTAACCTTCAGAGGGCATACAGTAACTTCTACTTGACTATCTATAAAAAAAAACATTATTATCATTTCAAATGGATTGGATCCCACTATTATGCAAAGAAATATTTTAATAAAATGTATGAAAATTAAGACATACTTCTCACTTCAACTGTCCAGTACTGTCATTTTGATTTACCATTAGAAGGACCTTCACCAGTAACCAAATACTCAGGATATAGATTCTGAAGGTAGTGATAAGGAAAATGTCCATCATCGTGTAAACCTTGTGATGGATGATCTGGCTCCATATGGAATGAAGTAAAACTTGACCTGTTGGTGGCATACTTTGTGAAAAAACACCAAATAATAATAATAATAATAATAATAATAATAATAATAATAATAAAAGCATGCAAAAACTTGTGAAAATCTATTACAACAACTAATAAAAAGTCTTTCAAAGATATAAAGCATCCAATAAGAAAATGACAAAAAAAGGGTTACAAAATGAAAATGTTACGAAAAGGAAATAATAATACAAAAGACAATATTATGCTTAGTCAAATTCTACATGTACATCAGGCCTAGACAACTGAGCTTCAATATAATCATCTGACCAATGCAAGGCCAATTGTTGTGGAAAAGTCTCACTCTCATAAGTTGTATCTATAGCCTCTTCACCCATATCAAATAAATCTCTTGGTTTTAGATGTACCAGGGTCACCCACCCTTCTTGTATCTTATCCTCCACATAATATACCAATTGAGCTTCGGAAGCCCGTATGTATGGTTCATCGTCTTCCTTTACACCTGTATGAATCAAATTAGAAAAGTTGATTGAGGTGAAACCCAACTCATCCTTTCTAATGTATCTAAAATTTGTAGTGTTAGCCCATTGGCATTTAAACAAAGTCACCACAAATCGACCATGGTAGTTTAATTCAACAATGTCGACCAATTTCCCATAATAGGACACTAAACCTTCTATTGGTCTGTTATCTTGCACTTGCATAGCTTTTTGTTCCAAAGCTACAAAATACACCACTATTTTGAGTTTTCATCCCTTGCTCCCGTTGTAAGGTTTGAAATTTATTTCCATTCACATTATATGCGGTAAACCTTCTTGCTTGTTGAAGCGGGCCTCGTGCAAGGGCACGAATATCATCAGAGTCTGCATTGCTATTATCATTCATAATCTATTTCAAATAAAAAGAAAATTTTAGTATTAATGCATATTAACACATTGAGAGTAAAATGTATCTTTTATACTTACATAACGCATAAACCAATCCACAACTCCTCGGTGAACTTCCTTTTCTATCTCACTTGACAACCTTGTTTGACTCCTTAACCTTCTCATTGTGACAGTTCTAAATTCCCTATACCAATCATTATGCTAATAAATATGATGGAGGACAAGAGTATAGTAAAACTACGATTTTTAAGCAAGACTTACTCAATGAACTTGTTGACTTCTTCACAATTAACCAACACATGTCGATGTGCTTGTAGCCATTCTATTGGTGTTAAAGTAAAATACAATGACCCTCCAATAGGTTTGCCTACATTGGGAAATAAACATGACGAAGACTCAACGGGATCATCATCAACACGACCACCTCGGTTGAATCTTGTCTCAATTTCATTATTCAAGTACCTTGAGCAGAAAGTAAGAATCTCTTCAGAGATCCAACCTTCAGTTATTGAGCCTTCAGGTTGTGCTTTATTACGAACAAAAGACTTCAATTTTCCCAGGAACCTATAATTTCAAAAGTTTAATACACAAATAACTTCAATAGTTCAAGTAAATGATGGTACATTGTATGTCTCAATTGATTGTACCTTTCTATGGGATACATCCATCGATAATGTACCGGTCCACCGAGCTTGGCTTCAATGGGTAAATGCACCATAAGGTGAATCATAACAGTGAAGAATGATGGAGGAAACAACATTTCCAAGTGACACAATGTTAGAACTATTTGTTCCTTAAGCTTGTCTAGTTCATCACGGTTCAATACTTTGGCACACAATAGCTTAAAAAATGTGCATAAATCAATCAAAACTGCAGCAACTTGGGAAGGCAGCACATTCCTAATTGATAAGGGTAGCAACTGCTCCATAAGAATGTGAGAATCATGGCTTTTCAAACAAAATATCTTACATTGATCCAAATCAACACATCTAGAAATGTTGCTTGAATAACCATCTGGTATAGTGATATCCTTCAAGGTCCTTAGCATAACATGTATTTCTTCCTTTGCAAGTGAATACAAAGCTGCAGGAAACTTTTTACCATCATTTGGTGGCCAAAGTTCACTTCTTATACCCATCAGTTGCAAGTCTTTTTGAGCCTCCACATGATCCTTACTTTTAAGTTTGTCATTTATCAATGTGAAAATTACATTATCGCACACATTCTTTTCAATATGCATCACATCTAAATTGTGTCGCAACAAGTTAAACTCCCAATATGGAAGTTGAAAGAGAATACTTTTCTTCTTCCATTGTTCAGGTACTTTCTTTTCAATCTTCTTCCCACGAGCAGCTCTTTTTCCTTTAGCTTTCTTTCCTTTTTTCTTTTTTTCTTTATCTGATGGAGGCTCCTTGCCAAATGTGACTTTTATATTGTCTACTTGTTTTAAAATTTCAGAACTAGATAAGTGTCTTGGAGGATCCCTATCCTCAATGTTTCCATCAAAGTGAACCTTATTCAATCAGAACTTGTGTCCTTTAGACAAGAAACGATGATGACTCATAAAGCACCATTTTTTACTAAATTTAAGATGAAGAAGACTTGTATCATGGTTACAAGATGGACACGCTTTCCCTGTATAAGTGTTCCAACCGGAAAGCATCCCAAGACCAGGAAAGTCACTAATGGTCCATAAAAGACATGCTCGCATCTTGAACATTTCATTTCTTGATTAATCATATGTTTCTACACCTTTTTCCCACAGCTCCTTCAATTCTGCTATAAGAGCTTGCATATAGATGTCAATGTCATTTCCTATACTTTGCTTCCCAGGAATCAAGCTTGAAAGAATAAAGTTTGTTGGCTTCATACATGTCCATGGGGGAGTGTTGTATGGAATCAGAATTAAAGGCCAAATGCTATGATTGTTACCCAAAGTTACAAATGGATTAAACCCATCAGTTGCTAAGGCTAGTCGCACATTTCGAGGGTCTGAAGCAAAATCAGGGTGAGTCAAATCAAAATTCTTCCAAGCATCAGAATCTCTTGGATGCCTCATCATCCCATCATTGTTATTATCCTCAGCATGCCAAACCATACTTTTAGCAATCTTCGAACACATAAACAACCTTTGTAACCTTGGAATCAATGGATAGTATCGCAAAATCTTGGCGGGCAATTTCTTCCGTGACTTGGTAGTATCTAAACCATGACCACTTGCATTTTTTTCCCATCTTGCTTCCATCTAGATGTCCTACATGTTTTGCATTTCACTCTATCTTCATCTTCTCCCCAATACAACATGCAATCATTTGGACATGCATGTATCTTGGTGTAATCAAGACTAAGCTTAGCAATGATTTTCTTTGCCTCATAACTAGATGAGGGGATTTTTGCATGTTCAAAGGCATCATGCAAAAATTCAATTATCATTTTCATTGCTTTATCAGTGATGCCACACAAAGACTTAATATGATATAATTTCACCAAGAAAGATAGCTTTGAGTACTTTGCACATCCCTCATACAATGGTTGCTCTTCCTCTTTGAGTAAATAAAAAAATTCTCCAGCTCCACCAGTTGCTCCTTGATGCAATTCTGGAGAACCTCCATCACCCATGTCTCTATGCTCGGATCTAAATGCATCATTTATCATTGTTTGCATCGGATCTTCATTTACTATATCTGGCATAGAAACGTCGTTTGCAGAGCTCCCTTGACTTACATGAGGGAAAACAGAAGATTGCCCCAACAATGTCTCCCAATGATGACACCAATATGTGTATGTTTTTGGAAATGGTTTACACAATAAGTGGTCATACACTTCTTGTCGAGACTTCCACTTTATAAAACCACATTTATTGCATGGACATAGTATTGTACTAGAAATAGAGCTATGTTCAAAGGTAAAGTCTAGAAAGCCATTCAATCCTGCTCAATACTCAGGTGTATTACGTGGCATTGTGATCCAAGATCTATCCATCACTAGATACAAACAATTGCAATAATTGCAATAAAATTAGCTTAAACATTTAAATTACTAGATATAATGACTCCATGTTTCATCTACTTCAGCCTATATAAGTGGGCATTGCAGTCAGCAAGCACTCTAAGAAGGGAAATTCACGCAACAACGAAGTGATTAAAACAGATTAAAAGAAAGAATATCTGACCTGAAGGCTGGCACAAGAAGATTTGACCAGCCAAAAGCTCACATTCACACTAAACCCAAACCCACTGTGGCAAGAAACCTAGCAATTCTTTTATACAAATAAGTGAAATGTTGTCAGAAGATTATAATTAGAATAGCCAAATTAGAGTAGTTACAAACAAGAAAGTTTACGGTACACATTTAACAAGTTTGGATATCAGAATAAGTATTAAAAAATTAAAATGCTAGAATAAGATTATATAATATGATTTAAAAATAGTGCTAAAATATTTTTCTGGTGAAAAAATAATTAAATTAATCTCATGAAAATAACCATATAGATATCTGCTCAAATGTCACGTGACAATGATTTGGAGATTGCGTGACCCATCAGGTTAACTATCACTCTCCTTCACCATATCTTAAAATTTTGTGACATTCCCCTAGATTTGGGCATTCCCAAACCAAAAATTTAGATATCATAGTATATTTAGAAAAAAAAAAGGGAGAACAATGATTTGGTACCTAAAAGTGTTGAAACTATTTTCAGGCCCTTCTGCTTTGCTTTGTAATCTGGCAAATCTAACTTGAGTACAAACTTTCTGCAAGCAAAAAATTTTAGAAAAAGTAAGAAAGTAAATCAGATCCTAAGTAAATATAAAATTAAAAAAAATCTATTCAAGCGTCTAAATATACACTAAATGACTTTACAATAAAAGAAGACAAAATTGACCGTTTTTAAAAAAAATCTTATATATAACACTTTGATGATTTTAAGATAATGATAAGCTACAACAATATACATTTTGATGAATAATTCTTCATTATGCAAAATTTTATTTTGATGCTCTTACTATTTGAGACAGCAGAGAAAAAGCCTATAACATAAGAAAGGGAACTCTTTATATTAAAAAATAAAAATAAAAACTGTACATCATAGACAATTTCATTATAAATAAGAAGCAAATATTTTAATTGTTAAATAAAAGGTTTTTGACCTTAGCGAGCCAATGTTGGACAGTCTGTACTCAGTACATATAACCTGAATGCTAAAGAGAAAAATTGTATTTGAGATTGAGTGTGGTACACACTTCATAAAGCTCATGCGCAGTAGATAGAAGGAAAAAAAGACAAAAAGTAAGTGAAAAGCTTTTACCAAAAGTGATAACTTTGTAAGATAGGCTGGATGATTAAAAACTTGACATGTGTCCTTTCAAAGTTTCTTATATTTAGATAGTATGGATGGATTCTGCCCACAAGCATATTAAATCAACAAATTAAAATCCAGTAAACTCTTTCACATTATAAAACAAGGAAATCACACTGCATCATGTACACAACCACTAAATCAAGAAAGAACAAGAAACATTACCAGTAACTGAAGCACAATGAGCCCAACCAGCAGCAGCCTTCACCACTGAAGCCTCAATGGGAAGCTGAAAAGCCCTAAAATCTCCTTCAGAAAGCATGTAGTTCAAGGAGAACCAAAAGTGAATCAAGGTTCTTAGTCGAAGTTCAGAAGTGAATTATGAGTTATAAATTAAAAATTATGAATTATCCTTTACTGAAAAAGGATTTTCTCTTATTAGTGGTACCTATTTACTAAACAAAATATTATCTATAGTAAAGTGCAGAATGTTAACTACTAATGCAAAAATGAAAGTTGTCCTATAATATGAATGATTAGTTATACATATGTATGTATTCTCAATCACAGAAGTATAACTGTAGACAAAAACTATTTTTTTTCCAATATAGTTATATTTATTAAATTTATATAACCAAGCAAATTAAATCAACAAATTAAAATCTAGTAAAATCCTTGACATTATAAAACAAGGAAATCACACTGCATCGTCTACACAACCACTAAATCATGAAAGAACAAGAAGCATTACCAGTAACTGAACCACAGTGAGCCCAACCAGCAGCAGCCTTCACCACTGAAGCCTTACTGGGAAGTTGAAAAGGCCCTGGAATCTCCTTCAGAAGTGAATCATGGTTCTGAGTCAAACTTCAGAAGTGAATTATGAGTTATAACTTATGAATTATCCTTTACTGAAAAGGATTTTCTCTTATTAGTGGTTCCAATTTACTAAACAAAATAATTATCTATAGTAAAGTGCATAATATTAACTGCTAATGCAAAAATGAAAGCTGTCCTATCATATGAATGATTAGTTATACATATGTTAGTATTCTATAAAAATATAAGCAGATGATTTTCAATTCTACACTTTAATTTGTAATAGTGCACACTTTAGAAGTCCAAATTCTATCATATATATTAACTTCTTAAATGGACAAATAATGAAGAGAGCATGATCTTGTACAATAACTCTAGCTATGCATTTCAACTTTCAATTTTCATGCATGATCAAAGCCACCGTACTGAGGACTACAACAAGGAGCCAAAAAAAGGGAAGCTAAAATAAAATAGATGAACTCATATCACATTTGCAATGGTTAAAGCATGGAACCATCCATTCATTAAATTTCAAACCAACCTTTTTGACTTAGTTTCTCTTTTCTTTCAAGTCACAAGCAAGATAAAAAAAAAAAGAGACTTGTAATGTTGGGAAAAGAAGCTTTGAGAATGGATAGGGTCATGCCTAAGCCTTGCAATTAGAGAACACCGTCATCCCCTCTCAATTTCACAGGATTACTATTATTGATCAAAATTTTATTTTTTTTATCCTTGGTGCTACTAATAATTTATTTTATTACCTAATCATAGAATACCAACAATCCCCACAATGACCCAATCACACAACTGGTGAATAAATACACATCATTATTGTTCTGCCCTTCTATAGAGCATCTGTGTAAACTGTGAACAACGACCCAATCACACAAATGTACATGCGCAATGATATAATAAAATTGACAGTTATTATTCTTAATTTTGAAGAAAATTGATCATACTGTACATTAATACAATGAACAACTATGAGCCAACAAAAAAATTCCAATGAAACAAGAACATATTTGGCCTTGAAAAACAGATACACATCACAAAAATTAAAAGCAGGAAAGTCAATAGGATAACATGGGGGAAGAAAGCACAACAAGGGAAAGAGATGAGGAAAATCAGGGGAAAGAGATGTAGGCGAAGCCTTCCTCGTCTCAAACCCCCAAACCACCGAACCCCAAGTCATCCTCATCTAAAACCCCTGAACCATTGAACCCCCAAACCACCGAACCCCAAGTCTTCCTCGTCTCAAACCCCCAAACCCTCGAACCATGCCACAGCCTCTCCCGGCGCCACCCTTGGTTCGAACCACCTCCACCACAACCTCTCCAAAGCCCCCTCACGACGTCGTTAAAGAAAATGAACCCTATAATCGCCATTGGTACCTCCCAATCCAAAGCTACGAACGGTGACAATGCTGGTGAGAAGTGCAGCAATGAAGCTCACCCTCCAATTCCAAACCCCTTCTCCTCTCTCTCTCATTCGTACTCCCTTTCTCCACAAAACAAACCTTAAACAAAACAAAAGAAAAATGAACAGACCTTACCAAATTTCTCTAGTGATTCCTCTCCGCGGTGTACTGGCTCAGTTGGTTCTTGTCACAACTATGACGCTAGGACAGTAGAGGAACCATAACGATGAAGTCAATGGTAGTGCGAGAGAGAAATCGATTTTACGGTGCGGAGGAAGCCAGTGGTAGCGTTGTGTTCTTTTTTTGGTTCAAGGAAAAATTTCGACACTAGCTATCGTGGGAAACGCAAAAAGTTGAGGGCGCGAAAGGTCTTAGACAAATAGCGCGTAATGAGTAATTAATTGTAAATTTATAATTATTTTATTAAATTATACCGGCGGTTTCGATATCCAACCACCTTAAAGCTTTAAACATAACGTCCGTTATATAACCGACGGGAATGACACACCTTAGGGGCGGTTATTTATAACCGCCGGCATGTCACCACCGTTAAATCCCAATTTTGGCGTAGTGATAAACTAATTTTGTTAAGTATGATCATTACCTTTGTAGCCGTAGGTGTTGTGGAATCAATGTGGTTCTGTCCAATGTTAGTTTAAATTGGGTTGTTAAGCTCACAAGTTGCATCCAAAGAAATAAGAGGATGATAATCTTTGTGATTCTCTTTTCACGTTTGTCTTCAACTTATATAATTGTATGGATAATTTACAAGGAAAAAAATAGATGTACCTTCATTTTTAGCATTATACCATTGTCAAGAGACAAAGAGGAACAAAAGATATGTTTTTCTTTTTCTCTGCATTCATTTCAAAAATATACATCTTATTAATACTTTTCAAATATAGTTAGATATTAATATTTTGCATCCTATTTTTTATTTTTATTTTTTTGTGACAATATCGATAAAGTATTATAAAAACTTGATTAAAGCAATTTATTATGTAATTAACAAGTGCATTTGTTTTGGGCTAGTGACTATCATTTTTTGGAGATTTCTAGAAGCAACAAAAATTGATATTTTCAAATGATTTTGTCACTAACAAATATAATATTTACCCGATACTTTTGGCAATTTAAAACTACCAGAAAGTAATGAGTATTAGTATATCAGTATTGCGACAAAGTGCCACAAAATATTTGTTAAAATGTTAATTTCATAATAAATCACCTTGATCAAGTTTTTATAATTTATTAACAGTATTGTCATGAAATAGAAATATACAATGCAATATGTCAATACCTAATCATATTTGTAAAGAAATTAATTTTATGTATAATTCAAAAATGAATACATTGAAAAAGAAAAAAATGTATCTTTTATCCCTCTTTCTCTCTTGACATTGGTACAATGCCAAAAAGAAGGTATCTTTCTTTCTTCCTTGAAAATTATTTGTTGATTGGCAAGCAGGTCATGGTTTATGGAGGTGTAGCAGACTAAGACCAGAGAGGCCTAACATTTGTACGTATGGAATGATAGGTTATTAGTTAGCTAGATCCTCGAAGCACAATGATTAATGAACACATAAACTAATGTTGTTAAGTAAGATCATTACCTTGTAGCGATAGGTGTTGTGGGATCAATGTGGTTATGTCCAATGTTTATTTAAATAGGGTTGTTTTGCTCACAAGTTGTATCCAAGCAATAAGAGGAGGGTAATCTTTGTGATTCTCCTCTCTCGTTTGAATTCAACTTCTATAATCGTATGAGTAATTTACAAGGAAAAAAGAGATATACCTTCCTTTTTGGCATTGCACCAATGTCATTAGACAAAGAGGAACAAAAGATATGTTTTTCTTTTTCTCTGTATTCTTTTCAAAATTATACATCTCATTTAAGTACATCTCAAATACAGTTAGATATTAACATTTTGCATCCTTTCTTTAGAGGTCATAATTTGTTATTTTATACTATTTTTTTTCTATTCAACTTATTCAAATTATTATTGTGTCAAAATTTTAGTTTTGAAATAGATATCATTCTTCCTTTGCACTTCCTATCTACTTCACCATGAAATCACCTTTAAAAATGATCAGTCCAACGCTGGAAACTTCTAATTGACCAATGTTGTGCTTTTTTACAAACTAATTACCAAAAAGGATGCAAAATATCAATATCTAATCGTATTTGAAAAGTATTTAATAAGATGTATATTATTGAAATGAATATAGTTAAAGAAAAAAGTGTATCTTATTTTCCTCTTTCTCTCTTGACATTGGTACAATGTCATAAAGAAGGTATAAATTTTTCCTCCTCATAAATTATATTTACAATTAGAAAACTTGAATTCAAGCACAGAAGGGAGAATCACAAATTTTGCCCTCCTCTTAACTCGGATGGAACTTGTAAGCATAACCTCCCGCATGAAAAAAACTCTAGACAAAACTAAATCCCACAACATGTGGTTATAAGTTAACAATGTCACATAACTATGTTCATTGATCATTATGTTTTAAAGCTTTTCCACTACTGCACGTTACTCATTCTACATATGTTAAAATAGGCTTTCTACATTTGTTCTACGACCAATGTAGATTTTGTGGACATAGAAAGTGGGACACCTTTACATATGTTATAGTGAGAATGATATAAAATATTCTGTTAAAAAAAATGAAAAGAAGACTGGATTCTACAGTAAGGTCATTGTTTATGTAAGTGTAGAAGGATTGACTAAGAGAGGCCTTGCACTAAATTATAAATATACATTGCGCACTATCATATATATATATATATATATATATATATATATATATATATATATATATATATATATATATATATATATATATATATTCTTTTTCACATATTGGATGATAGGCAATTAATTATCTAGAGCCTCAAAAGCACAATGATTAACAAACACATAAACTAATATTTTTTATGTAAGATCATTACCTTCTAGCCATAGGTATTATGGAATTGATTTGGTTCTATCCAAAATTGAATTCAACTTTTGCAATGATATAAGTAATTTACGAGAAGCAAACAAATATATCTTCTTGGCCTTATACCAATGTTAAGAGAGAGCAGGACAGAAGATACACTTCTCTTTTTCACTCTATTCATTAGGGAAACATATGTTATTAAATACTTTTCAAATATAGTAAGATATTAATATTTTGTATCCAATATTTTTTATTTTTTGTGACAATATGAATAAAATATTATAAAAACTTGATAAAAGCAATTCATTATGAATAAAATATTAATTATGATGTCTTATAATGAATTTACTTTGTTTTAAATTATAATATGAGAACATACATAATAAATTGCATTTATCAAATTTTAATAATATTTTTTAATATTGTCTATGAATAAAAATATAGGACGCAAAATATCATAAACTGCTTATTTAAATAAGTGCTCTCTATTTAAATAAGCATCTAGGTTAGGTATGGAAACAAAATTAGCCAACAATGAAGCTATCTTATATGGAAACAAAATAATATCGTTTAAAGAAGCACTAAGTGCATGTCTAAGTAAATGCACCTAGTCTCTTGCTAGACTAAGCAAATTGTAGTCATTTTTCCTTTCCAGTGATCTTTGGTTGGACCAATAGCAAACAAAACTGAGTGAAACATGGATTATCTAAAAGTTATGTACCAAGTTGTTCCAAAAAATATTTTTGTACTTCACTTTTGTCCTTATTTCCTTAGTAACCTGCACACAAAAATATAGAAATTAGTATGAAAATAAATAAAGGAAGAAGAAAAGGAAACAAATTGTTGCTTTCTAAAATAATTTCTCAAGCAAAAGACAAATATAGACATAAAGGAATTGAATCTATTGATTGGACGACCAATTAGAGTATCTAAGATTTAGAGTATAGGATGCAGGAAATTAGTGATCTTCCTATGAAGTTTGCTAAACCTGTGTGTATGCTTATATTAGTGGGGCTCCATTTATGTTTGATTAATTTCATTTGTGTAATGTTTATGCTATGGAAGCTAAACTTGTTACTTTATCTTTAATTAACTTTTAGAGCAAAGTGTTGCAAATTCCTTTTTTCCTATGATGGCATAAGCAATTGGCAATTGATGTAATTGAACAACTTCTTCAACCCAAGAAAGGAAAATAATAAATAAAAATTGGAATAGAAGTTAGCAACCAATTCAAAGCTGGTTTCAAGTCAAAAGGGGACAAATATTTTTATAATAAGAGAACTTGTTTCAATTCATGCAAATCATTTTGAAAGTGGTAGTTGGAATAAGCATTAATTTGAAGGTGGAGGAGAATTGGATGAAGCATGATGGTATACAGAGGCTCTTCAAGCATAGATGGAGCATAGGAACTTAGCATATCAAACAAGGATAAAAGATATACATCCAACTTAGTATATCACGCAATAGATACAATAATCAAGTGATAAAGTGGATGAGCTCAAAATTGTACAATTGCTCGTCTCAAGTTCAGACAGGGAAATTAGTTTTAACTTTTAATCGTAAATTACATAAATCAACCAAATGGTACATATATGACAGAAATGACATGCTCTATGAGCATTCTAATAGATCTTCATAATTTCAGACAACCAAAATTAGAGAAACAATTACAAATGAACATGATCAAGGTACCCAATCAATGCTATGAAGGTATACAATAATTGCACATATTATATGCTAACAACTCACATAGTCACAATACACAACAAATTCTTCTTCTAGGGCAAAGTCGTAAACATATCAAATTTCCAATTTGAGAATGTTCTCCCAATTCGAAATCAGATGAATATAGATTATAAGCATAACAAATACCCAGAAAACACATAAATGTGAATGACTTCACTGTTTACTCACCAAACAATTTATCTGAAAATAATGACAGAATGGTGTGGTAGATTTTTTTTTCCAACTGTCATACACAATTTGTGAAGGGAGGACTGTTATGGTTGCACCATATATGGAGGAATTTTGGCTTTTTGCCATCTGCCATTGATAACACTACATCAAAGAATAACAACCAAAAGACAAGATAGCAAATAACATAAAGCAGAACAAATAGCCACAATACAAATGTAACAAAGAGTTGTCCAAATACATATGCATAAGAAATAAGCCAAAAAGGTTTTAGTAATGCCTTCATACCTGATATGCAAAATTGTATGAACGAGTTGTGAAGAAATTGGTGATACAAGAAGTATCAAAGCTCTCAATCGTGCACCACCAACACCAAAAAACAATTAAGCTTGAGCAAAACACCAACATCATAAAATTTGCAACAATTAATTTTTGATACATAAAAAAACTCCAACAGATAGATTCAAAGATACAAATAGTCAAAATGAAATGAAATGGAAGTAAACGCAAAACTCGAAGTGATTAAATATCAATGAAAAGGAAAAATGGAAAAGCTGAGATTGGTGATAAAGAGAAGAGACATACATAAAAAAAATCTAGAAAGGTGAGATCTAACTAAGCAGATGAATCTAGGGGTGGATATGGTGGAAGCAGGTAAACAAAATCCACAAGCAATGCACACCACCATATTTCCGCATGACACTTTGCCTCTTTCCGCCGCAACGCGTTCAACATTTAGGGCAAAAAAGAAAGGGATTCGAGGGATTTTGACCAAAGGGATAAGTGGGTTAGGGTTTTTGACAAACTTCTGTGGGTCTTTTTATAGAAGAAAATAGACATTATGAGCCGCTGCAAGTTTTCAGGGTTGGTGGTTTTTAATGAACCGCCCTAGACAATAGTCCAATTGTAGCTAGGGTTTCAATGAAGTCAAAGTCAAAGTAAAATAATACTTTTATATGCAAAAGATATTTTATTTTGATTATTTTATTTTTAAAAATAATAAAATTCAAAGTCAAATAATATTTTTTATAATTAATTTTTTAGTATTGCATTCATTTATTATATTTAAGATTTTTAATTTTTAAATAATAATATCATATGTAAAAAATAAAAAAAGAATATTTTATTGTTTAAAACAAAACTAAATAAAATAATATTGTTTGAATAGTTTTTCCTAATCTAATGATTCATTGAAAAGTCTTCGTTATTGTAATTAATGTATTTTATTTTTAGCAATTATTTAATGTATTTTTCAAATGAAAGAATTTTTTTTTTTAATTTTAAAATTCAATATAGTCAAAGTAGAATAATATTTCGAATAATGAATTGTTTTTGGATATGTGCATTCATTTATTATATGTAAGTTTTTTACTTTTTTCAATAATACTATTATATGTTAAAAATAAAAAAATAAAATTTTTATTGTTTAAAACAAAACAAAAGAAAATAATATTGTTTGAATAGTTTTTCCTAATCTAAATTTTATTGTTTAATTTAATGGGTCAAAGAAAAGTCTTCATTATTGTAATTATTGTGTTTTATTTTTAGAAATTTTTTAATGTATTTTTCAAATGAAAGACTTTTTATTTTATTTTTAATTTTCAAAATAAATTTAGTCAAACTAAAATAATAATTTTTTTTTATAATTAATTGTTTTGAATATGTGCATTCATTTATTATATTGAAGATTTTTACTTTTTTAATAATACTAACATATGTAAAAAATAATATAAAAATAAATTTTATATTGTTTAAAAAAAAAAAATCAAATAATATTGTTTGAATAGTTTTTCCTAATCTAAATTTTGTTGTTTAATTTAATGGGTCTTTGAAAAGTCTTCATTATTGTAATTAATGTATTTTGTTTTTGGCAATTATTTAATGTATTTTTCAAATAAAGACCTTTTCTTTTATTTTTAATTTCAAAAATAAATATAGTCAAAGTAAATTAATATTTTTTATAATTAATTTTGTTTGAATATGTGCTTTCATTTATTATATTTAGGATTTTTACTTTTTAAATAATACTATCATATGTAAAAAATAAAATAAAAATAATTTTTTATTGTTTAAAATAAAATAAAATAATATTGTTTGAATAGTTTTTCCTATACTAAATTTTATTGTTTAATTTAATGGGTCATTGAAAGGTCTTGATTATTGTAATTATTGTATTTTATTTTTAGCAATTATTTAATGTGTTTTTCAAATGAAAGACTTTTGATAATTTATACTTTATTGTTTAATGAATCATTAAAAAGACTTTATTATTGTTTGATGGTAATGAATTTCAATAATTGAAAAGTCTTCCAAAAAAATTTATTTAACTATTTACAAAAAAAATGTATGACCTTGACTGTTGACATATGTAATTTTTTTTAAATATGTAATATTTTAAATATTTCAATACTAAAAAAAAGGTTTAAACTTATATTTGAAATATGTTATTATCGTATAATATGTTGTAATTTTTTAAATGTGCAATATTTTAAATATTATAGTACTAATCAAAATATTTACACATTTATTTTAGGCTTAAATATGTTTTGGATCCTTAATAATTTTATTTTGCGTTGAGTCTCTAATAAAACAAAAAATTTATTTTTGGTTCTTGTTATTTTGTTTTAGTACTTCAAATATATATATATATATTTTTTCATTTTAATCCTTCTAATATTTTGTTCATTTTGTATTAGTCTCTTTAACAAATATTTGATAGGGACTAATAGCAAATGATTTGTATATTTTTGGGACAAAAATGAAAATAGTAAAGTACTAAAACAAAATAACAAAGATCAAAAACAAAAATTTTGTTTTCTTAGGTACTTAATGCAAAAAAATAAAATAAAATTAGAGACCCAAAAGAAAATTCGTTAATTTATCAGGACCTAAAACATATTTAAGTATTTATTTTAAATATGTATTTGTAATGCTTAACTTATTTGTGGTTCATTTTTTTTTTGTTCTATAACATAATATGTGTTTTTTTTTGTTCTTAAGTATATGTGTAATAAATACTAACAATGTTTACATATTTCTTATACTCATTTATCTCAATTTTTTTTAATATAAAAGGCTCCATGCATCACATGGGTAAAATGACTAATAATATTGAAATATAAAGTTTAGTCTATTTAATTGATAAACCCCATTCTGGTCATTATTTTATGGGGTTTCTCGCACCATTTGATCCTTAAAATGCATTATCTTTGGGTGATTTTGAATGATATATGTTATTTTGGTGCAGAGTGAGCTTGAACTCGGGAAAAGAAGAAAAAGGGCTTGAAAACGTGGAAACAACACCCTTGTCAAGTAAGCACGATCTTGTGCACGACCCTAAGCATGGGGCATGCTAAACAGCTTGTGCTCCGTAACTTATGCACGACCCCATGCACAGGGCATGCTGATCCAGCAGTGCTCCGTAATTTATGCACGACCCCCAGCACGGGGCATGCTGATCCAGTAGTGCTCCGTAACTTATGCACGGCCCCATGCACGACCCCATGCACAGCCCCCTGCATTCCCTTGCGACAGCTGAAGTCTTTAAATGGATTATGTTTTTATGTTTTAGAGACACCTTTTCTTTTCCATTCAGTGTTTACACTTTCTAGAGAGTACTTTGGGAGTTTCTGAGGGAATTACAGGATAGAAAGAATAGAAGTTCATCACGGGGATTGATTCTTGTAACGATTCTCTTCCTCTAATGTCTCTTTTATTCTCTGTTTTGGTTTTATGCTTTCCTATGCCCATGGCTAGCTAAATCTTTAAGCTAGGGTTGTGATGTAGGACCTATCTGTGAACCTTGATTCTTCTATTTTCAATAAAAGTTCTCATTTGTTTATCAATTAAATTGCTACGTTCTTCTTCTTTCTAATCAGGACTGATCACCCTGAAACCTAAATTGATTAATTGTTATGATCAAACTGTTAATTAATTGACTTACGTAGCGATTGAATTCTAGGGATTTGCATGAATCAACTCTTCCCAAAATTTCCAATCCAATTAATATTTGTTAATTAACCTCTCTATGCTAAACCTCCTTTCTAAATTAGTCTCTAATGAACAAAAAGGGATTGATTAGGAAGGAGAGGGTTTTCAGAACATAATCCAATTCTGTTTATTATTTTAAGAGGTATGATTGGTAATTGCATAAGTAAATGGTACTTTAACTGGAATAGGGAATTAGGGGGAACGCGAAACAGTCCGAAATCATGACCCTAGGTCCTTTAATATGTCATAACTCCTTTCTAATTTACATTTATTCTCTCTTTCTAATATTTTCTCGTACACAATTGCAACTAAAACACTTTTCTTTCCTTGTCTTTTACAAATTTGTTATTTGGGAACCACAATCAGTCTCTAGGGTACGATATCCGAACTTAGGCCCACTGTTACAAATACGTAGGGTATGCTTGCCCTTAAGCGGTATGCATTTTTCGCATCATCAATTTAGCATTGCTACAGTAAATTACACTCCCCACTCTAAGAGATAAGACTATTATATTGTTCTCTAACCTCATATGCTGAAATATATAATAAATTACACTCCTCTCCTCTAGAGATGCGAGTATTACATTGTTCTTTTTCTCTTATGTGAAAATATATAGATTATTTCATTTAATTTAATAGTATTGTTAAAAAAATATTTTTCTAAAAGATTTTAAAATATATTTTTAATATTTGTGTTTAGTTCTATTTTACACACATATATAAGATGTAATACATTTGTATTTATAAAAGGGAGGAATGTGTATATTTTAAGGTAAGAAGGGAGGGTGGTGTAACACTTGCATTCATAATTTGTGATTAAGTGTTTCCTAATTGTTTTTTTTTTTTTACATGGTTATGCATATCAATTTAATGACATGACAATCCCTCATTAAAAAAAAATACTAATGGACTCATTACACGCGGATGTCTATTGTCCATGTATGCAATGACACCAATGATGTTAGCGTGTTGAATGAACTGTAAAAGGTTTTGTATTTTGGGGAGACTGAAGTAGAACAAATTTATTTTGGAGTCTAATTAAATTCGAATTTAGCACATTTTAGAAGAACAAAAAATAGTTAGTTTATCCAATAAATGTCATATAAGAGTCAATTGAATGTGTCAAGTACACGGTATTCTTTCACACGGCTCCAATTATATAATGATTGTGTTACTTTTGCAGCATCAAGTTAAAGCATCGAATATGTCTACAATTTATAGTGATCTTTTTTCCAAAACAGTTTGAAACGCAAAATTTTTTGGAGACTAAATTCGAATTTAGAAAAATTTAAAAGAACAAAAAACATAGCTTATCCAATAAATATTAGTATATAAGAGTTAATTGATTGTGTTAATTAGTTTTGCAGCATCAAGTTGAAGCATCGAATAATGTAATGCAACAAGAGGAGTTAGGCTAACTTATTAACCAATAAAGGTAATATTTAAGAATTACTTAGACTAGTGGAAAAGGTGCAATAGTATATGCTAACTCTTTGACAGGTAATAGTGGTTGACCCGTTTCTATTTCTATCAAAATTATAACTACACAATGGAAAGGGTAAAACAATTGATACATAAGTGAGCATTACTTGACCACCAATCCGTAGAACGTACAGAGATTGAAGAGGCGCCTTTATTAATATCCTATGCCTATATGGTTGAAATATTTATTTAGGGGTTAAAATGTGACTCTTTGGCATATTTAGAAATTTGACACACAAGCTCCCATTGCCACAAGCTAGACAGTAGCAAATAATTATGTTCGGTTGGGAGTTCTTATTGGGAAATGGAATCTAAGTTATTTAATCTAATCAAGCCTTAAAAATAGATTGAGCTATTTAATGGCTAACCGATGAATACTTTTATGAATGTATGCATTCACACCATGGACTAATTAATTATCACGTTGACATCGTTGCATGTTTTTTCTAATCCAAACATCATATTGTAAATTCTTTTAAATAAGTTTCAAACGATACTTTTAATAATGATATCCACATCACCTATAAGATTGCTTTTTAATCTTTTTCCTTTCTATCTTTTTATCTCCTCCTTAAAAGTAAAATATACTCCATATATCTGTCAATTTCTGACATTTTTGAGCGTATCTAAATACTATATTGAAGGGTATACGTAACACTTAGATCCTGAGACATACACTTTTAGGTTTTTAAGCCCCAAACATTTTTTGTTTGAGATATAAATAATAATTTTACTTTTAAACACCCATTTATTTTTATACTAACAACGAAGAGCTATTTTACCAACTAAATACTATATAGTAAATGGTCCTCTAAATATATAGTATAACATATTTTTAGTATATAAGATAGAAGATAAATATAATAAACATTAGAGTTTTGTAGGCAAACATTCCAAGAATGTCATTGTAGAAGTTTTTAAATTTTCAATCAATTAGAAATAACTATTGATATGATTCTTAAGATGCATAATTATTATAAAAATCAATTAACTTACCCATTCTACCTAACAAAGTAATTCTATATATTTATTTCCTAAGAATAAACATTTCAACTATTACAAAAGGGCATGGAAAAGATGAACATGATAACTAGTATTAATTTTTTAATCAACTTGTACATAAATGATATAAAACACCATTATATATTTTAATTATCCATCGTGACAATGCATTCATAGAATGCAGACAAGGGCAGAACTACTCATGCTAGTGAGGGGACCATGACCCCCTTAGATTTTCACCTATTCAAATTCATAACACCGTATGCTGCCAAAATCATGTACAATGAATTCGATTCTTATAAAAATATGATTCATATATATATGAACACAATGCAGCCAGAATTTTTTTGTTAAATTGTTATGTTATTATAATTTTAAAATTGTGGTAGTTAATTTTTAATATGTATATTATATTATAGTAACCATTTTTATTTATGGGATCTAACTATGGAAATAATGAAATTTTCAGAATTATTTATTTCTTTTATTTTTTTTGATAAAATACTCTATTTTCTTTTTATAATTTTTATTGTAAAGATAATTACATATTTCATCTTTTTAGATAAAATATTTAAGTATCATTTATTTTTTTTAATAGTCTTTTCTTTTTATAATATGTAATTGTTTCTTTAAAAGTTATAAATATCTTCTTTTTATATTGATTTGATTATAATCCTCACAGTTTTCTTTTTAGAGAAGAAAAATCATATTATTTCATTCATGACAAGAGAATAGATACAAGCAGGTATACGATTGAAAACATGGCTGCTAGCATACAATCTTGACGTCCTTGCTAATGAATGAGCGACATGATTTGTTTGCCTCCTTACGAAACTCACCCCTTAGTTAAAAGAACAAGGAAGAGTATCTCTACGTTTGGATAAAAGAACATGTAAATCAGAAAAACCAAATGAAATATTTTGAAGTCCATCAACTACAGCTTTACTGTCAAGCTCGAAGATGATGTTGTGAACATTAAGCTCCTTTAACCATGTCATTGCTTGTAACAGTCCCCATGCTTCAGCTTCAGTTGGATGTGGAATACCCTGCTGCCAAGATGTTTTTGCTTGTAAAAAGTGACCAAGCTTATTCCTCAAACATACGCCTATTCCAAAACATTGTTAACCATTGAATATGGCAGCATCAATATTACATTTAATCTTTCCAGCAGGTGGCTTTTCCCAAGATGAAATTGTTGGCCCCATCACTTGAGGTTCTGAGATATTGTGCATATTTCTTACCCAAGACCATTCAGAAACATGTTGGAGAGCTAATGAAACTGAGACATTTGGTGAAGTTTCGATGTTGTCCCATATTTTGCCAGTCCTCCTTCTCCAGATGCACCACAAAATAATAGCAAATCTGCAGCAGTTGTCTTTAACACCTTCTGCTTACTACATTCTGTCTTCAATTTTTGACCAAAGACCAGTAGTTTGCCAAATACTTTTAGCTTTCTCACAGCCAAAGAAAATGTGCCAATCATTTTCCAAATTGTTTTCACAAAATGCACATGTTGAAGGACATGAAATACCTTTTTCACGAAATCTTAGTCTTGAAGGGTTGCATTATCGAAGAATTCTCCAAATCAAGTGCTTGACTTTTGGTGGAATTTTCAATGACCATAGTTGCTTCCAATTGCCACTTACTTTGTGATTATCATCAAGATATAACTAGTCCATTAGGCCATGATATGTTGAACTAACTGAGTAGTTGCCATCTGTAGTGAATTGCCAAGTTATAGCATCATCATCCAAGACATTTAAAAGAGGAATACTTTGAATTTCCTGAAAATCTTGTGGATTAAAAATCTGCTGCATAATATCCAGGCACCATGATTTTGAATTCTGATCAATGAGGGAAGAGACAGTCATGTGCTCAAGACCAAAAGGAGTTGTAGAAGAAACATAAAGATTACCTTTTGTCCGCAGCCATGGTTGATTCCAAATGTTCACTAATTTACCATCACCAATTCTCCATCTTATGCCTTTTTTTTTATCACAACCTGTGAAGCGTGGAAGCTACGCCATACATAGATTGGATTATGCCTAAGTTTGGCATCCAAGAAATCACCATTAGGGAAATATTTGGCTTTGAACACTTTTGAAACAATAGCAACTGGATTTTCAATTAATCTCCATCCTTGCTTCCCTAGTATAGATAAGTTAAAAGCATGAAGATGTCTAAACCCCAATCCACCAAATTCTTTTTTTTACTATTAATCTTTCCCAACTCATCCACTTGATTCCTTTTGCTACATTTCCACTTGAACTCCACCAAAAAGAGTTCATCAATTTTTGTATTTCATCCTCCAATGTAGGGAAGTAAGAAAACACTCATACAATAAGTAGGAATGGCTTGAGCACATGACTTAACGAGAATTTCCTTACCCGACTTAGAGAGATGCTTTCTAGTCCAATGATTGATGTGTTTCCAAAGTCTATATTTGAGGAAACCAAAAACTGCCTTCTTTTTCTTTCCAACGAGAGATGGTAGCCCCAAATATTTTCCAATACCAATACATTCAGAGAGACAAAGAGAAGATGAGATGTGGCTCCTAAGAGATGTAGGAGGAAAAAAATCAATGCACTTTCATTTTTGGCATTGTACCATTGTCAAGAGACAAAGAGGAACAAAATATATGTTTTTCTTTTTCTCTGCATTCATTTAAAAAATATACATCTTATTAATAATTTTCAAATATAGTTAGATATTAATATTTTGCATCTTATTTTTATTTTTATTTTTTGTGACAATATCGATAGAATATTATAAAAACTTGATTAAAGCAATTTATTATGTAATTAACAACTGCATTTGTTTTGGGCTAGTGACTATCATTTTTTTGGAGATTTCTAGAATCGCCAAAAATTGATATTTTCAAATGATTTTGTCACTAACAAATATAACATTTACCCGATACTTTTGGCTATTTAAAACTACCAAAAAGTAATGGGTATTAGTATATCAGTATTGCGACAAAGCGCCACAAAATATTTGTTAATTTCATTATCAATCTCATTGATCAAGTTTTTATAATGTATTAGCAGTATTGTCATGAAATAAAAATATACGATGCAATATATCAATACCTAATCATATTTGAAAAGAATTTAATTTTACGTATATTTCAAAAATGATACATTGAAAAAGAAAAATGTATCTTTTATCCCTCTTTCTCTCTTGACAATGGTACAACGCCAAAAAGAAGACATCTTTCTTTCTTCCTTGAAAATTACTTGTTCAATGACAAGCAGGTCATGGTTTATGACGGTGTTGAAGACTAAGACCAGAGAGGCCTAACATTTGTTAGTATGAAATGATAGGCTATTAGTTAGCTAGATCCTCGAAGCACAATGATTAATGAACACATAAACTAATTTTGTTAAGTATGAACATTACCTTGTAGTCGTAGGTGTTGTGGGATCGATGTGGTTTTGTCCGGTGTTAGTTTAAATTGGGTTGCTATGCTCACAAGTTGCATCCAAAGCAATAAGAGGAAGATAATCTTTGTGATTCTCTTTTCACGTTTGTATTCAACTTATGTAAACATTAGAGTTTTGTAGGCATGCATTCCAAGAATGTCATTGTAGAAGTTTTTAAATTTTCAATCAATTAGAAATAACTATTGATATGATTCTTAAGATGCATAATTATTATAAAAATCAATTAACTTACCCATTCTACCTAACAAAGTAATTCTATATATTTATTTCCTAAGAATAAACATTTCAACTATTACAAAAGGGCATGGAAAAGATGAACATGATAACTAGTATTAATTTTTTAATCAACTTGTAAATAAATGATATAAAACACCATAATATATTTTAATTATCCAACGTGACAATGCATTCATAGAAAGCAGGCAGGGGCGGAACTAATCATGCTAGTGAGGGGGCCATGGCCCCCCTAGATTTTCACCTATTCAAATTCATAACACCGTATGCTGCCAAAATCATGTACAATGAATTCGATTCTTATAAAAACATGATTCATACATATATGAACACAATGCAGCCATAATTTTTTGTTAAATTGTTATGTTATTATAGTTTTAAAATTATGGTAGTTAATTTTTAATATGTATATTATATTATAGTAACCATTTTTATTTATGGGATCTAACTATGGAAATAATGAAATTTTCAGAGTTATTTATTTCTTTTATATTTTTTTGATAAAATACTCTATTTTCTTTTTATAATTTTTATTGTAAAGATAATTACATATTTCATCTTTTTAGATAAAATATTAAAGTATCATTTATTTTTTTTAATAGTCTTTTCTTTTTATAATATGTAATTGTTACTTTAAAAGTTATAAATGTCATCTTTTTATATTGATTTAACTATAATCCTCACAGTTTTTTTTAGAGAAGAAAAATCATATTATTTCATTCATGACAAGAGAATACATACAACTTTACTATCAAGCTCGAAGATGATGCTGTGAACGTTAAGCTCCTTTAACCATGTCATTGCTTGTAACAGTCCCCATGCTTCAGCTTCAGTTGGATATGGAATACCCTGATGCCGAGATGTTTTTGCTTGTAAAAAGTCACCAAGCTGATTCCTCAAACATGGCTTCTTTTTTTACTGTTAATCTTTCCCAACTCATCCACTTGATTCCTTTTGTTGAATTTCCACTTGAACTCCACCAAAAAGAGTTCATCATTTTTTATATTTCATCCTCCAATGTAGGGAAGTAAGAAAACACTCATACAATAAGTAGGAATGGCTTGAGCACATGACTTAATGAGAATTTCCTTACCCGCCTTAGAGAGATGCTTTCCAGTCCAATGATTGATGTGTTTCCAAAGTCTATCTTTGAGGAAACCAAAAACTGCCTTCTTTTTCCTTCCAATGAGAGATGGTAGCCCCAAATATTTTCAAGTACCAATACATTCAGAGTCACCAAGAGAAGATGAGATGTGGCTCCTAAGAGATGTAGGAGGAAAAAAATAGATGCTCTTTAATTTTTTGCATTGTACTATTGTCAAGAGACAAAGAGGAACAAAAGTTATGTTTTTCTTTTTCTCTGCATTCATTTCAAAATATACATCTTATTAATAATTTTCAAATATAGTTAGATAATAACATTTTGCATCCTATTTTTATTTTTATATTTTTGTGACAATATTGATAGAATATTACAAACACTTGATTAAAGCAATTTATTATGTAATTAACAACTGCATTTCTTTTGGGCTAGTGACTATCATTTTTTGGAGATTTTTATAATCGCCAAAATTGATATTTTCAAATGATTTTGTCACTAACAAATATAACATTTACCCGATACTTTTGGCAATTTAAAACTACCAGAAAGTAGTAGGTATTAGTATATCAGTATTGCGACAAAATGCCACAAAATATTTGTTAAAATGTTAATTTCATAATAAATCGCATTGATCAAGTTTTTATAATGTATTAGCAGTATTGCGATGAAATAAAAATATACAATGCAATATATCAATACCTAATCATATTTGAAAAGAATTTAATTTTATGTATATTTCAAAAATGATACATTGGAAAAGAAAAATGTATCTTTTATCCCTTTTTTCTCTTGACATTGGTACAATGCCAAAAAGAAGATATCTTTCTTTCTTCCTTATAAATTACTTGTTCAATGACAAGCAGGTCATGGTTTATGGAAGTGTTGAAGACTAAGACCAAAGAGGCCTAACATTTGTTCGTATGAAATGATAGGCTATTAGTTAGCTAGATCCTCGAAGCACAATGATTAATGAACACATAAACTAATTTTGTTAAGTATGAACATTACCTTGTAGTTGTAGGTGTTGTGGGATCGATGTGGTTTTGTCCCGCGTTAGTTTAAATTGGGTTGCTATGCTAACAACTTGCATCCAAAGCAATAAGAGGAAGACAATCTTTGTGATTCTCTCTTCACATTTGTATTCAACTTATGTAATTGTATGGATAATTTACAAGGATAAAAATATTTGTACCTTCATTTTTGGCATTGTACCATTGTCACGAGATAAAGAGGAACAAAAGATATGTTTTTCTTTTTCTCTGCATTCATTTTAAAAATATAGATCTTATTAATACTTTTCAAATATAGTTAGATATTAATATTTTGCATCCTATTTTTTTTTTATTTTTTTGGACAATATCGATAAAATATTATAAAAACTTGATTAAAGCAATTTATTATGTAGTTAACAACTGCATTTGTTTTGGGCTAGTGACTATCATTTTTTGGAGATTTCTAGAATCGCCAAAAATGGATATTTTCAAATGATTTTGTCACTAACAAATATAACTTTTACACGATACTTTTTGGTGATTTAAAACTACTAGAAAGTAATGGGTATTAGTATATCAGTATTGCGACAAAGCGCCACAAAGTATTTGTTAAAATGTTAATTTCATAATAAATCACATTGATCAAGTTTTTATAATGTATTAACAATATTGTCATGAAATAAAAATATATGATGCAATATATCAATACTTAATCATATTTGAAAAGAATTTAATTTTATGTATATTTCTAAAATGAATACATTGAAAAAGACCTTATGCTATTAGCTACTATCAACCTTATGCTCAACCTGTTGGGTGGAGTAAAATTATTTGGCGTAATTGTATTCCTCCTTCGAAATCTTCTATGTTTTGGAGGTGGATTCTTAACCATCTTCCTACTGATGATAATTTGCATAAAAGTGGTCTAGTTTTTGCTTCAATGTGCTCTCACTGTGGATCATGCATTGAAACATCTTATCACTTATTTTTGGAGTGTCCGTTTGCCTCTGATCTTTGGACATGGTTGGGTCATATTCTACAATGTCGTCTGGATGTCTCTTCCCCTTTGAAGCTTTTGGAGATCTGTCATACAGCAACCAGCTCTCAAGCTAAGGACGTTTATATTTCTCTGGTGATTCATATCGCGAATTTCATTTGGCTTAGCCAAAATCAAGCCCGTTTTCATGACAGCCCCATGACAAAATATAATATTCTTAATAGAATTATTGCTGCAGTGTCGATGACAGGAAATTTTTCTACTGGGACTATGTCTAATACAGTGGAGGAATTCACGCTTTTTAGACAGCTTCACATTGTGGGGCACAAAAGACGCGCTCCCAAGATTATTGAGGTTTTTTGGAATCCACCTCTTGTTGGTTGGGTTAAGGCCAACACAGATGGTGCTGCGAAGGGATGTCCCGGTCCAGCTGCTTGTGGTGGCCTCTTTAGAAATAATAATGGTGAATTATTAGGCTGCTTTTCTCAATCTCTTCCAATTTCCTTTGCTTTCCATGCTGAATTACAGGTGATTATTTTTGCCATTGAGACAGCGCATAGAAAAGGATGGGGGATGCTCTGGATAGAATGTGACTCTATGTCTGTGGTTCAAGCCTTCAAGTCAGTGGATATGGTGCCTTGGCAGCTTAAAACGAGATGGCGAAATTGCATTGCTCTTACAAAAAAAATGTCGTTTGCAATCTCTCACATTTATCGTGAAGGAAACAGTTGTGCTGACGCTCTTGCTAACTATGCTTTTCGTGTTCCTGTTTTTTCTTAGTGGGACTCCATTCCATCTTTTCTTTGTGATTCCTTCCATAGGGATAAGCTTAGACTACCTTGTTATAGGTTTTGTTAATTTTGTTCTTCATGGGTTTTGGTTTTATGTCCCCCCATGATTGTTCATTCTTTTGTTTTTTTATTAATAAAATTTGGTTTGCTGGCAGGGGATTGGTAGTCCTCATGGTGCCAACCTAGTTGGGATTATGTGGATCTACTTTGATGCTCTTGCAAACCTTTGCACTAAAAAAAAAATACATTGAAAAAGAAAATGTATCTTTTATCCCTCTTTCTCTCTTGACATTGGTACAATGCCAAAAAAAATAGGTATCTTTCTTTCTTCCTTGAAAATTACTTGTTTATTGACAAGTAGATCATGGTTTATGGAGGTGTAGAAGACAAAGACTAGAGAGGCCTAACATTTGTACGTATAGAATGATAGGCCATTAGTTAGCTAGATCCTCGAAGCACAATGATTAATGAACACATAAACTAATTTTGTTAAGTATGATCATTACCTTTGTAGCCGTAGGTGTTGTGGGATCGATGTGGTTCTGTGCAATGTTAGTTTAAATTGGGTTGTTATGCTCACAAGTTGCATCCAAAGCAATAAGAGGATGATAATCTTTGTGATTCTCTTTTCACGTTTGTCTTCAACTCATATAATTGTATGGATAATTTACAAGGATAAAAATACATGTATCTTCATTTTTGGCATTGTACCATTGTCAAGAGACAAAGAGGAACAAAAGATATGTTTCTCTTTTTCTCTACATTCATTTAAAAAATATACATCTTATCAATACTTTTCAAATATAGTTAGATATTAATATTTTTCATCCTATTTTTGATTTTTATTTTTTGTGACAATATTGATAAATTATTATAAAAACTTGATTAAAGCAATTTATTATGTAATTAACAAGTGCATTTGTTTTGGGCTAGTGACTATCACTTTTTGGAGATTTCTAGAATCGACAAAAATTGATATTTTCAAATGATTTTGTCACTAACAAATATAACATTTACCTAGTACTTTTGGCAATTTAAAACTACCAGAAAGTAATGAGTATTAGTATATCAGTATTGCGACAAAGCGCCACAAAATATTTGTTAAAATGTTAATTTCATAATAAATCACCTTGATCAAGTTTTTATAATGTATTAACAATATTGTCATGAAATAGAAATATACTATGCAATATATCAATACCTAATCATATTTGTAAAGAAATTAATTTTATGTATACTTCAAAAATGAATACATTGAAGAAGAAAGAAATGTATCTTTTATCCCTCTTTCTCTCTTGACATTGGTACAATGCCAAAAAGAAGGTATCTTTCTTTCTTCCTTGTAAATTACTTGTTGATTGGCAAGCAAGTCATGGTTTATGGATGCATAGAAGACTAAGACCAGAGAGGTACGTATGGAATGATAGGTTATCAGTTAGCTAGATCCTCGAAGCACAATGATTAATGAACACATAAACTAATGTTGTTAAGTAAGTTCATACATTACCTTGTAGCCATAGGTGTTGTGGGATCGATGTGGTTATGTCCAATGTTTATTTAAATAGGGTTGTTTTGTTCACAAGTTGTATCCAAGCAATAAGAGGAGGGCATTCTTTGTGATTCTCCTCTCTCGTTTAAATTCAACTTCTATAATCGTATGAGTAATTTACAAGGAAAAAATAGATATACCTTCTTTTTTGGCATTGCACCAATGTCAATAGACAAAGAGGAACAAAAGATATGTTTTTCTTTTTGTCTGTATTCTTTTCAAAATTATACATCTTATGTAAATACATCTCAAATACTGTTAGATATTAACATTTTGCATCCTTTCTTTAGAGGTCATAATTTGTTATTTTATACTTTTTTTTCTATTCAACTCACTCATTCAAGTTATTATTGTGTCAAAATTTTAGTTTTGAAATAGATATCATTCTTCCTTTGCACTTCCTATCTACTCCACCATGAAATCACCTTTAAAAATTATCAGTCCAACACTGGAAACTTCTAATTGACCAATGTTGTGCTTTTTTACAAACTAATTACCAAAAAGGATGCAAAATATCAATATCTAATCGTATTTGAAAAGTATTTAATAAGATGTATATTATTGAAACGAATATAGTTAAAGAAAAAAATGTATCTTATATTCCTCTTTCTCTCTTGACATTAGTACAATGTCATAAAGAAGGTATAAATTTTTCTTCCTCGCAAATTATATTTACAATTACAAAAGTTGAATTCAAGCATAGAAGGGAGAATCACAAAATTTGCCCTCCTCTTAACCCAGATGGAACTTGTAAGCATAACATCCCGCATGAAACAAACTCTAGACAAAACAAAATCCCACAACATGTGGTTTGAAGGTAACGATCTCACATAACTATTTTCATTGATCGTTATGTTTTAAAGCTTTTCCACTACTGCACGTTACTCATTCTACATATGTTAAAACAGGCTTTCTACATTTGTTCTACGACCAATGTAGATTTTGTGGACATAGAAAGTGGGACACCTTTACATATGTTACAGTGAGAATGATGTAAAATATGTTGTTCAAAAAAAAAAAAAATTGGATTCTAGAATAAGGTCATTGTTTATGTAAGTGTAGAAGGATTTTTTTTTATATAAAGGCGATGATATGCAAAGCATCAAAGTAGAAACTTGACATGCCAACAATGTTGGCACCCCAAGAACTACCTATCCTCTGCCCCATACCAACAATTTATTAAGAAGCAAAAAGGTTACACTAAATAGAATCCAAAAAGTAAACAAGCCCACTACAAAAAGCATATACAACTTAACTAAATCTATAACTAGGGAGTCCTAGCCTATCTCTTCTAAATGGCTCACTAATAAAATGTGGAATTAAATCCCACTTGTTAAAACCACTAGAAGTGATACCAAAGTTTGTAAGATGATCCGTACACATGTTGCCTTCGCGATAAATATGAGAAATAACAAATTTCAGAGAGCGTGTAGAGGCACAGCAATTTTCCCAACGAAACCGTAGCCACCAAGGCACTAGTAAAGGAGAGTGATAGGTCTGAACCACCAATGATGAATCGCATTCAATCCAGAGGCAAAGCCATCCTTTGTCCAAAGCAAGATCAACAGCATGAATAACCGCATTCAACTCAGCACAAAACGCAGTTGAAATGCCTAAATGATTAGCAAAGCAGCCTAAAAGATTCCCCTACCAATCCCTGAATATTGCCCCACAGGCAGCAGTTCCTGGGGTCCCTCTGGCAGCCTCATCTGTGTTACATTTAATCCACCCTCGAATAGGGGGATTCCAAATTACCTCTTGAATTCTGGGAGCTTTGCTAACGTGACCTGTAATGGAAAAAGATTTAAACAAAGAAAACTCCTCCAGTGAAGAGTGCATAGTACCATGAGAATGATTGCCCGAAAGAGAAACTGAAGATATGATGTTATTACAAATACACTGCATAAACCAGCTTCCTGTCTTAAACCGAGCATGGTTCCTACTGCACCACAAGAACCAAACTGCATTGATAGTTGCAGAAATTACCACATCCAATGCTTGCTTACTCATTGGACTGGAAGCAACAAAAAGAAGAGGTCTTGCAGAAGATAAATCCCATGGTCTTTTAAATAAACCACTGAGCCATTGCCATAAGTTGATAACAAAAGGACAAGAGAGAAAAATATGCTCTACTGTTTCTACGTGAGCCCCACAATGTTCGCATCTTGAAACAATAGTCATACCTCTGTTTGGAAGATTGTCATCAGTAGGGACTTTACCTTGCAAAAATCTCCAAAATAAGAAAGTCCTGGAAGGAGAAATCGCTGCTCGCCAAATAATTTTACTCCAAACCACTCTGTCATGCTGTGGCCTTAAAAAATCAAATGCAGACTTAAAAGTCATTAGCCCCGAAGAAGAGGGGCACCAAAGAAGCTGGTCTTTTTGAGGAACCAGAGGAATAGTCATATTATGTATTTCTTGAGTCAGGTCTGGATATTGCCTCTGTAACACTGAAGGAATTCGCCAAGTACCATGATTAAGAAAATCATCAACATTGGCTGTGAGCCTTTTTCTCAAATGTAGGGGAATATTGAGAATATCAACTATTGGTCTAGAAATCCATTTGTCTTCCCAAAATGCTATTTTCCTGCCATCACTAAGCTGCCAGCTAGAATTCTCTTTAACCACATCAAAGAAAGGAGAAATGCCACTCCAAAGAGAAGAAGAAACATAGAAAGAGACACGATGAACACCTCTAAAAAATCTGGCTCGAACTAACAAAGCCCAAGAAGCTTCAGCAGCAACCCCTTCCCAGCTAAGCTTCAACATAGCTGCTTGGTTAAGGAGGCGAAGAGGTCTGATGCCAAGACCCCCTTCCTCCAGAGGAGCACACATTTTATGCCAAGCTACTGTCACTTCTTTTAAAAATATCACCTGACCATACAAAATTGCGTATACATTTGTCAATTGATTTTAACAAAGAGATAGGCCACGCATATACTTGAAAGCTATATAGCAAAGCTCCCTGAATTACTGACTTTACAAGCTCAACTCGACCCATACAAGAGAGCAACGATCCTTTCCACAATGCCAACTTAGATTTGATGCGATCAGCAATAGGTGCCAAATGAATTTTCTTAGGTTTTCCTAAAAATCCTAAAAAAATAGGCACTCCTAAGTATGTAAAAGGGATAGTTCCAGGACCAAACCCCAGAGTGTTATGAATAGATGCCAAGCGAACAGATGAATCTTAACAAACCATAAATCTGCACTTTCCAAGGTTGAGGTGCTGACCAGATTCATCTCCATATTCCTCAAATAAACGCATAAGGCTAGAAAGTCCCCTCTTCGTACCTCTACAATAAACCATAATATCATCAGCAAAAAGTGAATGGCTTGGAGTGTTTATACCTTTAGGACCAGCAATAGGAAGAAGATTTCCATCCTCAACAAGCTTAGATATACCCCTACTTAGCACGTCTTCTGCAATACAAAAAAGCAAAGGGGAGAGGGGGTCTCCCTATCTAACTCCTCTTTTTCAAGATAAAAATCCCACTGCTTTTCCATTAACAGAAAAAGAAAGCTTAGCAGATTCAAGAATCACTTGAATCCATTTACAAAAGGTAGGGTGAAAGCCAAACGCTTTTAGTACTCGAACCAAAAAGCCCCAATCAAGTGTATCAAATGCTTTTCGAACATCAAACTTCAGCACTAAATTTCTTCCAAAAGCTTTGTAGCATAACATATTAACAACCTCTGATGCTGTACAAATACAAATAACAATATTACGACCCTTAACAAAGCCATATTGCTGCTGGGAGATAATCTTGGGAGCTGTAATGGCTAAACGATCTGCCAAAACTTTTGTGATAATTTTAAACTGAAAGTTGGCAAGTGCTATAGGACAAAAGTTCTCGATGACATCCGCACCAGGCACCTTAGGAAGAAGAGCAACAATATTAGAGTTCAGATTTGGTAAGAGCCATCCTTGCTTAAAAAACTGCAATACTGCCCTAAACACATCACCACCCACAATGTCCCAAATCTTTTTAAAGAAACACCCTCCAAAGCCGTCAGGCCCTGGAGCACCATCACCATTCATATTAAACACAACATTCTTCACCTCATCATGAGTAGGTATATTGGTTAATAAAGCATTGTCTTCAAGAGTCACCAAGCTAGGAATAGTCCTCCCAATCAGCCCATGGTCAGTTGTTATGTTGGCAGAAGCATAATCTGCTCTATATCATTTTGATCATCCAAGAGCCTTCCATCTTGCTTAAGAAAAGAAAGATGATTTGATACATGCTGAATCTTAGCAACCTTATGAAAAAATTCAGAATTTCTATCCCCAAAACAATGCCATTTTACCCTTGATTTTTGCTGCCAAAATAATTCATGGGAATGGATTGCTTGCTGTAATACAAGTTGAGCGTTAAGTTCCTGGTCTTGCAAACTATCATTATCAGGATCATTTTGAATTGCAAGCTGAATAGAATCCACATCTGCCATGGCCTTTTTAAGATTCTCATGAACATTTCCAAACACAGTTTTATTCCAAGACTTTAACTCCATTTTAAGAGCCTTTAACTTTTGAGATAGAACATACATTGGGCAACCATAGACCTGCTTACTCCATACCTCAGTTACCACACGTAAGCAATCGGGATGGTCCAACCACATTTTGAGGAATTTAAAAGACGATGCAAAAGAATCAGTACCTCTTCTAAAATTAATAAGGAGAGGATAATGATCTGAGTGCATTCTAGTGAGTGTGCAACAGGCTATAGAACTCTAGAAAGAAAAGCTCTCATCATTACAGAGTGTACGATCCAATCTCATATCAATTCTGTTGGCACCTCTCCTCCCATTAGACCAAGTGTATGTTGCGCCAGTAGTTGGCAAATGAGTCAACAAATAACTTTCTGACCAAGAGCGAAACTCATTACAAGATATCTGCAAAGGATTTCGACCACCATGTTTCTCATGTGCGCCAATCACAACGTTGAAATCTCCTATAAAGCACCATGGCCCTTGATAAGCTTGTTGAAGAGTGGCTAAGAACTCCCACAGCTCACGACGACGCAAGTATGTAGTGCTTGTATGAACCACTGCAAAAGAACATAACTGACCACTAACATTAATAGAGAAAGAAATAAATTACGGGGATAACCCCAACAAAGCTGGCATGATAGAATCATTACAAAACACCCAAAGATTGGATTTAGAACTTCCTCTGTCATTAACAAAGCATAGCCGAAGCTTTAAAGATTTCCAAAAAGAAGCATTAATAGAAGAGAAATCTGTCCATGGTTCCGCAATAGCAAGGAGGCCAGGATGATGAGAAGAACCAAGGTTTTTAAGGAATTCTTGAGTATGTTGGTTAGCCATACCCCGAGCATTCCAAAATAACACCTTCATCATGCAAAATTATTGGGACCTGCCCTGGACCTGGTTGTTGGACCCTGCAACATGGAATGCTGCTTCTTCTTGAGCTTCTTTCTTTGTGACTTTGATAGAACTAAAGTAAAGTCTGCTTCCCGCTCTTGCTCAGTACCAACAGCAGCAAGAGATGGACTAGAGTGCTCTTCCTCCTCTACTATGTTCCCCCAAGACTTATTTAAAATACGAAAGTCTTGTTGCACGTTAAGAGGATAGGTAGAAATTGGTGAATCAGCCACAACTTCTTCCACACTATGGACAGAATCTGGATGAAGAGATTCATCATATGAAGAGATTCATCACATGAAGAAAGATCATCCCCTTGCTCTCCTTCCACAACCAACTCTGCATTCACCTGTTTAACACCAAGATTTGGTTGAGAGCCAGTAAAGTCATCTCCTCTCAAAATAGGAGTTGTTTCTTGCTGCAACAGTAATGGTTCCTGCAAAACTCTATCTGAGATAGGTTGGTTTTCCACAATAGTATCAAGATTTTGCGCTTTCTGCTAAAAGTTACTAGCTAATTTAGAATAGCTAGGCCCTGCTTTATCCCCAGGGGACACTATATCACCACACTCTTACCTTTAGGAACATAAATAGTAGATTGCTTCCCAACTTCATGAGAAGGCTCCCTGTTCCGCTCTTTTCTTGCTCCTTTCTTGCAATTCTCATTAGAGTGACCAATAATTTTACAAGTGCAGAAGGATTGACTAAGAGAGGTCTTGCACTAAATTATAAATATACATTGCGCACTATCATATATATATATATATATATATATATATATATATTATTTTTCACATATTGGATGATAGGCAATTAATTATCTAGAGCCTCAAAAGCACAAGGATTAACAAACACATAAACTAATATTTGTTATGTAAGATCATTACCTTCTAGCCATAGGTGTTATGGAATTGATTTGGTTCTATCCAAAATTGAATTCAACTTTTGCAATCATATAAGTAATTTACGAGAAGCAAACAAGTATATCTTCTTGACTTTATACCAATGTTAAGAGAGAGAAGGACAGAATATACACTTCTCTTTTTCACTCTATTCATTAGGGAAACATATGTTATTAAATACTTTTCAAATATAGTAAGATATTAATATTTTGTATCCAATATTTTTTTATTTTTTGAGGCAATATGAATAAAATATTATAAAAACTTGATAAAAGCAATTCATTATGAATAAAATATTAATTATGATGTCTTATAATGAATTTACTATGGTTTAATTTATAATATGAGAAGATACATAATAAATTGCATTTATCAAATTTTAATAATATTTTTTATATTGTCTATGAATAAAAATATAGGACGCAAAATATCATAAACTGCTTATTTAAATAAGTGCTATCTATTTAAATAAGAATCTAGTTTAGGTATAGAAACAAAATTAGCCAACAATGAAGCTATCTTACATGGAAACAAAATAATATCATTTAAAGAATCACTAAGTGCATGTCTAAGTAAATGCACCTAGTCTCTTGCAAGACTAAGCAAATTGTAGTCATGTTTCCTTTCCAGTGATCTTTGGTTGGACCAATAGCAAACAAAACTGAGTGAAACATGGATTATCTAAAAGTTATGTACCAGGTTGTTCCAGAAAATCTTTTGGTACTTCACTTTTGTCCTTATTTCCTTAGTAACCTGCACACAAAAATATAGAAATTAGTATGAAAATAAATAATGGAAGAAGAAAAGGAAACAAATCATTGCTTTCTAAAATAATTTCTCAAGCAAAAGACAAATATAGACATAAAGGAAATGAATCTGTTGATTGGACGACCAATTAGAGTATCTAAGATTTAGAGTATAGGATGCAGGAAATTAGTGATCTTCCTATGAAGTTTGCTAAACCTGTGTGTATGCTTATATTAGTGGGCTCCATTTATGTTTGATTGATTTAATTTGTGCAATGTTTATGCTGTGGAAGCTAAACTTAGTGTTGCAAATTCCTTTTTTCCTATGATGGCATAAGCAATTGGCAATTGATGTAATTGAACAACTTCTTCAACCCAAGAAAGGAAAATAATAAATAAAAATTGGAATAGAAGTTAGCAACCAATTCAAAGCTGGTTTCAATTCAAAAGGGGACAAATATTTTTATAATAAGAGAACTTCTTTCAATTCATGCTACAAATCATTTCAAAGTGGTAGTTGGACAAAGAATTAATTTAAAGGTGGAGGAGCATTGGATGAAGCATGGTGGTATACAGAGGCTCTTCAAGCACAGATGGAGCATAGGAACTTAGCATATCAAACAAGGATAAAAGATATACATCCAACTCAGTATATCACACAATATAATCAAGTGATAAAGTGGATGAGCTCAAAATTGTACAATTGCTCGTCTGAAGTTCAGACAAGGAAATTAGTTTTAACTTTTAATCGTAAATTACATAAATAAACCAAATGGTACATGCATGATAGAAATGACATGCTCTATGAGCATGCTAATAGATCTTCATAATTTCAGACAACCAGAATTCGAGAAACAATTACAAATGAACATGATCAAGGTACCCAATCAATGCTATGAAGGTATACAATCATTGCACATATTATATGCTAACAACTCACATAGTCATAATACACAACAAATTCTTCTTCTAGGGCAAAGCCGTAAACATATCAAATTTCCAATTTGAGAATGTTCTCCCAATTCAAAATCAGGTGAATATAGATTATAAGCATAACAAATACCCAGAAAACACACAAATGTGAATGACTTCACTGTTTACTCACCAAACAATTTATCTAAAAATAATGACAAAATGGTGTGGTAGATTTTTTTTTCCAACCGTCATAGACAATGAGTGAAGGGAGGATTGTTATGGCTACACCATATATGGAGGAATTTTGGCTTTTTGCCATCCACCATTGATAACACTGCATCAAAGTATAACAACCAAAAGACACGATAGCAAATAACATAAAGCAGAACAAATAGCCATAATACAAATGTAACAAAGAGTTGTCCAAATACATATGCATAAGAAATAAGCCAAAAAGGTTTTAGTAACACCTTCATACCTGATCTGCCACATTGTATGAACGAGTTGTGAAGAAATTGGTGATACAAATAGTATCAAAGCTCTCAATCGTGCACCACCAACACCAAAAAATGATTAAGCTTGAGCAAAACAACAACCTCATAAAATTTGCAACAATTAATTTTTTATACATAGAAAAACTCCAACAGATAGATTCGAAGATACAAATAGTCAAAATGAAATGAAATGGAAGTAAAAGCAAAACTCGAAGCAATTAAATATCAATGAAAAGGAAAAATGGAAAAGGTGAGATTGGTGATAAAGAGAAGAGACATACATAAAAAAATCTAGAAAGGTGAGATCTAACTAAGCAGATGAATCTAGGGGTGGATATGGTGGAAGCAGGTTCACAGAATCCACAAGCAATGCGCATCACCACATTTCTGCATGACACTTTGCCTCTTTCCGCCGCAACGCGTTCAACATTTAGGGCAAAAAGAAAGGGATTTGAGGGATTTTGACCAAAGGGATAAGTGGGTTAGGGTTTTTGACAAACTTCTGTGGGTCTTTTTATAGAAGAAAATAGACATTATGAACCACCACAAGTTTTAAGGGTTGGTGGTTTTCAATGAACCGCCTTAGACAATAGTCCAATTGTAGCTAGAGTTTCAATGAAGTCAAAGTCAAAGTAAACTAATACTTTTATATGCAAAAGATATGTTATTTTCATTATTTTATTTTTAAAAATAATCAAAGTCAAAGTAAAATAATATTTTTTATAACTAATTTTTTAGTATTGCATTCATTTATTATATTTAAGATTTTTAATTTTTAAATAACAATATCATATGTAAAAAATAAAAATAAATATTTTATTGTTTAAAACAAAACAAAATAAAATGATATTGTTTGAATAGTTTTTCCTAATCTAAATTTTATTGTTTAATTTAATGGTTCATTGAAAAGTCTTCATTATTGTAATTAATGTATTTTATTTTTAGCAATTATTTAATGTATTTTTCAAATGAAAGAATTTTTTTTAAATTTAAAATTCAATATAGTCAAAGTAGAATAATATTTTTAATAATGAATTGTTTTTGAATATGTGCATTCATTTATTATATTTAAGTTTTTCCTTTTTTCAAGAATACTATTATATGTTAAAAATAAAATAAAAAGAAAATTTTTATTGTTTGAAACAAAACAAAAGAATATAATATTGTTTGGCATGAGAATAGTCATTAAATTGCATTAATGTGAGGATTTGGGTTGTTGGGTAGCATTTATGGTAAAGGGATTACGCACAATCACGAATCCTATGATCTGCAGAGTCGCGGACTCTCGCTTAAGCGAGCTTTGCATGGCGCTTAAGCGAGGAGCCCCTGGAGATGAAAGTGTGTTAGGTTCTAAGACCTTGGACGATGTCCAACCTCTCCTATTACGGTTTTGATGATAATAACTAAAGGATAAATTTTGAAGTATCTAATGATCTAGTTTGAGTGTTATAGGATTTACATCGTCCAATCCCGCAATGGTATTGTATCTCTCAAACCTGGACTCTATGTTTTAATAAAGTGAGCGTCCAATTGTGTTTTATAAGAAACATACAGGCAGCGTCCAATGCTCCTGTGAGAACAAGCGTCCAACGCTTGAGTAACACTCAGTGGTTACTATCATTTAAAATACGCTTTCTATAATATAAGGCAACGTTCACTATATCATATTTTAACGTGCCATGATCTTTTCGAAAAGTACTGAACAGGAAAAGAAGAAGCTTCTCTCTGCAGAGAAAGTACAAGTAGGAGAGAGGCGCTACGAGTACGGCTGTCACATCCATCATTTCACTCTAAGTCAAAATGTGACAACGGTAATAAGCTACAGAAAGAATCGCTCTTGGAAAAGGAATAGAATCCTCAACGGATATCTTTCAACAAACTTCCTATATATAGTAGGATGAGCTCACGTATCAAAAAAAAAGAATTTTGAAAAAGAGAAGAAATCCTGTAAAAAACGACTGGACGACCATAAGCGAAAAAGAGCATTCATCTTAGCTTTGCTAAGCAAGTCTATACACTCATTCTTATTGTAATATCCTCTCATTGAGAGTTAAATTTTATTTACAATATCAAACAATACTGTTTGGAAAGCCAGGAGTGGCTTAGTGTTAAAGAATACTTGGTTTTTGTGTTTAATCTCAAGGAGAGATTAAGGGTGTGCCAGAAGTGGCCTAGAGAATACTTGTAGCCAGAAGTGGCAAAGTTAAGAATACTTGAGTGTAATCAGTTTTGATTAGTAGAACCCTTCAAAAGTTTTTGAAGGAGAACTGGACGTAGCTCACTTGAGTGAACCAGTATAAAACTACATATTCTATTCACTCAACTTCTAGCTTACTTGCATTTCTTTTAAACTATCTCTTCAGCATATTACGAAAAAGTTTCTATACACCTTTTTATCCAAGTTTATCCATTATGTGTATTTAAACGAAAAAGAAGAAGAATAGTTTCTTTGGACGGTTATTTTTAATCGACTGGACGATAGCTTATTTTTCCTGTTTTACTAAACTTCTGTAAAACGAAAAGATACACTATCTTCATTCTAGCTAAAGTTTTCCAAAGAAAATTTAAATACACTATTCAACCCCCCTTCTAGTGTATTTCTCTACATTTCAGTTGGTATCAGAGCTCGACCTCTTGGGTTGAGTTCTTAACAGAACAGAGGAAAGATCCTGAGAAAGATGGAAAACGAAGGACAAGCTGTGAACAGACCACCACTCTTCAAAGGTGTCAAATATGACTACTGGAAACAAAGAATGATAGCATTCTTTGAATCTAGCCATATTGACATGTGGGAAGTCGTGGAGATAGGCGATTATATTCCGCTTGATGAAAGCCTCAACGAAATCCCAAAAGCTAGATGGACGGAAAAGCAAAAACAAAGATTTTATCTCAACTCCAGAGCCAGAAACATCATCATGTGTGCACTAAGCGAACAAGAATACAACAAGGTGCACAGTCTCAAAAGCGCAAAACAAATGTGGGACACTCTTGCATTAACATATGAAGGTTCCACTCAGGTAAAACGTAACAAACTCAGTCTCCTTACTCGTCAATATGAGCTGTTTAGTATGGAAGAAAACGAGGACATACAAAGTATGTTTGGACGGTTTCAAACCATATTAAATGAACTTAGAGCACATGGTAAAGATTATAATAACTATGAACATATTGACAAAATTCTAAGAAGTTTGCCTAGGAAGTGGAGACCACAGGTTACAGCTTTGAGAACAAAGAAGGAACTGGACGATATGTCCTTAGAAGAACTTGTGGGAACCCTCAAGGTGCATGAACTAGAACTGCATCAAGATAATGATGGTAAGAAAAATAAGTCTCTGGCGCTCAGCGTCCAGAAGCCAAGGAAAGCATCATCGTCCAAAGCCATGCAAGCTGAAACATCATCAGACGAACAATATGAAGATGATGACTCAGACGAAAATGATGAACTATCCTTTATATCCAAGAGAATACATTCTATGTGGAAAAAGAAAGGTGGATCCAGATGGAGAAACCTGAAGAGGAAAGACTTCAAAGAAAAGAAGGAGAAGAGTCCAATTATATGCTACGAATGCAAAAAGCCAGGACACTTCAAATCAGAGTGCCCAGATCTTGAGAAAAGCAAGGACAAGAAGAAGAAATTCTTCAACAAAGGAAAGGGCAAGAAAGTCCTGATGTCCACATGGGAAGATCTGGACGATGACTCATCATCGGACGAGGGAGAAGAGGAGGAAGCACACATATGTCTGATGGCGGACACCTCAACTGACTCTTCAGAACCAGAAGAAGAAGATGAGGTAGATTTTAATGACTTAGATTCAATTCAAGAAGCTTATCATGAATTACTTTCAAATTCTTCTATCTTGTCAAAAGCCTATAGAACTTTAAAGAAATCATCCAAATCACTTTCAAAAGAAAAAGAAGCTTTAGAAGAAAATGTTAGACAACTGAAAAGTGAAAAGGAAGATTTACAAGAAAAGTTTGCAGAGCTCTCAAGGCAAAATGAAACTACAAATATGGAGAGGCGAGCTCTATGGAATGATGCTACTCAAGCCTATAAATCCTATGAGGATTCAAGGGATAGAGAAAGAAATCTTTCCATAGAGATTCGAAATCTCAACGCAGAAAACAAAAGGCTAGTTGAGAAGCTTCTGAAAGTTGAAGCAGATACTTCCTTAAGAGGTCAACCACATGATGTTGTAAAACTTCATGAAGAGATTGACAGCCTAAAGAAGGATCTGTCAAACTTTGTCAAGGGCTCTGACAACCTCAAAAAACTTTTAAAATATGAAGGTTGTAAGAGACCAAATGACAGGTCAGGACATGGATACAAGGGAAAGAAATATATTCATGATGAAGAAACAGATGTTTGCTACTTCTGTGGGAAATCTGGACATATAACGTCCAAATGCAGACACCTGCCTAAGAGGGGAACATTCAATACCCTTCGAGCTAACAAAAAAGGACCCAAGTCAATCTGGGTACCTAAGGATAAAATTGTTTCTGTTGCAGACATGCTTAACAGCAGGAAAGAAACTCCAATCATGGTACCTGGACAGTGGGTGCTCACATCACATGACGGGAGAAAAGTGTATGTTCCAAAGCCTCCTACCCAAGACTGGTGGGACAGTCACTTTTGGAGGGAATCAGAAAGGGATGATAGCTGGCGTAGGTAAGATTGGTATACCACCCTATCCCTGTATTGATAACGTTCTTTATGTTAAAGGTCTTAAACACAATCTACTTAGCATAAGTCAATTATGTGACAGTGGATATGATGTTGCCTTTAACAAAGGTGAATGTACAGTCAAAAACTCTGATGGATCCCTTCTCTTTACTGCAAAGAGGCAAGGCAATCTGTATAAGATTAAACTTGGGGAACTATCAAGTCAAAATGTATCTTGCCTAGTTTCTGTACAAGAAAATCATTGGTTATGGCATAAAAAACTTGGTCATGCAAGCTTGAGGTTAATCTCAAAGCTGAACAGGCACAGCCTCGTAAGAGGACTACCAAGTATGTCATATAAAGATGATCTTCTTTGTGAAGCTTGTCAGAAAGGGAAACAAGTGAAAAATTCTTTTCAAAGTAAAAACATTGTTTCCACTTCTAGACCTCTAGAGTTGTTACATATTGACCTGTTTGGACCCACAAGAACAGCCTCGATAAATGGTAAAAGATATGGATTAGTTATAGTGGACGACTATACTAGATGGACATGGGTCTTATTCCTATCCCACAAAGATGAGTCCTTTAAGGCTTTTTATAATCTCTGCAAAAGAGTTCAAAATGAAAAAGGAGTATGCATTACTTCAATCAGAAGTGATCACGGGGGTGAATTCGAAAACGAAAGTTTTCAAAGGTTCTGTGAGGATAATGGTATCCTTCACAACTTCTCAACACCTAGAACACCACAACAGAACGGTGTAGTTGAGAGGAAAAACAGGTCACTTCAGGAAATGGCCAGAACCATGTTAAATGATAATTCAACCCCTAAACACTTCTGGGCTGAAGCAGTGAATACTGCCTGTTATTTACAAAACAGAATTTATATAAGGCCGATATTGAAAAAGACTCCATATGAATTGTGGAAGGGTAGAAGACCCAACATATCTTACTTCCGTCCATTTGGATGTCAATGTTTCATTCTGAACACTAAGGATAACCTGGGAAAATTTGATTCTAAGTGTGATGAAGGAACATTGCTTGGATATTCTGAAACTTCAAAGGCGTACAGAGTCTATAACTCTAGAACCTTAGTTGTTGAAGAAGCTATCCATGTGAAGTTTAATGACAACAAGCCTGATAAGGAATTATCAGAGCTAGACAAATCATTTGCAGATATCAGGCTGGACGATGCAAGTAAGTCATCAGATTCGTCCAAACATGATGTCTCAGTTGAAGAATCAAATGCACTACTGGACCGTCCAGTCGAAGAACAAAGAGAACCAACTGGACGCAACTGGCAAATGAAGAAACATCATCCACAGGAGCAAATCATTGGGGATCCAGAAGACAGAGTCAAAACCAGATCTTCACTTCAACGACAGCAAAGTCATGTAGCATTCATATCTCAAATAGAACCTAAGACTGTGGACGATGCCTTAGAAGATGAAGGATGGGTCAAAGCAATGCAAGAAGAACTTGACCAATTTCAAAAGAACAATGTCTGGAAGCTAGTAGAACTCCCCAACGACAAAGAAGCTGTAGGAGCAAAGTGGGTGTTCAGAAACAAGCTGGACGAAGAAGGTAATGTTGTGAGAAACAAAGCAAGGTTGGTATCAAAAGGTTACTCACAACAAGAAGGTATAGACTATACTGAAACCTATGCTCCTGTTGCACGTCTGGAGGCAATTCGCATCTTACTGTCATTTGCAGCTCATAGCAATATGAAGCCATACCAAATGGACGTAAAAAGTGCATTCCTCAATGGACTCATAAAAGAAGAAGTCTATGTGGAACAACCCCCAGGATTTGAAAGTGATGCTTTTCCAAACCATGTTTTTAAACTCAACAAAGCACTATATGGGTTGAAACAAGCTCCTAGAGCTTGGTATGAAAAACTCAGCACATTTCTGTGAGAAAATGGTTTCTCAAGAGGAAAAGTAGACACTACGTTATTTCGCAAAGACTATTCTTCTGATTTTATTATTGCACAAGTATATGTTGATGATATCATATTTGGTGCCACTAATGAATCTCTCTGTGAAGATTTTGCCAAATTAATGCAAACAGAGTTCGAAATGAGCATGATGGGTGAGCTGAAATTCTTCCTTGGACTCCAAATCAAACAAACTGAAAAGGGAATATACATACATCAGACTAAGTATGTCAAAGAGCTGCTAAAGAAGTACAAGTTGGACAATGCAAAACCAATGAAAACTCCTATGCATCCAACAACAGTTCTTGGACTGGACGACAACTCAAAGGAAGTAGATAATACTCTATACAGAGGAATGATAGGATCACTCCTGTACCTCACTGCGTCCAGACCTGACATCATGTTCAGCGTATGCTTATGTGGCAGATTTCAATCTGACCCAAGGGAAGTTCACTTAACTGCTGTTAAAAGAATCTTTCGATATCTTGCTGGAACCACTAACCTTGGGTTATATTTCAAAAGGGAGAAAGATTTCAGGCTAATAGGATATTGTGATGCTGATTATGCTGGAGATCGCATTGAAAGAAAAAGCACCAGTGGAGGATGTCACTTCATCGGTGGTAACCTAGTCTCCTGGATATGCAAGAAGCAAGGAACTATTGCTCTATCCACTGCTGAAGCAGAGTATATCTCAGCTGCAAAATGCTGCTCTCAAATCTTGTGGATCAAGCATCAACTTGAGGACTACAACAAATATGAGAGTAACATTCCTATCTTCTGTGATAGTAAAGCTGCCATAAATCTCTCTAAAAATCCCATATTGCATTCAAGGGCTAAACATATAGAAATTAAACATCACTTTATAAGAGACCATGTTCAAAAGGGGACTGTGGAATTACACTTTGTAACCACAGATAATCAGCTTGCTGATATATTCACCAAGAAAAGGCATGCTGAGAAGTCTGTTGCTCAGTCACCAGCAGGAAAGCGTCCAAGGACTGAAACGTCCAAACCTGCTCAAGAGGAGAAGCGTCCAAAGGCAGCACCAGTGAAAGTTGCTCCAGAAAAACAAAGGGTACGAAAGCTTAAATTACTGGACGACTCTGAAGATGACGACCAGATTCCAATTGGTCGAATCATGAAGAAGGCAGAAGAGACAGAGGGTCCTCAGCAAAAGAAGCAAAAGGCACAACCTGCTCAAACACCTCCTTTTCTTGCTAATGTGCCACGAAGAAGAGTGAAGACTCAGGCAAAAAGGGCAAAAAGGACTGAAGTGCTACCATCATCCTCTCAAGACACTGAAAATGTGTCCACCAGCACCCTTCTACCAGCAACATCAGGTGCTCCTTCCACATCAGCAAGCCAGCAACCACCTCTTCGCTTGGACCTGTCCAAGTTTGTGCGTCCAAGAGATGCATGGAGGGATACATGGTCCCCATGGACTATCCCCCCCAAGCAGAAAACGAAAGAAGAGAAAGACAGAGAACGCTTTCCAGTTGCATTCCTCACATACAATAATCAGAATCTCTGTAACGAAGATGATGTGATCCAGAGGCCTCTGCAAGAGCCTCTAAAGCGGCATTATACAACTACCTCAGCACCTGAGTGGACGAGGTATGTTTGCAATGAATCTTTGTCAGCTGCTTATCAAGCCATGCCCAAAGGAACGATCATCAGCAATCCTCTGCCTAGTTGGACGAGAGAAGTGTATCCACACTTAGTACGCATGGCTTATCCTTACATCTGTCCAACTGGAACTCAGCAGAGAGTGCGTCCAGCAGCGGAAAATCTGCAGAAGCCAGAGGTGGAAGTTGCCTCTAGTCTCACCAAGACGGTTGCGGAGCAGAAAAGGAAGGCTCCAAAGAAAAAGAAGGCACCGTCCAAGAAGCCTTCTGCTAACAAAGATAGTGAGCTGGATGCAGAATTGCAATTAGCAATCAAAGAGAGTCTGGACCATTCAGTAACGCAGCAGCGTCCAAGCGCAGAGTGGGTCAGGGATGTTCAAATCTGGACTCCAATCACAAAGTTTCTGCCACTACCAGCTGGAACTCCAGTACTAAACTTCCAGCCTAGCGACTTTGATGATCTTGGAAAGCTTCTGCAACAGATGTACATTCCAAATCAAGCAATCGCCTACCCACCAAACATGCACATAAGCCGAGCGACGGAAATAAAGTTCGTACCAGACAGAGTATGTCCTAGACTGCCTGTCTATGATGCTGGTCGCAAGAAAGGCTTCAAATTCTATGGCATTGAGATGCCCAGCAGGGAGGAGAAAGTTGAAACCCTGCAAAAATCTTCTTACAGCTGGGGTCATTTATTTGATGAGTCTGGTAAGCTCACGCGTGAACTTGGAACCTCTGATTCCATAACCTTTTGGCGCCAGATTCTATGGAACGATTCCCAGCAAGCCTCATCCTCAGGCTGTTCCAAGGATGATTTTGTTCATCCCCCTCATGGGATAGAAGTGCTGCGTCCAGTCAAGACTCATCATTTTTCAGACACATTTGCCTGCTTTCTGAAGGATTCAGATGATTATCTGGAGTTGATGAAGACTCTGCCAACAATCAGAAGCAACAAGGTGTTTGACCTCAGAACACTGGAACGCACGGAGTTTGTGGAGGAACTCCAAACTCTCCATGAGGAGTACCTTGCAGAAGAAGCCGCCGCAGCAGTGGAACAAGCTCGTGTTGAGCAGCTGGCTTTTGAGAAAGCTGAAACAGCAACCATGGAAAAGGAAGATACGGTTGCTAAATCAAAGGCGACACAGGCAGAACTGGATGAAGCCTCTGCCAAGGTGACAAAGGTGCTAGCTCATCTTGACCTGGACCCATCAGTACCAGTGGACGTAGAACACTTTGTAACGTCACATGAGGAAGCTACCGTCCAGTCTGATAGATCCGAGGATGATAGAGAGCTCGTGGCTGAAGCGTCCAAGCAAATGGAAGCCTCTGCAGCACAGCCTATTGCTGAAGATGTCACAAGCCTCCCCATTGTTGAGGCTTCTGCTGAAGCACATTCAGGCACACATCAACTGGTTCCAACTGGATCTTCAAGTCCAAAGGGCATTAATCCTCTGCGATTTGCTGAACCACAAGGAGTCTCAGAAGAACGTGTTCATGAATTGTGCAACAGGCTCTGAGGCAGCAACAGTTGGAGACTGAGGCCGCATTTCAAGCTTTTCAGCAAAGACAACGGGCTGAAGCCGAACAACATCGTCTAGTGCTGCAAAATACAATTACTGAGCAGTTCATAGGTCTCTCACAGACACTCGTGAACCTGATTCAACATACAGCAGCCACCTTACTTGGTCACGTTGCTCATCCGGTACCACAAGTCCAACCTCCACCTCCACAACCAGCACCACCAGACCAAGCACCACCAGAACAACCACCACCACCACATGAGCCACCTCCTCAGCCATAAGGTGACCATGATGGCCACATCATTTTTTTTCCATCTTTCAAACCTTTTTGTTAATGACAAAGGGGGAGAAAATTGGAATTTTTTGATGAGAATAAATAGCTAATCATTTGTATTCAAATATTTGTTTGAATATATACATACTGATTCCTTTATCAAAACATGAGGTGTTTATTTTCATATATTCCGCATCCATATCATTGATATGTTTTAGAATCTGATATCTGTTATTTAATGCATAAGAAATGTTGAACTCAGGGGGAGTACTTCATTTCACTTTTATACTCTGACATAACATAATCATCTCTGACTTGACTCATTGTATTCTTATATGATTATATGTCTGTTAACATCAAAATTTACCATTATTTGTCATCATCAAAAAGGGGGAGATTGTTAGGTTCTAAGACCTTGGACGATGTCCAACCTCTCCTATTACGGTTTTGATGATAATAACTAAAGGATAAATTTTGAAGTATCTAATGATCTAGTTTGAGTGTTATAGGATTTACATCGTCCAATCCCACAATGGTATTGTATCTCTCAAACCTGGACTCTATGTTTTAATAAAGTGAGCGTCCAATTGTGTTTTATAAGAAACATACAGGCAGCGTCCAATGCTCCTGTGAGAACAAGCGTCCAACGCTTGAGTAACACTCAGTGGTTACTATCATTTAAAATACGCTTTCTATAATATAAGGCAACGTTCACTATATCATATTTTAACGTGCCATGATCTTTTCGAAAAGTACTGAACAGGAAAAGAAGAAGCTTCTCTCTGCAGAGAAAGTACAAGTAGGAGAGAGGCGCTACGAGTACGGCTGTCACATCCATCATTTCACTCTAAGTCAAAATGTGACAACGGCAATAAGCTACAGAAAGAATCGCTCTTGGAAAAGGAACAGAATCCTCAACGGATATCTTTCAACAAACTTCCTATATATAGTAGGATGAGCTCACGTATCAAAAAAAAAGAATTTTGAAAAAGAGAAGAAATCCTGTAAAAAATGACTGGACGACCATAAGCGAAAAAGAGCATTCATCTTAGCTTTGCTAAGCAAGTCTATACACTCATTCTTATTGTAATATCCTCTCATTGAGAGTTAAATTTTATTTACAATATCAAACAATACTGTTTGGAAAGCCAGGAGTGGCTTAGTGTTAAAGAATACTTGGTTTTTGTGTTTAATCTCAAGGAGAGATTAAGGGTGTGCCAGAAGTGGCCTAGAGAATACTTGTAGCCAGAAGTGGCAAAGTTAAGAATACTTGAGTGTAATCAATTTTGATTAGTAGAACCCTTCAAAAGTTTTTGAAGGAGAACTGGACGTAGCTCACTTGAGTGAACCAGTATAAAACTACATATTCTATTCACTCAACTTCTAGCTTACTTGCATTTCTTTTAAACTATCTCTTCAGCATATTACGAAAAAGTTTCTATACACCTTTTTATCCAAGTTTATCCATTACGTGTATTTAAACGAAAAAGAAGAAGAATAGTTTCTTTGGACGGTTATTTTTAATCGACTGGACGATAGCTTATTTTTCCTGTTTTACTAAACTTCTGTAAAACGAAAAGATACACTATCTTCATTCTAGCTAAAGTTTTCCAAAGAAAATTTAAATACACTATTCAACCCCCCTTCTAGTGTATTTCTCTACATTTCAAAGTGTTCTCTATAATTCTCGCTTAAGCGAGGATTCTTGGCACTTAAGCGAGGTGTTTTGGCGTTTAAGCGTGTTAGTTTGGTGCTTAAGCGAGAAGCTCCAGGGATCAGACTTAAGTGCAGGACTCTGACGCTTAAGCGCAAGTTTTTGGCGCTTAAGCGTGGCGCTCTGGCGCTTAAGTGTCAGGATTTGGTGCTTAAGCGGGAGGTGCCAGGGTTAGGCTAGCTTAAGCACAGGATTCAGGCTTAAGCGACTGACCCCTGGAACATTATGTTGAGTTCTATCCTTTCCAAGTTATTTTCCTTAATATGTTTAGTATGTTTACATGACTTATGAGGATAATGATATGTTTAATTAAAGAAAGAGGACATTACTTTAGGGATCAAAGAAAGTATTATATTTTGATAAGTTAAGCATGCAAATGAAAAGATTTGCCTGTTTCAGAAGGTATGCGGGATCTTCCGTCACTTCCTACCTTCCGAAGATGTGGTATACCTCCTCGGGCCGGAGGAGAATAATACGAGGCCAAGGCATTAAAGGAAAGGGACACCTTTCATTATATTGAGCTTAATAGATGCCGTAGGACGGAAAAAGAATAAAGAAAGTTAACTTAAAGCATGCAAAGTAAATGTTATGAATATGTTAATAAAGATGAAAAAGTATCATATGATAGTGCTTTATAGTACTTTTATGAATGATGAAAGATTATAATGCATATTTTTAACACTCACTGAGACCCTATCTCATCAGTTTAATGTTTATTTTCCAGATTAAACAGGTTTGAAGTATGGAGACCAGAAGCCTAGAAGATATTATGTTTATATAGCAATATCATTATAGGCTAGTTTTTGTTAAAAGAACTCTTTATGTATTGTTTTGGCATAGGATCAAATATATAGGGATTACGTTTCATGTATATGATGTAAATACTTAAGAATGATGTAGGCCCTTGAACATATATACTCTTGAGTAATAATATCATATATATTTATATTATCCAGGTTGATGACTAAAATGTAAGTTAGATGGTAGTACCCATTAGGGTGTACATTGTGGTATGAGAGCGGTTCAATCCTTTGGACTGTGGATAATATGTTAGTAGATTCTAGTTGTCTTGTTAGTCTTGCCATGAATTCTACCCTATTTGAGTTACTGTATATTGAGCCTGATCAACTTAATATGTGGTGCAGAGTAGGTAGAGATAATGGCGGGAAGAGGAAGACCACCTTTGCGTACACGTACTCCCGAAATAGTAGCTATGGAGGCAATGGCTGCTACCATGAGAGAACAAGCGGCAGCCACCACCAACCTTGTCAACCAAGTGTTGAGGGGATCACCTGGAGGTTCCTCCAATGCTAATAACCAAGGGGGTGGAAACCAACATGTCAGATTCTCTGAATTCTGAAAGAACAACCCACCCACCTTCAAAGGGGAATATGACCCATCGGCTGCAGAGTTCTAGCTCCAAGAAATGGAGAGCATCTTTGAAGTGGTGCCATCCACCGAGGAACAGAAAGTAGTGTATGCCACGTTCATGTTGAAAGACGAGGCAAAGATTTGGTGGAAGGGCGCTAAGGAAGGAATGATGACCTTGGGGACTCCTCTTATTTGGGAGAACTTCAAGATCACATTCTTGGAGAAGTATTTCCCCAATAGTGTTAGGATTCAAAAGGAGACTGAATTCTTACAACTTAAGCAAGGGAGCATGACGGTGGGCCAATATATGGCCAAGTTTGAAGAGTTGGCTAAGTACTCTCGTTACCTTCGCCATCAACCTGATGAGGAATGGAAGTCCATCCAATTTGAGCAAGGATTGAGGTTCGTCATCCTTAGCCAAGTGGGGACCTTGGAGATTTGGAGTTATTCACTCCTAGTAAACAAGTATCTCATTGTGGAGGGAAATTTGAATAAGTTAGAGGCGGAGCAACGACAAAACCACAAGAGGAAGAATGAAGAAATGAAGTTCACCCTAAATACCAAATATAGGAAGGAGGGTTTTAAGGGCAAAAAGGTAGCAGCATTTGGAACTCCCAATGTGTAGGCATGCCCTAAATGTGGGAGGACTCACCGAGGAGTATGTATGTTTGGGCAAAATGTTTGTTTCAAGTGCCACCAACCGGGACACTTTTCCAAGGATTGTCCACTTTTGAGGAAGCAGGGAGCTCCTAACTAGACAACTCAAACTAAAGGAAGGGTCTTCACCATAAGTGGAGAAAAAGCAAAAGGGCTGACAACCTGATTAAAGGTATATGTTTTCTAAACCAAAAACCCTTAGTTGTCTTATATGACTCGGGGGCGACCCATTCTTTTATTGCTTATGAATGTGTGCTTCGTTTAAAGTTGTCAGCTACACCTTTACCTGTTATGTTAAATGTCTCCACCCTAGTTGAAGGTAATATTCCTGCCTCACATGTTTGTGTAGAATGTCCTCTTAAAATACAAGATAAATGTTTTATTGTGAATTTAATATGCTTACCTTTAATTGGTTTGGATATTATTCTGGGTATGGATTGGCTTTCTGCTAACCATGTTGTGTTAAATTGTTTTAATCACATTGTAGAGTTTCCTTATGATGTTACCCCTATCCCAAAGTCCCATCCAGTGTTGTTCTCTAGTTCCACTCAAGTTTCCCAAAGCCTAGTGGAGGGAGGTCAAGTCTTTCTTTTGTTAGTTTCCTCAAAGATGGAGGTTAAGCTAGAACTTGCAACTATTCCTGTTGTCAAAGAATTTATAGATGTGTTTCCTAAGGAGGTTACTACCTTACCCATAGAGAGAGAAGTAGAGTTCTTTATAGATTTGGTTCCCGGGGCGGGAGCAATTTCTATAGCACCCTATAGGATGTCACCTCTAGAGCTTAGTGAGCTTAAGAACCAAATAGAAGAGTTAATATCCCAACAGTTCATTAGGCCTAGTGTCTCTCCTTGGGGAGCGCCTGTTCTTTTGGTAAAGAAGAAAGACGGGGAGCATGAGGTTATGTGTAGACTATAGGCAACTTAACCGAGTGACTGTTAAGAACAAGTACCATCTCCCTAGGATAGATGACCTTTTGGATCAACTTAGAGGGGCTTCGGTTTTCTTTAAGATTGACCTTAGATCGGGATACCACCAGATTAGGATCAAGTCAGAAGATATCCCCAAGACAGCCTTTAGAACTAGATATGGGCACTACGAGTATTTGGTGATGCCATTTGGACTAACCAATGCTCCAGCGGTGTTCAAGGATTATATGAATAGGATCTTCCGACCTTTCCTGGATAAATTTGTTGTTGTCTTCATTGATGACATTTTGGTGTATTCCCATACCTTGGAGGAACATGAAGAACATCTTACGATGATTTTGCAAGTCCTTAGGGAGAAGAAACTCTTCGCAAAGCCAGAGAAGTGTGAGTTCTGGAAGAGAGAAGTGAACTTCTTAGGACATGTTATATCCCAAGGAGGGGTAGTTGTAGACCCTAGTAAAATAGGAGCAGTGCTAGAGTGGGACAGACCCCAGATTGTATCTCAGATTAGGAGTTTCATAGGTCTAGCAGGGTACTACAGGAGATTCATCAAAGGTTTCTCCCAGTTAGCATTGCCCCTGACTAGGTTGACTAGAAAAGGACAACCATTTGTTTGGGATGAGAGGTGTGAGAGAAGTTTTCATGAACTGAAGGAGAGATTAACTTCTATTCCAGTGTTAGTCATACCTGACCCCTTAGGGGACTTTGAAGTGTATTGTGACGCTTCAAGTAAAGGAGTTGGTTGTGTGTTGATGCAGGAAAGGAACGTGGTAGCCTATGCTTCTAGGCAATTGAAACCACATGAAGAGAATTACCCTACCTATGACCTTGAATTAGCAGCTGTGGTCTTTGCCCTTAAGATCTAGAGACATGATTTATATGGTGTCAAGTTTGTGGTGTTTAGTGGCCATAAAAGCCTAAAATACCTGTTTGACCAAAAAGAGCTCAACATGAGACAAAGGAAATGGATGGAGTTCTTAAAGGACTATGACTTCGAATTGAAGTACCATCCGGGCAAAGCCAATGTAGTGGCGGATGCTTTAAGTAGGAACTCCTTGCACATATCTTCTATGATGGTGCATGAAATGCAATTGTTAGAGGAGTTTAGGAATCTCAACCTAGAGGTAACCCTATATGACCATAGTCTGAGTTTGAATAGGATAAAGGTTTCCTGTTACATAAGGGAATGGGTTAGAGAGGTTCAAAAGGGGGATATGGAGTTGTAAGCTCAGAGGAACCACCTAGGGTTCTCTAAAGCAGAAGATGGGATCATTCTCTTTCAAGGAAGGGTTTGTATCCCTAAGGGTGATAGTCTAAAGGATCAAATTTTGAGAGAGGCCTATAGGAGTGGATTCTCTGTACATCCTGGAACTACCAAGATGTATAAGGATCTAAAGAGGATGTTTTGGTGGTCAGGCATGAAAAAGGACATAGCTGAGTTTGTGGCTAAGTGCCTTGTTTGCCAACAAGTCAAGATTGAACACCAAAGGCCATCTGGCTTGTTGCAACCCTTAAACATTCCAGAGTGGAAGTGGGAGAGTGTTTCCATGGAATTTGTTATGGGTCTACCTAGGACCCAAACAGGGTATGATGCCATATGGGTGATAGTGGATAGACTCACAAAGTCTGCTCACTTTTTACCCATCAAGGCCACTTTCTTATTGGAGAGGTTGGCTAAGTTATACATTCAGGAGATAGTGAGATTGCATGGGGTTCCAATCAACATAGTTTCAGATAGGGACCCTAGATTCACATCTAGATTTTGGAAGGCATTACATAAGGCTTTAGGTGTCAAGCTTAGTTTTAGTACAGCCTACCATCCCTAGACTGATGGGCAGAGTGAGAGAACCATACAGACATTGGAGGACATGCTTAGGGCATGTGTCCTAGAAGAAAAGGGCAGTTGGGATAGGTACCTACCTTTGATAGAGTTTTCCTACAACAACAATTTTCACTCTACCATAGGTATGGCACCTTATGAGGCCTTGTATGGTAGAAAGTATAAGACCCCTTTATGTTGGTGTGAGACAGGAGAGAGAAGCCTAGTTGGACCAGATATAGTTCAGGAAACCACCCATAAAATTCAAATGATTAGGAAGAAGTTGCAAGTGGATTAAAGTAGGCAAAAGAGTTATGCTGATAAGAGGAGAAAACCTCTAGAGTTTAAGGAAGGTGACCATGTGTTTTTAAAAGTATCCCCTACCACTGGCATTGGGAGAGCTATCAAGGCAAGAAAGTTGAATCCTTGTTATGTTGGTCCTTTTCCAATTTTAGAAAGAATCAGGCCTGTGGAATATAGGATTGCTTTACCCCCTTCTTTGTCCAATCTTCATAATGTTTTCCATGTGTCTCAACTCAGAAAATATGTTCAAGATCCCTCTCATGTCATAGAAACATAGTCAGTTCATTTGAAACCCGATCTTACCTTCAAATCAAAGCCTATCGGGTTGTTGACCGGAGTGTGAAAACACTAAAGAACAAGACTATTCCTTTAGTTAAGGTTGTTTGGGAGGGGCTTGTATAGGAGGAAGCCACTTGGGAAAAGGAGGACGAGATGAGATTGTTACACCCCCACCTTTTTTTAGTAAGGTATGCTATAGTTACAATTTTCGAGGACAAAAATTTGTTGATGGAGGGGAGTAATGTAACATCCCCATAAATTATAATAATAATAACAATAATGAGTATAATAATGAAATAAGATAATGTCTATTTGCTTTATTATATTCTTATATTTAGCTTTTGTGGTATTTTAGTGCAATTTGTGCATTAGAGTAACTTATAGAGTAAGGAACCATAAAACCAATACTAGCTATATATATATATATATATATATATATATATATATATATATATACCCAAATCCCTCCCCTCCCACACTTATCACACACACTTAGAAACTTAGAGAAAGAAAAAGGAGAAGAGAGAATGAGGAGAAGAGAGAAAAAGGAGAAAGGAAAGGAAGAAGAAGGAGGAAAAGCTAGGCCAACCCACACCACCTCACTTATCATCCTTAGTTCAAAGGTCCTTGGTGAGTGTTTATGTATCCTTCTCTATCCCTCCATCTGTGGCTTGGGCAGAGATTCAAGGAGGGTTAGGTTTCTTTCCATGGGAAAGGAGCTCCAACCCCCAATCTTTGGGTTTAGTGTGAGAGATACATAAATCATAATTGTTTTGGTTGTTTGGCATAAGAATAGTCATTAAATTACCTTAATGTGAGGATTTGGGTTGTTGGGTAGCATTTATGGTAAAGGGGTTACACACAATCACGAACCCTATGACCTGTAGAGTCGTGGACTCTCGCTTAAGTGAGGAGCCCCTGGAGATGAAAGTGTTCTATGTAATTCTCGCTTAAGCGAGGATTCTTGGTGCTTAAGCGAGGTGTTTTGGTGCTTAAGCGCAATAGTTTGGCGCTTAAGCGAGAAGCTCCAGGGATCAGGATTAAGTGCAGGACTCTAATGCTTAAGCGCAAGTTTTTGGTGCTTAAGTGCCAGGATTTGGCGCTTAAGCGCGAGGTGCCAAGGTTAGGCAGGCTTAAGCGCAGGATTCAGGCTTAAGCGACTGATCCCTAGAACATTATGTTGAGTTCTATCCTTTCCAAGTTATTTTCCTTAATATGTTTAGTATGTTTACATGACTTATGAGGATAATGATATGTTTAATTAAAGAAAGAGGAGATTACTTTAGGAATCAAAGAAAGTATTATATTTTGATAAGTTAAGCATGTAAATGAAAAGATTTACCCGCTTTAGAAGGTACGCGAGATCTTCCATCACTTCCTACCTTCCAAAGATGTGGTATAGCTCCTCAGGACCGGAGGAGAATAATACGAGGCCAAGGCATTAAAGGAAAGGGACGCCTTTCAATATATTGAGCTTAATAGATGTCGTAGGACGGAAAAAGAATAAAGAAAGTTAACTTAAAGCATGCAAAGTAAATGTTATGAATATGTTAATAGAGATGTAAAAGTAGCATATGATAGTGCTTTATAGTACTTTTATGAATGATGAAAGATTATAATGCATATTTTTAACACTCACTGAGACCATGTCTCATCAGTTTAGTGTTTATGTTCCAGATTAAACAGGTTTGAAGTATGGAGACCAGAAGCCTAGAAGATATTATGTTTTTATAACAATATCATTATAGGCTAGTTTTTGTTAAAAGAACTCTTTATGTATTGTTTTGGCATAGGATCCCATGTATAGGGATTACCTTTCATGTATATGATGTAAATACTTAAGGATGATGTAGGCCCTTGAACAGATATACTCTTGAGTAATAATATCATATATATTTATATTATCCAGGTTGATGACTAAAATGTAAGTTAGATGGTAGTACCCAATTGGGTGTTACACTTGGCAAGTAAGCACGATCCTGTGCATGACCCTAAGCATGGGGCATGCTAAACAGCTTGCTCTCCGTAACTTATGCACGACCCCATGCACAGCCCCCGGCATTCCTTTGCGACAGCTGAAGTCTTTAAATAGAATAAGTTTTTATGTTTTAGAGACACCTTTTCTTTTACATTCAGTTTTTACACATTCTTGAGAGTACTTTGGGATTTTTTGAGGGAATTACAGGATAGGAAGAATAGAAGTTCATCACGGGGATTGATTCTTGTAACGATTCTCTTCCTCTAATTTCTCTTTTATTCTCTGTTTTGGTTTATGCTTTCCTATGCCCATGGCTAGCTAAATCTTTAAGCTAGGGTTGTGATGTAGGACCTATCTGTGAACCCTGATTCTTCTATTCTCAATAAAAGTCCTCATTTGTTTATCAATTAAATTGCTACGTTATTCTTCTTTTTAATCAGGACTGATCACCCTGAAACCTAAATTGATTAATTGTTATGATCAAACTGTTAATCAATTGACTTGCGTAGTGATTGAATTCTAGGGATTTTCATGAATCAACTCTTCCCGAAATTTCCAATCCGATTAACATTTGTTAATTAACCTCTCTGTGCTAAACCTCCTTTCTAAATTAGTCTTTAATGAACAAAAAGGGATTGATTAGGAAGGAGAGGGTTTTCAGAACATAATCCAATTCTATTTATTATTTTAATAGGTATGATTGGTAATTGCATAAGCAAATGGTACTTTAACTGGAATAGGGAATTAGGGGGAACGTGAAATAGTCCGAAATCACGACCCTAGGTCCTTTAATCTGTCAGAACTCCTTTCTAATTTACATTTATTCACTCTTTCTAATATTTTCTCGTACACAATTGCAACTCAAACACTTTTCTTACCTTGTCTTTTACAAATTTGTTATTTGGGAACCACAATCAGTCTCTAGGGTACGATATCTGAACTTAGGTCCACTGTTACTACTGCGTAGGGTACGCTTGCCCTTAAGTGGTATGCATTTTTTGCATCATTAATTTAGCATTGTTATAGTAAATTGCACTCCCCACTCTAAGAGATGAGACGATTATATTGTTCTCTAACCTCATATGCTGAAATATATAATAAATTACCCTCCTCTCCTCTAGAGATGAGAGTATTACATTGTTCTTTTTCTCTTATGTTAAAATATATAGATTATTTCATTTAATTTAATAGTATTGTTAAAAAAATATTTTTCTAAAAGATTTTAAAATATATTTTTAATATTTGTGGTTAGTTCTATTTTACACACATATATAAGATGTAATACATTTGTATTGATAAAAGGGAGGAGTGTGTATATTTTAAGGTAAGAAGGGAGGGTGGTGTAACACTTGCATTCATAATTTGTGATTAAACTTATCCTAATTGTTTTTTTTTCTACATGGTTATGCATATCAATTTAATGACATGACAATCCCTCATAAAAAAAAATACTAATGGACTCATTACAAGCGGGTGTCTATTGTCCATGTATGCAATGACACCAATGATGTTAGCGTGTTGGATGAACTATAAAAGGTTTTGTATTTTGGGGAGACTGAAGTAGAACAAATTTATTTTGGAGACTAATTAAATTTGAATTTAGCACATTTTAGAAGAACAAAAAATCGTTAGTTTATCCAATAAATGTCATATAAGAGTCAATTGAATGTGTCAAGTACACGGTATTCTTTCACACGGCTCCGATTATATAATGATTGTGTTACTTTTGTAGCATCAAGTTAAAGCATCGAATATGTCTACAATTTATAGTGATCTTTTTTCCAAAACAGTTTGAAACCCAAAATTTTTTGGAGACTAAATTCGAGTTTAGCAAAATTTAAAAGAACAAAAAACATAGCTTATCCAATAAATATTAGTATATAAGAGTTAATTGATTGTGTTAATTAGTTTTGCAGCATCAAGTTGAAGCATCGAATAAAGTCATGCAACAAGAGGAGTTAGGCTAACTTATTAACCTATAAAGGTAATATTTAACAATTACTTAGACTAGTGGAAAAGGCTAACAATAGTATATGCTAACCCTTTGACAAGAAATAGTGGTTGACCCGTTTCCATCTCTATAAAAAATTAAAACTACACAATGGAAAGGGTAAACAGTTGATACATAAGTGAATATTACTTGACCTCCAATCCGCAGAACATACAGAGATTGAAGAGGCGCCTTTATTAATATCCTATGCCTATATGGTTGAAATATTTATTTAGGGGTTAAAATGTAACTCTTTGGCATATTTAGCAATTTGACACACAAGCTCCCATTGCCACAAGCTAGCCAGTAGTAAATAATTATGTTCGGTTGGGAGTTCTTATTGGGAAATGGAATCTAAGTTATTTAATCTAATCAAGCCTTAAAAACAGATTGAGCTATTTAATGGCTAACCGATGAATACTTGTATGAATGTATGCATTCACATCATGGACTAATTAATTATCACATTGACACCGTTGCATGTTTTTCTAATCCAACAGTCATATTGCAAATTCTTTTAAATAAGTTTCAGACGATACTTTTAATAATGATATTCACATCACCTATAAGATTGTTTTTTAATCTTTTTCCTTTCTATCTTTTTATCTCCTCCTTAAAAATAAAATATACTCCATATATCTGTCATTTTCTGACATTTTTATCTAAATACTGTATTGAAAGGTATACGTAACACTCAGATCCCGAGACATACACTTTGGGGCTAGTCACAATTTTAAAAGGATCGAGTTAACCAAACATACGTTATTGAAAAAATAATGCAAAAAGACCTACAATGTTTGATCGGGAACAACAATTAGAAAATGTAACAGTGACAGTAATTAACTACCGAAAACTCAATTTAATCTAGCAATTGTGCTACAACCCTTGTTTGGCAACCTTTTTTTTTTTTTTTGACAAGTTGTTTGGCAACCTTTGAAAACTTGGTTAAGTTATTTCTTCATATTGTATTATAAGGCTTTAAATTTTTTTGATCATATCAGGCTTTAAATTAGCATGCGATTTTTTGCTCAATAAATTACATTTATTAATAAAGGCTTGCTTTTTATATAAAAGAAATAATTAAGATGGGAAAACCATTTTTAAGCCCCAAACATTTTTTGTTTGAGATATAAATAATAATTTTACTTTTAAACACCCATTTATTTTTATACTAACAACGAAGAGCTATTTTACCAACTAAATACTATATAGTAAATGGTCCTCTAAATATATAGTATAACATATTTTAAGTATATAAGATAGAAGATAAATATAATAAACATTAGAGTTTTGTAGGCATGCATTCCAAGAATGTCATTGTAGAAGTTTTTAAATTTTCAATCATTTAGAAATAACTATTGATATGATTCTTAAGGCATAATTATTATAAAAATCAATTAACTTACCCATTCTACCTAACAAAGTAATTCTATATATTTATTTCCTAAGAATAAACATTTCGACTATTACAAAAGGGCATGGAAAAGATGAACATGAAAACTAGTATTAATTATTTAATCAACTTGTACAGAAATGATATAAAACACCATAATATATTTTAATTATCCATCGTGGCAATGCATTCATAGAAAGCAGGCAAGGGCAGAACTACTCTTGCTAGTGAGGGGGCCATGGCCCCCCTTAGATTTTCACCTATTCAAATTCGTAACACCGTATGCTGCCAAAATAATGTACAATGAATTCGATTCTAATAAAAACATGATTCATATATATATGAACACAATGCAGCCAGAATTTTTTGTTAAATTGTTATGTTATCATAATTTTAAAATTATGGTAGTTAATTTTTAATATGTATATTATATTATAGTAACCATTTTTATTTATGGGATCTAACTATGGAAATAATGAAATTTTCAGAGTTATTTATTTCTTTTATATTTTTTTGACAAAACACTCTATTTTCTTTTTATAATTTTTATTGTAAAGATAATTTCATATTTCATCTTTTTAGATAAAATATTCAAGTATCATTTATTTTTTTTAATAGTCTTTTCTTTTTATATTATGTAATTGTTACTTTAAAAGTTATAAATGTCTTTTTTTATATTGATTTGATTATAATCCTCACAGTTTTCTTTTAGAGAAGAAAAATCATATTATTTCATTCATGACAAGAGAATAGATACAAGCAGGTATACGATTGAAAACATGGCTGCTAGCATACAATCTTGACGTCCTTGCTAATGAATGAGTGACATGATTTGTTTGCCTCCTTACGAAACTCACCACTGAGTTAAAAGAACAAGGAAGAGTATCTCTACATTTGGATAAAAGAACATGTAAATCAGAAAAACCAGATGAAATATTTTGAAGTCCATCAACTACAGCTTTACTGTCAAGCTCGAAGATGATGTTGTGAACGTTAAGCTCCTTTAACCATGTCATTGCTTGTAACAGTCCCCATGCTTCAGCTTCAGTTGGATGTGGAATACCCTGCTGCCAAGATGTTTTTGCTTGTAAAAAGTGACCAAGCTTATTCCTCAAACATACGCCTACTCCAAAACATTGTTGATCATTGAATATGGCAGCATCAATATTACATTTAATCTTTCCAGCAGGTGGCTTTTCCCAAGATGAAATTGTTGCCCCGTCACTTGAGGTTCTGAGGTATTGTGTAGATTTCTTGCCCGAGACCATTCAGAAAGATGTTGGAGAGCTAATGAAACTGAGCCATTTGGTGAAGTTTTGATGTTGTCCCATATTTTGTCATTCCTCCTTCTCCAAATGCACCACAAAATAATAGCAAATCTGTAGCAGTTGTCTTCCAAAGATAGCAAATTTAACAAATCAAAAATCAAGTCTTTAACACCTTCTGCTTGATGCATTCTGTCTTCAATTTTTGACCAAAGACCAGCAGTTTGCCAAATGCTCTTAGCTTTCTCACTGCCAAAGAAAATGTGCCAATCGTTTTCCAAATTGATTTCACAAAATGAACATGTTGAAGGACATGAAATACCTTTTTCACGAACTCTTAGTTTTGAAGGGATGCATTCTCGAAGAATTCTCCAAATCAAGTGCTTGAGTTTTGGCGGAATTTTCAATGACCATAGTTGCTTCCAATTGCCACTTACTTTGTGATTATCATCAAGATATAACTAGTCCATTAGGCCATGAGATGCTGAACTAACTGAGTAGTTTCCATCTGCAGTGAATTGCCAAGTTATAGTATCATCATTCGAGACATTTAAAAGAGGAATACTTTGAATTTCCTGAAAATCTTGTGGATTAAAAATCTACTGCATAATATCCAGGCACCATGATTTTGAATTCTGATCAATGAGGGAAGAGACAGTCATGTGCTCTAGACCAAAAGGAGTTGTAGAAGAAACATAAAGATTACCTTTTGTCACCATGATTTTGATTCCAAATGTTCACTAATTTACCATCACCAATTCTCCATCTTATGCCTTCTTTCATCACAACCTGTGAAGCGTGGATGCTACGCCATTCATAGCTTGGATTATGCCCAAGTTTGGCATCCAAGAAATCACTATTAGGGAAATATTTGGCTTTGAACATTTTTGAAACAATAGCATCTAGATTTTGAATGAATCTCCATCCTTGCTTCCCTAGCATAGATAAGTTAAAAGCATGAAGATGTATAAACCCCAATCCACCAAATTCTTTCTTTACTATTAATCTTTCCCAACTCATCCCCTTGATTCCTTTGTTGCATTTCCACTTGAACTCCACCAAAAAGAGTTCATCATTTTTTGTATTTCATCCTCCAATGTAGGGAAGTAAGAAAACACTCACACAATAAGTAGGAATGGCTTGAGCACATGACTTAATGAGAATTTCCTTACCCACCTTAGAGAGATGCTTTCCAGTCCAATGATTGATGTGTTTCCAAAGTCTATCTTTGAGGAAACCAAAAACTGCCTTCTTTTTCCTTCCAATGAGAGATGGTAGCCCCAAATAATTTCTAGTACCAATACATTCAGAGACACCAAGAGAAGATGAGATGTGGCTCCTAAGAGATGTAGGAGGAAAAAAATAGATGCACCTTCATTTTTGGCATTGTACCATTGTCAAGAGACAAAGAGGAACAAAAGATATGTTTTTTCTTTTTCTCTGCATTCATTTCAAAAATATACATCTTATTAATAAGTTTCAAATATAGTTAGATATTAATATTTTGCATCCTATTTTTATTTTTATTTTTTTGTTACAATATCGATAGAATATTATAAAAACTTGATTAAAGCAATTTATTATGTAATTAACAACTGCATTTCTTTTGGGCTGGTGACTATCATTTTTTGGAGATTTCTAGAATCTCCAAAAATTGATATTTTCAAATGATTTTGTCACTAACAAATATAACATTTACCCGATACTTTGGGCAATTTAAAACTACCAGAAAGTAATGGGTATTAGTATATCAGTATTGTGATAAAACGCCACAAAATATTTGTTAAAATGTTAATTTCATAATAAATCGCATCGACCAAGTTTTTATAATGTATTAACAGTATTGTGATGAAATAAAAATATACGATGCAATATATCAATACCTAATCATATTTGCAAAGAATTTAATTTTATGTATACTTCGAAAATGAATACATTGATAAAGAAAAATGTATCTTTTATCCCTCTTTCCTCCTTGACATTGGTACAATACCAAAAAAAAGGTATCTTTCTTTCTTCCTTGTAAATTACTTGTTTATTGACAAGCTGGTCATGGTTTATGGAGGTGTAGAAGACAAAGACCAGAGAGGCCTAACATTTGTACGTATAGAATGATAGGCTATTAGTTAGCTAGATCCTTGAAGCACAATGATTAATGAACACATAAACTAATTTTGTTAAGTATGGTCATTTCCTTTGTAGCCGTATGGTTCCGTCCAATGTTAGTTTAAATTGGGTTGTTATGCTCACAAGTTGCATCCAAAGCAATAAGAGGATGATAATCTTTGTGATTCTCTTTTCACGTTTGTATTCAACTTATGTAATTGTATGGATAATTTACAAGGATAAAAATATTTGTACCTTCATTTTTGGCATTGTACCATTGTCACAAGATAAAGAGGAGCAAAAGATATGCTTTTCTTTTTCTCTGCATTCATTTTAAAAATATACATCTTATAAATACTTTTCAAATATAGTTAGATATTAATATTTTGCATCCTATTTTTATTGTTATTTTTTTGGACAATATCGATAAAATATTATAAAAACTTGATTAAAGCAATTTATTATGTAGTTAACAACTGCATTTGTTTTGGGCTAGTGACTATCAGTTTTTGGAGATTTCTAGAATCGCCAAAAATGGATATTTTCAAATGATTTTGTCACTAACAAATATAACATTTACTCGATACATTTTGGCGACTTCAAACTACCAGAAAGTAATGGGTATTAGTATATCAGTATTGCGACAAAGCGCCACAAAGTATTGGTTAAAATGTTAATTTCATAATCAATCATCTTGATCAAGTTTTTATAATGTATTAATAGTATTGTCATGAAATATAAATATACTATGCAAGATATACCTAAAAATATTTGTAAAGAAAATAATTTTATGAATGCTTAAAAAATGAATACATTGAAAAAGAAAAAAAATTGTATCTTTTATCCCTCTTTCTCTCTTGACATTGGTACAATGCCAAAAAGAAGGTATATCTTTCTTTCTTCCTTGTAAATTACTTGTTGATTGACAAGCAGGTCATGGTTTATGGAGGTGTAGAAGACTAAGACCAGAAAGGCATAACATTTGTACGTATGGAATGATAGGTTATTAGTTAGCTAGATCCTCGAAGCTCAATGATTAATGAACACATAAACTAATGTTGTTAAGTAAGATCATTACCTTGTAACCATAGGTGTTGTGGGATCGATGTGGTTATGTCCAATGTTTATTTAAATAGGGTTGTTTTGCTCACAAGTTGTTGTTAGGTTCTAAGACCTTGGACGATGTCCAACCCCTCGAATTTTGGTTTTGATGATAACAACTAAAGGATAAATTTTGAAGTATGTAATGATCTAGTTTGAGTGATATAGGATTTACGTCGTCCAATTCCGCAATGGTATTGTATCTCTCAAACCTCGACTTTATGTTTTAATAAGAAAAGCGTCGAAATGTGTTTTGTAAGAATTCTACAGGCAGCGTCCAATGCTCCTGTGAGAGCAAGCGTCCAACGACTATATAACCCACTATGTAGTTTCTATCTTAAAATAATATTATAAGGAAATACGTTTTCAATGTTGATTCTATATAATGCAACGATTATTCTCTCACGTTTTAATATGCCATTCTATTTGATTTTTCGAATAGTATTGAACAGGAAAAGAAGAAGCTTCTCTCTGCAGACAAAGTACAAGTAGGAGAGGCGCTATATGTACGACTGTCACTTCTATCTCTCCACCCTAAGTCAAAACGTGACAACGGTCACATGCTATGGAGAGAACCGCTCTTGGAAAAGGAAAAATCCCTCAATGGATATCTTTCAACAAGCTATCTATAAATAGAGGAATGAGCTCATGTATCAGACTGACGAAAAATTTATAAAGAGTTGAATCTCTGTCAAAACGACTGGACGATCAATACTTAAGCAAAACGAGCTTTCTTCTTAGCTTTGCTAAGCGATTCTGTATATTCGTGTTTACTGTAATATCCTCTCTGTGAGAGTTAGTCTTACTTTCCATACTCAAACAATTCTGTTTGGAAAGCCAGGAGTGGCTTAGTGTTAAAGAATACTTGGATTTATGTTTAATCTCAAGGGGAGATTAAGGGTGTACCAGGAGTGGCCTAGAGAATACTTGTAGCCAGAAGTGGCAAGGTTAGAATACTTGAGAGTAATCAGATCTTGATTAGCATAACCCTTCAAAAGTTTTTGAAGGAGAACTGGACGTAGCTTAGTTGAGTGAACCAGTATAAAACTAAGTGTTCTATTCTCTCGCTTTCTAGCTTACTTGCATATCTATTAAACTATCTCTTCAACATACTACAAAAGTCATTCTTTACACATTTTATTTACGATTATCTATTATGTGTGTTCTAACGAAAAGCAAGAAGAGCAGTCTCATTGGACTGTTGTTTTTAAACTGTTGGACGATAGTATAATCTTCTGTTTTACTAAGTCCTTGTAAAACTTAAGATATACTATCTTCACATTAGTTAAAGTTTTTCAAAGAAATTATAAATACACTATTCAACCCCCCTTCTAGTGTATTTCTCTATATTTCAGTTGGCATCAGAGCTCGACCTCTTGGGTTGAGTACTTAGCAGTACAGAGGAAAGATCCTAAGAAAGATGGAAAACGAAGGACAAGCTGTGAACAGACCACCACTATTCAAGGGTGTCAAATATGATTACTGGAAACAAAGAATGATAGCATTCTTTGAATCTAGCCATATTGACATGTGGGAAGTTGTGGAGATGGGCGACTATATTCCACTTGATGCGAGCCTCAACGAAATTCCAAAGGCTAGATGGACGGAAGAGCAAAAACAAAGATTTTATCTCAACTCCAGAGCCAGAAACATCATCATGTGTGCACTGAGCGAACAAGAATACAACAAGGTGCACAGTCTCAAAAGCGCAAAACAAATGTGGGACACTCTTGCGTTAACATATGAGGGTTCCACTCAGGTAAAACGTAACAAACTCAGTCTCCTTACTTGTCAATATGAGTTGTTTAGTATGGAAGAAAATGAGGACTTACAAAGTATGTTTGGACGGTTTCAAACCATACTAAATGAACTTAGAGCACATGGTAAAGATTACAATAACTATGAACATATTGACAAAATTCTAAGAAGTTTGCCTAGGAAATGGAGACCACAGGTTACAGCCTTGAGAACAAAAAAGGAACTGGACGATATGTCCCTAGAAGAACTCGTGGGAACTCTCAAGGTGCATGAACTAGAACCGCATCAAGATAGTGATGGTAAAAAAAATAAGTCTCTGGCGCTCAGCGTCCAGAAGCCAAGGAAAGCATCATCGTCCAAAGCCATGCAAGTTGAAACATCATCAGACGAACAATATGAAGATGATGACTCAGACGAGAATGATGAACTATCCTTTATATCCAAAAGGATACATGCTATGTGGAAGAAGAAAGGTGGATCCAGATGGAGAAACCTAAAGAGGAAAGACTTCAAAGAAAAGAAGGAGAAGAGTCCAATTGTATGCTACGAATGCAAAAAGCCAGGACACTTCAAATCAGAATGCCCAGATCTCGACAAAAGCAAAGACAAGAAGAAGAAATTCTTCAGCAAAGGAAATGGCAAGAAAGTTCTGATGTCCACATGGGAAGACCTGGACGATGACTCATCATCGGACGATGGAGAAGAAGAGGAAGCATGCATATGTCTGATGGCAGACACCTTAACTGACTCTTCTGAACCAGAAGAAGAAGATGAGGTAGATTTTAATGACAGAGATTCAATTCAAGAAGCTTATCATGAACTACTTTCAAACTCTTCTATTTTGTCAAAGGCCTATAGAACTTTAAAGAAATCATCCAAATCACTTTCAAAAGAAAAAGAAGCTTTAGGAAAAAGTGTTAGACAACTGGAAAGTGAAAATGAGGATTTACAGAAAAAGTTTACAGAGCTCACAAGGAAAAATGAAATTACAAATATGGAGAGGCGAACTCTCTGGAATGATGCTGCTCGAGCCTATAAATCCTATGAGGATTCAAGGACTAGAGAAAGAAATCTTTCCATAGAGATTCGAAATCTCAACGCAGAAAACAAAAGGCTAGTTGAGAAGCTTCTGAAAGTTGAAGCAGATACTTCCTTAAGAGGTCAACCACATGATGTTGTAAAACTTCATGAAGAAATTGACATCCTAAAGAAGGATCTGTCAAACTTTGTTAAGGGCTCTGACAACCTCAAAAATCTTTTAAAATATGAAGGTTGTAAGAGACCAAATGACAGGTCAGGACATGGATATAAGGGAAAGAAATATATTCATGATGAGGAAACAGATGTTTGCTACTTCTGTGGGAAACCTGGACATATAACGTCCAAATGCAGACACCTGCCTAGGAAGGGAGCATTCAATGCCCTTCGAGCTAACAAAAAAGGACCCAAGTCAATCTGGGTACCTAAGGATAAAATTGTTCCTGTTGCAGACATGCTTAACAGCAGGAAAGAAACTCCAATCATGGTACCTGGACAGTGGGTGCTCACATCACATGACAGGAGAAAGGTGTATGTTCCAAAGCCTCCTACCCAAGACTGGTGGGACAGTCACTTTTGGAGGGAATCAGAAAGGGATGATAGCTGGCGTAGGTAAGATTGGTATACCACCCTATCCTTGTATTGATAAAGTTCTTTATGTTAAAGGTCTTAAACATAATCTACTTAGCATAAGCCAATTATGTGACAGTGGATATGATGTTGCCTTTAACAAAGGTGAATGTACAGTCAAAAACTCTGATGGGTCCCTTCTCTTTACCGCAAAGAGGCAAGGCAATATGTATAAGATTAAACTTGGGGAACTATCAAGTCAAAATGTATCATGCCTAGTTTCTGTACAAGAAAATCATTGGTTATGGCATAAAAGACTTGGTCATGCAAGCTTGAGGTTAATCTCAAAGCTGAACAAGCACAACCTCGTAAGAGGACTACCAAGTATGTCATATAAAGATTATCTTCTCTGTGAAGCTTGTCAGAAAGGGAAACAAGTGAAAAGTTCTTTTCAAAGTAAAAACATTGTTTCCACTTCTAGACCTCTTGAGCTGTTACATATTGATCTATTTGGACCCACAAGAACAGCCTCGGTAAGTGGTAAAAGATATGGATTAGTTATAGTGGACGACTATACTAGATGGACATGCGTCTTATTCCTATCCCACAAAGATGAGTCCTTTAAGGCCTTTTATAACCTCTGCAAAAGAGTTCAAAATGAAAAAGGAGTATGCATTACTTCTATCATAAGTGATCACGGGGGTGAATTCGAAAACGATAGTTTTCAAAGATTCTGTGAGGATAATGGTATCCTTCACAACTTCTCAACACCTAGAACACCACAACAGAATGGTGTAGTTGAGAGGAAAAATAGGTCGCTCCAGGAGATGGCCAGAACCATGTTGAATGATAATTCAACCCCTAAACACTTCTGGGCTGAAGCAGTGAATACTGCCTGCTATTTACAAAACAGAATCTATATAAGGCCGATATTGAAAAAGACTCCATATGAATTGTGGAAGGGTAGAAGACCCAACATATCCTACTTCCATCCATTTGGATGTCAATGTTTCATTATGAACACTAAGGATAACCTGGGAAAATTTGATTCTAAGTGTGATGAAGGAATACTGCTTGGATATTCTGAAACTTCAAAGGCATACAGAGTTTATAACTCTAGAACCTTAGTTGTTGAAGAAGCTATCCATGTGAAGTTTAATGACAACAAGCCTGATAAGGAATTATCAGAGCTGGACAAATCATTTGCAGATCTCAGATTGGATGATGCAAGTAAGTCACCAGATTCGTCCAGCCATGATGTCTCAGTGGAAGAGTCAAATGCACCACTGGACGGTCCAGTCGCAGAACAAAGAGAACCAAATGGACGTAACTGGCAAATGAAGAAACATCATCCACAGGAGCAAATCATTGGAGATCCAAAAGACAGAGTCAAAACCAGATCTTCACTTCAACGACAGCAAGGTCACACAGCATTCATATCTCAAATAGAACCTAAGACTGTGGACGATGCCTTAGAAGTTGAAGGCTGGGTCAAAGCAATGCAAGAAGAACTTGACCAATTTCAAAAGAACAATGTCTGGAAGCTAGTAGAACTCCCCAACGACAAAGAAGCTGTAGGAGCAAAGTGGGTGTTCAGAAACAAGCTGGACGAAGCAGGTAATGTTGTGAGAAACAAAGCAAGGTTGGTAGCAAAAGGTTACTCACAACAAGAAGGTATAGATTATACTGAAACTTATGCTCCCGTTGCACGTCCGGAGGCAATCCGCATTCTACTTTCATTCGCAGCTCATAGCAATATGAAGCTATACCAAATGGACGTAAAAAGTGCATTCCTCAATGGACTCATAAAGGAAGAAGTCTATGTGGAACAACCCCCAGGATTTGAAAGTGATGATTTTCCAAACCATGTTTTTAAACTTAACAAAGCCTTATATGGGTTGAAACAAGCCCCTAGAGCTTGGTATGAAAAACTCAGCACATTTCTGTCAGAAAATGGTTTTTCAAGAGGAAAAGTAGACACTACATTTTTCGCAAAGACTACTCTTCTGATTTTATTATTGCACAAATATATGTTGATGATATCATATTTGGTGCCACTAATGAGTCTCTCTGTGAAGATTTTGCCAAATTAATGCAAACAGAGTTCGAGATGAGCATGATGGGTGAGCTGAAATTCTTCCTTGGACTCCAAATCAAACAAACTAAAAAGGGAATATATATACATCAGACTAAGTATGTCAAAGAGCTGCTAAAGAAGTACAAGTTGGACGATGCAAAACCAATGAAAACCCCTATGCATCCAACAACAATACTTGGACTGAACGACAACTCAAAGAAAGTAGATAATACTCTATACAGAGGTATGATAGGATCACTCATATACCTCACAGCGTCCAGACCTGACACCATGTTCAGCGTATGCTTATGTGGCAGATTTCAATCTGACCCAAGGGAGGTTCACTTAACTGCTGTTAAAAGAATCTTTCGATATCTTGCTGGAACCACTAACCTTGGGTTATACTTCAAAAGGCAGAAAGATTTCAGGCTAATAGGATACTGTGATGCTGATTATGCTGGAGATCGAATTGAAAGAAAAAGCACCAGTGGAGGGTGTCACTTCATCAGTGGTAATCTAGTCTCCTGGACATGCAAGAAGCAAGGAACCATTGCTCTGTCCACTGCTAAAGCAGAGTATATTTCAGCTGCAAAATGTTGTTCTCAAATCTTGTGGATCAAACATCAACTTGAGGACTACAACATATATGAGAGTAACATTCCTATCTTCTGTGATAGTAAAGCTGCCATAAATCTTTCTAAAAATCCCATATTGCATTCAAGGGCCAAACATATAGAGATTAAACATCACTTTATAAGAGACCATGTTCAAAAGGGTACTGTAGAATTACACTTTGTAACCACAGATAATCAACTTGCTGATATATTCACCAAACCCCTTACTGAAGACAAGTTAATCCTTCCGAGGGACAAACTTGGCATGGACTCTGTAAAGGAATGATTAACATCTACATGATGCGTCCAATAAAACCATAGCGTCCAAAGGACATGTCGTCCAAGGAACACTAGAGTCATGCACATGCATTACATATATTTCACTTAAGTCCAATATGTGGACGATGTTTTTTTTTTCTTATCTTAGTCTTTTCTTTTGATTCAAATAATCAAAACGGATCGTTTTAAGAGTAAGTATGAGCTAATACTCTATGCTGAGTCACCAAAATGTTAGTAACCGTACACAGTTACCCACATTCTTCGCACGTCTCATCATGGCGGGTTTTATGGCGTCATTTACTTTTCAAATATTCAAAAAGCCCAAAACCGTTTCATATCCTCCAAACAAAGCCCAAAACCGTTTCATATCCTCCAAACAAAGCCCAAATATACACTTATCAATTCATCACAGAAAAACACCACCGTATCCATCTTCTCTGAGATTATCATCACCCTAAACACACACTCTCTCTCTCTAAGAAACCCAAAACCCTATCAGAAAACCTAAAAATCCAAACTTTTCTAGCATGGCAAACTCTGCAAACTCAAGCAACTCAGAACCCGACGTCCTCACTTACCCTGAAACCACAGTTGTGTGCCAAGGAGCTGCTACAGTGCACATTGAGCACTTCTTCGACATCGAAAAGCTTGAGAAGCTGGGACTGAACCTGAACGAGAGCCTTCTGAAGTGTGGAATCAGAGGCTACTTCAATGAAAACCAGAAAATATTCCCTGAGTTGATCAGAATGTTCTGGAGAAATGCCAAGTTCCAGAGCTCAAGGGAGCTCGTGGCCACGATTCTTGGACGAGAGGTGACACTGTCCATCGAGACCATTGCAAAGGTAACTGGTTGCATTAGGGAACAGAACCAGTACAGAACAGACTGGGCCAAGCAGTACGGCAATCACATTGCAACCGTGCTTTGCAAGACCAAATCCACCTAGTCAATAAAGATTGAATACAGGAACCTGTGTGAGGAAGCAAAAATCTGGCAGCAGGTGTGCAACAAGAGTATCCTGCACAAAGCTGGGTCTAAGGACTCAGTCACGGACTTACACAAGTTTATGATATTCCATCTTATGGAAGGCATTCCCTTCAATCTCCCTCACATCATTTACGCCAATATCGTGAGAATGATGAAGTCTGTGGGTGGCAATGATGACATTTTCTACGCCGCCCTGATGAACAAGATCTTCTGGGACCAGAAGGTCTATCAACGCTTCTTTGATGAACTAGAAGAAGAAGTTTACGAAGCTATTGTGAAGAAAGGGCCAATGGTAGCAACACAACAACTGTTTGGTGAGTCCAACATAAAACCTATGAAGATCAAGCTAACAGCCAAGGTCTTAAGGGACCTGGACGAGGACATCATCAACAAACAACGACATGAACAGAGCAAGATCATCTCTAATAATGATGAAGAAGAGATTGATCTTCTTGGTATTGGCAAAAAGATCAAAAGGCTGATGGAGGAACAGGAGGGCAGAAAGATCACACGACAAATGTCTCAGAAGCATGAGGAAGATGCTGAAAAGGAGAGAAGAACCAAGAAAAGACATGCTGACACATCCACTGCTCAGTCCCCAGCAGGGAAGCGTCCAAGGACTGATACGTCCAAACCTGCTCAAGCTGAGCAGCGTCCAAAGGCAGCACCAGTAAAGCTTGCTCCAGAAAAGCAAAAGGTTCGGAAGCTTCAACTACTGGATGACTCTGATGATGATGACCAGATCCCAATTGGTCAAATCATGAAGAAGGCAGAGGAGACGGAGGGTCCTCAGCAAAAGAAGCAAAAGGTACAAGAGCCTTTGAAGTGGCATTTCTTACACGAAATAACCAGAATTACTGTAAGAAAAGTGATGTGATCTGGAGGCCTCTACAAGAGCCTTTGAAGTGGCATTTCACTACTGTCTCAGCACTAGAGTCGACGAGGTATGTTTGCACTCATGTTTCTTCAGCTGCCTATTCTGCTATGCCAAAAGGAGCGATCATCAGCAACCCTCTGCCCAATTGGACGAGAGAAATGTACCCATACTTGATACGCATGCCTCATCCTTACTCCTGTCCAACTGGAACTCAGCAAAGAGTGTGTCCAGCAGCAGAAGATCTGCAGAAACCAGAGGTGGAAGTTGCCTCTCGATTCACAAAGACGGTTGCAGAGCAGAAAGGGAAGGCTCCAAGAAAAATGAAGGCACCGTCCAAAAAGTCCCCTGTTAACAAGGATATTGAACTGGCTGCAGAGTTGCAGTTGGCCATTAAAGAAAGTTTGGACCCATCCATAACGAAGCAGCGTCCAGATGCAGGGTGGGTCAAGGATGTTCAAATCTGGACTCCAATCACAAAGTTCCTGCCTCTACCAGCTGGAACTCCAGTGCTAAACTTCCAGCCAGGCGACTATGATGAACTTGGAAAACTTCTGCAACAAATGTATATACCAAACCAAGCCATCGCCTACCCACCAAACCTTCACATAAGTCGCGCCACAGAAATAAAGTTTGTACCAGACAGGGTATGTCCTAGACTACCTTTATATGATGCTGGACGCAAGAAAGGCTACAAGTTCTACGGCATTGAGAAGCCAAGCAGGGAAGAGAAAGTTGAAACCCTGCAAAAATCCTCTCATACCTGGGGTCATCTGTTTGACAAGACTGGTAAGCTTACGCGTTCACTTGGAACCTTTTATTCCATTATCTTTTGGCGCCAGATCTTATGGAATGATTCCCAGAAAGCCTCCTCCTCAGGCAGCTCCAAGGATGACTTTGTTCACCCCCCTCATGGTATTGCGGTGCTGCGTCCAGTAAAGACTCATCACTTCTCAGACACCTTTGCCTGCTTTCTGAAAGATTCAGATGATTATCTGGAGTTATTGAAGACATTCCCAAAAATCAGAAGCAACAAAGTGTTTGATCTTTGAACACTGGATCGCACAAAGTTTGTGGAGGAACTCCAAACTCTGCATGAGGAGTACAAAGCAGAAGAAGCCACAGCAGCAGAACAAGCTCGTCTAGAGCAGCTGGCTCTTGAGGAAGCTGAGACCGCAACCATAGAAAAGGAAGATAAGGTTGCTAAGTCGAAAGCTACACAGGCAAAGCTGGATGAAGCATCTGCCAAAGTAACAAAGGTGTTAGCTCATCTTGACCTGGACTCATCTGTACCAGTGGACGTGGAACACTTTGTCACGTCACATGAAGAACCTACTGTCCAATCTGGAAAGTCCAAGGATGATAGAGAGCTCGTTGTTGAAGCAACCAAGCCAATGGAAGCAACTGCAGCAAAGCCTACTGCTGAAGATATCACCAGCTTCCCCATTGTTGATGCATCTACTGAAGCACATTCGGGCACATGACAACTGGTTCCCACCGGATCTTCAAGTCCAAGGGGCATCCATCCCTTGTGATTTGCTGAACCTCAAGGAGTCTCAGAAGATCGTGTTCACGAGATAGTGCAACAGGCTCTGAGGCAACAACAGCTGGAAACCGAAGCAGCTTTTCAAGCTTTTCAGCAAAGGCAACATGCTGAGGCTGATCAACATCGTCTGATGCTGTAGAATGCCATCACTGAACAGTTCATGAGTCTCTCCCAGACGCTTGTGAACCAGATTCAAAATACAGCAGCCACCTTGCTTGGACAAGTTGCTCATGCAGTTCCACCCGTCTAACCACAACCTCCACAACCAGCACCACCAATACAAGCACCACCAGAACAACCACCACCACCACCACAAGAACCACCTCCACAGCCATAAGGTGACCATAATGGCCCAATCATTTTTTCATCTTTCAAACCTTTTTGTTAATGACAAAGGGGGAGAAATTGGAATTTTGATGTCATAGAAGTAAATAGCTAAACACTATGTATATAAAAATATTGGCATCTTTATCAAAACATGAGGTGTTTATTTCATAAATTCCGCATCCATATCCTTGATATGTTTTTCACTCTGATATCTGTTATACCTGATATATACTTGCCTTTTATATTTCTCTGTTATCAGATGCATAAGAAATGTTGAACTCAGGGGGAGTACTTCATTTCACATTTATACACTGGCATAACATAATCATCTCTTACTTGATTCATTGTATTCTTATATGATTATGTGTCTGTTAACATCAAAATTTACCATTATTTGTCATCATCAAAAAGGTGGAGATTGTTAGGTTCTAAGACCTTGGACAATGTCCAACCCCTCGAATTTCAGTTTTGATGATAACAACTAAAGGATAAATTTTGAAGTATCTAATGATCTAGTTTGAGTGATATAGGATTTACGTCGTCCAATTCCGCAATGGTATTGTATCTCTCAAACCTCGACTTTATGTTTTAATAAGAAAAGCGTCCAAATGTGTATTGTAAGAATTCTACAGGCAGTGTCCAATGCTCCTGTGAGAGCAAGCGTCCAACGACTATATAACCCACTCTGTAGTTTCTATCTTAAAATATAAGGAAATACGTTTTCAATGTTGATTCTATATAATGCAACGATTATTCTCTCACATTTTAATATGCCATTCTATTTGATTTTTCGAATAGTATTGAACAGGAAAAGAAGAAGCTTCTCTCTGCAGACAAAGTACAAGTAGGAGAGGCGCTATATGTACGGCTGTCACTTTTATCTCTCCACCCTAAGTCAAAACGTGACAACGGTCACATGCTATGGAGAGAACCGCTCTTGGAAAAGGAAAAATCCCTCAACGGATATCTTTCAACAAGCTGTCTATAAATAGAGGAATGAGCTCATGTATCAGACTGACGAAAAATTTATAAAGAGCTGAATCTCTGTCAAAACGACTGGACGATCAGTACTTAAGCAAAACGAGCTTTCTTCTTAGCTTTGCTAAGCGATTCTGTATATTCGTGTTTACTGTAATATCCTCTATGTGAGAGTTAGTCTTACTTTCCATACTCAAACAATTCTGTTTGGAAAGCCAGGAGTGGCTTAGTGTTAAAGAATACTTGGGTTTGTGTTTAATCTCAAGGGGAGATTAAGGGTGTGCCAGGAGTGGCCTAGAGAATACTTGTAGCCAGAAGTGGCAAGGTTAGAATACTTGAGAGTAATCAGATCTTGATTAGTAGAACCCTTCAAAAGTTTTTGAAGGAGAACTGGACGTAGCTCAGTTGAGTGAACCAGTATAAAACTAAGTGTTCTATTCTCTCGCTTTCTAGCTTACTTGCATATCTATTAAACTATCTCTTCAACATACTACGAAAGTGATTCTTTACACATTTTATCTACGATTATCTATTACGTGTGTTCTAACGAAAAGCAAGAAGAGCAGTCTCATTGGACTGTTGTTTTTAAACTGCTGGACGATAGCATAATCTTCTGTTTTACTAAGTCCTTGTAAAACTTAAGATATACTATCTTCACATTAGTTAAAGATTTTCAAAGAAATTATAAATACACTATTCAACCCTAGTGTATTTCTCTATATTTCAGTTGTATCCAAGCAATAAGAGGAGGGTAATCTTTGTGATTCTCCTCTCTTGTTTGAATTCAACTTCTATAATCGTATGAGTAATTTACAATGAAAAAATAGATATACCTTCCTTTTTGGAATTGCACCAATGTCAATAGACAAAGAGAAACAAAAGATATGTTTTTTCTTTTTCTCTGTATTCTTTTCAAAATTATGCATCTTATTTAAATACATCTCAAATACAATTAGATATTAACATTTTGCATCCTTTCTTTAGAGGTCATAATTTGTTATTTTATACTTTTTTTTTCTATTCAACTTACTCATTCAAATTATTATTGTGTCAAAATTTTAGTTTTGAAATAGATATCATTCTTCCTTTGCACTTCCTATCTACTCCACCATGGAATCACCTTTAAAAATTATCAGTCCAACACTGGAAACTTCTAATTGACCAATGTTGTGCTTTTTTACAAACTAATTACCAAAAAGGATGCAAAATATCAATATCTAATCGTATTTGAAAAGTATTTAATAAGATGTATATTATTGAAATGAATATAGTTAAAGAAAAAAATGTATATTATATTCCTCTTTCTCTCTTGACATTAGTACAATGTCATAAAGAAGGTATAAAATTTTCTTCCTCACAAATTATATTTACAATTACAAAAGTTGAATTCAAGCATAGAAGGGAGAATCACAAAATTTGCCCTCCTCTTAACCCGGATGGATCTTGTAAGCATAACATCCCGCATGAAACAAACTCTAGACAAAACTAAACCCCACAACATGTGGTTAGAAGGTAACGATCTCACATAACTATTTTCATTGATCATTATGTTTTAAAGCTTTTCCATTACTGCACGTTACTCATTCTACATATGTTAAAACAGGCTTTCTATATTTGTTCTACAACCAATGTAGATTTTGTGGACATAGAATGTGGGACACCTTTACATATGTTACAGTGAGAACGATGTAAAATATGTTGTTGAAAAAAAAAACTGGATTCTACAATAAGGTCATTGTTTATGTAACTGTAGAAGGATTGACTAAGAGAGGCCTTGCACTAAATTATAAATATACATTGCGCACTATATATATATATATATATATATATATATATATATATATGTTCTTTTTCACATATTGGATGATAGGCAATTAATTATCTAGAGCCTCAAAAGCACAATGATTAACAAACACATAAACTAGTATTTGTTATGTAAGATCATTACCTTCTAGCCATAGGTGTTATGGAATTGATTTGGTTCTATCCAAAATTGAATTCAACTTTTGCAATCATATAAGTAATTTACGAGAAGAAAACAAATATATCTTCTTGGCCTTATACGAATGTTAAGAGAGAGAATGACAGAAGATACACTTCTCTTTTTCACTCTATTCATTAGGGAAACATATGTTATTAAATACTTTCAAATATAGTAAGATATTAATATTTTGTATCTAATATTTTTTATTTTTTGTGACAATATGAATAAAATATTATAAAAACTTGATAAAAGCAATTCATTATGAATAAAATATTAATTATGATGTCTGATAATGAATTTACTATGGTTTAATTTATAATATGAGAAGATACATAATAAATTGCATTTATCAAATTTTAATAACATTTTTTTTATATTGTCTATGAATAAAAATATAGGATGCAAAATATCAGAAACTGCATATTTAAATAAGTGCTCTCTATTTAAATAAGCATCTAGTTTATGTATGGAAACAAAATTAGCCAACAATGAAGCTATCTTATATGGAAACAAAATAATATCGTTTAAAGAATCACTAAGTGCATGTCTAAGTAAATGCACCTAGTCTCTTGCAAGACTAAGCAAATTGTAGTCATTTTTCCTTTCCAGTGATCTTTGGTTGGACCAATAGCAAACAAAACTGAGTGAAACATGGATTATCTAAAAGTTATGTACCAGGTTGTTCCAGAAAATCTTTTGGTACTTCACTTTAGTCCTTATTTCCTTAGTAACCTGCACAAAAAAAATAGAAATTAGTATGAAAATAAATAAAGGAAGAAGAAAAGGAAACAAATCATTGCTTTCTAAAATAATTTCTCAAGCAAAAGACAAATATAGACATAAAGGAATTGAATCTGTTGATTGCACGACCAATTAGAGTATCTAAGATTAGAGTATAGGATGTAGGAAATTAGTGATCTTCCTATGAAGTTTGCTAAACCTGTGTGTATGCTTATATTAGTGGGGCTCCATTTATGTTTGATTGATTTCATTTGTGTAATGTTTATGCTGTGGAAGCTAAACTTGTTACTTTATCTTTAATTAAGTTTCAGAGCAAAGTGTTACAAATTCCTTTTTTCCTATGACGGCACAAGCAATTGGCAATTGATGTAATTGAACAACTTCTTCAACCCAAGAAAGGAAAATAATAAATAAAAATTGGAATAGAAGTTAGCAACCAATTCAAAGCTAGTTTCAATTCAAAAGGGGAAAAATATTTTTATAATAAGAGAACGAACTTGTTTCAATTCATGCTACAAATCATTTTCAAAGTGGTAGTTGGACAAATCATTAATTTGAAGGTGGAGGAGCATTGGACGAAGCATGATGGTATACGGAGGCTCTTCAAGCACAGATGGAGCATAGGAACTTGCATATCAAACAAGGATAAAAGATATACATCCAACTCAGTATATCACACAATAGATACAATAATCAAGTGATAAAGTGGATGAGCTCAAAATTATGCAATTGCTCGTCTCAAGTTCAAACAGGGAAATTAGTTTTAACTTTTAATTGTAAATTACATAAATCAACCAAATGGTACATGCATGACAGAAATGACATGCTCTATGAGCATGCTAATAGATCTTCATAATTTCAGACAACCAGAATTCGAGAAACAATTACAAATGGACATGATCAAGGTACCTAATCAATGCTATGAAGCTATACAATCATTGCACATATTATATGCTAACAACTCACATAGTCACAATACACAATAGATTCTTCTTCTAGCGCAAAGTCGTAAACATATCAAATTTCCAATTTGAGAATGTTCTCCCAAATGAAAATCAGATGAATATAGATTATAAGCATAACAAATACCCAAAAAACACATAAATGTGAATGACTTCACTGTTTACTCACCAAACAATTTATCTCTGAAAATAATGACAGAATGGTGTGGTAGATTTTTTTTCCCAACCTTCATAGAGAATTTGTGAAGGGAGGACTGTTATGGCTGCACCATATATGGAGGAATTTTTGCTTTTTGCCATCCGCCATTGATAACACTGCATCAAAGTATAACAACCAGAAGACACGATAGAAAATAACCTAAAGCAGAACAAATAGCCACAATACAAATGTAACAAAGAGTTGTCCAAATACATATGCATAAGAAATAAGCCAAAAAGGTTTTAGTAACGCCTTCATACCTGATCTGCAACATTGTATGAATGAGTTGTGAAGAAATTGGTGATACAAGCAGTATCAAATCTCTCAATCGTGCACCACCAACACCAAAAAATGATTAAGCTTGAGCAAAACAACATCCTTATAAAATTTGAAACAATTAATTTTTTATACATAAAAAAGCTCCAACAGATAGATTCAAAGATACAAATAGTCAAAATGCAATGAAATGGAAGTAAAAGCAAAACTCTAAGCAATTAAATATCAATGGAAAGGAAAAATGGAAAAGCTGAGATTGGTGATAAAGAGAAGAGACATACATAAAGAAAATCTAGAAAGGTGAGATCTAACTAAGCAGGTGAATCTAGGGGTGGATATGGTGGAAGTAGGTTCACAGAATCCCCAAGCAATGCGCACCACCACATTTCTGCATGACACTTTGCCTCTTTCTGCCACAACGCGTTCAACATTTAGGGCAAAAAGAAAGGGATTTGAGGGATTTTGACCAAAGGGATAAGTGGGTTATGGTTTATGACAAACTTCCTCAAAATGTGGTCGGATCATCCCGATTGCCTGCACATGGTAACTGAGGTTTGGAGTAAGCAAGTCTATGACTCTCCAATGTATGTTCTATCTAAAAAATTAGAGGCTCTTAAAATGGAGTTAAAGTCTTGGAATAAAACTGTGTTTGGAAATGTTCATGAGAATCTTAAAAAGGCCATGGTAGATGTGGATTCTATTCAGCTTGTAATTCAAAATGATCCTGATAATGATAGTCTGCATGATCAGGAACTTACTGCAAGTAATCCATTCCCATGAATTGTTTTGGCAGCAAAAATCAAGGGTAAAATGTGAAATATAGAGAAATACACTAGAAGGGGGGTTGAATAGTGTATTTATAATTTCTTTGAAAAACTTTAACTAATGTGAAGATAGTATATCTTTTAGTTTTACAAGAACTTAGTAAAACAGAAGATTATGCTATCGTCCAGCAGTTTAAAAAACAGCAGTCCAATGAAACTACTCTTCTTGCTTTTCGTTAGAACACACGTAATAGATGATCTTAGATAAAATGTGTAAAGAATCACTTTCGTAGTATGTTGAAGAGATAGTTTATTAGATATGCAAGTAAGCTAGAAAGCGAGAGAATAGAACACTTAGTTTTATACTGGTTCACTCAACTGAGCTACGTCCAGTTCTCCTTCAAAAACTTTTGAAGGGTTCTACTAATCAAGATCTGATTACTCTCAAGTATTCTAACTTTGCCACTTCTGGCTACAAGTATTCTCTAGGCCACTTCTGGCACACCCTTAATCTCCCCTTGAGATTAAACACAAACCCAAGTATTCTTTAACACTAAGCCACTCCTGGCTTTCCAAACAGAATTGTTTGAGTATAGAAAGTAAGACTTAACTCTCACAGAGAGGATATTACAGTAAGTACGAATATACAGAATCGCTTAGCAAAGCTAAGAAGAATGCTCTTTTTGCTTAAGTATAGATCGTCCAGTCGTTTTGACAGAGATTCAGCTCTTTATGAATTTTTCGTCAAACTGATACATGAGCTCATTCCTCTATTTATAGTCAGCTTGTTGAAAGGTATCCGTTGAGGGATCTGTTCCTTTGCCAAGAGCGATTCTCTCCATAGCATGTGACCGTTGTCACGTTTTGACTTAGGGTGAACAGATAGAAGTGACAGCCGTACTTTTAGCGCCTCTCCTACTTGTACTTTTTCTGCAGAGAGAAGCTTCTTCTTTTCCTGTTCAGTACTATTCGAAGAAATAAATAGAATGGCATATTAAAATATGAGTGAGTGATCGTTGCCTTATATTGAATCAACATTGAAAACGTATTTCTTTATAATATTATTTTAAGATAGAAACTACAGAGAGGGTTATTTAATCGTTGGACGCTTGCTTTCACAGGAGTATTGGACGCTGCCTGTAGAATTCTTGCAAAACACATTTGGACGCTTTTCTTATTAAAAACATAAAGTCCAGGTTTGAGAGATACAATACCATTGCGGAATTGGACGATGTAAATCCTATAACACTCAAACTAGATCATTAGATACTTCAAAATTTATCCTTTAGTTGTTATCATCAAAACCGAAATTCGAGGGGTTGGACATCGTCCAAGGTCTTAAAACCTAACAAAATGGCATTGTTTTAGGGATAGAAATTCTGAATTTTTTCATAAGGTTGCTAAAATTCGACATGTATCAAATTATCTTTCTTTTCTTAAACAAGATGGAAGGCTTTTGGATGATCAAAATGATATAGAGCAGATTGTGCTTGATTACTTTTCTTATATATATGCTTCTGCCAACACAACAACTGACCATGGGCTGATTGGGAGGACTATTCCTAGCTTGGTGACTCATGAGGACAATGCTTTATTGACCAATATACCTACTCATGATGAGGTGAAGAATGTTGTGTTTAATATGAATGGTGATGGTGCTCCAGGGCCTGACTGCTTTGGAGGGTGTTTCTTTAAAAAAAATTGGGATATTGTGGGTGGTGATGTGTTTAGGGCAGTATTGCAATTTTTTAAACAATGATGGCTCTTACCAAATCTGAACTTCAATATTGTTGCTCTTCTTCCTAAGGTGCTTGGTGTGGATGTCATCGAGAACTTTCATCCTATAGCACTTGCCAACTTTTAGTTTAAAATTATCACAAAAGTTTTGGCAGATCGTTTAGCCATTATAGCTCCCAAGATTATTTCCCAACAACAACAGGGCTTTGTTAAGGGTCGTAATATTGTTGATTGTATTTGTATAGCATTAGAGGTTGTTAATATGTTACGCTACAAAGCTTTTGGAAGTAAGTTAGTGCTGAAGTTTGATGTTCGAAAAGCATTTGATACACTTGATTGGGGCTTTTTGATTCGAGTTTTAAAAGCGTTTGGCTTTCACCCTACCTTCTATAAATGGATTCAAGTGATTCTTGAATCTGCTAAGCTTTCTTTTTCTGTTAATGGAAAAGTAGTGGGATTTTTATCTTGTAAAAGAGGAGTTAGACAGGGAGACCCCCTCTCCCCTTTGCTTTTTTGTATTGCAAAAGACGTGCTAAGTAGGGGTATATCTAAGCTTGTTGAGGATGGAAATCTTCTTCCTATTGCTGGTCCAAAAGGTATAAACACTCCAAGCCATTCACTTGTTGCTGATGATATTATGGTTTATTGTAGATGTACGAAGAGGTGCCTTTCTAGCCTTATGAGTTTATTTGAGGAATATGGAGATGAATCTGGTCAGCGCCTCAACCTTGGAAAGTGCATATTTATGGTTTGTCAAGATTCATCTACTCGCTTGGCATCTATTCGTAACACTCTGGGGTTTGGTCCTGGAACTATCTCTTTTACATACTTAGTAGTGCCTATTTTTTTAGGAAAACCTAAGAAAATTCATTTGGCACCTATTGCTGATCGTATCAAATCTAAGTTGGCATTGTGGAAAGGATCGTTGCTCTCTTGTATGGGTCAAGTTGAGCTTGTAAAGCCAGTAATTCAGGGAGCTTTGCTTTACATCTTTCAAGTATATGCGTGGCCTATCTCTTTGTTAAAATCAATTGAAAAATGTATACACAATTTTGTTTGGTCAGGTGATATTTTTAAAAGAAAAATAGTGGCAGTAGCTTGGCACAAAATGTGTGCTCCACTAGAGGAAGGGGGTCTTGGCATCAGACCTCTTCGCCTCCTTAATCAAGCAGCTATGTTGAAGCTTGGCTGGGAAGTGGTTGCTGCTGAAGCCTCTTGGGCTTTGTTAGTTCGAGCTAGATTTTTTAGAGGTTTTCATTGTGTCTCTTTCTATGTTTCTTCTTCTCTTTGGAGTGGCATTTCTCCTTTTTTAGATGTGGTTAAAGAGAATTCTACCTGGCAGCTTGGTGATGGCATGAGAATAGCATTTTGGGAAGACAAATAGATTTCTAGAACAATAGTTGATATTCTCAATATTCCCCTACATTTGAGAAAAAGGCTCACAGCCAATGTTGCTGATTTTCTTAATCATGGTACTTGGCGAATTCCTTTAGTGTTGCAGAGGCAATATCCAGACCTGACACAAGAAATACATAATATGACTATTCCTCTGGTTCCTCAAAAAGAGCAGCTTCTTTGGTGCCCCTCTTCTTCGGGGCTAATGACTTTTAAGTCTACGTTTGATTTTTTAAGGCCACGACATTACAGAGTGGCTTGGAGTAAAATTATTTGGTCAGCAGCGATTCCTCCTTCCAGGACTTTCTTATTTTGGAGATTTTTGCTTGGTAAAGTCCCTACTAATGACAATCTTCTAAACAGAGGTATGACTATTATTTCAAGATGCGAACATTGTGGGGCTCACGTAGAAATAGCGGAGCGTCTTTTTCTCTCTTGTCCTTTTGCTATCAGCTTATGGCAATGGCTCAGTGGTTTATTTAAAAGACCATGGGATTTATCTTCTGCAAGATCTCTTCTTTTTGTTGTTTCCAGTCCAATGAGTAAGCAAGCATTGGATGTGGTAATTTATGTAACTATCAATGCAGTTTGGTTCTTGTGGTGCAGTAGGAACCATGCTCGGTTTAAGACAGGAAGCTGGTCTATGCAGTGTATTTGTAATAACATCATATCTTCAGTTTCTCTTTTGGCAATCATTTCCATGGTACTATGCACTCTTCACTGGAGGAGTTTACTTTGTTTAAATCTTTTTCCATTACAGGTCACGTTAACAAGGCTCCCAAAATTAAAGAGGTAATTTGGAATCCCCCTCTTCGAAGGTGGATTAAATGTAACACAGATGGGGCTGCCAGAGGGACCCTAGGGATTGCTGCCTGTGGGGGAATATTTAGTGGCAGGGGAATCTTTTAGGCTACTTTGCGAATCATTTAGGCATTTCCACTGCGTTTTGTGCTGAGTTGAATGTGGTTATTCAAGCTGTTGATCTTGCTTTGGATAAATGCTGGCTTTGCCTCTGGATTGAATGTGATTCATCATTGGTGGTTCAGGCCTATCACTCTCCTTTACTTGTGCCTTGATGGCTACGGGTTCGTTGGGAAAATTGTTGTGCTTCTACACGCTCTTTGAAATTTGTTATTTCTCATATTTATTGCGAAGGCAACATATGTGCGGATCGTCTTGCAAACTTTGGTATCACTTCTACTGGTTTTAACTGGTGGGATTTAATTCCACATTTTATTAGTGAGCCATTTGGAAGATATAGGCTATGACTCCCTAGTTATAGATTTAGTTAATTTGTATATGCTTTTTGTAGTGGGCTTGTTTACTTTTTGGATTCTTTTCAGTGTAACCTTTTTTGCTTTTTAATAAATCGTTGGTATGGGGCAGAGGATAGGTAGTTCTTGGGGTGCCAACGTTGTTGAGATGCCAAGTTTCTACTTTGATGCTTTGCATATCATCGTCTTTATAAAAACAAAATGAACCGCCCTAGACAATAGTCCAATTGTAGCTAGGGTTTCAATAAAGTCAAAGTAAAATAATATTTTTATAATTAATTTTTTACAATAGTCCAATTGTAGCTAGGGTTTCAATGAAGTCAAAGTCAAAGTAAAATAATATTTTTATATGCAAAAGATATTTTATTTTCATTATTTTATTTTTAAAAATAATAAAAGTCAAAGTAAAATAATATTTTTTATAATTAATTTTTTAGTATTGCATTCATTTATTATATTTAAGATTTTTAATTTTTAAATAATAATATCATATGCAAAAAATAAAAAAAAAGAATATTTTATTGTTTAAAACAAAACAAAATAAAATAATATAATATTGTTTGAATAGTTTTTCCTAATTTAAATTTTATTGTTTAATTTAATGGTTCATTGAAAAGTCTTCATTATTGTAATTAATGTATTTTATTTTTAGCAATTATTTAATGTATTTTTCAAATGAAAGAATTTTTTTTTTTAATTTTAAAATTCAATATAGTCAAAGTAGAATAATATTTTTAATAATGAATTGTTTTTGAATATGTGGATTCATTTATTATATTTAAGTTTTTTACTTTTTTCAATAATACTATTATATGTAAAAAAATAAAATTAAAACAATATTTTTTTTTGTTTAAAACAAAAAAAAAGAAAATAATATTGTTTGAATAGTTTTTCCTAATCAAAATTTTCTTGTTTAATTTAATGGGTCAAAGAAAAGTCTTCATTATTGTAATTAATGTATTTTATTTTTAGCAATTATTTAATGTATTTTTCAAATGAAATACTTTTTATTTTATTTTTAATTTTAAAAATAAATTTAGTCAAACTAAAATATTATTTTTTTATAATTAATTGTTTTGAATATGTGCATTATTTATTATATTTAAGATGTTTACTTTTTTAAATAATACTAACATATGTAAAAAAATAATATAAAAAGAAATTTTATATTGTTTAAAACAAAATAAAATCAAATAATATTTTTTGAATAGTTTTTCCTAATCTAAATTTTGTTGTTTAATTTAATGGGTCATTGAAAAGTCTTCATTATTGTAATTAATGTATTTGTCAAATGAAAGACTTTTTCTTTTATTTTTAATTTTAAAAATAATATAGTCAAAGTAAAATAATATTTTTTACAATTAATTGTTTTGAATATGTGCTTTGATTTATTATATTTAGGATTTTTACTTTTTACATAATACTATCATATGTAAAAAATAAAACAAATTTTTTTTTATTGTTTAAAACAAAACAAAATAAAATAATATTGTTTGAATAATCTTTCCTAATCTAAATTTTATTGTTTAATTTAATGGGTCATTGAAAAGTGTTGATTATTGTAATTAGTTTATTTTATTTTTAGCAATTATTTAATGTGTTTTTCAAATGAAAGAGTTTTTGATAATTTATACTTTATTGTTTAATGAATCATTAAAAAGACTTTATTATTGTTTGATGGTAATGAATTTCAATAATTGAAAAGTCTTCCAAAAATTTTATTTAACTATTTATAAAAAAAATGTATGACCTTGACTATTGACATATGTAATATTTGAAAATTGTAATACTAAAAAAAATGTTTAAACTTATATTTGAAATATGATATGATAGTATAATATTTTGTAATTTTTTAAATGTGCAATATTTTAAATATTATAGTACTAATAAAAATATTTACACATTTATTTTAGGCTTAAATATGTTTTGGATCCTTAATAATTTTATTTTGCGTTGAGTCTCTAATAAAACAAAAATTTTATTTTTGGTTCTTGTTATTTTGTTTTAGTCCTTCAAATATATATATATATATATATATATATATATATATATATATTTTAATTTTTATCCTTATAATATTTTGTTCATTTTGTATTAGTCTCTTTGACAAATATTTGATAGGGACTAAAAACAAATGATTTGTATATTTTTGGGACAAAAACGACAATAGTAAAGTACTAAAACAAAATAACAAAGACAAAATACAAATTTGTTTTATTAGGTACTTAATGAAAAAAAAATTGAGACCCAAAACAAAATTCGTTAATTTATCAGGACCTAAAACATATATACGTATTTATTTTAAATATGTATTTGTAATGCATAACTTATTTGTGGTTCATTTTTTTTGTTCTATAACATATTTAATCATATGTGTTTTTTGTAACACCCTCATTTTTATTTTACTGTTTATAAATATTTTTCTATAAATATTATGAGAAATTATGTACTGTATTTTAGAGAATACTTTCTGTACATATTTTCATGATAAAAATTAATACAGTTCTATTCAGAAAAATTTTATGAAACTTTTGATATCCTTGTTTTTGTTTGAACTGTTTGTTGACTGGACAGTTATGTCAAACAGCTGTCCAGGATAAATTTTTTGGTGTAACATTTTGGACTAGACTGTAATCTAATAAAAAGATAATTGATTATAGATTTAAAATATATACAGTTGAGAAATTAAAATGTTAATTTTGAATTGTTAGGATTTTCTGAAAGTTAGAACTATGTGAAATTAGTACGATAAAATTCTAAGGTAGAAAATAAAGATAAAATTTGTATGACACCTATGGAATTTCCTATTAATTATAACATACTTAAAATAATTATTAACATTGTTTAACTAAGAAAAAAAAAGTATTAGCCACTCAAAATTTGACAACTCAATATTTCTAATGTGATTAAATTAAGCTAATTAGACTTTGATTAAGAGATAATTAAGACACTACCCCAGGGTTTTTGATAGTGAGGAATTTAATGGTGGTGTTAGTTTCTTCAAATTCTAATTACTTTGTAAGATAATTAAAAGCCCCAAATACATTCTAGAAAAATCTACCATTTTCTACAACTTTTGACTCTTTGACCACACAAATTGGCAAGTCACCTAAGGAAGCAATTTTGGCCGTCCAAGTGGGCTGGAATTTCAGCCAAATTGACTGCCCTTGGACCCAGGGCAGCAGCTGGACGTGTATAACAAATTGGGTGGAGAATATTTATTTAAAAACATAAGAAACAAAAGTCAAAAGAAAAACTTACAAAGCTAGCTTTCCAAAACCCAAAACTGTGAGACTCCAACAACAGCCCCTCCATAAAAATCTTCATCCTTTCTTCCAAAACCAAGAGAGGAACCAACCTAAACCTCACAAGCTTTAATATAGCTTTGGCCAAAAGAGAAGAAATTGGGAGAAAAACCTTAAAATTTCAAGAAGACAAGGGAGAAAGGTAGAAAAAGAAATTCAAGGGTTCTTCATCAAATTAAGGATTCAAGGTAAGGATCTTGGCATTTAATTTCAAATTTAGATAACTTGGAAGTAGGAGAACCATGTATTGAGGTTTAAATTCAAGAATTGATCAAGAGCCATGAAATTGATTTAGGGCTTATATAAATTTGATGTTAGAAGTGTGAAATTGGTGTTTGATGTAATGTTTGGTTGATTTTATGATGTATTATGATTGATTGAACTTTGAATTAGTTTGTTCTTGATTGAGATTACATGATTGTTTTTGTGAAGATGTTGGAAAATTGTAGGAACCATTCACGGCCATGGTGGGTTTGAAAGGGTACAAGGTGAAATTTTATTCAAAGACCAAGGGCAAAATAGTCATTTCACATGTAGGGACATATTAGGAATTTTATAAAAAGTTTAAGGGCAATTTAGTAAATTATAAAATATTCAAGGGTAAAATAGTAATTTCATATGTTCTAGAAAGCTTAGGGGTAATCTTGGAATTTTATAAAAAGCTTAAGGGAAAATTAGTAAAATATAAAAATATTGAGGGGTAAAATGGTAATTTTATAGGTTCTAGAAAGTTTAGGGATAAAATGGGAATTTTATAAAAAGATCAAGGGCAATTTCAGAAATAATAGAAAAATATAAGGGTAAAATGGTAAATTCATATGCTCTAGAAAGTTTAAGGATAATTTTGGAATTTTGAGAAAAGATCAAGGGCAAAATCGGAAATAATGGGAAAGAATAAGGGTAATTTGGTAATTTTTCAATTGAGAGTAAAATTGGAAATTTAGAAAAAGAATAAGGGTAGTTTAGTAACTTTTTATAGTAGTGACCTAATTGATAATTTAGTAATTTACCAATGTTATGAAGATAATTGTTAAATTTTATATTTCTTTATGTGATTGTTTAATGTTAATTTTTTACTTATGATCATTTTCATATTGAATAAGCATGAGTCTTTTTGGGGGAAACACAAAAATTTCAAATGAGAAATGATTTTGATATATAAAATAAGAAATGATTGATGTTGGCTAACCGGGACTGCGGTAGCCATGAACTTTTAAAATAGAAATATTGTTGACACCGGGTCTGCGGTAGTCATGTGAAATGATAAATGTTGACACCGGAATTTCGGTAGTCATGAATTTTAAAAAAAGATATTGTTGACACCGGGACTGTGGTAGTCACGAGTAATAAAAATTGGGTGAGAAGAGTAAGTTAGACATGACTGTATAGTCTGTGATTATATAGTCTGTGGGGTGAAGGGCATTGGCAATTCCACAAGTGGGCGAAATCTGGACTGAGATGCGGTCGTGGTGGCCTTCCTGGGTATCCTGATCTTCTAATTCTGTTTAGCTTATTCCCATTTAGTAGGGGCTGATAGCTGAATTACAGTGCATAATGGTAGGCCAGTTTCTTACTAAACACTCAAAGGGAAAGTCTCCATGGAGTAGGGTCAAAATGATTTTGAGTCAAAACTGCATTTGCATAAATCATACTGCATTTGATTTATTTATGTGATTTATTAATTGTTATATGAAATGAACATGGTTGATATTGTTTTAATTGTATGAGAAATTAAATGCCTGATCTGGTAAATTTTGTTCCTAGATTCTAGGGAAGTGCAATTGCAGGTGAATGAAGAAATAGTTAGAAGAAACGGATGCAGATATGACCAGAGCTGTAGGATGGGAAAATAATTTGGGTAGACAATACTTGTAGTACTTAGAATTATTTTGTAGCAGTGTTTCTTTAAATTTTAACGATGTAAATATGATAATATTTTGGATTTTTATAGAATATATTAGAACTTTTATATATATAATATAATGTAAATTAAATAGTTAAATTAAATGTTTTATTAGAAGGGGGTTTACATTTTTTTTTGGGTTCTTAAGTATATATGTAACAAATACTAACAATGTTTGCATATTTCTTATACTCATTTATCTCAATTTTTTTTTTAATATAAAAGGCTCCATGCATTATGGGTAAAATGACTAATAATATTGAAATATAAAGTTTAGTCTATTTAATTGATAAACCCCATTCTGGTCATTATTTTATGGGATTTCTGCTACCATTTGATCCTTAAATTGCATCGGGTGATTTTGAATGATATATGTTATTTTGGTGCAGAGTGAGCTTGAACTCGGGAAAAGAAGAAAAAGGGCTTGAAAACGTGGAAACAACACCCTTGGCAAGTAAGCACGATCCTATGCACAACCCTAAGCATGGGGCATGCTAAACAGCTTCCGCTTCGTAACTTATGCACGATCCCATGCACAGGGCGTGCGAATCCAACAGTGCTCCGTAACTTATGCATGACCCCTAGCACGAGGCATGCTGATCCAGCAACGCTCTGTAACTTATGCACGACCCCATGCACAGCCCCCTGCATTCCCCTGCGACAATTGAAGTCTTTAAATAGATTAGGTTTTTATGTTTTAGAGACACCTTTTCTTTTACATTCAGTTTTTACACTTTCTTGAGAGTACTTTGGGAGTTTCTGAGGGAATTACTGTAACATCCCCATAAATCATAATAATAATAATAATAATAATAATAATAATAATAATAATAATGATGATGATGATGATGATGATGATGATGATGATGATGATGATGATGATGATGATGATAATAATAAAAGGGGATATGTCTATTTAGCTTTTGTGGTGTTATAGTGCAATGTGTGCATTAGAGTAACTTATAGAGTAAGGAACCATAAAACCAATAGTAGCTATATATATATATAAACCCAGACCCTTCCCTCCCACACATAGAACACACACCAACAGAAATTTAGAGAGAGAAAGAAGAGAGAAGGAGGAGAAAAGAGAAGAAGGAGAAAGGAAGAGAAGAAGAAGGAGGAAGCTAGGGAATCCACAACACCCACTCATCATCCTTAGTCCAGAGGTCCTTGGTGAGTGTTTTGCACCCTTCTCTATCCCTCCATCTGTGGCTTGGACAGAGATTGTAGGAGGGTTACGTTTCTTTCCATGGAAAGGAACTTTAACCCTCAATCTTTGGATTTATAGCGAGAGATGCATAAATCATAGTTGTCTTACTTGTTTGGCATGGGATTTATCATTTAAATAGCATTATTGTATCTTTTGTAAGGATTTGGGTTGTTGGGTAGCATTTTTTGGCAAAGGGGTTATGCACAAACACGACCATTGTGATCTGCAGAGTCGCAGACTCTCGCTTAAGCGTAGCACTCTAGCGCTTAAGTGTAAGGATTTGGCACTTAAGCGAGGAGCCACCTGGAGTTAGAGGTGCTCTCTGGAATTTTCGCTTAAGCCTGGATTTTCTGGTGCTTAAGCCTAGCGCTTTGGCGCTTAAGCACAGGGACTTGGCGCTTAAGCATGAAGTGTCAGGGTCAGGCTTGCTTAAGGGATATCCTCGCTTAAGCGACTGAACCCTGGAACAATATGTTGAGTTCTATCTTTTCATGTTATTTTTATTAATATGTTTTATATGTTTACATGATTTATGAGGATAAATGTAACCCCCTTTTTAATAAAACAATATATATTTATATATATAATAATTTATAATACATTATATTGAAATCCAAAATATATTCAAAATTTACATCATTAAAATTTTTCAGAAACATTTTTACAAATAAGTCTAAGTATTACAAGTATTGTCTACCCAAAATATTTTCCCATCCTATAACTCTGGCGAATCTCTGCATCTTTTTCTTCTAATTATTCTTCCACTTCAACTGCATTTCCATTTCCCTATAATCTAGGGACAAATTTTTTACCGGATCAAGCATTTAATTTCTCATACAATTAAAACAATATCAACCATGTTTATTTCATATAACAATTAATAAATCACATAAATAAATCAAATGCAGTATGATTTATGCAAATGGAATTTTGACTCAAAATCATTTTGACCTTGCTCCATGGAGACTTCCCCTTTGAGTGTTTAGTAAGAAACTGGCCTACCATTACGCACTGCAATTCAGCTATCAACCCTTACTAAACGGGAATAAGCTAAACAGAATTAGGAGATCAGGATACCCAGGAAGGCCACCACGACCGCATCTCGGTCTAGATTTCGGCCACATGTGGGATTGCCAATACCCTTCACCCCACAGACTATATAGTCACAGACTATATAGTCCCGTCTAACAAATTCTGTTCACCAAAAAAAAATCATTTCTCATTTGTCAAAATTATTTCTCATGACTACCGCAGTCCCGATTAGTCAACATCACTGATCTTTTAAAATTCATGGCTTCTACAGTCTTGGTTAGCTAACATAAATCATTTTTCACTTGAAATCTTTGAAATTCCCCCAAAAAGACTCATGCTTATGCTAGATGACAATGATCATAATTAAATTATTAACATTAAACAATCACATAATTAAATATAAAATTTAACAATTAACATCATAACATTAATATTTTGATAAGATACTAATTAGGTCCTTGTTATGTAAATTTACTAAACTACCCTTAATCTTTTTCTAAAATTCCAATTATGTCCTCTAATTATGAAATTACCTAATTACCCTTGTTATTTTCTATTATTTCCAAAATTACCCTTAATCTTTTTAAAGAATTCCAAATTTATCCCTAAACTTTCTAGAACATGTGAATTTACCATTTTACCCTTACACTTTTCTATTATTTCCGAAAATGCCCTTGATCTTTTTATAAAATTTCCAATGTATCCCTACATGTGAAATGACTATTTTTGGCCTTGGTTATTTGAAAAATTTGCACATAGTACCCTTCCATTCTTGTCATGGCCAAATGGCCCTCTTCAATTTCCAACATCAATTCCAAACCAACCATGAAATTTTCAATCAATAAACAAACCAATTCAAGAAATCTAAATCAAGAACAATTCAATCCATTTCAACACATCATGAAATCAATAAAACATAATTTCAAACACATTTTTCAAACTTCTAACCTCAATTATATAAAAGCCCTAAATCAATTTCATCTTTTCATGGTTTATGATCAATTCTTGAAATTAAACTTAAGGACATGTTTATCCTACTTCCAATTTGTCTAAATTGAAATTAAATGCCAAGATCCTTACCTTAAATCCTTAGTTTGATGAAGGAATCCCTTGAACCCTTTTCTCCCTTTCTCTCTTGTCTTTTGAAATTTTTTTGAGCTTTTCTCCCAAATCTCTTCTCTTTGGCCGAATCTATGTTGAAATTTGTGAGGTTTTGGTTCGTTTATTTCTTGATTTTAGAAGAAAGGATGAAGTGAAATGGAGGGACCAGCTGCTGGCCAAGCTCATGGTCTTGTGCTTTTAGGAGAGCTAGGTTTTTGCTTTTTGTTTTTCTTTGGTTTCTTATGCTTTTAATAAAAAATTTCTCCACCCAATTTAATTTTAGCTACACGTCCAGCTGCATGGTCCAAGGGCAGTCCATTTGCTTGAGAAAACCAGCCACTTGGACGGCCAAAACAAGTTACTTATGTAACTTGCCAATTACTTTGGTCAAAGAGTCAAATTTGTAGAAAATTATGGATTTTTCTAGAATGTTTTAGGGCTTTTAATTATCTTACAAACTAATTAGAATTTGAAGAAACTAACACCACCATTAAATTCCTCACTATCAAAAACCTTGGGGTAGTGTCTTAATTATCTCTTAATCAAAGTCTAATTAGCTTAATTTAATCACATTAGAAATATTGAGTTGTCACATTTTGATTGGCTAATACTTTTATTTTTATTTTTCTTAGTTAAACAATGTTAATAATTATTCTAAGTATGTTACAATTAATAGATAATTCCATAGGTGTCATACAAATTTTATCTTAATTTTCTACCATAGAATTTTATCGTACTAATTTTACAGAGTTCTAACTTTCAGAAAATTCTAAAAATTCGAAATTAGCATTTTAATTTCTCAAGTGTGTATTTTCTTAATCTACACTCAATTATCTTTTTATTAGGTTACAGATTACTCCAAAATGCTACACTGGAAAAATTTATCCTAGATAGCTGTTTGACACAACTCTCCAGTCAACAAGCAATTCAAACAAAAACAAAAATATCAAAAGAGTTAGGAAATTTTTCTGAGTAGAACTGTATAAATTTTATTATGAAAATATGTACAGAAAGTTTCTATTAAATACAATACATAATTTCTCCTAATATTTATAGAAAAATATTTACAAACAGTAAAATAAAAATGAGGATGTTACAATAAAGATATGTTTAATTAAAGAAAGAGGAGATTCCTTTGGGGATCAAAGAAAGTATAATGTTTTGATAAGTTAAGCATGCAAATGAAAAGATTAGCCCTCTTTAGAAGGTAGGCAGGACCCCTTCCGTCACTTCCTACTTTCCAAAGATGTGGCATAGCTCCTCGGGCCGCTGGAGGAGAATAATACGAGGCCAAGGCATAAAAGGAAAGGGACGCCTTTTGATATATTGAGCTCGATAGATGCCATAGGACGGAAGAAGAATAAAGAAAGTTAATTTAAAGCATGCAAAGTAAATGTTAAGATTATGTTAATAGAGATGTAAAAGTAGCATATTATAGTACTTTATAGTACGTTTATAAATGATGAAAGATTATAATGCATGTCTTTAATACTCACTGAGACCCTATCTCATTAGTTTAGTGTTTATGTTCCAGATTAAATAGGTTTGAAGTATGGAGACAAGAGGCCTAGAAGATATTATGTTTATGTTTATATAGCAATATCTTTATAGACTAGTTTTTGTTAAAAGAACTCTTCATGTATTCTTTTGGCATAGGATCCCATGTATACGGATTACCTTTCATGTATATGATGTAATTACTTAAGGATGATGTAGGCCCTTGAATAGTTATACTCTTGAGTAATAATATCATATATGTTTATATTATCCAAGTTGATGACTAAAATGTAAGTGAGATGGTAGTACCCATTAAAGGGGTTACAGTTACAGGATAGGAAGAATAGAAGTTCATCACGGAGATTGATTCTTGTAACGATTTTCTTCCTCTAATGTCTCTTTTATTCTCTATTTTGGTTTTATGCTTTCCTATGCCCATGGCTAGCTAAATCTTTAAGCTAGGGTTGTGATGTAGGACCTATCTGTGAACCCTGATTCTTCTATTTTCAATAAAAGTTCTCATTTGTTTATCAATTAAATTGCTACATTGTTCTTCTTTCTAATCAGGACTGATCACCCTGAAACCTAAATTGATTAATTGTTATGATCAAACTATTAATTAATTGACTTGCGTAGCTATTGAATTCTAGGGATTTGCATGAATCAACTCTTCACGAAATTTCCAATCCTATTAACATTTGTTAATTAACCTCTCTGTGCTAAGCCTCCTTTCTAAATTAGTCTCTAATGAACAAAAAGGGATTGATTAGGAAGGAGAGGGTTTTCAAAACATAATCCAATTCTCTTTATTATTTTAAAAGGTATGATTGGTAATTGCATAAGAAAATGGTACTTTAACTGGAATAGGGAATTAGGGGGAAACAATCCGAAATCATGACCCTAGGTCATTTAATCTGTCAGAACTCCTTTCTAATTTACATTTATTCGTTCTTTCTAATATTTTCTCGTACACAATTGCAACTCAAACACTTTTCTTTCCTTGTCTTTTACAATTTTGTTATTTGGGAACCACAATCAGTATCTAGGGTACGATATCCAGACTTAGGTCCACCGTTACTACTGCGTAGGGTACGCTTGCCCTTAAGCGGTATGCATTTTTCGCATCATTAATTTAGCATTGTTACAGTAAATTACACTCCCCACTCTAAGAGATGAGACTATTATATTGTTCTCTAACCTCATATGCTAAAATATATAATAAATTACCCTCATCTCCTCTAAAGATGCGAGTATTACATTGTTCTTTTTCTCTTATGTTAAAATATATAGATTATTTCATTTAATTTAATAGTACTATTAAAAAAATATTTTTCTAAAAGATTTTAAAATATATTTTTAATATTTGTGTTTAGTTCTATTTTACACACATATATAAGATGTAATACATTTGTATTTATAAAAGGGAGGAGTGTGTATATTTTAAGGTAAGGGAGGGTGGTGTAACACTTGCATTTATAATTTGTGATTAAGCGTTTCCTAATTGTTTTTTTTTACATGGTTATGCATATCAATTTAATGACATGACAATCCCTCATAAAAAAAATACTAATGGACTCATTACACGCGGATGTCTATTTTCCATGTATTCAATGACACCAATGATGTTAGCATGTTGGATGAACTGTAAAAGGTTTTGTATTTTGGGGAGACTAAAGTAGAACAAATTTATTTTGGAGACTAATTAAATTCAAAATTTAGCACATTTTAGAAGAACGAAAAATCGTTAGTTTATCCAATAAATGCCATATAAGAGTCAATTGAATGTGTCAAGTACACGGTATTCTTTCAAACGACTCCAATTATATAATGATTGTGTTACTTTTGCAGCATCAAGTTAAAGCATCGAATATGTCTACAATTTATAGTGATCTTTTTTCCAAAACAGTTTGAAACCCAAAATTATTTGGAGACTAAATTCGAATTTAGCAAAATTTAAAAGAACAAAAAACATAGCTTATCCAATAAATATTAGTATATAAGAGTTAATTGATTGTGTTAATCAGTTTTGCAGCATCAAGTTGAAGCATCGAATAAAGTCTTGCAACAAGAGGGGTTAGGCTAACTTATTAACCTATAAAGGTAATATTTAACAATTACTTAGACTAGTGGAAAAGGTGCAATAGTATATGCTAACCCTTTGACAAGTAATAGTGGTTGACCCGTTTCTATTTCTATAAAAAATTAAAATTGCACAATGGAAAGGGTAAAACAGTTGATACATAAGTGAATATTACTTGACCTCCAATCCACAGAACATACAGAGATTGAAGAGGTGCCTTTATTAATATCCTATGCCTATATGGTTGAAATATTTATTTAGGGGTTAAAATGTGACTCTTTGCCATATTTAGAAATTTGACACACAAGCTCCCATTGCCATAAGCTAGCCAATAGCAAATAATTATGTTCGGTTGGGAGTTCTTATTGGGAAATGTAATCTAAGTTATTTAATCTAATCAAGCCTTAAAAACGGATTGAGCTATTTAATGGCTAACCGATGCATACTTGTATGAACGTATGCATGCACACCATGGACTAATTAATTTTCATGTTGACACCGTTGCATGTTTTCTTAATCCAATAGTCATATTGCAAATTCTTTTAAATAAGTTTCAAACGATACTTTTAACAATGATATTCACATCACCTATAGGGTTGTTTTTAATCTTTTTAATCTTTTTCCTTTCTATCTTTTTATCTCCTCCTTAAAAATAAAATATACTCCATATATCTATCATTTTCTGACATTTTTGAACGTATCTAATACTATATTGAAGGGTATACGTAACACTCAGATCCTGAGACATACACTTTGGGGCTAGTCGCAATTTTAAAAGGATTGAGTTAACCAAACATATACGTTATTTAAAAAATAATGCAAAAAGACCTACAATGTTTGATCGGGAACAACAATTAGAAATGTAACAGTGACAGTAATTAACGACCGAAAACTCAATTTAATCTAGCAATTGTGCTATGACCCTTGTTTGGCAACCTTTGAAAACTTGGTTAAGTTATTTCTTCATATTGTATGATCAGGCTTTAACTTTTTTTTTTTTATCATATCAGGCTTTAAATGAGCATGCGATTTTATGCTCAATAAATTACATTTATTAATAACAGCTTGCTTTTATATGAAAGTAATAATTAAGATTGGAAAACTATTTTTAAGCCCCAAACATTTTTTGTTTGAGATATAAATAATAATTTTACTTTTAAACACCCATTTATTTTTATACTAACAACGAAGAGCTATTTTACCAACTAAATACTGTATAGTAAATGGTCCTCTAAATATATAGTATAACACATTTGTAGTATCTAAGATAGAAGATAAATATAATAAACATTAGAGTTTTGTAGGCATGATTTCCAAGAATGTCATTGTAGAAGTTTTTAAATTTTCAATCAATTAGAAATAACTATTGATATGATTCTTAAGATGCATAATTATTATAAAAATCAATTAACTTACCCATTCTACCTAACAAAGTAATTCTATATATTTATTTCCTAAGAATAAACATTTCAACTATTACAAAAGGGCATGGAAAAGATGAACATGAGAACTAGTATTAATTATTTAATCAACTTTTACATAAATGATAAAAAGCACCATAATATATTTTAATTATCCATCGTGACAATCAATTCATAGAAAGCAGGCAGGGGCGGAACTACTCATGCTAGTGAGGGGGCCATGGCCACCCCTAGATTTTCACCTATTCAAATTCATAGCACCGTATGCTGTCAAAATCATGTACAATGAATTCAATTCTTATAAAAACATGATTCATATATATATGAACACAATGCAGCCAGAATTTTTTGTTAAATTGTTATGTTAAGATAATTTTAAAATTATGGTAGTTAATTTTTGATATGTATATTATATGATAGTAACCATTTTTATTTATGGGATCTAACTATGGAAATAATGAAATTTTCAGAGTTATTTATTTCTTTTATATTTTTTGATAAAATACTCTATTTTCTTTTTATAATTTTTATTGTAAAGATAATTACATATTTCATCTTTTTAGATAAAATATTCAAGTATCATTTTTTTTTTTTAATAGTCTTTTCTTTTTATAATATGTAATTGTTACTTTAAAAGTTATATATGTCTTCTTTTTATATTGATTTGATTATAATCGTCACGGTTTTTTTTAGAGAAGAAAAATCATATTATTTCATTCATGACAAGAGAATAGATACAAGCAGGTATACGATTGAAAACATGGCTGCTAGCATACAATCTTGACGCCCTTGCTAATGAATGAGCGACATGATTTGCTTGTCTCCTTACGAAACTCACCACTGAGTTAAAAGAACAAGCAAGAGTATCTCTACATTTGGATAAAAGAACATGTAAATAAGAAAAACCAGGTGAAATATTTTGAAGTCCATCAACTACAGCTTTACTGTCAAGCTTGTAACATCCCTAATTTATGGACATTAGTAATAAATAATAAAGAGACATCTTTTATGAAATAGTCTATATATTTAATGGTTAAAGGATACCCTTAGGCATTATTAATAATAGTTACCTTGTATTGAGAGTTGACAGGAATAAGATAATAGGACCCAGATGGGGAGCCAAGGCCTAAGATGGGCCAAGAACCACACAACCACACACACATCCCACAGTTTTAAACAGAAAGGGAGAGAGAGAGAGTTAGAGAGAGAAAGTGAAAGAAAGAAGGAGAGTTAGAAAGAAGGAGGAGAAGAAGGAAGAAGAGGAAGAGGAGAGAAGTGGAGCAGAGATCAAGGATCCAGTGCCCAGAGCTCGAATCCGAGTGCCCAGAGGTGAGTGATTCCTCCCCTTGTCTTCCCTATCCCTCCATGGTTCTTGTTTTCTTGATTATCCCCTTTTCCCCTCTTTGATCCCTAAGTAAGGGTATGATGGTTTTTGGAGTGATTGGGAGAGATTGAGAGCTTGTTTAGGTTGTTTAAGGGCTGGGTTTTGTAATAGGAGTGTTATATGAGTGGATGGCAAGCTTGGATTGCTTTTAGGAAGCCATGGATGGACATGGGAGAAGAAATTGCATAGGTGCATCTGTAGCGTGAGGCTGAGCCGCAGATTTGAGCTGAGCCTCAGATTCGCAGCTGAGCCCCAGATTTGGGCTTGAAGCCTGAAATGCACGGATTGTGTTTTTGAGCTTCAGGGGACTTGCGGCTGAGCCCCAGATTTGGGCTTGAAGCCTAAAACGCACAGATTTGGTTTTTGAGATTCAGGGGACTTGCGGCTGAGCCCCAAATATGGGCTTTAAGCCTGAGAAGTGCAAAGTAGAGATTTTTAGTCTTAGAAGGCCATGCTAAGCGTGGAAACATGCTAGGCTAAGCTTGAAACCTCCAGAAAAGGGTTGGAAGCTATGTGAGAAGTATGTGTTTAGCTTATGTATGTTTATATCTTTATCCTTTATCTTTGTATAATTGTTATTGCTTCATTTCCTCTTTGTACCTTAATGTTTTGTGATGTTATGCTTGCACTTTTATTGCAATCATGTAGTTGTTACATATGCTTGGGATTGTCTGTTACGATAAACCATTGTAATAAAAGACACCTAAAATACTTAAGACTATACCTATGCCTCTTAGTAATAAGTGGGGTGTTTCCCCTAAGTTTATGAATGGGGTGTTTCCCCTAAGTTTTAGAAAAGGCTTTTAAGCAAAGTTTACAATTTCATGAAAGGTTTTTAGTAAAAGAGATCCCCTCAGTGACATAGGGTGGAACCTTCCCCGGTACCAGTCATGTCCGAGAGCTGCACACTTGGTGTACAACGGTGTGCAAAGGGGTAAAGGATCCTCTGTGTCACCAAGGAGTGATGAGTATCAAAAAGGTTATGAAAAAGGTTCTTTATGAAAAGGTTTTATGAAAGAGTTTCAAAGGAAAGTTATGATCCCAAGAAAGGGAATAAGTTATGCAACTCATGAAGAGTTGTAAGAGTAAGAGCTAAGAGGCCCCCTAGAGGTGAGCAACGGGGACCGTCACCCTGACACCCGTGGGGGAAAACAACCTTCTTCTTAGGAAAAAGTGGTTCTTCACAGAGAAGAATAGACAGGGCTCCTCTTCATAACAAAGGTAAGCCCACCCACTTTGACCGGTGGGTTAATTAAAGGTCATAGCAAGAGGGGCACCTCTTGTTGGCTAGAGCTAAGCCAAAGTAATGAAATATGTGGTGGAAGTGAAACTTAAATAAAGAGATAATGCAAACCACACAGTTGTAGAAACAAACTAGGATATGTTGATATGCATGATGCATGAATGTTTCTATGTTAAAGTATATGATGAGTCATGAGCCTAGTTGTTAGGCGAGTGATGTAAGGTATAACTATGCATTAGATGAGGACGTGTATAGCTAGATACTACCTTTAGTGGTAGGAGAGGGGTTATACCCATAGAAAGTTAATGTAAGCTACCGAGAAGGGTATGCGAGATGTTATGCCTCACAGAAAGAGGCGATGTAAGCCCAAGTTGGGCAAGTCAGAGGAAGGAAAGGTTATATACGTTCCCATCCAATAGTATAGTAAAGTGAGACCCTAGTGAGTGGTCAAGAAGAAAAGAATGATGTCTAGGTGCCTTAGTGCACTAGTGGCCTTAGATTTGGCATAGGAGACCAACTCTAAGTGCCTAAGTAACATGCATGATGAGGTAATAGTTATGAGTGTGAGCATCTATTAAAGAAAAGAGAAGCCATGAGAGTTAAGAAAAGGATCTCTAGAATAGAGAGTCAGCCTAGAGTCCTTGGAACACTCACTGAGACATTATGTCTCATCCTTTTTAGTTTCACGTTTTTACAGGTTAAGCAGGCGGATGCTTCATGAAAGAAGCTTGGAGCACGGAGCTGCTTTCCAGGAGGAAGATGTTATTAGTATAGTTTTTGTATAATTCCCAATGGATGGGAATTTAGTTTATGTTTTATGTATCTTGCTTATGTCTTGTACGACACATAAGTATTAAGAGCTTTGTACTAGATTTATTTCATGTAATATAAGTTTAAGTTTTAATTTCCACATAGTTAACTCTGATATTCTTATATGCTAATTTTTGTTAATTTAGCAATATAAGAAGAAAAAGGTAATATCCTCTAGGGTGTTACAAAGCTCGAAGATGATGTTGTGAATGTTAAGCTCCTTTAACCATGTCATTGCTTGTAACAGTCCCCATGCTTCAGCTTCAGTTGGATGTGGAATACCCTGCTGCCAATATGTTTTTGCTTCTAAAAAGTGACCAAGCTCATTCCTCAAACATACGCCTACCCCAAAACATTGTTGATCATTGAATATGGCAGCATCAATATTACATTTAATCTTTCCAGCAGGTGGCTTTTCCCAAGATGAAATTGTTGGCCCCGTCACTTGAGGTTTTGAGATATTGTGCAGATTTCTTGCCCGAGACCATTCAGAAAGATGTTGGAGAGCTAATGAAACTGAGACATTCGGTGAAGTTTCGATGTTGTCCCATATTTTGTCATTCCTCCTTCTCCTGATGCACCACAAAATAATAGCAAATCTGCAACAGTTGTCTTCCAGAGATAGCAGATTTAACAAATCAAAAATCAAGTCTTTAACACCTTCTGCTTGCTGCATTCTGTCTTCAATTTTTTTACCAAAGACCGGCAGTTTGCCAAATGCTTTTAGCTTTCTCACAGCCAAAGAAAATGTGCCAATCATTTTCCAAATTGTTTTCACAAAATGCACATGTTGAAGGACAAGAAATACCTTTTTCACGAAGTCTTAGTCTTGAAGGGATGCTTTCTCGGAGAATTCTCCAAATCAGGTGCTTGACTTTTGGTGGAATTTTCAATTACCATAGTTGCTTCCAATTTCCACTTACTTTGTGATTATCATTAAGATATAACTAGTCCATTAGGCCATGATATGTTGAACTAACTAAGTAGTTGCCATCTACAGTGAATTGCCAAGTTATAGCATCATCATCGGAGACATTTAAAAGAGGAATACTTTGAATTTCCTAAAAATCTTGTGGATTAAAAAACTGCTGCGTAATATCCAAGCGCCATGATTTTGAATTCTGATCAATGAGGAAAGAGACAATCATGTGCTCAAGACCAAAAGGAGCTGTAGAAGAAACATAAAGATTACCTTTTGTCCGCAACCATGGTTGATTCCAAATGTTCACTAATTTACCATCACCAATTCTCCATCTTATGCCTTCTTTTATCACAACCTATGAAGTGTGGATGCTATGCCATACATAGCTTAGATTATAACCAAGTTTGGCATCCAAGAAATCACCATTAGGGAAATATTTGGCTTTGAACACTTTTGAAACAATAGCATCTGGATTTTGAATGAATCTCCATCCTTGCTTCCCTAGCATAGATAAGTTAAAAGCATGAAGATGTCTAAACCCCAATCCACCAAATTCTATTTTTACTGTTAATCTTTCCCAACTCATCCACTTGATTCCTTTTGTTGCATTTCCACTTGAACTCCACCAAAAAGAGTTCATCATTTTTTGTATTTCATCCTCCAATGTAGGGAAGTAAGAAAACACTCATACAATAAGTAGGAATGGCTTGAGCACATGACTTAATGAGAATTTCCTTACCTGCCTTAGAGAGATGCTTTCCAGTCCAATGATTGATGTGTTTCCAAAGTCTATCTTTGAGGAAACCAAAAACTGCCTTCTTTTTCCTTCCAATGAGAGGTGGTAGCCCCAAATATTTTCCAGTGCCAATACATTCAGAGACACCAAGAGAAGATGAGATGTGGCTCCTAAGAGATGTAGGAGGAAAAAAATAGATGTACCTTCATTTTTGGCACTGTACCATTGTCAAGAGACAAAGAGGAACAAAAGATATGTTTCTCTTTTTCTTTGCATTAATTTCAAAAATATACATCTTATTAATACTTTGCATCCTATTTTTATTTTTATTTTTTTGTGACAATATTGATAGAATATTATAAAAACTTGATTAAAGCAGTTTATTATGTAATTAACAACTGCATTTGTCTTGGGCTAGTGACTATCATTTTTTGGAGATTTCTAGAATTGCCAAAAATTGATATTTTCAAATGATTTTGTCACTAACAAATATAACATTTACCCAATACTTTTGGCAATTTAAAACTACCAGAAAGTAATGGCTATTAGTATATCAATATTGCAACAAAGCGCCACAAAACATTTATTAAAATGTTAATTTCGTTATAAATCGCATTGATCAAGTTTTTATAATGTATTAACAATATTGTCATGAAATAAAAATATATGATGCAATATATCAATACCTAATCAAATTTCAAAAGAATTTAATTTTATGTATATTTCTAAGATGAATACATTGAAAAAGAAAAAAGTATCTTTTATCCCTCTTTCTCTCTTTACATTGGTACAATGCCAAAAAGATGATATCTTTCTTCCTTCCTTGTAAATTACTTGTTCAATGACAAGCAGGTCATGGTTTATGGAGGTGTTGAAGACTTAGACCAGAAAGGCCTAACATTTGTACGTATAGAATGATAGGCTACTAGTTAGCTAGATCCTCGAAACACAATGATTAATGAACACATAAAATAGTTTTGTTAAGTATGATCATTACCATGTTGCCGTAGATGTTGTGGGATCGATGTGGTTTTGTCCGATGTTAGTTTAAATTGGGTTGTTATGCTCACAAGTTGCATCCAAAGCAATAAGAGGAAGATAATCTTTGTGATTCTCTTTTCACGTTTGTATTCAACTTATGTAATTGTATGGATAATTTACAAGGAAAAAAAATAGATGTACCTTCATTTTTGGCATTGTACCATTGTCAAGAGACAAAGAGGAACAAAGATATGTTTTTCTTTTTCTCTGCATTCATTTAAAAAACATACATCTTATTAAATACTTTTCAAATATAGTAACATATTAATATTTTGCATCTTATTTTTTTTATTTTTTTGTGACAATATCGATAAAATATTATAAAAACTTGATTAAAGCAACTTATTATGTAATTAACAATTGCATTTGTTTTGGGCTAGTGACTATCATTTTTTGGAGATTTCTAGAATCCCCAAAAATTGATATTATCAAATGATTTTTGTCACTAACAAATATAACATTTACCCAATACTTTTGGCGATTTAAAACTACTAGAAAGTAATGGGTATTAGTATATCAATATTGCAACAAAGTGCCAGAAAATATTTGTTAAAATGATAATTTCATAATAAATCGCATTGATCAAGTTTTTATAATGTTTTAGTAGTATTGTTACTTTTTAGTTATTGGAAAGTTGTCTTAATTGCGTACATTCTTGGTCCGCCTTAATCATTTTTCCTTTAGCCTGTGTTCATGTATAATTTTAAAAATATTACATAAATATTAATTAATTCATTGACAAATAAAAATTAGTGTATCATGAGTAGTCCAAAACTTGTAGATCACCCTTTAATGGTATAAATCCAATTTTCAATCATATGCACAAGGTAGTTTCCAAAGCTATATATTATATATCACCCTTTAATAGTATACATGTATTATTTAGTATTTTGGCTCATTTCTCTATACCTACAATGGTTTGAATCTTTTGAAAATTTCAGTAGATGGACTATCCATACCATAGGAGGAAAGAACAACATATGAATGGCTTCAAGAGAGGGAGAAACCCGAGAATTTAAAAGTAGTTGTAAAGATGAACAATGGCCCAAAGATTGTGGAGAATTAATGTTGTCTTGTCACCCAACATCTTCCTGTATCTTGTTCCTGTGATCTGTTGCTGCGGTCAAATGATGTTCCTTTGGATCATTTGTCTCATTCTATCCCATTTGATGCCCACCCTTTTGTCCTCTAGTGAAACTTGGTCTATCTTTATACCTTTTTACTATTTTTATTTTCTTCTTCATGGAATATGAGGCACTTAAATAGTGTTGTTTTGAGCCTACAGTTAGTTATTTATGTACATACAAAAAACAGCAAAGGACAAAGGTGATGCCTACATTGGAAAATAGTATCAAAATGAAGGTGCATATTGCATAGCAATGAACTGGTTTTTTTAAATAAGGTGCTTGGTTTGTAGCAGGATTTATTTAATTTAATTAGTTTGTGCAAAAAAAAAAAGGTGCATTTAGTGAATTGGATTGGTGTGTATAGCATTTTAAACTGAACTACTAATTGAGCTGCGGTTAAATAACGATTGCATATGTATTTGGTTTTCTGTTGGGAGGTCCCCAAGCGGCTATTGAATCAAAAGCTTTAAATTTTTACTTTTCATAAAACATGCATTGGAATGTGTGTCTTGCATTGGTAACGATATATTAAACAATATAACAAGATAATTATTTATAGCAATTAAATAGGATCCAATAAAAAAATGAGGCAAATCAAATAAATTGACTATTGAGTTCACTTTTCTAAGGCCCCGTTCAGGGTGGTTTTTTGTTTTTAGTTTTGAAATTTTTAAAAATTAAAATTAATTTTAGTTTTGAGTTTTTAGTTTTAGTTCTTTTTTGTTTTTAGTTTTTAAAAAGTTGTTGCAAATTGAAGATGGATAAATGAGTCAACCATTTTATCTTATGTCGCTTCACTATGAATAATGCAATATAAAAAAAATATTGACACATAAAAATAATTAAAAATAAAAAAATAATTAAACTTGTGACAGCAGTGGCGGTGGTGGGGTGGTGGTGGCGGTAGTGGAATGGTGGTGGTGGTGGTAGCGGAATGGTAGTGGTGGCGATGACAGTGGTGGTGGTGGTGGTGGCGATGGTGGAATGGTGGCGACGACAGTGGTGGCGGCGGCGGCGGTGATGGTGGCGATGTGGAATGGTGGTGGCAGTGGTTGCGGTGACGGTGGTGGTGGTGGAATGGTGGCAGCGGTGGCTGTGGTGGAATGGTGGTGGTGGTGGTTGTGGTAGAGGTGGTAGTTGTGGTGATCAAATGGTGGTGGTGGTGGTAGTGAGAATGTTTTTTAAAACTAAAAACCAAATTCACAAAACCTTTTTTTCTTGGTTTTCAAAATGAATGTAAAAGTATTTTGAAATCGAGTTAAAAACCATTTTAGCTCCATTTTTTGCCGAACACATTTTGTTTTGAAAATTGCATTTAAAAACCAAAAATCAAAAACTCACAACCACCCTGAACGGGTCCTAAGTTATTTTTTCTAGGTATTTTTTGTTTTTTTTTAATTCACTTTTGGTCCTGTGGATGACAACAAATGTAACGGGTATGAACCATTTACTCTGTGAGTCTTGTATTCTATTTTGCAAGATTGTGTGTTGATATTATTAGTATTGTTGGTACTATGATAAACGTATATGAGAAAATAGCCTAGATTGACAATGTAAATAGTTTTATACTATCATTTAATCTCAAATCACCATATATGATACGTTTGTTAATTTTTTATAACTATTTTAATGGTTTGATTTTTAATTGGTTGACAGTATAAAAAAATTTATGCTGACTATACATGACTATTAAACTAAAAATATATTATTGCTTAAAAATTTTTGGGAAATGCATTGGAGAAAATTTAAGCACTGTAACTTATTAGAAAATTTTGTAAGAAAAGACATTTTAAAAAGCTAGACATCTTGAGGATTCAAGAAAACTTTAGACTAGTGTTTTAAAATTCAACTCAGATCGACTTGACCAGAAATAAAACTACAATTAGTTTGATTTTGTTATTCAATTGGATTGGATGTACTGATGTGTTAGGTTTTAAGACCTTGGACGATGTCCAACCCCTCGAATTTCGGTTTTGATGATAACAACTAAAGGATAAATTTTGAAGTATCTAATGATCTAGTTTGAGTGTTATAGGATTTACGTCGTCCAATTCCGCAATGGTATTGTATCTCTCAAACCTGGACTTTATGTTTTTAATAAGAAAAGCATCCAAATGTGTTTTGCAAGAATTCTACAGGCAGCGTCCAATGCTCCTGTGAAAGCAAGCGTCCAACGATTAAATAACCCTCTCTGTAGTTTCTATCTTAAAATAATATTATAAAGAAATACGTTTTCAATGTTGATTCAATATAAGGCAATGATCACTCACTCATATTTTAATATGCCATTCTATTTGTTTTTTTTCGAATAGTACTGAACAGGAAAAGAAGAAGCTTCTCTCTGCAGAAAAAGTACAAATAGGAGAGGCGCTAAAAGTACGGCTGTCACTTCTATCTGTTCACCCTAAGTCAAAACGTGACAACGGTCACATGCTATGGAGAGAACCGCTCTTGGCAAAGGAACAGATCCCTCAACGGATACCTTTCAACAAGCTAACTATAAATAGAGGAATGAGCTCATGTATCAGATTGACGGAAAAATTCATAAATAGCTGAATCTCTGTCAAAATGACTGGACGATCTATACTTAAGCAAAAAGAGCATTCTTCTTAGCTTTGCTAAGCGATTCTGTATATTCGTACTTACTGTAATATCCTCTCTATGAGAGTTAAGTCTTACTTTCTATACTCAAACAATTCTGTTTGGAAAGCCAGGAGTGGCTTAGTGTTAAAGAATACTTGGGTTTGTGTTTAATCTCAAGGGGAGATTAAGGGTGTGCCAGAAGTGGCCTAGAGAATACTTGTAGCCAGAAGTGGCAAAGTTAGAATACTTGAGAGTAATCAGATCTTGATTAGTAGAACCCTTCAAAAGTTTTTGAAGGAGAACTGGACGTAGCTCAGTTGAGTGAACCAGTATAAAACTAAGTGTTCTATTCTCTCGCTTTCTAGCTTACTTGCATATCTAATAAACTATCTCTTCAACATACTACGAAAGTGATTCTTTATACATTTTATCGAAGATCATCTATTACGTGTGTTCTAACGAAAAGCAAGAAGAGTAGTTTCATTGGACTGCTGTTTTTTAAACTGCTGGACGATAGCATAATCTTCTGTTTTACTAAGTTCTTGTAAAACTAAAAGATATACTATCTTCACATTAGTTAAAGTTTTTCAAAGAAATTATAAATACACTATTCAACCCCCCTTCTAGTGTATTTCTCTATATTTCAGTTGGCATCAGAGCTCGACCTCTTGGGTTGAGTACTTAGCAGTACAGAGGAAAGATCCTAAGAAAGATGGAAAATGAAGGACAAGCTGTGAACAGACCACCACTCTTCAAGGGTGTCAAATATGATTACTGGAAACAAAGAATGATAGCATTCTTTGAATCTAGCCATATTGACATGTGGGAAGTTGTGGAGATGGGCGACTATATTCCACTTGATGCGAGCCTCAACGAAATCCCAAAGGCTAGATGGATGGAAGAGCAAAAACAAAGATTTTATCTCAACTCCAGAGCCAGAAACATCATCATGTGTGCACTGAGCGAACAAGAATACAACAAGGTGCACAGTCTCAAAAGTGCAAAACAAATGTGGGACACTCTTGCGTTAACATATGAGGGTTCCACTCAGGTAAAACGTAACAAACTCAGTCTCCTTACTCGTCAATATGAGTTGTTTAGTATGGAAGAAAACGAGGACATACAAAGTATGTTTGGACGGTTTCAAACCATACTAAATGAACTTAGAGCACATGGTAAAGATTACAATAACTATGAACATATTGACAAAATTCTAAGAAGTTTGCCTAGGAAATGGAGACCACAGGTTACAGCCTTGAGAACAAAAAAGGAACTGGACGATATGTCCCTAGAAGAACTCGTGGGAACTCTCAAGGTGCATGAACTAGAACTGCATCAAGATAGTGATGGTAAAAAAAATAAGTCTCTGGCGCTCAGCGTCCAGAAGCCAAGGAAAGCATCATCGTCCAAAGCCATGCAAGCTGAAACATCATCAGACGAACAATATGAAGATGATGACTCAGACGAGAATGATGAACTATCCTTTATATCCAAAAGGATACATGCTATGTGGAAGAAGAAAGGTGGATCCAGATGGAGAAACCTAAAGAGGAAAGACTTCAAAGAAAAGAAGGAGAAGAGTCCAATTGTATGCTATGAATGCAAAAAGCCAGGACACTTCAAATCAGAATGCCCAGATCTCGACAAAAGCAAGGACAAGAAGAAGAAATTCTTCAGCAAAGGAAAGGGCAAGAAAGTTCTGATGTCCACATGGGAAGACCTGGACGATGACTCATCATCGGACGATGGAGAAGAAGAGGAAGCACACATATGTCTGATGGCAGACACCTTAACTGATTCTTCTGAACCAGAAGAAGAAGATGAGGTAGATTTTAATGACATAGATTCAATTCAAGAAGCTTACCATGAACTACTTTCAAACTCTTCTATTTTGTCAAAGGCCTATAGAACTTTAAAGAAATCATCCAAATCACTTTCAAAAGAAAAAGAAGTTTTAGAAAAAAGAGTTAGACAACTGGAAAGTGAAAAGGAGGATTTACAGAAAAAGTTTACAGAGCTCTCAAGGCAAAATGAAACTACAAATATGGAGAGGCGAACTCTCTGGAAAGATGCTGCTCAAGCCTATAAATCCTATGAGGATTCAAAGGCTAGAGAAAGAAATCTTTCCATAGAGATTCGAAATCTCAACGCAGAAAACAAAAGGCTAGTTGAGAAGCTTCTGAAAGTTGAAGCAGATACTTCCTTAAGAGGTCAACCACATGATGTTGTAAAACTTCATGAAGAAATTGACAACCTAAAGAAGGATCTGTCAAACTTTGTCAAGGGCTCTGACAACCTCAAAAATCTTTTAAAATATGAAGGTTGTAAGAGACCAAATGACAGGTCAGGACATGGATATAAGGGAAAGAAATATATTCATGATGAGGAAACAGACGTTTGCTACTTCTGTGGGAAACCTGGACATATAACGTCCAAATGCAGACACCTGCCTAAGAAGGGAGTATTCAATGCCCTTCGAGCTAACAAAAAAGGACCCAAGTCAATCTGGGTACCTAAGGATAAAATTGTTCCTGTTGTAGACATGCTTAACAGCAGGAAAGAAACTCCAATCATGGTACCTGGACAGTGGGTGCTCACATCACATGATAGGAGAAAGGTGTATGTTCCAAAGCCTCCTACCCAAGACTGGTGGGACAGTCACTTTTGGAGGGAATCAGAAAGGGATGATAGCTGGCGTAGGTAAGATTGGTATACCACCCTATCCTTGTATTGATAAAGTTCTTTATGTTAAAGGTCTTAAACATAATCTACTTAGCATAAGCCAATTATGTGACAGTGGATATAATGTTGCCTTTAACAAAGGTGAATGTACAGTCGAAAACTCTGATGGGTCCCTTCTCTTTACCGCAAAGAGGCAAGGCAATCTGTATAAGATTAAACTTGGGGAACTATCAAGTCAAAATGTATCATGCCTAGTTTCTGTACAAGAAAATCATTGGTTATGGCATAAAAGACTTGGTAATGCAAGCTTGAGGTTGATCTCAAAGCTGAACAGGCACAACCTCGTAAGAGGACTACCAAGTATGTCATATAAAGATGATCTTCTTTGTGAAGCTTGTCAGAAAGGGAAACAAGTGAAAAGTTCTTTTCAAAGTAAAAACATTGTTTCCACTTCTAGACCTCTTGAGCTGTTACATATTGATCTGTTTGGACCCACAAGAACAGCCTCGGTAAGTGGTAAAAGATATGGATTAGTTATAGTGGACGACTATACTAGATGGACATGGGTCTTGTTCCTATCCCACAAAGATGAGTCCTTTAAGGCTTTTTATAACCTCTGCAAAAGAGTTCAAAAAGAAAGAGGAGTATGCATTACTTCTATCAGAAGTGATCACGGGGGTGAATTCGAAAACGAAAGTTTTCAAAGGTTCTGTGAGGATAACGGTATCCTTCACAACTTCTCAACACCTAGAACACCACAACAAAATGGTGTACTTGAGAGGAAAAACAGGTCACTCCAGGAGATGGCCAGAACCATGTTGAATGATAATTCAACCCCTAAACACTTCTGGGCTGAAGCAGTGAATACTGCCTGCTATTTGCAAAACAGAATCTATATAAGGCCGATATTGAAAAAGACTCCATATGAATTGTGGAAGGGTAGAAGACCCATCATATCCTACTTCCATCCATTTGGATGTCAATGTTTCATTCTGAACACTAAGGATAACCTGGGAAAATTTGATTCTAAGTGTGATGAAGGAACACTGCTTGGATATTCTGAAACTTCAAAGGCATACAGAGTTTATAACTCTAGAACCTTAGTTGTTGAAGAAGCTATCCATGTGAAGTTTAATGACAACAAGCCTGATAAGGAATTATCAGAGCTGGACAAATCATTTGCAGATCTCAGATTGGATGATGCAAGTAAGTCATCAGATTCGTCCAACCATGATGTCTCAGTTGAAGAATCAAATGCACCACTGGACGGTTCAGTCGTAGAACAAAGAGAACCAAATGGACGTAACTGGAAAATGAAGAAACATCATCCACAGGAGCAAATCATTGGAGATCCAAAAGATAGAGTCAAAACCAGATCTTCACTTCAACGACAGCAAGGTCACACAGCATTCATATCTCAAATAGAACCTAAGACTGTGGACGATGCCTTAGAAGATGAAGGCTGGGTCAAAGCAATGCAAGAAGAACTTGACCAATTTCAAAAGAACAATGTCTGGAAGCTAGTAGAACTCCCCAACTACAAAGAAGCGGTAGGAGCAAAGTGGGTGTTCAGAAACAAGCTGGACAAAGCAGGTAATGTTGTGAGAAACAAAGCAAGGTTGGCAGCAAAAGGTTACTCACAACAAGAAGGTATAGATTATACTGAAACTTATGCTCCCGTTGCACGTCTGGAGGCAATCCGCATTCTACTGTCATTTGCAGCTCATAGCAATATGAAGCTATATCAAATGGACGTAAAAAGTGCATTCCTCAACGGACTCATAAAGGAAGAAGTCTATGTGGAACAACCCCCAGGATTTGAAAGTGATGATTTTCCAAACCATGTTTTTAAACTTAACAAAGCCTTATATGGGTTGAAACAAGCCCCTAGAGCTTGATATGAAAAACTCAGCACATTTCTGTCAGAAAATGGTTTTTCAAGAGGAAAAGTAGACACTACGTTATTTCGCAAAGACTACTCTTCTGATTTTATTATTGCACAAATATATGTTGATGATATCATATTTGGTGCCACTAATGAGTCTCTCTGTGAAGATTTTGCCAAATTAATGCAAACAGAGTTCGAGATGAGCATGATGGGTGAGCTGAAATTCTTCCTTGGACTTCAAATCAAACAAACTGAAAAGGGAATATATATACATCAGACTAAGTATGTCAAAGAGCTGCTAAAGAAGTACAAGTTGGACGATGCAAAACCAATGAAAACTCCTATGCATCCAACAACAGTACTTGGACTGGACGACAACTCAAAGAAAGTAGATAACACTTTATACAGAGGTATGATAGGATCACTCCTATACCTCACAGCGTCCAAACCCGACACCATGTTCAACGTATGCTTATGTGGCAGATTTCAATCTGACCCAAGGGAAGTTCACTTAACTGCTGTTAAAAGAATCTTTCGATATCTTGCTGGAACCACTAACCTTGGGTTATATTTCAAAAGGCAGAAAAATTTCAGGCTAATAGGATACTGTGATGCTGATTATGCTGGAGATTGAATTGAAAGAAAAAGCACCAGTGGAGGGTGTCACTTCATCGGTGGTAATCTAGTCTCCTGGACATGCAAGAAGCAAGGAACCATTGCTCTGTCCACTGCTGAAGCAGAGTATATTTCAGCTGCAAAATGCTGTTCTCAAATCATGTGGATCAAACATCAACTTGAAGACTACAACATATATGAGAGTAACATTCCTATCTTCTGTGATAGTAAAGCTGCCATAAATCTTTCTAAAAATCCCATATTGCATTCAAGGGCCAAACATATAGAGATTAAACATCACTTTATAAGAGACCATGTTCAAAAGGGTACTGTGGAATTACACTTTGTAACCACAGATAATCAGCTTGCTGATATATTCACCAAACCCCTTACTGAAGACAAGTTAATCCTTCTGAGGGACAAACTTGGCATGGACTCTGTAAAGGAATGATTAACATCTACATGATGCGTCCAATAAAACCATAGCGTCCAAAGGACATATCGTCCATGGAACACTAGAGTCATGCACATACATTACATATATTTCACTTAAGTCCAATATATGGACGATGTTTTTTTTAAGTCTTTTCTTTTGATTCAAATAATCAAAACGGATCATTTTAAGAGTAAGTATGAGCTAATACTCTATGCTGAGTCACCAAAACATTGGTAACTGTACACAGTTACCCACATTCTTCGCACGTCTCATCATGGCGGGTTTTATGGCGTCATTTACTTTTCAAATATTCAAAAAGCCCAAAATCGTTTCATATCTTCCAAACAAAGCCCAAATATACACTTATCATTTATCACAGAAAAACACCACGATATCAATCTTCTCTGAGAATATCATCATCCTAAACACACACACACTCTCTCTCTCTCTCAGAAACCCAAAACCCTCTCAGAAAACCTAAAAATCCAAACTTTTCTAGCATGGAAAACTATGCAAACTCAAGCAACTCAGCACTCGACGTTCTCACCTACCCTGAAACCACAGTTGTGTGCCAAGGAGCTGCTACAGTGCATATTGAGCACTTCTTCGACATCAAAAAGCTTGAGAAGCTGGGACTGAACCTGAACGAGAGCCTTATGAAGTGTGGAATCAGAGGCTACTTCAATGAAAACCAGAAAATATTCCCTGAGTTGATCAGAATGTTCTGGAGAAATGCCAAGTTCCAGAGCTCAAGGGAGCTCGTGGCCACGATTCTTGGACGAGAGGTGACTCTGTCCATCGAGACCATTGCAAAGGTGACTGGTTGCATTAGGGAGCAGAACCAGTACAGAACAGACTGGGCCAAGCAGTATGGCAATCACGTTGCGACCGTGCTTTGTAAGTCTAAATCCACCGAGTCAATAAAGATTGAGTACAGGAACCTTGTGAGGAAGCAAAAATCTGGCAGCAGGTGTGCAACAAGAGTATCCTGCACAAAGCTGGGTCTAAGGACTCAGTCACAGACTTACACAAGTTTGTGATATTTCATCTTATGGAAGGCATTCCCTTCAATCTCCCTCACATCATCTACGCCAATATCGTGAGAATGATGAAGTCTGTGGGTGGCAATGATGACATTTTCTACGCCGCCCTGATGAACAAGATCTTCTGGGATTAGAAGGTCTATCAACGCTTCTTTGATGAACTGGAAGAAGAAGTTTATGAAGCTATTGTGAAGAAAAGGCCAATGGTAGCAACACAACAGCTGTTTGGTGAGTCCAACATAAAACCTATGAAGATCAAGCTAACAGCCAAGGTCTTAAGGGACCTGGACGAGGACACCATCAACAAGCAACGACATGAACAGAGCAAGATCATCTCCAATGATGATGAAGAAGAGATTGATCTTCTTGGTATTGGCAGAAAGACCAAAAGGCTGATGGAGGAACAAGAGGGCAGAAAGATCACATGACAAATGTCTCAGAAGCATGAGGAAGACGCTGAAAAGGAAAGAAGAACCAAGAAAAGACATGCTGAGACATCTACTGCTTAGTCCCCAGCAGGGAAGCGTCCAAGGACTGATGCGTCCAAACCTGCTCAAGCTGAGAAGCGTCCAAAGGCAGCACCAGTAAAGCTTGCTCCAGAAAAGCAAAAGGTTCGGAAGCTTCAACTACTGGACGACTTTGATGATGATGACCAGATCCCAATTGGTCAAATCATGAAGAAGGCAGAGGAGACACAGGGTCCTCAGAAAAAAAAAGCAGAAGGCACAACCTGCTAAACCAACTCCCTTTCCTACTAACGTGGCACGACGGGTAAAGACTCAGGCAGCAAGGCCAAAGAGAATTGCAGTTCTACCAACTTCCTCTCAAGACACCGACAACATATCCACAAGCACCCTACTACCAACAACACCCAGTGCTCCATCCACATCAACAACCCAGCATCCACCTCTTCGCTTGGACCTGTCCAAGTTTGTGTGTCCAAGGGATGCATGGAGGGATACATGGTCCCCATAGACTATACCCCCCAAGCAGAAAACCAAAGAAGAAAAAGACAGAGAACGTTTCCCAGTTGCATTCCTTACACGAAATGACCAGAACTACTGTAAGAAAAGTGATGTGATCCGGAGGCCTCTACAAGAGCCTTTGAAGCGGCATTTTACTACTGCCTCAGCACCAGAGTGGATGAGGTATGTTTGCACTCAAGCTTTTTCAGCTGCTTATTATGCTATGCCAAAAGGAACGATCATCAGCAACCCTCTGCTCAATTGGACGAGAGAAGTGTACCCACACTTGATACGCATGCCTCATCCTTACTCCTGTCCAACTGGAACTCAGCAAAGAGTGCGTCCAGCAGCAGAAGATCTGCAGAAACCAGAGGTGGAAGTTGCCTCTCGATTCACCAAGACGGTTGCGGAGCAGAAAGGGAAGGCTCCAAGAAAGATGAAAGCACCGTCCAAGAAGTCCTCTGTTAACAAGGATATTGAACTGGCTGCAGAGTTGCAGTTGGCCATTAAAGAAAGCCTGGACCCTTTTATAACGAGGCAGCGTCCAGATGCAGGGTGGGTCAAGGATGTTCAAATCTGGACTCCAATCACAAAGTTCCTGCCTCTACCAGCTGGAACTCCAGTGCTAAACTTCCAGCCAGGTGACTATGATGAACTTGGAAAACTTCTGCAACAAATGTATATACCAAACCAAGCCATCGCCTACCCACCAAACCTTCACATAAGCCGCGCCACAGAAATAATGTTTGTACCAGACAGGGTATGTCCTAGACTACCTGTATATGATGCTGGTCGCAAGAAAGGCTACAAGTTCTACGGCATTGGGATGCCCAGTAGGGAAGAGAAAGTTGAAACCCTGCAAAAATCCTCTCACACTTGGGGTCATCTATTCGACAAGACTGGTAAGCTTACGTGTTCACTCGGAACCTTTGATTCCATTATCTTTTGGCGCCAGATCTTATGGAACGATTCCCAGCAAGCCTCATCCTCAGGCAGCTCCAAGGATGACTTTGTTCATCCCCCTCATGGTATAGAGGTGCTGCGTCCAGTAAAGACTCACCACTTCTCAGACACCTTTGCCTGCTTTCTGAAAGATTCAGATGATTATCTGGAGTTAATAAAGACTTTGCCAAAAATCAGAAAAAACAAAGTGTTTGATCTTCGAACACTGGATTGCATAGAGTTTGTGGAGGAACTCCAAACTCTGCATGAGGAGTACAAAGCAGAAGAAGCCACAGCAGCAGAACAAGCTCGTCTAGAGCAGCTGGCTCATGAGCAAGCTGAGACCGCAACCATAGAAAAGGAAGATACGGTTGCTAAGTCAAAAGCTACACAGGCAAAGCTGGATGAAGCATCTGCCAAAGTAACAAAGGTGCTAGCTCATCTTGACCTGGACTCATCTGTACCAGTGGACATGGAACACTTTGTCACGTCACATGAAGAACCTACCGTCCAATCTGGAAAGTCCGAGGATGATAGAGAGCTCGTTGTTGACGCATCCAAGCAAATGGAAGCAACTGCAGCACAGCCTATTGCTGAAGATATCACCAGCTTCCCCATTGTTGATGCATCTATTGAAGCACATTCGGGCACACGACAACTGGTTCCCACCAGATCTTCAAGTCCAAGGGGCATCCATCCCTTGCGATTTGCTGAACCTCAAGGAGTCTCAGAAGAGCGTGTTCACGAGATAGTGCAACAGGCTCTGAGGCAACAACAGCTGGAGACCGAAGCAGCTTTTCACGCTTTTCAGCAAAGGCAACAGGCTGAGGCTTATCAACATCGTCTGATGCTGCAAAATGCCATCACTGAGCAGTTCATGAGTCTCTCCCAGACACTTGTGAACCATATTCAAAATACAGCAGCCACTTTGCTTGGACAAGTTGCTCATGCAGTTCCACCCGTCCAACCACAACCTCCACAACCAGCACCACCAATACAAGCACCACCAGAACAACCACCACCACCAGAACAACCACCACCACCACCACAAGAACCACCTCCACAGCCATAAGGTGACCATGATGGCCCAATCATTTTCCATCTTTCAAACCTTTTTGTTAATGACAAAGGGGGAGAAATTGGAATTTTGATGTCATAGAAGTAAATAGCTAAACACTCTGTATATAAAATATATTGGCATATATTGACTTCTTTATCAAAACATGAGGTGTTTATTTCATAGATTCCGCATCCATATCCTTGATATATTTTTCACTCTGATATCTGTTATACATGATATATACTTGCCTTTTATATTTCTCTGTTATCAGATGCATAAGAAATGTTGAACTCAGGGGGAGTACTTCATTTCAATTTTATACACTGGCATAACATAATCATCGCTAACTTGATTCATTGTATTCTTATATGATTATGTGTCTGTTAACATCAAAATTTACCATTATTTGCCATCATAAAAAAGGGGGAGATTGTTAGGTTTTAAGACCTTGGACGATGTCCAACCCCTCGAATTTCGGTTTTGATGATAACAACTAAAGGATAAATTTTGAAGTATCTAATGATCTAGTTTGAGTGTTATAGGATTTACGTCGTCCAATTCCGCAATGGTATTGTATCTCTCAAACCTGGACTTTATGTTTTTAATAAGAAAAGCATCCAAATGTGTTTTGCAAGAATTCTACAGGCAGCGTCCAATGCTCCTGTGAAAGCAAGCGTCCAACGATTAAATAACCCTCTCTGTAGTTTCTATCTTAAAATAATATTATAAAGAAATACGTTTTCAATGTTGATTCAATATAAGGCAATGATCACTCACTCATATTTTAATATGCCATTCTATTTGTTTTTTTTCGAATAGTACTGAACAGGAAAAGAAGAAGCTTCTCTCTGCAGAAAAAGTACAAATAGGAGAGGCGCTAAAAGTACGGCTGTCACTTCTATCTGTTCACCCTAAGTCAAAACGTGACAACGGTCACATGCTATGGAGAGAACCGCTCTTGGCAAAGGAACAGATCCCTCAACGGATACCTTTCAACAAGCTAACTATAAATAGAGGAATGAGCTCATGTATCAGATTGACGGAAAAATTCATAAATAGCTGAATCTCTGTCAAAACGACTGGACGATCTATACTTAAGCAAAAAGAGCATTCTTCTTAGCTTTGCTAAGCGATTCTGTATATTTGTACTTACTGTAATATCCTCTCTATGAGAGTTAAGTCTTACTTTCTATACTCAAACAATTCTGTTTGGAAAGCCAGGAGTGGCTTAGTGTTAAAGAATACTTGGGTTTGTGTTTAATCTCAAGGGGAGATTAAGGGTGTGCCAGAAGTGGCCTAGAGAATACTTGTAGCCAGAAGTGGCAAAGTTAGAATACTTGAGAGTAATCAGATCTTGATTAGTAGAACCCTTCAAAAGTTTTTGAAGGAGAACTGGACGTAGCTCAGTTGAGTGAACCAGTATAAAACTAAGTGTTCTATTCTCTCGCTTTCTAGCTTACTTGCATATCTAATAAACTATCTCTTCAACATACTACGAAAGTGATTCTTTACGCATTTTATCTAAGATCATCTATTACGTGTGTTCTAACGAAAATCAAGAAGAGTAGTTTCATTGGACTGCTGTTTTTTAAACTGCTGGACGATAGCATAATCTTCTGTTTTACTAAGTTCTTGTAAAACTAAAAGATTTACTATCTTCACATTAGTTAAAGTTTTTCAAAGAAATTATAAATACACTATCAACCCCCCTTCTAGTGTATTTCTCTATATTTCATGATGAACCTGTGTTGATGTTTGCAAAATCGTTATTAAACCAAATACATTTGGTGTAACTTCATTCAAGCGAACCAAGTGTGAAAGTGTTTAGACACGTGGAGAGAATTGAACCTATGGTACTTTACAATAGAAAACAAAATTTTACCTCTATGTTATGCTTTTATAATAATACATATGAGCCAAATTTAATATATGTGGGTTAATTATTTATTATTTATAGGATCTACTATTTTTTTAATCCTTAAACTTTTTAAGATTTTTGTTGTTTGTCCCTGGACTTTTTTGATTGATTTTAGTCCAATTAATTTTTTTTTCCAATTTTACTTTTAGGATGGAAAAAAAAGTTAAGGGACTAAAAGTAAAAATGAAAAAAAAGAAGTTAAGGGACCTTAACCAGTAAAAAAAAAATCAGTACTAAAAAGATAATAAACCCCTATTTATATTAATATAACCTAGGGTTTAACATAAATAACAAAATACATAAAAGTAAAAAATTTGATATTGGCTAATAATGAGAACATTAATATCAGATCTTTTTTCTTTTTTCTTTTTTGATGAATGAATATTTAATATATGTACAAAATATAATTAAATTAAAAGAAAATGGATATTGATCAATAAGTCATTATGGTTGATCAATAAGAAAGGCCTAACATTAAATTACAAATATCAATTATCCACTATCATATATATACATGTGTATGCACGGCATGATAAGCCATTAATTAGCTATATCCTCAAATCACAATGATTAATGAACAAAAAAACTATTTTTAAGTAAGATCATTAGCTCGTAGGTGTTGAGGGATTGATGTGGTTCTGTCCAAAGTTCGTTTATTTTGGTTGTTATGCTCACAAGTTGCATCCAAGCAATAAGAGGAAGGTAATCTTTCTGATTCTCCTTTCAAGTTTGAATTGAACTTTTGTAATCATACGAGTAATTTATAGGGAAAAATACATATACCTTCCTTTTAGCATTGTACCAATAGAGACAAAGAGGAACAAAAGATATGTTTTTCTTTTTCACTGTATTCATTTCAAAAATTTATATCTTATTAAATACTTATTAAATACAATTAGATATTAATATTTTGAATCCTATATTTCTTTTGTGACAATAAGGATAAAATATAATAAAAACTAGATAAATGCAATTTATTACATAATTAACAACTGTATTTGCTTTGGTCTAGTTACTATCATTTTTTGGAGATTTCCATAATCACCAAAAATTAAAATTGATATTTACAGATGATTTTATCACAAACTAATATAACATTTACCTAATACTTTTGACAGATTAAAACTGCTAGTACAATTACAAAAACTGCAAAAGTAATCGGTGTTAGTATATCAGTAATGAGACAAAGCGCCACAAAATATTTGTTACAATTGTTAAATATATAATAAATCGCATTTATCGAGTTTTTATAATGTTATAATAGTATTGTCATGAAATAAAAATATAGGATGCAATATATCAATCACTAATAAAATTTGAAAAGAATTTAATTATGTTTATTTCTAAAATGAATACACTGAAAAATAAAAATGTATCTTCTATCCCTCTTTAATATTGGTACAATGCCAAAAAGGAGGTATATCTCTTTCGTTCTATTAATATTTTGAATCCCTTTTTTATTTTTTTATTTTTGTGACAATAAAGATTTAATTTTATAAAAACTTGATAAATGCAACTTATTATGTAACTAACAACTACATTTGTTTTGGGCTAGTGACAGTCATTTTTTTTTTTTTTGAGATTTCTAGAATAGCAAAAAATGGATATTTTTAAATGATTTTATCACAAACTAATATAACATTTACCTGATACTTTTAGCAGTTTAGAACTGCCCATACACTTACAAATACTGCCAGAAAAGTAATGGGTGTTACTATATCAGTATTGTGACAAAGCGCCACAAAATATTTGTTACAAATGTTAAATTCATAATAAATCGCATTGATCAAGTTTTTATAATGTATTAACAATATTGTCCTGAAATAAAAATATAGATGCAATATATTAATACCTAATCATATTTGAAAAGAATTTAATTTTATGTATAATTCTAAAATGAGTACATTGAAAAAGAAAAATGTATTTCTTTTTGAAAAGAATTCCTAATCATATTTAAAAAGAATTTAATTTAATGTAGGAATAATTTACAAGGAAAAAAATAGATGAACTTTCCTTTTTGGCATTGTACCATTGTCAAGAGACAAAGAGGAACAAAAGATATGTTTTTCTTTTTCTCTACATTCATTTCGAAAATATACATCTTATTAAAAACTTTTCAAATATAGTTAGATATTAATATTTAATTTGCATCCTATTTTTTTTAAACTTTTGTGACAATGTCGATAAAATATTATAAAAACTTGATAAACACAATTTATTATGTAATTAACAACTACATTTGTTTTGGGCTAGTGACTATCATTTTTTTGGAAATTTCTAGAATTGCCAAAATTGATATTTTCAAATGATTTTGTCACTAACTAATATAACATTTACCTTATACTTTTGCGATTTAAAACTGTAAAAAAGTAATGGGTGTTAGTATATCAGTATTGCAACAAAACACCACAAAATATTTGTTAAAATGTTAATTTCGTAATAAATCGCATTGATCAAGTTTTTATAATGTATTAACAGTACTGTCATGAAATAAAAATATATGATGCAATATATCAATACCTAATCATATTTGAAAATAATTTAATTTTATGTATATTTCTAAAAAGAATACATTGAAAAAGAAAAATGTATCTTTTATCCCTCCTTCTCTCTTGACATTGGTACAATGCCAAAAAGAAGGAATCTTTCTTTCTTACTTACTTGTAAATTACTTATTCATTGACAAGCAGGTGATGGTTTATGGAGGTGTAGAAGACTAAGACCAGAGAGGCCTAACATTTGTACATATGAAATGATAGGCTAATATAGTTAGCTAGATCCTCGAAGCACAATGATTAATTAACACATAAACTAATTTTGTTAAGTATGATCATTACCTTTGTAGCCGTAGGTGTTGTGGGATCGATGTGGTTCTGTCCAATGTTAGTTTAAATTGGGTTGTTATGCTCACAAGTTGCATCCAAAGCAATAAGAGGATGATAATCTTTGTGATTCTCTTTTCATGTTTGTCTTCAACTTAATTGTATGGATAATTTACAAGAATAAAAATAGATGTACCTTAACTTTTGGCATTGTACCATTGTCAAGAGACAAAGAGGGACAAATGATATGTTTTTCTTTTTCTCTGCATTCATTTAAAAAATATACATCTTATTAATACTTTTCAAACATAGTTAGATATTAACATTTTGCATCCTATTTTTATTTTTATTTTTTTTTGAAAATATCGATAAAATATTATAAAAACTTGATTCAAGCAATTTATTATGTAATTAACAACTGCATTTGTTTTTGGCTAGTCACTACCATTTTTTGAAATTTCTAGAATCGCCAAAAATTGATATTTTCAAATGATTTTGTCACTAACAAATATAACATTTACCTGATACTTTTGGCGATTTAAAACTACCAGAAAGTAGTGGGTATTAGTATATCAGTATTGCGACAAAGCTTCATAAAATACTTGTTAAGATGTTAATTTCATAATAAATAAATTGCATTGATCAAGTTTTTATAATGTATTAACAGTATTGTCATGAAATAAAAATATACGATGCAATATATCAATACCTAATCATATTAGAAAAGAATTTAATTTTATGTATATTTCTAAAATGAATACATTGAAAATGAAAAATGTATCTTTTATCCCTCTTTCTCTCTTGACATTGGTACAATGCCAAAAAGAAGGTATCTTTCTTTCTTACTTGTTCATAGACAAGCAGATCATAGTTTATGGAGGTGTAGAAGACTAAGACTAGAGAGGCCTAACATTTGTACATATGGAATGATAGGCTATTAGTTAGCTAGATCATCAAAGCACAGTGATTAATGAACACATAAACTAATTTTGTTAAGTATGATCATTACCTTTGTAGCCGTAGGTGTTGCGGATCGATGTGGTTCTCTCCAATGTTAGTTTAAATTAGGTTGTTAGGCTCACAAGTTGCATCCAAAGCAATAAGAGGATGATAATCTTTGTGATTCTCTTTTCACGATTGTATTCAACTTATGTAATTGTATGGATAACTTACAAGGGAAAAATAGATGTACCTTCTTTTTTGGCATTGTACCATTGTCAAGAGACAAAGAGGAATAAAAGATATGTTTTTCTTTCTCTGTGCATTCATTTAAAATATATACATCTTATTACTACTTTTCAAATATAGTTAGATATTAATATTTTGCATCCTAGTTATATTGTTATTTTTTTGGAAAATATCGATAAAATATTATAAAAACTTGATTAAAGCAATTTATTATGTAGTTAAAAACTGCATTTGTTTTGGGCTAGTGACTATCATTTTTTGGAGATTTCTAGAATCGCCAAAAATGGATATTTTCAAATGATTTTGTCACTAACAAATATAACATTTACCTAATACTTTTTGGCGATTTAAAACTACCAGAAAGTAATGGGTATTAGTATATTAGTATTGCGCCAAAGCGCCACAAAATATTTGTCAAAATGTTAATTTCATAATAAATCACATTGATCAAGTTTTTATAATGTATTAACAGTATTGTCATGAAATAAAAATATACGATGCAATATATCAATACTTAATCATATTTGAAAAGAATTTAATTTTATGTATATTTCTAAAATGAATACATTGAAAAAGAAAAATGTATCTTGTATCCCTCTTTCTCTCTTGACATTGGTACAATGCCAAAAAAAAGGTATCTTTCTTTCTTCCTTGAAAATTACTTGTTTGTTGACAAGCAAGTCATGGTTTATGGAGGTGTAGAAGACAAAGACCAGAGAGGCCTAACATTTGTACGTATAAAATGATAGGCCATTAGTTAGCTAGATCCTCGAAGCACAATGATTAATGAACACATAAACTAATTTTGTTAAGTATGATCATTACCTTTGTAGCCGTAGGTGTTGTGGGATCGATGTGGTTCTATCCAATGTTAGTTTAAATTGGGTTGTTATGCTCACAAGTTGCATCCAAAGCAATAAGAGGATGATAATCTTTGTGATTTTTTTTTCACGTTTGTCTTCAACTTGTATAATTGTATGGATAATTTACAAGGAAAAAAATAGATGTACCTTCATTTTTGGCATTGTACCATTGTCAAGAGACAAAGAGGAACAAAAGATATGTTTTTCTTTTTCTCTGCATTCATTTCAAAAATATACATCTTATTAATACTTTTCAAATATAGTTAGATATTAATATTTTGCATCCTATTTTTTATTTTTATTTTTTTGTGACAATATCGATAAAGTATTATAAAAACTTGATTAAAGCAATTTATTATGTAATTAACAAGTGCATTTGTTTTGGGCAAGTGACTATCATTTTTTGGAGATTTCTAGAATCGACAAAAATTGATATTTTCAAATGATTTTGTCACTAACAAATATAACATTTACCCGATACTTTTGGCGATTTAAAACTACTAGAAAGTAATGAGTATTAGCATATCAGTATTGCGACAAAGCGCCACAAAATATTTGTTAAAATGTTAATTTCATAATAAATCACCTTGATCATGTTTTTATAATGTATTAACGGTATTGTCATGAAATAGAAATATACTATGCAATATATCAATACTAATCATATGTGTAAAGAAATTAATTTTATGTATACTTCAAAAATGAATACATTGAAAAAGAAAAAAATGTATCTTTTATCCCTCTTTCTCTCTTGACATTGGAGGTATCTTTCTTTCTTCCTTGTAAATTACTTGTTGATTGACAAGCAGGTCATGGTTTATGGAGGTGTAGAAGACTAAGACCAGATAGGCCTAACATTTGTACGTATGGAATGATAGGTTATTAGTTAGCTAGATCCTCGAAGCACAATGATTAATGAACACATTAACTAATGTTGTTAAGTAAGATCATTACCTTGTAGCCATAGGTGTTGTGGGATCGATGTGGTTATGTCCAATGTTTATTTAAATAGGGTTGTTTTGCTCACAAGTTGTATCCAAGCAATAAGAGGAAGGTAATCTTTGTGATTCTCCTCTCTCGTTTGAATTCAACTTCTATAATCATATGAGTAATTTACAAGGAAAAAATAGATATACCTTCCTTTTTGGCATTGCACCAATGTCAATAGACAAAGAGGAACAAAAGATATGTTTTTCTTTTTCTCTGCATTCTTTTCAAAATTATACATCTTATTTAAATACATCTCAAATACAGTTAGATATTAACATTTTGCATCCTTTCGTTAGAGGTCATAATTTGTTATTTTATACTATTTTTTTTCTATTCAACTTACTCATTCAAATTATTATTGTGTCAAAATTTTAGTTTTGAAATAGATATCATTCTTCCTTTGCACTTCCTATCTACTCCACCATGAAATCACCTTTAAAAATTATCAGTCCAACGCTAGAAACTTCTAATTGACCAATGTTGTGCTTTTTTACAAACTAATTACCAAAAAGGATGCAAAATATCAATATCTAATCGTATTTGAAAAGTATTTAATAAGATGTATATTATTGAAATGAATATAGTTAAAGAAAAAAGTGTATCTTATATTCCTCTTTCTCTCTTGACATTAGTACAATGTCATAAAGAAGGTATACATTTTTCTTCCTCGTAAATTATATTTACAAATACAAAAGTTGAATTCAAGTATAGAAGGGAGAATCACAAAATTTGCTCTCCTCTTAACTCGGATGGAACTTGTAAGCATAACATCCCGCATGAAACAAACTCTGGACAAAACTAAATCCCACAACATGTGGTTAGAAGGTAACAATCTCACATAACTATTTTCTTGGATCATTATGTTTTAAAGCTTTTCCACTACTGCACGTTACTCATTCTACATATGTTAAAACAAGCTTTCTATATTTGTTCTATGACCAATGTAGATTTTGTGGACATAGAAAGTGGGACACCTTTACATATGTTACAGTGAGAACGATGTAAAATATGATGTTCAAAAACAAAAAAAGAAAACTGGATTACAATAAGGTCATTGTTTATGTAAGTGTAGAAGGATTGACTAAGAGAGGCCTTGCACTAAATTATAAATATACATTGTGCACTATCATATATATATATATATATATATATATATATACATATATATATATATATATACATATATATATATATATATATATATATACATATATATATATATATATATATATATATATTCTTTTTCACATATTGGATGATAGGCAATTAATTATCTAGAGCCTCAAAAGCACAATGATTAACAAACACATAAACTAATATTTGTTATGTAAGATCATTACCTTCTAGCCATAGGTGTTATGGAAATGATTTGGTTCTATCCAAAATTGAATTCAACTTTCGCAATCATATAAGTAATTTACGAGAAGCAAACAAATATATCTTCTTGGCCTTATACCAATGTTAAGAGAGAGAAGGACAGAAGATACACTTCTCTTTTTCACTCTATTCATTAGGGAAACATATGTTATTAAATACTTATCAAATATAGTAAGATATTAATATTTTGTATCCTATATTTTTTTATTTTTTGTGACAATATGAATAAAATATTATAAAAACTTGATAAAAGCAATTTATTATGAATAAAATATTAATTAGGATGTCTTATAATGAATTTACTATGGTTTAATTTATAATATGAAAAGATACATAATAAAGTGCATTTATCAAATTTAAATAATATTTTTTTTATATTATCTATGAATAAAAATATAGGACGCAAAATATCAGAAACTGCTTATTTAAATAAGTGCTCTCTATTTAAATAAGTATCTAGTTTAGGTATGGAAACAAATTTAGCCAACAATGAAGTTATCTTATATGGAAACAAAATAATATCGTTTAAAGAATCACTAAGTGCTTGTCTAAGTAAATGCACCTAGTCTCTTGCAAGACTAAGCAAATTGTAGTCATTTTTCCTTTCCAGTGATCTTTGGTTGGACCAATAACAAACAAAACTGAGTGAAACATGGATTATCTAAAAGTTATGTACCAGGTTGTTCCAGAAAATCTTTTGGTACTTCACTTTTGTCCATATTTCCTTAGTAACCTGCACAAAAAAAATATAGAAATTAGTATGAAAATAAATAAAGGAAGAAGAAAAGGAAACAAATCGTTGCTCTACAACATTTTTTATTTTAGGCCACAATAAAAAAGTGTGGCTAGATGTATAAAAACCGTGGCCTAAAGTTTAAGTCACGGTTTTTCAATTGCACTCCAAGTGGCCGTGGTATTTGCTAATAGACCACGGTTTTTTTACTTTTGACCACGGGGTAAAAATAATCGCGGTATAAAATAACAAAAAGGACCACACTTTTAAAAGTGTTGTCATATATTTTAGAGCATGGATGTTTCAATGTGGACAAATAGAATAGGAGATTAAGCAATGTTTACATATAATCATTGACTAAACGTTTAAGCTATGGTTTTTTAAATGTTTTCATACACATTATACGTTTAAGCCACAATTATGTAACTGTGGCCATATATTTTAGACGTTTTTCAATGTAAACAAATATAATAGACAATATGTTTAAGCAATGATTTTTTAGTTATCATTTTATTATAGGAAATAGTTATTTAACCATGCATAACCACTAGACAACAATTAATATTTAGGTAATAATATATATAGTAAATTTACGTTTAAGTCATAATTAAATTAGTGACAACACTTATATATATATATATAATGAAATTATATAGAAAACCATTTATTAACTCATAAAATACTTAAACTATTAATTAATATGATTTCTTTATAGAGGTTGAATACAATAGAAAAATGAATCAACCTACAAATCATAACCCACATTTAATATACAAATAAAAAATAGTGGGCCAAATTAAGTGTTTAATCAAATAATTTAGCAATAACAATTGAATCCTCATCATCGAGACCAATAAGTGGATTTCCAAGTTCCTCCAACTTTAAGTTTGAAGCTCCCCTTGGTACTGAACTGATATATAGCTCGTAAGAGTCTTTGAACCTAACAAACATCAAACCGTAAAAAATTAGCTACAAGTTCATATATATATATATATATATATATATATATATATATAAGGGATGCAAAATCAAGACGTGATGTTAGATGGACTATATATATGTGAACTTTAATTCTTGGTGGATAATAAATGATTCATGTTTCGATTATGTTTCTATCTCTATATTTGATATTTGATGTTTCGGATTCAAATCACATTGTTAGAAAGTTGTAATGATGTCAGATTATAGGGTCACTCTTGTGGACTAGTTCCTATATGTGTACATAAGAATTTCAAGATTTAAAATTATAGAGAGAGAAACTCAAACTTTTGTTTTCAATTTCCACGGAGTCATCTAGAAAATATCTTCCCCATTTTCTTTTCCTCTTTATATCATCCATTATTATTTGCTAAATGGAAAAGATATACACACATTGGATTTAGAAGGAAAAGAAGACAAACCATTTTGTTGTTGCCAATCTTGCTTCCAATCTTGACACAGCTAGGCGCACCTACCATAGAGAGGCAAAGGCATTATTTCTTTGAGGAAGAAGGGGCAAAGTCATAATGTCATTCATGCCTTGAAAGACTTTGCCTTGGCTTCCTCTACTTCTACTCTTTTTAATCCTCCAAAGACAGCATAGTTTCCCTACCAAAACACATTTTCCAAAGAAATTATTGGTTATAAAAGCTAGAAACAAAGTTTTTCCTAAGCTTGTAAAAAGGTAGATTCACGACAACCTGATAGGACACAGGTATAACATAAATAGCAGGTTGAAGAAACAGAGAATCAGAAGGTAAACATTGCATATATGGCAATCTTTATAAACAATACAATTTCATCAGGAAAAAAAATTAAGGATTGGTACTACTACTAGTATCATATCATAATCAGAAAAGATGTTTAGTGCTAAACTTTATTCTCTTTTTTTTTTTTTCCTTTTTCTTCTAAAATAACCTTGAGGAAGAGTAAGTATAAGTCATGGAGAGGAGGGAATTGAATGCTGAAGTGCAGGCAAAGTGGCCCAGGTGGGATTTAACCCCCAGGATCTAGTAGTTACAATTTTTTTTTTTACCGACAAACAAATAAATACTTCATTAGATAAGAGGATAAAGGTACAAGGGTACCTACCCTTACAAATTGTTATCTAAGGATTAAGAAACAAAACTGAAATCTATAATATCCTCTCACCAAGATGCAGACTAGTATAATAGTATACCTTTTGCATGTACCAAAAATAGAACCAATCGTGAAAACCCTCCCACAAATCCTATATACTATTATAATAGATAAAAAAACCTCTATCCCAAAGCCAATGCAGAACTTTATCAGAATACAAACCAAAATCTCCAAACCCCTTTAGCTCTAAACTGATAAAATATAATAATACATGAAACATGTCAATAAAAAAGTTTTCCTATATTTTTCTAAATGGCCAAATGACATACAAATCACATGGCTTGATTCAGGGAGACAAGTTTGTACGTACCACATAACTGCCAAAGGCCAATTTCAATATACATGATGAAAAACTTGGAATGACAGGAGCAAAAAATTACCCACCAGATAAACAACACTAAATCACTGGCAACAAGTCTTTTAGCACTCACAAGACACTTCATCTTGTTGTAAGTAGATGCCTTTTGGGTTAGCCCACTTAGTCTTTGAGACACATTAAATGGTCGTTGTCCACTTAGTGCGCGATCGCATCTACAGAGGGCCACAGAGGGTTTGGAACAAACTGACCTTAGTATATATAACAACATGAGATCAACAATGACAAAATCCCAAATCGTGAAAACCCTAAACCCCAATCCAAAAACCAAAACATCAAAAACGGAAAAAAAAAAAAAAAGATAACTAACCAGAACGAGATCCAAGAGAGAGAGTGGCCTGGTCTTGATGAAATCGGCCCTTGAGATCCTTCAACATCTTGTGAATCTAGAATGTGAAAATAGAAAATGAGAAACGAAAGTGTGAAGTGAAGAGAAAGAAAGAATGGGAAAGAACAAAACCACTGATTACTTTCGATGCTGAAGATGGTCAAAGGGTGCATTTGTCTGAGGTGGAGCAGAGGACCATGAAAGGTAGGTGGTGGTGTTAAGCGAAGGAGATAGTCACGAAGGGGAGTACTGTTATGCGAGGGGGCGGGGAGTGTTAAGCGTTTTTAATTTTTAATTTTTTTTAATCCCGCTCTGTATTCCCCATTTTAGCTTTTAGTTTAATTGATATTGTTTTTTAATTCAACTATGGCCACGGTCCTATTTTGGTTTTTTTAAGCCACAATTATTTAGTTGTGGTTTTATATATTCACGGCTTAACTCACGTGGTCTTAATATGAATAAACCACAACTTTTATAAGCCATGATAATTCAATCGTGGGCTAATGCACTCACAATAGAAAAACTGTGGTCTTTTCTAAACCAACAGTTTTAAAACCGTGGCATAATATAAATAGACCACGCTTAATGTCTACAAGGAATAACTATGGCCGTTTTCCATTTTCTAGCCACGGTTTTATGATCGTAGAAGTAAAAGGAAAATAACAAATAAAAATTGGAATAGAAGTTAGCAACCAATTCAAAGTTGGTTTCAATTCAAAAGGGGACAAATATTTTTATAATAAGAGAACTTGTTTCAATTCATGCTACAAATCATTTTCAAAGTGGTAGTTGGACAAAGCATTAATTTGAAGGTGGAGGAGCATTGGATGAAGCATGATGGTATACGGAGGCTCTTCAAGCGCAGAGGGAGCATAGGAACTTAGCATATCAAACAAGGATAAAAGATATACATCCAACTCAGTATATCACACAATAGATACAATAATCAATTGATAAAGTGGATGAGCTCAAAATTGTACAATTGCTCGTCTCAAGTTCAGACAGGGAAATTAGTTTTAACTTTTAATCGTAAATTACATAAATCAGCCAAATGGTACATGCATGATAGAAACGACATGCTCTATGAGCATGCTAATAGATCTTCATAATTCCAGACAACCAAAATTTGAGAAACAATTACAAATGAACATGATCAAGGTACCCAATCAATGCTATGAAGGTATACAATCATTGCACATATTATGTGCTAACAACTCACATAGTCACAATACACAACAAATTCTTCTTCTAGGGCAAAGCCGTAAACATATCAAATTTCCAATTTGAGAATGTTCACCCAAATCGAAATTAGATGAATATAGATTATAAGCATAACAAATACCCAGAAAACACATAAATGTGAATGACTTCACTGTTTACTCACCAAACAATTTATCTGAAAATAATGACAGAATGGTGTGGTAGATTTTTTTTTTCCAACTGTCATAGACAATTTGTGAAGGGAGGACTGTTATGGCTGCACCATATATGGAGGGATTTTGGCTTTTTGCCATCCGCCATTGATAACACTGCATCAAAGTATAACAACCAAAAGACACGACAGCAAATAACATAAAGCAAAACAAATAGCCACAATACAAATGTAACAAAGAGTTGTCCAAATACATATGCATAAGAAATAAGCCAAAAAGGTTTTAGTAATGCCTTCATACCAGATCTGCAACATTGTATGAACGAGTTGTGAAGAAATTGGTGATACAAGCAGTATCAAAGCTCTCAATCATGCACCACCAACACCAAAAAATGATTAAGCTTGAGCAAAACAACATTCTCATAAAATTTGCAACAATTAATTTTTTATACATAAAAAAACTCCAACAGATAGATTCAAAGATACAAATAGTCAAAATGAAATGAAATGGATGTAAAAGCAAAACTCGAAGCGATTAAATATCAATGAAAAGGAAAAATGGAAAAGCTGAGATTGGTGATAAAGAGAAGAGACATACATAAAAAAATCTAGAAAGGTGAGATCTAACTAAGTAGGTGAATCTAGGGGTGGATATGGTGGAAGCAGGTTCACAGAATCCACAAGCAATGTGCACCACCACATTTCTGCATGACACTTTGCCTCTTTCCGCCGCAACGCGTTCAACATTTAGGGCAAAAAGAAAGGGATTTGAGGGATTTTGACCAAAGGTGGGTTAGGGTTTCTGTCAAACTTCTATGGGTCTTTTTATAGAAGAAAATTGACATTATGAACCAACGCAAGTTTTAAGGGTTGGTGGTTTTTAATGAACTGCCCTAGACAATAGTCCAATTGTAGCTAGGGTTTCAATAAAGACAAAGAAATATTTTTATAATTAATTTTTTACAATAATCCATTTGTAGCTAGGGTTTCAATGAAGTCAAAGTAAAATAATATTTTTATATGCAAAAGATATTTTATTTTCATTATTTTATTTTAAAAATAATGAAAGTCAAAGTAAAATAATATTTTTTATAATTAATTTTTTAGTATTGCATTCATTTATAATATTTAAGATTTTTAATTTTTAAATAATAATATCATATGTAAAAAATAAAAAAAAAGAATATTCTATTGTTTAAAACAAAACAAAATAAAATAATATTGTTTGAATAGTTTTTCCTAATCTAAATTTTATTGTTTAATTTAATGGTTCATTGAAAAGTCTTCATTATTGCAATTAATGTATTTTATTTTTAGCAATTATTTAATGTATTTTTCAAATGAAGGAAATTTTCTTTCTTTTTTTTAATTTTAAAATTCAATATAGTCAAAGTAGAATAATATTTTTAATAATGAATTGTTTTTGAATATGTGCATTCATTTATTATATTTAAGTTTTTTACTTTTTTCAACAATACTATTATATGTAAAAAATAAAATAAAATAAAATAAAAATTTTATTGTTTAAAACAAAACAAAAGAAAAGTCTTCATTATTGTAATTAATGTATTTTATTTTTAGAAATTATTTAATTTATTTTTCAAATGATAGACTTTTTATTTTATTTTTAATTTTAAAAATAAATTTAGTCAAACTAAAATAATAATTTTTTTATAATTAATTGTTTTGAATATGTGCATTCATTGATTATATTTAAGATTTTTACTTTTTTAAATAATACTAACATATGTAGAAAAAATAATATAAAAAGAAATTTTATATTGTTTAAAACAAAATAAAATCAAATAATATTGTTTGAATAGTTTTTCCTAATCTAAATTTTGTTGTTTAATTTAATGGGTCATTGAAAAGTCTTCATTATTGTAATTAATGTATTTTATTTTTAGCAATTATTTAATGTAATTGTCAAATGAAAGACTTTTTCTTTTATTTTTAATTTTAAAAATAAATATAGTCAAAGTAAAATAATATTTTTTATAATTAATTGTTTTGAATATGTGCTTTCATTTATTATATTTAGGATTTTTACTTTTTAAATAATACTATCATATGTAAAAAATAAAATTAAAATAAATTTTTATTGTTTAAAATAAAATAAAATAAAATAAAATTGTTTGAATAAGTTTTTCCTAATCTAAATTTTATTGTTTAATTTAATGGGTCATTGAAAAGTCTTGATTATTGTAATTAATGTATTTTATTTTTAGCAATTATTTAATGTGTTTTTCAAATGAAAGACTTTTTGATAATTTATACTTTATTGTTTAATGAATCATTAAAAAGACTTTATTATTGTTTAATGGTAATGAATTTCAATAATTGAAAAGTCTTCCAAAAATTTTATTTAACTATATACAAAAAAATGTATGACCTTGACTGTTGACATATGTAAATTTTTTTGTAAATATGTAATATTTTAAATATTGTAACACTAAAAAAAATGTTTAAACTTATATTTGAAATATGTTATTATCATATAATATGTTGTAATTTTTTAAATGTGCAATATTTTAAATATTATAGTACTAATAAAAATATTTACACATTTATTTTAGGCTTAAATATGTTTTGGATCCTTATTAATTTTATTTTGCATTGAGTCTCTAATAAAACAAAAATTTTATTTTGGGTTCTTGTTATTTTGTTTTAGTCCTTCAAATATATATATATATATTTTCCTTTTAATCCTCATAATATTTTGTTCATTTTGTATTAGTCTCTTTGACAAATATTTGATAGGGACTAATAACAAATGATTTGTATATTTTTGGGACAAAAACGAAAATAGTAAAGTACTAAAACAAAATAACAAAGATCAAATTTTTTTTTTGTTTTATTAGGTACTTAATGCAAAAAAATAAAATAAAATTAGAGACCCAAAACAAAATTCGTTAATTTATCAGGACCTAAAACATATTTAAGTATTTATTTTAAATATGTATTTGTAATGCTTAACTTATTTGTGGTTCATTTTTTTTTGTTCTATAATATATTTTATCATATGTGTTTTTTTTTTGTTCTTATGTGTAATAAATATTAATAATGTTTACATATTTCTTATACTCATTTATCTCAAAAAAAATTTAATATAAAAGGCTCCATGCATTATGGGTAAAATGACTAATAATATTGAAATATAAAGTTTAGTCTATTTAATTGATAAACCCCATTCTAGTCATTATTTTATGGGGTTTCTCGCACCATTTGATCCTTAAATTGCATTATCATTGGGTGATTTTGAATGATATATGTTATTTTGGTGCAGAGTGAGCTTGAACTCGGGAAAAGAAGAAAAAAGGGCTTGAAGTAAGCACGATCCTATGCACGACCCTAAGCATGGGGCATGCTAAACAGCTTATGCTCCGTAACTTATGCACGACCCCCAGCACGGGGCATGCTAATCTAGCAACGCTCCGTAACTTATGCACGACCCCATGCACAGCCCCCTGCATTCCCCTACGACAGTTGAAGTCTTTAAATATATTAGCTTTTTATGTTTTAGAGACACCTTTTCTTTTACATTCAGTTTTTACACTTTCTTGAGAGTACTTTGGGAGTTTCTGAGGGAATTATAGGATAAGAAGAATAGAAGTTCATCACGGGGATTGATTCTTGTAACGATTCTCTTCCTCTAATGTCTCTTTTATTCTCTGTTTTGGTTTTATGCTTTCCTATGCCCATGGCTAGCTAAATCTTTAAGCTAGGGTTGTGATGTAGGACCTATCTGTGAACCCTGATTCTTCTATTTTCAATAAAAGTTCTCATTTGTTTATCAATTAAATTGCTACGTTGTTCTTCTTTCTAATCAGGACTGATCACCCTGAAACCTAAATTGATTAATTGTTATGATCAAACTGTTAATTAATTGACTTATGTAGCGATTGAATTCTAGGGATTTGCATGAATCAACTCTTCCCGAAATTTTTAATTCGATTAACATTTGTTAATTAACCTCTCTATGCTAAACCTCCTTTCTAAATTAGTCTCTAATGAACAAAAAAGGATTGATTAGGAAGGAGAGGGTTTTCATAACATAATCCAATTCTGTTTATTATTTTAAGAGGTATGATTGGTAATTTCATACAAATGGTACTTTAACTGGAATAGGGAATTAGGGGGAGCGCGAAACAGTTCGAAATCACGACCCTAGGTCCTTTAATCTGTCAGAACTCCTTTCTAATTTACATTTATTCAATCTTTCTAATATTTTCTCGTACACAATTGCAACTCAAAAACTTTTCTTTCCTTGTCTTTTACAAATTTGTTATTTGGGAACCACAATCAATCTCTAAGGTACGATATCCGGACTTAGGTCCACTGTTACTACTACGTAGGGTACGCTTGCCCTTAAGAGGTATGCATTTTTTGCATCATTAATTTAGCATTGTTACAGTAAATTACACTCCCCACTCTAAGAGATGAGACTATTATATTGTTCTCTAACCTCATATGCTAAAATATATAATAAATTACACTCCTCTCCTGTAACGTTGTGATTTTCCTAATTGTATGATTAAGTGTTTGATTAATAATGCAAGAGGAAACTAAATTTAAATTATGTTAATTGATATAATAATTAACTTAAGTTTTATGTTTTGTTTTGTGCTATAGTGTTATTGTTAGATTTTCATGAGGTGTTGGACTTAGAGTGTGTGTTGTGAGATTTTTGGGACTTTTATGTGAGTTCTGTGAGTTGTAAGAAAGAAAAAAATAAGAGAAGGGGGTGTCTTTATAGGAAGGGTGAAGACAAATAGCAAAATTCCATGCAAATCTCAAAACTTAAACGTGCCAAGGTTCACGTTTCTTTCATTCTTCTTCATTCTTCCTCCTTTCTCCCGAAGTCTCTTCCCCTTGAATGGAAGTTTGATTTCTACATCACTTGGAAGCTTGATTTCTTCTTCCTTAGAGCCTCCTTAGTTGAATTTAAGTTGGTAAGTTCAATTCCTTTCTATTCTTGATTTCTAAGTTTCTTTTTCGACTCCTACCAAGAACTTGAGAAATGGGTTTCAAGTTGAATCTTGGCTAGTGGGTAAAATTTTGATTGAAGCTTATTTTGGGATTGATTTAGGTGTCCTCTTGTTGATTTCATAGCCAAAGTTGGGTAGAGATCATTCTTGAATCACCAAGTCTCCTCTCGAACTTCTTCAAGGTTTTGAGTCAAGAATTCTAGGTAAAGGAAGCTTTAATATGATTGAGTGCTTTGTTTGAAAATTCTATGCTTGGAATGTTATTTTGAGTGTGGAATGATGTATATATGTTTTTGAATTGGATTGAATTTGATAGCCATTGAAGAGTTTTAAGCATATTTTTGAGTTTTTAAAACCCTATTTCGCTTAAGAACAAAGTAGGTCTCGCTTAAGAGAAACAAGGGACAGAGAACATTTTTGGTCTGGAAGCTGTCCTAGCTTAAGCGCCATAATTCCTAGCTTAAGCGAGGAACCCTGGAAGTGAGTAATTAATTTTTGCAATTCTAGCTTAAGCGAGAGTAAGGTGGCGCTTAAGTGAGAATTCATTTTCTACACTATAAAATGGCTTTCAAATTTATTTAAAATTGAATTATTGCTATGATATGGATGTGATGAGGATATCCACAAAAAGTTCTAGAACTATGTTAGGAAATTCACATTTTGTTAAAATTTGGTGTTGTGTTGTGAGTAAGGATTCAAGGTATGAGAATACCTTACTTGAGATTATTTGGTGTTGTGTTGTGAGTAAGGATTCAAGGTGTGAGAATGCCTTACTTGAGCTTATTGAACTGTTGGATGGGTTCATAAGCATGATTTGAGAAAAATGGTGAATTTATAACATAGAGGGAACTTGTGGCAATCAAAGTTGTTTGGCTTGTTACATGACATTGCATGTGGGTAGGCACGTAAGTTGAGGGTGCTAGGTAGGCTCTCAACCTAGTGCCAGAGGTTTTTGTGGTGGCCAACGATGGACTTATAGAATAGCCAAGTGGGCGAATTCCTATAGATGTAAGGTTTTGCAAGCCTTACAGAGGTAAGCCAATACCCACACTTGTCTATATTCGAATAAATCCACACTTCCTCCACAGGGTAGCTCAAGGGACTCCCTGAATGGTCAAAGGTGAGACCATGGTAGGGGATGGGGCCTATGAGGACCGCCCAAAAGTTGTAGAAATCTCCATGGAGTCGAGTCAGCATAACATTTCATAATGAAATGGCATATGAGATTGATGTGTGTGTAATAGTATGAGGTTATTTGATTTACTATTGATTGATTATGGTTTTCCTTTAAGTAAATCTTATACCTTTGTATATCTATGATCTTTTTATAAATAAGCTTACCCTTGCTTTTTGTGTTGTATTACTACAATGATCGTGTGGTTGACACAGGAGCAGATAGTGGTGATGTTGCAGGATCTCAGACCGCTCGTGACTGAAGCAGATGTATATGTTGAAGATGGGATGAGATCCCTCCTTTTGTATATGTTCTCATATATATGTTTATAGTATGGGGACCAGCTTAGGACATATGTATAAATGTTAGGTTATTGTAAATGTCCTCTACAAGAGGATTATTTTTGGTATTGTATGTATATGTATATTTGAGTTTTGTAAAGCCATACCTTATACTCTTATGATATGATGATGTACATATATATCTGTGTTAAATGAATGTGAAATTTTTTATAGGTAGTTTCATATGATAATATTTAACACAAGATTTTAGTATAACAAATTTGTAACGAAGTTGGGTCGTTACATCTCTTCTAGAGATGCGAGTATTATATTGTTCTTTTTCTCTTTTGTTAAAATATATAGATTATTTCATTTAATTTAATAGTATTGTTAAAAAAATATTTTTCTAAAAGATTTTAAAATATATTTTTAATATTTGTGTTTAGTTCTATTTTACACAGATATATAAGATGTAATACATTTGTATTTATAAAAGGGAGGAGTGTGTATATTTTAAGGTAAGAAGGGAGGGTGGTGTAACACTTGCATTCATAATTTGTGGTTAAGTGTTTCCTAATTGTTTTTTTACATGGTTATGCATATCAATTTAATGACATGACAATCCCTCGTAAAAAAAAAAATACTAACGGACTCATTACACGCGGATGTCTATTTCCATGTATGCAATGACACCAATGATGTTAGCATGTTGGATGAATTGTGAAAGGTTTTGTATTTTGGGGAGACTGAAGTAGAACAAATTTATTTTGGAGACTAATTAAATTTGAATTTAGCACATTTTAGAAGAACAAAAAATCGTTAGTTTATCCAATAAATGTCATATAAGAGTCAATTGAATGTGTTAAGTACACGGTATTCTTTCACACGGCTCCGATTATATAATGATTGTGTTACTTTTGCAGCATCAAGTTAAAGCATCGAATATGTCTAGAATTTATAGTGATCTTTTTCCAAAACAGTTTGAAACCCAAAATTTTTTGGAGACTAAATTCGAATTTAGCAAAATTTAAAAGAACAAAAAACATAGCCTATCCAATAAATATTAGTATATAAGAGTTAATTGATTGTGTTAATTAGTTTTACAACATCAAGTTGAAGCATTGAATAAAGTCTTGCAACAAGAGGGGTTGGGCTATTTTTTTAACCTATAAAGGTAATATTTAACAATTACTTATACTAGTGGAAAAGGTACAATAGTATATGCTAACCCTTTGACAAGTAATAGTGGTTGACCCGTTTCTATTTCTATAAAAAAATTAAAACTGCACAATGAAAAGGGTAAAACAGTTGATACATAAGTGAATATTACTTGACCTCCAATCCGCAGAACGTACAGAGATTGAAGAGGCGCCTTATTAATATCCTATGCCTATATGGTTGAAATATTTATTTAGGGGTTAAAATGTGACTCTTTGCCATATTTAGAAATTTGACACACAAGCTCCCATTGCCACAAGCTAGCCAGTAGTAAATAATTATGTTTGGTTAGGAGTTCTTATTGGGAAATGGAATCTACGTTATTTAATCTAATCAAGCCTTAAAAATGGATTGAGCTATTTAATGGCTAACCGATGCCTACTTGTATGAATGTATGCATTCACACCATGGACTAATTAATTATCACGTTGACACCGTTTCATGTTTTTTTAATCCAACAGTCACATTGCAAATTCTTTTAAATAAGTTTCAAACGATACTTTTAATAATGATATTCACATCACCTATAAGATTGTTTTTTAATCTTTTTCCTTTCTATCTTTTTATCTCCTCCTTAAAAATAAAATATACTCCATATATCTGTCATTTTCTGACATTTGTGAACGTATCTAAATACTATATTGAAGGGTATATGTAACACTCAGATCCTGAGACATACACTTTGGGGCTAGTCGCAATGGATCGAGTTAACCAAACATATACATTCTTGAAAAAATAATGCAAAAAGACCTACAATGTTTGATCGGGAACAACAATTAGAAAATGTAACAGTGACAGTAATTAACTACCGAAAACTCAATTTAATCTAGCAATTATGCTATGACCCTTGTTTGGCAACCCTTTTTTTTTTTTTTTTGAAAAGTTGTTTGGCAACCTTTGAAAACTTGGTTAAGTTATTTCTTCATATTGTATGATCAGGCTTTAAATTTTTTTTATCATATCAGGCTTTAAATGAGCATGCGATTTTATGCTCAATAAATTACATTTATTAATAAAGGCTTGCTTTTTATATAAAAGTAATAATTAAGATTGGAAAACCGTTTTTAAGCCCCAAACATTTTTTGTTTGAGATATAAATAATAAATTTACTTTTAAACACCCATTTATTTTTATACTAACAACGAAGAGACCAACTAAATACTATATAGTAAATGGTCCTCTAAATATATAGTATAACATATTTTTAGTATATAAGATAGAAGATAAATATAATAAACATTAGAGTTTTGTAGGCATGCATTCCAAGAATGTCATTGTAGAAGTTTTTAAATTTTCAATCAATTAGAAATAACTATTGATATGATCCTTAAGATGCATAATTATTATAAAAATCAATTAACTTACCCATTCTACCTAACAAAGTAATACTATACATTTATTTCCTAAGAATAAACATTTCAACTATTACAAAAGGCCATGGAAAAGATGAACATGATCACTAGTATTAATTATTTAATCAACTTGTACAAAAATGATATAAAACACCACAATATATTTTAATTATCCATCGTGACAATGCATTCATAGAAAGCAGGCAGGGGCGGAACTACTCATGCTAGTGAGGGGGCCATGGCCCCCCTAGATTTTCACCTATTCAAATTCATAACACCGTATGCTGCCAAAATCATGTACAATGAATTCGATTCTTATAAAAACATGATTCATATATATATGAACACAATGCAGCCAGCATTTTTTGTTAAATTGTTATGTTATTATAATTTTAAAATTATTGTAGTTAGTTTTTAATATGTATATTATATTATAGTGACCATTTTTATTTATGGGATCTAACTATGGAAATAATGAAATTTTCAGAGTTATTTATTTCTTTTATATTTTTTTGATAAAATTTTTCTTTTTATAATTTTTATTGTAGAGATAATTACATATTTCATTTTTTTAGATAAAATATTCAACTATCATTTATTTTTTTAATAGTCTTTTCTTTTTATAATATGTAATTGTTACTTTAAAAGTTATAAATGTTTTCTTTTTATATTATTTGATTATAATCCTCACAGTTTTTTTTAGAGAAGAAAAATCATATTATTTCATTCATGATAAGAGAATAGATACAAGCAGGTATACGATTGAAAACATGGCTACTAGCATACAATCTTGACGCCCTTGCTAATGAATGAGCGACATGATTTGCTTGCCTCCTTACGAAACTCACCACTAAGTTAAAAGAACAAGGAAGTGTATCTCTACATTTGGATAAAAGAACATGTAAATCAGAAAAACCAGATGAAATATTTTGAAGTCCATCAACTACAGCTTTACTGTCAAGCTCGAAGATGATGTTGTGAACGTTAAGCTCCTTTAACCATGTCATTGCTTGTAACAGTCCGCATGCTTCAGCTTCAGTTGGATGTGGAATACCCTGCTGCCAAGATGTTTTTGCTTGTAAAAAGTAACCAAGCTCATTCCTCAAACATACGCCTACTCCAAAACATTGTTGATCATTGAATATGGCAGCATCAATATTACATTTAATCTTTCCAGCAGGTGGTTTTTCCCAAGATGAAATTGTTGGCCCCGTCACTTGAGGTTCTGAGATATTGTGCAGATTTCTTGCCCGAGACCATTCAGAAAGATGTTGGAGAGCTAATGAAACTGAGACATTTGGTGAAGTTTCGATGTTGTCCCATATTTTGTCATTCCTCCTTCTCCAGATGCACCACAAAATAATAGCAAATCTGCAGCAGTTGTCTTCTAGAGATAACAAATTTAACAAATAAAAAATCAAGTCTTTAACACCTTCTGCTTGCTGCATTCTGTCTTCAATTTTTGACCAAAGACCAGCAGTTTACCAAATGCTTTTAGCTTTCTCACAGCCAAAGAAAATGTGCCAATCATTTTCCAAATTGTTTTCACAAAATGCACATGTTGAAGGACATGAAATACCTTTTTCACGAAGTCTTAGTCTTGAACGAATGCATTCTCGAAGAATTCTCCAAATCAAGTGCTTGACTTTTGGCGGAATTTTCAATGACCATAGTTGCTTCTAATTGCCACTTACTTTGTGATTATCATCAAGATATAACTAGTCCATTAGGCCTTGATATGCTGAACTAGCCGAGTAGTTGCCATCTGTAGTGAATTGCCAAGTTATAACATCATCATCCGAGACATTTAAAAGAGGAATACTTTGAATTTCCTGAAAATATTATGGATTAAAAATATGCTGCATAATATCCAGGCGCCATGATTTTGAATTCTGATTGTAACGACCCATCTTCGTTACAGATTTGTTATACTAAAACATTTTGTTAAATTACATAGACATTTTTTTTAACACATATATGTACATCATCACATCATAACAACATTAGGTCTAGCTTTAATAAACTGAAATATATAAATATGTATATACAATACCAAAATAGTCCTCTTGTAGAGAACATTCATCACAACCTAAGTATTTATATATATGTCCTAAGCTGGTCCCCATACTATGTACATATATACTAGAACATATTAAAAAAGAGGGATCTCATCCCATCTTCAAGATCTACATCCGCTTCAGTCATGAGCGGCTTGAGAACCTGCAACATCACCACTATCTGCTCCCGTGCCAACCACACGATCATTGCAGTAAAACAACACAAACACAAAATGCAAGGGTAAGCTTATTTATAAAAAGAAGGATAGGATTTGATCAAATGAAAATTTAGAATAAATCAACAATAATAATTCAGATAACATCACACAACAATACATACATCAATCTTATATACAATTTTTCATTATGCAATGTCGTGCTGACTCGACTCCATGGAGATTTCTACAAATTTTGGGCGGTCCCCATAGGCCCGATCCCCTACCATGGTCTCACCTTTGACCATTCAGGGAGTCCCTTGAGCTACCCTGTGGAGGAAGTGTGATTTTAATCGAATATAGACAAGTGTTGGTATTGGCTTACCTCTGTCAGGTTTGCAAAACCTTCCATCTATAGGAATTCGCCCGCTTGTCTATTCTATAGGGCCACCGTTGGCCACCACGACAACCTCCGGCACTAGGTTGAGAGCCTACCTAGCACTCTCAACTTACGTACCTACCCACATGCAATGTCATGTAACAAGCCAAACAATTTTGATACCACATGTTCCCTCTATGTTATAAATTCACCATTTTTCTCAAATTATACTTATGAACCCATCCAGCAGTTCAATAAGCTCATGTAAGGTATTCTCACACTTTGAATACTTATTCACAATACAACACTTAAAAATGTGAATCTCCTAACATAGCTCTAGAACTAAAGTTATGGTATCCAACATCCTCATTCAACATTAATAATTCTAATAATTATATCACATTAACAAAATTGACCAAATGAGGTCGATTTCTCTTTGGCAGAACTGAATGTGAGCTCTCACTGATACAAGCAAATGACCTCAGAATTAAAAACTTTTTATATGGAATTAAAGCTCTTAAATCCTATTTTTCAAAATGGTATCCCAATTGTAAAATCAACATCTAGAAAATTTTTATAAAATTTTCTAAGTCAGCAGCCCTGGATTTTGAGTGTTCACTGAACATAACTCCAAGAAATGTAGATTTCTCCCACTTCCCAAACTCATTTTGAGCTGAAATTTTTACAGTAGAAAGGTAACATCTTTATCTTTCTAAAAAGTTAACCCTTGTCCCAAAATTATTTCCCTACTGTTCCCAGTAAATTTATTTCTAACAGCCTAAGTTTCAGACTCAAAACAGAGCTCAAAACCCTTGCCCTGTATCTTTTTAAAAGGTTAATTTAGAAATTGGACATGATAATTTTTGTAATTTAAATGGTTAAAAAGCTTGTTTTGTCTAATTTTTAATGGTGCAAAAACGAAAAAGAAACATTAAGCACACAAGTGGGAATTTGAGAAAAACTGAGACATGTTCCAGGGGAAAACTCGAAAACAGAACAACCATTTTGGGAGTCATGGATGAACCCCAAGATGAGATTTTCTCTCCAAGGTGTCAAAATGAAAGTTGTTCTATTTCATGTTTATTTTCATTCAAAACAAATTTTGTGAAAAAGCAACGGTTAGATCTCCCAAAAATCACAAAATCGTGGGGGCTGTCCAGGGCTGGACGAACCAACAGCCACTGCCATTTTTATTTTTGGGGTGAATCTCACATTGAAAACCTTGTCTAACATAAAATTTGGGCATGGTCTCCTTTGTTTTAGGAGCCTTCCCAAGTAATTTAGAGAGTCAAAAACAAAAACAATCAGTCCATACACACCCACACAGCCACTGCCAGGAAAATCAAACACCAATTTTTCATCAATTTCAAATTCAATCACCAAAGCAACTCAACATAAACAGCAAGAGGGGCATGCATGCTATATGTGGTTGAGTCCCCTAACTCTCAACCACACTTAAACTGAAAATATAAATCACAAGGAAGCTTCCCTTACCTAAAATTTTGACTGAAAACCTTGAAGAAGTTAGGGAGGAGACTTGGTGATTCAAGAATGATCTCTACCCAACTTTGGCTATGAAATCAACTAGAGAACACCTAATTTGATTCCAAAATAAGCTTCAATCAAATTTTCACCCACCAACAAAAATTTTACATGAGACCCATTTCATTTCTTGGTAGGAGAAGAAAATGAATTGAAGAGACCAAAGGAGAAGAGGAGAGATGCTTACCAACTAGAAATCAATCAAAGGAAACCCTAGACAAGGAGAAAAGTCCTTCAATGATGTAGGAATTCAAGCTTCCATTAAAGGGAAAGAGAGGCTTTCGGGAGAGGAAGGAGGAAGAAATGGAGAAAATGTGAGAATGAAAGTCCCACGGCTCAATTTGGGATTTAATTTAGAAAAATTACTTTTGGCACCTATCTTCCTCTAAGAACACTCCCCTTCTCTTATTTTTTTATACTTTTTTTTTACAACTTACGGAACTCACGTAAAAGTATAAAAATCTCACAATAACACTATGCCACATAACAAAACATAGAACTTATGTTAATTATTATATTAATCAACATAATTTAAATTTAATTTGCTCTTGCATTATTAATCAAACACTTAATCATACAATTAGGAAAATCACAACATTACACTGATCAATGAAGGAAGAGACAGTCATGTGCTCAAGACCAAAAGGAGCTGTAGAAGAAACAAAAAGATTACCTTTTGTCTGCAGCGATGGTTGATTCCAAATGTTCACTAATTTACCATCACCAATTCTCCATCTTATGCCTTCTTTTATCACAACCTATGAAGCGTGGATGCTACTCCATACATCGCTTGGATTATGCCCAAGTTTGGCATCCAAGAAATCACCATTACGGAAATATTTGGCTTTGAACACTTTTGAAACAATATCATCTGGATTTTGAATGAACATCCATCCTTGCTTCCCTAGCATAGATAAGTTAAAAGCATGAAGATGTCTAAACCCCAATCCACCAAATTCTTTTTTTACTGTTAATCTTTCCCAACTCATCCACTTGATTCCTTTTGTTGCATTTCCACTTGAACTCCACCAAAAAGAGTTCATCATTTTTTGTATTTCATCCTTCAATGTAGGGAAGTAAGAAAACACTTATACAATAAGTAGGAATGGCATGAGCACATGACTTAATGAGAATTTCCTTACCCGCCTTATAGAGATGCTTTCCAGTCCAATAATTGATGTGTTTCCAAAGTCTATCTTTGAGGAAACCAAAAACTGCCTTCTTTTTCCTTCCAATGAGAGATGGTAGCCCCAAATATTTTCCCGTACCAATACATTCAGAGACACCAAGAGAAGATGAGATGTGGCTCCTAAGAGATGAAGGGGGAAAAAAATAGATGCACCTTCATTTTTGGCATTGTACCATTGTCAAGAGACAAAGAGGAACAAAAGATATGTTTTTCTTTTTCTCTGCATTCATTTAAAAAATATACATCTTATTAATAATTTTCAAATATAGTTAGATATTAATATTTTGCATCCTATTTTTATTTTTATTTTTTTGTCACAATATCGATAGAATATTATAAAAACTTGATTAAAGCAATTTATTATGTAATTAACAACTGCATTTGTTTTGGGCTAGTGGCTATAATTTTTTGGAGATTTCTAGAATCGCCAAAAATGGATATTTTCAAATGATTTTGTCACTAACAAATATAACATTTACCCGATACTTTTGGCAATTTAAAACTACCAGAAAGTAGTGGGTAATAGTATATCAGTATTGCGACAAAACGCTACAAAATAATTGTTAATTAATTTCATAATAAATCGCATTATTCAAGTTTTTATAATGTATTAATAGTATTGTTATGAAATAAAAATATACGATGAAATATATCAATACCTAATCATATTTGAAAATAATTTAATTTTATGTATACTTCGAAAATGAATACATTGAAAAAGAAAAATGTATCTTTTATCCCTCTTTCTTCCTTGACATTGGTACAATACCAAAAAGAAGGTATCTTTCTTTCTTCCTTGTAAATTACTTGTTCATTGACAAGCAGGTCATGGTTTAGGGAGGTGTAGAAGACTAAGACTAGAGAGGCCTAACATTTGTACGTAAGTAATGACAGACTATTTGTTAGCTAGATCCTCAAAGCACAATGATTAATGAACACATAAACTAATTTTGTTAAGTATGATCATTACCTTGTAGCCGTAGGTGTTGCGGATCGATGTGGTTCTGTCCAATGTTAGCTTATATTGGGTTGTTATGCCCACAAGTTGCATCCAAAGCAATATGTGGAAGATAATCATTGTGATTCTCTTTTCACGTTTGAATTCAACTTATGTAATTGTATGGATAATTTACAAGGAAAAAAATAGATGTACCTTCATTTTTGGCATTGTACCATTGTCAAGAGACAAAGAGGAACAAAAGATATGTTTTTCTTTTTCTCTACATTAATTTCAAAAATATACATCTTATTAATACTTTTCAAATATAGTTAGATATCAATATTTTGCATCCTGTTTTTATTTTTATTTTTTTGTGACAATATCGATAGAATATTATAAAAACTTGATTAATGCAATTTATTATGTGATTAACAACTGCATTTGTTTTGGGCTAGTGACTATCATTTTTTGGAGATTTCTAGAATCGCCAAAAATTGATATTTTCAAATGATTTTGCCACTAACAAATATAACATTTACCCGATACTTTTGGCGATTTAAAACTACCAGAAAGAAATGGGTATTAGTATATCAGTATTGCGACAAAGCGCCACAAAGTATTTGTTAAAATGTTAATTTCATTATAAATCGCATTGATCAAGTTTTTATAATGTATTAACAGTATTGTCATGAAATAAAAATATACGATGCAATATATCAATACCTAATCATGTTTGAAAAGAATTAAATTTTATGTATATTTCAAAAATGATACATTGAAAATGAAAAATGTATCTTTTATCCCTCTTTCTCTCTTGACATTGGTTCAACGCCAAAAAGAAGATATCTTTCTTTCTTCCTTGTAAATTACTTGTTCAATGACAAGCAGGTCATGGTTTATGGAGGTGTTGAAGACTAAGACCAGAGAGGCCTAACATTTGTTCGTATGAAATGATAGGCTATTAGTTAGCTAGATCCTTGAAGCACAATGATTAATGAACACATAAACAAATTTTTTTAAGTATGAACATTACCTTGTAGTCATATGTGTTGTGGGATCGATGTGGTTTTTTGTCCGGTGTTAGTTTAAATTGGGTTGCTATGCTCACAAGTTGCATACAAAGCAATAGGTGGAAGATAATCTTTGTTGTTCTCTTTTCACGTTTGTATTCACTTATGTAATTGTATGGATAATTTACAAGGATAAAAATATTTGTACCTTCTTTTTTGGCATTGTACCATTGTCACGAGATAAAGAGGAACAAAAGATATGTTTTTCTTTTTCTCTGCATTCATTTTAAAAATATACATCTTATAAATACTTTTCAAATATAGTTAGATATTAATATTTTGCATCCTATTTTTATTTTTATTTTTTGTGACAATATCGATAGAATATTATAAAAACTTGATTGAAGCAATTTATTATGCACTAACAACTGCATTTGTTTTGGGCTAGTGATTATCATTTTTTGGAGATTTCTAGAATCGCCAAAAATTGATATTTTCAAATGATTTTGTCACTAACAAATCTTGATTTGGAACTTATTTTGATGTTGATTTAGGTTCCTCCTAGTTGATTCTATAACAAAAACTTGGGAACAGATCACTCTAGAACCTCAAAGCTCTCTTCTATAGCTTTTTCTTCACGGTTTGAGTCAAGAGCTTTAGGTAAGGGAAGCTTCATAATTGTTTGAAATGATCTGGTAGTGGTTTATGTTTGGAAATCTGTCTCTGTTTGGATGTTTTAAAGATTTGTTATCATGATGTGATGACTTTTGCTCTCTTTATGTTTTTGATGATTTGAGCTGAATTTGTTGTTATAATATGTTGTTTTGCTTTGGAATGATATTATAAGTGTTGCAAATGGTTTCTAAATCTTTGAGCATGTGTTTGTGATTCTTTGAGAGGTTCTGGGTTCTGCAGAAGACCCCCTATCCAATGAAAAACCATCGTCCATTGACCTGTTCTACAAAGAAAACCATCGTTCAGTGCATACTAGTGTGTAGGAAAACTATCGTCCAATGCATACTAGTGTGTAGGAAAACTATCGTCCAGTGCATACTAGTGTGTATGAAACTATCATCCAATGCATACTAGTGTGTAGGAAAAACTATTGTCCAATGCATACTAGTGTGTAGGAAAAACCATCGTCCAGTGAATACTAGTATGTAGTAAAACCATCATCCAATGAACACTAGTGTATAGGAGAACATCATCCAGTGAAACTCAACATTCCGTGAGACCCAGCGTCCAGTGACCTAGTGCACAGTGAGACCCCGCGTCCAGTGACCTAGTGCACAGTGAGACCCCAAGTCCAGTGACCTAGTTTCCAGTGAAACCCAGTGTCCAGTGATACCCTATGTCCAGTGAAATCTAGCGTCCAATGACAGTGTTAGAGAAATTTTGGGGCTTTTGTTTAGCTGGAGACCAGAACCTAGTTTTGTTATGAATGATGATGATGGATAAGCCACAACTTTGGTTCTAAAACTATGTTAATAATTCACATTTTGATAAATTTGGTGTTGTGTTGTAAGTAAGGATTCAAGGCGTAAGAATACCTTACTTAAGCTGATTGAACTGCTGGATGGGTTCATCAGTGTTATTTGAGAAAATTGGTGAATTATAACACAGAAGGAACGTGTGGAAATTGAAATTGTTTGGCTTGTTGCATAACATTGCATGTGGGTAGACACGTAAGTTGAGGGTGCTAGATAGGTTCTCAACCTAGTGCCGGAGGTTTTCGTGGTGGCTACAGGCAGGCCTATAGAATAGACAAGTGGGCGAACTCCTTTAGATGGAAGGTCTTGCAAACCTGACAGAGGTAAGCCATTACCCACACTTGTCTATATTCGATAAAACCACACTTCCTCCATAGGATCAGCTCAAGGGACTCCCTAAATGGTCAAAAGCATGACTAATGGTAGGGGATGAGGCCTATGAGGGATCGCCCAAAAGGCGTAGGAATCTCCATGGAGTCGAGTCAGCATAACATTGCATAATGAAATTGATGTATGAAGTGAACTGAATGTTTATTGTTGAATGATGTTAACTGTACTTTGAGTATACCCTATCATTCTTTTTATAAGTAAGCTTACCCTTGCAATTTGTGTTTGTATTGTATTACTGCAATGATCGTGTGGTTGGCATGAGAGCAGATAGCAGTGATGGTGCAGGCTCTCATGCTGTTCATGATTGAAGTCGATGCAAATCTTGAAGATTGGACAATATCCCTGTTCTTTTGATTATGTTTTGTATATAAATACATAATTTTGGGGACCAGCTTAGGACTTATGTATAAATACTTAGATTGTTGTGAATGTCCTCTACAAGGGGACCATTTTTTAATATTATATGTACCTGTGTATTTTAATTTGTAAACTTGCATATCATACCTTTATGATGTGATGATGATATATATTATGTGTATGAAAGTAGATACGTATGTGCATGTTAAGTGAAAATGAGAAAAATTTTATAGGTAGTTCATATATAATAGTATAACAAATCTATAATGAAGATGGGTCGTTACAATAGTGGTATCAGAGCTGGTCGTTTCTTTTGGAACAAACCTATGGGGATAGGTCTGTTATGTTTTTGCTGTGTGTGATTGACTTGATGAGTAGAGGACCTTAACCAATGTTAATTTCTAACTTGGTTTGGTCATATGTTAGGATGGTGAGACCCCTTAGACCTCCTACTCCTCCATCGGATATGGCCCAAATGGCCCATGCCATAGAAGTGATGGCAGCTGCAATGCAACAACAAAGTGCTACTATGGCTCATCAGCATCAAGCAGCCTTGGCACAGCTGGAGGCCACTCGAGTTGTTGCCCAAGTAGCTCAAGCAGCAATTCCACCTGAATATCAAGGACTAGCTGAATTTAGGAAGAATGATCCTCCACAGTTTAAAGGAGACTCTAACCCAGATGTAGCTGATCCCTGGATTAGAGCATTGAAAAAGATCTTTATGGCCATTGCATGTCCTGAAGATAGGAAGGTTACTTATGCCACATACATTTTAGTTGATAAAGCAGAGTTCTGGTGGCATGGAACTCAACAGATGATGGAAGCACATGGAGAACCCCTCACTTGGGGAAATTTCAGGCAACGCTTTATGGGAAAATATTTTCTAGATAGTGCTAGGTATGAGAAGGAAACAGAATTTATGAAGTTGGAGCAGGGCAACATGACAGTCCGTGAATATGCGACTAAGTTTGAACACTTAGCTTATTTTTATTCTCAAGCTACTACTGAAGCTTAGAGGTGTAGGAAATTTGAAGAAGGCTTGAAACAAGAGTTGAAGCGGATGGTTATCCCTATGGCTATTAGGGAGTTTCCTGCATTGGTAGAGAAGGCGAGGACTGTGGAATGCCTGGAGGGTAGTAGTAGAGTGATCCAGACTCATGGTGGCGGATCCTCTGGTAGTAGGAAGGGGAATTTTCAGAAGAAGCCATATTTCAAACCCCAGCAGCCTCGAGGAAGTCCAATTGTAGCTCAGTCAGGAGCTCAAGGCATCAGATGCTATAGGTGTGGTGGTCCACATTATAGCCACCATTTTACTTATAAGGAGATCATTTGCTTTAAATGCCAGAAGCCTGGGCATATTGCCAAAGATTGCCAAGTAAATGTCAGAGTTGCACCAGCTGGAAGTGCACCAAAGGTTGAGAAGCCTAAGCTGGCTGGACGGGTCTTTGCAATGAGTCGAGCAGAAGCCTCCAAATCTGAGGACTTTATCCAAGGTGTGTGTGAAGTGTCTGGTAACTCCTTATCTATTTTGTTTGATTCAGGAGCTACACATTCATTCATTTCTTTCAATTGTTTGAAAAGATTGAAGTTGCCTACATGTCCTTTATCATTTGATTTGTTAGTCTCTACTCCTATAGCCACCCCTGTGGAAACTTCTTTAGTGTGTGTTGGGTGTCCTATTGTAGTCAGTGGACACAAGTACAAGGTTAACCTAATTTTCCTTCCTTTGGCTGATTTGGACATAATCTTAGGAATGGATTGGTTGTCCTCCAATCGTATTCTTATAGATTATGCTCAAAAGATTCTCGTATTCCCTGATTATGAAGATCTTGAATTTGTTTCTGTGAAGCAAGCACAAGTTTCTTTGAAGGAAGGAGCCTCATGTTTTGTGGTCCTTTCTTTCTTGGAAGTCAAGGGTGACATTGTAACCCCCTTCTAATTAAATTTAATTTAAGTATATAATTTATATTATATATAAAAGTTCTAATACAATCTAATAATATTCTGTAATTTACGCCACCAAAATTTTTCATAAACATTTTTACAAATAAGTCTAAGTATTACAAGTATTGTCTACCCAAAATATTTTCCCATCCTACAGCTATGGCGAATCTCTGCATCTTTTTCTTCTAATTATTCTTCCAGTTCACCTGCATTTGCACTTCCCTAGAATCTAGGGAACAAAATTTACCGGATCAGGCATTTAATTTCTATTAAAATTAAAATCAATATCAAACAGATACATTTCATATATTACTTAATCATTCACATAAAATAAATGTAATATGATTTATGCAAATGCAGTTTTGACTCAAAATCATTTTGACCCTGCTCCATGGAGACTTCCCCTTTGAGTGTTTAGTAAGTAACTGGCCTACCATTACGCACTGCAATTCAACCATCAGCCCCTACTAAACGCAAATAAGCTAAACATAATTAGGAGATCAGAATACCCAGGAAGGCCACCACGACCGCATCTCGGTCCAGATTCCGGCCACATGTGGGATTGCCAATACCCTTCACCCCACAGACTATATATAATCATAGACTATACAGTCCTGTTTAACAAATTCTGCTCACCCCAAAAATCATTTCTCAAATCATTATCATTTCTTATGACTACCACAGTTCAGGTTAGTCAACAGAATCATTTCTCATTCGAAATCTTTATAAATCCCCCAAAATGACTCATGTTTATGCAATATGATAATAATTATAAGCAATAATTAATAGTAAACAATCACATAAAGAAAATATAAAGACTCAACAATTGACATTATAACATTCATATTTTTCTAAAATATCAATTAGGTACTTGCTATGTAAAATTACTAAACTACCCTTAATCTTTTCCTAAATTTGCAATTATGTCCTCAAATGTGAAATTACCAAATTACCCTTATTCTTTTATAAAATTCCAAATTGGTCCCTAATGTTTCTAGAACATATGAAATTACCATTTTACCCTTCTACTTTTCTATTATTCCTGAAATTGCCCTTGATCTTTTTATTAAATTCCCAATGTGTCCCTACATGTGAAATGACATTTTGCCCTTGGTTATTTTAAAATTTCCACATGGAATCCCTAACACCTAGCCATGGCCATGAGTTGTTTTTCTCAAAATTTACAACATCTTCTCAAAATCAACCAAGCAATTTCAATCAAAACAAACCAAATCAAGTTTCAATCAATCATAACACATCATAAAATCAATAAATCATGGATTCCGACACATAATTCAAACTTCAAACATCAATTATATAAAAGCCCTAAATCAATTTCATCTTTTCATGGTTCATGATCAAATCTTGGATTTAAACCTAAGGACATGTTTCTCCTACTTCCAATTGGTTTAAATTGAAATTAAATGCCAATATCCTTACCTTGGATCCTTAGTTTGATGGAAAAACTCTTGAATCCTTTTCTCCCTTTCTTCTTTGGCTTCTTGAAATTTTGAGCTTTTTCTCCTAAATCTCTTCTCTTTGGCCTAAGGTGGTTTAAATTTTGTGAGGTTTGGATGGATTTCTCTCTTGATTTTAGAAGTTAAGATGAAGTGAAAATGGAGGGGCTGCTGTTGTGAAACTCACGGGTTGGAGGTCTTTAGAAAAGCTAGGTTTTGTGTTTTTCTTTTAATTTGTTTTCTTATGTTTTTATAAAAAAAATTTCTCCACCCCATTTAATTAGATCTTCATGTCCAGCTGCAGGACTCAAGGAAGCCAATTTGGCCAAGCTTTTCCAGCCACTTGGACGGCCAAATCAAGTTCCCAACGTGAGTTGCCAAGCTTATGGTCAATTAGTCAAAAAGTGTAGGTAATTAGTGGATTTTTCTAGAAGGTTTAGGACTTTTTAATTATCTTACAAACTAATTAGAATTTTAAGAAACTAATACCACCATTGAATTCCTCACTATCAAAAACCTTGGGGTAGTGTCTTTATTTTCTCTTAATCAAGGTCTAATTAGCTTAATTTAATCACATTAGAAATATTGAGTTGTCACATTTTGATTGGCTAATACTTTTATTTTTATTTTTCTTAGTTAAATAATTTTAATAATTATTCTAAGTGTGTTATAATTAATAGATAATTCCCTAGATGTTATACAAATTTTATCTTAATTTTCTACCTCAGAATTTTATCGTAATAATTTCTCAGAATTCTAACTCTTAGAAAATTCTAATAATTCGAAATTAGCATTTTAATTTCTCAATTGTATATATTTTAAATATATATTTAATTACCTTTTATTAGATTACAGTCTAGTCCAAAATGTTACATCGAAAAATTTATCCTGGACAGCTATCTGACACAACTGTCCAGTCAACAAGCAATTCAAACAAAAACAAAGATATCAAAAGATTTAGAAAATTTTTCTGAATAGAACTGTATAAATTTTATTATGAAAATATGTATAGAAAGTTTCTATAAAATACAGTACATAATTTAATTTCTCATATATCTATGGAAAAGTATTTACAAACAGTAAAATAAAATAAGGATGTTACAAACATTGATTTGAAATCGGTAGAGGTTGTTAAAGACTTTCCTGAAGTCTTTCCAGAAGAAGTACCTGGCTTGCCTCCACAAAGAGAGGTTGAATTTGCCATTGACCTAGTTCCAGGTGCGGGACCAGTGTCAATAGCTCCTTATAGGATGGCACCAGCTAAATTAGCTGAACTGAAGAAACAAATTGAAATTTTGCTTGAGAAGGAAATGATCAGACCTAGTGTTTCCCCCTTGGGGAGCACCTGTGTTATTGGTTAAGAAGAAAAATGGTGGCTCAAGATTATGTGTTGATTATCGCCAGTTGAATAAGCTCACTATCAAGAACAAATATCCTTTGCCAAGGATAGATGATTTAATGGACCAGTTGCGTGGAGCAACAATTTTCTCAAAGATTGATTTGAAGTTGGAGTATCATCAAATTAGGGTGAAAGATGAGGATATACCGAAGTCGGCTTTCCGGACTCGGTATGGACATTATGAGTATGTGGTAATGCCTTTTGGAGTGACGAATGCTCCTGCTATATTCATGGATTACATGAATAGGATTTTTCGTCCCTTCTTGGATAAGTTTATTGTTGTGTTCATCGACGACATTCTTATCTATTCCCGTACTCATGAAGAGCATGAAGGACACTTAAGAGCTGTGTTGGAGATTTTGAGAGAAAAGCAATTGTATGCAAGTCTCTCTAAGTGTGAATTTTGGCTGGAAGAAGTGAAGTTCTTGGGTCATGTGATCTCGACTGAAGGGATTGCAGTAGATCCATCTAAAGTAGAAGCAGTTTTGCAATGGGAACGTCCTAAGACAACCACAGAGATTAGAAGTTTTGTTGGGTTAACTGGATACTATCGGAGATTCATAGAAGGATTCTCTAAGATAGTAGCACCATTGACTCAACTCACTCGCAAGGACCAACCATTTGCATGGGCTGAAGCTTGTGAGCAGAGTTCTCTAAAATTGAAGCAAAGGTTGACTTCTTCTCCTGTACTTGCGATACCTGATCCTAGTGAACCTTTTGAGGTTTACTGCGATGCATCTCATCAAGGATTGGGTTGTGTATTGATGCAAGGAAGAAAAGTTGTGGCTTATGCCTCAAGACAGTTGAAGACTCATGAGAGGAACTATCCTACTCATGATCTAGAGTTAGCAGCTGTGGTGTTTTCCTTGAAGATATGGAGACATTATCTTTATGGGGCCAAATTTGATGTATTTAGTGATCACAAGAGTTTAAAATACTTGTTTGATCAGAAGGAGCTCAATATGTGACAAAGGCGATGGATGCAATTTTTGAAGGATTATGATTTTCAATTGTTGTACCATCCGGGTAAAGCTAATATTGTAGTTGATGCCCTTAGCAAAAAGACTATTCAGATGTCCGCTTTGATGGTGAAAGAGTTAGAGTTGGTGGAGAAGTTTAGAGATTTGAATTTGTATGTAGAAGTAGCTCATGATCACATTAGTTGTGGTATGTTAATCGTGACTAACAATTTCCTTGGGATGCTAAAGGAGAAACAATTATTAGATCCTAGCTTGAGTAGAACAATGGAGTTGTTGGGTACGGATAAAGCAATAGACTTCAGTTTGGGTGATGATGGCATTTTGAGATTCAAAGGTAGAATTTCTGTGCCACAAGATGTTGAGTTAAAAAGACTTATTTTAGATGAAGGTCATAAAAGTAAACTTAGTCTACATCCCGGTATGACTAAGATGTATCAAGATTTGAAGAAGATGTTTTGGCGGTTCGGTATGAAGAGAGATGTGGTACAATATGTGGGAGCATGTTTAACTTGTCAGAAGGCTAAGATAGAACATCAGAGGCCCAGTGGTTTGTTGCAAGCAATGGAGATTCCAGAGTGGAAATGGGACAATATTACCATGGATTTTGTATCCAGTTTGACTAGGATAACTAGAGGTTGTGATGCCATATGGGTGATAGTTGACAGATTAACAAAGTGTACTCATTTCTTACCTGTTAACATGAAGTATTCTTTGGAGAAGTTCACTCAACTATATATCAGAGAGATAGTAAGATTGCATGGAGTGCCTTCTAGTATCATTTTTGATAGAGATCCAAGATTTACTTCAAGGTTTTGGTAAAGTTTGCAAGAAGCTTTGGGAACTAAGTTGAGACTTAGTTCTGCTTATCACCCATAGACAGATGGACAATCTGAGAGGACAATCCAATCATTAGAAGATTTGTTGTGGGCATGTGTTTTGGATCATCTTGGAAGTTGGGATGAAGTTTTGCCTTTGGTGGAATTCACCTACAACAACAATTTTCATGCTAGTATTGGTATGGCACCATTTGAAGCTTTGTATGGTAGAAGGTGTAGAACACCTCTTTGTTGGTATCAAGAAGGAACAAATATGGTAGTAGGGCCAGAGATGTTACAACAGACTACTGAAAAGACCAAGTTAATTCATGAAAGGATGAAAGCATCACAAAGTAGGCAGAAATCTTATGCAGACAAGCATAGAAGACCGCTTGAATTTGAAGCTGGTGATCATGTTTTTCTGAAGGTTACACCAACTACGGGCATTGGACGATCAATTAAGTCGAAGAAGCTTACACCTAAGTTCATTGGACCCTATCAAATCCTTAGACGCATAGGTCTCGTGGCTTTTGAAATAGCTTTACCACCTATTCTAGCCAACTTACACAATGTATTACATGTGTCTCAATTGAGGAAATATGTTCCTGATCCTACTCATATCATTAAGCCGGATGTGATACAAGTACGAGAGGACTGGACACTTGAGACTCGTCCAGTCAGGATTGAGGACCAAAAGACTAAGCAGCTTAAGGCCAAAGCTATTAGTTTGATTAAAGTTATATGGAGTGATACTACGGGTGATACTACATGGGAACTTGAAGATAAAATGCGTGAGCAATACCCTTATATCTTCCCAGTCAAGGAAATTTTCGAGGATAAAAATTTTCTTGTTGGGGACGTTGTGATTTTCCTAATGATAAGTGTTTGATTAGTAATGCAAGAGGAAATTAAATTTAAATTTATGATATGTATAAAAGAATTAATAATTAGATTTTCATGAGGTATTGGACGTAGAGTGTGTGATGTGAGGTTTTCGAGACTTTTTCGTAAGTTGTAAAAATAAAATAAATAAATAAATAATAAGAAAAAGGGGGGTGTCCTGAGAGGAATGGTAGGGGCAAATAGCATAAATTCATGCAAATCTTATATATTAACGTGTCCTGCTTCCTATTTCTTCTATTACCTTTGTTCTTATTTTCCTTCCTCACTAAGTCTCTTGTTCTTATCTTCCTTCTTCTCTGAATATCTTATTCCCGTGAATGAAAGTTGAATTTCTACACCATATTGAAGTTTGATTTCTTCTTCCCTAGAGCTTTCTTAGTCGATTCTAAGTTGGTAAGTCTAGTCCCTCTGTATTTCGATGTCTTAGTATCTTTCTCATCTCCTTCCAAGAAACATGAGAAATGGGTCTTGGTTAGATTTTCAGAGATGAGAGAAATCTTGATTTGGAACTTATTTTGATGTTGATTTAGGTTCCTCCTAATTGATTCTGTAACAAAAACTTGGGAACAGATCACTCGTGAACCCCAAAGCTCTCTTCTATAGCTTTTTCTTCACGGTTTAAGTCAAGAGTTTTAGGTAATGGAAGCTTCATAATTGTTTGAAATGATCTGGTGGTGGTTTATGTTTGGAATTCTGTCTCTATTAGGTTGTTTTAAAGATTTGTTATTATGATGTGATGACTATTGCTCTCTTTATGTTTTTGATTATTTGAGCTGAATTTGTTGTTATAATATGTTGTTTTGCTTTGGAATGATATTGTAAGTGTTGGAAATGGTTTCTAAATCTTTGAGGCATGTGTTTGTGATTCTTTGAGAGATCCTGGGTTCTGCAGAAGACCCCTTGTCCAATGAAAAATCATCGTCCATTGACCTGTCCTATAAAGAAAACCATCGTCCAGTGCATACTAGTGTGTAGGAAAACTATCGTCCAGTGCATACTAGTGTGTAGGAAACTATCGTCCAGTGCATACTAGTGTGTAGGAAAAACTATTGTCCAGTGCATACTAGTGTGTAGGAAAAACCATTGTCCAGTGAATACTAGTATGTAGTAAAACCATCGTCCAGTGAACACTAGTGTATAGGAGAACATCGTCCAGTGAAACTCAACAATCAGCGAGACCCAACATCCAGTGACTTAGTGCACAGTGAGACCCCGCGTCCAGTGACCTAGTGCATAGTGAGACCCCACGTCCAGTGACCTAGTTCCCAGTGAAACCCAGCATCCAGTGACACCCTATGTTCAGTGAAATCTAGCGTCCAGTGACAGTGTTAGAGAAATTCTGGGGCTTTTGTTTAGCTAGAGACAAGAACCTAGTTTTGTTATGAATGATGATGATGGATAAGCCACAACTTTGGTTCTAAAACTATGTTAATAATTCACATTTTGATAAAGTTGGTGTTGTGTTGTAAGTAAGGATTCAAGGCATGAGAATACCTTACTTGAGCTGATTGAACTACTGGATGGGTTCATCAGTGTTATTTGAGAAAATTGGTGAATTATAACATAGAGGGAAAGTGTGGCAATTAAAATTGTTTGGCTTGTTGCATAACATTGCATGTGGGCAGGCACGTAAGATAAGGGTGCTGGATAGGCTCTCAACCTAGTGCCAGAGGTTTTCGTGGTGGCTACAGGCGGGCCTATAGAATAGACAAGTGGGCGAACTCCTCTAGATGGAAGGTCTTGCAAACCTAACAGAGGTAAGCCATTGCCCACACTTGTCTATATTTGATAAAACCACACTTCCTCCATAGGATCAGCTCAAGGGACTCCTTGAATGGTCAGAAGCGTGACTAATGGTAGGATATGGGGCCTATGAGGAATCGCCCAAAAGGCGTAGGAATCTCCATAGAGTCGAGTCAGAATAACATTGCATAATGAAATTGATGTATGAAGTGAACTGAATGTTTATTGTTGACTGATGTTAACTGTAGTTTGAGTATATCCTATCATTCTTTTAATAAGTAAGCTTACCCTTGCAATTTGTGTTTGTATTGTATTAGTGCGATGATCGTGTGGTTGGCATGAGAGCAGATAACAGTGATGGTGCAGGCTCTCATGCTGTTCATGATTGAAGTCGATGCAGATCTCGAAGATTGGACGATATCCCTGTTCTTTTGATTATGTTTTGTATATAAATACATAGTTTTGGGGACCAGCTTAGGACTTATGTATAAATACTTAGATTGTTGTGAATGTCCTCTACAAGGGACCATTTTTTAATATTATATGCACCTGTGTATTTTAATTTGTAAATATGCATATCATACCTTTATGATGTGATGATGATATATATTATGTGTATGAAAGTAGATACATATGTGTATGTTAAGTGAAAATGAGAAAAATTTTATAAGTAGTTCATATATGATAGTATAACAAATCTGTAATGAAGATGGGTCGTTACATAAACTAATTTTGTTAAGTATGAACATTACCTTGTAGTCATAGGTGTTATGGGATCGATGTGGTTTTGTCCGGTGTTAGTTTAAATTGGGTTGCTATGCTCACAAGTTGCATCCAAAGTAATAAGAGGAAGATAATCTTTGTGATTCTCTTTTCACGTTTGTATTCAACTTATGTAATTGTATGGATAATTTACAAGGATAAAAATATTTGTACCTTCTTTTTTGCATTGTACCATTATCACAAGATAAAGAGGAACAAAAGATATGTTTTTCTTTTTCTCTGCATTCATTTTAAAAATATACATCTTATAAATACTTTTCAAATATAGTTAGATATTAATATTTTGCATCCTATTTTTATTGTTATTTTTTTGGACAATATCGATAAAATATTATAAAAACTTGATTAAAGCAATTTATTATGTAGTTAACAACTGCATTTGTTTTGGGCTAGTGACTATCATTTTTTGGAGATTCAAGAATCGCCAAAAAGGGATATTTTCAAATGATTTTGTCACTAACAAATATAACATTTACCCGATACCTTTTGGCAATTTAAAACTACCAGAAAGTAATGGGTATTAGTATATCAGTAAGTATTGTGACAAAGCGCCACAAAATATTTGGTAAAATGTTAATTTCATAATAAATAGCATTGATCAAGTTTTTATAATGTATTAACAGTATTGTCATGAAGTAAAAATATACGATGCCAAATATCAATACTTAATCATATTTGAAAATAATTTAATTTTATGTATATTTCTAAAATGAATACATTGAAAAAGAAAAATGTATCTTTTATCCCTCTTTCTCTCTTGACATTGGTACAATGCCAAAAAAAAGGTATCTTTCTTTCTTCCTTGAAAATTACTTGTTTATTGACAAGCAAGTCATGGTTTATGGAGGTGTAGAAGACAAAGACCAGAGAGGCCTAACATTTGTACATATAGAATGATAGGCCATTAGTTAGCTAGATCCTTGAAGCACAATGATTAATGAATACATAAACTAATTTGGTTAAGTATGATCATTACCTTTGTAGCCATAGGTGTTGTGGGATCAATGTGGTTCTGTCCAATGTTAGTTTAAATTGGGTTGTTATGCTCACAAGTTGCATCCAAAGCAATAAGAGGATGATAATCTTTGTGATTCTCTTTTCACGTTTGTCTTCAACTTATATAATTGTATGGATAATTTACAAGGAAAAATATAGATGTACCTTCATTTTTGGCATTGTACCATTGTCAAGAGACAAAGAGGAACAAAAGATATGTTTTTCTTTTTCTCCGCATTCATTTCAAAAATATACATCTTACTAATACTTTTCAAATATAGTTAGATATTAATATTTTGCATCCTATTTTTTATTTTTATTTTTTTCTGACAATATCGATAAAGTATTATAAAAACTTGATTAAAGCAATTTATTATGTAATTAACAAGTGCATTTGTTTTGGGCTAGTGACTATCATTTTTTGGAGATTTCTAGAATCGACAAAAATTGATATTTTCAAATGATTTTGTCACTAACATTTACCCGATACTTTTGGCGATTTAAAACTACCAGAAAGTAATGAGTATTAGTATATCAGTATTGCGACAAAGCACCACAAAATATTTGTTAAAATGTTAATTTCATAATAAATCACCTTGATCAAGGTTTTATAATGTATTAACAGAATTGTCATGAAATAGAAATACACTATGGAATATATCAATACCTAATCATATTTGTAAAGAAATTAATTTTATGTATACTTAAAAAATTAATACATTGAAAAGGAAAAAAATGTATCTTTTATCGCTCTTTCTTTCTTAACATTGGTACAATGCCAAAAGGAAGGTATCTTTCTTTCTTCCTTGTAAATAACTTGTTGATTGACAAGCAGGTCATGGTTTATGGAGGTGTAGAAGACTAAGACCAGAGAGGCCTAACATTTGTACGTATGGAATGATAGGTTATTAGTTAGCTAGATCCTCGAAGCACAATAATTAATGAACACATAAACTATAACAACGCAGCCTCACCGCCTCTTTGGACGTGTCTTGGCTGTGGACGTGTCTTGGGCCTGGGCCCTCACCGCCTCTAGCTGCACTCATGAACTCCCCCTTCGTGGAGGCGGGGGTTTTTTGTAACATCCCCAATTTACGGACCTTAGAAATAAATACTAAAGAGATATCTTTATGGAGTAGCTTTTATATTTAATGGTTTAAGGATACCCTTAAGCATTATTAATAATAGTTACCTTATAATAGAATAAAATAGAAATAAGATAATAGGACCCTGATGGGGAGCCAAGGCCCAAGGTGGGCCAAGACCCACACAAACACACACACAGTTTAAATAGAAAGAGGAGAGTGGGAGTTAGAGAGAGAAAGTGAAAGAAAGAAAGAGAGTTAGAGAGAAGGAGGAGAAGAAGGAAGAAGAGGAAAAGAAGAGGAGCGGAGCAGAGATCCGAGACTCAGTGCCCTGGAGCTCAGATCCGAGACCCCACAATGTGAGTGCTTCCCCTTCACCCTCATATGTTCTGTTGTTTGTGTTTGAAACTCTTTTCCCTCTTTTACCCTTATTATCTCTTAGTTAGGTTTTTGGATGGATTTGAGGAGTTAAGCTTGATTGGGGAGTGTTTTACCATGTTTGAGGGCTGGGTTTTGATGTAGATATGCTTTAGACTTGATCCCACATGTTTGGAAGAGGTTGGGAGGCCATGGGAGCAGAAACGCGAAGGTTCGCGGGTCTGCAGAGTCGTAGACTCTCACTTAAGCAAGCTGTTTTCATCGCTTAAGCGAGGAGTCACCTGGAGTTGGAGGTGCTTTCTGGAATTTGTGCTTAAGCTCATAAAATCGAGTGCTTAAGCGTGGCTCTGGTGCTTAAGCTCAGAAAATTTGGTGCTTAAGCGTAGAGACTTGGCGCTTAAGCTTGGTGCTTTGTCGCTTGAGCTTAAGACTCTAGGAAATAGGATTGTCAGTCTAGCTTAAGCAAGATCAGGTTCTAGCTTAAGCGTAGGTATGATAAGAGAGTATTTTAGGAACCCTTTTCAAGGGGACCTTTGGAAGAATATAAGGGCTATAGATATATAGTTCCTTCCTAAGCTTTTACTCATGTTTATGTATGATTGTTTGATGCTATGTGATGTTGATTGTTGATGATAATGGTAGTCATATTCATGTTGTTATGCCTTATGCTTAGGATTGATTGTATGTAACGATAAACCCTTTTAATAAAAGATACCTAAAATACTTAAGACTATGCCTATGCCTGTTAGTAAAAAGGTGGGGAGTTTCCCCCTAAGTTTCATAAAAGGTGGGGAGTTTCCCCTAAGTTTCAGAAAAAAGGGCTTTTGAGCCAAGTTTACAATTTTATGAAAGGTTTTTAGAAAAAGATATCCCCTCAGTGATATAGGGTGGAACCTTCCCCGATACCAGTCACGTCCGAGAGCTGCACGCTCAGCGTACAACGGTGTGCAAAGGGCTAAGGATCCTCTATGTCACCAAGGAGTGATGAGTTTCAGAAAGGTTATAAAAAGGATTATTAATGAAAAAGTTTATAAAAGAGTTTTCAGAGGAAAGTTGTGACCCAATAAAGGGAATAAGTCTTGTTTTAGGGCTAAGAGGCCCCCTAGTGGTGAGTGACGGGGATCGTCACCCTGACACCCATGGGGAAAACAACCTTCTTCATAGAGAATAACAAGTTAGAGAAGAGACTCCTCCTTATAATGGAGTTGTAGTCAACCCACTTGGACCGGTGGGGATTAATTAAAGGTTGTTTCAAGAGGGATGCCTCTTGTTGGCTAGAGCTAAGCCAAATTAATGAAATAGGCGGTGGAAGTGAAATTTAAATAAAGAATAATACAAACCGTACAGTTGTAGAAATAATCTATGATATGATGATGTGCTTGATGTATGTATGTTCTATGTTAGAACATGAGAGGAGTCATGAGCCTAGTTGCTAGATGAGTGATAAAAGATAAGTCTATACATTAGATGAGGAAGTGTGTAGTTGTATACTACCCATAGAGGTAGGAAAGGGCTTACAGTTAAACCCTAGAAAGCAAAGGTAAGCTACCCAGAGAGGTATGCTAGATGGTATGCCTCGTAAAGACAGGCGATGTAAGCCCAAGTTGGGTAAGTCAGAGGAAAGAAAGGTTACACATGTTCTCATCCAATGTTATAGAAAAGTGAGACCCTAGTGAGTGGTCAAGAGTAACAAAAAGTTAGGTGCCTTAGTTCACTAGTGGCCTTAGATTTGGCTTGGGAGGCCAACTCTATGTGCCTCAGCAAGGGTCAGGGTATGATCCTAAGAAACAGTAACGTAGAGGTGATGAGGTAATAGCTATGAGTATGAGTATAAAGGAAAGAAAAGAGAAGCCATGAGAGTTAAGCAAGAGGTCTCTAGAGTAGAGAGTCAGCCTAGAGTCATCAGAGCACTCACTGAGACATTATGTCTCATCCCTTTAGTTTCCATGTTTTTACAGGTTAGCAGGTGGACACCTTGTGGGAGGAGCTCGAAGCACGGAGCTGCTTTCCAGAAGGAAGATGTTATTAGTATAGCCATGTATAATTCCCAATGCATGGGAATTTAGTTTATGTTTTATGTATCCTGCTTATGTCTTGTACGGCACATAAGTGCCAAGAGCTTTGTACTAGACTTATTTCATGTAATATAAGTTTAAGTTTTAGTTTCTGCATAGTAAACTCTGATATTCTTATATGCTAATTTCTATTAATTTAGCAATATAAGGAGACAAAGGTAATATCCTCTAGAGGGTGTTACATTTTTTCCCTCCCTAGGAATCGAACACAAGACCCTCCATGCTTAAGTCTTATGTCAATGCATTCCTGGTACACCAATTGAGCTAAACTTGTGTAATGTTTATGCTGTGGAAGCTAAACTTGTTACTTTATCTTTAATTAACTTTCAGAGCAAAGTGTTGCAAATTCCCTTTTTCCTATGATGGCACAAGCAATTGGCAATTGATGTAATTGAAGAACTTCTTCACCCCAAGAAAGGAAAATAATAAATAAAAATTGGAATAGAAGTTAGAAACCAATTCAAAGTTGGTTTCAATTCAAAAGGGGACAAATATTTTTATAATAAGAGAACTTGTTTCAATTCATGCTACAAATCATTTTCAAAGTGGTAGTTGGACAAAGCATTAATTTGAAGGTGGAGGAGCATTGGATGAAGCATGATGGTATACGGAGGCTCTTCAAGCACAGATGGAGCATAGGAACTTAGCATATCAAACAAGGATAAAAGATATACATCTAACTCAGTATATCACACAATAGATACAATAATCAAGTGATAAAGTGGATGAGCTCAAAATTGTACAATTGCTCGTCTCAAGTTCAGATAGGGAAATTAGTTTTAACTTTTAATAGTAAATTACATAAATCAACCAAATGGAACATGCATGACAGAAATGACACGCTCTATGAGCATGCTAATAGATCTTCATAATTTCAGACAACCAGAATTCGAGAAACAATTACAAATGAACATGATCAAGGTACCCAATCAATGCTATTAAGGTATACAATCATTGCACATATTATATGCTAACAACTCACATAGTCACAATACACAACAAATTCTTCTTCTAGGGCAAAGCCGTAAACATATCAAATTTCCAATTTGAGAATGTTCTCCCAAATCGAAATCAGATTAATATAGATTATAAGCATAACAAATACCCAGAAAACACATAAATGTGAATGACTTCACTGTTTACTCACCAAACAATTTATCCGAAAATAATGACAGAATGGTGTGGTAGATTTTTTTTCCAACCGTCATAGACAATTTGTGAAGGGAGGACTGTTATGGCTGCACCATATATGGAGGAATTTTGGCTTTTTTACATCCGCCATTGATAACACTGCATCAAAGTATAACAACCAAAAGACACGATAGCAAATAACATAAAGCAAAACAAATAGCCACAATACAAATGTAACAAAGAGTTGTCCAAATACATATGCATAAGAAATAAGCCAAAAAGGTTTTAGTAACACCTTCATACCTGATCTACAACCTTGTATGAACGAGTTGTGAAGAAATTGGTGATACAAGCAGTATCAAAGCTCTCAATCGTGCACCACCAACACCAAAAAACGATTAAGCTTGAGCAAAACAACATCCACATAAAATTTGCAACAATTAATTTTTTATACATAAAAATACTCCAACATATAGATTCAAAGATACAAATAGTCAAAATGAAATGAAATGGAAGTAAAAGCAAAACTCGAAGCGATTAAATATCAATGAAAAGGAAAAATGGAAAAGCTGAGATTGGTGATAAAGAGAAGAGACATACATAAAAAAAATCTAGAAAGGTGAGATCTAACTAAGCAGGTGAATCTAGGGGTGGATATGGTGGAAGCAGGTTCACAGAATCCACAAGCAATGTGCACCACCACATTTCTGCATGACACTTTGCCTCTTTTTGCCGCAACGAGTTCAACATTTAGGGCAAAAAGAAAGGGATTTGAGGGATTTTGACCAAAAGGATAAGTGGGTTAGGGTTTCTGACAAACTTCTATAGGTCTTTTTATAGTAGAAAATAGACATTATGAACTGCCACAAGTTTTAAGGGTTGGTGGTTTTTAATGAACCGCCCTAGACAATAGTCCCATTGTAGCTAGGGTTTCAAGAAAGTCAAAGTCAAAGTAAAATAATATTTTTATGTGCAAAAGATATTTTATTTTCATTTTTTTATTTTTAAAAATAATAAAAGTCAAAGTAAAATAGTATTGTTTATAATTAATTTTTTAGTATTGCATTAATTTATTATATTTAAGATTTTTAATTTTTAAATAATAATATCATATGTACAAAATAAAAAAGGATATTTTATTGTTTAAAACAAAACAAAATAAAATAATATTGTTTGAATAGTTTTTCCTAATCTAAATTTTATTATTTAATTTAATGGTTCATTGAAAAGTCTTCTTTATTGTAATTAATCTATTTTAATGTATTTTCCAAATGAAATATTTTTTTTTCTTTTTTTCAATTTTAAAATTCAATATAGTCAAATAGAATAATATTTTTAATAATGAATTGTTTTTGAATATGTGCATTCATTTATTATATTTAAGTTTTTTACATTTTTAAATAATACTATTATATGTAAAATAAAATAAAAATAAAAATTTTATTATTTAAAACAAAACAAAAGAAAATAATATTGTTTGAATAGTTTTTCCTAATCTAAATTTTAATTTTTAATTTAATGGGTCAAAGCAAAGTCTTCATTATTGTAATTAATGTATTTTATTTTTAGCAATTATTTAATGTATTTTTCAAATGATATACTTTTTATTTTATTTTTAATTTTAAAAATAAATTTAGTCAAACTAAAATAATATTTTTTATAATTAATTGTTTTGAATATGTGCATTCATTTATTATATTTAAGATTTTTACTTTTTTAAATAATACTAACATATGTAAAAAATTAATATAAAAAGAAATTTTATATTGTTTAAAACAAAACAAAATCAAATCAAATAATATTGTTTAAATTGTTTTTCCTAATCTAAATTTTGTTGTTTAATTTAATGGGTCATTGAAAAGTCTTCATTATTGTAATTAATGTATTTTATTTTTAGCAGTTACTTAATGTATTTGTCAAATGAAAGACTTTTTCTTTTATTTTTAATTTTAAAAATAAATATAGTAAAAGTAAAATAATATTTTTTTATAATTAATTGTTTTGAATATGTGCTTTCATTTATTATATTTAGGATTTTACTTTTTAAATAATAATATGTAAAAAATATAATAAAAATAAATTTTTATTGTTTAAAACAAAACAAAATAAAATAATATTGTTTCAATAGTTTTTCCTAATCTAAATTTTATTGTTTAATTTAATGGGTCATTGAAAAGTCTTGATTATTGTAATTAATGTATTTTATTTTTAGCAATTATTTAATGTGTTTTTCAAATGAAAGACTTTTTGATAATTTATACTTTATTGTTTAATGAATCATTAAAAAGAATTTATTATTATTTAATGGTAATGAATTTCAATAATTGAAAATTCTTCCAAAAATTTTATTTAACTATTTACAAAAAAATGTATGACCTTGACTGTTGACATATGTAATTTTTTTTTAAATATGTAATATTTTAAATATTGCAATACTAAAACAAATGTTTAAACTTATATTTGAAATATGTTATTATCGTATAATATGTTATAATTTTTTAAAAGTGCAATATTTTAAATATTATAGTTCTAATAAAAATATTTACACATTTATTTTAGGCTTAAATATGTTTTGGATCCTTAATAATTTTATTTTGCGTTGAGTCTCTAATAAAACAAAAATTTTATTTTTGGTTCTTGTTATTTTGTTTTAGTCCTTCAAATATATATATTTTTTTCATTTTAATCCTTATAATATTTTGTTCATTTTGTATTAGTCTCTTTGACAAATATTTGATAGGGACTATTAACAAATGATTTGTATATTTTTTGGGACAAAAATGAAAATAGTAAAGTACTAAAACGATGGTAACAAAGATCAAAAACAAAATTTTTATTTTATTAGGTACTTAATGCAAAAAAATAAAATAAAATTAGAGACCCAAAACAAAATTCGTTAATTTATCAGGACCTAAAACATATTTAAGTATTTATTTTAAATATGTATTTGTAATGCTTAACTTATTTGTGGTTCATTTTTTTTGTTCTATAACATATTTAATCATATGTGTTTTTTTTTTTTTTGGTTCTTAAGTATATGTGTAATAAATATTAACAATGTTTACATATTTCTTATACTCATTTATCTCAATTTTTTTTTAATATAAAAGGCTCCATGCATTATGGGTAAAATGTCTAATAATATTGAAATATAAAGTTTAGTCTATTTAATTGATAAACCCCATTATGGTCATTATTTTATGGGGTTTCTTGCACCATTTGATCCTTAAATTGCATTATCTTTTGGTGATTTTGAATGATATATGTTATTTTGGTGCAGAGTGAGCTTGAACTCGGGAAAAGAAGAAAAAGGGCTTGAAAACGTGGAAACAACACCCTTGGCAAGTAAGCACGATCCTGTGCACAACCCTAAGCATGGGGCATGCTAAACAGCTTGCGCTCCGTAACTTATGCACGACCCCATGCACAGGGTGTGATGATCCAGCAGTGCTCCGTAACTTATGCACGACCCCCAGCACGGGGCATGCTGATCTAGCAGCGCTCCGTAACTAATGTACGGCCCCATGCACGGCCCAATGCACGACCCCATGCACAACCCCCTGCATTCCCCTACGACAGCTAAAGTCTTTAAATAGATTAGGTTTTTATGTTTCAGAGACACCTTTTCTTTTACATTCACTTTTTACACTTTCTTAGGAGTACTTTGGGAGTTTCTAAGGGAATTTCAGGATAGGAAGAATAGAAGTTCGTCACGGGGATTGATTCTTGTAACGATTCTCTTCCTCTAATGTCTCTTTTATTCTCTGTTTTGGTTTTATGCTTTCCTATGCCCATGGCTAGCTAAATCTTTAAGCTAGGGTTGTGATGTAGGACCTATCTGGGAACCACAATCAGTCTCTAAGGTATAATATCCGGACTTAGGTCCACTGTTACTACTGCGTAAGGTACGCTTGCCCTTAAGCGGTATGCATTTTTTGCATCATTAATTTAGCATTGTTACAGTACATTACACTCCCCACTCTAAGAGATGAGACTATTATATTGTTCTCTAACCTCATGTGCTAAAATATATAATAAATTACACTCTTCTCCTCTAGAGATGCGAGTATTACATTGTTCTTTTTCTCTTATGTTAAAATATATAGATTATTTCAATTAATTTAATAGTATTGTTAAAAAATATTTTTCTAGAAGATTTTAAAATATATTTTTAATATTTGTCTTTAGTTCTATTTTACACACATATATAAGATGTAATACATTTGTATTTATAAAAGGGAGGAGTGTGTATGTTTTAAGGTAAGAAGGGAGGGTGGTGTAACACTTGCATTCATAATTTGTGATTAAGCGTTTCCTAATTTTTTTTTACATGGTTATGCATATCAATTTAATGGCATGACAATCCCTCGTAAAAAAAATACTAATGGAACAAAAAACATAGCTTATCCAATAAATATTAGTATATAAGAGTTAATTGATTGTGTTAATTAGTTTTACAGCATCAAGTTGAAGCATCGAATAAAGTCTTGCAACAAGAGGGGTTAGGCTAACTTATTAACCTATAAATGTAATATTTAACAATTACTTAGACTAGTGGAAAAGGTACAATAGTATATGCTAACCCTTTGACAAGTAATAGTGGTTGACCCGTTTCTATTTCTATAAAAAAAATTAAAGCTGCACAATGGAAAGGGTAAAACAGTTTATACATAAGTGAATATTACTTGACCTCCAATCCATAGAACGTAAAGAGATTGAAGAGGCGCCTTTATTAATATCATATGCCTATATGGTTGAAATATTTATTTAGGGGTTAAAATGTGACTCTTTGCCATACTTAGAAATTTGACACACAAGCTCCCATTGCCACAAGCTAGCCAGTAGCAAATAATTATGTTCGGTTGGGAGTTCTTATTGGGAAATGGAATCTAAGTTATTTAATCTAATCAAGCCTTAAAAACGGATTGAGCTATTTAATGGCTAACCGATGCATACTTGTATGAATGTATGCATTCACACCATGGACTAATTAATTATCACGTTGACACCATTTCATGTTTTTTTAATCCAACAGTCATATTGCAAATTCTTTTAAATAAGTTTCGAACGATACTTTTAATAATGATATTCACATCACCTATAAGATTGTTTTTTAATCTTTTTCCTTTCTATCTTTTTATCTCCTCCTTAAAAATAAAATATACTCCATATATCTATCATTTTCTGACATTTTTGAACGTATCTAAATACTATATTGAAGGGTATGCGTAACACTCAGATTGTGAGACATACACTTTGGGGCTAGTCGCAATTTTAAAAGGATCGAGTTGACCAAACATATACGTTATTGAAAAAATAATGCAAAAAGACCTACAATGTTTGATCGAGAACAACAATTAGAAAATGTAACAGTGACAGTAATTAATGAACAAAAACTCAATTTAATCTAGCAATTGTGCTATGACCCTTGTTTGGCAAACTTTTTTTTTTTTTTGAAAAGTTGTTTAGCAACCTTTGAAAGCTTGGTTAAGTTATTTCTTCATATTGTATGATCAGGCTTTAAATTTTTTTGATCATATCAGGCTTTAAATGAGCATGCGATTTTATGCTCAATAAATTACATTTATTAATGAAGGCTTGCTTTTTATATAAAAGTAATAATTAAGATTGGAAAACCATTTTTAAGCCCCAAACATTTTTTGTTTGAGATATAAATAATAATTTTACTTTTAAAATCCCATTTATTTTTATACTAACAATGAAGAGCTATTTTACCAACTAAATACTATATAGTAAATGGTCCTCTAAATATATAGTATAACATATTTTTAGTATATAAGATAGAAGATAAATATAATAAACATTAGAGTTTTGTAGGCATGCATTCCAAGAATGTCATTGTAGAAGTTTTTAAATTTTCAATCAATTAGAAATAACTATTGATATGATTCTTAAGATGCATAATTATTATAAAAATCAATTAACTTACCCATTCTACCTAACAAAGTAATTCTATAACAAAGTAATTCTATATATTTATTTCCTAAGAATAAACATTTCAACTATTACAAAAGGGCATGGAAAAGATCAACATGATAACTAGTATTAATTATTTAATCAACTTTTACAGAAATGATATAAAACACCATAATATATTTTAATTATCCATCGTGACAATGCATTCATAGAAAGCAGGCAGGGGCGGAACTACTCATGCTAGTGAGGGGGCCATGGCCCCCCTAGATTTTCACCTATTCAAATTCATAACACCGTATGCTGCCAAAATCATGTACAATGAATTCAATTCTTATAAAAACATGATTCATATATATATAAACACAATGCAGCTAGAATTTTTGGTTAAATTGTTATGTTATTATAATTTTCAAATTATGGTAGTTAATTTTTAATTATTTATGGGATCTAACTATGGAAATAATGAAATTTTCAAAGTTATTTATTTCTTTTATATTTTTTTGATAAAATACTCTATTTTCTTTTTATAATTTTATTGTAAAGATAATTACATATTTCATCTTTTTAGATAAAATATTCAACTATCATTTATTTTTTTAATAGTCTTTTCTTTTTATAATATGTAATTGTTACTTTAAAAGTTATAAATGTCTTCTTTTTATATTGATTTGATTATAATCCTCACAGTTTTTTTTAGAGAAGAAAAATCATATTATTTCATTCATGACAAGAGAATAGATACAAGCACGTATACGATTGAAAACATGGCTGCTGGCATACAATCTTGACGCCTTTGCTATTGAATGAGCGACATGATTTGCTTGCCTCCTTACGAAACTCACCACTGAGTTAAAAGAACAAGGAATAGTATCTCTACAATTGGATAAAAGAACATGTAAATCAGAAAAACCAGATGAAATATTTTGAAGTCCATCAACTACAGCTTTACTGTCAAGCTCGAAGATGATGTTGTGAACGTTAAGCCCCTTTAACCATGTCATTGCTTGTAACAATCCCCATGCTTTAGCTTCAGTTGGATGTGGAATACCTTGCTGCCAAGATGTTTTTTCTTGTAAAAAGTGACCAAGCCCATTCCTCAAACATACGCCTACTCCAAAACATTGTTGATCATTGAATATGGCAGCATCAATATTACATTTAATCTTTCCAGCAGGTGGTTTTTCCCAAGATGAAATTGTTGGCCCCGTCACTTGAGGTTCTGAGATATTGTGCAGATTTCTTGCTCGAGACCATTCAGAAAGATGTTGGAGAGCTAATGAAACCGAGGCATATGGTGAAGTTTCGATGTTATCCCATATTTTGTCATTCCTCCTTCTCCAAATGCACCACAAAATAATAGCAAATCTGCAGCAGTTGTCTTCTAGAGATAGAAAATTAAACAAAAATCAAGTCTTTAACATCTTCTGCTTGCTGCATTCTGTCTTCAATTTTTGACCAAAGACAAGCAGTTTGCCAAATGCTTTTAGCTTTCTCACAGCCAAAGAAAATGTGCCAATCATTTTCCAAATTGTTTTCACAAAATGCACATGTTGAAGGACATGAAATACCTTTTTCATGAAGTCTTAGTCTTGAATGGATGCATTCTCGAAGAATTCTCCAAATCAAGTGCTTGACTTTTGGCAGAATTTTCAATGACCATAGTTGCTTCCAATTGCCACTTACTTTGTGATTATCATCAAGATATAACTAGTCCATTAGGCAATGATATGCTGAACTAGCTGAGTAGTTGTCATCTGCAATGAATTGCCAAGTTATAGCATCATCATCCAAGACATTTAAAAGAGGAATACTTTGAATTTCTTGAAAATCTTGTGGATTAAAAATCTACTGCATAATATCCAGGCGCCATGATTTTGAATTCTGATCAATGAGGGAAGAGACAGTCATATGCTCAAGACCAAAAGGAGCTGTAGAAGAAACATAAAGATTACCTTTTGTCCGCAGCCATGGTTGATTCCAAATGTTCACTAATTTACCATCACCAATTCTCCATCTTATGCCTTCTTTTATCACAACCTGTGAAGCGTGGATGCTACGCCATACATAGCTTGGATTATGCCCAAGTTTGGCATCCAAGAAATCACCATTAGGGAAATATTTGGCTTTGAACACTTTTGAAACAATAGCATCTAGATTTTTAATGAATCTCCATCCTTGCTTCCCTAGCATAGATAAGTTAAAAGCATGAAGATGTCTAAACCCCAATCCACCAAATTCTTTTTTTACTGTTAATCTTTCCCAACTCATCCACTTGATTCCTTTTGTTGCATTTCCACTTGAACTCCACCAAAAAGAGTTAATCATTTTTTGTATTTCATCCTCCAATGTAGGTAAGTAAGAAAACACTCATACAATAAGTAGGAATGGCTTGAGCACATGACTTAATAAGAATTTCCTTACCCACCTTAGAGAGATGCTTTCCAGTCCAATGATTGATGTGTTTCCAAAGTCTATCTTTGAGGAAACCAAAAACTGCCTTCTTTTTCCTTCCAATGAGAGATGGTAGCCCCAAATATTTTCCAGTACAAATACATTCAGAGACACCAAGAGAAGATGAGATGTGGCTCCTAAGAGATGTAGGAGGAAAAAAATATATGCACCTTCATTTTTGGCATTGTACCATTGTCAAGAGACAAAGAGGAACAAAAGATATGTTTTTCTTTTTCTCTACATTCATTTCAAAAATATACATCTTATTAATAATTTTCAAATATAGTTAGATATTAATATTTTGCATCCTATTTTTATTTTTATTTTTTGTGACAATATTGATAGAATATTATAAAAACTTGATTAAAGCAATTTATAATGTAATTAACAACTACATTTGTTTTGGGCTAGTGACTATCATTTTTTGGAGATTTCTAGAATCGCCAAAAATTGATATTTTCAAATTATTTTGTCACTAACAAATGTAACATTTACCCTGTAACATCCCCATAAATCATAATAATAATAATAATAATAATAATAATAATAATAATAATAATTATGAGTATAATAATGAAATAAGATAATGTCTAATTGCTCTATTATATCCTTATATTTAGCTTTTGTGGTATTTTAGTGCAATTTGTGCATTAGAGTAACTTATAGAGTAAGGAACCATAAAACCAATACTAGCTATATATATATATACCCAAATCCCTTCCCTCCCACACTTAACAGACGCACTTAGAAACTTAGAGAGAGAAAGAGGATAAGAGAGAAGGAGGATAAGAGAGAAGAAGGAGAAAGGAAAGGAAGAAGAAGGAGGAAAAGCTAGGACAACCCATACCACCTTACTCATCATCCTTAGTTCAAAGGTCCTTGGTGAGTGTTTATGTATTCTTCTCTATCCCGCCATTTGTGGCTTGGGTAGAGATTCAAGGAGGGTTAGGTTTCTTTTCATGGGAAAGGAGCTCCAACCCCCAATCTTTGGGTTTAGTGTGAGAGATGCATAAATCATAATTGTTTTGGTTGTTTGGCATGAGAATAGTCATTAAATTGCATTAATGTGAGGATTTGGGTTGTTGGGTAGCATTTATGGTAAAGGGGTTACGCACAATCACGAACCCTATGACCTGCAGAGTGACGGACTCTCACTTAAGCGAGCTCTGCATGGCGCTTAAGTGAGGAGCCCCTGGAGATGCAAGTGTTCTCTGTAATTCTCGCTTAAGCGAGGATTTTTGGCACTTAAGCGAGGTGTTTTGGCGCTTAAGCACGATAGTTTGGCGCTTAAGCGAGAAGCTTCAGGGATCAAGATTAAGTGCAGGACTCTGACTCTTAAGCGCAAGTTTTTGGCGCTTAAGCGCCAGGATTTGGTGCTTAAGCGCGAGGTGCCAGGGTTAGGCTGGCTTAAGCATAGGATTCAGGCTTAAGCGACTGACCCCTGGAACATTATGTTGAGTTCTATCCTTTCCAAGTTATTTTCCTTAATATGTTTAGTATGTTTACATGACTTATGAGGATAATGATATGTTTAATTAAAGAAAGAGGAGATTCCTTTGGGGATCAACGAAAGTATTATATTTTGATAAGTTAAGCATGCAAATAAAAAGATTTGCCCGCTTCAGAAGGTAGGTGGGATCTTCCGTCACTTCCTACTTTCCGAAGATGTGGTATAGCTCCTCGAGCCGGAGTAGAATAATACAAGGCCAAGGCATTAAAGGAAAGGGACGCCTTTCAATATATTGAGCTCAATAGATGCCGTAGGACGGAAAAAGAATAAAGAAAGTTAACCTAAAGCATGCAAAGTAAATGTTATGAATATGTTAAAAGAGATGTAAAAGTAGCATATCATAGTACTTTTATGAATGATGAAAGATTATAATGCATATTTTTAACAGTCACTGAGACCCTGTCTCATCAGTTTAGTGTTTATATTCCAGATTAAACAGTTTGAAGTATGGAGACAAGAAGCCTAGAAGATATTATGTTTATATAGCAATATCATTATAGGCTAGTTTTTGTTAAATACTTAAGGATGATGTAGGCCCTTGACCAGTTATACTCTTGAGTAATAATATCATATATATTTATATTATCCAGGTTGATGACTAAAATGTAAGTTAGATGGTAGTACCCATTAGGGTGTTACATTTTGGTATCAGAGCAGTTCAATCCTTTGGACTATGGATAATATGTTAGTAGATTCTAGTTGTCTTGTTAGTCTTGCCACGAATTGTACCCTATTTGAGTTACTGTATATTGAGCTTGATCAACTCAATATGTGGTGAAGAGTAGGTAGAGATAATGGCGGGAAGAGGAAGACCATCTTTGCATACACGTACTCCCGAAATAGCAGCTATGGAGGCAATGGCTGCTGCCATGAGAGAACAAGTGGCAGCCACCACCAACCTTGTCAATCAAGTGTTAAGGGGATCACCTAGAGGTTCCTCAAATGCTAATAACCAAGGGGACGGAAACCAACATGTCGGATTCTCTGAATTCCGAAAGAACAACCCACCCACCTTCAAGGGGCAATATGACCCATCGGCTATAGAGTTCTGGCTCCAAGAAATGGAGAGCATCTTTGAAGTGGTGCTATCCACCGAGGAACAGAAAGTAGTGTATGCCATGTTCATGTTGAAGGACAAGGCAAAGAATTGGTGGAAGGGCGCTAAGGAAGGAATGATGACCTTAGGGACTCCTCTTATTTGGGGGAACATCAAGATCACATTCTTGGAGAAGTATTCCCCCAATAGTGTTAGGATTCAGAAGGAGACTGAATTCTTACAACTTAAGCAAGGGAGCATGACGGTGGGCCAATATGTGGCCAAGTTTTAAGAGTTGGCTAAGTACTCCTGTTACCTTCGCCATCAACCTGATGAGGAATGGAAGTCCATCCAATTTGAGCAAGGATTGAGGTTCGACATCCTTAGCCAAGTGGGGACCTTGGAGATTAGAAGTTATTCACTCCTAGTAAACAAGTGTCTCATTGTGGAGGGAAATTTGAATAAGTTAGAGGTGGAGCAACGACAAAACTACAAGAGGAAGAATGAAGAAATGAAGTTCACCCTAAATACCAAATACAGGAAGGAGGGTTTTAAGGGCAAAAAGGTAGCAGCATTTGGAACTCCCAATGTGGAGGCATGCCCTAAATGTGGGAGGACTCACCGAGGAGTATGTATGTTTAGGAAAAAATGTTTGTTTCAAGTGCCACCAATCGGACACTTTTCCAAGGATTGTCCAATTTTGAGGAAGCAGGGAGCTCCTAACCAGACAACTCAAACTAAAGGAAGGGTATTCACCTTAAGTGGAGAAAAAGCAAAAGGGGTTGACAACCTAATTAAAGGTATATGTTTTCTAAACCAAAAACACTTAGTTGTCTTATATGACTCGGGGGTGACCCATTCTTTTATTGCTTATGAATGTGTGTGCCGTTTAAAGTTGTCAGCTACACCTTTACCTGTTATATTAAATGTCTCCACCCCAGTTGAAGGCAATATTCCTGCCTCACATGTTTGTGTAGAGTGTCCTCTTAAAATACAAGTTAAATGTTTTATTGTGAATTTAATATGCTTACCTTTAATTGGTTTGGATATTATTCTGGGTATGGATTGGCTTTCTGCTAACCATGTTGTGTTAAATTGTTTTAATTACATTGTAGAGTTTCCTTCTGATGTTACCCCTATCCCAAAGTCCCATCCATTGTTGTTCTCTAGTTCCACTCAAGTTTCCCAAAGCCTAGTGGAGGGAAGTCAAGTCTTTCTTTTGTTACTTTCCTCAAAGATGGAGGTTAGGCTAGAACTTGCAACTATTCCTGTTGTCAAAGAATTTATAGATGTGTTTCCTGAGGAGGTTACTACCTTACCCCCAGAGAGAGAAGTAGAGTTCTCTATAGATTTGGTTCCCGGGGTGGGACCAATTTCTATAGCACCCTATAGGATGTCACCTCTAGAGCTTAGTGAGCTTAAGAACCAAATAGAAGAGTTAATATCCCAACAGTTCATTAGGCCTAGTGTCTCTCCTTGAGGTGCGCCTGTTCTTTTGGTAAAGAAGAAAGACGGGAGCATGAGGTTATGTGTAGACTATAGGCAACTCAACCGAGTGACTGTTAAGAACAAGTACCCTCTCCCTAGGATAGATGACCTTTTGGATCAACTTAGAGGGGCTTCAGTTTTCTCTAAGATTGACCTTAGATTGGGATACCACCAGATTAGGATCAAGTCAGAAGATATCCCCAAGACAGCCTTTAGAACTAGATATGGGCACTACGAGTATTTGGTGATGCCATTTGGACTAACCAATGCTCCAGTGGTGTTCATGGATTACATGAATAGGATCTTCCGACCTTTCCTGGATAAATTTGTTGTTGTCTTCATTGATGACATTTTGGTGTATTCCCACACCTTGGAGGAACATGAAGAACATCTTAGGACGGTTTTGCAAGTCCTTAGGGAGAAGAAACTCTTCACAAAGCCAGAGAAGTGTGAGTTCTGGAAGAGAGAAGTGAACTTCTTGGGACATGTTATATCCCAAGGAGGGGTATCTGTAGACCCTAGTAAAATAGGAGCAGTGCTACAGTGGGATCAACCCCAAACTGTATCTCAGATTAGGAGTTTCATAGGTCTAGCAAGGTACTGCAGGAGATTCATCAAAGGTTTCTCTCAGTTAGCATTGCCCCTAACTAGGTTGACTAAAAAGGGACAACCCTTTATTTGGGATGAGAGGTGTGAGAGAAGTTTTCATGAACTGAAGGAGAGATTAACTTCCACTCCAGTGTTAGTCATACCTGACCCCTTAGGGGACTTTGAAGTGTATTGTGAAGCTTCAAGTAAAGGAGTTGGTTGTGTGTTGATGCAGGAAAGGAAGGTGGTAGCCTATGCTTATAGGCAATTGAAAACACATGAAGAGAATTACCCCACCCATGACCTTGAATTAGCAGCTGTGGTCTTTGCCCTTAAGATCTGGAGACATCATTTATATGGTGTCAGGTTTGTGGTGTTTAGTGACCATAAAAGCCTAAAATACCTGTTTGACCAAAAAGAGCTCAACATGAGACAAAGGAGATGGATGGAGTTCTTAAAGGACTATGACTTCGAATTGAAGTACCATCCAGGCAAAGCCAATGTAGTGGCAGATGCTTTAAGTAGGAAATCCTTGCACATATCTTCTATGATGGTGCATGAAAGGCAATTGTTAGAGGAGTTTAGGAACCTCAACCTAGAGGTAACCCTACATGACCATAGTCTGAGTTTGAATAGGATAAAGGTTTCCTGTGACTTAAGGGAACGGGTTAGAGAGGTTCAAAAGGGGGATATGGAGTTGCAAGCTCAGAGGAACCACCTAGGGTTCTCTGAAGCAGAAGATGGGATCATTCTCTTTCAAGGAAGGGTTTGCATCCCTAAGGGTGATAGTCTGAAGGATCAAATTTTAAGATGGATTCTCGGTACATCCTGGAACTACCAAGATGTATCAGGATCTAAAGATGATGTTTTGGTGGTTAGGTATGAAAAAGGACATAGCTGAGTTTGTGGCTAAGTGCCTTGTTTGCCAACAAGTCAAGATTGAACACAAAGGCCATTTGGCTTGTTGCAACCCTTAAACATTCCAGAGTGGAAGTGGGAGAGTGTTTCCATGGACTTTGTTATAGGTCTACCTAGGACACAAATAGGGTATGATGCCATATGGGTGATAGTGGATAGACTCACCAAGTCTACTCACTTTTTACCCATTAAGGCCACTTTCTTATTGGAGAAGTTGGCTAAGTTATACATTTAGGAGATAGTGAGATTGCATGGGGTTCTAGTGAACATAGTTTCAGATAGGGACCCTAGATTCACATCTAGATTTTGGACGGCATTAAATAAGGCTTTAGGTATCAAGCTTAGTTTTAGTACAGCCTACCATCCCTAGACTGGTGGCCAGAGTGAGAGAACCATACAGACATTGGAGGACATGCTTAGGTCATGTGTCCTAGAAGAGAAGGGCAGTTGGGATAGGTACCTACCTTTGATAGAGTTTTCCTACAACAACAGTTTTCACTCTACCATAGGTATGGCACCTTATGAGGCCTTGTATGGTAGGAAGTGTAGGACCCCTTTGTGTTGGTGTGAGGTAGGAGAAAGAAGCCTACTTGGACCAGATATAGTTTAGGAAACCACCTATATAATTCAAATGATTAGGAAGAAGTTACAAGTGGCTCAAAGTAGGCAAAAGAATTATGCTGACAAAAGGAGAAAACCTCTAGAGTTTGAGAAGGTGACCATGTGTTTTTAAAAGTATCCCCTGCCACTGGCATTGGGAGAGCCATCAAGGCAAGAAAGTTGAATCCTCGTTATGTTGGTCCTTTTCAAATTTTAGAAAGAATCGGGCCTGTGGCCTATAAGATTGCTTTACCCCTTTCTTTGTCCAATCTTCATGATGTTTTCCATGTGTCTCAACTCAGAAAATATGTTCAAGATCCCTCTCATGTCATAGAGACAGAGTCAGTTCAGTTGAGACCCAATCTTACCTTCAAATCAAAGCCTATTCGGGTTGTTGACCGGAGTGTGAAAACACTAAGGAACAAGACTATTCCTTTAGTTAAGGTTGTTTGGGAGGGGCTTGTATCGGAGGAAGCCACTTGGGAAAAGGAGGACGAGATGAGATTGTTACACCCCTACCTTTTTGAGTAAGGTATGCTTTAGTTACAATTTTCGAGGATGAAAATTTATTGATGAAGGGGAGTAATGTAACATCCCCATAAATAATAATAATAATAATAATAATAATAATAATAATAATAATAATAATAATAATAATAATAATAATAATAATAATAATAATAATAATAATAATAATAATAATAATAATAATAATAATAATAATAATAATAATAATAATGAAATAAGATAATGTCTAATTGCTTTATTATATCCTTATGTTTAGCATTTGTGGTATTTTAGTGCAATTTGTGCATTAGAGTAACTTATAGAGTAAGGAACCATAAAACCAATACTAGCTATATATATATATATATACCCAAATCCCTTCCCTCCCACACTTAACAGACGCACTTAGAAACTTAGAGAGAGAAAGAGGATAAGAGAGAAGGAGGAGAAGAGAGAAGAAGGAGAAAGAAAAGGAAGAAGAAGGAGGAAAAGCTAGGACAACCCATACCACCTTACTCATCATCCTTAGTTCAAAGGTCCTTGGTGAGTGTTTATGTATTCTTCTCTATCCCGCCATTTGGGGCTTGGGCAGAGATTCAAGGAGGGTTAGGTTTCTTTTCATGGGAAAGGAGCTCCAACCCCCAATCTTTGGGTTTAGTGTGAGAGATGCATAAATCATAATTGTTTTGGTTGTTTGGCATGAGAATAGTCATTAAATTGCATTAATGTGAGGATTTGGGTTGTTGGGTAGCATTTATGGTAAAGGGGTTACGCACAATCACAAACCCTATGACCTGCAGAGTCGCGGACTCTTGCTTAAGCGAGCTCTGCATGGCGCTTAAGCGAGGAGCCCCTGGAGATGAAAGTGTTCTCTATAATTCTTGCTTAAGCGAGGATTCTTGGCACTTAAGTGAGGTGTTTTGGCGCTTAAGCGGGATAGTTTGGCGCTTAAGCGAGAAGCTTCAGGGATCAGGATTTAGTGCAGGACTCTGACTCTTAAGTGTAAGTTTTTGGCGCTTAAGCGTGAGGTGCCAGGGTTAGGCTGGCTTAAGCACAGGATTCAGGCTTAAGCAACTGACCCCCGGAACATTATGTTGAGTTCTATCCTTTCCAAGTTATTTTCCTTAATATGTTTAGTATGTTTACATGACTTATGAGGATAATGATATGTTTAATTAAAGAAAGAGGAGATTCCTTTGGGGATCAACGAAAGTATTATATTTTGATAAGTTAAGCATGCAAATGAAAAGATTTGCCCGCTTCAGAAGGTGGGCGAGATCTTTCGTCACTTCTTACCCTCCGAAGATGTGGTATAGCTCCTCGGGCTGGAGGAGAATAATACGAGGCGAAGGCATTAAAGGAAAGGGACATCTTTCAATATATTAAGCTCAATAGATGCCGTAGGACGGAAAAAGAATAAAGAAAGTTAACCTAAAACATGCAAAGTAAATGTTATGAATATGTTAATAGAGATGTAAAAGTAGCATATGATAGTACTTTTATAAATGATGAAAGATTATAATGCATATTTTTAACACTCATTGAGACCCTGTCTCATCAGTTTAGTGTTTATGTTCCAAATTAAACAAGTTTGAAGTATGGAGACAAGAAGCCTAGAAGATATTATGTTTATATAGCAATATCATTATAGGCTAGTTTTTGTTAAAAGAACTCTTTATGTATTGTTTTGGCATAGGATCCTATGTATAGGGATTACTTAAGGATGATGTAGGCCCTTGACCAGTTATACTCTTGAGTAATAATATCATATATATTTATATTATCCAGGTTGATGACTAAAATGTAAGTTAGATGTTAGTACCCATTAGGGTGTTACATACCTGATACTTTTGGCAATTTAAAACTAACAGAAAGTAGTGGGTAATAGTATATCAGTATTGCGACAAAACGCCACAAAATATTTGTTAAAATGTTAATTTCTTAATAAATCGCATTGATCAAGTTTTTATAATGTATTAATAGTATTGTGATGAAATAAAAATATACGATGCAATATATCAATACCTAATCATATTTGAAAAGAATTTAATTTTATGTATACTTTGAAAATGAATACATTGAAAAAGAAAAGTGTATCTTTTATCCCTCTTTCTTCCTTGACATTGGTACAATACCAAAAAGAAGGTATCTTTCTTTCTTCCTTGTAAATTACTTGTTCATTGACAAGCAGGTCATGGTTTAGGGAGGTGTAAAAGACTAAGACTAGAGAGGCCTAACATTTGTACGTATGCAATGACAGTAGATAGATCCTCGAAGCACAATGATTAATGAACACATAAACTAATTTTGTTAAGTATGATCATTACCTTGTAGCCTAGGTGCTGCGTTTCGATGTGGTTTTGTGCAATGTTAGTTTAAATTGGGTTGTTATGCCCACAAGTTGCATCCAAAGCAATAAGTGGAAGATAATCATTGTGATTCTCTTTTGACGTTTGTATTCAACTTATGTAATTGTATGGATAATTTAAAAGGAAAAAAATAGATGTACCTTCATTTTTGGCATTGTACCATTGTCAAGAGACAAAGAGGAACAAAAGATATGTTTTTCTTTTTCTCTGCATTAATTTCAAAAATATACATCTTATTAATACTTTTCAAATATAGTTAGATATTAATATTTTGCATCCTATTTTTTTTTTGTGACAATATCGATAGAATATTATAAAAACTTGATTAATGCAATTTATTATGTAATTAACAGCTGCATTTGTTTTGGACTAGTGACTATCATTTTTTGGAGATTTCTAGAATCGCCAAAAATTGATATTTTCAAATGATTTTGTCACTAACAAATATAACATTTACCCGATACTTTTGGCGATTTAAAATACTACCAGAAAGTAATGGGTATTAGTATATCAATATTGCGACAAAGCACCACAAAATATTTGTTAAAATGTTAATTTCATTATTAATCGCATTGATCAAGTTTTTATAATGTATTAACAATATTGTCATGAAATAAAAATATACGATGCAATATATCAATACCTAATCATATTTGAAAAGAATTTAATTTTATGTATATTTCAAAAATGATACATTGAAAAAGAAAAATGTATCTTTTATCCCTCTTTCTCTCTTGACATCGGTACAACGCCAAAAAGACGATATATATCTTTCTTTCTTCCTTGTAAATTACTTGTTCAATGACAAGCAGGTCATGGTTTATGGAGGTGTTGAAGACTAAGACCAGAGAGGCCTAACATTTGTTCGTATGAAATGATAGGCTATTAGTTAGCTAGATCCTCGTAGCTCAATGATTAATGAACACATAAACGAATTTTTTTAAGTATGATAATTACCTTGTAGTCGTAGGTGTTGTGGGGTCGATGTGGTTTTTTGTCCAGTGTTAGTTTAAATTGGGTTGCTATGCTCACAAGTTGCATCCAAAGCAATAAGAGGATGATAATCTTTGTGATTCTCTTTTCACGTTTGTCTTCAACTTATATAATTGTATGGATAATTTACAAGGAAAAAAATAGATGTACCTTCATTTTTGGCATTGTACCATTGTCAAGAGACAAAGAGGAACAAAAGATATGTTTTTCTTTTTCTCTGCATTCATTTAAAAAATATACATCTTATTAATACTTTTCAAATATAGTTAGATACTAATATTTTGCATCCTATTTTTTATTTTTATTTTTTTGTGACAATATCGATAAAGTATTATAAAAACTTGATTAATGCAATTTATTATGTAATTAACAACTGCATTTGTTTTGGGCTAGTGACTATCATTTTTTGGAGATTTCTAGAATCGACAAAAGTTGATATTTTCAAATGATTTTGTCACTAACAAATATAACATTTACCCGATACTTTTGGCGATTTAAAACTACCAGAAAGTAATGAGTATTAGTATATCAGTATTGCGACAAAGCACCACAAAATATTTGTTAAAATGTTAATTTCATAATAAATCACCTTGATCAAGTTTTTATAATGTATTAACAGAACTGTCATGAAATAGAAATATACTATGGAATATATCAATACCTAATCATATTTGTAAAGAAATTAATTTTATGTATACTTCAAAAATTAATACATTGAAAAGGAAAAAAATGTATCTTTTATCGCTCTTTCTTTCTTGACATTGGTACAATGCCAAAAGGAAGGTATCTTTCTTTCTTCCTTGTAAATAACTTGTTGATTGACAAGCAGGTCATGGTTTATGGAGGTGTACAAGACTAAGACCAGAGAGGCCTAACATTTGTACGTATGGAATGATAGGTTATTAGTTAGCTAGATCCTCGAAGCACAATGATTAATGAACACATAAACTAATGATGTTAACTAAGATCATTACCTTGTAGCCATAGGTGTTGTGGGATCGATGTGGGTATGTGCAATGTTTATTTAAATAGGGTTGTTTTGCTCACAAGTTGTATCCAAGCAATAAGAGGAGGGTAATCTTTGTGATTCTCCTATCTCGTTTTAATTCAACTTCTATAATCGTATGAGTAATTTACAATGAAAAAATAGATATACCTACCTTTTTGGCATTGCACCAATGTTAATAGACAAAGAGGAACAAAAGATATGTTTTTCTTTTTCTCTGTATTCTTTTCAAAATTATACATCTTATTTAAATACATCTCAAATACAATTAGATATTAACATTTTGCATCCTTTCTTTAGAGGTCATAATTTGTTATTTTATACTATTTTTTTTCTATTCAACTTACTCATTCAAATTATTATTGTGTCAAAATTTTAGTTTTGAAATAGACATCATTCTTCCTTTGCACTTCCTGTAACATCCTCATTTTACTATTTGTACGCATTTATATATGTGTATTATGAACACTTATGTATTGTATTTTATAGAAACTTTATGTATGTATTTTCTTAATGAAATTAATACAGTTCTACTCAGAAGAATTTTGTGAATCTTTAAATGTCTTTGCTTTTGCTAAAATTGATTGTTGACTGGACTGCTATGTCAGACAGCTGTCCATGATAGATTTTCAAGTGTGGAATTTTGGACTCATTTATAACTTAATAGAAAGGTAATTGAATATAGATTAAAAATATATACAGATAAAGAATTAAAATGCTTATTCCGAATTGTTAGGATTTTCTGAAAGTTAGAACTTTGAGAAATTTTTACGGTAAAATTCTAAGGCAGAAAATTTAGAGAAAATTCGTAGGACATCTATAGAATTATCTAATAATATTAATATACTTAGAATAATTATTAAAAATGTTTAAACAAGAAAAATTTAATTTAGAACCTTAACCAATCAAAGTGTGACAACTCAAAGTTTCTAATGTCACTAAATTAAGCTAATTAGGCTTGGATTAAGAGATAAGTAAGACACTACCCCAAGGTTTTTGATAGTGAGGAATCCAATGGTGGTGTTATTTTCTTCAAATTCTAATTGGTTTGTAAGATAATTAACAGCCCTAAATTATTCTAGAAAATTCCATTAAATTACCTACAAATGTTGACTTTTGACCTTTTGGAAGGCAAGTCACCCAAGCAAGCTCCTTTGGCTGTCCAAGAGGCTTGGTGACTTGATCTCCCTTGGCCAATTGGGGCTGCTGGACGTGCAGGGACTGCTGGACCTGAAGGGAAACTTCATTTTGGTTAATAACTTGTTAAATGAAGCCTTAAAAACTTAACACAAAAGAAAAGTCACCAAAGCTAGTTTTCCTACAAAACAGAACCGTGAGTTTTAAACACAGCAGCTGCAGTTTCATTTTTTTTATTTCATCTTATCTTCATCTTCTCAACTTAAATTAAGAAACCAAACCATCCAAACTTCCAAAACCCTAAGCTATTTCGGCTGTAGAGAAAGAAATTGGAGGAAATCTCAAAAATCTCAAGAGGATCAAGGAGTGAGGGAGAAAGAAATTCAAGGATTTTTCTTCAATTAAGAGATCAAGGTAAGGATCTAGGCATTTAATTTCAAATTAGAACCCTTGGAATTAGAAGAAAACATGTTGTAGGGTTAGATTCAATATGTGACCTAGAATCATGAAAAGTTGAATTGATTTAGGGGTTTTGTGTTTTTGATGCTAGTAATTTGAAATTATGGATTGGAATGATGTTTGATTGAATTTTTTATGTGTTGTGATGGTTGAAATTTGGTTTGCTGAATTTTTATTGAATTGTGATTTGGTTGATTTTTGGTTGGAATTGGAAGTTGTTGCTTTGGAAAACATGTTGGAAATGGTGTGTATACCATTCGGCCAAGCTAAAAATACAAGGGATACTATGTGGAAATTTTTGAAAAACCAAGGGCAAAATGGTCATTTTACATGTAGGGACACATTGGGTATTTTGGATAAAGATTAAGGGTATTTTAGTAATTTTACCTAATAGTGATTTAATTGATAATTTACTAAAATACCAATGTTATAAGATAAATTGCTTAATTTTTGTATTCTTGTATGTTAATGTGTACAAATTATTTATTTAATTGCGATCATGAACATAATTCATTTGCATGAGTCTTTTTGGGGGATTTATAAAAGTTTCAAATGAGAAAGAATTATGTTGACTAACCGGGACTGCGGTAGTCATGAGAATTGAGTTGATATATGAGAAATGATTTTTTTGACTAACCGGGACTGCGACAGTCATGTGAAATGAATATGATTTGAGAAATGATTATTTTTTGGGTGAGCAGAATTTGTTAAACAGGATCGTATAGTATGTGATTATATAGTCTGTGGGGTGAAGGATATTGGCAATTCCATATGTGGCCGGAATCTGGACTGAGATGCGGTCGTGGTGGCCTTTCGGGTATCCTGATCTTCTAATTATATTTAGCTTATTCGCATTTAGTGGGGACTGTTAGCTGAATTGCATAATGTAATGGTAGGCCTGTCTTTACTGAACACTCAAAGGGGAAGTCTCCATGGAGCAGGGTCAAAATGAATTTGAGTCAAAAGAACTACACTTGCATAAATCATGTTGCATTTAATTATGTGTGTGACTAATTTGTTATGATATGTATATGTTTGAAATTGTTTTAATTGTATGAGAAATTAAATGCCTGATCCGGTAATTTTGTCCCTAGATTCTAGGGGAGTGTGACTGCAGGTACTTTGAAGATTAAGTAGAAGTTAAATATGCAAATGTTTTCCAGAGCTATAGGACTGGGTACTTTTGGTTATATATATAATATTTGAATTAATTAGAATTATTTTGGAGTAGTATTTCTGTAAATTTTAATAATGTAAATTATAATGATACATCTTGAACTTTAATGGATTGTATTTATTATATTTAGATTTTTTTTATGAATATTAGATGTAAATTAATAAATTAGAAGGGGGGTTACACTTCCTATCTACTCCACCATGAAATCACCTTTAAAAATTATCAGTCCAACGCTGGAAACTTCTAATTGACCAATGTTGTGCTTTTTTACAAACTAATTACCAAAAAGGATGCAAAATATTAATATCTAATCGTATTTGAAAAGTATTTAATAAGATGTATATTATTGAAATGAATAATATAGTTAAAGAAAAAAGTGTATCTTATATTCCTCTTTCTCTCTTGACATTAGTACAATGTCATAAAGAAGGTATAAATTTTTCTTCCTCATAAATTATATTTACAATTACAAAAGTTGAATTCAAGCATAGAAGGGAGAATCACAAAATTGGCCCTCCTCTTAACTCGGATGGAACTTGTAAGCATAACATCCCGCATGAAACAAACTCTAGACAAAACTAAATCCCACAACATGTGGTTGGAAGGTAAGGATCTCACATAACTATTTTCATGGATCATTATGTTTTAAAGCTTTTCCACTACTGCACGTTACTCATTCTACATATGTTAAAACAAGCTTTCTACATTTGTTCTACGACCAATGTAGATTTTGTGGACATAGAAAGTGGGACACCTTTACATATGTTACAGTGAGAATGATGTAAAATATGTTGTTCAAAAAATAAAACTGGATTCTATGATAAGGTCATTGTTTATGTAAGTGTAGAAGGATTGACTATGAGAGGCCTTGCACTAAATTATAAGTATACATTGCGCACTATCATATATATATATATATATATATATATATATATATATATATATATTATTTTTCACATATTGGATGATAGGCAAATAATTATCTAGAGCCTCAAAAGCACAATGATTAACAAACACAAAAACTAATATTTGTTATGTAAGATCATTACCTTCTAGCCGTAGGTGTTATGGAATTGATTTGGTTCTATCCAAAATTGAATTCAACTTTTGCCATCATATAAGTAATTTACGAGAAGCAAACAAATATATCTTATTGGCCTTAAACCAATGTTAAGAGAGAGAAGGACAAAAGATACACTTCTCTTTTTCACTCTATTCATTAGGGAAACATATGTTATTAAATACTTATCAAATATAGTAAGATATTAATATTTTGTATCCTATATTTTTTATTTTTTGTGACAATATGAATAAAATATTATAAAAACTTGATAAAAGCAATTCATTATGAATAAAATATTAATTATGATGTCTTATAATGAATTTACCATGGTTTAATTTATAATATTTTTATATTGTCTATGAATAAAAATATAGGACGCAAAATATCAGAAACTGCTTATTTAAATAAGTGCTCTCTATTTAAATAAGCATCTAGTTTAGGTATGGAAACAAAATTAGCCAACAATGAAGCTATCTTATATGGAAACAAAATAATATCGTTTAAAGAATCACTAAGTTCATGTCTAAGTAAATGCACCTAGTCTCTTGCAAGACTAAGAAAATTGTAGTCATTTTTCCTTTCCAGTGATCTTCGGTTGGACCAATAGCTAATAAAACTAAGTGAAACATGGATTATCTAAAAGTTATGTACCAGATTGTTCCAGAAAATCTTTTGGTGCTTCACTTTTGTCCTTATTTCCTAAGTAACCCGCACAAAAAAATATGGAAATTAGTATGAAAATAAATAAAGGAAGAAGAAAAGGAAACAAATCGTTACTTTCTAAAATAATTTCTCTAGCAAAAGACAAATATAGACATAAAGGAATTGAATCTGTTGATTGGACGACCAATTAGAGTATCTAAGATTAGAGTATAGGATGTAGGAAATTAGTGATCTTCCTATGAAGTTTGCTAAACCTGTGTGTATGCTAATATTAGTGGGGCTCCATTTATGTTTGATTGATTTCATTTGTGTAATGTTTATGTTGTGGAAGCTAAACTTGTTACTTTATCTTTAATTAACTTTCAGAGCAAAGTGTTGCAAATTCCTTTTTTCCTATGATGGCACAAGTAACTAGCAATTGATGTAATTGAATAACTTTTTCAACCCAAGAAAGGAAAATAATAAATAAAAATTGGAATAAAAGTTAGCAACCAATTCAAAGATGGTTTCAATTCAAAAGGGGAAAAATATTTTTATAATAAGAGAACTTGTTTCAATTCATGCTACAAATCATTTTCAAAGTGGTAGTTGGACAAAGCATTAATTTGAAGGTGGAGGAGCATTGGATGAAGCATGATGGTATGCGGAGGCTCTACAAGCACAGATGGAACATAGGAACTTAGCATATCAAACAAGGATAAAAGATATACATCCAACTCAACATATCAATAGATACAATAATCAAGTGATAAAGTGGATGAGCTCAAAATTGTACAATTGCTCATCTCAAGTTCAGACAGGGAAATTAGTTTTAACTTACATAAATCAATCAAACGGTACATGCATGACAGAAATGACATGCTCTATGAGCATGCTAATAGATCTTCATAATTTCAGACAACCAGAATTCAAGAAACAATTACAAATGAACATGATCAAGGTACCTAATCAATGCTATGACGGTATACAATCATTGCACATATTATATGCTAACAACTCACATAGTCACATTACACAACAAATTCTTCTTCTAGGGCAAAACCGTAAACATATCAAATTTTCAATTTGAGAATGTTCTCCCAATTCGAAATCAGATGAATATAGATTATAAGCATAACAAATACCCAGAAAACACATAAATGTGAATGACTTCACTATTTACTCACCAAACAATTTATCTGAAAATAATAATAGAATGGTGTGGTAGACTTTTCTTTCCAATCATCATAAACAATTTGTGAAGGGAGAACTGTTATGGTTGCACCATATATGGAGGAATTTTGGCTTTTTGCCATCCGTCATTGATAACACTGCATCAAAGTATAACAACCAAAAGACACAATAGCAAATAACATAAAGTAGAACAAATAGCCACAATACAAATGTAACAAAGAGTTGTCCAAATACTGCATAAGAAATAAGCCAAAAAGGTTTTAGTAACATCTTCATACCTGATTTGCAACATTGTATGAACGAGATGTGAAGACATTGGTGATACAAGTAGTATCAAAGCACTCAATCGTGCACCACCAACACCAAAAAAATGATTAAGCTTGAGCAAAACAACATCCTCATAAAATTTGCAACAATTAATTTTTTATACATAAAAAAACTCCAACAGATAGATTCAAAGATACAAATAGTCAAAATGAAATGAAATGGAAGTAAAAGCAAAACTCGAAGCGTTTAAATTTCAATGAAAAGGAAAAATGGAAAAGCTGAGATTGGTGATAAAGAGAAGAGACAAACATAAAAAAAAATCTAGAAAGGTGAGATCTAACTAAGCAGGTGAATCTTCGGGTGGATATGGTGGAAGCAGGTTCACAGAATCCACAAGCAATGCACACCACCACATTTCTACATGACCCTTTGCCTCTTTCTGCCGCAACGCGGTCAACATTTAGGGCAAAAAGAAAGGGATTTGAGGGATTTTGACCAAAGGGATAAGTGGGTTAGGGTTTCTGACAAACTTCTATGGGTCTTTTTATAGAAGAAAATAGACATTATGAACCGTCGCAAGTTTTAAGGGTTGGTGGTTTTTAATGAACCGCCCTAGACAATACTCCAATTGTAGCTAGGGTTTCAATAAAGTCAAAGTAAAATAATATTTTTATAATTAATTTTTTACAATAGTCCAATTGCAGCTAGGGTTTCAATGAAGTCAATGTCGAAGTAAAATAATATTTTTATATGCAAAAGATATTTTATTTTCATTATTTTATTTTAAAAAATAAAAAAAAGTCAAAGTAAAATAATATTTTTTATAATTAATGTTTTAGTATTGCATTCATTTATTATATTTTAGATTTTTTATTTTTAAATAATAATATCATATGTAAAAAATAAAAAAGAATATTTTATTGTTTAAAACAAAACAAAATAAAATAATATTGTTTGAATAGTTTTTCCTAATCTAAATTTTATTGTTTAATTTAATGGTTCATTGAAAAGTCTTCATTATTGTAATTAATGTATTTTATTTTTAGCAATTATTTAATGTATTTTTCAAATGAAAGAAATTTTCTTTCTTTTTTTTATTTTAAAATTCAATATAGTCAAATTAGAATAATATTTTTAATAATGAATTGTTTTTGAATATGTGCATTCATTTATTATATTTAAGTTTTTTACTATTATATGTAAAAAAAATCAAAAGAAAATTTTTATTGTTTAAAACAAAACTAAAGAAAATAATATTGTTTGAATAGTTTTTCCTGATCTAAATTTTATTGTTTAATTTAATGGGTCAAAGAAAAGACTTCATTATTGTAATTAATGTATTTTATTTTTATTAATTATTTAATATATTTTTCAAATGATAGACTTTTTAATTTATTTTTAATTTTAAAAATAAATTTAGTCAAACTAAAATAATATTTTTTTATAATTAATTGTTTTGAATATGTGCATTCATTTATTATATTTAAGATTTTTACTTTTTTAAATAACACTAACAGATGTAAAAAAATAATAATATAAAAAGAAATTTTGTTTGAATAATTTTTCCTAATCTAAATTTTGTTGTTTAATTTAATGGGTCATTGAAAAGTTTTCATTATTGTAATTAATGTATTTTATTTTTAGCAATTATTTAATGTATTTTTCAAATGAAAGACTTTTTCTTTTATTTTTAATTTTAAAAATAAATATATTCAAAGTAAAGTAATTTTTTTTATAATTAATTGTTTTGAATATGTGCTTTCATTTATTATATTTAAGATTTTTACTTTTTAAATATTACTATCATATGTAAAAAAAAATTTATTGCTTAAAACAAAATAAAAGAAAATAATATTGTTTGAATAGTTTTTCATAATCTAAATTTATTGTTTAATTTAATGGGTCATTGAAAAGTCTTGATTATTGTAATTAATGTATTTTATTGTTAGCAATTATTTAATGTGTTTTTCAAATGAAAGACTTTTTGATAACTTATACTTTATTGTTTAATGAATAATTATAAAGACTTTATTATTTTTTGATGGTAATGAATTTCGATAATTGAAAAGTCTTCCAAAAATTTTATTTAACTATTTACAAAAAAAAAATGTATGATCTTGACTGTTGACATATGTAATTTTTTTAAAATATCTAATATTTTAAATATTGCAATACTAAAAAAATGTCTAAACTTATATTTTAAATATGTTATTATAGTATAATATGTTGTAATTTTTTAAATGTGCAATATTTTAAATATAGTACTAATAAAAATATTTACACATTTATTTTAGGCTTAAATATGTTTTGGATCCTTAATAATTTTATTTTGCGTTGATTCTCTAATAATACAAAAATTTTACTTTTGGTTCTTGTTATTTTGTTTTAGTCCTTCAAATATATATATTTTTTCATTTTAATCCTTATAATATTTTGTTCATTTTGTATTAGTCTCTTTGACAAATATTTGATAGGGACTAATAACAAATGATTTGTATATTTTTGGGACAAAAATGAAAATAGTAAAGTACTAAAACAAAATAACAAAGATGAAAAACAAAATTTTTGTTTTATTAGGTACTTAATGCAAAAAAATAAAATAAAATTAGAGACCCAAAACAAAATTCGTTAATTTATCATGACCTAAAATATATTTAAGTATTTATTTTAAATATGTATTTGTAATGCTTAACTTATTTGTGGTTCATTTTTTTTGTTCTATAACATATTTAATCATATGTGTTTTTTTTTTTTTTTGGTTCTTAAGTATATGTGTAATAAATATTAACAATGTTTACATATTTCTTATACTCATTTATTTGAATTTTTTTTAATATAAAAGGCTCCATGCATCACATGGGTAAAATGACTAATAATATTGAAATATAAAGTTTAGTCTATTTAATTGATAAACTCCATTCTGGTCATTATTTTATAGGGTTTCTCGCACCATTTGATCCTTAAATTGCATTATCTTTGGGTGATTTTGAATGATATATGTTATTTCGGTGTAGATTGAGCTTGAACTCGGGAAAAGAAGAAAAAGGGCTTGAAAACGTGGAAACAACACCCTTGGCAAGTAAGCTCAATCTTGTGCACGACCCTAAGCATGGGGCATGCTAAACAGCTTTTGCTCCATAACTTATGCACGACCCCATGCACAAGGAGTGCTGATCCAATAGTGCTCCGTAACTTATGCACGATCCCATGCACGACCCCCAGCACGGGGCATGCTGATCTAGCAGCGCTCTGTAACTTATGCACGGCCCCATGCACGGCCCCATGCGCAGCCCCCTGCATTCCCTTGCAACAGCTGAAGTCTTTAAATAGATTAGGTTTTTATGTTTTAGAGACACCTTTTCTTTTACATTCAATTTTTACACTTTCTTGAGAGTACTTTGGGAGTTTCTGAGGGAATTACAGGATAGGAAGAATAGAAGTTCAGGGATTGATTCTTGTAAGGATTCTCTTCCTCTAATGTCTCTTTTATTCTCTGTTTTGGTTTTATGCCTTCCTATGCCCATGGCTAGCTAAATCTTTAAGCTAGGGTTGTGATGTAGGACCTATCTGTGAATCCTGATTCTTCTATTTTCAATAAAAGTTCTCATTTGTTTATCAATTAAATTGCTACGTTGCTCATTTGAGATATAAATAATAATTTTACTTTTAAACACCCATTTATTTTTATACTAACAACGAAGAACTATTTTACCAACTAAATACTATTTAGTAAATGGTCCACTAAATATATAGTAAAAAATATTTTTAGTATATAAGATAGAAGATAAATAGAATAAACATTAGAGTTTTGTAGGCATGCATTCCAAGAATGTCATTGTAGAACTTTTTAAATTTTCAATCAATTAGAAATAACTATTGATATGATTCTTAAGATGCATAATTATTATAAAAATCAATTAACTTACCCATTCTACCTAACAAAGTAATTCTATATATTTATTTTCTAAGAATAAACATTTCAACTATTACAAAAGGGCATGAAAAAGATGAACATGATAACTAGTATTAATTATTTAATCAACTTGTATAGAAATGATATAAAACACCATAATATATTTTAATTATCCATCGTGACAATGCATTCATAGAAAGCAGGCAGGGGCGGAACCACTCATGCTAGTGAGGGGGCCATGGCCCCCCTAGATTTTCACCCATTCAAACTCATAACACTGTATGTTACCAAAATCATGTACAATGAATTGGATTCTTATAAAAACATGATTCATATATATATATGAACACAGTGCAGCCATAATTTTTTGGTAAATTGTTATGTTATTATAATTTCAAAATTATGGTGGTTAATTTTTAATATGTATATTATATTATAGTAACCATTTTTATTTATGGGATCTAACTATGGAAATAATGAAATTTTCAGAGTTATTTATTTCTTTTATATTTTTTTGATAAAATACTCTATTTTCTTTTTATAATTTTTATTGTAAAGATAATTACATATTTCATCTTTTTAGATAAAATATTCAAGTATAATTTATTTTTTTAATAGTCTTTTCTTTTTATAATATGTAATTGTTACTTTAAAAGTTATAAATGTCTTCTTTTTATATTGATTTGATTTTAATCCTCACAGTTTTTTTAGAGAAGACAAATCATATTATTTCATTCATGACAAGAGAATAGATACAAGTAGGTATACGATAGAAAACATGGCTGCTAGCATACAATCTTGACGCCCTTGCAAATGAATGACCGACATGATTTGCTTGCCTCCTTACGAAAGTCACCACTGAGTTAAAAGAACAAGGAAGAGTATCTCTACATTTGGATAAAAAGAACATGTAAATCAGAAAAACCAGATGAAATATTTTGAAGTCCATCAACTACAGCTTTACTGTCAAGCTCGAAGATGATGTTGTGAACGTTACGCTCCTTTAACCATGTCATTGCTTGTAACAGTCCGCATGCTTCAGCTTCAGTTGGATGTGGAATAACCTGCTGCCAAGATGTTTTTGCTTGTAAAAAGTGACCAAGCTCATTCCTCAAACATACGCCTACTCCAAAACATTGTTGATCATTGAATATGGCAGCATCAATATTACATTTAATCTTTCCAGCAGGTGGCTTTTCCCAAGATGAAAGTGTTGGCCCAGTCACTTGAGGTTCTGAGATATTGTGCAGATTTCTTGCCCGAGACCATTCATAAAGATGTTGGAGAGCTAATGAAACTGAGACATTTGGTGAAGTTTCGATGTTGTCCCATATTTTGTCATTCCTGCTTCTCCAGATGCACCACAAAATAATAGCAAATCTGCAGCAGTTGTCTTCCAAGAAATAGCAGATTTAACAAATAAAAAATCAAGTCTTTAACACCTTCTGCTTGCTGCATTCTGTCTTCAATTTTTGATCGAAGACCAACAATTTGCCAAATGGTTTTAGCTTTCTCACAGCCAAAGAAAATGTGCCAATCATTTTCCAAATTGTTTTCACAAAATGCACAATTTGAAGGACATGAAATACCTTTTTCACGAAGTCTTAGTCTTGAAGGGATGCATTCTCGAAGAATTCTCCAAATCAAGTGCTTGACTTTTGGCAGAATTTTCAATGACCATAGTTGCTTCCAATTGCCACTTACTTTGTAATTATCATCAAGATATAACTAGTCCATTAGTCCATGATATGTTGAACTAACTAAGTAGTTGCCATCTGCAATGAATTACCAAGTTATAGCATCATCATCCGAGACATTTAAAAGAGGAATACTTTGAATTTCCTGAAAATCTTGAGGATTAAAAATCAGCTGCATAATATCCAGGCTCCATGATTTTGAATTCTGATCAATGAGGGAAGAGACAGACATGTGCTCAAGACCAAAAGGAGTTGTAGAAGAAACATAAAGATTACCTTTTGTCTGCAGCCATGGTTGATTCCAAATGGTCACTACTTTACCATCACCAATTCTCCATCTTATGCCTTCTTTCATCACAACCTGTGAAGCGTGGATGCTACGCCATACATAGCTTGGATTATAACCAAGTTTAGCATCCACTAAATCACCATTAGGGAAATATTTGGCTTTGAAGACTTTTGAAACAATAGCACCTGGATTTTGAATGAATCTCCATCCTTGGTTCCCTAGCATAGGCAAGTTAAAAGCATGAAGATGTTTAAACCCCAATCCACCAAATTCCTTTTTTACTGTTAATCTTTCCCAACTCATCCACTTGATTCCTTTTGTTGCATTTCCACATGAACTCCACCAAAAAGAGTTCATTAGCTTTTGTATTTCATCCTCTAATGTAGGGAAGTAAGAAAACACACATACAATAAGTAGGAATGGCTTGAGATCATGACTTAATGAGTATTTCCTTACCCGCCTTAGAGAGATGCTTTCTAGTCCAATGATTGATGTGTTTCCAAAGTCTATCTTTGAGGAAACCAAAAACTGCCTTCTTTTTGTAACGACCCATCTTCGTTATAGATTTGTTATACTAAAGATTTTATTTCATTAAATTTTAAAACTCTCTAATTAGTTTATTGATAAAATACTGGAGAATTTTTCCGCGATTCCCAAAACCAACAGATAAAATTTAAAGCTCAATTTATAAACATCTCTTATACAAAGCTTAACTAAAAAAAAAAACTATGTGTACATACATCTTTTCACATGATAAATACACAATACCCCTAACTGGTTCATTTTATACATAAGACCAAACAAAGAAAGAGAAAGAAATGATAATGTCTTCAATCTCTTGTATGCTCTATCCACAAAATCTCTAAGAGAAAGATCCACATAAAAATCATCTGCTCCCCCGAACACAATGTCCGAGATCATCACAGGCACGAACCACACGTGCAAACATTGCAAGGGTAAATTTACCAAACAAAACTATACATATAAGAAGATAAGTGAATTTTCAATTATTAAAGAAAAGGACGAGAAAACTAGATTTTGTATACTTCAAAATACTATACATAATAACTGAAAATGTTATACAAAACTTAGTTCATAAACATATTTATAACATGAATCCTCAACAAGATCAACAACATAATCCATCACCACTCATCACAATGAGTCATAACATCGTAAGTCACATTTGACATCAACATAATACAATCACCAACATCCCTCATCACGAAGAGATGTACAACACAAACCACTAGACAACCTCAGACAACAAGACTGACTCTACTCCTTGGAGTTTCAACATCATATGAGTGGTCCTCATAGGCCCCATCCCCTACCATAGTCTCACCTTTGACCATTCAGGGAGTCCCTTGAGCTACTCTGTGGAGGAAGTGTGGATTTAATCGAATATAGACAATTGTGGGTATTGGCTTACCTCTGTAAGGTTTGCAAAACCTTACATCTATAGGGATTCGCCCACTTGGCTATTCTATAGGCCCACTGTTGGCCACCACGAAAACCTCCGGCACTAGGTTGAGAGCCTACCTAGCACCCTCAACTTACGTGTCTACCCATATGTCTGTGCACTAACTGTGCACACCTATGCACCAACTGTGCATATACAACATTCAGAATATTTCTGTGCACCAACTGTGTGCACCCACCGTATTCCAGCGGCAAACATATTTGGAGTCCCTTACAGTCCTATATACAGCACCTCTGCACCCGTCATCTCCAATGGCCTGACTTAAGGATCCAAATACATCTCAACAACATCAACAATCCTCAACCACGACAATAATCCATCCCCTATACACTAAAAGAGTCACTAAACCTCTTGGGAAGTAGTTCTCAACACTCCAACACGCCATTCGGAGTCAAAACATAAGGGGTGGTACTTGGGAAAATATCCCACTAGGCAAGACCCCCAGGTCGCTTTAGTGGGCTGGAGTTCTAGCGTGAAACTCACCCTCCCAAGTATACCATTTTCTATAAAAATCTTCCCAAAGGACATAGCTAACTCCTCTTTAACATATAGGAATGGTTCCAATACATAGTTCACATATATCATCATCTCATCAACATTCTATTTCAATTTCTCAACAAAACACATACACCTCAATAATAAATAATGTTCTCAACAAAATTTTAAGCACCTCAATCAATAATATAATAATCTCAACGAATTATATTCCATCAACCATAGTATACCAACCCTAACAACAAAGTCATTCTCATTCAAAACAAGATTACAAGATCTATCCTACAGTCAAAAGACTGTATCACACAAAACATATTTCAAATATTAAATATTCAAAATTCACATCACAATAAACAAACAACACCATTCTAATAACTCTCATTGACCAAATAAGGTCAATTTCTCTTTGGCAGTACTGAATGTGAGCTCTCACTGATTGTAGCAAATGACCTCGGAATTCAAAATTTTTTATATAGAATTAAAGCTCTTGAATCCTATTTTTCAAAATGGTATCCCAATTGTAAAATAGACAACTAGAGAATTTTCTAAAATTCCTACAAGTTGACGGTACTGAATTTGACTTTCCAGTGAACATGGTTCAAAGAAAGTAAGTTTTATAACACTTTCCAAACTTGTTTTGAGCTGGAATTTTTACAGGATAAAGGTAACACATTGGTCTTTCAAGAATGATATCCCATGTCCTCAATTCGTTCCCAATTGTTCCCAGTAAAATTTTCTCTAACAGCCTAAATTTTGGACTCCAAACAGAGCTCCAAACCTTTGCCCTGTTGCTTTTCATAAAGTTAATTTAGGAATTGAACATGATAATTTTTATAATTTACACAGTTAAAAATCTTGTTTTGTCTAGTTTTTAATGGTGCAAAAATGAAAAAGAAACATTAAGAACACAAGTGGAAATTTGAGAAAAACCAAGACATGTTCTAGGGGAAACTTGAAAACAGAACAACCATTTTGGGAGTCATGGATGAACCCCGAGATGAGGTTTTCTATCCAAGGTGTAAAAATGAAAGTTGTTCCATTTCGTGTCTATTTTCATTCAAAATAAATTTCGTGAAAAAAAACTGTTAGATCTTTCAAAAGTCACAAAATCGTGGGAGCTGTCCAGAGCTAGACGAACCAACAGCCACTGCTACTTTTATTTTTGGATGAATCTCACATTGAAAACCTTGTCAAACAATTTTAATAAAATTCAGGCATGGTCTCCTTTGTTTTAGGAGCCTTTCCAAATAATTTAGAGAGTCAAAAACAAAAACAATCAGTCCATACACACTCACACAGCCATTGCCAGGAGAATCAAATATCCATTTTTCATCAATTTCAAATTCAACCACAACACAAACAACAAGAGGGGCATACATGCTGTATGTGATTGAGCCCCCTAATTCTCAACCACACTTAAACTGAAAATAGAGAAGCTTCCCTTACCTTTGGGTTTAGTTCCAGCTGAGAGAGGAAGGGATGAAGAGGAAAAGGAAACTTGGTTGGGATGGTGAAGAGATGATACTTTGGCTTGCATACAAAGCTTAAAAGCAACCAACAAAAATGGCTTCTTTTGCCCCTTGAGTGCCATGGCCAAGCTTGGAAGGAGAAGAGAGCAGAGAGAGCAGAGAGTTTCGGGAGAAGAAAGAAGAATGAAGAGAATTTGAGAAAGAAGGAAGCTTGTTCACGTGAAGTATTGGGATAATTTTGAAGTTTTGCTATTTGCAGCCAACCTTCCTCTAAGGACACCCCCTTCTCTTATTTTTTTTTCTACAACTTGCGGAACTCACGTAAAAGTCCCAAAAATCTCACAATAACACTATGACACATAACAAAACATAGAACTTAATTTAATTATTATATCAATCAACATAATTTAAATTTAATTTGCTCTTGCATTATTAATTAAATCACTTATCATACATTACGAAAAACTACAGTGTTACACTTTTTTCTTCCAATGAGAGATGGTAGCCCCAAATATTTTCCAGTAGCAATACATTCAGAGACACCAAGAGAAGATGAGATGTGGCTCCTAAGAGATGTAGGACGAACAAAATAGATGCACCTTCATTTTTGGCATTGTACCATTGTCAAGAGACAAAGAGGAACAAAAGATATGTTTTTCTTTTTCTCTGCATTCATTTAAAAAATATACATCTTATTAATAATTTTCAAATATAGTTAGATATTAATATTTTGCATCCTATTTTTATTTTTATTTTTTTGTGACAATATCGATAGAATATTATATAAACTTGATTAAAGCAACTTATTATGTAATTAACAACTGCATTTGTTTTGGGCTAGTGACTATCATTTTTTGGAGATTTCTAGAATCGCCAATAATTGATATTTTCAAATGATTTTGTCACTAACAAATATAACATTTACCTGATACTTTTGGCAATTTAAACTACCAGGAAGTAGTGGGTATTAGTATATCAGTATTGCAACAAAATGGCACAAAATATTTGTTAAAATGTTAATTTCATAATAAATCGCATTGATCAAGTTTTTATAATGTATTAACAGTATTGTGATGAAATAAAAATATACGATGCAATATATCAATACCTAATAATATTTGAAAAGAATTTAATTTTATGTATACTCCGAAAATGAATACATTGAAAAAGATAAATGTATCTTTTATCCCTCTTTCTTTCTTGACATTGGTACATTACCAAAAGGAAGGTATCTTTCTTTCTTCCTTGTAATTACTTGTTCATTGACAAGCAGGTCATGGTTTATGGAGCTATAGAAGACTAAGACTAGAGAGTCCTAACATTTGTTCTTATGCAATGACAGGCTATTAGTTAGCTAGATCCTCGAAGCACAATGATTAATGAACACATAAACTAATTTTGTTAAGCATGATCATTACCTTGTAGCCGTAGGTGCTGCGGATCGATGTGGTTCTGTCCAATGTTAGTTTAAATTAGGTTGTTATGCCCACAAGTTGCATCCAAAGCAATAAGTGGAAGAGAATCATTGTGATTCTCTTTTCACGTTTGTATTCAACTTATGTAATTGTATGGATAATTTACAAGGAAAAAAATAGATGTACCTTCATTTTTGGCATTGTGCCATTGTCAAGAGACAAAGAGGAACAAAAGATATGTTTTTCGTTTTCTCTGCAGTCATTTAAAAAATATACATCTTATTAATACTTTTCAAATATAGTTAGATATTAATATTTTGCATCCTATTTTTATTTTTATTTTTTTGTGACAATATCGATAGAATATTATAAAAACTTGATTAAAGCAATTTATTATGTAATTAACAAGTGCATTTGTTTTGGGCTAGTGACTATCATTTTTTGGAGATTTCTAGAGTCGCCAAAAATTGATATTTTCAAATGATTTTGTCACTAATAAATATAACATTTACCTGATACTTTTGGCGATTTAAAACTACCAGAAAGTAATGGGTATTAGTATATCAATATTGCGATAAAGCACCACAAAATATTTGTTAAAATGTTAATTTCATTATAAATCGCATTGATCAAGTTTTTATAATGTATTAACAATATTGTCATGAAATAAAAATATACGATGCAATATATCAATACCTAATCATATTTGAAAAGAATTTAATTTTATGTATATTTCAAAAATGATACATTTGAAAAAGAAAAATGTATCTTTTATCACTCTTTCTCTCTTGACATTGTACAATGCCAAAAAGAAGATATCTTTCTTTCTTCATTGTAAATTACTTGTTCAATGACAAGCAGGTCATGGTTATGGAGGTGTTGAAGACTAAGACTAGAGAGGCCTAACATTTGTTCGTATGAAATGGTAGGCTATTAGTTAGCTAGATCCTCGAAGCACAATGATTAATGAACACATAAACTAATTTTATTAAGTATGAACATTACGTTGTAGTCGTAGGTGTTGTGGGATCGATGTGGTTTTGTCCGGTGTTAGTTTAAATTGTGTTGCTATTCTCACAAGTTGCATCCAAAGCAATAAGAGGATGATAATCTTTGTGATTCTCTTTTCACATTTGTCTTCAACTTATATAATTGTATGGATAATTTACAAGGGAAAAAATAGATGTACCTTCATTTTTGGCATTGTACCATTGTCAAGAGACAAAGAGGAACAAAAGATATGTTTTTCTTTTTTTCTGCATTCATTTAAAAAATATACATCTTATTAATACTTTTCAAATATAGTTAGATATTAATATTTTGCATCCTATTTTTTATTTTTATTTTTTTGTGACAATGTCGATAAAGTATTATAAAAACTTGATTAAAGCAATTTATTATGTAATTAACAAGTGCATTTGTTTTGGGCTAGTGACTATCATTTTTTGGAGATTTCTAGAATCGACAAAAATTGATATTTTCAAATGATTTTGTCACTAACAAATATAACATTTACCCGATACTTTTGGCGATTTAAAACTGCCAGAAAGTAATGCGTATTAGTATATCAGTATTGCGACAAAGCGCCACAAAATATTTGTTAAAATGTTAATTTCATAATAAATCACCTTGATCAAGTTTTTATAATGTATTAACAGTATTGTCATGAAATAGAAATAAAGTATGCAATATATCATTACCAAATCATATTTGTTAAGAAATTAATTTTATGTATACTTCAAAAAATGAATACATTGAAAAAGAAAAAAATGTATCTTTTATCCCTCTTTCTCTCTTGACATTGGTACAATGCCAAAAAGAAGGTATCTTTCTTTCTTCCTTGTAAATTTCTTGTTGATTGACAAGCAGGTCATGGTTTATGGAGGTGTAGAAGACTAAGACCAGAGAGGCCTAACATTTGTACGTATGGAATGATAGGTTATTAGTTAGCTAGACCCTCGAAGCACAATGATTAATGAACACTTAAACTAATGTTGTTAAGTAAGATCATTACCTTGTAGCCATAAGTGTTGTGGGATCGATGTGGTTATGTCCAATGTTTATTTAAATAGGGTTGTTTTGCTCACAAGTTGTATCCAAGCAATAAGAGGAGGGTAATCTTTGTGATTCTCCTCTCTCGTTTGAACTCAACTTCTATAATCGTATGAGTAATTTTAAAGGAAAAAATAGATATACCTTCTTTTTTGGCATTGCACCATTGTCAATAGACAAAGAGGAACAAAAGATATGTTTTTCTTTTTCTCTTTATTCTTTTCAAAATTATACATCTTATTTAAATACATCTCAAATACAGTTAGATTAACATTTTGCATCCTTTCTTTAGAGGTCATAATTGGTTATTTTACACTATTTTTTTTTTCTATTCAACTTACTCATTCAAATTATTATTGTGTCAATATTTTAGTTTTGAAATAGATATCATTCTTCCTTTGCACTTCCTATCTACTCCTCCATGAAATCATCTTTAAAAATTATCAGTCCAACGCTGGAAACTTCTAATTGACCAATGTTGAGCTTTTTTACAACCTAATTACCAAAAAGGATGCAAAATATCAATATCTAATCATATTTGAAAAGTATTTAATAAGATGTATATTATTGAAATGAATATAGTTAAAGAAAAAAGTGTATATGATATTCCTCTTTCTCTCTTGACAACAATGTCATAAAAAAGGTATAAATTTTTCTTCCTCGTAAGTTATATTTACAATTACAAGAGTTGAAATCAAGCATAGAAGGGAGAATCACAAAATTTGCCCTCCTGTTAACTTGGATGGAACTTGTAAGCATAACATCCCGCATGAAACAAACTCTAGACAAAACTAAATCCCACAACATGTGGTTAGAAGGTAACGATCTCACATAACTATTTTCATTGATCATTATGTTTTAAAGCTTTTTCACTACTGCACGTTACTCATTCTACATATGTTAAAATAGGCTTTCTACATTTGTTCCACGACCAATGTAGATTTTGTGGACATAGAAAGTGGGACACCTTTACATATGTTACAGTGAGAATGATGTAAAATATGTTTATGTAAGTATAGAAGGATTGACTAAGAGAGGCCTTGTACTAAATTATAAATATACATTGCGCACCATCATATATATATATATATATATATATATATATATTCTTTTTCACATATTGGATGATAGGAAATTAATTATCTAGAGCCTAAAAAGCACAATGATTAACAAACACATAAACTAATATTTGTTATGTAGATCATTACCTTCTAGCCATAGATGTTATGGAATTGATTTGGTTCTATCCAAAATTGAATTCAACTTTTGCAATCATAACGAGAAGCAAACAAATATATCTTCTTGGCCTTATACCAATGTTAAGAGAGAGAAGGACAGAAGATACACTTCTCTTTTTCACTCTATTCATTAGGGAAACATGTTATTAAATACTTTTCAAATATAGTAAGATATTAATATTTTGTATCCTATATTTTTTTATTTTTTGTGACAATATGAATAAAATATTATAAAAACTTGATAAAAGCAATTCATTATGAATAAAATATTAATTATGGTGTCTTATAATGAATTTACTATGGTTTAATTTATAATATGAGAAGATACATAATAAATTGCATTTATCAAATTTTAATAATATTTTTTTATATTGTCTATGAATAAAAATATAGGACGCAAAATATCATAAACTGCTTATTTAAATAAGTGCTCTCTATTTAAATAAGAATCTAGTTTAGGTACGGAAACAAATTGTAGTCATTTTTCTTTTCTAGTGATCTTTGGTTGGACCAATAGCAAACAAAACTGAGTGAAACATGGATTATCTAAAAGTTATGTACCAGGTTGTTCTAGAAATTCTTTTGGTACTTCACTTTTGTCCTTATTTCCTTAATAACCTGCACAAAAAAATATAGAAATTAGTATGAAAATAAATAAAGGAAGAAGTAAAGGAAATAAATCGTTGCTTTCTAAAATAATTTCTTAAGCAAAACACAAATATAGACATAAAGGAATTGAATCTGTTGATTGGACGACCAATTAAAGTATCTAAGATTAGAGTATACGATGCAGGAAATTAGTGATCTTCCTATGAAGTTTGCTAAAAGTGTGTGTATGCTTATATTAGTGGGGATCCATTTATGTTTGATTGATTTCATTTGTGTAATGTTTATGCTATGGAAGCTAAACTTGTTACTTTATCTTTAATTAACTTTCAGAGCAAAGTGTTGCAAATTCCTTTTTTCCTATGATGGCACAAGCAATTGGCAATTGATGTAATTGAACAACTTTTTCAACCCAAGAAAGGAAAATAATAAATAAAAATTGGAATAAAAGTTAGCAACCAATTCAAAGATGCTTTCAATTCAAAAGAGAACTTGTTTCAATTCATGCTACAAATCATTTTCAAAGTGGTAGTTGGACAAAGCATTAATTTGAAGGTGGAGGAGCATTGGATGAAGCATGATGGTATACGGAGGCTCTTCAAGCACAGATGGAGCATAGGAACCTAGCATATCAAACAAGGATAAAAGATATACATCCAACTCAGTATATCACACAATAGATACAATAATCAAGTGATAAAGTGGATGACCTCAAAACTGTACAATTGCTCGTCTCAAGTTCAGACAGGGAAATTAGTTTTAACTTTTAATTGTAAATTACATAAATCAACCAAATGGTACATGCATCACAGAAATGACATGCTCTATGAGCATGCTAATAGATCTTCATAATTTCAGACAACCAGAATTCGAGAAACAATTACAAATGAACATGATCAAGGTACCCAATCAATGCTATGAAGGTATACAATCATTGCACATATTATATGCTAACAACTCACATAGTCACAATACACAACAAATTCTTCTTCTAGGGCAAAGACGTAAACAAATCAAATTTCAAATTTGAGAATGTTCTCCCAAATCGAAATCAGATGAATATAGATTATAAGCATAACAAAGACCCAGAAAACACATAAATGTGAATGACTTCACTATTTACTCACCAAATAATTTATCAGAAAATAATGACAGAATGATGTGGTAGATTTTTTTTTCCAACCGTCATAGACAATTTGTGAAGGGAGGACTGTTATGGTTGCACCATATATGGAGGAATTTTGGCTTTTTGCCATCCGCCATTGATAACATTGCATCAAAGTATAACAACCAAAAGACACGATAGCAAATAAAATAAAGCAGAACAAATAGCCATAATACAAATGTAACAAAGAGTTGTCCAAATACAAATGCATAAGAAATAAGCCAAAAAGGTTTTAGTAACGCCTTCATACCTGATCCGCAACATTGTATGAACGAGTTGTGAAGAAATTGGTGATACAAGCAGTATCAAAGCTCTCAATCGTGCACCACCAACACCAAAAAAATGATTAAGCTTGAGCAAAACAACATCCTCATAAATTTGGCAACAATTAATTTTTTATACATAAAAATACTCCAATAGATAGATTCAAAGATACAAATAGTCAAAATGAAATGGAAGTAAAAGCAAAACTCGAAGCCATTAAATATCAATGAAAAGGAAAAATGGAAAAGCTGAGATTGGTGATAAAGAGAAGAGACATACATAAAAGAAATCTAGAAAGGTGAGATCTAACTAAGCAGGTGAATCTAGGGGTGGATATGGTGGAAGCAGGTTCACAGAATCCACAAGCAATGCGCACCACCACATTTCTGCATGACACTTTGCCTCTTTTCGCCGCAATGCGTTCAACATTTAGGGCAAAAAGAAAGGGATTTCAGGGATGTTGACCGAAGGGATAAGTGGGTTAGGGTTTCTAACAAACTTCTGTGGGTCTTTTTGTAGAAGAAAATAGACATTATGAACCGCCGCAAGTTTTAAGGGTTGGTGGTTTTTAATGAACCGCCCTAGACAATAGTCCAATTGTAGCTAGGGTTTCAATAAAGTCAAAGTAAAATAATATTTCTATAATTAATTTTTTACAATAGTCCAATTGTAGCTAGGGTTTCAATGAAGTCAAAGTCAAAGTAAAATAATATTTTTATATGCAAAAGATATTTTATTTTCATTATTATTTTTTAAAATAATAAAACTCAAAGTAAAATAATATTTTTTATAATTAATTTTTTAGCATTGCATTCTTTTATTGTATTTAAGATTTTTAATTTTTATATAATAATATCATAAGTAAAAAATAAAAAAAAGAATATTTTATTGTTTAAAACAAAACAAAATAAAATAATATTGTTTGAATAGTTTTTCCTAATCTAAATTTTATTGTTTAATTTAATGGTTCATTGAAAAGTCTTCATTATTGTAATTAATGTATTTTATTTTTATCAATTATTTAATGTATTTTTCAAATGAAAGAAATTTTCTTTCTTTTAAAAATTTTAAAATTCAATATAGTGAAAGTAGAATAATATTTTTAAGAATGAGTTGTTTTTGAATATGTTCATTTATTTATTATATTTAAGTTTTTTACTTTTTTCAATCAAACTATTATATGTAGAAAATAAAATTAAAAGAAAATTTTTATTGTTTAAAACAAAACAAAAGAAAATAATATTGTTTGAATAGTTTTTTTCTAATCTAAATTTTATTGTTTAATTTAATGGGTCAAAGAAAAGTCTTCATTATTGTAATTAATGTATTTTATTTTTAGCAATTATTTAATGTATTTTCAAATGATAGACTTTTTATTTTATTTTTAATTTTAAAAATAAATTTAGTCAAACTAAAATAATATTTTTTTATAATTAATTTTTTTGAATATGTGCATTCATTTATTATATTTAAGATTTTTACTTTCTTAAATAATACTAACATATGTAAAAAAAATATAAAAAGAAATTTTGTATTGTTTAAAAAAAATAAAATCAAATAATATTGTTTGAATAGTTTTTCATAATCTAATTTTTTTTGTTTAATTTAATAGGTCATTGAAAAGTATTCATTATTGTAATTAATGCATTTTATTTTTAGCAATTATTTAATGTATTTGTCAAATGAAAGACTTTTTCTTTTATTTTTAATTTTAAAAATAAATATAGTCAAAGTAAAATAATATTTTTTTTATAATTAATTGTTTTGAATATGTTCTTTCATTTATTATATTTATGATTTTTACTTTTTAAATAATACTATCAGATGTAAAAAATAAATAAAAATAAATTTTTATTGTTTAAAATAAAATAAAATAAAATAATATTGTTTGAATAAGTTTTTCCTAATCTAAATTGTATTGTTTAATTTAATGGGTCATTGAAAAGTCTTCATTATTGTAATTAATGTATTTTATTTTTAGCAATTATTTAATGTGTTTTTCAAATGAAAGACTTTTTGATAATTTATACTTTATTGTTTAATGAATCATTAAAAATACTTTATTATTGTTTGATGGTAATGAATTTCAATAATTGAAAAGTCTTCCAAAATTTCATTTAACTATTTACAAAAAAATGTATGACCTTGACTGTTGATATATGTAATTTTTTTTTAAATATGTAATATTTTAAATACTGCAATACTAAAAAATGTTTAAACTTATATTTGAAATATGTTATTATCGTATAATATGTTGTAATTTTTTAAATGTGCAATATTTTAAATATTATAGTACTAATAAAAATATTTAGACATTTATTTTAGTCTTAAATATGTTTTAGATCCTTAATAATTTTATTTTGGGTTGAGTCTCTAATAAAACGAAAATTTTATTTTTGGTTCTTGTTATTTTGTTTTAGTCCTTCAAATATATATATTTTTTTCATTTTAATCCTTATAATATTTTTTTCATTTTGTATTAGTCTCTTTGACAAATATTTGATAGGGACTAATAACAAATGATTTGTATATTTTTGGGACAAAAATGAAAATAGTAAAGTACTAAAACAAAATAACAAAGATCAAAAACAAAATTTTTGTTTTATTAGGTAGTTAATGCAAAAAAATAAAATAAAATTAGAGACCCAAAAAAAAAATTCCTTAATTTATCAGGACCTAAAACATTTTTAAGTATTTATTTTAAATATGTATTTGAAATGCTTAACTTATTTGTGGTTCTTTTTTTTTGTTCTATAACATATTAATTATATGTGTTTTTTTTTTGGTTCTTAAGTATATGTGTAATAAATATTAACATTGTTTACATATTTCTTATACTCATTTATCTAAAAAAAAAATTAATATAAAAGGCTTCATGCATCACATGGGTAAAATGACTAATAATATTGAAATATAAAGTTTAGTCTATTTAATTGATAAACCCCATTCTGGTCATTATTTTATGGGGTTTCTCGCACCATTTGATCCTTAAATTGCATTATCATTGGGTGATTTTGAATGATATATGTTATTTTGGTGCATAGTGAGCTTGAACTCGGGAAAAGAAGAAAAAGGGCTTGAAAATGTGGAAACAACACCATTGCCAAGTAAGCACGATCCTGTGCACGACCCTAAGCATGGGGCATGCTAAACAGCATGCGTTCCGTAACTTATGCACGACCCCCAACATGGGGCATGCTGATCCAGCAGCGCTCCGTAACTTATGCACGGCCCCATGCACAGCCCCCTGCATTCCCCTACGACAGCTGAAGTCTTTAAATAGAATAGGTTTTTATGTTTTAGAGACACCTTTTCTTTTACATTTAGTTTTTACACTTTCTTGAGAGTAATTTTGGAGTTTCTGAGGGAATTACAGGATAGGAAGAATAGAAGTTCATCACGGGGATTGATTCTAGTAACGATTCTCTTCCTCTAATGTCTCTTTTATTCTCTGTTTTAGTTTTATGCTTTCCTATGCCCATGGCTAGCTAAATCTTTAAGCTAGGGTTGTGATGTAGGACCTATCTGTGAACCCTGATTCTTCTATTTTCAATAAAATTTCTCATTTGTTTATCAATTAAATTGCTACGTTGTTCTTCTTTCTAATTAGGACTGATCACCCTAAAACCTAAATTGTTTAATTGTTATGATCAAACTGTTAATTAATTAACTTGCATAATGATTGAATTCTAGGGATTTGCATGATTCAACTCTTCCCGAAATTTCCAATCCGATTAACATTTGTTAATTAACCTCTCTGTGCTAAACCTCCTTTTTTTTTTTACGATGAAAAGATGCTATTATTAAAAGAAAACTAGCCAATGCTAGAAGCATCATACATAGCCAATGATTCAACTTGGTGAGGCAGATCCTCTAACCAACACATATCATGATAAAAGAAAGCTAAATGTGCAATCTTATCAGCCAAAGCATTCCCAACTCTCTTTGTAAACAACAACAAAATCAACGGTCTTTGTTATGCCAAAACTCTACAGTCTTCCACTATTCCACCAAAGCTGTTACGTGACACTGTCCTTTTCCTTTTTCTCCATTCATAGAATAACCTCTGACAATCAGTCTCATATATAACATTTTGGAAAATCATATCCACTGATAACTCCAGAGCCCATCGGAAACACAAAGCCTCTGTTACCTGGGCCTCGTACTGACTGGGAAGAAGTTTTGTTGCAGCTGCCAATACTACACCCTCATGGTTTCTGTACACTACTGCAAAACTAGTACCCACCCCCTCTTAATAGCCACATCAAAATTTGCTTTTATTACTTCATTTGGTGGTGCCTTCCAGCGTACATCTTCATTTCCAAAATGATTGAGCATTTTAGACTTGTCTAGGGGAAGACATGACTACACCGTTGCTAGAACCTGTGGGATCTCCATCTTGCGCTACTGGAACGTCCAAATATTACGTGTTTTCCATATGGACCATGTTATTGCAAATATTTGTGTACACAACATTTTGTCGTGATCATCCAACCATTGCTTCAACCAGCTCCTGAATGAAACCACTGTTGATGGCTCTATTATGAAACCCAGCGACGACGAAAACCAAATCTTCCTAGCCTCTATGCATGTTAGCAACGCATGGTGTTCTGTTTCAATTTCCTCTCCACACATTTGGCATACTGGATCATCAATAATCCTCTTCTTATACAAATTCTCCTTTACTAGCAGTATCTCCTTGCAAGCTCTCCAAATCATAGAAGCACACTTTGGTACCGTCTTTACTTTCCATAGTGTTTTCCAGAAAGAACCATTGCTTGTTGAGGGGACAGGTTCTATTTCTCTATTAAAAACCACTTGGTAGCTCGACTTGACACTATAATCTCCATCTTCAGTGAGCCTCCAGTATAAATAATCTCTCATATGTGTTCTCCTAAGTGGAATAGACATTATCCTTTCAACAGTACTCTGGGAGAACCACTCATTTAGTTTCTGGACATCCCAATCATCTCTCTCTTCTCCAAACAAATTGCATATTGTCAGATCTTCATTCACCTCTTGTGGGATAGGATCTCGAATGATAAGATCACCTTCATTACCGCACCATTATCCCCCCAAATTCTAACTGTACGACCATCTCCTACTTTCCACTTTACACCATCATTAATAACCCACCTCACATTCCACATGCTAGACCATGCATAGCTAGGACGATATCCTCTTGTTGCCTCCATAATTGATGTTCTAGGATAATATTTTGCCTTAAATACCCTAGCAAATAAAGACTCTGGGCATGTGATCAATCTCCACCATTGCTTTACCAAAATAGCTTTATTTAAAGCTTGTGCTATCCGGAAACCAAGGCCACCATCATTTTCATTATGTGCCATTTTTTCCCAGCTCATCCAGTGGATTTTCTTCACCTCTACATCTCCTCCCCAAAAAAACTTTGCAGTCATATTATCAATTTGGGCACAAATAGACTTAGGCAGCAGAAAACGTCCCATTATATAAGATGGAATAGCTTGCACCACAGATTTAATAAGAACTTTTTTCCCTGCTCTTGATAGTACTTTCTCCTTCCAACCCTTTAGCTTCTTCCAAACACGATCTCTGGAAAAATTAAATACTTGACACTTTGACCTACCCACAATTGTTGGTAATCCCAAGTATTTTACATGTCTCTCTACCGCCTTTATTCCAAGTAACATTTCAAGTTCATCAATTCTGGTACTAGGCACATTTTGGCTACAAGAGAGCTTTGACTTTTCCAGGTTGATTCTTTGTCCAGAACAAGCTTCATAGGTCTTCAAAATATCTACTATCAGCTTCGCCGCCTCACCATTTGCTTCAGAAAAAATGATACTATCATCTGCAAAAAATAAATGTGAGATAACAGGGGACCTTGGGCAAATTTTCATACCATGCAATCTTACCTGATCAACAGCCTGTGATATCATAGCAGAAAGTGTTTCTGCACATAAAATGAAGAGGTATGGGGATAAAGGATTCCCTTGTCTCAAACCTTTTTGTGGCCTAAACTCCTGACACTATTGTCCATTCAAAAGAACCGAAAAAGACACTGTTGATACACATCTCATCACTAATGACACCCAATTCACAGGAAAGCCCATATTTATCAACACATCCTATAAGAAACTCCATTCCACCTTATCATAGGCCTTTGACATATCCAGTTTTATAGCCATAAGCCCCTTCCTTCCTTTCTTTTTCATTTGCATATGATGGAAACACTCAAAAGCAATCAATGCATTATTAGTTATCAATCTTTGGGGCACAAAAGCACTTTGTGATTCATGAATAATAGATGGGAGGATCAGTTTCAATCTATTTGCCATAGTTTTTGTCATTAACTTGAATAAAAGATTACACAAGCTAATAGGGCAAAACTCACCAGGCACCTTGGCTGTTTGACTTTTGGAATCAAGGCAATAAGAGTTTTGTTGATTGCACTTGGGTCCCCACCTTCATTGAGAATATTTAGGACTAGTTGTGTTACATCCTCCCCAACAACATCCCAAAATTTATGGTAAAAAAGGGCTGGTGTTCCATCAATACCCGGAGCCTTTGTGGGATGCATCATTCTTAGAGCCTAAAAAACTTCCTCTGATGAAAATGGTTGTTCAAGTAATGCTCTCATGTCATCTGTGATCCTTCCGCCAACCAAATCAAACAAATTTTGATATTTTTTCGGATTAGATGAAGCAAATAAATCTGAAAAAAATTCTGTCAACATCATAGCAATATCTTCCTCATCTTCAACCAAGACACCCTACTCATTTTATAGAGAATCAATAGAATTCCTTTTCCTCTGTTGAACAACTTTTTGGTGGAAGTATTTTGTGTTTAAATCACCATGAGTTAGCCAATTTGCCCGTGACCTTTGTGCCCAAAACATCTCTTCTTACTTCAATAATTCTTCCAAATGTTTTTCCTCTTCAACCAACATCTTTAAGTTCTCCATTGTCTTGTCACCTTGCTGTAGCTCATCCATATTCACCCGAGACATCTTTATGCGGTTGGTATAATCACCAAACCTATCCTTACCCCACTATTGCAAAGCATGGCTGGTTTGTTCTATATTTGAAAGAACATCTCCACCTTCTCTCCACGTCCCATGAATGATGTCCCTACATTCATCATCCTCTACCCATACTTTCTCAAAGCGGTACATTATGGCTTTTCTCCTCCTTCTATTCTCCCCTCCTTTTCCAAAAGACACCATGATTGGGTTATGGTCAGATTGGAATCTAGTTTTGCTTGAAACCCAAATTTTTTTCCACATTTCACAGCACTCCTTATTAGCTAAGGCTCTGTCTAGACGTTCCTCCACAAGGTCTGGAGGAGCCCTCTTATTTGACCATGTGTATCTATAGCCAGAAAATCCAAGATCACATAGTTCACACTCTTGAACCATATTCTGAAAATCCAACATGCTGTGGAAGTCTACTATGTTACCACCCACTTTGTCTTCCAGACATAGAACTTCATTAAAATCTCCTAAACACAGCCAAGGTGTGCCATTTGTTGGTCTTAGATTACGAAGTAACTGCCATGTGCGATATTTGTTGCTCCTCTCCGGGTGCCCATATACACATGATACGATATAGGATGCAAGGTGTTGGATTGAAACATTCATCTGCATGTGATTCTTTGAACTATCGATAATTTCCACGCTAACTTCATCTTTCCATAACAACAATAAACCTCCAGATCTACATCTTCCACTACCCAAACAATCAACTCCAAAATAGCCCGTAAGATGAGCTATATTCTTCAAACACTGCATTTCAGCCACAATTTTCTTGGTTTCCATTAAGAAAACCAAGTCGAGACCTTCCATATTTAAGAGCTTTCGCAAAGCTCGAACTGCTCGTGGGTTCCCAAGCCCACGGCAGTTCCAACTCAACACCTTCAGGGCTCCTGGTGGGACTGACTTGCAGCCATCGCCAATATGTCTTGAGAGAGCTTCTTCTTGCTTCGTTCCTCATCAATCTCCATCTCTGCCATTCCCTCCACATCATCCTTTTTACGCTTGGAAATCACAAGCGCATTACTTGTGCCATCATGCTCCCCTTTGTCTCTGGCGCACTGCTTCCATTTTTTAATACTAGTTTTTGATTGAGAAAAAGCTTTACCAGAGTCAATAGTCACATGGTTGAGCCTATTTTGGTCCATTTCCTTCGGCTTGTCTTGTAGTGGGACCGTCCCCCTTTCTCCACTATTGGGATGTCACATTCTGTGTTTTCTTTTGCCTTAGGACTTAAATCTTCTATAGTCACTTCTGTTACCACTGACACCTGCTCTTCTTTGTTCAGTTGATCTGACACCTGCCATTTATTCAGCGACACAACAACACTTTCAACACTATCATTTATAATAAGAGATTTCCCCACCTGCTTCACCTTACTATTTGAGCCTTTTTTTTCATCATCCTGAAGTAATTTTTTGATGGGCCCGAAAGTTACCTCAGACCTCCTGCCAGTCACCACGTGAACTTTTATGGGGGATGCACGTAACCAAGGACCAAAAGGGAGATTTTCAGTATCCTCCTCAGTGTATGTCTCATCCCTCTCATCACAGCCCCGTAGTACATGATTAAGCGCACCACACATATAACAAAAATTACTTAGTCTCTCATAGTTGAAGAAATTTTTTGATATTGATCGATCATCAACTTGGATCTTCATTCCCCTTCTCAGTGACTTGTTAATTTGCATATCAACTCTGATTCGAATTGATTTGCCCAATCTATTCTCTTCCGAATCATCCCACATCAAGAAACAACCCAACACGTTACCAATCATCTGTGCAACCTTCTCATTTCTCATATTGAGAGGAAGATCATACGCTCTGACCCAAAAGGAACACCATGTGAGATCCACCTCATTTGGGATTTTGTTGCCATCTAGATCACGCAGAATCACAAGCTTCTTATCAAAATTTCATGGGCTTTGCTTTAGGACTTGCTTTTTATCCTTCTCATCGAAAAACCTAAAAGTGAATAGGTTTTCCCCTGCAACATGTATTTCTACCCCATGTTTTGTCCTCCATACCTGCGCCATGGTAGTTTTGAAAGCCTTCCTGTTGATCGATCCATTGGATAGAACAGTTCCTACCAGCCACGCTTCCTTTGCTTTTCCAGTATCATTATCATCCGTGAGGGACGATATGTGTAAAACCTCCTCCTCCTCTTCCGTAAATTCAATCCCTTTCCACTTTTCCATTCTGAAGCCAGATAACGTAGTATATCACTGACTCAATAGGAAATAACCGACAGACACGAATAGGAAAAAATAAGAATGGCAATCTCGAGAAAAAACCCTTACCGCCTATAGGAAAAAACCCTAGCCGAGCACAGAAGAGAGAAGAGAAGTTTCAAATTAATATTGAATATTAGTTTGTAGGAAAAAAAAAATCTAACCTCCTTTCTAAATTAGTCTCTAATGAACAAAAAGGGATTGATTAGGAAGGAGAAGGTTTTCAGAACATAATCCAATTCTGTTTATTATTTTAAGAGGTATGATTGGTAATTGCATAAGCAAATGGTACTTTAACTGGAATATGGAATTAGGGGGAATGCAAAATAGTCCGAAATCACGACCCTAGGTCCTTTAATCTGTCAGAACTCCTTTCTAATGTACATTTATTTGCTCTTTCTAATATTTTCTCATACACAATTGCAACTCAAACACTTTTCTTTCCTTGTCTTTTACAAATTTGTTATTTGGGAACCACAATCAGTCTCTAGGGTACGATATCCGGACTTAGGTCCACTGTTACTACTGCATAGGGTACGCTTGCCCTTAAGCGGTATGCATTTTTCGCATCATTAATTTAGCATTGTTACCGTAAATTACTCTCCCCACTCTAAGAGATGAGACTATTATATTGTTCTCTAACCTCATATGCTGAAATATATAGTAAATTACACTCCTCTCCTCTAGAGATGCAAGTATTACATTGTTCTTTTTCTCTTATGTTAAAATATATAGATTATTTCATTTAATTTAATAGTATTGTTAAAAAAATATTTTTCTAAAAGATTTTAAAATATATTTTTAATATTTGTGTTTAATTCTATTTTACACACATATATAAGATGTAATACATTTGTATTTATAAAAGGGAGGAGTGTGTATATTTTAAGGTAAGAAGGGAGGGTGGTGTAACACTTGCATTCATAATTTGTGATTAAGCATTTCCTAATTGTTTTTTTTAACATGGTTATGCATATCAATTTAATGACATGACAATCCCTCGTAAAAAAAAATAATGGACTCATTACATGTGGATGTCTATTTTCCATGTATGCAATGACACCAATGATGTTAGCGTGTTGGATGAACTGTAAAAGGTTTTGTATTTTGGGGAGACTGAAGTAGAACAAATTTATTTTGGAGACTAATTAAATTCGAATTTAGCACATTTTAGAAGAACAAAAAATCGTTAGTTTATCCAATAAATGTCATATAAGAGTCAATTGAATGTGTCAAGTACACGGTATTCTTTCACATGGCTCCGATTATATAATGATTGTGTTACTTTTTCAGCATCAAGTTAAAGCATCGAATATGTCTACAGTTTATAGTGATCCTTTTTCCAAAACAGTTTGAAACCCAAAATTTTTTGGAGACTAAATTCGAATTTAGCAAAATTTAAAAGAACAAAAAACATAGCTTATCCAATAAATATTAGTATATAAGAGTTAATTGATTGTGTTAATTAGTTTTGCAGCATCAAGTTAAAGCATCGAATAAAGTCTTGCAACAAGAGGGGTTAGGCTAACTTATTAACCTATAAAGGTAATATTTAACAATTACTTAGACTAGTGGAAAAGGTGCAATAGTATATGCTAACCCTTTGACAAGTAATAGTGGTTGACCCGTTTCTATTTCTATAAAAAATTAAAACTGCACCATGGAAAGGGTAAAACAGTTGATACATAAGTGAATATTACTTGACCTCCAATCCGCAGAACGTACAAAGATTGAAGAGGAGCCTTTATTAATATCCTATGCCTACATGGTTGAAATATTTATTTGGGGGTTAAAATGTGACTCTTTGCCATATTTAGAAATTTGACACACAAGCTCCCATTGCCAAAAGCTAGCCAGTAGCAAATAATTATGTTCGGTTTGGAGTTCTTATTGGGAAATGGAATCTAAGTTATTTAATCTAATCAAGCCTTAAAAATGGATTGAGCTATTTAATGGCTAACTGATGCATACTTGTATGATTGTATGCATTCACACCATGGACTAATTAATTATCACGCTAACACCGTTGCATGTTTTTCTAATACAACAGTCATATTGTAAATTCTTTTAAATAAGTTTCAAACGATACTTTTAATAATGATATTCACATCACCTATAAGATTGTTTTTTAATCTTTTTCCTTTCTATCTTTTTATCTCCTCCTTAAAAATAAAATATACTCCATATATATGTCATTTTCTAACATTTTTGAACGTATCAAAATACTATATTGAAGGGTATACGTAACACTCAGATCCCGAGACATACACTTTGGGCATAGTCGCAATTTTAAAAGGATCGAGTTAACCAAACATATACGTTATTGAAAAAATAATGCAAAAAGACCTACAATGTTTGATCGGGAACAACAATTAGAAAATGTAACAGTGACAGTAATTAACGACCGAAAACTCAATTTAATCTAGCAATTGTGTTACGACCCTTGTTTGGCAACTTTTTTTTTTTTGAAAAGTTGTTTGGCAACCTTTGAAAACTTGGTTAAGTTATTTCTTCATATTGTATGATCAGGCTTTAAATTTTTTTGATCATATCAGGCTTTAAATCAGAATGCAATTTTATGCTCAATAAATTACATTTATTAATAAAGGCTTGCTTTTTATATAAAAGTAATAATTAAGATTGGAAAACCATTTTTAAGCCCAAACATTTTTTGTTTGAGATATAAATAATAATTTTACTTTTAAACTCCCATTCATTTTTATACTAACAACGAAGAGCTATATTACCAACTAAATACTATATAGTAAATGGTCCTCTAAATATATAGTATACCATATTTTTAGTATATAAAATAGAAGATAAATATAATAAACATTAGAGTTTTGTAGGCATGCATTCCAATAATGTCATTGTAGAAGTTTTTAAATTTTCAATCAATTAGAAATAACTATTGATATGATTCTTAAGATGCATATTTATTATAAAAATCAATTAACTTACCCATTCTACCTAACAAAGTAATTCTATATATTTATTTCCTAAGAATAAACATTTCAACTATTACAAAAGGGCATGGAAAAGATGAACATGATAAATAGTATTAATTATTTAATCAACTTGTACATAAATGATATAAAACACCATAATATATTTTAATTATCCATCTTGACAATGCATTCATAGAAAGCAAGTAGGGGCGGAACTACTCATGCTAGTGAGGGGGCCATGCCCCCCCTAGATTTTCACCTATTCAAATTCGTAGCACCGTATGCTGCCAAAATCATGTACAATGAATTCGATTCTTATAAAAACATGATTCATATATATATGAACACAATGCAGCCAGAATTTTTTGTTAAATTGTTATGTTATTATTATTTTAAAATTATGGTAGTCAATTTTTAATATGTATATTATATTATAGTAACCATTTTTATTTATGGGATCTAACTATGGAAATAATGAAATTTTCAGAGTTATTTATTTCTTTTATATTTTTTTGATAAAAAAAACTCTGTTTTCTTTTTATAATTTTTATTGTAAAGATAATTACATATTTCATCTTTTTAGAAAAAATATTCAAGTATCATTTATTTTTTTAATAGTCTTTTGTTTTTAAAATATGTAATTGTTACTTTAAAAGTTATACATGTCTTCTTTTTATATTGATTTGATTATAATCCTCACAGTTTTTTTTAGAGAAGAAAAATCATATTATTTCATTCATGAGAAGAGAATAGATACAAGCAGGTATACGATTGAAAACATGGCTGCTAACATACAATCTTGACGCCCTTACTAATGAATGAGCTACATGATTTGCTTGCCTCCTTACGAAACTAACCATTGAGTTAAAAGAACAAGGAAGAGTATCTCTACATTTGGATAAAAGAACATGTAAATAAGAAAAACCAGATGAAATATTTTGAAGTCCATCAACTACAACTTTACTATCAAGCTCGAAGATGATGTTGTGAATGTTAAGCTCCTTTAACCATGTCATTGCTTGTAACAGTCCCCATGCTTCAGCTTCAGTTGGATGTGGAATACCCTGCTACCAAGATGTTTTTGCTTGTAAAAAGTGACCAAGCTCATACCTCAAACATACGCCTACTCCAAAACATTGTTGATCATTGAATATGGAAGCATCAATATTACATTTAATCTTTCCAGCAAGTGGCTTTTCCCAAGATAAAATTGTTGGCCCCGTCACTTGAGGTTCTGAGATATTGTGCAGATTTCTTGTGCGAGACCATTCAGAAAGATGTTGGAGAGCTAATGAAACTGAGACATTTGGTGAAGTTTCAATGTTGTCCCATATTTTTTCATTCCTCCTACTCTAGATGCACCACAAAATAATAGAAAATCTGCAGCAGTTGTCTTTCAGAGATAGAAAATTTAACAAATCAAAAATCAAGTCTTTAACACCTTCTACTTGCTGCATTCTATCTTCAAATTTTGACCAAAGACCAGCAGTTTGCCAAATGCTATTAGCTTTCTCACAGCCAAAGAAAATATGCCAATCATTTTCCAAATTGTTTTCACAAAATGCACATGTTGAAGGACATGAAATACCTTTTTCACGAAGTCTTTGTCTTGAAGGGATGCATTCTCGAAGAATTCTCCAAATCAAGTGCTTGACTTTTGACGGAATTTTCAACGACCATAGTTGCTTCCAATTGCCACTTACTTTGTGATTATCATCAAGATATAACTAGTCCATTAGGCCATGATATGCTGAACTAATTGAGTAGTTGCCATCTGTAGTGAATTACCAAGTTATAGCATCATCATCCGAGACATTTAAAAGAGGAATACTTTGAATTTCCTGAAAATCTTGTGGATTAAAAATCTGCTGCATAATATCCAGGCGCCATGATTTTGAATTCCGATCAATGAGGGAAGAGACAGTCATGTGCTCAAGACCAAAAGGAGCTGTAGAAGAAACATAAAGATTACCTTTTGTCCGTAGCCATGGTTGATTCCAAATGTTCATTAATTTACCATCACCAATTCTCCATCTTATGCCTTCTTTTATCACAACCTGTGAAGCGTGGATGCATGATACGCCATACATAGCTTGGATTATGCCCAAGTTTGGCATCCAAGAAATCACCATTAGGGAAATATTTGGCTTTGAACACTTTTAAAAAATTAGCATCTGGATTTTGAATGAATATCCATCCTTGCTTCCCTAGCATTGATAAGTTAAAAGCATGAAGATGTCTAAACCCCAATCCACCAAAATATTTTTTTACTATTAATCTTTCCCAACTCATCCTCTTGATTCCTTTTGTTGCATTTCCACTTGAACTCCACCAAAAAGAGTTCATCATTTTTTGTATTTCATCCTCCAATGTAGGGAAGTAAGAAAATACTCATACAATAAGTAGGAATGGCTTGAGCACATGACTTAATGAGAATTTCCTTACTCGCGTTAGCGAGATGCTTTCCAGTCCAATGATTGATGTGTTTCCAAAGTCTATCTTTAAGGAAACCAAAAAAGGCCTTCTTTTTCCTTCCAATGAGAGATGGTAGCCCCAAATATTTTCCAGTACCAATACATTCAGAGAAACCAACAGAAGATGAGATGTGGCTCCTAAGAGATGTAGGATGAAAAAAATAGATGCACCTTCATTTTTGGTATTGTACCATTGAAAATGAATGCATTGAAAAACAAAAATGTATCTTTTATCCCTCTTTCTTTCTTGACATTGGTACAATACCAAAAAGAAGGTAACTTTCTTTCTTCCTTTTAAATTACTTGTTCATTAACAAGCAGGTCAAGGTTTATGGAGGTGTAGAAGACTAAGACTAGAAAGGCCTAACATTTGTAAGTATGCAATGACAGGCTATTAGTTAGCCAGACCCTCGAAGCAGAATGATTAATGAACACATAAACTAATTTTGTTAAGTATGATCGTTACCTTGTAGCCGTAGGTGTTGCGGATCGATGTGGTTATGTCCAATGTTAGTTTAAATTGGGTGGTTATGCCCGCAAGTTGCATCCAAAGCCATAAGTGGAAGATAATCATTGTGATTCTCTTTTCACTTTTGTATTCGACTTATGTAATTGTATCGATAAATTACAAGGAAAAAAATAGTTGTACCTTCATTTTTGGCATTGTACCATGGTCAAGAGACAAAGAGGAACAAAATATATGTTTTTCTTTTTCTCTGCATTAATTTCAAAAATATACATCTTATTAATATTTTTCAAATATAGTTAGATATTAATATTTTGCATCCTATTTTTATTTATATGTTTTTGTGACAATATCGATAGAATATTATAAAAACCTTGATTAAAGCAATTTATTATGTAATTAACAACTACATTTGTTTTGGGCTAGTGACAATCATTTTTTGGAGATTTCTAGAATCGCCAAAAATTGATATTTTCAAATGATTTTGTCACTAACAAATATAACATTTACCTGATACTTTTAGCAATTTAAAACTACCAGAAAGTAGTGGGTATTAATATATCAGTATTGCGACAAAACACCACAAAATATTTGTTAAAATATTAATTTCATAATAAATCGCATTGAGCAAGTTTTTATAATGCATTAATAGTATTGTGATGAAATAAAAATATACAATGCAATATATCAATACCTAATCATATTTGAAAAGAATTTAATTTTATGTATATTTCAAAAATGATACATTGAAAAAGAAAAATGTATCTTTTATCCCTCTTTCTCTCTTGACATTGGTACAATGCCATAAAGAAGATATCTTTCTTTCTTCCTTGTAAATTACTTGTTCAATGACAAGCAGGTCATGGTTTATGGAGGTGTTGAAGACTAAGACCAGAGAGGCCTAACATTTGTTAGTATGAAATGATAGGCTATTAGTTAGCTAGATCCTCGAAGCAGAATGATTAATGAACACATAAACTAATTTTGTTAAGTATGAACATTACCTTGTAGTCGTAGGTGTTGTGGGATCGATGTGGTTTTGTCCAGTGTTAGTTTAAATTGGGTTGCTATGCTCACAAGTTGCATCCAAAGCAATAAGAGGACGATAATTTTTGTGATTCTCGTTTCATGTTTGTATTGAACTTATGTAATTGCATGGATAATTTACAAGGGTAAACATATTTGTACCTTCATTTTTGGCATTGTACCATTGTCACGAAATAAAGAGGAACAAAAGATATGTTTTTTCTTTTTCTCTGCATGCATCTTAAAAATATGCATCTTATAAATACTTTTCAAATATAGTTAGATATTAATATTTTGCATCCTATTTTTATTGTTATTTTTTTGGACAATGTCGATAAAATATTATAAAAACTTGATTAAAGCAATTTATTATGTAGTTAACAACTGCATTTGTTTTGGGCTAGTGACTATCATTTTTTGGAGATTTCTAGAATCGCCAAAATTGGATATTTTCAAATGATTTTGTCACTAAGAATGATGCATTGAAAAAAAAATGTATCTTTTATCCCTCTTTCTCTCTTGACATTGGTACAACGCCATAAAGAAGATATCTTTCTTTCTTCCTTGTAAATTACTTGTTTATTGACAAGCAGGTCATGGTTTATGGAGGTGTAGAAGACAAAGACTAGAGAGGCCTAACATTTGTAGTATGCAATGACAGGCTATTAGTTAGCTAGATCCTCGAAGCACAATGATTAATGAACACATAAACTAATTTTGTTAAGTATGATCATTACCTTGTAGCCGTAGGTGCTGCGGATCGATGTGGTTCTGTCCAATGTTAGTTTAAATTGGGTTGTTATGCCCACAAGTTGCATCCAAAGCAATAAGTGGAAGATAATCATTGTGATTCTCTTTTCACGTTTGTATTCAACTTATGTAATTGTATGGATAAATTACAAGAAAAAAAATAGATGTACCTTCATTTTTGGCATTGTACCATTGTCAAGAGACAAAGAGGAACAAAAGATATGTTTTTCATTTTCTTTGCATTAATTTAAAAAATATACATCTTATTAATACTTTTCAAATTTAGATAGATATTAATATTTTGCATCCTATTTTTATTTTTATTTTTTTCTGACAATATCGATAGAATATTATAAAAATTGATTAAAGCAATTTATTATGTAATTAACAACTGCATTTGTTTTGGGCTAGTGACTATCATTTTTTGGAGATTTCTAGAATTTCCAAAAATTGATATTTTCAAATATTTTGTCACTAACAAATATAACATTTACTCGATACTTTTGGCAATTTAAAACTACCAGAAAGTAGTGAGTATTGGTATATCAGTATTGCGACAAAACGCCACAAAATATTTGTTAAATTGTTAATTTCATAATAAATCGCATTGATCAAGTTTTTATAATGTATTAGCAGTATTGTGATGAAATAAAAATATACGATGCAATATATCAATACCTAATCATATTTGAAAAGCATTTAATTTTATGTATATTTCAAAAATGATACATTGGAAAAGAAAAATGTACCTTTTATCCCCCTTTCTATCTTTACATTGGTACAATGTAACACCCTAAAAATATCAACTCGATTAGATATATATAAATATACATAATTATATTTGTCTGTATATAAATGTCTGCAAGTAATTGACAGAAATTAATTCGCTAGAATAAATTCTCAGTAGTTACTTTTCTGTATAATTGACTGTTAGTTTGATTTTAAGTTTCAGTGAAAATAAAATAACCTGTGTTATTTTATTTGGGTTAATGATGTGTGGTGTAATGAAAATTTAAATTTCAGTGTCTAAATTCATTAGTGAAAAATAGATAAATTTCTCCATTTGAAATATCTAAGGAAAAATATGTGAATTCATCTGCCAGTAGAAAAATTGTCTGTGTTTATTCGTAAATTTGTGTCTCTATGTTGTTAAAAATTTATTTGACCGGAAAAACTGCTTTGAATCGTTTATTTTTATAAAAAATCTAATACTTGCAAGACAATTAATCTTTCATAAAATTCATCTGTGAATGATTACTCTATAGAGAAATTTTAAGAAAGTCACTTTAAAAAGTTTTTTCAATTGTAAAGAATTTATAAAATTTAAATTAGATAGTTATCGATAAGTTTTCATTTTAAAACCGCATTCCTAGTTAAATTACATAGTGTATTTCTACACTGTGTAAATTGACATGACCCTCAACCATGAAATCAAGTGGCTATTGGCCAGTTGCATATCTTGCAAGGACACCCTCACTACTGCCAAAGCCAACAGCCACTCACACCTTTCCCCTTTAACCATCACTCAAATCAACAATTCAAAAATTAAACTCACTCACTCACTAAATCACTCACTTACTTCAGCCTAACACTCAACACACAAAGCAAATTCTCCTTTCTCTCTCTTCTTCTTCCTCTGTACATTCCTTAGACACCAGCCAGCTCCAACACCATTTCTTCAAACTTCTTCCTCTTGCTTGCTCTAGTTGGAGTGCCCTGCAGCCAATACTCCTTTGAAGGAAGCTAACCAGCTTCTTCTCCTCTGTCCAGTGAGATCCTCATCACTGTAAGGGGACTCTTTGATGGATTCAAGTGGCTGGAGGTGGAGGATCCAGCCACTCTCACCCTAAATGCCTCCCATGTGAACTGGTTGCATGAAATGTGTAGTTGTATGTGTGTGACTGGTTTTGTTTTCTTTTATTTCTCTTTGGCAGTGGCTGTGTCTATGTCAAAAATTTTCTCCTCATCTTCTTCTTGTCTAAAAATCATGGGATGGCTCCAATACAAAGGAGACCATGCCCAAACTTTGTTAGAAACTCATGCACTTTCAAGAAATTTTGAAAAAAAAGTGATGCTGGCAGTGGCTGTCTCATGGTAGAAGCCCTGGACAGTGTTTATGTTTTCGACCATAACTTTTTATCTAGCCATTAGATTTTGATGAAACTTGTCCCCAGTTGAAGTAAACTCAAAATGCACTAACTTTTCTTTTGAGACCATTGTAAGATGACCTCAAATGAAGGTTCATCCATAACCTGCAATGGGACCATTCTACTTTCGAAAATTGGTTGGGCAGTGGCTGTTTCACGTAGAAGCCCTGGGCAACGTTTACGTTTTTGAACATAAATTTTAATCTAACAGTTGGATTTTAATGAAACTTGTTCTTATTTAAATTAGACTCAAAATTCGCCAACTTTTCTTTTGAGACCATTGTGAGATAACCTCAAATGAAGGTTCATCCGTGACATTCAATGGGACTATTCTGCTTGTGAAAACTGGTTCAGGCAAGGTTCGATTTTTGACCTTTTTAAAACAAACTAATGACTATTTTTGAAATCTAATTTTTAATCATAAAACTAGACAAATAGATCTTTAAAATGATGTAAGTTTCGAAAATTTTCACCCACAATTACTAAGTTAATTGATTAGGTTTAGACAGATCTCATACATGGATCTCAAATTTTGAACTTGAGACATAGGTCCTAGAAAAGAAATTACTGGGAAAAATGTAGGAGGAATTAGGAATCAAGTTTTACTTTTCTGAAAGGTGTGAATGTTAGCTCTTTACCATAAAAATTTGAGTAAAAATCTCATTTGGGAAGGTTGAGAAAATTGTACATCTTGGAAGTATGCTCACTGTGAGGAGCATGCTGACCTGCGAACTTCTAGGAATTTTCATAATTTTTGTAGATTTAATCTCAGAGTGTGGGTTACCTTTTTCAAAAATAGGTTTTAAGGGCTTTAATTTGATATAAGAATTTCACCAAACGAAAATTGATTGCTAGATTAATTTAGGACAAAGATTGGGTGCTGCCAGATAGGAATTCTGTTTTAAAATTGCCTTGATATGTGAGATTTGAACTATGATATACTTGAATGTGTGAATTAAATTTAAGTATGTACATACGAGGCAGTGGGTAAAATTGACCCTTGCCTCATGTGATTGTAAGACCCTTGGGATGTGAACCTAGGGCACCTCTATGCGTGTGATGGTGCGTTTTGAAACACTTTGTGATATAGTCATGTGGACTGTAATGTGATTTAAATTTCTTTGTGATCTGTGAGCATAAGACTCGAACGCGAGTGCTTATGTGGACTAGGACACTGTCCTAGTAATCCGGGAAAATTTTACGAGCAATAATAATATAAATTCCAATAGTGAGAACAACTAATTTTAGACTTAAAGATTTATTTATTTTATAAGTTAATAAATGAACTCTTTGATTTGTGCTTTGGACTTAGATAAATATTCTAGGACCCTTGCATGGAGGAATCGTCAGTAAGTATTAATTAGTAAAAACTTTAGAAATTGAGAGGGTAAGGCACAAATAAAATGTAATAAAGGACTTTGATATGTGATGGCGATATGCGCCTTGAGAGTCGTGCAACGAGGAAAAACGCGTGTACGGCGAACTCGTGAAGGAAGTCGCATGGGACGATTCCGGATGAGTGAAAGTTGCAACGATGTTGATAGAGATCGAACGACGTATTCACCAATAGGTGATGGAGAGCATATTCTCATATGGTATAATTTTATGGAGCCAAGACAAGGTCTTGAGCTTGGCATCAATTTCGATCCGTCTTATACCCCTATAGCGGAAACCCACAATGACGGGCAAAGAAAATCTTTGTGAGAGAGTGTGCGAGGAATAAGTCCTCGGAGTATGAATGACCATAGATTGGTACCTGGGAGATGATCGTGAGGCATTACGACCTTGGAGGGTAGACGTCGAGTTGTGACTTCGTTCACACAAACCGACTTGGCGACCCTAACAATAACCACGAGAAAATCTCAGTTGGTGAGAGCCCACCTTATACCAGGGTGATGGTGTACTCCCAGCAGTCATTCCACTCAATATATGTAAGACCACTGAGTTCTGGGAGTTCCAAGTGGCAGCTGGCCAGTATGATATAGTTTATAGGCTTTAGTCATGAACACGAGTAGGTTTCGAGAGTGAACGTTAGAGAACTACCCCGCAGTGGTTGACAGGATTGTGTGTGACTTCTACAGTCATTTCTGTGTGATTTGCTTGATGAAGCAAAAATTTTACCCTTTCTGTGTGTTTATTTTCTGTAGGTTCGTATGGCGAATGAAGAGCTAGCCCTCCATTGGGAGGTTGATTGTTATTTCGGACGATGGATAGCCGACTTGGTTGCGGGCGTAGACCACTTTACCGGCTACATACGGTTTACATGGACGTCCATTGACGAGCTGGTAGGAGTGCACCCAGTAGTAGCGGAATATTTTGCATGGTGGACGCAGCCGACGCTGCCATACTACCGTCATGCAGAACCCGTAGACGTAGTGATGATCTCCTCATCCCTTCTCTCGTCCGAGCACACAGAGACTGCTTCTCATTCTTCGGGGGTGCAGTTAGAGGAGTTAGATGACTCCGACACCGAGGAAACTCCTACTGAGGGGAGTTCCTCAGGGGTGCCCGACTACGTACCCCATTCGGAGTATGAGGCAGTAGAGGAGGATGGCGAGGCTACTCAAGCGACGATGGAGGTTGATGGGGAGGGGCCAACAACAGCTGCTGTAGAGGAGGTGGTAGAGGCTCCTGCCGAGGGAACTGGCTGGTTGCCAGCGGAGGATGAGGAGGACCCCGAGGAGGATCTTTCCGAGGATTCCTTCGAGGTCTCTTCTTGTGAGTCGCACACTTAGTCCTCCGTTGGTCGACAGTTCGCGTAGGTGTGGGCGGAGTCTCTTGGGGTAGATGGTAGATGACTACTTTGAATGTTAGGATCTTCTTTTACCTTTATCATGTATTTTGTTGGGTAGATCTAGGCATTCAGATATTTTGTTATGTATGTTTCAGTCATCTTGCATACCACATTAGGTATTTGCTACACACAGTTACTGGAAACCTTGTGATGCTCATCAGACTCTTTATATATATATTTATACAGTGTATCTTTCAGTTATTCATTATGCCTTTAATTATTACATTATTTATTTATTCCGCATATTTGAAAATCCAAAGTGATCTTTTGCAATGATAAACGCATCAAGATCTTTTCCCATTAAAATGACAGGTTAATAAATGCTAAAACAAATGAGAACTTTTGAAATTAAAGTTTGAAATTTGAAATGCATAGTTAAAAAAAATTTAAAAATTCACTAAAATTGCACCTACTACGTTTTAACTTCACTCGTTTTCACAAGTACAAATTAATTAAAGAGCTTTAGAAAATAATTATTGAATTAAATACAGCATATTTTCCTAGTTAGAACTAGGGTGTTACAAAAGTGGTATCAGAGCAGTTCGTCCTATTAGGACTGGGGTATGGTCCTTACCATGTACATGTCTTGTGTTTTCACAAGACTGTCATGAGCCTAGTATGAAACTAGTTTTGTTTGGGTGACTTTTACTTGAGCCATTACAGATGGCAAAGTGAGATTTACCATTGTGTGATTGATTGATGTTCTTACAGTGACTATTGAATAGTTGTGTGGGATTGGCTGTGTGATTGTGTGTATCTTATACTCCATTGTGAGTCGAACAGTAGTGTTGGATGAGTTATGTTGTTGGTTCTCACGAGAATTAATAGTTGTGTTTCAGGAAAAGATGGCTGGAAGACCCAGTGGTCAGACTCAACAGGTGCTCGATTGCATCACGACGGTACTAGAGACTATGGTACAAGACCGAGAAGCTGAGCTAGTAGAGCACAGAGGCTTGACTGCATTCAAGAAGAACAACCTGCCAAAGTTCAATGGAGGGTTCAACCCTGAAGGAGAGCAACTGTGGCTCTCGGAGACCAAGAAGATCTTTTGAAGCCATGGGATGCTTTGAGGAGCACAAGATGACGTTTGCTACGTTCATGCTTGTGGGCGAAGCGGAGAACTAGTGGAAGATGGCACGTCAGTCAGTGCCTAGTGAAGAAGGAATCATTCTGTGGGATTCGTTCAAGAATGTGTTCTTAGCGAGTTACTTCCCGACTGACCTACGTAAGCTGAAAGCAAGAGAGTTCTTGGACCTCAAGCAAGGAGGAATGTTTGTGGGCGAGTACACTGCCAAGTTCAATGAGCTGTTGAAGTACTGGCCTCATTTCCAGAATGGGGGCAGTGAAAAGGAGATATGTTCTCACTATGAGAGTGGACTCAGGGCCGACATCCAGCAAGCAGCCTACTATCTGCAAATCACCGACTTCCCTACGTTGGTGAGTAAGAGCCGGATCTTCGAAAACAAGACCAAGGCGAAACAGGCTTTGTGGAGGCCAGAAGGACCACAAAGGAACGACAGGAAGGCTTTAGGAGGAAACTCGAAGCCCTACTTTAGGCAAAACCCGTCTGTTGGGGGAGGCTCTGGGCAAGGAAGGCAACAAGCTGGAGGATATCAACACCCCAGACCAAACAACAATAACCACATTAGATGCTTCAAGTGTGGTGGACCACACCTTGCTAGGAACTGCAAACAACCTCGGCAACAGCAACAACCACGACCACAACAACAACAACAACAACCAAGGCAACAACAACCAGTTAGTTGCATTAACTGTGGGAAGATAGGGCATGTGACCAAGAACTGTTGGTTTGCTCCAGGGAGTGCTGGAAACATTGGGAACCTAGCAGGGAACCATCAAGGACGGCCAAGGGTAGCTACAAAAGTTTTTGCTATGAGTGGCTATGAAGCTGCTTCATCCGACGACCTAATCCAAGGTAAGTGCATCTTAAAAGATAAACTCTTAGATGTATTGTATGATTCGGGTGCAACGCACTCTTTTATATCACATGCTTGTGTAGAAGATTTAGGATTGTCTGTGACTTCTTTATCCTATGATGTTTCGGTAGCAACTCCTACCAATAATTATGTTACTACTTCCCATGCTTGTTTAAATTGTCTTGTGTGCATTGAAGGCAAGACCTTCTCTGTGAACTTGATTTGTCTACCTCTTTCTCATCTTGATGTCGTGTTGGGAATGGATTGGTTATCGTCCAATCATGTCCTTCTCAACTGTAAGGACAAAACTTTGTTCTTTGGTCCTTCGATCCAAAATTTCTGTGAGTCTTCGAGATTAAGAGCAACCGACAAAGGTGAAATTACAAAAAAGGAGAACATTCAAGTATACATGATCTTGTTTTCATCAACAACCGAGGAACATCCTGATGTCAATAACATGTCGATCATGTGTGAATTCCCTGAAGTTTTCCCTGATGATGTGACTGAGTTACTACCCGAAAGAGAAGTAGAATTCACCATAGATTTGATTCTGGGATCTAGTCCTATGTCAATGGCACCTTATAGGATGTCACTTGTAGAATTGGCAGAGGTGAAAACCCAAGTAGAGGACCTTCTAAGCAAACAGTTCGCGAGGCCTAGTGTATCACCTTGGGGAGTGCCTGTGTTGTTAGTTAAGAAGAACGATGGTAGCATGAGAATGTGTGTGGACTATCATCAACTCAACAAAGTGACGATCAAGAACAAGTATCCTTTGTTGAGGATTGGTGACCTTATGGATCAGTGGAAAGGCACTGTGGTGTTTTCATAGATCGATATGAGATCTGGATATCATCAAATCCGCGTTAAGAAAGAAGATATTCTGAAGATAGCTTTTCGAACGCGCTATGGGCACTATGAGTATTTAGTTATGCCATTTGGCATAACCAATGCCCCTGTCGTCTTCATGGATTACATGAACATGATTTTTCACCAGTACTTGGACAAGTTCATGGTGGTCTTCATTGATGATATCTTGGTGTATTCAAAGAGTCATGAGGAGCATGCAAAGCATCTGAGAATCATGCTGTAGATTTTGAAGGAGAGACAACTTTACGCTAAGCTCGAAAAGTTTGAATTTTGGTTGGAACAAATGCAATTCCTAGGTCATATGGTCACAAAGGATGACATTGTTGTGGATCCAGCAAAAGTTGAAGCTGTGATGCATTGGGAATAACCTAAGAATGTTACAGAAATACGGAGTTTCTTGGGATTAGCGGGATACTACAGAAAATTCATTGAAGGATTTTCTCGTTTAGCATTGCCACTAACCAAGTTAACTCGAAAAGGATAAGAGTTTGTGTGGAACGAGACCTACGAGAAGAGTTTTCAAGAGTTGAAGAAAAGGTTGACTTCTACACCAGTGTTGACTCTACCACGACACGAAAAAGAAGTTTGAAGTGTACTGTGATGCATCCGAACAAGGACTAGGATGTGTGTTGATGCAAGAAAGGAAGGTGATTGCTTATGCTTCAAGGCAATTGAGGACACATGAAGTGAACTACCCAACACATGATTTGGAGTTAGCAGCAGTGGTTTTTGCTTTGGAGATTTGGAGACATCATCTGTATGGGGCGAGATTTGAAGTGTTTAGCAACTACAAAAGCTTGAAGTACCTCTTTGATCAGAAGGAGTTGAACATGCGACAAAGGCGATGGATGGAATTCCTTAAAGACTATGATTTCGCACTGTCATACCATCTTGGAAATGCAAATGTAATGGCCGACGCTTTGAGCCGAAAGTCATTGCACATGTCTGCCATGATGGTAAAAGAGTTGGAATTGGTTGAAGCATTCAGAGATATGAACCTAGTAGTGGAAGTAAAGCCTCAAAGTTTATTCCTAGGAACCTTGAAGATTACCAACGAGTTTTTTGAACAACTTCGAGAAGCTCAACATGGAGACCAGTTTCTGCAAGACAAGATGGAGTTGAGAGAAGAAGACAAAGAGCTGGAGTTCAACAAAGATGCTAATGTTTTCTTTTTATATTGATATGATTTTAATCCTCACATTTTTTTTAGGGAAGAAAAATCATATTATTTCATTCATGACAAGAGAATAGATACAAGCAGGTATACGATTGAAAACATGGCAGCTAGCATACAATCTTGATGCCCTTGCTAATAAACGAGTGACATGATTTGCTTGCCTCCTTACGAAACTCACCACTGAGTTAAAAGAACAAGGAAGAGTATCTCTACATTTGGATAAAAGAACATGTAAATAAGAAAAACCAGATGAAATATTTTGAAGTCCATCAACTACAGCTTTACTGTCAAGCTCGAAGATGATGTTGTGAACGTTAAGCTCCTTTAACCATGTCATTGCTTGTAATAGTCCCCATGCTTCAGCTTCAGTTGGATGTGGAATACCCTGCTGCCAAGATGTTTTTGCTTGTAAAAGTGACCAAGCTCATTCCTCAAACATACGCCTACTCCAAAACATTGTTGATCATTGAATATGGCAGCATCAATATTACATTTAATATTTCCAGCAGGTGGCTTTTCCCAAGATGAAATTTTTGGCCCTGTCACTTGAGGTTCTGAGATATTGTGCAGATTTCTTGCCCGAGACCATTCAGAAAGATGTTGGAGAGCTAATGAAACTGAGACATTTGGTGAAGTTTCGATGTTGTCCCATATTTTGTCATTCCTCCTTCTCTAGATGTACCACAAAATAATAGCAAATCTGCAGCAGCTGTCTTCCAAAGATAGCAGATTTAACAAATCAAAAATCAAGTCTTTAACACCTTCTGCTTGCTGCAATCTGTCTTCAATTTTTGACCAAAGACCAGTAGTTTGCCAAATGCTTTTAGCTTTCTCACAGCCGAAGAAAATGTGCCAATCATTTTCCAAATTGTTTTCATAAAATGCACATGTTGAAGGACATGAAATACCTTTTTCACGAAGTCTTAGTCTTGAAGGGATGCATTCTCGAAGAATTCTCCAAATCAAGTGCTTGACTTTTGGCGGAATTTTCAATAACCATAGTTGCTTCCAATTGCCACTTACTTTGTGATTATCATCAAGATATAACTAGTCCATTAGGCTATGATATGCTAAACTAGCTGAGTAGTTGCCATCTGCAGTGAATTGCCAAGTTATAGCATCATCATCCGAGACATTTAAAAGAGGAATACTTTGAATTTCCTGAAAATCTTGTGGATTAAAATTTGCTGCATAATATCCAGGCGCCATGATTTTGAATTCTGATCAATGAGGGAAGAGACAGTTATGTGCTCAAGACTAAAAGGAGCTGTAGAAGAAACATAAAGATTACCTTTTGTCCGCAGCCATGGTTGATTCCAAATGTTCATTAATTTACCATCACCAATTATCCATCTTATGCCTTCTTTTATCACAACCTGTGAAGCGTGGATGCATGCTATGCCATACATAGCTTGGATTATGCCCAAGTTTGGCATCCAAGAAATCACCATTAGGGAAATATTTGGCTTTGAACACTTTTGAAACAATAGCATCTGGATTTTGAATGAATCTCCATCCTTGCTTCCCTAGCATAGATAAGTTAAAAGTATGAAGATGTCTAAACCCCAATCCACCAAATTCTATTTTTACTGTTAATCTTTCCCAACTCATCCACTGGATTTCTTTTGTTGCATTTCCACTTGAACTCCACCAAAAAGAGTTCATCATTTTTTGTATTTCATCCTCCAATGTAGGGAAGTAAGAAAACACTCATACAATAAGTAGGAATGGCTTGAGCACATGACTTAATGAGAATTTCCTTACCCGCCTTAGAGAGATGCTTTCCAGTCCAATGATTGATGTGTTTCCAAAGTCTATCTTTGAGGAAACCAAAAACTGCCTTCTTTTTCCTTCCAATGAGAGATGGTAGCCGCAAATATTTTCCCGTACCAACACATTCAGAGACACCAAGAGAAGATGAGATGTAGCTCCTAAGAGATGCAGAAGGGAAAAAATAGACACACCTTCATTTTTGGCATTGTACCATTGTCAAGAGACAAAGAGGAACAAAAGATATGTTTTTCTTTTTCTCTGCATTCATTGAAAAAATATACATCTTATTAATAATTTTCAAATATAGTTAGATATTAATATTTTGCATCCTATTTTTATTTTTATTTTTTTGTGACAATATCGATAAAATATTATAAAAACTTGATTAAAGCAATTTATTATGTAATCAACAATTGCATTTGTTTTGGGCTAGTGACTATCATTTTTTGGAGATTTGTAGAATCGCCAAAAATTGATATTTTCAAATGATTTTGTCACTAACAAATATAACATTTACCCGATACTTTTGGCAATTTAAAACTACCAAAAAGTAATGAGTATTAGCATATCAGTATTGCGACAAAGCGCCACAAAATATTTGTTAAAATGTTAATTTCATAATAAATCGCGTTGATCAAGTTTTTATAATGTATTAACAATTTTGTAGGAAATAAAAATATACGATGCAATATATCAATACTAATCATATTTGAAAAGAATTTAATTTTATGTATACTTCGAAAATGAATACATTGAAAAAGAAAAATGTATCTTTTATCCCTCTTTCTTTCTTGGCATTGGTACAATACCAAAAAGAAGGTATCTTTCTTTCTTCCTTGTAAATTACTTGTTCATTGACAAGCAGGTCATGGTTTATGGAGGTGTAGAAGACAGAGACCAGAGAGGCCTAACATTTGTACGTATGCAATGACAGGCTATTAGTTAGCTAGATCCTTGAAGCACAATGATTAATGAACACATAAACTAATTTTGTTAAGTATGATCATTACCTTGTAGCCGTAGGTGCTGCGGATCGATGTGGTTCTGTCCAATTTTAGTTTAAATTAGGTTGTTATGCCCACAAGTTGCACCGAAAGCAATAAGTGGAAGATAATCATTGTGATTCTCTTTTCACGTTTGTATTCAACTTATGTAATTGTATGGATAATTTACAAGGAAAAAAATAGATGTACCTTCATTTTTGGCATTGTACCATTGTCAAGAGAGAAAGAGGAACAAAATATATGTTTTTCTTTTTCTCTGCATTCATTTCAAAAATATACATCTTATTAATACTTTTCAAATATAGTTAGATTTTAATATTTTGCATCCTTTTTTTTTGTGACAATATCGATAGAATATTATAAAAACTTGATTAATGCAATTTATTATGTAATTAACAACTACATTTGTTTGGGCTAGTGACTATCATTTTTTGGAGATTTCTAGAATCGCCAAAAATTGATATTTTCAAATGATTTTATCACTAACAAATATAACATTTACCCGATACTTTTGGCGATTTAAAACTATCAGAAAGCAATGGGTATTAGTATATCAGTATTGCGACAAAACGCCACAAAATATTTGTTAAAATGTTAATTTCATTATAAATCGCATTGATCAAGTTTTTGTAATGTATTAACAGTATTGTCATGAAATAAAAATATACGATGCAATATATCAATACCTAATCTTATTTGAAAAGAATTTTTTTTTTTAATAGGAAAATGTAGCAAGCAAACCTCAAAGTTGGACAAGGACATCCCAACAACGTTGGCACCCCCCCCACCAACTAATCACCGGCAGCAAACCACAATTTATTCAAAGAAAGAAAAAAAACCAACAAAAGGCATGGGGGGACTTGACCAAAACCCATGGTAACAATTAAGAAAAGCGGAAAGAAGGCAATCCACAATGATTGCGAGCAAAACTATCCCTAACAAACAAGGGAATATGATCCCACCTAATTAACTCCATCCTATGATCAACCCCATAGTTAGCTAATCTATCTGCACAAAGGTTGCCTTCTCTATATATATGAGAACATGAAAAATGCATTTGAGAGCATAGTTTAATGCAACGAATCCAACGGCTTCTGAGATCCCAAGGTACTAAATCAACCTTATCAAAAGCAGCAAGCACCAACCAACAGAATGAGCATATTCAATAGCTAAAATTGCAGCAAAAAGCTCAGCATGTAGCGCTGTCTTAACACCAATATAAGCAGCAAAGCAGCCACGAAAAACCCCAAAGCTATCACGAAAAATACCACCACCCGCCGCATGCCCAGGGGAACCTCTAGCTGCACCATCAGTGTTACATTTGATGTAACCACAAGCAGGGGGAAACCATGTCACTTGCTTAACCTGAATCGGCTTAGGAGGCTTAGCTGAGACTAAGAACTTCTGAAGAAAAGTAAATTCAGAGATAGAATTTGAAGCTTGACCCTTAGAAAGAGAACCAGAAAGTGAGGCAGCAGAGATCACCATAGAGGAAGCTTGTCTCAAAGTAAAATGAACATTACGGAACCTGATGTTGTTCCTGCACCACCAAATAGCCCAGAAAACGTGCACAACAACAGAAATCAGAACATCCTTCACTTGAGAGCTGCAAGGCCTGTTCACGGATAAGAGCACAGCAAGACAAGAAGTAAAATCCAGCGAGCAAGGCAAAAAAGACTGCATCCATTGCCATAAATTAGAAGCAAAACTGCATGTCAGAAAAAGATGATCAGTAGTTTCGTATGCATTACCACATAATGCACACATGGAAACAACAACACATCCCCTAGACTGAAGTCTATCATCAGTAGGCATCTTGCCATGAGCAATTCGCCATAAAATAAAGCTTCTAGAAGGCGGAACTGAATTAATCCATAACAGCTTGGACCAAGGAAGAATTTGTCCCGGAGAGGAAAAATGACTAAAAGCAGCTTTGAAGGTGAGAAGCCCATCCAAAGAAGATCTCCAGATTGGTTGATCTGGAGCTTGATTATCCAGCAAAGGAGCAGGTATAGAAGAAAGTGCTGCACACAGCTGGGGTAGACGATGCAGCAAAGATTCAGGCACATTCCACTGCTGATTCCTCACAAAACAGCTAACAGAAGACGTCAAAGCACGTCTATGCAGATCAGGAATATTTAAAGCATCAGCCAAAGAAGAATCAAGACACCAAGTGTCAAGCCAAAAATTGACACAATCACCTCTATTAACAACCCAGCCAGCATTGTCCAAAACCATATGCCACTTACTTTTCATAGAAGTCCAAATAGAGGACGACTTGAAGCTCAAAAAAGGTTTGCCTTGTTTTAAAAACCGAGCTCTCATAAAAACCGCCCAATGAGAATCAGAAAAAACAAAGTCCCACGTTAGTTTTAACATACTTGCCTCATTCAACTTGACAATGGATTTCAGTCCAAGGCCTCCTTCCACCAAAGGCTTGCAAACTTTACTCCAGGCTACAGTAACCAATTTATGAGTATTGATATCACCAGACCAAAGAAAATTCCTCATCCAGCTCTCAATAGTCTTAAGCAAAGACACAGGCCAGGCGTATACATGAAAGGAATATAGCAACATACTTGTAATGACAGAATTTATTAAATGAGCTCTGCCCATAATGGATAAGAGCTTTGAAAAGAATTTAATTTTATGTATATTTCAAAAATGATACATTCAAAAAGAAAAATGTATCTTTTATCCCTCTTTCTCTCTTGACATTGGTACAATGCCAAAAAGAAGATATCTTTCTTTCTTCCTTGTAAATTACTTGTTCAATGACAAGCAGGTCATGGTTTATGGAGGTGTTGAAGACTAAGACTAGAGAGGCCTAACATTTGTTCGTATGAAATGATAGGCTATTAGTTAGCTAGATCCTCGAAGCAGAATGATTAATGAACACATAAACTAATTTTGTTAAGTATGAACATTACCTTGTAGTCATAGGTGTTGTGGGATCGATGTGGTTTTTTGTCTGGTGTTAGTTTAAATTGGGTTGCTATGCTCACAAGTTGCCTCCAAAGCAATAAGAGGGAGATAATCTTTGTGATTCTCTTTTCATGTTTGTATTCAACTTATGTAATTGTATGGATAATTTACAAGGATAAAAATATTTGTACCTTCATTTTTGGCATTGTACCATTGTCACAAGATAAAGAGGAACAAAAAATATGTTTTTCTTTTTCTCTGCATTCATTTTAAAAATATACATCTTATAAATATTTTTCAAGTAAAGTTAGATATTAATATTTTGCATCCTATTTTTATTGTTATTTTTTTTTGGACAATATCGATAAAATGTTATAAAAACTTGATTAAACCAATTTATTATGTTGTTAACAACTGCATTTGTTTTGGGCTAGCGACTATCATTTTTTGTAGATTTCGAGAATCGCCAAAAATGGATATTTTCAAATGATTTTGTCACTAACAAATATAATATTTACCTGATAGTTTTTGGTGATTTAAACCTACTAGAAAATATTGGGTATTAGTATATTAGTATTGCGACAAAGCGCCATAAAATATTTGTTGAAATGTTAATTTCATAATAAATCGCATTGATCAAGTTTTTGTAATGTATTAACAATATTGTCATGAAATGAAAATACACGATGCAGTATATCAATACATAATCATATTTGAAAAGAATTTAATTTTATGTATATTTCAAAAATGATACATTAAAAAAGAAAAATGTATCTTTTATTCCTCTTTCTCTCTTGACATTGGTTCAATGCCAAAAAGAAGATATCTTTCTTTCTTCCTTGTAAATTACTTGTTCAATGACAAGCAGGTCATGGTTTATGGAGGTGTTGAAGACTAAGACCAGAAATGATAGGTTATTAGTTAGCTAGATCCTCGGAGCATAATGATTAATGAACAAATAAACTAATTTTGTTAAGTATGAACTTTACCTTGTAGTCGTAGGTGTTGTGGGATCGATGTGGTTTTGTCCGGTGTTAGTTTAAATTGTGTTGCTATTCTCACAAGTTGCATCCAAAGCAATAAGAGGATGATAATCTTTGTGATTCTCTTTTCACGTTTGTCTTCAACTTATATAATTGTATGGATAATTTACAAGGAAAAAAAAATAGATGTACCTTCATTTTTGGTATTGTACCATTGTCAAGAGACAAAGAGGAACGAAAGATATGTTTTTCTTTTTCTCTGCATTCATTTCAAAAATATACATCTTATTAATACTTTTCAAATATAGTTATATATTAATATTTTGCATCCTATTTTGTATTTTTATTTTTTTGTGACAATATCGAAAAAGTATTATAAAAACTTGATTAAAGCAATTTATTATGTAATTAACAAGTGCATTTGTTTTAGGCTAGTGACTATCATTTTTTGGAGATTTCTAGAATCGCCAAAAATTGATATTTTCAAATGATTTTGTCACTAACAAATATAACATTTACCCGATACTTTTGGCAATTTAAAACTACCAGAAAGTAATGAGTATTAGTATATCAGTATTCCGACAAAGCGCCACAAAATATTTGTTAAAATGTTAATTTTATAATAAATCACCTTGATCAAGTTTTTATAATGTATTAACAGTATTGTCATGAAATAGAAATATAGTATGCAATATATCAATACCTAATCATATTTGTAAAGAAATTAATTTTATGTATACTTCAAAAACGAATACATTGAAAAAGAAAAAAAATGTATCTTTTATCCCTCTTTCTCTCTTGACATTGGTACAATGCCAAAAAGAAGGTATCTTTCTTTCTTCCTTGTAAATTACTTATTGATTGACAAGCAGGTCATGGTTTATGGAGGTGTAGAAGACTAAGACCAGAGAGGCCTAACATTTGTACGTATGGAATGATAGGTTATTAGTTAGCTAGATCCTCGAAGCACAATCATTAATGAACACATAAACTAATGTTGTTAAGTAAGATCATTACCTTGTAGCCATAGGTGTTGTGGGATCGATGTGGTTATGTCCAATGTTTATTTAAATAGGGTTGTTTTGCTCACAAGTTGTATCCAAGCAATAAGAGGAGGGTAATCTTTGTGATTCTCCTCTCTCGTTTGAATTCAACTTCTATAATCGTATGAGTAATTTACAAGGAAAAAATAGATATACCTTCTTTTTTGGCATTGCACCAATGTCAATAGACAAAGAGGAACAAAAGATATGTTTTTCTTTTTCTCTGTATTCTTTTCAAAATTATACATCTTATTTAAATGCAACTCAAATACAGTTAGATATTAACATTTTGCATATTTTCTTTAGAGGTCATAATTTGTTATTTTATACTATTTTTTTTTTCTATTCAACTTACTCATTCAAATTATTATTGTGTCAAAATTTTAGTTTTGAAATAGACATCATTCTTCCTTTGCACTTCTTATCTACTCCACCATGAAATCACCTTTAAAAATTATCAGTCCAACGCTGGAAATTTCTAATTGACCAATGTTGTGCATTTTTACAAACTAATTACCAAAAAGGATGCAAAATATCAATATCTAATCGTATTTGAAAAGTATTTAATAAGATGTGTATTATTGAAATGAATATAGTTAAAGAAAAAAGTGTATCTTATATTCCTCTTTCTCTCTTGACATTAGTACAATGTCATTAAGAAGGTATAAAATTTTCTTCCTCGTAAATTATATTTAGAATTACAAAAGTTGAATTCAAGCATAGAAGGGAGAATCACAAAATTTGCCCTCCTCTTAACTCGGATGGAACTTGTAAGCATAACATCCCGCATGAAACAAACTCTAGACAAAACTAAATCCCACAACATGTGGTTAGAAGGTAACGATCTCACATAACTATTTTCATTGATCATTATGTTTTAAAGCTTTTCCACTACTGCACGTTACTCATTCTACATATGTTAAAACAGGCTTTCTACATTTGTTCTACGACCAATGTAGATTTGGTGGACATAGAAAGTGGGACACCTTTACATATGTTACAGTGAGAATGATGTAAAATATGTTGTTCAAAAAAAAAAAAAACTGGATTCTACAATAAGGTCATTGTTTATGTCAGTGTAGAAGGATTGACTAAGAGAGTCCTTGCACTAAATTATAAATATACATTGCGCACTATCATATATATATATATATATATATATATATATATATATATATATATATATATATATTGGATGATAGGCAATATATATATATATATATATATATATTCTTTTTCACATATTGGATGATAGGCAATATGTGAAAAAGAATATAGGATGCAAAATATATTCTTTAATAATATTTTTTTTTATTGTCTATGAATAAAAATATAGGATGCAAAATATCAGAAACTGCTTATTTAAATAAGTGCTCTCTATTTAAAAAGCATCTAGTTTAGGTATGGAAACAAAATTAGCCAACAATGAAGCTATCTTATATGGAAACAAAATAATATCGTTTAAAGAATCACTAAGTGCATGTCTAAGTAAATGCACCTAGTCTCTTGCAAGACTAAGCAAATTGTAGTCATTTTTCCTTTCCAGTGATCTTTGGTTGGACCAATAGCTAACAAAACTGAGTGAAACATGGATTATCTAAAAGTTATGTACCAGGTTGTTCCAGAAAATCTTTTGGCACTTCACTTTTGTCCTTATTTCCTTAATAATCTGCACACAAAAATATAGAAATTAGTATGAAAATAAATAAAGGAAGAAGAAAAGGAAACAAATCGTTGCTTTCTAAAATAATTTCTCAAGCAAAAGACAAATATAGACATAAAGGAATTGAATCTGATGATTGGACAACCAATTATAGTATCTAAGATTAGAGTATAGGATGTAGGAAATTAGTGATCTTCCTATGAAGTTTGCTAAACCTGTGTGTATGCATATATTAGTGGGGCTCCATTTATGTTTGATTGATTTCATTTGTGTAATGTTTATGTTGTGGAAGCTAAACATGTTACTTTATCTTTAATTAACTTTCAGAGCAAAGTGTTGCAAATTCCTTTTTTCCTATTATGGCAGAAGCAATTGGCAATTGACGTAATTGAACAACTTCTTCAACCCAGGAAAGGAAAATAATAAATAAAAATTGGAATAGAAGTTAGCAGCCAATTCAAAGCTGGTTTCAATTCAAAAGGGGACAAATATTTTTATAATAAGAGAACTTGTTTCAATTCAAGCTACAAATCATCTTCAAAGTGGTAGTTGGACAAAACATTAATTTGAAGGTGGAGGAGCATTGGATAAAGCATGATGGTATACGGATGCTCTTCAAGAACAGATGGAACATAGGAACTTAGCATATCAAACAAGGATAAAAGATATACATCCAACTCAGTATATCACACAATAGATACAATAATCAAGTGAAAAAATGGATGAGCTCAAAATTGTACAATTGCTCATCTCAAGTTCAGACAGGGAAATTAGTTTTAACTTTTAATCGTAAATTACATAAATCAACCAAATGGTACATGCATGACAGAAATGACATGCTCTATGAGAATGCTAATAGATCTTCATAATTTCAGACAACTAGAATTTGAGAAACAATTACAAATGAACATGATCAAGGTACCCAATCAATGCTATGAAGGTATACAATCATTGCACATATTATATGCTAACAACTCACATAGTCACAATACACAACAAATTCTTCTTCTAGGGCAAAGCCATAAACATCAAATTTCCAATTTGAGAATGTTCTCCCAATTCAAAATCAGATGAGTATAGATTATAAGCATAACAAATACCTAGAAAACACATAAATGTGAATGACTTCACTGTTTACTCACCAAACAATTTATCTGAAAATAATGACAGAATGGTGTGGTAGATTTTTTTTTCCAACCATCATAGACTATTTGTGAAGGGAGGAATGTTATGACCGCACCATATATGGAGGAATTTTGGCTTTTTTCCATCCGCCATTGATAACACTGCATCAAAGTATAACAACCAAAAGACACGATAGCAAATAACATAAAGTAGAATAAATAGCCACAATACAAATGTAACAAAGAGTTGTCCAAATACATATGCATAAGAAATAAGCCAAAAAGGTTTTAGTACTGCCTTCATACCTGATCTGCAACATTGTATGAATGAGTTCTGAAGAAATTGGTGATACAAGCAGTATCAAAGCTCTCAATCGTGCACCACCAAAACCAAAAAACGATTAAGCTTGAGCAAAACAACAGCCTCATAAAATTTGCAACAATTATTTTTTTATACATAAAAAACTCCAACAGATAGATTCAAAGATAGAAATATTCAAAATGAAATGAAATGGAAGTAAAAGCAAAACTCGAAGCGATTAAATATCAATGAAAAGGAAAAATGGAAAAGCTGAGTTAGTGATAAAGATAAGAGACATACATAAAAATAATCTAGAAAGGTGAGATCTAACTAAGCAGGTGAATCTAGGGGTGGATATGGTGGAAGCAGGTTCACAGAATCCACAAGCAATGCGCACCACCACATTTCTGCATGACACTTTGCCTTTTTCCGCCGCAACGCGTTCAACATTTAGGGCAAAAAGAAAGGGATTTTAGGGATTTTGACCAAAGGGATGAGTGGGTTAGGGTTTTCGACAAACTTCTGTGGGTGTTTTTATAGAAGAAAATAGACATTATGAACCGTCGCAAGTTTTAAGGGTTGGTGGTTTTTAATGAACTGCCCTAGACAATAGTCCAATTGTAGCTAGGGTTTCAATAAAGTCAAAGTAAAATAATATTTTTATAATTAATTTTTTACAATAGTCAAATTGTAGCTAGGGTTTCAATGAAGTCAAAGTCAAAGAAAAATAATATTTTTATATGCAAAAGTCAAAGTAAAATAGTAAAAGTCAAAGTAAAATAATATTTTTTATAATTAATTTTTTAGTATTGCATTCATTTATTATATTTAAGACTCTTAATTTTTAAATAATAATATCATGTGTAAAAAATAAAAATAAAAGAATATTTTATTGTTTAAAACAAAACAAAATAAAATAATATTGTTTGAATAGTTATTCCTAATCTAAATTTTATTGTTTAATTTAATGGTTCATTGAAAAGTCTTCATTATTGTAATTAATGTATTTTATTTTTAGCAATTATTTAATGTATTTTTCAAATGAAAGAAATTTTCTTTTTTTTTTAATTTTAAAATTCAATATAGTCCAAGTAGAATAATATTTTTAATAATGAATTGTTTTTGAATATGTGCATTCATTTATTATATTTAAGTTTTTTACCTTTTTCAACATTACTATTATATGTAAAAAATAAAATAAAAAGAAAATTTTTATTGTTTAAAACAAAACAAAAGAAAATAATATTGTTTGAATAGTTTTTCTTAATCTAAATTTTCTTGTTTAATTTAATGGGTCAAAGAAAAGTCTTCATTATTGTAATTAATGTATTTTATTTTTAGCAATTATTTAATGTATTTTTCAAATGATAGACTTTTTATTTTATTTTTAATTTTAAAAATAAATTTAGTCAAACTAAAATAATATTTTTTTATAATTAATTGTTTTGAATATGTGCATTCATTTATTATATTTAAGATTTTTACTTTTTTAAATAATACTAACATATGTAAAAAAGTAATATAAAAAGAAATTGTGTATTGTTTAAAACAAAATAAAATCAAATAATATTGTTTGAATAGTTTTTCCTAATCTAAATTTTGTTGTTTAATTTAATGGGTCATTGAAAAGTCTTCATTATTGTAATTAATGTATTTTATTTTTAGAAATTATTTAATGTATTTGTCAAATGAAATACTTTTTCTTTTATTTTTAATTTTAAAAATAAATATAGTCAAAGAAAAATAATATTTTTGATAATTAATTGTTTTAAATATGTGCTTTCATTTATTATATTTAGGAATTTTACTTTTTAAATAATACTATCATATGTAAAAAATAAAATAAAAATAAATTTTTATTGTTTAAAACAAAATAAAATAAAATAATATTGTTTGAATAGTTTTTCCAAATCTAAATTTTTTTGTTTAATTTAATGGGTCATTGAAAAGTCTTGATTATTGTAATTAATGTATTTTATTTTTAGCAATTATTTAATGTGTTTATCAAATGAAAGACTTTTTGATAATTTATACTTTATTGTTTAATGAATCATTAAAAAGACTTTATTATTGTTTGATGGTAATGAATTTCAATAATTGAAAAGTCTTCCAAAAATTTTATTTAACTATTTACTAAAAAATGTATGACCTTGACTGTTGACATATGTATTTTATTTTTTAAATATGTAATATTTTAAATATTGCAATACTAAAAAAATGTTTAAACTTATATTTAAAATATGTTATTATCGTATAATATGTTGTAATTTTTTAAATGTGCAATATTTTAAATATTATAGTACTAATAAAAATATTTACACATTTATTTTAGGCTTAAATATGTTTTGGATCCTTGATAATTTTATTTTGCATTGAGGCTCTAATAAAACAAAAATTTTATTTTTGGTTCTTGTTATTTTGTTTTAGTCCTTCAAATATATATATATATATATATATATATATATATATATATATATATATATATATATATTCATTTTAATCCTTATAATATTTTGTTCATTTTGTATTAGTCTCTTTGACAAATATTTGATAGGGACTAATAACAAATGATTTGTATATTTTTGGGACAAAAACGAAAATAGTAAAGTACTAAAACAAAATAACAAAGATAAAAAACAAATTTTTTGTTTTATTAGGTACTTAATGCAATAAAAGAAAATAAAATAAAATTAGATACCCAAAACAAAATTCGTTAATTTATCAGGACCTTTTAAATATGTATTTGTAATGCTTAACTTATTTGTGGTTCATTTTTTTTGATCTATAACATATTTAATCATATGTGTTTTTTTTTGTTCTTAAGTATATGTGTAATAAATATTAACAATGTTTACATATTTCTTATACTCATTTATCTCAAATTTTTTTTCATATAAAAGGCTCAATGCATTATGGGTAAAATGACTAATAATATTGAAATATAAAGTTTAGTCTATTTAATTGATAAATCCCATTCTGGTCATTATTATATGGGGTTTCTCGCACCATTTGATCTTTAAATTGCATTATCTTTGGGTGATTTTGAATGATATATGTTATTTTGGTGCAGAGTGAGCTTGAACTCGGGAAAAGAAGAAAAAGGGCTTGAAAATGTGGAAACAACACCCTTGGCAAGTAAGCACGATCCTGTGCACGACCCTAAGCATAGGGCATGCTAAACAGCTTGCGCTCCATAACTTATGGACAACCCCATGCACAGGACGTGCTGTTCCAGCAGTGCTCCGTAACATATGCACGGGCCCCAGCACGGGGCATGTTGATCCAGCAGCGCTCCGTAACTTAGGCACGACCCCATGCATGACCCCATGCACAACCCCCTGCATTCCCCTGCGACAGCTGACGTCTTTAAATAGATTAGGTTTTTATGTTTTAGAGACACCTTTTCTTTTACATTCAGTTTTTACACTTTCTTGAGAGTACTTTGGGAGTTTCTGAGGGAATTATAGGATAGGAAGAATAGAAGTTCATCATGGGGATTGATTCTTGTAACGATTCTCTTCCTCTAACGTCTCTTTTATTCTCTATTTTTGTTTTATGCCCATGGCTAGCTAAATCATTAAGCTAGGGTTGTGATGTAGGACCTATCTGTGAACCCTGATTCTTCTATTTTCAATAAAAGTTCTCATTTGTTTATCAATTAAATTGCTACGTTGTTCTTCTTTCTAATCAGGACTGATCACCCTGAAACCTAAATTGATTAATTGTTATGATCAAACTGTTAATTAATTGACTTGCATAGCGATTGAATTCTAGGGATTTGCATGAATCAACTCTTCCCAAAATTTCCAATATGATTAACATTTGTTAATTAACCTCTTTGTGCTAAACCTCCTTTCTCAATTAGGAAGGAGAGGGTTTTCAGAACATAATCCAATTATGTGTATTATTTTAAGAGGTATGATTGGTAATTGCATAAGCAAATGGTACTTTAACTGGAATAGGGAATTAGGGGGAACACGAAACAATTCGCAATCACGACCCTAGGTCCTTTAATCTATCAGAACTCCTTTCTAAATTACATTTATTTGCTCTTTCTAATATTTTCTAGTACACAATTGCAACTCAAACACTTTTCTTTCCTTGTCTTTTACAAATTTGTTATTTGGGAACCACAATCAGTCTTTAGGGTACGATATCCGGACTTAGGTCCACTGTTATTAATGCGTATGGTACGCTTGCCCTTAAGCGGTATGCATTTTTCACATTATTAATTTAGCATTGTTACAGTAAATTACACTCCCCACTCTAAGAGATGAGACTATTATAATTTTCTCTAACCTCATATGCTGAAATATATAATAAATTACACTCCTCTCCTCTAGAGATGCGAGTATGACATTGTTCTTTTTCTCTTATGTTAAAATATATAGATTATTTCATTTAATTTAATAGTATTGTTAAAAAATATTTTTCTAAAAGACCCTGTAGGATATTACCTTTGCCTCCTTATATTGCTCAATTAATAGAAATTAGCATATAAGAATATCAGAGTTACTACGTGGAAACTAAAACTTAACATATATTACATGAAATATATGTAGTACAAAGCTCTTGACACATAAGTGTCATACAAAACATAAGAAGGGTGCATAAACATAAACTAAAATTCCCATACATTGGAAATTATACATGGCTATACTAATAACATCTTCCTCCTGGAAAGCAGCTCCGGGCTTCGAGCTCCTCCCACAAGGTGTCCATCTACTAACCTGTAAAAACATGGAAACTAAAGGGATGAGACATAATGTCTCAGTGAGTGTCCTGAGGAATCTAGGCTGACTCTCTATTCTAGAGACCTCTTACTTAACTCTCATGACTTCTCCTTTCTTTTGTTGATACTCACACTCACAGCTTTTACCTCGTCACATAGACATTACTGTTTCGTAGGGTCATACCTTGACCTTTGCTGAGGCGCATAGAGTTGGCTTCCCCTGCCAAATCTAGGGCCACTAGTGAACTAAGGCACTTAAACATCTTTCTGTTACTCTTGACCACTCACTAGGGTCTCACTTTTCTATAACATTGGATGGGAACATGTGTAACCTTTATTTCCTCTAACTTGCCCAACTTGGGCTTACATTACTTCTCTCTGTGAGGCATAACATCTAGAATACCTCTCTGGGTAGCTTACATTAGCTTTCTAGGGTTTAACTGTAACACTTTTCCTACCTCTACGGGTAGTATACAGCTACACACTTTCTCATCTACTGTATAGACTTATCTTACATCACTCACCTAGCAACTAGGCTCATGACTCCTCTCATGTACTAACATAGAACATACATACATCAAGCACATCAACATATCATAGATTGTTTCTACAACTGTGTGGTTTGCATTATCTCTTTATTTAAATTTCACTTCCACCGCCTATTTTATTAATTTGGCTGAGCCCTAGCCAACAAGAGGCGTCCCTCTTGAAACAACCTTTAATTAATCCCCACCGGTCCAAGTGGGTTGACTACAACTCTGTTATAAGGAGGAGTCTCCTCTCTAACTTGTTCTTCTCTATGAAGAACCCCTTCTCCCTATGAAGAATGTTGTTTTCCCCATGGGTGTTATGGTGATGGTCCCCGTCACTCACCACCAGGGGCCTCTTAGCCCTAAAACATGACTTATTCCCTTTATTGGGATCATAATTTCCTTTGAAAACTCTTTCATAAAACCTTTTCTTAAAGACTTCCTTTCATAATCTGTCTAAAACTCATCACTCCTTGGTGACATATAGGATCCTGAGCCTTTTGCACACCGTTGTATGCTGAGCGTGCAGCTCTCGGACGTGACTGGTATCGGGGAAGGTTCCACCCTATGTCACTAAGGAGATGTCTCTTTCTAAAAACCTTTCATAAAACTGTAAACTTTGCTTAGAAACCTTTTCTGAAACTTAGGGGTAACTCCCCACCTTTCTCTAAGAGGCATAGGTATAGTCTTAAGTATTTTAAGTGTCTTTTATTAAAAAGGTTTATCGTTACATACAATCAATCCTAAGCATAAGGCATAACCACACGAATACCACTACCATTATCATAAACAATAAATCATCACATAGCATCAAACAATCATACATAAGCATGGGTAAAAGCTTAGGAAGGAACCATATATCTATAGCCTGTATATTCTTCCAAAGGTCCCCTTGAAAAGGGTTCCTAAACTACTCTCTTATCATACCAACGCTTAAGCTAGAACCTGATCTCGCTTAAGCTAGACTAACAATCCTATTCCTTGGAGTCTTAAGCTTAAGCGACAGAGCGCCAAGCTTAAGCGCCAGGTCTCTACGCTTAAGCGCCAGAGCTAAGCTTAAGCGCCAGAGCCACGCTTAAGCACCCAATTTTCTGAGCTTAAGCGCAAACTCTAGAAAGCACCTCCAACTCCAGGTGACTCCTCGCTTAAGTGACGAAAACAGCTCCCTTAAGAGAGAGTCTACGACTCTGCAGACCCGCGAACCTTCGTGTTTATGCTCCTATGACCATCCATGGCCTCCCAACCTCTTCCAAACATGCGGGATCGAGTCTAAAACATATCTACATCAAAACCCAGCCCTCAAACTTGCAAATCAAGCTTAACTCCTCAAATCCATCAAAAACCTAAGAGATAATAAGGGGAAAAGGGTTTTAAACACAAACAACAGAACATAGGAAGGTGAAGGGGAAGCACTCACACTGTGGGGTCTTGGATCTAAGCTCTGGGGCACTGAGTCTCTGATCTCTGCTCTGCTCCTTTTCTTTTCCTCTTCTTCCTTTTTCTCCTCCTTCTCTCTAACCCTCTTTCTTTCTTTTACTTTCTCTCTCTAACTCTCCCTCTCCTCTTCTATTTAAAGCCATGTGTGTGTGTGGGGTTAATGAGCCTCGACCCACCTTGGGTCTTGGCTCCCCATCAAGTTCCTGTTATCTTATTCCTGTCAACTCTTAATATGAGGTGACTATTATTAATAATACCTAAGGGTATCCTTTAACCATTAAATATATAGACTATTCCATAAAATATCCCTTTATTATTTATTTCTAATGTCCGTAAATTTGGGATGTTACATTTTTAATATTTGTGTTTAGTTCTATTTTACACACATATATAAGATGTAATACATTTGTATTTATAAAAAGGAGGAGTGTGTATATTTTAAGGTAAGAAGGGAGGGTGGTGTAACACTTGCATTCATAATTTGTGATTAAGCGTTTCCTAATTGTTTTTTTTTTTACATGGTTATGCATATCAATTTAATGACATGACAATCCCTCGTAAAAAAAAAAATACTAATGGACTCATTACACGCGGATATCTATTTTCCATTATGCAATGACACCAATGATGTTAGCATGTTGGATGAACTGTAAAAGGTTTTGTATTTTGGGGAGACTGAAGTAGAACAAATTTATTTTGGAGACTAATTAAATTCGAATTTAGCACATTTTAGAAGAACAAAAAATCATTAGTTTATCCAATAAATGTCATATAAGAGTCAATTGAATGTGTCAAGTACACGGTATTCTTTCACACGGCTCCGATTATATAATGATTGTGTTACTTTTGCAGCATCAAGTTAAAGTATCGAATATGTCTACAATTTATAGTGATCTTTTTTCCAAAACAGTTTGAAACCCAAAATTTTTTGGAGACTAAATTCGAATTTAGCAAAATTTAAAAGAACAAAAAACGTAGCTTATCCAATAAATATTAGTATATAAGAGTTAATTGATTGTGTTAATTAGTTTTGCAGCATCAAGTTGAAGCATCGAATAAAGTCTTGCAACAAGAGGGGTTAGGCTAACTTATTAACCTATAAAGGTAATATTTAACATTTACTTAGACTAGCGAAAAAGGTGCAATAGTATATGCTAACCCTTTGACAAGTAATAGTGGTTGACCCGTTTCTATTTCAACAAAAAATTAAAACTGCACAATGGAAACGGTAAAACAGTTGATACATAAGTGAATATTACTTGACCTCCAATCCGCAGATCGTACAGAGATTGAAGAGGCGCCTTTATTAATATCCTATGCCTATATGGTTGAAATATTTATTTAGGGGTTAAAATGTGACTCTTTGCCATATTTATAAATTTGACACACAAGCTCCCATTGCCACAAGCTTGCCAGTAGCAAATAATTATGTTCGGTTGGGAGTTCTTATTGGGAAATGGAATCTAAGTTATTTAATCTAATCAAGCCTTAAAAACGGATTGAGCTATTTAATGGCTAACCAATGCATACTTGTATGAATGTATGCATTCACACCATGGACTAATTAATTATCACATTGACACCGTTGCATGTTTTTCTAATCCTACGGTCATATTGCTAATTCTTTTAAATAAGTTTCAAACAATACTTTTAATAATGATATTCACATCACCTATAAGATTGCTTTTTAATCTTTTTCCTTTCTATCTTTTTATCTCCTTCTTAAAAATAAAATATACTCCATATATCTGTCATTTTTGAATTTATCTAAATACTATATTGAAGGGTATACGTAACACTCAAATCCCGAGACATACACTTTGGGGCTAGTCGAAATTTTAAAAGGATCGAGTTAACCAAACATATACGTTATTGAAAAAATAATACAAAAAGACCTATAATGTTTGATTGGGAACAACAATTAGAAAATGTATCAGTGACAGTAATTAACGACCGAAAACTCAATTTAATCTAGCAATTGTGCTACGACCCTTGTTTGGCAACCTTTTTTTTTTTTTTTTGAAAAGTTGTTTAGCAACCTTTGAAAACTTGGTTAAGTTATTTCTTCATATTGTATGATCAGGGTTTAAATTTTTTTGATCATATCATGCTTTAAATGAGCATGCGATTTTATGCTCAATAAATTACATTTATTAATAAAGCCTTGCTTTTATATAAAAGTAATAATTAAGATTGGAAAACCGTTTTTAAGCCCCAAACATTTTTTGTTTGAGATATAAATAATAATTTTACTTTTAAACACCCATTTATTTTTATACTAACAACGAAGAGCTATTTTACCAACTAAATACTATATAGTAAATGGTCCTCTAAATATATAGTATAACATATTTTTAGTATATAAAATAGAAGATAAATATAATAAACATTAGAGTTTTGTAGGCATGCATTCCAATAATGTCATTGTAGAAGTTTTTAAATTTTGAATCAATTAGAAATAACTATTGATATGATTCTTAAGATGCATAATTATTATAAAAATCAATTAACTTACCCATTCTACCTAACAAAGTAATTCTATATATTTATTTCCTAAGAATAAACATTTCAACTATTACAAAAGGGCATGGAAAAGATGAACATGATAAATAGTATTAATTATTTAATCAACTTGTACATAAATGATATAAAACACCATAATATATTTTAATTACCCATCGTGACAATGCATTCATAGAAAGCAGGCAGGGACGGGGCCATGGCCCCCCCTAGATTTTCACCTATTCAAATTCATAACACCGTATGCTGCCAAAATCATGTACAATGAATTCAATTCTTATAAAAACATGATTCATATATATATGAACACAATGCAGCCAAATTTTTTTGTTAAATTGTTATGTTATTATAATTTTAAAATTATGGTAGGTAATTTTTAATATGTATATTATATTATAGTAAACATTTTTATTTATGGGATCTAACTATGGAAATAATGAAATTTTCAGAGTTATTTATTTCTTTTATATTTTTTTGATAAAATACTTTATTTTCTTTTTATAATTTTTATTGTAAAGATAATTACATATTTCATCTTTTTAGATAAAATATTCAAGTATCATTTATTTTTTAATAGTCTTTTCTTTTTATAATATGTAATTGTTACTTTAAAAGTTATAAATGTCTTCTTTTTATATTGATTTGATTAAAATCCTCACAGTTTTTTTTAGAGAAGAAAAATCATATTATTTCATTCATGACAAGAGAATAGATACAAGTAGGTATACGATTGAAAACATGGCTGCTAGCATATAATCTTGACGCCCTTGCTAATGAATGAGTGACATGATTTGCTTCCCTCCTTACGAAACTCACCACTGAGTTAAAAGAACAAGGAAGAGTATCTCTACATTTGGATAAAAGAACATGTAAATCAGAAAAACCAGATGAAATATTTTGAAGTCCATCAACTACAGCTTTACTGTCAAGCTCGAAGATCATGTTGGGAACATTAAGCTCTTTTAACCATGTCATTGCTTGTAACAGTCCCCATGCTTCAGCTTCAGTTGGATGTGGAATACCCTGCTGCCAAGATTTTTGCTTGTAAAAAGTGACCAAGCTCATTCCTTAAACATACGCCGACTCCAAAACATTTTTTATCATTGAATATGGCAACATCGATATTACATTTAATCTTTCGAGCAGGTGGCTTTTCCCAAGATGAAATTGTTGGCCCCGTCACTTGAGGTTCTGAGATATTGTGCAAATTTCTTGCCTGAGACTATTTAGAAAGATGTTGGAGAGTTAATGAAACTGAGACATTTGGTTAAGTTTCGATGTTGTCCCATATTTTGTCATTCCTCCTTCTTCAGATGCACCACAAAATAATAGCAAATATGCAACAGTTGTCTTCCAAAGATAGAAAATTTAACAAATCAAAAATCAAGTCTTTAACACCTTCTGCTTGCTGCATTCTGTCTTCAATTTTTGACCGAAGACCAGCAGTTTGCCAAATGCTTTTAGCTTTCTCACAGCCGAAGAAAATGTGCCAATCATTTTCCAAATTGTTTTCACAAAATGCACATGTTGAAGGACATGAAATACCTTTTTCACGAAGTCTTAGTCTTGAAGGGATGCATTCTCGAAGAATTCTCCAAATCAAGTGCTTGACATTGAAAAAAAATGTATCTTTTATCCCTCTTTCTCTCTTGACATTGGTACAACGCCAAAAAGATGATATCTTTCTTTCTTCCTTGTAAATTACTTGTTCAATGACAAGCAGGTCATGGTTTATGGAGGTGTTGAAGACTAAGACCAGAGAGGTCTAACATTTGTTCATATGAAATGATAGGCTATTAATTAGCTAGATCCCCAAAGCACAATCATTAATGAACGCATAAACTAATTTTGTTAAGTATGAACTTTACCTTGTAGTCGTAGGTGTTGTGGGATCGATGTGGTTTTGGCCGGTGTTAGATTAAATTGGGTTGCTATGCTCACAAGTTGCATCCAAAGCAATAAGAGAAAGACAATCTTTGTGATTCTCTTTTCACGTTTGTATTCAACTTAAGTAATTGTATGGATAATTTACAAGGATAAAAATATTTGTACCTTCATTTTTGGCATTGTACCATTGTCACGAGATAAAGAGGAACAAATGATATGTTTTTCTTTTTCTCTGCATTCATTTTAAAAATATACATATTACAAATACTTTTCAAATATAGGTAGATTTTAATATTTTGCATCCTATTTTTATTGTTATTTTTTTTTACAATATCGATAAAATATTATAAAAGCTTGATTAAAGCAATTTATTATGTAGTTAATGATCCGCTGTCGCGCACGGATCAAAAACGAGTGATTTTGAAAGTATAGTTACGGCAACGACAAATCGAGTATCGTTCTCAAGGATTCTTGTATTATTATCAATCAATACAGTAACGATTAATGGGGGGGTTTGATTATGATATCAAGAAAAAGGGATTAAAATAAATTATGATTATCAAGTAAGCTAAAGCGAATCAACCTACTGTATCGACTTCCAACTTATCATTGATCCCTATAAATTCCAATTCCCTAAACGGATCAGATCCTATTCGACTATAATAACTACTGACAAGCGCAATAGAAATTATACGGCGTATGTTCCTGAATTCCGGATTAAGCAAACGGAAATATGATCAAACGCGATAATGCAAAAGCTACGTTAACGCGAAATTGATTCAAGATCAAACAACCAATCGAATTTAAGAATTATATCCTATAACAACAATCAAATTAAGAAATCAATTGAGATTATTGGAATAAATCAAAGGAAACAGATTGATATGGAATTTATAAAAGAACCTCAAAGTGGAATCCGATTACAGCAGATCGATTCTTCGGAACTTAGTTCTCCATTACAATTGTTCAAAACCTTCTAAAAGAATTTCGTGAACAGTGAATGAGAGTCTACAGTAAAAATGTGTACAGTACGCGGCCCTCTGTTCTATATTTATAAAGTTTTAAACTGCTAATGCGGATCACCACGGCCGTGCTGAGGAGATAACCACGGCCGTGGTCCTTGCATAGTCTGGAGGTCCAATCTGCGTGCTTTCCGAGCACGGTCGTGGTAAATTAACCACGGCCGTGGTCCTTGCATAGTCTGGAGGTCCAATCAATGTGCTTTCCAAGCACGGTCGTGGTAAATTAACCACGGCTGTGCTCGGAAAGTTGACGCTGATGCAAAACTTTCACTGATTTCTGCTTGGCCGTGGTTATTTCACCACGACTGTGGTGGCTTAGCACGGCCGTGCTTAGGCTACCACGGCCGTGGTATTCCAGACAAAGGTTTCCTGTAGCTCCAGTTATGAATCTTCCATTGAAAGCTGCTAATGCTGAAAATAAAATACGAAAATTAAATAAAGCTAGAAACAAACTTAAATATGAAAACACACTAAAATGGTGAAACTAATGAAATAAACTAAGGAAATGCCTAAGAATAACAGTAGAAGAATGTGCATGAAAATGCACTGATCAGTTAACAACTGTATTTGTTTTGGGCTAGTGAGTATCATTTTTTGGAGATTTCTAAAAATGGATATTTTCAAATGATTTTGTCACTAACAAATACAAAGTGCAAGCAAACTCCTAATACTAAGCTTAAAGAATATGACATTAGTGAGTAACTCTTTTGTGACAGTCAAAGTAAATATGAAAAACAGATTACCAAAAAGTACATCAAAAGCATCAAGATCCTCACAAGATAAACTGTTTCCACTCAACTCTCAAGTGTTTAGGTTACTGTTTACACTCAAAGCACAACATGAGAGATAGTACTACCATAAGCTTGAAAAGACTCTAACATTCACAATTTGAAATACATTGCACACAAAGATCAAAAGGACTTTTATTATGGTTGTAACTTGGCCAAGGTCAGGGTGAGATACATCCTAAAGGGGTACTAAGCTAAAATTCAAAGAGTTTAAAAGAAAATTGAAAGAATTGCAGGAGTTGAACTAAATAATATCTCAATGGTGATTGAACAACAACCTCACAACTTATTTCTCTTCTCCTTTTTCTTTTATTCTTCTCTTTTTTTTTTTTTTTTTTTTTTTCAGAAGGACTAGCATTGACATCCTTCTCTATTTTTTTTTTCTTTTTTTTTTTTCTGCCAACCAACATCATAACAACAATGTTCAACCCCACACAACTCTATACAAGACCCTTTCAACCCTTTGAATAGGGTGATAACATTGTTTTTCACTTTTCGGCTTGTAATGAGTTTTAAACACAAAAAAGGATAATAGGCTCAAAGGGGCTTCCAAACAAAGGGATGATATTATCAAGGTTGGTTTTTTTTTTTTTTTTGGCTAACTAGGTAAAAACAAACAAAACAAAACAAGATGCCTTTATCATTTCAGTGTGCACAAGTAAACAAAAAAACTTCAACAAGAGTCAATTCAAGTTCTAGAGACTAACAAACATGAGTGAAATCACACAAGAAAGAAAGAGATGGATTTTTGATGTTATCCATTATTAGGCTCAAAATCTCACAAGGGTTAGAGATCTTCCACTAGTGATGAACAATTTAGAGTTTAGTCAAACATACAAACTAAGAATGCGCAAAAAGAATCCGTCACATCACACCACAAGTCTTTCAACAAAGAACAGAGAGAATACTCACAATTGTAGCAAGATAATCAACGAAAAAAAGCATGCATTTTCCATTTTTTTTTTTTAAAGCAAAAACAAACCAAAAACAAACAAAAACAAAAACAAATGGTTCCCTCCCCCACACTTAAGACATACATTGTCCTCAATGAAAAGAACTCAATTATAAAGTAAGAATGAGAGAAAGGAAAGGGTGCCCCCTGATCAAGTTGCAGTGTAGTTGGGCGCTTCCAAAGAAAGCTCTTCTATGGTTGCATCTTCAGGCACTGAACTCTCATGGAACAGCTTCAGGCGCTGCCCATTGACCTTGAAAACTTTGTCAGTACCTGCACTTTTAATTTCTACTGCACCATAAGGGAAAACATTAGTAACAACAAAAGGGCCAATCCATTTGGATCGAAGTTTCCCAGCCATAAGCTTAAGGCGGGAGTTAAACAGTAAAACCTGTTGGCCCACAGAGAATTCCTTCCTAGAAATCATTTTATCATGGAAGTGTTTGGTTTTCTCTTTATAAATCCTAGAGCTTTCATAAGCCTCTAGCCTAAACTCTTCAAGCTGTTGTAATTGGAGTTTTCTTTCAATACCTGCTTGTTGCATTTCCAAGTTACAACTTTTCACCGCCCAATAAGCACGGTGTTCTATCTCTACAGGAAGGTGACATGCCTTACCGAAAACAAGTCGATAAGGAAACATCCCTATGGGTGTCTTGAAAGCTGTTCTTTGAGCCCAAAGTGCGTCTTCTAGACGGCGGCTCCAGTCCTTCCTGTTTGGTTGCACTATTTTCTCTAAGACCTGTTTGATCTCCCTGTTTGAGATCTCAGCTTGCCCATTAGTTTGTGGGTGATATGCAGTAGAGACTCTGTGCACAACTCCATACTTTCGGAGCAAAGCTTCCATGGTGCGGTTACAGAAGTGAGTGCCTTGGTCACTTATGATGGCTCGGGGTATTCCAAACCTGCAAAAGATATTGGACCTGACAAAATCTGCAACAACTCTTGAATCATTAGTCCTAGTGGGGATAGCTTCTACCCACTTTGAAACGTAATCAACAGCAAGTAAAATGTAGAGAAAACCAAATGATACAGGAAAAGGACCCATGAAGTCGATTCCCCATACATCAAATACCTCACAGAAAAGCATAGGTTGCTGAGGCATTTCACTCTTACGAGTGATGGCTGTACCTGCTATCTGGCACTCTTTACAAGTGCGGTAAGTCTCATAAGCATCCTTAAAAATAGTGGGCCAGTAGAAACCTGAGTCTAGGACTTTTCTTGCAGTCCTTTGCGGACCAAAGTGTCCCCCTACTTGAGATGCATGAGAAAAATGTAAAATAGATTCAATCTCATAGTCGGGGACACATCTCCTAATCACCTGATCACTACCAAACTTCCAAAGATATGGATCATCCCAAACATAATATTTGGCATCACTCTTGAGTTTGTGAATTTGTGCCTTGGATGCACCTGTAGGAAAAACACCAGCAACAAGATAATTAACAATATCAGCAAACCAAGGAGTAACTCCATGCAAAAGTAAAAGCTGCTCATCAGGAAAGTCATCCTGAATCGAAAAAGGATCTTCATCCCGCTCTAAGGACGGGGGCTGCTCGATGGATGGAGTGTTTGGGGCAGCCGGGATGTCGAGCGCATCAGCGGCATAAACAACTTCATCGACAACAACTTCACCTGTAGGAAACATGTTACCCTGCAAGGCAGAATCAATCTCAGCACATACAACACAAAGGTTAGTGTCAGTACAATCAGCACATGAGTAAACATCATCAAAACCCGATAAAGATGGAAGATCAAGTGAAAATAATTCAGAACAAGTGTCATCAACCAATTCAGGGATCAATTCAATATGAAAAACGGAATGCTCTTCCAAGGGATGTTTCATGGCATCGAAAATGTTAAATTTCGCGACAATGTCACCAAATTCCATGGACATGGTTCCATCGTCAACATCAATTTTTGTTTTCGCCATTTTCATGAACGGTCTGCCTAAAATGATGGGAGCTCTGCTTGACTTAGTTTCTCCTTCCATGTCCAGAATGTAGAAATCTGCAGGAAAAATCAAATTGTTAACTTGAACAAGGACATCTTCCACTACTCCCGCGGGGCGGGCATTGCTCCTGTTCGCCAGTTGAATGATTAAACATGTATGCTGCAAAGGACCAAGACAAAGGCTATTATAAACAGAAGTAGGCATAACATTAATGCCCGCTCCTAAATCAAGCATGCAATTCTCGAATTTACTATCCCCGATGGTACAAGGAATAGCAAAAGTTCCCGGGTCCTTGCACTTTTGCGGCAAGACTTGAGTGAGAGCTGAAACATTTTGCTCGCCGGTAACTTTTTCACATGAAGGCTTGGGCTGAATAAAAGCAGAAATATTTCTTCCCAAGTTGACTCTTTCACTTCCCTTCATCCTCCTCTTATTTGTACACAAATCCTTCAGAAACTTTGCATACCTTGGAACCTGCTTAATTACATCAAGAAGCGGAATGTTTACCGCAACTTTTCTGAAAACATCCAAGATCTCTCTCTCTTTGTCTCCCTCCTCAATCCTTTTATTTTTCAGAACTCTATGTGGGAAGGGGACTGGTGGAACATACTCTTTTTCTTTATTTTTTTCAGTTCCTACCACAGCAGAAGAAGGTTCAGATGGAGAAGGTTCAGATGTTGCCTCAATAATTTTTTTATTTTTTTCGGGGGTTGGTTCTGTAACCTTTCCGGATCGCAAGGAAATTGCACTCACATCAGCATTAGGACCTTTTGGATTCACAACTGTTTGGGCAGGAAGTTGGTTCGATCCTTGGGCTTGCATGGCATTTATTGAGGTGGCAAGCTGTCCAATCTGTGTCTGCAAGGTTTGAATACTAGATTCTGTTCTTTGCTGAAACTGAAGATTGTTAACAGCTAGTTGCTTGACCAGGTCCTCTAATGAAGGTCCAGAAGGTACAGAAGTGGTAACTGGTGGAGTGTTCTGTGGTATCGGAAGGGGTAACACTAGCTGTTGCTGTGTGGGCTGCTGGTTTCCATATCGAAGGTTGGGATGGTTCCTCCAATTGGGATGGTATTTGTTGGTGGACAGGTCAGGAGTGTTGTTGTACCTGTTCTGATTGCTTCCGTAAAGGGCTGCTGCATAAGCTTGGGGTAACTCGGTAATCGACTCATCTTGCAAAATAGGACATGTGTCGGTCGGGTGTTCAGCGGAGGTACAAATACCACACAAGGTTGCTGGTTGAAGTTTACCTACTGCCAACTGTTTCACTAAGGAGGTGAGCTCGTCAATTCTGGTTTCTAAAGCTTTGTTGGAGGAAACCTGAATTTCGTTCACACTCCTTGTTTGGACCGCAGAATTATTTCTGGTTGTGAACTGTTGGGAGTTGAGTGACATGTTCTGAATCAAGGTTTTGGCATCTGCTGGAGTCTTATCAACAAGTGCTCCACCACTAGCAGCATCAAGGATGTTTCTATCCATAGGTAGCAATCCTTCATAAAAGTATTGGATAAGTAACTGCTCGGTAATCTGATGCTGAGGACAACTGGATACCAACTGTTTGAATCTTTCCCAATACTCAGCCAATGTCTCATTGCCTTGTCTAATACCGCATATATCCTTTCTGATTGATGCAGCTCTGGAGGCAGGAAAGTATCTCTCTAGGAAGACTTTTTTCAAATCATTCCAAGTTGTGATAGAATGCGGTTCAAGATCGTATAACCAATCCTTGGCAGCACCCTGTAGTGAAAATGGAAAGGCTCTCAGCTTGATATGGTCTTCAGTGATTCCTTCAGGTCTCAAGGGTGTAGAACACACAACCTGGAATTCTTTCAGATGCTTATGCGGATCCTCACCTGCAAGACCATTAAACTTTGGCAACAAGTGTATCAAACCAGATTTTAATTCAAAAGGTGTAACAGCTTCAGGATACTCAATGCATAAACGATTGTAATTCACATCAGGGGCAGCCAACTGCCTCAAAGTTCTTTGGTCAGCCATATCAAAAACAATTTCAGAATCTGACTCAAACAAGTTATGCAAGTAATCGGAATCAGTGTCAGAATCAATTACGGGTGGTGAACTATTGCTAGCCTGGACTGCTCTACGTCGTGTGTGCAAGGTTCTTTCTATCTCAGGATCAAAATCAAAGAGATCAGAACAAGAAGACCTAGTAGCCAGGACTAATGCAGCAATGCAGCAACAATTGTCAAAATGCCAACAATGTCCCCAAAATGCAAAAACAAACAGAATGAAGGAAAATGATTAAAAAAAATTCAGAAAAATATAAAAACACCAAAATTAATCTAATGAAGTGAAATTAGAATTTTGAGAATTTTTTTGGATTTTTTCGACACTATGAAAACAGTAAAAAATTAATTAAAAATAGAAAAAAGAGGAATTTGGCGATTTGAGGTCTGCGTCCCATAACTCTTCTAGAGTTAGGGACTATTGATCGCACAATTTTTCTGGTCCCAGCAGGGAAAAAATATTTGCAATCAGACACAATTTTTCCAAAAATCAATTTTTTCAACTCTATGCGCGAATTGGCCAAAACAGTGGGAAACTAGGGCCTAAACGCGAGAACACTAAACCTATGACTCTAATATCGATTAATAACGACAAGAATCCCCGGCAACGGCGCCAATTTGATCCGCTGTCGCGCACGGATCAAAAACGAGTGATTTTGAAAGTATAGTTACGGCAACGACAACTCGAGTATCGTTCTCAAGGATTCTTGTATTATTATCAATCAATACAGTAACGATTAATGGGGGGGTTTGATTATGATATCAAGAAAAAGGGATTAAAATAAATTATGATTATCAAGTAAGCTAAAGCGAATCAACCTACTGTATCGACTTCCAACTTATCATTGATCCCTATAAATTCCAATTCCCTAAACGGATCAGATCCTATTCGACTATAATAACTACTGACAAGCGCAATAGAAATTATACGGCGTATGTTCCTGAATTCCGGATTAAGCAAACGGAAATATGATCAAACGCGATAATGCAAAAGCTACGTTAACGCGAAATTGATTCAAGATCAAACAACCAATCGAATTTAAGAATTATATCCTATAACAACAATCAAATTAAGCAATCAATTGAGATTATTGGAATAAATCAAAGGAAACAGATTGATATGGAATTTATAAAAGAACCTCAAAGTGGAATCCGATTACAGCAGATCGATTCTTCGGAACTTAGTTCTCCATTACAATTGTTCAAAACCTTCTAAAAGAATTTCGTGAACAGTGAATGAGAGTCTACAGTAAAAATGTGTATAGTACGCGGCCCTCTGTTCTATATTTATAAAGTTTTAAACTGCTAATGCGGATCACCACGGCCGTGCTGAGGAGATAACCACGGCCGTGGTCCTTGCATAGTCTGGAGGTCCAATCTGCGTGCTTTTCGAGCACGGTCGTGGTAAATTAACCACGGCCGTGGTCCTTGCATAGTCTGGAGGTCCAATCAACGTGCTTTCCGAGCACGGTCGTGGTAAATTAACCACGGTTGTGCTCGGAAAGTTGACGCTGATGCAAAACTTTCACTGATTTCTGCTTGGCCGTGGTTATTTCACCACGGCTGTGGTGGCTTAGCACGGCCGTGCTTAGGCTACCACGGCCGTGGTATTCCAGACAAAGGTTTCCTGTAGCTCCAGTTATGAATCTTCCATTGAAAGCTGCTAATGCTGAAAATAAAATACGAAAATTAAATAAAGCTAGAAACAAACTTAAATATGAAAACACACTAAAATGGTGAAACTAATGAAATAAACTAAGGAAATGCCTAAGAATAACAGTAGAAGAATGTGCATGAAAATGCACTGATCAGTTAACAACTGTATTTGTTTTGGGCTAGTGAGTATCATTTTTTGGAGATTTCTAAAAATGGATATTTTCAAATGATTTTGTCACTAACAAATATAAAATTTACCCGATACTTTTTGGCGATTTAAAACTACCAGAAAGTAATTTGTATTAGTATATCAGTATTGCAACAAAGCGCCACAAAATATTTGTTAAAATGTTAATTTCATAATAAATCGCATTGATCAAGTTCTTATAATGTATTAATAGTATTGTCATGAAATAAAAATATACAATGCAATATATCAATACTTAATCATATTTGAAAAGAATTTAATTTTACGTATATTTCTAAAATGAATACATTGAAAAAGAAAATTGTAACTGTTATCCCTCTTTCTCTCTTGACATTGGTACAATGCCAAAAAAAAGGTATCTGTCTTTCTTCCTTGTAAATTATTTGTTTATTGACAAGTAGGTCATGGTTTATGGAGGTGTCGAAGACAAAGACTGTAACACCCTCATTTTTATTTTACTGTTTGTAAATATTATGAGGAATTATGTACTGTATTTTATAGACAACTTTCTGTACATATTTTCATAATAAAATTAATACAGTTCTATTCAGAAAAATTTTCTGAATCTATTGATATCTTTTTTTTTTGTTTGAATTGCTTGTTGACTGGACAGTTGTGTTAGACAGCTGTCCAGGATAAATTTTTCCAGTGTAGCATTTTGGAGTAAACTATAATCTAATAAATAGATAATTGAATATAGAGTTAAAATATATATAGTTGAGAAATTAAAATGCTAATTTTGATTTATTAGAATTGTCTGAATGTTAGAAATCTGAGAAATTATTACGATAAAATTCTAAGGTATAAAATTAAGATAAAATTTGTATGACACCTATGGAATTTTCTATTAATTGTAACATACTTAGAATAATTATTAACATTGTTTAACTAAGAAAAATAAATATAAAAGTATTAGGCAATTAAAATTTGACAACTCAATATTTTTAATGTAATTAAATTAAGCTAATTAAACTTTGATTAAGAGATAATTAAGACACTACCCCAAGGTTTTTGATAGTGAGGAATTTAATGGTGGCATTAGTTTCTTAAAATTCTAATTAGTTTGTAAGATAATTAAAAAGCCCTAAAACATTCTAGAATAATCTATAATTATCTATACTTTTGACTAATTAACCAAAACACTTAGCAAGTCACCTAAGTAACTTGTGTGGGCCATCCAAGTGGCTGCAAAATCTCAAGCTTTTGACTGCCCTAGGGCCAAGGGCGTTGGACGTGTATGTATAAAAAAATTTGGGTGGAGAAAAATTTTAAAAACAAGAGAAACCAAAGCATAAACTAAAGTTCCCAAAACCTAGCTCTCCAAAACCCAAAACCGTTAGTTGTGCTGCAGTTGCCCACTCCATAAATCTTCATCCTTTCTTCCAAAATCAAGAGAGAAACCAACCAAAAACCTCACAAACTTTAACATATATTTGGCCAAAAATAGAAGAAATTGGGAGAAAAACTCTTAAAATTCAAGAATACAAGAGAGAAAGGGAGAAAAGGGATTCAAGGGTTTCTTCATCAAACTAAGGATTTAAGGTAAGGATCTTGGCATTTAATGTCAATTTAGACAACTTGAAAGTAGGAGAAACTTGTCTTTAGGTTTAGATTTAAAGATTTGATCAAGAACCATGAAAAGATGAAATTGATTTAGGGCTTTTATAAATTTGATGTTAGAAGTTTGAAATAGATGATTGAAACAATGTTTTGATTGATTTCTTGATGTGTTGTGATGGATTGAAACTTGGTTGATTTGTTCTTGATTGATATTGCTTGGTTGTTGTTGAAATGATGTTGGAAAACTTGTAGAGGTCATTCGGCCATGGTGAAGATGGAGGGGTACTATGTGAAAATTTTTAAAATAACTAAGGGCAAAATGGTCATTTCACATGAATTTTATAAAAAGATTAAGGGCAAATTAGTAAATTATAAAATATTAAAGGGCAAAATGGTAATTTCATATATTTTAGAACATTTAGGGGTAATTTTGAATTTTTATAAAAAGATCAAGGGCAAAATTGGGAATTTTAGAAAATAGTAAGGGTAATTTGGTAATTTCACATTTTGAGGATATAATTGGAATTTTAGAAAAGATGAGGGGTAGTTTAGTAATTTTACATAGTAAGGAACCAATAGGTATTTTAGTAAAATGTTATAGTTATAATGTAAATTGTTGAATTTTTATAATTCTTTATGTGATGGTTTGATATTGTTTATTTGCTTATGATCATTTTCATATTGCATAAACATGAGTCTTTTGGGGGAATAAAAAGATTTCAAATGACGAGTGATTGATGTTGGCTAACCGGGACTGTGGTAGCCATGAAATTTAAAAGATAATTGATGTTGACTAACCGGGATTGCGGTAGTCATGAGAAATGATTTTTTTTGGGTGAGCAGAATCTGTTAAACAGGACTGTATAGTCTATGATTATATAGTCTTTGGGGTGAAGGATATTGGCAATCCCACAAGTGGCCGGAATCTGGACTGAGATGCGATCGTGGTGGCCTTCCTGGGTATTCTGATCTCCTAATTCTGTTTAGCTTATTCACGTTTAGTAGGGGCTGAGCTGAATTGCAGTGCGTAATGGTAGGCCTGTCTTTACTAAACACTCATAAGGGGAAGTCTCCATGGAGCAGGGTCAAAAATGATTTTGAGTCAAAACAGCATTTGCATAAATCATACTACATTTATTTTATGTGAATTATTATGTAATGTATGAAAATGTATATGTTTGAAATTGTTTTCAATTGTATGAGAAATTAAATGTCTGATCCGATAATTTTTGTCCCTAGCTTTTAGGGAAGTGTAAATGCAGGTGAATGAAGAAGAATGAGAAGTAAAAGATGCAGAGATCACCAGAGCTGTAGGATGGGGATATTTTGGGTAGATAATACTTGTATTACTTAGAATTATTTTGTAGTAGCGTTTTTCTAAAAATATTAAAAATGTAAATTTGGATATATTTTGGATATTAATAGAATGTGTTAGTACTTTTATATATAATATAAATTATATACTTAAATTAAATTTTATTAGAAGGGGGGTTACATTAGTGGTATCAGAGCTCTGGTTATGCATCTCTAGGACTTGTGAGTAGTTGGTTTATTAGGTGCTTTGCTGTGTTACCCTGATTGAAATTGTTTGTTTTATATAAATTGTTTGTTTACTTTGTTTGTTAAGAATATTATGGGGGAAAAGGGTAGTAACTAGATTTGAGATTTTAAGACAGGTAGAGATGGCAGGAAGGGGAAAAGGAAGGCCAGTTACAAATTCCATAGTTGAAACTGATAGTATAGCTGAGATGGCAAGAGCCATGAGAGAGATGGCTAATGCAGTAACCCATCAGACTGAGATATTGGCTAATCAGGCAATAGCTCAGCAGCAACCACCTGTTGACAGAACCACTTTGACGGATTTTAAAAAGCATGATCCACCTAATTTTAAAGGAGAATATGATCCAGAAAAAGATGAAGAGTGGATTCAGAATTTGGAAGATATTTTTGTAGCTATGGAATGTCCAGATGATAGGAGAGTATCACATGCAGCTTTCCAGTTGCTTAGTGATGCTAGATTGTGGTGGAAAGCTACTCAGAGAATGCTGGAGAATAGAGGAGAAGTGATCAACTTGGAAATTTTCAAGACCCTATTTCTTGAGAAATATTTTCCAGAAACGGTTAGACAGGCTAAAGAGGAAGAATTCATCAGTTTAACTCAGGGAAGTATGACTATTCCTAAATATACTGCTAAGTTTGAATCTTTGGCAAAATATTCTAAATATTTGCAGATCACTGGAGATGAGCAATGGAAGTGCAGGAGGTATGAGAAAGGATTAAAATATGAAATTAAAGAGGCAGTGGTTCCATTGAGGATTTCTGTATTTCCTGAATTAATGGATCAATGTAAGGTAATAGAAGATATGAAAAGAGAGCAAAGATCCAAGATGGTTGGATATGCAAGTAGGGGTAATTTAGGAAAAGGAGGTCCTATGCAGAAAGGAAAAGGTATTTAGCCACAGAAACCATATAGTAGGCCCCTACAATGACGTTCTGGAGGAGGAGGTACAGGTGGTTTTAGATCCATTGGAGGAGTAAGTGGATCTGGGAGTTCTCAAAAGTCCCAGTTAGCAATTAGATGTTGGAAATGTGGAAAAGGAAACTTGGCAAAGGATTGTACTATATCTGGTCCAGTTTGCTTTAACTGTGGAAAACCAGGTCATGCATCTAAAGAATGTTATGCACCTAGAAGGGATCAGACTGGGAGAGTTTTGCAGACCCGGAAACCTATAGCCAGTGGAAGAGTTTTTACCTTGTGTGGTGCTGAGGCTTCACAATCTGAAGATCTAATACAGGACCAGGGACAAATGGAAGGTAAGTCCTTGACTGTATTGTTTGATTCAAGTGCTACACATTCATTTATATCTGATGACTGTGTTAGGAATCTGAGTTTAGTCGTGTCACCATTACCCTATACTTTGTTTGTTTCTGTACCTACTTCTAAACCAACCCTAACCTCTAAAATATGTTTGAATTGTGTGATAACCATCAGAAATAGACCATTTGTTATGAACTTGATTTGTTTGCCTTTGATTGACCTTGATGTAATATTAGGAATGGATTGGTTGGCAACCAACCATATCCTAATAGATTGTGCCTCTAAAACTCTGATTTTTCCTGAACTTGATGTTTCTAGACTTAAGCCTATCAAACCTAAAGAAATATCATTTAAAAGTGAAATTCAAAAATACATGTTATCATCTATTGGAATTAAGGGAGATAAAATGGAAATATACTCTGTGCCAGTTGTAAGTGAGTATCCTGAGGTGTTTCCTGATGATGTTCCTGGCCTGCCTCCTGATAGAGAAATAGAATTTAGTATATACTTGATGTCTGGTACTAGACCAATTTCTATGCAACCATATAGAATGTCACCATTGGAATTAACTGAGTTAAAGAAACAATTGGAAGAATTATTAGAAAAACAGTTTATAAGGCCTAGTGTGTCACCATGGGGAGCCCCAGTATTATTAGTTAAAAAGAAAGATGGAGGGTCTAGGTTATGTGTAGATTATAGACAATTAAATAAAGTAACTATAAAGAATAAATATCCCTTACCTAGGATAGATGATTTAATGGACTAGCTTAGAGGAGCAACAATATTCTCTAAAATAGATTTAAGGTATGGGTATCATCAAATTAGAGTTAAAAAGGAGGATATACCCAAGACTGCTTTTAGGACTAGGCATGGGCATTATGAATATCAAGTGATGCCATTTGGAGTGACTAATGCTCCAGTAGTATTTATGGATTATATGAATAGGGTGTTTAGACCATACTTAGATCATTTTGTAGTAGTATTTATAGATGATATATTAATATATTCTAAGAATTACAAAGAACATGAAAATCATCTTAGAATAACATTACAAACTCTAAAAGATAGAAAATTATATGCTAAGATGTCTAAATGTGAATTTTGGTTGGAGGAAGTAAAATTTTTAGGACATGTAATTTCTAAAGATGGAATAAGTGTGGATCCTTCTAAGGTAGAAGCAGTTTTAGAATGGGAAAGGCCTAAAACAGTAACTGAGATTAGGAGTTTCTTAGGATTAACTGGATATTATAGAAGGTTTATTGAAGGTTTTTCTAAGATAGCTGGACCCTTAACAGAATTAACTAGGAAAAATCAACCTTTTGTTTAGAGTGAGAGTTGTGAGAAAAGTTTTCAAGAATTGAAACATAAATTGACTACCTCACCAGTCTTAGTTTTACCTGACCCAAATGAACCCTATGAGGTATACTGTGATGCCTCATATCAAGGGTTAGGATGTGTGTTGATGCAGAATAGGAAAGTGGTAGCTTATGCATCTAGACAGTTGAGACCACATGAAAGGAATTACCCTACTCATGATTTGGAGTTAGCTGCTATAGTTTTTGCTTTGAAGATTTGGAGACATTATTTATATGGATCTAGATTTGATGTATATAGTGATCATAAGAGTTTAAAATATTTGTTTGATCAAAAGGAATTGAATATGAGACAAAGAAGATGGATGGAGTTTATTAAAGATTATGATTTTCAGTTAATGTATCATCCAGGAAAGGCTAACGTAGTAGCAGATGCTTTAAGTAGGAAAATTGTACATATATCAACCATGATGATTAAAGAATTAGAATTAATAGAAAAATTTAGAGATTTGAATTTATGTACAGTTAGGAAAAAGGATAAAATTCAATTAGGAATGATTACTATCACTAAGGATTTTTTAAAGAAATTAGGAAGGAACAAGATGTAGATAAATTTATTCAAGAAAAGAAAGGATTAATAGGAACAAATAAATTAAAAGAATTTAATTTAGGAATGGATGGAATTATTAGGTTTAAAAATAGAATTTGTGTACCTAACAATCAAGAATTAAAGGAATTAATCTTAGAGGAAAGACACAAAAGTAAACTCAGTATTAAAATAAGTCTTTTCAACTCAACATCTTGTGGCACACAAACTCTTCCTTTGAATCTCAAAATGCCATCATCACCCAAACTGAAGTCTATTGCTTTATCCATACCCAACAACTCCATTGTTCTACACAAGTTAGGATCCAATAATTGTTTCTCCTTAATCATCCCAAGAAAATCATTAGTCATGGTTAACATACCACAACTAATGTGATCATGAGCCACTTCTACATACAAATTCAAATCCCTAAACTTCTCCACTAACTCCAACTCCTTCACCATTAGAGCAGACATTTGAATAGTCTTTCTGCTAAGGGCATCAGCTACAACATTAGCTTTACCTGGATGGTACATCAACTGAAAATCATAATCCTTCAAAAATTCCATCCATCGCCTCTATCGCATATTGAGCTCCTTTTGATCAAACAAGTATTTTAAACTCTTGTGATCACTAAATACATCAAATTTGGCTCCATAAAGATAATGTCTCCATATCTTCAAGGCAAACACCATAGCTACTAACTCCAAATCATGAGTAGGATAGTTCCTCTCATGAGTTTTCAACTGTCTTGAGGCATAAGCCACAACTTTCCTTCCTTGCATCAATACACAACCCAATCCTTGATGAGATGCATCACAGTAAACCTCAAAAGGTTCACTAGGATTAGGTATCACAAGTACAGGAGAAGAATTCAACCTTTTCTTCAATTCTAGAAAAATCTGCTCACAAGCTTCAGTCCATGCAAATAGTTGGTCCTTGCTAGTGAGTTGAGTTAATGGTGCTACTATCTTAGAGAATCCTTCTATGAATCTCCGATAGTATCCAGCTAACCCAACAAAACTTCTAATCTCTGCGGCCGTCTTAGGACGTTCCCATTGCAAAATTGCTTTTACTTTAGATGGATCTACTGCAATCCCTTTAGCTGAGATCACATGACCTAAAAACTTCACTTCTTCAAGCCAAAACTCACACTTAGAGAGCCTTGCAAATAATTCCTTTTCTCTCAAAATCTCCAACACAGCTCTTAAATGTTCTTCATGCTCTTCACGAGTATGGGAGTAGATTAGAATGTCGTCAATGAACACAACAACAAACTTATCCAAGAAGGGACGAAAGATCCTATTCATGTAATCCATGAATATAGCAAGAGCATTCGTCACTCCAAAAGGCATGACCACATACTCATAATGTCCATACTGAGTCCGAAAAGCCGTTTTCGGTATATCTTCATCTTTCACCCTTATCTGATGAAACCCCAACTTTAAATCAATCTTTGAGAAAATCTTTGCTCCATGCAACTGATCCATCAAATCATCTATCCTTGGCAAAGGATATTTGTTCTTGATAGTGAGCTTATTCAACTGACGATAATCAACACATAATCTTGAGCCACCATCTTTCTTCTTAACCAATAACACAGGTGCTCCCCAAGGAGAAACACTAGGTCTGATCATCTTCTTCTCAAGCAAATCTTCAATTTGTTTCTTCAACTCAAATAATTCAGCTGGTGCCATACTATAAGGAGTTATTGACACTGGCCCCGCACCTGGAACTAGGTCAATGGAAAACTCAACCTCTCTTTGTGGAGGCAAGACAGGTACTTCTTCAGGAAAAACTTCAGAAAAGTCTCTAACAACATCTATAGCCTTCAAGTCAAAATCACCCTTGACTACCAAGAAAGAAAGGACCACAAAACATGAGGCTCCTTCCTTCAAAGAAACTTGTGCTTGCTTTGCAGAAATAAATTCAATATCTTCATACAAGAGTCTTTTGAGCACAATCTATAAGAATATGATTGGAAGACAACCAATCCATTCCTAAGATTGTGTCCAAATCAGTCAAAGGAAGACAAATCAGGTTAACCTTGTAATTACGTCCACTAACTACAATAGGACATCCAACACACACTAAGGAAGTTGCCACATGAGTGGCTGTAGGAGTAGGGACAAGCATATCAAACAATAAAGGACATGTAGACAACTTCAATCTTTTCACACAATCATGAGAAATGAAAGAATGTGTAGCTCCAGAATCAAACAAAACAGATAAAGAGTTATCGTCCACTTCACACACACCTTGAACAAGATCATCAGATTTGGAGGCTTCCGCTCCACTTATAGCAAAAATCCTTCCAGCTACCTTAGGCTTCTCAACCTTTGGTGTACTTCTTGCTGGTGCAACTATAACATTAACTTGACAATCCCTTGCAATATGACAGGGCTTCTGACATTTAAAACAAACCATCTCCTTATAAGTACAATGAGTGCTATAATGTGGACCACCACATCTGAAGCATCTGATGCCTTGGGCTCCTGATTGAGCTACAAATGGACTTCCCCGAGGCTGTTGGGATCTTGGAATAAGGTTTCTTTTGAAAACTTTCTTTTCTACTACCTGAGGATCCATCACCATGGATTCTGATTACTCTACTACCACTTTCCAGGCGTTCCACAGTCTTTGCCTTCTCTACCAATGCAGGAAACTCCCTAATAGCCATAGAGACAACCATCCGTTTCAAGCCTTCTTCAAATTTTCTACACCTCCAAGCTTTAGTAGTAGCTTGAGAATAAAAACGAGCTAATTGTTCAAACTTAGTAGCATATGCATGGACAGTCATGTTGCCTTGCTCCAACTTCATGAATTTAGCTTCTTTGGCATACCTAGCACTATCTGGAAAATACCTCTCCAGAAAGCACTCCCTGAAGTTTCCCCAAGTGAGGGGTTCTCCACGTGCTTCCATCATTTGTCGAGTTCCATGCCACCAGAACTCTGCTTCATCATCTAACATGTATGTGGCATAAGTAACCTTCCTATCTTCAGGACATGCCATTGTGCTAAAGATCTTCTCCAGCTCTCTAATCCAGTGATCAGCTACCTCTGGATCAGAGTCTCCTTTGAACTGTGAAGGATCATTCTTCCTGAATTCAGCTAACCCTTGAAAATCAAGTGGAATTGCTGCTTGAGCTGCTTGGGCAGTAACTCGAGTGGCCTCAAGCTGTACCAAAGATGCTGGATGTTGATGAGCCATGGTGGCACTCTGCTGTTGTATTGCAGCTGCCATCAACACTATAGCATGGGCCATTTGGGCCATATCAGATGGAGGAGGAGGAGGTCTAGGTGGTCTCACCATCCTAACAGAAGACCAAACCAAGTTAGAGAATAACATTGGATAAAGCCTTCTACTCATCATATCAATCACACAGCAAAAACATAACAGACCTATCCCCATAGGTTTGTTCAAAAGATGCAACCTGGCTCTGGTACCACTATTGTAACGACCCATCTTCGTTACAGATTTGTTATGCTAAAATTTTTTGTTAAATATTATCATATGAAACTACATAGAAAATTTTCACATTTAACACATATATATGTACATCATCACATCATAAAAGTATTAGGTCTGGCTTTACAAAAGTTAAATATTACATACAATACCAAAATAGTCCTCTTGTAGAGAACATTCATCACAACCTAAGTATTTATACATATGTCCTAAGCTGGTCCCTATACTATGTACATATATACTAGAACATATTCAAAAAGAGGGATCTCATCCCATCTTCAAGATGTACATCCGCTTCAGTCATGAGCAGCTTGAGAACCTGCAATATCACCACTATTTGCTCCCGTGCCAACCACACGATCATTGTAGTAAAACAACACAAACACAAAAATGCAAGGGTAAGCTTATTTATATATAAAAAAAGGATAGGATTTGATCAAAGGAAAATTTAGAATAAATCAACAATAATAATTCAGCTAACATCACACAACAATACATACATCAATCTTATATACAATTTTCATTATGCAATGTCGTGCTGACTTGACTCCATGGAGATTTCTACAACTTTTTGGGCGGTCCCCATAGGCCCCATCCCCTACCATGGTCTCACCTTTGACCATTCAGGGAGTCCCTTGAGCTACCTTGTGGAGGAAGTGTGGATTAATCGAATATAAACAAGTGTGGATATTGGCTTACCTCTGTAAGGTTTGCAAAACCTTACATCTATAGGAATTAGCCTACTTGGCTATTCTATAGGCCCACCTTTAGCCACCACGAAAACCTCCGGCACTAGGTTGAGAGCCTACCTAGCACCCTCAACTTATGTGCCTACCCATATGCAATGTCATGTATACATCATATAGGAATGTGCACGTACAACCAACTACATAATACATACCAAGCATACTAACATTCATAACTTTCACTACTACAAGTTCATCATGTTATAAATTCACCATTCATATTTGTTCACACTTAAGAACCCATCTAGCAGTTCTACAAGCATGGTAAAGCATTCAACACCATGAATCCTTACAATTACCAAGCCCAAAAATCCTTATGAATAGTGAATTTTATAACATTAATAGAAACCAACTTTTCTTCTTCCATATAATTCATAAAATAATTATATATACACTTGGAATTGGCTAGAAAACTCTCAAGGAAACATTTAAGGTGAAACCAAAAATTCTGCCTTAATTTAGCTTAAGCTAGAAAATTTAGCTTTAGCTAGAAATTTAGCTTCAGCTCAAAATTTTAGCTTGAGCTAAATTTGTGCAGACCCAATTTTGTCAAAATTTAGCTTGAGCTAAAATTTTTAGCTTAAGCTAAATTTGTGCAGACTTAATAAATTTGTGCATACCCAATTTTGTCAAAATTTAGCTTGAGCTGAAAATTTTAGCTTAAGCTAAAATTGCGAATTCTGCGCTCTAATTTCTTCTCAAATCCGAGCTTTTGACACCATTAATGTTTACCTAAATGATTCAATGGACCATAAATGATTCATCAATTATTCCTACTACTCCTAAACACCAAACCAACATTGAACAACTCATTAATCATGTAAATTTATGAAAAACTTCAAATTCCCAAATGTTGGGGTTTAAGATTCCAACCCCCAAAACAACCACAATAAAGCAAAATCAAGAAGAGGAAAGGAAGGAATGATGAAAAGGAAACATTTTAACATTCAAAGACCATACAAATCATAGAGTCAATCAAGGTTTTAGCTTCCCTTACCCTACAATTGTGAAATTTCCTCAACTTATGTTATGGAATCAACTAGGAGAAACCAACTAGAAATCAATCAAAGAAGCTCTTGAGATTAAGGATACAAAGTCCTCTTTGAGTGAATTTCAAAAACCCTATCTCTTGAGAGGAAAAGTGAAGCATAGAGAGGGAGAAGAAAATGGAAGAAGAATGTGAAGCATCCCACGTTCAATTGGGATTTATTTAGAAAATTTTACTTTTCGTACCTATAATCCTCTAAGGACACCCCCTTCTCTTATCTTTTTTCCTACAATTTATGGAACTCACGTAAAAATCTCAAAAATCTCACAATAACACTATGGCAGATAACAAAACATAGAACTTAAGTTAATTATTATATTAATCAACATAATTTAAATTTAATTTGTTCTTGCATTATTAATCAAACACTTAATCATACAATTAGGAAAACTACAACGTTACAGTTTTGGGCTAGTGACTATCATTTTTTGGAGATTTCTAGAATTGACAAAAATTGATATTTTCAAATGATTTTGTCACTAACAAATATAACATTTACCCGATACTTTTGGCGATTTAAAACTATTAGAAAGTAATGAGTATTAGTATATCAGTATTGCGACAAAGCGCCACAAAATATTTGTTAAAATGTTAATTTTATAATAAATCACCTTGATCAAATGTTTATAATGTATTAATAGTATTGTCATGAAATAGAAATATACTATGCAATATATCAATACCTAATCATATTTCTAAAGAAATTAATTTTATGTATATTTCAAAAATGAATACATTGAAAAAGAAAAAAAACTGTATCTTTTATCCCTCTTTCTCTCTTGACTTTGGTACAATGCCAAAAAGAAGGTATCTTTCTTTCTTCCTTGTAAATTACTCGTTGATTGACAAGCAGGTCATGGTTTACGGAAGTGTAGAAGACTAAGACCAGAGACGCCTAAAATTTTGCATCCTTTCTTTAGAGGTCATAATTTGTTATTTATACTATTTTTTTTTTCTATTCAACTTACTCATTCAAATTATTATTGTGTCAAAATTTTAGTTTTGAGATAGATATCATTCTTCCTTTGCACTTCCTATCTACTCCACCATGAAATCACCTTTAAAAATTATCAGTCCAACGCTCGACACTTCTAATTGACCAATGTTGTGCATTTTTACAAACTAATTACCAAAAAGGATGCAAAATATCAATATCTAATCGTATTTGAAAAGTATTTAATAAGATGTATATTATTGAAATGAATATAGTTAAAGAAAAAAGTGAATCTTATATTCCTCTTTCTCTCCTGACATTAGTACAATGTCATAAAGAAGGTATAAATTTTTCTTCCTCGTAAATTATATTTACAATTACAAAAGTTGAATTCAAGCATAGAAGGGAGAATCACAAAATTTGCCCTCTTCTTAACTCGGATGGAACTTGTAAGCATAACATCCCGCATGAAACAAACTCTAGACAAAACTAAATCCCGCAACATATGGTTAGAAGGTAACGATCTCACATAACTATTTTCATTGATCATTATGTTTTAAAGCTTTTCCACTATTGCACGTTACTTATTCTACATATGTTAAACCAGGCTTTCTACATTTGTTCTACGACCAATGTAGATTTTGTGGACATAGAAAGTGGGACACCTTTACATATGTTACAGTGAGACCAATGTAAAATATGTTGTTAAAAAAAAAACTAAATTGGATTCTACAATAAGGTCATTGTTTATGTAAATGTAGAAGGATTGACTAAGAGAGGCCTTGCACTAAATTATACAAATACATTGCGCACTAAGATATATATATATATATATATATATATATATATATATATATATATATATATATATTGGATGATAGGCAATTAATTATCTAGAGCCTCAAAAGCACAATGATTAACAAACACATAAACTAATATTTGTTATGTAAGATCATTACCTTCTAGCCGTAGGTGTTATGGAAATGATTTGGTTCTATCCAAAATTGAATTCAACTTTTGTAATCATATAAGTAATTTACGAGAAGCAAACAAATATATCTTTTTGGCCTTATACCAATGTTAAGAGAGAGAAGGACAGAAGATACACTTCTCGTTTTCACTCTATTCATTAGGGAAACATATGTTATTAAATACTTTTCAAATATAGTAAGATATTAATATTTTGTATCCTATATTTTTTATTTTTTGTGACAATATGAATAAAATATTATAAGAACTTAATAAAAGCAATTCATTATGAATAAAATATTAATTATGATTTTTTATAATGAATTTACTATGGTTTAATTTATAATATGAGAAGATACATAATAAATTGCATTTACCAAATTTTAATAATATTTTTTATATTGTCTATGAATAAAAACATAGGACGCAAAATATCAGAAACTGCTTATTTAAATAAGTGCTCTATATTTAAATAAGCATCTAGTTTAGGTATGGAAACAAAATTAGCCAACAATGAAGCTATCTTATATGGAAACAAAATAATATCGTTTAAAGAATCACTAAGTGCATGTTTAAGTAAATGCACCTAGTCTCTTGCAAGACTAAGCAAATTGTAGTCATTTTTCCTTTCCAGTGATCTTTGGTTGGACCAATAGCTAACAAAACTGAGTGAAACATGGATTATCTAAAAGTTATGTACCAGGTTGTTCCATAAAATCTTTTGGTACTTCACTTTTGTCCTTATTTCCTTAGTAACCCGCACAAAAAATATAGAAATTAGTATGAAAATAAATAAAGGAAGAAGAAAAGGAAACTAACGGTTGCTTTCTAAAATAATTTCTCAAGCAAAAGACAAATATAGACATAAAGGAATTGAATCTGTTGATTGGACGACCAATTAGAGTATCTAAGATTAGAGTATAAGATGTAGGAAAATAGTGATCTTCCTATGAAGTTTGCTAAACCTTTGTGTATGCTTATATTAGTGGGGCTCCATTTATGTTTGATTGATTTCATTTGTGTAATGTTTATGCTGTGGAAGCTAAACTTGTTACTTTATCTTTAATTAACTTTCAGAGCAAAGTGTTGCAAATTCCTTTTTACCTATGATGGCACAAGCAATTGGCAATTGATGTAATTGAACAACTTCTTCAACCCAAGAAAGGAAAATAATAAATAAAAATTGGAATAGAAGTTAGCAACCAATTCAAAGCTGGTTTCAATTCAAAAGGGGATAAATATTTTTATAATAAGAGAACTTGTTTCAATTCATGCTACAAATCATTTTCAAAGTGGTAGTTGGACAAAGCATTAATTTGAAGGTGAAGGAGTATTGGATGAAGCATGATGGTATACGGAGGCTCTTCAAGCACAGTTGGAGCATAGGAACTTAGCATATCAAATAAGGATAAAAGATATACATCCAACTCAGTATATCACACAATAGATACAATAATCAAGTGATAAAGTGGATGAGCTCAAAATTGTACAATTGCTTGTCTCAAGTTCAGACAGGGAAATTAGTTTTAACTTTTAATCGTAAATTACATAAATCAACCAAATGGTACATGCATGACAGAAATGACATGCTCTATGAGCATGCTAATAAATCTTCATAATTTCAGACAACTAGAATTCGAGAAACAATTACAAATGAACATGATCAAGGTACCCAATCAATGCTATGAAGATATACAAGCATTGCACATATTATATGCTAACAACTCACATAGTCACAATACACAACAAATTCTTCTTCTAGGGCAAAGCCTTAAACATATCAAATTTCCAATTTGAGAATGTTCTCCCAATTTGAAATCAGATGAATATAGATTATAAGCATAACAAATACCCAGAAAACACATAAATGTGAATGACTTCACTCTTTACTCACCAAACAATTTATCTGAAAATAATGACAGAATGGTGTGGTAGATTTTTTTTCCAACCGTCATAGACAATTTGCGAAGGGAGGACTATTATGGCTGCACCATATATGGAGGAATTTTGGCTTTTTGCCATCCGCCATTGATAACACTGCATCCAAGTATAACAACCAAAAGACACGATAGCATATAACATAAAGCAGAGCAAATAGCCACAATACAAATGTAACAAAGAGTTGTCCAAATACATATGCATAAGAAATAAGCCAAAAAGGTCTTAGTAACGCCTTCATACCTGATCTGCAACATTGTATCAACGAGTTGTGAAGAAATTGGTGATATAAGTAGTATCAAAGCTCTCAATTATGCACCACCAACACCAAAAAATGATTAAGCTTAAGCAAAACAACATCCTCATAAAATTTGCAACAATTAATTTTTTATACATAAAAAAACTCCAACTGATAGATTCAAAGATACAAATAGTCAAAATGAAATGAAATGGAATTAAAAGCAAAACTCGAAGCGATTAAATATCAATGAAAAGGAAAAATGGAAAAGCTGAGATTGGTGATAAAGAGAAGAGACATACATAAAAAAAATATAGAAAGGTGAGGTCTAACTAAGCAGGTGAATCTAGGGGTGGATATGGTGGAAGCAGGTTCACATAATCCACACGCAATGCGCACCACCACATTTTTGCATGACACTTTGCCTCTTTCCGCCGCAACGTGTTCAACATTTAGGGCAAAAAGAAAGGGATTTGAGGGATTTTGACCAAAGGGATAAGTGGGTTAGGGTTTCTGACAAACTTCTGTGGGTCTTTTTATAGAAGAAAATAGACATTATGAACCGCTGCAAGTATTAAGGGTTGGTGGTTTTTAATGAACCGCCCTAGACAATAGTCCAATTGTAGTTAGGGTTTCAATAGAGCCAAAGTAAAATAATATTTTTATAATTAATTTTTTACAATAGTCCAATTGTAGCTAGGGTTTCAATGAAGTCAAAGTCAAAGTAAAATAATATTTTTATATGCAAAAGATATTTTATTTTCATTATATTTTTAAAATAATAAAAGTCAAAGTAAAATAATATTTTTTATAATTAATTTTTTAGTATTGCATTCATTTATTATATTTAAGATTTTTAATTTTTAAATAATAATATCATATGTAAAAAAAAAATATTTTATTGTTTAAAACAAAACAAAATAAAATAATATTGTTTGAATAGTTTTTCCTAATCTAAATTTTATTGTTTAATTTAATGGTTCATTGAAAAGTATTCATTATTGTAATTAATGTATTTTAATTTTAGCAATTATTTAATGTATTTTTCAAAGGAAAGAAATTTTCTTTTTCTTTTTAATTTTAAAATTCAATCTAGTCAAAGTAGAATAATATTTTTAATAATGAATTGTTTTTGAATATGTGCATTCATTTATTATATTTAAGTTTTTTACTTTTTTCAATAATACTATTATATGTAAAAAATAAATTAAAAAGAAAGTTTTTATTGTTTAAAATAGAACAAGACAAAATAATATTGTTTCAATAGTTTTTCCTAATCTAAATTTTATTGTTTAATTTAATGGGTCAAAGAAAAGTCTTCATTATTGTAATTAATGTATCTTATTTTTAGCAATTATTTAATGTATTTTTCAAATGAAAGACTTTTTCTTTTATTTTTAACTTTAAAAATAAATATAGTCAAAGTAAAATAATATTTTTTATAATTAATTGTTTTGAATATGTGCTTTCATTTATTATATTTAGGATTTTTACTTTTTAAATAATACTATCATATGTAAAAAAAATAAAATAAAAATAAATTTTTATTGTTTAAAACAAAACAAAATAAAATAATATTGTTTGAATAGTTTTTCCTAATCTAAATTTTATTGTTTAATTTAATGGGTCATTAGCAAGTCTTGATTATTGCAATTAATGTATTTTATTTTTAGCAATTATTTAATGTGTTTTTCAAATGAAAGACTTTTGGATAATTTATACTTTATTGTTTAATGAATAATTAGAAAGACTTTATTATTGTTTGATGATCCTATGCACGACCCTAAGCAAGGGGCGTGCTGATCCAGCAGTGCTCTGTAACTTATGCACAACCCCCAGCACAGGGCATGCTGATCTAGCAGCGCTCTGTAACTTATGCACGACCCCATGCACGGCCCCATGCACGGCCCCATGCACGGCCCCATGCACGATCCCATGCACAGCCCCATGCATTCCCCTGTGACAGCTGAAGTCTTTAAATAGATTAGGTTTTTATGTTTTAGAGACAACTTTTCTTTTACATTCAGTTTTTACACTTTCTTGAGAGTACTTTGGAAGTTTCTGAGGGAATTACAGGATAGGAAGAATAGAAGTTCATCACGGGGATTGATTCTTGTATCGATTCTCTTCCTCTAATGTCTATTTTATTCTCTGTTTTGGTTTTATGCTTTCCTATGCCCATGGCTAGCTAAATCTTTAAGCTAGGGTTGTGATGTAGGACCTATTTGTGAACCGTGATTCTTCTATTTTCAATAAAAGTTCTCATTTGTTTATCAATTAAATTGCTACGTTGTTCTTCTTTCTAATCAGGACTGATCACCCTGAAACCTAAATTGATTAATTGCTATGATCAAATTGTTAATTAATTGACTTGCGTAGCGATTGAATTCTAGGGATTGCATGAATCAACTCTTCCCGAAATTTCCAATCCGATTAACATTTGTTAATTAACCTCTCTGTGCTAAACCTCCTTTCTAAATTAGTCTCTAATGAACAAAAAGGGATTGATTAGGAAGGAGAGGGTTTTTAAAACATAATCCAATTCTGTTTATTATTTTAAGAGGTATGATTGGTAATTGCATAAGCAAATGGTACTTTAACTGGAGCAAGGAATTAGGGGGAACACGAAACAGTCCGAAATCATGACCCTAGGTCCTTTAATCTGTTAGAACTCCTTTCTAGTTTACATTTATTCCCTCTTTCTAATATTTTCCCATACACAATTGCAACTCAAACACTTTTCTTTCCTTGTCTTTTACAAATTTGTTATTTGGGAACCACAATCAGTCTCTAGGGTATGATATCTGGACATAGGTCCACTGTTACTACTGCGGTATGCATTTTTCGCATCATTAATTTAGCATTGTTACAATAAATTACACTCCCCACTCTAAGAGATGAGACTATTATATTGTTCTCTAACCTCATATGCTGAAATATATAATAAATTACACTCCTCTCCTTTAGAGATGCGAGCATTACATTGTTCTTTTTCTCTTACGTTAAAAAATATAGATTATTTCATTTAATTTAATAGTATTGTTAAAAAATATTTTTTTCTAAAAGATTTTAAAATATATTTTTAATATTTGTGTTTAGTTCTATTTTACACACATATATAAGATGTAATACATTTGTATTTGTAAATGGGAGGAGTGTGTATATTTTAAGGCAAGAAGGGAGGGTGGTGTAACACTTGCATTCATAATTTGTGATTAAGCATTTCCTAATTGTTTTTTTTTACATGGTTATGCATATCAATTTAATGACATGACAATCCCTTGTAAAAAAAAAATACTAATGGACTCATTACACGCAGATGTCTATTTTCCATGTATGCAATGGCACCAATGATGTTAGTGTGTTGGATGAACTGTAAAAGGTTTTGTATTTTGGGGAGATTGAAGTAGAATAATTTTATTTTGGAGACTAATTAAATTCGAATGTAGCACATTTTAGAAGAACAAAAAATCGTTAGTTTATCCAATAAATGTCATATAAGAGTCCATTGAATGTGTCAAGTACACGGTATTCTTTCACACGGCTCCGATTATATAATGATTGTGTTACTTTTGCAGCATCAAGTTAAAGCATCGAATATGTCTACAATTTATAGTGATCTTTTTTCCAAAACAGTTTGAAACCCAAAATTTTTTGGAGACTAAATTCAAATTTAGCAAAATTTAAAAGAACAAAAAACATAGCTTATCCAATAAATATTAGTATATAAGAGTTAATTGATTGTGTTAATTAGTTTTGCAACATCAAGTTGAAGCATCGAATAAAGTCTTGCAACAACAGGGGTTAGGCTAACTTATTAACTTATAAAGGTAATATTTAACAATTACTTTGACTAGTGGAAAAGGTGCAATAGTATATGCTAACCCTTTGACATGTAATAGTGGTTGACCCGTTTCTATTTCTATAAAAACTTAAAACTGCACAATGGAAAGGGTAAAACAGTTGATACATAAGTGAATATTACTTGACCTCCAATCCACATAAGTGAAGAGGCGCCTTTATTAATATCCTATGCCTATATGGTTGAAATATTTATTTAGGGGTTAAAATGTGACTCTTTGCCATATTTAGAAATTTGACACACAAGCTCCCATTGCCACAAGCTAGCCAGTAGCAAATAATTATGTTTGGTTGGGAGTTCTTATTGGGAAATGGAATCTAAGTTATTTAATCTAATCAAGCCTTAAAAATGGATTGAGCTATTTAATGGCTAACCGATGCATAGTTGTATGAATGTATGCATTCACACCATAGACTAATTAATTATCACGTTGGCACCGTTGCATGTTTTTTTAATCCAACAGTCATGTTGCAAATTCTTTTAAATAAGTTTCAAATGATACTTTTAATAATGATATTCACATCACCTATAAGATTGTTTTTTAATCTTTTTCCTTTGTATCTTTTTATCTCCTCCTTAAAAATAAAATATACTCCATATATCTGTCATTTTTTAACGTGTCTAAATACTATATTGAAGGGTATATGTAACTCTCAGATCCCGAGACATACACTTTGGGGCTAGTCGCAATTTTAAAAGGATCGAGTTAACCAAACATATACGTTATTGAAAAAATAATGCAAAAAGACCTTCAATGTTTGATCGCGAACAACAATTAGAAAATGTAACAGTGACAGTAATTAACGACCGAAAACTCAATTTAATCTAGCAATTGTGCTATGACCCTTGTTTGGCAACCCTTTTTTTTTTTTTTGAAAAGTTGTTTGCCAACCTTTGAAAACTTGGTTAAGTTATTTCTTCATATTGTATGATCATGCTTTAAATTTTTTTGATCATATCAGGCTTTAAATGAGCATGCGATTTTATGCTCATTAATTACATTTATTAATAAAGGCTTGCTTTTTATATAAAAGTAATAATTAAGATTGGAAAACTGTTTTTAAGCCCCAAACATTTTTTGTTTGAGATATAAATAATAATTTTACTTTTAAACACCCATTTATTTTTATACTAACAACGAAGAGCTATTTTACCAACTAAATACTATATACTAAATGGTCCTCTAAATATATAGTATAACATATTTTTAGTATATAAGATAGAAGATAAATATATTAAACATTAGAGTATTGTAGGCATGCATTCCAAGAATGTCATTGTAGAAGTTTTTAAATTTTCAATCAATTAGAAATAACTATTGATATGATTCTTAAGATGCATAATTATTATAAAAATCAATTAACTTACCCATTCTACCTAACAAAGTAATTCTATATATTTATTTCCTAAGAATAAACATTTCAACTATTATAGAAGGGCATGGAAAAGATGAACATGATAACTAGTATTAATTATTTAATCAACTTGTACATAAATGATATAAAACACCATAATATATTTTAATTATCCATCATGACAATGCATTCATAGAAAGCAGGAAGGAGCAGAACTACTCATGCTAGTGAGGGGGGCATGGCCCCCCCTAGATTTTCACCTATTCAAATTCATAACACCGTATGCTGCCAAAATCATGTACAATGAATTCGATTCTTATAAAAACATGATTCATATATATATGAACACAATGCAGCCAGAATTTTTTGTTAAATTGTTATGTTATTATAATTTTTAAATTATGGTAGTTAATTTTTAATATGTATATTATATTATAGTAACCATTTTTATTTATGGGATCTAACTATGGAAATAATGAAATTTTCAGAGTTATTTATTTCTTTTATATTTTTTTGATAAAATACTCTATTTTCTTTTTTTAATTTTTATTGTAAAGATAATTACATATTTCATCTTTCTAGATAAAACATTCAAGTATCATTTATTTTTTTTAATAGTCTTTTCTTTTTATAATATGTAATTGTTACTTTAAAAGTTATAAATGTCTTCTTTTTATATTGATTTGATTATAATCCTCACAGTTTTTTTAGAGAAGATAAATCATATTATTTCATTCATGACAAGAGAATAGATACAAGCAGGTATACGATTGAAAACATGGCTGCTAGCATACAATCATGACGCCCTTGCTAATGAATGAGCGACGTGATTTGCTTGCCTCCTTATGAAACTCACCACCGAGTTAAAAGAACAAGGAAGAGTATCTCTACATTTGGATAAAAGAACAGGTAAATCAGAAAAACCAGATGAAATATTTTGAAGTCCATCAACTACAGCTTTACTGTCAAGCTTGAAGATGATGTTGTGAACGTTAAGCTCCTTTAACCATGTCATTGCTTGTAACAGTCCCCATGCTTTAACTTCAGTTGGATCTGGAATGCCCTGCTGGCAAGATGTTTTTGCTTGTAAAAAGTGACCAAGCTCATTCCTCAAACATACGCCTATTCCAAAGCATTGTTGATCATTGAATATGACAGCATCAATATTACATTTAATCTTTCCAGCAGGTGGCTTTTCCCAAGATGAAATTGTTGGCCCCGTCACTTGAGGTTCTGAGATATTGTGCAGATTTCTTGCCCGAGACCATTCAGAAAGATGTTGGAGAGCTAATGAAACTGAGACATTTGGTGAAGTTTCGATGTTGTCCCATATTTTGTCATTCCTCCTTCTCCAGATGCACCACAAAATAATAGCAAATCTGCAGCAGTTGTCTTCCAGAGATAGCAGATTTAACAAATCAAAAATCAAGTCTTTAACACCTTCAGCTTGCTGCAATCTGTCTTCAATTTTTGACCAAAGACCAGCAGTTTGCCAAATGCTTTTAGCTTTCTCACAGCCGAAGAAAATGTGCCAATCATTTTCCAAATTGTTTTCATAAAATGCACATGTTGAAGGACATGAAATACCTTTTTCACGAAGTCTTAGTCTTGAAGGGATGCATTCTCGAAGAATTCTCCAAATCAAGTGCTTGACTTTTGGCGGAATTTTCAATAACCATAGTTGCTTCCAATTGCCACTTACTTTGTGATTATCATCAAGATATAACTAGTCCATTAGGCCATGATATGCTAAACTAGCTAAGTAGTTGCCATCTGCAGTGAATTGCCAAGTTATAGCATCATCATCCGAGACATTTAAAAGAGGAATACTTTGAATTTCCTGAAAATCTTGTGGATTAAAAATCTGCTGCATAATATCCAGGCGCCATGATTTTGAATTCTGATCAATGAGGGAAGAGACAGTCATGTGCTCAAGACCAAAAGGAGCTGTAGAAGAAACATAAAGATTACCTTTTATCCGCAACCATGGTTGATTCCAAATGTTCATTAATTTACCATCACCAATTCTCCATCTTATGCCTTCTTTTATCACAACCTGTGAAGCGTGGATGCTACGCCATACATAGCTTGGATTATGCCCAAGTTTGGCATCCAAGAAATCACCATTAGGGAAATATTTGGCTTTGAACACTTTTGAAACAACATTGAACACTTTGAACATTTTCCAGTCCAATGATTGATGTGTTTCGAAAGTCTATCTTTGAGGAAACCAAAAACTGCCTTCTTTTTCCTTCCAATGAGAGATGGTAGCCCCAAATATTTAGTACCAATACATTCAAAGACACCAAGAGAAGATGAGATGTGGCTCCTAAGAGATGTAGGACGAAAAAAATAGATGCAACTTCATTTTTGGCATTGTACCATTGTCAAGAGACAAAGAGGAACAAAAGATATGTTTTTCTTTTTCTCTGCATTAATTTCAAAAATATACATCTTATTAATAATTTTCAAATATAGTTAGATATTAATATTTTGCATCCTATTTTTATTTTTATTTTTTTGTGACAATATCAATAGAATATTATAAAAACTTGATTAAAGCAATTTATTATGTAATTAACGACTGCATTTGTTTTGGGCTAGTGACTATCATTTTTTGGACATTTCTAGAATCGCCAAAAATTGATATTTTCAAAAGATTTTGTCACTAACAAATATAACATTTACTCGATACTTTTGGCAATTTTAAACTACCAGAAAGTAGTGGGTATTAGTATATCTGTATTGTGACAAAATGCCACAAAATATTTGTTAAAATGTTAATTTCATAGTAAATCGCATTGATCAAGCTTTTATAATGTATTAACAATATTGCCATGAAATAAAAATATACGATGCAATATATCAATACCTAATCATATTTGAAAAGAATTTAATTTCATGTATATTTCAAAAATGATACATTGAAAAAGAAAAATGTATCTTTTATCCCTCTTTCTCTCTTAACATTGGTACAATGCCAAAAAGAAGATATCTTTCTTTCTTCCTTGTAAATTACTTGTACATTGACAAGCAGGTCATGGTTTATGGAGGTGTTGAAGACTAAGACCAGAGAGGCCTAACATTTGTTCGTATGAAATGATAGGCTATTAGTTAGCTAGATCCTCAAAGCACAATGATTAATGAACACATAAACTAATTTTGTTAAGTATGAACATTACCTTGTAGTCATAGGTGTTGTGGGATCGATGTGGTTTTGTCCAGTGTTAGTTTAAATTGGGTTGTTATGCTCACAAGTTGCATCCAAAACAATAAGAGGAAGATAATCATTGTGATTCTCTTTTCACGTTTGTATTCAACTTACGTAATTGTATGGATAATTTACAAGGATAAAAATATTTGTACCTTCATTTTTGGCATTGTACCTTTGTCAAGAGACAAAGAGGAACAGAAGATATGTTTTTCTTTTTCTCTGCATTAATTTCAAAAATATACATCTTATTAATAATTTTCAAATATAGTTAGATATTAATATTTTGCATCCTATTTTTTTTTTTTGTGACAATATCGATAGAATATTATAAAAACTTGATTAATGCAATTTATTATGTAATTAACAAGTGCATTTGTTTTGGGCTAGTGACTATCATTTTTTGGAGATTTCTAAAATCGCCAAAAATTGATATTTTCAAATGATTTTGTCACTAACAAATATAACATTTACCCAATACTTTTGGCGATTTAAAACTACCAGAAAGTAATGGGTATTAGTATATCAGTATTGCGACAAATCGCCACAAAATATTTGTTAAAATGTTGATTTCATTATAAATCGCATTGATCAAGTTTTTATAATGTATTAACAGTATTGTCATGAAATAAAAATATACGATGCAATATATCAATACCTAATCATATTTGAAAAGAATTTAATTTTATGTATATTTCAAAAATGATACATTGAAAAAGAAAAATGTATCTTTTATCCTTCTTTCTCTCTTGACATTGGTACAACGCCAAAAAGAAGATATCTTTCTTTCTTCCTTGTAAATTACTTGTTCAATGACAAGCAGGTCATGGTTTATGGAGGTGTTGAAGACTAGGACCAAAGAGGCCTAACATTTGTTCATATGAAATGATAGGCTATTAGTTAGCTAGATCATCGAAGCACAATGATTAATGAACACATAAACTAATTTTGTTAAGTATGAACATTACCTTGTAGTCGTAGGTGTTGTGGGATTGATGTGGTTTTGTCCGGTGTTAGTTTAAATTGCATTGCTATGCTCACAAGTTGCATCCAAAGCAATAAGAGGATGATAATCGTTGTGATTCTCTTTTCACGTTTGTCTTCAACTAGTATAATTGTATGGATAATTTACAAGGAAAAAAATAGATGTACCTTCATTTTTGGCATTGTAGAATTGTCAAGAGACAAAGAGGAACAAAAGATATGGTTTTCTTTTTCTCTGCATTCATTTAAAAAATATACATTTTATTAATACTTTTCAAATATAGTTAGATATTTATATTTTGCATCCTATTTTTTATTTTTATTTTTTTGTGACAATATCGATAAAGTATTATAAAAACTTGATTAAAGCAATTTATTATGTAATTAACAAGTGCATTTGTTTTGGGCTAGTGACTATCATTTTTTGGAGATTTCTAGAATCGACAAAAATTGATATTTTCAAATGATTTTGTCTCTAACAAATATAACATTTACCAGATACTTTTGGCGATTTAAAACTACCAGAAAGTAATGAGTATTAGTATATCAGTATTGCGACAAAGCACCACAAAATATTTGTTAAAATGTTAATTTTATAATAAATCACCTTGATCAAGTTTTTATAATGTATTAACAGTATTGTCATGAAATAGAAATATACTATGCAATATATCAACACCTAATCATATTTCTAAAGAAATTAATTTTATGTATACTTCAAAAATGAATACATTGAAAAAGAAAAAAAAAGTATCTTTTATCCCTCTTTCTCTCTTGAAATTGGTACAATGCCAAAAAGAAGGTATCTTTCTTTCTTCCTTGTAAATTACTTGTTGATTGACAAGCAGGTCATGGTTTATGGAGGTGTAGAAGACTAAGACCAGAGAGGCCTAAGATTTGTACGTATGGAATGATAGGTTATTAGTTAGCTAGATCCTCGAAGTACAATGATTAATGAATACATAAACTAATGTTGTTAAGTAAGATCATTACCTTGTAGCCATAGGTGTTGTGGGATCGATGTGGTTATGTTCAATGTTTATTTAAATAGGGTTGTTTTGCTCACAAGTTGTATCCAAGCAATAAGAGGAGGGTAATCTTTGTGATTCTCCTCTCTCGTTTGAATTCAACTTTTATAATCGTATGAGTAATTTACAAGGAAAAAATAGATATACCTTCTTTTTTGGCATTGCACCGATGTCAATAGACAAAGAGGAACAAAATATATGTTTTTCTTTTTCTCTGTATTCTTTTCAAAATTATACATCTTATTTAAATACATCTCAAATACAGTTAGATATTAACATTTTACATCCTTTCTTTAGAGGTCATAATTTGTTATTTTATACTATTTTTCTTTCTATTCAACTTACTCATTCAAATTATTAGTGTGTCAATATTTTAGTTTTGAAATACATATCATTCTTCCTTTGCACTTCCTATCTATTCCGCCATGAAATCACCTTTAAAAATTATCAGTCCAACGCTGGAAACTTCTAATTGACCAATGTTGTTCTTTTTTACAAACTAATTACCAAAAAGGATGCAAAATATCAATATCTAATCGTATTTGAAAAGTATTTAATATGATGTATATTATTGAAATGAATATAGTTAAAGAAAAAAGTGTATCTTATATTCCTCTTTCTCTCTTGACATTAGTACAATGTCATAAAGAAGGTATAAATTTTTCTTCCTCGTAAATTATATTTACAATTACAAAAGTTGAATTCAAGCATAGAAGGGAGAATCACAAAATCTGCCCTCCTCTTAACTCGGGTGGAACTTGTAAGCATAACATCCCGCATGAAACAAACTCTAGACAAAACTAAATCCCACAACATGTGGTTAGAAGGTAACGATCTCACATAACTATTTTCATTGATCATTATGTTTTAAAGCTTTTCCATTACTGCACGTTACTTGTAACGTTGTGGTTTTCCTAATTGTATGATTAAGTGTTTGACTAATAATGCAAGAGAAAATTAAATTTAAATTATTTTGAATTAATATAATAATTAACTCAAGTTCTATGTTTTGTTATGTGCTATGGTGTTATTGTTAGAATTCCATGAGGTGTTGGACTTAGAGTGTGTTGTTAGATTTTTGGGACTTTTACGTGAGTTCTATGAGTTGTAGGAAAGGAAAAAAATAAGAGAAGGGGGTGTCCTTAGAGGAAGTGTAGGGGCAAATAGCAAAATTTCATGCAAATCTCTTTATTTAACCGTGCCAAGCTTCCTATTTCTTCCATTTCCTATTTCTTATCTTTTTTCCTCTTTAAGTTCTTTTTTTCGTGAATGGAAGTTTGATTCCTACCTCATCTTGAAGTTTGATTTCTTCTTCCCCGGAGATTTCTTAGTTGGTTTTAAGTTGGTAAGTCCAGTTCCTCCCTATTCTTGATTTCTAAGTAAATTTCTCATCTCCTCCCAAGAACATGAGAAATGGGTCTTGGTTAGATTTTAAGAGATGAGAGAAATCTTGATTTTGAGTTTACTTTGATGTTGATTTAGGTTCCTCTTAGTAGATTCTGTAACAAAAATTGGGGAAAGATCACTCAAGAACCCCAAAGTTCTCCTTTCTAGCTTTTCCTTCACTGTTTGAGTCAAGAAGTTTAGGTAAGGGAAGCTTTAAACTTGTTTGAATGATTTGGTGGTGTTTGGTATTTGAGTTCTGCTCTTTTGGATGTCCTTTGAGATTTATTTTTATGATGCAATGAGTTTTTCTCTCTCTTGTATTCTTGATGATTTGGTTGAATTTGTGACTTAAGTTGAAGTTAATATAATATCATGATATGTTGTTTTTGACTTGGAATGGTCTTGTAAGTGTTGTGAATTGTCCCTAAACCTTTGAGGCATGTTTTTGGGTGCTTGGGATCCTTTGGGAGGCCTGGATTCTGTAGAAAATCTTGTTACGATGTTCTGTTAGTCGTAAATTTTGCGAGCGTCCGATTCTGCAGACCCAACGTCCAATGACCCACCTAGCCAGCCCACCCAGCGTCCAATGACCCACTTAGCTCACCCAGCATCCAGTGACTCACCCAGTGTCCAATGACCCACCCAGCTCACCCAGTGTCCAATGACCCACCCAGCTCACCCAGTGTCCAATGACCCACTCAGCTCACCCAGCGTCCAATGACCAGCGTCCAATCAACTCTAGTCAACTCTGGTGCTTTTGTTCAGCTTTGGGTCCAGGACCCAGTTTTGTTATGAATGTGATATATATTCGTTTTCTTATATAAATACTCATTTTAAATGTGTGATTGACATTCTTTGAGATGTATAATATAATTGTGAGTGTAGATTTGAAGTATTGAATGAGGATGTTGGTTAGGCCACTACTTTGGTTCTAGAACTATGTTAGGAAATTCACCTTTGGTTAAAGTTAGTGTTGTGTTGTAAGTAAAGATTCAGATTTTGAGAATATCTTACTTGAGCTTATTGAACTGCTGGATGGGTTCATAAGCATAATTTGAGAAAAATGGTGAATTTATAACATAGAGGGAACTTGTGGCAATCAAGATTGTTTGACTTGTTACATGACATTGCATATAGGTAGGCACGTAAGTTGAGGTTGCTAGGTAGGCTCTCAACCTAGTGCCGAAGGTTTTCGTGGTGGCTAACGGTGGGCCTATAGAATAGCCAAGTGGGGAATTCCTATAGCTGTAAGGTTTTGCAAACCTTACAGAGGTAAGCCAATACCCACACTTGTCTATATTCGATTAAATCCACACTTCCTCCACATGGTAGCTCAAGGGACTCCCTGAATGGTCAAAGGTGAGACCATGGTAGGGGATATGGCCTATGGGGACCGCCCAAAAGTTGTAGATATCTCCATGGAGTCGAGTCAGCACGACATTACATAATGAAATTATATATAAGATTGTTGTATGATGTTAGCTGAATTATTATGGTTGATTGATTCTAATTTTCCTTTGATTAAATTCTATCCTTCTTTTTATAAATAAGCTTACCCTTGCACTTCGTGTTTGTGTTGTTTTACTGCAATGATCATGTGGTTGGCACTGGAGCAGATAGTGGTGATGTTGCAGGTTCTCAAGCTGCTCATGACTGAAGCAGATGTAGATCTTGAAGATGGGAATGCGATCCCTCTTTTTGGATATGTTCTAGTATAGATGTACATAGTATGGGGACCAGCTTAGGAAATATGTATAAATACTTAGATTTTTGTGAATGTCCTTTAAAAGAGGACTATTTTGGTATTGTATGTACATATATATACTTAAGTTTTGTAAAGCTAGACTTAATACTTTTATGATGTGATGATGTACATTATATGTAGGAAAGTAGGTACATATAATATCTGTTAAATGTGAAAAAAATTCTTGGTAATTTCACATGATAATATTTAACAAAATGTTTAGTATAACAATTCTGTAACGAAGATGGGTCTTTATATTACTCATTCTACATATGTTAAAACAGGCTTTCTACATTTGTTCTACGACCAATGTAGATTTTGTGGACATAGAAAGTGGGACACCTTTACATATGTTACAGAGAGAACGATGTAAAATATGTTGTTAAAAAAAAAAAACTGGATTCTACAATAAGGTCATTGTTTATGTAAGTGTAGAAGGATTGACTAAGAGAGGCCTTGCACTAAATAATAAGTATACATTGCGCACTATCATATATATATATATATATATATATATATATATATATATATATTCTGTTTCACATATTAGATGATAGGCAATTAATTATCTAGAGCCTCAAAAGCACAATGATTAACAAACACATAAACTAATATTTGTTATGTAAGATCATTACCTTCTAGCCATAGGTGTTATGGAAATGATTTGGTTCTATCCAAAATTGAATTCAACTTTTGCAATCATATAAGTAATTTACGAGAAGCAAACAAATATATCTTCTTGGCCTTATACCAATGTTAAAAGAGAGAAGGACAGAAGATACACTTCTCTTTTTCACTCTATTCATTAGGGAAACATATGTTATTAAATACTTTTCAAATATAGTAAGATATTAATATTTTGTATCCTATATTTTTTATTTTTTGTGACAATATGAATAAAATATTATAAAAACTTGATAAAAGCAATTCATTATGAGTAAAATATTAATTATGATGTCTTATAATGAATTTACTATGATTTAATTTATAATATGAGAAGATACATAATAAATTGCATTTATCAAATTTTAATAATATTTTTTTATATTGTCTATGAATAAAAATATAGGACGCAAAATATCATAAATTGCTTATTTAAATAAGTGCTCTCTATTTAAATAAGCATCTAGTTTATGTATGGAAACAAAATTAGCCAACAATGAAGCTATCTTATATGGAAACAAAATAATATCGTTTAAAGAATCACTAAGTGCATGTCTAAGTAAATGCACCTAGTCTCTTGCAAGACTAAGCAAATTGTAGTCACTTTTCCTTTCCAATGATCTTTGGTTGGACCAATAGCTAACAAAACTGAGTGAAACATGGATTATCTAAAAGTTATCTTCTAGGTTGTTCTAGAAAATATTTTGGTACTTCACTTATGGCCTTATTTCCTAAGTAACCCGCACAAAAAAATATAGAAATTAGTATGAAAATAAATAAAGGAAGAAGAAAAGGAAACAAATTGTTGCTTTCTAAAATAATTTCTCAAGCAAAAGACAAATATAGACATAAAGGAATTGAATCTGTTGATTGGACCAATTAGAGTATCTAAGATTAGAGTATAGGATGCAGGAAATTAGTGTATCTTCCTTTGAAGTTTGCTAAACCTATGTGTATGCTTATATTAGTGGGGCTCCATTTATGTTTGATTGATTTCATTTGTGTAATGTTTATGCTGTGGAAGCTAAACTTGTTTCTTTATCTTTAATTAACTTTCAGAGCAAAGTGTTGCAAATTCCTTTTTTCCTATGATGGCACAAGCAATTGGCAATTGATGTAATTGAACAACTTCTTCAACCAAAGAAAGGAAAATAATAAATAAAAATTGGAATAGAAGTTAGCAACCAATTCAAAGCTGGTTTCAATTCAAAAGGGGACAAATAATTTTATAATAAGAGAACTTGTTTCAATTCATGCTACAAATCATTTTCAAAGTGGTAGTTGGACAAAGCTTTAATTTGAAGGTGGAGGAGCATTGGATGAAGCATGATGGTATACAGAGGCTCTTCAAGCACAAATGGAGCATAGGAACTTAGCATATCAAACAAGGATAAAAGATATACATCCAACTCAGTATATCACACAATAGTTACAATAATCAAGTGATAAAGTGGATGAGATCAAAATTGTACAATTGCTCGTCTCAAGTTCAGACAGGGAAATTAGTTTTAACTTTTAATTGTAAATTACATAAATCAACCAAATGGTACATGCATGACAGAAATGACATGCTCTATGAGCATGCTAATAGAGCTTCATAATTTCAGACAACCAGAATTCGAGAAACAATTACAAATGAACATGATCAAGGTACCCAATCAATGCTATGAAGGTATACAATCATTGCACATATTATATGCTAACAACTCACATAGTCACAATACACAACAAATTCTTCTTCTAGGGCAAAGCCTTAAACATATCAAATTTCCAATTTGAGAATGTTCTCCCAATTCGAAATCAGATGAATATAGATTATAAGCATAACAAATACCCAGAAAACACATAAATGTGAATGACTTCACTGTTTACTCACCAAACAATTTATCTGAAAATAATGACAGAATGGTGTGGTAGATTTTTTTTCCAACCGTCATAGACAATTTGTGAAGGGAGGACTGTTATAGCTACACCATATATGGAGGAATTTTGGCTTTTTGCCATCCGCCATTGATAACACTGCATCAAAGTATAACAACCAAAAGACACGATAGCAAATAACATAAAGCAGAACAAATAGCCATGATACAAATGTAACAAAGAGTTGTCCAAATACATATGCATAAGAAATAAGCCAAAAAGGTTTTAGTAACGCCTTCATACCTGATCTGCAACATTGTATGAACGAGTTATGAAGAAATTGGTGATACAAGCAGTATCAAAGCTCTCAATCGTGCACCACCAACACCAAAAAATGATTAAGCTTGAGCAAAACAACATCCTCATAAAATTTGCAACAATTAATTTTTTATACATAAAAAAACTCCAACAGATAGATTCAAAGATACAAATAGTCAAAATGAAATGAAATGGAAGTAAAAGCAAAACTCGAAGCGATTAAATATCAATGAAAAGGAAAAATGGAAAAGCTGAGATTGGTGATAAAGAGAAGAGACATACATAAAAAACAAATCTAGAAAGGTGAGCTCTAACTAAGCAAGTGAATCTAGGGGTGGATATGGTGGAAGTAGGTTCACATAATCCACAAGCAATGCGCACCACCACATTTCTGCATGACACTTTGCCTCTTTCCGCCGCAATGTGTTCAACATTTAGGGCAAAAAGAAAGGGATTTGAGGGATTTTGACCAAAGGGATAAGTGGGTTAGGGTTTCTGACAAACTTCTACGGGTCTTTTTATAGAAGAAAATAGACATTATGAACCGCCGCAAGTTTTAAGGGTTGGTGGTTTTCAATGAACCGCCCTAGACAATAGTCCAATTGTAGCTAGGGTTTCAATAGAGCCAAAGTAAAATAATATTTTTATAATTAATTTTTTATAATAGTCCAATTGTAGCTAGGGTTTCAATGTAGTCAAAGTTAAAGTAAAATAATATTTTTATATGCAAAAGATATTTTATTTTCGTTATTTTATTTTTAAAAATACTAAAAGTCAAAGTAAAAGAATATTTTTTATAATTAATTTTTAGTATTGCATTCATTTATTATATTTAATATTTTTATTTTTTAAATAATAATATCATATGTAAAAAATAAAAATAAAAAGAATATTTTATTGTTTAAAACAAAACAAAACAAAATAATATTGTTTGAATACTTTTTCCTAATCTAAATTTTATTGTTTAATTTAATGGTTCATTGAAAAGTCTCCATTATTGTAATTAATGTATTTTATTTTTAGTAATTATTTAATGTATTTTTCAAATGAAAGAATTTTTTTTAATTTTAAAATTTAATATAGTCAAAGTAGAATAATATTTTTAATAATGAATTGTTTTTGAATATGTGCATTCATTCATTATATTTAAATTTTTTACTTTTTTCAATAATACTATTATATGTAAAAAAATAAATCAAAAAGAAAATTTTTATTGTTTAAAACAAAACAAAACAAAATAATATTGTTTGAATAGTTTTTCCTAATCTAAATTTTATTGTTTAATTTAATGTGTCAAAGAAAAGTCTTCATTATTGTAATTAATGTATTTTATTTTTAGCAATTACTTAATGTATTTTTGAAATGAAAGACTTTTTATTTTATTTTTAATTTTAAAAACAAGTTTAGTCAAACTAAAATAATATTTTTTTAACTAATTGTTTTGAATATGTGCATTCATTTATTATATTTAAGATTTTTTACTTTTTTAAATAATACTAACATATGTAAAAAAAATAATGTAAAAAGAAATTTTATATTGTTTAAAACAAAATAAAATCAAATAATATTGTTTGAATAGTTTTTCCTAATCTAAATTTTGTTGTTTAATTTAGTGGGTCATTGAAAAGTCTTCATTATTGTAATGAATGTATCTTATTTTTAGCAATTACTTAGTGTATTTTTCAAATGAAAGACTTTTTCTTTTATTTTTAATTTTAAAAATAAATATAGTCAAAGTAAAATAATAGTTTTTATAATTAATTTTTTTGAATATGTGCTTTCATTTATTATATTTAGGATTTTTACTTTTTAAATAATACTATCATATGTGAAAAATAAAATAAAAAAAATTTATTATTTAAAACAAAATAAAATAAACAATATTGTTTGAATAGTTTTTCCTAATCTAAATCTTATTGTTTAATTTAATGGGTCATTGAAAAGTCTTGATTATTGTAATTAATGTATTTTATTTTTAGCAATTATTTAATGTGTTTTTCAAATGAAAGACTTTTTGATAATTTATACTTTATTCTTTGATGAATCATTAAAAAGACTTTATTATTGTTTGATGGCAATGAATTTCAATAATTGAAAAGTCTTCCAAAAAATTTATTTAACTATTTACAAAAAAATGTATGGCCTTGACTATTGACATATGTAATTTTTTTTTAAATATGTAATATTTGAAATATTGCAATACTAAACAAAATGTTTAAACTTATATTTGAAATATGTTGTTATAGTATAATATGTTGTAATTTTTTAAATGTGCAATATTTTAAATATTATAGTACTAATAAAAATATTTACACGTTTATTTTAGGATTAAATATGTTTTGGATCCTTAATAATTTTATTTTGCGTTGAGTCTCTAATAAAACAAAAATTTTATTTTTGGTTCTTGTTATTTTGTTTTAGTCCTTCAAATATATATATTTTTTCATTTTAATCCTTATAATATTTTGTTCATTTTGTATTAGTCTCTTTGACAAATATTTGATAGGGACTAAAAACAAATGATTTGTATATTTTTGGGACAAAAACGAAAATAGTAAAGTACTAAAACAAAATAACAAAGACAAAAAACAAAATGTTTGTTTTATTAGGTACTAAATGCAAAATAATAAAATAAAATTAGAGACCCAAAACAAAATTCGTTAATTTATCAGGACCTAAAACATATTTAAGTATTTATTTTAAATATGTATTTGTAATGCTTAACTTATTTGTGGTTCACTTTTTTTTTGTTCTATAACATATTTAATCATATGAGTGTTTTTTTTGTTCTTTAATATATGTGTAATAAATATTAACAATGTTTACTTATTTCTTATACTCATTTATCTCAATTTTTTTTAATATAAAAGGCTCCGTGCATCACATGGGTAAAATGACTAATAATATTGAAATATAAAGTTTAGTCTATTTAATTGATAAACCCCATTCTGGTCATTATCTTATGGGGTTTCTCGCACCATTTGATCCTTAAATTGCATTATCTTTGGGTGATTTTGAATGATATATGTTATTTTGGTTCAGAGTGAGCTTGAACTCGAAAAAAGAAGAAAAAGTGCTTGAAAACGTGGAAACAACACCCTTGGCAAGTAAGCACGATCCTGTGCACGACCCTAAGCATGGGGCATGCTAAACAGCTCGCTCTCCGTAACTTATGCACAACCCCATGAACAGGGCGTGCTGATCTAGCAGTGCTCCGTAACTTATGCACGACCCCCAGCACAAGGCATGCTGATCCAGTAGCACTCCGTAACTTATGCACGACCCCATGCACCACCCTATGCACAACCCCAAGCACAGCCCCCTGCATTCCCCTACGACAGTTGAAGTCTTTAAATAGATTAGGTTTTTATGTTTTAGAGACACCTTTTCTTTTACATTCAGTTTTTACACTTTCTTGAGAGTACTTTAAGAGTTTCTGAGGGAATTACAGGATAGGAAGAATAGAAGTTCATCACGAGGATTGATTCTTGTAACAATTCTCTTCCTCTAATGTCCCTTTTATTCTCTATTTTGGTTTTATGCTTTCCTATGCCCATGGCTAGCTAAATCTTTAAGCTAGGGTTGTGATGTAGGACCTATATGTGAACCCCGATTCTTTTATTTTCAATAAAAGTTCTCATTTGTTTATCAATTAAATTCCTATGTTGTTCTTCTTTCTAATCAGGACTGATCACCCTGAAGCCTAAATTGATTAATTGTTATGATCAAACTATTAATTCATTGACTTGCGTAGCGATTGAATTCTAGGAATTTGCATGAATCAACTCTTCCAGAAATTTCCAATCCGATTAACATTTGTTAATTAACCTCCTTTCTAAATTAGTCTCTAAATGAACAAAAAGGGATTGATTAGGAAGGAGAGGGTTTTCAGAACATAATCCAATTCTGTTTATTATTTTAAGAGGTGTGATTGGTAATTGCGTAAGCAAATGGTAATTTAACTGGAATAGGGAATTAGGGGGAACGTGAAACAGTCCGAAATCCGAAACCTCCTTTCTAATTTACATTTATTCGCTCTTTCTAATATTTTCTCATACACAATTGCAACTCAAACACTTTTCTTTCCTTGTCTTTTACAAATTTGTTATTTGGGAACCACAATTAGTCTCTAGGGTACGATATCCGAACTTAGATCCACTGTTACTACTTTGTAGGTACGCTTGCCCTTAAGCGGTATGCATTTTTCGCATAATTAATTTAGCATTGTTACAGTAAATTACACTCCCCACTCTAAGAGATGAGACTATTATATTGTTCTCTAACCTCATATGCTAAAATATATAATAAATTACACTCCTCTCCTCTAGAGATGCGAGTATTACATTGTTCTTTTTCTCTTATGTTAAAATATATAGATTATTTCATTTAATTTAATAGTATTGTTAAAAAAAATATTTTTTCTAAAGGATTTTAAAATATATTTTTAATATTTGTGGTTAGTTCTATTTTACACATATATATAAGATGTAATACATTTGTATTTATAAAAGGGAGGAGTGTGTATATTTTAAGGTAAGAAGGGAGGGTGGTGTAACACTTGCATTCATAATTTGTGATTAAGCGTTTCCTAATTGTTTTTTTTACATGGTTATGCATATCAATTTAATGACATGACAATCCCTCGTAAAAAAAATACTAATGGACTCATTACACGTGGATGTCCATTTTCCATGTATGCAATGATACCAATGATGTTAGCGTGTTAGATGAACTGTAAAAGGTTTTGTATTTTGGGGAGACTGAAGTAGAACAAATTTATTTTGGAGACTAATTAAACTCGAATTTAGTACATTTTAGAAGAACAAAAAATCGTTAGTTTATCCAATAAATGTCATATAAGAGTCAATTGAATGTGTCAAGTACACAATATTCTTTGACACGGCTCCGAGTATATAATGATTGTGTTACTTTTGCAACATCAAGTTAAAGCATCAAATATGTCTACAACTTATAGTGATGTTTTTTCCAAAACAGTTTGAAAGCCAAAATTTTTTGGAGACTAAATTCGAATTTAGCAAAATTTAAAAGAACAAAAAACATAGCTTATCCAATAAATATTAGTATATAAGAGTTAATTGATTGTGTTAATTAGTTTTCCAGCATCAAGTTGAAGCATCGAATGAAGTCTTGCAGCAAGAGGGGTTAGGCTAACTTATTAACCTATAAAGGTAATATTTAACAATTACTTAGACTAGTGGAAAAGGTGCAATAGTGTATGCTAACCCTTTGACAAGTAAAAGTGGTTGACCCGTTTCTATTTCTATAAAAAATTAAAACTGCACAATGGAAAGGGTAAAACAGTTGATACATAAGTGAATATTACTTGACCTCCAATGCGCAGAACGTACAGAGATTAAAGAGGTTCCTTTATTAATATCCTATGCCTATATGGTTGAAATATTTATTTAGGGGGTTAAATTGTGACTCTTTGCCATATTTAGAAATTTGACACATAAGCTCCCATTGCCACAAGCTAGCCAGTAGCAAATAATAATGTTCGGTTGGGAGTTCTTATTGGGAAATGGAATCTAAGTTATTTAATCTAATCAAGCCTTAAAAATGGATTGAGCTATTTAATGGCTAACCAATGCATACTTGTATAATGTATGCATTCACACCATGGACTAATTAATTATCATGTTGACACCGTTGCATGTTTTCTTAATCCAACAGTCATATTGCAAATTCTTTTAAATAAGTTTCAAACGATACTTTTAATAATGATATTCACATCACCTATAAGATTGTTTTTTAATCTTTTTCCTTTCTATCTTTTTATCTCCTCCTTAAAAATAAAATATACTCCATATATCTGTCATTTTCTAACATTTTTTAACGTATCTAATACTATATTGAAGGGTATACGTAACACTTAGATTCCGAGACATACACTTTGGGGCTAGTCGCAATTTTAAAAGGATCGAATTAACCAAACATATACGTTATTGAAAATATAATGCAAAAGGACCTACAATGTTTGATCGGGAACAACAATTAGAAAATGTAACAGTGACAGTAATTAACGACCGAAAACTCAATTTAATCTAGCAATTGTGCTATGACCCTTGTTTGGCAACCTTTTTTTTTTTTTTTTTTTGAAAAGTTGTTTGGCAACCTTTGAAAACTTGGTTAAGTTATTTCTTCATATTGTATGATCAAGCTTTAAATTTTTTTTTATCATATCAAGCTTTAAATGAGCATGCGATTTTATTCTCAATAAATTACATTGATTAATAAAGGCTTGCTTTTATATAAAAGTAATAATTAAGATTGGAAAACTGTTTTTAAGCCCCAAACATTTTTTGTTTGAGAAATAAATAATAATTTTACTTTTAAACACCCATTTATTTTTATACTAACAACGAAGAGCTATGTTACCAACTAAATACTATATAGTATATGGTCCTCTAAATATATAGTATAACATATTTTTAGTATATAAGATAGAAGATAAATATAATAAACATTAGAGTTTTGTAGGCATGCATTCCAAGAATGTCATTGTAGAAGTTTTAAAATTTTCAATCAATTAGAAATAACTATTGACATGATTCTCAAGATGCATAATTATTATAAAAATCAATTAACTTACCCATTCTACTTAACAAAGTAATTCTGTATATTTATTTCCTAAGAATAAACATTTCAACTATTACAAAAGGGCATGGAAAAGATGAACATGATAACTAGTATTAATTATTTAATCAACTTGTACATTAATGATATAAAATACCATAATATATTTTAATTATCCATCGTGACAATGCATTCATAGAAAGCAGGCAGGGGCGGAACTGAGGGGGCCATGGCCCCCTAGATTTTCACCTATTCAAATTCATAACACCGTATGCTGCCAAAATCATGTACAATGAATTCGATTCTTATAAAAACATGATTCATACATATATATGAACACAATGCAGCCAGGATTTTTTGTTAAATTGTTATGTTATTATAATTTTAAAATTATGGTAGTTAATTTTTAATATGTATATTATATTATAATAACCATTTTTATTTATGGGATCTAACTATGGAAATAATGAAATTTTCAAAGTTATTTCTTTTATATTTATTTGATAAAATACTCTATTTTCTTTTTATAATTTTTATTGTGAAGATAATTACATATTTCATCTTTTTAGATAAAATATTCAAGTATCATTTATTTATTTTAATAGTCTTTTCTTTTTAAAATATGTAATTGTTACTTTAAAAGTTATAAATGTTTTCCTTTTATATTGATTTGATTTTAATCCTCACAGTTTTTTTTAGAGAAGAAAAATCATATTATTTCATTCATGACAAGAGAATAGATACAAGCAGGTATACGATTGAAAACATGGCTGCTAGCATACAATCTTGACGCCCTTGCTAATGAATGAGTGCAACAACCCATCTACATTACATAACTATTTCAGCTAAGGTTCCTCGATTTCCTATTTTGGTTTAGAAACTCTTTCATTAGTTTACTTTATGAAAATATTGCGTGAACTTTTCGCATTTCCAAAAGTAATAATTAAAGTTCAAAACTAAAAGAAAATATAATTTTTTTTACTACAAACAACTCTTGGAGCTTATACATGAGAGAAACCTAAGCTGGTCATCTCTATACATATAATTATATAGACCAAACAAAGAAAAGAGAGAACGCAGCTTCAATCTCGTGCTCGCTCCATCTACGAAGCCTTCAAGAGGAAGAATCCACCTAGAAAGCCATCTGCTCCCCCGAACACGGTGTCCAAGATCATCATAGGCATAAACCACACATACAAACAGCGCAAGGGTAAGCTTACCAAACAAAACTATACATATAACTAAAACCGTTATACAAAACTTAGTTCATAAACTTAAAACTCAATTAATCAATAAAAAACAATATCATGGCTCAACCATCTCAAATAGTTTATACAACATAGTTATATCACCAATTATTAGCATGACTCATCACATCTCATGGATTACATCAAATCAACAAATGTCATAAATCCTCAGCTAACATCAATAACATAAACCATCACCACTCATCATCATCAGCCATAAACATCATAAGTCACATCTCAACATAATACAACCACCAACATAGTCAACAAGACTGACTCTACTCCATGGAGTTTCAACATCATATGAGCGGTCCTCATAGGCCCTATCCCCTACCACAGTCTCACCTTTGACCATTCAGGGAGTCCCTTGAGCTACCTTGTGGAGGAAGTGTGGATTTAATCGAATATAAACAAGTGTGGGTATTGGCTTACCTCTGTAAGGTTTGCAAAACCTTACATCTATAGGAATTCCCCCACTTGGCTATTCTATAGGCCCACCGCTAGCCACCACGAAAACCTCCGGCACTAGGTTGAGAGCCTGCCTAGCACCCTCAACTTACGTGGCTACCCATATGTCTGTGCACCAACTGTACACACCTATGCACCAACTGTGCATATACAACAATCGGAATATTTCTGTGCACCAACTATGTACACCCACTGTATTCCAGCAGCAAACATATTTGGAGTACCTTACAGTCTTCTATACGGCACCTCTGTACCCGCCATCTCCAATGGCCTGACTTAAGGATCCAAATACATCTCAACAACATCAACAATCCTCAACCACGACAATAATCCACCCTGTATACACTAAAAGAGTCACTGAACCTCTTGGGAAGTAGTTCTCAACACTCCAACATGCCATTCGGAGTCAAAATATAGGGGTGGTACTTGGGAAGATATCCCACTAGGCGAGACCCCCTAGTCGCTTTAGTGGGCCAGAGTTCTGGTGTGAAACTCAACCTCCCAAGTATACCATTTTTCTATAAAAATCATCCCAAAGGACATATCTAACTCCTCTTTAATGTATAGGGATGGTTCTATCACATAGTTCATATATATCATCATATCTCATCAACATTCCATTTCAATTTCTCAATAAAACACATACACCTCAATAATAAATAATAATCTCAACGAATTATATCCCATCAACCAAAGTATACCAACCCCAACAACAAAGTCATGTAACAAGCCAAACAATTTTGATTGCCACAAGTTCCCTCTATGTTATAAATTCACCATTTTTCTCAAATTATGCTTATGAACCCATCCAGCAGTTCGATAAGCTCAAGTAAGGTATTCTCACACCTTGAATCCTTACTCATAACACAATACCAACTTTAACAAAAAAGGTGAATTTCCTAACATAGTTCTAGAACTTTTGTGGACATCTTCACCACTCCCATACCATAGACATAATTCAATTTAAAATAAATTTGAAAGCCATTTTATAGTGTAGAGAATGAATTATCGCTTAAGCGCCACCTTACTCTCGCTTAAGCTAGAATTTCAGGAATAAATTGTTCACTTCCAAGGTTCCTCGCTTAAGCTAGGATTTCTGGCGCTTAAGCTAGGACAGCTTTCAGACCAAAAATGTTCTCTGTCCCCTGTTTCGCTTAAGCGAGAACCACTCTGTTCTTAAGCAAAATAGGGTTGTATAACCTCGAAAACATGCTTAAAACTCTTCAATGGCTACCAAATTCATTCCAATTCAAATTTTACATCAAACATAACATATATACATCATTCCACACTCAAAAACACATTCCAATCATAGAATATATGAACCAAGTATTCAATCATATTAAAGCTTCCCTTACCTAGAATTCTTGACTCAAAACCTTGAAAAAGAAGCTAGGGAGGAAACTTGGTGATTTAAGAATGATCTCTACTCAACTTTGGCTATGAAATCAACTAGAGGACACCTAAATCAATCCCAAAATAAGCTTCAATCAAATTTTCACCCACCAACCAAGATTTTACATGAAACCCATTTGAGAACTCCATGAGGAAGAGAAAATATGAACTTCAAGAGACCAAAGGAGAGAAAACAGTGGCTTACCAACTTGAAATCAACTAAGGAGGCTCTAGAGAAGAAGAAATCAAGCTCCAAAATGATATAGGAATCAAACCTCAATTCAAGGGGAAGAGAGACTTCGGGAGGAAGGAAGAAGAATGAAGGAAATGGAAGAAGCGTGAAGATGTGCACGTTTAAGATTTGAGATTTACATGAAATTTTGCTATTTGCCCCCACCTTTCCTCTATGGACACTCCCTTCTCTTATTTTTCTTTCCTACAACTTATGGAACTCACGTAAAAGTCCCAAAAATTTCACAACACACACTCTAAGTCCAACACCTCATGAAAATCTAACAATAACACTATGACACAAAACAAAACATAAAACTTACGTTAATTATTATATCAATTAACATAATTTAAATTTAGTTTGCTCTTGCATTATTAATCAAACACTTAACATATGTTACGAAAAATCATAGTGTTACAATGAGCGACATGATTTGCTTGCCTCCTTACGAAACTCACCACTGAGTTAAAAGAACAAGGAAGAGTATCTCTACATTTGGATAAAAGAACATGTAAATTAGAAAAACCAGATGAAATATTTTGAAGTCCATCAACCACAGCTTTACTGTCAAGCTCGAAGATGATGTTGTGAACGTTAAGCTCCTTTAACCATGTCATTGCTTGTAACAGTCCCCATGCTTCAGCTTCAGTTGGATGTGGAATACCCTACTGCCAAGATGTTTTTGCTTGTAAAAAGTGACCAAGCTCATTCCTCAAACATACGCCTACTCCAAAACATTGTTGATCATTGAATCACTACAAGAATTTTCGCTATTACAATGGGCTTTTAGCCCACTGTAATCCAAAAAACCCACTATAAAGAGATGGCTTACCAACGGCTAGTGATCCGTCTGTAAAAACCTCGTCGGTATTTTTTTACCGACGGCCCCGAAAGCCTTCGGTAATACAGTGGGCTAAGTCGTCTGTAACTCGATAGTAATATAGTGGGTTCTATTGTCAGTAATTTGACCGTCTATAATACCGAGGAAAAAGCTATTGATAATTTATGAGTAAACGTACATGTATAAACAATTACAATGGACTAAGCCGTTTGTATTACAGTGGGTTTTATCCATTTTATGAAACCCACTATAATACAGAGGGTTTAGCCCACTGTAATAATCTATTTTTAAAATAAAAAAAAATTTACCAAATTATCAATACCTAGATATATTAATTAATTTCAAACATAATTTAAAAATAGTACATGTCTATACATAAAAATAATCCATAACATAAAATATTTCATTTTCATAGCTTAGATTATTCAAAACATAATATAATTCATATAACCATGAGTCAAACAACAAATAAAAATGGAAACAAGCATGACATAAATTGTACATCATATTTACTAAAATCATATATCAATATTACCTATAATAGAAGTTACAAGTTCCTAAGGGAAATTGTTGTAAATACATTGTAGACAAGCCAAAAAGATAAAGGATAAGAAGAGTTGGTTGAGGGATCAAACAATATTTTGGTCATTTACCAAAGACTAAAAGTTACTGGCCTGTGCATATTAAACACCAAATTACATAAAAGAGGTTAAGAAAAATAGGTCTCAAGAATATGGAAGAGAGGCAGGGGAAAACATAATTTATAGTTGAAAATTTTAACACTGTTTGCCAAAGGCTAAACATTAAATATTCTTTACAACTAGGAACTCATTAATATGTTCACTAGGAAGCAGTTCAATAGTTTCCCTCAAGTTCCCACTGATCAATATGGCATCAATGGTTTTTGAAGTTGAGCATCCTGCATTTTCATAACCAAAATGCATATAAGGCTAAATTGATTGAATATAAACATAAAGAAAACAAAATAAGAAAAAGGAGAGACAAAATTATCATGTCATCATGCATTGAAAAAAAGTACTTTCTCTTAACACAACCAAAAATGCTAAGTAAATTATGATAGAATTTGCTAGCTAACCTCGTGACTGTGACAATCAGCAAGTTCAGACATAGCTTTGCATTCCCAAATTTCAAGATACCTATATTTTATTAGTTAGTTCAACCTGTCCTTTTATTTAAGGAAATAGAATAGAACTCCTTGTCTAATTTAATAGGCCATTCGGCCAAGCTAATTAAATTAGCTAAATCTCGATAAAATATTACTTTGTTGGTTAATCTAATTTACTTATACAACATTAATAAATTAAATATTAATTACTAGCATAAAATTAACAAAGGTATACCTATATCTAACTTATAGGCCTCACGTCCAAACTAATTAATTTTACTACTCTCTTTTTCTTTTATTCTTACTAATTACTTAATTTTTTAACACTAACACTGGACCAATTTGTGGACCAATTAACCTTCTTTAATTTATTTGTTTCATCTACAATATGTTCCAATTCAGTTAATTTATTAATTACTCTATCTAAATAAATCCTTAATAAACTTTACCATTTTATTACCTTAGCTTCCTAACACCAATAGTTTTTTTTTATTGGCTCCTAACACTAATAGTTAGTAAAATAACTAGAATTTTATCTAATACATAAAACATATTGGGCGTGACCTTTAGTACGTTATGGCTACTTTTATTTTATTTTTAAACTCCTCCTGGAAGTAAACCATGAATATCTAAAGGTTCCTGAGGTGCAAATGCCAAAACCAATTGGTTCCAAATTCGAAAAAGAGAAGAAAAAAATGACAACTATGTGCACATTAACATGATGAATAACTCAAATCTACTTCATGAATTTATTCCCAATGATTCAGGTCATTGCACTTGATTACCACAAATAATATAATACTGCATTGCAAGGCTTAAGTAAATGATAACATCTCACAGTACATGACCAACAGAATAGCAAGTCTTGCAGACCTAGAGACAGTTATATCAGTTACGAATAAAAGCATTTGGCAGAGTATTAAAGCAAAATTTTAGCTTTTATGACAACTTCAATTTATCACAAATGAGCACACGGTGCTATCTTACACGAATAACTTGCAGAACATACAAAACCATAAACTAGTACTACCAATCTATTATACCAGGTTAATTTAACATCCAAAACCACAAAAGTATCAGATAAGCATACCAATGTCTCCCTGTGGCGCTACCAGCAAAGGAAGTCTATCACTTTAGCACATTTATCAATTCCTACTATTTGCCATATCAAATATATGTAAAATTCATTTTCACTTAAGGGGTAAGAATAAATATTGTCATATAATTAATTAAGCTCAATAAATTTTTGGAAGTATTGCTTAAAATAATGATTTCCAGACTTGAGTTTTTTTTTTTTTAGTTTAATGTAATGCTCCTAAAACCTGCATTTTTCTTTCTTTCATTTTTTTTTTTGCTATAGGAAGGAAACAAAACCTGCATTTTTCATGTGTGAGAAAATGTGTATATATTCATATCAGCAACAAGCACAGAGAAGCCATACAGATAAAAAGAGTTTGCACTCTTCTTTCCCCACTATCAACACTAAGTATTTTCCAAACAATGATTATCATGCTCTTCAAACCTCTTGCTTTCCCTTAAATACTAACCAACCACAACAAGCTATGGCATGAATCCTTGAGTCACCATAGCAATTAGCAAACCAATTCAAGCAAGAGATAGCAAGAACAGAGAACACACCCTCATCCCCCTAATTTTAGGCAATAAATAAGTATTATTATGCTTAGTCTCAATTCACTTCATAGAATTGGATAAAACGAGCCAAAGAAAAGAAATTTTATAAAAATCCAACACTAGAGGAGCAGCTTAATACCAAATATTCCAACCAAAACCCATTGAACCACCCAATACCGTCAAAGCCCGTAAGTGGAGCAACAAGGCAGAATATTCAGAATAGTTATTTTTCCATGAGCTATTTGAATGCTTCAACATCGAAATAACAGTTCATTAGACAAGATTAAGGGAGATACACTAAGGGAGTCCCAATGGCATTCAACACCGACCTTGGTGTAGCTTAATTAGAACAGAAATTAGAACACTAACAATGCATCATAGCTTCATTACACCATAAATTAATCTATCCAGTAACCTGATTAGGCAACGGCAGGGTACAAGATCGCTGATGGTGGGCGCTTCGCCGGCGGCACCAATATGCAGCGAAACAGCTTCCCGTCACGCTGGGATGGAGCAACCTCCCTTTCTTCAGGATGCCATTGCAGATCTGACGCAATAGATGCTTCCCCTCATGTTGTGTGCAGCAGTTCAGAGGTCAGTGTGTGCAAGGGTTTTGAGGTTAAGTGTGTTGGTGGTGACTAAGTGAGGCTATGAAAGAGTGATGGTTTAAGGTTTTAGGTTTCTTAATTACAGTGGGTTTTAGCCACTGTAACCTTTATTTTAATTACAGTAGGCTAAGCCCACTAAAACTAAAAAAATTGGGTTCATTGATTTTAATGAATTAAAAAAAATTACAGTGGGTTAAACCCACTATAACCTTTATTTTCATTACAGTGGGCCAAGACCACTGTAATTTCTACCATATTACTGTCTAAAAAGTCGTCTGTAATGACTTTGGCCAACGAAAAAATTAATTAATAATTCGTACTTGGTAAATAAAGACGGCAAAGCCCACTGTAATTTTATATACGGCTAAACCCACTGTACTCTGTTGTTATTATCGACAGAAAAGCTGGCTATAATTTATCGACAGCCAAACCCACTGTAATTTGTCTGTATTACAGACAAACTCGTGGCCCACTATAATAAACCCACTGTAATAGCGAATATTCTTGTAGTGCTCGCTCTAGTCGGGAATGCCAAGTCCGTAGTGTGAGTCCCCCGTACTAACCGGACTTTTCGCCTTAGTCAAGGTCGTCACAACTTGACTCCATTTCCCCAGGACTCCTTTGAGCCAAACGAACTATTCCCCAGTGTACCAACTGTGAGTCATCCACTCCTTAAACCGATTCCTCACACGTTTTCCACGCCACGAGATGTATTCCACCGGACAATTGGTTTCAACGGTACTGCCAAGAGGATGTTAGAGGACCCTCCCCACCCAGCATGAAGTCAAGCCCCATCTCTGATTAATAATATTGTCTCTCTAACTCCATCTTGTCTTTGCGACCGAATCCCTCTTTACATCATCCACTTCCCTGAAGCGTGCGTCATCCCGTGCAAGGTGAATAACACGAACGTCCACCGTTCTTCTTCACACAACAAGAGGGGAAAGATCCCATCCCTCATAATCTCTCAGTGTCATGAACAATATGACCTTTCAAAGTGAATATATCCGCTTGCACACACATGGGTGCCTCGGGCACTCCAACTCATCTATCCTACTCATGCACAAGCAAAACCAACATGCATTTCCGAGGGATAACGCCCCTCGGACTCAGTTCACAACAAGCAATATATCCATAGGAAATATCTAACAATTCATATCAACGCTGGAGGTCACATCCTTTCATTCTTAACAATAATTGGTCACGTGCATTTACAACATACTAATACATATATAATTCAACAACCAAGTGCCGAAGGTCACACCCTCTCGGTCTTTGCTAATAATTTCACAACAAGAATACATTCATACACTTATACAATTTAATTTCATCACACTTTACAAACTTTTGGGTCAAACCTGCAGCCACCACAACATCCCAATTTTCAAGTATCATAACTTTTTATTTTGGGTTCCAAATATTCACAATTTAAGTCACAACCCCTATGTACATGATAACAATCATATTCCACCATAAAATACTTATTTTAGGCTTTTAAAGCTTAAATTTTAAGTGGTTAGACACCCAACCCGAAATGGGTTCAAAAATTCAAGAAAAGGGTTTAAAACTTCAAATTTTAATTTCCCGTTGCTATAGAAATCGGTTTTCAACAAAGTTTATATGCAACCCTAGGTTTTAAAGCATGAGAAAGCTAATTTTGGGGTCCATTCCAGCCAATTCCAGCTCCATAATTACAGATTTCCGAAACAGATGCAGAACAATGTAAAAAGGGCTTTAAACTCACAAATAAATTTCCCGTTGCTATAGAAATTGGTTTTCAACAAAATTTATATGCAACCCTAGGTTTTAAAGCATGAGAAAGCTAATTTTGAGGTCCATTACAGCCAATTCCAGCTCCATAATTATAGATTTTCGAAACAGGTGAACAGTGCCCAAAAATCCACAATTTCACCAAACAAAAATTTTCTAAAGATTCACAATCCATTTCCAAACATTCCACATATACAGTTCTATATTTTAGGGCATAGAAAGACCATTTTTAATACCACAAATAATCCAGAACAGCCACACCACTTGTCTCACAAAACAGAACAAGAATATTTAAATAAATGGCTCAAAGCTTAAGAAATTCCTAACAAATAACTCAAGTGCTCAAAAATAACATACTTTAGATGTAGCCCTAGGTTTTTGGACCCAAGGAACTCATTTTTGAGGTAAAAAACATCAAAAAGTACACCCATTTTTCCAGACCACAAAACAGTAGCGAAAAATCACACTTTCCATACATGACACAAGTTCAAACTCACATATATTTGCAATCAAACTTAATTGTGTTTAAATGGTTAGCTGATCTAGGTCTTGATTTTTTTTAGCTCTAAAATATTCTTAAAATGTAGCATTTAATTTTCCAAAGATAATGCCTTTGGAATCACTCAATTTGGACTTAAAATGAATTTTCTAGGTCCAAAATACTAAATAAATTTCTAAAATTAATAATTAATTAAATTTAATTACTTTTTCTGAACTTAGGCCATTTCCATGCTTAATTATAATTATTAGAATTTTATCTAAGTCCAAAATAAATTTTCAAGCTTAAAAACACATAATTACGAAAATGTCATTAATAAGAATATTCCTTTCTTTGACCAGCTTTGGCCAGTTTGACTTTTGGTCAAATCATGGTTAAAACTTGATTTTATTAATTATTTTCACTTCATTAATAAAGATTTGATGTCTCACATTCATTTAGTTGCTAACTAGTTCTTTTTAGGCTTTAATTAAACAAATTGCACTCTATTTTCTTTAATTACATTAATTAAATTTCTAAATCACCAATTAGTTTAGAACAATTAATTTTACTAATTAAAATCATTCTAGACCCATTAGTAAGTTAATTATGCTCTTAAAAGTCTCATTTTACAACAATACCATTAATGGATTGACCAAATCTCTTCCCATTGACTTTGACTAAAGTGTGTTATCTTTGACTTTTCAAATTTTGAATTTTCCTCCACTAATCATGTAATGTCTCTACTTAATCCTTATCAAGTAATACTTATTTTAATTATTTCTATTATTTTTCTTATTTACTTAATTAATCACTAATTAAGAGGTTAATTTCCTATTTAATCCTAAGCTCCAAAATTTGGGGTGTTACACGTAACAAAGTAATTCTATATATTTATTTCCTAAGAATAAACATTTGAACTATTACAAAAGGGCATGGAAAAGATGAACATGATAACTTGTATTAATTATTTTATCAACTTGTACATAAATGATATAAAACACCATAATATATTTTACTTATCCATCATGACAATGCATTCATAGAAAGTAGGCAGGGGCGGAACTACTCATTCTAGTGAGGGAGCCATGGCCCATCCTAGATTTTCACCTATTCAAATTCATAACACCGTATGCTGCCAAAATCATGTACAATGAATTCGATTCTTATAAAAACGTGATTCATATATATATGAACCCAATGCAGCCAAATTTTTTTGTTAAATTGTTATGTTATTATAATTTTAAAATTATGGTAGTTAATTTTTAATATGTATATTATATTATAGTAACCATTTTTATTTATGGGATCTAACTATGGAAATAATGAAATTTTCAGAGTTATTTATTTCTTTTATATTTTTTTTTTGATAAAATACTCTATTTTCTTTTTATAATTTTTATTGTAAAGATAATTACATATTTCATCTTTTTAGATAAAATATTCAAGTATCATTTATTTTTTAATAGTCTTTTCTTTTTATAATTGTTACTTTAAAAGTTATAAATGTCTTCTTTTTATATTGATTTGATTATAATCCTCATAGTTTTTTTTATAGAAGAAAAATCATATTATTTCATTCATGACAAGAGAATAGATACAAGCAGGTATACGATTGAAAACATGGCTGCTAGTATACAATCTTGACTCCCTTGCTAATGAATGAGCGACATGATTTGCTTGCCTCCTTACGAAACTCACCACTAAGTCAAAAGAACAAGGAAAAGTATCTCTACATTTGGATAAAAGAACATGTAAATCAGAAATACCAGATGAAATATTTTGAAGTCCATCAACTACAGCTTTACTGTCAAGCTCGAAGATGATGTTGTGAACGTTAAGCTCCTTTAACCTTGTCATTGCTTGTAACGGTCCCCATGCTTTAGCTTCAGTTGGATGTGGAATACCCTGCTGCCAAGATGTTTTTGCTTGTAAAAAGTGACCAAGCTCATTCCTCAAACATACGCCTACTCCAAAACATTGTTGATCATTGAATATGGCAGCATCAATATTACATTTAATCTTTCCAGCAGGTGGCTTTTCCCAAGATGAAATTGTTGGCCCCGTCACTTGAGGTTCTGAGATTTTATGCAGATTTCTTGCCCGCGACCATTCAGAAAGATGTTGGAGAGCTAATGAAACTGAGAAATTTGGTGAAGTTTCAATGTTGTCCCATATTTTTTCATTCCTCCTTCTCCAGATGCACCATAAAATAATAGCAAATCTGCAGCAGTTGTCTTCCAAAGATAGCAGATTTAACAAATCAAAAATCAAGTCTTTAACACCTTCTGCTTGCTGCATTCTGTCTATAATTTTTGACCAAAGACCAGCAGTTTGCCAAATGCTTTTAGCTTTCTCACAGCCAAAGAAAATGTGCCAATCATTTTCCAAATTGTTTTCACAAAATGCACATGTTGAAGGACATGAAATACCTTTTTCACGAAGTCTTACTCTTGAGGGATTCATTCTCGAAGAATTCTCCAAATCAAGTGCTTGACTTTTGGCAGAATTTTCAATGACCATAGTTGCTTCCAATTGCCACTTACTTTGTGATTATCATCAAGATATAACTAGTCCATTAGGCCATGATATGCTGAACTATCTGAGTAGTTGCCATCTGCAGTGAATTGCCAAGTTATAGCATCATCATCCGAGACATTTAAAAGAGGAATACTTCAAATTTCCTGAAAATCTTGTGGATTAAAAATCTGCTACATAATATCCAGGCGCCATGATTTTGAATTCTGATCAATGAGGGAAGAGACAGTCATGTGCTCAAGACCAAAAGGAGTTGTAGAAGAAACATAAAGATTACCTTTTGTCCGCAGCCATGGTTGATTCCAAATGTTCACTAATTTACCATCACCAATTCTCCATCTTATGCCTTCTTTTATCACAACCTGTGAAGCGTGGATGCTACGCCATACATAGCTTGGATTATGCCCAAGTTTGGCATCCAAGAAATCACCATTAGGGAAATATTTGGCTTTGAACACTTTTGAAACAATAGCATCTGGATTTTGAATGAATCTCCATCCTTGCTTCCCTGGCATAGATAAGTTAAAAGCATGAAGATGTCTAAACCCCAATCCACCAAATTCTTTTTTTACTATTAATCTTTCCCAACTCATCCACTTGATTCCTTTTGTTGCATTTCCACTTGAACTCCACCAAAAAGAGTTCATCATTTTTTGTATTTCATCCTCCAATGTAGGGAAGTAAGAAAACACTCATACAATAAGTAGGAATGGCTTGAGCACATGACTTAATGAGAATTTCCTTACCCGCCTTAGAGAGATGCTTTCCAGTCCAATGATTGATGTGTTTCCAAAGTCTATCTTTGAGAAAACCAAAAACTGCCTTCTTTTTCCTTCCAATGAGAGATGGTAGCCCCAAATATTTTCCAGTACCAATACATTCAAAGACACCAAGAGAAGATGAGATGTGGCTCCAAAGAGATGTAGGAGGAAAAAAATAGATGCACCTTCATTTTTGGCATTGTACCATTGTCAAGAGACAAAGAGGAACAAAAAATATGTTTTTCTTTTTCTCTGCATTCATTTCAAAAATATACATCTTATTAATAATTTTCAAATATAGTTAGATATTAATATTTTGCATCCTATTTTTTTTTTTTGTGACAATATCAATAGAATATTATAAAAACATGGTTAAAGCAATATATTATGTAATTAACAACTGCATTTGTTTTGGGCTAGTGACTATCATTATTTGGAGATTTCTAGAATCGCCAAAAATTGATATTTTCAAATGATTTTATCACTAACAAATATAACATTTACCCGATACTTTTGGCGATTTAAAACTACCAGAAAGTAATGGGTATTAGTGTTAGGTTCTAAGACCTTGGACGATGTCCAACCCCTCGAATTTCGGTTTTGATGATAACAACTAAAGGATAAATTTTGAAGTATCTAATGATCTAGTTTGAGTGTTATAGGACTTACGTCGTCCAATTTCGGAATGGTATTGTATCTCTCAAACCTGGACTTTATGTTTTAATAAGGAAAGTGTCCAAATGTGTTTTTGTAAGAATTCTACAGGCAACGTCCAATGCTCCTGTGAGAGCAAGCGTCCAACGACTATATAACCCACTCTGTAGTTTCTATCTTAAAATAATATTATAAGGAAATACGTTTTTAATGATTCTATATAATGCAACGATTATTCTCTCACATTTTAATATGTCATTCTATTTGATTTTTTGAATAGTATTGAACAGGAAAAGAAGAAGCTTCTCTCTGCAGAAAAAGTACAAGTAGGAGAGGCGCTATATGTACGGCTGTCACTTCATCTCTCCACCCTAAGTCAAAACGTGACAACAGTCACATGCTATGGAGAGAACCGCTCTTGGCAAAGGAACAGATCCCTCAACGGATACCTTCAACAAGCTGCATATATATATAGAGGAATGAGCTCATGTATCTGACTGACGAAAAATTTATAAAGAGCTGAATCTCCGTCAAAATGACTGGACGATCAATACTTAAGCAAAACGAGCTTTCTTTTTAGCTTTGCTAAGCGATTCTGTATATTCGTGTTTACTGTAATATCCTTTCTGTGAGAGTTAGTCTTACTTTCTATTCTCAAACAATTCTGTTTGGAAAGCCAGGAGTGGCTTAGTGTTAAAGAATACTTGGGTTTGTGTTTAATCTCAAGGGGAGATTAAGGGTGTGCCTGGAGTGGCCTAGAGAATACTTGTAGCCAGAAGTGGCAAGGTTAGAATACTTGAGAGTAATCAGATCTTGATTAGTAGAACCCTTCAAAAGTTTTTGAAGGAGAACTGGACGTAGCTCAGTTGAGTGAACCAGTATAAAACTAAGTGTTATATTCTCTCGCTTTCTAGCTTACTTGCATATCTATTAAACTATCTCTTTAACATACTACGAAAGTGATTCTTTACACATTTTATCTAAGATTATCTGTTACGTGTGTTCTAACGAAAAGCAAGAAGAGTAGTTTCATTGGACTGTTGTTTTTAAACTGCTGGACGATAGCATAATCTTCTGTTTTACTAAGTTCTTGTAAAACTAAAAGATATACTATCTTCACATTAGTTAAAGTTTTTCAAAGAAATTATAAATACACTATTCAACCCCTCTTCTAGTGTATTTCTCTATATTTCAGTTGGTATCAGAGCTCGACCTCTTGGGTTGAGTACTTAGCAGTACAGAGGAAAGATCCTAAGAAAGATGGAAAACGAAGGACAAGCTGTGAACAGACCACCACTCTTCAAGGGTGTCAAATATGATTACTGGAAACAAAGAATGATAGCATTCTATGAATCTAGCCATATTGACATGTGGGAAGTTGTGGAGATGGGCGACTATATTCCACTTGATGCGAGCCTCAACGAAATCCCAAAGGCTAGATGGACGGAAGAGCAAAAACAAAGATTTTATCTCAACTCCAGAGCCAGAAACATCATCATGTGTGCACTGAACGAACAAGAATACAACAAGGTGCACAGTCTCAAAAGCGTAAAACAAATGTGGGACACTCTTGCGTTAACATATGAGGGTTCCACTCAGGTAAAACGTAACAAACTCGGTCTCCTTACTCGTCAATATGAGTTGTTTAGTATGGAAGAAAACGAGGACATACAAAGTATGTTTGGACGGTTTCAAACCATACTAAATGAACTTAGAGCACATGGTAAAGATTACAATAACTATGAACATATTGACATTCTAAGAAGTTTGCTTAGGAAATGGAGACCACAGGTTACAGCCTTGAGAACAAAAAAGGAACTGGACGATATGTCCCTAGAAGAACTCGTGGGAACTCTCAAGGTGGATGAACTAGAACTGCATCAAGATAGTGATGGTAAAAAAAATAAGTCTCTGGCGCTCAGCGTCCAGAAGCCAAGGAAAGCATCATCGTCCAAAGCCATGCAAGCTGAAACATCATCAGACGAACAATATGAAGATGATGACTCAGACGAGAATGATGAACTATCCGTTATATCCAAAAGGATACATGTTATGTGGAAGAAGAAAGGTGGATCCAGATGGAGAAACCTAAAGAGGAAAGACTTCAAAGAAAAGAAGGAGAAGAGTCCAATTGTATGCTACGAATGCAAAAAGCCAGGACACTTCAAATCAGAATGCCCAGATCTCGACAAAAGCAAGGACAAGAAGAAGAAATTCTTCAGCAAAGGAAAGGGCAAGAAAGTTCTGATGTCCATATGGGAAGACCTGGATGATGACTCATCATCGGACGATGGAGAAGAAGAGGAAGCACACATATGTCTGATGGCAGACACCTTAACTGATTCTTCTGAACCAGAAGAAGAAGATGAGGTAGATTTTAATGACATAGATTCAATTCAAGAAGCTTATCATGAGCTACTTTCAAACTCTTCTATTTTGTCAAAGGCCTATAGAACTTTAAAGAAATCATCCAAATCACTTTCAAAAGAAAAAGAAGCTTTAGAAAAAAGTGTTAGACAACTGGAAAGTGAGAAGGAGGATTTACAGAAAAAGTTTACAGAGCTCTCAAGGCAAAATGAAATTACAAATATGGAGAGGCGAACTCTCTGGAATGATGTTGCTCAAGCCTATAAATCCTATGTGGATTCAAGGGCTAGAGAAAGAAATCTTTCCTTAGAGATTCAAAATCTCAACGCAGAAAACAAAAGGCTAGTTGAGAAGCTTCTGAAAGTTAAAGTAGATACTTCCTTAAGAGGTCAACCACATGATGTTGTAAAACTTCATGAAGAAATTGACAGCCTAAAGAAGGATATGTCAAACTTTGTCAAGGGCTCTGACAACCTCAAAAATCTTTTAACATATGAAGGTTGTAAGAGACCAAATGACAGGTCAGGACATGGATATAAGGGAAAGAAATATATTCATGATGAGGAAACAGATGTTTGCTACTTCTGTGGGAAACCTGGACATATAACGTCCAAATGCAGACACCTGCCTAAGAAGGGAGTATTCAATGCCCTTCGAGCTAACAAAAAAGGACCCAAGTCAATCTGGGTACCTAAGGATAAAATTGTTCCTGTTGCAGACATGCTTAACAGCAGGAAAGAAACTCCAATCATGGTATCTGGACAGTGCGTGCTCACATCACATGACAGGAGAAAGGTGTATGTTCCAAAGCCTCCTACCCAAGACTGGTGGGACAGTCACTTTTGGAGGGAATCAGAAAGGGATGATAGCTGGCGTAGGTAAGATTGGTATACCACCCTATCCTTGTATTGATAAAGTTCTTTATGTTAAAGGTCTTAAACATAATCTACTTAGCATAAGCCAATTATGTGACAGTGGATATAATGTTGCCTTTAACAAAGGTGAATGTACAGTCAAAAACTCTGATGGGTCCCTTCTCTTTACCGCAAAGAGGCAAGGCAATCTGTATAAGATTAAACTTGGGGAACTATCAAGTCAAAATGTATCATGCCTAGTTTCTGTACAAGAAAATCATTGGTTATGGCATAAAAGACTTGGTCATGCAAGCTTGAGGTTGATCTCAAAGCTGAATAGGCACAACCTCGTAAGAGGACTACCAAGTATGTCATATAAAGATGATCTTCTTTGTGAAGCTTGTCCTAAAGGGAAACAAGTGAAAAGTTCTTTTCAAAGTAAAAACATTGTTTCCACTTATAGACCTCTTGAGCTGTTACATATTGATCTGTTTGGACCCACAAGAACAGCCTCGGTAAGTTGTAAAAGATATGGATTAGTTATAGTGGACGACTATACTAGATGGACATGGGTCTTATTCCTATCCCACAAAGATGAGTCCTTTAAGGCCTTTTATAACCTCTGCAAAAGAGTTCAAAATGAAAAAGGAGTATGCATTACTTCTATCAGAAGTGATCACGGGGGTGAATTCGAAAATGAAAGTTTTCAAAGGTTCTGTGAGGATAATGGTATCCTTCACAACTTCTCAACACCTAGAACACCACAATAGAATGGTGTAGTTGAGAGGAAAAATAGGTCGCTCTAGGAGATGGCTAGAACCATGTTGAATGATAATTCAACCCCTAAACACTTCTGGGCTGAAGCAGTGAATAATGCCTGCTATTTACAAAATAGAATCTATATAAGGCCGATATTGAAAAAGACTCCATATGAATTGTGGAAGGGTAGAAGACCCAACATATCCTACTTCCATCCATCTGGATGTCAATGTTTCATTCTGATCTTTTGTTTTACAAGTCCCTTGTGAAACCTAAGATATTCTATCTCCATCTTTGTGAAAAGTTTTTTTAAACTAAAATAACTACACACTATTCAACCCCCCTTCTAGTGTGAATCTCTACATTTGAGTTGGCATCAGAGCTCGCCCTCTCGGGTTAAGTACTTGACAGTACAGAGGAAATCAGATTCTAATAAACATGGAAAATGAGGGACAAGCCGTGAACAGACCACCACTCTTCAAGGGTGTCAAATATGATTACTGGAAGCAAAGAATGATTGCATTCTTTGAGTCGTGTCATATTGATATGTGGGACGTTGTGGAAATGGGCGACTACATTCCATTTGATGAGAGTCTCAACGAGAACCTAAAGGCTAGATGGACGGAGGAGTAGAAACAAAGATTTCATCTCAACTCCAGAGCCAGAAATATCATCATGTGTGCACTATCTAAACAAGAATACAACAAAGTGCACAGTTTCAAAAGCGCAAAACAAATGTGGGACACTCTTGTGTTAACGTATGAGGGTTTCGCCCAGGTAAAACGTAACAAACTTAGCCTTCTTACTCGTCAATATGAATTATTTAGTATGGAAGAAAACGAGGACATACAAAATATGTTTGGACGGTTTCAAACCATACTAAATGAACTTAGAGCACATGGAAAAGATTACAATAACTATGAACATATTGACAAAATTCTGAGAAGTTTGGCTAGACAATGGAGACCACAGGTTACAGCCTTAAGAGCAACAAAAGGACTGGATGACAAGTCCTTAGAAGAGCTTGTGGGAATCCTTAAGGTGCATGAGCTGGAACTGCAACAAGATGGTGATGGCAAGAAAAAGCAAGTCTCTGGCACTCAGCGTCCAAAAGCCAAAGAAAGCATCATCGTCCAAAGCCATGCAAGCTAAAGCATCATCAGACGAACATTCTGAAGATGATGACTTAGACGAGGATGATGAGCTATCCTTCATATCCAAGAGAATTCACTCTATGTGGAAGAAGAAAGGTGGATCCAGATGGAGAAACCTGAACAAGAAAAGTTTCAAATAAAAGAAGGAGAAGAGTCCAATCGTATGCTACGAATGCAAAAAACCCAGGCACTTCAAATCAGAATGCCCAGACCTTGACAAGAGCAAGGACAAGAAAAAGAAAATCTTCAACAAAAAGAAGGGCAAAAAGGTTCTGATGTCCACATGGGAAGATCTGGACGATGACTCATCATCGAACGATGAAGAAGAAGAGGAAGCACACATATGCCTGATGGCAGACACTACATCAGATTCTTCAGAACCAGAAGAGGAAGATGAGGTAAACTTTAATGATCTAACTTCACTTCAAGAAACTTATCATGATTTACTTTCAAACTCTTCTATTCTGTCAAGGGCCTACAAAACTTTGAAGAAATCATCCAAGTCACTTTCAAAAGAAAAAAAAAGTTTTAGAAAATAGTCTCAAACAACTTGAAAGTGAAAAGGAAGATTTACAAAAAAAGTTAACAGAGCTCTCAAAAGAACATGAAACCTTAAATAAGGATAGACGAACTATCTGGAATGATACTGCTCGAGCCTATAAATCCTATGAGGATTCAAGGACTAGAGAAATGAATCTTTCCATGGAGATTCAAACTCTCAAAGCAGAAAACAAAAGGCTAGTTGAGAAGCTTCTGAAAGTTGAGGCAAATACTTCCTTAAGAGGTCAACCACATGATGTTGTAAAACTTCCTGAAGAGATTGACAACCTAAAGAAGGATCTGTCCAACTTTGTCAAGGGATCTGACAACCTTAAAATGCTTTTAAAATATGAAGGTTGTAAGAGACCAAATGACAGGTCAGGGCATGGATATAAGGGAAAGAAACATATTCATGACGAAGATGTAGATGTATGTTACTTCTGTGGGAAACCTAGACACACAACCTCCAAATGCAGACACCTGCCTAAGAAGGGAGTGTCCAGTGCCCTTCAAACTAACAAGAAAGGACCCAAGTCAATCTGGGTACCTAAGGATAAAATTGTTCCTGTTGCAGATATGCTTAACAGCAGGAAAGAATCTCCAGTCATGGTACCTGGACAGTGGATGCTCGCATCACATGACAGGAGAAAGGTGTATGTTCCAAAGCCTCCAACCCAAGACTGGTGGGACAGTCACTTTCGGAGGGAATCAGAAAGGGATGATAGCTGGCGTAGGTAAGATTGGTACACCACCCTATCCCTGTATTGATAATGTTCTTTATGTTAAAGGTCTCAAGCACAATCTACTTAGCATAAGTCAATTATGTGATAGTGGATATGATGTTGCCTTTAACAAAGGTGAATGTATAGTCAAGAACTCTGATGGATCTCTTCTCTTTAGTGCAAAAGGGCAAGGAAATGTGTACAAGATTAAACTTGGGGAACTATCAAGTCAAAAGGTTTCATGCTTAGTTTCAGTTAAAGAAAATCATTGGCTATGACATAAAAGACTTGGGCATGCCAGCTTGAGATTAATCTCAAAGCTTAATAGGCACAACCTTGTGAGAGGATTACCAAGTATGTCATATAAAGATGATCTTCTTTGTGAAGCCTGTCAGAAAGGGAAACAAGTAAAAAATTCTTTTCAAAGTAAAAACATTGTTTCCACTTCTAGACCTCTTGAGCTGTTGCATATTGATTTGTTTGGACCCACAAGAACAGCCTCAGTAGGTGGTAAGAGATATATATTAGTTGTAGTGGACGACTATACTAGATAGACATGGGTTATGTTCCTATCTCACAAAGATGAGTCTTTTAAGGCCTTTTATAACTTCTGCAAAAGAATTCAAAATGAAAAAGGAGTATGCATTACTTCGATCCAACGTGATCATGGGGGTGAATTCGAAAATGAAAGTTTTCAAAGGTTCTGTGAAGAAAATGGTATCCTTCACAACTTCTCAACACCTAGAACACCACAACAGAATGGTGTTGTTGAAAGGAAGAACAGGTCACTCCAAGAGATGGCCAGAACCATGTTGAATGATAATTCAACCCCTAAACACTTTTGGGCTGAAGCAGTGAATACTGCCTGTTATTTACAGAACAGAATCTATATAAGGCCAATTCTAAAAAAGACTCCATATGAATTGTGGAAAGGGAGAAGACCCAACATATCCTACTTCCATCCATTTGGATGTCAATGTTTCATTCTGAACACTAAGGATAACCTGGGAAAATTTGATTCTAAGTGTGATGAAGGAACATTGCTTGGATACTCTGAAACTTCAAAGGCATATAGAGTTTATAATTCTAGAACCTTAGTTGTTGAAGAAGCTATCCATGTGAAGTTCAATGACACTAAGCCTGATAAGAAATTAATCAGAGCTAGATGAATCATTTGCAGAACTCAAGCTGGACGATGCAAGAAAATCATCAGACACGTCCAACAGTGATGTCACAGTTGAAGAGTCCAATATTTCTCTGGACGGTCCAATAGAGGAACAAAGGGAACCAACTGGACACAACTGGCAAATGAAGAAGCATCATCCAGAAGATCAAATTATTGGTGATCCAAAGGATAGAGTCAAAGCCAGATATTCACTTCATCAACAAGGTTACACAGCACTCATATCACAGATAGAACCTAAGGTTGTGGACGATGCTCTGGAAGATGAAAGCTGGGTCAAAGCAATGCAAGATGAACTTGACCAATTTCAAAAGAACGATGTCTGGAAACTTGTGGAACTCCCAAATAACAAAGAAGCCATAGGAGCAAAATGGGTGTTCAGAAACAAATTGGACGAAACAGGTAATGTTGTGAGAAACAAAGCCAGACTGGTAGCCAAAGGTTACTCGTAACAAGAAGGTATAGATTATACTGAAACTTATGCACTTGTTGCATGTCTAGAGGCAATTCGCATTTTACTATCATTTACAACTCATAGCAATATGAAGTTATATCAAATGGACGTAAAAAGTGCATTCCTTAATGGACTAATAAAAGAAGAAGTCTATGTGGAGCAACCCCCAGGGTTTGAGAGTGATGCTTTTCCTAATCATGTTTTCAAACTTAACAAAGCACTATATGGACTAAAACAAGCACCAAGACTTTGGTATGAAAAACTCAGCTCATTTAGAAAATGGTTTCTCAAGAGGGAAAGTAGACACTACACTATTCCACAAACATTATTCTTCTAATTTCATTATTGCTCAAATATATGTTGATGATATCATATTTGGTGCTACTAACGAATCTCTTTGTAAGGAATTTGCTAAGCTAATGTAGATAGAATTTGAGATGAGCATGATGGGAGAACTAAAATTCTTCCTTGGATTGCAAATCAAGCAAACTGATAATGGAATATACATACATCAGACCAAGTATGTTAAGGAGCTTATCAGGAAGTTCAAAATGGACGATGCAAAGCCAATGAAAACTCCTATGCATCCAACAACAGTACTTGGACTGGACGATGGTTCAAAGAAGGTGGACAACACCCTATATAGAGGAATGATAGGATCATTCCTATACCTCACAGCATCCAGACCTGACATCATGTTCAGCATATGTTTATGTGGAAGATTCCAATCAGACCCAAGGGAAGTTCACTTAACTGCTGCTACAAGAATCTTTTGATATCTTGTTGGAACAACTAATCTTGGTCTATATTTCAAAAGGCAGAAGGATTTCAGATTAGTTGGATACTGTGATGCTAACTATGCTAGAGACAAAATTGAAAGAAAAAGCACTAGTGGAGGATGTCACTTCATTGGTGGAAATTTAGTCTCCTAGATATGCAAAAAGCAAGGAACAATTGCACTATCCACCGCTGAAGCAGAGTATATCTCAGCTGCAAATGCTGCTCTCAAATCCTATGGATCACACATCAACTTGAGGACTACAGCATATATGAGAGTAACATTCCTATTTTCTGTGATAGCAAAGCTGCAATTGATCTTTCTAAAAACCCAATATTGCATTCAAGGGCAAAACATATAGAAATTAAACATCATTTTATAAGAGATCATGTTCAGAAGGGTACTGTGGAATTACATTTTGTAACCACAGATAATCAGTTAGCTGATATATTTATGAAACCCCTTACTGAAGACAAGCTAGTTCTACTGAGAAATAGACTTGGCATGGGTCTTGTAAAAGAATGATTAAAATCCATATGTAGCGTCCAATGTGATAAAGTGCATCCAATGGACATATCGTCTAAAGGTTACTTTGTCATGCACGTGCACTGCATATGTTACACTTAAGTCCAATGACTGGACGATTTGTTTTTAATGGCCAAAACGGTTTCGTTTTGAGTAATTGCAACTTAATGCTTTATGCTGAGTCACCTAGTTGTTAATAACCGTACACAGTTACCAATATCCTCAGCATGTCTCATCATGGTGAGTCTTATGGCATAACCTTCATTTCAAATATTCACAAAAGCCGAAAACCGTTTCATATTCTCCAAACAAAGCCTATACTTAAATTGACAAATTCACTCAGAAAATTACTTTACCAAATTTTCCCTTCGCCGAAACTATCTTCTACCTCTAACATTTTCTCTCTCTCTCTCAGAAAACCTAAACACTCTCTGCTAAACCTAAAAATCAAACCTTTATCATCATGCCAAACTCTGCTAACTCAAGCAACTCTGAACTTGATGTTCATATCTACCCTGAATCCACTATTGTGTCTCAAGGCACTGCCACTGTTCACATTGAGCACTTCTTCGACATTGGAAAACTAGAAAAGTTGGGTCTGAATCTCGATGAAAGTCTCCTAAAATGCGGAATCAGAGGATACTTCAATGAAAACCAGAAGATATTTCCATAACTGATCAGAATGTTCTGGAGGAACGCAAAATTCTAGAACTCCAGAGAACTGGTGTCCACTATGCTTGGAAGAGAAGTGATCTTATCTACTGAATCAATAGCCAAAGTCACTGGCTGTATCAGGGAACAAAATCAGTACAGGTCAGAGTGGGCCAAGCAATATGGAAACTACGTTGGGAAGGTACTTTGCAAGAACAAATCTACAGACTCCTCCAATATTGAATACAAGAATCTATGTGAAGAAGCAAAGATATGGCAACAAGTGTGCAACAAGAGCATTCTGCACAAAGCTGGGTCTAAGGACTCAGTCACGGACTTACACAAGTTCGTGATATTTCATCTTATCGAAGGTATCACATTCAACTTGCCTCACATCATTTACATTAATATTCTGTTAATGATGAAATCTATTGGTGGAGATGATGACATCTTCTATGCTTCACTGTTGAATAAGATACTTTGGGATCAGAAAGTATACCAATGTTTCTTTGATGAGTTGGATGTAGATGTTCATGAAAACATTGTGAGGAAAGGAGAAATAGTTGCCACACAGTAGATATTTGGTGAATCAAACATCAAGCTAATGAAGATAAAGCTTACAGCAAAAGTCCTAGGGACTTGGACGAAGAAAGTATAAATAAGCAACGACATAAGCAAAGCAGACTCATTTCAAATGATGATGAAGAAGAAATTGATCTTCTTGGTCTTGGAAGAAAGATCAAACAGCTGATAAAGGAACAAGAAAGCAGGAAGGTAACAAGACACATGTCGCAACAGCATGAAGAAGATGCAGAAAAAGAAAGAAAAACAAAGAAAAAACATGCTGATCCTGCTCCATCCAGTCAAACCTACTGAGAAGCGTCCAAGGACTGCCCCGTCCAAACCAAAACAAGATGAGCAGCGTCCAAAGACTGCTTCAGTAAAGCCTGCATCAGAAAAATCTAGAGTTCGCAAACTGAAAATGCTTGAGAACTCTGATGACGAGGATCAAATGCCCATTGGCCAGATTAAGAGAAAAGCTGAGGAAAAGGAATCTACACCATAGAAGAGACAGAAGGTATCTACTTTCGAAGCCACTGCCTTTCCTACTAAAGTACCAAGGAGAGTCAAGACTCAGGCAACCAGACCAAGGAAAGTTGCACTTCAACAACCTTCATCTCAAGACACCGAAAGTAGATCAACCAGTGCTCCACCACCTGCTCCATCAGGTGCTCCAACTATCACATCAGCACAACATCCAGCTCTCCAATTAGACTTGTCAAAATTTGTGCGTCCAAGGGATGCTTGGAGAGATGCATGGCCTCGATGGACGATCCCACTGAAGGGGAAGACCAAAGTAGAAGAAGACAAGAAAAGGTTTCCTGTTGCATTCCTCACAAGGAATGAATAGAACTACTGCAAGAAAAGGGATGTTATTTGGAGACCTCGACAAGAACCACTAAAGAGGAATCTGCTTCCAGTATCTGCACCTGAATGGATAAGGTATGATTATGTTCATCCCTCTTCGGCTGAATTTGCTGCATTACCAGAAGGAACAATCATCAGCAATCCTCCACCAACCTGGATGAGAGAATCTTATCCAAACCTAGTTCAGATGGAACACCCTTATTCTTGTCCAACTGGTACTCAACAGAGGGTGCGTCTAGCTGAAGATATACCTGCTGAGCCAGAGGTTGAAATTGCATCAATTTTCGCTAAAACTGTGGCTGCACAAAAAGGCAAGACTCAAAGGAAAAGGAAGCTAGCAACAAAGGAGTCATCTCCTAGCAATCTTGATGAATTGCATGCTGAACTGCAATTAGCCATTAAAGAAAGTCTGGACCCATCCAAGACAAGCCAGCGTCCAGAAGTGAAATGGGTCAGAAATGTTCACATCTGGACTCCCATCACAAAATTTCTTCCACTACCACCTGGAACTCCTACACTCACCTTTTAGCCAAATGATTATGACAAACTTGGCAAACTGCTCCAGCAAATGTACATTCAAGACCAGGCTGTTGCTTATCCACCCAACCTCCACATCAGACGTTCCACATATATCAAATTCGTACTTGATAAGGTATGTCCTAGACTACCTCTATATGATGCTGGAAAGAAGAAAGGGTTTAAGTTCTATGGCATAGAGATGCCTAGTAGAGATGAAAAGGTTCAGCTCTCATCTTCCTCACATACCTGGAATCATCTTTTTGATAAGACTGGTAAGCTAAAAAGGCCCCTAGGCACTTTTGACACCATGATCTTCTGGCATCAAATTGTGTGGGCAAACACTCAGGAAGCCTCAACCTCTGGATGCTCCAAGGATTCCTTCTTTCATCCTCCGAAAGGACTTGAAGTCTTGCGTCCAGTCAAGACATGTCATTTCTCTGACACCTTTGCTTGCTTCCTGACTGATAATGATGATTTTCTAGAGGTCTTAAGGACACTGCCAATCATCAGAAGCAACAAAGTATATGACCTTAGAAGTCTTGACCGCTCTAAATTTATACACAAAGTTCAAAGGCTTCATGATCTTCAAAAGGCTGAAGAAGAAAGAGCTTTGCAAGAGCAAGCTGAGAGAGAAAGAGCTGAACAAGTTCGCTTGGAACAGGAACGAGTAGTACAAGCTGAGCACGCTCACTTGGTGCAAATTGCAAATGAGCAAGCTGAAATTGCTGCGTAGGTTGGCAAACCAACAATCACACAGGCAGAATTGGACGAAGCCTCTGCAAAAGTCACCAATATGCTCATTCATTTGGACTTACAGTCTAAGGTACAAGTGGATGTGGAACACTTTGTCACCTCTCAAGAGGAACAAATCGTCCAATCTGAAGCATCCAAAGATGAAGCTATGCAACCTATGACTGAGACTGAAGCGTCACAACCAAAGGAGTCCTCTGCTGAAAAGCCTACTCCAGAAGTTGCTACAAGCCAACCAATTATTTGTGCGTCCAATGAAGCGCACTCTGGAACCAGACAACTGATTCCTACAGGGTCTTCAAGTCCAAGGGCTGTAATTCCCTTGCACTTTGTCGAACCTCAAGGAGTCTCTGAGGACAGAGTAAATGAGATTGTTCAACAAGCTCTCAGACAACAACAACTGGAAATCGAAGCTACTCTTCGTGCCTTTCAGGAAAGACAACAAGCAGAAGCTGCACAACATAGATTAATGTTGTAGAATGCTATTACTGATCAATTCCTTAACCTCTCACAGATGTTGGTCCAGCAAATTCAATCCACTGCTGCTAACCTCATTGGCACTGTCACTCATCAAGTTCCTCCTGTTCAACCCATACCTCCACCAGAACAACCACTTGTTAACCACCTTGCACCACCTCCTGATGCACCACCAGAACAACCACCACCACCACCATAAGATACACCTCCACAACCCTAGGTGACTATGATGGTAAAATCATTTTTTCCATCTCTTGGACCTCTTTTTGTTTTGTTGATGACAAAGGGGGAGAAAATGGAATTTTTGATGTCATAGAAATTTTTTTTTACAGTACTCTGTGAAACCTCTTTGGCCGATCATTGAATACATATGAGGTGTTTTTTTTTATCATCATAATTTCCGCATCCATATCTATGATATGTTTTTCACTCTGATATCTATCGTCTTGATACATTATTATCATACAATGTTATCTGATATTTATTGCTTTATTCAATGCATGAGAAATGTTGGACTCAAGGGGGGTACTTCATTTCATACCTCTTTTTCACCCTGTCAACATACACTGGCATAAAATAATCATTCAATCATCTGCTCTGATATTCTTTAATATGATTATATATTCGCACACATCAAAATTTAGTATTATTTGTCATCATCAAAAAGGAGGAGATTGTAAGAATCTAAGACTTTGGATGATATCATCCAATCCCTCAAACTTCGATTTTGATGATAACAAATTAAGTTAAATTTTGAAGCATCTAATGATCTATGTTTGAGTATTATAGGTTCTACACCGTCCAGTGCCTCAATGGTATTGTATTTCTCAAACTCAAATAGTATATCTTTACGTGTACAATACGTCCAATGAGCAACTTGTTTTAAGTGTAAAATTCAGCGTCCAATACTCTGTTATAAAATAAGCGTCCATATGGTTTGTGAAAACCAGTGTGTAAACACTGCGTCCATTCAAGGAAGCATCCAACACATACATAACTCATAATAATCCTTTTCTAACAAACAGTTTAGAAGTACACCTATGTTTTTCGATAATGATTCTCTGAAATGTTCTATTATTCCCTCTCTTTTCTAATGTGACATTTCATTTGAATATTCAAAAAAGTGTACCACAGGGACAGAAAAGCTTATCTCTGCGAAAATCGTTCAAGTAGTGGAGGCGTCGCATGTACTGTTGTCTCCTCCATCTCTCCACACTAAATTGACACGTAACAACGGTCATATGATTGTGAGAGAACGGTTATTGGCAAAGGCACAGATCCCACAACGGATATCTTCACCAAACCGCCTATAAATAAAGGGACAAGTTCACATTTTCGAACATGAAGCATTCTTAAGTTTTTCAAAGAGCTGTAACTTTGTCAAATTGATTGGATGACCTACACTTGCGCAAAAAGAGCTATCTACTTAGCCTTGCTAAGTTATTCTGTGTAATTGAGTTCTATTGTAATATTCTCTCTATGAGAGCTGTTTATTTAAATTGTGCTCAAATAGTTTCTGTTTGGAAAGCCAGGAGTGGCTTAGTGATAAAGAATACTTGGGTGTTCTTTAATCTCAGGGAAGATTAAAGGTGTGCCAGAAGTGGCCTAGAGAATACTTGTAGCCAAGAGTGGCAGGATATAGAATACTTGTTTGTAATTAGAAATTGATTAGTGGAACCCTTCAAAGTTTTTGAAGGAGAGCTGGACGTAGCTCAGATTGAGTGAACCAGTATAAACCAAGTGTTTTTACTCTATCGCTTTCAAGCTTACCTGTTATTCTCTTAAGTTATTTCTTCACACTTTGCGCACACGTTCATTCATATCCTATTTATAAAATCTCTTATTTAAGCCTGGACGATTAACAAGAAAATGCAGTTTCACTAAACTGTCTTTTAACTATTGGACGATACCTATGATCTTTTGTTTTACAAGTCCCTTGAGAAACCTATGATATTCTATCTCCATCTTTGTGAAAAGTTTTTTTAAACTAAAATAAATACACATTATTCAACCCCCCCTTCTAGTGTGAATCTCTACATTTCATGGATCATCTGTCTCATTCTATCCCATTTGATGCCCACCCTTTTGTCCTCTAGTGAAACTTGGTCTATCTTTATACCTTTTTACTATTTTTATTTTCTAATTCATGGAACATGAGGCACTTAAATAGTGCTGTTTTGAGCCTACAGTTAGTTATTTAAGTACATACAAAAAATAGCAAAGGACAAAGGTGATGCCTACATTGGAAAATAGTATCAAAATGAAGGTGCATATTGCATAGCAATGAACTGGTTTTCTTAAAAGAGGTGCTTGGTTTGTAGTAGGATTTATTTAATTTAATTAGTTTGTAACAAAAAAAAAAGGGGCATTTAGTGAATTGAATTGGTATGTATAGCATTTTAAACTGAACTGCTAATTGATCTGCGGTTAAATAACGATTGCGTGTGTATTTGTTTTTCTGTTGGGAGGTCCCCAAACGGCTGTTGAATCAAAAGTTTTGAATTTTTACTTTTCATAAAAAATGCATTGGAATGTGGGTCTTGCATTGGTAATGTTATATTAAACACTAAAACAAGATAATTATTTATAGTAATTAAATAGGATCCAATAAAAAACATGAGGCGAATCAAATAAATTGACTATTGAGTTCACTTTTCTAACGCCCCGTTCAGGGTGGTTTTTGTTTTTAGTTTTGAAATTTTTAAAAATTAAAATTAATTTTAGTTTTTAGTTTTTAGTTTTTAGTTTTAGTTCTTTTTTGTTTTTAGTTTTTAAAAAGTTGTTGCAAATTGAAGATGGATAAATGAGTCAACCATTTTATCTTATGTCGCTTCACTATGAATAATGCAATATAAAAAAACTATTGACACATAAAAATAATTAAAAATAAAAAATAATTAAACCTGCGGCAGTAGTGACGGTGGTGGGGTGTTGGTGGCGGTGGTGAAATGGTGGTGGTGGTGGTGGTAGCGGAATGGTAGTGGTGGCGGTGACAACAGTGGTGGTGGCGATGGTGGAATGGTGGTGACGACAGTGGTGGCGGCGGCGGTGGTGATGGTGGCGATGGTGGCAGTGACGGTGGTGGTGGTGGAATGGTGGCAGTGGTGGCAGTGGCGGAATGGTGGTGGTGGTGGTTATGGTGGTAGTTGTGGTGATCGAATGGTGGTGGTGGTGGTGGTAGTGAGAATGTTTTTTAAAACTGAAAACCAAATTCACAAGACCTTTTTCTTGGTTTTCAAAATGAATGTAAAAGTATTTTGAAATCGAGTTAAAAACCATTTCAGCTCCATTTTTGCCGAACGTGTTTTGTTTTGAAAATTGTATTTAAAAACCAAAAATCAAAAACTCACAACCACCTTGAATGGGTCCTAAGTTATTTTTTCTAGGTATTTTTTGTTTTTTTTAATTCACTTTTGGTCCTGTGGATGACAAAAAATGTAACTGGGTATTGACCGTTTACTCTGTGAGTCTTGTATTCTATTTTGCAAGCTTGTGTGTTGATATTATTAGTATTGTTGGTACTATGACAAAAGTATATGAGTATATCTCGTTTAAGATACAACGTTTATAAAATTAATGATAGGGTTGTGAGGTGAGTTATGCAGTTCTCTCTGCTAGGGTTTGGTTGCTCTAGGGTTTCTACGTAAACACCTAGGGTTGCATGTGATTATGGCTTCTTCTCCTGCTGCGTTTGTCCCTTGGGGATTTCTAGATATTGATGCATCTCCTCCTGTTTCGCGACAACAGCCACAATCTGTTTCGGTTCCAAAGCAAAGGACTTTTGCCCAAGCCTTGAAGAATGCTTGTGATATTCCTATTAGTCAACTCCCCATTCCTTGCTTGAAAGGGGATGCTCTAGCGGTAACAATTCCTGAAGAGGAATATCAAGCGGGCTTGGAAGGATGTAAAACGAATCTGCATGGGCGTCTTCTTCTACCAAAAGGCACTCAACCCTTGAAGTATCCAGACTTACGTGCAAAATTGGCAAAGCAATGGCAACCTCTTGCGCATTGGCGTATGGTTCCTATCGGAAAAGGCTATTTTGAGTTTTCTTTTTCCTCTATTGAGGACCTCAGGCGTGTTCTTGCAGTGGGTTCTTGGAACCTAAACCCAGGTGTGTTAAGATTATTCTCTTGGTCACCTGATTTTAATCCAAATCAGGTGAGACAGACCAACACTCAATGCTGGATTCGGATCTTTGGTCTTCCCCAAGAATATTGGCGTCCTAAGATTCTTTTTTCTATTGCGCGGGGAGTTGGGGTTCCTCTTGCCTTAGATGACGCCACAATTAATCGCTCCTTTGGTCATTTTGCGAGGGTACTTGTTGATGTTGATCTGGCGAGTCATCTTCGTGATCAAATCTTGGTGGAACGATCAGGTTATGCTTTTTTTGTTGATATTGTTTATGAACGACTTCCTGCGTTTTGTCATGCTTGCAAAATAATTGGTCATTCGTTTGATGCATGTAAAAGGAAGCCTTTGGAATCTAAAGAAGGGGGCGATGAGGAGAAAAAGAAGATGGTTGCTAAATATATCCCCAAAAACAAGAAAGTTGTGGTCCAAGATTATGCTGATATTGCAGTTGGTCCTAGTTATGCAAATACCGAAGCAGAGGCAGTGGCAGAAACTGATGCGGTTCAGGTCAATAATGCTGAGATGTTGGTGGCGAATGTTGTTATCCCAGAGCATAGTCCTCAGAACAATTCTTTGGATCAGCCAGATGACTCATGTGACGAGTCATTACATCCGGAATCACCTGTTCTGGGTGCAGAAATTGGGCACGTTGTTACGAGTCCTCAAGATTCTCCTGTTACAGGTTCTGGTAATGAAATTGTCCAGGATTCTTTGAACCCTATAGTGCAGCAAGATTTGAAAATCATCTCTTGTTTGTGGGGTGATGTTGAGGGTGAAGAGGATGTGGTAGAAAAGACTTTTTCTGAGGATGCAGAGTTTACACCAGTGGTTACAAGATCCAAGAAGAAAAAGTTGAAAAAATAAAATGGTGCAAAAACCCGTGGAAGGGCTGGACCAAAAAATTTTGCATGATGAAGGTGATATTTTGGAATGCCAGAGGGGTGGCTAATCAAGCTACCCAGGCGTATATAACTCAGATTTGTAGAGATCATAAACCAGATTTTTTGTTTCTGGCTGAACCGTGGACTAAGGCTAAGAAGTTTTCTGGCTTTTGGTCTAGACTTCGTTACAAGCTTTTTGCTGTTAATGATAGAGCGAATCTTGAACCTAATCTTTGGGTTCTTTGTGCTGAACATTTGTCTCCCTCTTTATTAACGTCTTCTAATCAACATATTTTGTTTTCTCTTGATTCGGATAACACCAAGCTATATTTCTCAGCGGTGTATGCTAGTACTAGTTACTGTCATCGTCGCCAGTTATGGACTGAACTTGCTTCTCTGCAGCAGAACTGGGTCGGGCCTTGGTGTTATGCAGGTGATTTTAATGCTGTATTGGGCTCTCATGAAAAGAGGGGTGGACGTCTTCCTTCCCAGATTTCTTGTGATGAGTTCAGAGGTTGGATTGACAGCTGTAGTCTTATTCATATTCCTTCTATGGGTGCAGAATATACGTGGACTAATGGCAGGACAGGTAGGGATCATATTGATATGCGTCTTGATCGAGCATTATGTAATGCTGAGAGCTTTGACTTTTGGACCAGTGTTTCATGCTCTCTGCTGCCAAGATTTAGATCGGATCATTGTCCTCTTTCTCTTCACTTTCAGCAAGGTCAAAAATTGTTTGCTTCGCCTTTCAGATTCTTAAAGATGTGGGCCACGCACCCTGATTGTAAACGGCTTGTTGAGGAGGTTTGGAAAAAAGTTTTCGTGGGCTGTCCCATGTATGTGTTAAGCCAAAAGCTCAAAGCATTGAAGGTTGAGCTTAAAAGCTAGAATAAGGTAGTTTTTGGTGATGTTAATCTCAAGGTCCGTAACGCTATGGATAAGGTGGATGAGATTCAAAAGAAGGTTCAGATTCTTGGATATTCTGACGATCTGCATGAAGAGGAGGTTGGAGCTCAGCTTGAACTACAACAGGCTCTTCTTCGTCAAGAGTCTTTTTGGCGTGATAAAGCCAGGGTTAATTGGCATTGCCAAGGTGACAGAAATACAGCCTATTTCCATAAGCTAACTAAGGTACGTCGAGCTACTCAGCAGATTTCATATCTGAGACATGATGGGCGGACTATATCTCAGCAGCATGATTTAGAAGAGGTGGTGGTTGATTATTTCTCGAATATATATGCCTCGGATAATGTTTGTACGCATAATAATCTTATCCAGGAGACGATTCCTAATTTGTTAGATTCTGTGAATAATGAGTTTTTGACAAAAGCCCCATCTTTTCATGAGGTTCGTTCTGCGGTTTTTAATTCTAATGGTGATGGAGCTCCTGGTCCTGATGGCTTTGGTGCTTGCTTTTTCCAGCAATATTGGGATATTGTGGGTTTGGATGTCTTTAATTATGTGAATCAGTTTTTTACACAGGGCTGGCTCTTGCCCAATCTGAATTCAAACCTTGTGATTCTTATTCCCAAGGTTCCAGGTGCTGACAGCATTGATAACTTTAGGCCAATAGCTTTGGCTAATTTTCAATTTAAGATTATTTCCAAAGTTTTAGCTGACTGGTTGGCACAGATTGCTCCTAAGTTAATTTCAAAACAGCAATGTGGATTTGTGCAGGGTAGGCAGATTCGAGAGTGTATAGCCACTACTTCGGAGGCTATAAACTTGCTTAATAATAGAGCATTTGGTGGGAATTTGGCCCTGAAAATTGACATTCGTAAAGCTTTTGATACTTTGGATTGGAACTTCTTATTATGTGTTCTGGAGGCTTTTGGCTTTAATCAAACCTTTCGACATTGGATTAATGTCATTCTTCACTCAGCAAAATTGTCATTTGTTGTGAATGGTAAACCAGCTGGTTTTTTTGCTTGTAAACGTGGAGTGAGGCAAGGTGATCCTCTTTCGCCTTTGCTTTTCTGCCTAGCCAAAGAAGTCCTTAGTAGGGGGATAACTTTGCTAGTTAGAAAGGGTCTACTGCTGCAGATGAATGGTCCAAGACGAGCAACAGTTCCTAGTCATGTATTCTTCGCAGATGACATTATGATCTTTTGTAGGGGTCAAAAGAGAAGTCTGGATAATTTGATGGCACTCTTAACTGCATATGGTGAGGCCTCGGGTCAACTAATCAGTGCTCATAAGTGTCGATTTTTTCATGGAGGATTATCTCGCACTAGAGCTGCTTGCATTCGTCAAATTCTGGGTTTTTCTGAAGGCTCTATTCCCTTCATTTATCTTGGTGTTCCTATCTTCCAAGGTAAGCCCAAAAAATGTCATTTGCAGCCCATAGCTGATAGAATAAAGTCTAAACTAGCGTCTTGGAAAGGTTTGTTATTGTCCTACATGGGACGTGTTCAGCTGGTCAAGTCTACAATACAAGGCATGCTGCTACACAGTTTTTTCATTTATTCTTGGCCTCAGGCCCTGCTGAAACATTTAGATTCCTGCATTAGGAATTTTATATGGACAGGGGACATTAATAAGCAAAAGCTTGTTACGGTGGCCTGGAGCAATATGTGTTCTCCGATTTCTTCTGGAGGCTTGGGCATTCGACCTCTAAAGAGTGTTAACAAGGCTGCCATCCTCAAACTTTGTTGGCACTTTATTACATCTCAAGAATCTTGGGCGATACTTTCTAGAGCGCGTTATCTTCGAAATGGGAGTCCTGTTCAGTCTTATACAAAATCTTCAATTTGGCCTGGTATTCGACTCTGGTTGTCTACTGTTGAAGACAATATTTTTTGGCAAATTGGAAATGGGGAATCTATTTCATTTTGGAAGGACAAGTGGCTAACCAGTCCTATTGTTGAATTAGCCAATATTCCAGCTTCGGTCAGCTCTCTTTTGTGTGCCAAAGTTGGTGATTTTCTATTAAATGGATCTTGGAACATCCCGCACTTATTGGAAACACATTATCCGGTTATTTGTGCTGCAATTCAACAAACAGTTATTCCATTTGTTCCTAAGGAAGACAAAGCTACTTGGGCTCCAGCTTCTTCAGGGGAACTTTCTTTTAAGGAAGCTTTTTTATATCTAGAGCAGAACCAAACAACAGTTTCTTGGTATAAGTGGATTTGGAGGGCGTCTATCCCTCCTTCTCGTTCCTTCCTCTATTGGAGATTCCTCCTGGGGAAACTTCCAACTGATGATGCCTTGCGAAAAAAAGGAATGGTTATGGTCTCAATGTGTCCTCATTGTGGTATGAATTATGAAACTGCTGAACAATTAATTTTAAATTGCTCGTTTGCCATTGGAATCTGGCAGTGGTTAAGTAGTGTTTTTCAAGTTAGTCTGGATTTATCTTCTGCCACTAGTTTGCTGTCTATTTGTAGACAAAAGTTCAGTTCACAGGTCATGGATATCATTGTGGCTGGTATTATCAATGTTGTGTGGTTCTTATGGCATAGCAGAAATTTGATTCGTTTTGAAAATGCTACATCTTCTCAGAGTTCCCTGCAGTATAAAATTCGTGCGGCTGTCTCTCTTTCAGGGAATATGTCTCAAGGTGTAATGCGTTCCAACATGCAGGAATTTAGCATTTTAAAATATTTTTCCGTGGCTGGTCATGTTTCTAAGGCTCCACGTATTATAGAAGTTCATTGGAAACCTCCTTCTGCAGGTTGGATCAAAGTGAATACGGATGGAGCTGCGCGTGGCTCTCCAGGCCTTGCTGCATGCGCTGGAATTTTTAGAGATGAGAATGGTAATTTTCTGGGTGGATTTGCGATGCACTTAGGGATCTCTTCTTCACTTTCTGCCGAACTCATGGCAGTCTTGAAGGCAATAGATCTTGCTCATGAGAGGAATTGGAATGACATTTGGCTGGAGAGTGATTCATCCTTGGTTCTTGCTGCTCTTCAAAATCCTGATTTGGTGCATTGGCGTCTACGTATTCAGTGGGACAATTGTCTTGTTCGAATTCGCAATATGCATTTTATCGCTACTCATATTTACAGGGAAGGTAATGAGTGTGCGGATAAATTGGCAAATTATGGTATCACAAATGTTGGCTTTATATGGTGGGATTTTATTCCTAGTTTTATTAGGATGGATTTTGGTCGAAATAAGCTAGGCTTACCTGCTTACAGGTTTTGTTGATTGTTTTGCATGGGTTTGGTTTGGCCCCCCCATGCTCTCTGTTTATCTTTACTTTTAATGAATAATTTTTGGGTCTGCTGCATATGATTGTTAGTTTCTATGGTGCCAACCTAGTTGGGATCTTGGGAGCTAACTTGATGCTTTGCACACCTAGTCTTATTAAAAAAAATATGAGAAAATAGCCTAGAATGACAATGTAAATAGTTTTATACTATCATTTAATCTCAAATCACTATTTATGATACGTTTGTTAATTTTTTATAACTATTTTAATTGTTTGATTTTTAATTGGTTGACAATATAAACAAATTTACGCTAACTGTGCATGACTATTAAACTTAAAATATATTATTGCTTAAAATTTTTTGGGAAATGCATTGGAGAAAATTCAAGCACTCTAACTTATTAGAAAATTTTGTAAGAAAAGACGTTTTAAAAAGCTAGACATCTTGAGGATTCAAGAATACTTTAGACTAGTGTTTTAAAATTCAACTCGGATCAACTTGACCAGAAATCAAACTACAGTTAGTTTGATTTTGTTATTCGATTGGATTGGATGTGCTGATGAACCTGTGTTGATGTTTGCAAAATCGTTATTAAACCAAATACATTTGGTGTAACTTCGTTCAAACGAACCAAGTGTGAAAGTGTTTAGACACGTGGAGAGAATTGAACCTATAGTGCTTTACAATAGAAACCAAAATTTTACCTCTTTTTTTTTTTTTTTGACAGAACAAAATTTTACCTCTATGTTATGCTTTTATAATAATACATATGCGCCAAATTTAATATATGTAGGTTAATTATTTATTATTTATTATTTATAGGATCTACTATTTTTTTAATCCCTTAACTTTTTAGGATTTTTGTTATTAGTCCCTAAACTTTTTTGATTGATTTTAGTCCCATTAATTTTTTTTTACCATTTTTACTTTTAGGATGGAAAAAAGTTAAGGGACCTTAACCAATAAAAAAAATCAGTACTAAAAAGATAATAAACCCCTATTTATATTAATATAACCTAGGGTTTAATGTAAATAAAAAAATACATAAAAGTAAAAGATTTGATATTGGCTAATAATGCATGAGAACATTAATATCAGATCTTTTTTCTTTTTTCTTTTTTGATGAATGAATATTTAATATATGTACAAAATATAATTACATTAAAAGAAAATGGATATTGATCAATAAGTCATTATGATTGATCTATAAGAGAGGCCTAACATTAAATTACAAATATCAAGTATGCACTACCATATATATACATGTGTATGCATGGGATGATAAACCATTAATTAGCTATATCCTCAAATCACAATGATTAATGAACAAAAAAAAATGTTGTTAAGTAAGATCATTACCTTGTAGGTGTTGAGGGATTGATGTAGTTCTGTCCAAAGTTTGTTTATTTTGGTTGTTAGGCTCACAAGTTGCATCCAAGTAATAAGAGGAGGGTAATCTTTGTGATTCTCCTTTCAAGTTTGAATTGAACTTTTGTAATCATACGAGTAATTTATAGGGAAAAATACATATACCTTCCTATTAGCATTGTACCAATAGAGACAAAGATGAACAAAATATATGTTTTTCATTTTCACTGTATTCATTTCAAAAAATTTATATCTTATTAAATACTTATTAAATAAAGTTAGATATTAATATTTTGAATCCTATATTTTTTTTGTGACAATAAGGATATAATATAATAAAAAGTAGATAAATGCAATTTATTACATAACTAACAACTATATTTGTTTTGGTCTAGCTACTGTCATTTTTTGGAGATTTCTAGAATCACCAAAAATTAAAATTGATATTTACATATGATCTTGTCACAAACTAGTATAACATTTACCTAATACTTTTGACAGATTAAAATTGCTAGTACAATTACAAAAATTGCAAAAGTAATCTGTAACACCCTAGAGGATATTACCTTTTGTCTGCTTATATTACTAAATTTTGAAAACTTAGAATATAAGAATATCCGAGTTAACTATGCGAAAACTAAAAGAAAATCATATATTACATAAACAAAGCTCTTGGTACTCATATGCCTTACAAAACATAAGCAAGGTACTTATAACATAAAACCAAATCCCAAACACGGGAGATACAAAACTAAGAACATCTTCCTCCAAGCAAACAGCTCCCTGCTCCAAGCTTCTCTCATGAAGCATCCGCCTGCTTAACCTGTAAAAACATGAAACTAAAAGGGATGAGACATAATGTCTCAGTGAGTGTTCCAAGGACTCTAGGCTGACTCTCTATTCTAGAGATCCTTTTCTTAACTCTCATGGCTTCTCTTTTCTTTTATAGATGCTCACACTCACAACTATTACCTCATCATGTTACTTAGGTACTTAGAGTTGGTCTCCTAGGCCAAATCTATGGCCACTAGTGCACTAAGTAACCTAGGCATCATTCTTTTCTTCTTGACCACTCACTAGGGTCTCACTTTACTATACAATTGAATGGGAATGTGTATAACCTTTCCTTCCTCTGACTTGCCCAACTTGGACTTACATCGCCTCTCTCTGTGAGGCATAACATCTTGCATACCTCTCTCAGTAGCTTACATTAACTTTCTATGGGTATAACCCCTATCCTACCTCTAAGGGTAGTCTCTAGCTACACATGTCCTCATCTAATGCATAGATATACCTTACATCACTCACCTAACAACTAGGCTCATGACTCCTCATATACTTTAACATAGAAACATACATACATCATGCACATCAACATATCCTAGTTTGTTTCTACAATAGTGTGGTTTGCATTATCTCTTTATTTAAGTTTCACTTCCACCGCCTATTTCATTACTTTGGCTTAGCTCTAGCCAACAAGAGGTGCCCCTCTTGCTACGACCTTTAATTAACCCACTGGTCCAAGTGGGTGGCTTACCTCTATTATGAAGATGAGCCATGTCTATTCTTGTCTGTGAAGAACCCCTTCTCCCTAAGAAGAAGGTTGTTTTCCCCCATGGGTGTGAGGGTGACGATCCCCATCGCTCACCTCTACGGGGGCCTCTTAGCCTACTAATGCGACAACCCCTCATGAGTTGCCCAACTCATTCCTCACTCTTTTTAAAACATTTTATAAAACTATTTCATAAACCTTTCACAAACCATCTCACCTTGGTAATACAGGGGATCCTTAACCCTTTGCACATCGTTGTACGCATAGCATGCGGCTCTTGGACATGACTGGTACCAGGGAAGGATTCTACCCTATGTTACCGAGGAGATATCCTTTCTAAAAACCTTTCTTTGAAACTATCTTCTTTCTTCAAAACCTTTTATGAAACTTAGGGGAATCTCCCCACGTATTTACTAAGAGGCATAGGTATAGTCTTAAGTGTTTTATGTATCTTTTATCAAAGAGGGTTTATCGTAACATACAATCCCAAGCATATGCAACAACCACATGATTTCAATAAAGGTGCAAGCATAACATCACAAAACATCAAGATACAAAAAGGAAATGAAGCAGTAACAATTATACAAAGATCATACATAGAGGTTAAAGACATAAACATGCATAAGCTAAACATACATACTGACACTCTCATGCCCGGCAGCACAAACTTTCGTGCTGGGCATGAGCACCCCTGAAACTAAATATCACTACTGACCCTCTCATGCCCGGCAGCACAAACTTTCGTGCTGGGCATGAGCACCCCTGGAACTAAATATCGCTACTGACTCTCTCATGATCGGCAACACAAACTTTCGTGCTGGGCATGAGCTCTCCTGGAAAATGAATATCGCTACTGACTCTCTCATGCCCGGCAGCGCAAACTTTCGTGATGGGCATGAGCTCTCCTGGAAAATGAATATCGCTACTGACTCTCTCATGCCCGGCAGCATAGCTCTGTCATGCTGGGCATGAAAACCCTTGGAACTGAAAGTTCCATTCTAATTCCCTCTCGCCCAACAGCACCAAAAATTAATGCTGAGCATGAGCAAAACAGAGGCTACGACCTGCGAGTTCCATGGCCATCAATGGCTTACCCACTCATCCTAACCCTATGCAAAGTGTCACCCAAGCATACAAATCAAACCCTAAACACTTCTATTACATTTCCAACCGATTGATTTACCCAAAAAACCCCTTAATCAAACAAAATCACCAAAAACCCAAAATCTCCAAACCTTAGGTTCAAAACAGAGAAAGGGGAAAATATGCAAATCAAAAGGATAGGGAAGGACTAGAGGAAAACACTCACCTCCCGGGACACGTAGAGATGAGTTCCCGACACTGGGTCTTCAGATCTCTGCTCCATCTCCATCTTCCTCTTCTTCCTTCTTCTCCTCCTTCTCTCTAACTCTTTTCTTTCTTTTCTCTTTCTCTCTCTAACTTTCCCTTCTCATTCTCTACTTAAACTCTGTGTGTGTGGGCTTAGTGGGCCTTGGCTCCCCATCTGGGTCCTATTATCTTATTCATGTTAACTTAATATAAGGTAACTATTATTAATAATGCCTAAAGGTCTCCTTTAACCATTAAATATATAGACTATTTCATAAAAGATGTCTCTTTATTATTTATTACTAATATCCATAAATTAGGGATGTTACATAATCGGTGTTAGTATATCAGTAATTCGACAAAGCGCCACAAAATATTTGTTACAATTGTTATAATAAATCGCATTTATCAAGTTTTTATAATGTTATAATAGTATTGTCATGAAATAAAAATATAGGACGCAATATATCAATAATTAATAAATTTTGAAAAGAATTTAATTATATGTATATTTCTAAAATGAATACACTGAAAAAGAAAACATGTATCTTCTATCCCTCTTTAACATTGGTACAATGCCAAAAAGGAGGTATATCTCTTTCATCCTATTAATATTTTGAATCCTTTTTTTTAATTCTTGTGACAATAAATATTTAATAATATAAAAACTTGATAAATGCAACTTATTATGTAACTAACAATTGCACTTGTTTGGGGCTAGTGACATTCATTTTTTTAAAGATTTCTAGAATAGCCAAAAATGGATATTTCTAAATGATTTTATCACAAACTAATATAACATTTACCTGATACTTTTAGCAGTTTAAAATTGCCAATACACTTACAAATACTGCCAGAAAAGTAATGTGTGTTACTATATCAGTATTGCGACAAAGCACCACAAAATATTTGTTACAAATGTTAAATTCATAATAAATTGCATTGATCAAGTTTTTATAATGTATTAATAATATTGTAATTAAATAAAAATATAGATGCAATATATTAATACCTAATCATATTTGAAAAGAATTTAATTTTATGTATATTTCTAAAATGAGTACATTGAAAAAGAAAAATGTATTTCTTTTTGAAAAGAATACCTAATTAGATTTAAAAAGAATTTGATTTGGTGTACGAATAATTTACAAGGAAAAAAGTAGATGTACTTTCCTTTTTGGCATTGTACCATTGTCAAGAGACAAAGAGGAACAAAAGATATGTTTTTCTTTTTCTCTGCATTCATTTCAAAAATATACATCTTATTAAAAACTTTTTAAATATAATTAGATATTAATATTTAATTTGCATCCTATTTTTTTCAAATTTTTGTGACAATATCGATAAAATATTATAAAAACTTGATAAACACAATTTATTATGTAATTAACAACTACATCTGTTTTGGGCTAGTGACTATCATTTTTTGGAGATTTCTAGAATCGCCAAAAATTGATATTTTCAAATGATTTTGTCAATAACTAATATAACATTTACCCAATACATTTGGCGATTTAAAACTTTCAGAAAGTAATGGTGTTAGTATATCAACATTGCGACAAAGCACCACAAAATATTTGTTAAAATGTTAATTTCATAATAAATCGCATTGATCAAGTTTTTGCAAAGTATTAGCAGTATTGTCATGAAATAAAAATATACGATGCAATATATCAATACCTAATCATATTAGAAAAGAATTTAATTTTATGTATATTTCTAAAATGAATACATTGAAAAAGAAAAATGTATCTTTTATCCGTCTTTCTCTCTTGACATTGGTACAATGCCAAAAAGAAGGTATCTTTCTTTCTTCCTTGTAAATTACTTGTTCATTGACAACCAGGTCATGGTTTATAGAGGTGTAGAAAACTAAGACCAGAGAGGCTTAACATTTGTACATATGGAATGATAGGCTATTAGTTAGCTAGATCCTCGAAGCACAATGATTAATGAACACATAAACTAATTTTGTTAAGTATGATCATTACCTTGTAGCCGTAGGTATTGCGGGATCAATGTGGTTCTGTCCAATGTTAGTTTAAATTGGGTTGTTATGCTCACAAGTTGCATCCAAAGCAATAAGAGGAAGATAATCTTTGTGATTCTCTTTTCACGTTTGTATTCAACTTATGTAATTGAATGGATAATTTACAAGGAAAAAAATAGATGTACCTTCACTTTTGGCATTGTACCATTGTCAAGAGACAAAGAGGAATGAAAGATATGTTTTTCTTTTTCTCTGCATTCATTTCAAAAATATACATCTTATTAATACTTTTCAAATATAGTTAGATATTAATATTTTGCATCCTATTTTTTATTTTTATTTTTTTGTGACAATATCGATAAAATATTATAAAAACTTGATTAAAGCAATTTATTATGTAATTAACAATTGCATTTATTTTGGGCTAGTGACTATCATTTTTTGGAGATTTCTAGAATCCCCAAAAATTGATATTATCAAATGATTTTGTCACTAAAAAATATAACATTTACCTGATACTTTTGGCTATTTAAACCTACCAGAAAGTAATGGGTATAAGTATATCAGTATTGCGACAAAGCACCACAAAATATTTGTTAAAATGTTAATTTCATAATAAATCTCATTGATCAAGTTTTTATAATGTATTAACAATATTGTCTGAAATAAAAATATACGATACAATATATCTATACCTAATCATATTTGAAAAGAATTTAATTTTATGTATATTTCTAAAATGAATACATTGAAAAAGAAAAATGTATCTTTTATCCCTCTTTCTCTCTTGACATTGGTACAATGCCAAAAAGAAGGTATCTTTCTTTCTTCCTTGTAAATTACTTGTTCATAGACAAGCAGATCATAGTTTATGGAGGTGTAGAAGACTAAGACCAGAGAGGCCTAACATTTGTACATATGGAATGATAGGCTATTAGTTAGCTAGATCCTCAAAGCACAATGATTAATGAACACATAAACTAATTATGTTAAGTATGATCATTACCTTGTAGCCGTAGGTGTTGCGGGATCGATGTGGTTCTGTCCAATGTTAGTTTAAATTGGGTTGTTATGCTCACAAGTTGCATCCAAAGCAATAAGAGGAAGATAATCTTTGTGATTCTCTTTTCAGGTTTGTATTCAACTTATGTAATTGTATGGATAATTTACAAGGAAAAAAATAGATGTACCTTCATTTTTGGCATTGCACCAATGTCAATAGACAAAGAGTAACAAAAGATATGTTTTTCTTTTACTCTGTGTTCATTTCAAAAATATACATCTTATTTAAATACATCTCAAATACAATTAGATATTAACATTTTGCATCCTTTCTTTAGAGATCATAATTTGTTATTTTATACTATTTTTTTTTCTTTTCAACTTAGTCATTCAAATTATTATTGTGTCAAAAATTTTGTTTTGAAATAGATATCATTCTTCCTTTGCCCTTCCTATCTACTCCACCATGCAATCACCATTAAAAATTATCAATCCAACATTGGAAACTTCTAATTGACCAAAGTTGTACTTTTTTATAAAGAAAAAAGTGTATCTTATATTCCTCTTTCTCTCTTAACATTAGTACCATGTCATAAAGAAGGTATATCTTTTTCTTCCTCGTAAATTACATTTACAATTACAAAAGTTTAATTCAAGCATAGAAGGGAGAATCACAGAATTTGCCCTCCTCTTAACTCGGATGGAACTTTTAAGCATAACATCCCTAATGAAACAAACTCTAGACAAAACTAAATCCCACAACATGTGGTTAGAAGGTAACGATCTCACATAACTATTTTCATTGATCATTGTGTTTTAAAGCTTTTCCACTACTGCATGTTACTCATTCTACATATGTTAAAACAGGCTTTCTACATTTGTTCTATGACCAATGTAGATTCTATGGACATAGAAAGTGGGACACTTTTACATATGTTACAGTGAGAACGATGTAAAATATGTTGTTAAAAAAAAAAAGAAAACTAGATTCTACAATAAGGTCATTGTTTATGTAAGTGTAGAAGGATTGCCTAAGAGAGGCCTTGCACTAAATTACAAATATACATTGTGCACTATCATATATATATATATATATATATATATATATATATATATATATATATATATATATATATATATATATATATATATATATATTCTCTTTTACATATTGGATGATAGACAATTAATTATCCAGAGCCTCAAAAGCACAATGATTAACAAACACATAAACTAATATTTGTTATATAAGATCATTCCCTTCTAGCCATAGTTGTTGTAGAATTGATTTGGTTCTATCCAAAATTGAATTCAACTTTTGCAATTATATAAGTAATTTACAAGAAGAAAACAAATATATCTTCTTGGCCTTATACCAATGTCAAGAGAGAGAAGGACGGAAGATACACTTCTCTTTTTTCACTCTATTCATTAGGGAAACATATGTTATTAAATACTTTTCAAATATAGTAAGATATTAATATTTTGTATCCTATATTTTTTATTCTTTGTGACAATATGAATAAAATATTATAAAAACTTGATAAAAGCAATTTATTATGAATAAAATGTTAATTATGATGTCTTATAATGAATTTACTATGGTTTAATTTATAATAAAAGAAGATACATAATAAATTGCATTTATCAAATTTTAATAATGTTTTTTTCATATTGTCTATGAATAAAAATATAGGACGCAAAATATCAGAAACCGCTTATTTAAATAAGTGCTCTCTATTTAAATAAGCATCCAGTTTAGGTATGGAAACAAAATTAGCCAACAATGAAGCTATCTTATATGGAAACAAAATAATATTGTTTAAAGAATCACTAAGTGCATGTCTAAGTAAATTGCACTAGTCTCTTGCAAGACTAGGCAAATTGTAGTCATTTTTCCTTTCCAGTGATCTTTGGTTAAACCAATAGGAAACAAAATTAAGTGAAACATGGATTATCTAAAAGTTATGTACCAGGTTGTTCCAGAAAATCTTTTGGTACTTCACTTTTGTCCTTATTTCCTTAGTAACCTACACACAAAAAATATAGAAATTAGTATGAAAATAAATAAAGGAAGAAGAAAAGGAAACAAATTGTTGATTTCTAAAATAATTTCTCAACCAAAAGACAAATATAGACAGAGAGGAATTGAATCTGTTGACTAGACGACCAATTAGAGTATCTAAGATTAGAGTATAGGATGCAGGAAATTAGTGATCTTCCTATGAAGTTTGCTAAACCTGTGTGTATGCTTATATTAGTGGGGCTCCATATATGTTTTAATTTATTTCATTTGTGTAATGTTTATGGTGTGGAAGCTAAAACTTGTTACTTTATCTTTAATTAACTTTCAAAGCAAAGTGTTGCAAATTCCTTTTTTCCTATGATGGCACAAGCAATTGGCAATTGATGTAATTGAACAACTTCTTCAACCTAAGAAAGGAAAATGATAAATAAAAATTGGAATAGAAGTTAGCAACCAATTAAAGGCTGGTTTCAATTCAAAAAGGGACAAATATTTTTATAATAAGAAAACTTGTTTCAATTCATGCTACAAATCATTTTCAAAGTGGTAGTTGGACAAGGCATTAATTTGAATGTGGATGAGCGTTGGATGAAGCATGATGGTAACTAGAATACAAAGGCTCTTCAAGCACAGATGGAGCATAGGAACTTAGCATATCAAACAAGGATAAAAGATATACATCCAACTCAGTATATCACACAATAGATACAATAATCAAGTGATAAAGTGAATGAGCTCAAAATTGTGCAATTGCTCGTCTCAAGTTTAGACAGGGAAATTAGTTTTAACTTTTAATCGTAAATTACATAATCAACCAAATGGTACATGCATGACAGAAACGACATGCTTCATAAGCATGCTAATAGATCTTCATAATTTCAAACTGTGACGTTGAAGTTTTCCTAATATTATGATTAAGTGTTTGACTAATAATGCAAGAGAAAAAATTATATTAAATTATGTTGAAATAATATAATAATTTACTTAAGTTCTATGATGTGCTCTGTGTTGTGGTATTACTCTTGGATTTAATTAGATGTTGGACTTAGAGTGTGTGTTGAAGAAGAAAATAATATGAGAAGGGAGTGTCTTTAGAGGAAAGATAGAGACAAATAGCAAAATTCCATGCAAATCTTCTTATTAAACGTGCAAAGCTTCCTATTTCTTCCATTCTCCTTCCGTCTTATCTTTCTTTTTCTATAAGTTTCCTTATCGTGAGTGAGAGAGCTATTTTCTACCTTAGCTTGAAGCTGGATTTCTTCTTTCCTAGAGATTCTTAACTGATTTTAAGTTGGTAAGTCCAGTTCCTTCTTATTCTTGATTTCTAAGTAACTTCTTCATCTCTTCCCAAGAACATGAGAAATAGGTCTTGGTTAGATTTTAAGAGACGAGAAAAATCTTGATTTTTAAGTTTACTTTGATGTTGATTTAGGTGTCTCCTAGTTGATTCTATAACAAACCTTGAGGACAGATCACTCGAGAGTCTCAAAGTTATTATCTCTAGCTTTTTCTTCTTCACGGTTTGAGTCAAGAGCGGTAGGTAAGGGAAGCTTCATAACTGTCTGAAATGATCTGGTGGTGATATGTTTTGGAATTCTGTTCTGGTTGTATGTTTTAAAGATTTGTTATGATGATGTGATGATTTTTGCTCTTGATGTTTGAATGAATTGAGCTGAGTTTGTTGTGATAATATGTTGTTGTGCTTGGAAATGATATTGTAAGCGATGGAAATGGTTTCAAAATCTTTGAAACATGTGTTCGTAATAGGTTTTGAAAGGTTCTGGGCTCTGCATAAAACCCCTCGTCCAAAGAAAACCATCGTCCATCTACCTATACTATAACTAAAAACAGCGTCCAATGATCTCATTGTATAAGACCAACGTCCAATAATATCATTGTATAAGACCAACGTCCAATGATATTATTGTATACGACCAGCGTCCAATGACCTCATTGTGTAAGACCAGTGTCCAATGATCCAGTGTCTAACAACCGCGTCCAGCGGTACCTTAGGTTCAGTAAAGTCTGATGTCTAGTAATGGTGGTTGTGAAATTCTGAGGGTGTGTTGAGCAGAGAATCAGAACCTAGTCTTGTTACAAACGAGGATGTTGGATATGCCACTATTTTGAGTTGTGAGTAAGGATTCAAGTGTTGAGAATGTCTTACTTGTGCTTATTGAACTGCTGGATGGGTTCATAAGCTTGATTTGAGAGAAATGGTGAATTTATAACATAGAGGGAACGTGTGGCAATCCGAGTTGTTAAGTTGTGTATGATATTGCATACGGGTAGGCACATAAGTTGAGAGTGCTAGGCGGGCTCTCAACCTAGTGCTGGAGGATTTCGTGATGGCCAATGGTGGGCATATAGAATAGACAAGTGGGCAAAATCCTATAGATGGAAGGTTTTACAAACCTGACAGAGGTAAGCCAATACCCACACTTGTCTATATTCGATTAAATTCATAATTCCTCCGTAAGGTAGCTCAAGGGACTCCCTGAATGGTCTAAGGTGAGACTAATGGTAGGGGATGGGGCCTATGGGGACCGCCCAAAAGTTGTTGAAATCTCCATGGAGTCGAGTCAGCATAATGTTGCATGATGATATTGATGTATGGAGTGATATATGAAGTGAACTGAATATTTATTGTGAATGATGTTGACTGAAATTTTTGCATGTTCGATCATTCTTTTTATAAGTAAGCTTACCCTTGCAATTTGTGTTTGTATTGTTTTACTGCAATGATCGTGTGGTTAACACGGGAGCAGGTAGCAGTGATGGTGCTGGCTCTCATGCTAGTCATGATTGAAGATTGGACGATCCTCAGATTGGACGATCCTCCTGTTATGTTGATTGGACGATCCTAAGATTGGACAATCCTTCTATTTTGCTGATTTTGTTATAACATATGTGTACATATTACGGGGACCAGCTTAGGATTTATGTATAGATATTAATCTGGTGTGAATGTCTTCTACAAGGGGATCTTTCTTATGATATTATAAGTATCTTTGTGTTTTAATTTGTAAATCGATATATTATACTTGGACGATGTGTTGATGAACGTTTTATGTAGGTGCATATGTAGGTATTTTAAATGTGAAAAATTTATACAATCTTTCACATAGAAATAAATTAATATAGCGTTTAGTATAACATATCTATAATGTAGATGGGTCATTACACAAACAACCAGAATTCGAGAAACAATTACAAATGAACATGATCAAGGTACCCAATCAATGCTATGAAGGTATACAATCATTGCACATATTATATGCTAACAACTCACATAGTCACAATACACAACAAATTCTTCTTCTAGGGCAAAGCCGTAAACATATCAAATTTCCAATTTGAGAATGTTCTCCCAAATTGAAATCAGATGAATATAGATTATAGGCATAACAAATACCCAGAAAACACATAAATGTGAATGACTTCACTGTTTACTCACCAACAAATTTATCTGAAAATAATGACATAATGGTGTGGCAGATTTTTTTTCCAACCGTTATAGACCATTTGTGAAGGGAGGACTGCTTTGGCTACACCATAGGCCGCAATGACGTGTTTATATGGACGAATTTTGGCTTTTTGCCATCCGCCATTGATAACACTGCATCAAAGTATAACAACCAAAAGACCCAATAGCAAATAGCATAAAGCAGAACAAGTAGCCACAATACAAATGTAACAAAGAGTTGTCCAAATACATATGCATAAGAAACAAGCCAAAAAGGTTTTTGTAACGCCTTCATACCTTATCTACAACAGTGTATGAATGAGTTGTGAAAAAATTGGTGATACAAGCAGTATCTGTAACGACCCATCTTCGTTACAGATTTGTTATACTAAAGATTTTATTTCATTAAATTTTAAAACTCTCTAATTAGTTTATTGATAAAATACTGGAGAAGTTTTCCGCGATTCCCAAAACCAACAGATAAAATTTAAAGCTCAATTTATAAACATCTCTTATACAAAGCTTAACTGAAAAAAAAAAAAAAAAACTATGTGTACATACATCTTTTCACATGATAAAAACACAATACCCCTAATTGGTTCATTTTATACATAAGACCAAACAAAGAAAGAGAAAGAAATGATAATGTCTTCAATCTCTCGTATGCTCTATCCACAAAATCTCCAAGAGAAAGATCCATCTAAAAACCATCTGCTCCCCCGAACACAATGTCCGAGATCATCACAGGCACGAACCACACGTGCAAACATTGCAAGGGTAAGCTTACCAAACAAAACTATACATATAAGAAGATAAGTAAATTTCCAATTATTAAGGAAAAGGACGAGAAAACTAGATTTTGTATACTTCAAAATACTATACATAATAACTGAAAATGTTATATAAAACTTAGTTCATAACCATATTTCTAACATGAATCCTCAACAAGATCAACAACATAAACCATCACCACTCATCACAATGAGTCATAACATCATAAGTCACATCTGACATCAACATAATACAATCACCAACACCCTCATCACAAAGAGATGTACAACACAAACCACTAGACAACCTCAGACAACAAGACTGACTCTACTCCATGGAGTTTCAACATCATATGAGCGGTCTTCATAGGCCCCATCCCCTACCATAGTCTCACCTTTGACCATTCAGGGAGTCCCTTGAGCTACCCTATGGAGGAAGTGTGGATTTAATCGAATATAGACAAGTGTGGGTATTGGCTTACCTCTGTAAGGTTTGCAAAACCTTACATCTATAGGAATTCGCCTACTTGGCTATTTTGTAGGCCCACCGTTGGCCACCACGAAAACCTCCGGCACTAGGTTGAAAGCCTACCTAGCACCCTCAACTTACGTGCCTACCCATATATCTGTGCACTAACTGTGCACACCTATGCACCAATTGTGCATATACAACATTTGGAATATTTCTATGTACCAACTATGTGCACCCACCGTATTCCAGCGGCAAACATATTTGGAGTCCCTTACAGTCTTATATACGGCACCTCCATACCCGCCATCTCCAATGGCCTGACTTAAGGATCCAAATACATGTCAACAACATCAACAATCCTCAACCACGACAATAATCCATCCCCTATACACTAAAAGAGTTACTAAACCTCTTGGGAAGTAGTTCTCAACACTCCAACACGCCATTCGGAGTCAAAACATAAGGGGTGGTACTTGGGAAGATATCCCACTAGGCGAGACCCCCGGGTCGCTTTAGTGGGCCGGAGTTCTGGCGTGAAACTCACCCTCCCAAGTATACCATTTTCTAACAAAAACCTTCCCAAAGGACATAGCTAAACCTCCAACATATAGGGACATATACAATACAAGATTATCATTCATCAATATCTTCTCATCAATAATCTATTACATTTAAATAATTAATTTATAAAAATTACAATTCATTCAAGTCCATCTTATCAAGATATGACATTTTCAACCACCACCAAACCAATTCAACAAATTATATCCCATTAACCATAATATACTAACCCCAATAACAAAGTCATTTTCTCATAGATAAACTTACTTGTGAACACATCATAAAGATAAACAAGATCCACCCTACAGTCAAAAGACCGTATCACACAAACATATTTCAAATATTAATTACTCAAAATTCACATCTCAATAAACAAACATCACCATTCCAATAATTTTATCACATTAACAAAATTGACCAAATGAGGTAGATTTCTCTTTGACAGTACTGAATGTGAGCTCTCACTGATTGTAGCAAATTACCTCAGAATTCAAAAAAATTTATATAGAATTAAATTTCTTGAATCCTATTTTTCAAAATGGTATCCCAATTGTAAAATAGACAACTAGAGAGTTTTCTAGAATTCCTACAAGTTGACAGTACCGAATTTGACTTTCCAGTGAACATGGTTCAAAGAAAGTAAGTTTTCTAACACTTCCAAAACTTTTTTTGAGCTGGAATGTTTACAGGATAAAGGTAACACATTGGTCTTTCAAAATTGATATCCTATGTCCTCAAATTCGTTCCCAATTGTTCCCAGTAAAATTTCTCTAACAGCCTAAATTTCGGACTACAAACAGAGCTCCAAACCCTTGCCCTGTTACTTTTCAAAAAGTTAATTTAGGAATTGGACATGATAATTTTTGTAAATTACACAGTTAAAAATATTGTTTTGTCTAGTTATTAATAGCACAAAAACGAAAACAAAACATTAAGTGTACAATTAGGAATTTAAGAAAAACCGAGACATGTTCCAGGGGAACTCGAAAAACAGAACAGCCACATTGTGGGTCACGGATGAACCCTGAGATGAGGTTTTCTCTTCAAGATATCAAAATAAAAGTTTCTCCATTTCGTGTTTAGTTTCATTCAAAACAAATTTCATAAAAAAACAAAGGTTAGATCTTCCAAAAATGGTAAAATCGTGGGGGCTGTCCAGAGCTGAACGAACCTAACAGCCACTACCACTTTGTTGTGGTTTGATTTTTACATGCAAAGCTTATCAAATAATTTCAAGAAAATTTGGGCATGGGTCTCCTTTGTTTTAGGAGCCTTCCCAATCAATTTCAAAGATTAAAACAATCCATAGACAGTAAATGAAAATCCCACACAGCCACTGCCAAAGGGTTTCAACCCATTTCATCAACTTTTCACCTTAAGCATTCAAACAAAACACAAACAACAGTCCAGATGAGGGGCATTCATGCTGTGTATGGTTGAGTCCCCTAACTCTCAACCACACTTAAACTGAAAATAGAGAAGTTTTCCTTACCTTTGGGTTTAGTTCCAGCTGAGAGAGAGAAAGATGAAGGTGAAGAGAAGATGCTTTGACTTGCATACAAAGCTTAAAGAAATCAACAAAAATGGCTTCTTTTGCCCTTTGAGTGTCACTGGAGGAGAGAGCAGAGAGCTTGCGCAGAAAAGGAAGAAGCGTGAAGAGAATGAGGGAGGAAAGAAGGTTGAGGATAATTTTGAAGTTTTACTATTTGCACCCACCCTTCCACTAAGGACACCCCTCTTCTCTTGTTTTTTTTCTACAACTTATCGAACTCACGTAAAAGTTCCAAAAATCTCACAATAGCACTATAATTTTAAATTTAATTTCCTTTTACGGTTTTTATCAAGCACTTAATATACGTTACAAAAAATCACAGTGTTACAGTATTGAAGCTCTCAATCCTGCACCACCAACACCAAAAAACAATTAAGCTTAAGCAAAACAACATCCTCATAAAATTTGCAACAATTAATTTTTTATATATAAAAAACTCCAACAGATAGATTCAAAGATACAAAAAGTCAAAATGAAATGATATTGAAGTAAAAGCAAAACTCGAAGTGATTAAATATCAATGAAAAGGAAAAATGGAAAAGCTGAGATTGGTGATAAAGAGAAGAGACATACATAAAAAAAATCTAGAAAGGTGAGATCTAAATAAGCAGGTGAATCTAGGGGTGGATATGGTGGAATCAGGTTCACAGAATCCACAAGCAATGCGAACCACCACATTTCTGCATGACACTTTGCCTCTTTCCGCTGTAGCATGTTCATCATTTAGGGGAAAAAGAAAGGGATTTGAGGGATTTTTGACCAAAGGGATAAGTGGGTTAGGGTTTCTGACAAACATCTGTGGGTCTTTTTATAGAAGAAAATAGACATTATGAACACTACAAGTTTTAAGGGTTGGTGGTTTTTAATGAGTTGCCCTGGACAATAGTCCAATTGTAACTACAGTTTCAATGAAGTCAAAGTAAAATAATATTTTTTATAATTAATTTTTTACAATAGTCCAATTGTAGCTAGGGTTTCAATGAAGTCAAAGTAAAACAATATTTTTATATGCAAAAGATATTTTATTTTCATTATTTTTATTTTTAAAATAATTAAATTAAAGTACAATAATATTTTTTATAATTAATTTTTTTAGTATGTGCTTTAATTTGTTATATTTAAGATTTTTTAAATAATAATATCATATGTAAAAAATAAAATAAAAAGAATATTTTATTGTTTAAAACAAAATAAAATAATATTGTTTGAATAGTTTTCCTAATCTAAATTTTATTGTTTAATTTATTGGTTCATTGAAAACTCTTCATTATTGTAATTAATGTATTTTATTTTTAGCAATTATTTAATGTATTTCTCAAATGAAAGAGTTTAATTTTAAAAATAAATATAGTCAAAGTAAAATAATATTTTTAATAATTAATTGTTTTTGAATATGTGCATTCATTTATTATATTTAAGTTTTTTACTTTTTTCAATAATACTATCATATGTAAAAAATAAAATAAAAAGAAAATTTTTGTTGTTTAAAACAAAACAAAAGGAAATAATATTGTTTGAATAGTTTTTCCTAATCTAAATTTTATTATTTAATTTAATGGGTCAAAGAAAAGCCTTCATTATTGTAATTAATGTATTTTATTTTTAGCAAATATTTAATGTATTTTTCAAATGAAAGAGTTTTTATTTCATTTTTAATTTTAAAAATAAATATAGTCAAACTAAAATAATATTTTTAATAATTAATTTTTTGAATATGTGCATTAATTTATTATATTTAAGATTTTTAATTTTTTAAATCATACTAACATATGTAAAAAATAACATAAAAGAAAATTTTATTGTTTAAAACAAAACAAAAGGAAATAATATTGTTTGAATAGTTTTTCCTAATCTAAATTTTGTTGTTGAATTTAACGGATCATTGAAAAGTCTTCATTATTGTAATTAATGTATTTTATTTTTCACAAATATTTAATGTATTTTTCAAATGAAAGACTTTTTATTTTATTTTTAATTTTAAAAATAAATATAGTCAAACTAAAATAATATTTTTTATAATTAATTTTTTTGAATATGTGCACTAATTTATTATATTTAAGATTTTTAATTTTTTAAATCATACTAACATATGTAAAAAATAATATAAAAGAAATTTTTTATTGTTTAAAACAAAATAAAATCAAATAATACTGTTTGAATAGTTTTTCCTAATCTAAATTTTGTTGTTTAATTTAATTGGTCATTGAAAAGTCTTCATTATTGTAATTAATGTATTTTATTTTTGACAATTATTTAATGTATATTTTCAAATGAAAGACTTTTATTTTATTTTTAATTTTAAAAATAAATATAGTCAAAGTAAAATAATATTTTTTATAATTAATTGTTTTGAATATGTGCTTTCATTTATTATATTTAAGATTTTTACTTTTTAAATAATACTATCATTTGTAAAAAAATAAATTAAGAATAAATTTTTATTGTTTAAAACAGAATAAAATAAAATAATATTGTTTGAATAGTTTTTCCTAATCTAATTTTATTGTTTAATTTAATTGGTCATTGAAAAGTCTTGATTATTGTAATTAATGTATTTTATTTTTAGCAATTATTTAATGTGTTTTTCAAATGAAATAATTTTTGATAATTTATACATTATTGTTTAATGAATCATTAAAAAGACTTTATCATTGTTTGATGGTAATGAATTTCAATAATTGAAAAGTCTTCCAAAAAATTTATTTAACTATTTAGAAAAAAATGTATGACCTTGACTGTTGACATATTTAAATTTTTTTAAATATGTAATATTTAAATATTTCAATACTAATAAAAATGTTTAAACTTATATTTGAAATATGTTATTATAGTATAACATGCTGTAATTTTTAAAATTTTCAATATTTTAAATATTATAGTACTAATAAAAATATTTACACATTTATTTTAGGATTAAATATGTTTTGGATCCTTAATAATTTTATTTTGCAGAGTGTCTAATAAAACAAAAATTTTATTTTTGGTTCTTGTCATTTTGTTTTAGTCCTTCATATATATATATATATTTCTTTTTTTCATTTTAATCCTTATAATATTTTGTTCATTTTGTATTAGTCTCTTTGACAAATATTTGATAGGGACTAATAACAAACGATTTGTATATTTTTGGGAAATAAACGAAAATAGTAGAAGTACTAAAGTAAAATAACAAAGATGAAAAACAAAATTTTTGTTTTATTAGGGACCCAATGCAAAAAAAAAAATTAGGGACCCAAAACAGAATTCGTTAATTTATCAGGACCCAAAGCATATTTAAGTATTTATTTTAAATATGTATTTGTAATGCTTAACTTATTTGTGGTTCATTTTTTTTTGTTATATGACATATTTAATCATATGTTTTTTTTTTTTGTTCTTAAGTATATGTGTAATAAATATTAACAATGTTTACATATTTCTTATACTCATTTATCTCAATTTTTTTAATATAAAAGGCTCCATGCATCACATGGGTAAAATGACTAATAATATTGAAATATAAAGCTTAGTCTATTTAATTTAGCATTTGTTACAGTAAATTACACTCCCCGCTCTAAGAGATGAGACTATTATATTGTTCTCTCACCTCATATGCTAAAATATATAATAAATTACACTCCTCTCCTCTAGAGATGTGAGTATTACATTGTTCTTTTTCTCTTATGTTAAAATATATAGATTATTTCATTTAATTTAATAGTATTGTTAAAAAAATATTTTTCTAAAAGATTTTAAAATATATTTTTAATATTTGTGTTTAGTTCTATTTTACACACATATATAAGATGTAATACATTTGTATTTATAAAAGGGAGGAGTGTGTATATTTTAAGGTAAGAAGGGAGGGTGGTGTAACACTTGCATTCATAATTTGTGATTAAGCGTTTCCTAATTGTTTTTTTTTACATGGCTATGAATATCAATTTAATGACATGACAATCCCTCGTAATTGAATATGTCTACAATTTATAGTGATTTTTTTTTCGAAACAGTTTGAAACCCAAAATTTTTTGGAGAATAAATTCGAATTTTGCAAAATTTAAAAGAACTTATTGCAGCATCAAGTTGAAGCATTGAATAAAGTCTTGCAACAAGAGGGGTTAGGCTAACTTATTAACCTATAAAGGTAATATTTAACAATTACTTAGACTCGTAGAAAAGGTGTAATAGTATATGCTAACCCTTTGACAAGTAATAGTGGTTGACCCGTTTCTATTTCTATAAAAAATTAAAACTACACAATGGAAAGGGTAAAACAGTCGATACATAAGTGAATATTACTTGACCTCCAATCTGCAGAACGTACAGAGATTGAAGAGGCGCCTTTATTAATATCCTATGCCTATATGGTTGAAATATTTATTTAGGGGTTAAAATGTGACTCTTTGCCATATTTAGAAATTTGACACACAAGCTCCCATTGCCACAAGTTAGACAGTAGCAAATAATTATGTTCGGTTGGGAGTTATTATTGGGAAGTGGAATCTAAGTTATTTAATCTAATCAAGCCTTAAAAACGCATTGAGCTATTTAATTAATGGCTAACTGATGCATACTTGTATGAATGTATGCATTCACACCATGGACTAATTAATTATCACGTTGACACCATTGCATGTTTTTTTAATCCAACAGTCATATTGCAAATTATTTTAAATAAGTTTCAAACGATACTTTTAATAATGATATTCACGTCACCTATAAGATTGTTTTTTAATCTTTTTCTTTTCTATCTTTTTATCTCCTCCTTAAAAATAAAATATACTCCATATATCTGTCATTTTCTGACATTTTTGAACATATCTAAATACTATATTGAAGGGTACACGTAACACTCAGATCCCGAGACATACACTTTGGGGCTAGTCGCAATTTTAAAAGGATTGAGTTAACCAAACATAGACGTTATTGAAAAAATAATGCAAAAAGACCTAGAATGTTTGATTGGGAACAACAATTAGAAAATGTAACAGTGACAGTACTTAACGACCGAAAACTCAATTTAATCTAGCAATTGTGCTATGACCCTTGTTTGGCAACCTTTGAAAACTTGATTAAGTTATTTCTTCATATTGTATGATCAGGCTTTAAATGAGCATGCGATTTTATGCTCAATAAATTATATTTATTAATAAAGGCATGCTTTTATATAAAAGTAACAATTAAGATTGAAAAACTGTTTTTAAGCCCGAAACATTTTTGTTTGAGATATAAATAATAATTTTAATTTTAAACCCCCATTTATTTTTATACTAACAACGAAGTACTATTTTACCAACTAAATATATAGTAAATGGTCCTCTAAATATATAGTATAACATATTTTTGGTATATAATATAGAAGATAGATATAATAAACATTACAGCTTTGTAGGCATGCATTCTAAGAATGTCATTGTAGAAGTTTTTAAATTTTCAATCAATTAGAAATAACTATTGATATGATTCTTAATATGCATAATTATTATAAAAATCAATTAACTTACCCATTCTACCTAACAAAGTAATTCTATATATTTATTTCCTAAGAATAAACATTTCAACTATTACAAAAGGGCATGGAAAAAATGAACATGATAACTAGTATTAATTATTTAATCAACTTGTACATAAATGATATAAAACACCATAATATATTTTAATTATCCATCGTGACAATGCATTCATAGAAAGCAGGTCAATTCTTTCAAAAAAGAAAGCAGGTCAATGGCACAGTATGTGGACAGATGAGAAATAGTTTACAACCATGCAGCGTGTGGACCGCGTAATATAAGGCTACACCATTGACAAAGATTCCGAGGTGCTCTCACTCGCTGCCAGGGCTAATAAGTAATAACTGGTTCCATGTTGCAACTTTGACCACATACCCATGTGACGTCCTCTCATGAGTACCAAGCTTCAACCATCAAATTAAGTAATCCACAATTTGTGTGCCAAAATTCTCCTTTTCAACCTAATTTATGACTCAGATTTGGGAGATCATATAATTAATTAATTTAATCGTACAATAATAATAATAAATCCCGCAAATATTATCTTACCAATTTGGTGTTGACATTTGAAGGGCGGTGGCTGCGTTATGGTAGAGAGCTATTGGATATCTTTATTTGTTTAATTATATTTATACCGTGTCTAGCTCATAGATGATTGGTTTATAAGAGGGTATTTGTTGTACAATTGTAGCATTTATATATCTGTGAGATTGAGGGAGCACTACTTGAGAAATAGAAATAATTGAGGCCATGCCAAAAATGTCTAGTCCTAGTTGTCTAGAGATAGAAGAGAAGAGAGTAACAAAGGTATACGCTACTCCTTAATTTCCCTTCCCAATTCTTTCTTCTTGTGCATCCTATACTGCTTTTTGAATAATTTTTCTCTATCTTATCTTTATGAATGTCTTTAATTAACAAGTATAGATACGGCTTTCTAATTAACTTAATTGAATACCTTTTTCAGTGTGATATATATCTCTGGATTTCTTTACATCTCATGAATCAATCAATTAAATTTTTATTTACAGAATTTGATGAAAATATAGAAAGATTTCTGTTCATGTAATGCAAACCTTAAATAGACCAAGCAATTATTCAATCGTATGAACAAACCAAGCTGTAGTTTGGCATGAAAAATATGGCTGAGTAAATAATAAAACAAAAGCTTATGTTGTTCTAATTTTAAATTTATTGGTTGTCTTTTAAAGATAATTTGTCTTGTGCTATTGAGTCTGGGGCTCATAAATTCAGGAATCAAACTAATAGCTTATTATTGTTATTACTGTTTGTTTTGAAATCTAGGAAGATGAAGTCAAATCTGCTAAAACTGAAATGGGTGAGGTGAAGGAAGAAAATGATAGATTGAAGATGATGCTAGAGCGAGTAGAAAAGGACTACCACTCCCTTCAACTCCATTTCTTTGACATCCTTCACAAAGATGTTTCAAAGAAGGGTGTAGCTGATTCATCTACTTCCCACCATGATGATGAAACTGAAGAGCCTGAGCTTGTGTCACTTTGCCTTGGAAGGAGTCCAGTGGAGCCTAAGAAGGAAACAGCAAGAATTGGAAACTCCAACAAACCAAAAGAAGATGTTGGACCCAACCTTACTCTTGGATTAGACTCCAAACACATGTTGTCCATGGAGGTTGTGTCTGATTTGAGTCCCTTGAGCACAGAAGAACCAAAGGAAGTTGAAGCAGAGGGAACATTATTGTCAACAAATCAATCGGCAAAAGTGATAAATGTAAATGATGATGACATTTCAGATCAAATGCCAGCCAAAAGAGCCAGGGTATCTGTGAGAGCTAGATGTGATACTCCCACGGTTAGTATCTAAGAAGAACAAGAACACATGCATCTTAATTTGGTTACAGATGTTTTGGTTTTTACTTTTTTATTTTTTATAAATAATTATAAAAAAATATTACTTTGTTTTCAATTTTTTTTTGTATAAGAAATTAATGTAAAAACAATAAATTTTGAAAACAGTAATAATAAAGTAAAATCAAAGTGATATTTTTCTTTAGTATTTGTGAAAACAACCAAACATTGCACGTATATTTTCATTCTTGTATTCTAGGATATTTAATGGTTTTGTTATTTTAATTTCTTGTCTAATAGCTAGCCTTGTGCTTTTCAAACAGATGAATGATGGGTGCCAATGGAGGAAATATGGACAGAAGATATCTAAGGGAAATCCATGTCCAAGGGCATATTATCGTTGCACAGTTGCACTAACATGCCCAGTCAGGAAGCAGGTATACATATATAGTTTAATTTATATACCTTGTCAATGTAATCATCATATATCATATCATCAGCATCTAACAAAAAACTTACAACTAATAACTAATGTTTGTCGATAAAAAAAAATCATATTAATGAATAGATAACATGATAAAATAGTAAATTCCTATTGAATATATGTTTAGTATTTAAATTCATAGTATATAAGCTAAACTCATATATATATATATATATATATATATATATGCATTATTATTGTTGTATGCAAATTGAAGTTGTTGCTGTTTCAGATGTATTGACTATTGAGTAATAATACCCCAAATTTAATGCATTAATAACTTCAGGTGCAAAGGTGTGCTGAGGACTTGTCCATCTTAATCACCACCTACGAAGGAACACACAACCACCCTCTTCCAGTTTCAGCCGCAGCCATTGCTTCAACCACTTCAGCTGCTGCTTCCATGCTGTTGTCAGGTTCTTCAACATCTCACCCTACAAGCCACAATTCTGCGTCTTTCGGAAATGCTCCTACCACACTACTGAATGGTCTGAGTTTCAGTCAGCATTTTGATGAATCAAGAGACAAACAAATCATCTCACCACCAAACCATGTCTCAACAATCACTCTAGACATGACTTCTTCAGCTTCCTCCTCCTCATCAACTCAATTTCATCATCGCTTACCTTCAACCATAGCTTCAATTTCAAACCCAAAATTTTCTCCAGCTAGTCTCAGCTTTTGTTCCCAAGATCATAACTTCATACCATCCATTTGGGGTAAGGGGTTCCATGATAATAATGGCACAACCACAACACCATTTGACAAAGTCCCCACTAGGCCAGTTATCAAGGGAAATCAATATTTCCAAGAAAATTTCTATCAACAAAGCATAACAAACCAAACTCCTTCAAAAGAAGCTTTGGCAGAAACAATAACCAAAGCAATCAGCACAGACCCGAGTCTTCGTTCAGTAATAGCTGCTGCAGTTTCATCAATAGTGGGGCATGGATCAAACAGCAGTGGGAACCAAGAGGGAGCAGAGAATGTTCTTGGTTCTTCAGGGTTGAACTTAAAACTGGGGGAGCATCTTCAATTGGCTTCACCAAATCCCTTGAACCAGAATGGGAAAGGATGCTCAACAGGCTACTTCAAAAGTTTGTCCTCTAAGAATTCCGAGACAGGAAACTTCATTTTTCTCCAACCACCATTGCCATTTTCTTTCTCCAAGAGTGGCACAAATCAGATCAACCATTATGTTCCAGAAATGAACACACATAATTAGCTTTCTCTTTTTCTTTGACGTGGCCAAGGTTCAAGATCCTATTATTTCATGTCAAAATATATAGGACCCCACAAATAATAGATTAAGTTTAGAACTAAAAGAACGGCTAGAAATCAATGTTGTCTCCCCCTACAAACTAGTTATTCCATTCCATTTTTGTAACACTCGAGCAACTGCTCAGATTCGACTATAGACAACCTATTACAGAAATTACTACAAAAGCCTAGTACTATAAATTTCATGCTTTAGATTGCTGTAAAATCAACGCACTATACAACGCAGTTCGCATGCAAGGCATACATGCATGCATATATATATTTTTTTCAATTTAGTTAATTATTTAACTAATTTATTTGCTCAGCATTCTGCCGAGTTTTACAATTATCTGGTTTCATACTTTTGGAATAACAAGGCTAACTATCAAATGTTACGGACTGGGCATAGGCCCAATCCATGTAATCTCTACTAAGCCCACATGGTTAAAGAGATTATATAACACATGCATTGGCTGAGGTCAAACACTCAGTAAAATTATTCTACACCTATCTCGAAGTAGCATATAACTGCCCACAAGAGGCCTTAATCTTGTGCCATACAACTTTGTAGTTGTTGGATAATAAGTTTCTTCCTCAATAGAAAATTACTAGTTTGCATCTGCAAACTGTATACAACAGTATATTCCATAATGCCAGGGGAACACATGATGATTTGTCAGTACCTGCCAGAATTCATAAGCTGCAGCATGCTGGTTTCAGGGTCGTTGTTCTTGATGGTGTATGTTCAGTGTTAGCTTATCCAAAAATACTTCTAGAAGAAGAAAATAAGAAGGAAAAAAAAAAGGCTTTTCTATAAGCTAAAATTAACTTATGTATAAGCTATTTTGTAAAAAATCTCACATCTTCTAAAAAAAACTATATGAGAGAGCTTCTATAAGTTAGCTTATACATAAGCTAATTTTAGCTTATGAAGAAGCTCATTTTATGTTTTTTTTTCTTCTTATTTTCTTTTCATAGAAGTGCTTCCTCTAGATAAGTTTAGCCAAACAGGCATGTCTCTTGGGAAAGAAAAGAAGATTTGTTCTACCTTTAAATTTGTTTTGCCACTCTATTCAGAAAAGTTTCAATCACAGTGCAGAAAAAGCAATGTCCAAAGAGGTGCATACTGCCATGTTCAAACTCATCTAACTAAGAATGCAACATGAACAGTAGTTTAGTTAAACACAGCTTGCACTCATTACTAACCGTCTCAAAAATCCTTCCAAAAAAAATCTGTTGCGATATTAAAGATAGCAAGATATGTTTCCGAACAAATTTCACTCATTAGCGTTTTTGCTCTCATCCACGTCAACTTTGATGTCCCCAATTTCTTTATCTACAATGACTGGAATAAAGTTTAAACTTTGAATTTAGAATTTCATGCAAACTATTCAAATTTTCTATCACTATGCCTTCTAGTGGGTTTTACTTTGATACCCCCAATATTTTGTTAACTTGCTGATGCAAACTAGATTAATACACTAAATTACGCAAGTAATATAGAGTGTCATTTTAAGAGATTTATGAAGTACTGATAAGACCTTAACAAGTGTATTAGATTGTTACAAAAAATAATAATTAAAACGAGTTAAATCTGAGTATCGTTTTCAGTAGAGACGGCCGAACATTTAAGCTTAAGGGGACTGGCCACTTACCTACTAGTAATTTGCAAATAATATTACTCCCTGTTCAAGGCTTATGGCATGCTTATAGACGGATTCCCTTACCATGTTGGGCGTATTGTTTCTAAGAAGAGTTTTAACATTGTTGGAGTTTCTATATTTATAAGAAAATTAATATATTCATTTTTTTTTTCCATTTAGTAATATCAAACATGAATCAAATGAAAATATATAATAAGCTATATTTTTATAATATTTTATCAAGTTAATATATTTAAATTAGTTAAAAAAAAGCTTTATAATATATATATGTTGTATATTTATCAAGGACTTTATCAGCATAACATGATGATCAATATAGGCACATCACACTAAATTAAGGTAAGAAATATCTCTTAACAAACACTCAAAAATCACATGGGCCTGCAAAAGTATATCCTCCATGCACTCACAATTGACACCACTCTAACAACAAAGGAATGAAAACATATGAAAAGCACAGAAGATGCAAAGTAGACAATCACTCATTTATTAATCTCATCATCTCTTATATATAATTATTGACTTGAACATTAAAATATCTACAGATGACCACACTTGAACTTGGCTCGAAGAACACTACTTTAGAGATTTAATCTAAAAATTGTAGCTCCTCCATCGAATTTTGTCCTCTGAATAGCAGGTTAATATCCTTTGAATTGTCTAATAAATTTCCCTCACCGTTCAACATCTTTTTGACTTTCCCTCATCTCCTCCTATACCTTTTTGTATTTTTTTTTTATTTTGCTAGAATGCTATCATTTATCTTTGACAGAAACAGAATAGATATATTTATTATGTATAAATTTAAATGAACAATATATCCACCGAGCCGTATAATTATTTATGTTAGCTAAGTTTGTAAGGTATAGATTCCATTCTTCGGCAAGATACATTAAAAATTTCAAAACGATGATTTCTTCGTCATAAAAATTGTCTTCTATATATGATCTTGCGTATGACATTTTGTTTCTTCAGATAAGAAAAGTAAACAAAGATTAATTAATTCCAATAAAAAAAAGTAAAATGCTACAAAATTATTTTTAAAATAGGAAGTCCAACATATTTTATAATTTATTTTTTATCTTTATTTTTTTATATCCCATGTCGAATTTAATATTTCTCTTTGCTTCTTATCTCTCTTCTAATCTAATAATAGAAATAATTATAAAAAAAAAAGAGTTGTCTATGCGTGAAGATAATGTTACCATTATTTTAATATACGTTAAATTCAAAGTCAACGATTTCGATATCTGACTTTCCTCATCCATATACGTGGGCCATTTTTCTTTCCCAAATAATTGAGTCTCTTTGACACAATAATTAGTTTTCCAAACATATATATCTAGTTGCCACATTCTCTTCAGGATCCATTTCCAAGCCACAGCCAAAATATACAACATGCGCTTAGTTCTTTGTTTATTGTTGTTGTTTTGTGTTCATGAGGTAAGTGCTTGTGGCAAGCTCAGATGTATGATATTCATTTCCACATCCTCTATCGTTAATTCCCAATACTGTACATATAATTTTAAGGTGTACTACTCATGAATTAAATTAATCTTAGTTCCTATTCATTGGTTTCTTGTTTTTAGGGGCTTGGACAACAATCACAAGACTGGTTAAACCATGGTGGAGATTTGTTCAACAGAAGATATGCTTCCAAAGAGCATAAGATCAGCCCCGAAACGGCACCGAACCTACGTTTGAAGTGGAAATTCGATGCAGGTAAAGACATCACTGCAACACCAGCCATATATAATGGTACCCTTTATTTTCCAAGCTGGAATGGTAACATCTATGCGGTTAAAGAAGTGGATGGATCGCTTGTTTGGAAGCAGAACTTGCAGAATCTGACAGGTCTAAATGCAACTGGCTTTGTTCTCAGGGTAAATTGGACAGTGTCAAGGGCAACTCCCACTGTTGTTGGGGATTTATTGATTGTTGGAATCTATGGCCCTGGTGTTGTTATTGGTCTCAAAAGAACAAGTGGTGAGCTTGTGTGGAAGACCACTTTGGATAACCATCCTGCAGCAGTCATCACCATGTCTGGGACATATTTCAACGGGTCAGTGTACTACTTCACATCTTCCTGGCCCTCTTTCCTTAGAAGCTTTTTCTAATTTATCTATTCAAACTCTTATTTATTCTAACACCCATCATGACCAACTTAAGATGTGTTTGGTTATACACTAATTTTTTCTTCATCATAATACTCGAATTCAAAAACTTATTTAGGATTCATTTGATATATGAAAATAGAATAGGTGAATAAAAATAGGTGAAAAATAAAATGAAAATAAAAGTATTTGGTTAAATAGAAATAGAGAAAAAAAAAATAGGAAATAAATAAATATTTTATCTATTTCAACGTTGGTACATCATCTGTACCTTATACTATTTTGAGTATTTTTTCTTTTCACAAAATCATTTTGATTAAAAAAAACCTAATTTTTATGCTCTCTCTCATCTACGGTATGGATTAAAACTATCTTTCTCATTTCTTGCTTTCTCACCCCAGTAAAAAAAAAATTAATATCTGACTAAGTAAAAACACTAATTAAAAAATATTTTTTTAGTGATGTCATTTTTAATTAAAAAAAGAAGGATGCAACAAGTGATTTCAATGTTTATATGTTATATGAATAAAGTAATTAACATGCTTAATTTATTCTTGTTTTATATTGTCCCACTTTAACTATTCTTTTTGCATAATGACGAATATGATAGTTTGATCAGTATAGAAATTTCTAAATCAGTTTCTATTTAAGGAATTTTTTTGTAATGAAAGGATACAAGAAAAGAAACAATATTTCACACACAGCTTCCCTTACGATTTGATTCAATTAAAAGTGAAATAAAGAGAAAAAAATTAGAAAGGAAACAAATAAAATAGAAAAGATTTATTATTTAGATGAATAAAAATAAGAAACAAAAAAAAAAGAAAAATATTTTCTCTCTGTTTATTTAGATGGAGTGAAAGAATAAGTAAAAATAAATAAATATATTATATAATTCAAAATAAATAGATTTAACTTAAATAAATTTAAACATTTTAAATATATTATTTTATATAACATAAATTTAATTTTCATAACATTATTTTTTCTATCTATCTTCATGACATTAATTATCCTATGTTATAATTTCTCCTTTTTCTTCTTATCTTTCTCTTTTTTTGTGTAATACTTTGTACAATTTAGGTAAAAATACAATTTCTCATTCATATATTTTCATTTTTTTTTCAATAGCACTCTTTTCTCAGTATACAATATTGACATAAGGAGTTTTGAACATAAAACTTCATGTATATTACTGAAATCCTTATCATTAGAGTGACCCTAATGAATTTTTTGATAGCCCTCCGAATCACTTGTTTTGACCTTTTCGCCTTTGTACTGAACTCTCCACAGAAGTTACTATGTCGGAATATCTTCACTAGAAGAAGGCTTAACCGTTGAGGAATGCTGTATATTTCGTGGAAGTTTTGCAAAACTTGATGCTCAATCTGGTGCCATCTTGTGGAAGACCTATATGTTACCAGATAACAATAACACGAGAGGAGAATATGCAGGAGCTGGCATTTGGGGAAGCAGCCCCTCCATTGATGCTTATAGAAACCATGTCTATATTGCCACTGGAAACCTCTATTCTGCACCATCACGCATCCTTGAATGTCAAGAAAGACAAAATAATCAAACTAAGCCTACTCAACCAGATGAGTGTGTTGAACCAGAAAACCACTCCAATTCAATCTTGGCCCTTGATTTGTACTCTGGGAATATTACATGGTATCGCCAGTTAGGAGGCTATGATGTGTGGTTCGTTGCATGCAACAATGCTTCAACCCCTAATTGTCCTCCTTCAGGTCCTAACCCAGATGCTGATTTTGGGGAGGCACCAATGATGTTGACAACAAATGTAAATGGAACCAAAAAAGATATGGTTGTTGCTGTCCAGAAAAGTGGCTTTGCTTGGGCTTTAGATCGCAACAATGGCAATCTCGTTTGGTTTACGGTAACAGATAATTTCTATTAATGAAAGAGCTATTTGATATATATATATATATATATATATATATATATATATATATATATATATATATATATATATATTGTGTAATACACAAGTGTCGAACCACTTATGTAAAAACTTTTGGTCTATTTGCTATTATATTAATTTGTGACATTTATTCATATTTTGACATTTTTCAATGAAAAAAACAACTTTTATACTGTGTGTAGAGGAATAGTAACTTCAATCAAAACAAATCTGACAGATAAGTTTATAGGATGATATGAAATTCATAATAAAATAAATCATTAAGTTTATATACTTTAGACGGCCCAAATTCATTACTTGAAATGTGTAAAAGAATTTCTTTCCAAAACCAACTCGTGTGCTATAATCACGGGGCAAACCAATTAAACTTGATTTTGTTACTTTTGTGTGCCTCTTATGAACTAAAATTATACTCATTCATGCTTTTGTAGGAAGCTGGACCTGGGGGGCTTGCAGGAGGTGGAACATGGGGTGCTGCGACTGATGAAAAGAGGGTTTACACCAACATTGCAAATTCTGGGGCCAAAAATTTCACTCTTGTACCGTCAAATATGATTACAACCACAGGTGGCTGGGTGGGAATGGATTCCACCAATGGCAACGTTCTATGGTCCACAGCTAACCCTAGTAACAGCACTGCTAATGGCCCTGTTAGTGTTGGAAATGAAGTTGTCTTTGCTGGATCCACGGATAGAATGGGATCCATTTATGCAATTAATGCCAAGAGTGGGAAGATTTTATGGTCTTATAAAACTGGAGCCAGTGTTTATGGAGGCATGTCAATTAGCAACGGGTGCATATACGTGGGTCATGGATATGGTGTTGCTCTAGGGTTTGCCTTAAACTTGACCGGAGGAACTTCACTCTTTGCCTTCTGTGTCTGAAGTAATTTTTACAGGAATAATGATATATGAACATGTTACAGTACAAATATTTTAATAAGATGTCTCATTTCTCTCAATTTCTCTTCTCTTGTTATATATTATTACCTATCATATCTATACTTTTTTTCTTCTCTTTCTTTTTTCTCTCTAGATTTATATTAGCTCCAGCCTCTAGGTATCCATGGACATTTTTGTTTTTACAAGGCTTAAATACCTTTTTAGTCCTTGCAATTTAAGACTTTTTTGCTTTTCATCCTTGCAAAATATTTTTTTTGGTTTTAGTCCTTGCAAATTATGTTTGTTTTGTTTTTCGTCCTTAAAGTGATTTAGATAGCGCTTTTTTTACTGTTCAAAATGCTATCTAAACTACTTTAAGGACGAAAAACAAAACAAACATAATTTGCAATGACTAAAACCAAAAAAAAATTGCAAGGACGAAAAGCAAAAAAACACTAAATTGCAAGGACTAAAAACACATTTAAACCTTTTTATAATCAATATTGAAATGGAACAATAAAACAATAACACTATTATTTCAGTATTAATTATTTTCTTTGTCACTGGTAAATGTATTTTTATTGTTTACAAATGATTGATTCTAGTTCCTCATTTACTTTAGCTTTGGACATTCTAGTCTACTATTACCTCCGTTCCTATTTATAAGACGTTGTTTTGAAAATTTCTTGTCCCTTTTTATAAGACTTCATTTTGACTATCTCATGCATTAATTATTTTTTGTCTAAAATACTTTTATTTATTATAATACATTAATTGAATGATACTCTGAATGTTTCTTTCTCTCTCCTATGAAGATTGGAGAAGATGAATAGACTCTCATTATTAATCCTAATAATGTCAAGGATAAAATTGAAAAAATATTACAGTTACACAAATTTATTATTAATACCAAGATTAACTAGCTTTCTTAATAAACGTAATTTAGTTAATAACGTCTTATAAATAGGGACAAAGGTAGTATTTTATAAAATTGATCATTTGTAGTTCTTATTATTACTCGATCTTTGTTAAGTGATGTAAGATAAAAGAAAATCCACGTTGTTAGTTGAGTTGTTAATTTGACTTAACTCATGACAGATCACCATATAATTTTAGGCCGAGCCAGATTGAGCTAATTTTTTTTTTGGGGACATAGATTGTGCTAATTTAATTGTGGGATAGTGATTTTCTAGCTCAACCCTCTCAGTTCTTACGGGTTGTTGGCCAAATGGACTACTAATGATTAGGCCTTGTAAGATCTTCAAAACCCTTTGACTGCCTCATAAACTCTCTCTTCTTGAGCTCCCCATTTAAGAAGGCAATATTGATGTCCATCTGTCGAATTTCTCAGTTATAATGTACTACAATTGATAAAATGATCCTCACTGTATTTGCCTTCACTATTTGACTAAATGTTTCATCATAGTCAGTTCTAGTAGCTTATTGGAATCTTTTGGACACCAGTAGTCTTGCTTTCCTCCTTTCGATTGCACCTAGCCTTGTACTTTGTCTTAAACACCCATTTAGAGTCTATAACATTTTTCTGCCCTTGATAAGGTACCAAAGTTCAAGTTTTGTTTAACATCAAGTTATTTTATTCTAATAGCATGGCTTCTTTGAATTGTAGTCTTTCTAGTGCTTCCTTTGCATCTTCAGGTTCCTATTCTTCTTTCTTTTTTCCTAATGTTCCCATATATAGTCTTTTAGCTAGGCTTGAAAAAATGCCAACTTTTCTCTTGATCACCATCTCATGTTGATTTCTAGGTTCTGCAGTAACTCCTGATGCTGAACCATGCTACTGATGTTCATAACCTGAATGCATAAGTATGAGACCTTCCCTTTAAACTTGTATTATTCGGTTGATTTAGTAGCAAAAGCTTCCAACTAATAGTGCAAAGGAACTTTTGCTTGTGCTAAGAGTGTCAAGCCTATTTTTACAAATGTCGATGCTTCCTCTCAACTCTCCCACGTTGAACAGAAGTATATGGATATGATTCCTCTAGTTGAATTCTAGCTTGTTGTATTAGTTTATTGAACTCCATCACATTATAAGACTTTAATTTTCTTATTAAAAGTGTTCTCAACAAGTTTTTTAAACTAAACATAGGCTTAAAACAGTTCATATTTTCTCTTACATTATTTTTGAAATCATCAGTAAAGTGAACATAATATTTGAAATTGGACACTACATATATTGGTGCTGGACCCCTTACATTAGAATGTATCAAATCAAGGGGCTCCAAGGCACGAGAATCAGAATTTTTTAAAGGTCAAATTATGCACTTTTCCACCCGGACAAGTTTCATAGAAGTCAAAATTATCTTCAATAAGAACCTTGATGTTGCAACTCTTCAATAGTTCACTCAATACTTTGCTACAAGAATGCCCAAGTTTCTTGTGCCAAGTCTCTTTTATTGCTAGAAAGGCATGAAGATCTTTATTTACCTACTCCAAAACAGTAGGTAATTGATAGAGGCCATCCTTAATTTTCCCTTCCAGTAAGACCTTCCCTTTCATTTTGTGATTCACAAAGCAAGATAAATCATGAAACACAACGTAGATGTCATTGTTAGAAGTTAATCGAGAAAAGATTCTTTGTGATCTTAGGTACGTACATAATATCCTTATGATTTAGGGGCCATTGAGGAGTGTTAAGAGCTGTATTAATAGTGGCATGGATTTTAAGGCTTGCACCACATTACCAACAGTCAATCCTTACCATTATGTTCATTGAATTCTTAAAGCATGGCTGGATCATGTTTAACATAGTTTCTACCTCCACTATGAAAATACCAATCTAGATCCTAATAATATCAGGTGAGGCTATGTAGGCGCTATAGATATGATTTGCAGTCTTATCTGACCTCTTTCATCTGATTGTTGGCCCATATAGCTTTTTATCAAACTTGTAATAACAAATGACTAGGTTTGCAACACACCTGACAGAAAATTCTATCTCTAGAGGATCTGCCACGTTCTCTTCCTCCTCATGGAGCTCTCTAACTATTTTCCTCTCCACCCTCCATGTCCATTGGTCCTACCCTTCTATATTGTCTCCTTTTGTTGATATGTTGGGAGAGGCATTTAAGGTTAAATTAGATAGATTGTTGATATGCTCCAACCTATTTTTTAAATGTGAGAAGTTGAGCCTACATTTCAACCCTAATAAGAAGTTATTTGTCTAACAACTGAAGTACTGAGCAGCAATTAGATTGTATTCATTAATTGTCCAAACTTGAACATGTTTGAGTGATCAAATCCAATGTATAGACAAGACTTCCTGCAAGTGCAAGGTTATCTGCTATGTCCTTCATTTTATTCAGGTAATCTAGCTTCCATCTTCAAACTTCCTTTTAGTTTTATGGAACTTCATTTTGAGGAATGTGATCCTTCCTGGATCTTGTATATGCTCCAACTAAGCTTTGAGCCTCTTCCCAAAGCTGTTGTGAGATTTCAAAGTGAAGCGATTGTTTTGCAATTTTGTGAGTCATGGAGTTTAGTAACCATCCAAGCAGCAGTTGATGTCCATTCTTCAAATTCTGGGTTAGATTTCTTTCCACCTTCACTAGCTAGTGATAAATTCTTCAGGAGATTTCTTGGTTCCAAAGATGTAACCAACCAATTTTTGACCTTTAAGAAGTGGCCAAGTGGATAGCACCAAAGACATCCACAATGTGTAGTTGTCTCTGTCGAACATACCAGAAAAATGTGGGAAGAGAACTTTTGTGAGTGGACGAGTCTGACTTTCCATGGTGGTTGTAAAACTGATAGTTTTCAAATAAATGTTTAAAATTCTGCTAAATATAAAGAGAAACTGATCCGAAAGGAAAATATATACCAGAATAATAGTTTATGTTTTATTAATCCACTTATATTTTATTGTACGTGCTTGATAATCAAATAATTTTGAAAACAGATAATTTTTAATAGCTTTTTCAAAAAGCTAATAAAAATTAATTATTCTTTAAAATAAAACTAATACAAACACGCATATTAACCACACAAGTTCTTAGACACAGAAGGCAAAGAGAAAGGTTCCACTCGTTAAGTTCAAGCTATACCCATAAGCAACATTGTATCCATGACCCACATATATGCACCCTTTGCTGATTGACATGCCTCCATAGACACTGGCTCCAGTTTTATAGGACCATAAAATTTTCCCACTCTTGGCATCAATTGCATATATATATCCCAATCTATCTGCAGATCCAGCAAAGACAATTTCATTTGCAATACTAACAGGGCCATAAGCAGTGCTATTACTGGGGTTAGCTGTTGACCAAAGAACTCTACCATTGTTGGCATCCATTGCCACCCACCCACCAGCAGTTGTAATCTTATTTGATGGTGCGAGAGTGAAATTTTTGGCATCAGAATTGACAATGTTGGTGTAAACCCTCTTTTCATCAGTTGCTGCACCCCATGATCCACCTCCTGCAAGGCCATATGGCCCAGCTTTCTGTAAATAAAAAAATAAAGAAAATGAAGAAAAAAAATGAATAAATGAATAATTTTTCAATTGATAACAGGTTAGAGGCGCACGCGTATTTATAAAGTTTATAGATAGGGTGTAAGATTATCACTGTTCTATTACAAATGAAAAATAATTTATGAACACTTACATATAGCTGACACAGACGGAAAAAAACAAATGTGTAAATATGATGAGAGATATGATTTAATAGGAAGAAAGAGATAGAAAAATAATAGGTGTTGTTAGAGTGTTTGTCTTTGATATATATGAATATTGATATATCATTACTTATTATAAATAAACTGAATTTATGTGTCATTTCATGTTTTGATTGAAAATGTTACAGTACCTAAGTTTTTGCAGTTAGAATAGGGGAAATACAAACAAATGATAATTTAAAGAATATCCCCCATTGTTCATTAAGAAGGTGGGGGGGTGTTAGAAAGCTATTACACTATAAATTATATATTACCTTATACCAAATGAGGTTGCCATTATTCCGATCTAAAGCCCATGCAATGCCACTTTTCTGGACCGCAACAACAATATCTTTCTTGTTTCGATTTATATATACGGTCAACAGCATTGGTGCTTCCCCAAAATCAACATCTGGTTTGTCACCTAGAGGAGGACAATCAGGACTAGGTGTTGAAGTATCACTACATACTAAGATTGATACATCGTAGCCTCCAAACTGGCGGTACCATCTGATCTTCCCAAAACCCAAATCAATGGCTAAGATCGAATTGGAGTGGTTGTCTGGTTCAACACACTCGTCTGGTTGAGTAGGCTGAGTTTGATTAATTTGTCTCTCTCGACACTGGCGTATGCGCAATGGGGCAGAATAGAGGTTCCCAGTGCCAATAAAGACTAGGCTTCTTTTAACATCAATGGAAGGGCTACTTCCCCAAATGGCAGCTCCTGCATATTCTCCTTTCGTGTTATTGTTATCTGGTAACATATAGGTCCTCCAGTAGATGGCACCAGATCGAGGATTAAGTTTTACAAAACTTCCACGAAACGTGCAGCATTTCTCAAGTGGTACAAGGGACTCCAGTGAAGATGTTCCAACGTAGTAACCTCTGTGGAGAGTTGAGCATAATGCAGAAGAGGCAGAAAGATCAAAATATATGGATTTATTTAATTAATGCAGTTTTATATGTGTATCAAAAATAAATCTTAATCATACAAATATCAAAATTTAAAGATTACCTGACCATCTTAGAAAGGTCATCCATTAAAAAAGCTCATCCATCTCACTTATCAAAATGATTATCACTTCGATGTCTTTAATTTTGACTTTCACCCAAGGACAAAACTTAGATGCATTTTCTTCAGTGCTTTAATTGATGGTGTTTTTCAATCAAAATTAGAGTTTTACCTTGATAATCTACATAATAAAAGTTTGCATTAAATGTCAACGTAGATTATTGAGATGAAACTTCAATTGTGATTATAAAGCACCTAAAGAACTATATCTAAGTTTTGTCCATCACCATAACATGAATCTAATCATTCATATTTGCGCTTCTTCTCACTTGATGTCTCATGTTTGTCGATATGTATCATTGCACAAAATAAAAGTGTCATTTATCAACAATTGGTGTATTGTATCTAAGTTTTGTCATCTTTATATAGGTAGTTAAGGAGGTGATGAAGTTTATGGGAGTTTCTTACAAGCACTTAATGTTGGGTACCAGAGTAACAAAATAATAACTGACAACTAAAATAAGAGATGAGAAATATAGGAATTGACACACAATATTTTAACGTGGAAAACCCTCAACGGATAAGAGAAAAATCACGGGCAAGACCAGAGAAATATTTTACTAAGTGGAAGAAAATTACAACCTCTCTCTAACTATAAGGAGAGAACAATTACACTCTCTCTTATAATAGGAGAACACACACATCACTAGTATTGCTAACTCTCTCTCTAAGATTACTACAATTGTAGTGGGATGCAAAGATGAGCAAAATGGCTTGCTATTTATAGGCAAAGATGGGAGCTCAAGCAATTAATGCATTGCAACAATTTTCTACCCTCAAACCAATTTTACAAGCCTAGCTAAGTAGAGCTAAATTTTTCATCCCTTCATTTTTTACTTGCATGCCACAAAAGTGGCTTTAGTCCACGGCTTCACAATCTCTCACTTAAAGCTACTTTTGTGAGTTTTCAAATATCTCTTTATCTTGCCATTTCCTTGCTGCTTACGTTTCTGATAGGCCAAATAAGGATCGATACCATACAAACTTATTTGTATTGATAGGCTTCGTCATCACATCTGCTAGGTTATCTTTGGTGTGAATCTTCTGCATATCCACGCTTCCTTCCTCTACTACTTCTCTGACAAAGTGATATTGAACACCTATGTGCTTTGTCCTAGAATGAAAGGTTGGATTCTTTGCAATGTGCAACGCACTTTGACTGTCACAATACACAGTAGTCTTTTGCTGCTTGTGCCCAAGTTCTTCCAATAGCCTTTGAATCCAAATAGCTTCCTTTCATGCCTAGGTAGCTGCCATGTACTAAGCTTCTGTAGTAGACAAATGTACAACAGTCTGTAATTTGGATAACCAGCTTACTACTCCTCCTGCAAGTGTAAACACATAGCTAGTAGTAGACTTTCTTTTATCAAGATCACCTGCAAAATCTGAATCAACATAGCCCCTAACAATAAATTCTGATCCTTCAAAGCATAATGCAACATCTGAGGATCCTTTGATGCATCTAAGGGTCCTCTTAATAGCATTCCAGTGCTCTCTACCAGGATCTGCCATGAACCTACTAACCACTCCCACTGCTTGTGCAATGTCTAGTCTTGTACAAATCATGGCGTACATAAGGCTTCCCACCACTGATGCATACGGTACTCGAGACATTTCCATCCTCTCTGCTTCATTGCTAGGACTCATACTTGAGGATAACTTATAATTGACAGGAAATGGGGGTAGAAATTGGCTTACAATCTTGCATGTTGAAGCGTCGCAAGACCTTTTGTAAGTAATTCTTTTGCGAAAGCCAAAGTTTCCTATCTTTTCTGTCTCGGTGAATTTGCATCCCTAAAATCTTGTTTGCTGGTTACAAGTCCTTCATATCAAACTCTCTAGCCAACTTTGCTTTCAATTCTTGGATTCGATCATTGTTGGGGTCTACCATCAACATGTCATCCACATACAACAGCAAAATGATGAAATCATTATCATCAAACCTATTGTAGTATGTACAATGGTCTGAACTCAGTCTGTTGTAACCAAGGCTAATAATGAAGGAATCAAATCTCTTGTACCAACATCTTGGCACCTGCTTTAGACCGTACAGAGATTTGGTCAACCTACAAACCAAGTTTTCTTTTTCTTGTTCTTTAAAGCCTTCCGGTTGGAGCATATATATCTCCTCTTCAAGTTCTCCATGGAGAAAAGCAGTCTTTACATCAAGTTGCTCAAGATGTAAATCAAATGCAGCACACATAGCCAGAACAACTCTAATTGTTGTCAATCGAACAACTGGCGAGAATATCTCATTGAAATCAACACCTTCTTTCTGAGCATATCCTTTGACCACCAGTCTTGCACGATATCGTTCCACTTGATCATTGCCATCTCGTTTGATCTTGTATACCCATTTGTTTCTGATGCCTTTTTGACCTTTTGGAAGTTCAACAAGTTCCCATGTCTTGTTTCTATGCAAGGCTTCCATTTCTTCATGCATTACTGCCATCCATTGAGAAGCATCCGAACTACTCACGACCTCTTGAAAGGTTGATGGTTCTCCTTCTTCAGTTAGAAGACAGTACGCATCATGGCTTGCCATGACAAACTGTGAGTGCCAACTTGGTTTAGATTTTTGTCTTGTTGATCGTCGAAGACCTCCTCCATCATTGACCTCATTTGGCTCTTGTTCTTCGTGCTCCTGTTCTGCTTCAGAAAAGTCATCTTCTCCAGACATCTTCTCTATCTGCACTATAGTAGTGTCTTTGGTAGTGCTTTCATTTTTCTGCTCACTCTGCAATTCATTTTCTCCAAAAACTACATCTCTGCTAACAACAACCTTGCAGACAGTGGGATCCCACAAGCGATACCCCTTAACATTGTCAGCATAACCCAAGAATATACATTTCCTGGATTTTGGATCCAACTTTGTTCTTTCTTGGGAGTTGTACATCACGTACACAGGACATCCAAACACATGTAAGGAAGAATAATCAGCTGGTTTGCCTTTTCACATCTCCATCGGCGTCTTTAAACCAATCGTTGTTGATGGTTATCGATTTATCACAAAATAGGCAGTTTTAACTACTTCTGCCCAGAAAGATTTGGCTACTTCTGCTATTCTCAGCATAGCTCTTGTTCTATCTAGGAGAGCTCTGTTCATCCGCTATGCCACACCATTCTGCTGAGGTGTATGTGGAACTGTGAATTGTCTTAAAATGCCCTATTGTTTGCAGAATGCTAAAAAGTCACCATCTACATATTCTCCTCCATTGTCTGTCCTCAAGCACTTAATTCTTTTTCCAGTTTCAAGCTCCACTTGTGCTTTGAATTCCTTGAATATTGGAAACACATCTGACTTCTTCTTGATTGGGTACACCTACAATCTCTTGGAATAATCATCAATGAATGATACAAAATACTTTGCTCCTCCCAGGGATACTTATGGTGATTCCCACACATCCGAATGGACCAAGTCTAGTATGTGTTTGCTTCTAGTAGTTACTTTAGCAAACTTCAACCTATGTTGCTTACTTATCACACAATGCTCACAAAACGGTAAATTGACAGTTTTGAGCCCTGGCAGGAGATTACGTTCAGCAAGGACTTTTAGGCCTCGCTCTGACATATGTCCAAGTCTACGATGCCACATCATCGTTGCTTCTTCTTGACTTGTTGCTGCAATTGATGCATCTGCTTCTTGCAACGTATCTCCTTAATGCATGTATAGATTGGTTGTGATCTTCTCAGCTTTCATCACTACAAGATTGCCTTTCACTACCTTTAAGATCCCACCTTCAGTATGAATCTTGCACCCGAGGTCATCCAATTGCCCAACGGACAATAAGTTCTTCTTCAAGCCCTTCACATGTCGTACCCCTTGAAGTGTGCGAACAGTACCATCGTACATTTTTAATTTGACAGTACCGACTCCAGCAATTTCCAAGGCGTGATCATTTCCCATGAACACGGATCCTTCCGAGATAGGCTTATAAATGCAAAACCAATCTCGACGTGGAGTCATGTGCCAAGTTGCACCCGAATCCAATATCCAACAATCATGAAGTTGTCTTCCGCCTTTAGAACTAATTGCTGCTTCACTATACAAGACTTCTCCATTATCTGAGGTACTTTCAATGCAACCTTGAGAGGTTGATGCTTCAGAATTCTTTCCTCCATTCTTCTTGTGCCAACAATCTTTCTTCAAGTGCCCTCTCATGCCACAATTGTAGCATTTGATGTTCTTCCTTCTTCTAGACTTTGATCTACCATGATTTTGACTCCTACTGGAGCTACGTTCCGTTGATCTGCCTCTCGTCATCGTTAAAGCTTCTGCTTGCATGGAATTTTCTAGCCTATCTTCCTTATTCTTTCGCCTGGGTTCTTCTTCAAGAATAGGTCCGACAACATCATCAAAGGATAGACAGCCGACAATATTATTGTTTGTTATGTTGATGATGAGTTGATCATACGAATCTGGTAAACTTTGAAGTAGAAGCTCTGCCCACTCATTTTCTTCTACATTGAAATCTGACGCAGAAAGTTGAGCGAATAGAGTATTCAGATTGTTGATGTGGTCTGTCACTGAAGTGGACTCACTCATTCTAAGAGTGTAGAGTTTCCTTTTTAAGAATATTCTGGTGTGAAGTGACTTGATCTCGTACAATTTGTGGAGAGTATCCCAAATCTCCTTCGCGGTCTTCTTCTCCACAACACTGGCCAAAACCGAATCCGCCATTGCTAAGTGCAAATTGGCAACACCATTGTCATCCATCTCTTTCCACCTTTCATTAGTGATCTCCGCAGGTCTGCCTTCAATTGCATCTTGACAATTGTCCTTTCTCAAAATTGCTTTTATCCTCAATTTCCACAGGGAGAAATTATTCCCGTTGAACTTCTCAATCTCGTATTTTGTTGCCATGGTTTCACACTAAAGAACTGACTTACACAACTTCCACCGTATATAGTACCGCCTACCGGAACAGTGACTGTAGATCGTGAACCAGTGCACCAGGTAAGTTCCCAGGAAAGAGAGGTGGGTCACCAACGGACACGCTTAAATACCAAGTCTTTCCTTAGCCAGAACTTTCCTAGACATGCACTTTCACACTACCTCACTCTATATCCAGTAACAAGAATAATTCTTTTCTGATGTGGTAGATCAGACTATACCGCAACCACAGAGCATACTAAAAACTTTCTCCAGCACTATACCAGCGTACCAATGTGTATTGCAGCAGAACAATATCAGAACCTATTGGCTCTGATACCACTGTTGGGTACCAGAGTAACAAAATAATAACTCACAACTAAAATAAGAGATGAGAAATATAGGAATTGACACACAATATTTTAACGTGGAAAACCCTCAACGGATAAGGGAAAAATCACGGGCAAGACCAGAGAAATATTTTACTAAGTGGAAGAAAATTACAACCTCTCTCTAACTATAAGGAGAGAACAATTACACTCTCTCTTATAATAGGAGAACACACACACCACTAGTATTGCTAACTCTCTCTCTAAGATTACTACAATTGTAGTGGGATGCAAAGATGAGCAAAATGGCTTGCTATTTATAGGCAAAGATGGGAGCTCAAGCAATTAATGCATTGCAACAATTTTCTACCCTCAAACCAATTTTACAAGCCTAGCTAAGTAGAGCTAAAATTTTCATCCCTTCATTTTTTACTTGCATGCCACAAAAGTGGCTTTAGTCCACGGCTTCACACTTAACTAACTTGTTTTCTCAAAAGCATCATTAATTAATCTGTCGCTTTGTTAATGTGCAACGAGTTATTGGACTGTTATTGCCAAGAGAACGGGAAATTAAAAACTTTGAATTCTTTATCAGAACAGATTCATTAATGGAGATCTTGAAGATAGATTAAAGTCAATTACAGGTACAAGATGATGTTTTTCCTTGCCGCTAAGTTCATTATCAAGGTTAGAATGGATGAGAATTTGAATGGAGAAAGAAGAAAGCTTGTTAAGAAATTAAGACCAAGAGATGTGCAGTCGTACTGACCTGTTGTAGTATGTTCCAGACATGGTAATGAGTGCTGCAGGATGGTAATCCAAAATGGTCTTCCAATCAAGCTCACCGGTTTTTCTTTTGAGTGCAATAACAGCAGCAGGGCCATAGACTCCAATTATCAGTAAATCCCCAGCCACTGTGGGAGTTGACCGTGACACTGTCGAATTCACATTCTCAACAAGGCCATCAGGTACTTTCAGACCTGTCAGATTCTGCAAGTTCTGCTTCCAAACTAGCGATCCATCGGCTTCTTTAACTGCATAGATGTTACCATTCCAGCTTGGAAAATAAAGGGTACCATCATATATTGCTGGTGTTGCAGTGATGTCTCTGCCTGCATAGAATTTCCACTTCAAACGTAGGTTTGGAGCTGTTTTTGGGCTGATCTTATGCTCTTTGTAAGCATATCTTCTGTTGAACAAATCTCCACCATGGTTTAACCAGTCTTGTGATTGGTGTCTAGGCCCCTAAAAGCATGAAACAAATAGGAACCAATATTTAGATAAATTTCAATTAATTAATGAGTAATCTTTAAAACTACATATACAAGAGCTATAGGGAATTAACGATCGATAGAATGAGAGTTAGTATTATACATCAGAGCTTGCTGCAAAGACCACTACCGCATGAACATAAAATAACAGTAAACAAAGATTCAAGTGCATGTTGTATTTAGGCGGTGGCATGGAATTGAACCTGCAGGTAATGGTGTGGCAATGTCGCCAAGAACCAAGATATATGTTTGAGAAAATTATTTCAAAGAGACCCGTGTATATAGGGAAAACAAAAGTGGCCTAAGTATGTTTTAGTTTGTATTGCCTTCTATAATTTTAATTGCTCAGTTTTAATTATTTTTTATTTTTATTGTTAAAATAAAGGGTATTTTAGTAAAATCATAATTAGTACATGGAATAATTTGAAAAGAGTCTTATAAAAATGGGACAAGTAAATTTTAGAAAAAGAGTCTTACATATATGGACAAAGTTAGTACAATAGATATTCATTAATAAAATTTGTTTCCGTAGCCCTTAAAAAAAAGTACAATAGATAACCATTACATATATATTTTAATTTTTAGGTAACTATTAGATGCATTTTGTTTAGTTATGCAAGTCATGGTTATTAATTAATTATTAATAACCATAATTAACGTGGTCAATTCTACCATATTAAAAATTTATTGAGTCAGGGCACGCCTAACTCCATCGTGGTCAATACTAAAATTAATGTGAAATATATTGAGTCACTGCATGCCTAACTTGATCAAGGTCAACACTGAGTTGATGAGTGTGTATGTGAAATTTATTGAGTTAGTGCACGCCTAACTTGATCGAGGTCAATACTAAAATTGATGTGCGTGTGTGTGAAATATATTTAGTCAATGCATGCCTAACTTGATCAAGGTCAATACTAAAAGGGTTTTTGCTAACCAATGCCGACATTGATTAAGGATGGGCATACTGCATATGTATTGGTGTTGGGTGGGTACCCCTTGTACCTCCCATCCTCTATCTTAATAAATTCTTCTTTTTTGGCTGACCAAAAAACAATAAAAACAAAACTTGTGGGAATCTGAATGTAAGAAATCACAAAAGTAGTTTTAGGCCTTGTTTTGAGCACTATTAAATTATTACAAAATGGGTTTAATTTGACTCTAACCACCACGAAGTAAAGGTTAATTTGATTAGGAACGATTGTATCTTAAGAGAAAACATTAACTATTACAGAATAATTCACCCTTGTACAGAATTCAATCTTAACAAATAGGTAATCAATATGGACTCATTAATTATCAATGTGTGGTAACCCCAATCTTGGAAACTTTATTGCCATTGATACATATTTTCTTGATATTCTTGCGTTCTTGTTCTTGTTCTTTGATTTTAATCTCTGTTTATGCTCTTATCAATCTCTCCACTTAATATTCTTTCTCATTTGAACTTTTTTAATAATCACAATAAATTGGTAATCATAAAACACAGTATCTAAGGATTTGATATTTTATTACTTGAGAACAATAGTATACTTGCAAGTACACAACAAGGGCCAAGTTCTATTATCGCTTATTGGAAACTTTGGGACACGTTTATTCGACGTGGGGTTACTCCATCTAAACAAATTCAAAGGGCTGAGATGGTTTCTTATTATTTTGCCGAATTCTCAAACCTTTCTACTAATTCTTCAGATTTGAATCCTTTTGGTCAAACCCCTCCTAATCTTAACTCGACCCTTGTAAGTCATTTCATTGTCATGGGGAAGGCGAAAAAGGGTGAAAACTTCAGCATCCCTGTGGGGGCTAGATCAATATGTGCAGGTGGACCAATTAAGGTACCTGGGAGTCCTATTTGTTTTGTTGCATCTCAACAGGACTCGATCATGGAGAGTGTGATCTTGACCTTGGATCCAGGAAAGATAGATGATTACTTGTTAGATGTTCTTGATTAGAGAGGATACATTTATGATTTGTGCAAGTCGACATCATCAAGCTCCTACATATACATTACGACTACATCTTTACCATCTTGGGAGTTCAAAAACCCTTTACCAAATTCTAGAAAAGAACACTCAGAAATCATGTAGTGGCATATTCCCATATGCACTTAAATGGTTGTGCCTTTTTTAGAGGTTTTCAACTACTTTGACAACACCTCCATTGAACTCCTTGTTCTCTTCTTTTCACTAACAACCTCTTTGAGGTAGATCGAAACCCTAGGGAAGTTGGTTGTAAGGCTTGGGTTTTAACTCTTAACAGCTTTACCACTCCCTAACTTATACACTCCTGATCGAGGTCGAGCTTATGAGTCTTTTGTTGAATGTCATAACTTAGTCTAACCACCTCTTTGAATGTAGAGGTTAGATGGGCTCAAAGGTAGAAAAAAAATGTATATGTTGTTTTCTTTTTGTAAAATTTTTGCTAAATTACTAACTTAAAACTTTTCTACTTCTTGTTGCCAATAGTTCACACAGAATGACTCTTCTAATCCATCTTACCACCACGGCCAGCAACTAGAATGCCACCTCAGTCCTTCGAGCCTAACAACCTCAACTCTTCCCTCCACCTCAGCTCCAACCTGAAGTTCTTGCTGCCTCTCAAGGAACTTCATCTAGTGGAGGACACAAGGGAAAATAATTTTCTGGTAGATGACTTTATTCTTCTGGTCGGTCTTTCCATTAAAAAGAGGAAGAATCATGTTAAACAAAATTTGGACCGCTAAAGCTGAAGAGGTTGAGGTCAAGGTTGGGGTGGTTGAGACTGAAGTTGAAGTTGGGACTAAGGATGTTGAAGCCAAGTAAGATGGAGAGAGGCAAGTGGAAGAGCATTGCTTAATGGATGATAATTTTGACTCCACCATTATTAGCGACCTTGTTTACACCCAAGGTGAGCTTAATCGACTCTCTAAAGAGTAGCCGAACAAGTTCTGTGGTTAGGTCACCCACTCGGTCCTCAAAGTTGCTGTTGTATTAATTCCAGCATTTTTATTATAAAGTTCTTCCTTTTGCTACACACGCAAAAGAAAAACATCATAATGTAGTGGCCAAGGTTGAGCAATTTGCCAAGGATGTTGAGGTTGCCATAGTTTTAGGTGGATGAATCATGTTGGTGTGTTTCAAACTGTGAGGGGTTCTCTTACCCAACCATAGTTGGTGCAAGTTCTTTAACTTTTACGTAAAAATTATTGCACAATTCTCGAGCATGGTGTACGATTGTATAACAAACAAACAAAAAAAGATTGTAGTGGCTCAATTCACATTTTTGACATTTTAGCCTTAATTAATAGTCAAATTCACTATTCACATTCATATTTATTATCTACAACGCCTTATGAAAACTTAATAAAAAATTATAAACTTGTAAGTGAGTGAGAAATTTATGAATAAAACAAACATGAATAAATTAAATAAAGTGAGTGAGAAAATTTCATCATTAAAACTCAAATGTGGTTACAAAAATAATTAAAACTCAAAGGTTGAAAAGTAAACGGAATGGATATAATCTTTGTATAGTGTTGCACAATATGTAATTTCTCTATATCATATCTAGTTTGAACTTTATTGATCCATTTACATTTGGTAATTGCTTTGGTACCTTAAATTTTACGAGGGTATTGATACATTTTCATTATGAACCAAAAAACTCAACTATCTATACATTAAAATCACATCATAAATCAGTAAATTTCAAAGGTACTTTAAATTTATATTTGCAAAAAAAAAGTTATATCCAGATTTATTTCAATTTTTTTATAATTCAATAATAAATGTGAAAAATATGCAAGTGCATGTAAATGGAATGAGCAACAAAAGTAACCCTCTGGGTCATTTAGTAATTAAAAATAACAAAATCTTAAACAATAATAGACCGTATTATCATTTCTATATTATACATATGGTGAATGATACAAGTACAAGTTTTTATTATTTCTTAGCCTACTACTGAAAAAGGGTATTTGTACCCTTTGAAATATACAAGCACAATAGAATTTTCCTTTATAATTTGTAAGTGTTTGATAATCACATAATTTTGAAAACAGTTATATTTCAAAAGCTATTTGGAAAAGCTAATAAAAATAAATATTTTTTAAATACAACTAACTCAAATATGCATATTAACCATGTAAATTCTTAAACACACAGAAGGCAAAGAGTGAGGTTCCACCTGTAAAGTTAACAAAAAATGAGTTAGCAGTATATCCATGACCCACATAGATGCATCCATTGCTGATTGATTGACATGCCTCCATAGACACTGGCTTCAGTTTGATAGGACCATAAAATTTTCCCACTCTATATGGATCCCATTCTATCCACAGATCCAGCAAAGACAACTTCATTTGCAACACTAACAGGGCAATTAGCAGTGCTGTTGCTGGGGTTGGCTGTCGACCATAAAACTCTACCACTACTGGCATGCATTGCCACCCACCCACCAGCGGTTGCAATCATATTTGATGGTGCAAGAGTGAAATTTTTTGCCTCAGAATTCACAATGTTGGTGTAAACCCTCCTTTCATAAGTTGCTGCGTCCCATGTTGCACCTCCTACTATCCCTCCCGGCCCAGCTACCTACCAATAATAAAGCAACAAAGAAGAAGAAAATGAAGAGAAGAAAAAAAATGAATAAATTCTCAATTCATAATGAGTTAGAGGATAGAGGTGCATGCGCGCACTCACACACACACACACATACATATATATATATATATATATATATATATATATATATATATATATATATAAAGTTTATCAAAAATGTTTTGTAGACACTCATTGAGGTGTGTAAACTCGGAGAAAGAAGAGAAATAATAAATGTAAAATGTGATATATGATATATATGAAGAGAGAAATAAAGAGAAATGAAACTTGTCAAATTGGTTTGCCAATAGCACCAAAAGTGATTTGGAACGACAAACTCTCATCCAATTTTAATTCAATAGATTTGGTTCATCTGAAGTTTATTAACATGACAAGACAATAACTTTATTATGAAAACCATACCATATTATAAACTTAATTTTTGTCATATCATGTTTTGACTGAAATCATTACTCTACACATGTACATAAGCTTTTTACAGTTAGAATATTGGAAATATGAATAAATGATCATTTAAAGAATATCTACCAGTTGTTCATTCAAATGAAGGAAATAGAAAACTATTATACAATAAATTTATCTTTTACCGTAACCCAGACGAGGTTCCCATTGTTGCGATCTAAAAAGCCCATGCATAGCCACTTTTCTGAAACGCAACAACAATATCTTTCTTGGTTTGATTTACATATGTGGTCAACATCATTGGTGCCTCCCCAAAATCAGCATCTTGCCAAAGACCTTGGGGAGGACAATTAGGAGTTGAAGCATTTATACATTCTAAGAGCCATATATCGTAGCCTCCTAACTGGCGGTACCATCTGATCTTCCCAGAATGCAAATAAAGGGCTAAGATTGAATTGGAGTGGTTGTCTGGTTCAATACACTCGTCTGGTTGAGTAGGATCAGTTTGATTAATTTGTCTCTCTCGACACTGACGTATGCGTAACGGGGCAGAATAGAGGTTCCCTGTGCCAATATTGACATGGTTTCTTTTAACATCAATCGAAGGGCTGCTTCCCCAAACGGAAGCTCCTGTATATTCTCCTCTTGTGTAATTGTTATCTGGCAACATGTAGGTCTTCCACCTGATGGTACCACATCGAGTATCAACTTTTACAAAACTTCCACGAGATATGCAGCATTGCTCTTTGGGTAAAAGTGATTCCTGTGAAGATATTCCAACATAGTAATATCTGTGGAGAGTTGAGCATAATGCAGCAGAGGCAGAAAGATCAAAACATAAGGAGAAATGTGTAACAAAATATATTTTAATCATGCAATTATCGTTTTTTTTAAGGTGATACAATTATCAAAATTTAAAGGTTTGAAAATTGTAAAATTCACGTGACCATTTTAAAGAGGTCATCTAAGTGATTTATTATAAAATAGCCAAATCACTTTTATGTTTTTCATTTTGAGTTTCGGCATATATAACATCTAATCATCCATGTTTGCCATTTTCAGTTAATATAACACAAGCATGTAGATATGAATCACTACTATAAAAAAATGTCATTTCCTATTAGTTTAGGGATAGAATAATATTTTTAGTATAATTTTCTGTCATAAAAATTAAGCTATTAATATAAACATTGTGATATTAAATATATGATACATGGTAATAATAAATAATTTTAATTGTATAGAAAATTAACATATATTGTTAGTATATGAAATACTAGTATAGTGCAATTACACCCTAATGCTTAATTTTTTTTAGTTTATTAATGCATGACAATTTTTTTAATAGTCTATTAAATGTTGTAAAATTTTTAAAATAATAAAATTATTAAACATTAAAATAATGGCAATTTATCAAAAAGTTTCTCTCTTGTATGTTTTAACTATCAATTTATATTTTTTTGGTGATTCGTTCTTTTACAAATAAGTGTGATGAGAAATTCATTAAACTTGTGTTTCATTTCTTTGTTAAATCTAAAACAAATCCTTGGAAAAAGATGCATATATAGTCTACCTAAAATTTTGAACCGTTAATCAAAACAATCATAGTAAAATTTGAAGTGCTAAGGAATCTGTGGTTAGTTCGTATGCCTAGTGCTATCTAGTAATCTAGCAATTAATAAAATAGCACTGTAGACTTTCTTCCAGTGAAGATATTCTGACAGAAATTTCTGTGCACAGTTATAGTATTCAATGATAGAACTGTTAATTTTCATCCTTTTTATCAATAAATTTGGGTTCTGCTGGCATAGGATCTCTAGTCCCTTGGGTGCCAACCTTGTTGGGATTCTTGGGTTTAGAGTGATGTCTTTATTATCCTAGCCGTTTATTCAAATAAAGTAATTGTTTGGTAAAAGAGAAAATGAAAGAAAGGAAAATATAAGGGGCTGTTTACTTGCAATTTTTTTTTTCTGTTTTCACTCTTTAATTACAAAACTGCTACCTAGTTATCAATTTGTTTCTTATTTTCAAATATTTGCATAGGAAACACCGAAAACAATACAAATCTTTGAAAACCGGAATTACATTGAAAACAAGACTAAAATTCACAGAAATCTGTTTCCTGTACAACTTTTTGTAATTAAAAAGTGAAAACAAAAAATGAAAATAGAAAACAAAATTGAAAGTAAACGGCCCCTAATTTTTTCTTTCCTTGTTTGATTGGGTTGAAAATGAGAGAAAATGATAAAGGGATAAATAGAGGATGGTGTTTTTCTTGTTACTGAGTTCATTAGCTAGTTAAGAAAGAAGGTCAAGAGATGTACCATAGTACTAATCTTTTGTAGTATGTTCCAGACATGGTGATGACTGCATCAGGATGGTAATCCAAAGTGGTCTTCCATACAAGCTCACCTGTTGTTCTTTTGACAGCAATAACAACAGCAGGCCCAGAGACATCAATTATCAGTAAATCCACAGCCACTGTGGGAGTTGACCTTCACACAGTCCAATTTAGATTGCGAAGACGAACACAGCTGGTTGCATTTAGATCTGTCAGATTCTGCAAGTTCTGCTTCGAAACAAGCGATCCATCCACTTCTTTAACTGCATAGATGTTACCGTTCCAGCTTGGGAAATAAAGGATACCATCATATATCGCTGGTGTTGCAGTGATATCATTGCCCGCATAGAATTTCCATTTCAAACGTAGGTTTGGTGCTGTTTTTGGGCCGATCTTACGCTCCTTGTTAGCATACCTTCTGTTGAACAAATCTCCACCATGGTTTAACCAGTCTTGTGATTGCTGTCCAAGGCCCTGAAAGCAAGAAATCATAAGAACGAATTTGATTAATTTTATTTTATGAAAGTAATCCTTAAAACTATATAAACAAGAGCTATAGGGAATTACCGATTGATAGACTGGGAATTAGTATCATACATCAGAACTTGCTGCAAATACTACTACTGCATGAACACAAAATAACAGTAAGCAAAGAGCTAAGTGCATGCTGTATTTAGGCAGTGGCGTGTAATTGGACTTGGAGATGGAGTAGCAATTGCCAAGATATAAGGAAAAGAGAGAAGTGGCAAGTATGCACGAAGACACTAGTATATTAAAATATTTGACCTTGGCTTAAAACAATACAATATGAGTAATTATCTATAAATACTCTAAAAAATCAAACACTTTATCAATATTTAGAGAATTTCTATGGTACCTGATAATTGCCTTATATTCCTAATTTTTGTAGTAGTTTAGGGGCAATTATTTGATAGCTTTCATGCTTTTGAGTTTGTTATGTTCATTTTAGTTGTGTTTTTAATAAAAGCTTTGTTTATTTAGGAATTTTAGTTTTTACCCTATTACACTTGATCTTTGGGTTGTTTTCTTAGGAACTTTGTGGAAGCGTGGAGCAAGTTTGGAGAGGTCCCAAGAGTGAATGATGCGTTAAGGATCAATTGGGTTAAAGTTTAACGCCTTGAAGGTCTTGCTGAAGCAAACGAAGCTTGCGGGAAGCCTTGGAATGGGCATGTGCAACCAAGTTGTGCATCTGTGCAACTTCTGAATGATGAAAATTTGAAGATAGTGAGTTGTACAGGCTGTGCAAAAATCCATGCACCCATGCATTGCATGCTGCAAGAATAATTCTTATCTTTTTTGTTTTATCTTTTGCTTGGGCTTGAACCCCTTTTGGCCCATAGCTTTAAATAAGGATTTTCTAGTCTATCCTAGGGTCCCGAACATTGTGTAACGAAAGGAAGATAATTCCGAGACGTTCATGACGGCTTTTGATGCGTTTGGGTTCATCTTCCATTCTCTCTCCATCTTTTGCTCCTTACCCCATGGCTATGCGTAGCTAAGTTCTCTTTTCGTTGGGATTTAATGCAGTTGGACCAAATTTCATGTAATTACACTTTTCTCTTAGTTCAATTAAGTATTGTTATTGCTCTTATTCTTTTCTTAATGCTTGTGTTTGGCCAGATCAACCAATTACGCAATTCTATGATTTCAATTGTAATTGGGAAATTCTTTTGAATTGCGAAATGAAGAAGACAACCAATCGTTTTTATGCATAGGGATAGGGTAAAGAGGATTGGTCATCACTAACACCCGTTTTCTTAATGCAAATACCTTGGTTAGACTAATTCAAGGGATTGATAGTGGAATCATGGGATTTAGGCTCTTTGCTTAAGGAATTAAGGTTTGAGTAATTTTGTCGGTTGATGATAACTAAAATTTAATTGAATAGGAATGAGTTGTGATTGCATGTTAGGAATTCCAATGAAGTTAAATCCCGGCGATTTATTTTAATTGATTTAAACCACAATTTTGCGCACATCAAGTGTTTGTTAAATTTCCAAAACCAAATTTCCTTCTATTTTTCCTTTTAATTTTATGCAATTGTCTTTTAATTTTGGTTACTAAATTTCTCTGAATTTCGTAGTCTATTTAATTTACTATCATTTCCCCAATTATCATATATGATACTCATCTTACCCTTTGTTACTTGCACGATTTGGTACACTTGCCAAAATCCCAACAAGTTTCTGGCGTCTTTGCCGGGGACTTGACTCAGTAATTGGGAAAAATTTTAGTATTTTTGTGGACTTTAAACATTCTTTTATTTTTTCGCACTTTATTTTATTTTATTTTTATTTTCCCCATCTGGTGCTAACTGTCTTTCTAGTTGTTCTAGTTTGCTTGTGATTCTGTTTATGCCAAATACCATAGGTACAAGGAGCAAAACTAATCCTGAAGAGCTCTGTTTCATTCCAAAGATCGAGAAGACCACTAGGCTGATTAGCAGTCAAACTAGAAGAGCAAAGAAACTAGCACAACAGGTGACATTGGAGGAGAGTTCCTCTGTCTTACCTTCAGAAGAGTCTTCCAGTTCAAACGGAGAGGTCACTCCATTTGAGGAGGAAATGGCAGAAGAAGAACAGTCTGTCAGGAGAACTCTTGCAGATCATGTCAAAAATAATGGTCCAAGAGTTTTCTCTAGTATCGCCAGGCCAAGGAACACCAATCGCATAGTTGAAGCTAAGCCAACCTTGCTCACACTTCTTAGTCAACATGCATTTGCTGGCTTAGAGAATGAAGATCCCTACAACCATTTGCCCATTTTTTATGATCTTTGTGGCACAGCAAGGGTGGCCTAGAATGAAGAGGAGAATCTATACATGAGGGTGTTCCGCTTCTCCCTCATAGGAAATGCATTGAAGTGGCTCAGCAACCTTCCATCTTAGAGTCTTACCACTTGGACTGAAGTGGAAACAAAGTTCTTAGATCGGTTTTTCCCTAAAGTGAAGAGAAGCCAAGCAAAGATTGATATATTGGGCTTCCAACAAAAAGTTAACGAGCCACTCCACGAAGCTTGGGAGAGATACAAGACTCTCTTAATGAAATGCCCCTACCACGGGATTGGAAAGGTTGATCAACTCTACATCTTCCTTGTGGGTCTGAAGGGGCAAACAAAGGTGATGCTTGGTGCTGCAGCTGGTGGAGGAGTGATCAAGAATAAGTCATTGGAAGAAGCCATAGAGTTGATTGAAAATATGGCAGCCAGTGATTTTGAAGCTCAACATGATAGAGCTCCACACAGAAGGGTAATGGAGCTAAATTCTCAGGATGCAATTCTGGCTCAGGTGGAAGCACTCAAGTTACAAATGGCCAATCTCCCTCAACAATTGATGAAGGCTGCTTCTTTTCAATTTCATCACCAAGTGCTCAGTTGTGCAAATTGTGGAGGTAATCATCCCATGGAGCAATGCCAATATGCTTCCAACTCACAAGAGGAAGAGGTGAACTACATGGGAAGGCAAAATTATTATAGGCAGTCAGATAAGCCTCCTCAACAAAAGCCCAACCTCTATGATCGCACAGCTAAGCTGGAAGACACTCTTTTAGAATTTATGCAAGTCTTAATTTCTAATCAGAAGAGCACTGACGCCTCTCTCAAAAAATTGGAGACTCACGTTGGGCAGCTTGCAAAACAAGAGGCAGAACTGGTAGAGCACACTAAGAGTGGCTTTTTAGCCAACACTCAGACCAATCCCAAGGCTAACTGTGCAATCTTTACCATTAGTGGGTTAGAGTGTGATACAGTGAATAGAGAAGATGAGGTAGTAGAGGAAGTTGAAGTGAAGAAGGTTGGAGTTAGAAACACAAATGGGAACTCAAAGAAGAAAAGTTAAGAGCCAAAGCCTCTCTCACTACAAAGCTCCTTTATCCTAAAGCACCAACAAAAATTGATAAAGAGAGACAATTTGCTCGGTTCTTAGACATTCTCAAACAACTCTACATCAACATCCCATTCTTGGAAGCCTTGAAGCAAATTCCAATCTATGCCAAATTCTTGAAGGACTTCTTGACAAGGAAAAAGAAGTTCATTGAGAAGGATACCATTGAGTTGGAAGCGGAGTGTAGTGCTATAATTCAGAAGATATTGTCTGCCAAACATAAGGATCCTGGGAGCTTTACTATTCCCATCACCATTGGGAACCTTTCTGTTGACAGAGTGTTGCTTGATTTGGGGGCGAGCATCAACCTAATGCCCATATCTATGCTAAAGAGAGTTGGAGATGTGGAGGTAAAGCCAACTAGCATGACATTACTGCTTGCTGATCGCTCCATTATACACCCTCATGGGGTGGTGGAAAACATGTTGGTGAAGGTTGACAAATTCACAATTCCTACTAATTTTGTTGTCATGGACATGGCGGAGGATTCACAGATTCCCATCATCTTGGGACGACCTTTTATGAAGACTATTGATGCTCTAAATGATGTTGGCAAAGGAGAGTTTAAGCTTAAAGTGCAAGATGAAAAGGTGACTTTCAATGTCTGTGACTCTGTGAGCCCCCCAGGGTGTTGGGTTGACCACAACCATTCATCTTAGTGACCCTTGAGGTCACTCATCCGTCAAGCTAGTGACATTAAATAACTGCTTACTGGGAGGCAACCTAGATTTCTCTCTCTTTTCTCTCTTAATTTTGTCTTTATTTTGACTTCATTTTCTTTATTACGCTTGTTCTAATATATGTTTTGGTGTTTCTTTTGTGTTGTTTCAGGTTGCTATGCACATGATGAAGATATTGGGAAAGCTTCCCAAAAAAAAAAATGATGCGAGTTGCACAACCGTGCAATCTGAGTGCACACCTATGCATCTTGTACTGATCAAAATACAAAAAAATGACCCGAGTTGCATAACCGTGCAATCTGAGCACACGCCTATGCATCTTGCACTAAAGGAGGCTCTATTTTTCGACGAAAGTTGTACAACCATGCAATCTGGTGCCCAAAATGTGCATTTGGCGCCCAAAAAAATAAAATTTTGGGACAGAGAGTTGCACAGCCTGTGCATCTGGCACAAAAAAAAAAAACTTTCCTCTCTTTCTTTATTTTTATTCCTCCCTTGTTGCATACTTGGCATCCCTTTAAGTTTAGGGTGTTGAGGTGGAGTTTGCGGCCAATGTTGATTGGCCAAAAAGAGCTGGGGACCAGCACAATCTTGGCCAAGGGGGTGAGGATGGGCCTGATAATGAGCAGTGATGTGCATGTAGTACTGACCCATTGTAATATGTTCCAAACATGGTGATGAGTGCTTTAGGATGGTAATCCAAAGTGGTCTTCCACACAAGCTCACTAGTTTTTATTTTGAGAGCAATAACAGTAGCAGGGCTATATGTTCCAAATATCAATAAATCCCCAGCAACCGTGGGAACTGACCTTGACACTGTCGAATTTACATTCTGAATAAGACCATCAGTTGCATTCAGACCTGTCAACTTCTGCAAGTTCTACTTCCAAACAAGCGATCCATCGACTTCTTTAACTGCATAGATGTAACTATTCCAGCTTGGAAAATAAAGGGTTCCATCATATATGGCTGGTGTTGCAATGATATCTTTGCCTGCATATAATTCCCACTTCAAATGTAGGTTCAGTGTTGTTTTTGGGCTGATCATACGTTCTTTGTAAGCATATCTTCTGTTGAACAAATCTCCACCATGGTTTAACCAGTCTTGTGATTGTTGTCTAAGCCCCTAAAAGGAAGAAACCAATAGGAACCAATTGGATCAATTTTAATTCATGAGAGTAATTCTTAAACTATATATAGAAATATAGGGAATTAACTATAGATATTCGATAGAGAGTGGGAATTAGTATAATACATCAGAACTAGCTGCAAATACTACTACCGCATGAACACAAGATAATAGTAAAGAAAGAGCTAAGTGCATGATGTATTTTTTTGGTGATGGCATGGAATTGGATTTGGAGATATGGTGTGGCAATAAGTATATTTGAGAAACTCATTTTGAGGAGACCCACATATATACGGAAAAGAAAAGGTGGCCGATTAAGTTTGCTTTAGAGCAGTCGGATCATAGTCACATAATTCGCAATACTCTTCGGTACTTGGTACGGGTACGGGTACGCGGTACGTGACCTTACGAAGAATTGGTACGTGGGGGGTATACATAGTTGCTATGCTCTAGTATGCTCTTTAGGTTTGCAATATTATCTAATATATTAAATGATACATTGCTAATAAAGAAATCATTTACATAAAAATTATATAATGTAAAATATAGAATATTATGAATACAAATTATTTTAAAAGTTAAATATATTATATTTATATTAATTTTTATATTATATACATTTTTAAGATAATTTTCAGTCAATTTTTTCATATTGATGTTATCTTTTCTAACTTTTCACGTGACCATCTTTATATATATCAATTCTTAATTTTATTTCTTCATGATAATAAATGTTTTCTTTGGATCAAGACAATAATAATTGCCTTCATTGCAGTTTACGATATGATCATAATTGTGTTTATATTAATTTACAATTTCCCAAAACCCAATTCAGCTCATGCTCGTTGCAGTCCATGCTAATTAAGTTCAACACTTCAACTTATTTTTAGTCGCCTCACATATCCCATCTAATCCACGAATTGGGAAGAACCAGTACCACGAATTGGTACGCAAGTACCAATTCGCGGTTCGCGAGGAAATTGAAGAATTATGTTACTATGAGTCGGATATTAAAACATTTTTCTTTGAAATAAAAAAATGCATTATTCACATGAATCACATCCATATTTTGATAATAATCTTTGTGTCATCTTGACTCTTTTACAGGAATTAATGAATTTTCTGTGTTTTACGGGGGTCTAAAGTAAAGATAAAAGTCATATGAAAGCACTTTGGTAAAAAGAAAATTATATAAAGAGAAAAGAGTGAATTGTCTTTTAGTTAATATTTGATTGTACACACACACACACACACACACACACACACACACACACACACACACACATATATATATATATATATATATATATATATAGAGAGAGAGAGAGAGAGAGAGAGAGAGAGAGTACAACTCTTGTGAGAATTCTTTCTTATGTGAGAACATAAGAACAACCAATAATAACCATCAGATCAAGATTAAAAATAATAAATGGTTGAGATTAAAATATTTAAAATTCAAATTAAAATTTAATATAACAATCAAATATCTAAAAGATTCACCAAACAAAAAATCAAATCTTATCACGTCCTAAAATATCTCAATTATCACGATCACCATCACCAACATTGCCACCACTTCTGCCGCCAAGAACTTCGTTGTTGTCATCGTTGCTGCCACCACCACCACTCGCGGCGATGGTGGCGGTAGTCACCATCACCACCATGACCGCCATGACCTTCGTCGCCGTCGTTGATGTCGCCACCACCACCGCTACGGAGGTTATGGAAGCGGAGGTGGTGGCGGCGTGCAAAATGGTCATGGCTACGGTGGTGGCGACAGTAACAATTATGGTGGTGGTTGTAATGGTTGTCATGGCAGTGGTAGTGACGGTCATGGTGGTGATGGTGATAGGTTAATTGAAATATTTTAGAAAATGATAATTGAGATTTTTTATAGATTTAATTTTTGTTTGGTAAATCTTTTAGACATTTGATGGTTATATTAGATTTTAATTTAAATTTTTAAATATTTTAATCTCAATCGTCTATTATTTTAATCTTGATGTATGTGTGTGTGTGTGTGTGTGTGTGTGTGTGTGTGTATGTATGTTTGTATGTATTTTAATATATTGCAATTTCATGAAGATAGTGGCGGCCAAGGTGATGGTGGTAGTGGTGACGACGACAATGACAATAGTGGCGGTGGCGGTACTGGTGGTTAAGGTTTTTACTCGGTCTCTTAACCGAAGTCATATATATATATATATATATATATATATATATATATATATATATATATATATAGGAGGGGTTCACCTACTACAAGAGTAAGTATAAGACACTTACTCTTCATCCTCACCATTCATTTTCTTGAAATCTAATGGTTGTAATAAAATCTTAACCATTAGATTTCTAGAAAATAAATGGTGAGGATGAAGAGTAAGTCTCTTATACTTACTCTTGGAGTAAGTGGATCCCTCCTCTCTCTCTCTCTCTCTCTCTCTCTATATATATATATATATATATATATATATGTAATGTAGTTAAATTTTAGTTTTGACCTCGATCGAGCTAGGTGCCCTTACTCTATAAATTATTAATATATCATTAATTATGATAATTAATAACTAATTAATAGCCATGACTTATATATGTATGTATGTAATGTTGTAGTTAAATTTTAGTTTTGACCTCAATTGAGCTAGGTGCCTTAACTCTATAAATTATTAATACATTACTTTTACCCCCTTTATTAACAGTGTTTACTTGACAGAATATAATAAAATTAATAAAAATTAAAATCCATTTATATATTTTGGATATTCCATTCATGCCCTTTTTCAAATCACACCATCTCTCCTCCTCCTTTTGAAGGACATTACCAAGCAGTGACATTTGAGCTAGGTTAAGGGTTCTAAAAAAAGGGGAAATCACACAATGTTGTTAGGAGGTTGAAGAAGGGGTTCATGCGAGTGTTGAAACAATGGTGGTGAAGGAGTTAAAGCACGTAGGGGGTTCTCAAAAACGGGGGTTTGAAGCGCGATGGTGTTGACGCACGAAGGAGGCTAGGAAGGTTATGCAGTTTTGTGCAAAATCAAAGGGAGTTTGAAGCGTGATGGAGGGTTGTGAGGGTTTGTGCGACATAAAGGAGGTGCGGCGAATCAAGGTGGATCGGGGTCGACAATTTGTTCAACAACCAGCAAAGATAGTCCTCTCGAGTTGAGTGTGAATGGGGCAAAAGTTGACAAAGCTTATTGATATCAATTTTTCCTTGGTGCTGTATTATTGATGTTGTATTTCATTTGTTTCAAACATTTTGATTGTTGCTCATTCTTGCTGATAATCCAAAGTCTTTGAGTGGTTTAGAATTTTTTTGGTTTGAACCTTTATAAACCAAAGAGGTTACGTGCCTAAGACTAATTTTGAATGACGAGAGAGGAGTGCTTCTGCTAAGCTTTGCTTCCATCAACCCATTCATTCTTTTGATCTTCTTTTATAAATAATTTCCAAATTCCAAGTTTCTTCTCGTTTGTTTTTCAGTCTCGATGTTCTTGTTTATCTTTAGATACTTCTTGTTTTTTTCTTTTGTTGTAATCCTGCATATCTGCGTATCTGACTTTTCTATTGGTATGAATCACTTTTAATTTGTTGTAAATGAATGATAACACCTCCAACCATGAAACGGGCCAATGATCTTGCTTTTTTATAAAGGTTGAAAGAGAGGATATATTTGGAAACAAATTTCATTAAAAGTCATGTGATATACATGTGACTCCTTTCTGTTAAAGGATTTAACGGTGTTAATGAGTAAGGGGGTTCTGTGTAACTTTTAGTAAACAATTATGGGGGTTTTTGTAGGTGTTGAAAAGGGAGGGGAGGTCTTGTAATTTCTTCAAACCTCATGGGAGGTTTGTGTAATTTACTTTTATTAATATATCATTAATTATGATAATTAATAATTAAATTAATAGCCATGGCTTATATATGTATGTATGTGTGTGTATGTAATGTTGTAGTTAAATTTTAGTTTTGACATCGATCAAGCTAGCTGCCCTGACTCTATAAATTATTAATGTATCATTAAGTATGATAATTAATAATTAAACTAATAACCATGACTTGCATACTTATACATAATTTATCTAAGTTGCATAAAATATATATGAATAGTTCAGGAGCATTATTTTTATCATCGCAGGCATGCCACATGTAAACGATATAAAAAGGTTTGACAACTTTTGTGGATGCAGTTTGTGGAGTCTTTGGTTTTACCATAATAGTATTGTCTTTCATAATTAATAACCCCTTAGACTTGATGAATTTGTTAGACATAGTCAAAATTAATTATATCCTTGTCTTGGCTTGTTGCATCTTTTAAGTCTAAAGAACTTTTTTTTTTTTTCAATTGTTGTAGTTCTCCCATTGCTTGCATCAAAATCATATGTTATTAGAAGGCTTGTGTGATAGAGTTGTATTAGATTGAGTTAGAGTTTCTCTTGTAATCCCTTTGATAATATTGTTTACTTATAAAAATATATGTAAATTATGGATGCATGTATTCTTAATTCCTAATTTGGAACATTATGAAAGTTGTAAAGAATTATGATAGTTGCTGTTTCTCAATTATTTGAAATGAATGAGGCACAAACCTGAAAATACAACAACAAAAGAAACTCTTAAAGTACTTATATCCAAAAGTGCTTTAAATGTAGTATGCTTTTTTAAAAGTGTTTCTTAGCTAGAAGTACAGAAAAACAGTTTAATGTGTGGATTATAATTTGAGAATATACAATGTTTTAAAACATTTTAGAAGACTATGCAAAAATGCTTTAAAAGATTATTTTTAGTATAATGTCACTGAATCATGTATATCGATATTGTCATATTGGGTGGCTGAATCATAATGGTGAGTTTAGTGTGAGGATTTTCTTATACAAGGATGGTTGGCTGAGTTCTTTAAATTTTACAATACTTTTATTCAAGAATGTGTTTTACAATTCAAACAAGTTTCTATATAGTTTCGTAAATTTTACAAAACTTTTATTCAAGAATCTGTTTTACAATTCAAACAGGTTTTTTTTAATAAAAATTAAAAAAAAATTGCTTTAAGTTTTAATAAATAATAAATAATGATGAATTAAATTAACTAAATAAATAATAATATAAGTAATAAAAGAAAGGTCAATGTAATTTGGGTGTCATAGAAGCTGTCTTAGCATTGAAATAACGATGAAAATGTGAAGAAGATGGTGGCCACGACGGTGTGGCACCTCCCCACTCCCTTTTGGGCGCACAAGACTTCCTCCACTTCTCTAGCAGAGTGTGCCACACAGCTATACATGTGGGAATGCCCAAATTGTCGTGGGCGCACCCCTGATGTTCAATTTTCCTTCTAGCACCATCCCACGTACATAATGTTTATGTTTTGCATATTAACCACATGCATATTAACCACACAAACTTTTAGACACAGATAGCAAAGAGCGACGTTCCACCTGTTGAGTTCATGATAGGCCCTGCAGAAACATTGTATCCATGACCCACATATATGCATCCATTGCTGATTGACATGCCTCCGTAAACACTGCCTCCAGTTTTATAGGACCATAAAATTTTCCCATTCTTGGCATTAATTGCAAATATAGATCCCATTCTATCCACAGATCCAGCAAAGACAACTTCATTTGCGACACTAACAGGGCCATTAGCAGTGCTGTTACTGGGGTTAGCTCTCGACCATAGAACTCTACCATTGCTGGCATCCATTGCCACCCACCCACCAGCAGTTGTAATCATGTTTGACGGTGCAAGAGTGAAATTTTTGGCCTCAGAATTCACAATGTTAGTGTAAACCCTCTTTTCATCAGTTGCTGCACCCCATGTTCCACCTCCTGCTATCCCTCCTGGCCCAGCTTCCTGCAAAAAAAAAAAAAAAAAAGAAAAAAAAAGAATAAATTAATATATTGCATTACAAACTCAATTTATGTGTCATATGATGTTTTGATTTAAATCATTAATTACTCTATACAGTACATATGCTTTTTACAGTTAGAATAGTGGAAGTATGAATAATGATAATTAATTTAAAGAATATGCACCAGTTGTTCATTGAAAAGAGAAACCATTATACAATAAAAGTATCTTTTACCGTAGACCAGACGAGGTTGCCATTGTTCCGATCTAGAGCCCATGCATAGCCACTTTTCTGAACCGCAACAACCATATCTTTCTTGGTTTGATTTATATATGTGGTCAACATCATTGGTGCTTCCCCAAAATCAGCATCCGGCCGGAGACCTTGTGGAGGACAATTTGGAGTTGGAGCAATTCTACATTGTGAGATATATACATCGTAGCCACCTAACTGACGGTACCATTTGATCTTCCCAGTATCCAAATCAAGGGCTAAGATTGAATTGGAGTGGTTGTCTGGCTCAACACACTCGTCTGGCTGAGTAGGTTCAGTTCGATTATTTTGTCTCTCCCGACACTGACGTACGCGTAATGGGGCAGAATAGAGGTTTCCAGTGGCAATATAGACATGGTTTCTTTTAACATCAATGGAAGGGCTGCTTCCCCAAATTGCAGCTCCTGCATATTCTCCTCTCGTGTTATTGTTATCTGGTAACATATAGGTCTTCCAACAGATGGCACCGGATTGAGCATTAAGTTTTACAAAACTTCCACGAAATGTGCAGCATTGCTCAATGGGTGCAGCTGATTCCAATGAAGATATTCCAACATAGTATCTTCTGTGAAGATTTGAGCATAATTCAGCAGAGTTAGAAGGCTCGATCAAAACATATTCCTAGTGCTAGCTAGTAATTATTTAAACAACATTGTTATTTGGTACGAGGGCTTTGTAGCATGAATTTCACCAAGTAACACTTTCCAATTTTTAAAGAAGAGTAATAATATATAGATATTTTTTTGGATAAATAATATATAGATATTTTGTATATCAAACATTTCATTAACACTCATCATTTATCTTTATCTCTCTCTGTCATATCTTATCACCTATCATATTTGCACTCCCCTCTCTAGGTGTTAAATAGCATCAAGTTAAGTTGCTTCTGCTTCATTTTAACCATTTTGACACAGAAATATTCATATACTGAGCGTTTTTAATGCTGAAACAAACACGCTATTAGACGTGCACATATATTTGGTCCGACGAGCTGGAGAATAATCGCCATGCATATTTCAGAAGTTCAGACTTGTCTAAAGGCAGAAATATTTATTGTGTGCTTGTGAGCCTGAACTGTTCGCTACTTTTTTAAAAAAAATTAAATAAGTCGTCCTTAGATGTAAAACAAATAATTTTAAATTTATTAAAAAATTCATTTATATTTAGGTTGAGTTTTGTTATTAGCGAGAGTATATTTTATATTCTTATTCTCATTATCACATATTATTTTTATTTAAAGATATTTATGTCATTTTTTATAAATATACATTTTCTTTTTCTCTCATTTTCTATCCAATCGAATAAGGGAAGAGAAAACTTTTCACTTCTCAGATTTTTATTTAAAATCTGTTTTGTAAAAAATTTTATAAAACAGTTTTTGAGAAGATAATTAAAAAAAATGTTAGGTAATTTTGTTTTAAAAACTGTTGCTAATTTTATTTCAAAACAAAATTAGAAAACTAAATTATATCACGCTTGACCACCCTTTTTTTCCAACCCTTTATGCTAAATTTGATGTGTATAAATACCCATGTTTGGTCATGCATGGAGTTGCTTCAAGTGACGCGCGTCCCTTTTTTCACAACGCTACACCAAACATGGTGTAAGTTATCAATAAAAAATGTGCAAGTCTGAAGGTTTCAGAGCAATTAACTCAAGGGTAATTAACTAAGTTTATTAGCAAAGTTAGAACGAGTGAGAAGGGAGAAAATACAAAGCTAGTTAAGAAAAGAAGGTCAAGAGATGTACCATAGTACTAACCTGTTGTAGTATGTTCCAGACATGGTGATGAATGCTTCAGGATGGTAATCCAAAGTGGTCTTCCATACAAGCTCACCGTTTTTTCTTTTGAGAGCCATAACATCAGCAGGGCCACGGATTCCGATTATCACTAAATCCCCGGCCACTGTTGGAGTTGATCTTGACACTGTCGAATTTAGACCTGTCAGTTTCTGCAAGTTCTGCTTCCAAACAAGCGATCCATCCGCTTCTTTAACTGCATAGATGTAACCATTCCAGCTTGGAAAATAAAGGGTTCCATCATATATGGCTGGTGTTGCGGTGATATCTTTCCCTGCATAGAATTTCCACTTCAAACGTAGGTTCGGTGCTGTTTTTGGGCTGATCTTACGCTCTTTGTAAGCATATCTTCTGTTGAACAAATCTCCACCATGGTTTAACCAGTCTTGTGATTGTTGTCTATGCCACTAAAAGCAAGAAACCAATAGGAACCAATTAGATCAATTTTAATTCATGAGAGGGATCCTTAAAACTATATACACAAGAGCAGCTATAGGGAATTAACCATCAATAGAGAGTGGGAATAATTAGTATCATACATCAGAACTTGCTGCAATTAATACTACTATCGCATGAACACAAAAAAACAGTAAAGAAAGTGGTAAGTGCATGCTGTGTTTAAGCGGTGCCATGGAATTGCATCTGGGGATGGTATATACGTTAAATTTGAGGAAATTATTTCTAAGAGACTCGAGTATATATGGAAAAGAGAAGTGGCCTAATAAGCATGTATGAGAACAGCCGCATGTTAAAACATTTGACTTTGAATTTAACACATTAAAGTAATGAATTATTCACATCCATATTTTGATAATAGTCTTTGTGCCATCTTGACTCTTTTACAAGAATTAATTAATTTCTTGTGTTTTTGTGGGGTCTAGTAACGAGAAGCCATATGAAAGCACTACGGCAAAAAGAAAATTATATAAAGAGGAATAAGTTAATTGTTTTTAGTTAATATTTGATTGTATGTTCCTTTCAACAACAAAAAAATTGATTGTATGTTTATATATGTATTATGTATTTTCATTTATTACGATTGTGCGTTTCATTCACATGTTTTAGTTTGTATGCAATTTTTGAAGTGGAATTTCCACTTTGCATAGATTTTATTTTATTTTATTAATCTATTTTATTTAAATATGTAACAAGATGTGATGTGATATATAATTTATTAATAGATTAATAAAATAAAATAAAATATTTAAATAAATAAAAAAGACAAAAAAATTCAAAGTAGCTTCGCACTAACATTATGTGAATGAAAAGAAAAAAAAAAGTTTATGTTATATAACTCAATAAAAAGAAAAAGAAATGTCTTTAAAGCACAGAAAATTCAAAATTTTATCTCCAAACTTTTCTTGAATCCAATTTTTATTTTCTTCATCATTTTATACTATTCTCTCGTTGAAACAAAAGTAAAGACTACCCATCAACACGGAACTACTTTCTTTACAAAGAAGCTACCCAATTAATTACCACAATTAATGATATATTAATAATTTATGGAGTTGGGATACCTAACTTGATCGAGGCTAATACTAAACTTATCTAGACAGATAGAAAATGTTGTAGTTAGATAGATAACCCACTACGGTCGGCCTAGCTAGTGATTGGAGGATTGTGTAGTATGCATAAGATCTTAGGTTCTATCTTCATTGTTGTCATTATACACACACACACACAAAAAGTTAGATAGATAGATGAATGGATAGATAGATCTTGTACTAGTTATATTTTAGTGTTGACCTTGATTGAGTTAGGTGCCGATAATCAAAAGAAGCTGGCAGACTATCCTTTGCCCAAAGAAAGTGGGTACTTAGGGAGCTTCGTGGCACCCCTATTAGGTCAGTACACATTTGATTTAAGCCAATAGCTTTTCTGTGTTGCCTATGGAAAATTCATACCTACACCTAGAAACATTTGTACAACTATGTGATAATATTACACTGTAAGTTTTCTTTTGAAAAAAAGTATTGTACTGTAGATGTGATGATACATAATGGGCACAGTAATTATATTAAATTATTATTCATTTATAAAATGATAATCTTTAAATAAATGTTTAACATTCTGCTAAAAATAAAGAGAAATACCGAAAGCAAAATATATATCAGAATTATAGTTTCTGTTTTATTGATCCATTTATATTTTGTACGTGTTTGATAATCATTTTAAAAGACAACTAGTACAAACATGCATATTAACCACATAAATTCTTAGACGTTATTGACACAGAAAGCAAAGAGCCAGATTCCACCCGTAAAGTTAAAGAGATCAGGCCCCCAAACACTGTATCTATGACCGACGTATATGCATCCATTGTTAATTGACATACCTCCATAGACACTGCCTCCAGTTTGATAGGACCATAAAATTTTCCCACTTTTGGAATCAATTGCAAATATGGATCCATTTCTATCTGTGGATCCAGCAAAGACAACATCATTTGCAACACTAACAGGGCCATGAGCAGTGCTGTTACTAGGGTTAGCTGTGGACCATAGAACTCTACCATTTGCAAATATGCCATATTTAGGTGGTGCCATGGAATTGGATCTGGAGATGGTGTGGCAATTGCCGAGATATATGTTTAAGAAACTTATTTCAAACAGATTCGCGTACATCGTATATATGGAAAACAAAAGTGGCCTAATAAGTATGCATGAGAACAGTCGGATATTAAAACATTTGACTTTGAATTTACCACATCAACATAATGCATTATTCACATCCATATTTTGACATTAATATTTGTGCTATCTTGACTCTTTTACAGGAATTAATGTTTTTGTGTTTTATTTGGCGGGTAAAGTAATGAGAAGTCGTATGAAAGCACTATGACAAAGAAAATGAGATAAAGAGGAACAACAGAATAGCTTTTTAGTTAATGTTTGATTTATGTTTATAAATGTATTATGTATTTTAATTTTTAATACATTACTATTGTGCTTTTCATTCATGTTCTAGTTTGTATGCAATTTTCGGCTTTTTAATTTTAATTGTTCATATTATCTTTTTATTGTTAAATTAAGTCTTTCACACTAAATTTTATCGAATAATTAATAAGAATGTAACAATATATTATGTGATATATTAATAGATTAATAAAAGTAAAATATATAAAATATTTAAATAAAAAGAAAAAGAAAAAACAAATTCAAAGTAGCTTCACACTGACCTTATGTGAATGAAAAGAAAAAAAAATAAAGAAAAAATAAATTTAAAAATTTCTCTTATAAAAGTGAAGAAAAAGAAAAAATCACATTAAAGAACAAATTTAAAATTTTCGCTCCATTTTTTTCTTGAATTCAATTTTTATTTCCTCCCTCATTTTATTCTATTCTCTCGTTGAAACAAAAAGTAAACACTACCCATCGACACAGGAATTACTTGCTTTACAAATATCCCAATTAATTACCATAATTAATAATTTATAGAGTTGGGACACCTAACTTGATCAAGGTCAATACTAAAATTGTTTACAACAAAGAGCAATTGAAATTCTGTTGCGGTGGCCATGGCAACGGTCATAATTCTGTGCTTTTTAAATGTTAGAACTGACCTTGATCATAATATTAATTGCATGGTGGCACAATTAGGGCGGCATCGGCGATAGCAGTCATGGTGGTGATGGAAATATTTTAAGACAAGATAATTGGAATCTTTTAAAGATTAGATGATGACATGAGATCTTAATGAATTCAACTCTTAAAGTATTTTAATCTAAACCATCTATTTTTGATCCAACGATAATTATTGAATGGTTTTACCTCTCACAATAAGACACTTCTCTCACTTATGAGAAAAATCCATTTCATTCTACCTTCTCTCTCTTTTTTTTTTCCTCCTATAACTATTTATAGACAAATTTATCTAAGCAAAGCCTTAGTGGGACGCTAATTTCAAGTTATTGATTTCCTTCCTAACCTTGAGGTATTTAGATGTGGAGAAGTACTTTGCCATAAGCTTAGACTCTAAGTCTTCCCAAGAGTTGTTTGTACCTCTTGGTTTACAACAATTTGCTTGCATTTTCATTCAATGAGAATGAGAGCCAAAATCACTATGAGTTTAAATATGTTTTTTGTCCCTATAATATACAGCTTTTTTGGTTTTGGTCCTTGACTCCTTGTAACTTTTTTCTTAAAATAGTCCTTGTAAAATTTATATTTTATTTTGCTCCTTGTTATTTTGTTTTAGTCCTTGTAATATCTTTATTTTTTTGTTTTAGTACCTAAAATATTTTGTCCATTTTGAGTTAATCCCTTTGAAAATAAAATGGTAGGGACTAAAAGCAAATTATTCACATATGGCAAGCACAAAAACAAAAACAAAAAAGGTTAGTATATTACAAGGACTAAAACAAAATAACAAAAAATCACAATAAAAGAAAAATCAAAATAACTAACACGTCATCACTTAGCTGACATTTTAATGGCAGGAACCAAAAACAAAATTTTTCATGGGCCAAGAACAAAAAAAATTAATAAGGACCAAACGCAAAATTCAAAAATTTATCAAGGACTAAAAATATATTTAAGCCCAATTAAATTGAAGTGCTTTATTTATGTAAATATTTATGCATGTATTTTAAGAAAAAGTATAAATTTACTAATGTCTCAATAATTCCTGAAAAAGTATATATTTTAATTTTTTAGAAGGCAAATCTGATGTGAGAAATTTAAATTAGTTGAAACGATTCGAACCATCATTTATTGTTATAAATATATAGGATGTGAACACTTTACCCTCTAAAATGCAACCTACATTTTAGAGGAGCCCAATCATTTCTTACACAACAATAATTGGCGTGAGTTCTTCAAATTTTTACCTGAATATGTTTATAAAAGAAAATTAAAACTTAAATGGGTTTATAAAAAATTAAAAGTAAAATGTTGAGATGTAAATGGAATGGATATAATCTTGAATAATGTTGCGTAATGTGATTTCCCTATCAAACCTGGTTTGAGTCTAACTTGAAATACATTCATCATGAGATTGCACTGTAGTTTTTCTTTGTCTTTAAAAAAAATAAAAAAGAAAGATGTTGTACTGTAGTTGTGATGACACTTAATGGCATAGTAATCTCATATTCAATTGCTAATAATTTATAAAATGATAATTTTTCAATAAATGTTTAAATTCTGCTAAATATTCAGAAATTAAAGAAGAATATAGACCAGAATAATATAGTTTCTGTTTTATTGATCCATTTATAAAGGTGTTTGATAATGACGACATAAACTTTGAGAACACTTATATTTTTCAAAAGCTTTTACAAAGCTAATAAAAAATAATTATTTTTTAAAATACAACTAAACCCTAAACCCTAGACAAACACATACACCAACTCCGTAAATTCTTAATTAACACAGAAGGCAAATAGCGAAGTTCCACCCGTGAAGCCCAAGAGAGGCCCCAGAGCAACAGTGTAACCATGACCCACAAATATGCACCCTTTGCTGATTGACATGCCTCCATAGACACTACCTCCAGTTGTATGGGACCACAAAATTTTCCCACTCTTGGCATCAATTGCATATATGGATCCCACTCTATCTGGGGATCCAGCAAAGACTACTTCATTTGCAACACTAACAGGGCCATTAGCAGTGCTGTTACTGGGATTAGCAGTGGACCATAAAATTCTACCATTACTGGCATCCATCGCCACCCACCCACCAGCGGTTGTAGTCACATTGGACGGTGCAAGAGTGAAATTTTTTCTCCCAAAATTGACAATGTTGGTGTAAACCCTTCTTCCATCAGTTGCTGCACCCCGTGATCCACCTCCTGCTAGCCCGTACGGCCCAGCTTTCTGCCAGAATAAAAAGAAAAGAAAAAATGAACAATGGTGGAAATATGAATATATGTCATATATGTAATTTAAAGAAATATCCACCAATCATTCATTGAGACGGGGGATAGAAAACTATTAATACTATAAATTATCTATTACCGTACGCCAAACGAGCTTGCCATTATCGTGATCTAAAGCCCATGCAACGCCACTTTTCTGGACTGCAACAACAATATCTTTCTTGGTTCGATTTTTGTATATGGTCAACATCATTGGTGCCTCCCCAAAATCAACATCTGGTTCATCAGCTTGAGGAGGACAATTAGGAGTTGAAGGTTCGTTACATGCTAAGAACCATACATCATAGCCTGCTAACTGGTGGTACCATCTGATCTTCCCAGAATCTATATCAAGGGCCAACATTGAATTGGAGTGGTTGTCTGGTTCAACACACTCGTCGTAGGCTGAGTTCGATTAATTTGTCTCTCTCGACACTGACGTATGCATAATGGAGCCGAATAGAGGTTCCCAGTGGCAATATAGACATGGTTTCTTTCATCATCAATGGAAGGGCTGCTTCCCCAAACGGAAGCTCCTGCATATTCTCCTCTTGTGTTGTTGTTATCTGGCAACATATAGGTCTTCCAATAGACGGTACCAGATCGAGCATTAAGTTTTACAAAACTTCCACGAAATGTGCAGCATTGCTCAATGGGTACACTTTCTTCCAGTGAAGATGTTCCGACATAGAAATTTCTGTGAACAGTTATAGTACTTAATGATAGAGCTACTAATTTTTATAACAAAGCGAGGATATAAATTGTGTGACAGGACGTTGCTGTAGCTTCATTGCTTACAAATTGTTTAAGTGGTCTATTAGGATGGTTATATGGACTTTAGTTGTGGCATTATTTTGTGTTTTCATGGGCTCTCTGCATGCAGGTAGTTACATTGTTAGAGCTGGGATGTGCTAATGAAATATTCTGTACACAGTTTGTTAAAGGGGGAATTGTGGTGTTCTCGAAGTCTCGCTAATGGATTTCACTCTTGGACACCTGCGTAACATTTGGGATTTGACTACAATATAAATTTTACATTGGAGCGTGGGATGAAGAGTATATCTAATGTATATATCTGGATTTTATATATATTCAGGTCGTGAAACTTATCTTTTGGGAAGGTCCTCATGGCCTTAATTTTTTCTGTTATAGCGGATAGAGTAGTCGATACTTTTTGAACTATGTGGATCAAGTATCATGTGTAAAACCCACCAATATGGTTGAAGCTCAACATCACAAAGATTCTTTGGCATTTCAACTTCTAAGGATGCATGGATACAGTGTATCACGGTCACGTGAGGAGCTATTTTTGCAATTAACAGATTAATTTGGTGCAGCAGGCTTCTTTTGTGTTTGTTGGTTTTAATGGTCTGTATATTGTCACACTGATTTGGGTGGGTATGTTTATGGTAGTGGTTGTGAATTTAATGCCCCGGTTTTTAGTCTTTGTAATTGCTGGATTGTCCATAATGTGTCACCAGATAATGTGGATTTTGTATTTTTTTTTTTTTCACTGGGATTCCTTATGCTGACATAATGAATAATATAAACTTTGGCTTATAAAAAGAAATTGAGTAGTGGCACTAATACTAACCTTTTATAGTATGTTCCAGACATGGTGATGATTGCTGCAGGATGGTTATCCAAAGTGGTCTTCCACACTAGCTCACCTGTTGCTCTTTTGACAGCAATAACAACAGCAGGGCCATAGACTCCAATTATCAGTAAATTCCCTACCACTGTGGGAGTTGATCTTGACACAGTCCAATTTACATTGCGAACACGACCAGTTGCATTTAGACCTGTCAGATTCTGCAAGTTCTGTTTCCAAACAAGTGATCCATCCGCTTCTTTAACTGCATAGATGTTACCATTCCAGCTTGGAAAATAAACGGTACCATCATAGATTGCCGGTGTTGCAGTTATATCTTTGCCTGCGTAGAATTTCCACTTCAAACGTAGGGTCGGGGCTGTTTCGGGGCTGATCTTATGCTCTTTGTAAGCATATCTTCTGTTGAACAAATCTCCACCATGGTTTAACCAATCTTGTGATTGTTGTCTATGCCCCTGAAAGCAAGAAACCGATTGGAACCCAATTAGATTAATTTAATTCATGAGAGTAATCCTTAAAACTATATATACAAAGGCAATATATAGAGTGGAAATTAGTATCATACATGAGAACTTGCGGCAAAGATTACTACCGCATGAACACAAAATAACAGTAAAGAAAGAGCTAAGTGCATGTCAAATTTAGACAGTAGCATGGAATTGGACCTGCAGATGGTGTGGCAATTGCCAAGATATATATGTTAATTTGAAGAACTTATTTCAAAGAGACTCGTCTATATATAGAAAAGAGAAGTGGCCAATGTATGCATGAGGAGTCGGATATTAAAATATTTGACTGAGTTTAACACATTGAAATAATGATAGCATTATTCACATCCAGATTTTTTTTTAAGAAATCACATGTATCCTCCATGGAAGGTAACCCAGGTCGGGTAAGACTACTATATGAGTGGCAAAGTTCTTTTTGTAAATATTTAACGCAATTGTATATCCTTCACTTAAACTCAAAACTACTATTTGGACTAGAACAATCCAGTGCCAATTTATTTACGTGCTCTGTGATATTTATATCCATATTATAAATCAATCTTTGAAACATCTTGACTCTTTTACAGGAATTAATGATATTTTTTCAGTCTATAAAGTAACGAGAAGTTGTATATGCATGCACAATAACACAAATAAAATTATAAAAAGAAGAACAAGTGAATTTTTGCTAGTTAATATTTTAATACTTGTATGTTTTATATAAGTGTTGTGTAGTTTGATTTATTAGAATTAATTGTGCTTTTCATATGTCTGTAGTTTGTGATTGTTCACAGCTGATATTTTTGGTTTTTCAGTTGTTAATTATAATTAAGCCTTTTACCCTAAATTCTATTCAATATTTAATGAGGATGCATGTAATAAGATGTGATATGATACTAAGTTGCAAAAATAAATTAAAGAGAATATCTAAAATATTTAAACAAAAATGAAAAACATAAATTAAAGAGCTTGAAAATAGCTTTAAATTAATCTTGTGTTGGATGAAAAAAGAAATAAAGAAAAATTAAAATTAAAAAATTTTCTCATATTTAATTAAAAATAAAAATGAAAAAAAACTTAAAATTTCACCATTTTTCTTTAATATTAATTTTTGTTTTCCCCTAATTTTATTCTTCTCTCGTTAATGAAAGGTAAAGACTATACATCTGAGTCAGTTTTTTAAAAAGTCACATGACTTTTTAAGTAGTTACTTGATATTAAATCTTGACTATTTATGTATAGTTGTAATGCATATATTTACACCCTCACATGCACATACGCATGTACGCACACTCACATAAGTTATTCTAATACTAACTCTTGGTAGAGATACTTCACTAATAATTCTTTGTATATGTTGAATTTCAATGATCTAGCTATTAGATTAAGAGTTCATTTTTCGTCGTTCTAATTTTGAAATGTACATTTTCCATCGTTCTAATTTTGAAATGTATGGTTTTTTGTCTCAAGCACCATCTAAACCATTTTTCATTCCAATATAAACTGCTATCGAAAGCACTTTGAAGGACCAAAAGTGGTGCATTTAAAATTTAGAGAGATGAAAAACAAACATTTCAAAACTAGAAGGACAAAAAATTTTAGAGGAACTAAAATTGATCTTTGTAAATTTTAGAGGGACCAAGAACATATTTTATCCTAATTTTAATGAGAACAGAAAAAACTAAAAGTACTAGATGCGAAAAATTAAAAAGATCAAAATTGCACACAAACTACAATGTATGGTAAGCACAATTTATCCTAATATATTAAACTACATACATTTTTTTTTTGGTATTGCAACTACGTATATAATACATATATAAAACATCCAAGTATTCAAACACTAACTAAAAAGCAATTCACTTGTTCCTTCTTATATAATTTTCTTTGCATGATATTGCTTGCATACAACTTTGCGTTACTTTAGATCAGAAAAAAAGAAAAAGAAAATTCGTTGATTCCTGTAAAAGAATCAAGACAGTACAAAGATTGTTTTAAAATATAGATTTGAATAATGGCACCACCATTTCAAATTAGGATCCTCTAAATGGAGGCTTCGCTCACTTTTTAGAGAATAGATTAAGTTTATCTCAATTGTTTATTTATTCCTCAGTTCAGATTGATTTATATTTTGTCTTTTTAAAATTTAAAAATAAACTTTTATCTTATTGTCGTTACCACACTCCCTTTTCCTCTTTCTCAATCACTCTATCCCACAACAAATACCATCATGGGCATTCTGTAAATAGAACCCCATGTCTGACCACATATCTCTTCGGATAGCTAAGGTCATCGATATTTCGGGTATCGGATGGAACGGGCAGGTTAAGTTGGTTAAAGTGAGAACTGAGACGTAATGCAAATTGGAAAAGATGACATTGAAACTGTGGTCCAGCCACGTGCAAATGTTGAAGAGGGAGCACAAATGGATTTGACGGTGGCCAGCGGTGGTGGAAAACAGTGAGTTGACAAACAACAGTGGTGGCCAGTGGCCCAGAGCACCTTGCGTGCAAACAAATCAAATGGGCATCAGTTGGTTTCTTGTGAAGATCCCATTGGTTGAATATTAGAAATGCAAATTTGGAATGTCAATGCTTAAAGAAGGGGAATGGTGTATTGCGATGAGTTGCAGTGTTCGTCGGTCGGGTTCGGTCATCGACAGATTTGATTTTCTCCATCCAAACGTGACCAATTCAATCTAAATTAAGCTTATTTACACCAGGTCTTTCCGTTAACCCATTTCTATCCATCTGAATTGCTTTCACTGAAACTGGGTACAGCAGGTTCGGATTGGGCTTCGGTTTTATGATCATCCCTACTGTAGAGTACACAACAATCTTTTATCCATTCTCTTTTTGGCATCCAAGTGTTGTACTTGCAAGTATCACATGGTGCCAAATTAAGCCTCTAGAGACATAAAATGTTTCATGTTATCGTTCATTAGACATTCTTCATCGCATTTTATCACATCACATTATATAATATATATTTTTTTCCTTATCTCAAGTGTTCAGCAAACATTTTGTTGAGATAATTAATAGGAACTTCACAGTCCAATTTAGAGTTTACTTTTACAAGAAAAATTGATAAAATTGTGGAAGACTTTTTGATCAGTGATACCTGTTGTGTGTAGGAATAGTTAAAGAAAGAATCGAAAAGGTTCTTGTCTTCAATTATTATTTCTGTGTCACCAACACTCTCGCTTGTCTTGCTGAAAAATCAGGTGGTGGTGTGTCGTAGAAAATAGAGGTGAATGCAGCAAAAAGCTGTGGGCGCTATCCAAAGTGACCAAATCTATCACGTAGCTTTGCATATTGTTTGCAAAAACAGAGGCCAAACAGGGGGTATTTTTGTTTGTGGGAATATATATATATATATGGGATAACAGAGTGCGTGAGTATTTTTGCTTGCCCTTTCTTGGGGAACAGAATGCCATGGACAGTGGTAATGGCAATTGGCAAGAAAATAAAGGGGGAGTCTAAATGACCCCAAGTAAAAAATGGGGTTAAATAATCCTATCTTAGGTGGCCCAATAAAATTATAACAACTGTATAAAAAGAGGACCCACGTTTTTTATTTTTTTTACACACAAAACTTTAACTAATTATATATTCCTTCCAATATTTTTTACTAATTATATATACCCCATTATATATACCCTTTTGGCTTCTTGTTCTGTTTCTTTTCCGTCGACGACCATCTTTCATCCGCCGTCTCGCACTCTCTTCATCCCTTCTACTGGTTTGCTTTCAACTTGTTCTGAGACAGTTATACTCCTCTCTCCTCGATCTTAAGGTTAGTTTAAATCAGACTAGGTTTCAATTTTCCATTACATGTGTGTTTTTTACTTCAATTAAATTCTATCAACTTTTCAGATTTGGGGTTTTTTTTGTTTATGTAATTGTTTCTACACTATCTCATACAAGAAAAATGACGAGATCTAATTTTTTCACCCAATCTTGCATCCGTTAGATAAAGTCCTTCCCAGACGCATTCATTGTTCCTTCAGTATCGGAAGGAGTTATCGACGCTAGCTTCTACTTTTTGGTAATTATCGGTTTAAGTGTTGAAGATGAGGTTTCTGTTGGAGTCAAAGCAGGTTCGCTTCCTCCAATTTCAGAATTCAAAGCTACTCACAAGTTTCAGTTAGAAATCTGGTTAGCCTAACTCTTTTTGTTGTCATTATTAATATGGAAGTCTTATCTTCGATTTGTATAGATGTGAATTTTTGTTTGTGAGATTTGAAGATTAGGATGATGAAAATGGATACTAGATGCTGAGAAAAAAGGATAGGAGGCAGGGCTTTCTGTCCAATTATGGTGAAACATATTTGTGTACCACCAAATTTGAAGAGACCATGCTTTATGGTGAAAGACTCGGTGGTGTGTTTGGGAATGCAAGAGTGCAATTGTGATTAATTTTTTTTTGTTCTTGTGCAGTGGAGGAGAAAGGTTAGGGAGCTAAAGGAGGAAAATGTGAAATTGGGACAAGCTGTTGTTATAGATGGTGAACATGTCTTCAGTGTGGCTCGCAACTTTGCCTCCTTTAATGATACCTTCATTGTCAGCTATGAAGCCCGGATACTCCAAAAATGGAAAAGTATCGATGTCGTACCCGTGTCGGACACCGATACGCCTCCGATACGTCCTGATACGTATCCAAGAAGTATCCAATTTTTTTTTTTTTTTAAAAAAATTGTAGGACACGGCTGAGATACGGCTTGGATACGGCTCAAGATAGCTGGGATACGGCTGGGACACGGCTTAAGATGGCTGGATACGGCTCAAGCTGTTTCCGATACGGCTACGATACGGCTTGAGCCACTTTCTGAAATTTTTAATATTTTGTTTTTTTTGAAGAATTTTTTTTAATATTTTATAATTTTATTGTTTTAATTTTAGGATTTTTAAAATAAAAAAGATCCAAATGTAAACAAAAACACGACACACCCTTTTCCTCTTCTCCGAGCATGGCAACTCCTTTCCGATAGTTCTTCCGGTGAGGGGGTTTCTTTTTTCGGCAAGTGGGGTGAGTGGGTCTCTACACAATGCACAATTTCCCCCCTTCTTCAAGCACGACAACATCTCTCCTTGGTGGTTCTGCACATTTGTCATTTGTCTGATGAAGGGGTCTTCCTGTTTGTGTGGTTTTGGTTTTGATAGGGTATTCTGTTTGTGTGATTTTGGCTTTGCTCAAACCATGCTTGAATAAATTTATTTTGCCACTCGACAGTTGTGTTTGTAGTGTTTGTTAAAACAGAATATGCATATTTGCAGTATTTTAGCAACACTCAAGATCATTTGCATAATTGCATTTTAACACCAACACTAATTGCATTTTATTTTGCATCTATATATAATTTTTTATATTTTTGATTAACGTATCCATGACGTGTCGTATCCTTAATTTCAAAAAAATTGCCGTATCCCCGTATCCGTGTCGTATCGTACCCGTGTCGTATCCCGTATCTGGGCTTCATAGATTGTCAGTATATATGCACTTTAATTTCTTAGCTTCAATTATCAATTGCTCAAGTCGGTTTATTGAACTGTATGGTTGGAGCATGTCAATCATTTGTCTGGGAGGGAAACACACTTGTCAATATGACTGGTATGAGTGCTTATGTTCATATTACAGGAAATAATAAATTAAAAAAGAAAAAAAATGTTGGTTATTATATAGCTAGTCATTTTTTAGTAATTTCCCCTACCCTGTTGGACTGCATAAACTTACCCTGAATTTAACCCATTGTTAGTTTGAATATTTTATGGAAAAACAAAGGAGCGGAGGAATTGAGGATCAATGTGGTAACTTTAGTATGTGATTGTATGTGGTGATGTTCTTTGATTGATTTCTGATTGTATTGATTGCTTGCTTGAAAAATCTTAATGGTATATTGGGTTACTGAAATTTATTAATGAACACTGTATACTTGGTGTAGTTCTCTTACCTGCTTATTATTTGCTCTGGATACACATCAATATCAGTCATGGTTCGATCCCATATTGGCTTTCAACATAATCATCACGAGATACAATAAGGAGAGCAATCAGAGCACACGCAGTTCATCCTATCATTGTTGTACAAATGGAGTGGTTCCTATGTAGGTAAGATCGAGTTCTTCTCCAAGTTCATAGAAACACATCTACCTCTCGTAAGTGTTTATTCACTAAAAGATAATTTTTATCTTTATGTAACCTCACTTTGTTAAAAGCAAAATTTTTTATTTACAGGGAGCTTGGCATTATAATTGTACAATATAGCCCTCTTGGTCAAGGTCTCTTTGGAGGCAAAGGAGTTTTTGAAAAATGTGTTGGTATAATATTTTGGCACTTGAGTGTTTTCTCTCTCTCTCTCTCTCTCTCTCTCTCTTTTTTTTTTTTTAATTCATACTAGTGTGTTTTCTCTTGCATATACCATAGAATTAAGATGTAGCAAATTAGCAAATAATAAATTAATAATGATCAATTCTTCATCTTGAATTAAATGCTAAGCAAGAACTTGTTTCTCTTATTTTATAATTACAATGTGTATGTGTTCATCAAATTGCAAATATTAGTGTGTTTGAACATTAGCAAATATATGATTTTCCATGTAAAAATTAGACTTTATTTAAAATGGAAATATGGAAAAGGGTACTATGGAAAAGGTAAGTGCAGAGTCTTTGGTGGAATGAGAATTCCAAATGTTGGTGTTACTTAGTTTCCTTTTCAGCCTCATGGGCTGATATAGATTACATAGACTTGATGAATGCAATTACTTTTGACTTGTTGATGTGAGCTCAGTGTTTCCTTTTGACTGCAGTCTGGTACATGTAAAGTGAACCCTCACAGTTTTTCATGCTGATTAGATTTGCCATGAGAGCAGAAGCTGAAGCGAAAAAGGAAGAGTGTGGCAGAAAGATACAGGAATTGCAGGCGAGTTAGGTTCTGTCAGAAAGGAACGCCAGTAACTAGAGAGAAAGGTTTGGAGATATTTAATGTTTGTATGACTGTTGAAGTTTTTTCTACAAAAAAAATAGAGAATTAATTTATTTGTGTTTTTAATACATGTGACTGATCTAGAGAATGATAATGTACTGCTTGAGAACAAGCAGAAAGAGTTGAAGGGGCAGTCTAGGGAAAACTTGTGCATGCTTACAAGGTTATTCCATTATTGTGTGTGTCTTCTAGTATCCGTTATTTATGTTACTGTATAAGTGTGTGAATATATTTATGTTCCTGACCTCTATGTTACTAGAACAAGAATCGACCAAGAGGAAGCTTTTAAGATAGAGGATGACTCACTTTCTGAACCAAATAGATGATGGTATTACTCTTGGCGTCTATAGAATAACCTTGTTTTGAATTACTTCTCTGGTTTCATTCTCCTACATTTTAAGAGGAGTGTAATTCCATGTCTTCTGGTTTTCTTGTGCACTGAGAATTGTCCTGAATTTTAAGGGTGTTGCACTGAGAATCTGACTTCAGGGTAACACAACTTATCAGGGCTTCATTGAATTCAAAATTATGAATTGCCACAATAAATGAGTCCTGAAATCCTTTGTTTTTTTGCAGGGTTTTGTCATACCAGATTGGCAGGGAATTGATAGGATTATTTCCCCTCCTCATGCTAACTACACATATTCCATTTATGCTGGAATCACTGCTAGAATTGACATGGTAAACTATGAGTTTCAAGTTTGTTGATTATGCTAACTACACATCTAATACTTTCTCTGGTAATGCTGCAGATAATGGTTCCCTATAACTACATAAAATTCATAGATCGCCTAACCTCACAGGTGAAAAATGCAGCAAAGAGAATTTTGAGGGTAAAGTTTGTTATGGGCCTTTTTGAGAATCTGTTAGCTAATTACAGAATAGTGAACCAACTTAGGAGTCAGGTTAGTTAATCACGAAACATGTGTATACTGTGTATCTATCTACCAACTATTTTTTAGTGTGCTGATAAAACTGTATTGACAATGTAACTTGACAGAAGCATAGAAAATTGGCTCGGAAAGCTGTGAGCAAATCATTGGCTCTACTACAGAATGGTAAAGATGCTGATCAGCCACTGCTCCCTCTTCCTAAAAAAGGCTTCAAAAATACTGGTTGCTGGAAGCCATGCTGATAATCTAGGATATCAGTGGGGTGGCTGGACCATCGAATGGCAAGGACTTAGTGGCAACAACCTCACTAAAGGTATATTATAGACTGTGAACTGAAACCATAATATTCATTTGTCTCTTTCAAGCACTTCTTGGAAGTCTTTACCAGTACCAAGGAGGGTAAGTAGGGAAGATACAAGTAACAAAAAGGTAATATAATCATGTTATTGTTTGTCTTTTTTGGTGGTGGACAGTGAAAATAAAATATTTTTCCCTCTATATAGTTGTGCTTATTCAAATTGCCATATATTTTTATTTTTATATTTTTTTTTTCAAAATCTTTTTCCTTTTCTTATAATTCCACTTTACTTTTAGGAAAATGTTAGAAGGCAACCACAAACAGAAGAGACAGTTCCGAACTGATCAATGCAAGAAGCCATCTATGGAAGAATCGAGTGACTGATGGTTTTGTTCAAATGTAAGTGATAATCATATCATTAGCTAGTTCTTGCTTCCTCTATGTAAATTGTGCACTTCAAGTGGTAAAATGTAAGGTTTCTAGATTTTTAAATTGAAATTTTCTAGAAATTTTAAATTAAGTTCTATGACTGCTCAGTTACTCAGTCCTTGTCCTGTTTTATCTGAACATTTCTATTTAATTATGCAAAAAGAAAAATTAAGTTTCTCTTATCATATCAAACAGTTTGTTATAATGCTTTAATGTATTAGTGGAAATAATAAATCATTATTTTGTTTTTATTAGTGCAGCAGCAACAACAACAAAGTTCTGGTGATCATCACTCGTCATCACATGCTGGACACTAGTCAGCCTTAGGAAGACTTTAAAGTTGCTTATTATGCTTAGTATCTGAACTACTATATTTGCTTTTTAAAGGTGTAATATCAGAGTATTGTTTAAAGTTGGTGATATTATTTTGAGACATTTGGTTTTTGTTTGAACTTGCCGGCTTTTGTTGTAATTAGACTATGTTCTTGTCATCTCAATTAATTGACAGGTTTTCAAATTATGCTGCCTGTAGTACTGAAGTAAGTCTTATGTTGTCTTTATTTTAAACAATATACATCATCTGCCCTTTATTTTATACATCTGTGAAGTTTACTTTATTTTCATATTCTCATTTGTCATGCATTTGGCAACATCTTGAGAAAACTTGCTTTCATTTTACATGATCATGTTTTTCAAATATTTTTAAATTAATAACAACTACATATTGTCCCTAGAGCATATCACATTCATATAACTAGCCTAATATATTATAGATTATTGCAGATAAAGGCTAGCTGAGTAACATAGCCTAGTAAAACAGAAGTTCAATAAACCTTGTTGAACCAATCAGTGTTAAAAAATGCCCTCTCCTTTGATTGCCTTCTAGCAGAATGTTTACTGATATTCCAATCATATTTGTGGTCAATTCTTTTGGATCTGGGTTTCAGGTATGTCTTGCAACATAAATTGCAAATGAAACAAGTGTACCTTTCAGGTATGATTTAAAAAAGTGTATATTAGAGTTGTTGTATAAAGAGAAGATATGTACACTCGTGTTAGTTTTGGTGTCGTACATACATAATATGCAAGTTTTGATTACAGAAATTTCGAAATAAGAGTTGTAACTCTTTTTTTCCCTAATAAAATGGGATAATCCAAAAGTGGGTTTTTTGGTCAATAATGAGGTTGCTAGCATATCTGCTGTTCCAATTACATTTTCTACCCTATATTAGGATTTGTTTATATATTTAACTCTGGACCATACTACATTAAGTACCAATGCTTCTAAAATTGGGTACCGGTCATTAAACAAAGTATTAATTCAAAATTTAATGATTCAGACATGATCAAATTATGGATGAATAATAATAATAATAATAAAGTTGAGAATTTAGATTTAAATGGATAACAAAGCTAAGTTCATTATTAATTGATAAAAATATAACCGTATTTATATACTTGTATATAACTCTTTTTTTAATTTTTTAAATCAAAAGAGAAGTAACAAGAAATATTAGAAACATGTCAATGCTTTTTATTACGATGTTTAGTGGTCCAATCCGAGCTATGGGGATTAAATATAAATATTTGTATATTATTAAATAGTTTGATTGAAGTTTTTCAACATTGTTTGTATTTGCATGGCTAGTAAAGTGTATTAAGTCATGGTTACTCTATATCATTGATTAGCCTATTAAATACTTAATTGCAATGTTCAGTGATAGGCCTGTCACAAATGTGTGTAGTTGTTCAGTTCTCTCTACTGTCTAGTGTGTACTAATAGTTGTGTTAATTCTTGGGAACATTTAAAATTCCATTTTTATTTTCTTTTGGTCAGATTAGTGCAAAATTTGTGTATGGGTTTATGGGGGCTACCACGGGTCAACTCCAGATGAATATCATGGGCCGGTCATGGAGGTGGGGAAGAAATCGTTGCCCTGTTTGTACAGATTTTAAAAACAAAATCACTTCGAATATAGCGGCGGTTCAAAACCGCCGCAATATACAATAAAAATTTTAAAATAAAAATAGGATACAGGCCGTTATAACTGTTGCTATTCACATTTTTAAAAAAAATCATAAAATCTTAAATATATATTAACACATAAAAGTTATTAACATTTTTTCCATCCACAAGACTCGAACCCGAGACCTTGCTTTAGGAGGCCAAGTCCGATACCACTCGGATCAACAACTTGTTGGTAATACAATACAAATATAAATATATTTACAAAGATAGTATTTATTTTTAAAAAGTTGTTTATATAAATTAAAATAATATAACACGTTTGTAATTATGAATATAAAAATATTTAAATATATTTTAATATTCACAATTTTATTTACACATATAATTTAAATATTTATGCACACACACACACACACACACACACACACACACACACACACACACACACACACACACACATATATATATATATATATATATATATATATATTTGTAAAATAAAAATGTATATTAAAATTGTACAAATATAAAATTATATTTATTTTCGTACTTATAACAAAATGAAATTATTGAAAGCCCTAAAATAAAAAATTAATTAATTAATGTTGGAAGCAATTAAGAGAAGATAGGTGATTAATTTCAAAAAAGTTAAGGGTACTTTTGGAAGAATAATATACATTATTGACAAATTTAATGTGCTTAACTAAATTAACTACTTTTGTTAAGGGGTGTGAATTAGTTAAAAAAATATTATAAATAGGGACAGAGTGAGTACTTTTTAATAATTAATAAAATAAAAATACTCAGTCTTAATTGAATTTGATATATTCAAAAGTTATATATTATTATATTTTGCTTAATAGTGTATAATTTTTAAGTATAAGAATTTCAGTTATTGTGTTTAATTCTTAAAATATATTATTATGTTCAGTTTTTAATTGCATGAGATATATTATTGTGTTTAATTCTTAAAAATATATAGGGGTGTTTGTTTTAAGGTATTCAACAAGATTCCCAGGAATGTGTACTTGGGAATATCACATTCTCAAGTGTGGTACAGGTTTTGTAAAAGCATTCATAGGAATAATTGATTCATAGGAATGTAAAATACTCACAATTATCTTGCTTTTTATTCCCATAGAGAAAGGTGAGTATATTAGATTCCCATGGGAATAGAAATTATTTTCTACAATAACTAACTACCTATCCCCACTTCCTAGGTATGTTCATGGAAATAACATTCTCAGCATAACATTCCTAGGAATGTAATTTACGGGAATGAAATTTCATACGCCGAAACAAACGCCCCCTATTATTATGTTTAATTATATTAACAAAGGTATTTATAGTAAGCATATATTCTGATTTAGAGTCAACAAAAGGTAAATTAACTAATTTGAGCTAACTTATGGGTCTTTGATCACAAGTTAAGAATGGGTAAACTCGATTGAGGCAACTTAGGGTTCGTTGTCTCTAATTCATGGATGGTTTAAGTCATTTGAATCAAGTTAGGGTTCTTTAGTTGTGAGTCATTTGAACCCATTTACTCTCTATTTATCTTAAACCAAACATTCTTAAATTTACTATATTGCTCACCTATTTATCTCTATTCTATTTCTTTGTCTATTTTTTTTCATTCCCAACAAAATCAATAATTTTTTTAAAAAAAATATGTATTTTAATCTGCATTATTATACCGCATATAACAACTTATATATTTTTTAGGCTTAAATATTTTTAAGTCCTTGTACATATGACTCTATTCGGTTTTAACCATAGTTATCAGACCCGGCTCGGACCGGCCGGGTCGACCCATTGACCCGTCACCCAACCGGTCCGAGTCACCAATCGGATCGGTTATGCAATCGACCCGTGTGACCCGGGTTGACTCGGCGGGTCACGAATTTTGGTTTTTTTTTTTTTTTTTTTACAGGAGAACAATAACACTCATATAAGAAAATTTAATTTATATCTTACACTTATGTTATTTATATATTTGCTTACTTTTTTTTACCAAGCATAACCGCATGTTAGGATTTAAGATGATAAAATCATAAAACTATTGTCACTTCCAATTTTACCTTTTCTCCTTGGCTTATATTGTTATCTACGAGTAAAACTTGTATTTATCTTATCTCATCCAATATAGTTACTGGTTTGAAAAATTATTATTTTTTATCAGAGCAATAATGGGATGAATGAAAAAATTGTATTGTCTAAATAAAATAGGTTTATATATATATATATATATATATATATATATATATATATATTAGATTATGCCTGCCGGTGTACAACAATGATAGTTTTAACTTTTAATAAATACATGATAATGATATATTTTAAATTATAACTTAAGGTTGTGTATGTTGAATTTTAGAAAAAAATATGCTGCTCAAGATTATTAAACAAGTTCATAACTATGCTTATAAATGTGTTGAATTTTGTTAAACTTCAAAATATTTAAGGGTATAAGTTTATAAGCTATCTTTTCTACACACAAAAAAAAGTGTACAAGTTTACAGGTTATGAAATTATTAAAAAAAATTTATTAAAAAGTTTACAGGTTATGAATTTTTTATTATTTTTTAATACAGGCCGAGTCATGCGGGTCAACTATTGACTCACCGAGTTGACCCCTGACCCAGTGGCCCAGTACCCCGGCCGAGTCGATGACCGGGCGGGGTCTGATAACACTGGTTTTAACTATTGCAAAAAAAATTTGGTTAGTTTTAGATATGTGACATTTTCTTAATGTATTTTTTAGTCCTTGTCATTAGTTTAATGGTGACATATGTAGGAAAATAAGGAATATTAATTAACATTATGAAAATAACTATGGGTCGCCAGATCAGATTAACATTTTTTGATCTTATCTGATCAATTTTAATCCGTTTAGTTTGGATCGGATTAATTAGATAGTAAATTTATTATTACGTGCTCAATTAAGTAGGTAGTGTATTTATTTTTTTATGTTGTTATGTTACATGTTATTTGTATTTATTATGTTATTTTATTTATTCTTCATTCGAATATCCTCGTGTTAATATTATGTTATTATTTTTTGATTCAGGAACTTTTTTGTTTTACTCAGTATTATGTTAGTATATGTTATTTTATTTATTATTTATTATTTAGTATAATTAGTTTGAATTTCCCCCCTATCTTTTTCACATTTCCCTCTTTCTTTGTGGCTTTCCCATTTCCCTCATTTTTCTCGAGCAATTGAAGAAGGATAAAGAAAAACGTAGCAGAATCAACAAAGGAAGTGAAGACAGGAAAAGAAAAACATAGAAAGGTGTGTATCTCAATTACATGGCTCCTATTTAAATAGAAACAAGTAATAGAGATCAAATCTTAATTAAATCTTATTGAAATCTTAACGATAGAAAATCCTAATGAAAAGATAAAAATCTTCATTCTAATGATGAGATAAGATAAAATCTAAAAATCAAATCCTAATAAGAAAAGATAAAATTTTCAAATCATATCATCTTTTATATTTATTTATTTGGGACTTCATATGGACGAATTTTCCCTTGATATCTTCATGAAAGTTGTAGACAATTTTGTCCTTAAAATTTGGATATTGATAATATTTCATGTCGATCTGATCTCTACAACTCAAGATATCCTCAAAATACTGAACCTATGTCAGGCTGCCAATGGGAACAACATCTGCAAATTTGTGGCCTTTTTTCTCCTTGAATTGATCAGAATTAGCCAAAGTTCATAAGACGTAAAATTGTAGATCATTGTCTTAGCTTTCCAAGGACACTTATATTGTCAAAACTGAACCTTTGTAGCTCCAGATATACCCTACGAAAGATAGAAATGTCAAAATGAGGGAATATCTGAAAATTAACAATAATTGTCAATTAAGTCCAATGAAGCTCACAATTGTAAAACTCAACCCAAATATCAATATAAAGCACAAATAAAAGTCAATTAGATCAAGTATAAACCATACATGGATGCCCCAAAATTGATTTATCAATGCACACTTGACAAACTAGATTACTTAGTTGGCAATAAGATGTGCAATGTTTTTGTGTTTTGTGTGTGAATTTGTACTTCTAAAATCTTTTTTTTCCCTCTAGAGGAAAAGACATCGTGTATACTGTTCCATTAATCTGATAGATGCATGGTTGTCTTCATTGTTTGTAGATTATTTTCTTTTTGCTCACTTTGTTTATAAAAAAAATATTTTCTAAGTTAATGATATATGCTTTGTGAAATGGATAGTGAATCCCATTGACAATATGTCTATAATTATGTTGAGTGCGTGTCAGCCACATAGTGTTATGCTTTATGTAGGGAGGAATGCTAGGAATACACACTCTAACACACCTTTTTTTTGTTGGTTAAATTTGTTGTACAAAATCAGGAGAGATGTCTGAGTTCATTTCTCACAACCTCTATTGTTGAATAGATCGTAACTCAGAGAAAATGGGGAAATGAAGAAGAATAGAAAGAATATTTGAATAATGCCACGATAAACGAATCAATCGATGAGTTAGTGTAGATTCACCACATACAAAGGATCTAGCTACCTTTGATAAGAATCAGATTGGTTCTTCTCAAGAACCCGAAAAGGAGCACACTCACTCTCAAAGTTAATTAAGCAAAGCTTAATCTTCATTCAAATTGATCAAAAGTGTTACAAAGTGTTTAGGAGAAGCTATTTATACCTTTGTATGATAAGCATGTGAACCGTAAAGCCACTTTTTGTGGCATGTAAGTCAAAGAAACGGTGGAAAAATCAACAAGGAAATGGTTGTGCCTGCAAATTAGTTGAAAGGTAGAAATCTTGCGGTGGCATTTAATGCATACGTCTGATTTGTGCCTATAAATAGCAAGCCATCTTGCTCTGCTTTACATCCCACTACAATTGTAGTAATCTTAGAGAGAAAGTTAGCAACACTAGTGGTGTGTGTGTTCTCCTATTATAAGAGAGAGTGTAATTGTTCTCTCCTTATAGTTAGAGAGAGGTTGTAATTTTCTTCCACTTCGTAAAAATATTTCTCTGATCTTGCCCGTGGTTTTTCCCTTATCCTTTGAGGGTTTTCCACGTTAATATATTGTGTGTCAATTCCTATTTTTCTCATCTCTTATTTTAGTTGTGAGTTATTATTTTGTTACTCTGGTACCCAACAGTGGTACCAGAGCCAATAGGTTTTGATATTGTTCCACTGCGATACACGCTGGTACGCTGGTATAGTGCCGGAGAAAATTCTTAGTATGCTCTGTGGTTGCGGTATAGTCTGATCTACCACATCAGAAAAGAATTATTCTTGTTACTAGATATAGAGTGAGGTAGTGTGAAAGTGCATGTCTAGGAAAGTTCTAGCTAAGGAAAGACTTGGTATTTAAGCGTGTCCATTGGTGACCGACCTCTCTTTCCTGGGAACTTACCTGGTGTACTAGTTCACGGTCTACAGTCACTGTTCCAGTAGGCGATACTATATACGGTGGAAGTTGTGTAAGTTGGTTCTTTAGTGTGAAACCATGGTAGCAAAATACGAGATTGAGAAGTTCAATGGGAATAATTTCTCCCTGTTGAAATTGAGGATAAAAGCAATTTTGAGGAAGGACAACTGTCAAGATGCAACTGAAGGCAGACCTATGGAGATCACTGATGAAAGGTGGAAAGAGATGGATGACAATGTCGTTGCCAATTTGCATTTAGCAATGGCGGATTCGATTTTGTCTAGTGTTGCAGAGAAGAAGATCACAAAGGAGATTTGGGATACTCTCCATAAATTGTACGAGGTCAAGTCACTTCACACTAGAATATTCTTGAAGAGGAAACTTTACACTCTTCGAATGAGTGAGTCCACTTCGGTGACGGACCACATCAACAATCTGAATACTCTATTTGCTTAACTTTCTGCGTCAGATTTCAATGTAGAAGAAAATGAGCAGGCGAAGCTTCTACTTCAAAGTTTACCAGATTCGTATGATCAACTCATCATCAACATAGCGAACAATAATGTTGTCGGCCGTCTAACCTTTGATGATGTTGCTGGAGCTATTCTTGAAGAAGAATCCAGGTGAAAGAATAAGGAAGATAGGCTGGAAAATTCCAAGCAAGCAGAAGCTTTAACAATGACGAGAGGTAGATCAACAGAACGTGGCTCCGATGGGAGTCAAAATCATAGTAGATCAAAGTCTAGAAGAAGGAAGAACATCAAATGTTACAATTGTGGCATGAGAGGGCACTTGAAGTAAGATTGTTGGCACAAGAAGAATGGAGGAAAGAATTCTAAAGCATCAACCTCTCAAGGTTGCGTTGCAAGTACCTCAGATAATGGAGAAGTCTTGTATAGTGAAGCAGCAATTACTTCTAAAGGCAGAAGACAACTTCATGATTGTTGGATATTGGATTCGGGTGCAACCTCGCACATGACTCCACGTCGAGATTGGTTTTGCACTTATAAGCCTATCTCGGAAGGATCCGTGTTCATGGGAAATGATCATGCCTTGGAAATTGCTGGAGTCGGTACTGTCAAATTAAAAATGTACTATGGTATTGTTCGCACACTTCAAGGGGTATGCCATGTGAAGGGCTTGAAGAAGAAGTTATTGCCCATTGGACAATTGGATGATCTCGGGTGCAAGATCCATACTGAAGGTGGGATCTTAAAGGTATTGAAAGGTAATCTTGTAGTGATGAAAGCTGAGAAGATCACAACTAATCTATACATGCTTTTGGGAGATATGTTGCAAGAAGCATATGCATCAGTTGCAGCAGCAAGTCAAGAAGAAGCAATGATGATGTGGCATCGTAGACTTGGACATATGTCAGAACGAGGCCTGAAAGTCCTTGTGGAACTTAATCTCCTGCCTGGGCTCAAAACGGTCAATTTACCATTTTGTGAGCATTGTGTGATAAGTAAGCAACATAGGTTGAAGTTTGCTAAAGTAACTACTAGAAGCAAACACATACTAGACTTGGTCCATTCGAATGTGTGGGAATCACCAAAAGTATCCCTGGGAGGAGCAAAGTATTTTGTATCATTCATTGATGATTATTCCAGGAGATTGTGGGTGTACCCAATTAAGAAGAAGTCAGATGTGTTTCCAGTATTCAAGGAATTCAAAGCACAAGTGGAGCTTGAAACTGGAAAAAGAATTAAGTGCTTGAGGACAGATAGTGGAGGAGAATATGTAGATGGTGACTTTTTAGCATTCTGCAAACAAGAGGGTATTTTAAGACAATTCACAGTTCCACATACACCTCAACAGAATGGTGTGGTAGAGCGGATGAACAAAACTCTCCTAGATAGAACAAGAGCTATGCTGAGAACAACAGAAGTAGCCAAATCTTTTTGGGCAGAAATAGTTAAAACCACCTGTTTTATGATAAATCGACCACCATCAACAGTGATTGGTTTAAAGACGTCGATGGAGATGTGGAAAGGCAAACCAGTTGATTATTCTTCCTTACATGTGTTTGGATGTCTTGTGTACGTGATGTGCAACTCCCAAGAAAGAACAAAGTTGGATCCAAAATCCCGGAAATGTATATTCTTGGGTTATGCTGACAATGTTAAGGGGTATCACTTGTGGGATCCCATTGCCCGCAAGGTTGTTGTTAGCAGAGATGTAGTTTTTGGAGAAAATGAATTATAAACTGAGCAGAAAAATGGCAGCACTACCAAAGACAGTACTATAGTGCAGATAGAGAAGATATCTGGAGAAGATGATTTTTCTGAAGCAGAACAAGAGCACGAGGAACAAGAGCCAAATGAGGTCAATGACAGAGGAGGTGTTCAACGATCAACACGACAAAAATCTAAACCAAGTTGGCACTCATAGTTTGTCATGGCAAGCCATGATGCATATTGTCTTCTAACTGAAGAAGGAGAACCATCAACCTTTCAAGAGGCCTTGAGTAGTTCAGGCACTTCTCAATGGATGGCAACAATGCATGAAGAAATGGAAGCCTTGCATAGAAACAATACATGGGAACTTGTTGAACTTCCAAAGGGTCACAAAGCCATCAGAAACAAATGAGTATACAAGATCAAACAAGATGGCAATGATCAAGTGGAACGATATCGTGCAAGACTGGTGGTCAAAGGATATGCTTAGAAAGAAGGTGTTGATTTTAATGAGATATTTTCGCCAGTTGTTCGATTGACAATAATTAGAATTGATCTGGCTATGTGTGCTGCATTTGATTTACATCTTGAGCAACTTGATGTAAAGACTGCTTTTCTCCATGGAGAACTTGAAGAGGAGATATATATGCTCCAACCGGAAGGCTTTAAAGAACAAGGAAAAGAAAACTTGGTTTATAGGTTGACCAAATCTCTGTACGGTCTAAAGCAGACACCAAGATGTTGGTACAAGAGATTTGATTCCTTCATCATTAGCCTTGGTTACAACAGACTGAGTTCAGACCATTGTACGTACTACAATAGGTTTGATGATAATGATTTCATCATTTTGCTGTTGTATGTGGATGACATGTTGGTGGTAGGCCCCAACAAAGATCGAATCCAAGAATTGAAGGCAGAATTGGCTAGGGAGTTTGATATGAAGGACTTGGGACCTGCAAACAAGATTTTAGGGATGCAAATTCACCGAGACAGAAAAGATAGGAAGCTTTGGCTTTCTCAAAAGAATTACTTACAGAAGGTCTTGCGGCGCTTCAACATGCAAGATTGTAAGCCAATTTCTACCCCATTTCCTGTCAATTATAAGTTATCCTTAAGTATGAGTCCTAGCAATGAAGTAGAGAGGATGGAAATGTCTCGAGTACCATATGCATCAGCGGTGGGAAGCCTTATGTACGCCATGATTGATACAAGACCAGACATTGCACAAGCAGTGGGAGCGGTTAGTAGGTTCATGACAGATCCTGGTAGAGAGCACTGGAATGTTGTTAAGAGGACCCTTAGATACATCAAAGGATCCTCGGATGTTGCATTATGTTTTGAAGGATCGGAATTTATTGTCAGGGGCTATGTTGATTCAGATTTTGCAGGTGATCTTGATAAAAGAAAGTCTACTACTGGCTGTGTGTTTACACTTGCAGGAGGGGCAGTGAGCTGGTTATCCAAATTACAGACTGTTGTAGCTTTGTCTACTACAGAAGTTGAGTACATGGCAGCTACCCAGGCATGCAAGGAAGCTATTTGGATTCAAAGGCTATTGGAAGAACTTGGGCACAAGCAGCAGAAGACTACTGTGTATTGTGACAGTCAAAGTGCCTTGCACATTGCAAGGAATCCAGCCTTTCATTCCAGGACAAAGCACATAGGTGTTCAATATCACTTTGTCAGAGAATTAGTTGAGGAAGGAAGCGTAGACATGTAGAAGATTCACACCAAAGATAACCTAGCAGATGTTATGACGAAGCCGATCAATACAAACAAGTTTGTATGGTGTCGATCCTTATTTGGCCTATCAGAAACATAAGCAGCAAGGAAATAGCAAGATAGAGAGATATTTGAAAACTCAAAAAAGATGCTTTAAGTGGGAGATTGTGAACCGTAAAGCCACTTTTTGTGGCATGTAAGTCAAAGAAACGGTGGAAAAATCAACAAGGAAATGGTTGTGCCTGCAAATTAGTTGAAAGGTAGAAATCTTGCGGTGGCATTTAATGCATACGTCTGATTTGTGCCTATAAATAGCAAGCCATCTTGCTCTACTTTACATCCCACTACAATTGTAGTAATCTTAGAGAGAGAGTTAGCAACACTAGTGGTGTGTGTGTTCTCCTATTATAAGAGGGAGTGTAATTGTTTTCTCCTTATAGTTAGAGAGAGGTTGTAATTTTCTTCCACTTAGTAAAAATATTTCTCTGATCTTGCCCGTGGTTTTTCCCTTATCTGTTGAGTGTTTTCCACGTTAAAATATTGTGTGTCAATTTCTATTTTTCTCATCTCTTATTTTAGTTGAGTTATTATTTTGTTACTCTGGTACCCAACAAAGCAAGGGTCCTAATTAGTCATTACATGTAAATCAAGCCCAAATAAGCCCTTCATTATGTAAATGCGCTAATTTGGAAATTCACAACATCGTCACACCCACATGGTGTAGATCACGCCCCCATGACGAGTTAGATCATGACCCCATGACAGAGATCATGACCCTATGATCCTTGCGGTCAAGAAATCCAAAAATAATTTGCTATTTCAGTCACACCACCATTATGAAGATCACAACCTCATGATCCAATTCAATTTCTTCCTCCCCTTGACTCAAACTGGTGAGTCTTGAGTTTCCTTCTATCAAGGGCAATGTATACATCACTTTGTTGAGCCTTTAGGATAGATCTTCATCTCTTTGCCCTAGTTATAGGTCCCTCCATGCTTTGTAAGATCTGTTCAAGTCCTCTCATGTCCTTCCTAGGTCTCCTCTTAGTCATGTATCAACCTTTTCAACTGCTACACAACTACATTAATAACCACCACACAATTTCATCCAATTGCTTACTCAAACCCTTACCATGTGCAGTGCATATAATTGCCACCTTGTATATGCAGTTTGCATTATTACAGCTTACTATTTGCCGCCCCCCTAAGAATGAAGAAGGGTTCAAGAACCAACATGACAATGAGTAATTAACCCTTTTTTCCAGTTTCGAAGTAAATTTCACAGAATTTTCCACTACCTCCACAGTTTCTTTTAAGCTCAGATTTTCTGACTGAAACACCATTTGATTCTGATTCTTCCAATGGCCAACAGCACTCAAAACCATATTACTTTGCCACCTTGCTGCATTAATTCCAGTTTAAAATGACAGTGCAAGTCATTGTGAAAAATATACATCGGCAATGCCTAGGCAACTTAAACATTTAAACCTCACTAGTGAAAACACTTCGTAACTGAAGAACAGATGTGTTGTAGACTCTACTTCCTTGAGGCATCCTACACATAAACACGCAAAATGTGAAAATATCCCCCCTTCCCAGATTGAATTATCCTCTATGGGAATTTTATTTTGCACTAGTTTCCACACAAGTCACTTTTAAAGGCTCAAGCTTATTCCACACCTACCTCCAGAACACATCCACACTTGTACTATTCTTGGAGAAAAGTTTCTTATATGCTGACTGCACTATGTAAACTCTAAAGGATCCTCCTTCCAAATCAATTTGTCCCTTTTTGTTTTGGGACATAGTTGCTTGACCTACCACATCCTGGAAGTTATTGACTAACACCACTTCCCATTGAAAAAAGTTCCCTCCTCTAACTCCAGGATCATAATAGATTGGAAGAGTTGTCAACACTGACTTTATAAGGACAACACAACCACCAAATTAATGAAAAATTTTGCCTGTAGCTTCCAGGATGACAACATTCTTCTAATTGCCTCCAAGGAGACCTCCTTCTTTAATTAGACCCAATAAGTAACCAAATTGAAATACTTAAAGGAAGAGCATCAACCTTGCAATGCAGCAAGAAAGTTGCATCTGTTAACCACCCCTCATCCTCATAATACCCACAACCGGACTTTTTGTGAAAGTTAACTTTTAATTCAGACACTATTACAAACAGCTAAAATAAGACTTTAATAATCCAAATGTTAGAAAAATTATTTTCACCCACTATCAAAGTATCATTCACAAATTACAAATGTGAAATTTTACCAAAATTTTTTGCATAATTCTAGTATCGTGTAAAATTGTACCGACTCAATTCACATATTGACATTTTACCCTTAATTAATTATCAACTTCACTATTTACTTACATATTTACTATCTCAGCCTTGCTGAAAAATAATAAAAATTATAAACTTTGTTGTAGGTGAGTGACATGAGTTTCATTATTAAAAGTTAAATATAAAATGAATTAAAACTAAAATGTTGTAAATGGAATGGATATAATCTTGCATAATGTTGTACAATGTGATTTCCCTATCAAACCTAGTTTGAATCCAACTGTCAAAAACTTTCATCGTCGTATTGCACTGTAGTTTTTCTTTTGAAAAAAAAAAAAGAAGAGATATTGTACTGTAGTTGTGGTGACACTTAATGGGCACAGTAATCATATTAAATTGTTAATCATTTATAAAATGATAATTTATAAATGTTTAAAATTCTGCTAAATATAAAGAGAAACCCAGATAGGAAAATGTATACCAGCAGAATAATACTTCTGTTTTATTGATCCATTTATATTTTTTTACGTGTTTGATAATTAATCACATGATTTTGAGCAGGGTTATTTTTCAAAAGCTTTTGTAAAAAGCTAATAAAAAATAATTATTTTTTAAAATACAACTAATACAAACAGACACACATTAACCACGTAAATTCTTAGGCACCACGTACACAGAAGGCAAAGAGCGAGGTTCCACCGGTTAAGCTCAAAGCAGGCCCCAGAGCAACACTATATCCATGACCCACAAATATGCACCCTTTGCTGATTGACATGCCTCCATAGACACTGCCTCCAGTTTGATAGGACCATAAAATTTTCCCACTCTTGGCATCAATTGCATATACGGATCCCATTCTATCCTCGGATCCAGCAAAGACAACTTCATTTGCAACACTAACAGGGCCATTAGCAGTGCTGTTGCTGGGGTTAGCTGTCGACCATAAAACTCTACCACTACTGGCATCCATTGCCACCCACCCACCAGCGGTTGTGGTCATGTTTGATGGTGCAAGAGTGAAATTTCTTGCCCCAGAATTGGCAATGTTGGTGTAAACCCTCTTTTCATCAGTTGCTGCACCCCATATTCCCCCTCCCGCAAGGCTGTACGGCCCAGCTTTTTGCCAAAACAAAACATATATATATATATATATATATTTTGGAAGGCAAAGGTATATATTAAAATAGAAATGAAGCAGGATATACATAGACAAGATCAGGAAGTACAGTAAGATACTATACTCCTATAATCCAGCACCAAAAAGAATCAAAAGACCCTTTCACATAGGATAACAAAAAAAATCCTGTAAAGACGTCAAAAAGTCAATGATGTTATAAACAACCAATTGGATTGACACACGAAGATGAGAAGAATAACCCCGGTTTAGGACCCTTTCTATTAAGAAGCCATTGCCAAGATAATGCCTTAATAGTTGCTGCAGTTCCCTTAGGATCTGCTCCTTCTGCCTTAAAAATAACATTGTTTCTTGTCCTCCATATGCACCAACACGTTGCGTGCCAAAACAAGTACTTCAATCTTTTGTATTTCACTCCCCTAATAAGAGACCTCATATGCTCAAAGAAGCTTAAAATATCCTGGGGAAAGACTATTGATATCCCCAACCATTGAAATATTTCCAGCCAGACCTGAGATGAGAAAGGGCATTGCAGAAATAGGTGGTTGACGTCTTCAGAAGCTGCATGACAGAAAGCGCAATATTGCTGGAAGTTTTGAATTACAACTCCCCTCTTCTGTAATTGGAAGCATGTAGGGAGTCTGTCAAGGACAAGTCTCCACGAGAAAACTAGTACCTTGGATGGAATGTCGCACATCCATAAATTCTTCATCACCTGTGACTGATTTTGGAAACCAAGACTTACTTGGTGTTGTGCTATCAGGAGCTTATAAGCAGAAGCAACAGAGAACTCGTTGGACAGATCTGCTTTCCATATCCACGAGTCCATAGCTCCCATATTTAAGTGGCACCCCTGTAGTTTGGCTACCAAAGTCTGTAATTGTGCTTCCTCCCATACAAATAAGGGGCGTCGCCATCTCCATAACCAATTTATCCCCTCCTCTTGTGAGCCAGCTACCTCTTGGACTGAATGATCTGTACCTTCAGCCACTTGGAATAAGCGTGGGAATTCTTCTTTGAACTTATACTCTCCATGCCATTTATCACACCAAAAGGACGTGTGTTCACCATTCCCCACCTTTCTCATAATCTGTTCAGAGAACCACTGTCTTGGGCATTTAGGATGAGTGTCAATCCGCGATATATCTCTCCACCAAATTGAAGACCGACTGTGTTGAGATTGGAGATAGTTTCCAGACTGGATATTTCCGTATCTGAAGTTCAGAAGAGAATACCAAATAGCTGAATGATCTTTTAAAGTTCTCCATTTCCATTTTGAGAGTAGACTGATATTGAACAGTTCTAAATTTTTCACTCCTAGCCCCCCTTCATTTTTAGGTAGACAGACTCGATCCCAAGATATCCAATTTATTTTCTGAGCTTCCGACCATCCCTGCCATAGAAACTTCCGCTGTATCTTCTCTAGAATTTTCATTACTTTCATTGGTGCTTTATAGAATGAGAAAAAATAGAGTGGAAGACTACTTAGCACTGAATTAATGAGAGTAATTCTTACTCCCATAGAGAGATGTCTCCCCTTCCAGCATGCAAGCCTTTTGTGAAAAAGATCAATGACAGGGTCCCATGTATGACATACCCTGGGATTTGCTCCAATGGGCAGGCCAAGAAATTTAAAGGGCAAAGATGCTGACTTACAGTGTAGAAAATTTACTGCTGCGTCCACAAAGGCCGCATCTGTGTTGACGCCAAAAAAACTGCTTTTGTGAAAGTTAACTCGCAAACCTGAGATAAGTTCATAGGTTCTGAAGATTGCTTTAAGGGCCCATAAGTTGTCATGATTCACCTCCCCTACAATAACAGAATCGCCTGCATATTGCATAATCGAGAATTTAACATGTTCTTCCAAACGCAAGCATCTGAATATTCCTACCTCCACTGTGTTTTTAACCAGTCCAGATAATCCTTCTACAACAATTAGGAACAAAAAGGGGGCAAGAGGGTCCCCTTGCTTCAATCCCCTTTGAGCCTGAAATTCTTGGGTAGGGCTGCCATTGACTAGTACAGAGATATGGCTTGAGAAAACTACAGCTTTAATCCACGATCTCCATTTATCATCGAAACCAAGCCTACTCATCATATAATCAAGGAAGTCCCAGTTTACAGAATCGTAAGCTTTCTGGAAATCGACCTTAAATATGAAGAATTTCTGATGGTACCTCCTCGCCCAATCTACAAGTTCGTTTATGATTACAGCTCCATCTAACATCTGCCTACCTGGGAGAAAAGCGGTTTGACATGGAGAGATAACAGAAGGCAAGACTTTCTTTATCCTTAGCGCTAAAACCTTGGAGATGATCTTATGAATACTACCTATTAGTGAGATAGGTTGATATTCAGAGAGTTGTTGCGGGTGATTTGTTTTTGGGATCAACGCTATAAATGAAGAGGTGATAGCTTTCGGCAGAGAGGCATTACGATGAAACTCGTGTATACTGGCACATATCTCGTCTCCCACTATATCCCAACAAGACTTGAAGAATTCAAAATTAAACCCGTCTGGCCCCGGGCTTTTCCCCCCTCCACAGCTCCACACTGCATCCCTTATTTCTTCATTTGTGAATGAAGAAGATAGAAATGCACTTTCAGATGTATTCAGCCGCTTAAATTCTATGCCATCCAGATTCGGTCTAACCCCAGAGGACTCCTGAAATTGTACCTGAAAATGCCTTTTGACTTCCTGCTTTATTCCCAACACATCTTCAATCCACCCTTCACTAGACTTAATAGCTAACAGTTGATTCTTCCTTTGTCTATGCCTCATAAAGGAGTGAAAAAAGTTAGTGTTTGAGTCTCCCAATTTGACCCACCTGGCCCTTGATTTTTGGAAAATGATACTCTCCTTCTGTTGTTTAATAAGATTCCAGAATTCATGTTGCAGATTGTTTCTGAGATCAGCGTTTTGTGGTTGTCCATCCATAAATTGACAGTCTAATCCCTCCATTTGATTGACCTTCTCCTCTATGCGATTGTCCAGATCTCCGAAAGCTTGCTTACTCCAGGATTTGAGTTTGTTCTTGAGGGACTTCAGTTTCTCTTTAACACAGTATAATTTCCATCCTTCCACCGTTGTCTAGTTCCAGCATTCTTCTACTATCTTCCTAAAGTCCGGATGATCCTGGCAGAAGTTAAAGAAGCGAAACGGCTTCGCTCCCCAATCCAGTATCTCATTCTTCAGCAGAATAGAACAATGATCACAGATATCTCGTTTTCCTACCCACTGTGACGAAATACTCCAAAGGGACATCAGGTCTTTAGAGACTAGAAACCGGTCAATCCTACTCATAGAACGACCATCAGAACTGAACCAAGTGAATTTTTTTCCACTAGAACATCTATAAGTTCCATGTCTTGCATGAACGACCTGAATTCATCAATTTCTGAATTATTGGTGAAATCAGATCTCCCCCTCCTCTCATCCCTCCCACTCACCGCGTTGAAGTCACCTGCGATGCACCAGAGATTAACTCCAAAACCTTTCTTGGACATGAGAAGTTCACTCCATAGTTTCCTCTTCCCTGATAAAGAACATGAGGAGTATACATTTACAATAATACAAACAATACCTTTATCCTGCCAGTCCACACATAGTCCCAAAAAACCATCCCCTTCGAAATGAAAGCGTGTAGAAAAGATTCCTTTCTTCCAAACATTCAGCAACCCACCACATAGTCCTTGGGAAGGTTTTGCCTGCCACTCAAAGTCGTCCTCCCCACTACCCCATATCTCTTTGACAAAAGACTCCTCCATCTGCTCTAACTTCGTTTCCTGTAACATACAAAAGTCAAGTTTACTTTGTGCCACCACCGATCTAAGGCGACTCCTTTTCGCCCTATCTTTCATCCCTCGAATGTTTAATGAAAGAATCCTCATGATATCCCTGATTCCATCCCTCTATTCTACTTTGCTTCTCAGTCTCTAGCCTCCAAAAGTTGGAATTGTTGAATAACAAATTCATCTATTGCCTGTCGTTGGACCCCTATCTCCTTAGCCATGCCCCACAGTTTTTTTGCCGCTTCTTCCTCTGAATTCAATATATTCCTAGTATTGCATCTCAAGATATCTGATTCTGATGCATCTTTCAAAGGTGAGGATTTGCTGGAAATATGACCATCGGAATAAGTTCCGTCATTTGGATTCGAAGAGAGATTGGTGCGAGTTGGACCTACTATGAGCTGCTCCCCGCCTTTGTCTGGAGTATCCCTTTGCTTGTGATATATTGGGATACAAAGAAGTGTCTACACGAGAGAGATAGGAAGATAGGGAGGTAAGTTATTGATATAATTAGTGATGTAACATGATAAGAAAAGAGAAATAGAGATAAATTAATGTTGTTTGATTTATGAAAGAAAAGAAAGGGGAAAGAAAGAAAGAGAAAGGTAAGAAAAAGAACAAAAAGTTTGATTATTTTTTAAGTTGATTGGTAGGGAAAAAAAAAGAATGAAGTTAAAACTTGTATATAAAATAACATATACACTTTCCTTCCACTTTTGGCGAGAAAGAATATTTATGTGGGTCTCATTATATTAAGCTTCCATCCTCCCACTTTATTAAACAAAACAAATAAAGGAAGAGATTTGAGTTTCTGTGTTTTCCATCCTTCTATCTTTTTTCCTTCCTAAACCACTCTAAAGTCTAACCAAACACAGTGTCAATGCGGAAAAATTATTAGGTATTACGAGACCGGCCATGAGAAATTATCAAGTTTATTAACTTGACAGCACAATTTTATCACTAAAATCTTATCCCTATTATCAACTTAATTTATGTGTCTGTACCCAAAAAAAAAATTAATTTGTGTCACATATTATGTTTGATTGAAATAATTACTCTATAATCTAAAGTAATATCCACCAAGCATTCATTGAGAGGGGGATAGAGAACTGTTATACTGTAAATTTATATATTACCGTACGCCAAAGGAGTTTGCCATTATTGCGATACAAGGCCCAAGCAATGCCACTTTTCTGGACCGCAACAACAATATCTTTCTTGCTTCGATTTATATATGTTGTCAACATCATCGGTGCCTCCCCAAAATCAACATCTGGTTCGTCAGCTTGAGGAGGACAACTAGGGGTTGAAGGATCGATGCATGCGAAAAACCATACATCATAGCCTCCTAACTGGCGGTACCATCTGATCTTCCCAGAATCCATATCAAAGGCCAACATTGAATCTGAGTGGTTTTCTGGTTCAATACACTCGTCTCCAGGTTGGGTAGGCTGAGTTCTATTAATTTGTCTCTCTCGACACTGACGAATGCGTAATGGTGCAGAATAGAGGTTCCCAGTGGCAATATAGACATGGTTTCTTTTAACATCAATGGAAGGGCTGCTTCCCCAAATGGCAGCATCTTTATATTCTCCTTTCGTGTTATTGTTATCTGGTAACATATAGGTTTCCAACGCATTGCACCAGATCTAGCATTAAGTTTAACAAAACTTCCACGAAATGTGCAGCATTCCTCAACAGTGGTTACAATTACTTCCACTGAGGACATTCCCACATATAAATCTCTCTGGACAATTATAATATGTATGTATTTAATAATAGAGCCATAATAAGTTTGAGAAATGCTATCACTCTTTCTAACGCTCTTTTTATTGAAAATTATAATGACTATCTCTTCTGATTTAGAAGTAAAATCTACTTGAATTTATAATTTCTAATAACAAAGTGAGAAATAAATTTTGTTTAGTGCAGCGGTACTGACCCTTTGTAGTATGTTCCAGACATGGTGATGACTGCTGCAGGATGGTGATCCAAAGTGCTCTTCCACACAAGCTCACCTGTTGTTCTTTTGACACAAATAACAACAGCAGGACCATAGATTCCAATTATCAGTGAATCATCCCCTGCCACTGTGGGAGTTGACCTTGACACAGTCCAATTTACATTGGAAACAAAGCCAGTTGCATTTAGACCTGTCAGATTCTGCAAGTTCTGCTTCCAAACAAGTGAACCATCCTCTTCTTTAACTGCATAGATGTAACCATTCCAGCTTGGAAAATGAAGGGTACGATCATATATCGCTGGCGTTGCACTGATGTCGTTTCCTGCATAGAATTTCCACTTCAAGCATAGGTTCGGTGCTGTTTTGGGGCTGATCTTACGCTCTCTGTAAGCATATCTTCTGTTAAACAAATCTCCACCATGGTTTAACCAGTCTTGTGATTGTTGTCTAAGCCCCTGAAAGCAAGAAACTGATAGTTAACCAATTGGATTAATAATTTTAACTCATGACACACAACACAAGTGTTATAGGAAAATAATGATAGAGAGTGGGAATTAGTATCATACATCAGAACTTGCGGCAAAGATTACTACTGCGTGAACATAAAAGAACAGTAAAGAAAGAGCTGAATACATGCTGTATTTAGGCGGTGGCATGGAACTGGTCCTGGAGATGGAGTGGCAAATGCCAAGATATATGTTTGAGGATTTTATTTCAAAGAGACACACGTATATATTGAAAAGAGAAGTGACCAAAGTAGGCATGAGGAGAGTTGGATATTAAAATATTTGACTTTGAGTTAAACACATTGAAATAAGCAAAATGATATTTGGACATCTAAGAACCTATTTGACACCTAAAAAGAGAGAGATAACTGGGAAAAAAAAATTACAGCTATAATAAAAGACCTCAGATCTTGGTGAGCCAAAAAAAAATCTTTTGTAAGTTGTCTCACTTTGACTAAGTTTGTACTTCATGCATTACCCACCTATGTGATGCAAACAACTCTTCTACCCCGCTCGATTTTGTGATGAGATCGATAAGAAATGTAGAAATTTCTTGTGGGGTGATACGAAAAAATGTGGGAAAGTTCATTGGATAAATTAAGGGACTATTTGTACGCCTAAAAGATATGGAGCTATATTAGCTAATCAATTCATGCTAATGAAGTTAGGTTGGAGATTATGCAAATGGCAATCTAATTACCTGTGGGTAAGGGTTACCCAATCAAAATATAAATGTAGGTCTTCTCCTCTGCCAATAATAAACACCAGCAAGAATTAATGTCATTGTTGGCCAAAGGTGAAAAAAACAATGACGTGGCATATTGGAAACGGAAGGCATGTGAGATTTTGGACCAACCCTTGGGTTTCAAGGTACAGGTCACTGCTGGAGCATTCACTCACTGATATTGGAATGAGGAGGGTACATGAAATGAGGTTCGTGTGGCTAGTGTTCTACCCATGCACATTATTAATAGCATAAAGAGTATCATTATCTAGTAGTAGACATGATGATGCGATTGCATGGCCAAGATCGTTGTGGATGGGAACTTATCCACCAAACTTGCTTATGACAGTATCGCTAGTTTCTTGGCTTATCACAATGGTTTGTTATTCCAGACCATTTGGAAGTGGGATGTGCCTGAGATCATATGTTGTCACTTGTGGAAGATAGCTCATGATGTGTTTTCCACAAATGAGGTGAGATGTCGAAGACACATGGCTTCTGAGGATACCTGCCCGTTGCATATTTTAAATTTGTTATTCATGCGCTGAAAGGCTACAAATGGGTGCATAAAGTTTGGTAGTGGATCTTGGATGGTTTGATCCACTCCAACTTTATGCAAATTGATTTGACTAGTTGGCTAGTGGAAAAACTGATAAATAATTAGATGAAAATGGCTACTAGCTAGGTACTGGCCTCATATGTTTACAATTGCTCTCAATCATATCTGGTGGAGATGAAATGAGATGGTCTTCCAACACAAGAGTTGAGGTGGTGCACAAGATGCAGGTGTTAATTAGAGATAGAGCAAATTACACTCGTACTTCCTGAGTTTTTTTCGAATTGCACACAACACCGCTCTTTTTTCTATTCCTACACTAATTCCCCTTAATGTTTGAAATTACACTGGCATCTCCTCATATATTATATTAATCCCCTAATTGTTTGAAAAACATTACACTGACGCCCCTATAAAGGGAGATTGTTGTAAACGTTAAACAATGAAGGATATTGTGTGTAATTTGAAAAGAATCTCAAGGGATGATATTAATGTAAATTGCAACAAAGAGTGCAATAGTTTATTGGAAACAATCCCAACAAAGGGCATCAATCCTGCCTGAACAAAAGTGTCTCTCGCCACTAGAGAGGACTTAGAAACTGAACTACGATGTTGCAGTGATTTTAGATTCATTGCAAGCCTCTTGCAGTGGGATTTTTCGAAGTTCAAATGGCAACTTTAATATGGGATTTTCATGTGTTCTTAGGTTTTGCTTCATAACACTAGCGAAACTCTGGACATTTCTCAAGTGTCTTCAATTTGCCTAGCTATACTTGTGGTTTCTGAAATATGCTTGTTGAATCAGACTCGAAGGCATGTAGTGGACTTAATCAATGGAGTGTTATAGATAATCACCACCATTTTACGTAACTTTGATATATTAGGCTTATGCAAGTCATGATTATTAATTAATTATTAATTACCATAGTTAACGATATATTAATAATTTATTGACTTAGTTCACCTAACACGATGGAGATCAATACTAAAATTTATCAAAGAATATCCCAAACTATAATTTAAGGGCCTATAACGCTTACCTAATATAATTCTCATAGTTGAGGGCCTATAACTTACCCTTATTAGACTTTACTTAGCTTAGGCCTAAATTAGGTGGATAATTTATTAAAAGCCTATTTAATGAGGAAAGTTAATGATATGCTTTGTGAAAAGGAATGTGAATCCCACTGATCGATAATATATCTATATTTATGTTGAGAGTGCATGTGTTAGTGTAGAGCTAATGTTGAAGAAGGGTTAAATCTTGTTGGCGATAAAGAAGAAGGTGAAGGGTCAACACTATTGCCAGCACTTAATAATGAAGAGGAGCAAAGTAATCACATGTGTGGTACAAGTAGAAATTTGTAGAGCTTGAAGAGAAGGTTATGGAAAATGTTTCCTTTAGTATTCTTCAATTCCAAAGGAAAATATGCTACTATTTTGTTTTGAGTCTGAATATAATTGGTTCCTGTTAATATTTTGGCAGCTCAATAATCTACCAGTAAATTTGCTTCCTGTTGCCTACTCTAGCAGTCTAGCCAAAGCCTGGGTCAGAGCTCTTATTCCTCTGCTGACTTTCCCATGAATGTTGAGATGACTCTCAACCAAGGTTCAATTGTCAACAGTATGGATTCCATCTACTTCATAAATTCTACTTCGAGGGCATCTTTTGGTCTGTATATATCGTTAAGTCTTAATAGTTTCTTTTGTTTCTATATTATTTATATGTTATATCCATTGATTTTAAATAAAAATTATTGAAAATGAAGTTTACAAAAATCCTATCCAAGCATACATTAATCTTTTGTTAACCTTAACACACACATTTTAGGCAATACCAAACTAAATATTGTGCTGCTGTTATAGTCTTATAGAAGTCGAGCTAGCATCATGGATACATTCATCAAAACCAAAGCTATATTTTAGTTTTCTTTTACCCAACAAATTGGGGGCATAATAAATAATGACATCGTTTGAGTTGGAGACAGTAAATTATGCTATATATCAGGGTCATCCTTTTTTTTTTTTTTTTTTTTTTTTTTTAAATCAGAATCACCAGGGTTATCCTGTAAACGTATATGTTGGAAATTTCCCTATGAGATGAAAAAAAAAATCGACGAATGAAAAAAAAGTCTTTTGTAAAATAAAATAATCGAAGGCATATAAATGGAGAAAAAAAGAAAGAAAACTAAACTAAACAGGAAAATAATTGATTCAGATTAATCAATTTGATTTGATTTTCTATTCTTTGGATACCGTTCAAAACTAGACAAAGAAAAAAGAAAAAAAAAATTAACTGGGTAAGCTCCTTAAAAGTTGCATATGATTAAAACAATGTTTAAACTTTATTTCTTTCTTTATATACAGCAATAGACTTTTTCTTTCAGAAGTCTACATCAAATCATCGATAGACTTTGAACTTCCAAAAAAACAGGGATAATTACCTTACCAATACTTCATGGCAAACATCACCATACTCCCTCCGTTCCAGATTATATGACGTTTTAGAGAAAAAAATTTGTTCCAAAATAGATGACGTTTTACAAAACCAATGCTGCATTAAATATCTTTTTCCAAGACTACCCTTAATTAATACTTAATGTGAGTAGTGTAGTATGAGTAATTAATTAGAGAGATAAAGGGTATACTAGGAAATTACCTAATGTTTTATAGGAAATTCAACAAATTAATTGCATTCCTTAATACCTGTGCCAAAACCTTAAACGTCATATAAATTGGAACGGGGGGGAGTATTTAGTAAGCCTTGATTACGTAGAAGTTTGAATGTCTTTTAGCGTGTAAAAACAATGCAACACATATACTCCTATATTTGTTCCTATTTATAAGACACAATTACCTAATTCATCAGAATTAAGAAAAGTAGTTAATTTAGTTGATAGTAATAAATTTGTCCTAAATTTGTATGTTTTTCCAAAAATGTCATTGTCATTAATGCTTACTCCCTTATGAAGATATATCAATATAATCTCTTTCTTATTTAATTAGGGATATTTTAATCTAAAAATAATTAATGCATGAGACATTATAAATAAGAATGGAGGTAGTAAAATTGAGCAGATCGATGTGTTTTTAGCATTTTTCTAAAATTTATTTGCACTTTTAATGCATTATAATTAAATTTACATGAGTTTATGTGAAACTGACATAAATAAATAGTATTAATCATTAGATCTTTTTAACAATTATCAAAATTAAAATACGTAAATCATATGTGAGTTTTTTTATTTTAAAAAAGGCACATAATTTTTTAATTAATCACATGATTTTACAAACTTGTATTGTAAATCACTTATACATGATAATATGAATTAAATTAGCTCCTCTTATTTCACATAAAAATAGTTTTTTTCACTAAATACATCCTCTCTCTCTCTCTCTCTCTCTCTCTCTCTCTCTCTCTCTCTCTTTCTCTCTCTCAAAATGCTTATATAATTTAAAAACTAATTGATACTCTATCAAAACAATTTATTTTAATTTTTTTGACAGGAACAATTTATTTTAATAAACAATTTACTATTTAATACATAAATATTTTTATTATTAAATCAAATATATTTACAAATGTTTGCAGTATCTTAAACTTAATATATATAATCATCATGAAAATATCAAATAATTCAATAGTTAAATAAGTAATTAATAAAATATAATATTTACAAAAATATCATTAAGAATATTGTTTTATTAATTTGAAACCTAATATCAATTTGATTGAATTGTATCTCACTGTCATTTTAGTCCTTAAAATTAAGAAAAACTCAATTAAGTCCCTGAAAATTTTTAAGGTTTTATTTAAGTCCTTGAAATTAATCCATTTTTCTCAATTTTGTCCCGAAACTTATGTTGTTATCACTTAAGTCTCCAGACTATGAACCGAAATATGAAAAGGAGGTTAGTTTCAAGGACTTAAATGAAATCTTAAAAAATTTCAGGAACTTATTTAAGTTTTTCTTAGTTTTAGAGACTAAAATATCAGTGAGATACAAATTCAAGAACTAAATTGATCATTTACTCTAAAATCCTTTAGATTATTATAACTATCAAGCATGTGGATCACTTAGAGTTTGTTTCAGCTTGATCAATAGTTGAGTTTGAATATTAAATATACAGTCATGTTGGATACTCGAAGGGCTGGAGAGATTACCATCCACAATTATCCTACAAAGCTCTTACAGAATTACTTCAAATAAAGAATATATGCAATCTCTGAGAAAAAAAAAAGGGAAATGTTTTAGATGATTATACACAACCAATGCCTCCCATAAAAAAAAGAGCACCGCCGTGTTAACAAGGCAAGGCAAAATAATATTATTATTGCTAGCACATGATAAAATAATAATTATACATTCATGCATACAACTATATATATATATAAACTTACACACCTGTAGTGCATCTCTACCTTTCCAACATCATGGCGCGATTCAAGCAAATAACTTGTTTTATTATTTCCATGTTTCTAATATGCCTACTAGCAAGTTCAGTATCCGAAGGTTCTGATGTAAGCCATCATACTAACTTTAATTTGTTTCCTTCTATATTAAATCTTGGTTCGAATAAACTTTCCACAAACACATATAAGAGAAGATAATAAGAAGGATAAAATGAATTAATTAAATTTTTTGTGTAAAATAAAACCAATTTTCCCACTTAACTTTTATAAAAGTTCTTTCATTTAACATCTCAAAAAACTGAATTGATCAATAAATTGATTTTAACTTACAAAAATCTCATTGCATTATTTTATCTTCTTATTTTCTTTTTCTTAGGATATTTATGAAAAAATGTTTATCCAATCATAACCTAATTAATGTAACCACTAACTACTTATACGCTAAACTGAATTAATTTACAATTGTTGAGTGGTTTTAGGACATATTCGCCTCAAAAGAAAAGAGTCAAAATTGGTTAAACCATGGTGGGGATATATACAACAGAAGATATGCTAGCATGGAGCACAAGATCAGCGTTGAAACTGTTTCAAACCTAAGTTTGAAGTGGAAGTTCTATGCAGGCAAAGACATAACTGCAACTCCAGCGATTTTCGATGGTACACTCTACTTTCCATCATGGAATGGGGAAATCTACACAGTGAGGGCAAGAGATGGGTCTCTATTGTGGAAGCAGAACTTGGGGAATTTAACGGGGCTAAGTGCAACTGGGTTTGTGTCAGGTGTTAACTGGACAGTGGCTAGGGCAACACCAACTATAGCAGAGGATGATCTTCTGATAGTTGGAATATATGGTCCTGCAGTTGTTATTACATGATTACCTTACCTTTCTTAGTAAAATTTGATTACTTTGCTACTGTTGTTTCCCTGTAACACGATTGACTTGAGCTACTGAAAGCCCAGGAGGGAATCCACCACTGAATCAGAACAAAATCTATAAGAGTTATAAAAAGATAGAGAATCTGAGATAAAATCTTTCAGATTCCACCATTCAGGAATAAAAAGAAAGCTTGAAACATGCAGGCACACATATACAAAAGTGCCAAAACTAATAGGAATTTAGTGTCATTTCAAATCCAACATGCTATCAATGGATAAAAATGACCACAGGAGTCAAAGTTGTCACTTTGGCATGCTAAACCAAACCATTTAAATATTTTCTTAGATAACTTGATACATTATTGAATGGAAAACTTATTATTAAAAAAAAAGTCACCTAATTTTCAATCTCCTCTTCAATGGATATTTTTTTTAAGATTCTTCCTCTAACAGAGTATTCATTTGTGATTTCAAAACATGACCAGAAGGAAGAGCGTGCCTATAATAGCAATTCTTACCACCATATGGGGCAGACCAAAAACCAACCATATTGCTTCTTTTCTACTGCTTCCGAAAAGTATTTACAGGGCTGGACATAGTACACAAATAATTAACAGCTGTCATTTTGAGTAGTATAAGTCAAATGATAAATACAATTTGAAAACAATGCAATACCATCAAACATCCAACAGAAGCCCCACCACAAACCAAAACCATATTGAATCATGATAAAGGAAAACGCAGATCAAACAATATAGTGCCCCAAGAATAAAGGATTTAACATACCTAACAACAATCTTTGAGTAAACATCATATTCATCTTCAATGAAACTAAGAATGTTGAATCTGGAGAAGGGTCCTGCTTGCTTCACTCTTTGGGAAGGTCAAACAATTGATGCTAGCTAGAAGAAGTGGACTGCTAGAGCAACCCGACTTACTTTGTCCCAAACAAAAATAAAATGAACGCACACATGGAGATCACCACAAACAGCTACAACTTTTATAGAGATGGAAACTCAAATAAATACCTGAAGAAAATTTTGGCTCCTAGATTCAAAATCCAAAACACTGTCATGAATTAATGGTTTCTACACTCCGGAACAATGTTTGCATCAGAGTGAATCAGATTTAAGGGCAAAGGTTCAGACAAATAGGTTCAAGTGTTCAACTACCATCATGGCACACTTAAATAAAAGTCTATTTTGTTAAAAAAAGAAAAGAAAAGGGAGAAATACTGACTTGAGATGACAATGTGGCTGTTTTCTTTTACAAATGCTGAAATTTCATGTCTGCCATAGTGAACTTTAGATTTAAACATTAAAGGCATGCATATTGAATTAAAGCATAGGATATTGAATGTATTGTGGCACTGTTTAATAGTGAAGGAAGTAGCTGACGACCAAGATGCTAGTTAGTCTAAACTTCTAAGCTTGAGAACTTGAAAGAATTATCACTGAAGGATGCAAGAAACGGCCATAATGTGAATCAATCATGCTCTTAAGCTATGCTCTTAAAAGACATGTAAAATAAAAAATTTCAAACACAATTCAATAGGGCATTGTAGGATTTGCTAACAAACAGAGACAGATGGCTTTCCACTTCAATTATAACCAATGAATGGTCTGCGCCATCTTCCTTGAGCAAAATTGCATCTTCATGCACTTTCTTCCTATGCTTCTCCATTTTTGCCCTTCTTCATTCCATCAGCCTTCAGTTGTTGCTGCTTAGCCTTCTTCAGTGCTTGAATAATGATACGCCTTGCTCGAGGCATCATTTCCCATACACTTCTAGGAGGCATCACATAAGATTTGAGTGGGCGATGACCAAAAGGGTGCTCAGTGCCAGGAAAGATCCTTAATTTTTTATCCTTGTCCTATGTCCATTAACTATAATGCAAGCAAATGCAACTTACAATATCAGTTATACAATATTGTAAGGAACAAAAAATATCAGAAAAACTATAACCAAATGAAAATTAAAATAATTGAAAGCCACAATTGTCCTGATGATTTTTATGCACACAGGTAATAGCATTCCCCAATCCTATTCTCTTTTACAGAACCCAAGTGCTAGAAAAGTTCTAAAGTACTCCCTCTGTAAAACATTGCCAAGATGTAGCAAAGAAGTCATATAGGCATTAATCAAATATCAATATAATAGATAAATAATTACATAAGTACGTCCCTCAATGAGTCAGGAATCAAAGGTTGTAGCAAAAACTCAACAAAATATGTTTATTTCCAAAAACTCAACATTAACAAAATGTCTCTACTGCATAGTATTCAGAAAGAAAAGAAAGAAAAAGAGGTATCATGCATAAATTCTTGACAAAGAAGTAAATAGAATACCTTTACATTTTTTTTAACAATAAATTACATTTTATTCTCATGTTTGCTTGATTTAGTTATAACTTTAGAATTATTAATCACAATTTTTCGCCCCCCTTTTAATGAAACTTGGTCTCTCAATTAACTTACCAGAGCACGCTTTCATTCCTCACCTGATCCCAGTCCATTCCCTATGCCTCTGTCTTGAGCACCAGCTTCACTGCCTCAAACTTCAAGATTGAATTGGAGAATCTTTGTATTGTTGCATGAGTCCAAGCCAAAATACCTGCCAACACAGTCATGAATTCTATTATTCAGGAAATCCAGAAAGTCAAGACCACTTTTCATAAATTATAACAAATCTATACAAAGATTGTCAATCATGGATGACATAAAAAATCCACTTCAATTACTAAATGCAATAAAAAAAATAGCAGAGCAAATGAACATTAAAGGATGTTTCACTGATTGGTATTAATAAGCATAAATATAAAATGAAAAAAATGGTGAAAAGCTTTCTACCTTGAGATAAAGTGTAATCAGATGCCCAAAGATTAATGCCTCATGATTTTGCAAGGAATGAGGGTGGTCTAGCACTAAAGTTTGAGGAGATAAGAGGAAACAGTAATTGAAATGGAAAAAATTATACAAATAAAACAAAAATATTGTTACTACAAACACATAAAGGAAAAAAGGGAAAGCCTAGCAGAACACATACTTGCGATGAATGAGGAGAAAGAAGAAGATAAAATGAAATAGGAGTTAGTCAATAGCAAACACATGTCAATTCAAATTTAAAAATTATTTTCAAGTTGTAGATAGAAGAACCTTTACTTTTGGTGCGTCTCTAAGAAAAAACAAATTAAGAAATACGAAGGGAAATGTGCTCTTCCTCCTACACCGATCCATGTTGAAAGTTAGGAATACCAAATCATCAAACTTACGTTCAGAGTTGGATTTTAAAGAAGAAAAAAAATAATAAAATAACAAAAGGAAATAAGAAGACTCACCTCATCGCGACAATGGCAGATTCATCGTGTGACACCACCATCTTCAGCAGCAGTTATAAAATCCCTCTACAATCCTGTGCACATCGTCCTCATCCACGGATCTGTGAGCTTCACTGCTGTATTATTAATAACCGCACTCATCTTATGGTGGTAGCTGGCCGGTGACAACAACCCATGGATTAAGGTTCAAGGTGTGTTTTTTCTGGAAATTTTTTAGGGGAAACATATAGGAAAAGGCAAGAAGGGTTTTACTCAATTTATTTTTCTTAAACATAGACTACAGCGGATGGAAAAAGCTTCGGTGGTAAGGGCATCGGTGAGCAAAAACAGAGAGACCATCAGGAGAGTAAGAGAAGAAAGAGAAAAGATGTTGAGTAAGAGAAGAAAATTGTGCGCGCAGAGCAGTTATGCTAGAAATTTATTGACCCATTTTGCAACCCGAAAACCAAAATTATAGTTTAATAATATAAATAATATAAAACATCTTGAAAATGCATACCAACTAACTTAACCGAATAGCATGCTTACAATATTGACATCTGTACATACAAACAAAACACAACATTCTTAAAATCCATAAAAGAAGGGCATAAATGACAACACGGTTATTTTATATAACCAGAGAATGTTACTACCTAAAATCCATAAAAGAAGGGCCTAAATGACAACACGGTTATTTTATATAACCAGAGAATGTTACTACCAAACAAAATAGAAACAAATGACGACCAATCCAGCAAGGGCAAATCAGCCACTACACTGAAGAATCTACAGTAACTATCTCCAACGGAAGGCAAACACATGTAAAGTTATAGATGTACAATAATAATTTGCATATTCCATCTATGGCAGCCAAGACTCCGGATTTGCGATTGGCTAAAGTTAAGGTTGATGCTGATTTCAATGCTCCTTGTGACCCCTCCATCCTTTATCCTACATGGGGGCAACATGCATTGGTTCACAGCAGTGACAGCTTGTGCAGTTCTAGATGTGCTTGGTCCTCCATACTCTGATCCTGATGGCAGGCACTGCACATACTACCAGAATTTCCCTTTCTCCAACTATTCAGGTATCTTCATGTCCCTTGACAAATACTAAATAATTAATGTCCTTATGATATTCCTCTTTGTCCAACTTCTCAGGTATCTTAATACCTTTAGACAAATGATAAGTAGTTTCCTTAACAACACTCATCTTTTCTGACAACACCCCATAAAAATTCATAGGATGATCTAGTGAGTTTTGGAACACCTATGATCCACTCATTTTATAGCTTGTTTGGGTAACCGTTTGCCAGAGTTGAATGTACATTGAAAGTACGGTGGAAGAAGGAAGCTCTTTGTTACTTTTTAGCTATTGGAAAGTTGTCTTAATTGCATACATTCTTGGTCTGCCTTAATCATTTTTCCTTTAGCCTGTGTTGATGTATAATTTTAAAAATATTACATAAATATTGATTAATTCATTGACAAATAAAAATTAGTGTATCAAGAGTAGTCCCAAACTTGTAGATCACCCTTTAATGGTATAAATCCAATTTTCAATCATATGCACAAGGTAGTTTCCAAAGCTATATATTATATATCACCCTTTAATAGTATAAATGTATTATTTAGTATTTTGGCTCATTTCTCTATACCTACAATGATTTGAATCTTTTGAAAATTTCGGTAGATGGACTATCCATACCAGAGGAGGAAAGAACAGCATATGAATGGCTTCAAGAGAAGGAGAAACCTGAGAATTTAAAAGAGTTGTAAAGATGAACAGTGGCCCAAAGATTGTGGAGAATTAATGTTGTCTTGTCACCCAACATCTTCCTGTATCCTGTTCCTGTGATCTGTTGCTGCAGTCAAATGATGTTCCTGTGGATCATTTGTCTCATTCTATCCCATTTGATGCCCACCCTTTTGTCCTCTAGTGAAACTTGGTCTTTTTACCTTTTTACTATTTTTATTTTCTTCTTCATGAAACATGAGGCACTTAAACAGTGCTGTTTTGAGCCTACAGTTAGTTATTTATGTACATAAAAAAACAGCAAAGGACAAAGGTGATGCCTACATTGGAAAATAGTATCAAAATGAAGGTGCATATTGCATAGCAATGAAATGGTTTTTTTTTTAAGATAGGTGCTTGGTTTGTAGCAGGATTTATTTATTCGCTCTAGGTCTGAAATCAGTCCGAAATCACGACCCTAGGTCCTCTAATCTATCAGAACTCCTTTCAAATTTACATTTATTCGCTCTTTCTAATATTTTCTCATACACAATTGCAACTTAAACACTTTTCTTTCCTTGTCTTTTACAAATTTGTTATTTGGGAACCATAATCAGTCTCTAAGGTACGATATTCGGACTTAAGCGGTATGCATTTTTCGCATCATTAATTTAGCATTGTTATAGTAAATTACACTCCCCACTCTAAGATGAGACTATTATATTGTTCTCTAACCTCATATGCTAAAATATATAATAAATTACACTCATCTCCTCTAGAGATGCGAGTATTACATTGTTCTTTTTCTCTTATGTTAAAATAAATAGATTATTTCATTTAATTTAATAGTATTGTTAAAAAAATATTTTCTAAAAGATTTTAAAATATATTTTTAATATTTGTGTTTAGTTCTATTTTACACACATATATAAGATGTAATACATTTGTATTTATAAAAGGGAGGAGTGTGTATATTTTAAGGTAAGAAGGGAGGGTGGTGTAACACTTGCATTCATAATTTGTGATTAAGCGTTTCCTAATTGTTTTTTTTTTACATGGTTATGAATATCAATTTAATGACATGACAATCCCTCGTAAAAAAAATACTAATGGACTCATTACACGCGGATGTCTATTTTCCATGTATGCAATGACACCAATGATGTTAGCGTGTTGGATGAACTGTAAAAGGTTTTGTATTTTGGGGAGACTGAAGTAGAACAAATTTATTTTGGAGACTAATTAAATTCGAATTTAGCACATTTTAGAAGAACAAAAAATTGTTAGTTTATCCAATAAATGTCATATAAGAGTCAATTGAATGTGTCAAGTACACGGTATTCTTTCACACGGCTCCGATTATATAATGATTGTGTTACTTTTGCAGCATCAAGCTAAAGCATCGAATATGTCTACAATTTATAGTGATCTTTTTTCCAAAACAGTTTGAAACCCAAAATTTTTTGGAGACTAAATTCGAATTTAGCAAAATTTAAAAGAACAAAAAACATAGCTTATCCAATAAATATTAGTATATAAGAGTTAATTGATTGTGTTAATTAGTTTTGCAGCATCAAGTTGAAGCATCAAATAAAGTCTTGCAACAAGAGGGGGTTAGGCTAACTTATTAACCTATAAAGGTAATATTTAACAATTACTTAGGCTAGTGGAAAAGGTGCAATAGTATATGCTAACCCTTTGACAAGTAATAGTGGTTGACCCGTTTCTATTTCTATAAAAAAATTAAAACTGCACAATGGAAAGGGAAAAACAGTTGATACATAAGTGACTATTACTTGACCTCCAATCCGCAGAAAGTACAGAGATTGAAGAGGCGCCTTTATTAATATCCTATGCCTATATGGTTGAAATATTTATTTAGGGGTTAAAATGTGACTCTTTGCCATATTTAGAAATTTGACACACAAGCTCCCATTGCCACAAGCTAGCCAGTAGCAAACAATTATGTTTGGTTGGGAGTTCTTATTAGGAAATGGAATCTAAGTTATTTAATCTAATCAAGCCTTAAAAACGGATTGAGCTATTTAATGGCTAACCGATGCATACTTGTATGAATGTATGCATTCACACCATGGACTAATTAATTATCACGTTGACATCGTTTCATGTTTTTTTAATCCAACAGTCATATTGCAAATTCTTTTAAATAAGTTTCAAACGATACTTTTAATAATGATATTCACATCACCGATAAGATTGGTTTTTAATCTTTTTCCTTTCTATCTTTTTATCTCCTCCTTAAAAATAAAATATACTCCATATATCTGTCATTTTCTGACATTTTTGAACGTATCTAAATACTATATTGAAGGGTATACGTAACACTCAGATCTCGAGACATACACTTTGGGGCTAGTCGTAATTTTAAAAGGATCAAGTTAACAAAACATATACGTTATTGAAAAAATAATGCAAAAAGACCTACAATGTTTGATCAGGAACAACAATTAGAAAATGTTAATGACACTGCCGGTGTTTGAATGCCTAGTAGGAGAGAGATCATGTGTTGCTCTGCTAGGGTTTGCACCTCCTAGGGTTTATCACGTGTTCCTGCATGCATGCTTCCATGGAGGGTTCTTTGCCAATCATTCCTTGGAAATTCCTTGATGCTAATTCATGCTCTGTCACGACTCCCCCCGCTGGTGCGGTTTTGCCACAGAAGAAATCTTTTGTTCAAGCGCTCCATAACGCGTGTGATATTCCGTTGAGTCAACTCCCAGTTCCTTGTTTGAAAGGAGATGCCCTAGCCATTAAGATACCAGAAGATGAGTATAAAGCCGGTCTGGAAAGTTGTAAAAACAACCTTCATGGAAGGTTGCTGCTGGCCAAAGGAGATTCACCTCCAAAAATTCAGGATTTGCGTAGCAAATTGGGTAAGATTTGGAAACCTTTAGGGGTTTGGCGTATGATTTCCATAGGGAAAGGCTTTTTCGAATTTTCCTTCTCCTCCATTGAGGATCTTCGTAGGGTTCTTGCTGGGGGTTCTTGGAATCTTGAACCTGGTGTTCTTCGTCTTTTTGCTTGGACTCCTGATTTCAACCCAAATTCTGTTCGTCATTCCAATGCGCAATGCTGGGTTCGAATTCTTGGTCTTCCTCAAGAATATTGGAGGCCAAGAATCCTGTTTTCTATAGCACATGGTATTGGGGTTCCCTTGGCCCTTGATGATGCCACTGTTAACAGATCCTTTGGACACTTTGCACGGGTGTTGGTGGACATTGATTTAAAAAAGGAGCTTCGTGATCAGATCTTAGTCGAGCGGGATGGTTTTGCTTTTTTTGTGGAGCTGGTCTATGAAAAGATTCCAACCTTTTGTGATAGTTGTAAGATCATTGGGCACTCTATTTCGAATTGTAGACATGCTCAAAAGGCTGACGTGAATAAAAAACAGGAGATAGCAGAAGGCAAGAAGAAGGTGAATCTACATTACATCCCCAAGAAGAACGGGATAGAGACTTCAAGCGCTGGTGTCGCAGAACCTAGTCATGCTAAGGAGGCTATGCATGTGGATATTTCTACTGTGGATGGGCGGCGTCCTGTGCCTATCGTTCCGGATGATATTCTTGTTGATCAAGGACAGTCACTTAATTGTTCGTTGCAGGTAGTGCCACCTGCTGTTGGAGAAGGAACTCAGGATGACAGTTCTTCCTGTGATGAGTCTTTGCACCCTGAGTCGCCAATTGCTGAGGTTGGATCGGATCGGGTGGTCCAAGAGGAAGGGCTTGTAGTTCCAGATTCCCAGAATTCTGGTCGAGAGGTTGGTCATGTTATGTCCACCCCTGTTTCTGAAATGCCTATACCGGTACAACATGATTTGAACTTGGTTTCAAGGTTGTGGGTTGATATGGTAGAGGAAGAGCAAGAAGATCAGATACAACCAAATGAGGATGTTTCACAAGATCATGAAGCTGGTTATACTATGGTTCTTTCTAAATCTCAGCAGAAAAAATTAAGGCGTAAAAAAAATTCTTCTGGTTTGCAAACATCAAAGCCCTTGACTAGGGCGGGTTTACGTAATCTTGCATGATGAAAGTGCTTTTTTGGAATGTTAGAGGCTTGGCTAGACAGCCAACTCTAGACTTCCTGAAGCAAATGTGCCAGACTCATAAACCAGATTGTCTTTTTTTAGCTGAACCTTGGGTGAGTCCTGATTCTATTCCTCTGTCTTTTTGGAAGATGCTTAATCTTCGTCTTTTTGCGGTGAATAATAGAGGTGAGCTTAAGCCTAATTTGTGGGCTCTCTGTTCTGAGAACTTTATGCCTTCTATTGTGGCACTGTCCTCTCAGCATATTTCTTTCTCCCTCTCTTTTGAAGGTAAACGTATTTTCTTTTCTGCCATTTATGCTAGCACCTCTTATGTTGCTAGAAGAAATTTGTGGGAAGAGCTTGCCGTTCTTCAACAATCTTCTGAGGATCCTTGGTGTTTTTTAGGCGATTATAATGCTATTTTGGGGGCGCATGAAAAACGTGGTGGTAGGCTTCCCCTTTCTATATCTTGTAATGAATTCCAGGCCTGGTCTGATAGTTGCGGTTTAACTCACCTTCCTACCTCAGGTCCCAGGTTCACATGGTCTAATGGTAGGCAAGGTCGGGCACACATAAATATGAGACTGGACAGGGCTGTATGCAATGACGCTTGTTTCGATTTTTGGCAGACAATTTCTTGTTGTTCTCTAACACGTATGCACTCAGACCATCATCCCCTTCTTCTCTCCTTGCAAAGGGGTTGCAAGTCCTTTGCCTCTCCCTTCAAGTTTTTGAAGATGTGGACTGAGCATTCCGATTGTCGTCGTGTGGTGAAGGAAGCTTGGCAGAGAAAGATTGTTGGGTGTCCAATGTATATCCTTAGTCAAAAACTCAAGCTTTTGAAAGCTGACCTCAAGCAATGGAATCATCTAGTGTTTGGGGATATTCAGTTACAGGTTGCTCGGGCTAAGAAGAATTTGGATGACGTTCAGAGTATTATTGATTTGGAAGGGTATTCTTCTGATCTTAAGGATCAAGAACTAAATGCTCAGATTGAATATCAGAAAGTCCTTGGATTCCAAGAATCTTTTTGGAAAGAGAAGTCTCGTATTAAATGGCACTGTTTTGGTGATCGTAACACTTCTTTTTTCCATAAAACAGCTCGTATCAAACAGACGTCCAAGAAAATGTCTTTTCTGAGGAAAGGTACGAATATTTTGAACTCTCAGGAGGAGCTTGAAAGTGAGGTGTTGTCTTATTTTCAGGATATTTATGCTTCTGATAATAACTGTACTGCGAATCAGCTCATTGGGAATACCGTTCCTTGTGTTGTTTCTTCTCAAGATAATGTGATGCTTACGAAAGTGCCTACTCGTGAAGAAGTGAAATCTGCAGTGTTTGGGATGAACAACGAAGGCGCCCCTGGTCCTGATGGTTTTGGGGGATGTTTTTATCAAACCTTTTGGGATATTGTGGAGGATGATGTGTTTGCGTCTACTTTTCAATTTTTTTCCCAAGGTTGGATTCTGCCTAACCTGAATTCTAATATGGTGGTGTTAATCCCTAAAGTCCCTGGAGCGGATGCTATTGATCAATTTCGTCCTATTGCGCTTGCAAACTTTCAATTCAAGATTATTACTAAAATCCTTGCTGAGCGTCTTGCGTTGATTGCCCCCAGCATTATTTCTCCTCAACAGAGAGGATTTATTAGAGGTCGTTCTATAGAGGATTGCATTGGGGTTGCTTCGGAAGCCATCAATATGTTGCCTGATCGTTCATTTGGAGGTAACCTAGCTCTTAAGCTTGATATTAAGAAGGCCTTTGATACCATTGATTGGAAATTTTTAATTGATGTTTTAAAAGCGTTTGGTTTTTGCCCCACCTTTTGCCATTGGGTACAAACTATTCTTAGTTCTGCTAAGTTGTCCTTTTTGGTGAATGGCAAGCCTGTCGGCTTCTTTCAATGTAAAATAGGTGTTCGTCAAGGTGACCCCCTCTCCCCTTTGTTGTTTTGTTTAGCTGAAGAGGTGTTAAGCCGTGGTATTGCTCAGCTGGTTCAGGAGAATAAGCTTCAACTCATTTCCGGGCCAAGGGGAATTGTTGTTCCTAGCCATGTTCTTTTTGCTGATGATGTTATGGTTTTCTGTCGTGGCTCTAAAAAATCTCTGCAATCTTTAATGTCTCTTCTTAGAATGTATGGTGAAGCATCCGGACAACTTCTCAATTTTTCCAAATGTCGCTTCTATTCTTGCAACCTGTCTCCTCGCAGAGTGATTGATATTAAAGGTATCCTTGGATTTTCTATGGGTAGCCTTCCCTTTGTTTACTTAGGGGTGCCTTTATTTCTTGGGAAGCCTCGACGAATTCATTTACAGCCTATTGCTGATAAAATTAAATCAAAGCTTTCGAAGTGGAAAGGGTCCTTGCTCTCTATTATGGGACGTGTGCAGTTAGTCAAGTCTGTTATCCAGGGGATGCTTATACACTCTTTTCATATTTATGCTTGGCCTGCTTCTTTGTTAAAACAGTTAGATTCATGGTCGCGGAATTTTATCTGGGCAGGGGATATTCATCAACGAAAGATGGTTACTGTGGCTTGGCACAAGGTTTGCTCTCCTGTTGAAGCAGGTGGTCTGGGTATTCGACCTTTTCGAAGTATCAATAATGCAGCTATGCTTAAGCTTAGTTGGAATTTTCTTTTCTCTAGCTGTCAATGGGCCTCCTTTATGCGTTCCCGTTTTCTGCGTGCTGGAAAGACCTTGACTATGTATGTTCGGTCTTCTCTTTGGCCAGGTCTTCGACCTTTTGTTGATGTTGCTCGTTCCAATTCTAAATGGGTGCTTGGCTCTGGCTGCTCTATTTCTTTCTGGACGGATAAATGGCTTAATAATCCTATTGTTGATATAGTGAATTTGCCTTCTACAATGCATTCTGACCTTCAATCTAAAGTTAGTGATTTTATCTATCAGAATGATTGGCGGATTCCGGATGTTTTTGCAGATTTATTTCCTGAGGTGGCTAATATGATGAGAGAGACTACTCTTCCTAGTGTTCCTGAATCGGATTATGTTGTTTGGTGCCCTTCGGATTCAGGGGTTCTGTCTTTTAAGGGGGCTTATGATTTTTTGCAGAACCAGTCCTTTTTAGTTCCTTGGAGTAAAATTTTATGGAGATCTTCAGTTCCTCCAACTAGATCTTTTCTGGTTTGGAGAGGTCTGCAGGGCAAAATACCTACTGATGATATTTTACAAGCTCGTGGTTGCACTTTGGTCTCCATGTGCTCTCATTGTTCTGAGCATGTGGAAACTGCTGATCATTTGTTCCTCTCTTGTCCAGTTGCTGTCGAGCTTTGGAATTGGTTGAGTTATACTCTTCAATGTCACATAGATAAATCTTCTTTGCTTCTGTTATTATCTAATGCTTCGAAAGCCTCCAGTACTCAACTTCAAGATATTTTTGTTGCAGCTATTGTTAACACCATTTGGTTCATTTGGATAAGCCGTAATCAGGCTAGATTTCAATGTGGGCCTATGACTGTAAACAGGATTAGAAATAATATTATTGCTGCTGTTTCTCTTGCTGGTAATTTTTCCAAGGGAACCATGCGAAACTCTGTTGTTGATTGGTCTATTTTGAAGCAGTTTCAGGTTTTGGGACATGTTGCAAAAGCCCCTAACATCAAACAAGTTCTTTGGTGTCCACCTCTTAGGGGCTGGATTAAATGTAATACTGATGGGGCAGCCAAAGGGGCCCCTGGACCTGCTGCTTGTGGAGCTTTGTTTAGAAATTCTGCGGGTGATTTCTTGGGTGGATTTTCGTTGTCGATCGGATGTTCATATTCTTTGCATGCTGAACTTGTTGCCGCAATTACTGCAGTTGATTTAGCTCTTCAGAGAGGTTGGTTGAAACTATGGTTGGAATGTGATTCAAAACTAGTCGTTGAAGCTTTTCAAGCTCCACATATTGTTCCTTGGCAGCTTCAAGTTAAATGGAAAAATTGTTTAGTCCAGCTCTCATCTTTGGAGTTTGTTGTGTCTCATATTTACCGTGAAGGTAATTGTTGTGCTGACCGACTTGCTAATCTTGGTATCTCGTCGTCTGGCCTAGTTTGGTGGGATTCTGTTCCGAACTGTATTAGGGATTGCTTCTCTAGGGATAGGCTTGGCCTTCCAGCTTATAGATTTTGTTAATTTTGTGGGTTTTGGTTTGGTCCCCCCACTTTTTTCTTGTTTTGATTTGTTTTATCAATAAATTAAAGTTTGGGAGCAGGTGATTTCTAGTTCCTTTGGTGCCAACCTAGTTGGGATTACTGGTGCTAGTCTGATGCTTTTCAATCTTTTTTAAAAAAAAAAAAAAATGACCGAAAACTCAATTTAATCTAGTAATTGTGCTACGACCCTTGTTTGGCAACCTTTTTTTCTTTTTTTTTGAAAAGTTGTTTGGCAACCTTTGAAAACTTGGTTAAGTTATTTCTTCATATTGTATGATCAGGCTTTAAATTTTTTTGATCATATCAGGCTTTAAACGAGCATGCAATTTTTTGCTCAATAAATTACATTTATTAATAAAGGCTTGCTTTTTATATAAAAGTAATAATTAAGATTGGAAAACCATTTTTAAGCCCCCAAACATTTTTTGTTTGAGATATAAATAATAATTTTATTTTACACACCCATTTATTTTTATACTAACAACGAAGAGCTATTTTACCAACTAAATACTATATAGTAAATGGTTCTCTAAATATATAGTATAACATATTCTTAGTATATAAGATAGAAGATAAATATAATAAACATTAGAGTTTTGTAGGCATGCATTCCAAGAATGTCATTGTAGAAGTTTTTAAATTTTCAATCAATTAGAAATAACTATTGATATGATTCTTAAGATGCATAATTATTATAAAAATAAATTAACTTACCCATTCTACCTAACAAAGTAATTCTATATATTTATTTCCTAAGAATAAACATTTCAACTATTACAAAAGGGCATGGAAAAGATCAACATGATAACTAGTATTAATTATTTAATCAACTTGTTCATAAATTATATAAAACACCATAATATATTTTAATTATCCATCGTGACAATGCATTCATAGAAAGCATGCAGGGGCGGAACTACTCATGCTAGTGAGGGGGCCATGGCCCCCCCTAGATTTTCACCTATTCAAATTCATAACACCGTATGCTGCCAAAATCATGTACAATGAATTCGATTCTTATAAAAACATGATTCATATATATATATGAACACAATGCATCCAGAATTTTTTGTTAAATTGTTATGTTATTATAATTTTAAAATTATGGTAGTTAATTTTTAATATGTATATTATATTATAGTGAACATTTTTATTTATGGGATCTAACTATGGAAATAATGAAAATTTCAGAGTTATTTATTTCTTTTATATTTTTTTGATAAAATACTCTATTTTCTTTTTATAATTTTTATTGTAAAGATAATATTTCATATTTTTAGATAAAATATTCAAGTATCATTTATTTTTTTAATAGTCTATTCTTTTTGTAATATGTAATTGTTACTTTAAAAGTTATAAATGTCTTCTTTTTATATTGATTTGATTATAATCCTCACAGTTTTTTTTAGAGAAGAAAAATCATATTATTTCATTCATGACAAGAGAATAGATACAAGCAGGTATACGATTGAAACATGGCTGCTAGCATATAATCTTGATGCCCTTGCTAATGAATGAGAGACATGATTTGCTTGCCTTCTTACGAAACTCACCACTGAGTTAAAAGAACAAGGAAGAGTATCTCTACATTTGGATAAAAGAACATGTAAATCAGAAAAACCAGATGAAATATTTTGAAGTCCATGAACTACAGCTTTACTGTCAAGCTCGAAGATGATGTTGTGAACGTTAAGCTCCTTTAACCATGTCATTGCTTGTAACAGTCCCCATGCTTCAGCTTCAGTTGGATGTGGAATACCCTGCTGCCAAGATGTTTTTGCTTGTACAAAGTGACCAAGCTCATTCCTCAAACAAACGCCTACTCCAAAACATTGTTGATCATTGAATATGGCAGCATCAATATCACATTTAATCTTTCCAGCAGGTGGCTTTTCCCAAGATGAAATTGTTGGCTCCGTCACTTGAGGTTCTGAGATATTGTGCAGATTTCTTGCCCGAGACCATTCAGAAAGATGTTGGAGAGCTAATGAAACTGAGACATTTGGTGAAGTTTCGATGTTGTCCCATATTTTGTCATTCCTACTTCTCCAGATGCACCACAAAATAATAACAAATCTGCAGCAGCTGTCTTCCAGAGATAGCAAATTTAATAAATCAAAAATCACATCTTTAACACCTTCTGCTTGCTGCATTCTGTCTTTAATTTTTGACCAAAGACCAGCAGTTTGCCAAATGCTTTTAGCTTTCTCACAGCCAAAGAAAATGTGCCAATCATTTTCCAAATTGTTTTCACAAAATGCACATGTTGAAGGACATGAAATACCTTTTTCACGAAGTCTTAGTTTTGAAGGGATGCATTCTCGAAGAATTCTCCAAATCAAGTGCTTGACTTTTGGCGGAATTTTCAATGACCATAGTTGCTTCCAATTGCCACTTACTTTGTGATTATTATCAAGATATAACTAGTCCATTAGGCCATGATATGCTGAACTAGCTGAGTAGTTGCCATATGCATTGAATTGCCAAGTTATAGCATCATCATCTGAGACATTTAAAAGAGGAATACTTTGAATTTCCTGAAAATCTTGTGGATTAAAATCTGCTGCATAATATCCAGGCACCATGATTTTGAATTCTGATCAATGAGGGAAGAGATAGTCATGTGCTCAAGACCAAAAGGAGCTGTAGAAGAAACATAAACATTACCTTTTGTCTGCAGCCGTGGTTGATTCCAAATGTTCACTAATTTACCATCACCAATTCTCCATTTTATGCCTTCTTTTATCACAACATGTGAAGCATGGATGCTACGCCATACATAGCTTGGATTATGCCCAAGTTTGGCATCCAAGAAATCACCATTAGGGAAATATTTGGATTTGAATACTTTTGAAAGAATATCATCTGGATTTTGAATGAATCTCCATCCTTGCTTCCCTAGCATAGATAAGTTAAAAGTATGAAGATGTCTAAACCCCAATCCACCGAATTCTTTTTTTACTGTTAATCTTTCCCAACTCATCCACTTGATTCCTTTTGTTGCATTTCCACTTGAACTCCACCAAAAGAGTTCATCATTTTTTTGTATTTCATCCTCCAATGTAGGAAAGTAAGAAAACATTCATACAATAAGTAGGAATGGCTTCAGCACATGACTTAATGAGAATTTCCTTACCCGCCTTAGAGAGATGCTTTCCAGTCCAATGATTGATGTGTTTCCAAAGTCTATCTTTGAGGAAACCAAAAACTGTCTACTTTTTCCTTCCAATGAGAGATGGTACCCCCAAATATTTTCCAGTACCAATACATTCAGAGACACCAAGAGAAGATGAGATGTGGCTCCTAAGAGATGTAGGAGGAAAAAAATAGATGCTCCTTCATTTTTGGCATTGTACCATTGTCAAGAGACAAAGAGGAACAAAAGATATGTTTTTCTTTTTCTCTGCATTCATTTAAAAAAAAAATACATCTTATTAATAATTTTAAAATATAGTTAGATATTAGTATTTTGCATCCTTTTTTTTTGTGACAATATCGATAGAATATTATAAAAACTTGATTAAAGCAATTTGTTATGTAATTAACAACTGCATTTGTTTTGGGCTAGTGACTATGATTTTTTTGGAGATTTCTAAAATTGCCAAAAACTGATATTTTCAAATGATTTTGTCACTAACAAATATAACATTTATCCAATACTTTGGGCAATTTACAACTACGAGAAAGTATTGGGTATTAGTATATCAGTATTGCGACAAAACGCCACAAAATATTTGTTAAAATGTTAATTTCATAATAAATCGCATTGATCAAGTTTTTTATAATGTATTAACAGTATTGTCATGAAATAAAAATAGACAATGCAATATATGAATACCTAATCATATTGAAAAGAATTTAATTTTATATATATTTCAAAAATGAATACATTGAAAAAGAAAAATGTATCTTTTATCCCTCTTTCTCTCTTGACAATGGTACAATGCCAAAAAAAAAAGTATCTTTCTTTCTTCCTTGAAATTTACTTGATTATTGACAAGCAGGTCATGGTTTATGGAGGTGTAGAAGACAAAGACCAGAGAGGCCTAACATTTGTACGTATAGAATGATAGGCCATTAGTTAGCTAGATCCTTGAAGCACAATGATTAATGAACAAATAAACTAATTTTGTTAAGCATGATCAATACCTTTGTAGCCGTAGGTGTTGTGGGATCGATGTGCTTCAGTCCAATGTTAGTTTAAATTGGGTTGTTATGCTCACAAGTTGCATCCAAAGCAATAAGAGGATGATAATCTTTGTAATTCTCTTTTCACGTTTGTCTTCAACTTATATAATTGTATGGATAATTTACAAGGAAAAAAATAGATGTACCTTCTTTTTGGCATTGTACCATTGTCAAGAGATAAAGAGGAACAAAAGATATGTTTTTCTTTTTCTCTGCATTCATTTCAAAAATATAAATCTTATTAATAATTTTCAAATATAGCTACATATTCATATTTTGCATCCTATTTTTTATTTTTATTTTTATGTGACAATATCGATAAAGTATTATAGAAACTTGATTAAAGCAATTTATTATGTAATTAACAAGTGCATTTGTTTTGGGCTAGTGACTATCATTTTTTGGAGATTTCTAGAATCAACAAAAATTGATATTTTCAAATGATTTTGTCACTAACAAATATAACATTTACCCGATACTTTTGGTGATTTAAAACTACCAGAAAGTAATGAGTATTAGTATATCAGTATTGCGACAAAGTGGCACAAATTTTTTTGTTAAAATGTTAATTTCATAATAAATCATCTTGATCAACTTTTTATAATGTATTAACAGTATTGTCATAAAATAGAAATATACAATGCAATATATCAATACCTAATCACATTGAAAAGAATTTAATTTTATGTATATTTCAAAAATGAATACGTTGAAAAAGAAAAATGTATCTTTTATCCCTCTTTCTCTCTTGATCTTGACATTGGTACAATGCCAAAAAAAGGTATCTTTCTTTCTTCCTTGAAAATTACTTGATTATTGACAAGCAGGTCATGGTTTATGGAGGTGTAGAAGACAAAGACCAGAGAGGCCTAACATTTGTACGTATAGAATGATAGGCCATTAGTTAGCTAGATCCTCGAAGCACAACGATTAATGAACACATAAACTAATTTTGTTAAGCATGATCATTACCTTTGTAGCCGTAGGTGTTGCGGGATCGATGTGCTTCTGTCCAATGTTAGTTTAAATTGGGTTGTTATGCTCACAAGTTGCATCCAAAGCAATAAGAGGATGATAATCTTTGTGATTCTCTTTTCACGTTTGTCTTCAACTTATATAATTGTATGGATAATTTACAAGGAAAAAAATAGATGTACCTTCATTTTTGGCATTGTACCATTGTCAAGAGATAAAGAGGAACAAAAGATATGTTTTTCTTTTTCTCTGCATTCATTTCAAAAATATACATCTTATTAATATTTTTCAAATATAGCTACATATTCATATTTTGCATCCTATTTTTTTATTTTATTTTTATGTGACAATATCGATAAAGTATTATAGAAACTTGATTAAAGCAATTTATTATGTAATTAACAAGTGCATTTGTTTTGGGCTAGTGACTATCATTTTTTGGAGATTTCTAGAATCAACAAAAATTGATATTTTCAAATGATTTTGTCACTAACAAATATAACATTTACCCGATACTTTTGGTGATTTAAAACTACCAGAAAGTAATGAGTATTAGTATATCAGTATTGCGACAAAGTGCCATAAATTTTTTTGTTAAAATGTTAATTTCATAATAAATCATCTTGATCAACTTTTTATAATGTATTAACAGTATTGTCATGAAATAGAAATATACAATGCAATATATCAATACCTAATCATATTGAAAAGAATTTAATTTTATGTATATTTCAAAAATGAATACATTGAAAAAGAAAAATGTATCTTTTATCCCTCTTTCTCTCTTGACATTGGTACAATGCCCAAAATAAGGTATCTTTCTTTCTTCCTTGAAAATTACTTGATTATTGACAAGCAGGTCAAGGTTTATGGAGGTGTAGAAGACAAAGACCAGAGAGGCCTAACATTTGTACGTATAGAATGATAGGCCATTAGTTAGCTAGATCCTCGAAGCACAATGATTAATGAACACATAAACTAATTTTGTTAAGAATGATCATTACCTTTGTAGCCGTAGGTGTTGTGGGATCGATGTGCTTTTGTCCAATGTTAGTTTAAATTGGGTTGTTATGCTCACAAGTTGCATCCAAAGCAATAAGAGGATGATAATCTTTGTGATTCTCTTTTCACGTTTGTCTTCAACTTATATAATTGTATGGATAATTTACAAGGAAAAAAATAGATGTACCTTCATTTTTGGCATTGTACAATTATCAAGAGATAAAGAGGAATAAAAGATATGTTTTTCTTTTTCTCTGCATTCATTTCTAAAATATACATCTTATTAATATTTTTCAAATATAGTTAGATATTCATATTTTGCATCCTATTTTTTATTTTTATTTTTATGTGACAATATCGATAAAGTATTATAAAAACTTGATTAAAGCAATTTATTATGTAATTAACAAGTGCAATTGTTTTGGGCTAGTGACTATCATTTTTTGGAGATTTCTAGAATCAACAAAAATTGATATTTTCAAATGATTTTGTCACTAACAAATATAACATTTACCTGATACTTTTGGCGATTTAAAACTACCAGAAAGTAATGAGTATTAGTATATCAGTATTGCAACAAAGCGCCACAATTTTTTTTGTTAAAATGTTAATTTCATAATAAATCATCTTCATCAAGTTTTTATAATGTATTAACTGTATTGTCATGAAATAGAAATATACTGTGCAATATATCAATACCTAATCATATTTGTAAAGAAATTAATTTTATGTATACTTCAAAAATGAATACATTGAAAAAGAAAAAAAATGATTCTTTTATCCCTCTTTCTCTATTGCATTGGTACAATGCCAAGAAAAAGGTATCTTTCTTTCTTCCATGTAAATTACGTGTTGATCGAAAAGCAGGTCATGGTTTATGGAGGTGTAGAAGACTAAGACCATATAGGCCTAACATTTGTACGTATGGAATGATAGGTTATTAGTTAGCTAGATCCTCGAAGCACAATGATTAATGAACACATAAACTAATGTTGTTAAGTAAGATCATTACCTTGTAGCCATAGGTGTTGTGGGTTCGATGTGGTTATGTCCAATGTTTATTTAAATAGGGTTGTTTTGCTCACAAGTTGTACCCAAGCATTAAGAGGAGGGTAATCTTTGTGATTCTCCTCTCTCGTTTGAATTCAACTTCTATAATCGTATGAGTAATTTACAAGGAAAAAAATAGATATACCTTCCTTTTTGGCATTGCACCAATGTCAATAGACAAAGAGGAACAAAAGATATGTTTTTCTTTTTCTTTGTATTCTTTTCAAAATTATACATCTTATTTAAATGCATCTCAAATACAGTTAGATATTAACATTTTGCATCCTTTCTTTAGAGGTCATAATTTGTTATTTTATACTATTGTTTTTTCTATTCAACTTACTCATTCAAATTATTAGTGTCAACATTTTAGTTTTGAAATAGATATCATTCTTCCTTTGCACTTCCTATCTACTCCACCATGAAATCACCTTTAAAAATTATCAGTCCAACGCTGGAAACTTCTAATTGACCAATGTTGTCCTTTTTTGCAAACTAATTACCAAAAAGGATGCAAAATATCAATATCTAATCGTATTTGAAAAGTATTTAATTAATAAGATGTATATTATTGAAATGAATATAGTTAAAGAAAAAAAGTGTATCTTATATTTCTCTTTCTCTCTTGACATTAGTACAATATCATAAAGAAGGTATAAATTTTTCTTCTTCGTAAATTATATTAACAATTACAAAAGTTGAATTCAAGCATAGAAGGGAGAATAACAAAATTTGCCCTCCTCTTAACTCGGATGGAACTTGTAAGCATAACATCCTACATGAAACAAACTCTAGACAAAACTAAATCCCACAACATGTGGTTAGAAGGTAACGATCTCACATAACTATTTTCATTGATCATTATGTATTAAAGCTTTTCCACTACTGCACGTTACTCATTCTACATATGTTAAAACAGGCTTTCTACATTTGTTCTACGAACAATGTAGATTTTGTGGACATAGAAAGTGGGACACCTTTACATATGTTACAGTGAAAATGATGTAAAATATGTTGTTCCAAAAAAGAAAAGAAAAGAAAACTGGATTCTACAGTAAGGTCATTGTTTATGTAAGTGCAGAAGGATTGACTAAGAGAGGCCTTGCACTAAATTATAAATATACATTGCGCACTATATATATATATATATATATATATATATATATATATATATATATATATATATATATCCTTTTTCACATATTGGATGATAGGCAATTAATTATCTAGAGCCTCAAAAGTACAATGATTAACAAACACATATACTAATATTTGTTATGTATGATCATTACCTTCTAGCCATAGGTGTTATGGAATTGATTTGGTTCTATCCAAAATTGAATTCAACTTTTGCAATCATATAAGTAATTTACGAGAAGCAAACAAATATATCTTCTTCGCCTTATACCAATGTTAAGAGAGAGAAGGACAGAAGATACACTTCTCTTTTTCACTCTATTCATTAGGGAAACATATGTTATTAAATACTTTTCAAATATAGTAAGATATTAATATTTTGTATCCTATATTTTTTATTTTTTGTGACAATATGAATAAAATATTATAAAACTTGGTAAAAGCAATTCATTATGAATAAAATATTAATTATGATGTCTTATAATGAATTTACTATGGTTTAATTTATAATACGAGAAGATACATAATAAATTGCATTTATCAAATTTTAATAATATTTTTTTATATTGTCTATGAATAAAAATATAGGACGCAAAATATCAGAAACTGCTTATTTAAATAAGTGCTCTCTATTTAAATAAGCATCTAGTTTAGGTATGGAAACAAAATTTGCCAACAATGAAGCTATCTTATATGGAAACAAAATAATATCATTTAAAGAATCCCTAAGTGTATGTCTAAGTAAATGCACCTAGTCTCTTGCAAGACTAAGTGAATTGTAGTCATTTTTCCTTTCCAGTGATCTTTGGTTGGACCAATAGCAAACAAAACTGAGTGAAACATGGATTATCTAAAAGTTATGTACCAGGTTGTTCTAGAAAATCTTTTGGTACTTCACTTTTGTCCTTATTTCCTTAGTAACCTGCACAAAAAAAAATAGAAATTAGTATGAAAATAAATAAAGGAATTCATTATGAATAAAATATTAATTAAAAGCAATTTGGTGTTCATGTATTCCTCCATCCAAGTCTTTTCTTTTTTGGCGGTGGATCCATAACCGTTTGCCAACTGATGACTGTCTCCAAAAAAGTGGTATGGTTTTTGCTTCTGTTTACTCACATTTTGGAAGTAATATGGAAACTGTGACTCACTTGTTTCTAGAATGCCCCCTTGCTGTTAATATTTGGAATTGGCTTAGCATGCTAACTAAACAGACTTTGGATTTGACCTCACCTTTGCGCCTGCTTTCCTCTGCTATTGCTGCTACGAGCTCTCAGGCTGGGGATATTCATTCTTCCCTGGTTATCCATATTGCTTGGTTCAGTTGGTGTAGTAGAAACCAAGCTCGGTTTCAAAAAGGAGCATTATCTTTTTCTAGCATTACTAGCAAAATTATTGCTGTTGTTTCTATTTCAGGAAATTCCTCCAAGGGGGTTATGTCTAATTCAATTGCTGAATTTGAATTATTTAAAAGTTTGAAGATTGAGGAGCATGTGGGGCGTGCACCCAAGATAATTCAAGTGACTTGGCATCCGCCTCTCTTTCGCTGGATAAAATGCAATTCAGATGGTGCAGCTCTTGGATGTCCAGGTCCAGCTGCTTGTGGGGGGATCTTTGTGGGGGGATCTTTAGAAATTATGCAGGAGATTGTTTGGGTTGTTTTTCTAAATCTATGCCAATTTCCAATGCTTTTTTGGTAGAATTAGAAGCAGCTATGATTGTTGTTGAGACAGCTTATGATAAGGGATGGCATATGTTGTGGCTCTAGTGTGACTCCATGGCTGTTGTACAGGCTCTTAATTTGAAAATTTCAGTGCCTTGGAAAATCAGAAATCACTGGAATAATTGTCTTATTCTCACTCGTCGAATGATGTTTCAGGTTTCTCACATCTATCGTGAAGGAAACCATTGTGCTGATAGGCTTGCTAATTATGGTTTACAAGCTGAAAATTATATTTGGTGGAACTCGGTCCCTAGGTTCATTAGTTCTTGGTTTCTTAGGGATAAGATGGGATTGCCTAATTTTTTTTTTGTTGATTTTGTACATGGGTCTTGGCCTTATGTCCCCCCATGAATGTTTGTTACTTTTTTAATTTTTTTAATAATATTTGGGATTTGAGGGCAGATGAATGGTAGTTCTCATGGTGCCAACCTAGTTGGGATTATGGGTTTCTATTGTGATGCCTTGCAAGTCTTCTTTTATATAAAAAAAAAATAAAGGAAGAAGAAAAGGAAACAAATCGTTGCTTTCTAAAATAATTTCTCAAGTAAAAGACAAATATAGACATAAAGGAATTGAATTTGTTGATTGGACGACCAATTAGAGTATCTAAGATTAGAGTATAGGATGCAGGAAATTAGTGATCTTCTTATGAAGTTTGCTAAACCTGTGTGTATGCTTATATTAGCGGGGCTCCATTTATGTTTGATTGATTTCATTTGTGTAATGTTTATGATGTGGAAGCTAAACTTGTTACTTTATCTTTAATTAACTTTTAGAGCAAAGTGTTGCAAATTCCTTTTTTCCTATGATGGCACAAGCAATTGGCAATTGATGTAATTGAACAACTTCTTCAACACAAGAAAGGAAAATAATAAATCAAAATTGGAATAGAAGTTAGCAACCAATTCAAAGATGGTTTCAATTCAAAAGGGGACAAATATTTTTATAATAAGAGAACTTGTTTCAATTCATGCTACAAATCATTTTCAAAGTGGTAGTTGGACAAAGCATTAATTTGAAGGTGGAGGAGCATTGGATGAAGCATGATGGTATACGGAGGCTCTTCAAGCACAGATGGAGCATAGGAACTTAGCATATCAAACAAGGATAAAAGATATACATCCAACTCAGTATATCACACAATAGATACAATAATCAAGTGATAAAGTGGATGAGCACAAAATTGTACAATTGCTCGTCTCAAGTTCAAACAGGGAAATTAGTTTTAACTTTTAATTGTAAATTACATAAATCAACCAAATGGTACATGCATGACAGAAATGACATGCTTTATGAGCATGCTAATAGATCTTCATAATTTCAGACAACCAGAATTTGAGAAACAATTACAAATGAACATGATCAAGGTACCCAATCAATGCTATGAAGGTATACAATCATTGCACATATTATATGCTAACAACTCATGTAGTCACAATACACAAGAAATTCTTCTTCTAGGGGAAAGCCGTAAACATATCAAATTTCCAATTTGAGAATGTTCTCCCAAACCGAAATCAAATGAATATATAGATTATAAGCATAACAAATACCCATAAAACACATAAATGTGAACTATTTACTCACCAAACAATTTATCTGAAAATAATGACAGAATGGTGTGGTAGATTTTTTTCCCCTACCGTCGTAGATAATTTGTGAAGGGAGGACTGTTATGGCTGCATCATATATGGAGGAATTTTGGCTTTATGCCATCCACCATTGATAACACTGCATCAAAGTACAACAACCAAAAGACACGATAGCAAATAACATAAAGCAGAACAAATAGCTACAATACAAATGTAACAAAGAGTTGTCCAAATACATATGCATAAGAAATAAGCCAAAAATGTTTTAGAAACGCCTTCGTACCTTATCTGCAACATTGTATGACCGAGTTATGAAGAAATTGGTGATACAAGCAGTATCAAAGCTCTCAATCGTGCACCACCAACACCAAAAACCGATTAAGCTTGAGGAAAACAACATCCTCATAAAATTTGCAACAATTAATTTTTTATACATAAAAAATTCCAACAGATAGATTTAAAGATACAAATAGTCAAAATGAAATGAAATGGAAGTAAAAGTAAAACTCGAAGCGATTAAATATCAATGAAAAGGAAAAATGGAAAAGCTAGGATTGGTGATAAAGAGAAGAGACATACATAAAAAAAATCTAGAAAGGTGAGATCTAACTAAGCAAGTGAATCTAGGGGTGGATATGGTGGAAGCAAGTTCACAGAATCCACAAGCAATGTGCACCACCACATTTCTGCATTGCGTCTTTCCGCCGCAACGTGTTCAACATTTAGGGCAAAAAGAAAGGGATTTGAGGGATTTTGACCAAAGGGATAAGTGGGTTAGGGTTTTTGAGAAACTTTTGTGGGTCTTTTTATAGAAGAAAATTATGAACCGCCACAAGTTTTAAGGGTTGGTGGTTTTTAATGAACCGCCCTAGACAATAGTCCAATTGTAGCTAGGGTTTCAATAAAGTCAAAGTAAAATAATATTTTTATAATTAATATTTTAGAATAGTCCAATTGTAGCTAGGGTTTCAATGAAGTCAAAGTCAAAGTAAATAATATTTTTTATAATTAATTTTTTAGTATTGCATTCATTTATTATATTTAAGATTTTTAATTTTTAAATTATCATATGTAAAAAATAAAAAAAGAATATTTTATTGTTAAAAAAAAACAAAATAAAAAAGTATTGTTTGAATAGTTTTTCCTAATCTAAATTTTATTGTTTAATTTAATGGTTCATTGAAAAGTCTTCATTATTGTAATTAATGTATTTTATTTTTAGCAATTATTTAATGTATTTTTCAAATGAAAGAATTTTTTTTAATTTTAAAATTCAATATAGTCAAAGTAGAATAATATTTTTAATAATGAATTGTTTTTTAATATGTGCATTCATTTATTATATTTAAGTTTTTTACTTTCTTCAATAATACTATTATATGTAAAAAATAAAATAAAAGAAAAATTTTATTGTTTAAAACAAAACAAAAGGAAGTAATATTATTTGAATTGTTTTTCCTAATCTAAATTTTATTGTTTAATTTAATGGGTCAAAGAAAAGTCTTCATTATTGTAATTAATGTATTTTATTTTAGCAATTATTTAATGTATTTTTCAAATAATAGACTTTTATTTTACTTTTAATTTTAAAAATAAATTTATTCAAACTAAAATAATATTTTTTTATAATTAATTGTTTTGAATATGTGCATTCATTTATTATGTTTAAGATTTTTACTTTTTTAAATAATACTAACATATGTGAAAAAATAATATAAAAATAAATTTTATATTGTTTAAAACAAAATAAAATAAAATAAAATTGTTTCAATAGTTTTTCCTAATCTAAATTTTGTTGTTTAATTTAATGGGTCATTGAAAAGTCTTCATTGTTGTAATTAATGTATTTTATTTTTAGCAATTATTTAATATATTTGTCAAATGAAAGACTTTTTCTTTTATTTTTAATTTTAAAAATAAATATAGTCAAAGTAAAATAATATTTTTTATAATTAATTGTTTTGAATATGTGCTTTCATTTATTATATTTAGGATTTTTACTTTTTAAATAATAGTATCATATGTAAAAAATAAAATAAAAATAATTTTTTATTGTTTAAAATAAAATAAAATAAAATAATATTTTTTGAATAGTTTTTCCTAATCTAAATTTTATTGTTTAATTTAATGGGCCATTGAAAATTCTTGATTATTGTAATTAATGTATTTTATTTTTAGCAATTATTTAATGTGTTTTTCAAATGAAAGACTTTTTGATAATTTATACTTTATTGTTTAATGAATCATTAAAAAGACTTTATTATTGTTTGACGGTAATGAATTTCAATGATTGAAAAGTCTTCCAAAATTTTATATAACTATTTACAAAAAAATGTATGACCTTGACTGTTGACATATGTAATTTTTTTTTAAATATGTAATATTTTAAATATTGCAATACTAAAAAAATGTTTAAACTTATATTTGAAATATGTTATTATCGTATAATATGTTGTAATTTTTTAAATGTGCAATATTTTAAATATTATAGTACTAATAAAAATATTTATACATTTATTTTAGGCTGAAATATGTTTTGGATCCTTAATAATTTTATTTTGCGTTGAGTCTCTAATAAAACAAAAATTTTATTTTTGGTTCTTGTTATTTTGTTTTAGTCCTTCAAATATATTTTTTTTTCATTTTAATCCTTATAATATTTTGTTCATTTTGTATTAGTCTCATTGACAAATATTTGATAGGGACTAATAACAAATGATTTGAATATTTTTGGGACAAAAACGAAAATAGTAAAGTACTAAAACAAAATAAAAAAGATCAAAAACAACTTTTTTGTTTTGTTAGGTACTTAATGCAATAAAATAAAATAAAATTAGAGACCCAAAACAAAATTCGTTAATTTATCAGGACCTAAAACATATTTAAGTATTTATTTTAAATATGTATTTGTAATGCTTAACTTATTTGTGGTTCATTTTTTTTTGTTCTATAACATATTTAATCGTATGTGTTTGTTTTTGGTTCTTAAGTATATGTGTAATAAATATTAACAATGTTTACATATTTCTTATACTCATTTATCTCAATTTTTTTTTAATATAAAAGGCTCTATGCATCACATGGGTAAAATGACTAATAATATTGAAATATAAAGTTTAGTCTATTTAATTGATAAACCCCATTCTGGTCATTATTTTATGGGGTTTCTCGCACCATTTGATCCTTAAATTGCATTATCTTTGGGTGATTTTGAATGATATATGTTATTTTGGTGCAGAGTGAGCTTGAACTCGGGAAAAGAAGAAAAAGGGCTTGAAAATGTGGAAACAACTCCCTTGGCAAGTAAGCACGATCCTGTGAACGACCCTAAGCATGGGGCATGCTAAACAGCTTGCGCTTCGTAACTTATGCACGGCCCCATGCACAGCCCCCTGCATTCCTCTACGACAACTAAAGCCTTTAAATAGATTAGGTTTTTATGCTTTAGAGACACCTTTTCTTTTACATTCAGTTTTTACACTTTCTTGAGAGTACTTTGGGAGTTTTTGAGGGAGTTACAGGATAGGAAGAATAGAAGTTCATCACGGGGATTGATTCTTGTAACGATTCTCTTCCTCTAATGTCTCTTTTATTCTCTGTTTTGGTTTTATGCTTTCCTATGCCCATGGCTAGCTAAATCTTTAAGCTAGGGTTGTGATGTAGGATGTATCTGTGAACCCTGATTCTTCTATTTTCAATAAAAGTTCTCATTTGTTTATCAATTAAATTGCTACGTTGTTCTTCTTTCTAATCAGGAATGATCACCCTGAAACCTAAATTGATTAATTGTTATGATCAAATTGTTAATTAATTAACTTGCGTAGCAATTGAATTCTAGGGATTTGCATGAATCAACTATTCCCGAAATTTCTAATCCGATTAACATTTGTTAATTAACCTCTCTGTGCTAAGCCTCCTTTCTAAATTAGTCTCTAATGAACAAAAAGGGATTGATTAGGAAGGAGAGGATTTTCAGAACATAATCCAATTTTGTTTATTATTTTAAGAGGTATGATTGGTAATTGCATAAGCAAATGGTACATTAACTAGAATAGGGAATTAGGGGGAACGTGAAACAGTCCGAAATCACGACCCTAGGTCCTTTAATCTGTCAGAACTCCTTTCAAATTTACATTTATTCGCTCTTTCTAAGATTTTCTCGTACACAATTGCAACTCAAACACTTTTCTTTCCTTGTCTTTTACAAATTTGTTATTTGGGAACCACAAGCAGTCTCTAGGGTACGATGTCCGGACTTAGGTCCACTGTTACTACTGCGTAGTGTACGCTTGCCCATAAGTGGTATGCATTTTTTGCATCATTAATTTAGCATTGTTATAGTAAATTACACTCCCCACTCTAAGAGATGAGACTATTATATTGTTCTCTAACCTCATATGCTGAAATATATAATAAATTACACTCCTCTCCTCTAGAGATGCGAGTATTACATTGTTCTTTTTCTCTTACGTTAAAATATATAGATTATTTAATTTAATTTAATAGTACTGTTAAGAAAATATTTTTCTAAAAGATTTTAAAATATATTTTTAATAATTGTGTTTAGTTCTATTTTACACACATATATAAGATGTAATACATTTGTATTTGTAAAAGGGAGGAATGTGTATATTTTAAGGTAAAAAGGGAGGGTGGTGTAACACTTGCATTCATAATCTGTGATTAAGTGTTTCCTAATTGTTTTTTCTTTTACAAGGTTATGCATATCAATTTAATGACATGACAATCCCTAGTTAAAAAAAAATACTAATGGACTCATTACACTCGGATGTGTATTTTCCATGAATGCAATGACACCAATGATGTTAGCGTGTTGGATGAACTATAAAAGGTTTTGTATTTTGGGGAGACTGAAGTAGAACAAATTTATTTTGGAGACTAATTAAATTCGAATTTAGCACATTTTAGAAGAACAAAAAATCATTAGTTTATCCAATAAATGTCAAATAAGATTCAATTGAATGTGTCAAGTACACGGTATTCTTTCACACGGCTCTGATTATATAATGATTGTGTTACTTTTGCAGCATCAAGTTAAAGCATCGAATATGTCTACAATTTATAGTGATCTTTTTCCAAAACAGTTTGAAACCCAAAATTTTTTGGAGGCTAAATTCGAATTTAGCAAAATTTAAAAGAACAAAAAACATAGCTTATCCAATAAATATTAGTATATAAGAGTTAATTGATTGTGTTAATTAGTTTTGTAGCATCAAGTTGAAGCATCGAATATAGTCTTGCAACAAGAGGGGTTAGGCGAACTTATTTACCTATAAAGGTAATATTTAACAATTACTTAGACTAGTGGAAAAGGTGCAATAGTATATGCTAACCCTTTGACAAGTAATAGTGGTTGACCCGTTTCTATTTCTATAAAAAATTAAAACTGCACAATGGGAAAGGTAAAACAGTTGATACATAAGTGAATATTACTTGACCTCCAATCCGCAGAACGTACAGAGATTGAAGAGGCGCCTTTATTAATATCCTATGCCTATATGATTGAAATATTTATTTAGGGGTTAAAATGTGACTCTTTTCCATATTTAGAAATTTGACACACAAACTCCCATTGCCACAAGCTAGCCAGTAGCAACTAATTATGTTCAATTGGGAGTTCTTATTGGGAAATGGAATCTAAGTTATTTAATCTAATCAAGCTTTAAAAATGGATTGCGCTATTTAATGGCAAACCGATGCATACTTGTATGAATGTATGCATTCACACCATGGACTAATTAATTATCACGTTGAGACCGTTGCATGTTTTTCTAATCCAACAGTCATATTGCAAATTCTTTTAAATAAGTTTCAAACGATACTTTTAATAATGATATTAACATCACCTATAAGATTGGTTTTTAATCTTTTTCCTTTCTATCTTTTTATCTCTTCCTTAAAAATAAAATATGCTCCATGTCATTTTCTGACATTTTTGAATGTATCTAAATACTATATTGAAGGGTATACGTAACACTCAGATCCCAAGACATACACTTTGGGGCTAATCGCAATTTTAAAAGGATTGAGTTAACCAAACATATACGTTATTGAAAAAATAATGCAAAAAGAACAACAATGTTTGATCAGGAACAACTATTAGAAAGTGTAACAGTGACAGTAATTAACGATCGAAAACTCAATTTAATCTAGCAATTGTGCTACGACCCTTGTTTGGCAACCTTTGAAAACTTGGTTGAGTTATTTCTTCATATTGTATGATCAGGCTTTAAATTTTTTTGATCATATCAGGCTTTAAATGAGCATGCAATTTTATGCTCAATAAATTACATTTATTAATAAAGGCTTGCTTTTTATATAAAAGTAATAATTAAGATTGGAAAACCGTTTTTAAGCCCCAAACATTTTTTGTTTGAGATATAAATAATAATTTTACTTTTAAACACCCATTTATTTTTATACTAACGACGAAGAGCTATTTTACCAACTAAATACTATATAGTAAATGGTCCTCTAAATATATAGTATAACATATTTTTAGTATATAAGATAGAAGATAAATATAATAAACATTAGAGTTTTGTAGGCATGCATTCCAAGAATGTCATTGTAGAAGTTTTTAAATTTTCAATCAATTAGAAATAACTATTGATATGATTCTTAAGATGCATAATTATTATAAAAATAAATTAACTTACCCATTCAACCTAACAAAGTAATTCTATAGATTTATTTCCTAAGAACAAACATTTCAACTATTACAAAAGGGCATGGAAAAAATGAACATGATAACTAGTATTAATTATTTAATCAACTTGTGGTACACTGCCGGTGTTTGAATGCCTAGTAGGAGAGAGATCATGTGTTGCTCTGCTAGGGTTTGCACCTCCTAGGGTTTATCACGTGTTCCTGCATGCATGCTTCCATGGAGGGTTCTTTGCCAATCATTCCTTGGAAATTCCTTGATGCTAATTCATGCTCTGTCACGACTCCCCCCGCTGGTGCGGTTTTGCCACAGAAGAAATCTTTTGTTCAAGCGCTCCATAACGCGTGTGATATTCCGTTGAGTCAACTCCCAGTTCCTTGTTTGAAAGGAGATGCCCTAGCCATTAAGATACCAGAAGATGAGTATAAAGCCGGTCTGGAAAGTTGTAAAAACAACCTTCATGGAAGGTTGCTGCTGGCCAAAGGAGATTCACCTCCAAAAATTCAGGATTTGCGTAGCAAATTGGGTAAGATTTGGAAACCTTTAGGGGTTTGGCGTATGATTTCCATAGGGAAAGGCTTTTTCGAATTTTCCTTCTCCTCCATTGAGGATCTTCGTAGGGTTCTTGCTGGGGGTTCTTGGAATCTTGAACCTGGTGTTCTTCGTCTTTTTGCTTGGACTCCTGATTTCAACCCAAATTCTGTTCGTCATTCCAATGCGCAATGCTGGGTTCGAATTCTTGGTCTTCCTCAAGAATATTGGAGGCCAAGAATCCTGTTTTCTATAGCACATGGTATTGGGGTTCCCTTGGCCCTTGATGATGCCACTGTTAACAGATCCTTTGGACACTTTGCACGGGTGTTGGTGGACATTGATTTAAAAAAGGAGCTTCGTGATCAGATCTTAGTCGAGCGGGATGGTTTTGCTTTTTTTGTGGAGCTGGTCTATGAAAAGATTCCAACCTTTTGTGATAGTTGTAAGATCATTGGGCACTCTATTTCGAATTGTAGACATGCTCAAAAGGCTGACGTGAATAAAAAACAGGAGATAGCAGAAGGCAAGAAGAAGGTGAATCTACATTACATCCCCAAGAAGAACGGGATAGAGACTTCAAGCGCTGGTGTCGCAGAACCTAGTCATGCTAAGGAGGCTATGCATGTGGATATTTCTACTGTGGATGGGCGGCGTCCTGTGCCTATCGTTCCGGATGATATTCTTGTTGATCAAGGACAGTCACTTAATTGTTCGTTGCAGGTAGTGCCACCTGCTGTTGGAGAAGGAACTCAGGATGACAGTTCTTCCTGTGATGAGTCTTTGCACCCTGAGTCGCCAATTGCTGAGGTTGGATCGGATCGGGTGGTCCAAGAGGAAGGGCTTGTAGTTCCAGATTCCCAGAATTCTGGTCGAGAGGTTGGTCATGTTATGTCCACCCCTGTTTCTGAAATGCCTATACCGGTACAACATGATTTGAACTTGGTTTCAAGGTTGTGGGTTGATATGGTAGAGGAAGAGCAAGAAGATCAGATACAACCAAATGGGGATGTTTCACAAGATCATGAAGCTGGTTATACTATGGTTCTTTCTAAATCTCAGCAGAAAAAATTAAGGCGTAAAAAAAATTCTTCTGGTTTGCAAACATCAAAGCCCTTGACTAGGGCGGGTTTACGTAATCTTGCATGATGAAAGTGCTTTTTTGGAATGTTAGAGGCTTGGCTAGACAGCCAACTCTAGACTTCCTGAAGCAAATGTGCCAGACTCATAAACCAGATTGTCTTTTTTTAGCTGAACCTTGGGTGAGTCCTGATTCTATTCCTCTGTCTTTTTGGAAGATGCTTAATCTTCGTCTTTTTGCGGTGAATAATAGAGGTGAGCTTAAGCCTAATTTGTGGGCTCTCTGTTCTGAGAACTTTATGCCTTCTATTGTGGCACTGTCCTCTCAGCATATTTCTTTCTCCCTCTCTTTTGAAGGTAAACGTATTTTCTTTTCTGCCATTTATGCTAGCACCTCTTATGTTGCTAGAAGAAATTTGTGGGAAGAGCTTGCCGTTCTTCAACAATCTTCTGAGGATCCTTGGTGTTTTTTAGGCGATTATAATGCTATTTTGGGGGCGCATGAAAAACGTGGTGGTAGGCTTCCCCTTTCTATATCTTGTAATGAATTCCAGGCCTGGTCTGATAGTTGCGGTTTAACTCACCTTCCTACCTCAGGTCCCAGGTTCACATGGTCTAATGGTAGGCAAGGTCGGGCACACATAAATATGAGACTGGACAGGGCTGTATGCAATGACGCTTGTTTCGATTTTTGGCAGACAATTTCTTGTTGTTCTCTAACACGTATGCACTCAGACCATCATCCCCTTCTTCTCTCCTTGCAAAGGGGTTGCAAGTCCTTTGCCTCTCCCTTCAAGTTTTTGAAGATGTGGACTGAGCATTCCGATTGTCGTCGTGTGGTGAAGGAAGCTTGGCAGAGAAAGATTGTTGGGTGTCCAATGTATATCCTTAGTCAAAAACTCAAGCTTTTGAAAGCTGACCTCAAGCAATGGAATCATCTAGTGTTTGGGGATATTCAGTTACAGGTTGCTCGGGCTAAGAAGAATTTGGATGACGTTCAGAGTATTATTGATTTGGAAGGGTATTCTTCTGATCTTAAGGATCAAGAACTAAATGCTCAGATTGAATATCAGAAAGTCCTTGGATTCCAAGAATCTTTTTGGAAAGAGAAGTCTCGTATTAAATGGCACTGTTTTGGTGATCGTAACACTTCTTTTTTCCATAAAACAGCTCGTATCAAACAGACGTCCAAGAAAATGTCTTTTCTGAGGAAAGGTACGAATATTTTGAACTCTCAGGAGGAGCTTGAAAGTGAGGTGTTGTCTTATTTTCAGGATATTTATGCTTCTGATAATAACTGTACTGCGAATCAGCTCATTGGGAATACCGTTCCTTGTGTTGTTTCTTCTCAAGATAATGTGATGCTTACGAAAGTGCCTACTCGTGAAGAAGTGAAATCTGCAGTGTTTGGGATGAACAACGAAGGCGCCCCTGGTCCTGATGGTTTTGGGGGATGTTTTTATCAAACCTTTTGGGATATTGTGGAGGATGATGTGTTTGCGTCTACTTTTCAATTTTTTTCCCAAGGTTGGATTCTGCCTAACCTGAATTCTAATATGGTGGTGTTAATCCCTAAAGTCCCTGGAGCGGATGCTATTGATCAATTTCGTCCTATTGCGCTTGCAAACTTTCAATTCAAGATTATTACTAAAATCCTTGCTGAGCGTCTTGCGTTGATTGCCCCCAGCATTATTTCTCCTCAACAGAGAGGATTTATTAGAGGTCGTTCTATAGAGGATTGCATTGGGGTTGCTTCGGAAGCCATCAATATGTTGCCTGATCGTTCATTTGGAGGTAACCTAGCTCTTAAGCTTGATATTAAGAAGGCCTTTGATACCATTGATTGGAAATTTTTAATTGATGTTTTAAAAGCGTTTGGTTTTTGCCCCACCTTTTTCCATTGGGTACAAACTATTCTTAGTTCTGCTAAGTTGTCCTTTTTGGTGAATGGCAAGCCTGTCGGCTTCTTTCAATGTAAAAGAGGTGTTCGTCAAGGTGACCCCCTCTCCCCTTTGTTGTTTTGTTTAGCTGAAGAGGTGTTAAGCCGTGGTATTGCTCAGCTGGTTCAGGAGAATAAGCTTCAACTCATTTCCGGGCCAAGGGGAATTGTTGTTCCTAGCCATGTTCTTTTTGCTGATGATGTTATGGTTTTCTGTCGTGGCTCTAAAAAATCTCTGCAATCTTTAATGTCTCTTCTTAGAATGTATGGTGAAGCATCCGGACAACTTCTCAATTTTTCCAAATGTCGCTTCTATTCTTGCAACCTGTCTCCTCGCAGAGTGATTGATATTAAAGGTATCCTTGGATTTTCTATGGGTAGCCTTCCCTTTGTTTACTTAGGGGTGCCTTTATTTCTTGGGAAGCCTCGACGAATTCATTTACAGCCTATTGCTGATAAAATTAAATCAAAGCTTTCGAAGTGGAAAGGGTCCTTGCTCTCTATTATGGGACGTGTGCAGTTAGTCAAGTCTGTTATCCAGGGGATGCTTATACACTCTTTTCATATTTATGCTTGGCCTGCTTCTTTGTTAAAACAGTTAGATTCATGGTCGCGGAATTTTATCTGGGCAGGGGATATTCATCAACGAAAGATGGTTACTGTGGCTTGGCACAAGGTTTGCTCTCCTGTTGAAGCAGGTGGTCTGGGTATTCGACCTTTTCGAAGTATCAATAATGCAGCTATGCTTAAGCTTAGTTGGAATTTTCTTTTCTCTAGCTGTCAATGGGCCTCCTTTATGCGTTCCCGTTTTCTGCGTGCTGGAAAGACCTTGACTATGTATGTTCGGTCTTCTCTTTGGCCAGGTCTTCGACCTTTTGTTGATGTTGCTCGTTCCAATTCTAAATGGGTGCTTGGCTCTGGCTGCTCTATTTCTTTCTGGACGGATAAATGGCTTAATAATCCTATTGTTGATATAGTGAATTTGCCTTCTACAATGCATTCTGACCTTCAATCTAAAGTTAGTGATTTTATCTATCAGAATGATTGGCGGATTCCGGATGTTTTTGCAGATTTATTTCCTGAGGTGGCTAATATGATGAGAGAGACTACTCTTCCTAGTGTTCCTGAATCGGATTATGTTGTTTGGTGCCCTTCGGATTCAGGGGTTCTGTCTTTTAAGGGGGCTTATGATTTTTTGCAGAACCAGTCCTTTTTAGTTCCTTGGAGTAAAATTTTATGGAGATCTTCAGTTCCTCCAACTAGATCTTTTCTGGTTTGGAGAGGTCTGCAGGGCAAAATACCTACTGATGATATTTTACAAGCTCGTGGTTGCACTTTGGTCTCCATGTGCTCTCATTGTTCTGAGCATGTGGAAACTGCTGATCATTTGTTCCTCTCTTGTCCAGTTGCTGTCGAGCTTTGGAATTGGTTGAGTTATACTCTTCAATGTCACATAGATAAATCTTCTTTGCTTCTGTTATTATCTAATGCTTCGAAAGCCTCCAGTACTCAACTTCAAGATATTTTTGTTGCAGCTATTGTTAACACCATTTGGTTCATTTGGATAAGCCGTAATCAGGCTAGATTTCAATGTGGGCCTATGACTGTAAACAGGATTAGAAATAATATTATTGCTGCTGTTTCTCTTGCTGGTAATTTTTCCAAGGGAACCATGCGAAACTCTGTTGTTGATTGGTCTATTTTGAAGCAGTTTCAGGTTTTGGGACATGTTGCAAAAGCCCCTAACATCAAACAAGTTCTTTGGTGTCCACCTCTTAGGGGCTGGATTAAATGTAATACTGATGGGGCAGCCAAAGGGGCCCCTGGACCTGCTGCTTGTGGAGCTTTGTTTAGAAATTCTGCGGGTGATTTCTTGGGTGGATTTTCGTTGTCGATCGGATGTTCATATTCTTTGCATGCTGAACTTGTTGCCGCAATTACTGCAGTTGATTTAGCTCTTCAGAGAGGTTGGTTGAAACTATGGTTGGAATGTGATTCAAAACTAGTCGTTGAAGCTTTTCAAGCTCCACATATTGTTCCTTGGCAGCTTCAAGTTAAATGGAAAAATTGTTTAGTCCAGCTCTCATCTTTGGAGTTTGTTGTGTCTCATATTTATCGTGAAGGTAATTGTTGTGCTGACCGACTTGCTAATCTTGGTATCTCGTCGTCTGGCCTAGTTTGGTGGGATTCTGTTCCGAACTGTATTAGGGATTGCTTCTCTAGGGATAGGCTTGGCCTTCCAGCTTATAGATTTTGTTAATTTTGTGGGTTTTGGTTTGGTCCCCCCACTTTTTTCTTGTTTTGATTTGTTTTATCAATAAATTAAAGTTTGGGAGCAGGTGATTTCTAGTTCCTTTGGTGCCAACCTAGTTGGGATTACTGGTGCTAGTCTGATGCTTTTCAATCTTTTTTAAAAAAAAAAAAAAAATTTAATCAACTTGTACATAAATGATATAAAACACCATAATATATTTTAATTATCCATCGTGACAATGCATTCATAGAAAGCAGGCAGGGGCGGAACTACTCATGCTAGAGAGGGGGCCATGGCCCCCCCTAGATTTTCACCTATTCAAATTCATAACACCGTATGCTGCCAAAATCATGTACAATGAATTCAATTCTTATAAAAACATGATTCATATATATATATATATATATATATATATATATATATATATATATATATTGAACACAATGCAGCCAGAATTTTTTGTTAAATTGTTATGTTATTATAATTTTAAAATTATGGTAGTTAATTTTTAATGTATATTATATTATAGTGACCATTTTTATTTATGGGATCTAACTGTGGAAATAATGAAATTTTCAGAGTTATTTATTTCTTTTATATTTTTTTTGATAAAATACTCTATTTTCTTTTTATAATTTTTATTGTAAAGATAATTACATATTTCATATTTTTAGATAAAATATTCAAGTATCATTTATTTTTTTAATAGTCTTTTCTTTTTATAATATGTAATTGTTACTTTAAAAGTTATAAATGTCTTCTTTTTATATTGATTTGATTATAATCCTCACAGTTTTTTTTAGAGAAGAAAAATCATATTATTTCATTCATGACAAGAGAATAGATACAAGCAGGTATACGATTGAAAATATAGCTGCTAGCCTACAATCTTGACGCCCTTGCTAATGAATGAGCGACATGATTTGCTTGCCTCCTTATGAAACTCACCACTGAGTTAAAAGAACAAGGAAGAGTATCTCTACATTTGGATAAAAAAAAATGTAAATCAGAAAAACCAGATGAAATACTTTGAAGTCCATCAACTACAGCTTTACTGTCAAGCTTGAAGATGATGTTGTGAACGTTAAGCTCCTTTAACCATGTCATTCCTTGTAACAGTCCCCATGCTTCAGTTTCAGTTGGATGTGGAATACCCTGCTGCCATGATGTTTTTGCTTGTAAAAAGTGACCAAGCTCATTCCTCAAACATATGCCTACTCCAAAACATTGTTGATCATTGCATATGGCAGCATCAATATTACATTTAATCTTTCCAGCAGGTGGCTTTTCCCAAGATGAAATTGTTGGCCCCGTCACTTGAGGTTCTGAGATATTGTGCAGATTTCTTGCCCGAGACCATTCAGAAAGATGTTAGAGAGCTAATGAAACTGAGACATTTGGTGAAGTTTCAATGTTGTCCCATATTTTGTCATTCCTCCTTCTCCAGATGCACCACAAAATAATAGCAAATCTTCAGCGGTTGTCTTCCAGAGATAGCAAATTTAACAAATCAAAAATCAAGTCTTTAACGCCTTCTGCTTGCTGCATTCTGTTTTCAATTTTTGACCAAAGACCAGCAGTTTGCCAAATGCTTTTAGCTTTCTCACAGCCAAAGAAAATGTGCCAATCATTTTCCAAATTGTTTTCACAAAATGCACATGTTGAAGGACATGAAATACCATTTTCACGAAGTCTTAGTCTTGAAGGGATGCATTCTCGAAGAATTCTCCAAATCAAGTGCTTGACTTTTGGCGGAATTTTTAATGACCATAGTTGCTTCCAATTGCCACTTACTTTGTGATTATCATCAAGATATAACTAGTGCATTAGGCCATGATATGCTGAACAAACTGAGTAGTTGCCATCTGCAGTGAATTGCCAAGTTACAGCTTCATCATCCGAGACATTTAAAAGAGGAATACTTTGATTTTCCTGAAAATCTTGTGGATTAAAAATCTGCTGCATAATATCCGGGCGCCATGATTTTAAATTCTGATCAATGAGGGAAGAGACAGTCATGTGCTCAAGACCAAAAGGAGCTGTAGATGAAACATAATGATTACCTTTTGTTCGCAGCCATGGTTGATTCCAAATGATGTTCACTAAGTTACCATCACCAATTCTCCATCTTATGCCTTCTTTTATCACAACCTATGGAGTGTGGATGCTACGCCATACATAGCTTGGATTATGCCCAAGTTTGGCATCCAAGAAATCACCATTAGGGAAATATTTGGCTTTGAACACTTTTGAAATAATAACATCTGGATTTTGAATGAATCTCCATCCTTGTTCCCTAGCATAGATAAGTTAAAAGCATGAAGATTTCTAAACCCCAATCCACCAAATTCTTTTTTTACTGTTAATCTTTCCCAACTCATCCACTTGATTCATTTTGTTGCATTTTCGCTTGAACTCCACCGAAAAAGAGTTAATCATTTTTTGTATTTCATCCTCCAATGTAGGGAAGTAAGAAAACACTCATACAATAAATAGGAATGGCTTCAACACATGACTTAATGAGAATTTCCTTACCCGCCTTAGAGAGATGCTTTCCAGTCCAATCATTGATGTGTTTCCAAAGTCTATCTTTGAGGAAACCAAAAACTGCCTTCTTTTTCCTTCCAATGAGAGATGGTAGCCCCAAATATTTTCCAATACCAATACATTCAGAGACACCAAGAGAAGATGAGATGTGGCTCCTAAGAGATGTAGGACGAAAAAAAATAGATGCACCTTCATTTTTGGCATTGTACCATTGTCAAGAGACAAAGAGGAACAAAAGATATGTTTTTCTTTTTCTCTGCATTCATTTCAAAATATAGTACATTCATTTCAAATATAGTTAGATATTAACATTTTGCATCCTATTTTTTTTTGTGACAATATCGATAGAATATTATAAAAACTTGATTAAAGCAATTTATTATGTAATTAACAACTGCATTTGTTTTGGGCTAGTGACTATCATTTTTTGGAGATTTCTAGAATCGCCAAAAATTGTTATTTTCAAATGATTTTGTCACTAACAAATATAACATTTACTCGATACTTTTTGGCGATTTAAAACTACCAGAAAGTAATGGATATTAGTATATCAGTATTGCGACAAAGCACCACAAAATATTTGTTAAAATGTTAATTTCATTATAAATCGCATTGATCAAGTTTTTCTAATGTATTAATAGTATTGTCATGAAATAAAAATATACGATGCAATATATCAATACCTAATCATATTTGAAAAGAATTTAATTTTATGTATATTTCAAAAATGATACATTGAAAAAGAAAAATGTATCTTTTATCCCTCTTTCTCTCTTGACATTGGTACAACACCAAAAAGAAGATATCTTTCTTTCTTCCTTGTAAATTACTTGTTCATTGACAAGCAGGTCATGGTTTAGGGAGTTGTTGAAGACTAAGACCAGAGAGGCCTAACATTTGTTGTAACACCCTAGAGGATATTACCTTTTTCTCCTTATATTGCTAAATTAATAGAAATTAGTATAAGAATATCAGAGTTAACTATGCGAAAATTAAAACTTAAACTTATATTACATGAAATAAATCCAGTACAAAGCTCTTGGCACTTATATGCTCTACAATTCATAAGCAATATACATAAATCATAAAACTAAATTCCCATCCATTGGGAATTATACAAAAAATATCCTAACAACATCTTCCTCCTGGAAAGTAGCTCCATGCTCCAAGCTCTTCCCGCAAGGTGTCCACCTGCTAACCTATAAAAACATGGAAACTAAACGGGATGAGACATAATGTCTCAGTGAGTGTTCTAAGGACTCTAGGCTGACTCTCTATTCTAGAGATCCTTTTCTTAACTCTCCTGGCTTCTCTTTTCTTTTATAGATGCTCACACTCACAACTATTACCTCATCATGCATGTTACTTTGGCACTTAAAGTTGGTCTCCTATGCCAAATCTAAGGCCACTAGTGCATTAAGGCACTAGACATCATTCTTTTCTTCTTGACCACTAACTAGGGTCTCACTTTACTATAGCATTGGATGGGAACGTGCATAATCTTTCCTTCCTCTGACTTGCCCAACTTGGGCTTACATCGCCTTTCTTTGTGAGGCATAATATCTTGCATACCTCTCTCGGTAGCTTACATTAACTTTCTATGGGTATAACCCCTCTCCTACCTCTAAGGGTAGTATCCAGCTACACACGTCCTCATCTAATGTATAGATATATCTTACATCACTCACCTAACAACTAGGCTCATGACTCATCTCACGTTCTAACATAGAACATATATACATCAAGCACATAAACATATCATAGATTGTTTCTACAACTATGTGGTTGGTATTATTCTTGTATTTAAGTTATATCTTAAGTTCTGTCATTACCTTTATTGGCTGAGCTCTAGCCATCAAGAGGCATCCCTCTTGCTCACAACCTTTAATTAATCCCTACCGGTCCAAGTGGGTTGACTACAACTTCGTTATAAGGAGGAGTCTCCTCTCTAACTTGTTCTTCTCTATGAAGAACCCCTTCTCCCTATGAAGAAGGTTGGTTTTCCCCCATGGGTGTCTGGATGGCGGTCCCTTTGCTCACCACTAGGGGGGCCAATTAGCCCTTTTCTCTTACAACTCCTTATGAGTTGCATAACTTATTCCCTTTCTTTGGATCATAACTTTCCTTTGAAAACTCTTTCATAAAACCTTTTCATAAAGAATCCTTTTCATAACCTTTCTAAACTCATCACTCCTTGGTGACATAGAGGATCCTTAGCCCTTTGCACATTGTTGTACGCCAAGCGTGCGGTTCTCGGACGTGATTGGTACCGGGGAAGGTTCCACCTTATGTCACCAAGGGGATATCTTTTACTAAAAACCTTTCATGAAACTATAAACTTTGCTTAAAAGCCTTTTCTGAAACTTAGGGGAAACTCCCCACCTTTTTACTAAGAGGCATAGGTATAGTCTTAAGTGTTTTATGTATCTTTTATTAAGGAGGGTTTATTGTAACACACAATCCCAAGTGTATCTTATATTACTCTTTCTCTCTTGACATTAGTACAATGTCATAAAGAAGGTATAAATTTTTCTTCTTCGTAAATTATATTTACAATTACAAAAGTTGAATTCAAGCATAGAAGGGAGAATCACAAAATTTGCCCTCCTCTTAACTCGAATGGAACTTGTAAGCATAACATCCTGCATGAAACAAACTCTTGACAAAACTAAATCCCACAACATGTGGTTAGAAGGTAACGATCTCACATAACTATTTTCATTGATCATTATGTTTGAAAGCTTTTCCACTACTGCACATTACTCATTCTACATATGTTAAAACAGGCTTTCTACATTTGTTCTACGAACAATGTAGATTTTGTGGACATAGAAAGTGGGACACCTTTACATATGTTACAGTGAGAACGATGTAAAATATGTTATTCCAAAAACAAACAAAAAAGAAAACTGGATTCTACAATAAGGTCATTGTTTATGTAAGTGCAGAATGATTGACTAAGATGACTAAGAGAGGCCTTGCACTAAATTATAAATATACATTGCGCACTATATATATATATATATATATATATATATATATATATTCCTTCTCACATATTGGATGATAGGCAATTAATTATCTAGAGCCTCAAAAGCACAATGATTAACAACCACATAAACTAATATTTGTTATGTAAGATCATTACCTTCTAGCCATAGGTGTTATGGAATTGATTTGGTTCTATCCAAAATTGAATTTAACTTTTGCAATCATATAAGTAATTTACGAGAAGCAAACAAATATATCTTCTTGGCCTTATACCAATGTTAAGAGAGAGAAGGACAGAAGATACACTTCTCTTTTTCACTCTATTCATTAGGGAAACATATGTTATTAAATACTTTTCAAATATAGTAAGATATTAGTATTTTGTATCCTATATTTTTTACTTTTTGTGAAAATATGAATAAAATATTATAGAAACTTGATAAAAGCAATTCATTATGAATAAAATATTAATTATGATGTCTTATAATGAATTTACTATGGTTAAATTTATAATATGAGAAGATACATAATAAATTGCATTTATCAAATTTTAATAATATTTTTTTATATTGTCTATGAATAAAAATATAGGACACAAAATATCAGAAACTGCTTATTTAAATAAGTGCTCTCTATTTATATAAGCATCTAGTTTAGGTATGGAAACAAAATTAGCCAACAATGAAGCTAACTTATATGGAAACAAAATACTATCGTTTAAAGAATGACTAAGTGCATGTCTAAGTAAATGCACCTAGTCTCTTGCAAGACTAAGCAAATTGTAGTCATTTTTCCTTTCCAGTGATCTTTGGTTGGACCAATAGCAAACAAAACTTAGTGAAACATGGATTATCTAAAAGTTATGTACCAGATTGTTCCAGAAAATCTTTTGGTACTTCACTTTTGTCCTTATTTCCTTTGTAAACTGCACAAAAAAATATAGAAATTAGTATGAAAATAAATAAATGAAGAAGAAAAGGAAACAAATCGTTGCTTTCTAAAATAATTTCTCAAGCAAAAGACAAATATAGACATAAAGGAATTGAATCTGTTGATTGGACGACCAATTAGAGTATCTAAGATTAGAGTATAGGATGCAAGAAATTAGTGATCTTCCTATGAAGTTTGCTAAACCTGTGTGTATGCTTATACTAGTGGGGCTCCATTTCTGTTTGATTGATTTCATTTGTGTAATGTTTATGCTGTGGAAGCTAAACTCGTTACTTTATCTTTAATTAACTTTCAGAGCAAAGTGTTGCAAATTCCTTTTTTCCTATGATGGCACAAGCAATTGGCAATTGATGTAATTGAACAACCCCTTCAACCCAAGAAAGGAAAATAATAAATAAAATTTGGAATAGAAGTTAGCAACCAATTCAAATCTGGTTTCAATTCAAAAGGGGACAAATATTTTTATAATAAGAGAACTTGTTTCAATTCATGCTACAAATCATTTTCAAAGTAGTAGTTGGACAAAGCATTAATTTGAAGGTGGTGGAGCATTGGATGAAGCATGATGGTATATGGAGGCTCTTCAAGCACAGATGGAGCATAGGAACTTAGCATATCAAACAAGGATAAAAGATATACATCCAACTCAGTATATCATACAATAGATACAATAATCAAGTGATAAAGTGGATGAGCTCAAAATTGTACAATTGCTCGTCTTAAGTTCAGACAGGGAAATTAGTTTTAACTTTTGATCGTAAATTACATAAATCAACCAAATGGTACATGCATGACAGAAATGACATGCTCTATGAGCATGCTAATAGATCTTCATAATTTTAGACAACCAGAATTCAAGAAACAATTACAAAAGAACATGATCAAGGTACCCAATCAATGCTATGAAGGTATACAATCATTGCACATATTATATGCTAACAACTCACATAGTCACAATACACAACAAATTATTCTTCTAGGGCAAAGCCATAAACATATCAAATTTCCAATTTGAGAATGTTCTCCCACTTCAAAATCAGATGAATATAGATTATAAGCATAACAAATACCCATAAAACACATAAATGTGAATGACTTCACTGTTTACTCACCAAACAATTTATCTAAAAATAATGACAGAATGTTGTGGTAGATTTTTTTTTCCAACCGTCATAGACAATTTGTCAAGGGAGGACTGTTATGGATGCACCATATATGGAGGAATTTTGGCTTTTTGCCATCTGCCATTGATAACACTGCATCAAATATAACAACCAAAAGACACGATAGCAAATAACATAAAGCAAAACAAATAGCCACAATACAAATGTAACAAAGAGTTGTCCGAATACATATGCATAAGAAATAAGCCAAAAAGGTTTTAGTAACGCCTTCATACTTGATCTGCAACATTGTATGAACGAGTTGTGAAGAAATTGGTGGTACAAGCAGTATCAAAGCTCTCAATCGTGCACCACAAACACCAAAAAATGATTAAGCTTGAGCAAAACAACATCCTCATAAAATTTGCAACAATTAATTTTTTATACATAAAAAAACTCCAACAGATAGATTCAAAGATACAAATAGTAAAAATGAAATGAAATGGAAGTAAAAGCAAAACTCGAAGCAATTAAACATCAATGAAAAGGAAAAATGGAAAATCTGAGATTGGTGATAAAGAGAAGAGACATACATAAAAAAATATCTAGAAAGGTGAGATCTAACTAAGCAGGTTAATCTAGGGGTGGATATGGTGGAAGCAGGTTCACAGAATCCACAAGTAATGCGCACCACCACATTTCTGCATGACACTTTGCCTCTTTCCGCCGCAACGTGTTCAACATTTAGGGCAAAAAGAAAGGGATTTGAGAGATTTTGACCAAAGGGAAAAGTGGGTTATCTAGAAATCTCCAAAAAGTGATAGTCACTAGCCCAAAACAAATGCAGTTGGTAACTACATAATATATTGCATTAATCAAGTTTTTATAATATTTTATCGATATTGTCCAAAAAAATAACAATAAAAATAGGATGCCAAATATTAATATCTAGCTATATTTGAAAAGTATTTATAAGATGTATATTTTTAAAATGAATGCAGAGAAAAAGAAAAACATACCTTTTGTGTCTCTTTATCTCGTGACAATGGTACAATGCCAAAAATGAAGGTACAAATATTTTTAACATTGTAAATTATCCATACAATTACATAAGTTGAATACAAACGTGAAAAGAGAATCACAAAGATTATCTTCCTTTTATTGCTTTGGATTCAACTTGTGAGCATAGCAACCCAATTTAAACTAACACCGGACCAAACCACATCGATCCCACAACACCTACGACTACAAGGTAATGTTCATACTTAAAAAAAATAGTTTATGTGTTCATTAATCATTGTGCTTCGAGGGTCTAGCTAACTAATAGCCTATCATTTCATACGAACAAATGTTAGGCCTCTCTGGTCTTAGTCTTCAACACCTCCATAAACCATGACTTGCTTGTCATTGAACAAGTAATTTAGAAGGAAGAAAGAAAGATATCTTCTTTTTGGTGTTGTACCAATGTCAAGAGAGAAAGACGGATAAAAGATACATTTTTCTTTTTCAATGTATTCATTTTCGATGTATACATAAAATTTAATTATTTTCAAATATGGTTAGGTATTGATATATTGCATCGTATATTTTTATTTCATCACAATACTGTTAATACATTATAAAAACTTGATCAATGCGATTTATTATGAAATTAACATTATAACAAATATTTTGTGGCGCTTTGTCGTGATACTGATATACTAAGACCCATTACTTTCTGGTAGTTTTAAATCGCCAAAAAGTATCGGGTAAATGTTATATTTGTTAGTGACAAAAGCATTTGAAAAAATCCATTTTTGGCAATTCTAGAAATCTCCAAAAAATGATAGTCACTAGCCCAAAACAAATGCAGTTGTTACCTACATAATAAATTGCTTTAATCAAGTTTTTATTGTAACACCCTAATGGGTACTACCATATAACTTACATTTTAGTCATCAACCTGGATAATGTAACCATATATGATATTATTACTCAAGAGTATAATTGTTCAAGGGCCTACATCATCCTTAAGTATTTACATCATATACATGAAAGGTAATCCCTATACATGGGATCCTATGCCAAAAGAATACATAAAGAGTTCTTTTAACAAAAACTAGCCTATAATGATATTGCTATATAAACATATTATCTTCTAGGCCTCTTGTCTCCATACTTCAAACCTGTTTAATCTGGAACATAAACACTAAACTGATGAGACAGGGTCTCAGTGAGTGTTAAAGACATGCATTATATTATTTCATCATTCATAAAAGTACTATAAAGCACTATCATATGTTACTATTACATCTCTATTAACATGAACTTAGCATTTACTTTATCTTCTTCCGTCCTACGGAATCTATTGAGCTCAATATATCGAAAGGCATCCCTTTCCTTTTATGCCTTGGCCTCGTATTATTCTCCTCCGGCCCGAGGAGCTATGCCACATCTTCAAAAAATAGGAAGTGACGAAAGGAGACCCGTCTACCTTCTAAAGAGGGCGAATCTTTTCATTTGCATGCTTAACTTATCAAAACATTATACTTTCTTTGATCCCAAAAGGAATCTCCTCTTCCTTTAATTACACATACCATTATCCTTATAAGTTATATAAACATACTAAACATATTAAGGAAAATAACTTGGAAAGGATGGAACTCAACATAATGTTCCAGGGGTCAGTCGCTTAAGCCTGAAACCTGTGCTTAAGCCAGCTTGACCCTGGCACCTCGCGCTTAAGCGCCAAATTCTGGCGCTTAAGCACCAGAGCGCCATGCTTAAGCTTCAAAAACTTACGCTTAAGCATCAGGGTCCTGCACTTAATCCTGATCCCTGGAGCTTCTCGCTTAAGCGCCAAACTCCCACACTTAAGCTCCAAAATACCTCGCTTAAGCACCAGGAATCCTCGCTTAAGCGAGAATTACAGAACATACTTCCAACTCCAGGGGCCCCTCGCTTAAGCGCCATGCAGAGCTCACTTAAACGAGAGTCCGCGACTCTACAGGTCATAGGGTTCGTGATTGTGCGTAACCCATTTACCATAAATGCTTCCCAACAACCCAAATCCTCATATTAATGCAATTTAATGACTATTCTCATGCCAAACAACCAAAACAATTATGATTTATGCATCTCTCACACTAAACCCAAAGATTGGGGGTTGGAGCTCCTTTCCCATGGAAAGAAACCTAACCCTCTTTGAATCTCTGCCCAAGCCACAGATAGAGGGATAGAGAATAATACATAAACACTCACCAAGGCCTTTGAACTAAGGATGATGAGTGAGGTGGTGTGGGTTGTCCTAGTTTTTCCTCCTCCTTCTTCCTTTCCTTTCTCCTTCTTCTCTCTTCTCTTTCTTCTCTCTCTAAGTTTCTAAGTGTCTGTGTTAAGTGTGGGAGGGAAGGGATTTGGGTATATATATATATATATATATATATATATATATATATATAGCTAGTATTGGTTTTATGGTTCCTTACTCTATAAGTTATTCAAATGCACAATTTGCACTAAAAAACCACAAAAGCTAAATATAAGGATATAATAAAGCAAATAGACATTATCTTATTTCATTATTATACTCATAATTATTATTATTATTATTATTTATGGGGATGTTACATTTATCATATTTTATCGATATTGTCCAAAAAAAAACAATAAAAATAGGATGCAAAATATTAATATCTAACTATATTTGAAAAGTATTTATAAGATGTATACTTTTAAAATGAATGCAGAGAAAAAGAAAAACATATCTTTTGTTCCTCTTTGTCTCGTGACAATGGTACAATGCCAAAAATGAAGGTACAAATATTTTTATCCTTGTAAATTATCCATACAATTACACAAGTTGAATACAAAAGTGAAAAGACAATCACAAAGATTGTCTTCCTCTTATTGCTTTGGATGCAACTTGTGAGCATAGCAACCCAAATTAAACTAACACCGAACAAAACCCCATCGATCCCACAACACCTACGACTACAAGGTAATGTTCATACTTAACAAAATTAGTTTTGTGTTCATTAATCATTGTGCTTCGAGGATCTAGCTAACTAATAGCCTATCATTTCATACGAACAAATGTTAGGCCTCTCTGGTCTTAGTCTTTAACACCTCCATAAACCATGACCTGCTTGTCATTGAACAAGTAATTTACAAGGAAGAAAGAAAGATATCTTCTTTTTGGCGTTGTACCAATGTCAAGAGAGAAAGAGGGATAAAAGATAAAGTTTTGTTTTTCAATGTATTCATTTTTGAAGTATACATTAAATTAAATTCTTTTCAAATATGATTAGGTATTGATATATTGCATCTTATATTTTATTTCATCACAATACTGTTAATATATTATAAAAACTTGATCAATGTGATTTATTATGAAATTAACATTTTAACAAATATTTTCTGGCATTTTGTCGCAATACTGATATACTAATACCCATTACTTTCTGGTAGTTGTAAATCACCAAAAAGTATCGGGTAAATGTTATATTTGTTAGTGACAAAAGCATTTGAAAATATCCATTTTTGGCGATTCTAGAAATCTCCAAAAAATGATAGTCACTAGCCCAAAACAAATGCAGTTGTTAATTACATAATAAATTGCTTTAATCAAGTTTTTATAATATTCTATCGATATTGTCACAAAAACTAAAAATAAGAATAGGATGCAAAATATTAAAATCTAACTATATTTGAAAATTATTAATAAGATGTATATTTTTTAAATGAATGCAGAGAAAAAGAAAAGCATATCTTTTGTTTCTCTTTGTCTCTTGACAATGGTACAATGCCAAAAATGAAGGTGCATCTATTTTTTTCGTCCTACATCTCTTAGTAGCCACATCTCATATTCTCTTCGTTTCTCTGAATGTATTGTTACTGGAAAATATTTGGGGCTAGCATCTCTCATTGGAAGGAAAAAGAAGGCAGTTTTTGGTTTCCTCAAAGATAGACTTTGGAAACACATCAATCATTGGACTGGAAAGCATCTCTCTAAGGCGGGTAAGGAAATTCTCATTAAGTCATGTGCTCAAGCCATTCCTACTTATTGTATGAGTGTTTTCTTACTTCCCTACATTGGAGGATGAAATACAAAAAATGATGAACTCTTTTTGGTGGAGTTAAAGTGGAAATGCAACAAAAGGAATCAAGTGGATGAGTTGGCAAAGATTAACAGTAAAAAAGAATTTGGTGGATTGGGGTTTAGACATCTTCATGCTTTTAACTTATCTATGCTAGGGAAGCAAGGGTGGAGATTCATTCAAAATCCAAATGCTATTGTTTAAAAAGTGTTCAAAGCCAAATATTTCCCTAATGGTGATTTCTTGGATGCCAAACTTGGGCATAATCCAAGCTATGTATGGCGTAGCATCCACGCTTCACAGGTTGTTATAAAAGAAGGCATAAGATGGAGAATTGGTGGTGGTAAATTAGTGAACATCATTTGGAATCAACCATGGCTGCGAACAAAAGGTAATCTTTCTGTTTCTTCTACAGCTCCTTTTGGTCTTGAGCACACGACTGTCTCTTCCCTCATTGATCAGAATTCAAAATCATGGCGCCTAGATATTATGCAGTAGATTTTTAATCCACAAGATTTTCAGGAAATTCAAAGTATTCCTCTTTTAAATGTCTTGGATGATGATGCTATAACTTGGCAATTCACTGCAGATGGCAACTACTCAGTTAGTTCAGCATATCATGGCCTAATGGACTAGTTATATCTTGATGATAATCACAAAGTAAGTGGCAATTGGAAGCAACTATGGTCATTGAAAATTTCGCCAAAAGTCAAGCACTTGATTTGGAGAATTCTTCGAGAATGCATCCCTTCAAGAATAAGACTTCGTGAAAAAGGTATTTCATGTCCTTCAAAATGTGCATTTTGTGAAAACAATTTGGAAAATGATTGGCACATTTTCTTTGGCTGTGAGAAAGCTAAAAGCATTTGGCAAACTGCTGGTCTTCGGTCAAAAATTGAAGACAGAACGCAGCAAGCAGAAGGTGTTAAAGACTTGATTTTTGATTTGTTAAATTTGCTATCTCTGGAAGACAACTGCTGCAGATTTGCTATTATTTTGTGGTGCATTTGGAGAAGGAGGAATGACAAAATATGGGACATCATCGAAACTTCACCAAATGTCTCAGTTTCATTAGCTCTCCAACATCTTTCTGAATGGTCTCGGGCCAGAAATCTGCACAATATCTCAGAACCTCAAGTGACGGGGCCAACAATTTCATCTTGGGAAAAGCCACCTGCTGGAAAGATTAAATGTAATATTGATGCTACCATATTCAATGATCAACAATGTTTTGGAGTAGGCGTATGTTTGAGGAATGAGCTTGGTCACTTTTTACAAGCAAAAACATCTTGGCAGCAGGGTATTCCACATTCAACGGAAGCTGAAGCATGGGGACTGTTACAAGCAATGACATGGTTAAAGGAGCTTAACGTTCACAACATCATCTTCGAGCTTGACAGTAAAGCTCTAGTTGATGGACTTCAAAATATTTCGTCTGATTTTTTTTTAATTACATGCTCTTTTATCCAAATGTAGAGATACTCTTCCTTGTTCTTTTAACTCAGTGGTGAGTTTCTTAAGGAGGCAAGCAAATCATGTCGCTCATTCATTAGCAAGGGCGTTAAGATTGTATGCTAGCAGTCATGTTCTCAATCGTATACTTGCTTGTATCTATTCTCTTGTCATGAATGAAATAATATGATTTTTCTTCTCTAAAAAAAACTGTGAGGATTATAATCAAATCAATATAAAAAGAAGACATTTATAACTTTTAAAGTAACAATTACATATTTAAAAAGAAAAGACTATTAAAAAAATAAATGATACTTGAATATTTTATCTAAAAAGATGAAATATCTTTACAATAAAAATTATAAAAAGAAAATAGAGTATTTTATCAAAAAAATATAAAAGAAATAAATAACTCTGAAAATTTCATTATTTCCATAGTTAGATCTCATAAATAAAAATGGTTACTATAATATAATATACATATTAAAAATTAACTACCATAATTTTAAAATTATAATAACATAACAATTTAACAAAAAATTCTGGCTGCATTGTGTTCATATATATATGAATCATGTTTTTATAAGAATCAAATTCATTGTACATGATTTTTGCAGCATACGGTGTTATGAATTTGAATAGGTGAAAATCTAAGGGGGGCCATGGCACCCTCACTAGCATGAGTAGTTCCGCCCCTGCCTGCTTTCTATGAATGCATTGTCACGATGGATAATTAAAATATATTATGGTGTTTTATATCATTTATGTACAAGTTGATCAAACAATTAATACTAGTTATCATGTTCATCTTTTCCATGCCCATTTGTAATAGTTGAAATGTTTATTCTTAGGAAATAAATATATAGAATTACTTTGTTAGGTAGAATGGGTAAGTTAATTGTTTTTTATAATAATTATGCATCTTAAGAATCATATCAATAGTTATTTCTGATTGATTGAAAATTTAAAAACTTCTACAATGACATTCTTGGAATGCATGCCTACAAAACTCTAATGTTTATTATATTTATCTTCTATCTTATATACTAAAAATATGTTATACTATATATTTAGAGGACCATTTACTATATAGTATTTAGTTGGTAAAATAGCTCTTCGTTGTTAGTATAAAAATAAATGGGTGTTTAAAAGTAAAATGATTATTTATATCTCAATCAAAAAATGTTTGGGGCTTAAAAATGGTTTTCCAATCTTAATTATTACTTTTATATAAAAAGCAAGCCTTTATTAATAAATGTAATTTATTGAGCATAAAATTGCATGCTCATTTAAAGTCTGATATGATCAAAAAAATTTAAAGCCTGATCATACAATATGAAGAAATAACTTAACCAAGTTTTCAAAGGTTGCCAAACAACTTTTCAAAAAAAAAAAAAAAAAGGTTGCCAAACAAGGGTCGTAGCACAATTGCTAGATTAAATTGAGTTTTCGGTCGTTAATTACTGTCACTGTTACATTTTCTAATTGTTGTTCCCGATCAAACATTGTAGGTCTTTTTGCATTATTTTTTCAATAACTTATATGTTTGGTTAACTTGATCCTTTTAAAATTGCAACTAGCCCCAAAGTGTATGTCTCGGGATCTGAGTGTTACGTATACCCTTCAATATAGTATTTAGATACATTCAAAAATGACAAAAAATGACAGATATATGGAGTATATTTTATTTTTAAGGAGGAGATAAAAAGATAGAAAGGAAAAAGATTAAAAAACAATCTTATAGGTGATGTGAATATCAGTATTAAAAGTATCGTTTGAAACTTATTTAAAAGAATTGCAATATGACTGTTGGATTAAAAAACATGCAACAGTGTCAACATGATAATTAATTAGTCCATGATGTGAATGCATACATTCATACAAGTATGCATCGGTTAGCCATTAAATAGCTCAATCTATTTTTAAGGCTTGATTAGATTAAATAACTTAGATTCCATTTCCCAATTAGAACTCCCAACCGAACATAATTATTTGCTACTGGCTAGCTTGTGGCAATGGGAGCTTGTGTGTCAAATTTCTAAATATGGCAAAGAGTCACATTTTAACCCCTAAATAAATATTTCAACCATATAGGCATAGGATATTAATAAAGGCGCCTCCTCAATCTCTGTACGTTCTGTGGATTGGAGGTAAAGTAATATTCACTTATGTATCAACTATTTTACCCTTTCCATTGTGCAGCTTTAATTTTTTATAGAAATAAAAATGGGTCAACCAGTATTACTTGTCAAAGGGTTAGCATATACTATTGCACCTTTTCCACTAGTCTAAGTAATTGTTAAATATTACCTTTATAGGTTAATAAGTTAGCCTAGCCCCTCTTGTTGCAAGACTTTATTCGATGCTTCAACTTGATGCTGTAAACTAATTAACACAATCAATTAACTCTTATATACTAATATTTAATGGATAAGCTATGTTTTTTGTTCTTTTAAATTTTGCTAAATTCGAATTTAGTCTCCAAAAAATTTTGGGTTTCAAACTATTTTGGAAAAAAGATCACTATAAATTGCAGACATATTCGATGCTTTAACTTGATGCTGCAAAAGTAACACAATCATTATATAATCGAAGTCGTGTGAAAGAATACCGTGTACTTGGCACATTCAATTGACTCTTATATGACATTTATTGGATAAACTAACGATTTTTTGTTCTTCTAAAATGTGCTAAATTCGTATTTAATTAGTCTCCAAAATAAATTTGTTCTACTTCAGTCTCCCCAAAATACAAAACCTTTTATAGTACATCCCACACGCTAACATCATTGGTGTCATTGCATACATGGAAAATAGACATCCGCATGTAATGAGTCCATTAGTAATTTTTTTTACGAGGGATTGTCATGTCATTAAATTGATATGCATAACCATGTAAAAAAAAAAAACAATTAGGAAACGCTTAATCATAAATTATGAACGCAAGTGTTACACCACCCTCCCTTCTTACCTTAAAATATACACACTCCTCCCTTTTATAAATACAAATGTATTACATCTTATATATGTGTGTAAAATAGAACTAAACACAAATATTAAAAATATATTTTAAAATCTTTTAGAAAAATATTTTTTAACAGTACTATTAAATTAAATGAAATAATCTATATATTTTAACATAAGAGAAAAAGAACCATGTAATACTCGCATCTCTAGAGGAGAGGAGTGTAATTTATTATATATTTTAGCATATGAGGTTAGAGAACAATATAATAGTCTCATCTCTTAGAGTGGGGAGTGTAATTTACTGTAACAATGCTAAATTAATGATGAGAAAATGCATACCGCTTAAGGGCAAGCGTACCCTACGCAGTAGTAACAGTGGACCTAAGTCCGGATATCGTACCCTAGAGACTGATTGTTGTTCCCAAATAACAAACTTGTAAAAGGCAAGGAAAGAAAAGTGTTTGAGTTGCAATTGTGTACGAGAAAATATTAAAAAGAGTGAATAAATGTAAATTAGAAAGGAGTTCTGACAGATTAAAGGACCTAGGGTCATGATTTCAGACTGTTTCGCATTCCCCCTAATTCCCTATTCCAGTTAAAGTACCATTTGCTTATGCAATTACCAATCATACCTCTTATAATAATAAACAGAATTGGATTGTGTTATGAAAACCCTTTCCTTCCTAATCAATCCCTTTTTGTTCATTAGAGACTAATTTAGAAAGGAGGTTTAGCACAGAGAGGTAAATTAACAAATGTTAATCGAAATGGAAATTTCAGGAAGAGTTGATTCATGCAAATCCCTAGAATTCAATCGTTACACAAGTCAATTAATTAACGATTTGATCATAACAATTAATCAATTTAGGTTTCAGGGTGATTAGTCCTGATTAGAAAGAAGAACAATGTAGCAATTTAATTGATAAACAAATGAGAACTTTTATTGAAAATAGAATAATCGGGTTCACAGATAGGTCCTACATCACAACCATAGCTTAAAGATTTAGCTAGCCATGGGCATAGGAAAGCATGAAACTAAAACAGAGAATAAAAGAGACATTAGAGGAAGAAAATCATTACAAGAATCAATCTCCGTGATGAACTTCTATTTTCCTATCCTGTAATTCCCTCAGAAACTCCCAAAGTACTCTCAAGAAAGTGTAAAAACTGAATGTAAAAGAAAAGGTGTCTCTAAAACATAAAAACCTAATCTATTTAAAGACTTCAGCTGTCGCAAGGGAATGTAGGGGGTTGTGCATAGGGCCGTACATAAGTTACAGAGCGCTGCTAGATCAGCATGCCCCGTGCTGGGGGTCGTGCATAAGTTACGGAGCACTCCTGGATCAACACGCCCTGTGCATGGGGTCGTGCATAAGTTACGGAGCGAAAGCTATTTAGCATGCCTCATGCTTAGGGTCGTGCATAGGATCGTGCTTACTTGCCAAGGGTGTTGTTTCCACTTTTTCAAGCCCTTTTTCTTCTTTTCCCGAGTTCAAGCTCACTCTGCACCAAAATAACATATATCATTCAAAATCACCCAAAGATAATGCAATTTAAGGATCAAATGGTGCAAGAAACCCCATAAAATAATGACTAGAATGGGGTTTATCAATTAAATAGACTAAACTTTATATTTCAATATTATTTGTCATTTTACCCATGTGATGCATGGAGCCTTTTATATTAAAAAAAAATTGAGATAAATGAGTATAAGAAATATTTAAACATAGTTAATATTTGTTACACATATACTTAAGAACCAAAAAAAAAAACACATATGATTAAATATGTTATAGAACAAAAAAAATGAACCACAAATAAGTTAAGCATTACAAATACACATTTAAAATAAATACTCAAATATGTTTTAGGTTCTGATAAATTAACGAATTTTGTTTTGGGTCTCTAATTTTATTTTATTTTTTTTGCATTAAGTACCTAATAAAATGAAAATTTTGTTTTTGATCTTTGTTATTTTGTTTTAGTACTTTACTATTTTCGTTTTTGTGCCAAAAATATACAAATCATTTGTTATTAGTCCCAATCAAATATTTGTCAAAGAGACTCATACAAAATGAACAAAATATTATAAGGATTAAAATGAAAAAATATATATATTTGAAGGACTAAAACAAAATAACAAGAACCAAAAATAAAATTTTTGTTTTATTAGAGACTTAACACAAAATAAAATTATTAAGGATCCAAAACATATTTAAGCCTAAAATAAATGTGTAAATATTTTTATTAGTACTATAATATTTAAAATATTGCACATTTAAAAAATTACATCATCTTATACTATAATAACATATTTCAAATATAAGTTTAAACATTTTTTTTACTATTGCAATATTTAAAATATTACATATTTAAAAAAATTTACATATGTCAACAGTCAAGGTCATACATTTTTTTTGTACATAGTTAAATAAAATTTTTGGAAGACTTTTCAATTATTGAACATTACCATCAAACAATAATAAAGTCTTTTTAATGATTCATTAAACAATAAAGTATAAATTATCAAAAAGTCTTTCATTTGAAAAACACATTAAATAATTGCTAAAAGTAAAATACATTAATTACAATAACCAAGACTTTTTGATGACCCTTAAATTAAACTGTAAATTTTAGACTAGGAAAAACTATTCAAACTATATTATTTTATTTTATTTTGTTTTAAACAATAAAAATTTATTTTTATTTTATTTTTTACATATGATAGTATTATTTAAAAAGTAAAAATCCTAAATATAATAAATGAAAGCCCATATTCAAAACAATTAATTATAAAAAATATTATTTTACTTTGACTATATTTATTTTTAAAATTAAAATAAAAGAAAAAAGTCTTTCATTTGAAAAATACATTAAATAATTGCTAAAAATAAAATACATTAATTACAATAATAAAGAATTTTCTTTGATGCATTAAATTAAACGCACATATTCAAAAACAATTCATTATTAAAAATATTATTCTACTTTGACTATATTGAATTTTAAAATTAAAAAAAAATTTCTTTCATTTGAAAAATACATTAAATAATTGCTAAAAATAAAATACATTAATTACAATAGTGAAGACTTTTCAATGAACCATTAAATTAAACAATAAAATTTAGATTAGGAAAAACTATTCAAACAATATTATTTTGTTTTGTTCTGTTTTAAACAATAAAATATTCTTTTTTTTTATTTGTTTACATATGATATTATTATTTAAAAATTAAAAATTTTAAATGTAATAAATGAATGCAATACTAAAAACTCAATTATAAAAAAATATTATTTTACTTTGTCTTTTATTATTTTTAAAAATAAAATAATGAAAATAAAATATCTTTTGCATATAAAAATATTATTTTACTTTGACTTTGACTTCATTGAAACCCTAGGTACAATTGGACTATGGTAAAAAAATAATTATAAAATATTATTTTACTTTGACTTTATTGAAACCCTAGCTACAATTGGACTATTGTCTAGGGCGGTTCATTAAAAACCACCAACCCTTAAAACTTGCAGCGGTTCATAATGTCTATTTTCTTCTATAAAAGACTCACAAAAGTTTGTCAGAAACCCTAACCCACTTATCCCTTTGGTCAAAATCCCTCAAATCCCTTTCTTTTTGCCCTAAATGTTGAACACATTGTGGCGGAAAGAGGCAAAGTGTCATGCAGAAATGTGGTGGTGCACATTGCTTGTGGATTCTGTGAATCTGCTTCCACCATATCCACCCCTAGATTCACCTGCTTAGTTAGATCTCACCTTTCTAGAATTTTTTTTATGTATGTCTCTTCTCTTTATCACCAATCTCAGCTTTTCCGTTTTTCCTTTTCATTGATATTTAATCGCTTTGAGTTTTGCTTTTACTTCCATTTCATTTCATTTTGACTATTTGTATCTTTGAATCTATCTGTTGGAGTTTTTTTTATGTATAAAAAATTAATTGTTGCAAATTTTATGAGGATGTTGTTTTGCTCAAGCTTAATCATTTTTTGGTGTTAGTGGTGCACGATTGAGAGTGTTGATACTGCTTGTATCACCAATTTCTTCATAACTCATTCATACAATGTTGCAGATCAGGTATGAAGGCGTTACTAAAACATTTTTGGCTTATTTCTTATGCATATGTATTTGGACAACTCTTTGTTACATTTGTATTATGGCTATTTGTTCTACTTTATGCTATTTGCTATCGTGTATTTTGGTTGTTATACTTTGATGCAGTGTTATCAATGGCAGATGGCAAAAAGCCAAAATTCCTCCATATATGGTGCAGCCATAACAGTCCTCCCTTCACAAATTGTCTATGATGGTTGGAAAAAAAAATAATCTACCACACCATTCTGTCATTATTTTCAAATAAATTGTTTGGTGAGTAAACAGTGAAGTCATTCACATTTATGTGTTTTCTAGGTATTTGTTAAGCTCATAATCTATATTCATTTGATTTCGAATTGGGAGAACATTCTCAAATTGGAAATTTGATATGCTTACGGCTTTGCCCTAGAAGAAGAATTTGTTGTGTATTGTGACTATGTGAGTTATTAGCATATAATATGTGCAATGATTGTATACCTTCATAGCATTGATTGGATACCTCGATCATGTTCATTTGTAATTGTTTCTCGAATTCTGGTTGTTTGAAATTATGAAGATCTATTAGCATGCTCATAGAGCATGTCATTTCTGTCATGCATGTACCATTTGGTTGATTCATGTAATTTACAATTAAAAGTTAAAACTAATTTCCCTGTCTGAACTTGAGACGAGCAATTGTACAATTTTGAGCTCATTCACTTTATCACTTGATTATTGTATCTATTGTGTGATATACTGAGTTGGATGTATATCTTTTATCCATGTTTGATATGCTAAGTTCCTATGCTCCATCTGTGCTTGAAGAGCCTTCGTATACCATCATGCTTCATCCAATGCTCCTCCACCTTCCAATTAATGCTTTGTCCAATCAACAAATTCAATTCCTTTATGTCTATATTTTTCTTTTGCTTGAGAAATTATTTTAGAAAGCAGCGATTTGTTTCCTTTTCTTCTTCCTTTATTTATTTTCATACTATTCTATATTTTTTTGTGCCGGTTACTAAGGAAATAAGGACAAAAGTGAAGTACCAAAAGATTTTCTAGAACAACTTGGTACATAACTTTTAGATAATCCATGTTTCACTTAGTTTTGTTTGCTATTGGTCCAACCAAAGATCACTGGAAAGGAAAAATGACTACAATTTTCTTAGTCTTGCAAGAGACTAGGTGCATTTACTTAGACATGCTCTTAGTGATTCTTTAAACGATATTATTTTGTTTCCATATAAGATAGCTTCATTGTTGGCTAATTTTGTTTCCATACCTAAACTAGATGCTTATTTAAATAGAGAGCACTTATTTAAATAAGCAGATTCTGATATTTTTCGTCCTATATTTTTATTCATAGACAATATAAAAAAATATTATTAAAATTTGATAAATGTAATGTATTATGTATCTTCTCATATTATGAATTAAACCATAGTAAATTCATTATAAGACATCATAATTAATATTTTATTCATAATGAATTGCTTTTATCAAGTTTTTATAATATTTTATTCATATTGTCACAAAAAATAAAAAATATAGGATACAAAATACTAATATCTTACTATATTTGAAAAGTATTTAATAACATATGTTTCCCTAATGAATAGAATGACAAAGAGAAGTGTATCTTCTGTCCTTCTCTCTCTTAACATTGGTATAAGGCCAAGAAGATATATTTGTTTGCTTCTCATAAATTACTTATATGATTGCAAAAGTTGAATTCAATTTTGGATAGAACTAAATCAATTCCATAACTCCTATGGCTAGAAGGTAATGATCTTACATAACAAATATTAGTTTATGTGTTTGTTAATCATTGTGCTTTTGAGGCTCTAGATAATTAATTGCCTATCATCCAATATGTGAAAAAGAACATATATATATATATATATATATATATATATATATATATATATATATATATATATATATATATACATGATAGTGTGCAATGTATATTTATAATTTAGTGCAAGGCCTCTCTTAGTCAATCCTTCTACACTTACATAAACAATGACCTTATTTAGAATCCAGTTTTTTTTTTTTTTTGAACAACATATTTTACATCGTTCTCACTGTAACATATGTCAAGGTGTCCCACTTTCTATGTCCATAAAATCTACATTGTTCATAGAACAAATGTAGAAAGTCTGTTTTAACATATGTAGAATGAGTAACGTGCAGTAGTGGAAAAGCTTTAAAACATAATGATCAATGAAAATAGTTATGTGAGATCATTACCTTCTAACCACATGTTGTGGGATTTAGTTTTGTCTATAGTTTGTTTCATGCGGGATGTTATGCTTACAAGTTCCATCCGAGTTAAGAGGAGGGCAAATTTTGTGATTCTCCCTTCTATGCTTGAATTCAACTTTTGTAATTGTAAATATAATTTACGAAGAAGAAAAATTTATACCTTCTTTATGACATTGTACAAATGTCAAGAAAGAAAGAGAAATATAAGATACACTTTTTTCTTTAACTATATTCATTTCAATAATATACATCTTATTAGATACTTTTCAACTACGATTAGATATTGATATTTTGCATCCTTTTTGGTAATTATTTTGTAAAAAAGCACAACATTGGTCAATTAGAAGTTTCCAGCATTGGACTGATAATTTTTTTAAGGTGATTTCATGGTGGAGTAGATAGGAAGTGCAAAGGAAGAATGATATCTATTTCAAAACTAAAATTTTGACACTAATAATTTGAATGAGTAAGTTGAAGAGAAAAAAAATAGTATAAAATAACCAATTATGACCTCTAAAGAAAGGATGCAAAATGTTAATATCTAATTGTATTTGAGATGTATTTAAATAAGATGTATAATTTTGAAAAGAATACAGAGAAAAAGAAAAACATATCTTTTGTTCCTCTTTGTCTATTGACATTGGTTCAATGCCAAAAAGGAAGGTATATCTACTTTTTCCTTGTAAATTACTCATACGATTATAGAAGTTGAATTCAAACGAGAGAGGAGAATAACAAAGATTACCCTCCTCTTATTGCTTGGATACAACTTGTGAGCAAAACAACCCTATTTAAATAAACATTGGACATAACCACATCAATCCCACAACATCTATGGCTACAAAGTAATGATCTTACTTAACAACATTAGTTTATGTGTTCATTAATCATTGTGCTTCGAGGATCTAGCTAACTAATAACCTATCATTCCATACGTACAAATGTTAGGCCACTATAGTCTTAGTCTTCTACACCTCCATAAACCATGACCTGCTTGTCAATCAACAGTAATTTACAAGGAAGAAAGAAGGATACCTTCTTTTTGGCATTGTCCCAATGTCAAGAGAGAAAGAGGGATAAAAGATACATTTTTTTTTCTTTTTCAATGTATTCATTTTTTAAGTATACATAAAATTAATTTCTTTAAAAATATGATTAGGTATTGATATATTGCATAATATATTTCTATTTCATGACAATACTGTTAATACATTATAAAAACTTGATCAAGGTGATTTATTATGAAATTAACATTTTAACAAATATTTTGTGGCGCTTTGTCGCAATACTGATATACCAATACTTATTACTTTCTGGTAGTTTTAAATCGCCAAAAGTATCGGGTAAATGTTATATTTGTTAGTGACAAAATCATTTGAAAATATCAATTTTTTTTTATTCTGGAAATCTCCAAAAAATGATAGTCACTAGCCCAAAGCAAATGCACTTGTTAATTACATAATAAATTGCTTTAATCAAGTTTTTATAATACTTTATCAATATTGTCACAAAAAAATAAAAATAAAAAATAGGATGCAAAATATTAATATCTAACTATATTTGAAAAATATTAATAAGATGTATATTTTTGAAATTAATGCAGAGAAAAAGAAAAACATATCTTTTGTTCCTCTTTGTCTCTTGACAATGGTACAATGCCAAAAATGAAGGTACATCTATTTTTTCCCTTGTAAATTATCCATACAATTACAGAAGTTGAAGACAAACGTGAAAAGAGAATCACAAAGATTATCATCCTCTTATTACTTTGGATGCAACTTGTGAGCATAACAACCCAATATAAACTAACAGTGGACCGAACCACATCGATCCCACAACACCTATGGCTACAAAGGTAATGATCATACTTAACAAAATTAGTTTATGTGTTCATTAATCATTGTGCTTCGAGGATCTAGCTAACTAATAGCCTGTCATTGCATACGTACAAATGTTAGACCTCTCTGGTCTTTGTCTTCTACACCTCCATAAACCAAGACTTCCTTGTCAATAAACAAGTAATTTACAAGGAAGAAAGAAAGATACCTTTTTTTTTTTTTTTGGCATTGTACCAATGTCAAGAGAGAATGAGGGATAAAAGATACATTTTTCTTTTTCAATGTATTCATTTTAGAAATATACATAAAATTAAATTCTTTTCAAATATGATTAAGTATTGATATATTGCATCGTATATTTTTATTTCATGACAATACTGTTAATACATTATAAAAACTTGATCAATGCGATTTATTATGAAATTAACATTTTAACAAATATTTTGTGGCACTTTGTCGCAATACTGATATACTAATACCCATTACTTTCTGGTAGTTTTAAATCACCAAAAAGTATCGGGTAAATGTTATATTTGTTAGTGACAAAAGCATTTGAAAATATCCATTTTTGGGGTTTCTAGAAATTTTAACACCCTAGAGGATATTACCTTTGTCTCCTTATGTTGCTATATTAATAGAAATTAGCATATAAGAATATCAGAGTTAACTATGCTAAACTAAAACTTAACATATATTGCATGAAATAAATCTAGTACAAGACATAAGCAGGATACATAAAATATAAACTAAATTCCCATACATTGGGAATTATACCAATCTATACTAATAACATCCTCCTCCTGGAAAGCAACTTCGTGCTCTGAGCTCCTCCCACAAGGCGTCCACCTGCTAACCTGTAAAAATATGAAAACTAAAGGGATAAGACATAATGTCTCAGTGAGTGCTCTGAGGACTCTAGGCTGACTCTCTATTTTAGAGACCTCTTACTATAATTTTGTGGCTTCTCCTTTCTTTCCTTGATACTTACACTCATAGCCATCACCTATACGTTACTGTTTCTTAGGATCATACCTTTACCCTTGCTAAGGCACATAAAGTTGGCCTCCTATGCCAAATCTATGGCCCCTAGTGCACTAAGGCACCTCAACATCATTCTGTTACTCTTGACCACTCATTAGGGTCTCACTTTTCTATAACATTGGATGGGAGCATGTGTAACCTTTCCTTTCTCTAACTTGCCCAACTTGGGCTTACATCACCTCTCTTGTGAGGCATAACATCTGCATACCTCTCTGGGTAGCTTACATTAGTTTTCTAGGGTTTAACTGTAACCCCTTTTCGACCTCTAAGGGTAGTAAACAGCTACACACATCCTCATTTAATGTCTAGACTTATCTTACATCACTCACCTAACAACCAGGCTTATGACTGCTCTCATGTTCTAAACATAGAACATACATACATACATCAAGCACATCAACATATCATAGATTATTTCTACAACTGTGTGGTTGGTATTATTCTTTCATTTAAGTTATATCTTGAGTTCCGTCATTAACTGAATTGGCTGAGCTCTAACCATCAAGAGGCGTCCCTCTTGCTACAACCTTTAATTAAACCCCACCGGTCCAACTGGGTGGACTGTTAACTCCGTTATAAGGAAGAGTCTCCTGACTAACTTGTTCTTCTCTATGAACAACCGCTTCTCCCTGTGAAGAAGGTTGGTTTTCTCCCATGGGTGTCTGGGTGACGATCCCTTCGCTCACCACTAGGGGGGCCTCTTAGCCCTTCACTCTTACAACTTCTCATGAGTTGTCTAACTTATTCCCTTTCTTGGGATTATAACTTTCCTTTGAAACTCTTTCATAAAACCTTTTCATAAATAATTCCTTTTCACAACCTTTCTGAAAGTCATCACTCCTTGGTAACATAGAGGATCCTCAGCCCTTTGCACACCGTTGTACGCCGAGCGTGCGGCTCTCGGACATGACTGGTACTGGGGAAGGTTCCATCGTATGTCACTGAGGGGATATCTTTTACTAAAAACCTTTCATGAAACTATAAACTTTTCTTAAAAGCCTTTTTTGAAACTTAGGGGAAACTCCCCACCATTTTACAAAGAGGCATAGGCATAGTCTTAAGTATTTTAGGTGTCTTTTATTAAAAGGGTTTACCGTTACATACAATCAATCCTAAGCATAAGGCACAACCACACGAATATAACTACCATTATCATCAACAATCAACATCACATAACGTCAAATAATCATACATAAACATAGGTAAAAGCTTGGGAAGGAACTATATATCTATAGCCCATATATTCTTCCAAAGGTCCCCTTGAAAAGGGTTCCCAAACTACTCTCTTATCATACCTACACCTAAGCTAGAACCTGATCTCGCTTAAGCTAGAATAACAATCCTATTCCCTGGAGTCTTATGCTTAAGTGACAGAGTGACTCGCTTAAGTGCCAGAGCCACGCATAAGCACCAGAACTCTGTGCTTAAGCATCAAAGCCTTGCTTAAGCGCCAGATCTATGCGCTTAAGCACTAGAACTCTGTGCTTAAGCATCAAAGCCTCGCTTAAGCTCCAGGGTCTCACTTAAGCACCAGATATTTGCACTTAAGCTTCACTTCCAGGTGACTCCTCGCTTAAGTGACGAACATAGCTCGCTTAAGCGAGAGTCTGTGACTCTGCAGAACTGCGAACCATCTCGTTTCCGCTCCCATGGCCATCCATGGCCTCCCAACCTCTTCCAAACATGTGGGATTGAGTCTAAAACATGTCTACATCAAAACCCAACTCTCAAATAGGCTTACACACTCCCTAAACAAGCTCAACTCATTAAACCCATCAAAATCCTAACTAAGAGCTAATAAGGGGAGAAAGGGGGAAAAGCGATTCAAAGTACAAACAACAAAACATAGAAGGGTGAAGGGGAAGCACTCACACTGTGGGGTCTCGGGTCTGATCTCCGGGGCATTGGGTCTCGGATCTGATCTCCGGGGCATTGGGTCTCGGATCTCTGCTCCACTTCTCTTCTCTTCCTCTTCTTCCTTCTTCTCCTCCTTCTCTCTAACTTCCTTTCTTTCTTCCACTTTCTCTCTCTAACTCTCCCTCCTCCTTTCTATTTAAACCGTGGTGCATGTGTGTGGCTTAGTGAGCCTTGGCCCACCTTGGGTCTTGGCTCCCCATCATGGTCCTATTATCTTATTTCTATCATATCCTATTATAAGGTAACTATTATTAATAAAGCTTAAGGGTATCCTTAAACCATTAAATACAAAACTATTAGTAAAAGATATCTCTTTATTATTTATTTCCAAGGTCCGTAAATTGGGGCAGTTACACAAATCACCAAAAAATGATAGTCACTAGCCCAAAACAAATGCAGTTGTTAATTGTAACATCCCCATAAATCATAATCATAATAATAATATCCTTATATTTGCCTTTTCGGTGTTTAGTGCAATGTGTGCATTAGAGTAACTTATAGAGCAAGGAACCATAAAACCAATACTAGCCATATGTATATATTTACCCAAAACCCTTCCCTCCCACACTTAACATACACACAAACAGAATTTAGAGAGAGAAAGAAGAGAGAAGGAGGAGAAAAAAGAAGAAGGATTACTGGCGCTTAAGCGAGGTATTTTGGCGCTTAAGCGTGGGAGTTTGGCACTTAAGCGAGAAGCTCCAAGGATCAGGATTAAGTGCAGGACCCTGATGCTTAAGCGCAAGTTTTTGGCGCTTAAGCATGGCGTTCTGGCGCTTAAGTGCCAGGATTTGGTGCTTAAGCACAAGGTGCCAGGGTCAGGTTGGCTTAAGTGTAGGATTCAAGCTTAAGCGACCGACCCCTGGAACATTATGTTGAGTTCTATCCTTTCCAAGTTAATTTTCTTAATATGTTTAGTATGCTTATATTGTAACATCCCGAAAATTACAATCCAATAAGTATGAACGTGAGAGATTTAATTAGAAAATTTTCTTGTTGGGGAGAATTGTAATGTTGTGATTTTTTTAATTGTATGATTAAATGTTTAATTAATAATGAAAAAGCCAACTAAATTTAAATTATGTTGATTGATATAATAATTAACTTAAGTTCTATGTTTTTTTATGTGCCATAGTGTTATTGTGAGATTTTTGGAACTTTTACGTGAGTTCCGTAAGTTGTAGAAAAAAAAAAGAGAAGGGGGTGTCCTTAGAGGAGGGTGGCTGCAAATAGTAAAATTCCAAATTTTATCCAAATATAAATGTGTAAAGGCTTCTCTCTTCCCTCATTTGCTTCGTTTTCCGGAAGCTTGCTTCTCGTTTTTTTTCTCCTCCTGGGTCGAGAGCTAGCAAGGAGATGGGAAACTATTTTTGTGAAGCTGGGAGGTCCTCTCTTCATCACCAACATCTTGTTTTCTCTTCCTCTATCTCAGCTGAACCAAAAACCCAAGGTGAGGGAGAGTCTTTGTGGATTCTATTTTTAGTCTAAGGGTAGTTGAGAGTTAGGGGACTCAACTACCTACAGCATGTATGCCCCTTTTTGGCTGTTGTGTGTGTTTGTTGGAATGCTTGAATGTGAAAAGTTGATGAAATGTGTTTGAAACCCTTGACAGTGGCTGTGTGAGTGCATGTCCTGACTTTAGTATTATTTTTGTTCTGTTAAAACTGAGTGGGAAGGCCCCTGGAACAAGGGAACCCATGCCAAATTTTCGTAGAATTAATTGGTGAAGGTTGCATGTTGAAAACAAACCCCAAAACAATGTAACAGTGGCTGTCAGGTTCGCGTGTCCCTGGACAGATCCCACAGTTTTGTGATTTTTGAGAGATCTAACCGTTGGTTTTTCACGAAATTTGTTTTGAATGAAAATAGACACGAAATGGAGCAAATTTTATTTTTACACCTTGGAGATAAAACCTCATCTGTGGGTTCATCCATGACTTCCAAAATGGTTGTTCTGTTTTCGAGTTTCCCCTGGAACATGTCTCGGTTTTTCTCAAATTCCCACTTGTGTGATTAATGTTTCTTTTTCGTTTTTGAACCATTAAAAACTAGACAAAACAAGATTTTTAATCATATAAATTACAAAAATTTTCATGTCCAATTTATAAATTAACTTTTTGAAAAGAAACAGGACAAGGGTTTTTGAGCTCTGTTTTGAGTCTGAAACTTAGGCTGTTAGAAAAAAATTTACTGGGAACAATAGGGAACGAATTTGGGAGCAAAGGTTACCTTTTTAGAAATATAAAGATGTTACCTTTCTACTGTAAAAAGTTCAGCTCAAAACAAGTTTGGAAAGTGGGAGAAATTTACATTTCTTTGAGCTATGTTCAGTGAACACTCAAAATTCAGGGCTGCTGACTTAGAAAATTTTTATAAAATTTTCTAGATGTTGATTTTAGAAGTGGGATACCTTTCTATAAAATAGATTTCAAGAACTTCGATTTGATATAAAAAAATTTAAATTCCGAGATCATTTGCTTGTATCAATGAGAGCTAATATTCAGTACTATCAAAGAGAAATATTTGGGAGAAAAACCCTAAAATTTCAAGAAGACAAAGGAGAAAGGGAGAAAAGGGATCCAAAGGTTTCTCCATCAAACTAAGGATTCCAGGTAAGGATCATGGCATTTAATTTCATTTTAGACCATTTGGAATGTAGAAAAATATGTTGTTAGGTTTAGATTCAAGATTTAATCAAGAACCATGAAAAGATGAAATTGATTTAGGGTTTTTATATAATTGATATTAGAAGCTTGAAATAATTGTTTGGAAACATGTTTGATTGATTGGATGATGTGTTGTGATGGATTGAAATTGATTGGTTGGTTTGTTGTTGGATTGAAATTGCTTGATTTGGCTTGATTGTGTTGTGAATGATGTTGGAAATTGTTGAATGTTTATATTTTTGTAGGTGATTATTTAAAACTACTTATTTAATTGTGATTATTAACATATTGCATATGCATGAGTCTTTTTGGGGGATTTATAAAGATTCAAGTGAAAAATAATTGATGTTGGCTAACCGGGACTGCGGTAGCCATGAAAATGAAAAAGAAAGAAAAGAAAGAATAAATGTTGACTAACCGGGACTGCGGTAGTCATGAGAAATGATTTGACAGATGAGTAATGATTTGACATATGAGGAATGATTTGACAGATGAGAATTGAATCTTTGGGGTGAGCAGGATAAGTTAGACAGGGCTATATAGTATGTGCTTATATAGTCTGTGGGGTGAAGGATATTGGCAATTCCACATGTGGCTGGAAACTAGACTGAGTTGCAGTTGTGGTGGCCTTCCTGGGTATCTTGACCTCCTAATTCTGTCTAGTTTATTCGCGTTTAGTAGGGGCTGATAGCTGAATTGCAGTGCGTAATGGTAGGCCAGTTTCTTACTAAACACTCAAAGGGGAAGTCTCCATGGAGTAGGGTCAAAATGATTTAGAGTCAAAACTTTATTTGCATAAATCATACTGCATTTGTTTACGTATGTGATTGATTAATTGTTATATGAAATGTACATGGTTGATATTGTTTCTAATTGTATGAGAAATTAAAAGCCTGATCCGGTAAATTTTGTCCCTAGATTCTAGGGAAGTGTAAATGCAGGTGAATGAAGAATAGTGAAAAGAAAAGATGCAGAGATCACCAGAGCTGTAGGATGGGAAATATTTGGGTAGACAATATTTGTAGTACTTAGAATTATTTTGTAGCAGTATTTATATAAATTTTAGTGATGTAAATTTTGAAATACTTTAATTTTAATAGATTGTTTAAGAAAATTTTATAAATTAGAACTTTTACGTATCATATAAATTATATATTTAAATAAAATGTTTTATTAGAAGGGGGTTACATATATGACTTATAAGGATAATGATATGTTTAATTAAAGAAAGAGGAGATTCCTTTGGGGATCACAGAAAGTATAATGTTTTGATAAGTTAAGCATGCAAATGAAAAGATTCACCCTCTTTAGAAGGTAGGCGGGACCCTTTTTGTCACTTCCTACTTTCCGAAGATGTGGCATAGCTCCTCGGGCCAAAGGAGAATAATACGAGGCCAAGGCATAAAAGGAAAGGGATGCCTTTCGATATATTGAGCTCAATAGATGCTGAGTAAACAAGAATGGGGATATGAGGATATGGTGGAGTTTTGATTTTCGAGGACGAAAATCTTTTTCAGGTGGGGAGAAATGTAACATCCCTAATTTACGGACCTTAGAAATAAATAATAAAGAGATATCTTTATGGAATAGTTTTTATATTTAATGGTTTAAGGATACCCTTAAGCATTATTAATAATAGTTACCTTATAACATAAATAAGATAATAGGACCCTGATGGAAAGCCAAGACCCAAGGAGGGCCAAGGCTCACTAAAACCACACACCCCACGATTTAAATAGAAGAGGAGGGGGACAGTTAGAGAGAGAAAGTGAAAGAAAGAAAGAGAGTTAGAGAGAAGAGGAGAAGCAGGAAGACGAGGAATAGAAGAGGAGTGGAGTAGAGATCCGAGACCCAGTGCCCCAGAGCTCAGATTCGGGACCCCACAGTATGAGTGCTTCCCCTTCACCCTTCTATGTTCTGTTGTTGGTACTTCAAATCCCTTTCCCCCTCTTCTCCCCTTGTTAGCTCTTAGTTAGGATTTTGATGGGTTTGATGAGTTGAGTTTGTTTGGGGAGTGTTTAAGCATGTTTGAGAGTTGGGTTTTGGTGTAGACATGTCTTAGACTCGATCCTGCATGTTTGGAAGAGGTTTGGAGGCCATGGGAGCAGAAACGCGAAGGTTTGCGATTCTGCAGAGTCGTAGACTCTCGGTTAAGCGAGCTATGTTCGTCTCTTAAGCGAGGAGTCATCTGGAAGTGGCACTTAAGCGCAGATATCTGGCACTTAAGCGAGACCCTGGCGCTTAAGCATAGAGATTTGCGCTTCAGTGAGGCTTTGGCGCTTAAGTGTAGAGTTCTGGCGCTTAAGTGTGGCTAGGGCGCTTAAGCGAGGCACTTTGTCGCTTAAGCGTGAGACTCCAGGGAATAGGATTGTCAGTCTAGCTTAAGCGAGATCAGGTTCTAGCTTAAGCGTAGGTATGATAAGAGGGCAGTTTAGACACCCTTTTTAAGGGGACCTTTGGAAGAATATAAGGGCTATAGATATATAGTTCCTTCCCAAGCTTTTATCCATGTTTATGTATGACTGTTTGATGCTATGTGATGTTGATTGTTAATGTTAATGATAGTGATATTCGTGTGGTTATGCCTTATGCTTAGGATTGATTGTATGTAATGATAAGCCCTTTTAATAAAATACACCTAAAATACTTAAGACTGTACCTATGCCTCTTAGTAAAAAGGTGGGGAGTTTCCCCTAAGTTTCAGAAAAAGTCTTTTAAGCAAAGTTTATAGTTTCATGAAAGGTTTTTAGAGAAAGATATCCCCTCAGTGACATAGGGTGGAACCTTCCCCGGTACCAGTCACGTCCGAGAGCCGAACGCTCGGCATACAACGGTGTGCAAAGGGCTAAGGATCCTCTATGTCACCAAGGAGTGATGAGTTTCAAAAAGGTTATGAAAAGGATTCTTTATGAAAGAGTTTTCAAAGGAAAGTTTATGATCGAATAAAGGGGATAAGTTATGTTAAAGGGCTAAGAGGCCCCCTAGTGGTGAGCGAAGGGACCGTCACCCAAACACCCATTGGGGAAAATCAACCTTCTTCACAGGGAGAAGGGGTTCTTCATAGAGAAGAACAAGTCAGTTAGGAGACTCTTCCTTATAACGGAGTTGACAGTCCACCCACTTGGACCGGTGGGGTTTAATTAAAGGTTGTAGCAAGAGGGATGCCTGTTGATGACTAAGAGCTCAGCGAATTGAGGTAATGACAGAACTCAAGATATAACTTAAATGAAAGAATAATACCAACAACAGAGTTGTAGAAACAATCTATGATATGTTGATGTGCTTGCTGTATGTATGTTCTATGTTAGAACATGAAAGGAGTCATGAGCCTAGTTGTTAGGTGAGTGATGTAAGATAAGTCAAGACATTAGATGAGGACGTGTGTAGCTATTTACTACCCTTAGAGGTAGGAAAGGGGTTACAGTTAAACCCTAGAAAGCTCATGTAAGCTACCCAGAGAGATATGCAGATGTTATGCCTCACAAGAGAGGTGATGTAAGCCCAAGTTGGGCAAGTTAGAGAAAGGAAATGCTACACATGTTCCCATCCAATGTTATAGAAAAGTGAGACCCTAGTGAGTGGTCAAGAGTAACAGAATGATGTTGAGGTGCCTTAGTGCCCTAGTGGCCCTAGATTTGGCATAAGAGGTCAACTCTATGTGCCTCAGCAAGGGTTAAGGTATGATCCTAAAAAATAGTAACGTAGAGGTGATGAGGTAATAGCTATGAGTTTGTGAGTATGAAGGAAAGAAAAGAGAAGCCATGAAAGTATAACAAGAGGTCTCTAGAATATAGAGTCAGCCTAGAGTCCTTAGAGCACTCACTGAGACATTATGTTTCATCCCTTTAGTTTCCATGCTTTTACAGGTTAGCAGGTGGACACCTTGTGAGAGGAGTTCGGAGCATGGAGCTGCTTTCCAGGAGAGAGATGTTATTAGTATAGTTTAGTATAATTCCCAATGTAAGGGGATTTAGTTTATGTTTTTTGTATCCTGCCTATGCCTTGTATGACACATAAGTGCCAATAACTTTGTACTAGATTTACTCCATGTAATATATAAGTTTAAGTTTTAGTTTCCACATAGTTAACTCTGATATTCTTATACGCTAATTTCTTATAATTTAGCAATATAAGGAGAAAAAGGTAATATCCTCTAGGGTGTTACACTTCCTATCCTGTAATTCCCTCAGAAACTCCCAAAGTACTCTCAAGAAAGTGTAAAAACTGAATGTAAAGAAAAGGTGTCTCTAAAACATAAAAACCTAATCTATTTAAAGACTTTAGCTGTCGCAGGGGAATGCAGGGGGCTATGCATGGAGTCGTGCATAAGTTACGGAGCACTGCTGGATCAGCATGCCCCATGCTGGGGGTCGTGCATAAGTAACGGAGCATTGCTGGATTAGCACGCCCTGTGCATGGGGTCGTGCATAAGTTATGATGCGAAAGCTGTTTAGAATGCCCTATGCTTAGGGTCGTGCACAGGATCGTGCTTACTTGCCAAGGGTGTTGTTTCCACGTTTTCAAGCCCTTTTTCTTCTTTTCCCGAGTTCAAGCTCACTCTGCACCAAAATAACATATATCATTCAAAATCACCCTAAGATAATGCAATTTAAGGATCAAATGGTGCGAGAAACCGCATAAAATAATGACTAGAATGGGGTTTATCAATTAAATAGACTAAACTTTATATTTCAATATTATTAGTCATTTTACCCATATGATACATGGAGCCTTTTATATTAAAAAAAATTGAGATAAATGAGTATAAGAAATATGTAAACATTGTTAATATTTATTGCACATATACTTAAGAACCAAAAAAAAAACACATATGTTTAAAGTCTTTTTAATTGGAATACTTTTCAATTATTGAAATTCATTACCATCAAACAATAATAAAGTCTTTTTAAAGATTCATTAAACAATAAAGTATAAATTATCAAAAAGTCTTTCATTTGAAAAACACATTAAATAATTGCTAAAAATAAAATACATTAATTACAATAATGAAGACTTTTCAATGACCCATTAAATTAAACAATAAAATTTAGATTAGGAAAAACTATTCAAACAATATTATTTAATTTTATTTTGTTTTAAACAATATAAAATTTCTTTTTATATTGTTTTTTAATATGTTAGTATTATTTAAAAAAGTAAAAATCTTAAATATAATAAATGAATGGACATATTCAAAACAGCTAATTATAAAAAAATATTATTTTAGTTTAACTAAATTTATTTTTAAAATTGAATATAAAATAAAAAGTCTTTCATTTGAAAATACATTAAATAATTGCTAAAAATAAAATACATTAATTACAATAATGTAGACTTTTCTTTGGCCCATTAAATTAAACAATAAATTTTAGATTAGGAAAAACTATTCAAACAATATTATTTTCATTTGTTTTGTTTTAAACAATAAAATTTTCTTTTTATTTTATTTTTTTACATATAATAGTATTATTGAAAAAAGTAAAAAACTTAAATATAATAAATGAATGCACATATTAAAAAAAATTCATTATTAAAAATATTATTCTACTTTAATTATATTGAATTTTAAAATTTAAAAAATAAAATAAAATTTCTTTCATTTGAAAAATACATTAAATAATTGCTAAAAATAAAATACATTAATTACAATAATGAAGACTTTTCAATGAACCATTAAATTAAACAATAAAATTTAGATTAGGAAAAACTATTCAAACAATATTATTTTATTTTGTTTTTGTTTTAAACAATAAAATATTCTTGTTTTTATTTTTTACATATGATATTATTATTTAAAAATTAAAAATATTAAATATAATAAATGAATGCAATACTAAAAATTAATTATAAAAAATATTATTTTACTTTGACTTTTATTATTTTTAAAAATAAAATAATGAAAATAAAATATCTTTTGCATATAAAAATATTATTTTACTTTGACTTTGACTTCATTGAAACCCTAGCTACAATTGGACTATTTTCTAGGGTGGTTCATTAAAAACCACCAACCCTTAAAACTTGCGGCTATTCATAATGTCTATTTTCTTCTATAAAAAGACCCACAGAAGTTTGTTAGAAACCCATGCTTTTGTCACTAACAAATATAGCTTTTACCCGATACTTTTCGACAATTTTAAACTACTGGAAAGTAATGGGAATGAGTATATCAGTATTGCGACAAAGCACCCCAAAATATTTTTTAAAATGTTAATTTTATAATAAATCGCATTGATCAAGTTTGTATAATGTATTAACAGTATTATCATGAAATAAATTTATACGACGCATTATCAATACTTAATCATATTTGAAAAGAATTTAATTTTATGTATATTTCAAAAATGCATACATTGAAAAAGAAAAATGTATATTTTATCCCACTTTCTTTGTTGACATTGGTACAATGCCCAAAAAAAGGTATCTTTCTTTCTTCCTTGTAAATTACTTGTTCATTGACAAGCAGGTTGTAGCGTTGTAGTTTTCCTAATTGTATGATTAAGTGTTTGACTAATAATGCAAGAGAAAAATTAAAATTAAAATTATGTTGAAATAGTATAATAATTAACTTAAGTTATACGTTGTGCTATGTGATGTGGTATTACTCTTGGAATTTAATGAGGTGTTAGGCTCAGAGTGTGTGTTGGGAGATTTTCAGGATTTTTACGTAAGTTCCGTAAGTTGTAGAAGAAAATAATAAGAGAAGGGAGTGTCTTTAGAGGAAAGGTGGAGACAAATAGCAAAATTCCATGCAAATCTTCTTATTAAACGTGCAAAGCTTCCTGTTTCTTCCATTCTCCTTCATCCTTATCTTTCTTTTTCTATAAGTTTCTTTACCGTGAGTGAGAGAATTTTTTTCTACCTTAGCTTGAGGCTTGATTTCTTCTTTCCTAGAGATTTCTTAGCTGATTTTAAGTTGGTGTCTCCAAATTGATTATGTAACAAAACTTGAGGACAGATCACTCGAGAACCTCAAAGTTATCCTCTCTAGCTTTTTCTTCTTCACGGTTTGAATCAAGAGCTGTAGGTAAGGGAAGCTTTAAACTTGTTTGACTGATCTGGTGGTGATATGTTTGGAATTCTGTTTCTGTTTTGGATGCTTTAAAGATCTGTTATGATGATGTGATGATTTTTGCTCTTTTGATGTTTTGATGATCTGAGCTGAGTTTATTGTAATAATATGTTGTTGTGCTTTGGAATGATATTGTAAGTGTTGGAAGATGGTTTCAAAATCTTTGAAGCATGTGTTCGTAATGGGTTTTGAAAGGTCATGGGCTCTGCAGAAGACCACTCGTCCAAAGAAAACCATCGTCCATCTATCTATACTACGACTAAAAACCAACGTCCAGTGAATACTAGAGTGTAGTAAAACCAGCGTCCAATGATCCAGTGTCTAATGACCTGCGTGCAGCGACACCTTATGTTTAGTAAAGTTTGATGTCCAGTTACGGTGGTTGTGAAATTCGAAGGGTGTGTTTAGCAGGGGACCAGAACCTAGTCTTGTTACGAACGAGGATGTTGGATCTGCCACCACTTTGGTTCTAGAACTATGTTAGGAAATTCACTCTTAGTGAAATTTAGTGTGGTGTTGTGAGTAAGGATTCGAGGTGTGAGAATGCCTTACTTGTGCTTATTGAACTGCTGGATGGGTTCATAAGCTTGATTTGAAAAAAAAAATGGTGAATTTATAACATAGAGAGAACGTGTGGCAATCAGAGTTGTTGAGTTGTGCATGATATTGCATAAGGGTAGGCACGTAAGTTGAGGGTGCTAGGTGGGCTCTCAACCTAGTGCTGGAGGATTTCGTGATGGCCAATGGTGGGCATATAGAATAGACAAGTGGGTGAATTCCTAAAGATGGAAGGTTTTGCAAACCTGACAGAGGTAAGCCAATACCAACACTTGTCTATATTGGATTAAATTCACACTTCCTCCACATGGTGGCTCAAGGGACTCCCTGAATGGTCTAAGTCGAGACTAATGGTAGGGGATGGGGCCTATGGGGACCACCCGAAAGTTGTTGAAATCTCCATGGAGTCGAGTCAGCATAATGTTGCATGATGATATTGATGTATGGAATGATACCTGAAGTGAACTGAATGTTTATTGTGAATGATGTTGATTGAAATTGTGTATATTATATCATTCTTTTTATAAGTAAGCTTACCCTTGCAATTTGTGTTTGTATTGTTTTACTGCAATGATCGTGTGGTTAACACGGGAGTAGGTAGCAGTGATGGTGCTGGCTTTCATGCTAGTCACGATTGAAGATTGGACGATTCTCCTGCTATGTTGATTGGACGATCCTAAGATTGGACGATCCTCCTGTTTTGCTAATTTTGTTCTAGTATTTATGTACAGATTAGGGGGACCAACTTAGGATTTTGTATAAATATTAAGATTAGTGTGAACGTTCTCTACAAGGGGATCTTTCTTCTGATGTTATATGTATCCTCGTATTTTAAGGTGTAAATCGGTATATTATGTTTGGACGATGCGGTGATGAACGTTTTATGTAGGTACATATGTATGTTTTTTAAATGTGAAAAATTTATACGTTCTTTCACATGATAATAATTAAATAGAGAGTTTAATATAACATATCTGTAACGAAGTTGGGTCGTTACAATAGTGGTATCAGAGCAGTTCGATTCAAATCGGACTGTGCGTTATGTGTCTTCTATGTTTCTTATGTGGTTGTTGTGAAGTTATTTGAGGATGTTGAATGTTTTGGTTGTTCGTTATACCATAAATCCTAGTTGCACTGTCATGAAATATTGAGACTGACCATCTCACTACTTTGAGCGACGAATAGGACATTATGGCAGGCGAAAACCGAGATCAAGGATAGATTCTCTTGAAATTTCCTGCTAAGTATCTTTTGGACGAACCTATGGGGATAGGTCTATTATGTTTTTGCTTTGTGTGATTGACATGATGAGTAGAAGGCTTTAACCAATGTTATTCTCTAACTTGGTTTGGTCTTCTGTTAGGATGGTGAGACCACCTAGACCTCCTGTTCCTCCTCCTCCCTCTGATATGGCCCAAATGGCCCATGCCATGGAAGTAATGGCAGCTGCGATGCAACAACAGAGTGCTACTATGGCTCATCAGCATCAAGCAGCCTTGGCACAGTTAGAGGCCACTCAGGTTGCTGCCCAAGCAGCTCGAACAGTAATCCCACCTGAATATCAAGGATTGGCTGAATTTAGGAAGAATGATCCACCACCATTTAAAGGAAACTCTGATCCGGATGTAGCTGATAACTGGATAAGAGTTTTAGAAAAGATCTTTAGGGCAATGGCATGTCCTGAAGATAGAAAGGTTACTTATGCCACATATATGTTAACTGATGAAGCAGAGTTCTGGTGGCATGGAACTCTACAAATGATTGAAGCACGTGGAGAACCTCTTACTTGGGGAAACTTCAGGGAGAGATTTCTAGAGAGGTATTTTCCAGATAATGCTAAATATGCCAAGGAAGCTGAATTCATGAAGTTAGAGCAAGGCAACCTAACAGTTCATGAATATGCGACTAAGTTTGAACACTTAGCTCGTTTTTATTCTCAAGCTACTACTGAAGCTTGGAGATGTAGAAAATTTGAAGAAGGCTTGAAGCAAGAGGTGAAGCGGATGATTGTCCCTATGGCTATTAGGGAGTTTCCTGCATTAGTAGAGAAGGCGAAGACTGTGGAACGCCTAGAGGGTGGTAGTAGAGTAATAAGGACTCATGGTGATGGACCCTCAGGCAGTAGAAAGGGAAATTTTCAGAAGAAACCTTATTTTAGACCCCAACAGCCTCGGGGAAATATAGTTGTAGCTCAATCAGGAGCTCAAGGAATTAGATGCTTCAGGTGTGGTGGTCCACATTACAGTACTCAATGTACTTATAAGGAGATAATTTGTTTCAAATGTCAGAAGCCCGGGCATATAGCAAGAGATTGCCAAGTTAATGATAGAGCTGCGCCAGCAAGAAATGCACCAAAGGTTGAGAAGCCTAAGGTAGCTGGAAGGATTTTTGCTATGAATGGAGTGGAAGCGTCCAAATCAGATGATCTTGTGCAAGGTGTGTGTGAAGTGGACGGTAACTCTTTATCTATTTTGTTTGATTCTGGAGCTACACATTCCTTCATTTCTTATGATTGTGTGAAAAGATTGAAATTGTCTACGTGTCCTTTGTTGTTTGATTTGCATGTCTCTACTCCTACAGCCACCCCTGTGGTGACTTCTTTAGTATGCGTGGGGTGTCCTGTTTTAGTCAATGGACGCAAGTACAAGGTTAACTTGATTTGCCTTCCTTTGATGGATTTGGACATAATCTTAGGAATGGATTGGTTGTCCTCCAATCGTATTCTTATAGATTGTGCTCAAAAGACTCTTGTATTCCCTGATCACGAAGATCTTGAATTTATTTCTGCAAAGCAAGCACAAGTTTCTTTGAAGGAAGGAGCTTCGTGTTTTGTGGTATTTTCTTTCTTGGAAGTCAAGGGTGATCTTGACTTGAATTCTATAGTAGTTGTTAGAGATTTTTCTGAAGTCTTTCCAGAAGAAGTACCTGGCTTGCCTCCACAAAGAGAGGTTGAGTTTGCTATCGAACTAGTTCCAGGTGTGGGACCAGTGTCAATAACTCCTTATAGGATGGCACCCGCTGAATTAGCTGAACTGAAGAAACAAATTGAAGATTTGTTGGAGAAGGAAATGATCAGACCTAGTGTTTCTCCTTGGGGAGCACCTGTGTTAATGGTCAAGAAGAAAGATGGTGGTTCTAGACTATGTGTTGACTATTGTCAATTGAATAAGCTCACTATCAAGAATAAATATCCTTTGCCAAGGATAGATGATTTGATGGACTAGTTGCGTGGAGCGAAGATTTTCTCAAAAATTGATTTGAAGTCAGGGTATCATCAGATAAGGGTGAAAGATGAGGATATACCGAAAATAGCTTTCCGGACTCGGTATGGACATTATGAGTATGTGGTCATGCCTTTTGGAGTGACGAATGCTCCTGCTATATTCATGGATTACATGAATAGGATCTTTCATCCATTCTTGGATAAGTTTGTTGTGGTGTTCATCGACGACATTCTTATCTATTCCCGTACTCGTGAAGAGCATGAAGACCATTTAAGAGTTGTATTGGAGATTTTGAGAGAAAAGCAATTGTATGCAAGACTTCCCAAGTGTGAGTTTTGGCTAGAAGAAGTGAAGTTCTTGGGTCATGTAATCTCAGCTGAAGGGATTGCAGTGGATCCTTCAAAGGTAGAAGCAGTTTTGCAATGGGAACGTCCAAAGACAGCCACAGAGATTAGAAGTTTTGTTGGATTAGCTGGATACTATCGGAGATTCATAGAAGGATTCTCTAAGATAGTAACACCATTGACCCAACTTACTCGCAAGGACCAACCATTTGCATGGACTGAAGCTTGTAAACAGAGTTTTCTAGAATTGAAGCAAAGGTTGACTTCTTCTCCTATCCTTGTAATACCTGATACTAGTGAACCTTTTGAAGTTTATTGTGATGCATCTCATCAAGGATTGGGTTGTGTGTTGATGCAAGGAAGGAAAGTTGTGGCTTATGCCTCAAGACAGTTGAAGACTCATGAGAGGAACTATCCCACTCATGATTTGGAGTTAGCAGCAGTGGTGTTTGCCTTGAAAATATGGAGACATTATCTTTATGGAGTTAAATTCGATGTATTTAGTGATCACAAGAGCTTAAAATACTTGTTTGATCAGAAGGAGCTCAATATGAGACAAAGGCGATGGATGGAGTTTTTGAAGGATTATGATTTTCAATTGATGTACCATCCGGGTAAAGCTAACGTGGTAGCTGATGCCCTTAGCAGAAGGACCGTCCAGATGTCCACTTTGATGGTGAAAGAGTTAGAATTGGTGGAGAAGTTTAGAGATTTGAACTTGTATGTTGAAGTGACCTACGATCACCTTAGTTGTGGTATGTTAACTGTGACTAATAATTTTTTGGGAATGATTAAGGAGAAACAGTTATTGGATCCTAGCTTGAGTAGAACAATGGAGTTGTTGGGTACGGATAAAGCAATAGACTTTAGTTTGGGTGATGATGGAATTTTGAGATTCAAAGATAGAATTTGTGTACCACAAGACATTGAGTTAAAAAGACTCATATTGGACGAAGGTCATAAAAGTAAACTTAGTCTACATCCTGGTATGACTAAGATGTATCAAGATTTGAAAAAGATGTTTTGGTGGTTCGGTATGAAGAGAGATGTAGTACAATATGTGGCAGCATGTTTAACTTGTCAGAAGGCTAAAGTAGAACATCAAAGGCCCGGTGGTTTGTTGCAAGCAATGGAGTTTCTAGAGTGGAAATGGGACAGTATTACCATGGATTTTGTATCCAGTTTGCCTAGGACAACTAGAGGTTGTGATGCTATATGGGTGATAGTTGACAGATTAACAAAGTGTGCTCATTTCTTACCTGTTAACATGAAGTATTCTTTGGAGAAGTTCACTCAATTGTATATCAGAGAGATAGTAAGATTGCATGGAGTGCCATCTAGTATCATTTCTGACAGAGACCCGAGATTTACTTCAAGATTTTGGCAAAGTTTGCAAAAAGCCTTAGGAACTAAGTTGAGATTTAGTTCTTCTTATCATCCACAGACTGATGGACAATCTGAGAGAACGATCCAATTACTAGAAGATCTGTTGCGGGCATGTGTTTTGGATCATCTTGGAAGTTGGGATGAAGTTTTACCTTTGGTAGAATTCACCTACAACAACAGTTTTCATGCTAGTATTGGTATGGCACCATTTGAAGCTTTGTATGGTAGAAGGTGTAGAACACCTCTTTGTTGGTACCAAGATGGAACGAATATGGTAGTAGGGCCAGAGATGTTACAACAGACTACAGAAAAGATTAAGTTAATTCACGAAAGGATGAAGGCCTCACAAAGTAGACAGAAATCTTATGCGGACAAACGTAGAAGGCCACTTGAGTTTGAAGCGGGCGATCATGTGTTTCTAAAGGTTACACCAACTACGGGTATTGGATGATCAATTAAGTCGAAGAAGCTTACACCTAAGTTCATTGGACCCTATCAAATCCTTAAACGCATAGGTCCAGTGGCTTATGAAATGGCTTTACCACCTACTCTAGCCAACTTGCACAATGTATTACATGTGTCTCAATTGAGAAAATATGTTTCTGATCCTACTCATATCCTTGAGCCGGATATGATACAAGTACGAGAGGACTGGACGCTTGAGACTCGTCCAGTCAGGATTGAGAATCAAGAGACTAAACAGCTTAGGGGCAAAGCTATTAGTTTGGTTAAAGTTATATGGAGTGATACTACGGGTGATGCTACATGGGATCTTGAAGATAAAATGCGTGAACAATACCCTTATCTCTTTCCAGGTAAGCGAATTTTCGAGGACGAAAATTTTCTTGTTGGGGAGAATTGTAGCGTTGTAGTTTTCCTAATTGTATGATTAAGTGTTTGACTAATAATGCAAGAGAAAAATTTAAATTTAAATTATGTTGAAATAGTATAATAATTAACTTAAGTTATACGTTGTGCTATGTGATGTGGTGTTACTCTTGGAATTTAATGAGGTGTTAGGCTCAGAGTGTGTGTTGGGAGATTTTCAGGATTTTTACGTAAGTTCCGTAAGTTGTAGAAGAAAATAATAAGAGAAGGGAGTGTCTTTAGAGGAAAGGTGGAGACAAATAGCAAAATTCCATGCAAATCTTCTTATTAAACGTGCAAAGCTTCCTGTTTCTTCCATTCTCCTTCATCCTTATCTTTCTTTTTCTATAAGTTTCTTTACCGTGAGTGAGAGAATTTTTTTCTACCTTAGCTTGAGGCTTGATTTCTTCTTTCCTAGAGATTTCTTAGCTGATTTTAAGTTGGTGTCTCCAAATTGATTATGTAACAAAACTTGAGGACAGATCACTCGAGAACCTCAAAGTTATCCTCTCTAGCTTTTTCTTCTTCACGGTTTGAATCAAGAGCTGTAGGTAAGGGAAGCTTTAAACTTGTTTGACTGATCTGGTGGTGATATGTTTGGAATTCTGTTTCTGTTTTGGATGCTTTAAAGATCTGTTATGATGATGTGATGATTTTTGCTCTTTTGATGTTTTGATGATCTGAGCTGAGTTTATTGTAATAATATGTTGTTGTGCTTTGGAATGATATTGTAAGTGTTGGAAGATGGTTTCAAAATCTTTGAAGCATGTGTTTGTAATGGGTTTTGAAAGGTTCTGGGCTCTGCAGAAGACCACTCGTCCAAAGAAAACCATCGGCCATCTATCTATACTACGACTAAAAACCAACGTCCAGTGAATACTAGAGTGTAGTAAAACCAGCATCCAATGATCCAGTGTCTAATGACCTGCGTGCAGCGACACCTTATGTTTAGTAAAGTTTGATGTCCAGTTACGGTGGTTGTGAAATTCGAAGGGTGTGTTTAGCAGAGGACCAGAACCTAGTCTTGTTACGAACGAGGATGTTGGATTTGCCACCACTTTGGTTCTAGAACTATGTTAGGAAATTCACTCTTAGTGAAATTTAGTGTGGTGTTGTGAGTAAGGATTCGAGGTGTGAGAATGCCTTACTTGTGCTTATTGAACTGCTGGATGGGTTCATAAGCTTGATTTGAAAAAAAAATGGTGAATTTATAACATAGAGAGAACGTGTGGCAATCAGAGTTGTTGAGTTGTGCATGATATTGCATAAGGGTAGGCACGTAAGTTGAGGGTGCTAGGTGGGCTCTCAACCTAGTGCTGGAGGATTTCGTGATGGCCAATGGTGGGCATATAGAATAGACAAGTGGGCGAATTCCTAAAGATGAAAGGTTTTGCAAACCTGACAGAGGTAAGCCAATACCAACACTTGTCTATATTGGATTAAATTCACACTTCCTCCACATGGTGGCTCAAGGGACTCCCTGAATGGTCTAAGTCGAGACTAATGGTAGGGGATGGGGCCTATGGGGACCGCCTGAAAGTTGTTGAAATCTCCATGGAGTCGAGTCAGCATAATGTTGCATGATGATATTGATGTATGGAATGATACCTGAAGTGAACTGAATGTTTATTGTGAATGATGTTGATTGAAATTGTGTATATTATATCATTCTTTTTATAAGTAAGCTTACCCTTGCAATTTGTGTTTGTATTATTTTACTGCAATGATCGTGTGGTTAACACGGGAGCAGGTAGCAGTGATGGTGCTGGCTTTCATGCTAGTCACGATTGAAGATTGGACGATTCTCCTGCTATGTTGATTGGACGATCCTAAGATTGGACGATCCTCCTGTTTTGCTAATTTTGTTCTAGTATATATGTACAGATTTGGGGGACCAACTTAGGATTTTGTATAAATATTAAGATTAGTGTGAACTTTCTCTACAAGGGGATCTTTCTTCTGATGTTATATGTATCCTCGTATTTTAAGGTGTAAATCGGTATATTATGTTTGGACGATGCGGTGATGAACGTTTTATGTAGGTACATATGTATGTTTTTTAAATGTGAAAAATTTATACGTTCTTTCACATGATAATAATTAAATAGAGAGTTTAATATAACATATCTGTAACGAAGTTGGGTCGTTAGACAGGTCATGGTTTCTGAGGGTGCAGAAGACAAAGACCAGAGAGGGCTAACATTTGTACGTATGCAATGACATGCTATTAGTTAGCTAGATCCTTGAAGTACAATGATTAATGAACACATAAACTAATTTTGTTTAGTATGATCGTTACCTTGTAGTTGTAGGTGTTGCGGATCGATGTGGTTCTATCCAATGTTAGTTTAAATTGGGTTGTTATGCCCACAAGTTGCATCCAAAGCAATAAGTGGAAGATAATCATTGTGATTCTCTTTTCACGTTTGTATTCAACTTATGTAACTGTATGGATAAATTACTAGGAAAAAAATAGATGTACCTTCATTTTTGGCATTGTATCATTGTCAAGAGACAAAGAGGAACAAAAGATATGTTTTTCTTTTTCTTTGCATTCCTTTCAAAAATATACATCTTATTAATACTTTTCAAATATAGTTAAATATTAATATTTTGCATCCTATTTTTATTTTTTATTTTTTTGTGACAATATCGATAGAATATTATAAAAACTTGATTAAAGCAATTAATTATCTAATTAACAACTGCATTTGTTTTGGGCTAGTGACTATCATTTTTTGGAGATTTCTAGAATCGCCAAAAATGGATATTTTCAAATGCTTTTGTCACTAACAAATATAACATTTACCCGATACTTTTCGGCGATTTTAAACTACCAGAAAGTAATGAGTATTAGTATATCAGTATTGCGACAAAGCGCCACAAAATATTTGTTAAAATGTTAATTTCATAATAAGCCGCATTGATCAAGTTTTTATAATGTATTAACAGTATTGTGATAAAATAAAAATATACGATGCAATATATCAATACTTAATCATATTTGAAAAGAATTTAATTTTATGTATATTTCTAAAATGAATACATTGAAAAAGAAAATTGTATCTTTTATCCCTCTTTCTCTATTGACATTGGTACAATGCCAAAAAAAAGGTTTCTTTCTTTCTTCCTTGAAAATTACTTGTTCATTGACAAGCAGGTCATGGTTTGTGAAGGTGTAGAAGACAAAGACCAGAGAGGCCTAGCATTTGTACGTATGCAACGACAGGCTATTAGTTAGCTAGATCCTCGAAGTACAATGATTAATGAACACATAAACTAATTTTGTTAAGTATGATCGTTACCTTGCAGCCGTAGGTGTTGCAGATCGATGTGGTTCTGTCCAATGTTAGTTTAAATTGGGTTGTTATGCCCACAAGTTGCATCCAAAGCAATAAGGGGAAGATAATCATTGTGATTCTCTTTTCACGTTTGTATTCAACTTATGTAACTCTATGGAGAAATTACAATGAAAAAAATAGATGTACCTTCATTTTTGGCAATGTACCATTGTCAAGAGACAAAGAGGAACAAAAGATATGTTTTTCTTTTTCTTTGCATTAATTTCAAAAATATACATCTTATTAATACTTTTCAAATATAGTTAAATATTAATATTTTGCATCCTATTTTTATTTTTATTTTATTTTGACAGTATCGATAGAATATTATAAAAACTTGATTAAAGCAATTTATTATGTAATTAACAACTGCATTTGTTTTGGCCTAGTGACTATCATTTTTTGGAGATTTCTAGAATTGCCAAAAATGGATTTTTTCAAATGCTTTTGTCACTAAGAAATATAACATTTACCCAATAATTTTTGGTGATTTAAAACTACCAGAAAGTAATGGGTCTTAGTATATCAATATCGCGACAAAGTGCCACAAAATATTTGTTATAATGTTAATTTCATAATAAATCGCATTGATCAAGTTTTTATACTGTATTAACAGTATTGTGATGAAATAAAAATATACGATGCAATATATTAATACCTAACCATATTTGAAAAGAATTTAATTTTATGTATACATAAAAAATGAATACATTGAAAAAGAAAAATGTATCTTTTATCCCTCTTTCTCTCTTGACATTGGTACAATGCCAAAAAAAAGGTATCTTTCTTTCTTCCTTGTAAATTACCTGTTCATTGACAAGCATGTCATGGTTTGTGGAGGTGTAGAAGACAAAGACCAAAGAGGCCTAACATTTGTACGTATGCAATGATAGGATATTAGTTAGCTAGATCCTCGAAGTACAATGATTAATGAACACATGAACTAATTTTGTTAAGTATGATCGTTACCTTGAAGCCGTAGGTGCTGCGGATCGATGTGGTTCTGTCCAATGTTAGTTTAAATTGGGTTGTTATGCCCATAAGTTGCATCCAAAGCAATAAGTGGAAGATAATCATTGTGATTCTCTTTTCACATTTGTATTCAACTTATGTAACTGTATGGATAAATTACAAGGAAAATAATAGATGTACCTTCACTGTTGGCATTGTACCATTGTCAAGAGACAAATAGGAACAAAAGATATGTTTTTCTTTTTCTCTGCATTAATTTCAAAATATACATCTTATTAATACTTTTCAAATATAGTTAAATATTAATATTTTGCATCCTATTTTTATTTTTATTTTTTTGTGACAATATCGATAGAATATTATAAAAACTTGGTTAAAGGAATTTATTATGTAATTAACAACTGCATTTGTTTTGGGCTAGTGACTATCATTTTTTGGAGATTTCTAGAATCGCCAAAAATGGATTTTTTCAAATGCTTTTGTCACTAACAAATATAACATTTACCCGATACTTTTTGGCGATTTATGTAACGACCCAACTTCGTTACAGATATGTTATACTAAACTCTCTAATTAATTATTATCATATGAAAGAACGTATAAATTTTTCACATTTAAAATACATACATATGTACCTACATAAAACGTTCATCACCGCATCGTCCAAATATAATATACCGATTTACACCTTAAAATACGAGGATACATATTATACCAGAAGAAAGATCTCCTTGTAGAGAACGTTCACACTAATCTTAATATTTATACATATATACTAGAACAAAATTAGCAAAACAGGAGGATCGTCCAATCTTAGGATCGTCCAATCAACATAGCAGGAGAATCGTCCAATCTTCAATCGTGACTAGCATGAGAGCCAGCACCATCACTGCTACCTGCTCCCGTGTTAACCACACGATCATTGCAGTAAAACAATACAAACACAAATTGCAAGGGTAAGCTTACTTATAAAAAGAATGATATAATATACACAATTTCAATCAACATCATTCACAATAAACATTCAGTTCACTTCAGGTATCATTCCATACATCAATATCATCATGCAACATTATGCTGACTCGACTCCATGGAGATTTCAACAACTTTCGGGCGGTTCCCATAGGCCCCATCCCCTACCATTAGTCTCGCCTTAGACCATTCAGGGAGTCCCTTGAGCCACCATGTGGAGGAAGTGTGAATTTAATCCAATATAGACAAGTGTTGGTATTGGCTTACCTCTGTCAGGTTTGCAAAACCTTCCATCTTTAGGAATTCGCCCACTTGTCTATTCTATATGCCCGCCATTGGCCATCACGAAATCCTCTAGCACTAGGTTGAGAGCCCACCTAGCACCCTCAACTTACGTGCCTACCCTTATGCAATATCATGCACAACTCAACAGCTCTGATTGCCACACGTTCTCTCTATGTTATAAATTCACCATTTTTCTCAAATCAAGCTTATGAACCCATCCAGCAGTTCAATAAGCACAAGTAAGGCATTCTCAGCACTTGAATCCTTACTCACAACTCAACATCAACGTTAACCAAAAGTGTGAATTTCCTAACATAGCTCTAGAACCAAAATAGTGGCATGTCAAACATCCTCGTTCGTAACAAGACTAGGTTCTGATTCTCTGTTAAACACACCCTCAAAATTTCACAACCACCATCGTTGGACGTCAGACTTTACTGAACATAAGGCACCACTGGACGCGGGTCGTTATACACTGAATCATTGGACATTGGTCTCTAGACACTGGGTCATTGGACGCTGGTCTTTAGGCACTGGGTCATTGGACGCTGGTCTCTAGTATTCACTGGACGTTGTTTTTAGTTGTAGTATAGATAGATGGACGATGGTTTTCTTTGGACGAGTGGTTTTCTACAGAGCCCAGAACCTTTCAAAACCCATTACGAACACATGCTTCAAAGATTTTGAAACCATTTTCTAACACTTACAAATATCATTCCAAAGCACAACAACATATTATCACAACAAACTCAGCTCAGATAATCAAAACATCAAGAGAACAAAAAAATCATCACATCATCATAACAGATCTTTAAAGCATCCAAAACAGAAACAGAATTCCAAACATATCACCACCAGATCAGTAAAACAAGTTTAAAGCTTCCCTTACCTTCAGCTCTTGACTCAAACCGTGAAGAAGAAAAAGCTAGAGAGGATAACTTTGAGATTCTCGAGTAATCTACCCTCAAGTTTTGTTACAAAATCAACTAGGAGACACCAACTTAAAATCAGCTAAGAACTCTCTAGGAAAGAAGAAATAAATCTTCAAGTTCAGGTAGAAAAATAGCTCTCTCACTCACGATAAGGAAGCTTATAGAAAAAGAAAGATAAGAATGAAGGAGAATGGAAGAAACAGGAAGCTTGACACGTTCACTTAAGAGATTTGCATGAAATTTTGCTAGTAACACCTCTATTTCCTCTAAAAGCACCCCCTTTTCTTATTTTTTTCTTCTTCTACAACTTACGAAATTTACGTAAAATTCCTAACAACAACCTTACCTTCTAAGCCCAACCTTACATGAAATATTATCAACAACATTATAGCACATAACAACACAATCTATTTATTAATTCTTTTATACATAATATAACTTTAAATTTAATTTCCTCTTGTATTATCAATCAAACACTTGAAAGAAATCACGACATTACAATTCTCCCCAACAAGAAAATTTTCGTCCTCGAAAATTCGCTTACCTGGAAAGAGATAAGGGTATTGTTCACGCATTTTATCTTCAAGTTCCCATGTAGCATCACCCGTAGTATCACTCCATATAACTTTAACCAAACTAATAGCTTTGCCCCTAAGTTGTTTAGTCTCTTGATTCTCAATCCTGACTGGACGAGTCTCAAGCGTCCAGTCCTCTCGTACTTGTATCACATCCGGCTCAATGATATGAGTAGGATCAGAAACATATTTCCTCAATTGAGACACATGTAATACATTGTACAAGTTGGCTAAAGTAGGGGGTAAAGCCATTTCATAAGCCACTGAACCTATGCGTCTAAGGATTTGATAGGGTCCAATGAACTTAGGTGTAAGCTTCTTCGACTTAATTGATCGTCCAATACCCGTAGTTGGTGTAACCTTTAGAAACACATGATCGCCCGCTTCAAACTCAAGTGGCCTTCTACGTTTGTCCGCATAAGATTTCTGTCTACTTTGTGAGGCCTTCATCCTTTCTTGAATTAACTTAATCTTTTCTGTAGTCTGTTGTAACATCTCTGGCCCTACTACCATATTCGTTCCATCTTGGTACCAACAAAGAGGTGTTCTACACCTTCTACCATACAAAGCTTCAAATGGTGCCATACCAATACTAGCATGAAAACTGTTGTTGTAGGTGAATTCTACCAAAGGTAAAACTTCATCCCAACTTCCAAGATGATCCAAAACACATGCCCGCAACAGATCTTCTAGTGATTGGATCGTTCTCTCAGATTGTCCATCAGTCTGTGGGTGATAAGCAGAACTAAATCTCAACTTAGTTCCTAAGGCTTTTTGCAAACTTTGCCAAAATCTTGAAGTAAATCTTGGGTCTCTGTCCGAAATGATACTAGACGGCACTCCATGCAATCTTACTATCTCTCTGATATACAATTGAGTGAACTTCTCCAAAGAATACTTCATGTTAATAGGTAAGAAATGAGCATACTTTGTTAATCTGTCAACTATCACCCATATGGCATCACAACCTTTAGTTGTCCTAGGCAAACTGGATACAAAATCCATGGTAATACTGTCCCATTTCCACTCTGGAATCTCCATTGCTTGCAACAAACCGCCGGGCCTCTGATGTTCTACTTTAGCCTTCTGACAAGTTAAACATGCTGCAACATATTGTACTACATCTCTCTTCATACCGGACCACCAAAACATCTTCTTTAAATCTTGATACATCTTATTCATACCGGGATGTAGACTAAGTTTACTTTTATGACCTTCGTCCAATATGAGTCTTTTTAACTCAATGTCTTGTGGTACACAAATTCTACCTTTGAATCTCAAAATTCCATCATCACCCAAACTAAAGTCTATTGCTTTATCCGTACCCAACAACTCCATTGTTCTACTCAAGTTAGGATCCAATAACTGTTTCTCCTTAATCATTCCTAGAAAATTATTAGTCACAGCTAACATACCACAACTAAGGTGATCGTAGGTCACTTCAACATACAAGTTCAAATCTCTAAACTTCTCCACCAATTCTAACTCTTTCACCATCAAAGTGGACATCTGGACGGTCCTTCTGCTAAGGGCATCAGCTACCACGTTAGCTTTACCCGGATGGTACATCAATTGAAAATCATAATCCTTCAAAAACTCCATCCATCGCCTTTGTCTCATATTGAGCTCCTTCTGATCAAACAAGTATTTTAAACTCTTGTGATCACTAAATACATCGAATTTAGCTCCATAAAGATAATGTCTCCATATTTTCAAGGCAAACACCACTGCTGCTAACTCCAAATCATGAGTGGGATAGTTCCTCTCATGAGTCTTCAACTGTCTTGAGGCATAAGCCACAACTTTCCTTCCTTGCATCAACACACAACCCAATCCTTGATGAGACGCATCACAGTAAACTTCAAAAGGTTCACTAGTATCAGGTATTACAAGGACAGGAGAAGAAGTCAACCTTTGCTTCAATTCTAGAAAACTCTGTTCACAAGCTTCAGTCCATGCAAATGGTTGGTCCTTGCGAGTAAGTTGGGTCAATGGTGTTACTATCTTAGAGAATCCTTCTATGAATCTCCGATAGTATCCAGCTAATCCAACAAAACTTCTAATCTCTGTGGCTGTCTTTGGACGTTCCCATTGCAAAACTGCTTCTACCTTTGAAGGATCCACTGCAATCCCTTCAGCTGAGATTACATAACCCAAGAACTTAACTTCTTCTAGCCAAAACTCACACTTGGAGAGTCTTGCATACAATTGCTTTTCTCTCAAAATCTCCAATACAACTCTTAAATGGTCTTCATGCTCTTCACGAGTACGGGAATAGATAAGAATGTCATCGATGAACACCACAACAAACTTATCCAAGAATGGACGAAAGATCCTATTCATGTAATCCATGAATATAGCAGGAGCATTCGTCACTCCAAAAGGCATGACCACATACTCATAATGTCCATACCGAGTTCGAAAAGCTGTTTTCGGTATGTCCTCATCTTTCACTCTTATCTGATGATACCCCGACTTCAAATCAATTTTTGAGAAAATCTTTGCTCCACACAACTGGTCCATCAAATCATCTATCCTTGGCAAAGGATATTTATTCTTGATAGTGAGCTTATTCAATTGACGATAGTCAACACATAGTCTAGAACCACCATCTTTCTTCTTGACCAGTAACACAGGTGCTCCCCAAGGAGAAACACTAGGTCTGATCATTTTCTTCTTCAACAATTCTTCAATTTGTTTCTTCAGTTCAGCTAATTCAGCGGGTGCCATCCTATAAGGAGTTATTGACACTGGTCCCACACCTGGAACTAGTTCGATAGCAAACTCAACCTCTCTTTGTGGAGGCAAGCCAGGTACTTCTTCTGGAAAGACTTCAGAAAATTCTCTAACAACTGCTATAGAATTCAAGTCAAGATCACCCTTGACTTCCAAGAAAGAAAATACCACAAAACACGAAGCTCCTTCCTTCAAAGAAACTTGTGCTTGCTTTGCAGAAATAATTTCAAGATCTTCGAGATCAGGGATTACAAGAGTCTTTTGAGCACAATCTATAAGAATACGATTGGAGGACAACCAATCCATTCCTAAGATTATGTCCAAATCCATCAAAGGGAGGCAAATCAAGTTAACCTTGTACTTGCGTCCATTGACTACAACAGGACACCCCAAGCATACTAAAGAAGTCATCACCGGGGTGGCGGTAGGGGTAGAGACATGCAAATCAAACAACAAAGGACACGTAGGCAATTTCAATCTTTTCACACAATCATAAGAAATGAAGGAATGCGTAGCTCCAGAATCAAACAGAACAGATAAAGAGTTACCGTCCACTTCACACACACCTTGCACAAGATCATCAGATTTGGACACTTCCGCTCCATTCATAGCAAAAACCCTTCCAGCTACCTTAGGCTTCTCAACCTTTGGTGCATTTCTTGCTGGTGCAGCTCTATCATTAACTTGGCAATCTCTTGCTATATGCCCGGGCTTCTGACATTTGAAACAAATTATCTCCTTATAAGTACATTGAGTGCTGTAATGTGGACCACCACACCTGAAGCATCTAATGCCTTGAGCTCCTGATTGAGCTACAACTACACTTCCCCGAGGCTGTTGGGGTCTAAAATAAGGTTTCTTCTGAAAATTTCCCTTTCTACTGCCTGAGGATCCATCACCATGAGTCCTTATTACTCTACTACCACCCTCTAGGCGTTCCACAGTCTTCGCCTTCTCTACTAAGGCAGGAAACTCCCTAATAGCCATAGGGACAATCATCCGCTTCACCTCTTGCTTCAAGCCTTCTTCAAATTTTCTACACCTCCAAGCTTCAGTAGTAGCTTGAGAATAAAAACGAGCTAAGTGTTCAAACTTAGTCGCATATTCATGAACTGTTAGGTTGCCTTGCTCTAACTTCATGAATTCTGCCTCTTTAGCATATCTGGCACTATCTGGAAAATACCTCTCCAGAAAGCGCTCCCTGAAGTTTCCCCAAGTAAGGGGTTCTCCACGTGCTTCCATCATTTGTAGAGTTCCATGCCACCAGAACTCTGCTTCACCAGTTAACATATATGTGGCATAAGTAACCTTTCTATCTTCAGGACATGCCATTGCCCTAAAGATCTTTTCTAAAACTCTTATCCAGTTATCAGCTACATCCGGATCAGAGTTTCCTTTAAATGGTGGTGGATCATTCTTCCTAAATTCGGCCAATCCTTGATATTCAGGTGGGATTACTGTTCGAGCTGCTTGGGCAACAACCTGAGTGGCCTCTAACTGTGCCAAGGCTGCTTGATGCTGATGAGCCATAGTAGCACTCTGTTGTTGCATCGCAGCTGCCATTACTTCCATAGCATGGGCCATTTGGGCCATATCAGAGGGAGGAGGAGGTCTAAGGGGTCTCACCATCCTACAGAAGACCAAACCAAGTTAGAGAATAACTTTGGTTAAAGCCTTCTACTCATCATTTCAATCACACACAATAAAACATAATAGACCTATCCCCATAGGTTCGTCCAAAAGATACTAGCAGGAAATTTCAAGAGAAGCTATCCTTGATCTCGATTTTCCCCTGCCATAATATCCTATTCGTCGCTCAAAGTATTGAGATGGCCAGTCTCAATATTTCACGACAGTGCAACTAGGATTTATGGTATAACGAACAACCAAAACATTCAACATCCTCAAATAACTTCACAACAAACACCTAAGAAACATAGAAGACACATAACGCACAGTCCGATTTGAATCGAACTGCTCTGATACCACTATTGTAACGACCCAACTTCATTATAGATATGTTATACTAAACTCTCTAATTAATTATTATCATATGAAAGAACGTATAAATTTTTCACATTTAAAATACATACATATGTACCTACATAAAACGTTCATCACCGCATCGTCCAAATATAATATACCGATTTACACCTTAAAATACGAGGATACATATTATACCAGAAGAAAGATCTCCTTGTAGAGAACGTTCACACTAATCTTAATATTTATACATATATACTAGAACAAAATTAGCAAAACAGGAGGATCGTCCAATCTTAGGATCGTCCAATCAACATAGCAGGAGAATCGTCCAATCTTCAATCGTGACTAGCATGAGAGCCAGCACCATCACTGCTACCTGCTCCCGTGTTAACCACACGATCATTGCAGTAAAACAATACAAACACAAATTGCAAGGGTAAGCTTACTTATAAAAAGAATGATATAATATACACAATTTCAATCAACATCATTCACAATAAACATTCAGTTCACTTCAGGTATCATTCCATACATCAATATCATCATGCAACATTATGCTGACTCGACTCCATGGAGATTTCAACAACTTTCGGGCGGTTCCCATAGGCCCCATCCCCTACCATTAGTCTCGCCTTAGACCATTCAGGGAGTCCCTTGAGCCACCATGTGGAGGAAGTGTGAATTTAATCCAATATAGACAAGTGTTGGTATTGGCTTACCTCTGTCAGGTTTGCAAAACCTTCCATCTTTAGGAATTCGCCCACTTGTCTATTCTATATGCCCGCCATTGGCCATCACGAAATCCTCTAGCACTAGGTTGAGAGCCCACCTAGCACCCTCAACTTACGTGCCTACCCTTATGCAATATCATGCACAACTCAACAGCTCTGATTGCCACACGTTCTCTCTATGTTATAAATTCACCATTTTTCTCAAATCAAGCTTATGAACCCATCCAGCAGTTCAATAAGCACAAGTAAGGCATTCTCAGCACTTGAATCCTTACTCACAACTCAACATCAACGTTAACCAAAAGTGTGAATTTCCTAACATAGCTCTAGAACCAAAATAGTGGCATGTCAAACATCCTCGTTCGTAACAAGACTAGGTTCTGATTCTCTGTTAAACACACCCTCAAAATTTCACAACCACCATCGTTGGACGTCAGACTTTACTGAACATAAGGCACCACTGGACGCGGGTCGTTATACACTGAATCATTGGACATTGGTCTCTAGACACTGGGTCATTGGACGCTGGTCTTTAGGCACTGGGTCATTGGACGCTGGTCTCTAGTATTCACTGGACGTTGTTTTTAGTTGTAGTATAGATAGATGGACGATGGTTTTCTTTGGACGAGTGGTTTTCTACAGAGCCCAGAACCTTTCAAAACCCATTACGAACACATGCTTCAAAGATTTTGAAACCATTTTCTAACACTTACAATATCATTCCAAAGCACAACAACATATTATCACAACAAACTCAGCTCAGATCATCAAAACATCAAGAGAGCAAAAAAATCATCACATCATCATAACAGATCTTTAAAGCATCCAAAACAGAAACAGAATTCCAAACATATCACCACCAGATCAGTAAAACAAGTTTAAAGCTTCCCTTACCTTCAGCTCTTGACTCAAACCGTGAAGAAGAAAAAGCTAGAGAGGATAACTTTGAGATTCTCGAGTAATCTGCCCTCAAGTTTTGTTACAGAATCAACTAGGAGACACCAACTTAAAATCAGCTAAGAACTCTCTAGGAAAGAAGAAATAAATCTTCAAGTTCAGGTAGAAAAATAGCTCTCTCACTCACGGTAAGGAAGCTTATAGAAAAAGAAAGATAAGAATGAAGGAGAATGGAAGAAACAGGAAGCTTGACACGTTCACTTAAGAGATTTGCATGAAATTTTGCTAGTAACACCTCTATTTCCTCTAAAAGCACCCCCTTTTCTTATTTTTTTCTTCTTCTACAACTTACGAAATTTACGTAAAATTCCTAACAACAACCTTACCTTCTAAGCCCAACCTTACATGAAATATTATCAACAACATTATAGCACATAACAACAGAATCTATTTATTAATTCATTTATACATAATATAACTTTAAATTTAATTTCCTCTTGTATTATCAATCAAACACTTGAAAGAAATCACTACATTACAATTTACAACTACCAGAAAGTAATGGGTATTAGTATATCAGTATTGCGACAAAATGCCAGAAAATATTTGTTAAAATGTTAATTTCATAATAGATCGCATTGATCAAGTTTTTATAATGTATTAATACTATTGTGATGAAATAAAATATACGATGCAATATATCAATACCTAATCATATTTGAAAAGAATTTAATTTTATGTATACTTCAAAAATGAATACATTGAAAAAGAAAACTTTATCTTTTATCCCTCTTTCTCTCTTGACATTGGTACAACGCCAAAAAGAAGATATCTTTCTTTCTTCCTTGTAAATTACTTGTTCAATGACAAACAGGTCATGGTTCATGGAGGTGTTGAAGACTAAGACCAGAGAGGCCTAACATTTGTTCGTACGAAATGATAGGCTATTAGTTAGCCAGATCCTTGAAGCACAATGATTAATGAACACAAAACTAATTTTGTTAAGTATGAACATTACCTTGTAGTTGTATATGTTGTGGGATCGATTGGGTTTTGTCCGGTGTTAGTTTAAATTGGGTTGCTATGCTCACAAATTGCATCCAAATAAATAAGAGGAAGAGAATCTTTGTGATTCTCTTTTCAGGTTTGTATTCAACTTATGTAATTGTATGGATAATTAACAAGGATAAAAATATTTGTGCCTTCATTTTTGGCATTGTATCATTGTCACAAGATAAAGAGGAACAAAAGATATGTTTTTCTTTTTCTCTGCATTGATTCTAAAAATATACATCTTATAAATACTTTTCAAATATAGTTAGATATTAATATTTTGCGTCCTATTTTTATTGTTGTTTTTTTGGATAATATCGATAAAATATTATAAAAACTTGATTAAAGCAATTTATTATGTAGTTAACAACCGCATTTGTTTTGGGCTAGTGACTATCATTTTTTGGAGATTTCTAGAATCTCCAAGAATGGATATTTTCAAATGCTTTTGTCACTAACAAAAATAACATTTACCCGATACTTTTTGGTGATCTAAAACTACCAGAAAGTAATGGGTATTAGTATATCAGTAATGCGACAAAAGCACCACAAAATATTTTGTTAAAATGTTAATTTCATGATAAACCGCATTGATCAAGTTTTTATAATGTATTAACAGTATTGTCATGAAATAAAAATATACGATGCAATATATCAATACTTAATCATATTTGAAATGTATTTAATTTTTTGTATATTTCTAAAATGAATACATTGAAAAAGAAAAATGTATCTTTTATCCCTCTTTCTCTCTTAACATTGGTGCAACGCCAAAAAGAAGATATCTCTCTTTCTTCCTTGTAAATTACTTGTTCAATGACAAACAGGTCATGGTTCATGGAGGTGTTGAAGACTAAGACCAGAGAGGCCTAACATTTGTTCATATGAAATGATAGGATATTAGTTAGCTAGACGCTCAAAGCACAATGATTAATGAACACATAAACTAATTTTGTTAAGTATGAACATTACCTTGTAGTTGTAGGTGTTGTGGGATCGATGGGGTTTTGTCCGGTGTTAGTTTAAATTGGGTTGCTATGCTCACAAATTGCATCCAAAGAAATAAGAGGAAGAGAATCTTTGTGATTCTCTTTTCAGGTTTGTATTCAACTTATGTAATTGTATGGATAATTTACAAGGATAAAAATATTTGTGCCTTCATTTTTGGCATTGTATCATTGTCACAAGATAAAGAGGAACAAAAGATATGTTTTTCTTTTTCTCTGCATTTATTTTAAAAATATACATCTTATAAATACTTTACAAATATACTTAGATATTAATATTTTGCGTCCTATTTTTATTGTTGTTTTTTTTGGACAATATCGATAAAATATTATAAAAACTTGATTAAAGCAATTTATTATGTAGTTAACAACCGCATTTGTTTTGGGCTAGTGACTATCATTTTTTGGAGATTTCTAGAATCTCCAAAAATGGATATTTTCAAATGCTTTTGTCACTAACAAAAATAACATTTACCGGATACTTTTTGGCAATCTAAGACTACCAGAAAGTAATGGGTATTAGTGTATCAGTATTGCGACAAAATGCCAGAAAATATTTGTTAAAATGTTAATTTCATAATAAATCGCATTGATCAAGTTTTTATAATGTATTAATAGTATTGTGATGAAATAAAATATACGATGCAATATATCAATACCCAATCATATTTGAAAAGAATTTAATTTTATGTATACTTCGAAAATGAATACATTGAAAAAGAAAACTTTATCTTTTATCCCTCTTTCTCTCTTGACATTGGTACAACGCCAAAAAGAAGATATCTTTCTTTCTTCCTTGTAAATTACTTGTTCAATGACAAACAGGTCGTGGTTCATGGAGGTGTTGAAGGCTAAGACCAGAGAGGCCTAACATTTGTACGTGTCCAAATACAGGCTATTAGTTAGCTAGATCCTCAAAGCACAATGATTAATGAACACATACACTAATTTTGTTAAGTATGATCATTAACTTGTAGCCTTAGGTGCTGTGGATCGATGTGGTTCTGTCCAATGTTAGTTTAAATTGGGTTGCTATACCCACAAGTTGTATCCAAAGCAATAAGTGGAACATAATCATTGTGATTCTCTTTTCACGTTTGTATTCAACTTACGTAATTGTATGGATAAATTACAAGGAAAAAAATAAATGTACCTTCATTTTTGGCATTGTACCATTGTCAAGACACAAAGAGGAACAAAAGATATGTTTTTCTTTTTCTCTGCATTCATTTCAAAAATACACATCTTATTAATACTTTTCAAATATAGTATGAAACATTTTTGTTAATTAATAAAGATTTGGAATTCTGGAACAAAAAAAAATCAGTATTTTGAATAAATAATTTATATATAAGATTTTGAAAAGATAGTTTATAAAATATATTTTAAAAATCTATATATAAGTAAATTAGAAGTCAAAAGAAATGTTAATGTAATATTTAAAGTTGGCTTTTAAAAAACTATAACATTTACCCGATACTTTTGACAATTTAAAACTCCCAGAAAGTAGTGGGTATTAGTATATTAGTATTGCGACAAAATGCCACAAAATATTTGTTAAAATGTTAATTTCATAATAAATCACATTGATCAAGTTTTTATAATGTATTAACTATATTGTGATGAAATAAAAATATACGATGCAATATATCATTACCTAATCATATTTGAAAAGAATTTAATTTTAGGTATACATAAAAAATGAATACATTGAAAAAGAAAAATGTATCTTTTATCCCTCTTTCTCTCTTGACATTGGTACAACGCCAAAAAGAAGATATCTTTCTTTCTTCCTTGTAAATTACTTGTTCAATGACAAGCAAGTCATGGTTTATGGAGGTGTTGAAGACTGAGACCAGAGAGGCCTAACATTTGTTCGTATGAAATGATAGGCTATTAGTTAGCTAGATCCTCGAAGCACAATGATTAATGAACACATAAAGTAATTTTGTTAATTATGAACATTACCTTGTAGTCGTAGGTCTTGTGGGATCGATGTGGTTTTGTCCGGTGTTAGTTTAAATTGGGTTGCTATGCTCACAACTTGCATCGAAAGAAATAAGAGGAAGATAATCTTTGTGATTCTCTTTTCGCGTTTGTATCCAACTTATGTAATTGTATGGATATTTTACAAGCATAAAAATATTTGTACCTTCATTTTTGGCATGGTACCATTGTCACGAGATAAAGAGGAACAAAAGATATGTTTTTCTTTTTCTCTGCATTCATTTTAAAAATATACATCTTATAAATACTTTTCAAATATAGTTAGATATTAATATTTTGCTTCGTACTTTTATTGTTGTTTTTTTGGATAATATTGATAAAATATTATAAAAACTTGCTTAAAGCAATTTATTATGTAGTTAACAACTGCATTTGTTTTGGGCTAGTGACTATCATTTTTTGGAGATTTCTAGAATCGCTAAAAATGGATATTCTCAAATGTTTTTGTCACTAACAAATATAACATTTACTCGATACTTTTTGGCAATCTAAAACTACCAGAAAGTAATGGGTATTAGCATATCAGTATTGCGACAAAATGCGACAAAATATTTTTTAAAATGTTAAGTTCATAATAAATCACATTGATCAAGTTTTTATAATGTATTATCAGTATTGTGATGAAATAAAAATATACGATGCAATATATCAATACCTAATCATATTTGAAAATAATTTAATTTTATGTATACCTAAAAAATGAATACATTGAAAAAGAAAACTGTATCTTTTATCCCTCTTTCTCTCTTGGCATTGGTACAACGCCAAAAAGAAGATATCTTTCTTTCTTCATTGTAAATTACTTGTTCAATGACAAGCAGGTCATGGTTTATGGAGGTGTTGAAGACTAAGACCAGAGAGGCCTAACATTTGTTCGTATGAAATGATAGGCTATTAGTTAGCTAGATGCTCAAAGCACAATGATTAATGAACACATAAACTAATTTTGTTAAGTATGAACATTACCTTGTAGTCATAGGTGTTGTGGGATCGATGTGGTTTTGTCCGGTGTTAGTTTAAATTTGGTTGCTATGCTCACAAGTTGCATCCAAAGCAATAAGAGGAAGATAATCTTTGTGATTCTCTTTTCACGTTTGTATTCAACTTATGTAATTGTATGGATAATTTACAAGGAAAAAAATAGATGTACCTTCATTTTTGGCATTGTACCATTGTCAAGAGGCAAAGAGGAACAAAAGATATGTTTTTCTTTTTCTCTGCATTAATTTCGAAAATATACATCTTATTAATACTTTTCAAATATAGTTAGATAGTAATACTTTGCATCCTATTTTCATTTTTACTTTTTTGTGACAATATCGATAGAATATTATAAAAACTTGATTAAAGCAATTGATTGTGTAATTAGCAACTGCATTTGTTTTGGGCTAGTGACTATCATCTTTTGGTGCTTAAGCGAGACCCTGGTGCTTAAGCGAGGCTTTGACGCTTAAGCATAGAGTTCTGGCACTTAAGCGTGGCTTTGGCGCTTAAGCGAGGCACTCTGTCGCTTAAGCATGAGACTCCAGGGCATAGGATTGTCAGTCTAGCTTAAGCGTAGGTATGATAAGAGAGCAGTTTGGGAACCCTTTTCAAGGGGACCTTTGGAAGAGTATAAGGACTATAGATATATAGCTCCTTCCCAAGCTTTTACCCATCTTTATGTATGATTGATAATGGTAGTTATATTCGTGTGGTTGTGCCTTATGCTTAGGATTGATTGTATGTAACGGTAAACCCTTTTAATAAAAGACACCTAAAATACTTAAGACTATGCCTATGCCTCTTAGTAAAATGGTGGGGAGTTTCCCCTAGGTTTCAGAAAAGGCTTTTAAGCAAAGTTTATAGTTTGATGAAAGGTTTTTAGTAAAAGATATCTCCTCAGTGACATAGGGTGGAACCTTCCCTGGTACCAGTCATGTCCGAGAGCCGCACGCTCGACGTACAACGGTGTGCAAAGGGCTGAGGATCCTCTATGTCACCAAGGAGTGATGAGTTTCAAAAAGGTTGTGAAAAGGAATTCTTTATGAAAAGATTTTATGAAAGAGTTTCAAAGGAAAGTTATAATCCTAAGAAAGGGAATAAGTTAGACAACTCATGAGGAGTTGTAAGAGTGAACGGCTAAGAGGCCCCCTAGTGGTGAGCGAAGGGACCGTCACCCAGACACCCATGGGGGAAAACCAACCTTCTTCATAGGGAGAAGGGGTTCTTCATAGAGAAGAACAAGGTAGTCAGGAGACTCTTCCTTATAACGGAGTTGACAGTCCACCCACTTGGACCGGTGGGTTTAATTAAAGGTTGTAGCAAGAGGGACGCCTCTTGATGGCTAGAGCTCAGCCAATTCAGTTAATGACGGAACTCAAGATATAACTTAAATGAAAGAATAATACCAACCACACAGTTGTAGAAACAATCAATGATATGTTGATGTGCTTGATGTATGTATGTTCTATGTTTAGAACATGAGAGGAGTCATGAGCCTATTTGTTAGGTGAGTGTTGTAAGATAAGTCTAGACATTAGATGAGGACATGTGTAGCTGTTTACTACCCTTAGAGGTAGAAAAGGGGTTACAGTTAAACCCTAGAAAACTAATGTAAGCTACCCAGAGAGGTATGCAGATGTTATGCCTCACAAGAGAGGTGATGTAAGCCCAAGTTGGGCAAGTTAGAGAAAGGAAAGGTTACACATGCTCCCATCCAATGTTATAGAAAAGTGAGACCCTAGTGAGTGATCAAGAGTAACAGAATGATGTTGAGGTGCCTTAGTGCACTAGTGGCCTTAGATTTGGCATAGGAGGCCAACTTTATGTGCCTCAACAAGGGTCAAGGTATGATCCTAAGAAACAGTAACGTAGAGGTGATAGCTATGAGTGTGAGTATCAAAGAAATAAAAGAGAAGCCATTAAAGTATAGTAAGAGGTCTCTAAAATAGAGAGTCAGCCTAGAGTCCTCATAGCACTCACTGAGACATTATGTCTCATCCCTTTAGTTTCCATGTTTTTACAGATCAGCAGGTGGACGCCTTGTGGGAGGAGCTCGGAGCATGGAACTGCTTTCCAGGAGGAGGATGTTATTAGTATAGATTGGTATAATTCCCAATGTATGGGAATTTAGTTTATGTTTTATGTATCCTGCTTATGTCTTGTACGACACATAAGTGCCAAGAGCTTTGTACTAGATTTATTTCATGTAATTTATGTTAAGTTTTAGTTTCCGCATAGTTAACTCTGATATTCTTATATGCTAATTTCTATTAATATAGCAACATAAGGAGACAAAGGTAATATCCTCTAGGGTGTTACAATTTCTAGAAATGCCAAAAATGGATATTTTCAAATGCTCTTGTCACTAACAAATATAACATTTACCCGATACTTTTTGGCAATTTAAAACTACCAGAAAGTAACGTGTATTAGTATATCAGTATTGCGACAAAGCGCCACAAAATATTTGTTAAAATGTTAATTTCAAAATAAATCAATCGCATTGATCAAGTTTTTATAATGTATTAACAGTATTGTGATGAAATAAAAATATACGATGCAATATATCAATACTTAATCATATTTGAAAAGAATTTAATTTTATGTATATTTCTAAAATGAATACATTGAAAAAGAAAAATGTATCTTTTATCTCTCTTTCTCTCTTGACATTGGTACAATGCCAAAATATAAAGGTATCTTTCTTTCTTCTTTGAAAATTACTTGTTTATTGACAAGCAGGTCATGGTTTATGGAGGTGTAGAAGACAAAGACTAGAGAGGTCTAACATTTGTACGTATGCAATGACAGGCTATTAGTTAGCTAGATCCTCGAAGCACAATGATTAATGAACACATAAAATAATTTTGTTAAGTATGATCATTACCTTTGTAGCCATAGGTGTTGTGGGATCGATGTGGTTCTGTCCAATGGTAGTTTATATTTGGTTGTTATGCTCACAAGTTGCAACCAAAGCAATAAGAGGATGATAATCTTTTTGATTCTCTTTACACGTTTGTCTTCAACTTATATAATTGTATGGATAATTTACAAGGAAAAAAATAGATGTACCATCATTTTTGGCATTGTACCATTGTCAAGAGACAAAGAGGAACAAAAGATATGTTTTTCTTTTTCTCTGCATTCATTTCAAAAATATACATCTTATTAATAATTTTCAAATATAGTTAGATATTAATATTTTGCATCCTATTTTTTATTTTTATTTTTTTTTGTGAAAATATCAATAAAGTATTATAAAAACTTGATTAAAGCAATTTATTATGTAATTAACAAGTGCATTTGTTTTGGGCTAGTGACTATCATTTTTTGGAGATTTCTAGTATCAACAAAAATTGATATTTTCAAATGATTTTGTCACTAACAAATATAACATTTACCCGACATTTTTGGCGATTTAAAACTATCAAAAAGTAATGAGTATTTGTATATCAGTATTGCGACAAAGCACCACAAAATATTTGTTAAAATGTTAATTTGATAATAAAGCGCATTGATCAAATTTTTATAATGTATTAACAGTATTGTCATGAAACAGAAATATATTATGCAATATATCAATACCTAATCATATTTGTAAAGAAATTAATTTTATGTATACTTCAAAAATGAATACATTGAAAAAGGAAAAAATGTATCTTTTATCCCTCTTTCTCTCTTGACATTGGTACAATGCCAAAAAGAAGGTATCTTTCTTTCTTCCTTGTAAATTACTTGTTGATTGACAAGCAGGTCATTGTTTATGGAGGTGTAGAAGACTATGACCAGAGAGGCCTAACATTTGTACGTTTGGAAGGATAGGTTATTAGTTAGCTAGATCCTCGAAGCACAATGATTAATGAACACATAAACTAATGTTGTTAAGTAAGATCATTACTTTGTAGCCATAGGTGTTGTGGGATCGATGTGGTTATGTCCAATGTTTAATTAAATAGGGTTGTTTTGCTCACAAGTTGTATCCAAGCAATAAGAGGAGGGTAATCTTTGTCATTCTCCTCTCTCGTTTGAATTCAACTTCTATAATCGTATGAGTAATTTACAAGGAAAAAGTAGATATACCTTCCTTTTTGACATTGCACCAATGTCAATAGACAAAGAGGAACAAAAGATATGTTATTCTTTTTCTCTGTATTCTTTCAAAAATTATACATCTTATTCAAATACATCTCAAATACAATTAGATATTAACATTTTGCATCCTTTCTTCAGAGGTCATAATTTGTTATTTTATACTATTTTTCTTTCTATTCAACTTACTCATCCAAATTATTAGTGTCAAAATTTTAGTTTTGAAATAGATATCATTCTTCCTTTGCACTTCCTATCTACTCCACCATGAAATCACCTTTAAAAATTATCAGTCCAATGCTGGAAACTTCTAATTGACCAATGTTGTGCTTTTTTACAAACTAATTACCAAAAAGGATGCAAAATATCAATATCTAATCGTATTTGAAAAGTTTTTAATAAGATGTATATTATTGAAATGAATATAGTTAAAGAAAAAAGTGTATCTTATATTCCTCTTTCTCTCTTGACATTAGTACAATGTCATAAAGAAGGTATACATTTTTCTTCTTCGTAAATTATATTTACAACTACAAAAGTTGAATTCAAGCATAGAAGAGAGAATCACAAAATTTGCCCTCCTCTTAACTCCAATTGAACTTGTAAGCATAACATCCCGCATGAAACAAACTCTAGACAAAACTAAATCCCACAACATGTGGTTAGAAGGTAACAATCTCACATAACTATTTTCATTGATCATTATGTTTTAAAGCTTTTCCACTACTGCACGTTACTCATTCTACATATGTTAAAACAGGCTTTCTACATTTGTTCTACGAACAATGTAGATTTTGTGGACATAGAAAGTGGGACACCTTTACATATGTTACAGTGAGAACGATGTAAAATATGTTGTTAAAAAAAAACTAGATTCTACAATAAGGTCATTGTTTATGTAAGTGTAGAAGGATTGACTAAGAGAGGCCTTGCACTAAATTATAAATATACATTGCGCACTATTATATATATATATATATATATATTCTTTTTCACATATTGGATGATAGGCAATTAATTATCTAGAGCCTCAAAAGCACAATGATGAACAAACTCAAACTAATATTTGTTATGTAAGATCATTACCTTCTAGCCATAGGTGTTATGCAATTGATTTGGTTCTATCCAAAATTGAATCAACTTGTGCAATCTTATAAGGAATTTACGAGAAGCAAACAAATATATCTTCTTGGCCTTATACCAATGTTAAGAGAGAGAAGGACAGAAGATACACTTCTCTTTTTCACTCTATTCACTAGAGAAACATATGTTATTAAATACTTTTCAAATATAGTAAGATATTACTATTTTGTATCCTATATTTTTTATTTTTTGTGACAATATGAATAAAATATTATAAAAACTTGATAAAAGTAATTCATTATGAACAAAATATTAATTATGATGTCTTATACTGAATTTACTATGGTTTAATTTATAATATGAGAAGATACATAATAAATTGCATTTATCAAATTTTAATAATATTTTTTTATATTGTCTATGAATAAAAATATAGGACGCCAAATATCATAAACTGCTTATTTAAATAAGTGCTCTCTATTTAAATAAGCATCTAGTTTAGGTATGGAAACAAAATTAGCCAACAATGAAGCTATCTTATATGGAAACAAAATAATATCATTTAAAGAATCACTAAGTGCATGTCTAAGTAAATGCACCTAGTCTCTTGCAAGACTAAGCAAATTGTAGTAATTTTTCCTTTCCAGTGATCTTTGGTTGGACCAATAGCAAACAAAACTGAGTGAAACATGGATTATCTAAAAGTCATGTACCAGGTTGTTCCAGAAAATCTTTTGGTACTTCACTTTTGTCCTTATTTCCTTAGTAACCTGCACAAAAAAATATAGAATAGTATGAAAATAAATAAAGGAAGAAGAAAAGGAAACAAATCATTGCTTTCTAAAATAATTTCTCAAGCAAAAGACAAATATAGACATAAATGAATTGAATCTGTTGATTGGACAACCAATTAGAGTATCTAAGATTAGAGTATAGTATGCAGGAAATTACTGATCTTCTTATGAAGTTTGCTAAACTTGTGTGTATGCTTATATTAGTGGGGCTCCATTTATGTTTGATTGATTTCATTTGTGTAATGTTTATGCTATGGAAGCTAAACTTGTTACTTTATCTTTAATTAACTTTTAGAGCAAAGTGTTGCAAATTCCTTTTTTCCTATGATGGCACAAGCAATTGGCAATTGATGTAATTGAACAACTTCTTCAACCCAAGAAAGGAAAATAATAAATAAAAATTGGAATAGAAGTTAGCAACCAATTCAAAGCTGGTTTCAATTCAAAAGGGGATGAATATTTTTATAATAAGACAACTTGTTTCAATTCATGCTACTAATCATTTTCAAAGTGGTAGTTGGACAAAGCATTAATTTGAAGGTGGAGGAGCATTGGATGAAGCATGATGGTATACGGAGGCTCTTCAAGCACAGATGGAGCATAGGAACTTAGCATATCAAACAAGGATAAAAGATATACATCCAAGTTAGTATATCACATAATAGATACAATAATCAAGTGATAAAGTGGATGAGCTCAAAATTGTACAATTCCTCGTCTCAAGTTTAGACTGGTAAATTAGTTTTAACTTTTAGATCTTCATAATTTCAAACAACCAGAATTCGAGAAACAATTACAAATGAATAGGATCAAGGTACCCAATCAATGCCATGAAGGTATACAATCATTGCACATACTATATGCTAACAACTCACATAGTCACAATACACAACAAATTCTTCTTCTAGGGCAAAGCCGTAAACATATCAAATTTCCAATTTGAGAATGTTCTCCCAATTCAAAATCAGATGAATATATATTATAAGCATAACAAATACCCAGAAACACATAAATGTGAATGACTTCACTGTTTACTCACCAAACAATTTATCTAAAAATAATGACAGAATGGTGAGGTATATTTTTTTTCCAACCGTCATAGACAATTTGTGAAGGGAGGACTGTTATGGCTGCACCATATTTGGAGAAATTTTGGCTTTTTACCATCTGCCATTGGTAACACTGCATCAAAGTATAACAACCAAAAGACACGATAGCAAATAACATAAAGCAGAACAAATAGCCATAATACAAATGTAACAAAGAGTTGTCCAAATACATATGCATAAGAAATAAGCCAAAAAGGTTTTAGTAACGCCTTCATACCTGATCTGCAACATTGTATGAACGATTTGTGAAGAAATTGGTGATACAAGCAGTATCAAGGCTCTCAGTCGTGCACCACCAACACCAAAATATGATTAAGCTTGAGCAAATCAACATCCTCATAAAATTTGCAACAATTAATTTTTTATACATAAAAAAGCTCCAACAAATAGATTCAAAGATACAAATAGTCAAAATGAAATGAAATGGAAGTAAAAGCAAAACTCGAAGCGATTAAATATCAATGAAAAGGAAAAATGGAAAAGCTGAGATTGGTGATAAAGAGAAAAGACATACATAAAAAAAATCTAGAAAGGTGAGATCTAACTAAGCAGGTGAATCTAGGGGTGGATATGGTGGAAGCAGGTTCATAAAATCCACAAGCAATGCGCACCACCACATTTCTGCATGACACTTTGCCTTTTTCCGCCACAACGTGTTCAACATTTAGAGCAAAAAGAAAGGGATTTGAGGGATTTTGACCAAAGGGATAAGTGGGTTAGGGTTTCTGACAAGCTTCTGTGGGTCTTTTTATAGAAGAAAATAGACATTATGAACCACCGCATGTTTGAAGGGTTGGTGGTCTTTAATGAACCGCCCCAGACAATAGTCCAATTGTAGCTAGGGTTCCAATAAAGTCAAAGTAAAATAATATTTTTATAATTAATTTTTTACAATAGTCCAATTGTAGTTAGGGTTTCAATGAAGTCAAAGTCAAAGTAAAATAATATTTTTATATACAAAAGATATTTTATTTTCATTATTTTATTTTTAAAAATAATAAAAGTCAAAGTAAAATAATACTACATCTGGTCCTAATTATAAGCAACATAGGACAAATCATTAATACCAAGAAAAGTAATTATTACAGCTTTTTTTATTTAATTCTGTCAAAAATTCAATTTTTATTTAAAAAACACCCTTTGTTTTAAGTAGTTGTCATAGTGCATAGGGAATAGAGTAAACGATAAAGTAAGGGTACAAAAGAAATTTACTCTAAAAATTGGTGATTGTTGCTTATAATTAGGACCAAACAAAAAGTAACTTTGTTGCTTATAATTAGGACCAGAGGTAGTATTTTTTATAATTAATTTTTTAGTATTGCATTCATTTATTATATTTAAGATTTTTAATTTTTAAAAAATAATATCATATGTAAAAAATAAATAAAAAAGAATATTTTGTTGTTTAAAACAAAACAAAACAAAATAATATTGTTTGAATAGTTTTTCCTAATCTAAATTTTATTGTTTAATTTAATGGTTCATTGAAAAGTCTTCATTATTGTAATTAATGTATTTTATTTTTAGCAATTATTTAATGTATTTTTCAAATGAAAGAAATTTTCTTTTTTTTAATTTTAAAATTCAATATAGTCAAAGTAGAATAATATTTTTAATAATGAATTGTTTTTTAATATGTGCATTAATTTATTATATTTAAGTTTTTTACTTTTTTCAATACTACTATTATATGTAAAAAATAAAATAAAAAGAAAATTTTTATTGTTTAAAACAAAACAAAAGAAAATAATATTGTTTGAATAGTTTTTCCTAATCTAAATTTTATTGTTTAATTTAATGGGTCAAAGAAAATTCTTCATTATTGTAATTAATGTATTTTTTTCAAATGAAAGACTTTTTATTTTATTTTTAATTTAAAAGTAAATTTAGTCAAACTAAAATAATATTTTTTTATAATTAATTGTTTTGAATATGTGCATTCATTTATTATATTTAAGATTTTTACTTTTTTAAATAATACTAACAAATGTAAAAAAATAATATAAAAGAATTTTATATTGTTTAAAACAAAATAAAATCAAATAATATTGTTTGAATAGTTTTTCCTAATCTAAATTTTGTTGTTTAATTTAATGGGTCATTGAAAAGTCTTCATAATTGTAATTAATGTATTTTATTTTTAGCAATTATTTAATGTATTTTTCAAATGAAAGACTTTTTCTTTTATTTTTAATTTTAAAAATAAATATAGTCAAAGTAAAATAATATTTTTTTATAATTAATTGTTTTGAATATGTGCTTTCATTTATTATATTTAGGATTTTTACTTTTTAAATAATACTATCATATGTAGAAAAATAAAATAAAAATATTTTTTTATTGTTTAAAACAAGATAAAATAAAATAATATTGTTTGAATAGTTTTTCCTAATCTAAATTTTATTGTTTAATTTAATGGGTCATTGAAAAGTCTTGATTATTGTAATTAATGTATTTTATTTTTAGCAATTATTTAATGTGTTTTTCAAATGAAATACTTTTTGATAATTTATACTTTATTGTTTAATGAATCATTAAAAAGACTTTATGATTGTTTGATGGTAATGTTCAATAATTGAAAAGTCTTCCAAAAGTTTTATTTATAACTATTTACAAAAAATGTATGACCTTGACTATTGACATATGTAAATTTTTTTAAATATCTAATATTTTAAATATTGCAATACTAAAAACAATCTTTAAACTTATATTTGAAATATGTTATTATAGTATAATATGTTGTAATTTTTTAAATGTGAAGTATTTTAAATATTATAGTACTAATAAAAATATTTACACATTTATTTTAGGCTTAAATATGTTTTGGATCCTTAATAATTTTATTTTAAGTTGAGTCTCTAATAAAGCAAAAAAATTATTTTTGGTTCTTGTTATTTTGTTTTGTTCCTTCAAACATATATATTTTTTCATTTTAATCCTTATAATATTTTGTTCATTTTGTATGAGTCTCTTTGACAAATATTTGATTGGTACTAATAACAAATGATTTGTATATTTTTGGGACAAAAATGAAAATAGTAAAGTACTAAAACAAAATAACAAAGATCAAAAACAAAATTTTTGTTTTATTAGGTACTTAATGCAAAAAAATAAAATAAAATTAGAGACCCAAAACAAAATTCGTTAATTTATCAGGACCTAAAACATATTTAAGTATTTATTTTAAATATGTATTTGTAATGCTTAACTTATTTGTGGTTCATTTTTTTTTGTTCTATAACATATTTAATCATATGTGTTTTTTTTTTTGTTCTTAAGTATATGTGTAATGATATTAACAATGTTTAAATATTTCTTATACTCATTTATCTAAAAAAAAAACTAATATAAAAGGCTCCATGCATTACATGGGTAAAATGACTAATAATATTGAAATATAAAGTTTAGTCTATTTAATTGATAAACCCCATTCTGGTCATTATTTTATGGGGTTTCTCACACCATTTGATCATTAAATTGCATTATCTTTGGGTGATTTTGAATGATATATGTTATTTTGGTGCAAAGTGAGCTTGAACTCGGGAAAAGAAGAAAAAGGGCTTGAAAACGTGGAAACAACTCCCTTGGCAAGTAAGCACGATCCTATGCACGACCCTAAGCTTGGAGCATGCTAAATAGCTTTCGCTCCGTAACTTATGCACGACCCCATGCACAGGGCGTGGTGATCCAGCAGTGCTCCGTAACTTATGCACCACCCCATGCACGACCCCCAGCACGGGGCATGCTGATCCAGCAGCGTCCCGTAACTTATGCACGGCCCCATGCACGACCCCCTGCATTCCCCTGCGACAGTTGAAGTCTTTAAATAGATTAGGTTTTTATGTTTTAGAGACACCTTTTCTTTTACATTCAATTTTTACACTTTCTTGAGAGTACTTTGGGAGTTTCTGAGGGAATTACAGGATAGGAAGAATAGAAGTTCATCACGGTGATTGATTCTTGTAACGATTTTCTTCCTTGAATGTCTCTTTTATTCTTTGTTTTGGTCTTATGCTTTCTTATGCCCATGGCTAGCTAAATCTTTAAGCTAGGGTTGTGATGTAGGACCTATCTGTGAACCCTAATTCTTCTATTTTCAATAAAAGTTCTCATTTGTTTATCAATTAAATTGCTATGTTGTTCTTTTTTATGATCAAGACTGATAACTCTGAAACCGAAATTGATTAATTGTTATGATCAAACCGTTAATTAATTGACTTGCCTAGCGATTGAATTCTAGGGATTTGTATAACACCCTCATTTTTATTTTACTGTTTGTAAATATTTTTCTATAAATATTATGAGAAATTATGTACTGTATTTTATATTAGACAACTTTTTGTACATATTTTCATAATAAAATTAATACAATTCTATTCAGAAAAAATTTCTGAATCTATTGATATCTTTGTTTTTGTTTGAATTGCTTGTTGATTGGACAATTGTGCCAAACAGCTGTCCAAGATAAATTTTTCCAATGTAGCATTTTGGAGTAAACTGTAATCTAATAAATAGATAATTGAATGTAGATTTAAAATATATATAGTTGAGAAATTAAAATGCTAATTTCGAATTGTTAGAATTTTCTGAATGTTAGAACTCTGAGAAATTATTACGATAAAATTCTAAGGTATAAAATTAAGGAAAAATTTGTATGACACCTATGGAATTTTCTATTAATTGTAACATACTTAGAATAATTATTAACATTGTTTAACTAAGAAAAATAAAAATAAAAGTATTAGCCAATTAAAATTTGACAACTCAATATTTTTAACTTAATTAAATTAAGCTAATTAGACTTTGAGTGAGAGATAATTAAGACACTACCCCAAGGTTTTTGATAGTGAGGAATTTAATGGTGGTGTTAGTTTCTTAAAATTCTAATTAGTTTGTAAGATAATTAAAAAGTCCTAAGACATTCTAGAAAACTCTACAATTATCTACACTTTTGACTAATTGACCACACACTTAGCAACCCACTTAAGGAATTCATGTTGGCCGTCCAAGTGGGCTGGAAAATCTCATCAATTGACTGCCTTGGACCATGCAGCTGGACGTGTATAAAAAAAAATTGGGTGGAGAAAATTTCTTTAAAAACATAAGAAACCAAGGCAAGAGAAAAAGTTAAAGTTCCCAAAAACCTAGCTCTCCTATAACCCAAAACCGTGAGTTTTGTGTAGCTTCTGCCACTCCATTAAACTTCATCTTAGCTTCCAAAATCAAGAGAGAAACCAACCAAAACCTCACAAACTTCAACATACCTTCGGCCAAAGAGAAAATTTTTGGGAGAAAAGCTCAAAAATTTCAAGAAGACAAGAGAGAAAGGGAGAAAAGGGTTCAAGGGTTTTCTTCATCAAACTAATGATCTAAGGTAAGGATCATGGCATTTAATTTCAATCTAGACAACTTAGAAGTAGGAGAAACATGTCTTTAGGTTTAGATTTAAAGATTTGATCAAGAACCATGAAAAGATGAAATTGGTTTAGGGCTTTTATAAATTTGATGTTAGAATTGTGAAATAGGTGTTTGATGAAATGTTTGGTTGATTTTATGATATGTTGTGATTGATTGAACTTTGATTGGTTTGTTCTTGGTTGAAAATGAATGATTGTTTTGAGAAATTGTTGAAAATTTGGTGAAGATCATTCACGGCCATGGCTAGATTAAAAGGGTACCATGTGAGAATTTATTCAAACACCAAGGGCTAAATATTCATTTCAAATGTAGGGACACGTTGGAAATTTTATAAAAAGTTTAAGGGCAAATTAGTCAATTATAAAAATATTAAGGGGTAAAATGGTAATTTTATAGGTTCTACAAAGTTTAGGGGTAAAATGGGAATTTTACAAAAAGATCAACGGTAAAATTGGAAATTATAGAAAAATATAAGGGTAATTTAGTAATTTCACATTTTGAGGACATAATTGGAATTTTAGAAAAGAATAAGGGTAGTTTAGAAATTTTACATAGAAGGACCTAAGTTGTATTTTAGTAGAATGTTAATGTTATAATGATAAGTGTTGAATTTTATATTTCTTTATGTGATTATTTAATATTATTTATTTATTTATGATCATTATCATATTGCATATGCATGAGTCTTTTGGGGGATTTACAAAGATTTCAAATGAATCATGATTTTTGTTGGCTAATTGGAACTGCAGTAGCCATGAATTTTAAAAGATAAATGATGTTGTTGACACCGGGACTGCGGTAGTCATGAGAAATGATTTTTAGGGTAAGCAGAATCTGTTAAACAGGACTGCATAATCTGTGATTATATAGTCTGTGGGGGTGAAGGATATTGGCAATCCCACAAGTGGCTGGAATCTGGACTGAGATGCGGTCGTGGTGGCCTTCCTAGGTATCCTGATCTCCTAATTCTGTTTAGCTTATTTGCGTTTAGTAGGGGCTGAGCTGAATTGCAGTGCGTAATGTTAGGCCTGTCTTTACTAAACACTCATAAGGGGAAGTCTCCATGGAGCAGGGTCAAAAATGATTTTGAGTCAAAACTACATTTGCATAAATTATACTGCATTTATTTTATGTGAATTATTATGTAATGCATGAAAATGTATCTGTTTGAAATTGTTTTCAATTGTATGAGAAATTAAATGCCTGATCCGATAATTTTTGTCCCTAGCTTTTAGGAAAGTGTAAATGCAGGTGAATGAAGAAGAATAAGACGTAAAAGATGCAGAGATCACCAGAGCTGTAGGATGGGAATATTTTGGGGTAGATAATACTTGTATTATTTAGATCATTTTGTAGTAGCGTCTTTCTGAAAATACAAAAATGTAAATTTGGATATATTTTGAATTTTAATAGAATGTATTAGAACTTTTATGTAAAAAGTAAATTATATAATTAAAATAAATATAAAATCTAGAAGGGGTTACAATTTGCATAAATCAACTCTTCCTGAAATTTCCAATCTGATTAACATTTGTTAGTTAACCTCTTTGTGCTAAACCTCCTTTCTAAATTAGTCTCTAATGAATAAAAAATGATTGATTAGGAAGGAGAGGGTTTTCAGAACATAATCCAATTCTGTTTATTATTTTAAGAGGTATGATTGGTAATTGCATAAGCAAATGGTACATTAACTGGAATAGGGAATTAGGGGGAACGTGAAACAGTCCGAAATCATGACCCTAGGTCTTTTAATCTGTAAGAACTCCTTTCTAATTTACATTTATTCACTCTTTCTAATATTTTCTCGTACACAATTGCAACTCAAACACTTTTCTTTCCTTGTCTTTTGCAAATTTGTTATTTGGGAACCATAATCAGTCTCTAGGGTACGATATCTGGACTTAGGTCCACTATTACTACTATGTAGGGTATGCTTGCCCTTAAACGGTATGCATTTTTTGCATCACTAATTTAGCATTGTTACAGTAAATTACACTCCCCACTCTAAGAGATGAGACTATTATATTGTTCTCTAACCTCATATGCTAAAATATATAATAAATTACACTCCTCTCCTCTAGAGATGCGAGTATTACATTGTTCTTTTTCTCTTATGTTAAAATATATAGATTATTTCATTTAATTTAATAGTACTGTTAAAAAATATTTTTCTAAAAGATTTTAAAATATATTTTAATATTTGTGTTTATTTCTATTTTACACTCTAAATAAGATGTAATACATTTGTATTTATAAAAGGGAGGAGTGTGTATATTTTAAGGTAAGAAGGGAGGGTGGTGTAACACTTGCATTCATAATTTGTGATTAAGCGTATCCTAATTTTTTTTTTTTTTTACATGGTTATGCATATCAATTTAATGACATGACAATCCCTCGTAAAAAAAATTACTAATGGACTCATTACACGCGGCTGTCTATTTTCTATGTCTGCAATGACACCAATGATGTTAGCATGTTGGATGAACTGTAAAAGGTTTTGTATTTTGGGGAGACTGAAGTAGAACAAATTTATTTTGGAGACTAACTAAATTCGAATTTAGCACATTTTAGAAGAACAAAAAATTGTTAGTTTATCCAATAAATGTCATATAAGAGTCAATTGAATGTGTCAAGTACACGATATTCTTTCACCCGGCTGCGATTATATAATGATTGTGTTACTTTTGCAGCATCAAGTTAAACCATCGAATATGTCTACAATTTATAGTGATCTTTTTTCCAAAGCAGTTTGAAACCCAAAATTTTTTCAAGACTAAATTCGAATTTAGAAAAATTTAAAAGAACAAAAATTATAGCTTATCCAATAAATATTAGTATATAAGAGTTAACTGATTGTGTTTATTAGTTTTGCAGCATCAAGTCGAAGCATTGAATAAAGTCTTGCAACAAGAGGGGTTAGGCTAACTTATTAACCTATAAAGTAATATTTAACAATTACTTAGACTAGTGGAAAAGGTGCAATAGTATATGCTAACCCTTTGACAAGTAATAGTGGTTGACCCGTTTCTATTTCTATAAAAAATTAAAACTGCACAATGGAAAGGGTAAAACAATTGATACATAAGTGAATATTACTTGACCTCCAATCCGCAGAACATATAGAGATTGAAGAGGTGCCTTTATTAATATCCTATGCCTATATGGTTGAAATATTTATTTAGGGGTTAAAATGTGACTCTTTACCATATTTAGAAATTTGACACACAAGCTCCCATTGCCACAAGCTAGCTAGTAGCAAATAATTATGTTCGGTTGGGAGTTCTTATTGGGAAATGGAATCTAAGTTATTTAATCTAATCAAGCCTTAAAAACGGATTGAGCTATTTAATGGCTAACCGATGCATACTTGTATGAATGTATGCATTCACACCATGGACTAATTAATTATCACGTTGACACCGTTGCATGTTTTTTTAATCCAACAGTCATATTGCAAATTCTTTTAAATAAGTTTCAAAAGATACTTTTAATAATGATGTTCACATCAGCTATAAGATTGTTTTTTAATCTTTTTCCTTTCTATTTTTTTATCTCCTCCTTAAAAATAAAATATACTCCATATATCTGTCATTTTTGAACGTATCTAAATACTATATTGAAGGGTATACGTAACACTCAGATCCCGAGACATACACTTTGGGGCTAGTCACAATTTTAAAAGGATCCAGTTAACCAAACATATACGTTATTGAAAAAATAATGCAAAAAGACCTACAATGTTTGACCAGAAACAACAATTAGATGACAGTAATTATTGACCGAAAACTCAATTTAATCTAGCAATTGTACTACAACCCTTGTTTGGCAACCCTCTTTTTTTTTGAAAAGTTGTTTGGCAACCTTCAAACTTGGTTAAGTTATTTCTTCATATTGTATGATCAGGCTTTAAATTTTTTTGATCATATTAGGCTTTAAATGAGCATGCGATTTTATGCTCAATAAATTACATTTATTAATAAAGGCTTGCTTTTTATATAAAAGTAATAATTAAGATTGGAAAACTGTTTTTAAGCCCCAAACATTTTTTGTTTGAGATATAAATAATAATTTTACTTTTAAACACCCATTTATTTTTATACTAACAATGAAGAGCTATTTTACCAACTAAATACTATACAGTAAATGGTCCTCTAAATATATAGTATAACATATTTTTAGTATATAAGATAGAAGATAAATATAATAAACATTAGAGTTTGTAGGCATGCATTCCAAGAATGTCATTGTAGAAGTTTTTAAATTTTCAATCAATTAGAAATAACTGTTGATATGATTCTTAAGATGCATAATTATTATAAAAATCAATTAACTTACCCATTCTACCTAACAAAGTAATTCTATATATTTATTTCCTAAGAATAAACATTTATTACAAAAGGGCATGGAAAAGATGAACATGATAACTAGTATTAATTATTTAATCAACTTGTACATAAATGATATAAAACACCATAATATATTTTAATTATCCATCGTGACAATGCATTCATAGAAAGCAAGCAGGGGTGGAACTACTCATGCTAGTGAGGGGGCCATGGCCCCCCCTAGATTTTCACCTATTCAAATTCATAACACCGTATGCTGCCAAAATCATGTACAATGAATTCGATTCTTTTAAAAACATGATTCATATATATATGAACACAATGCAGCCAAATTTTTTTTGTTAAATTGTTATGTTATTATAATTTTAAAATTATGGTAGTTAATTTTTAATATGTATATATAGTAACCATTTTTATTTATGGGATCTAACTATGGAAATAATGAAATTTTCAGAGTTATTTATTTCTTTTACATATTTTTGATAAAATACTCTATTTTCTTTTTATAATTTTTATTGTGAAGATGATTACATATTTCATCTTTTTAGATAAAATATTCAAGTATCACTTTTTTATTTTAATAGTCTTTTCTTTTTATAATATGTAATTGTTACTTTAAAAGTTATAAATGTCTTCTTTTTATATTGATTTGATTATAATCCTCACAGTTTTTTTTAGAGAAGAAAAATCATATTATTTCATTCATGACAAGAGAATAGATACAAGCAGGTATAAGATTGAAAACATGGCTGCTAGCATACAATCTTGACGCCCTTGCTAATGAATGAGCGACATGATTTGCTTGCCTCCTTACGAAACTCACCACTAAGTTAAAAGAACAAGGAAGAGTATCTATACATTATGATAAAAGAACATGTAAATCAGAAAAATCAGATGAAATATTTTGAAGTCCATCAACTACAGCTTTACTATCAAGCTCGAAGAAGATCTTGTGAATGTTAAGCTCCCTTAACCATGTCATTGCCTGTAACAGTCCCCATGCTTCAGCTTCAGTTGGATGTGGAATACCCTGCTGCCAAGATGTTTTTGCTTGTAAAAAGTGACCAAGCTCATTCCTCAAACATATGCCTACTCCAAAACATTGTTAATCATTGAATATGGCAGCATCAGTATTACATTTAATCTTTCCAGCAGGTGGCTTTTCCCAAGATAAAATTGTTGGCCCCGTCACTTGAGGTTCTGAGATATTGTGCATATTTCTGGCCCGAGACCATTCAGAAAGATGTTGGAGAGCTAATGAAACTGAGACATTTGGTGAAGTTTTGATGTTGTACCATATTTTGTCATTCCTCCTTCTCCAGATGCACCACAAAATAATAGCAAATCTGCAGCAGTTGTCTTCCAGAGATAGCAAATTTAACAAATAAAAAATCAAGTCATTAACACCTTCTGCTTGCTGCATTCTGTCTTCAATTTTTGACCAAACACCAGCAGTTTGCCAAATGCATTTAGCTTTCTCGCAGCCAAAGAAAATGTGCCAATCATTTTCCAAATTGTTTTCAATGACCATAGTTGATTCCAATTGCCACTTACTTTGTGATTATCATCAAGATATAACTAGTCCATTAGGCCATGATATGCTGAACTAGCTGAGTAGTTGCCATCTGTAATGAATTGCTATAGCATCATCATCCGGGACATTTAAAAGAGGAATACTTTGAATTTCCTGAAAATCTCGTGGATTAAAAATCTGCTGCATAATATGCAGGCACCATGATTTTGAATTCTAATCAATGAGGGAAGAGAGAGTCATGTGCTCAAGACCAAAAGGAACTGTAGAAGAAACATAAAGATTACCTTTCGTTCGCAGCCATGGTTGATTCCAAATGATGTTCACTAATTTACCATCAGCCAATTCTCCATCATTTTTTGCATTGTACCATTGTCAATAGACAAAGAGGAACAAAAGATATGTTTTTCTTTTTCTCTGCATTAATTTAAAAAATATACATCTTATTAATACTTTTCAAATATAGTTAGGTATTAATATTTTGCATCCTATTTTTAATTTTATTTTTTGTGACAATATCGAAAGAATATTATAAAAACTTGATTAAAGCAATTTATTATGTAATTAACAAGTGCATTTGTTTTGGGCTAGTGACTATCATTTTTTGGAGATTTCTAGGATCGCCAAAAATTGATATTTTCAAATGATTTTGTCACTAACAAATATAACATTTACCCGATACTTTTGACAATTTAAAACTACCAAAAAGTAGTGGGTATTAGTATATCAGTATTGCGACAAAATGCCACAAAATATTTGTTAAAATGTTAATTTCATAATAAATCGCATTGATCAAGTTTTTATAATGTATTAATAGTATTGTGATGAAATAAAAATATATGATGCAATATATCAATACCTAATCATATTTGAAAAGAATTTAATTTTATGTATACCTCAAAAATGAATACATTGAAAAAGAAAAATATATCTTTTATCCTTGTTTCTCTCTTGACATTGGTACAACGCCAAAAAGAAGATATCTTTCTTTCTTCCTTGTAAATTACTTGTTTATTGACAAGCAGGTCATGGTTTATGGAGGTGTAGAAGACAAAGACCAGAGAGGCCTAACATTTGTACGTGTGCAATGACAGGCTATTAGTTAGCTGGATCCTCAAAGCACAATGATTAATGATCACGTAAACTAATTTTGTTAAGTATGATCTTTACCTTTGTAGCCATAGGTGTTGTGGGATCGATGTGGTTATGTCCAATGTTAGTTTATATTAGGTTGTTATGCTCACAAGTTGCATCCAAAGCAATAAGAGGATGATAATCTTTGTGATTCTCTTTTCATGTTTGTCTTCAACTTATATAATTGTATGGATAATTTACAAGGAAAAAAATAGTTGTACCTTCACTTTTGGCATTGTACCATTGTCAAGAGACAAAGAGGAACAAAATATATGTTTTTCTTTTTCTCTGAATTCATTTCGAAAATATACATCTTATTAATACTTTTCAAGTATAGTTAGATATTAATATTTTGCATCCTATTTTTTATTTTTATTTTTTTGTGACAATATCGATAAAGTATTATAAAAACTTGATTAAAGCAATTTATTATGTAATCAACAAGTGCATTTGTTTTGGGCTAGTGACTATCATTTTTTGGAGATTTCTAGAATCAACAAAAATTGATATTTTGAAATGATTTTGTCACTAACAAATATAACATTTACCCGATACTTTTGGTGATTTAAAACTAACAGAAAGTAATGAGTATTAATATATCAGTATTGCAACAAAGTGACACAAAATATTTGTTAAAATGTTAATTTCATAATAAATCACCTTGATCAAGTTTTTATAATATATTAACAGTATTGTCATGAAATAGACATATACAATGTAATATATCAATACCTAATCATATTTGTAAAGAAATTAATTTTATGTATACTTCAAAAATGAATACATTGAATAAGAAAAAAATGAATCTTTTATCCATCTTTCTTTCTTGACATTGGTACAATGCCAAAAAGAAGGTATCTTTCTTTCTTCCTTGTAAATTACTTGTTGATTGACAAGTAGGGCATGGATTATGGAGGTGTAGAAGACTAAGAGCAGAGAGGCCTAACATTTGTACATATGGAATGATAGGTTATTAGTTAGCTAGATCCTCGAAGCACAATGATCAATGAACACATAAACTAATGTTGTTAAGTAAGATCATTACTTTGTAGCCATAGGTGTTGTGGGATCGATGTGGTTATATCCAATGTTTATTTAAATATGGTTGTTTTGCTCACAAGTTGTATCCAAGCAATAAGAGGAGGGTAATCTTTGTAATTCTCCTCTCTCGTTTGAATTCAACTTCTATAATCGTATGAGTAATTTACAAGGAAAAAGTAGATATACCTTCCTTTTTGGCATTGCACCAATGTCAATAGACAAAGAGGAACAACAGATATGTTTTTCTTTTTCTCTGTATTCTTTTCAAAATTATACATCTTATTTTAATACATCTCAAATACAATTAGATATTAACATTTTGCATCCTTTCATTAGAGGTCATAATTTGTTATTTTATAATTTTTTTTCTATTCAACTTACTCATTCAAATTATTAGTGTCAAAAGTTTAGTTTTGAAATAGATATCATTCTTCCTTTGCACTTCCTATCTACTCCACCATGAAATCACCTTTAATAATTATCAGTCCAATGCTGGAAACTTCTAATTGGCCAATGTTGTGCTTTTTTACAAACTAATTACCAAAAAGGATGCAAAATATCAATATCTAATCGTATTTGAAAAGTATTTAATACGATGTATATTATTGAAATGAATATAGTTAAAGAAAAAGTGTATCTTATATTCCTCTTTCTCTCTTGACATTAGTACAATGTCATAAAGAAGGTATAAATTTTTCTTCTTCGTAAATTATATTTACAATTACAAAAGTTGAATTCAAGCATAGAAGGGAGAATCACAAAATTTGCCCTCCTCTTAACTTCGATGGAACTTGTAAGCATAACATCCCGCATGAAACAAACTCTAGACAAAACTAAATCCCAAAACATGTGGTTAGAAGGTAACGATCTCACATAACTATTTTCGTTGATCATTATGTTTTAAAGCTTTTCCACTACTGCACGTTACTCATTCTACATATGTTAAAACAGGCTTTCTACATTTGTTCTACGAACAATGTAGATTTTGTGGACATAGAAAGTGGGACACCTTTACATATGTTATAGTGAGAACGATGTAAAATATGTTGTTAAAAAAAAAAAAACTGGATTCTACTATAAGGTCATTGTTTATGTAAGTGTAGAAGGATTGACTAAGAGAGGCCTTGCACTAAATTATAAATATACATTGTGCACTATATATATACATATATATATATATATATATATATATATATATATATATATATATATATATATATATTCTTTTTCATATATTGGATGATAGGCAATTAATTATCTAGATCCTCAAAAGCACAATGATTAACAAACACATAAACTAATATTTGTTATGTAAGATCATTACCTTCTAGCCATAGGTGTTATGGAATTGATTTGGTTCTATCCAAAATTGAATTCAACTTTTGCAATCATATAAGTAATTTATGAGAAGCAAACAAATATATCTTCTTGGCCTTATACCAATGTTAAGAGAGAGAAGGACAGAAGATACACTTCTCTTTTTCACTCTATTCATTAGGGAAACATATGTTATTAAATACTTTTCAAATATAGTAAGATATTACTATTTTGTATCCTATAATATTTTTTATTTTTTGTGACAATATGAATAAAATATTATAAAAACTTGATAAAAGCAATTCATTATGAATAAAATATTAATTATGATGTCTTATAATGAATTTACTATGGTTTAATTTATAATATGAGAAGATACATAATAAATTGCATTTATCAAATTTTAATAATATGTTTTTATATTGTCTATGAATAAAAATATAGGACGCAAAATATCAGAAACTGCTTATTTAAATAAGTGCTCTCTATTTAAATAAGCAACTAATTTAGGTATGAAAACAAAATTAGCCAACCATGAAGCTATCTTATATGGAAACAAAATAATATCGTTTAAAGAATCACTAAGTGCATGTCTAAGTAAATGCACCTAGTCTCTTGCAAGACTAAGCAAATTGTAGCCATTTTTCCTTTCTAGTGATCTTTGGTTGGACCAATAGGAAACAAAACTAAGTGAAACATGGATTATCTAAAAGTTATGTACCAAGTTGTTCCAGAAAATCTTTTGGTACTTCACTTTTGTCCTTATTTCCTTAGTAACCTGCACACAAAAAAATAATATAGAAATTAGTATGAAAATAAATAAAGGAAGAAGAAAAGGAAACAAATCGTTGCTTTCTAAAATAATTTCTCAAGCAAAAGACAAATATAGACATAAAGGAATTGAATCTATTGATTGGACGACCAATAAGAGTATCTAAGATTAGAGTATAGGATGCACGAAATTAGTGATCTTCCTATGAAGTTTGCTAAACCTGTATGTATGCTTATGTTAGTGGGGCTCCATTTATGTTTGATTGATTTCATTTGTGTAATGTTTATGCTGTGGAAGCTAAACTTGTTACTTTATCTTTAATTAACTTTCAGAGAAAAGTGTTGCAAATTCCTTTTTTCCTATGATGGCACAAGCAATTGGCAATTGATGTAATTGAACAACTTCTTCAACCCAAGAAAGGAAAATAATAAATAAAAATTGGAATAGAGGTTAGCAACCAATTCAAAGCTGGTTTTAATTCAAAAGGGGACAAATATTTTTATAATAAGAGAACTTGTTTCAATTCATGCTACAAATCATTTTCAAAGTGGTAGTTGGACAAAGCATTAATTTGAAGGTGGAGGAGCATTGGATGAAGCATGATGGTATACGGAGGCTCTTCAAGCACAAATGGAGCATAGGAACTTAGCATATCAAACATGGATAAAAGATATAAATCCAACTCAGTATATCACACAATAGATAAAATAATCAAGTGATAAAGTAGATGAGCTCAAAATTGTACAATTCCTCATCTCAAGTTCAGACAGGTAAATTAGTTTTAACTTTTAATCATAAATTACATAAATCAACCACATGGTACATGCAAGACAGAAATGACATGCTCTATGAGCATGCTAATAGATCTTCATAATTTCAGACAACTAGAATTCGTGAAACAATTACAAATGAACATGATCAAGGTACCCAATCAATGCTATGAAGGTATACAATCATTGCACATATTATATGCTAACAACTCACATAGTCACAATACACAACAAATTCTTCTTCTAGGGCAAAGCCGTAAACATATCAAATTTCCAATTTGAGAATATTCTCCCAATTTGAAATCAGATGAATGTAGATTATAAGCATAACAAATACCCAGAAACACATAAATGTGAATGACTTCACTGTTTACTCACCAAACAATTTATCCAAAAATAATGACAGAATGGTGAGGTGGATTTTTTTTCCAACTGTCATAGACAATTTGTGAAGGGAGGACTGTTATGGCTGCACCATATAGGAGGAATTTTGGCTTTTTGTCATCCGCCATTGATAACACTGCATCAAAGTATAACAACCAAAAGACACGATAGCAAGTAACATAAAGCAGAACAACTAGCCACAATACAAATGTAACAAAGAGTTGTCCAAATACATATGTATAAGAAATAAGCCAAAAAGGTTTTAGTAACGCCTTCATACCTGATCTGCAACATTGTATGAACGAGTTGCGAAGAAATTGGTGATACAAGTAGTATCAAAGCTCTCAATCGTGCACCACCAACACCAAAAAATGATTAAGCTTGAGCAAAACAACATCCTCATAAAATTTGCAACAATTAATTTTTTATACATAAAAAACTCCAATAGATAGATTCAAAGATACAAATAATCAAAATGAAATGAAATGGAAGTAAAAGCAAAACTCAAAGCGATTAAATATCAATGAAAAGGAAAAATGGAAAAGCTGAGATTGGTGATAAAGAGAAGAGACATACATAAAAAAATCTAGAAAGGTGAGATCTAACTAAGCCAGTGAATCTAGGGGTGGATATGGTGGAAGTAGGTTCACAGAATCCACAAGCAATGCGCACCACCACATTTCTGCATGACACTTTGCCTCTTTTCGCCGCAACGTGTTCAACATTTAGGGCAAAAAGAAAGGGATTTGAGGGATTTTGACCAAAGGGATAAGTGGGTTACGATTTCTGACAAACTTCTGTGGGTCTTTTTATAGAAGAAAATAGACATTATGAACCGCCACAAGTTTTAAAGGTTGGTTGTTTTTAATGAACTGCCCTAGACAATAGTCCAATTGTAGCTAGGGTTTCAATAAAGTCAAAGTAAAATAATATTTTTATAATTAATTTTTTACCATAGTCCAATTGTAGCTAGGGTTTCAATGAAGTCAAAGTCAAAGTAAAATAATATTTTTATATGCAAAAGATATTTTATTTTCATTATTTTATTTTTAAAAATAAAAGTCAAAGTAAAATAATATTTTTTATAATTAATTTTTTAGTATTGCATTCATTTATTATATTTAAAATTTTTAATTTTTAAATAATAATATCATATGTAAAAAAAAAGAATATTTTATTGTTTAAAACAAAACAAAATAAAATAATATTGTTTGAATAGTTTTTCCTAATCTAAATTTTATTTAATTTAATGGGTCATTGAAAAGTCTTGATTATTGTAATTAATGTATTTTATTTTTAGCAATTATTTAATGTGTTTTTCAAATGAAAGACTTTTTGATAATTTATACTTTATTGTTTAATGAATCATTAAAAAGACTTTATTATTGTTTGATGGTAATGTTCAATAATTGAAAAGTCTTCGAAAAATTTTATTTAACTATTTACAAAAAAATGTATGACCTTGACTGTTGACATATGTAAATTTTTTTAAATATGTAATATTTTAAATATTGCAATACTAAAAAAATGTGTAAACTTATATTTGAAATATGTTATTATAGTATAATATGTTGTAATTTTTTAAATGTGCAATATTTTAAATATTATAGTACTAATAAAAAAATATTTACACATTTATTATAGGCTTAAATATGTTTTGGATCCTTAATAATTTTATTTTGTGTTGAGTTTCTAATAAAACAAAAATTTCACTTTTGGTTCTTGTTATTTTGTTTTAGTCCTTCAAATATATATATTTTTTCATTTTAATCATTATAATATTTTGTTCATTTTGTATTAGTCTCTTTGACAAATATTTGATTGGGACTAATAACAAATGATTTGTATATTTTTGGGACAAAAACGAAAATAGTATAGTACTAAAGCAAAATAACAAAGATCAAAAACAAAATTTTTGTTTTATTAGGTACTTAATGCAAAAAAATAAAATAAAATTAGAGACCCAAAACAAGATTCGTTAATTTATCAGGACCTAAAACATATTTAAGTATTTATTTTAAATATGTATTTGTAATGCTTAACTTATTTGTGGTTCATTTTTTTGTTCTATAACATATTTAATCATGTGTTTTTTTTTGTTCTTAAGTATACGTGTAATAAATATTAACAATGTTTAAATATTTCTTATACTCATTTATCTCAATTTTTTTTAATATAAAAGGCTCCATGCATCACATGGGTAAAATGACTAATAATATTGAAATATAAAGTTTAGTCTATTTAATTGATAAAACCCATTCTAGTCATTATTTTATGGGGTTTCTCGCACCATTTGATCCTTAAATTGCATTATCTTTGGGTGATTTTGAATGATATATGTTATTTTGGTGCAGAGTGAGCTTTAACTCGGGAAAAGAAGAAAAAGGGCTTGAAAACTTGGAAACAACTTCCTTGGCAAGTAAGCACGATCCTGTGCATGACCCTAAGCACCGGGCATGCTAAACAGCTTTCGCTTCGTAACTTATGCATGACCCCATGCACAGGGCGTGCTGATCCAGTAGTGCTCCGTAACTTATGCACGACCCCATGCACGATCCCTAGCACGGGGCATGCTGATCTAGTAGCGCTCCGTAACTTATGCATGTCCCCTTGTACGACCCCCATGCACGACGCCATGCACAACCCCATGCATTCCCTTGTGACAGTTGAAGTCATTAAATAGATTAGGTTTTTATGTTTTAGAGACACCTTTTCTTTTATATTCAGTTTTTACACTTTCTTAAGAGTACTTTGGGAGTTTCTGAGGGAATTACAGGATAGGAAGAATAGAAGTTCATCACGGGGATTGATTCTTATAACGATTTTCTTCCTTTAATGTCTCTTTTATTCTCTGTTTTGGTTTTATGCTTTCCTATGCCCATGGCTAGCTAAATCTTTAAGCTAGGGTTGTGATGTAGGTCCTATTTATGAACCCTGATTCTTCTATTTTCAATAAAAGTTCTCATTTGTTTATCAATTAAATTGCTATGTTGTTCTTCCTTCTAATTAGGACTGATCACCCTGAAACCTAAATTGATTAATTGTTATGATCAAACTGTTAATTAATTGACTTGCGTAGCGATTGAATTCTAGGGATTTGCATGAATCAACTCTTCCCAAAATTTCCAATTCGATTAACATTTGCTAATTAACCTCTCTGTGCTAAACCTTTTTTCTAAATTAGTCTCTAATGAACAAAAAGGGATTGATTAGGAAGGAGAGGGTTTTCAGAACATAATCCAATTTTGTTTATTATTTTAAGAGGTATGATTGGTAATTGCATAAGCAAATGGTACTTTAACTGGAATAGGGAATTAGGGGGAACGCGAAACAGTCCGAAATCATGACCCTAGGTCCTTTAATCTATCAGAACTCCTTTCTAATTTACATTTATTCACTCTTTCTAATATTTTCTTGTACACAATTGCAACTCAAACACTTTTCTTTCCTTGTCTTTTACAAATTTGTTATTTGGGAACCACAATCAGTCTCTAGGGTACGATATCCGGACTTAGGTCCACTGTTACTACTGCGTAGGGTATGCTTGCCCTTAAGCGATATGCATTTTTTGCATCATTAATTTAGCATTGTTACAGTAAATTACACTCCTCACTCTAAGAGATGAGACTATTATATTGTTCTCTAACCTCATATGCTAAAATATATAATAAATTACACTCCTCTCCTTTAGAGATGCGAGTATTACATTGTTCTTTTTCTCTTATGTTAAAATATATAGATTATTTCATTTAATTTAATAGTAATGTTAAAAAAATATTTTTCTAAAAGATTTTAAAATATATTTTTAATATTTGTGTTTAATTCTATTTTACACACTTATATAAGATGTAATTCATTTTTATTTTTAAAAGGGAGGAGTGTGTATATTTTAAGGTAAGAAGCGAGGGTGGTGTAACACTTGCATTCATAATTTGTGATTAAGTGTTTCCTAATTGTTTTTTTTTACATGGTTATGCATATCAATTTAATGACATGACAATCCCTCGTAAAAAAAAATACTAATGGACTCATTACACGTAGATGTCTATTTTCCATGTATGCAATGACACCAATGATGTTAGCATGTTGGATGAACTGTAAAAGGTTTTGTATTTTGGGGAGACTGAAGTAGAACAAATTTATTTTGGAAACTAATTAAATTCAAATTTAGCACATTTTAGAAGAACAAAAAATCGTTAGTTTATCCAATAAATGTCATATAAGAGTCAATTGAATGTGTCAAGTACATGGTATTCTTTCACATGGCTCCAATTATATAATGATTGTGTTACTTTTGCAGCATCAAGTTAAAGCATCAAATATGTCTACAATTTATAGTGATCTTTTTTCCAAAACAGTTTGAACCCAAATTTTTTTGGAGACTAAATTCGAATTTAGCAAAATTTAAAAGAACAAAAAACATAGCTTATCCAATAAATATTAGTATATAAGAGTTAATTGATTGTGTTAATTAGTTTTGCAGCATCAAGTTGAAGCATTGAATAAAGTCTTGCAACAAGAGGGGTTAGGCTAATTTATTAACCTATAAAGGTAATATTTAACAATTACTTAGACTAGTGGAAAGGGTGCAATAGTGTATGCTAACCCTTTGACAAGTAATAGTGGTTGACCCATTTCTACTTCTATAAAAAATTAAAACTGCACAATGGAAAGGGTAAAACAATTGATACATAAGTCAATATTACTTGACCTCCAATCCGCATAATGTACAGAGATTGAAGAGGCGCCTTTATTAATATCCTATGCCTATATGGTTGAAATATTTATTTAGGGGTTAAAATGTGACTGTTTGCCATATTTAGAAATTTGACACACAAGCTCCCACTGCCACAAGCTAGCCAGTATCAAATGATTATGTTCGGTTGGGAGTTCTTATTGGGAAATGGAATCTAAGTTATTTAATCCAATCAAGCCTTAAAAACGGATTGAGCTATTTAAGGGCTAACCGATGCATACTTGTATGAATGTATGCATTCACACCATGGACTAATTAATTATCACGTTGACACCGTTGCATGTTTTTTTAATCCAACAGTCATATTGCAAATTCTTTTAAATAAGTTTCAAAAGATACTTTTAATAATGATGTTCACATAAGCTATAAGATTGTTTTTTAATCTTTTTCCTTTCTATTTTTTTATCTCCTCCTTAAAAATAAAATATACTCCATATACCTGTCATTTTTTAACGTATCTAAATACTATATTGAAGGGTATACGTAACACTCAGATCCCGAGACATACACTTTGGGGCTAGTCGCAATTTTAAAACGATCGAGTTAACCAAACATATACGTTATTGAAAAAATAATGCAAAAAGACCTACAATGTTTGATCGGGAACAACAATTACAAAATGTAACAGTGACAGTAATTAATGACCAAAAACTCAATTTAATCCAGCAATTGTGCTATGACCCTTGTTTGGCAACCTTTTTTTTTTTTTTTTTTTGAAAAGGTGTTTGGCAACCTTTGAAAACTTGGTTAAGTTATTTCTTCATATTGTATGATCAGGCTTTAAATTTTTTTGATCATATCAAGCTTTAAATGAGCATGCAATTTTATGCTCAATAAATTACACTTACTAATAAAGGCTTGCTTTTTATATAAAAGTAATAATTAAGATTGGAAAACTGTTTTTAATCCCCAAACATTTTTTGTTTGAGATATAAATAATAATTTTACTTTTAAACACCCATTTATTTTTATACTAACAACGAAGAGCTATTTTACCAACTAAATACTATATAGTAAATGGTCCTCTAAATATATAGTATAACATATTTTTAGTATATAAGATAGAAGATAAATAAAATAAACATTAGAGTTTTGTAGGCAAGCATTCCAAGAATGTCATTGTAGAAGTTTTTAAATTTTCAATCAATTAGAAATAACTATTGATATGATTCTTAAGATGCATAATTATTATAAAAATCAATTAACTTACCCATTCTACCTAACAAATTAATTCTATATATTTATTTCCTAAGAATAAACATTTCAACTATTACAAAAGGGCATGGAAAAGATGAACATGATAGCTAGTATTAATTATTTAATCAACTCGTACATAAATGATATAAAACACCATAATATATTTTAATTATCCATCGTGACAATGCATTCATAGAAAGCAGGCAGGGGTGGAAGTACTCATGCTAGTGAGGGGGCCATGGCCCCCCCTAGATTTTCACCTATTCAAATTCATAACACCGTATGCTGCCAAAATCGTGTACAACGAATTCAATTCTTATAAAAACACGATTCATATATATATGAGCACAATGCAGCCATAATTTTTTGTTAAATTGTTATGTTATTATAATTTTAAAATTACGGTAGTTAATTTTTAATATGTATATTATATTATTGTAAAGATATATTTATTTCTTTTATATTTTTTGTATAAAATACTCTATTTTCTCTTTATAATTTTTATTGTAAAGATAATTACATATTTCATCTTTTTAGATAAAATATTCAAGTATAATTTATTTTTTTTAATAGTCTTTTCTTTTTATAATATGTAATTGTTACTTTAAAAGTTATAAATGTCTTCTTTTTATATTGATTTGATTATAATCCTCACAATTTTTTTTAGAGAAGAAAAATCATATTATATCATTCATGACAAAAGAATAGATACAAGCAGGAATACGATTGAAAACATGGCTGCTAGCATACAAGCTTGACGCCCTTGCTAATGAATGAGCGACATGATTTGCTTGCCTCCTTACGAAACCAACCACTGAGTTAAAAGGACAAGGAAGAGTATCTCTACATTTGGATAAAAGAACATGTAAATCAAAAAAACCAGTTGAAATATTTTGAAGTCCATCAACTACAGCTTTATTGTCAAGCTCGAAGATGATGTTGTGAACGTTAAGCTCCTTTAACCATGTCATTTCTTGTAACAGTCCCCATGCTTCAGCTTCAGTTGGATGTGGAATACCCTGCTGCCAAGATGTTTTTGACAAATCAAAAATCAAGTCTTTAACACCTTCTGCTTGCTGCACTCTGTCTTCAATTTTTGACCAAAGACCAACAGTTTGCCAAATGCTTTTAGCTTTCTCACAGCCAAAGAAAATGTGCCAATCATTTTCCAAATTGTTTTCATAAAATGCACATGTTGAAGGACATGAAATACCTTTTTCATGAAGTCTTAGTCTTGAAGGGATGCATTCTCGAAGAATTCTCCAAATCAAGTGCTTGACTTTTGGCGGAATTTTCAATGACCATAGTTGCTTCCAATTGCCACTTACTTTGTGATTATCATCAAGATATAACTAGGCCATTAGGCCATGATATGCTGAACTAACTGAGTAGTTGCCATCTGCAATGAATTGCCAAGTTATAGCTTCATCATCCGAAAAGGGGAACACTTTGAATTTCCTAAAAATCTTGTGGATTAAAAATCTGCTGCAAAATATCCAGTCGCCATGATTTTGAATTCCGATCAATGAGGGAAGAGAGAGTCATGTGGTCAAGACCAAAAGGAGCTGTGAAGCATGAGGATTGCATTTTGTTCACAGCCATGGTTGATTCCAAATGATGTTCACTAATTTACCATCACCAATTCTCCATCTTATGCCTTCTTTTATCACAACCTGTGAAGCGTGGATGCTACGCCATACATAGCTTGGATTATGCCCAAGTTTGGCATCCAAGAAATAACCATTAGGGAAATATTTGGCATTGAACACTTTTGAAACAATAGCATCTGGATTTTGAATGAATCTCCATCGTTGCTTCCCTAGCATAGATAAGTTAAAAGCATGAAGATGTCTAAACCCCAATCCACCAAATTCTTTTTTTACTGTGAATCTTTCCCAACTCATCCACTTGATTCCTTTTGTTGCATTTCAACTTGAACTCCACCAAAAAGAGTTCATCATTTTTTGTATTTCATCCTCCAATGTAGGGAAGTAAGAAAACACTCATACAATAAGTAGGAATGGCTTGAGCACATGACTTAATGAGAATTTCCTTACCCGCCTTAGAGAGATGCTTTCCAGTCCAATGATTGATGTGTTTCCAAAGTCTATCTTTGAGGAAACCAAAATCTGCCTTCTTTTTCCTTCCAATGAGAGATGGTAGCCCCAAATATTTTCTAGTACCAATACATTCAGAGACACCAAGAGAAGATGAGATGTGGCTCCTAAGAGATGTAGGACGAAAAAAATAAATGCACCTTCATTTTTGGCATTGTACCATTGTCAAGAGACAAAGAGGAACAAAACATGTGCTTTTCTTTTTCTCTGCATTCATTTCAAAAATATACAACTTATTAATAATTTTCAAATGTAGTTAGATATTAATATTTTGCATCCTATTTTTATTTTTACTTTTTTGTGACAATATCGATAGAATATTATAAAAACTTGATTAAAGCAATATATTATGTAATTAACAACTGCATTTGTTTTGGGCTAGTGACTATCATTTTTTGGAGATTTCTAGAATCGCCAAAAATTGATATTTTCAAATGATTTCGTCACTAACAAATATAACATTTACCTAATACTTTTGGCAATTTAAAACTACCAAAAAGTAGTGGGTATTAGTACATCAGTATTGCAACAAAATGCCACAAAATATTTGTTAAAATGTTAATTTCATAATAAATTGCATTGCTCAAGTTTTTATAATGTATTAACAGTATTGTGATGAAATAAAAATATACGATGTAATATATCAATACCTAATCATATTTTGAAAAGAATTTAATTTTAAGTATACTTCAAAAATGAATACATTGAAAAAGAAAAATGTATCTATTATCCCTCTTTCTTTCTTGACATTGGTACAATACCAAAAAGAACGTATCTTTCTTTCTTCTTTGTAAATTACTTGTTCATTGACAAGCACGTCATGGTTTATGGAGGTGTACAAGACTAAGACTAGAGAGTCCTAACATTTGTACGTATGCAATGATAGGCTATTAGTTAGATAGATCCTCGAAGCACAATGATTAATGAACACATAAACTAATTTTGATAAGTATGAACATTACCTTCTAGTCATAGGTGTTGTGGGATCGATGTGGTTTTGTCCGATGTTAGTTTAAATTGGGTTGCCATGCTCACAAGTTGCATCCAAAGCAATAAGAGGAAGATAATGTCTTTTCACGTTTGTATTCAACTTATGTAATTGTATGAATAATTTACAAGGATAAGAATATTTGTACCCTCATTTTTGGCATTGTACCATTGTCACGAGATAAAGAGGAACAAAAGATATGTTTTTCTTTTTCTCTGCATTCATATTAAAAATATACATCTTATAAATACTTTTCAAATATAGTTAGATATTAATATTTTGCATCCTCTTTTTATTGTTTTTTTTTGGACAATATTGATAAAATATTATAAAAACTTGATTAAAGCAATTTATTATGTAGTTAACAACTGGATTTGTTTTGGGCTAGTGACTATCATTTTTTGGAGATTTCTAGAATCACCAAAAATGGATATTTTCAAATGAATTTGTCACTAGAAAATATAACATTTACCCGATACTTTTTTGGCGATTTAAAACTACTAGAAATTAATGGGTATTAGTATATCAGTATTGCGACAAAGTGCCACAAAATATTTGTTAAAATGTTAATTTCATAATAAATCGCATTGATCAAGTATTAATAGTATTGTCATGAAATAAAAGTATATGATGCAATATATCAATACTTAATCATATTTGAAAAGAATTCAATTTTATGTATATTTCTAAAATGAATACAATGAAAAAGAAAAATGTATCTTTTATCCCTCTTTCTGTCTTGACATTGCTACAATGCCAAAAAAAAGGTATCTTTCTTTCTTCCTTGTAAATTACTTGTTTATTGACAAGCAGGTCATGGTTTATGGAGGTGTAGAAGACAAAGACCAGAGAGGCCTAACATTTGTAAATATAGAATGATAGGCCGTTAGTTAGCTAGATCCTCGAAGCACAATGATTGATGAACACATAAACTAATTTTGTTAAGTATGATCATTACCTTTGTAGCCATAGGTGTTGTACGATCGATGTGGTTATGTCCAATGTTAGTTTAAATTGGGTTGTTATGCTCACAAGTTGCATCCAAAGCAATAAGAGGATGATAATCTTTGTGATTCTCTTTTCACATTTGTCTTCAACTTATAAAATTGTATGGGTAATTTATGAGGAAAAAAATAGATGTAGCTTCATTTTTGGCATTGTACCATTGTCAAGAGACAAAGAGGAACAAAAGATATGTTTTTCTTTTTCTCTGCATTCATTTCAAAAATATACATCTTATTAATACTTTTCAAATATAGTTAGATATAAATATTTTGCATCCTATTTTTTATTTTTATTTTTTTGTGACAATATCGATAAAGTATTATAAAAACTTGATTAAAGCAATTTATTATGTAATTAACAAGTGCATTTGTTTTGGGCTAGTGACTATCATTTTTTGGAGATTTCTAGAATTGACAAAATTGATATTTTTAAATGATTTTGTCACTAACAAATATAACATTTACTTGATACTTTTGGTGATTTAAAACTACCAGAAAGTAATGAATATTAGTATATCAGTATTGCGACAAAGCACCACAAAATATTTGTGAAAATGTTAATTTCATAATAAATCACCTTGATCAAGTTTTTATAATGTATTAACAGTATTGGCATGAAATAGAAATATACTATGCAATATATCAATACCTACTAATATTTGTAAAGAAATTAATTTTATGTATACTTCAAAAATGAATACATTGAAAAAGAAAAAAAAAATGTATCTTTTATCCTTCTTTCTCTCTTGACATTGGTACAATGCCAAAAAAGAAGGTATCTTTCTTTCTTCCTTGTAAATTACTTGTTGATTGACAAGCAGGTCGTGGTTTATGGAGGTGTAGAAGACTAAGACCAGAGAGGCCTAACATTTGTATGTATGGAATGATAGGTTATTAGATAGCTAGATCCTCGAAGCACAATGATTAATGAACACATAAACTAATGTTGTTAAGTAAGATCATTACTTTGTAGCCATAGATGTTGTGGGATCGATGTGGTTATGTCCAATGTTTATTTAAATAGGGCTATTTTGCTCACAAGTTGTATCCAAGCAATAAGAGGAGGGTAATCTTTGTGATTCTCCTCTCTCATTTGAATTCAACTTCTATAATCGTATGAGTAATTTATAAGGAAAAAGTAGATATACATTCCTTTTTGGCATTGCACCAATGTCAATAGACAAAGAGGAACAAAAGATATGTTTTTCTTTTTCTCTGTATTCTTTTCAAAATTATATATCTTATTTAAATACATCTCAAATACAATTAGATATGAACATTTTGCATCCTTTCTTTAGAAGTCATAATTTGTTATTTTATACTTTTTTTTTCTATTCAACTTACTCATTCAAATTATTAGTGTCAAAATTTTAGTTTTGAAATAGATATCATCCTTCCTTTGCACTTCCTATCTACTCCACCATGAAATCACCTTTAAAAATTATCAGTCCAACGCTGGAAACTTCTAATTGACCAATGTTATGCTTTTTTACAAACTAATTGCCAAAAAGGATGTAAAATATCAATATCTAATCGTATTTGAAAAGTATTTAATAAGATGTATATTATTGAAATGAATATAGTTAAAGAAAAAAGTGTATCTTATATTCCTCTTTCTCTCTTGACATTAGTACAATGTGTAACACCCTAACGGGTACTACCCTATAACGTACATTTTAGTCATCAACACGGATAATATAAACAAAATATGATATCATTACTCAAATAATTACATCATGTACATAAAAGGCAATCCCCACATGTGGGATCCTATATCAAAAGAATACATAAAAAAGCTCTTTTAACAAAACTAGCCTATAAAGATATTATTACATAAACATAATATCTTCTAGGCCTCTTGTCTCCATACTTCAAACCTGTTTAATCTGGAACATAAACATTAAACTAATGAGACAGGGTCTCAGTGAGTGTTAAAGACATGCATTATAATCTTTCATCGTTTATAAAAGTACCATAAAGTACAATAACATGTTACTTTTACATCTCTATTAACATAATCTTAACATTTACTTTGCATGCTTTAAATTAACTTTCTTTACTTTTCTTCCGTCCTACGACATCTATTGAGCTCAATATATCGAAAGGCGTCCCTTTCCTTTTATGCCTTGGCCTCGTATTATTCTCTTCCGGCCCGAGGAGCTACGCCACATCTTCGGAAAGTAGTAAGTGACAGAAAGGGTCCTGCCTACCTTCTAAAGAGGGCGAATCTTTTCATTTGCATGCTTAACTTATCAAAACATTATACTTTCTTTTATCCTTAAAGGAATCTCCTCTTTCTTTAAATAAACATATCATTATCCTTATAAGTTATGTAAACATACTAAACATATTAGGAAAATAACTTGAAGAGGATAGAACTCAACACAATGTTCCAGGGGTCAGTTGCTTAAGCCTGACTCTTGTGCTTAAGCCAGTTTGACCCTGGCACCTTGCGCTTAAGCACTAGCGCACCACGCTTAAGCGCCAAAAACTTGCGCTTGAGCGTTAGAGTCCTGCACTTAATCCTGATCCCTGGAGCTTCTCGCTTAAGCGCCAAACCCCCACACTTAAGCACCATAATACCTCGCTTAAGCACCAGGAATCCTCGCTTAAGCGAGAATTACAGACCATACTTCCAACTCTAGGGGCTCCTCGCTTAAGCACCATGCAGAGCTCGCTTAAGCGAGAATCCGCGACTCTGCAGGTCATAGGGTTCGTGATTATGCTTAACCTCTTTACCATAATTGCTACCCAACAACCCAAATCCTCACAATAATGCAAAATAATGGTGAGTCTCATACAAAACAAGCAAGACAACTATGATTTATGCATCTCTCACACTAAACCCAAGGATTGGGGGTTGGGGCTCTTCTCCCATGGAGAGAAACCTAACCCTCCTTGAATCTCTGCCCAAACCTCAAATGGAGGGATAGAGAAGGATACATAAACACTCACCAAGGACCTTTGAACTAAGGGTGATGAGTGAGGCGATGTGGGTTGTCCTAGCTTTTCCTCCTTCTTCTTCCTTTCCTTTCTCCTTCTTCTCTCTTCTCCTCCTTCTCTCTTCTTTCTCTCTCTAAATTCTGCTTGTGTGTGTGTTAAGTGTGGGAGGGAAGGGTTTTAGGTAAATATATACATATGGCTAGTATTAGTTTTATGGTTCCTTACTCTATAAGTTATTCTAATACACACTTTACATTAAACACCGAAAAGGCTAATAATAGAATATTATAAAGCAATTAGACATTATCTTATTTTATTATTATTATTATGATTTATGGGGATGTTACACAATGTCATAAAGAAGGTATACATTTTTCTTCTTCATAAATTATATTTACAATTACAAAAGTTGAATTCAAGCATAGAAGGGAGAATCACAAAATTTGCCCTCCTCTTAACTCGGATGGAAGTTGTACGCATAACATCCCGCATGAAACAAACTCTACACAAAACTAAATCCCACAACATGTGGTTAGAAGGTAACGATCTCACATAACTATTTTCATTGATCATTATGTTTTAAAGCTTTTCCACTACTGCACATTACTCATTCTACATATGTTAAAACAAGCTTTCTACATTTGTTCTACGAACAATGTAGATTTTGTGGACATAGAAAGTGGGACACCTTTACATATGTTATAGTGAGAACGATGTAAAATATGTTGTTAAAAAAAAAAACAACTGGATTCTACAATAAGGTCATTGTTTATGTAAGTGTAGAAGGATTGACTAACAGAGGCCTTGCACTAAATTATAAATATACATTATGCACTATCATATATATATATATATATATATATATATATATATATATATATATATATATATATATATATATATATATATATATATTCTTTTTCACATATTGGATGATAGGCAATTAATTATCTAGAGCCTCCATTGGCCATTGGCAACTTTGAACTCCATTGACTTGTGGATCCGTAATTTTATATGGACGGGAGATGTGGTAAAACGAAAGTTGGTTATTGTTGCATGGAATACACTTTGCCAACCAGTGGATTCGGGTGGGTTAGGGATACGGCCTCTTAAGCTGATTAATAAGGCTGCTCTTTTAAAGCTTAGCTGGTCTTTAATTGTCTCGAATTCCCATTGGGCTTCCTTATGCAGAAGTAGATTCTTTAAAAATGGAGTTCCTAAAAATACTCATGTTTCTTCCTCCATTTGGACTGGTATTAAGCCTTGTATCTCAATCATTTTGGAGAACTCAACATGGCAAATTGGTGATGGCAGAATTATTTCATTCTGGACGGATAAATGGATGTCCAGGACAGTTGCGGATATGTTAAATATTCCTGCAACTGTTCAGCTGAATCTCCAAGCCACTGTGTCTGATTTTATTCATGATAAACAGTGGAGGATTCCTCCAGTTTTTGAACAGAGCTTCCCTCATCTGGTACCTGACATAAAGGCTTTTTCTATTCCTATTGATGATGTTGCTGATAGACGCGTTTGGTCTCCTTCTTATTCAGGTTTACTCCTTTTTAAAGATGCTATTAGCTACTATCAACCTTATGCTCAACCTGTTGGGTGGAGTAAAATTATTTGGCGTAATTGTATTCCTCCTTCGAAATCTTCTATGTTTTGGAGGTGATTCTTAATCCTCTTCCTACTTATGATAATTTGCATAAAAGTGGTCTAGTTTTTGCTTCAATGTGCTCACACTGTGGATCATGCATTGAAACATCTTATCACTTATTTTTGGAGTGTCTGTTTGCCTCTGATCTTTGGACATGGTTGGGTCATATTCTACAACGTCGTCTTGATGTCTCTTCCCCTTTGAGGCTTTTGGAGATCTTTCATACAACAACCAGCTCTCAAGCTAAGGACGTTTATATTTCTCTGGTGATTCATATCGCGAATTTTATTTGGCTTAGCCGAAATCAAGCCCGTTTTCATGACAACCCTATGACAAAATATAATATTCTGAATAGAGTTATTGCTGCAGTGTCGATAACAGGAAATTTTTCTTCTGGGACTATGTCTAATGCAGTGGAGGAATTCACTCTTTTTAGACAACTTCACATTGTGGGGCACAAAAGGCGCGCTCCCAAGATTATTGAGGTTTTTTGGAATCCACCTCTTGTTGGTTGGGTTAAGGCCAACACAGATGGTGCTGCGAAGGGATGTCCCGGTCCAGCTGCTTATGGTGGCCTCTTTAGAAATAATAATGGGGAATTATTAGGCTGCTTTTCTCAATCTCTTCCAATTTCCTTTGCTTTCCATGCTGAATTACAAGCGGTTATTGTTGCCATTGAGACAACGCATAGAAAAGGTTGGGGGATGCTCTGGATAGAATGTGACTCTATGTCTGTGGTTCAAGCCTTCAAGTCAGTGGATATGGTGCCTTGGAAGCTTAAAACGAGATGGCGAAATTGCATTGCTCTTACAAAAACAATGTCGTTTGCTTTTCGTGTTCCTGGTTTTTATTGGTGGGACTCCATCCCATCTTTTCTTTGTGATTCCTTCCATAGGGATAAGCTTAGACTACCTTGTTATAGGTTTTGTTAATTTTGTTCTTCATGGGTTTTGGTTTTATGTCCCCCCATGATTGTTTGTTCTTTTGTTTTTTTTATTAATAAATTTTGGTTTGCTGGTAGGGGATTGGTAGTCCTAATGGGCCAACCTAGTTGGGATTATGTGGATCTACTTTGATGCTCTTGCAAACCTTTGCATTAAATAAAAAAAAATCTAGAGCCTCAAAAGCACAATGATTAACAAACACATAAACTAATATTTGTTATGCAAGATCATTACGTTCTAGCCATAGGTGTTATGGAATTGATTTGGTTCTATCCAAAATTGAATTCAACTTTTGCAATCATATAAGTAATTTACGAGAAGCAAACAAATATATCTTCTTGGCCTTATACCAATGTTAAGAGAGAGAAGGACAGAAGACACACTTCTCTTTTTCACTCTATTCATTAGGGAAACATATGTTATTAAATACTTTTCAAATATAGTAAGATATTAGCATTTTGTATCCTATATTTTTTATTTTTTGTGACAATATGAATAAAATATTATAAAAACTTGATAAAAGCAATTCATTATGAATAAAATATTAATTATGATGTCTTATAATGAATTTACTATGGTTTAATTTATAATATGAGAAGATACATAATAAATTGCATTTATCAAATTTTAATAATATTTTTTTATATTGTCTATGAATAAAAATATAGGACGCAAAATATCAAAAACTGCTTATTTAAATAAGTGCTCTCTATTTAAATAAGCATCTAGTTTAGGTATGGAAACAAAATTAGCCAACAATGAAGCTATCTTATATGGAAACAAAATAATATCGTTTAAAGAATCACTAAGTGCATGTCTAAGTAAATGCACCTAGTCTCTTGCAAGACTAAGCAAATTGTAGTCATTTTTGCTTTCGAGTGATCTTTGGTTGGACCAATAGGAAACAAAACTGAGTGAAACATGGATTATCTAAAAGTTATGTACCAGGTTGTTCCAGAAAATCTTTTGGTACTTCACTTTTGTCCTTATTTCCTTAGTAACCTGCACAAAAAAATATAGAAATTAGTATGAAAATAAATAAAGGAAGAAGAAAAGGAAACAAATCGTTGCTTGCTAAAATAATTTCTCAAGCAAAAGACAAATATAGACATAAAGGAATTGAATCTGTTGATTGGACGACCAATTAGAGTATCTAAGATTAGAGTATAGGATGCAGGAAATTAGTGATCTTCCTATGAAGTTTGCTAAACCTGTGTGTATGCTTATATTAGTGGGGCTCCATTTATGTTTGATTGATTTCATTTGTGTAATGTTTATGCTGTGGAAGCTAAACTTATTACTTTATCTTTAATTAACTTTCAGAGCAAAGTGTTGCAAATTCCTTTTTTCCTATGATGGCACAAGCAATTGGCAATTGATGTAATTGAATAACTTCTTCAACCCAAGAAAGGAAAATAATAAATAAAAATTGGAATAGAAGTTAGCAACCAATTCAAAGCTGACATCAATTCAAAAGGGGACAAATATTTTTATAATAAGAGAAATTGTTTCAATTCATGCTACAAATCATTTTCAAAGTGGTAGTTGGACAAAGCATTAATTTGAAGGTGGAGGAGCATTGGATGAAGCATGATGATATACAGAGGCTCTTTGTTGTAACTGGGGTCACGACGGGGATGGCACAAAAATGATGAAAAATAGAGTCGCCACCAATATTTTATGTTGAGGGAAAATATTGGAAAACCCTTTCAAAAGTGGTCTTTCAAATCAAAGATAGGTTCGGGAGCCGATTATGTATAAGGAAGGTATTAGCACCCTACAACGCCCGTTAAAAACAGTACCTATAATTAATTGTGCAAAACCACATAACTTTATAAATATTTATTTTACCCCAATAAAAAGTAAACATATTTTTAATTTTTTATTGTTACTACCTTTAAAAGAATACATTTGATTTTTTTAGACATTTTTATTTTTATTGTTTTAAAGAAAACAACTCTATGCAAAAAAGTTTTAGATAACAAATGGCTATTCTATAAACTTTTATGATTTAAATAACATTAAAGGTAGAATTGCTACTCAATTAATGTTATAAACCATTGCATGAGTTAGAATGATTAATTTATTTATTTAAAAAAAGAAATTCAAAACCAAAACTAATCGCTTTAATCTTACGCAAAACATGTAGCATCACATTACACACACCACGTTCAAAAACACCAGAACAGATTGAGTAAAACAATGTACATTTTACTAACTTTTTCTTTTATTATTTACATATATAAGCTACAATTAAATGAAGCTGGAGATCAAAACAAGTTCCTTTAATATTGTAATTCTACACTAGGAAAGGAAAAAAAATCAGCAACCTCATCACCCGTATGCCTAGGCACTCAAACTGATGTTTACGAGGGAAAGAAAAAGAAAAAAAGAAGAAAAAAAACAAACAAACAAAGAAATTAAGAAAAGAAGAAAAAAAAACTTGACATTGAATAAAAAGAAAACTGTATGTATCCATCTATATCAAAAAACATAAGATATGAATGGGAATAAATATAAAAACCTGAAGTGTCATTGAAATTTACAATGATTGGGGATGAATTACATAGGATATATGCTTTCCAGACTTACAAGGTAAAATATAAAATAATGAAAGTGAAAGAACCTCTGAACACAGGCACAGTAACAATGTTGAGACGCGATGCTTGTCACTCACGACGTGTAGAAAATTTCTATATGAGTAGGAGTGAGAGAGTTCCTTTTTTTTGTCCTCTCATTTTTTCCGTCCCCTTTTCTGAGTGCTAGTGGATCCTTTAAATAGCCAAAAATAGCTTGATCTCCAAGTAAGTAAATCCCCACATTATCTCCTAATTTTCAGCATAGTGATTGTTACCCATTGTAACTGCTTATCTCACAATCTCCCTCTTCAGATGTGACTGTTACTATCTTGCTTGTAACAGATTTATTTGCTCTATATTATTTTTAAATTTTGAATATTAAAAAAACATTTTTTTAAACATAAAAACGCACATGGATAAAATTGGGTATTCACAGTTGCCCCTCTTCACTAGTTTCTTATCAAATAATCTAAACAATGAAGTTTTTAAGATTATTATGGTAAGAAATGAGTAAAGAAGTGAATCAATTTTATCAGGGAGCCCAATACACCGGTGCAATATAGGTACTGAGGCCTCTATGTAATGAATGCAGGGTGTTGGGTCAGTTCTAGGCTTTGGATGCAAGGTTCCATGCCAATTCCAGGCATTAGGTGCAGGTAGAGGGTGCCGATGCTGGTTCCGGGCTTGGATGCAAGTGCCAGTGCTAGTTTTGAGCTTCAAATTCAAGGTGCCAGTGCTGGTTCCGGGCTTGGAATGCAGGTGTCGGTGCTGGTTCTAGGCTTGAGATGTAGGGTGATGATTCCGGGCTTGAGATGCAGGGTGCCGGTGTTGGTTCTGGGCTTGGAATGCAGGTGTCGGTGCTGGTTCTGGGCTTTAATGCAGGTGCCGGTGCTGGTTCTGGGCTTCAATGCAGGTGCCAATGCTAGTTCTAGGCTTTGAATGCAGGGTGTCGGTGTTGGTGTCGGGCTTCAGATGCAAGGTGCTGGTGTTGGTTCTGGGCTTGAACAAAAAAGTAAAATATGCCAGGTAGGTACTGAGCTTTAAACAAAAAGGTAAGATGTGCCAGGTAAGTACTGGGCTTAAAGCAAAATGTGTTAGGCAAGTAACGAGCTTGATGACTTTATGTTATAGGTTAGAAAACCCTCCCATAGGCTATGGCAGATGCAATGCAATGATATGATGCATGATGACATGAGGACATAAAACCTGTAAAACTTTTTTGATGATATGATGCAAAATGGCATGAGACATTAAAATCTATTAGACTTGACTTGTCATTTTTGCTTCCATTTTCTCAAAAGAATTCATGATCCTCGTTCCTTATGGTGTCACACGTCCCAAGATTCATGAGTGGAAGTTTGATCTAACTTGACACTTTTATCTTAAGTGGCACTGGGTTACCCATAAATTGCTGCAAACTTTTGTCACATCATCTTCCTGGCTATGTTTCGTGGCACTTTTCGAGAATTTATTGAGCACCATGGTTTTCCAAAACTTATCAAAGTAATTGTAATGCTTTGAATGTTAACATACATTTCCTTTCAACATATTATTATAAAAATACAAAATGAATTGGCAACAGATGAAGGGAATAAGACAATTTTATTGAAGATAGTGAAAAAATTTACATGGATAATTACTGTATGGAAACTATAATGATATGTACAATAAACTCAAAGAAATAATAGCAACATAAGTGGAAGACTTTTGCAGCAAGAGTGACGCTTTCCAGATGACAATGCTAGTATCACACTTCAGTAACTTTGTCTGATCGCCAATAAACTTTAGAGGAAAATGAACTTCAACACGCCATTTGCCCGAGTTTCAGACACATAATTTGCCCCAGTTTATGAGCATTTATGCCAAGCCATTCCCTCCTGAGTTGCTCTTTTTTCCTAGATCGCCATTTCAGGTTTTCAATCTATTGAGCATTATATATATATATATATATATATATATATAGCTCTAAATTTTGCCTAGATCGCCCTTTTGGGTTTTCGACCTAACAAGCCTCTGTTTCTTTTGTAGCTCTAACTTTTGCCTAGATCGCCCTTTTGGGTTTTCAATCTAGCGAGCTTCTTTTTTTTCAAGCATAATGTTTCTTCACTGCATAATAATTCACCGGATATGAGAGGTCTTTGCCATCCATGTTTGTTAGAATCAAGGCTCCTCCTAAGAAAGATTTCTTAACCACATAAGGTCCCTCATAATTTGGTGTCCACTTACCAAACCTATATTTTTTATTTGAAAGAATCTTCTTAAGCACCAAATCCCCTTCTTGAAATTCCCTAGGGTATACCTTCTTCTCAAATGCTTTCTTTAATCTCTTTTGGTATAACTGGCCATGGTAAATTGCATTCAACCTTTTCTCTTCAATGAGATTTAGTTGCTCAAAAATGAGTTTGGACCCACTCCGCTTTTTTTAACTCGGTTTCCATTAGCACTCTCAAGGAAGGAGTTTCGACCTCAATGGGAAGGACTGCTTCCATCCCATATACCAAGAAAATGGAGTTGCACCAGTTGAAGTGCGAACTGAGCTAGGATATCCATGCAAGGCAAATGGCAGCATTTCGTGCCAGTCTTTGTATGTCACCACCATTTTCTGAATTATCTTCTTGATATTCTTGTTTGCCGCTTCAATTGTCTCGTTCATCTTTGGGCGATATGGAGAAGAATTATGATGTTGAATTTTGAAATTAGCACATAATTTTGTCATCATCTTATTGTTTAAGTTGGTGGCATTATCAGTGATTAGCTTATTTGGCACGCCATAGCGACAAATCAACTCCCTTCTGATGAATTTCACTATCATATTTCGAGTTACATTAGCATATGAAGTAGCTTCAACCCATTCAGTGAAGTAGTCAATTGCCACTAGAATGAAGTGATGTCCATTTGATGCTTTTGGTTCAATGGGACCAATGACATCCATCCCCCACATCGAGAATGGCCAAGGTGAAGCCAAAACATTTAGGGAAGTAGGTGGAGCATTGATATTATCATCATATGTCTGACACTTGTGACACTTCCTCACATAACGAAAGCAATCAGTCTCCATTGTCAACCAATAATAACCGGCCCTTAAGATCTTTCTTGCCATGGCATGCCCATTTGTGTGGGTGCCAAATGAGCCTTCATGAACTTCTTTGATAATCCTCTATGCTTCAGCAACATCTACACATCTGAGTAACACCATATCGTGATTTTTCTTATATAGTACATCTCCATTAAAAAAGAAACTCATTACCAGCCTTCTCAATGTTCTCTTGTCATTCTCCGAAGCACCTAATGGATATTCCCGACTTTTTATGTATTTCTTGATATCCTAATACCATGGCTTTCCATCTGACTCTTCCTCTACTAATTGGCAATAGGCTGGTTGACCACGATGTTGGATCTTTATATGTGGCATGTCTTCATCCTCATTCAATACAAACATGGATGATAAGGTAGCTAATGCATCTACCAACTGATTATCTTCTCGAGGGATGTGATCAAAGGTGATTTCTTCAAATTGCTTCTCCAATTCCTCAATGTAAGTCTGATAAGGAATTAGCTTGGCATCTCGAGTTTCCCATTCACCCTTTACTTGGTGAATAACCAAGGTCGAGTCACCATAGACCAAAAGTTTTTTTACTTTTGATTCTATAGTTGTTTGCATCCCCAAAGTGCATGCTTCATACTCTGCCACATTATTTGTACAGTCAAAACATAACCTTGCCGTGACTGGAATATACTGCTTTTTCGGGGAGATTAATATGGCACCAATCCCATGCCCCAATACATTAGATGCACCATCAAACAACATGATCCATTTTTCTTCTTTTGATGACTCTTCCTCATGGAGCACTGCCATTATGTCTTCATTGGGGAATTCACACTGCATTGACTGATAATCATTCACAGGTTGGTGTACTAAGTAATTTGCAAGAGCACTACCTTTGACTACTTTCTGGGTTACGTGCACAATGTCATACTCTGATAAGAGAACTTGCCAACGAGCAATCCTTCCTGTAAGAGCAGGCTTTTCAAAAATATACTTAATTGGGTCCATTTTAGACATCAACCAAGTTGTATGGCTTAGCATATATTGTCTTAAGCGATGGGCTACCCACACTAAAGCACAACAAGTTCACTCCAACAGTGAGTATCTAGACTCATAATTAGTGAACTTCTTGCTCAAGTAGTAAATGGCACACTCTTTTCTTCCAGAATCATCATGTTGTCCTAACACACAACCCATAGACCCATCTAACACAGTCAGATACATAATGAGAGGCCTTCCAAGGACTAGTGGCACCAAAATTGGGGGACTTTGCAAATATTGTTTTATTTTCTCAAAGGCTTCTTGGCAGTCATCATTCCACTCCATTGGTTGATTTTTGCGCAAGAGCTTGAAGATAGGTTCACATGTGGCTGTTAACTGGGATATGAATCGAGCAATGTAATTCAACCTCCCTAAAAACCCTCAAACTTCCCTTTCAGAGTAAGGAGGTGGCATTTCAAGAATTGCTCGTATCTCGTCGGGATCCACTTCAATTCCTCTTTGGCTAACTACAAACCCCAACAACTTGCCAGACTTCACACCAAAAGTGCATTTAGCTGGGTTAAGCCTCAATTTGAATTTCCTCAACCACTCAAACAACTTCTGCATATGAATTACATGATCTTCTTCATTGCTTGACTTGGCAATCATGTCATCTACGTAAACTTCAATCTCCTTATGCATCATGTCGTGGAACAAAGTCAGCATTACCCTCTGGTATGTTGCCCCTGCATTTTTTAGTCCAAATGGCATGACCTTATAGCAAAAAGTGGCCCATGGTGTGATGAATGTAGTTTTCTCCCTATCCTCTTCAGCCAACTTGATCTGATTATATCCAGAATAGGCATCCATGAAGGAAAAGAATGAATGTTGGGCTGTATTATCCACTAGCATGTCAATATGAGGTAGTGGGAAATCATCCTTTGGACTGGCTCTATTTAGATCCCGATAATCAACACACATTTGAACTCTCCCATCTTTCTTTGGAACTAGAACTATATTAGCAACCCTTTAGGGGTATTTGGCAACAACAAGAAAACCTGCATCCAACTGCTTTTTAACCTCCTCTCTAATTTTTAGAGATAGGTCGGGTTTCATCTGCCTTAACTTCTGTTTAATCGGAGGACATTCTGGCTTTAATGGCAACTTATGCTCCACTATACTAGCATCCAGGCCTGGCATATCTTGATATGACCAAGCGAAGACATCACTATAGTCACGTAGGAGCTTTATCAACTAATGACACTCATTTTCTTTCATGAGTGTGCCAATTTTGACCTCTTTCTTCTCCTCTTCAGTCCCCAAATTAATCACCTCAATCAATTCTTCATGAGGTCGAATCTCTTTAGTCTGTTACTCACTAACCTCAATAATTCGGGGGAAGGTCCCAACTCATCATCAATTTCCTCGTCGGCCTGATTGTTGAGACACTTAAAACTACTTGATATGATACTAGCATTATCATTTTCAAGCGCATTATTTTCAAATTTGCATTATTTGAGGCCGAGATAGAAACATCAAATAAGATAAAGAAGAAAGAAAATAGAGATGAGAGAAGAAATAAAGCCTATATTGGAAAAAAATTCAAAATGCATTTTTATTAATGATATATTGAAAGGAAACATGAGCCTTTATTTAACAAAGGAAAGTCCTAAAGCCTTGGGCAGAGCAAATAGGATTGGCATTACAAAATTACTTTAAATTCAAATTGAAAACCACAGGAAGCTCAATAATCTCCCAATTGCTAAGCTCAACATTTGGTGGGCAAGCGCGAACCCAGTTGACAAGCTCATCCTCAGAAATGTCTTGTTCAACAGCAGCTACAGAGCTTGGAAACTCGAACCCAACACTCCAAAAGCTCTTTCGCAGATCACATATAGGGACCCCTTCAGTCTTAGGCTCCCTATTCCCTTGCCTGGCTAACCTCTTTTCTTTTTTCTCATGCGCAACCCTTCTTTTGTCTACCTTTGAAGGTCTGTAACCCAAATTGAATCGACCTTTATTTTCTATCAAGTCAGGTAGTCGACTCAAACCCTGTGTGTTTCTTCCCAGTCCACATCCATAGTGATACCTATTCTCAAGCATTACATTCGCCACCATCATGGAAGCACTCGATGGTTGGGGTTTGGGTACAATCTTTCCTTCTTTCACATAAGTGGCATTAGCAACCTCAAGTCCTTGAAATGAGGTCTCGAGAGCCTCCTCAGCAGCTTCAATATAAGGAGTCGATGATGGCTTACTAACCAATAAGTCCTCCTCGGCGGAAATAATAACCAGCTTGTTATCAACAATAAATTTCATCTTTTGGTGAAGTGTGGAAGGCACAACCCTTGCGCATTGAATCCAAGGTCTTACAAGAAGGCAACTATAAGCTGGTGTAATGTCCATCACATAAAACACCACTTCAAAGGTAACTGGACCAATTTGAATGGGTAGGCTTATTTCACCAATCACTTCCCTACACGACCCATCAAAAGCTCTAACCACCATAGCACTTGGCTTCATGTATGACTCATCCAATGGTAGCTTGGCAAGTGTTGTCCTTGGCATCACATTCAACGAAGAACCATTATCAACTAGAACTCTTGCCAAAATATGATCCATGCATTTCACTGATATGTGCAACGCCTTATTATGCCCTGCTCCTTCCACAGGCATCTCATCATCAGTAAAAGTGAGGTGATTATTAGTAGTGATGTTACTAATAATCCTTTCAATTTTCTCTTCAAAGATGTCGCGAACGACATGAGCCTCATTTAATATTTTGAACAATACCTTCCTATGAGGTTCCGAGTTCAGCATAAGTGATAAAAGTGATATCTTGGCAGGGGTGCGATTCAGTTGGTCTATCGCTACATATTCACTTTGCCTTATGAGCCTTAAGAATTCACAAGCTTCTTCATCAGAGACTTCTTTCTTTCCTTCTTGCTCCTTTATTATCTCCCTACCAACAGCTTCAGGCTCAACCCCTTGTTTTTCTTTCTCCTCGCCCTTCCTTTGTTCGACCATTAACTTGTCTAGAATGTATATTCAACCACTTCGAGTCATTCCACCAATGCCTACAATATTCGTAACATCCAGAGATTCATCATTGGTATTCCTTGATGGATTTCCATCGCATCCATCTACACACACCTCTACATCATACTTCCATGGCACCGCCTTGTTGTCTTTATAAGGGAAAGCCTTTGGTACCTATATGGTGATAGACCTCGGCACACTAGGAGTCGAGGAAGCGGCACCTCTAGTATAATGGACAACCAAGGGCTTAGGAAAGGTCGATGGCGCATCAATTTCCAATACATCACTTCTACAGTATCCTATTTGCACCAATTTCCTATCCATCAAGTCTTGCAAAATCTCTTAAAGCCATCACATTCTTCAATTACGTGATCTTCATCAAGGTATAATCCGCACCCAACATCTCCATTTGAACTCCCCTTAATCTTGCCAAATTTGCACATCTCTCTAAAAATGGTTTTCAACAGGGTCTTGACATCTTTTATCTTCAATCTTATACATTGCTCCATATCTTCTCCAACAGCATTAACTGATGGTCCTCCATGACCCGGTAAAGGATTACTCCTAATATTAGGGTTATCCTCCTTGAAGTTCAACCACCCAGCCTTAACCAACCTTTGTACCTTGAACTTCAAAGCTCTACAACTTTCTGTGGAATGACCAATAGCTCCCGCATGATAATTACATTTGGCATTAGCATCGTATCCCCTGGGATATGGTGGTTCTATGGGGTTCATTGGGATAGGTGCTATCAATCCATTTTGAAGTAAGAGAGGAAATAACTCGATGTAAGACATGGGAATGGGGTCAAATTCGATTGGTTTCTGGTTTTGGGTGTTTTGGGGTCTGGTTTGATTGGGATTTGTAGTGGGTGTTTATGTTATGGGTGAAGCAGGTGAGGCTGTGCGAAAAGGTTGAGAATAAGGGTTTTATGAGATGGTGGTGATGTGAGGGTAGGCCATGTAGGGAGTGTTAAATGTTTGTTGTGAATGAGAGGATCCATAGTTAGGTATCCCAGGGGAATTAAATGTCATCATATTCGCTTCTCCTTCCTTTTTCTTCCCTGACCCAATTGAGGGTTTCTTGGTGCCAGTTGTTCCAGAGGAATCAAGGGTGACTTTTCCACTCCTCATGCCATTCTCCACTCATTCCTCGATGATGACTATATCTGAGAAGTTGGAGGAAATGCTTCCAATCATCTTTTCATAAATTGGTGCTCTCAAGGTATCAATAAAAAGGGCCACTGTTTCTTTGTCCGACAAGGGAGGTTCCACCTGGGCTGCCATTTCTTGCCATCTTTGTGCATATTCCTTAAATGTCTCGTTATCCTTCTTTGACATCAACTGCAATTCAAATCGATCTGGGGTCATATCAATGTTATACTTGTATTGCTTAAGGAAAGCATTTGCTAAATCCTTCCAAGAACGAATATGGGCCCGCTCAAGATGTATGTACTAATTTAAAGTTGCTCCAGTCAAACTATCTTGGAAACAATGAATGAGGAGTTTATCATTACGAGCATGTGCTGCCATTTTTCTATAGTACATAGTCAGATGACTCTTTGGGCAACTGGTTCCCTTGTACTTATGAAACTCTGGAACTTTCAATTTTGGGGGAATCACTACATCGAGAACCAAACAAAGATTGACGGCATCTCCGATGTCATACTTGTTGTAACCCCCCCCCCCCCTTTCTAGTTTAAATTTAAATTAATTATATCATTTACATTATACATAAAAGTTCTAATATATTCTATTTTAAATCCAAAATAGATTCAGACTTACAATATTAAAACTTACAGAAACGCTAGTAAAAAAATATTTCTAAGTACTACAAGTATTATCTACCCAAAATATTCCCATCCTACAGCTCTGGTGATCTCTGCATCTTTATCTTCTAACTAATCTTCAGTCACCTGTAATTTAAACTTCCCCTAGAATCTAGGGACAAAATTTACTGGATCAGGCATTTAATTTCTCGTACATTTAGAAACAATATCAATCATGTACATTTCATATAATAATTAATAAATCACATAAATAAAACAAATGCAGTTTTTTTTTTTTTACTCAAAATCATTTTGACCCTGCTCCATGGAGACTTCCCCTTTGAGTGTTTAGTAAGTAACTGGCCTACCATTACGCACTGCAATTCAGCTATCAGCCCTTACTAAACGCGAATAAGCTAAACAGAATTAGGAGATCAGGATACCCAGGAAGGCCACCACGACTGCAACTCAATCCAGTTTCCAGCCACATGTGGAATTGCCAATATCCTTCACCTGACAAACTATATAATCACATACCATACAGTCCTATCTAACTTACTCTGCTCCTCCAAAGATTCAATTCTCATGACTACCACAGTCCCGGTTAGTCAACATTTATTCTTTCTTTTCTTTCTTCTTTTCTCTCTTTTCTTTTCTTTTCTTTCTTTTCATTTCTTTTCTTTTCTTTTCATGGCTGCTGCAGTCCCGGTTAGCCAACATCAATCATTTTTTTCACTTGAATCTTTGTAAAACCCCCAAAAAGACTCATGCATGCTTATGCCATGTGATAATGATCATAAGTATAAATTAACATTAAACAATCACATAAAGAAATATAAACATTCAACAATTAACATTTTAACATTAGTATTTTACTAAAATAGCAATTAGGTCATTACTATAAAAATTTACTAAACTACCCTTGCTCTTTTTAAAATTCCAATTTTGCCCTCAAGGGTAAAATTACCAAATTACCCTTACTCTTTTCTATTAGAGTAAATTACACAGACCCCCCCCCTGAGTTTTACTTATATTACACCGACACCCCCTGCCTTTTTAAACCATACAAAAAACCCTCTATTTGTTGGTTCTAAATTACACGGACCCCCCCTAAGTTTTACTTATATTAAACCGACACCCCTGCTTTTTTGAACTATAGGGGGTCAAAAGTAATGTTTAAAAAGGCTGGGGGTGTCAGTGTAATATATGTAAAACTCAGGGGGGGTCCGTGTAATTTACTCTTTCTATTATTTTCGATTTTGCCCTTGATCTTTTGCTAAAATTCCAAAATTATCCCTAAACTTTCTAGAACATATGAAATTACTATTTTACCCTTGAATATTTTTTTAATTTACTAAAGTGCCCTTAAATTTTTTTTGTAAAATTCCAATATTGTCCCAACATGTTAAATGACTATTTTACCCTTGGTTATTTTAAAATTTCCACATGATATCCCTTTCTTCCTCATCGTGGCCGTGAATTGCCTATGCCATAATTCCAACATTTTTCTCAAAATCAACCAAATCAATTTCAATCAAAAACAACCAAATCAAGTTTCAATCCATCACAACACATCAAGAGATCAAAAAAACATTGTTTCAATCATCAATTTCAAACTTCTAACATCAAATATATAGGATCCCTAAATCAATTTCATCTTTTCATGGTTCTTGAAATTAGACCTCAAGACATGTTTTTCCTACTTCTAATTTGTCTAAATTGAAATTAAATGCCAAGATCCTTACCTTAAATCCTTAGTTTGATGAAGAACCCTTGAATTTCTTTTCTCCCTTTCTCTTTTGTCTTCTTGAAATTTTTGGGTTCTTCTCCCAATTTCTTCTCTTTTGGCCAAAGCTATATTGAAATTTGAGAGGTTTTGGTTGGTTCAATTCTTGATTTTGGAAAAAAGAATGAAGGTTTCATGGAGGGGCTGCAGTTGGGAACTCACGGGTTTGGGGTTTTGGGAGAGCTAGCTTTGTTAGTTTTTGTCTTTTACTTTTGTTTCTTATGTTTTTATAAAGTTTTCTTCACCCAATTTATTTAGACTTTCACGTCCAGCTGCCTTGGTCCAAAGACAGTCCACTTCTTGATATTTGGAAGCCACTTGGACGTCCAAAATTGCTTACTTAAAGGAGTTGCTAATTGCTTTGTCCATTAGTCAAAAAGTTTGAATTTTGTAGATCTTTCTAGAATATTGTAGAGCTTTTTAATTATCTTACAAACTAATTTGAATTAGAAGAAACTAACACCACCATTAGATTCCTCACTATCAAAAACCTTGGGGTAGTGTCTTAATCATCTCTTAATCAAAGCCTAATTAGCTTAATTTAATTACACTAGAAACTTTGAGTTGTCAAAATTTGATTGGCTAACATTTTTATTTTTATTTTTCTTAGTTAAACAATTTTAATAATTATTCTAAATATATTATAATTAATAGAAAATTCCATATCTCTCATACAAATTTTATCTTAATTTTCTACCTTAGAATTTTATCGTAAAAATTTCTCAGAGTTCTAACTTTCAGAAAATCCTAACAATTTGAAATTAGCATTTTACTTTTGCAACTGTATATATTTTAAATCTATATTCAATTATCTATTTATTAGATTACAGTTTACTCCAAAATTTTATATTGGAAAATTTATCCTGGACAGCTATCTGATACTACGGTCCAGTCAACAAGTAATTCATTTCTCAACTGTATATATTTTAAATCTACATTAAATTCTTTATTTATTAGAGTATAGTTTAATCCAAAATGTTATACTGGAAAATTTTATCCTGGATAGTTGTCTGATACAACTGTCCGGTCAATGATAACTTCAGGCCTAAACAAAAGCACTAAAAGACTTAGAAAATTTTATTGAATAGAACTGTATTAATGTTATTATGAAAATATGTATAGAAGGTTTTTTCTATAAATACAGTACATAATTTCTCATAATATTTATATAAAAATATTTACAAATAGTAAAATAAAAATGAGGGTGTTACAATTGCTACCTTCAACAGCCCTTAGTTTCTCCTCCAACATTTGCAACTTTTCTTTATACTGAACTTGCTCATTTGCAAATGGTGGCTGAAATCCCTCTATACCTCGATGGAAATTCATGGTGGCCTGATAGTTCAAGGGATTTCCTTGGGTGGCAAAGTTAGTATTTTGGGGCTGAGATATGTTTTGTGGATGAACAAAATTCATGGTTGAGCCCTGTGGTTGCGCAGTTTGCAATTGAGTCGAAATTGGATCATTTTCTGTCAAATTCGCCATTGTTGGGGGTGTGTAATTAGGTGGAAGGCCATATGGGGACCATTGCACCTTTGGAGGATCAACCTGTTGTGCAGGTCTATTGAGATGAAGAGTCAAGGGCACCATTGACGCCTGTGGTTGTGCTTGAACTGACGTTTCTCCTCTAGTCGTCAAAAGGGTCCCTTGTAAACTTTTCTTTTCTAACCCGCGTATTGCCTCTAGTATTGCGCCATTTGCTCTTTCATTTGATCAATGTCATTCCTCATTTGCTCATTGCATTCTTCCATTTCCTCCATCTTTGCTTGGGATCGTGTTCTATAAGGGTGCCGAGGATACACTTTTCCTTCTTGATTTTATCGTCTTCTGTGTAGAAAACATTGTAAGTATAAAAGAAAAAGAACAAAAGAAGCAAAATATGAAAGCGTCCAATGTTGAAGGAGATTCCCCATATTTTGGCACTTAGAGGAAAGCTCTCTCTTAGCCCGCCAAATGGTTGACACTTATTCCAAGGGAGTATTTACTCCTCAATGGACAAGGTTTTGTCTACTGGCAATGCAAGACAAACCCCACACTTCCAAACAAGGACCAATCATCTCAAGTTAAAAATGTGGTTGACAATTACCCAAGGGAAAAATCTTTCCTCGATGAATAATGTCTAGAGCAAAATCAATATTGATCAATCCAACCTCATTTTATTACATTTCAAATTTTGAAATACAATCTTTATTTGAAATGGATGAGTTCATTGCATCTCATTCTATATGAGGTTCCTGCTTAGATTTTGACAATACTTCAATAGCTTAAAAACCTTCTAAGGGAGCTTCATTCCTGGATTTGAGTTGATCTCCTCATTCACTTCATTAACCTGTGTTACTAGGCTTGCAACATGATGTTGAACATAATTCGTTATTTCTTCACAGGTTTTTATCCATTCCTTCTTCTTTTCGCAGTGATGGTCAGCAATCAAAAGCAACCCTTCTACATCAGACTTCAATTTGTCTCGTTCAAACGTCAACTCATCAATCTCCTTTGACAAGCGCTCTTCGTTTTGGTTTGCTTCCATGAGTGAGTCAAGATAGTCACTGGCTAATCCCCACCCTTTATCTGCATCAAGGGCTCTCCTAGTTAACTCTTCATGCAAACACTCTATCCTTTGTTCTTGTACACAACTATTTATCTCTAATTCTTCCATCTCTTTTTCCATTGCTTCAATTTTGTCTTGCATTTCTTTCATTTTAGATAGAGCGGACTCTGTCTCTTTTTCCTTCCATTTCCTTGCTTTATTTGCATGAGTCAAATTTTCATGGGCATCAGCACACTCATCTTTTAAGTGTTCTATCTCCATGTCTTTCTTTTGACATTGCCTCTTGAGGATTTCTATTTCTGTCTTCGCATTTTCTTCTCTTTCCTCCATCAACCTCATTTGAGCCTTCAAGATTTCCACTTGAGAATTCAACGAAGCCAATGCTTGGCTGAATTTCTCTCCATATGGGGATTCTTTGTGAATAAGAACAGGAATTCCTCTGGCCTTTCTCCATTCTTTATACTCTAAGGAGGTAGTCACACAAGGTTTTCCAAGCTCTTTTTCCCCTTTCTTTTTAACATCTCCCCAAGCTGCTCTGACTTCTGCTTGTTGCCTATTTCCATCGCCTGAAGCATATTGAAAACTAAGTCCTCCTAATTCTTCAATCTTAGTCATGCCCTGAGTCCATTTAAGTTGCCTAAGAGCTACTGTCGGGGTGTATGCTACACATCCTCTTGCCTCCATTAATGGCACATTAAAAAATTCCCACAATTGAAAATTGTATCCCTAGGATGATACCAAGGACATACCCATGGAAAATGTTATGCTTCAAATCTTGAGAAATCCTTCTTCCACTCAGTAGCTTCTTGATTCTTTATTGGGATGCAATGAAAGCTTCGTAAAGGATCTGGCATGTAACCCATATGACTGGATGCATACAAATGGCTCACAAACCAAACATACAATAAGTTATTACAACACCGTAACATCCCTCTCTTCTTCTGGTGGCATACCTCCATGGAAAGGAAAGTGTCTGCTAAAATAGCTGGAATTGGATTTTCTCCTTGTGTTTCGTAAGCAAAGAACACATCCATATTTGCTTGATCGACCATGCCCAAAGTGAACGGGAATAAAATCAACCCATAAAGAAGTAATGCCAGAGTCGTATTAAAGTGTTCCCAACTCTTCCTTTCGGCCAGAGCCTCCAAATTCTTTTCTAGGAAGGTTTTCTTCCACCCTTGGATCGATCCCTTGCTTTCGAACTCTGTTCGATCCAGTGATAAGCCAATCAACCTGGCTACTTTCTTTCTTGCTATATAGCTTCCCTTGTAGAGATAAACCCCAGCCTTTTCCTTAGTGGGCAACTTCAACATGATCTCATATTCTTCTATTATTGGCACAAGATCCAAAGCAGGTAGTTCAAAACATCTCAGATCTGAATTCCAAAATTGAGCTAAAGCGCTGAGTGTCAGGGCTTTAACGGAGATCAACAACAAATCCAGAATCCGATCATATTTCTTCTCAAAACTTGAGCATGCTTCCTTAGTCATCTTTTGACGAATTTGATCTATTTTTTAAAGGTCATTTTTCAGTACTTCAATCCTCATGTTCTTAGCAGGCCTTGGTGCATTGCTAGTATGACTTTGAATCTCCTCCATATTAAACACTATCCAGCCTGTCTATCCTAAAAAAAAATAATTAGTGAGATGAGATATACCTAATTGAGATGCAACCTACATGCTCCTAATATGCGTATATGCTTGAATTTATATATATATATATATATATATATATATATATATATATATATTTTGACATGCATGAATATATATTTTTGAAATGCATGAAAAATGCGTGTTATGAAAGATTAACATGTTACTACTACTAAATGTTATGATAAATATGTACAAAGACAATGAAGGATAAAAAGTATGTTCCCCGTGTGACCTATTAAGCTAGGGTGGGGTATTCCTAAAAGGTCATGGCCCTAATTTTGGGAGGTCACTAAATCCATGTATAGTGCAAAGTATTCATGGGTGGATCTAAATTCCTAAAGATTTATTGGTTCCCAGATTGCCCTTATCACACAGATAAGGACCCGACCCATGATTCAATCACAAGAAGCGATGATACCCTTTCAATATGATTGACTCATAATACCGGTAACAATCTGAGTGGTAACTCAACAACTGGAAAGTAGGCATCAAGCCCCTCAATATCAGTCATTATGGCACCTTCTACTCCTAGGCTCGCAAAGGCTTAGGTATAGAGCGCCAAAAATGTGTGAGGTAAGTGACTGTGGAGTGTGTGCGGGGGAACATACAAACTTGGTAACCCTAACAACTACCCAAATCTACACAAAGAGGAAACAACACAAATATATACAAAAATAATAGTCTTCTAGCCTAGGGTTGAGACAAAACAAACAATACCTACAGAAAGCAAGATAATATTTACAACAAAAACAAACAAAATATACAAGACAAAGAAAAGAGGGATAAAACAAATATTTATAAAATTATAATTTTGTGTAATTAATTATTTAAGGCTTGACTCTCAAAAGTCCCCAGTGGAGTCGCCATCTGTCGCAACTGGGGACACGACGGGGATGGCGCAAAAATAATGAAAAATGGAGTCGCCACCAATATTTTATGTTGAGGGAAAATATTGGAAAACCCTTTCAAAAATGGTCTTTGAAATCAAACATAGGTTCGGGAGCCGATTATGTGTAGGGAAGGTATTAGCACCCTACAACGCCCGTTAAAAATAGTACCTATAATTAATTGTGCAAAACCAAATAACTTTATAAATATTTATTTTACCCCAATAGAAAGAAAACATATTTTTGATTTTTTATTGTTACTACCTTTAAAAGAACACATTTGATTTTTTAGACTTTTTTATTTTTTATTTTTTTAAAGAAAATAACTCTATGCAAAAAAGTTTTAGATAACAAATGGCTATTCTATAAACTTTTATGATTTAAATAACATTAAAGGTAGAATTGCCACTCAATTAATGTTATAAACCATTGCATGAGTTAGAATGATTAATTTATTTATTTAAAAAAAGAAATTCAAAACCAAAACTAATCTCTTTAATCTTACGCAAAACAACATGTAGCATCACATTACACACACCACGTTCAAACACACAAGAACGGATTGAATAAAACAATGTACATTTTACTAACTTTTTCTTTTATTATTTACATATATAAGCTACAATTAAATGAAGCTGGAGATCAAAACAAGTTCCTTTAATATTCTAATCCTACACTAGGAAAGGAAAAAAAAATCAGCAACCTCATCACCTGTATGCCTAGGCACTCAAATTGACGTTTACGAGGGAAAGAAAAAGAAAAAAAGAAAAAAAACAAACAAACAAAGAAATTAAGAAAAGAAGAAAAAAAAACTTGACATTGAATAAAAAGAAAACTGTATGTATCCATCTATATCAAAAAACATAAGATATGAATGGGAATAAATATAAAAACCTGAAGTGTCATTGAAATTTACAATGATTGGAGATGAATTACATAGGATATATGCTTTCCAGACTTACAAGGTAAAATATAAAATAATGAAAGTGAAAGAACCTCTGAACACAGGCATAGTAATAATGTTGAGACACGATGCTTGATGCTTGTCACTCACGACGTGTAGAAAATTTCTGTATGAGCAAGAGTGAGAGAGTTCCTTTTTTTTTTGTCCTCTCATTTTTTTTCCATCCCCTTTTCTGAGTGCTAGTGGATCCTTTAAATAGCCAAAAATAGGTTGATCTCAGAGTAAGTAAATCCCCACATTATCTCCTAATATTCAGCATAGTGACTGTTACCCATTGTAACTGCTTATCTCACAATCTTCCTCTTCAGATGTGACTGTTACTATCTTTCTTGTAACAGATTTATTTGCTCTATATTATTTTTAAATTTTGAATATTAAAAAAACATTTTTTAAAGATAAAAATGCACCCGGATAAAATTGGGTATTCACACTCTTCAAGCACAGATGGAGCGTAGGAACTTAGCATATCAAACAAGGATAAAAGATATACATCCAACTCGGTATATCACACAATAGATACAATTGCTCGTCTCAAGTTTAGATAGGGAAATTAGTTTTAACTTTTAATTGTAAATTACATAAATCAACCAAATGGTACATGCATGACAAAAATGACATGCTCTATGAGCATGCTAATAGATCTACATAATTTCAGACAACCAGAATTCGAGAAACAATTACAAATGAACATGATCAAGGTACCCAATCAATGCTATGAAGGTATACAATCATTGCACATATTATATGCTAACAACTCACATAGTCATAATACACAACAAATTCTTCTTCTAGGGCAAAGCCGTAAACATATCAAATTTCCAATTTGAGAATGTTCTCCCAATTCAAAATCAGATGAATATAGATTTTAAGCATAACAAATACCCAGAAAACACATAAATGTGAATGACTTCACTGTTTACTCTCCAAACAATTTATCTAAAAATAATGACAGAATGGTGTGGTAGATTATTTTTTTCCAACCGTCATAGACAATTTGCGAAGGGAGGACTGCTATGGCTGCACCATATATGGAGGAATTTTGGCTTTTTGCCATCTGCCATTGATAACACTGCATCAAAGTATAACAACCAAAAGACACGATAGCTTATAACATAAAGTAGAACAAATAGCCACAATACAAATGTAACAAAGAGTTGTCCAAATACATATGCATAAGAAATAAGCCAAAAAGGTTTTAGTAACGCCTTCATACCTGATCTGCAACATTGTATGAACGAGTTGTGAAGAAATTGGTGATACAAGCAATATCAAAGCTCTCAATCGTGCACCACCAACACCAAAAAACGATTAAGCATGAGCAAAACAACATCCTCAAAAAATTTGCAACAATTAATTTTTTATACATAAAAAAAACTCCAACAGATAGATTCAAAGATACAAATAGTCAAAATGAAATGAAATGGAAGTAAAAGCAAAACTCGAAGTGATTAAATATCAATGAAAAGGAAAAATGGAAAAGCTGAGATTGGTGATAAAGAGAAGAGACATACAAAAAAAAAATCTAGAAAGGTGAGATCTAACTAAGTAGGTGAATCTAGGGGTGGATATGGTGGAAGCAGGTTCACAGAATCCACAAGCAATGCGCACCACCATATTTCTACATGACACTTTGCCTCTTTCTGCTACAACGTGTTCAATATTTAGGGCAAAAAGAAAGGGATTTGAGGGATTTTGACCAAAGGGATAAGTGGGTTAGGGATTCTAACAAACCTCTGTGGGTCTTTTTATAGAAGAAAATAGACATTATGAACCGCCGCAAGTTTTAAAGGTTGGTGGTTTTTAATGAACCGCCCTAGACAATAGTCCAATTGTAGCTAGGGTTTCAATAAAGTCAAAGTAAAATAATATTTTTATAATTAATTTTTTAAAATAGTCCAATTGTAGCTAGGGTTTCAATGAAGTCAAAGTCAAAGTAAAATAATATTTTTATATGCAAAAGATATTTTATTTTCATTATTTTATTTTTAAAAATAATAAAAGTCAAAGTAAAATAATATTTTTTATAATTAATTTTTTAGTATTGTATTCATTTATTATATTTAAGATTTTTAATTTTTAAATAATAATATCCTATGTAAAAAATAAAATAAATAAAAAGAATATTTCACTATTTAAAACAAAACAAAACAAAATAATATTGTTTGAATAGTTTTTCCTAATCTAAATTTTATTGTTTAATTTAACGGTTCATTGAAAAGTCTTCATTATTGCAATTAATGTATTTTATTTTTAGCAGTTATTTAATGTATTTTTCAAATGAAAGAAATTTTTTTTTTTAATTTTAAAATTCAATATAGTCAAAGTAGAATAATATTTTTAATAATTAATTGTTTTTGACTATGTGCATTCATTTATTATATTTAAGTTTTTTACTTTTTTCAATAATACTATTCTATGTAAAAAATAAAATAAAAAGAAATTTTTATTGTTTAAAACAAAACAAAAGAAAATAATATTGTTTAATTTAATGGGTCATTGAAAAGTCTTCATTATTGTAATTAATGTATTTTATTTTTAGCAATTATTTAATGTATTTTTCAAATGAAAGACTTTTTCTTTTATTTTTAATTTTAAAAATAAATATAGTCAAAGTAAAATAAATTTTTTTATAATTAATTGTTTTGAATATGTGCTTTCATTTATTATATTTAGGATTTTTACTTTTTAAATAATACTGTCATATGTAAAAAATAAAATAAAAATAAATTTTTATTTTTTAAAACAAATGAAATAAAATAATATTGTTTGAATAGTTTTTCCTAATCTAAATTTTATTGTTTAATTTACTGGGTCATATAAAAGTCTTGATTATTGTAATTAATGTATTTTATTTTTAGCAATTATTTAATGTGTTTTTCAAATGGAAGACTTGTTGATAATTTATACTTTATTGATTAATGAATCATTAAAAATACTTTATTATTGTTTGATGGTAATGAATTTCAATAATTTAATTTAACTATTTACAAAAAAAAAATGCATGACCTTGACTATTGACATATGTAAATTTTTTTTAAATATGTAATATTTTAAATATTGCAATATTAAAAAATATTTAAACTTATATTTGAAATATGTTATTATAGTATAATATGTTGTAATTTTTTAAATGTGCAATATTTTAAATATTATAGTACTAATAAAAATATTTACACATTTATTTTAGGCCTAAATATGTTTTGGATCCTTAATAATTTTATTTTGCGTTGAGTCTCTAATAAAACTAAAATTTTATTTTTGGTTCTTGTTATTTTGTTTTAGTCCTTCAAATATATATATTTTTTCATTTTAATCCTTATAATATTTTGTTCATTTTGTATTAGTCTCTTTGAAAAATATTTGATAGGGACTAATAACAAATGATTTGTATATTTTTGAGACAAAAACGAAAATAGTAAAGTACTAAAACAAAATAACAAAGATCAAAAAAAAAAATTTTGTTTTATTAGGTACTTAATGCAAAAAAATAAAATAAAATTAGAGACCCAAAACAAAATTTGTTAATTTATCACGACCTTAAACATATTGAAGTATTTATTTTAAATATGTATTTGTAATGCTTAACTTATTTGTGTTTCATTTTTTTTGTTCTATAACATATTTAATCATATGTTTTTTTTTTGTTCTTAAGTATATGTGTAATAAATATTAACAATGTTTACATATTTCTTATACTCATTTATCCCAATTTTTTTTAATATAAAAGGCTCCATGCATCACATGTGACTAATAATATTGAAATATAAAGTTTAGTCTATTTAATTGATAAACCCCATTCTGGTCATTATTTTATAGGGTTTCTCGCACCATTTGATCCTTAAATTGCATAATCTTTGGGTGATTTTGAATTATATATGTTATTTTAGTGCAAAGTGAGCTTGAACTCGGGAAAAGAAGAAAAAAGGCTTGAAAATGTGGAAACAACACCCTTGGCAAGTAAGCACGATCCTGTGCATGACCTAAGCATGGGGCATGCTAAACAGCTCGCGCTCCATAACTTATGCACGACCCCATGCACAGGGCGTGCTGATCCAGCAGTGCTCTGTAACTTATGCACAACCCCATGCACGACCCCCAGCACGGGGCATGCTGATCCAGCAGCGCTCCGTAACTTATGCACTGCCCCATGCACAATCCCATGCATTCCCCTACGACAGCTAAAGTCTTTATATAGATTAGGTTTTTATGTTTTAGAGACACCTTTTCTTTTACATTCAGTTTTTACACTTTCTTGAGAGTACTTTGGGAGTTTCTAAGGGAATTACAGGATAGGAAGAATAGAAGTTCATCATGGGGATTGATTCTTGTAATGATTCTTATTCTCTGTTTTGGTTTTATGCTTTCCTATGCTCATGGCTAGCTAAATCTTTAAGCTAGGGTTGTGATATAGGCCCTATCTGTGAACCCTGATTCTTCTATTTTCAATAAAAGTTCTCATTTGTTTATCAATTAAATTGCTACGTTGTTCTTCTTTCTAATCAGGACTGATCACCCTGAAACCTAAATTGATTAATTGTTATGATCAAACTGTTAATTAATTGACTTGCATAGCGATTGAATTCTAGGGATTTGCATGAATCAACTCTTCCCGAAATTTCCAATCCGATTAACATTTGTTAATTAACCTCTCTGTGCTAAACCTCCTTTCTAAATTAGTCTCTAATGAACAAAAAGGGATTGATTAGGAAGGAGAGGGTTTTCAGAACATAATCCAATTCTGTTTATTATTTTAAGAGGTATGATTGGTAATTGCATAAGCAAATGGTACTTTAAATGGAATAGGGAATTAGGGGGAACGCGAAACAGTCTGAAATTACGACCCTAGGTCCTTTAATCTGTCAGAACTCCTTTCTAATTTACATTTATTCACTCTTTCTAATATTTTCTCGTGCATAATTGTAACTCAAACAATTTTGTTTCCTTGTCTTTAACAAATTTGTTATTTGGGAACCACAATCAGTCTCTAGGGTACGATATCCAGACTTAGGTCCACTGTCACTACTGCATAGGGTACACTTGCCTTGCCCTTAAGCGGTATACATTTTTTGCATCATTAATTTAGCATTGTTACAGTAAATTACACTCCCCACTCTAAGAGATGAGACTATTATATTGTTCTCTAACCTCATATGATAAAATATATAATAAATTACACTCCTCTCCTCTAGAGATGCGAGTATTACATTGTTCTTCTTCTCTTATGTTAAAATATATAGATTATTTCATTTAATTTAATAGTACTGTTAAAAAATATTTTTCTAAAATATTTTAAAATATATTTTTAATATTTGTGTTTAGTTCTATTTTACTAACATGTAAGATGTAATACATTTGTATTTATAAAAGGGAGGAGTGTGTATATTTTAAGGTAAGAAGGGAGGGTGGTGTAACACTTGCATTCATAATTTGTGATTAAGCATTTCCTAATTGTTTTTTTTTTTTACATGGTTATGCATATCAATTTAATGACATGACAGTCCCTCGTAAAAAAAATACTAATGGACTCATTACACGCAGATGTCTATTTTTCATGTACGCAATGACACCAATGATGTTAGCATGTTGGATGAACTGTAAAAGGTTTTGTATTTTGGGGAGGCTGAAGTAGAACAAATTTATTTTGGAGACTAATTAAATTCGAATTTAGCACATTTTAGAAGAACAAAAAATCGTTAGTTTTTCCAATAAATGTCATATAAGAGTCAATTGAATGTGTCAAGTACACGGTATTCTTTCACATGGCTCCGATTATACAATGATTGTGTTACTTTTGCAGCATCAATTTAAACCATCAAATATGTCTACAATTTATAGTGATCTTCTTTCCAAAATAGTTTGAAACCCAAAAATTTTTCGAGACTAAATTCGAATTTAGCAAAATTTAAAAGAACAAAAATTATAGCTTATCCAATAAATATTAGTATATAAGAGTTAACTGGTTGTGTTTATTAGTTTTGCAGCATCAAGTTGAAGCATTGAATAAAGTCTTGCAATAAGAGGGGCTAGGCTAACTTATTAACCTATAAAGTAATATTTAACAATTACTTAGACTAGTGGAAAAGGTGCAATAGTATATGCTAACCCTTTGACAAGTAATAGTGGTTGACCCGTTTCTATTTCTATAAAAAAAATTAAACTGCACAATGGAAAGGGTAAAACAGTTGATACATAAGTGAATATTACTTGACCTCCAATCCACAGAACATATGGAGATTGAAGAGGCGCCTTTATTAATATCCTATGCCTATATGGTTGAAATATTTATTTAGGGGTTAAAATGTGACTCTTTACCATATTTAGAAATTTGACGCACAAGCTCCCATTGCCACAAGCTAGCCAGTAGCAAATAATTATGTTTGGTTGGGAGTTCTTATTGGGAAATGGAATCTAAGTTATTTAATCTAATCAAGCCTTAAAAATGGATTGACCTATTTAATGGCTAACCGATGCATACTTGTATGAATGTATTAGGCTTTAAATGAGCTTGCGATTTTATGCTCAATAAATTACATTTATTAATAAAGGCTTGCTTTTTATGTAAAAGTAATAATTAAGATTGGAAAACCGTTTTTAAGCCCCAAATATTTTTTGTTTGAGATATAAATAATAATTTTACTTTTAAACACCCATTTAATTATACTAACAACGAAGAGCTATTTTACCAACTAAATACTATATAGTAAATGGTCCTCTAAATATATAGTATAACATATTTTTAGTATATAACATAGAAGATAAATATAATAAACATTGGAGTTTTGTAGGCATGCATCCCAAATATGTCATTGTAGAAGTTTTAAAATTTTCCATCAATTAGAAATAACTATTGATATGATTCTTAGGATGCATAATTATTATAAAAATCAATTAACTTACGCATTCTACCTAACAAAGTAATTCTATATATTTATTTCCTAAGATGAACATGATAACTAGTATTAATTATTTAATCAACTTGTACATAAATGATATAAAACACCATAATATATTTTAATTATCCATCGTGGCAATGCATTCATAGAAACCAGGCAGGGGCGGAACTGCTCATGCTAGTGAGGGGGCCATGACCCATCCTAGATTTTCACCTATTCAAATTCATAACACCGTATGCTGCCAAAATCATGTACAATGAATTCGATTCTTATAAAAACATGATTCATATATATATGAACACAATGCAGCCAGAATTTTTTGTTAAATTGTTATGTTATTATAATTTTAAAATTATGGTAGTTAATTTTTAATATGTATATTATATTATAGTAACCATTTTTATTTATGTGATCTAACTATGGAAATAATGAAATTTTCAGAGTTATTTATTTCTTTTATATTTTTTTGATAAAATACTCTATTTTCTTTTTATAATTTTTTATTGTAAAGATAATTACATATTTCATCTTTTTAGATAAAATATTCAAGTATCATTTATTTTTTTTAATAGTCTTTTCTTTTTATAATATGTAATTGTTACTTTAAAAGTTATAAATGTCTTCTTTTTATATTGATTTGATTATAATCCTCACAGTTTTTTTTAGAGAAGAAAAATCATATTATTTCATTCATGACAAGAGAATAGATGCAAGCAGGTATACGATTGAAAACATGGCTGCTAGCATACAATCTTGACACCCTTGCTAATGAATGAGTGACATGATTTGCTTGCCTCCTTACGAAACTCACCACTGAGTTAAAAGAACAAGGAAGAGTATCTCTACATTTGGATAAAAGAACATGTAAATCAGAAAAACCAAATGAAATATTTTGCAGTCCATCAACTACAGCTTTACTGTCAAGCTCAAAGATGATGTTGTGAACGTTAAGCTGCTTTAACCATGTCATTGCTTGTAACAGTCCCCATGCTTCAGCTTTAGTTAGATGTGGAATACCCTGCTGCCAAGATGTTTTTGCTTGTAAAAAGTGACCAAGCTCACTCCTCAAACATACGCCTACTCCAAAACATGGTTGATCGTTGAATATGGCAGCATCAATATTACATTTAATCTTTCCAGCAGGTGGCTTTTCCCAAGATGAAATTGTTGGCCCCGTCACTTGAGGTTCTGAGATATTGTGCAGATTTCTTGCCTGAGACCATTCAGAAAGATGTTGGAGAGCTAATGAAACTGAGACATTTGGTGAAGTTTCGATGTTGTCCCATATTTTGTCATTCCTCCTTCTCCAGATGCACCACAAAATAATAGCAAATCTACAGCAGTTGTCTTCCAGAGATAGCAGATTTAACAAATCAAAAATCAAGTCTTTAACACCTTCTGCTTGCTGCATTCTGTCTTCAATTTTTCACCAAAGACCAGTAGTTTGCCAAATGCTTTTAGCTTTCTCACAGCCAAAGAAAATGTGCCAATCATTTTCCAAATTGTTTTCACAAAATGCACATGTTGAAGGACATGAAATACCTTTTTCACGAAGTCTTAGTCTTGAAGGGATGCATTCTCGAAGAATTCTCCAAATCAAGTGCTTGACTTTTGGCGGAATTTAAAATGACCATAGTTGCTTCCAATTGCCACTTACTTTGTGATTATCATCAAGATATAACTAGTCCATTAGGCCATGATATGCTGAACTAACTGAGTAGTTGCCATCTGCAGTGAATTGCCAAGTTATAGCATCATCATCCAAGACATTTAAAAGAGGAATACTTTGAATTTCCTAAAAATCTTATGGATTAAAAATCTGCTGCACAATATCCAGGCACCATGATTTTGAATTCTGATCAGTGAGGGAAGAGACAGTCATGTGCTCAAGACCAAAAGGAGGTGTAGAAGAAACATAAAGATTACCTTTTGTCTGCAGCCATGGTTGATTCCAAATATTCACTAATTTACCATCACCAATTCTCTATCTTATGCCTTCTTTTATCACAACCTGTGAAGCATGGATGCTACACCATACATAGCTTGGATTATGCCCAAGTTTGGCATCCAACAAATCACCATTAGGGAAATATTTGGCTTTGAACATTTTTGAAACAATAGCATCTGGATTTTGAATGAATCTCCATCCTTGCTTCCCTAGCATAGATAAGTTAAAAGCATGAAGATGTCTAAACCCCAATCCACCAAATTCTTTTTTTACTGTTAATCTTTCCCAACTCATCCACTTGATTCCTTTTGTTGCATTTCCACTTGAACTCCACCAAATAGAGTTCATCATTTTTTGTATTTCATCCTCCAATGTAGGGAAGTAAGGAAACACTCATACATTAAGTAGGAATGGCTTGAGCACATGACTTAATGAGAATTTCCTTACCCGCCTTAGAGAGATGCTTTCCAGTCCAATGATTGATGTGTTTCCAAAGTCTATCTTTAAGGAAACCAAAAAATGCCTTCTTTTTCCTTCCAATGAGAGATGGTAGCCCCAAATATTTTCCAGTACCAATACATTCAGAGACACCAAGAGAAGATGAGATGTAGCTCCTAAGAGATGTAGGAGGAAAAAAATAGATGCACCTTCATTTTTGGCATTGTACCACTGTCAAGAGACAAAGAGGAACAAAAGATATGTTTTTTCTTTTTCTCTACATTAATTTCAAAAATATACATCTTATTAATACTTTTCAAATATAGTTAGATATTAATATTTTGCATCCTATTTTTATTTTTATTTTTTTGTGACAATATCGATAGAATATTATAAAAACTTGATTAAAGCAATTTATTATGTAATTAACAACTGCATTTGTTTTGGGCTAGTGACTATCATTTTTTGGAGATTTCTAGAATTGCCAAAAATTGATATTTTCAAATGATTTTGTCACTAACAAATATAACATTTACCCGATACTTTTGGCAATTTAAAACTACCAAAAAGTAGTAGGTATTAGTGTATCAGTATTGTGACAAAACGCCACAAAATATTTGTTAAAATGTTAATTTCGTAATAAATCGCATTGATCAAGTTTTTATAATGTATTAACAGTATTGTGATGAAATAAAAATATACGATGCAATATATCAATAACTAATCATATTTGAAAAGAATTTAATTTTATGTATATTTCTAAAATGAATACATTAAAAAAGAAAAATGTATCTTTTATTCCTCTTTCTCTCTTGACATTGGTACAATGCCAAAAAGAATCTATATTTCTTTCTTCCTTGTAAATTACTTGTATGGAGATGTTGAAGACTAAGACTAGAGAAGCCTAACATTTGTACGTATGCAATGACAGGCTATTAGTTAGCTAGATCCTCAAAGCACAATGATTATTGAACACATAAACTAATTTTGTTAAGTATGATCATTACCTTGTAGCCATAGGTGCTGTGGATCGATGTGGTTCTGTCCAATGTTAGTTTAAATTGGGTATTTATGCCCACAAGTTGCATCCAAAGCAATAAGTGGAAGATAATTATTGTGATTCTCTTTTCACGTTTGTATTCAACTTATGTAATTGTATGGATAATTTACAAGGAAAAAAATAGAAGTACCTTTATTTTTGGCATTGTACCATTGTCAAGAGACAAAGAGGAACAAAAGATATGTTTTTCTTTTTCTCTGCATTAATTTAAAAAATATACATCTTATTAATACTTTTCAAATATAGTTAGATATTAATATTTTGCATCCTATTTTTATTTTTATCTTTTTGTGACAATATCGATAGAATATTATAAAAACTTGAATAAAGCAATTTATTATGTAATTAACAACTGCATTTGTTTTGGGCTAGCGACTATCATTTTTTGGAGATTTCTAGAATCGCCAAAAATTGATATTTTCAAATGATTTTGTCACTAACCAATATAATATTTACCCGATACTTTTGGCGATTTAAAACTACCAAAAAGTAATGGGTATTAGTATATCAGTATTGCGACAAAGCGCCACAAAATATTTGTTAAAATGTTAATTTCATTATAAATCACATTGATCAAGCTTTTATAATGTATTAACAGTATTGTCATGAAATAAAAATACACGATGCAATATATCAATGCCTAATCATATTTGAAAATAATTTAATTTTATGTATATTTCAAAAATGATACATTGAAAAAGAAAAATGTATCTTTTATCCCTCTTTCTCTCTTGACATTGGTACAATGCCAAAAAGAATCTATCTTTCTTTCTTCCTTGTAAATTACTTGTTCAATGACAAGTAGGTCATGGTTTATGGAGGTGTTGAAGACTAAGACCAGAGAGGCCTAACATTTGTTCGTATGACATGGTATGCTATTAGTTAACTAGATCCTCAAAGCACAATGATTAATGAACATATAAACTAATTTTGTTAAGTATGAACATTAACTTGTAGTCGTAGGTGTTGTGGGATCGATGTGGTTTTGTCCGGTGTTAGTTTAAATTGGGTTGCTATGCTCACAAGTTGCTTCCAAAGCAATAAGAAGAAGATAATCTTTGTGATTCTCTTTTCACGTTTGTATTCAACTTATGTAATTGTATGGATAATTACAAGGATAAAAATATTTGTACCTTCATTTTTGGCATTGTACCATTGTCACGAGATAAAGAGGAACAAAAGATATGTTTTACTTTTTCTCTTCATTCATTTCAAAAATATACATTTTATTAATACTTTTCAAATATAGCTAGATATTAATATTTTGCATCCAATTTTTTATTTTTTATTTTTTTGTGACAATATCAATAAAGTATTATAAAAAATTGATTAAAGCAATTTATTATGTAATTAACAAGTGCATTTGTTTTGGGCTAGTGACTATCATTTTTTGGAGATTTCTAGAATCGACAAAAATTGATATTTTCAAATGATTTTGTCACTAACAAATATAACATTTACCCGATACTTTTGGCGATTTAAAACTACCATAAAGTAATGAGTATTAGTATATCAGTATTGCGACAAAGCGCCACAAAATATTTGTTAAAATGTTAATTTCATAATAAATCACCTTGATCAAGTTTTTATAATGTATTAACAGTATTGTCATGAAATAGAAATATACTATGCCATATATCAATACCTAATCATATTTGTAAAGAAATTAATTTTATGTATACTTCAAAAATGAATATATTGAAAAAGAAAAAAATGTATCTTTTCTCCCTCTTTCTCTATTGACATTGGTACAATGCCAAAAGGAAGGTATCTTTCTTTCTTCCTTGTAAATTACTTGTTGATTGACAAGCAGGTCATGGTTTATGGAGGTGTAGAAGACTAAGACCAGAGAGGCCTAACATTTGTACGCATGGAATGATAGGTTATTAGTTAGTTAGATCCTCGAAGTACAATGATTAATGAACACATAAACTAATGTTGTTAAGTAAGATCATTACCTTGTAGCCATAGGTGTTGTGGGATCGATGTGGTTATGTCCAATGTTTATTTAAATAGGGTTGTTTTGCTCACAAGTTGTATCCAAGCAATAAGAGGAGGGTAATCTTTGTTATTCTCCTCTCCCGTTCGAATTCAACTTCTATAATCGTATGAGTAATTTACAAGGAAAAAATAGATATACCTTCTTTTTTGGCATTGCACCAATGTCAATAGACAGAGAGGAACAAAAGATATGTTTTTCTTTTTCTCTGTATTCTTTTCAAAATTATACATCTTATTTAAATACATCTCAAATACAGTTAGATATTAACATTTTGCATCCTTTCTTTAGAGGTCATAATTTGTTATTTTATACTTTTTTTTTCTATTCAACTTACTCATTCAAATTATTATAGTGTCAAAATTTTAGTTTTGAAATAGATATCATTCTTCCTTTGTACTTCCTATCTACTCCACCAAGAAATCACCTTTAAAAATTATCAGTCCATCGCTGGAAACTTCTAATTGACCAATGTTGTGCTTTTTTACAAACTAATTACCAAAAAGCATGCAAAATATCAATATCTAATCGTATTTGAAAAGTATTTAATAAGATGTATATTATTGAAATGAATATAGTTAAAGAAAAAAGTGTATCTTCTATTCCTCTTTCTCTCTTGACATTAGTACAATGTCATAAAGAAGGTATAAATTTTTCTTCCTCGTAAATTATATTTACAATTACAAAAGTTGAATTCAAGCATAGAAGGGAGAATCACAAAATTTGCCCTCCTCTTAACTCAGATGGAACTTGTAAGCATGACATCCTGCATGAAACAAACTCTAGACAAAACTAAATCCCACAACATGTGGTTAGAAGGTAATGATCTCACATAACTATTTGCATTGATCATTATGTTTTAAAGCTTTTCCACTATTGCACATTACTCATTCTACATATGTTAAAACAGGCTTTCTACATTTGTTCTACGACCAATGTAGATTTTGTGGACATAGAAAGTGGGACAACTTTACATATGTTACAGTGAGAACGATGTAAAATTTGTTGTTCAAAAAAGAATCTACATTTGTTCTACGACCAATGTAGATTTTGTGGACATAGAAAGTGGGACAACTTTACATATGTTACAGTGAGAACGATGTAAAATTTGTTGTTCAAAAAAGAAAAGTTGTACACACACACACACACACACACACACACACACACACACACACACACACACACACACACATATATATATATATATATATATTCTTTTTCACATATTGGATGATAAGCAATTAATTATCTAGAGCCTCAAAAGCACAATGATTAACAAACACATAAACTAATATTTGTTATGTAAGATCATTACCTTCTAGCCATAGGTGTTATGGAATTGATTTGGTTCTATCCAAAATTGAATTCAACTTTTGCAATCATATAAGTAATTTACGAGAAGCAAACAAATATATCTTCTTGGCCTTATACCAATGTTAAGAGAGAGAAGGACAGAAGATACACTTCTCTTTTTTACTCTATTCATTAGGGAAACATATGTTATTAAATACTTTTCAAATATAGTAAGATATTAATATTTTGTATCCTATATCCTATTTTTTTTTATTTTTTGTGACAATATGAATAAAATATTATAAAAACTTGATAAAAGCAATTCATTATGAATAAAATATTAATTATGATGTCTTATAATGAATTTACTATGGTTTAATTTATAATATGAGAAGATACATAATAAATTTCATTTATCAAATTTTAATAATATTTTTTTCTATTGTCTATGAATAAAAAAATAGGACGCAAAATATCAGAAACTGCTTATTTAAATAAGTGCTCTCTATGTAAATAAGCATCTAGTTTAGGTATGGAAACAAAATTAGCCAACAATGAAGCTATCTTATATGGAAAAATAATAATATCGTTTAAAGAATCACTAAGTGCATGTCTAAGTAAATGCACCTAGTCTCTTGCAAGACTAAGCAAATTGTAGTCATTTTTCCTTTCCAGTGATTTTTGGTTGGACCAATAGCTAACAAAACTGAGTGAAACATGGATTATCTAGAAGTTATGTACCAGGTTGTTCTAGAAAATCTTTTAGTACTTCACTTTTGTCCTTATTTCCTTAGTAACCCACACAAAAAATATAGAAATTAGTATGAAAATAAATAAAGGAAACAAGTCATTGCTTTCTAAATATAATTTCTCAAGCAAAAGACAAATATAGACATAAAGGAAAATAATAAATAAAAATTGGAATAGAAGTTAGCAACCAATTCAAAGCTAGTTTCAATTCAAAAAGGGGACAAATATTTTTATAATAAGAGAATTTGTTTCAATTCATGCTACAAATCATTTTCAAAGTGGTAGTTGGAAAAACCATTAATTTGAAGGTGGAGGAGCATTGGATGAAGCATGATGGTATATGGAGGCTCTTCAAGCATAGATGGAGCATATGAACTTAGCATATCAAACAAGGATAAAAGATATACATCCAACTCAGTATATCACACAATAGATACAATAATCAAGTGATAAAGTGGATGAGCTCAAAATTGTACAATTGCTCGTCTCAAGTTCATACAGGGAAATTAGTTTTAACTTTTAATCGTAAATTACATAAATCAACCAAATGGTACATGCATGACAGAAATACATGCTCTATGAGCATGCTAATAGATCTTCATAATTTCAGACAACCAAAATTCGAGAAACAATTACAAATGAACATGATCAAGGTACCCAATCAATGCTATGAAGGTATACAATCATTGCACATATTATATGCTAACAACTCACATAGTCACAATACACAACAAATTCTTCTTCTAGGGAAAAGTCGTAAACATATCAAATTTCCAATTTGAGAATGTTCTCCCAATTCGAAATCAGATGAATATAGATTATAAGCATAACAAATACCCAGAAAACACATAAATGTGAATGACTTCACTGTTTACTCACCAAACAATTTATCTGAAAATAATGACAGAGTGGTGTGGTAGATTTTTTTTTCCAATCGTCATAGACAATTTGTGAAGAGGGGATTGTTATGGTTGCACCATATACGGAGGAATTTTGGCTTTTTGCCATCCGCCATTGATAACACTGCATCAAAGTATAACAACCAAAAGACACGATAGCAAATAATATAAAGCAAAACAAATAGCCACAATACAAATGTAACAAAGAGTTGTCGAAATACATATGCGTAAGAAATAAGCCAAAAAGGTTTTAGTAACACCTTCATACCTGATCTGCAACATTGTATGAACGAGTTGTGAAGAAATTGGTGATACAAGCAGTACCAAAGCTCTCAATTGTGCACCACCAACACCAAAAAACGATTAAGCTTGAGCAAAACAACATCCTCACAAAATTTGCAACAAATAATTTTTTATACATAAAAAAACTCCAACAGATAGATTGAAAGATACAAATAGTCAAAATGAAATGAAATGGAAGTAAAAGCAAAACTCGAAGCGATTAAATATCAATGAAAATGAAAAATGGAAAAGCTGAGATTGGTGATAAAGAGAAGAGACATACATAAAAAAAAATCTAGTAAGGTGAGATCTAACTAAGCAGGTGAATCTAGGGGTGGATATGGTGGAAGCAAGTTCACAGAATCCATAAGCAATGCGCACCACCACATTTCTGCATGACACTTTGCCTCTTTCCGCTGCAACATGTTCGACATTTAGGGCAAAAAGAATGGGATTTGAGGGATTTTGACCAAAGGGATAAGTGGGTTAGGGTTTTTGACAAACTTCTATGGGTCTTTTTATAGAAGAAAATAGACATTATGAACTGCCGCAAGTTTTAAGGGTTGGTGGTTTTTAATGAACCGCCCTGGACAATAGTCCAATTGTAGCTAGGGTTCCAATGATGTCAAAGTAAAATAATATTTTTTATAATTAATTTTTTACAATAGTCCAATTGTAGCTAGGGTTTCAATGAAGTCAAAGTCAAAGTAAAATAATATTTTTATATGCAAAAGATATTTTATTTTCATTATTTTTTTTAAAAAAATAATTAAATTCAAAGTAAAATAATATTTTTTAAAATTAATTTTTTATTGTGTGCTTTCATTTATTATATTTAAGATTTTAATTTTTAAATAATAATATCATATGTAAAAAAAATAAAAAGAATATTTTATTTTTTAAAACAAAATAAATAAAATAATATTGTTTGAATAGTTTTTCCTAATCTAAATTTTATTGTGTAATTTATTGGTTCATTGAAAAGTCTTCATTATTGTAATTAATGTATTTTATTTTTAGCAATTTTTTAATGTGTTTTTCAAATGAAAGAGTTTTTCTTTTACTTTTAATTTTAAAAATAAATATAGTCAAAGTAAAATAATATTTTTAATAATTAATTGTTTTTGAATATATGCATTCATTTATTATATTAAGTTTTTTACTTTTTTCAATAATACTATCATATGTAAAAAATAAAATAAAAAGATAATTTTAATTTTTAAAACAAAACAAAAGGAAATAATATTGTTTGAATAGTTTTTCCTAATCTAAATTTGATTGTTTAATTTAATGGGTCAAAGAATAGTCTTCATTATTGTAATTAGTGTATTTTTTTTTTAGCAAATATTTAATGTATTGTTCAAATGAAAGACTTTTTCTTTATTTTTAATTTTAAAAATAAATATAGTCAAACTAAAATAATATTTTTTATAATTAATTGTTTTGAATATGTGCATTCATTTATTATATTTAAGATTTTTACTTTTTTAAATAATACTAACATATGTAAAAAATAATATAAAAGAAATTTTTTATTGTTTAAAACAAAACAAAAATCAAAGAATATAGTTTGAATAGTTTTTCCTAATCTAAATTTTGTTGTTTAATTTAATGGGTCATTGAAAAGTCTTCATTATTGTAATTAATGTATTTTATTTTTAGCAATTATTTAATCTGTTTTTCAAATGAAAGACTTTTTTTTTTAATTTTGAAAATAAATATAGTCAAAGTAAAATAGCAATTTTTATAATTAATTGTTTTGAATATGTGATTTCATTTATTATATTTCATATACTCATTTATCTCAATTTTTTTTTAATATAAAAGGCTCCATGTATCACATGGGTAAAATGACTAATAATATTGAAATATAAAGTTTAGTCTCTTTAATTTAGCATTGTTACAGTAAATTACACTCCCCACTCTAAGAGATGAGACTATTATATTGTTCTCTCACCTCATATGCTAAAATATATAATAAATTATACTCCTCTCCTCTAGAGATGTGATTATTACATTGTTCTTTTTCTCTTATGTTAAAATATATAGATTATTTCATTTAATTTAATAGTATTGTTAAAAAATATTTTTCTAAAAGATTTTAAAATATATTTTTAATATTTGGTTTAAGTTCTATTTTACACACATATATAAGATGTAATGCATTTGTATTTATAAAAGGGAGGAGTGCGTATATTTTAAGGTAAGAAGGGAGGTGGTGTAACACTTGCATTCATAATTTGTGATTAAGCATTTCCTAATGTTTTTTTTTACATGGTTATGCATATCAATTTAATGACATGACAATCCCTCGTAAAATAAAATAAAAAACTACTGGATTCATTACATACAGATGTCTATTTTCCATGTATGCAATGACACCAATGATGTTAGCGTGTTGGATGAACTGTAAAAGGTTTTGTATTTTGGGGAGACTGGAGTAGAACAAATTTATTTTGGAGACTAATTAAATTCGAATTTAGCACATTTTAGAAGAACAAAAAATTGTTAGTTTATCCAATAAATGTTATATAAGAGTCAATTGAATGTGTCAAGTACACGGTATTCTTTCACATGGCTCCGATTATATAATGATTGTGTTACTTTTGCAGCATCAAGTTAAAGCATTGAATATGTCTACAATTTACAGTGATTTTTTTTCCAAAACAGTTTGAAACCCAAAATTTTTTGGAGACTAAATTCGAATTTAGCAAAATTTAAAAGAACAAAAAACATAGCTTATCCAATAAATATTAGTATATAAGAGTTAATTGATTGTGTTAATTAGTTTTGCAACATCAAGTTGAAGCATCGAATAAAGTTGAAGCATCGAATAAAGTCTTGCAACAAGAGGGGTTAGGCTAACTTATTAACCTATAAAGGTAATATTTAACAATTACTTAGACTAGTGGAAAAGGGTGCAATAGTATATGCTAACCCTTTGACAAGCAATAGTGGTTGACCCATTTCTATTTCTATAAAAAATTAAAACTGCACAATGGAAAGGGTAAAACAGTTGATACATAAGTGAATATTACTTGACCTCCAATCTGCAGAACGTACAGAGATTGAAGAGGCGCCTTTATTAATATCCTATGCCTATATGGTTGAAATATTTATTTAGGGGTTAGCATGTGACTCTTTGCCATATTTAGAAATTTGACACACAAGCTCCCATTGCCACAGCTAGCCAATAGCAAATAATTATGTTCAATTGGGAGTTATTATTGGGAAATGGAATCTAAGTTATTTAATCTAATCAAGCCTTAAAAACGCATTGAGCTATTTAATGGCTAACCGATGCATACTTGAATGAAAGTATGCATTCACACCATGGACTAATTAATTATCACGTTGACACTGTTGCATGTTTTTTTAATCCAACAGTCATATTGCAAATTCTTTTAAATAAGTTTCAAATGATACTTTTAATAATGATATTCACATCACCTATAAGATTGTTTTTTAATCTTTTTCCTTTCTATCTTTTTATCTCCTCCTTAAAAATAAAATATACTCCATATATCTGTCATTTTCTGACATTTTTGAACGTATCTAAATACTATATTGAAGGGTATACGTAACATTCAGATCCCGAGACATACACTTTGGGGCTAGTCGCAGTTTTAAAAGGATTGAGTTAACCAAACATAGACGTTATTGAAAAAATAATGCAAAAAGACCTATAATGTTTGATCGGGAACAACAATTAGAAAATGCAACAGTGACAGTAATTAATGACCGAAAACTCAATTTAATTTAGCAATTATGCTATGACCCTTGTTGGGCAACCTTTGAAAACTTGGTTAAGTTATTTCTTCATATTGTATGATCAGGCTTTAAATGAGCATGCGACTTTATGCCCAATAAATTACATTTATTAATAAAGGCTTGCTTTTATATAAAAGTAATAATTAAGATGGAAACCCGTTTTTAAGCCCCAAATATTTTTTGTTTGAGATATAAATAATAATTTTACTTTTAAACACCCATTTATTTTTATACTAACAACGAAGTGCTATTTTACCAACTAAATGGTACTTTAAATGTATAGTATAACATATTTTTAGTATATAAGATAGAAGATAGATATAATAAACATTAGAGTTTTGTAGGCATGCATTCCAAGAATGTCATTGTAGAAGTTTTTAAATTTTCAATCAATTAGAAATAACTATTGATATGATTCTTAAGATGCATAATTATTATAAAAATCAATTAACTTACCCATTCTACCTAACAAAGTAATTCTATATATTTATTTCCTAAGAATAAACATTTCAACTATTACAAAAGGGCATGGAAAAGATGAACATGATAACTAGTATTAATTATTTAATCAACTTGTACATAAATGATATAAAACACCATAATATATTTTAATTATCCATCGTGACACTGCATTGATAGAAAGCAGGCAGGGCAGAACTACTCATGCTAGTGAGGGGCCGTGGCCTCCCCTAGATTTTCACCTGTTATTGTCTGAGGGTAATAGAGTAATTTTCTCTGCCAATGTCTTTAGTCCAAGATCTCCTTCAAATTTCTGAACCCTTATGGGCAAGAAGAGGGGCTGAGTACCTGCAAAAGGCACTCCAACGCTCAAGTCAGCTTTCGACTCAGAGCATTTAATAAGAGTAATAAATGAGGGTCAAAAGTTACCGTACTTCGAGGATTGTACCCCTTTTTTAAACTTACTTTATTGGGCCTTGGACTTTTATGGGCCCTGATTATTTTTCAATGATTTGTCATTACTAATTAAGATTACTAATCACTCTCTAATACCTTGATTATCTTAGTAATACCATATTAGGATGATTCACCTTTTCCGAATGCTCTTCATGGTGCTCGCCTGTCATGGTGTCTAAAACCTATTTGTGCCTATTCGGCAACTGACTAACAACTGTTATCTGCAAAGGGTATTCAATTATTACCACTGTCGAATACCCATCCGGTATGGGGCATTCGGTTATTCTTATTGCCGAGTACCCATGCGGTATACATGTCCCCCTAACCTCGAGTGAACAGTTGTGACGAGGAGGCTTTCGGTTTTGGTTTGATTTGTTTTGATTTATTCAAAGTTAATAACTATCGTGGTGTCTTTTCATATTCTTGCCATTATGACAGAAAAAAGCCGTTAAGGATGAGAAGAACGAAGCGTCGCTTTGTTGTGAACCGTTAGATCTTAGTTAATCTAACGGTTAGGGCCTTTGTAACTTATGGACCGCTATGGGCCTAGGTCCTATAAATAGGGCAAGAGAGAGAGATATCACCCTCACTCCGTTTATTTACATTTGCTAATCGAAGTTTTTGCTCTCGGCCGAATACTCCATTTGTGCTTCTTTTTTCTATGTGAACCAAGTACGAGGGTTTGGCCTTTCTCCTCTTCTTTCTTCTCTTAACCATAGGTTCATCTAGTCATGAGCTTTCTGGGCAAATCGAAGTGTTTAATATTCGTTCATCGTCCTTATCTGCCGAGGGGTCTAGCAGTTCTAGTGAAGAGTCTTCGTCTTCATTTTCGTCTTCATCTTCGTCCTCGTCTTCTTTTCGAGAGGAAGTTGCTGAGAACGTAGTACCCCCTCTGATCAATAAGGCTGCTTCTAGCTTGATACCGAAGCATAAACCAAAGGTTTCGCAGGGAAAGAAAAGAGAGTTTCCGCTGATAACTCTCGACGGGTATACTTGTGTAGATGGGGAAGTTAGGTCTTACTGGTCCCGTTATGATGATAAACTTAGTGTGTCCAATTTTGTAAACTATGTCACCATTTGTACCATAAATGAAGATCAGTTTTGTCTGATAGCCCTTCAATGTTATCGGTGAGAGACCGATGCCGAATTTGTCTTTTTAGGAAAGGGGGAGTCTCGGAGGGATTTCTTTTACATGTACGATTATGTCTTCCGAGACCTTCATGTGATGATCCCTTTCGCAACTTTATCATGGGGGTGCTTTGGGTTTTAAATGTTGCACCATCTTAGTTACACTCGAATGGGTGGGTTGCGATTCAGGCCTTCCGAGCCCTTTATATATTCAATTTTGTGAAACCTTCTGTAAGTGTGTTTTTTTATTATTTCTGTACTCGGCCTAGGAGTGGTTTATGGGTTTCTCTAATTAGGAAGCTGAAAAGGCCTTTATTTCAGTCTTTTACTTTCTCTTATAAAAACTTCAAAACTGGTTACTTTAAAGTTATAATTAAGCCGAATATAAGAGCCAACCATTTTTATGATAGTAATGGGAAGGCTTTGTTCCCATTTTACTGGGAGAAGACCCCTCGGCGTTATGACAAATTCCCTAAGTCTATGATGATCGAACAAGAACATGAGGATCTCATGTTCCTTGAATCACTTCCCAGAAAGGTTTCTACTAGACGGCTTGTTTCTTTGTTTAACTCTTCAAATGTTTTACTAGACTTGTGTGGTAAGGTTTCGGTTCTCCTTTTTCTATTATCCATTGTTTATATTTCTTATAACTGACTAAGTATATGTTTACCGAATGTAGGTATTATGGCCGAAGTAGGTGGTGATTTGTTATCCTTTCAGAATGCTAGGAAGAAAAGGGCTATTGCTGTTGGTAACCCTTCGGGTGTCGCATCCCTTACTCCCTTAGTAAAACAACCTCCACATAAGGGTCCCCCTCAAGATGTTGTGCCTCCTCTGGCTACCGATAAGAAGAGCCGAGACAGAGATCACAAGAAATGTCATCGAAGCCATGAGACCTTCGAAAAGGACAAGTCTAAGAAGCTGAAACAGAAAACTCTTGACTTTTCGGGGTCTGGATCTATGGCTTTGATTCCTGCCATGACTGTCGAAGGGTTTTTCACCAAAGATTTTAGCCTGAAGAAGATGATTAGTTCTAGTGACATTTCCGAAACCGGGTGGAACCTTCTGAACAGTGCTGATGCTGCTTCTAACTGGGCAGCATACTGTGAGTTTCAAGCTAAGGCATCAGCCATAGCGCATCATATGTTCATGAATCCCATGAAGGAGGCCGATAAGCTGAAGAAAAGCTTGAAGGATGCATAGGCTTCTAATCGGCAGGCCCTAGAGGCAAATATTACCCTAGCTGATGATATGCTCAATTGAAGGACAAGGTGTCACAACTTTCGGCCGAATTAAAGGATATGGATACTAAGGTTATAATGGTCAAGAAGGATGCTAAGCTTCAGGCTGATGAGATTGAGCGTTTAAAGTTGCTGCTGGCGCAGGTGGAAAAGGAAAGAGATGTTGAGCGTGCGGCCAAGGAGCAGGTGAGGGCCTCATCTCAAGATAAATATTTTGCCGAACACGAAGTTGGATTTCAACATGTTGTTCGACAAACTCTATATTACTTTGACATCCCCAACCATTCGGTTTTTGACATGGATAAGGATGTTTATGAGGGAAGATTGCTACTTCTTGATGATATTCCTGAGGATGCAGTTCTCGAGAATCCTCTCCAGCAGCCGATTCTGGATGGTGAGACCAAATACACTCAGGAGGATGTGGAAGGAAACGAAGAAAATCAAGAGGACAATGCCGAGGATGTTGTAAATCAGGGAGCTCCTACTAGTTGAAGTTGATGTATCTTGGGCCATTAGAGCCTTTTTTGGAAAGATATTTGTAATGTCGTTATAATTAATGGATATTGGTGTCTTAGTTTTCGGCATCTTCTTTTTCATTCTGTACTTAGAAAAATATAGATGAATTGTTTTATTTTGACTTAATCCACTTGATAGTCGATTAGTGTTCATGATCATGATAAAAAAAAAGGTGTATACGAAGCTTTTAAAATGTAGAGTCAGAATCGTGTGTTGTGCTAGTTGAATAACACTTTATAAACTTAAATTTTTAGGCCGAATTATATGCTTACTTTAGACAAAAGTTGGTATATCTTTTGCCGAATGAAAGTATTCGGAAAGGAAATCATTTCTGGTAAAGACTGAATGGTACATCGTTAGCCGAGTAGGAGTACTCAAGAGGGAAACCATTTACTGTAAAACTTGAATGGTGCGTCCTTAGCCGAGTAGGGGTACTCGGGAGAGAAACCATCATGAAGAAAGTATGAATGGTACATCCTTAATCGAGTAGGAGTACCCGAGAGGGAAACCAATTCCAATGAAGTACGAATGGTGCATCCTTAGCCGAGTAGGGGTACTTGGGAGGGAAACCATCGATGAAGATCTGAATGGTGCATCCTTAGCCGAGTAGGGGTACTCAGGAGGGAAACCATTTGTGATGAAGATCTGAATGGTGCATCCTTGGCCGAGTAGGGATACTCGGGAGGGAAACCATTTGCGATGAAGATCCGAATGGTGCATCCTTGGCCAAGTAGGGATACTCGAGAGGGAAAACATTTTTGGTGAAGACTGAATGGTGCGTCCTTAGCCGAGTAGGGATACTCGGGAGGGAAACCATTTTTGGTGAAGACCGAATGGTACATCCTTATCCGAGTAGGGATACTCGGGAGGGAAACCATTTGCGATGAAGATCCAAATGGTGCGTCCTTAGCTGAGTAGGGATACTCGAAGACCGAATGGTGCGTCCTTTGCCGAGTAGGGATACTCGGGAGGGAAACCATTTGCAAATAAATAGTTTAAATTTAAATAAATGGACTCAAAAGATTCAAAAGTATGCATTTCATTTATAAATTTTCTGAGGTGTGCCTCATTAAAACCTTATCGGTAAAAACCCTTTTCACATTCTTATAGGGATAAAAAGCCGAGGAAGGAAAAAGAGTACATCACACATTTTACATTCTTAACTATAGTAGTGCTTAAGGTGGGTTGAGTTCCATGTTCTCGGGACAATCTTTCCTAATAATTCTTCCAATTTGTAGGCCCCATTGTTGAGATTTTGCCGAACCCTGAAGGGACCGTCCCAATTTGCTGCAAGTTTTCCTTCACGGGTATTTTTCCTTGCATCACTCTGAACCCTTAAGACCAAATCTCCTTCTTTGAATTATCTCTGCTTCAACTTTGAATTGAACCTGTTGGTCATTCTTTGCTTGCATGCTTCGGCTGTCACCTGTGCTCGGTCCCTCACTTCTTCAATGAGATCGAGCTCAATTCGGATAGAGTCTTCGTTCTCTGGTCCTTTGAAATCTTGTCTCCGAAAGGTAGGTTCCCCAACTTCTACAGAGATTATGGTGTCGATTCTATATACCAGTTTAAAAGGCGTTTCCTTGGTTGCGGACTGGGGAGTGCATCGATATGCCCATATGACTTCCAGTAACTCTTTGACCCATGCTCCCTCAGCCACTCCCAATCTTTTCTTTAGTTCACCCAAGATGACTTTATTGGTAGCTTCCAATCCTCTAAATGGAGGCTTCGCTCACTTTTTAGAGAATAGAGTAAGTTTATCTCAATTGTTTATTTATTCACCAATTCATATTGATTTATATTTTATCTTTTTAAAATTTAAAAATAAACTTTTATCTTATTGTCGTTACAACACTCCCTTTTCCTCTTTCTCAATCACTCTATCCCACAACAAATACCATCATGGGCATTCTGTAAATAGAACCCCATGTCTGACCACATATCTCTTCGGATAGCTAAGGTCATCGATATTTCGGGTATCGGATGGAACGGGCAGGTTATGTTGGTTAAAGTGAGAACTGAGACGTAATGCAAATTGGAAAAGATGACATTGAAACTGTGGTCCAGCCACGTGCAAATGTTGAAGAGGGAGCACAAATGGATTTGACGGTGGCCAGCGGTGGTGGAAAACAGTGAGTTGACAAACAACAGTGGTGGCCAGTGGCCCAGAGCACCTTGCGTGCAAACAAATCAAATGGGCATCAGTTGGTTTCTTGTGAAGATCCCATTGGTTGAATATTAGAAATGCAAATTTGGAATGTCAATGCTTAAAGAAGGGGAATGGTGTATTGCGATGAGTTGCAGTGTTCGTGGGTCGGGTTCGGTCATCGACAGATTTGATTTTCTCCATCCAAACGTGACCGATTCAATCCAAATTAAGCTTATTTACACCAGGTCTTTCCGTTAACCCATTTCTATCCATCTGAATTGCTTTCACTGAAACTGGGTACAGCAGGTTCGGATTGGGCTTCGGTTTTATGATCATCCCTACTGTAGAGTACACAACAATCTTTTATCCATTCTCTTTTTGGCATCCAAGTGTTGTACTTGCAAGTATCACATGGTGCCAAATTAAGCCTCTAGAGACATAAAATGTTTCATGTTATCGTTCATTAGACATTCTTCATCGCATTTTATCACATCACATTATATAATATATATTTTTTTCCTTATCTCAAGTGTTCAGCAAACATTTTGTTGAGATAATTAATCGGAACTTCACAGTCCAATATAGAGTTTACTTGTACAAGAAAAATTGATAAAATTGTGGAAGACTTTTTGATCAGTGATACCTGTTGTGTGTAGGAATAGTTAAAGAAAGAATCGAAAAGGTTCTTGTCTTCAATTATTATTTCTGTGTCACCAACACTCTCGCTTGTCTTGCTGAAAAATCAGGTGGTGGTGTGTTGTAGAAAATAGAGGTGAATGCAGCAAAAAGCTGTGGGCGCTATCCAAAGTGACCTAATCTATCACGTAGCTTTGCATATTGTTTGCAAAAACAGAGGCCAAACTGGGGGTATTTTTGTTTGTGGGAATTAATATATATATATATATATATATATATATATATATTTGGGATAACAGAGTGCATGAGTATTTTTGCTTGCCCTTTCTTGGGGAACAGAATGCCATGGACAGTGGTAATGGCAATTGGCAAGAAAATAAATTAAAACGGATTTGTTTTTTGTGAAGCAATTCATGCTAAAATCAATTATTGTGGAATGATACACTGACACAATGGAGGTCACGATGGATGATATGCATTCTCAACCTCTACTTTCTTAATAATTATTGTGGAATGATACACTGACACAATGAAGGTCACGACGGATGATATGGATTCTCAACCTCTACTTTCTTAATAATATCAAATTAATTGCTCTAAGATTTTTTACGCCTACCCTAAGTCATACTCCCTACAAATATTGTCCCATGCCACTTAATGCACTTTATTTGTTTACTCGTCGCCACCCTTAAGGAATTTCTTAAAAGGGATTTTAAGTTTAGAGATTACCTGTCAGAGCTTTAACAAAAAAGAAAGATAATAGATCAGGAGAGTTTTCAACTGACTTTTAAGAACAACAGAACTACCAAATGATAATTTTTGCCTCTTCATTCTAAGATGACAACATTCTTCTAATTGCCTCCACCACATGCTCCCATGAAGATTCCATACCCAATAGATAACCCAAATATTTAAACGGAAAAGCATCTGTTAACCCAACCTTTATGCACATTAATACCCACCATCTGACTTTTGTGAAAGTTAAACTTTAATTCAAACGTCGCTTCAAACATTTAAAGCAAGACTTTAATAGTCCAAAAGTCAGAACAATTGTTTTCACCCATAATTAAAGTATAATTCAGAAACTACAAATGTTAATTTTACCTAAAAAATGTTGATTAATTCTAAGTAGATGAGTGTTAACAATACATTTTTAACACACACTCTATTATTAGTTAAAATTTATTGAAGTCTATAAAATCAGGACAGAGACTGATTAAGTAGGACCCACAAAAAAATTGTGATTTTCAATGCTTCCTCTGTCACATAATATTTGTCATATAATAAGAAAAAATAAGTCCTAAAATAATTGTCATTTTAGCCTTTTAATGAAATATTAATTATTATTTTCCACTTATATCCCTTATTATATTAACAATGGGCAACAAAAACTATAAATGAATTAATGATGATAAGGTTAATTTTGTAAAATTTCACTGTCATCAATTTATTAGTTTTTCTTGGTCTAGGTAAAAAAACCTAGGAGCCAAATATTATGCGACAGAGGGAGTAAATTTTAGACAATAATAAAGAATATGATCAAAAGAATATGCTAAAGAGTGTGTTGCTAGTATTTCTCCTCTAGAGTATCTTGTAAGATTGTACTCACTCAATTTATATTTTGACATTTTAGTTTTTTTTTTGTTTCAAAACTATTGATATTTTACAGATTTCAAGTCTCATTAATTATTTTCTTCCACATTATACTAATATTTAACATGGCCTAGATTCCACAACTACTCTCATCATAAACATTAAATGGGGGAAATTTTAGACTAAATATGTAGTTTGCGAATAGTACATTAAATATTTCTTAAACTATGTGCATTAATCTTAAACATCAAGCGTTTTGCTCCGGAGGGAGTATCAACTTCACTCTACATTTACATATTTATTATCTCAACATTACTGAAAAATAATAAAAATTATAAACTTTGTTTCATAATTAAAACTTAAATATAAAAAAAATAAAACTAAAATGTTGTAAATGGAATTGATATAATCTTGCATAATGTTGGGCAATGTAATTTCCCTATCAAACCTAGTTTGGATCCAACTGTGAATAACTTTCATCGTCATATTGTGCTGTAGTTTTTCTTTTGAAATAAAAGAAGATATTGTACTGTAATTGTGATGACACTTAATGGGGCACAATAATCATATTAAGTTGTTAATCATTTATAAAATGATAATTTTTAAATATTTTAAACTCTGATAAATATAACCAGAAAGGAAAATATATACCAAAATATTAATAGTTTCTGTTTATTGATCCATTTATATTTTTTACATGTTTGATAATCACATAATTTTCAAAACAGATATTTTTCAAAAGCTTTTTTGAAAGAGCCAATAAAAAATCATTATTTTTTAAAATACAACTAATACAAACACGCATGTTAATTAACCACGTAAATTCTTAAACACGCAGAAGGCAAAGAGGGAGGTTCCACCCGTAAAGCGGAAAATAGGCCCGAGAGCAAAACTATATCCATGACCAACAAATATGCACCCTTTGCTGATTGACATGCCTCCATAGACACTGGCTCCAGTTTTATAGGACCATAAAATTTTCCCACTCTTGGCATCAATTGCATAAATTGATCCCTCTCTATCCGGGGAACCAGCAAAAACAACTTCATTAGCAACACTAACAGGGCCATTAGCAGTGCTGTTACTAGGGTTAGCTGTGGACCATAGAACTCTACCGTTACTGGCATTCATTGCCACCCATCCACCAGCGGTTGTAGTCATATTGGACGGTGCAAGAGTGAAATTTTTTGCGTTAGAATTCACAATGTTGGTGTAAACCCTTATTTTATCAGTTGCTGCACCCCATGATCCCCCACCTGCTAGCCCATACGGCCCAGCTTTCTGCCAGAAGAAATGAACAAAGTTTCAATTCATTATGAGTATGAGCCTTAGATGTGGCTCGTGCACACACTATATGTGGTAACAAAAATTCTTATGCAACTATATTAATTCAAGTAATAGATTTGGTTCATTTAAAGTTTATTAACTTTACAGCACAATTTTATTATGAAAATCATATCTTATTATAAACTTAATTTATGTGTCATATAGTATGTTTATTTTGAAATCATTACAAAAGCTTTATACAGTTACAAATTGAAATATGAAAAAATGTCATATAATTTAAAGTAATATCGACACCTATCGTTCATTTGAGATGGGGGATAGAAAACTGTTAATACTATAAATAATCTATTACCGTATTCCAAATGAGGTTGCCATTATCGCGATCTAAAGCCCATGCAATGCCACTTTTTGCGACCGCAACAACAATATGTTTCTTGGTTCGATTTATATATATGCTCAACATCATTGGTGCTGCACCAAAATTAATATCTGGTTCGTCACCTAAAGGAGGACAATTAGGAGTTGAAGGATTGTTACATGCGAAGAACCATACATCATAGCCTCCAAACTGGTGGTACCATCTGATATACCCTAAATCCAAATCAAGGGCTAAGATTGAATTGGAGTGGTTGTCTGGTTCAACACACTCGTCTGGTTGAGTAGGCGCAGTTCGATTAATTTGTCTCTCTCGACACTGACGTATGCGTAATGGAGCAGAATAAAGGTTCCCTGTGCCAATATAGACATGGTTTCTTTTATCATCAATGGAGGGGCTGCTTCCCCAAATGGCAGCTCCTGCGTATTCTCCTCTCGTGTTATTGTTATCTGGTAACATATTGGTCTTCCAACGCATGGCACCAGATCTAGCATTAAGTTTAACAAAACTTCCACGAAATGTGCAGCATTCCTCAAGGGGTACACTTTCTTCTAGTGAAGATACTCCAACATAGAAATTTCTGTGGACAGTTATAGTATTTAATGATAGAGCTATTAATTTTGACAAGATAAAATTACAATGAAATCTCCTGAGATTAAGATTTCTTGAGATTGCACACAATTTTTTTTTTTCCTTTGTTAATGTTTACAGCAACCTGTCTTATAAGGGTAGATGGTGTAACATTTTTCAAACAATTGAGAAGGCTAATGTAATGTATAAGAGATATTAGTCTAATGTTATTCAAACTATTAAGGGGAGATTAGTGTAAGGGTAGAAAAAGGAGGGTATCAGAAGAAATTTTATGAAACTTCAAGGTTATTAATGTAATTTACTCTTTTGATAACAAGTGAGGGAAATAAATTTCGTATAGTGGTACTTACCCTCTGTAGTATGTTCCAGACATAGTGATAACTGCTGCAGGATGACAATCCAAAGTGGTCTTCCATACAAGCTCACCAGTTGTTCTTTTGACAGCAATAACAACAGCAGGGCCATAGATTCCAATTATCAGTAAATTCCCTGCTACTGTGGGAGTTGATCTTGAGACAGTCCAATTTGCATTGCGAACACGGCCAGTTGCATTTAGACCTGTCAGATTCTGCAAATTCTGCTTCCAAACAAGAGATCCATCCTCTTCTTTAACTGCATAAATGTTACCATTCCAGCTTGGGAAATAAACAGTATCATCATAGATTGCTGGTGTTGCAGTTATATCTTTGCCTGCATAGAATTCCACTTCAAACGTAGGTTAGGTGCTGTTTTGGGGCTGATCTTATTCTCTTTGTAAGCATACCTTCTGTTGAACAAATATCCACCATGGTTTAGCCAGTCTTGTGATTGTTGTCTAAGCCCCTAAAAGCAAGAAATAAATGGGAACCAATCAGATTAATTTTAATTCATGAGGGTAATCCTTAAAACTATATATACAAAAACGCTGTAGGGAAATTAATGATAGAGAGAGGAAATTAGAATCGTACATCAGAACTTGCGGCAAAGATTACTGCCGCATGAACACAAAATAACAGTAAACAAGGTGCTAAGTGCATGCTGTATTTAGGTGGTGGCATGGAATTGGACCTGGAAATGGTGTGAAATTGCCTAGATATATGTTAATTTGAGGAACTTCTTTCAAAAAAGAATCGCATATATATGGAAAAGAGATGAAACGTCATGTACTCCCTCGAGACCAAAACTCTTATGTTTAAGGTTAATGCACACAGTTTAAGAAACATTTAATATTACTCACAAATAATATATTTAGTCTAAAATACCCTCATTTAATATATATGATGGTAGTAGTTGTGAAAATTTAAACTATGTTAAATAAGGGTGTATATGTGGAAAAAAAATTAATGATACTTGGAATTTGAAAAACATCAAGAAATTTGAAACACAAACAATAAGCTAAAACATTAAAAGTTTTGGTCTGGAAGGAGTAACTACTTTGTTAAGGAATTTATCATTCAATAGATTATCTTGTGGCTCAAGTATTCCATCAAATGAAGTTGTATTGTTATTTTAAAAAATTTCATTAATATGTCTATCATGATTGTCATTACATGGTTACATTTCTAAAATATTACTCTCTCCGTCTCATAAGAAGTGTCCTGTAAAAAGAAAAAATAAGTGTCATTTTATCTTTTTGTCGTAATATTAATTACTTTTTTTCACTAATACCCTTAGTAAGTGTTATTTTAGTTTTTCAATGTAATATTAATGATAAGGTTAGTTTCGTAAAATTAATACTCTCTTCATCTATTTATTAGCTTTTATTGGTCTGTGTAAAAAAAAAAATTAAGATGACACTTATTAATTACTTTATTTTTAGGCTTCAATATTTTTTAGTCCCTCAATTTTAGGGTAAATTTGATTTTGGTCCCTCAATTAAAAATTTACTTTTTTTAGTCCCTTAAATTCATAAGATATTATTTTTTTCCTTCAACTTCACTTTGAGGGACTAAAAAGAATAGAAAATATGTTCTTTTTAGTCCTTCAAATTCACCTTGAAGGACTAAAAACAACCTTTTGCGAAATTGAAGGACTAAAAAGAGCAAATTTTTAATTGAGGGACCAAAACCAAATTTACCTCAAATTTGAAGGACTAAAAACATATTTATGCCTTATTTTTATTACTAATTTAATTTACTATTGATTTAATTTATTTGCAGGAATAAATCCTTGAAGATATATACTAATTTAATTTTACCATCATTTTAGAAATAGTTATTTTATTTAAAGAATATGAAATATATAGTAGTAGTTTTATAATAATTTGATGTACAATGTTTGGATTTAGAACATTGTTAGGTATTTATTGTATTACAGTTTTGTCATTAAAATTAAGCCTCTCATCCTAAAGTATATTCACTACTTATTGAGGTGTAATAAGATGTGATATAATATTAATTAATTTTCATAAATTAATAAAAGAAAATGTATAAATATTTCAATAAACATAAAAAACCATAAAAAAATGCTTCAAAATACCTTTAAATTAACCTTATGTTGGATGGAAATACAATAGTAAAAAAATTTAAATTTAACAAAATTCTCTTATTTAAGTAATTGAAGAGAAAAAAGAACAATTAACTTAAAAATTGAAATTTCTTTAAATGTTTCTTTAATTTAAATTTTGTTTTATTCTCTCATTCAAACAAAAGGTAAAGTACATTTCATTTAAATACTCGGAGGAAGAGTTTTGCTGCCCATAGTGATGGATTGCCTTCTGTGGATACTTGTAGTCTAGAGAAAATAAAAAAGGTAAAGTACATTAAAAAAAAAAAACAGCCCGCTAATTATTCTCTTTACAAAGAAAATATAATCAGAGTAGATAACCGTCACCTAGTTTACGTATATACATTGTGTTATGCAAGTCATAGTTATTAATTAATTATTAATAACAATAATTAAAGGATTTTAATAACTTATTGACTCGTAGTCCTATTTCGCGTTACTTAGATACGTTATGTTTATGCAAGTAATGGTTATTAATTAATTATTAGATACCATAAATAATCATATTAATAATTTAGTGACATTTTCCGGTCTGAGTCTCCACCTAACTAGATCAAGTCAATACTAAAGTTTATCTAAGACTAAATGGGGGTGGGAATTAAGTTACTCAAACAGTAACTCTTAAGAGTCTTGGTAGAGTAACTCCACCTAATAACTCTTTGTATATATTGAATTTCAACTATCTATCCAACCATATTTTCTCTGCAAATTTTTCTTGAATTCAATTTTTATTTTCTTTCTGACTTTATTCTATTCTCCCGTTGAAACAAAATATAAAGACTACCCATCGGAAGGGGAACTGCTTTCTTTACAGAGAAGCTATCCTAGTTATAATAGATAACCATTACATATTTTAAGCAACTTCGATACGTAATTGTGCAGGTCAAGGTTATTAATTAATTATTCATTACATAATTAATTATACATTAATAATTGAGAATTGTTATATTGTATGAAAGCATTACAAACGAATTTGCACAAAATCAAAGGATAGGGTGGGCTAGGGCAGGGGGGCTTTCTATTAATTAAGCATGTGTATAAACTTTTACGGGTTTATTTTAGTTTAATTAATGATTTTGAGTTTGAATCTGAAATATAACTGTGTTAAATATTTGGAGGGAGAGCTTTAGTGCTCATAGTGATCTTACTTGACTCAAGCAGGATTGTCTCCTATAAAAGATATATATGTGGTTCAAACCTTAAAAAAGAAAAAAAAGAAAAATTAAAAGATTAGATGAGTTGAAAATGTTAAAAATAAACAAATGAAAATCAGCCACGTCTATTTCCATGGATATATATATATATATATATATATATATATATATATATATATATATATATATATATATATATATATATATTTGCTAGCCCACTTAGTTTAAGAAGGAGTAATTTAGTAATTTATAACTACAATTATCTTAAAATATAAAATATATCCAAGTTGTAGCTTGCTGTTTCATTTTCAAACTAAATAGAATGTGATTTTTCTCATTTTGAGTTGTAACTAAATAAAAATTGAGCCAAGTCCCTGACCTGAATAGATGCAACCATTGCTCTGGTAGACACCACCGTAGTCTCCAAACACCTGTTCGTAAGATCATATTACTTGTCCAGTCTCTCCTCATTTATGACTATTATTTTCCATTTTTATTAGTGATACGCCGATCAGAACACCATTAGCCACATAGACTGGGCCACTTATTCTAGTAGCATCAATGCTAGGATTGGCTATGAAATAGATTTTACCGTCCCTAGCATCCATTGTTATGATCATCGAACCCGTCATTTTGGAGTAAAAATGGATTGTTTGGTCATGCTTGTTGGTGTAATTTATTACTAGGTTCTATGAATACAATTTAATGGGTATTTGATTTTATAATTTCTTTGAATCATCTCAACAGATACAACTTAGATACATATTTTTAAAATATTTTTGGTGTTGTTTCTTAATTAAAATTAGAATTTTACCTCCATAACTTATGTTAATATTTAATACAAATTTGTATTACACATATTATTGAGGTGATATTCCAATTTTAGTTAGCACTATTGTAGAAGCATCATTTAACATTGGTTATTTTCGGGATTTTACATCGGATGTAGAATCAATGTAAATCGTGCCGATGTAAAAAAGAAAAAAAAAACACACTTTCTATATCAGTTGGAATTGTAATTGATATAGAACAATTTGAGTTTCTGAAGACCAGGACCAGCATCTTCCTCTTCTTAAACAATAGGCACAAATCCAGATCCAACATGGATTTGAAGCGGGAAACGTGTTGAGCAGAACAAAGGAGCGTTGAATGTGAGCAAGTGCTTCTTTGACACTTATCTGAATTGTGCGACCTTCTACATCAATTATTAAACAACCAATGTAGAACACCCAAATCAATATTAAAAGTATCTAAAAACCTATATCTACATTTTTACAAATTCAACTTTTTTTTTCTTCTTCTGGAAACTAAGATAATGGATTAATCAAATCAAGTGGGTTTTACAAGATTAAGACATCAAGGAATTGAATGTGAGTTGTCTTAACATTATTATAAACCATATGAGAAATGCTTGAATTAGGTAAATGTTAATTAATCTAATGAAAATTTGGTGAAGTCTAGCACTAAACCATTTTGTTCATTTGAGAGAACCTTTAACCAAAATAGTTTTTATGTTATGTAGGTTTTAATGTTTTGCTATGTTTCTTCACATTTTTTTAATTGCTTCATCATTAAATGTAATTAGTGTTACCATGAAGTGTGTGAATCAACTGGCACGGAGTTGTTCCAATTTAACTAAAAGTCTCAAGTCCAAGTGTTGGCTATGCAGTTGCGTTAAATGTATAGAGGGACAGTTTTGTTGCCTATAGTGATTCTACTTGTCTTGAACAAAATTGTCTCTAGTGGAAGATACTTGTTGTCTCTAAAAAAGAATATAATTAAAGTTTATTTTAATTCCAATTACATGCAACTAGTTTGATTATGTGATAAAATTTCGTGCTAAGATCAAGTGGTCGGAACAAAATGCTATTGCATCATGTCTTTTTTATTTTTGTATAATGGTGGTAATGGGATTGAAACTGAGTTATCATGTAAACTATTTAAATTTCTTGCTATTATGTCAACCTCAAAAAATCCAAAATTTTCTTTAAAGAAACAAAAAAAAAATCTATAAATTGGGTAAAAACAAAAAGTCAAGACTTAAATTGATAACTTAACTCGAGTAATTTTTACATACCTTCCCTCTTTTTCTTCTTTTCACTTTATTTCAATAAATTAGGTGAAAACAAAAAGTCAAGACTTAAATTTTTGTCATTCATGAACACACAAATGACAACATTAATCCTTAAAAGAATTCATTGCAAGATTAATTCCCTAAGTCAGATCATTAGTTGCGTTCATTTTGGGTCAACTGTGCTTTTATACATTAATTGGGCTTTGTTACATTTAATTTAAACAATATGCTTGATAACAGTTGTGACTCAAACCTTAACCACATTTATTGGAACCCTTAAATTGATTAAAGCCTTGGCCTTCTATGCTCCCCGCAATTGAAGAAGGATAAAGAAAAACGTAGCAGAACTCAACAAAGGAAGTGAAGATAGGAAAAGAAAAACATAGAAAGGTGTGTATCTCAATTACATGGCTCCTATTTAAATAGAAACAAGTAATAGAGATCAAATCTTAATTAAATCTTATTGAAATCTTAATGAAAGAAAATCCTAATGAAAAGATAAAAATCTTCATCCTAATGACGAGATAAGATAAAATCTAAAAATCAAATCCTAATAAGAAAAGATAAAATTTTCAAATCATATCATCTTTTATATTTATTTATTTGGGACTTCAGATGGACGAATTTTCCCTTAATATCTTCATGAAAGTTGTAGACAATTTTGTCCTTAAAATTTGGGTATTGATAATATTTCATGTCTATCTGATATCTACAACTCAAGATATCCTCAAAATACTGAACCTGTCAGGCTGCCAATGGGAACAACATCTGCAAATTTGTGGCCTTTTTTCTCCTTGAATTGACCAGAATTAGCCAAAGTTCGTGAGATGTAAAATTGTAGATCATTGTCTTAGCTTTCCAAGGACACTTATATTGTCAAAACCAAACCTTTGTAGCTCCAGATATACCCTAAGAAAGATAGAAATGTCAAAAAGAGGGAAAATCTGAAAATTAACAATAATTGTCAATGAAGTCCAATAAAGCTCACAATTGTAAAACTCAACCCAAATATCAATATAAAGCACAAATAAAAGTCAATTAGATCAAGTATAAACCATAAATGGATGCCCCAAAATTGATTTATCAATGCACACTTGACAAACTAGATTACTTAGTTGGCAATAAGATGTGCAATGTTTTTGTTTTTTGTGTGTGAATTTGTACTTCTAAAATCTTTTTTTTCCTCTAGAGGAAAAGACATCGTGTATACTGTTCCATCAATCCGATAGATAGTGGTCTTCTTTGTTTGTAGATGATTTTCTTTTTGTTCACTTTGTTTATAAAAAAAATATTTTCTAAGTTAATGATATATGCTTTGTGAAGTGGATAGTGAATCCCATTGATAATATGTCTATAATTATGTTGAGTGTGTGTCAACCACATAGTGTTATGTTTTATGCAGAGAGGAATGCTAGGAATACACACTCTAACCCACTTTTTTTTGTTGGTTAAAATTTATTATACAAAATCAGACGAGATGTCCGAGTTCATTTCTCACAACCTCTATTGTTGAATAGATCAGAACTCAAAGAGAAAATGGGGAAATGAAGAAGAATAGAAAGAATATTTGAATGATGCCACAATAAACGAATCAATCGATGAGTTAGTGTAGATTCACCACATACAAAGGATCTAGCTACCTTTGATAAGAATCAGATTGGTTCTTCTCAAGAACCCGAAAAGGAGCACACTCACTCTCAAAGTTAATTAAGCAAAGTTTAATCTTCATTCAAATTGATCAAAAGTGTTACAAAGTGTTTAGGAGAAGCTATTTATACCTTTGTATGATAAGCAAGGGTCCTAATTAGTCATTACATGTAAATCAAGCCCAAATAAGCCCTTCATTATGTAAATGCACTAATTTGGAAATTCACAACATCGTCACACCCATATGGTGTAGATCACGCCCCTATGACGAGTTAGATCATGACCCCATGATAGAGATCATGACCCTGTGATCCTTGCGGTCAAGAAATCCAAAAATAATTTGCTATTTCAGTCACACCACCATTATGAAGATCACGACCTCGTGATCCAATTCAATTTCTTCCTCCCCTTGACTCAAACCGGTGAGTCTTGAGTTTCCTTCTATCAAGGGCAATGTATACATCACTTTGTTGAGCCTTTAGGATAGATCTTCATCTCTTTGCCCTAGTTATAGGTCCCTCCATGCTTTGTAAGATCTGTTCAAGTCCTCTCATGTCCTTCCTTGGTCTCCTCTTAGTCATGTATCAACCTTTTCAACTGCTACACAACTACATAAATAACCACCACACAATTTCATCCAATTGCTTACTCAAACCCTTACGATGTGCAGTACATATAATTGCCACCTTGTATATGCAGTTTGCATTATTACAGCTTACTATTTGCCACCCCCTAAGAATGAAGAAGGGTTCAAGAACCAACATGACAATTTTCCACTACCTCCACAGTTTCTTTTAAGCTCAGATTTTCTGACTGAAACACCATTTGATTCTGATTCTTCCAATGGCCAACACCACTCAAAACCATATTACTTTGCCACCTTGCTGCATTAATTCCAGTTTAAAATGACAGTGCAAGTCATTGTGAAAAATATACATCGGCAATGCCTAGGCAACTTAAACATTTAAACCACACTAGTGAAAACACTTCGTAACTGCAGAACAGATGTGTTGTAGACTCTACTTCCTTGAGGCATCCTACACATAAACACACAAAATGTGAAAATATCCCCCCTTCCCAGATTGAATTATCCTCTATGGGAATTTTTTTTTGCACTAGTTTCCACACAAGTCACTTTTAAAGGCTCAAGCTTATTCCACACCTACCTCCAAAACACATCCACACTTGTACTATTCTTGGAGCAAAGTTTCTTATATGCTGACTGCACTATGTAAACGCTAAAGGATCCTCCTTCCAAATCCATTTGTGCCTTTTTGTTTTGGGACATAGTTGCTTGACCTACCACATCCTGGAAGTTATTGACTAACACCACTTCCCATTGAAAAAAGTTCCCTCCTCTAACTCCAGGATCATAATAGATTGGAAGAGTTGTCAACACTGACTTAATTCACATATTGACATTTTACCCTTAATTAATTACCAACTTCACTATTTACTGGCACAGTAATCATATTAAATTGTTAATCATTTATAAAATGATAATTTATAAATGTTTAAAATTCTGCTAAATATAAAGAGAAACCCAGAAAGGAAAATGTATACCAGCAGAATAATACTTCTGTTTTATTGATCCATTTATATTTTTTTACGGGTTTGATAATTAATCACATGATTTTGAACAGGATTATTTTTCAAAAGCTTTTGTAAAAAGCTAATAAAAAATAATTATTTTTTAAAATACAACTAATACAAACAGACGCACATTAACCACGTAAATTCTTAGGCACCACGTACACAGAAGGCAAAGAGCGAGGTTCCACCAGTTAAGCTCAAAGCAGGCCCAGAGCAACACTATATCCATGACCCACAAATATGCACCCTTTGCTGATTGACATGCCTCCATAGACACTGCCTCCAGTTTGATAGGACCATAAAATTTTCCCACTCTTGGCATCAATTGCATATACGGATCCCATTCTATCCGCGGATCCAGCAAAGACAACTTCATTTGCAACACTAACAGGGCCATTAGCAGTGCTGTTGCTGGGGTTAGCTGTCGACCATAAAACTCTACCACTACTGGCATCCATTGCCACCCACCCACCAGCGGTTGTGGTCATGTTAGATGGTGCAAGAGTGAAATTTCTTGCCCCAGAATTGGCAATGTTGGTGTAAACCCTCTTTTCATCAGTTGCTGCACCCCATATTCCCCCTCCCGCAAGGCCGTACGGCCCAGCTTTCTGCCAAAAATATATATATATATATATATATTGGGATACAAAGAAGTGTCTACACCAGAGAGATAGGAAGATACGAGAGGTAAGTTATTCATATAATTAGTGATGTAACATGATAAGAAAAGAAAAATAGAGATAAATTAATGTTGTTTGATTTATGAAAGAAAAGAAAGGGGAAAGAAAGAAAGAGAAAGGTAAGAAAAAGAACAAAAAGTTTGATTATTTTTTAAGTTGATTGGTAAGGGGAAAAAAAAAAAGAATGAAGTTAAAACTTGCATATAAAGTAACATATACACTTTCCTTCCGCTTTTGGTGAGAAAGAATATTTATGTGGGTCTCATTTTATTAAGCTTCCATCCTCCCACTTTATTAAACAAAACAAATAAAGGAAGAGATTTGAGTTTCTGTGTTTTCCATCCTTCTATCTTCTTTCCTTCCTAAATCACTCTAAAGTCTAACCAAACAGTGTCAATGCGGAAAAATTATTAGGTATTACGAGACCGGCCATGAGATATTATCAAGTTTATTAACTTGACAGCACAATTTTATCACTAAAATCGTATCCCTATTATCAACTTAATTTATGTGTCTGTACCCAAAAAAAAATTAATTTATGTGTCACATATTATGTTTGATTGAAATAATTACTCTATAATCTAAAGTAATATCCACCAAGCATTCATTGAGAGGGGGATAGAAAACTGTTATACTGTAAATTTATATATTACCGTACGCCAAACGAGTTTGCCATTATTGCGAAACAAGGCCCAAGCAATGCCACTTTTCTGGACCGCAACAACAATATCTTTCTTGCTTCGATTTATATATGTTGTCAACATCATCGGTGCCTCCCCAAAATCAACATCTGGTTCGTCAGCTTGAGGAGGACAACTAGGGGTTGAAGGATCGATGCATGCAAAAAACCATACATCATAGCCTCCTAACTGGCGGTACCATCTGATCTTCCCAGAATCCATATCAAGGGCCAACATTGAATCTGAGTGGTTTTCTGGTTCAATACACTCGTCTCCAGGTTGGGTAGGCTGAGTTCTATTAATTTGTCTCTCTCGACACTGACGAATGCGTAATGGTGCAGAATAGAGGTTCCCAGTGGCAATATAGACATGGTTTCTTTTAACATCAATGGAAGGGCTGCTCCCCCAAATGGCAGCACCTGCATATTCTCCTTTCATGTTATTGTTATCTGGTAACATATAGGTCTTCCAACGCATGGCACCAGATCTAGCATTAAGTTTAACAAAACTTCCACGAAATGTGCAGCATTCCTCAACAGTGTTTACAGTTACTTCCAGTGAGGATATTCCCACATATAAATCTCTGTGGACAGTTATAATATGTATATATGTATTTAATAATAGAGCCACTAACTTTGAGAAATGCTAACAACCCTTTTTCTAACACAGTTTTTCTGACACTCTTTTTATTGAAAATTATAATGACTCTCTCTTCTGATTTAGAAATAAAATCTACTGAAATTTGTAATTTCTAATAAATTTCAACCGATAATAGAAAGAGAATAATAAAAAAAAGAGTCTTGGAAAAAATGTTGCCAGCATTCCTGTTAATTTTTATAACAAAGGGAGAAATAAATTTTGTTTAGTGCAGTGGTACTGACCCTTTGTAGTATGTTCCAGACATGGTGATGACTGCTGCAGGATGGTGATCCAAAGTGCTCTTCCACACAAGCTCACCTGTTGTTCTTTTGACACAAAAAACAACAGCAGGACCATAGATTCCAATTATCAGTGAATCATCCCCTGCCACTGTGGGAGTTGACCTTGACACAGTTCAATTTACATTGCGAACAAAGCCAGTTGCATTTAGACCTGTCAGATTCTGCAAGTTCTGCTTCCAAACAAGCGAACCATCCTCTTCTTTAACTGCATAGATGTAACCATTCCAGCTTGGAAAATAAAGGGTATCATCATATATCGCTGGCGTTGCACTGATGTCGTTTCCTGCATAGAATTTCCACTTCAAGCGTAGGTTCGGTGCTGTTTTGGGGCTGATCTTACACTCTTTGTAAGCATATCTTCTGTTAAACAAATCTCCACCATGGTTTAACCAGTCTTGTGATTGTTGTCTAAGCCCCTGAAAGCAAGAAACCGATAGTTAACCAATTGGATTAATAATTTTAACTCATGACACACAACACAAGTGTTATAGGAAAATAATGATAGAGAGTGGGAATTAGTATGATACATCAGAACTTGCGGCAAAGATTACTACCGCGTGAACACCAAAGAACAGTAAAGAAAGAGCTGAATACATGCTGTATTTAGGCGGTGGCATGGAACTGGACCTGGAGATGGAGTGGCAAATGCCAAGATATATGTTTGAGGATTTTATTTCAAAGAGACACACGTATATATTGAAAAGAGATAGGCATGAGGAGAGTTGGATATTAAAATATTTGACTTTGAGTTAAACACATTGAAATAAGCAAAATGATATTTGGACATCTAAGAACCTATTTGACTCCTAAAAAGAGAGAGATAAATGGGGAAAAAAAAATTACAGCTATAATAAAAGACCTCAGATCTTGGTAAATATCTTGGCATTCCTTTATCCCATAAGAGAACGTCCAATAAGATTTTTCATTTTATAATCGACAAAGTTAACCATTCATGGAAAGCCAAAAAAAATCTTTTGCAAGTTGTCTCACTTTGACTAAGTTTGTACTTCATGCATTACCCACCTACGTGATGCAAACAACTCTTCTACCCCGCTCGATTTTGTGATGAGATCGATAAGAAATGTAGAAATTTCTTGTGGGGTGATACGAAAAAATGTGGGAAAGTTCATTGGATATATTAAGGGACTATTTGTACGCCTGAAAGATATGGAGGATTGGGTCTTCGCACTGCTATATTAGCTAATCAAGTCATGCTAATGAAGTTAGGTTGGAGATTATGCAAATGGCAATCTAATTACCTGTGGGTAAGGGTTACCCAATCAAAATATAAATGTAGGTCTTCTCCTCTGCCAATAATAAACACCAGCAAGAATTAATGTCATTGTTGGCCAAAGGTGAAAAAAACATTGACGTGGCATATTGGAAACGGTAGGCATGTGAGATTTTGGACCAACCCTTGGGTTTCATGGTACAGGTCACTGCTGGAGCATTCACTCACTGATATTGAAATGAGGAGGGTACATGAAATGAGGCTCGTGTGGCTAGTGTTCTACCCATGCACATTATTAATAGCATAAAGAGTATCATTATCTAGTAGTAGACATGATGATGCGATTGCATGGCCAAGATCGTTGTGGATGGGAACTTCTCCACCAAACTTGCTTATGACAGTATCGCTAGTTTCTTGGCTTATCACAATGGTTTGTTATTCCAGACCATTTGGAAGTGGGATGTGCCTGAGATCATATGTTGTCACTTGTGGAAGATAGCTCATGATGTGTTTTCCACAAATGAGGTGAGATTAGGGATGGCAAAAAAATTCATGCCCGCGGATATCCGCGGATAAAATCCGTCACGGATAGAAGATGGATAGTATAAACGGATACCCGCGGGTAACGGGTACGGGTTTTTTTTTACCCGCTCATTAACGGGCGGGTACGGGTATCATACTATCCGTGCCCGCGGATACCCGTTACCCGTAAAATTACTAAATTACCCTCATATATATATATATATATATAAAATTTAAAATCACTAGTTTTTGCTCTTGATACTAGTAAATATTATGTCTAGAGATTCAAAATCACATTATAAGATTCTTATTTCTTTGATTTTTTTTAATTAAAGACATGTAATTTTCACATGAAAATTCAATTAACTACACATTTGATTCTTTATTCTTCTTGTAGTAAATAATATGATTTTATTTCCAAATTTTATTGCACATAAAGGATCTATTTCTTAGTATTTCTTCTAAAAAATCACCTTTTTTTTTTAAAAAAAAAATATTTTTTTAATATGAAATATCCATGGGTATCCACGGATACCCGCGGATATAAGAAAAACCCGCGGATTTTTTTCAAACGAATATCCGGCGGGTAACGGGGCGGGTAACGGGTCGGATTTTCCCCGGCGGGTCGGGTAGCGGGTAACCACTATCCGTGCCCGACCCGACCCGTTGCCATCCCTAGGTGAGATGTCGAAGACACATGGCTTCTGAGGATACCTGCCCGTTGCGTGTAGTGTATTTTAAATATGTTATTCATGCGCTGAAAGGCTACAAATGGGTGCATAAAGTTTGGTAGTAGATCTTGGATGGTTTGATCCACTCCAACTTTATGCAAATTGATTTGACTAGTTGGCTAGTGGAAAAACTGATAAATAATTAGATGAAAATGGCTACTAGCTAGGTACTGGCCTCATATGTTTACAATTGCTCTCAATCATATCTGGTGGAGATGAAATGAGATGGTCTTCCAACACAAGAGTTGAGGTGGTGCACAAGATTCAGGTGCTAATTAGAGATAGAGCAAATTACACTCGTACTTTCTGAGTTTTTTTCGAATTACACACAACACCGCTCTTTTTTCTATTCCTACACTAATTCCACTTAATGTTTGAAATTACACTTACATCTTCTTATATATTATATTAATCCCCTAATTGTTTGAAAAACATTAAACAATGAAGGAAGATTGTCGTAAACGTTAAACAATGAAGGATATTGTGTGTAATTTGAAAAGAATCTCAAGGGATGATATTAATGTAATTTGCTATTAGAGATATGAATTGCATCAAAGAGTGCAATAGTTTATTGGAAACAATCCCAACAAAGGGCATCAATCCTGCCTGAACAAAAGTGGCTCTCGCCACTAGAGAGGACTTAGAAACTGAACTACGATGTTGCAGTGATTTTAGATTCATTGCAAGCCTCTTGCAGTGGGATTTTTCGAAGTTCAAATGACAACTTTAATATGGGATTTTCATGTGTTCTTAGGTTTTGCTCCATAACACTAGCGAAACTCTGGACATTTCTCAAGGGTCTTCAATTTGCCTAGCTATACTTGTGGTTTCTGAAACATGCTTGTTGAATTAGACTCGAAGGCATGTAGTGGACTTAATCAATGGAGTGTTATAGATAATCACCACCCATTTTACGTAACTTTGATATATTAGGCTTATGCAAGTCATGATTATTAATTAATTATTAATTACCATAGTTAACGATATATTAATAATTTATTGACTTAGTTCACCTAACACGATGGAGATCAATACTAAAATTTATCAAAGAATATATATATATATATATATATATATATATATATATATATATATATATATATATATATATTTAATTTTTTTTAAATAATTTAAATATAAATTTCTCATACAATATATATATATTTTAAATAAAATAAAAAAATCCATAAATTTATATCCAAGTGCATATCACATGCATAACACGAGAACCCTAATACAACATTATTATTTTTTAAAAATTATCACTTGCCAATCATACACGCATGCATATACAAATGCGTGCGTATACCAAATACCCAGTTAAGAAGAAATTAAAAGGTGATTCTGGATCATACGGTTTTCATTGATCTCTACATGACATATAATTAAGTGATATTAATTTTATATTGTAAATTGAAAAGGTTAAATCTGTAGAAATTAATTGGAATCATAGACAGATAGTAATCCCAAACTATAATTTAAGGGCCTATAACGCTTACCTAATGTAATTCCGCTAGTTTTTTTTTTTTTTGACTCAATAATTCTCCTAGTTGAGGGCCTATAACTTACCCTTATTAGACTTTACTTAGCTTTAGCCTAAATTAGGCGGATAATTTATTAAAAGCCTATTTAATGAGGAAAGTTAATGATATGCTTTGTGAAAAGGAACGTGCATCCCACTGATCGATAATATATCTATAATTATGTTGAGAGTGCATGTGTTAGTGTAGAGCTAATGTTGAAGAAGGGTTAAATCTTGTTGGCGATAAAGAAGAAGGTGAAGGGTCATCGTTTGAGTTGGAGACAGTAAATTATGCTATATATCACCATGCTCATCCTTTTTTTTTTTTTTTTTTAAATCAGAATCACCAGGGTTATCCTGTAAACGTATATGTTGGAAATTTCCCTATGAAATGAAAAAAAAAAAATCGATGAATGAAAAAAAAAAAAGTCTTTTGTAAAATAAAATAATCGAAGGCATATAAACGGAGAAAAAAAAGAAAGAAAACTAAACTAAACAAGAAAATAATTTATTCAGATTAATCAATTTGATTTTATTTTCTATTCTTTGGATACCGTTCAAAACTAGACAAAGAAAAAATAAAAAATAAATTAACTGGGTAAGCTGCTTAAAAGTTGCAGATGTTAAAAAAATGTTTAAACTTTATTTCTTTCTTTATATACAGCAATAGACTTTTTCTTTTAGAAGTCTACATCAAATCATCGATAGACTTTGAACTTCCTAAAAAACAGGGATAATTACCTTACCGATACTTCACGGCAAACATCACCATATTTAGTAAGCCTTGATTTCGTAGAAGTTTGAATGTCTTTTAGCGTGTAAAAACAATGCAAAACATATACTCCCTCCGTCCCAAAATAAGTGTCGTCTTAGATTTTTTTACACACACCAAGAAAAACTATTAAATAGAAGAAAGAGATAAGTAATTTTACAAAACTTACCTTATTATTAACATTGCATTGAAAAACTAAAGTGACATTATTAGGGGTATTAGTGGAAAAAAGTAATTAATATTGCATTGAAAAGTCAAATGCGACACTCATTTTAGAACAATTTTTTTTTCCAAATGTGACACTCATTTTGGGGCAGAGGGAGTACTATCTTTGTTCCTATTTGTAAGATACAATTACCTAATTCATCAGAATTAAGGAAAGTAGTTAATTTAGTTGATAGTAATAAATTTGTCAGAAATTTGTATGCTTTTTCAAAAAATGTCATTGTCATTAATGCTTATCTCTCTCTTCTGAAGATATATCAATACAATCTCTCTTATTTAATTAGGGATATTTTAATCTAAAAATAATTAATGCATGAGACATTATAAATAGGAACGGAGGTAGTAAAATTGAGCAGATCGATGTGTTTTTAGCATTTTTCTAAAATTTATTAGCACTTTTAATGCATTATAATCAAATTTACATGAGTTTATGTGAAACTGACATAAATAAATAGTATTAATCATTAGATCTTTTTAACAATTATCAAAATTAAAATACGTAAATCATATGTGAGTTTTTTTTTTAAAAAAGGCACATAATTTTTTAATTAATTACATGATTTTAAAAACTTGTATTGTAAATCACTTATACATGGTAATATGAATCAAATTCGCTCCTCTCATTTCACACAAAAATAGTTTTTTCACTAAATACATCCTCTCTCTCTCTCTCTCTCTCTCTCTCTCTCTCTCTCTCTCTCTCTCTCTCTCTCTCTCTCTCTCTCTCTCTCTCTCTCTCTCAAAATGCTTATATAATTTAAAAACTAACTGATACTCTATCAAAACAATTTATTTTAATGTTTTTTATAAGAACAATTTATTTTAATAAACAATTTACTATTTAATACATAAATATTTTTATTATTAAATCAAATATATTTACAAATGTTTGCATTATCATAAACTTAATACATATGATCATCATGGAAATATCAAATAATTCAATAGTTAAATAAGTAATTAATAAAATATAATATTTACAAAAATATCATTTAGAATATTGTTTTATTAATTTGAAACCTAATATCAATTTGATTGAATTGTATCTCACTGTCATTTTAGTCCTTAAAATTAAGAAAAACTCAATTAAATCCATGAATTTTTTTAAGATTTTATTTAAATCCTTGAAATTAATCCATTTTTCTCAATTTTGTCCCGAAACTTATGTTATTATCACTTAAGTCTCCAGACTATGAACCAAAATGAGAAAAGGAGGTTATTTTCAAGGACTTAAATGAAACCTTAAAAAATTTCAGGAACTTATTTAAGTTTTTCTTAGTTTAAGAGACTAAAATATCAGTGAGATACAAATTCAAGGGCTAAATTGACCATTTACTCTAAAATCTTTTAGATTATTATAACTATTAAGTATGGGGATCACTTAGAGTTTTGTTTCAGTTTGATCAGTAGTTTTGAGTTTGAATATTAAATATACAGTCATGTTGGATACTCGAAGGGCGCGCCGGAGAGATTACCATCCATAATTATCCTACAAAGCTCGAACAGAATTACTTCAAATAAAGAATATATGCAATCTCTGAGGAAAAAAAAAAGGAAATGTTTTAGATGATTATACACAACCATTGCCTCCCATAAAATAACGAGCACCGCCGTGTTAACAAGGCAAGGCAAAATAATTTACTCTTTCTATATATATAGGCTAAATTACTAATTTAATCCCTATTTTTATTTAATGGCTTAAGTCTATACTTTTGGTTCCTATAGTTTTATGATTGTGCAATTTTGGTCCTTAAAAAATTTTTATTGCACATTTGATCCACCATGTTTTTAAAATTTAGCAAGTTTAATCTACCGTTAGTTTGTCGTCAATTTTCTAATGAAAATTGTTGATGTGACATGTTAGTGATGATATGACATTGACATGTTGATGTGACGAATAACATGTAGTTTGACATATATATTAACATGCCACATCAATACATCGTCAGTGTCGTATCAACACATTGCCAATGCCAAGTCAGCACACTATTAGTGTCACGTCAGCATATTTTATACTGCTATGTTAGCATGTGAGTGTCATGTCATCACAAACGTGTCACATCAATAATGTTCATTAAAAAATTGACAATAGACTAACAGTAAACCAAAATTGCTAAATTTTAAAAAGATGGAGGACCAAATGTGCGATAAAACTTTTTGAGAGACCAAAATTGTTAGTTTAATTTGGTCTTTCTATTATTAAAAAGTTTAATTTGATCCCTTAATTTCCAAAATTAATATAATGCCACCCTTTTTCATCCAATTGTGAGAAACATTAACTTCTTGTATATGTAGTACAATAAAAAATAAAAAAAAGCACGTAATCATCTCGTAAAATACCTCTTTTAGAAATTTAAATGATGATGACAAAAAGCATAATATTTCATCAATTTTAAAATTAAGGGATTAAATTAAACTTTTCAATAATAGAGAAACTAAATTGAGTTGATTAAATAAATAGAATGACTAAATTAGTAATTTAGCCCTCTCTCTCTCTCTCTCTCTCTCTCTCTCTCTCTCTTATATATATATATATATATATATATATATATATATTCTTTTTATTCTCGTACATCTTAAAATAGAGTGTTATTCCATTTCCCTGACCTTATTTCTTCATTTTCCACATTTATTTATTTTTTTCTTTTATTACATTACTTAATATATTTAGGAAATACTAATCGTCCTTCTCCTTTGGCGATAGAGGGATGAAAAGAAAAGAAAGATTAGAGGAAAAGAAGATAAAGAGAGAAAAAATGATGAGTGATATAATGAGAAAGGATAATTTAACTTACATCAAGTTCAACCCAAGTTAGGCTTGCTTATTAAATAAGTGGCCAGAATATTTTCGAAATTCTATTTAGTAAAAAAAAATTAAAATTCAAAGTCAATTATTTAAAAAAAAAAACAATTCAAGATACAAACTGAATAATAATAAAAATATAGTTACTATTGTATTAAATTTATATTTAAAGGTTTTAAACTTGGTAACTTATCTTATTTAAAATTTTTTTTTTTTAAAATTATTCAAGAGGTATTACTATTTTTAGGTTGGGAGTTAATTTAATCCATTTTCACCTCTAGCTGGGCATACCAGTTCCTCGGGATTATGAAAGGAAAAAAGACATTTTTGTTTTCTTTTTATCATTTTTTTATTATTCGTAATATGATATCATAATTCACGTTTCTAAATGATAAAAGCAGAAAAGTCAACCGAAAGCAAAACATTGACTTTTCATTATATGTATGGCTATGAAAGGTATGTTACAAATTCATATATATATAATGTTCAACTCTTTAATTTGACATCGTGGATTTATATTTAATTTATTGGGGTGAGGTCTCTAAGAAAATATTAGTACATGACCAATTCTCCAAAAGTTAACCAATTTTCTACGCCAATTAACAGTTAAATGCAAGTTGAATCTTTGATTCTTTTGTACTTGTATAGTGCATGGATGAATGCTAAATTAGGTTGTGACTTTGTATGTTTATTCGGCTTTATTCATTCAAATAATAATCTTTTCCATTTCAAATAGTAAGGACTTAAGTTAGCACCAATTAATGTGAAGCCGTGGACTAAAGCCACTTTTGTGGCATGCAAGTCAAAAATGAAGGGATGAAAATTTTAGCTCTACTTAGCTAGGCTTGTAAAATTGGTTGGAGGGTAGAAAATTGTTGCAATGCATTAAATGCTTGAGCTCCCATCTTTGCCTATAAATAGCAAGCCATTTTGCTCATCTTTGTATCCCACTACAATTGTAGTAATCTTAGAGAGAGAGGTAGCAACACTAGTAGTGTGTGTGTTCTCCTATTGTAAGAGAGAGTGTAATTGTTCTCTCCTTATAGTTAGAGAGAGGTTGTAATTTTCTTCCACTTAGTAAAAATATTTCTCTGGTCTTGCCCGTGGTTTTTCCCTTATTCGTTGAGAGTTTTCCACTTTAAAATATTGAGTGTCAATTCTTATTTTTTTCATCTCTTATTTTAGTTGCGAGTTATTATTTTGTTACTCTGGTACCCAACAATTAATTCAGATAATTCGCAACATGAGCAGGTTTCAGATTGGATTATTTTTTTTTATTTTTTGCATTTTATTTAAGTATAATTAGTATAACCCCATACTTTTCAACTTTTTGCCAAAAAGATCGAGTCATATCAGTTGACCCAAGTTAAAAATAAATAAAAGAGGTTAACTTTACTTCAGGCCACCATTAGTTGCACTAAAACCCTATGGCCACCTTTATGTTTACTTCTTTTTTCAACTCTAATAGGCAACCTGAGTCTGAGTGGATTGTAGTTTATAGTATAGACTATTTATTTAACCTATCTGAAATATATTTTTGGTGTCCAAATAACTTCTGATTGGACCAGATTAAAACTCATGAGAATTAATTTGATCCAATTTTAAATAACTTCTGATTAGATTGAATGGAATCAAATTTAAATGTAAATCCAAATGTTACAATAGGAAAAAGAAAAATAGATCAAATAGAAAAGAAAACATGGATCCAAACATACTATTAATCACTCATATCTCTTCCAATTTATCATCTTTTATGTTTATCTCTAAATTAAATTTTAATAGTTTTTTTAAATTATCAATAGTTTAAAATAATTTTATATCACAATTTAAATTATTCTATATTTAAATATAATTTATATAGTTAAAGATATTTATTTATTATAGATTTAATTAAAATTTAATTATAATATAATTTATATTTAACAAATATTAATTTATTATAAATTTTAATTATATAAAAGTAAACATTTACATGTGGAATACTCACTATCTAAAATCTTGGTATATAAACACAACCACATACACACATAAAATTAATCACATTAAAAAAATTAATGTACAGATATTCTTTGCACTGAAGTTCCATTTATACAGGGCTTATTATGTTGGGACATCTTCACTAGAAGAACTCACTACAGAAGAATGTTGCACCTTTCGGGGAAGCTTCTCAAAGCTAGACATTCAATCTGGTGCCATTTTGTGGCAAGCCTTCATGCTCCCTGATAACCATGGCCAAAACAAAGAATATGCTGGAGCAGTTGTATGGGGAAGTAGCCCTTCCATTGATGCACTAAGGAACCATATATACATTGCCACTAGATGTATGGGGCGAACATAGTTTTGCCAGATAGTGGGTTTATATGGTAATTCATTAAACTGGACCAGAAACTGCGACTATGGAGAGACTTGATAGAGCCATAATCCTAATACAAATTTCTTCCCCACGAACAGTAATGTCATGTTTTAATATAAAGATAAATGGGGATATTTACAAAGTTCAGATTGCAGAGGAGACTATGATTCAAATGAACCAATGTAAATGTTGGTTATGGGGGACCCAAAGTAATTCAAGTGAAGAAACCAGGGATAGTGTGATTGGGATGGACGTGGAATCATCCTCGTCGGAGTGCTCTGAAGAGGAGATGCTTGGTGGTCGGAGGATGGGGATGGAGTGCGAAGATCTAGGAAGGTCAGAGGAAGCTTCATTGCCATACCCAGTGGGTAGTAAAGGTGTAAGAACAAAGGATAATGGGGCAAATGGTACGGAACAACAAAAGGTCCAATGGGAAGGTGACAACACACAATGTTGTGCAGACAAGGAAGGAACACGAATTCCAAAGTGCAATTTGAATATTGGAGACGTTAACGAAATCAGGAATGAAGGGCACGAGGAAAACAAATGGGACAGAAAAGAAAAATGTCTTTTTACTCAGGGTTGCACTAGTGGGCTACAGAAAGAAAATGGGCCGTTGGGGATAAGCAGCCTGCTTGTAAGAGGTGATAATAGCAATGAGATAGCTGAAGGACAACACATTTTGAAACCAGCCCATCACGTTGAAGACTTTCAAAATAAGGACAACACAAATTGTGCCAATGTGGAACCAACAAACACATATGCCCCTACATATGTTAGTCATTCGTGTGGGAATGAACTCGGTGGGTCCCTGGGAGAGAGGGGGACTACGAATGAAAGGACGTTAGGTGAAGATGAGGTTGTACAGTCGAATAAGTGCAGTAAAGTGGCTGATGATGAAGATGGGTCCGAAAAAGAGAACTTATGTGCATCAGAAGATAAGACATCGGCAATGGATACAAGCTATGTTGCTGGGATATCAACAAGCCAATGGGGTTCAGAAGGGAACATTGGTGTTATAAAGGGACCAATAGACGCAACTCTATCGGAGGAAATTTCTCTACAATCAACAGAGACCAACACGGTAACAATTTCTGGGTCGAAGAGTGTGAAGAATAAAAATAAAAAAAAAAGAAGTCAATTAGGGTGTTCCTTGAATAACTCCATCTCAGAAGGTAATATGAAGAATTGTAATAAAAGATTTTGGCTCAAAAATGAAAAACTGGAGGCCAAAAAGCTACTGGAACTAGGAAAATCCATGGGTGTGACTTTTGAGGGAGAGGAAGAAAACTTGTTGCTAGAATCACTTGTAGCAATGGAAAAAAGGGATCAAGAGGAGATTGAGAAGATGGAAGAAAGCAAAAGATGAGGGGTCTAAGCTGGTTTGACATGAGGATGCTATCATATAATGCGAGGGGCTTAGGAAATAATGTAAAGTGGAAATATATAAGAGAATTAGTGGTGAAGGAGGATGTACAGTTACTGTGTTTTCAAGAAACAAAGAAGGTAGATATCCCTAAGGAGTTATGTTATGCATTATGGGGGAATCATGAGGTTGAATGGAGGTTTGTATCGGTAGAAGAAGCAGCGGGGGGTCTTTTGTGTTTGTGGGATACAAAGAGCTTTGCCTTATCATCGTGCTTTGTGGGAGTGGGATTTATTGGGTTAGAAGGAACATGGAAACCAAAGAATTGTGAGGTGACAATGGTGAATATTTACTCTTCAAGCGATAGAAGACTACGTAGTATGAGTTGGGAGGATTTGAGGGAGAAAAAAGTGAGCAGCCATATAACAAGGTGGTGTGTGATGGGTGACTTCAATTGTATAAGAAGACCACATGAGAGGGCGGGAGTGGGGGACTTGGTGCTAGGAGGCCGGGAAAGGGAGGAATTTAATGAGTTCATTGAGTGTATGGAGTTGGAGGATATACCTTTAGTGGGAAGAAAATTCACATGGTATAGAGCGAATGGTTCAGCTAGAAGTAGAATAGATAGAGTCTTGGTTTCAGGAAAATGGCTCAACACTTGGCATGGTAGCTCACAATATATCCTTGAGAGGAATATACCGGACCATTGCTTGGTTTTGGTTAAAAACACTATCATTGATTGGGGACCCAAACCGTTTAGGGTCCTAGATTGTTGGATGGATGAAAAAAAATTCATAGATTTTGTTGATAAAAATTGGAAGGAGATGGAGGTGGAAAGATGGGGAGCCTATGTCTTAAAAGAAAAAATAAAGTTTTTGAAAAAAAGGTTGAAGGAGTGGAATGCAAGTGAGTTTGGTGATATGGAGAAAAAACAAAAAGAAATTGTAAAAGACATGAATGAGCTTGATTTGAAGGAGGAAGGTGAGGGTTTGAGTGAAGAGGAAGTCAAAAGAAAAAAGAAACTTTGTGAGGAGTTTTGGAGGGTGTCCAATCATAATGATTCCTAGATTAGACAAAAATCAAGGTGCAAGTGGGTGAAAGAAGGAGACCAAAACTCAAAATATTTTCACTCCGTGGTGAAGTGGAGGAGAAAGAAGAATAAATTGTCGAGGTTAAACATTGAGGGGTCTTGGGTGGAGGACCCTAGACAAGTGAAAGAGGAAGTTAAATGTTTTTTTGAGAAAAGATTTAGTGAAGAGAAGTTGGTTAGACCTTCTTTAGATGGGGTCACATTTAGCCAAATTTCTCTTATGGAGAATTTTGAAGAGAAAGAGATAAAAGAAGCCATTTGGGAATGTGGAAGCAACAAAAGCCCGGGGCTGGACGGCATCAATTTTCACTTCTTGAAGACTTTTTGGGAGATAATGAAGGCGGATGTGGTAAGATTCATCAAGGAGTTCCATGCACATGGGGTGTTCCCTAGAGGGTGCAATGCATCTTTTATTGCTCTTATTCCCAAAGCTAATGATCCACAAAACTTGGGGGAATTTAGACCGATATCGTTGGTGGGATGCATGTATAAAATAGTTGCAAAGTTGTTGGCTAATAGATTGAAGAAAGTTTTGCCTAAAGTTATAGATAATAGGCAAAGTGCATTTTTAAGTGGTAGGTACCTCTTGCACATTGCACTTATGGCAAATGAAACAATTGATGAAGCTAGAAGGGAAAAGAAGAGATGCTTGTTTTTTAAAGTTGATTATGAGAAAGCATACGATTCGATGCATTGGGAATTCCTCTTTTACATGTTAAGGAAAGTGGGCTTCAACGAAAGATGGGTGGGATGGATAAAAGCATGTTTGGTTTCTAGCTCTATTTCGGTATTGGTGAATGGAAGCCCAACCGTGGAATTCAAGGTTCAAAAAGGGTTGAGACAAGGTGATTCTTTAGCACCTTTCTTGTTTAACATAGTGGCGGAAGGACTATGTGGGATGATGAGGGAAGCAATTCAAAAGAATATTTTTTTCAAGTTTCTTGGTAGGGAAAAACAAGATTAGAGTCAATCTCCTACAATATGCGAACGATACTCTTTTCTTCGGTGAGACATCTATCCCAAATGTACTAGCAATAAAAAGTATGTTGAGATGCTTTGAACTTGCTTCGAGCCTTAAAATAAATTTCCACAAAAGCTTCTTTGGTGCATTAGGAGTGGATATGGAGGAATTGGGGTCGTATGCAAATTTGATGAATTGCAAGCTTATTAAGCTACCTTTTGTGTATCTTGGCATCCCAAATGGAGCAAATCCAAGAAAGGAGGAAACTTGGAAGACTAGGGATGGCAACGGGTCGGGTCGGGCACGGATAGTGGTTATCCGCTACCCGACCCGTCGGGGAAAATCCGCCCCGTTACCCGCCCCGTTACCCGCCGGATATCCGTTTGAAAAAAATCCGCGGATTTTTCTTATATCCGCGGGTATCCGTGGATACCCATGGATATTTCATATTAAAAAAAATATTTTTTTAAAAAAAAAAAGGTGATTTTTTTAGAAGAAATACTAAGAAATAGATCCTTTATGTGCAATAAAATTTGGAAATAAAATCATATTATTTACTACAAGAAGAATAAAGAATCAAATGTGTAGTTAATTGAATTTTCATGTGAAAATTACATGTCTTTAATTAAAAAAAATCAAAGAAATAAGAATCTTATAATGTGATTTTGAATCTCTAGACATAATATTTACTAGTATCAAAAGCAAAAATTAGTGATTTTAAATTATATATATATATATATGAGGGTAATTTAGTAATTTTACGGGTAACGGGTATCCGCGAGCACGGATAGTATGATACCCGTACCCGCCCGTTAATGAGCGGGTAAATAAAAAACCCGTACCCGTTACCCGCGGGTATCCGTTTATACTATCCATCTTCTATCCGTGACGGATTTTATCCGCGGATATCCGCGGGCATGGATTTTTTGCCATCCCTATGGAAGACCATTGTAGAGAAAACACAAAGAAGATTGGCGTCTTGGAAACATAGAACTTTGTCATTTGCAGGGAGAGTGTGCTTGATTAATTCGGTAATTTCTTCCTTGCTCTTATTTTATATGTCTTTCTTTAAGATACCTAGGGGAGTGATAAAAAAAATTGAAATATTACAAAAAAATTCCTTTGGGGGGGGGGGGGGGGGGGCAGTGATCTTGATAGGAAAATTGATTGGGTTAGTTGGAAAAAGATTTGTAAACCAAAAAATAAGGGAGGTTTAGGCATTAAGGATTTAGGGGTGTTCAATGAGGCCCTTTTGGGGAAGTGGAGATGGAATTTGTTCTATCAAGAGGACTTGCTATGAGTGCAAGTTTTAGATTCTAAATATGGTGGATGGAGAGGCCTTGTGGATGGGAGTATAAATAAAAAAAACATCTATTTGGTGGAGGGACTTGAGCTTAGTGTGTGGTGACCAAAATTCTGAAAAGGGGTTTGAATCTATAGTTAGTTGGAAGATATGCGAAGGTAGGAGAGCATGTTTTTGGCTACATAATTGGTTCGGGGAAGAGTCTTTTGCAGACCTATATCCGAGATTATTTTTTATCTCCACACAGCATCAAATTACATATATCAGATGGGGAAATGGGAAGCAAATTCTTGGATTTGGTGTCTACATTGGAGAAGAAATTGTTTTGAATGGGAGGACACTATGAGATTGGAATTGGAAGCTAAAATACATTCAGTTACTCTGACAAAGGACATGGAAGATAAATGGCTCTGGTCAATGGACAGCTCGGGTATGTATACGGTTAACTCAGCTTATGCCGCTTTAATTGAAGATAGGAGTTCAAGCCAGTTGGACAATTTTCCTTGGGAGATCTGGAACATTAAAGTGCCCCCAAAGGTACAGTGCCTCATGTGGCGAATTTTCCATGGTAAGATGGCAACCAAAGAGAATTTGGCAAAAAGGAACATTCACTTTAATGATATTTTAGGCCCATTTTGTCACTTGGCTATGGAAACAGATCACCATATTTTCTTCTCTTGTAATATATCCCACAAAGTCTGGTGCTTTTACTACTCTCTACTAAATGAATCCTCTATTTTCCCAATTACACCAATTGTGCATTTCCGACAAAATATGGGGTCGCTTACATCCAGGAAGGAGAAGGAGGTGAGAATGATTATGTGGGGTGTGGTGATGTGAAATTTATGGAGAGCTAGAAATGAATGTGTTTTTAAACAAGGGGTGGTGGACTATGAGCACATCATACAAGATGTTGTTTTTTATGCATGGATGTGGCTGAAACACTTAGCACCATTCTCAGTTCATTCCTTTGTACAGTGGTAGTCTCAAACTGCAACATGTTTATCTCAGATCACTAAAGGGTAGTTTCAGAAGATTGTTTCTCCCATCTCAGATAGAAAATGCGTTCATTGCTGGAACAATTACACTATCTTATCGCTATCTCTATTTTTTGCTGGTACTCAAAATGCTGGGGTTTAAAATTGCAGCATACATATTCTACCTGGGTGGTTTCGATATGGACAAGATCCACGGTTTGGCTGTGGATGGAACATACTGAATTTTCTGCATGGATACATATCATGTTCTCCTCTGTACAATTGACTTTGAGATTGGAAGATGCTGATGGTATTTAATGGCTTTGGCCAAAGATAGTTAATGTGCTTTGATTGAAATTATTGTCGTGTCCCTGATTGGTAGACATGGAATGATTCTAGATAACGGTTTGGTGGGTACAGGGGTTTGGATATGTAATTTTTTTGTTGGTGTAATATGTGGTTAGCCTGTATTTATTGACTGTGTCAGGTGATAAATACCTTTTAACCACATTTATACTTGACATATGTACTGTTTATTCTTGGTACCACTAGTACCGGTTATAATATTAATACACTTCTTGTTTGCTGATAAAAAAAAATTGTCACTGGAAACTTGTATTCTGCCCCTTTGGACATACGTCAATGTCAAGAAAGAGAGAATAATGTGACACAACCAACTCATCCTGATGAGTGTGTTGAGCCAGACAATCACTCTGATTCAATCCTTGCACTAGACTTGGATAATGGAAAAATCAAATGGTATCATCAATTGGGAGGATATGATGTGTGGTTCCTTTCATGCAACAATTTGTCAACACCTAATTGTCCACCTAGTCCTAACCCAGATGTTGATTTTGGGGAGGCACCAATGATGCTCACAATTGATGTCAATGGAGCAAAACAAGATGTTGTTGTTGTTGTTGTGCAAAAGAGTGGTTTTGCTTGGACTTTGCACCGCGACAACGACAATCTCATTTGGTCTACGGTAACTATTTTAAGAATATCATTATTTTCCCATAACTATTTTAAGAATATCATTAGTTTCCCATATTTAATATAGTACCAGGGGTGTAGTGTGTGATTAGTAAAGAAGTATAGTAGAGTCATTAAAGCTTTAAAAAAAAGTGCACTTTATATTAGAATAGATTACAATGTTTGAAATTAGAAAAGATCTTATACATTTCCTTACTTTAGAGAAGTTATATCCTTGAAATAGCTATATGGCTTACGAAGAGTGTTAACACCACACTCTTTAACACATTCTTAATTTCTAACACACTCTCCACTATTAATTAAATTTTATTAGAAACGTACAAAATCACGAGTAAAGTTTATTAAATAAGAAGGTTGAATCTACAAAACTTTATAATTTTCAATAAATTTTTATCATAGCACATAAAATATGTTAAAAAAAAGTATGTTAAGAATGTGTTGCTAGCATTCTCAGGCTCACAAGGCACTCCACTGTCACATGTATATAGGAATATGAACTATTATTGCCTTCTAGCAGTTACATCTAAATAAGTTTCTTATAAGTAGATGAATTAGTTTAACAATTTACTCAATTCTAGCTTTTGATTTTCTAGAAATTTTAATGGAAGCCAACTCTACAACATAATTTCTTTTAAATTTTAGAAAACTTTGTTGCAATATGTTGGTGTATTTTTTTTTTTTGAAAAGCCAAAAATAATTTTATTAATAAGAACTAAGCATAGAGTACAAGATGTACTAAAGCTTAAAAAGAACCAAGTCACCTACAGAGGTACAATTGCTAGCTACCAGAAATACAATAAATGTTATTTAAAAACTTGCTAGCCAAAAACCTGCACCCAAGTGATCTCTTTGATGATTGAAACATAAATCACACCTTTTCTGTACAATTCTTCACACTGAAGAGACCATCCCTATTAAACAACCCATTGGGTTTAATATCCATGATGTTAGTGAATAATTAAACCCCTTCTTTCTGAACCTTAACCATTTCCACACACAAATTTTCAATGACTCCAAAATCTCCTGAATCTATAACTCCTACTGTTGAAACACCATTTAATTTCTTCCCAACCAAATCACCCAAATATATGCAAACCATATTGCCTCCCAACCTTCTCTGTCTTTACTTGTCATCCTTCAAAGTCCTTGGAATTGTTGCATATGATCCCCCATATTGTTATGCAAAGATGAGTCAATACCCAACCATTGCATACATAAATACCAAACTCTTGAAAACCACTCACATTCAAAAAATAAATGTGAGGTAGTCTCCAAAGCTTTTTTACAACCTACACAATAACTTTCCTCTTGCCCCAAAATCCGCTTCTTGCTCAAAATTTCTCTTGTAGGAATTCTATTTCTGATTTCTTTTCAAACAAACAAACAAACTAACCTTTGTTGGGACCACTGCATTCCATAGCTTTTTCCACCTTCCATTATCATTGTTGATTACTAGTATGTTTTGTTGCAAGATGTTGTATGCTGAAGAAACTGTGTAACTCCTTGATGCCTCTTTAAGCCATTTCCACTTATCCCCTTTTTCTGACAAAAACACCTGATTTTCTACCTATTGACCCATATCTTGAAATAGCCTTTCTTCCCATTGAAAAAACTCCCTTATCGAAACCCACCTCCATTCCCACTTCCCTTCCTCCCACACTCTTACCTCCGCTATAGATGCTTCTTTGTTCAAAGCAATTGCAAATAATCTACCAAATCTATCCTTCAAACTACCTCCCTCCAACCATGGTTCCTTCCAAAAAGCAGTATTTCCACCGTCCCCCACCTCCTTCCTAATTACTTCACTAAACCATCCCCTCATCACTCCCCACTTCCCTTCTTCTAACTCCCAAATAGTTTTCCACCACACTGAGCCTCTTCCCTTCCCCCCCTCAATTCACCCCCTTCCACTCCATAAATACCCCTCAATACCCTATTCCACAAACTATCATTTTCCACAAGCTCCTCCATCGCCATTTTCCTAAAAGAGCTATATTAAAAAAATTTAAATCCCTCACCCCCAACCCTCCTACCTCCTTTTTTTCACACACCGTATCCCATTCCACCCAATTAATTTTCCTACAACCCTCATCCCCTCCCCACAAAAAAATTTTAAACATAAATTTAAGGAGAGATATAATACCTGACGAAGCCTTGAAAAAAGAAAGATGGTAAATCGGAATAGAAAACTTTCAATATGTTGGTGTATTGAAAACTTTCATTTGCATATATTTGTATATATAGGAAGTTGGACCTGGTGGGATGGCAGGAGGTGGAACATGGGGAGTAGCCACTGACAAAGAAGGGGTATACACTAACATTGCTAATTCGGAAGGCAAGAATTTCACTCTTAGACCATCCAACGAGACTACAACTAGTGGAGGGTGGGTGGCAATGGAAGCAAATAGTGGCAACATCTTCTGGTCCACAGCCAACCCTAGTAATGCCACTGCTAATGGTCCCGTTACTGTAGCTAATGGCATTGTCTTTGCAGGATCCACAAATCAAAAAGGACCTATTTATGCAATTAACGGTGAGACTGGTAAAATTGAATGGTCTTATGAGACTGGATCGACAGTGTATGGTGGCATGTCCGTGAGTGATGGGTGTATATATTTTGGAAATGGATATAAGATAGGTGTTGGATTGATTCTTGGAAATTTCACTGCTGGCACTTCGCTTTTTGCCTTTTGTGTCTAAGAAAAGTTCTATGGTGATGGAAATAAAGAAGCATGATCATGATCATTTCATATCATGTTTTATGGTTTTATTTGTTTGTGAATAAGAAGGGCTAAAGCATTACTAAGAAATTGCTGTGTTGGACGACCAACATATATTGTGTAATATTTTATTGTCTCAATCTTATTGAAATATATACAACCTGTTGTATGTTTAGATATTAAATTAAATAAGGCTTATGATGGTACCATTACTTATATTGCTTTTCTGCTCTTGTTTAATAATTTAAATTCGCGCGCATTTGTACTATATATTATATTATTATATAGCTAGCTATCTTCTAACAACATACTACTGGGTAAATATTATGGTATTATACTGGATCAAAATCCTCTATCCCATTCTCTTGTCTACTTCCATGTTCTCCTAATTATAAATTGTCACGCCAATTAAAGAGTCTATGTTACTTTTCCCTCATGTTTAACAGAAGATTAACATCGTTAATTAATACTTCCCCCAAGTACACACATGCACTCACATAGAACCGTAGATCAGGGATTATCAAAGTTTGGACATATCTAATTCTTGGCGAAGTTGACTTCGTATATATGATTAAGTAGCCTTTACATAAACAATATCCTCACGATTATTTAAGTGACAGTTGTTCATTTCTTTTCCTAAACGACTTCTATATATGAAAAGGATAAAGAATAAACGGATATTTAAGTTTTAATCCAATCCAGTATGCTACATAAAATTCTGTCATTATTATCTTTTGGGTTTCATTAAAACGTGTATGCCAGTAGTTTTATTATACTGATTAATTCATTTTTTATGATTTTGTCTTAATCATAAAAATTATCTTTATCTCTTAATAACATTTATTCATTTTTCATAAAAAAATGAAAAATAAATAAATAGTAATAACATTGTTAACGAATACACATTTTAGAAGAAGAAAAACGTTAATTTTTATTTTGGATTCTTTTTAAAAAAAAAATTACAGTTACCTAATGAACCTGCTAAATTTGCTGAACAAGACAATGAATGATAATTGGTCAGCGGGATTAAAATTCGGATCCTTTGAATCCACGTTAATCCCAAACATCAATGTTTCTTGGTACAAACTAAAGCATGTTTTACAGGAACATTTTGCTCGAGTCAAATAAAATTACTATTAATTAAACTCTCCTCAACATGAGATCACTTGTTGAATTAGAAAAGTTCATACTTGTTAATTTAGGGGCTGAGTGTTAATCTTAAAACATCAATCTAATTGTTACCAATGACGTACAAAATATGATTTATTTAATCTCATCAAGACTTCAAAATAAAGAAAGTTCAAATAATTAATCTTGACCTTCATTCATAAAGTCATTGTCGTATGTGAACATTTGTATCTATACAAACCTAGTATTCAAATCTTTGTTCACAAGCAAATAACGGGCGCCGCCCCTGTTGATGACAAGGCAAGGCAAGCCAAAATATTGTTGGCGGGATGGGAATAGAAATATAGTATTATTAATATATTATCGCTAGCATATGATAAAATAATAATAATTATACATTGATACATACAACTAGATATAATGATATATCGGAACAGTACTTACACGATTACACCAGTAGTGCATCTCCACCTTAATTTCCAACATCATGGCACAGTTCGATCAAATCACCTGTTTTAGTATTTCCATGTTTCTAATATGCCTACTAACAAGTTCAGTATCCGAAGGTTCTGATGTAAGACCTACCATACTATAACTTATAATTTGTTTCCTTCTATTAATAATTACAATACAATCATAGCTATATATACTTCTGCACTAATTAATTAAACTTTATTCACAATCTTTTGAGTGGTTATAGGACATATTCTGCTCCACAGAAAAGACACAAAATTGGTTAAACCATGGAGGGGATATATACAACAGAAGATACGCCAGCATGGAGCACAAGATCAGCGTTGAAACTGTTTCAAACCTAAGTTTGAAGTGGAAGTTCTTTGCAGGCAAAGACATAACTGCAACCCCAGCTATTTTCGATGGCACTCTCTACTTTCCATCATGGAATGGGGAAATCTACGCAGTGAGGGCAAGAGATGGGTCTCTGGTGTGGAAGCAGAACTTGGGGAATTTAACGGGGCTAAGTGCAACAGGGTTTGTGGCTGGTGTTAACTGGACAGTGGCTAGGGCAACACCAACCATAGCAGAGGATGATCTTCTGATAGTTGGAATATATGGTCCTGCAGTTGTTATTGCTGTGAAAAGATCAACAGGGGAGTTAGTTTGGCAGACACGTTTGGACAGCCATAACTCCAGCGTTGTCACCATGTCTGGAACCTACTACAAAGGGTTAGTTGACTTAGTTCTTTCTTTTTAACCTTATTTGCTAAACTATGTTTTCTAACCCTTTTTTTTTTTTTTTAAGTTTAATGGATAATTATTGTCAATATAAAAGTTTTTACATTATCAACCAATAGAACTGGACATAGGCCGGTCCATACTAGACTTTGCTAGGCTTGAACTTGGCCTTGATTGAAGGTATATAGCCTAAGTCTAACATGTTTACCTGTCAAAGTTTTTTTTTAAAAGTCTGGCCTGCCCTATATGAACGTCTAACCTGACCTACAAGTCTGTTTAAAGACCTACTTTGTAATAATTTAACACCAAAATAGAGGTCAAAATATGTATATTTCAAAATATGTATGTTAGGCCTTTTGATAATTGAATTTATCTTGTTTATATGATATAAACATATTTTTAAGATTTAATATATAACATTCATGATAACTTATTTTATAATATATTTTTGTAATAAGACTGTTAAATAAGACATAAATTTATCTTTCAATAAAGTTAATTTTAAGCTTTAGCTTGACTTTTATGTAGATTAACATGTTTAACATTTAGAAAGACAAAATAAAAGTAAGATTTAATGTAATAATAATAATAATAATAATAACAACAACAACAACAACAATAACAATGAATATTTATTTATATTTTTTAAATAGATCAGTCTGTTAGGCCTAAAAAGACATTTTGAATTGTTTAGGGTTTGAACTTTTTAACTAAATAGACTTTAATAAAAGTATTGAATTGTTTTATTTTCTGAAAAAGTATAACCTGGCGATGTAGGTAGGTCTCGTGTCCAATGGACTGACTTATTTCCACCCCTATCAACCAATTAGAAATCATGTTTAGTATGACTTTTAAGATAATTATTATTAAAGTCAATAAACTTACTATATATGATAATTTGTGATTGGATGCTAATGTAAAAATATTTTACACTGAATCTCACTTTTTATTTAATCAATTTTATTTCTGATTTTATAACTTTTAATATCTTTAATCAATAATAATGAGTATTTTAAGAGAAATATGTTAAAAATTGTGTTAATATAACACACATTTTTCTACTACCTCGCTCATTGTTTCCTCTAATGAGAATTACTATTTTTAATTTTGCTGTTATTTCGTGTCTTTATATTTTCTCTCTTTAATTAATTAAAAATATTACATAGTCAAAATATTGTTTTAAAAATAATATTTTGTTTCTTGTTAAATATTTTTCCTAAAGTATTACTTTTTAATTAGACGAACAGAAAATAAAATATAGAAACGAGACCAATGATTTAGTTATTATATATAAATGATTAATTCTTACCATGATCATAATTGACATTTCTAAATGGTGAAAGCACAAAAGTCAACTAAAAGCAAAGCGTTGACTTTTCATTATATGACTATTAAAAGAGTACTTTACAATTTCGTATATATTGTTCATCAATTCTTTGGATATCGTGGAATTACATTTAATTTATTGGGGTGTGGAATTACATTTGTTCTTATACTTTTTCTTATAAACACAAGCACGCGCATGCACGGGCACACACAGATATAAAATAAACCACATAAAGAGATATAATAAAGTAATACAAATTAATATTCTTTGCACTGAAGTTCCATTTGTGCAGGGCTTATTATGTTGGGACATCTTCACAAGAAGAAGGCCTCGCACCGGAAGAATGTTGCACCTTTCGGGGAAGCTTCTCAAAGCTAGATATTCAATCTGGTGCTATTTTGTGGCAAACCTTCATGCTCCCTGATAATCATGGACAAAAAGGAGAATATTCTGGAGCAGCTGTATGGGGAAGTAGCCCTCCCATTGATGCCTCAAGGAACCATATATACATTGCCACTGGAAACTTGTACACTGCCCCTTTGGACATACTTGAATGTCAAGAAAAAGAGAATAATGTGACACGACCAACTCATCCTGATGAGTGTGTTGAGCCAGACAATCACTCCGATTCAATCCTGGCACTTGACTTGGACAATGGAAATATCAAATGGTACCACCCATTGGGAGGATTTGATGTGTGGTTCGTTTCATGCCTCGATTTGTCAATACCTAGTATTAATTGCCCACCTGGTCCTAGCCCAGATGCTGATTTTGGGGAGGCACCAATGATGCTCACAATTGATGTCAATGGAACAAAACAAGATGTTGTTGTTGCTGTGCAGAAGAGTGGTTTTGCTTGGGCTCTGCACCGTGATGACGGCAAGCTCATTTGGTCTACGGTAACATTTTAAGAAATTAATGAAGAATACCATTATGAGAAATGCAAGCAGGGCCTTGGCCCCCCCTCCCTGCCTCATACTCTTTTATATATACATGAGAAGAAAAAAAAATATTAATAAAAGAAAATGAATAAAAAAATAGAATGTTGAGTTAATGTTTGTTTAATTTCTTTTTAGTAGTAAATCTTATCTCTAGTTTTACATATAAAATTAATAATAAATATTTTTGTGAAATTTATACTTATTAAATAATTATTTATTAAAAGTTAGATATTTAAATAATTGTGCAAAAAAATTTCGGCCCCCCTTTTATGCATTCCTGGATCCATCCCTGGATACTTAATTATAACATGCCAATGACTTGGCAACTAACAAATATAAATATGATTGGTGATATGATGTAATATATAAGAAAGAGAAATGATACTATTAAGAGGTGTTTAATACATCATTACTCATTGAAAACTTTCATTTGTATAGGAAGCTGGACCAGGTGGGATTACAGGAGGTGGAACATGGGGAGCAGCCACTGACAAAGAAAGGGTTTACACTAACATTGCTAATTCGGAAGGCAAGAACTTCACTCTTAGACCATCCAACGAGACTACAACTAGTGGAGGTTGGGTGGCAATGGAGGCAAATAGTGGCAAGATCTTGTGGTCCACAGCCAACCCTAGTAATGCCAAAGCTAATGGTCCTGTTACTGTAGCTAATGGCATTGTCTTTGCAGGATCCACAGATCAAAAAGGACCTATTTATGCAATTAACGGTGAGACTGGTAAAATTGAATGGTCTTATGAGACTGGATCGACAGTGTATGGTGGCATGTCAGTTAGTGATGGGTGTATATATGTTGGAAATGGATATAAGATAGCCAATGGATTGTTTCTTGGAAACTTTACTGCTGGAACTTCACTTTTTGCCTTTTGTGTCTAGGCAAAATTCAGTGGTTAGTGGTGGAAATAAAGAAGTATGATCATATCATATATCATGTTTTATGGTTTTTATTTGTGAATAAGATGGGCATAACAAACACTACTATGAAATTGGAGTGTTGGGCCCACATATAGTCTGTAATTCTTATGTCAATCTTATTGAAATACATATAATATGTTGTATGTTTGGATATTAAATAAGACTTATGATGGTACCATTACTTATATCGCTTTTGTATAATCTTTAAATGCGCATTAGTATATAAACTAGCTATCTTGCACTACCGCAAATTTAACTTTTACCGACACATATATAGTAGCAATTAGGTAATTGCCGGCATTTTAATATTTGAGATAATGTTTTTGTAACTAATTATCAATGGCCAGTAAAGAGATATTTTATTCGACAATTCTTACGAAAGACTAAAAGCCAATCCATAATAAGCATTTTACACTACAAAAAACAATATGTGTTTATTGGCCGTTTAGAAAACCGCCAGAAAATTTTGATATTCTGGCAGATATTGGAACCGCCACAATGTGTATTTATGTCTTCTTCTGCTTATTATTCTCTTTTTTGACACCTGGTCATGGTCCGTGTCATTAAACATGCCACGCGTCTATGTCTCCAACTTAACACATTTCTTAATAATAATTAATTAATTAATTAAAAATAAAACAAAAACCAAATAATAATAAATAAATAAAAGTTCATCTAAACAAACAAATAAATAAATAAAAGAAATAAGTCAATACCCGCTTAAATAACCATTACCTAGCTTTTTTAACTTAAAAAAAATGACCTAGCTCTGGATCAAATCGTGAGCACCTCTTGTGAACCATTACTTCCTTTGTGCATAGCTTCTCCTCTTGTGAGCATGACCTAGCTTTGGATCTCGAATCGTTGAGAACCTTTGTGAACCATGACCTAGCTTTGAATCTAATCGTGAGATCTCCTCCGTGCATAGCTTTGGATCGAATCGTGATATCCTCTTTGTGCATAGATCCTCTCTGTTCATAGCTTCGTTCTCACATTCAATCAATCGAATCTAGCTTTGGATCGTCTTTGCGAGTTTTCCCTAAATCATCTCTTAGCGAACGTTGCTTATTCTGTAAAGTGAGTTGGTTTGTGTTTGTAGTCCGCGAGTTGCTTCTTCTCTCAATCGAATCTTACACTTCTAATCGATATTCTTCACTCTCAAGTGTTGATTGTTGGTTTGTGTTTGTAGTTCGATTGTTGAGGCGCTCAAAGTCTTTGTGAAAAAAATGCTCTCTTCTATCAGGTATTGAGTTCATTGCTTCCATTTTTAATCCTTAATTCAGTTTAGTTTAGTTTGTTGTTTGGTTTGTTGTTGTACCTTTAATTAGGGGAAGAAAAAGAAAAAGAAAAGGAAATCTCAGATGTTGAGGCCATTCGTGCCGTCCTCGGTGCCCGGTCCCGCTTTGGTTATTGTGTTTATGAGTTGCATGTTTCATATGAATTTCTTTGTATTTGAATGATAATTGTGGTATTGGATGAATCTGAATAAGGCTATAAAATCAAATTTATTTTTCTGAGAGCTGTGTAAGAGGCTTGGTATCTTGGTTTGTCCATTTGCTTTTGAACTTTATTGTATTCAATATGCTAGTTTTTAAGTGCTATTGGAATTGTTAGCAAGTGGTTTAGTTTTTAAGTGCTATTGTTAGCAAGTGCTAATGTGCCTTCTCTAGCAATGGAGGAAATAAAGAGCTGTTATTTTATCAAATTTTTGTTTTTGCTTCTTCCATTTATTAGTTACTGACAATATATTATGCATTTTGTGGGTAAATTGCACCTATGGTTGTTTCAGATACTGCTATGTTAGCTCCTGAGGAGTTATTTGATGGCAACGGTGATATCTAGGAAGGAGCAGAGCTTACAATGGCAAAAAGGAAAATGAGAGTTAATAAGAAAAATTTTTAAAGGTATTATCACATATGACATAAAAATATTGACTAGAAATATGGAAATCTAATACATTATCTGGTGGTGTATATCAGATGATTATAAGCAGACCAAGATCAAATATTTTTATCAATCTCCCAGCTCTGCAGAAGCTCAACACAATGCTCATTGTAAGACTAACTTGAATTGCTTCCTAATTTATACAGACCATTGGGAGATATAAATTCCTTCTCATTACAGAACACTTAAAGACTACCAAAAGCTTTTGAGTATGCATTGTCCTTAATTTTCAAACTACAGGAACCAGTGGGAATTGCCAAGGCATTAGCAGTGAAGAACGGGGACCAGTTGGATTCAAATCAAGAGGTATATTTCTTTCCACTTTTCAACGCCCTCCACTCCTTTGTTAAGATCTTCAAGTGACAAAACTCAATAAATTGCCTTATATTTTTATCATATTGAACTAAAAGAGGCTCTTCCCTTGAAAGTGAAGAACTCCTGTTAAATTCTGTTTTTAGGAATGTTAAAGTATCTCTTGTTATTCTGTTCTCATCATGATTGTTTCATAAAAGTATGCTAAATTCAACTTGAGATTTTCTCTGAACGTATTTTATCAAGCTTTATATGAGTCTGGATGTATTATAACATGAGTAAGAATCTATCTTCACGGGGACTTACAAAGCAAATGGATGGATTTGTTCAGTATGGAAAAGAAACTATCTTCGTGAATGGTACTATACATTTAAGTTGACTTATTTCTATTCATTTATTCTAAGGCCTGATGCATCTTACAGTGTCCTTGTAGATAATCAAGAAAGAGATTCTGGAAGCATGTACACAGATTGCGACATCCTTCCTCCAAGGAAAATCAAGGATGTCAATGGCTCAATGCAAAAAAGGTACAACTTTGGGACTAGACTTAGTTTGTTGGCCTGTTCATGCTCTATTAGTGATGCCTTAATTGTTTGCCCCGGTGCCTCTATATCCTGTACTTATATTGTTCTTAAAACATCGCTCAAGTGGCAGGAGTCTCAGAGGTTCTGAATCATTTCTTATTGACTCATGTTCATAATCTTTCCATTAATCAAGTATAGATAGCTTAAAATGTTATATTCAATTTTGGAATGCTATTGGTACTTATTATTAATTATATTATAATCAGCTTCACTTTTACTCATAAATACAGAAAATAGTTCATTATTGTTTATCATATGTGTTCCATGCAGCTGATAATTTGTAAGCAATTTTCTATGTAAAGAGTTATTTCTTTGTGGAAATATTTGTAAGCAGTGACACTGAACAGATTAATGATTTATTGACTAGGTCACAGGTAACAAATACCAGAGCAAATTGCTTGTGAAAGATTCTAATCAGAGTCATATTCTAATCACACAAGTTGCTAATAAATTTAAACTTATAGTTTATATTTGAAAGATTCTTATTCATTTTAACTGAAGTGTTGGAAAAAGAACACTATTTCTCTGGATCTACTACTTGCTGATATGAAGTATGCATGTGAAGTTATAATTTATGTTCCTTTGGTCTTTCAGGTTATTAGGCTCTTATGAGGAGTTCCTTCTTCCAGGGGAAGTTATAATGGAACAAGGGAATGATGTAGATCAACTATATTTTGTCTGTCATGGGATGCTTGTGTGATTTTATATTTCCTAGCCTGACTATAAGATCTGATATTGTTCTTGGCATGCTGTTGTAGTGACCTCAAAGCATGGTTCCACTTGCAAAACCCAAGTTCGTCTTTGAAGGCTTCCACTACCCCAATGCTCGTTGCTACTACCCAAGCTTTCTTAATTAGCTGATTCTGAATTTATATTAGAGACCAGGTACCATGTGAATAGGAAAACAAAACTAGGTGCGGTTGAAATCTTTGCACCATGTTTTGGGAAACTAGGTAAATGAATCTTGGATATTGCCAATGCCAAAATTTGTACTATGTTATTATTGAGCCTAGAAGATTCGTGACATACACTGGGCACCAACCATTTATTTTAACATTATTTATTGAATCCAATTCATTATTTATTAATGAATTAATAATGGGAATTGGATTCAACCGGTTCAATTGGCTATTATGCTTATTGATGTATACTTATTTGTAAGTCATTTTATATTCATAATTTTGTATTATTTTATTATACAAACAATTCTAAAATTATGTGGATTTCACTACAGCTTAGAAAATCACTGCCAAAATTCTTTATTTTTTCCAGCAATAAAATGAATTTTTACCGGCAATAATAAAGGTTAGTAAAGAGGTGAAGTGAGAATTGGAAAATTGTTTTGGGTAGCCATTTAAATTGCCACTAGAATTGCCATTAAAGGCACTTAGTTTTCCCGGCAATAAAAAGGGGTTTTACCAGCATTCGTTATAATTGCCGATAATACTTTTACCGACCCTGGATACACCAGCCTTACTTTGATTGCCGGTAAATATTTTAGCGGCTATTTATATTGCTACTAAAAGGGAAAACAATTGCTACCAAAAGTCACTTTTGGTGTAGTGTTGAAACATGATATTGCTGGGAAATTAGGGTATCAATAACTTGTCTTAAAAAATTCTAGCCTAACATTTTTTCATGCTAGTGCCTGGTTTAATTTGTGGCAACATTTCACTACTTAGCTTATTTGCGGATTTGATTATTATCTACAGAATATTGCAAATTGGAAGGCACAGAGATTCTCATGATGTTTAGATCCGGTTTAAGTTTATTGAACAGCAATTGATGATGAGCAAGTTAAACAAACAAGATTTCTCTATGATCGTCTAATTCAATGCAACAATTAAATAGTCTCATTATTCAGCTTATTTTTTTTTTTTATTCTCTTTGTCAGACATAGATCTGGATGCCAATTTAACCATTGTGCATATTAATCTCGTTATGGCTCATGACTAATCCATCAATCTTGGTGTGACTATTGTGAAGATATTGCAGATCAGTTGGAAACATGTACATTTAGCATCATGGTTTGTTTTGGCATACAAATTCAAGCAGGGAATAGCATTTTTGTTATGGTTAGTGTTATGTTTCTGATGCTACTTTGCTTTGTTAACATAATTTATGTTCATGTTAACAAACCACATTATGGTTAATGTTATGTTTATGCTAATGGCCTGGTGGTAAATATAAATTATTTGTAGGAAGTTATAATTTCTAACTTCTGTGCTACATTAAGAGAGAGAGAGAGAGAGAGAGAGAGAGGAGAGAAACAAAATATTTTGATATTTACCATACCATGCATTTTTTTTTTGGTGTAACGCAATATTTATAACATTAGACTAAAGTCCAACTCAAGCATTGTAATGCAGGCAATTGCTAAATGACTTCCTTTATGTAATTTTGTTTATTTTTCTCAAAATTACTCCTTTCTGGAAACTAAATTCTAAAAAGCATTAAAATTTTAACACATCCAAAAATTACTTTTTCAGAAGTGTTATAATGTTTTCTGAAAACTACTTTTCGAAAGCGTTATAATGCTTTCCAAAATTTACTTTTGGGAAGCAAAAATAAGATTTGTATGGATTTGTCATGAGAGACGCAAACCAAGACTTCCTAAGTGTCGTCGTCTAGAAGTTCACCCTCTACACTTCCATAAAGCACTTCTCCTATATGCCAGCCCTCCCCTATGCACCCCTTTGCTATCACATGTGTTGCTCCATCCTCATCCTTTTATGCATCATCAACTTCACTACCAAGATCTAGATTTGCCCCTTCTACTTCCAGCATAATGACTTCCCCCTATTACACCTCCATCTTCGATGAACCCCTCCCTGTAGTATACCATCATTGAGTGTGACTTTGCTGCCAACAACAACATCGTGCTCTAGTGTTCTTCTACATTGTTAACACCTACGTAATTGAAAAAGAGATCAAGTTCCTATGCTCTACATTATCATAGGCAATGGAGGGATTCGTCGAAGGTGGAGGTTTAGTGGGGGGAGGACTAACATTGAGGGGAAGTGCTTTATGGGAGTGTAGAGGGCGAACTTTGAGAAGACGACATTTAGAAAGTCTTGCTTCGTGTCTTTCTTGACAAATCCATACATCCCATATTTTTGCTTCCAAAAAGTAAATTCTGGAAAGCATTATAAAACTTCTGAAAAGTATTTTCCAGAAAACATAACATTTTGGAAAATATTTTTCGAAAAGCATTATAACACTTTCGAAAAGTAATTTTTGGAGGTGTTAACATTTTAATTAAATACTTTCCCAAAAGGAGTAATTTTTGAAAAAAAAATTACATAAAAAAGGTGCATTTAACTAGCAAACAAGAGAGGTGCAATTAGCAATTTCCTGTGATGCATTTCTTAAACAATGTGTGTGATGCAATTAGCACTTTCAAGTTCAAACTATAACCTGTTCTAGAGTGTTTCTTCCTTTACATCATAAAAATCAACTAACACTCTTTTATATTTTGGAAAGCCCTTAAATTACATTTTGGATTAAGCTTTATAAAATATAAAAAAGGTGTTAGTTGAATTTTATTAAGTACAGCAAACTTCAGCCAATGTTCTAAAATTGGAAGCAAGGTTTAGCCCTTCCTTCGTTTTTTTTCTTCTTGGTCAAAGGTTTTAGCCTTGCCTTAAAACCTACATATTTAGCATGGACCCAAAAAGCCGAAAAACTACATATATTTAGGTTTGCAGAAATTAATTATTGAAATAAAATCCAAGAAATTGTAAAATTTACTAAGACTGTTCTTGTTTTGTTAACCCTGTCTAATTTGAAGCTAATTTTGACTAGTTTGTGTATTATAAATTAAACTATACTTTGAGTTATCTCAACTTAATTAGAGTTTCATACTTTTTTAACACACACACACACACACACACACACACACACACACATATATATATATATATATATATATATATATATATATATATATATATGAATTAATAATAAGATTTTTAACTTAACTAGAAATATTCTATATAATATGATATTATATTTGTATTAATAATATTTATTTTAAAATATATATTATAAAATATATCATAATTTTAATTTATGATTTAATTATATACAATATTAAAAAAAATTTATCATGTGAACAAATTAAATTGACTCAGTTAAATTGCAGACATTATCAAGTTTTGTTTGGGTTCGAGTTTAAACAAATAATTTTACCAACATTTTGAATCAAGTAAATATCAAACTGAATATATCCCAACCTATCTTATCAAGATCTCCAACTCCATAAATTGAAAAGCCTAACTAACCCACGTGGGCATGTTGTGATCATGCGGTAATGAGAAATTTCAAAACATTAAATATTTACCTTATTTTCTGACAATTTATTTTATTTTCACGAATAACTCAGAAAATAATATTTTATTTTCATGTCATTTTTCGTTTTTATCAATTTTTACAAAGCAAAAATAACATGATAGGTTGCAAGTTTCGGTCTTTACTCATCTTTTGAAAGTGACATAATATAAGTTTTACTAAAAATATTTTGAGTCCGGAAGATTTTCTTATCTTAAACTAAAACATCATTCTCTCCCCCTAAATTGTGTTTTATCAAAAAAATAAATATATAAAATACCGGTAAAACCTTGAACATATAAATTTCTTGACTTGGGGAAAAAAGTACCTCCCACAGGTCCACTAACGTGCCGAGTCCAGTTCGGCCCAACTTGGCCTAGTCAGAGTTTCATATAAACAGTGGCCACAAGCCGGAAATAGTTAAGTGTGCTTTGTTACACTCTTCCCCACTCACTGGCTTTCATTATTGGTTCCCCTCAATCTCTTCCTATCCCTTCATATAGACCATTATTTAGCTAGCTTTAGGACATAGCAAATTCCTTTGCAAGAAAAAATGACCAAGATCTTCTTTGTATTGCTGCTATGTCTGATCATAGCAGCTTCTTCTTCTGGGTTTGTCAATTGCTCTAATGTTGATAAGCAGGAAAAGATTGGAATATTTGAGCTCAAGAAAGGTGACCTTTCTTTGAAGGTCACCAACTGGGGTGCATCAATTTTGTCCCTGGTGCTTCCTGATAAGAATGGTATGCTTCTTCAAAACTTCAAATGTTGATTTGATTCTTATTACCTGATTTTTTTTCCCTTATATAATTGGCTTATTTTCACTGTGATTTGTTTTCAGGAAAGTTGGGGGATGTTGTTCTTGGATATGATTCTGTTAAGGATTACACTGTGAGTCTACTCTCTACTTCTTCCCCCCCAAAACATTATGTTGTGGCATATATTTTGTTGATGATTGTGTTTTCAGACTTTTCTACCTTCTGTGCTTTCTTTTCTTGTGCAAAGCTAGAATATCTCCTCGTTGTTCAACAACTTGGATTTATTCAAACACGTGATAGCTATTAATATTTAGGTTTCAAACAAATGCAAGGCTAAGATTTGTAGTATAGGTTGTCGCTTGCTAACAATTTCCTTCTAATGTCTAATGACTCCTTCCTAGTCATCACTTGCCTCGATATCCACCCAATAATAATAATATATTATTATTATTATTATCATTATTTACTCCTAAAATATAGGTCTTGGATTAAATTTTATTAATTAGCGATATTAAACTACTCTTGTGATAATCTTATTTCATCTTTGCCCTTTGATGAACTATTTTGATATGGTTTTAAAAAGGAATTTAACAACAAATATGTTTACATCTTTGTGGGATAAAAAAGTGTTCATTTATTCTTTTTGTTTACTTTGATAGTCTCATCTTGTTATTTATTTAAGGCTATGCATATTTTTATATATATGTGAGATAAGGATAGCTTTGACGTTTATGTCAGTCCATTGAAAAAAGGGTCTGCATTTAAGTTAAACTTTGAATGTTGCGTTTTATAATTTTCAATGTCCCTTTCCTAGCTGTTCCCACTTTGACATTTCTATTCATCATCGGCTACATATGAAAATGTATTGCTTTTTATTATCCATTACTGTACTTTATCTTTTCTAAAATATTTGTTGTTTTAAGATTATACATAAAAATTTAAGAAGTTGTTCCTTTTTAAAATTTAGATGAATATAAATTTATTTCATTATAATTTATTAAGGTTTTATTTTTTAAAAATAAAAATAAATTAAAATTTCACAAGTAACCTACGTTTATTTTAAAATGGATTTAGCTTCTCTTGCATTTCTGTTATTAGCTACTAGTACTATTTTATAACCAGAAAACAAAACAAGTATACAAATATGTGAAAAGATGATGAGTAGATGTGTGTTGGCATACAAATATGTGTAGGTTAGAACTGAGGAAATGATAAGTATCCTGCAAATTAGAAAGGACTTGTGTGATCCCCGGGAATATTGGGGTTGCAAACTTGCAATGATGTCCATCGTATAATCATTGGTTGACGAGTATTAAAGATATAATCATTGGTTGCAACCAGTGTTATTAGACCCGGCTCGGACCGATCGGGTTGACCTGTTGACCCGGAAACCAGTCACCTAACCGGTCCGAGTCATCAATTGGATCGGTCACGCAACTGATCCGGTGTGACCCAGTTTGACTCGGCGGGTTTACAGGTTGAATCGGTGACTCGACGACCCGGTTGACTCGATGGGTTATGCAATTTTGGTTTTTTTTATTTTTTTATTTTTTATATAGGACAACAATACTCATATGAGAAAATTCAATTTATATCTTACATTTATGTTATTTATAAATTTGTTTACTTTTGTTTTACTAAGCATAACCACATCTTAAGATTTGAGATGATAAAGCTATTGTCATTTTGAATTTGATTTTTTCTCCTTGGCGTATATTGCTATCTACAAGTAAAACTTGTATTTATCTTATCTCATCCAATATACTTATTTGAAAAATGATTATTCTTTATCAGAACAATAATGGGATGAACAAAAAAATTGTATTGTCTAAATGAAATAGGCATATATATATATATATATATATATATATATATATATATATATATATATATTATGTCTGTCAGTGTATAACAATGATAGTTTTAATAAATAAATGATAATGATATATTTTAAATTATAACTTAAGGTTGTGTATATTTAATTCTGAAAAAATATGTTGTTCAAAATTTTCAAACAAGTTCATAACTATGCTTTTAAATATGTTTAATTTTGTTAAACTTTAAATCTTTAAGTGTATAAGTTTACAAGTTATCTTTTCTGCATACAAAAAAATGTACAAGTTTACAAGTTATGAAATTATTTAAAATTTTTTTAATATAGACCAAGTCATGCGGGTCAACTAGTGACTCACTGGATTGACATGTGACTCAGTGATCTAGTATTCCGATCGAGTCGATGACTGGTCCGAGTCTGATAACATCGATTGCAACATCGATGAAAGTAATAAAATATAATTTGCTTTTTTCTTAAATATTTGATGGTTAGTAAAGATATTTTTAATTAATACTTTTTCTGTCATATTATAATTTTCATCTTAGATTGTTTTATACAAATTAAAAAAATTAATAAATAGATAAAAAAAATTTTTACAAAATTAATTTTATTTTTATTAATTTATTTTTAATTTTTGTTGCTCATTATTAATAAGGAATATAAGAGGAAAAAAGTAATTAATTTTATATTGAAAATTTAAATTAGTAGCATTGTTTCTTATTTATACTTATATATTTTTCATTCTTTTGCTCAAAAAATTAATTAATAAAACAATTTTAAAATCTAAAAAATAAAAAGATAGTTAAACACTTTCAAACATAATTTTAAAAATCAAACCAAATCGGCCGGATGAATCGGTTCTGGAAACCGGAACCACGCTTCTCCGCTGCTCCACTTTTCTGCAAGCACGCTGCTCCACTCCTGTCACTCTCTGTTGTCACGTTTAAACACTGTACACACGCAATAGTGTTTTTTCGCTGCGTACACACGCAATAGTGTAATAAAATACTCATAATAGTTGATTAAAATATTAATGTTAAAAGTTAAAACTTACGTGCAAGCTGGATTTGAGCCATGGTTGCTTAAATTGAGAGATGCAGTAATCAGTATTGTCACTACACCAACCTAATTTTTAATAATTATAAGACAAAAAGAGTATATAGATACATTAATTATTTATATTATATATATTTTTTATTTATACTGGATCATGTAGGTCAATTAATGATTTATTGATTCAACTATTAATCCAATAATTCAGTATCTTGATCAGTTCGATCACTGGTTGAATTTTTAAAATTATGCTTTCAAATATTCCAAAAAATCATTATTCTTCTGACAATATTGTAGAAAGGACGCACTACACTAGTAGTAGGTGAAGTGCCCCTGATCGATAATGTTAACAGATGGCCACAAGTCACGTGATGCATGTGTGGCCTTAAACATCTCACAATAATAACATATCGTCATATCCCACCATTTGAGGATTCTATTATTAAGGGTGTGTTTGGTTGAAAAGAGAGAAATAGAATAGATGAAAATAAAAAAGAAAAATGAAAATAGATGAGAAAAATATAATGTAAAATAAATATGTTTGGTTGAAGATAAATAAAGAAGAAATAGAGAAAAGATAGAAATAGGTGATAAATAATATGATGAATTCCACCAATTTTAAAATTATTTCTTACATATTTCATCTATTGCAAACAAGTTACACTTTCATTTTCATCTTCACTAACTTATTTCTCTCTTTGGAAACAAACGGACAATAAAAGTTATATGGTGAAAGTTGGACTTTTGGAGGGAGGAATGCTATTAACATTTCTATGTGCAGAGTGCTAACAATATATATTTTTTAGGTTAAATTAATCTGTAGGTCCATATACTATTCTATAATTTTTAATTAGGTCTCTGAATTATTTTTTTTCAATTGGATCTTGAACTTTTATTTATTTTTTAATTAGGTCTCTGTCGTTAACTACCGTTAACTCTATTAACGGTAGGGACCTAATTATAAAATAAATAGAAGTTCAGGAACCCAATTAATAAAATTGTTTAGGGACCTAATTAAAATTTTTTAAATAGTTCAAGGACCTACTGAAAAATTAAAAGTAAATTAAAAATCATACAAAAAATATTACTTAATTGAAGAATGTATTTAGAAGGAGTGCATTAGGTCTGTCCTAACAAAATCTGTAAGGGGAAACTAGAAGTGCAGTAAGAGGATTGATACTTGTAGAGTTTGAGAATACTGATTGAAGAACCTGTAGATGTTGAAAATACTGAGTTTAGAATCGGCATTTGTGAAAATACTGGATATGAGATGTGAGAATACTGATCTTGAGAGCTAAGAATACTCAGTGCAGATTTGTAGGATGAACAATATTGAATTTAGAAGAAGTCTACATATGCTTGAGAAGTATAGTGTGATAGTCTTAGTAGAATTTGAGAATTACTCAATAGGTCCCTGAACTATTTAAATTTTTTTAATTAGGTCCCTAAACAATTTTTTCAATTAGGTCCTTGAACTTCTATTTATTTTTTAATTAAGTCTCTGCCGTTAATGGAGCTAATGGTAGTTAACGGCAGGGACCTAATTAAAAAATAAATAAAAGTTCATGGACCTAATTGAAAAAAATAGTTCAAGGATCTAATTAAAAATTGTCGAATAATATAAGGACCTATAGGTAACCTATTTTTTCTTATTAGTTAAAATTCATTAGAATTTATAAAATCATAACTGAAACTAGTTAAATAAAAAAATATATCTATAAACATTTATGATTTTTAATATATTTTTTATCAATAATAAAAAATATATTAAAAGATGTGTTAGAGGGTTAATTACTATCATTTTTCATACATATAAGAGGAAATGTTAGTCACATTTTCTTTATTAAAAAATGTAGTAGAATGAGGAGACACCCGTAATATTATTGAGTATGACATAAATGACATGTTGGAGCTGATAACAAAGATTCACCTAGAGTATTATTGCATAGACCCAAGTCGTAACAGTCTATCTAGTTACAGCTACTTAATTAGCTTCTTTGTGCTGAGAAATCTTCTAGAAGAGAGTTGCACACCAGGTAAGAAGAGTGGCATTAGGGAGATTGTAAAATGTGTTAAAAAAGTGGTTGCATTATAGTAGAAATAAATTAACTGCCACAGAAGATGAGGTTGAGATTGGGAGGTCTTAAAAGCCTAATTACTTTTGGGTCTTACTTACCAAACATCATTAAAATCTGCCAAAACATTTTTTGTATGTTTGGATGGAAAAGAAGAAAAGAAAAATAAAAGAAAACAATAATAGTGATCAATTTTCTTTTATTTAATTGAAAAAATAGAAATAAAAAAAAAAGTTAACTTATTGAAATAAAAATTCATTTTTTTTCTATTCTTTTATTTTCTTTTCAATTCATTTTTTTCTCTTCTCCCTACCACTAGCCTACCAAACATAGGATTGGTATAGCACAAAGATGTCCTGTTTGTTAGTATCTAACTTCTCACTTATGGTGGATAAATTGGAACTGAGTGATTGCATGCCAAACTATTTGCAGAATGATACAACATATTTTGGAGCTACTGTTGGCCGGGTTGCTAACAGAATTGGAGGAGCTCAGTTTACTCTAAATAGAATCCATTACAAATTAGTTGCTAATGAAGGAAACAATACACTTCATGGTATGTTTAACCATAAATAAACCCTTAGCAAAGAATTTATACCATAGTTGTTGTATGGTCCATTTAGCACTAAATCTCATATAGAATGTACTCATAGTCCTCTGCCTGTCCTACTAATTAGGTGGAGCCAGAGGATTTAGTGATGTTCTTTGGAAAGTGAAAAGGTATATAAAAGATGGTCCAAGTCCCAGCCTTACCTTCAGTTACCACAGTGTTGATGGTGAACAAGGTAAACAATTTCATTACTTCCATTGTTTCTAAAGTGAACAACTCATTTTTTTAGGGTAAAGTAAGTAATCTCAGTTGTTAACGATAAAAATCAACCGATAATATTACGTGTACATGTATAATAAGTCAAGAATGTCTTGAAATATCAACAGTTGATTTTCTCATTAACTACTAAAACTACTTTATCTTTGCTCAATTTAAAGGAGTCATTTCCTTAGACTTTGATACCTTGAATAATTTCTGACAAAAAAAAAAAAAAAAAGAACTACTAATATGCTTCATGCTTGTGATTTTTTGTATGCTGCAATTGTGTTTCAGGATTCCCTGGTGATCTCCTAGTGACTGTGAGCTACATTCTAACTGGGAAAAACCAATTGATTATACTTATGAAAGGAAAAGCTCTAAACAAGCCAACTCCAGTGAATTTGGCCAACCATGCTTATTGGAACCTAGGAGGCCATAACAGTGGCAATATTCTAAATGAAGTGGTGCAGATCTTTGGTTCCCAAATCACACCTGTGGACAGCAAACTCATTCCTACAGGAAAATTTGCTTCTGTGAAAGGAACAGCTTATGATTTTCTTAAGCCACAAACTGTTGGAAGCAGGATCAACCAATTGGCTGAATCCAAAGGTTATGACATCAACTATGTGCTGGATGGTGAGAAGGGCCAAAAGATCAAGCTAGCAGCTATAGTGCAGGATAAGAAATCTGGGAGAGTGTTGGAGTTGTTCACAAATGCTCCTGGTTTGCAGTTCTACACTGGTAACTACATCAAGGATCAGAAGGGGAAAGGTGGATATGTGTACCAATCTCATGCAGGACTATGTTTGGAGTCTCAAGCCTTTCCTGATTCAGTGAACCATCCTAATTTCCCTTCAACAATTGTGACCCCACAAAAGCCTTACAAGCATTATATGCTTTTTAAGTTTTCCACCAAAGATCCTTACATTAGTTCAAAGTGACATAAGAGGTGTTAGCTTTCCCCCCATTTTTAATATGCCACGGTAAGTCAGTGTAAAATTTATAACTCTGGATTTCATCCAAACTTGGGGCCCTTTAGAATCAATAATTAGAGTCCCATGGTTAGTCTCATAATTGGTGGCGCTTCAGAACCTTTCAAGCTGTTATTCTAAACATGTCTTGGTTTGGATTTGTTACTTTTCATCATTGATAATTTGATTCTGTATGACTGATGCAGAATTGTTTTTTGCCTTCTTGGATACGTATGTGAATTATTTTTATTAAGAAAATTCCTTCTCTTTTTGTATTGTAGGAAAACCAATCTTTGCTAGTTGATGTTAATACAATACGTTTTGGGCTTACTTTCTTTGTTTGTTTGTTTGTTTTTTTTTTTTTTCTCTCTTTTTTAGAATTTAAGACACAATTATTTACTTCCGAAAACATAGATAAACTAATATGCTGGGAGTTATTTTTTAAGTTAACCAATAATCACGAATTTGAGTTTTGGGTTATCTTTCCTGTGATCTCGTAAAAAAAAAAAACAATTATTTTATTGATAGGCTATCATGAAACAGCTAATCCTTTGAGACAGTCAAAGTTGGAGGCGAACATGTCGATAACACAAGGATGAGCTAGGCTACGCGGTACGCGCAATATGGAAAAGACACCATGTTTGCAATGGTTGTGATAATATAGTCAACTTAGGCGTAAGCAATTATTGGATGAAGCATAGTATGGTTTTTATTTTTAATTATCTCTCAAATTCATTTAAAAAAAAAATAGCAAGGAGGTATCAGATGTTATAAAGTGTAAAATCTTCGTACTAATTCCTATTATAAATTAATATTTATACGTGTATTAAAACTAAAACTAAATTCATGTATCTATCAACATATCGAGTGGAACTAAACTTGGATTTTTTAAGTAAAATTTTGTGTTTGAGCTATGTAGGTGAAAAAACTGTGATTGAGAGAAAACAGTCTACTAAAAATAGTCAGTTAAGTTCTCTAATGAGAATTAATCACTGATAAAATCGATAGATAATTCACACAAATCTCATCATAACCAAAAAAAAATAAATTCACGTATGAATATTTAAGATGTTGAACCATGGGAGTATATGCTAAATTGTTTGTGTATTGTACGTGTATTAATATCTTTTAGATTTAATTAAGTTTTTAGTCCCTAAACATTTTTTATTTGATTTTTAGTCCTTGAAAAAAAGAAAAGATTGACTATTGGTCAAGGTCCCTTAACTTTTTTCCGTTAAGGTTTTTAGTCCCGAACAAAAGTTTGACTAATGAAAGTTCCTAAACATTTAAAAAAAATAGTTTTTAGTCCCTGAAATCTCATTAAATAAATAAAAATAATGTGTTCAAATTTTTGTTTAAAGACTAAAAATCGAATTTTTAAAAAGTTTATGAATCTTAATCGGTCATGATTAGGACTAAAAACCTTAATAGATAAAAGTTGAGAAACATGATTATACAAATTTTCGTTTACGCATCAACACGTAATATGTGAGGTCAATGACTGAAAGTCGTGTTGACCCGCGTATTCTGGCTTCTAAAATTTAAATGACAACTTATACATAAAGGTTGAGGATCGACCATACATGTCAAAAACAAAGCATTTTGATATATATAAAAAAAATAATAATAATAAAGCATCTTTTATGGTACTGTTTGTCATGGCTTTGCCAATTGGCCCAATTCCAAATTATATGGTGGTAGGAGCTTGGTACAGTATACTTATTATCTTTTGGACTTATCTCAGCATTGCAATTGTGTCAGATGCAGCACCTGATCAATCATCACCATTGGACGTAGAAGCACACGCTCTTGTTGAAAGTGAGTGGTGGAGTGGCTACACTAACCATGCTCCAACTCGTTGCTACTGGCCAGGCATTGCATGCAACAATGCTGGAAGTATCACAAACATTACTTTGCCTGATGAACTCCAATTGGGAAACAAGTTGGGGAGATTCAACTTTTCTTGCTTCCCAAACCTTGTCCACCTCCACCTTGCTGCACATGGAATCACAGGGAACATTCCATATGGACTAGGTACCCTTTCCAAACTCAAACATCTTGACTTATCCTCTAATGATATAAAGGGAACTATACCATCTGATATTTGGAATCTAAGGAATCTGGTGACCCTGAACTTGGCTAAAAACAAACTTAATGGTTCAATTCCACCTTCTGTGGGTCAGCTGACTAAGATCAACTATCTGTTCCTTGATAGCAATCAAATTAGTGGACTTATCCCTTTGGAGTTAGGAAAGCTGAGGAATCTGATTCATTTGGGTTTAAGTAATAATAGTTTTATTGGTCCAATACCTGGGGAGATTGGTCTATTGAACAATTTGGAATATCTGTCCCTCAGTGAGAACAAATTGAATGGTTCCATACCTTTAGAAATAGGGAATTTGCACAAACTTCTAATTCTAGATCTTAATACTAACAGTCTCACGGGTGAAATACTTTCAGTCTTGCATAATCTTGCAAATTTGACTGAACTAAACTTGTCCAATAATGGGATTTCTGACATGATCCCACAAAAGATTACCCAATTGACCCAACTGAAGTATCTGCATATTTCAGATAACAAAATTTTTGGTGCAATACCTGCTGACATTGGAAAACTGTCTAAACTCTTGGTTCTAGACATGTCAAGAAACATGTTGACTGGAGAAATCCCAGCCAGTACTTCTACTTGCTTTAACCTGCAGGAGTTGATTTTGAGCCATAACAAAATAACTGGAAACATTCCCTCTCATATTGGTGACCTTGTTTCACTTGCTGTAATTGATTTGAGTCATAACTCAATAAGGGGAGAAATACCTTCTCAACTTGGGAATGTGAAATACCCAAGGATCTTGAATCTCAGTTATAATGAACTAACTGGAACCATTCCCAGTTCCCTAGTCTCATTGGGGAGGGTAGACTTGTCATACAATTCTCTAGAGGGTGAAATCCCAGTTGCTCTCCAACATTCTTTGCCACATGATGCATTCAGTGGCAATGAGAATTTGTGTGGCCGCATCACCCCTTTCCCTTCTTGTTATTCCTTTCCTCACAAACCAAATAATATAGATTTGGGATTGGAAATGAAGATTTTTCTTCCTCCAACTGCTTTGCTTGCTATTCTATGCTCTGCATATGTGTTCCTCCGCTGGTGTAAGGCTGGGAATTGCATGTCCGTATCCAAAGAAACAAAGAATGGTGACATGTTTTCAATATGGAACTATGATGGTAAAATTGCATACAAAGACATAACTGAAGCAACAGAGGATTTTGACATCAAATACTGCATAGGGGCTGGTGGTTATGGTAGTGTATACAAAGCACAACTACCTAGCGGTAGAGTAGTGGCCTTGAAGAAACTCCACAATTTAGAAGCCGACGAACCAGCAATCCGCAGGATTTTCAAGAATGAGGTAAGAATGTTGACAAACATAAGGCATAGAAATATTGTGAAGCTCTATGGATTCTGCTTGCACAACAAATGCATGTTTCTGGTTTTGGAGTACATGGAGAGGGGAAGCTTGTATTGCATTCTCCACAATGACATTGAAGCTGTGGAATTGGATTGGACCAAGAGGGTCAACATTGTGAAAGGCATAGCACATAGCTTGTCATACCTTCACCATGATTGCAAGCCAGCAATTATTCATAGAGATGTAACGACCAAAAATGTTCTCTTGAATTTAGAATTGGAGGCATGTCTCTCTGACTTTGGCATAGCCAGACTTCTAAATTCTGGTTCCTTCAATCGAACAGTACTTGCAGGCACTTACGGATATATTGCACCAGGTGAGCTTTTGGTTATGTGCCTTTAATGAGGAAAATAGATTTGTTTTTATGATTTGTTGTAATCATTAGCTTTCCTAGTTACTGTAATTCAGACAATGATTTAGGCCTTCCTAATTACTGTAACCCTTTTTAAACTAATTATAAAGTTACTGTAACTCAGACAATGATTTAGGCCTTCCTAATTACTGTAACCCTTTATAAACTAATTATAAGATCAATTAGGAAAGCTAATGATTAGAAAAAATCAATTTTTCTCATTAGCCTGCTACTTCAGTTTCCATTATTCTCAAAATGGTGTGTTTTTTTTTTATCTTATTTGGTTGGTTCACTTTTGATGCAGAACTTGCCTACAGCGATTTTGTGACTAAGAAATGTGATGTTTACAGCTTTGGAGTGGTTACTCTTGAAATTATCATGGGAAAACATCCTGGAGAACTTCTTTCCTCGTTAAGCTCTGCATCCTCACAAGACATTTTCCTCAAAGATATATTAGACCACCGATTAATATCCACCATCAATAAACAAGCTGCTCAGAGTTTAGCTCTTATAGCAACACTAGCCTTTGAATGTCTTCATTCTCTGCCAAGGCTTAGACCAACAATGCAAGTAGTGTGTGACAAACTTGTCACGGGAAAGCCCCGATTAACCAAACCATTTGAAGAAATTTCAATAAAGCAGATTTTAAATCAGGAATTGTAACTAATTTCTAGGACATCATCCTCTGAACTTCACGTGCTAGTTTATATTTTATGTTTCCTTCGTACATTCTTGGTGTTTTTGGTTTGGTTTGGTTGAGTGAAGGACTGTCTTGTCTCAAACCTGAGACCAATAATGATACATTCTTGGAGTTTGCTTACATTTATTACCAACATTTTTTCCTTATATACCACATAATATCCACATACAAATTACAACTGAAAGAGAAGTTAATTATATTTTTCTTTCTGGTGTTTAATTTAAATGTGCATAATAATAATAAAACATTGGAGATGCACGACGAGGAGTGGAGAGATGTCACGTAGGTGGTGTCACCTCTTAATGTGATGGAGAAAAAAATAAATAAATTACAAAAGACATTATAATTTAAAATATAATAACTCTTATGCTTTTTAGTTTGTGAATCAAACAAGAAACGATTACCAAGTGAGATAGACGAATGAGATTCTACCGAACAGGAATCCTGAACCTGTTGAATGGAGGGAACTTTTTTTTTTTTTTCCCATTTTCACCTAAACAGTAGTTTAAGAAATTACTACTACTGAGAGAGAGAAGTAAATATATATACCACAGATCCAAGATAAGGTGGGTCTCTTGTATTGATTTCCATAACACACACACGACAAATATACTATAGACAAGCAATTAATTAAGGTGTTGATAAATCCTGAGAAATAATAAGATATATAGCAAATTCTCTCTCTCTCTCTCTCTAATTTTCGTGAGGAATTTCTGCAGCTGCTTGGTGAATTATCTCAAATGCACTTTGCATGCATGACTTCAATTTCTGTTCATCTATGAAGTCTTTTTCAGTTTTGAGGGTAACTCTTAGCACTCCCATATAGCTCATAATTGAAATGACTAGGCTCTGCAAATACAATTAAATGATGTTTAAATAGTGCTTATGTATCACTGCAACCGAGTAAAGGAAAAAAAAAATAATCCTTAAGCAAAATAAATGAGAAAGCCTTCTTAAAATGTCCATTCCAATTTTTGCTATTATAAAATTATAATAATTCTTTATCCAAAAATAGAAAGGAAACAATTTATTTCTTCTACCTAATCTCACCCCAACCCACTTCAATTCAGATTCCCACATATTGATTTGATTAGTTGAAAAATGAAAGGGATTTCAGAAATATACCTCAGGTCCACCAGCCAATGTGAAGTACAAGCCTTTCACAGGATGGTTAGCTAAAGCCATTTGTTGTATTGGTCCAACCAAGTTTGAAATCACTGCACTTGATTTTGTCAATGTGCCACGAATGCGTTTAGCTACTGCCTGCAACAAAAACAAACTAACTTAACAATTGTAGCATTCTGATTGATGAAGTGCTTAATTATATTCTTCGTTACTTAAGAAGCACTCACAAATTATTGGTAGGAAACATATAATTAAATAACATCATGATCAAATTCAATTTAATTAATTAGCCAAATGTACAAACCTCTTGTCCCCTCAATTTGCCCTCCATCTCCAAAAGTGTCCCGGTGAGTACAACACCTAAAGATTGTTTCTTCCTCTTGATAACATTATGTGAATCCCAAATAAATTCAAGAGGGTTAGAAATTCTGGTTTCATTTAATTTCGGTATTGGAACATGCAAGAAGGTAATTCTGTTTCCCCATGGACCCTTTGCTTTAGTATTTAGCATATCATTGATTGACTGGTAACCTTCAATGATTCTCGTATTCAGTAATACCAATGCCGTGGAGTGTGCAGTCCTTGATTTGGAATCCATATCTTGCATATATAATCGAGTCCCATAGAAGACAATTCCAGTGATCACATCGTTTATAGTCTGCAATATTTAGATAGAATCGTGCTAAGAAAACAAGATAATCTCATGTCAAAACTCAACCAAGAAAAGTGTGTGCCGTTCATACAAGGCATAAAAAGAAAGCAAATAATGATCCAATGTCAAGATTTGAAGATGCTATATATATGACTTTAAGTGCTGAACCAAAAATTTCATAAAAAGTAGTGGTGATATGGTACGGTTGTTTCATTACATAATGGAAACATTATAGAATGTATGATATTTTCCTAAGCTTTTAGGGACTAACAGATTTCAGAAGCTAAGAGCTAATCATATTTTTAAATTTGCAAAATTAAGAAGTAAATTTAATTGTGTAAAAAATGTAACATTTTGATTTACACACACACTTCCTTGTAATTTTAGAGTTGGGTAGTCGGGTATAATGTGTAATACACGACAACAGACAAATCAAGGCCCTACCAGTTCTACCACCACAAGTTGAATAATTACGCGAAATTAACATCTTGGATATACTCTGACAAGTAGGTGATCCAATCAAGACTATGCATTCTTATGGAGTTATGGTTATATAAAGTCAAAGACAAAATTTCAACAACCAAAAAATGTTTTCATACCACTCCAAGCCTTGATTTGATGTCCTTGATATGATCAATGGAGAATGTCATGCTTGATATGGAAATTGGTTGAAAGTCGGCTCCTTCATCACCAAACCTTATTGGTGTTCTATCATCACTAATGATGCTACTCTTCAATAAACTCCATCCAAAATCTGAGACAGTGTTGAAGGCAGAGGAACACATCCAAGAAAATTTTCTGCAAAAGCTTTTAGTGGAAGGTTCTGGCTTAGATTGTTTGAGAGAAGGAAAGGACAAGGGAAGAGAAGGGTCATCAGCCCGTTGTAGACACGAAAGAAGTGCACCCATGAGAGAATAGCCATCTCCAAGTGCATGGTGAAGCTTAAATATTACAGTGCTAGATGCATCACTTGTAGGGTAATTGATTATGTGAATATCCCATAAAGGCCTGCTTTGTGGTAATTGCTCCATTGCTATGCTTGATAAATAATCATGAAAATATTTGTCATAGGTTTCCACTGTTTTGCCTTCTGGGAATGTGGGGATGTTCACATGGTCCTTCAAGTTTACATCAACTTGCTTCCATCGTTTCTCTCCATCTTTATCTTGGACCTGGTTTCATATATATATTTGAACAAATTAAGTCAAGATAAACCATATGAATGCCAAAAAGAAATTATCATATAGGCCAGAATTATGATCTCAACTAATTTTCATATGACATGTAATTAACAAGTGTTATTAATTTTTTTATCGTAAATTAAAAAATTTGAATATGTTTTACATAATTATTGGTAGGAACCATACACAAGTGGTATAGTCTAGAACAATCTAATAATTTTTTTTATTAAGAAACTGGATAAATGATCAAACTTGGTACTTAATGATGAGATGATGATATGAAGTAAACAAATATGCAACAAAAGACACAAAGCAAAGCTATATTGCAACGTATATAGAAAACTATCTATAGAAATTAATTAATTAATATAGCCTTGTTTATAAAAATTGTGTTTTATCTTACATTGTCATCTTGTTATATATATAGTATTCTTATGTTCATAAACATCATAATCATGTATATAAAAATAAATTAAACAATATAATAAGGGAAGCAAAAGAGAGAGAGAACCATGATGGAGGAGAAGCGTGGATTGATGGGAAGGAAGACATCTTTAAGAAGAGCATATGTTTGCAAGTCATCTATTGGAACTTCGAATTCTAAAACTCCAATGATGTATATGCATAGCACAGAGCTGTTGAAGTATTGTCCCAAAGGACTCACTGGTTCTGCTTGCTCCAACATTTGGTGTTCCATAGTGTTGTATATTTTTGGTGAAGTTTTACGACTTGAGAATTAAGGGGGAAATGCAACCATATATATAGAACACAGAACGAGGGTGAGGACGAAAAGCAAGCGATAGAGACGTGCTAGAGTAACCTACAGCGTTGTGTTAATTTACCTTTAAAATTGAATAACAGGTTTTACTTTGATATATATATGAAGAAAGGATATAGCGCAAGAATGACACATTCAACTATATATATATTAACCAGAAAATTTAGGTGCCATGCATTATATAAACAAGTATTACAGTTTTTTTAAGAAACCGGGATGCTACGTACTTCCAAATAATTAATGTTAATAATAAAAAATAATCCATTTAAATGTTGTATTACATTTTGATACGACATGCAACCATCCTTAAATATCTTATTTAAATACGTGTAAATTTTTTTCATATACTTGTTTTTTTTTTTTTTATCATTATCATATACTTGTATTTTATTAGTATTATGAAGATGGTTGTCGGTAATGAAATGGCATAGTCTTATTTCTGTAAAAAAAAGAAAACAAAAAAGATGGTTGTCGGTTATTACTAAAAGAGAAACATATATATTTACTTTTATCAGTTATTAATTTATACCTCCAAATATTTATCGATTATTTGTTATATTATGTTACACTTTCTTTCATTATTTTTTCTTTTTCTCTTAAGGTACTAGGTATAACAAAAGCAAACAACTCCTAAAAACAAAACCAAAAGCAAACAAAATGTTCAATAATTATTTTCCTAAATATAAATTACAACTTACGTTGACTCTTATTTATTTGACCACTTATATGATGGCCTTTTCTTTTCCTTTTTTAAACAATTCTTATAAAACAACATATCCGGCTGTTTTAAAGTCAAGATATACCTATTGCTTTTCATACATTCTATCAGCTTGAGAGTTGAGTCAGCGATAAAGACATATATATCCGAAAGTGAATGGGATCCCCTGCAGTTTCAGTTTCAAAATGAATTGTAGGGTGTGTACTTACAATTTCTACAATATATCAAAAAATTATTAAATCTAATTTTAAAAGATAAATTATTATTTAATAAAATAAATCAAAGGATGCAACTCATTTCAGAACTGTAGATGCTCTAAATATATACTTTTAATTAGGTTCACCAAACACCACCGAATATTGCTGGCTAACTAGTAACTACTAACTACATATCACCGAAAAATTGAATAACGTAAGCTGACCTTAGCGTTTATTGTCCAATGTGTTTGCACCCAGACATCAAATAATACGACAAATACAGTGCTAATAAATTCATTCGTTTCATACCGTATGTACAGTGAATCGTATGATGTTGAAAATCATAGGCTTCCTATTATTCATGTGTTATACGTACCTTTGGCAAGATTCAAAATAAATTAAACACGCATTACCTCAAAGAAGTGATTTATCCAGATATGTGATGTTCCCAATTCTAATTGAATTTGAAGGGGATTGAATAGTGTACTCATAAGTAATGGACATATTTTGAAATTAAAATTGACTAATTATAATCTTTTATCAACCACTTATCTTAGACTACTTGCCTTCAATTGGACAGGTTTTTTTATTGAGACTGAGTAACGTAATACAGTAGAATAATCCTCTTGGTCTTGGGTTAACGTTAAGTAACCTTTTCAAGTTGGTGGAATAATCCGCTGGAGTGCTTTGCGGTTTCAGTTTGATTTACATCAGCATTGGCCTGTGCATGCTGTTTATGAATTTTGTATTGGTTACACAGTTTTCTGAGTTTCTTTTTTTGCTTCTGTAAAACTCTACTTCTATTTGGAGGGTCACATTTCGTGCCCTGCCTAATAAATTATTCGATTTCCCTTTCAAAAAAAAAAAAATACAGTAGAATTTAGATTACTAACTAGGTTAGCATAAAATTAATAATCAGAAAATATTTTGCAAAAGGATAAAATTCATGAGATGAAAAAGTAAAGTTAATTTATGCGGGAAACTCATGACATTAGTACAAAAAAAAAAAATATCAGTTGTTTTTTACATTCTAAATTGGTTCTGTGGTGGTGGACGTAGAATCAGTTAATTATAAAAAGACAATACGTTCTAAATCGGTTCCAAAATTGTAGTAAACAGTGACTTTTAGATTAGTTGTTCCTGCAACCACTATATAAAGTCATCTTTCTATATCAGTTTTGTCCATAACATATAGATCTAGAAAGTCCCCTCCATAATTCACCCAAAAAAAAAAAAGTCCCCTTCATATCAATTTCAATTTAAAATCCTCTTTCTATATCTTGAAAGGATCAAAGCAACCAAATTCCTCAAAGGCAACAAGGATGCCATTAAGGAAAAACCTTATTTCAACCACCTTCTGATCAGTAAAAGCTTGCATGGGAGGCAACATTAGAGAAGTTGACTTTGCATATCTCTACTTTTATCCAAAAGATTACAAATTTTATGTGGGAAACCATAGCAAATTTTAGAAATCAAGATGCCTTTATCATAAATCTTGAGGCTCAAGTGGGGCAACTTGCCAAGCAGTTGTCAAAGAGACCTCTTAGTTCATTGCCTAATGTTCACAACAATGGCAAGAGGACCAATCGCATGAAGTAAAACAATGAGTAAATGAGTATCGTATCCCAAGATACTCGTGTAACATTCAGAATTATACTAATTCACTAATTAAGGCTATAGAAAACAATAAACAAATGAATCATTATGAAAGCTAATGTGAGAATCAAGTAAATTTGTTTATGTAATTTTATCGAACAGTTGATAGGCAAAATGGTTGTAAAGAAAATCAAATAGAGAAAACGCTGCTGGAATTGAATTTTCATAGGAATCTTATAACATGTAACTGAAATCCTAGATCAAATTCCCAATTCAACACAATTTCAATCCACTATATTTCTCAAACCTCAATTCCTTAAAGATTTGAGACTTAATTTCTATATTAAATCCCTAATTCCTTAGGTAATCTAATATAGAAATTAGGTTAAGAAAAGAGGATCTCAAATCATGAAAACCCTAATTCTATCCCTAGAAATCAGAATTAACATGTTTCTACTCCAAATATGAAATTAGAATATGTTTTCCAACACACACTAACTCATAGAATCAAGGTTGATCAAGCCAAGAATGAAATTAAAGCACAGGAGTAGAAAAGCACTTGTATTGAATGTAGAAATAGATATGAGATACACAAGAGTTACATGGATTAGGCTCCTACTACTTGTAAAGGCAAAAATCACAAGAAGGGGGGTTGAATTGTGATTTATAAAAATTTTCGCAAACTTTTTATAAACAGAGTATACCGTCTATTGGTCAAAAGAGATCATTTTTGAAGAAAACATTTTAACAGACGATAGTACATAGATGAAAGTCCTTTTTAAGAAAACAGGTTTAAATCACAAGTCAAAGTCAGTTCAAACAGTTATAAGAGATAAAGGAGCAGGAAAGACAACACAGAATTTTATACTGGTTCGTCTGGTCCCAAGACTACGTCCAGTTCTTGGCAAACCACCAAGTTCCACTAACTTTCACAAGTTACAAGTATTGTTCACTGCCACTTCTGGCTCACCCAAGTAGTTTTTCACACTTAGCCTCTCCAAGTTAAAAACCCAAGTATTCTTTACTACCAAGCCACTTCTGGCTCTAAAACAAATCACAAGATTTGTTTTTGAAAGGGGCGCACAGACTTTTCAACCGTCATCTTACAGATGGATATACAAGGTTAAGGACAGAGTCTTTTTCTCTTAGAATACACAAAGTGGTTTGAGAGCTTTTTATAAATAGAATTTACAAGAGAAAGAATGAAGGCTTGAAAGAATGCTTGAATTTTGAATTCAGTTGGTGTGTTGTGTTTAGAACTTCAAATCTTCTTCTATATATAGACTTGCTGAGGAAGTAACCGTTGTCTCTAAACGATCTTCTTTCTTTGCGTCTGACTAGCATCTGAAGGAAGGTGGTTGAGGGGCATTTAATGCGAGTATTAAATGCTTGTCACGAACTAGTCATTCTAAACTAATAAAGCACACTGCTTATCTTTCTTGAGATATACTCCATATCCTTCTGTTGCAGTGGTCTCATCGCTTGCTCAGACAAGTACTCATTGCTAGCTGTAGCGTGTCTTTTGAGGCGAGGGAAACTTCTGACACTTTGACTCTTCTTTTTGTTCCTTTTTATGCACTTTGACAGATCCTGGGAGGATGTTTTATGAATATACTCTGCAAAACATATTACAAAGCGATAGTGCATTTACTATGCCTTTAAATGCTTTTTCAGACTTAAGTGTCTATCTGCGTATCATATGTATCTTATAGACGCAAATACAACGTTTTTGTCTGTTAGCATTTGTAAGATGCAGTCTTTTTACTTAATATTTGTTTTGCATAAAATCAAAATAATTGAGGGTCTTGATTCGTCTTATGACTCAACAATCTCCTCCTTTTTGATGATGCCAAGCAAATATTGTAAAAAGATGTATCAGAACTATTAATAACATTAACTATAAACATAGAATTTAAAACAGAGAGAAAAGAAGACTCAGGTTTGATGAGTAATCAAACAACTCGTCTTATTGAAAGGTTTTCACATCAAGATGATGTGTTTTTACAGATGATAAAAAAAGAAATACTTTCCCTTTTTCTTAGTCTCCCCCTTTGATGTAGCTCCCCCTTAGATGCGTCGTTAACTTCATGTTTTCTTTTTACTCTTTCCTTCTCCCCCTTTTGCATGGCGATCAGGAAAACCGGGTTTCCTAGGAATTGGACTGTCAGAGTCAGAGGTGTAAGAGTCAGAGTCTGATGAGAGTACCATAGGGGATCCTGGTGGAGTGGGAGTGCGTCTGCGGCAGCGTCCTCTGAAGAAGGCATCAATGTTGATCCACTTTTTGAGCTCAACCTCGAGTGCTTTCCTATCTTCCAGCGCTCGACACAGAGCTTTTCTGGTTGCCTATAGTTCAGCATACAGATCATAGACTTCTTCTTCATAGATGGGAGGCCTGTATGGCACAATGGCCTCATCATCTTCTGGTTCTTGCACAATGCCCAAAATAAGCGTGGAGAAGAAGAAGGTGGAATATGGCAGCTTCATAACAAAGGACAAGTCCCTATCAGATTGATAGTAGAAGGTGGACTTCCAGGGCATGATATCGAAAGGTCAGATGAAGATGGGAAAGTCTGATGTCTGTGGCATTGATAACATCTTCCTATCTTTAGATGATACCCATTTGCAGGAGGCTTGTCTTCAGGTTCCAGACCAGGGCAGAAAGCATCAAACTTTCTGATGCATCTGATGGTCTTTAAGTCTTCAGACGTTCTTTCAGTAGCTGACTTCTGAAAGATGGCGTCATTCTCCCGTCTGAAGGGTCTGCCTCTTCGCACTAGAATGTTTCTTTGAGGAGCATCGTCTTCTTCTGCTTTCTCCTTACCCTTATAATTCAAGATTGGAAGAATAGGGATGACCTTGTCCAAAGCAAGCTTGAATTGGGTTTGGCTAGAGGACACACAGTGAAATTGTGTGCCTAGGAAATGAGGTAGCTTCTGTGCTCTTCTTTGGATCTACCTAAAGGACTTTTGCCTTTTCTTTATCTCTTCCTTATATGTCTGCAGCTTCATACGCAACTCTGCAGAGTAGTCTGAAGATTCCCATAGATTGAAAGTTGGACTTGCTTCTGGTTTGTCCAAGTTGAGATCTTCATATTCAGAATAGACATAATGTCCCAGTTCAGCGTGATTCCAGGGAAGAATCACATTGAGATAGGCAAGCAGACCCATCATCTGTTGAAGGTTGACAGGCTCATAAAAGGGTACTTCATTAGTTAGTACTGAGAGTTGTCACCAGACTGAGGCTTCAGGAGGGTAGCTTTGTCTGCCACGTGGGTTATGCTTGAAGATAATGGAGTTTGGGTCTGGTGCTACCGTCTATATAGGAGGGAAGATTCTGAATTGACGTTCCTCCTTATAACATGAGAGAGCAGACATTTCTTCATCTGAAAGAACTCTAAAGTTGAGAAGATTGAAGGGATCAATCCCAGGAACACCTTTCTTCCACAACTCTACGAAGTTGATGGAATCAAGCAAGAAGGCTTGATCCTCATCAGTGCAGATACTCTTCCTCCTCCATTCCTTGTTGCAACATTCCTATTCATTGACTCTGGGTCGCTTCCACCCACTGTAGTATTGGACGTTGACGACTGGGTCTGTTGGTGGTTGCACTAGAGGAAGTGGGATGTTGGGGCTGCGTATGATGATCCAGTCATAGCCTCTATACTTAGGAGCTAAGTCTAGAGCTAGACTTTCATATATGTACCCCAGAGAGAGAGTTGCCTTGGAAGCATACCTTCTTCGTCTAAACAATTCATCTTCAGTCAGAGTTTGGAGTTTGTCAACAGTCTGAGTCTGAAGTTCATGTGAGGGTTCAGATGATGAGCCACCATAGATTACCATCTGCCTTGTAGTGCGATCTGCATCAGACCGAGCTAGGTGCTCGTCTACTCTTCTTTCATCCTCTTCAGTGACTAGTATGTAGATAGCACGAGGACCAGAGTCATCAACTTCAACTAGGTCTTCTCCAATATCCCGACCTTGAGCACTTGCTTCTATGGCAGGCTGAAGAAGAGCTTCATTTAGTTCTTTTATTTCTGCTTCGTCTGCGTCATTGTCTATCATGAGCGTCTGAAGCTCTATATGCTTATTGGCCACTTCTACAGATGTTATCTTGGCTGCTTGAATCAAGGCAGATTCAATTCTTTCGAGATCATCTATGGCTGCTTGCTTCTCTTCCTCTTCAGAAAAAGTCTTGATAGACTCAAGAACAGCTTCCTCAATTGCTTCTTCATCTGCCACATTAGCTAGAGGGGCTAAAGCTTCTTCAACAGCCTTCCTCTTAAGTTCTTTTGCTGATAGAGTCTTAATAGACTCTACTACATATTGTTCCATCTCAATCTACTCCTTCTCCTCAAGGCTTTTATCTAGCTTAGCCTTCTTGGTAGCTTCCTTGCGAGACAAATCTTGAGCCTTCCTGATTGTGGCTGCTTCTTTCTTGTCAGCCGGTGGAGGAAAAGATGAAGGTTTAGGCTTGGGTACAGGCTTGGGTTTGAAAGAGGTGGGGGTTTAGAGAGGGGTGCATCAAGAATCTGAACATCAAATTCTTGGGTTTGGGAAGGTGAAGGTTGAGGTTCATATTGGGATTCTGGTGAGGTGGTGAGTTTGACTTTGGTAATGATGCGGATTTTGGTAGTTCTGGTGGAAGGCTTTTTTAGGGGAGGTTTAGGGATTGGTTCAGATGGTGTTTCTGAAACCTATCTCTTTAGGGATGAGGGAGGGTCTGAAGATGGTTGTTGTTTGGGTTTTTTGGGTTGGTCCGAGGAAGGAGGTTGGGTGCGTCTGGTGGTTGTTTTGGGCTGGGATAGAGTCTGTGTCTCTGCAATAGACGCAGGTTCGTCAGATGATTCCTCCTTGGGCTCCTTCTTCACCTTGATTCCCTGCTTCTTCACCCATTCATGTCCAGAACATCAAAACTCTCCTTTGCAAGCTCCTTCAGACATGCCCACTTTCCAGGGATGAACAGTTATTCTGAAAAGGTTGTAGTGGCTTCGTCCATGTTGCGTATGAGCGGAGTAGCAGAGGATGGAACTTGCTTCCTTGGTGCCATTTGTTCACAGAAAGTTTAGGGTTTTAGAAAAGAGAAGATGATAAAGTTTTGATCTTTGAAGTCTTTGAGAAACTTAGAGAATTTCAGAGAGATTAGAAAGATCAAAGGAACCTTCCACTTGAGGCACTTCGTCCTTTTATACCAGAGGAGATGAGAGAGGAGAGAGAACGTCATAAAAAGAGCGATTTTAAAAACATTAAAAACTTTTTGAAAATTGTCTCATCATGGCGAAAAGGGCGGCACACGTTTTGAGTGAAAACAAAAAGACTTATAACCATTGTGAACGTGGGCACTCTAACGTCTGTACACTTGAACACACATTAGTTCCAATAGATTAATGAAGAAAATAAGACGAAGAGTATCGTATGATGAATGCAAGCATTAATCTAAAAGCATGTGCATATGCATATGATCCCTAATACAGACGAAACGTTCTTCAGACAAAGGTTTTGTAAGGATATCAGCCCATTGGTGATCTGTATCTACAAACTTAATATCAAAAACACCTTTTTGAACATAAACATGAATGAAATGATATCTGATTTCAATATGCTTTGCCTTAGAATGTTGTATGGAAATTTTTGATAGATTGATTGCACTAGTATTGTCACAATATACATGTATATTATTTTCAAAACTAGAGTAATCTTCTAATTGATATTTTACCCATAGCAGTTATGAGCAGCAACTTGCAGCAGACACATATTCAGCTTCTGCAGTAGATAAGGCAATTGAGTTCTGCTTCTTGCTTGCCCATGAAATGAGACAAGATCCTATAAAGTGGCATCCTCCACTTGTACTTTTTCGTTCATCCCTGTCTCCTGCATAGTCTGCATCGCAGTATCTTACTAACCTGAAATCTTGATTTTTCTTATAGAACAGACTAAGGTTAGTGGTCCCCACTAGATAACGTAAGATCCTTTTAACAGCTTTAAGATGAGACTCTCTAGGATCTGACTGAAATCTAGCGCACAGACAGATGCTATGCATAATATCAGGTCTACTGGCTGTAAGATAAAGAAGTGAGCCAATCATACCTCTGTAGATCGTCTAATCTACTGGTTTACCTTATTCGTCTTTGCTTAAGGGACTGGAAGCATGCATAGGTGTTTTCATTGGTTTAGCATCTTCCATTTTGAACTTTTTAAGAAGCTCCCTTGTATATTTCTACTGATGAATGTAGATTCCCTTGCTATCTTGTTTGATCTGAAGTCCTAAGAAGAACTTAAGTTCTCCCATCATACTCATTTCAAACTCACTTTTCATCAAATTAGAAAAATCCTTGCAAAGATATTCATTAGTAGCTCCAAAGATAATATCATCAACATAAATTTGAACTATAATGAAGTCTTTGCCAACTTCTCTTCTGAAAGAGTAGTGTCTACTTTGCCTCTCATAAAATCATTTTCTAAAAGAAAGGAGCTTAGTCTGTCATACCAAGCACGAGGTGCTTGTTTCAGACCATACAGAGCCTTCTTGAGTTTGAAAACATGATATGTAAGAGTGGGATCTTCAAAACAAGAAGGTTGTTTAACATAAACTTCCTCTTCGATAAAACCATTTAAAAAGGCACTCTTAACATCCATTTGAAAAAGCTTAATGCTTTTATGAGCAGCAAATGCAAGCATGATTCTTATAGCTTCTAATCTAGCTACAGGAGCAAAAGTTTCAGTGAAGTTTATACCTTCCTGCTGATTATAGCCTTGAGCTACTAATCTAGCTTTGTTTCTTACCACTTTTCCTTGTTCATCCAGTTTGTTTGTGAAAACTCATCTTGTTCCAATGATGCTTTTATTCTTCAGCTTGGGAACTAGGGTCCAGACGTCATTTCTGGTAAACTGGTCCAATTCTTCTTCCATGGCTAAGATCCCGTCATCATCTGTCAGGGCTTTGTCTATCATTTTTGGCTCTATTTCTGAGACGAAAGCATAAGATGCTCGATCTCTAAAGGATGATCTGGTCTTTATGCCTTCTTTCTGATCTCCTATGATTTGATCTTGTGGATGATAGGTTACGAATTTCCAGTCCCTTGTCTGTGGTTGAGAGTCAGACGCTCCTTCAATCTGAGGAAGAATTTCCTGAGGAGGTTGGATTTCGTCTGACTTTGGTGCTACAGATGGACCTATCTATATATCTGCAAAATCATCCTCAAGATATGATAGTCTCCTATCAGACGTTAGTCCATCATTGAACTTAACATGGATAAATTATTCTACAACTAAGGTTCTTGTATTAAAAACTCTGTAAGCCTTAGATGTATCAGAATATCCTAGAAAGACACCCTTATCCACCTTAGAATCAAATTTTCCTAATTGATCTTTGGTGTTTAAGATGTAACACTCACATCCGAAAGGATGAAAGTAAGCAATGTTGGGTCTTCTTCATCTCCATAGTTCATAAGGAGTCTTTTCAATCATAGGTCTGATTAATACTCTGTTTTGAACATAACAAGCAATGTTTACAGCCTCTACCTGGAAGTGTTTAGGTAGAGAGTTCTCACAGAGCATGGTTCTAGCTATCTCTTGCAGAGTTCGATTTTTCCTTTCAACTACCCTATTTTGCTGAGGTGTTCTCGGTGAAGAGAAATTGTGGAAAATCCCATTCTTTTCATAGAAAGATTTGAACTCAACATTTTCAAACTCAGTTCCATGATCATTTCTGATGGTAGAGATGCAAAAGCCCTTTTCATTTTGAACTCGTTTACAGAATATTTCAAAGACCTTGAAAGACTCATGTTTATGGCCTAAGAAGTATACCCATGTATATCTTGAATAGTCATCTACAATAACTAAGCCATATTTCTTTCCGCCCAAACTCAACGTTCTAGTAAGACCAAATAAATCCATATGCAAGAGTTGCCACGGTCTGGAGGTGGAAATAACATTTTTAGATTTAAACAAAGTTTTAATATGTTTCCCCTTTTGACATGCTTCATAGAGAAGATGGGTTTTTCAAGAAATCTATGGCAATCCTCTTACTAAACCCTTTTTCAAAATTTTTGAAATGTGTTTCAGATTTACATGCCCAAGCATTTTATGCCAAATCCATCTTTTATCTTCTCTAGATAGCAGACACATTACCTTCTGCTTGCTAAGATCTATAAGATCAATTTCATATAGATTGTTGTGTCGTCTGGCAGAGAAGACAGACTTACCATCATCTGTTTTGACTATACATCTATCCTTGTTGAAGGAGACTATATAACCATTGTCACACAATTGACTTATGCTTAGTAGGTTATACCTCAGACCTTCAACATTTAGGACGTTGTCTATGAAGGTTAGGGAGGACATACCAACTTTACCTACTCCTGTGATGCATTCTTTTCACATGCCTCCAAAGGCAACTGCTCTGCCTTCAACTGAATTTAGGTCTAGGAACATAGACCTTTCTCCCATCATGTGTCGTGAGCAACCACTGTCCAGGTACCAGCTCAAACCCTTGCATTTTCCTACCAAGGATATCTGAAATAGGAATAATCTGAGACTTTGGTACCCAAATCTTCTTGGGTCTAGCAACATTAGTGCCCTTAGACTTTTGTTTCTTCTTGTGTATGGATCTGAACTTGGAGTGTCCAAACTTTCCACAGAAGTCACATTTGTCTGGATCAGACTGAGTGGAAGCAAATGCATCTCTTTCTAAGCCTAAACCAGATTTATCATGGGGATGTTGATGATATTCAAAAGCATAATGAGAGTGTTAGAGCTCTCCAGAAACTTCCCAAAATCCTTGGTTAAATAGGCTACTTCCTCCATTAGTTTTTCAACTATGGATGAATCGTCTATTTGACTAGGGGTGCTGGTTTGACTTAGGTTCTCTTCTAGAGTCTTGACTTTTTCTTCTAGTTCTGCATTTGATTTCTTTAGCAATTCTATTTCACAAACAGATTGTTTGAGTTTTGTTTAAATTTTTTATATTGCTGAGAGATCATATGACAGTTCTAAAGTAAAACTTCATAAGGCATCTCTTCTTCATCGTCTAATGAAGAACCAGATGAACTTTCAGATTCAGAACAAGTTTTTACCTCAACTTTTTCTTCTGTCTCTGCCATTAGACATATATTTGCTTGTTAATCGTCTGAGCTACTGCTTTGCTCACTGTCTGAGTCGTCCCAAGTGGCCATCAGACTCTTCTTCTTTTTCTTGCCACTGTAGGACTTCTTTTTCTTTAACCTTGGACATTCAAACTTCATATGTCTTGGCTTTCTGCATTCGAAGCATATGATCTCCTGACTATCCTCCTTATCTTTTCTTTTGAATCTGGAGTCTTTCTTTCTGAAGGACTGTCTGAACTTATTTTTCTTTTTCAGCATCTGCTTGAATTTTCTAGCCATGAGGACAACCTCATTGTCTGTAGATTCGGCAGGGCTTTCGTCTGATTCTTCTGTTTGAACTTTCACAGCCTTGGGGGCTCTTTTCTTTTCTTCCTTGATGGTGCTGGTTTCACCAACTTTGAGAGCAGCGGAATTGTTAGCGTTGTTTGTAGGCAGTTGGTCTCGGTTCTGCAGGTGCACTTCATGCACTCGTAGAACTCCCAACAACTCATCCCAAGACAAGGTTCTCATGTTCCTTGCTTCTTAGATAGATGTGGTCTTGGGTTCCCACACTTTGGGCATACTATCAAGAATCTTCAGATTAATCTGAGCTTTAGTATACGTGTGCCCAAGAGATTCCAAGTATGAGAGAAGAACCTGAAGTCTCCCAAACATGTCATCGACACTTTCTCCTTCTTTCATGGAGAAACTCTCATAGTGTCTGTTCAGAGTGGCAGCTTTCCTCAGTTGAACATCTTCCGTTCCCTCGTAGTTGGTGCAGAGGGAATCCCAAATATCCTTGGCCGATTTTAGTCTACGTATCTTATACTCGTTTCTGGTTAAGGCGCAGGTCAGAGTATATCTGGCTTTGTTGTTGAGTTGAAGAATGTTGTAGTCATCTTGAATCCATTGATCTTCAGGCCTTGTAATGGGAATATCTCCATGCATGATGATGTTCCACATTTGATATTGATTTGACTTGATGTACATTTCCATGAGGTCTTTCCAATTGGGAAAGTCATCTCCAAGAAAGGCTGGAGGCCTTGTTAGAGAGGCTCCTTCGAGAATGAACTGATTGTCGTGACTGGCCATCTGGATCTTTTCCTTTAGACACGGTCAAGTGCTCAACCCTTAGAGGCTGAGCTTTGATACCAAACTGTAAAGGCAAGCAAAAATCACAAGAAGGGGGGTTGAATTGTGATTTATAAAAATTTTCGCAAAATTTTTATAAACAGAGTATACCGTCTGTTGGTCAAAAGAGATCATTTTTGAAGAAAACATTTTAACAGACGATAGTACACAGATGAAAGCCCTTTTTAAGAAAACAGGTTTAAATCACAAGACAAAGTTAGTTCAAACAGTTATAAGAGATAAAGGAGCAGGAAAGACAACACATAATTTTATACTGGTTCGTCTCACCCCGAGACTACGTCCAGTTCTTGGCAAACCACCAAGTTCCACTAACTTTCACAAGTTACAAGTATTGTTCACTGCCACTTCTGGCTCACCCAAGTAGTTTTTCACACTTAGCCTCTCCAAGTTAAAAACCCAAGTATTCTTTATTACCAAGCCACTTCTGGCTCTAAAACAAATCACAAGATTTGTTTTTGAAAGGGGCGCACAGACTTTTTAACCGTCGTCTTAGAGATGGATATACAAGGTTAAGGACAGAGTCTTTTTCTCTTAGGATACACAAAGTGGTTTGAGAGCTTTTTACAAATAGAATTTACAAGAGAAAGAATGAAGGCTTGAAAGAATGTTTGAATTTTGAATTCAGTTCGTGTGTTGTGTTCAACACTTCAAATCTTCTTCTATATATAGACTTGCTGAGGAAGTAACCGTTATCTCTAAACAATCTTCTTTCTTTGCATCTGACTAACGTCTGAAGGAAGGTGATTGAGGGGCATTTAATGCGAACATTAAATGTTTATCACCAACTAGTCATTCTAAACTGATAAAGCACTCTGCTTATCTTTCTTGAGATATACTCCATATCCTTCTGTTACAGTGGTCACATCGCTTGCTTAGACAAGTACTCATTGTTAGCTGTAGCGTGTCTTTTGAGGTAAGGGAAACTTCTGACACTTTGACTCTTCTTTCTGCTCCCTTTTATGCACTTCGACAGATCCTAGGAGGATGTTTTATGAATATACTCTGCAAAACATATTACAAAGAGATAGTGCATTTACTATGCCTTTAAATGCTTTTTCATATTTAAGTGTCTGTCTGCGTATCATCTGTATCTTACAGACGCAGATACAACGTTTTCGTCTGTTGGCATTTATAAGATGCAATCTTTTTACTTAATATTTGTTTTGTATAAAATCAAAATAATTGAGGGTCCTGATTCGTCTTATGACTCAACACTACTGGTTCAACTCCAACAACTAAGGAGTTCAGCTATTCTTAGCCATGATGAAAGCAAGAATCAATGAAAAATGGATGAAGATGGAAGATCATGCCATGGAAGCTCTTCAGAGAGTTCTTCGTTCCCAAATCATCTCTCTAACGAACTTCTAAAACTGAATGCCTCTTCCTTTCGCGTGTTCTCTACTTAAAGACTAAAATTGCCACGTCAGATCATAGGGCTTAAGCGCCACTCCATCAGGCTTAAGCATCAGTCTTCACTTAGCCTCTGGTACTCGCATGGCTTAAGCGCCACTTCCTTGAGCTTAAGCACCAACTTTATCTAGTCTCTGGAAGCTAGCGCGGCTTAAGCATGAAAACTTCTGGCTTAAGCATGGATTGCTTCTTTTTCTATCTTCATTCCTTCATGAAAGTATCATCCAAAAATCAATCAATTGGCTCCATTATTCCATGTAATATAATTGCCTAAAATATAAGATATAAAAAGCAATTATCACCAAACAACGTTATTCCTAATCCAAAGGGCATTAGCAACTCAAAGTCATGAAGAGGTAATTGAACCACTCGAGGAGAAACAAAATATGGTGGAATTAGAAGATGGAGAGTTGTCTTATATTCTAGAGAAAAAAAAAAGTCATCCCACTTGTTATCAAACAACCATTCCCTCAAAGAAACAATAGGGAGGATCAGTTAGATGCACTTACTGAAGAGTGCAATATTACTTTGCAAAAGATGTTGCCCCCAAAATAAAGGATTCTAGGAGCTTCACACATTCAAGTACTATAGGGAAGAAGACAATGAGCAAGGCTTTATGAAATTTGGGAGCCAATGTAAATGTCACGTGTGTCTGACCTGCTAAAGGAGCTTGGTAGAAAGGAAGTAATGCCATCCAAGACAGTCTTACAACTAGCTCATAAGTCATATCCATCAAACACCCTTATGGTATCATAGAGGATGTCATGGTAAAAATGCATAAATTTATTTTTTTCCTGCTAATTTCACTGTTTTAGATATGTAGGGTTATTCTGAGGTTCCACTAATCCTAGGATGACAGTTGATAAATTCACATTTGATGAATTTTTTTGCATATTTTTAGTAAGAGATCAAAAAGAAAAAAAGAAAAAGTGAGATAAAAGATTGACATGTGATAGTAATGTAAGATGCATGCTTGTGCTTATCTCATGTGGATTGATGATATGTGGATATCGAGTGCTTGTGCAAGATATGTGGATAAAATTAAATAACTCGTGGATTAATTGATCGATGATTGGGCAAGAAAACTATCGAATGTTTGACCAATACAAACTCAAATCTTCACTCCAGCTAGGCTAGCGATCGAAAACAAATATATTGATAATATATATTCTTTCCATGACATTACATTACTTGGTATACATAAATTTCTCTCTCATTCCCTTTCTAGTGTCAATTAGGACTTACCTTTTCACCACACCAATCTTTTTCTAAGCAAGAGCTCGGAATCAGGGTTTTAAATTGTTGATCGCATCAACTGTTACAACAGTAATATAGCACTTGCAGAATTATCCGCAACGGCGACAACCCGTAATTATAGTGTGAATTGAAATCACATGAATTATCGCAACAAAACTGCAACTAGGCAGGCGTAAAAGAACCTCAACATTATTTTATACCATTTTTTGTAAAAAAAAATAAAAATCAGACTTCAATTTTCTATTTTAAGTGTTGATAGTCAAATAAATATGGTTGAGAGGGATATGCAGTAAAAAAAAAATGGTTGAGAGGGACATGGGGAGTGTGGGAGGCATTTGATGGGATAAAAAAATCTTAAAATAAATAAAAATTTATATAACCTTTTTAAATAAAGGGTATATCAACAATTATAACAATTATAGAATTCTTTTTTGTATTAAATGCAATCATATAATAATTTTACGCTGAAATCTGCATCGCAGCAGACGCAATCTGCATTACCACAATGCCTGAAACTACAATAATTACATCAGCAACAACAATCTTGACCACAATGGCAATTTAGAACTATGCTTGGAATCCATCAATCATCACGCAGTCCTCCATGAAATAGAGTACCAAAGATATCCATCTCATGTTTATTCAGAACGAGCCCAACTTCAACCCCACCATTCCCATCCCTGCTCTATGCGAACCCAATGTTCAAACCTTTATCCACCGATGTTATCTCCACCTTTGCAGGCTTTCCCCAACCGAAATCAGTCCCATAGACCCCAAATCGGTTAGACCCTGCTATTCCCATGATTTCAAATCCTTCTTCTTTCAAAGCCTTGTACCGAGAAGACATTTGAAAAACTCCCTTATCACCCAACATCTTAACCTTACTATGAATGCTCTTAGCAACAATGATGACCCCTTCTTCCATTATAAAGTCCAAAGGTTCTGTATCCACCAAATGGCTCCACACACAGTTGCCACAGTAGTTATCAGGGATTGGAGGCTCTAACCTGGCCCTGCAATCCACTGTGAACGCGAAAGCAAACTTGTGTTTTTCCCTTTCAAGTCCATGAATGGCTTTTGCAATGCAAACTAGCACATGAGCACAGGTGAGAACAAAGGTTGATAAAGCATGTGGCTTTGAAGAAGAAGAAACTGTTGTTTCTGATTCTTCTTCCACTACGTCCCACTTGGATAAGACCCTTTTCTTTATCTTCTCCAAATCCTCTCGTGTGAGCTCGAACATGGCTCGAACCGCGTCCTCGAGTCTTGGTGGGGATGGTAGAATCCTCAAGCATCGCCCGACGTCACTGTTTTCATTAGGGCACCATTTGGCTAACAAGAAGCGGTCCAATTTTGTGGATCTTTGATGAGTGTTCTGTCAAAGAAAGGCTCTAACTCTTGCACCAAAGATGGGGTTTGTGTTTCATCATTGATTTGTTGGCATAGAGAAGCCCAAGCAGAGTCACATAATTCGTTGAATTTTCATGGAACCGCGAATTGGTTCGTGCATACCAATTCGCGGTTCGTTTTCGTACTGGTTCGCAGGAATTCGGGGTTGAATTCGCCGAGAAGATGAACCAAAAAAGCTGATAAAAAAACGAACCAAAAGGAGAAGATTCATAGAACTATTAACAAGAAAGCAGATCGATTGAAGACTGGGAAAGGAGAAATAGCTGAAACAAATAAAAAGAGGGATTTGTAAACATAAAATAGGAAAAGAAAAATTGACAAACGACCGAGACCTGAAAGAAAAAGGGAAGAACAGAACAGTTACAGATGGAAAAGGGAAGAAGATGAAAGGGTTTTTATTTTTTTAAATAAATGATCGAGACTTGAAAAAAAAAGGGAAGAACAAAGCAGTTACAAATGGGAAGAGGGAGAAGATGAAAGGGTTTTTATTTTTTTAAATAAATAAATAATTAGTTAGAATTGGATTCCCTATGGCGCCAATTAAATTGCTGCATGATGTGCTGTTTTAGATCTAACGGTGATAACGTTTTAAAAGATATTTCCATGCTTTTAATATAAAATAAAACCAAATAATTTGAAAGGCGCTCATGATGGGCAGTTGAAAACATCAGTGCCGTGCTGTGCTGGTTTGTCTTTTTCGAGAGTTGATGGTTGAGTTTCCAAAAAATCATTTATTTATTTGTATAAGTTATTGTGATGTAAACTTATTTTTTATTGAAAAAAAATTTGTTTATGTTTATAATATTGATAATAATTTATAATATTTCATAATAAAATTAACATAGATTAAAAACATGTATACATTAAAATAAAGGTAATAAAAGAAGTGATTTGTTTCATACAATTTTTGGTGCACATTGTACAGTGGGCGTTGGGTGGGAGGATGCAATTGATTTTTGTTATGTGGGGTAATAACATTGGCAGCATGGAAGGGTAAGTGAAGAATTATGAAAATGTATAAGTGAAGAATTCAATTTAATATATCTAAAAAATATGTCCAGTGATTTGCGTGATTTTTTTTATGGGAGTTTTGTTATATTTATGTTTAAAGTTATTTTTTTATATATGATATTTTATATTTGACTTGTGTAATTTATAATTTTTAACTAGATAAAAAATGATTGGAGGAATATTAATTTATATTATAAAATATACTATAAATTTAAATAGTGTATCGAAACGTACCTATGTATACTTTTCATGTACCAATACTTTCTAAGATCACGTATCGCGTACCACGTACCTGTACCCGTACCGAAAGGTACCGTGAATTATGTGACTATGAGCCCAAGCCTTGATGAAAAGAGTCGAGGATTTTCCATCAAGGACAGCATGGTGGACGCTGATGCCTATGGTGAACCCTTTGTTTGGGAAGAGAGTGATCTGAAGAGACATAACAGAAGCAAGAGAATCCGATGAGTGCAAGTGGGGTACCAAAGAACGAGTCAATGCTGCTTCATGGGGTACTGAGTAATCTATGAAGTGGTTGAAGTCAGAATCGGACTCAGCAACCACAAAGGAAACGGCGTCACCGGGGATTTATTGGACTATGGGTATTGGGGAATGGGAAGGCCAAACGATGTTTCCAGCTAGAGGGAGGAAGTGTTGGAGGGTGCGAGAGAGAGAGGTTTTGAGCTTAGGAACCACTTTGGCAAAGAAAAAAGAAGGGTGTGATTGTGGAGCAGTTAGGGAATAGAAGAAGATCCACTCAACGGGATGGAACCTGAGCCAAAACAGATCGAAGAAAGTGAGAGGGAGGGATGATGTTTGGGTTGCTGATGGAGGAGGGGCAACACTGCAGTGCTCGTGGATCTTGATGTTATCGGAAGCCATGTGATTCTGTGAACGAACCAGAGGATGTGTTTGTTTGAATATACTAATAATTATACTAAGACAAAGAAATATGGGGTGGTGCTTCGGCTTTTTTCACGGTGGTTGCTTGCTCATCTAATCTAATGGGACATAAACTTCTGGCGCGTGTCAGCTTTGGCACGTCTTTTAATTTTTGTATTTTAAATATGGTGTGTGAACATTTTTAATGAATCTAGATAAACTGATACACATATTGCGTTTATAATCAATTTCTTTATCATATAACCAATACACAGGTTGTTCTTATATAGTTATTTATTTAAAAATAAATAATAGATAGAATATATGTTTATATTTTATTTGGTGAAACAAAACTAAACATTGGGAATGAATAAAAAAAATTAAACATTAGAAGAGCATAGAAGAAATATACTTATATTTACAAACATAACAATTTAAATATAAAATAATTAATGTGATATAAAAGGAAATTAATTTATAAAGTAAAATATTTTAGATCTCAGTAAAATTACACATGCTAAAACAAAAGATAACATGATATAAAGTTATTTTAATTTTAAATTTGAAAAATAATATTGTAGATTTATTTCAATAAGACATTATTGAGTAAATTCTTTTTTTCTACCCAAAACAATCAAGTATCTTATCCTGTAATGCAAAGGCTTAACATGATAAAAAAAATTTAAACTTTAAATTAAAATATTTAAAATTACAGTAAAATTACATATTTTAAGAAACACACATAAAATATAAAATTATATTTTCTTGCATTAATCAACTTGTTTTATATTTTCTCTTATCTTTTTTGATAATTATATATAAAATATTAAAACTAATACAATTTGTCATCTAATTGTATACTGGAAAACGAAGGATGTTAATGTTTACTGTATACATGTTTTTTTTTTAATCACATATATTTTTATTGCTTTATTTTTTCTACTGAGAGTTTAAATACTATTTATAAATAAAATAAATAAGAAATACGATATAGTAATGATGTCATAAATACTTATTTTGCCACTAATAAGAATTTTGCATTTATTCAGTCAGGCTAATTAAATGACTAGTAGTAGAAAAAACATAACTTCATAAATAATAATAATAATATTAAAAAAAAAACTTCATATCCAAAATCGACAGAGATAAGTGGACCTCGTTTATTAAGTTTCAGAACATACACACAACATATTCATTACAAATTAAGGCGTTAATCAAACATATGAAATAATAACATGTTACTTTTACAAAAATAAAATAAAATAAGCAATTAATTCAATTCTCCAAACAAATATAAGCATTTTGACTTCTGTGGAAGAGGAGCACAGTACTGTTTTGTTTTATCAGGAATGTGCTCTAGCTGCTTCGAGTATCATCTGAAATGCACTTTGCATGCATGACTTCAATTTCTCTTCATCTATGAAGTCCTTTTCCGTCTTTAGGGTAACTCTAAGCACTCCCACATAGCTCATTATTGAAATGGCAAGACTCTGCAATCCATATAATTAATTAAATGATGTTTAAATAGAGCTCATGCATATAATTTCACTACAACTAAATCTTCTGGGTACGCAAAGAAAATTATATTATTTATAAAAAATAAAGAAATTAAGTTATAAATTTATGTGTAAGAATTATATTTTATTTCTTTCATTTTAAAAAAATTATCAAATTATGAAATATTTGTTAAAAATGAAATTTTAACCTTCTTTTTGTTTCCCTCTAAAACCTCAACACACTCCACCATTGCTACTTCTTCTCATATGATTAATTATGTAAAGTTGGAAGGAGATTTAATTAGGATACCTCAGGTCCACCAGCCAATGTAAAATACAAGCCTTTCACAGGATGATTAGCTAAAGACATTTGTTGTATCGGTCCAACCAAGCTTGAAATCACTGCACTTGATTTCGTTACTGTCCCTCGAAGGTGTTTAGCTACTGCCTGCAAAAAAATTAACCAACTAAAAACCCTGTTGAAGCATTGATTGAAGCTCTTATATACTTTATTTCAGGCAATTAACTCATTAGTTACATATTTACATGTTGAGTCTGAGACGTGAATTTGAGAAAATAAAGGCTAAATTAATGAACCAAAACACTGACAGAGCATATAATAACATCATGAAATCATATTCAATTTAATTAGATATATAATATATAGATACCAACCTCTTGTCCTCTGAATTTGCTCTCCATGTCCAAAAGAGTCCCAGTGAGGGCAACAGCTAAAGATTGTTTCTTTCTCTTGATTATATTATGTGAGTCCCAGATAAAATCTAAAGGGTTTGACATTTTGTTTTGATTTAATTTCGGAATTGGTACATGCAAGAAGGAAATTTTATTCCCCCATGGACCCTTGGCTTTGTTGTTGAGCATATCATTTATTGATTGGTAACCTTCTATGTTTCTCGTGTTCAATAAGACCAAAGCAGTGGACTCTGCCGTTTTTGACTTGAAGTCCATGTCTTGCATATATAGCCTAGTCCCATAGAACACGATTCCAGTGATCACATCGTTTATTGTCTGCCATTAGAGAGAACCATGCAAAGAAAACAAGATAGTCTGATATCAAAACACAATAGGAAAAGTTCATGACATTAACATAATTAGGTATCAAGAGAAAGCAGATAATGATTGAATGTCTTTAATTTGTACATAGTATTATATGATTTAAGTGCGCAATTATCAATTCATAAAGGGTTATATAGTGAGATGTAGAATATGGTCTGATGGCTGATAATAAATTTGACAGGAGCTTTTTGAATTTTATTTAGGTTGGGGGAGGGTACAAAAAGTTTCGAGACAAGAAGAAGATGATCAATATGCAATCATTATTTGAACAAAAAAAAAATTATGACATCGTGTACAATAATTTTTATTTTTCTCATTTTTCACGTTTTTTGTATACACATATTTTATCTCAAAATTAAAGGAATCACTTTTTGTTGTCCCAGTTTTGTGTTTAAAAAACATTTTGTCATTATTAAAAGTGTGTAATAATAAGCATGCGTGTATTATTTTCCTAAACTTTGAGGCACTAGCTAGCACATTTCAAATGCAAATCATATTTTTAAGTAATGCTAGCCATGTGGACGTACAACTCCTTTAAATATATTTTATGTTAAATTATGTACATAATTATTCAAATCAGTTTGCAATTGAGATGTAAAATTATTTGCATAATTTTTTTTTAAAAAAAGTTTATTAATCATATGCATCACTTAATTTCCTCAAAAATGATTTGTAGACATCTTATACACTATTTGACACTTGGTAAGGAAAATAAATAGTAGAGAAAAATATAAGTATAATAAGTGATATAATGTAACAAGAAGATATAGATATAGAGAAATAATAAATATTAATAGAATTTTTATAATTAAATTAAGAATGTTTAAATATCATTGTTCTAATTTCCTAGGACTTAAAAGTAAATGTGCATGCTCATTCCCATAATGTAATTTAGTGCTATGGTGTCACGTTTTACATAAAGCGCGACAACAAACAAATCAAGGTCCAACTACCATCATCACAATTTGAAAAAAATATTATTTCTTGGATGCATCTACATATATGCATGCATTCTAAAAAGTAGATGCTATAACTAAGAAATGGAATTGTCACGGGCATTTAAACTGTGTTGAAAGGCAAAAAAAAAAAAAATTCAAGAATAAAAAATTGTTATCATACCACTCCGAGCCTGGATTTTATGTCCTTGACATGGTCAATGGAGAAATCCATGCTTGATATGCAAATTGGACGAAACTCGGCTCCTTCATCTCCGGACCTTATTGGTGTTATATCATCACGAATGATGCTACTCTTCAATATGCTCCATCCAAAATCTGAAACAGTGTTGAAGGCAGAAGATAACATCCAAGAAAACCTTCTCCAAAAGTTTTTGGTTGACGATTGTGGCTTTGATGGTCTTAGAGAAGGAAAGGACAAGGGAAGAGAGGGGTCATCTGCTCGTTGTAGACAAGAAAGAAGTGCACCAACGAGAGAATAACCATCTCCAAGTGCATGGTGAAGCTTAAATATTATGCTGCTAGATGCATCTTTTGTGGGGTAGTTGATTATGTGAATTTCCCATAAAGGTTTGCTTTGTGGTAATTGCTCCATTGCCATGCTTGATAAATAATCATGAAAAAACTTGTCATAGGATTCCGCTGTTTTGCCTTCGGGGAATTTGGGAAAGTGGACATGCTCTTTCAGATTCACTTCAACTTGCTTCCATCGTTTCTCTCCATCTTTATCTTGGACCTGGTTTCATATATTTGAACAATGGAAGATTATCAGAGACTTAATAAATTAATGATCAAACTTGGTACTTATGAGATGATGATATATCTTGAGTAAACAAAAACAAAAGATTAAAGCAAAAATTATAATGCAAACTATCTAAAGAAATTAAATAATAGCTTTGGGGAATGAAAAATTCTGTGTGTGTTATCTTAAATTATCATCTCGTTAATTATATAGTATTCTTTTGCTCATAATCCTAATGTAGATATGAAAATAAATCAAACAATATAGTAAGGGCAGTTAAGAGGAGAGAGAGAGAGAGAGAGAGAGAGAGAGAGAGAGAGAGAGAGAGAGAGAGAGAGAACCATGACGGAGGAGAAGCGTGGATTGATGGGAAGGAAAACATCTTTAATAAGAGTGAAGGTTTGCAAGTCATCTATGGGAACTTCAAATTCCAAAACTCCAATAATATATATGCATAGCACAGAGCTGTTGAAGTATTGTCCCATAGGACTAACTGGTTCTTCTTGCTCCTCTTTTAGGTGTTCCATAGTGCTATATATTTTTGGTTCAATTTCAGAGAGAGAGAGAGATGAAAGCTACGAAACCACTGAAACTTTATGACCTGAGAATTAAGCGGGAATATGGACCATATATATAGTAGATAGATTAGAGAAGAAATTTAAATAAACTATAGTGTTAGAAAGGAACACAAACAATAAAGACGCTTGCTAGAGATACCTTGCAAAAGCAACGTGTAATTTACCTTTAAAATTGAGTAAGTGGTTTTACTTTGATAGGAACACGGCAGGGCAAGAGTGACCGATCAACGACAGCCACCAGAAATTTAATTTGGTGCCAGTCATTTATATAATATTGAGAATATGAAAAGGTTAAGAGAATATGATTTTGTAAAGGAGAATGATAATAAGTGACCTTTAAGACATTAGATGGAGGATTAAAAGTGAAGACTTTTCTTCAGAAAAAAAAAAGTGAAGACTTTTTTTATTTATGAAAATGGGTTATTAATTCACCATGATTTTCCTTTAAAAAAAAATTCACCATGATTTTGAATGAATTTCCACCAAAGTTTTCAATAATAATAATTTCTATTTGTCAATTTTTTTAATCGGTGCAAGACACTTATTAGCATGCCTTTTTTCTCATTAGTAGGACAAAACTTAAATGCAAAATCATAAATATTTTTAATACTCAAAATTAAATATTCATATTATTAACTACCTATTACCAAAATGAAATTATGATTTTAATTAAAGAATTATTAGCGAATTCTAAATAGTAGTGTACACATACTATATATCACTGCCACTACATCACCTCCAATTATATATTTATCACTATCTATTAGATTGATTTTTTAAGGTACCTTTTTATAATAATAAAATGTGAGGAATAATAAACAGGTAGGTGTAACAAAATTAAAAATACAGTAGTAATATATTATAGTTATTTTCCTGAAATATATATTATAATTTTCTTGACTGTATTTAAATATTTACGATGAATTTTTTTTAAACAATTCTCTTAAAACATCAGACAGTTTTGTAAAAGTCAGAAGATATACGTATTGCTTTTCATACATTCAGTAAAAACAGCTTGAGTGATTTCAGCGATATACTTTCAAAATGACTTTTATCCTCTTAGTATATATAAAGACGCTGTGCTAGGTTCACCAATCGCCACCGAAGATGGCTGGTTAACTATATATACTTACCACCGAAAATTAAATATCAAAAGCTGACAGTATAGAATGTAAATTTGTCCAATATGTTTGTCAGTACACAGCCGTCATGTAGCACGAGATACATACTATTTGCTAATATTTTTTTAAATATTCAACCATCAACTTCACACTGTTGAATTGTTCAAGATGAATGACAGTGTCAGCTTTTGGTTAGATGATCCTCTTTCCTGAGCTAATTTGTTGATCTCATGAAAAGAACTTAGAATTTATATAAAAGTAATTTAATTGTTTTATATTATAGAAAATAATTAAATACTTATACGATAAAGATTTATTTAAGTACTTAATTAAACGATTTATCCAAATACATCCTAATAATAATTAATTTTCATATATTATCCGTGTAAAGATTTTTACACTGTTAATTCATTAGAAATCATCCTAAAATATGACTTTTAAAGGCATTATTATAAAAGTAAATAAATTTACAATATTTAACCATCTTTAATTAAAAGGTAAAATATGTTTTAGATCCCTGTAAAATATGCAAAATATTAATTTCATCCTCTAGAAATTTTTCATATTAATTTGGTCTCTCTAAAATTGAAACCTATTTTTGTAGATCCTCGTTGGTAACTTTATTAAATGGTAAACTGACATGGCTATAAATTTACATGTAGAAATGAATTATAAATTTTATATTTATCAAATTCTATGTTTTGTTATTGTAAATTTAAAAATTTAAAAAGAAAAAGAAATATTAAGCTATTTGTATTCATAGGGACATACAAAAATAAGTTTCAGTTTTAGAGGGACCAAATTAATACAAAAAAAAATTTGGGAACAAAATTAATATTTTGCATATTTTACAAGGATCCAAAACACATTTTACCCTTAATTAAATGATAGTACAAATAACTTTTACACTGTCAATACATTTTAATTAAGTTCGTTTAAGTACTGTTTGAGCTACATCTTAGGCCATATGTCATCAACTGGACAGGCTTATTGAAATTCAGGATCGGCATAAGATCAGCATATACATAACGTACATTAACAATATGATTAGGTTTTTACATAAACTACAAAAACTGCTGGTTTTTTCGCTTATATTATGAATTAATAACAATTAAAAAAGATAGAACAATGTTAAATTAAACCAGAAGTAAGGTGCAAGGAATTGCATACAAAAGACCATAACCTACAAGATTTTGTGACAATTGACATTGATATGCTTGTAGCATACAAAAAAAGGTACAAGATTTGATTTAGTTTTGTAGTGCTTTTTGTGAGGAACCAAAAGGTGTTCAACAAGCGAAGGAAAAATTAGGGCTATGACGTACTCAGGAAGAAAGGTTGTTATATTTTAGTGTTTTGGTAGTAGTGAGAATGGGAAGATTTGACGGAAAGGAAAGAAAGTGACCATGTTTGATTTTTCTAAGGATGAGATTAACCCAATCACTATTGTGTCAAAGCATTGTCATGACTAACGTTTCTTTTTCACCTGCTGCTTATTTCCTTATATCACTCGTACTCTAAGCACACGTATATCTACTATCAATGATCTGATATATAGTTGTAAATAACATGATATAGGGATATAATTACATCCCTATATCATGTTATTAAGCCCACTTATAATATTGGTGTCAGAGTTGGGTTTTGAAAAAAAAAAATCAAATAAAGTGGAATGCAATGGACAATGTGGTTCACTCTAGGGCTATGTATACAATGTATTTAGACAGGTTAATTTCTACCTGATCTTAAAATTTGATAAAATCATTTTTAGAACTCATATATCTAACCTAAAAAAGACAAAGAACTTGATAATGAATGAAACATGATCTGGTTAATTTGATTTCTTGACATCATGATGTTAAGAAATCATATGTATATAAATTACATATTAGACATATCAAACTAAAATTAAGATATATTTTATAATATAGATTTCAAAACAAACAAAACCAATATAAATATAATGTCATATTCTATAAAATATTAATTGATTATATTAAGAATTTTTATTATTAATATTTAATTATCAAACAAGTATAGACTTTAAAAGAATACAGAACACCGAGTCAGATTGACATGCTTGAAATTTAACTTGATCATGTCATTTTAAAATATGTTAGATATAATTTCTAAATTTTAACAGATTAAAATTAACTTCAAACCAAGTCAGACTAGTTGGACAAGACAAGTCTTAAACACCTCTAGTTATGATTGATGAATAAAAAATAATTCTTCGTATCTTAGTTGTTAGATTCTTCAAGCTATATATAAATTAACCTTTGCACGAACAAACTTAATACTTACATTATATATGAGATGTTGGAATATTATATTAGTTTATAATGGTGACAAATTATATGTATGTGTTGCTTAAGATGCTAGGTCACCTATTTTTCTCCAAATAAAATAAGCTGAATGTCATTTATGAGTTTTTGAAGATATTAATTTTAAGCACGTCCTTCGTAGAGTAAAATCAATGGAAGTGAATCATGTTGGAGTATGAATAAAATTTACGTTTGATAAAGTGGAGAAAATATTAGCGTTTTTTAGTATAGTATTTTCTTGATTTGTAAATTAAATGATGAAGCACACGTGCTTGGTTAAGAAATTGAAAAAAAAACAATGTTGCAAAAGTATAAAGAAAATGAATAAAGGGAGAAAAGTGAAAACAGAGAATATGGACAGGTACGTGTTCTCAAGCTTGGGGTGAGGAAAATGTGAATTCATGTCATCTTCACAGATCTGAGTGTGTAACCTGCACGAAAAGAAACTTTTACGTGTAAAATAACTGCAATAAAGGAAACACGGTTTGCGCTACTGGTTTTTGTGAAAATGGGATTGCTTGGCATGAGGTGGATAAATATTTTTATCAAAAGAAAGTGGTGTCCGTATCTTTTATTTGCCCACTTAGCATTCCAAGTGAATTACAGATGCTTTCAACACTTTGGTTAAGATCACTACAAGGATATAGTATGAAAATTTTGTCTACATCCAAAAAAGAAAAGGTTGATAGTACTTCTAGATTTTTGTTGGAATCTCGCAAATGAAATTTTGCATACCCTAACAAATTTTGAATATAGGTATCAAAAGATTTATAACAACTCACACACCTATTTAACTAACTGAGCTAGACTCCCTTAAGCCAACAGGTTAGCATGATTAGATAGTCCACTCAAAATAAGGTCTTTAATCTATTCTATCAAACATATATCTGATAGAATTCTTGGCAAGCGTACCAAGTTCGTACAAGTAGTATAAAATGGAAGTCCAAGTATCGTATCCACAGGGACTTGTGTAATATTTGGCAAATTGGCAACGTTCACTAACTACGGCTATCGAAAACAATGATTTTAATTGGATTGCAAGAATGTAAATGACAAGAACTTAAATAAACAGAAAATTAAAGAGCAAAAGAACAAGAAACTCTTTTTGGATAATTTTTACGAACACGTGGAGTGCAATAAAAGAAAGATAAACAACAATGAATAAAAGGGTTGACTTCACCAAACCATCCCCTCATGCATACAAAAGGCACTCATCTAGTTTAAGGTTCATTTATTATCATTACCTCACAAAAATACTCAAACCCCAATTCCTTGAATGGAAAAAGCCTAAGTCCCTTAACTAAACTATCAATCCCTTGAATTAGTTTAGTCAAGTAACTTACTTTAAGAACAAGAGTTAAAATATTACTAACAAGCTTTGCTCTATCCTAGACATAAAACCCATTAGGTATTCTTCTCCATTTCAAGGTTCAACTACATTTTCCAATGACTATTCAAACCACAAATCAAGCAAAGGGTGATCAAGCCAAGACAAGAATTAAGCATAGAAGAGAACACTTAATAATGAACAATAAACATAGATTAATAACTAGAAGGGTTAATTGAAATTTTTACCCCAAACTTTTTAATTTTGGCGGATTTTACCCCCAACAAATTACTTTGGCACATTTTACCCCCAACTTTTTAAAAGTTACAAATTTTACCCTCCACAGTTTTGATGACATGACATGCTGACATAAGCATAAAAAATGGGGGTAAAATTCACCAAAAAGTAAAAAGTTAGGGGTAAAATTTGTCAAAAAGTAAAAGTTGGGGGGGGGGGGGGGGGTTAAAAATACAACTATTTTAACATGCCACGTTATCAAAACCGTGGAGGGTAAAATTTGCAACTTTTTTAAAAAGTTAGGGGTAAAATGCACCAAATTGCTAGGGGTAAAATCTGCCAAAAATTAAAAAGTTGGGGGTAAAAATTGTAATTAAGCCTAACTAAAATGTACACATGAAGATACGTTCAGCTACATCAACCCCACCAAGGGTGAACCAACTACTTAGCTACAAGAAAAAGAAAAGAAAATGATACTAAGAATGAAGAGAGTTGATAGAGAAGCCATGGAAGGCAAGGGAGAGCTTCCCAGCAAGCATCGCATACAAAGGGGATATTCTCCTATCTAATCTCCGTCAAAACCTTTGCTCTTTGCCTTAAATAGGGTCTGACATGTGCCCTTTTAAAAAAACACACATGGCACTTAAGTGCCAGGCTTAAGGGCCAATTTCATTAGGTTTAAGCGCCAGTTTTGCTGATGAAATTTAAGCTCTAGAACAGGTCGCGCTTAAGCACGAGTTAGGGCTCGCTTAAGCATGGATTTTTCTTCAAATTTGCTCTTGCTATTGGCTATATCATCATCTGCCACCTTCATCCTCTTGATCCTACATTAAAAATAAACCTAATTAGATGAAAATTCACCTAATTAACTATTCTAATGCTAATCTAATTTATTTACGAATTAATTATTAACAAGGTCTAACAAAGTTACAAAATTTGAAATATTAAGATAATTGTCTTCACTTTTTATCATCGAATTAATGCTTTCAAGGCAATTATCAACATCCAAGTTTGATCCTAACTCAATCTCAAAAGTTAGCTCCTGAAGTAAGGATTGTCTCCCAATTATATATATTTTGACCACATAACCGGTTGATGTAAATCTTCCAACAATTACATCAATATCAATACCCCATAGGCAAACCAAGCTTGTACGAACGACTAGAACTAGCAAAGCAAGCTTTGCTAGCTAGTTAGTGAAACTTGCGTGTACTGCAGTGTGGCGGAGCTTCAACTAAATTTGAGGGGACCAAAATAAAATTTAATACATAAGTTAGATATGCATGCAATGTCATATTATGCACTTAAAAATTAAGTTGTTGTGTAAACTAAGGTTAATAAAAAATAATATCAAAGTAAATGATAAAAAATAAAATATTATATTTCACAATAAATTATTTTGTTTCGAAATTTCATTAATATACACATTACAGATTAGTGTTAATAATATGATGGTATTTTTCATTAATATACACATTGCAGATGTTATTTTTATGCTACAAAGTACAAAACGAAGGTTTCATATCAAGAAACAAAATCAGGACAGAGTGGAGCTCTATGAGATAATGTAAAGAAAATCTACTCAATCCAACACCTTCTCATAAAAAATAAAAAAAAATAGCCACCAAATATCAATATTAATTTGTTAACTACAAATATACAATATAGATAATCTGAACAATACATGAAATTGAAAATGCATATTCTTGTTAAGTGGTTGGACTCGAAGATGAAATTAAAGGAGTACTGAAGAGTGAAGATTAGAGTTTTGGATGGAAGATAGCCGAATAGGTTAACAACAACAGTGTTGCTTATATTTAATATATATATATATATATATATATATGTGTGTGTGTGTGTGTGTGTGGTTTTATTAAAAGTTTTAACTTATAAAACCTGTAAAATTATATATTAAACTATATTTTAATACCTACAAGAATAAGATTATATAAGTTTTAATACCCGTATACAGTAGAGGCTCCTCAAGATCTAATATTTAACACCTATAAAATCTCTTATATTTTTTCTTTATTGTAAAATCCTTTATATTTTATTATATAGTATATGTATATATACATTTTCAAAAATGTTTGGGGGGGGCATGGCTCCCCTGTCTCTTCTAAGCTCCGCCACAGACTGCAGATACCCTTTGTGGCCAATTTTGACTCACCAAATCCATGAAGCGAGTACCTGTTAGATGAACTAGATGAACAGGACCAGTTCAATAGTAAATTTGATAAAAAAAAAAAATACACAAACCTGATTCAATCTGAAGTAAAGTATGTTGATCCAGTTGCATGTCGAATTTAGCTAAATCCACCCAACCTGATCAGTATACACTCCTAAAAATTAAATTTAGATTGAATCAGATTAATTGGACAAGACAAATCTTAAGCACCAGCTCTTTTGTCATGTTGTATCAATATGTTCAATCTTTCTTCATCTACAGCTCGGATACGATTAGAAACCTTGAAGAAATTATACGCACCAGTGCTCCTTGATACGCACAGCATGGTGTAGGCATCAACGAGTCTTCTCGTCCCTTGTTCCCTTCTTATCACTTTCCGTGAAATTCCTAATGATTTCTCATGGGACCTAAAATTGTGGTGGCCCCTCCGGGACTTGATCAGTGACAACAATTTCTAAGCATTCCTATTCATGATGGAACGTGTTAAGTGTTAGTCTAAGCAGACGCACCCACGCAGAAATGCTTGCATTCAATTCTTCAGAGTTGACTTTGAGTCAATCAATGCCGTGACAAATGCATAGCACCGTCAATGGGGCAAAGTGTTGAATTCTATGTTTATGGCTGTTGTAGTCAAGTTGGGGTGGGAGAATAAAAGAGTAACCAACTAGCATGCTATTTACACAACATAACAGAAGTTCAGTTTCTCAAAAATCTCAGAAACAAACTTTTTACCCCTATAAAATACCATTTAACTAGTTAGCTCATAGCAAAGTTTAAATATTTTTGTCTGTAGAGGATGCAGCTTTTTGTTTCCAATATCTACACGACCACTTTTCTTGTTATTTATGGTACGGTTATTATGGGGATTGTGTTGCAGTTAGGAGCTGCACCTGCTCCAGCCCCTGCCCCTGCCCCTGCCCCTGCACATGCACCATGGCTGTCTCCATTGGAAGCAAATGCTATACTCAATAGTGGATGGTGGGATCAGCAGCTGTTAGATTCACATATCTGTTTGTGGGTTGGTATATTTTGCAATGATGCTGGAAGCATTACTGCAATCTCATATCCATATATTAGAGAAGGGATTCAATTGGCAACACTAAACCTCTCTGTTTTCAAGAATTTAGAAAGGCTAGAGGTCATGGCGAGTGGACTAGAAGGGACTATCCCACCTGAAATTGGTAATCTCCCCAAACTCACTCATCTCCATTTGTCCCACAATTCTCTTCATGGGGAGATACCTTCTTCACTGGGAAATCTTACCCAATTAGAGAGCCTAATCCTCTCTAACAACCACATTCAAGGCTCCGTTCCTTGTGAATTGTTGTTCCTGAAAAATCTTATTGATTTAGATCTATCTCACAACAAAATTCAAGGTTTTATTCCTTGTGAATTGGTATGCCTCGAAGATCTTACTTACTTAGATCTGTCTCACAACAAAATCAGTGGGACCTTGCCCATTTCCCTTATAAATCTTACAAAATTGGAACGTCTTGACATTTCCCACAATCTACTTGATGGTTCTCTTAAATCCTTGACAGTTGGAAGCCATGCACAGCTAACCACTATCAACCTCAGTCACCACCTCACTTATCTCGATTTGTCTAACAATTATCTTTATGGTGAGATACCTCCTTCACTGGGAAATCTTACCCAATTATGGATGCTAAACATCTCTAGCAACAACATTCAAGGCTCCATTCCATGTGAATTACTGTTCCTGAAACAACTTACTGTATTAGATCTATCTTACAATAGAATCAATGGGACCTTCCCAATTTCACTGGGAAATCTTACCCAATTAGAGAGCCTAAACATCTCTAGCAACAACATTCAAGGCTCCATTCCTCCTGAATTGGTGTTCCCAGAGTATCTTACTGTATTAGATCTATCTCACAACAAAATCAATGGGACCTTGCCCATTTCAATTACAATAGTTCTCCCAACATTAAAAAAGCTTGACATTTCCTACAATCTACTCATTGGTTCCCTAAAACCCTTGTTAGTCGGAAGCCAGACACAGCTAGCCACTATCAACCTCTGTTGCAACCTCATTAGTGGTGAAATACCATCAGAGCTTGGATATTTCCAATTCTTACAATGGCTGAATCTAAGCTATAATAATCTTACCGGAACGGTTCCTTTCTCTCTGCAATATGTTTTTATTGTGGACCTTTCCTTCAATAATTTGAACGGTCCCATTCCATATGGTCTCCCTCCAGATGCACTAATAGGTAACAAGGGTGTATGTAGCGACAATTCCTATATCCCAATCGAATTCCAATTTCACCCCTGTTCAGCCCGCGACAACAAAGTAATCATGGCCCGCGGCAACAAAGTAATGCACAATCTGTTGGTCATAGTTCTTCCTATCCTCATTTTTCTAATGATGGCCTTCTTACTATTTCTGTATTGGAGGCACATTCGCATTGCAATTAAAAACAAACATGCAAAGATAACAGCAGCCACTAAGAATGGGGACTTGTTCTGTATATGGAACTATGATGGATGCATAGCCTATGAAGACATCATTAAAGTAACTGAAGACTTTGACATGAAATATTGTATTGGAACAGGTGCCTATGGGAGTGTTTATAAGGCACAATTACCAAGTGGCAAGGTTGTTGCCTTGAAAAAACTTCATGGTCTTGAAGCAGAGGTGCCAGCTTTTGATGAGAGTTTCAAAAATGAGGTCAAAGTACTATCAGAAATCAAGCATCGGCATATTGTGAAGCTCTATGGATTCTGCTTGCACAAAAGAATCATGTTTTTGATCTATCAGTACATGGAGAAAGGAAGCTTGTTTTCTGTCTTGTTTGATGATGTGGATGCAATAGAATTAGATTGGAAAAGGAGGGTTAACATTGTGAAAGGAACTGCACATTCTCTGTCATATCTTCATCATGACTGCACCCCTCCAATAGTGCATAGAGACATATCAGCCAGCAATATCTTGCTTAACTCAGAGTGGGAACCGAGTGTTGGTGACTTCGGGACAGCTCGATTCCTCAACCTTGATTCATCCAATCGAACTATAGTTGCTGGAACCATTGGATATATAGCTCCAGGTAAATCATTTTCAACCTTCCCTATGTTCTCTTACTTTGATATGCAGCTGGACTAGTTTGTTATGCTGAGTTTATATGAAATGTAAATTTTGTCAAATATTGTTAGTTTTCGACTATTTTCATTTTGATCATTTAATCTGCTGATGTTGATCTGATCAATGCAGAACTTGCCTTTACAATGGTTGTGAATGAAAAATGTGATGTTTATAGCTTCGGAGTAGTGGCACTTGAAATTTTGGTGGGAAAACATCCAAAGGAAATATTGTCATCGCTCCAATCAGCATCAACTCATAGCATGACATTATATGAAGTATTGGACCAGCGCCTCCCAGCACCAAATATGGCAGTTTCACTAGAAATAGTTCGTATTGCCATAATAGCATTTGCATGCTTGAATCCCAATCCTTGTTCTCGGCCAACAATGAAACAGTTGTCTCAGTATTTTCTGACCCAGCCAACTCGATTGGCCATTCCTTTTCTTGAAATTTCATTGCAGCAGCTCATGAGTCAAGAACTCGAATTATTTAGAACTGTAAACTCCTCGTAGAGAAACTTCAAAAAGAAGTTGACTCTAGCTATCAGCATTTAGTAAAGACTTTGTCAAAGTATATTTGCACGAATTGTTAGATAACTAAATAAAGTTTTGATTTTAAGGTAATTCAGACGTATGTATATAAATTACCGTGTCCACCATAAACAATAAATTTATATCAGTACGGACTGTACGACTAGATAAATGGGTTCGCATGTTTGGGATGAAATGGGATGTTTTTTGTACTAGTGTTTGAAAACTTAGAGTGTTTCTTGAATTGAAAAAAAGTAAGTAATGTAATTATTTTTAAAAAATATTAGCATTTACTTAACAAAATATTCTATAAGGACTGGGTAAGCCGCTAGCATAAGAAATACTTAGAACTGGATAAGGCACAATAGTAATTATTAATTAGAAATCAGGTCACGAAATGACAGACGAATTGGATATAAGAACTATATAGAAGATAGAGTGCTATAAGAACTCTATATGTGATCATTAGTGAGAGAAAGGAATCTTTCTTGTTTCCGTCATATGATAAAATATGGAATTAATTCATTTAAACAGAAATACTAATTAAACATGCAATAATTAAGTGAATAACATATAGATTCTACAAAATAAATTGTGGATTTAAGAATTATTTTACGAAGACTTACATAATAAGAAAATATGTTAAAAGTAATATTTCTAGCATTCCTAATCATATGAATGTTCCTCTGTTGTGTAAAGTAGTCTTACATTTATTTAGATTAATCCCAAAGTGACAATGCTCTCCTCGCTAGACTTGATCGATCAATGACTTCTTTGTAATCCTTTTGTGCCGTCACAACACGAAATTAACTTTTTATATATAGCACATTAATTATAGTGATTAAATGAGAAAACATAGTGTTTTTTTCTTGTAAAGTGGGAATGAAAAACAAAATAGAGCAGCAAAACAACTAAGAGATAGACATGATGTCTCGTATCAAAGGTTCTAACACCTCAGACGGCGGAGAAGACCAAGTTTGTAGTGGTTGTTGAGAGTGCGCACCCATGGCAGCTAAAATATCCACAACATGATTAGTTTCCAATGAAACATGCATCAACAAGAGGTCACACTGCCAGAATTTCCTATATTATGTAGAGATTTTCCTGTGAATTTTGGTCTGCAGGTAATTCTTTGCTAAATAACAACTGTTGTGGAGGTCATCTCGGCCTTTAGACTCTTAAGTCGGCATTGCTCTCACCAAAGCAATACTGACATAGGAACAACTGGTCTGGAGGTTGTCTCGGCCTCTAGATTCTTAAGTTGCTAATATCTTTTCGAACCCAGTCATATTGAACCTAGGCGATGTAACATCCAAACACACGTGAACCATGTGACCCCAAAGCCATGTGGCATAGCCTATCTGTTTTTTCCCTCCAAAAACCTCTTATAAAAGGGACTCTTTATGAAGGGACACAGAGAGAACTCACATCACTCTATCCTTCTCGCTCATTAATAGATTTCATCCTCATAGTCTCTGCTAGAGCTGCTACTGGAGGTGAACCAGGCAATCGCCGATCACCACCAAATTACCACATGAACCCTGCTGGAGACTTAATGACTAGCGGCATCCTTGAAATTTGCACATAACAAGTTTTCTGCATATTTCAAAGTCCGCAAGAAATTTTATTTTCATATTTGTAGGTAACTTCCGTGTGAATTTTAAATCTACAGAAAATTTCACAAGTAATTTGACAGGGACTTGGGTATTATAGGGTGTCTGTGTCACACATTGAGTAGTATGGAATGCTTATGAAGTATTTAAGGGTGGGTTCTCCAAGTGCTTGGGCTCTTATGTTAGAGCTAGTTAGTAGCATGAGATGCTTGGTGGAATTTCGCAAGTAATTTCCTATGAATTTTAAAAGGGGATTTGTTAACATATACTCACTTCTTTTTTGGAAGAGTACGTTAGCAAGTTGTAATTTGAGTGTATTTTTTTTTAAAAAAAGCATTTGTTCTAGAATAATTTTAAATCTTTCAAAATATTCATATAAATTTGTGTGAAAGAATGAGATTTGAAGGATGAAAGATTTGAGTGCTGCAAAACGGAGTGCGCAGAGGCTAAACATTCCCTTAACAGAAGCACCAAATCAATTAAAAATTCTTGTCAACCACTCTCAGTTCACTTCTCTCGACATTCCCTTAGCAGAAACACGAAATTTACCTATGAATATTTGCCTAGCTTCATCTCTGCATGGAAACTTTTCCCTATATGCTTTGTGCCTTTGTCCAATTTTCCCTATGTGCCATTTGTGGTTCTGTGGGTCTCTCTCTCAAAAATTGTTCCACCTAACGATTTTTTATTTCTCTGTTAATATCTTCATGTGCATTTAATTTAATAAAGAAAGAACTTGGTTGGACCACAAGGTATGGCCATACCAAGCCAAAACAGTACAAAAAGATGGTCCTCACCTTAGCAAAAAGCATTCAAAGCACTGTTAAACTCCCTAACAGCAAGAAAATACAAAGCCGACTACACAATTTTGTGCTTTTCTACCCGTACCCTTGTATAAAAGAACATAAACTAAAAGCCATTCATGATAGCCTGATATCATACTTCTGACCTTAGCATAAACCTGCATAATTTCACAACCAGCAGAAAATGCAATCAGAACCATTACTTGTCCTATACAATATTTAAACCTGCCAAGAGCCATGATCTCCCCCACAGGCTGCCTTTGCACACTGTCTTTTACAAATCCAGCCCATCACAACAGCTTCAAACTCCTTACCAATTACCAACGTACATCAGAACCAACCTTCCTCCTGCTTGAAATTCGCTGCATATTGCCAGGATCCCCAACATAGAGCCAAACACCACAAGTTCTGCAACAACAGTTGACAAATTTGACTGCAGTTATTGCCTTCCACAACACTCCAACCCATAACAAACATCTAGTGATTCAAGTATCAAAAAAAAAATCTAGTGATTCTAGTCCATACTATAAATGCATCCTGACTGCTACAAGCCTACAACAGCTTACTTCAACCTGTAAACTGATCAAAAGCCTAGCACCCTTGTCATTTAAAAACTGCTCGAACACCCTGCACCCAGCTGCTGCCCCAAACCGTGACTTATTATTCTTGTAAAAGACCCCCTCGAGCAAACCACCAACGTCCACAACCTACCACTCCACTCTTTCCATTCCCACCACCTCATCATTCTCTTTCACCACTTTTGTCCTGACAGTGAATCAATGCTTGCATTCAATTCTTCAAAGACGTTGACTCTAAGTCAAGCAATGCCCTGACAAAGCTAGGCACTGTCAATGGGGAAAAGTGTGGAATTCTATTCTATGTTTATGGCTGTTGTAGGGGGTTGTTTAACTTACTCAATTTAAAGATGGGTTCAAGTGTACTAGGGGCAAAAGTGTCCAATTCACGTATAATTTATTGTGTCTTTTATAAGCTGCTCCCCCCCTCCCTTTTTTTTTTTTTCCTTTGAACAATGATAACAATGAAGATCGAAATTAAAACTTCATGCATATTATACACAAAACTCACGCTACGAGAACGACCCTAACTAGCGGATTAGCTGCTTCCTAATTAACCTTAAAAAGAAAAAAGAAAAAATGCCAAGTGATCAACAATATTTTAACTATTTTATAGTAAAAAGGAGATGCAACGACTTTAAAGTTAGTAAACTACTTGAATATAGATGTAAGTTGTAACTTATTAGGTTTTTTTAAAAAAAATTAATAGTTGCATAAATGATGTAATATGTTTTGATGTTTTACAGCGTGTGTATAAATTATATGATTTTATTTTTGCAGACATGTTAATTATATAATTTCTTAACAAACGTTGTAATTTCTTCCAACAGTAAATACATTTTTTTTGACAGCCCAACAGTAAATACATTAAAAATTAGGGACTATATAATTTTGGTTAAATATATAAGTTAAAGAATAAAAAAGTAAAACTGAAGAAGTCCAAAGCCAAAGCCCTACTCTCAATCCCAATATCATCATTCGGCCCAATTCCAACGACTATTCTAGTCCCTGTTCGCTTTGTATCACGTTCACATTCCGTGAAATTACTAATCATTTCTCTTGGGACGTAAACTTGTGGTGGCCCCTCCCGGACTTGGTCAGTGACAACAATTTCTAAGCATTCCCGTTCATGGAATGTGTTAGTCTAAGAAGATGCACCTTTCAACAAAAATGGTTGCATTCAATTCTTCAAAGTTGACTCTAAGTCAAGCAATGCCGTGACAAATGCATAGCACCGTCAATGGGGCAAAGCCTCGAATTCTATGTCTACGGCTGTAGTAGTTGTTGACGGATTTGTAACAAGTGCACCAATCGAACAAGTAGTAAATGGATAAGTCCAAGTATCGTTTTCCCAAGGGATTCACGTAATATAGACAGTTTTCACATAGATATTGGCTAGACTAAACTGGTTTTCACAAGAAAGCAGTAAAAACATAAACTTGGGTTGATTTTGTGAAAGGTTACAGCAGATCTAATGCAGAACAGAAATTAAAAAGATGTTTTTGTGGTTTTAAAGTAAAACACAGCAGTAGACAGAGGGTAAAACAGATAAATAAAGATGTTGTAGGGGTTAGATCTTACCAAACTCTACTCTCTTCTTGCATTAATGCATGATATATATTCCATTTTCATTTAAATGTTAAAATCAGTCAATAAAAATGTTCTCAGCCCTAATCGCTTAGGTGCAGAGCGTCTTAGATTACTTCCCTATGCCTTGATCTCTCAACAACTTAACGAAGCAACTAGCTTTAAGTCTAGTGACCACAAGATAACCCATGAACTAAGTTCCATTCCTAGACACAAAGTTCATGAGGTATATTGCTTCAGATATAGACAACAAAAGTGTTTCCCAACAACAATCATGTCCACGGATCATGCTATGGGTGACCAAGCCACAACAAGCTTTAAGAAAAGAAGCAACATACTAACATTAAACACAAATATGCAGAATATATATAGATAACATCAAAAGATACAAGAGAGTTTTGAGAATGATTACATCTAACCCCTTACAACTAAAGAATTCAGCCACTCATGGACATAAGCAGCTGGAAAATACATATGAAGGGGAAGGAAATGAGGAAGATCACTAAGAACAAAAGAGAGCTTTTCTCTCCAATAAAACCAGTACAAAACGAGCTATAGAGAATCCGTTCTAAAAATGTCCAAAATCCATTTTCATAAATGAGGGTCAACTCTTTATATACATGTGCAAAATTTCTTCAAAGTGACATTTCGCTCAGCCCAGAAATTTGACTTGGCTGATTGGCAATTTCTGCACTTGAACAGATTGCTACTGCAAAGAGGCCCTTCACTGCTTCCAAAACATCAAAAGGCAGCTCCAAAATGTGTTCTTCAACTTTAATCTCCTTTTCCTACAAAAAGAGGGGCAAATCACTAAGATATAACCATAAAAATAGAAACTTAAAGAAATTCTAACTAAACTATAAAATTAACAGGAATTGAGTAAAACAACACTCCAAATAAGAGAAAAAGATAGATAATTGCCTTAAAAACCTCTTGAAAAGTAAGTAATAATAGCAGCTAACAGTAGTCAAGCTGGGATGTGAGAATAAAAGAGTGACCAACTAACATGTTAGTCACAGAACATAAGAAAAGTTCAGTTTCTCATAAATCTCTAAAACAAAATTCTGATCTCTGTAAAATATCATTAACTGCTTAGCTCATAACTGAGTTTAAATATTATTGTCTGCATACGATGCAGCTTTTTGTTTATAATTTGTATGGGACCACTTTTCTTGTTATATGCAGTATGATTATTATAGGGACTGTATTGGAGTCAAGAGCCGTTCCTACACTATCACAGCTTCAATTGGAAGCAAATGCTATAATCAATAGTGGATGGTGGAATAAATTGTCTTCATATTCAAGCGATATCTGTTTGTGGGAATGTTATATTGCAACGAAGCCAGAAGCATAACTTAAATAAGAATAGGATTAGGAACTGAAAACTGATATCCGTATATTACAGAAGGCATTCAATTTGCAACACTAAACCTCTCCGCTTTCAAGAATTTAGAATGGCTAGAGATCTCGTCCTGTGGACTAGAAAGGACTATCCCACCTGAAATTGGTAATCTCCACCAACTCATTTATCTTGATTTGTAGGACAACTCTCTTAATGGGACCTTGCCCATTTCAATTGCAAGTCTCGCAAAATTAGAAAGGCTTAACATCAGTAACAACTTCATCCGTGGTGAAATACTAACAGAGCTTGGATACTTGCCATCCTTAAAAATTCTGGATCTAAGCTACAATAATCTCACTGGAACAGTTCCTCCATTTCCACTCCCTGTGATAGTTGTGAACATTTCCTATAATAATTTGGAGGGTCCCATTCCAGATGGCTTCCCTGCATCTACGCTAATAGGCAACAAGGGTGTATGTAGCGACAATGGGTATATCCAAACCATATTCCAATTCCAGCCTTGTCTGCCCTGTGGCAAAAAAGTATTGCACAATTTGGTCATAGTTCTCCATATACTCATTTTTCTAATTATGAGCTTTTTAGTGCTTGTCTATCTGAGGCATATTCGCCCTGGAATTAAGAACAAACATACAAAGACAACTACAACGACTAAGAAGGGGGACTTGTGCAATATATGGAACTATGATGGAAGCATAGCCTATGAAGACATCATTAGAGCAACAGAAGACTTTGACATGAAATATTGTATTGGAATTGGAGCATATGAGAGTGTTTATAAGGCACAATTACCAAGCGACAAGATTGTTGCCTTGAAAAAACTCCATGCCTTTGAAGCAGAGGTGTTGGCTTTTGATGAGAGCTTCATAAATGAGGTCAAAGTATTATTAGTGTTATGCACAGAGGGGGATTAAACTTTGGGGAGATCTGTACCAATGGGCCACCAGCACACCACATAAGCAGACCTGACACCACCTTCAACCCAAAACCTTAAGGTTACAGGTTTGTGGGTCTTCATCACTTATATGTTGCTCAACTTTCCCATTCCTACTCAATGTGGGACTTCACCTTCACACTTGTACTCTAACAATCTCCCCCTCAAGTGTGAGTCTCTTCCACATGGTAGCTCCCCTTCAAGCGGAAGTCATTTTCACCACAAGTATCCAAATGATGGCATCTTTAGAGCCAACATGCTCAAGTACCTTGTACTGCCGCCTCCACCATTTCACGACCATGGGACACATTGCCTGGCCTCCATGTATGGACCCATCACCAAGAAGACTTTCGATACAAGGGATCCCCATGTCCATGTTTGGATCTATCGTCATACTCGTCCGAATGGGTCACCAAGTTGAACCATCGGCTTTGATACCAATTGTTTTGCATCGAGAGGGGTTAAACACCAGGGAGATTTTCACCAATGGGCCATAAGCACACCACATAAGTAAACCTAACACCACCTTTAACCAAAAACCTTAAGGCATTAGGTTTGTAGGTCTTCCTCACTTATATGTTACTAAACTTGCCCATTCTTACCCAATGTGAGACTTCACCTTCACACTTATATTCCAACAATCTCCCCCTCAAGTGTGAGTCTCTTCCACATGGTAGCTCCCGCTCAAGCAGAAGCCATTTTTACCACGAATATCCAATGATGACGCCTTTAGAGCTTAACCATGCTCTAGTACCAATTGTTGTGCACAGAGGCAGATTAAACTTCGGGGAGATCTGCATCAATGGGCCACGAGCACACCTCATAAGCGGACTTGACACCACATTCAACCCAAAACCTTAAGGTTACAAGTTTGTGGATCTTCCTCACTTATATGTTGCTCAACTTTCCCTTTCCTACTCAATGTGGGACTTCACCTTCACACTTGTACTCCAACAATCTCCCCCTCAAGTGTGAGTCTCCTCCACATGGTAGCTCCCCCTCAAGCAGAAGTCATTTTCACCATGAGTATCCAAATGATGGCACCTTTAGAGCCAACATGCTCTAGTACCTTGCACCACCGCCTCCACCGTTTCACGGCCACGGGACACGCTGCCTGGCCTCCATGTATGGACCCATCGCCGAGTCGGTCACCTATTCGAACCATCAACTCTGATACCAATTGTTAGCAATAACAACCAGAATTCTAAAGATCAGAGTAATCACACGTACACACACAGACACAAGGATTTAACGAGGTTTGGCAAGTGTGCCTACGTCCATGTATGGGACACACTACCTGGTCTCCATGTATGGATCCACTGCCAGGAAGACTTTCGATACAAGGGATCCCCATGTCCATGCCCAGATGCATCGTCAATCCACCATACTCATCCGAGCCGGTCACCTGTTCGAACCATCGACTCTAATACCAATTGTTGTGAACAGATGGGACTTAAACTTCTGGGAGATCTACACCAATGGGCCACGAGCACACCGCATAAGCAGACCTAACACCTCCTTCAACCCAAAACCTTAAGGCTACAAGTTTGTGGGTCTACCTCACTTATATGTTGCTCAACTTTACCATTCCTACTCAATGTGGGACTTCACATTCACACTTGTACTCCAACAATCAGAAATACAACATCGACATATTGTGAAGCTATATGGATTTTGCTTGCACAAAAGAATCATGTTTTTGATCTACAAGTACATGGAGAAAGGAAGCTTGTTTTCTGTCCTATATGATGACGTGGAAGCAATGGAAATGGATTGGAAAAAAAGGGTTAACATTGTGAAAGGCACTGCACATGCTCTGTCGTATCTTCATCATGACTGTAGCCCTCCAATAGTGCATAGAGACATATCAACCAGCAATGCCTTGCTTAACTCACACTGGGAACCCACTATTTCTGACTTCTGCACAGCCCGATTCCTCAGCCTTGATTCATCCAATCGAACTATAGTTGCTGGAACCATTGGATATATAGCTCCAGGTAAATTGTTCATATCTTTTTTTTTTTTTTTATCTTCTTGTTTTGAACTTTGGTTTCTTTCCCTTTTACCTATGTTCTCTTGTTTATATGATTTGATGTAGTCATACATAACTAGTTTGTATTAATTTATACACCTTATAGATTTTAATATTGTTATTTTTCAACTATTTTCCTTTTGGCCTTTGAATCCGACCATGTTAATGTTATAAATACAGAGCTTGCGTATACTATGGTTGTGAGCTAGGTTTTAACTATCACTCCATATCGGTAATATCGTCCGTGACAACACAGTATCAAAGCTGAATGATACCGATATGGACCGAAATTACAGTGAGGTTGAAAATCACATATAACGGTCGCAACAGAGTGGTATTGTGGCTGCAACGGACTGCAATGGACTGCAACGGACCGCAACATGTTGTGAGGCATTCACGCCGTAACAACCGCAATCCGCATTGTAGAATCCACAATACCCATAATTGTAAAAACCTTAACGTAATCGCGACCGTCACTGCGACCACAATTTAAAACCCTATTTGTGAGTGAAAAGTGTCATGTGTATAGCTTCGGAGTGGTGGCACTTGAAACTTTGGTGGGAAGGCATCCTAAAGAAATACTGTCGATATTTCAATCACCCTCTATTGATCATGGCATGACATTATGTGAAGTATTGGACCAACGGCTCCCATAGCCAACAATGTCAGTTTTACCGGTCATAGTTCATCTTGCCATAGTTGCATTTGCATGCTTAAATCCCAATCCTTGCTCTCGTCCAACAATGAAATGTGTCTCTCAATGTTTTCTTACTCATCTAACACCATTAAGCATTCCTCTGTGTGAAATTACATTGCAGAAGCTAATGAGTCAAGAACTCAGTCACTATTCAAAATTGTGAACTCCTGAAAGTGAAACTTGTAGTTGAAATTAGGTGATATCAACATTCAATAAAGATTTTGTAGTTGTTTATTTGGATGAAATGTTAGAAAGCTTCATCAAGTCCCGTTTTTAAGTAAAACTAGTTCTCGTTGAATTGTAATATGTTTATTATGGATTACGATAATGTTAAATTAGAATTTATATATAATACAGTCAAATGATATGGTAAAAAATAAAAAATAGTTACTAAGGCTTTTCTTGTGTATTTTGTAGTTTTATGTTATATTTTAGTGTTTTGGTAGTAGTGAGAATGGGAAGAATTGATTGACCACTGTTTTATCAATGCATTGTCATTATGGTTTCTTTCCTCTCGCCTGTTCCTTATTTCCTTATTTCACTCATACTCCAAGCACACGTCTAGCTAATACCTATCAATGTAGATGAAAACTGTTAGGACTCAAATGTAACCTTATCAAAGCAAGGGACTTAATAACATTTGCCGATAAAAAAAAGCAAGGGACTTAATAATTTATAAGAAATGATCAAAGCAGCTTAATCATTTGACATAATATATAAATTTTGATATTATATAAGTTAAGGTTGCATATGATGATCCTCTCCCATAACTTCGCATAGCAAGGAGCCTCTGGGTACTGGGGTATGCTAGTTGTTATGTATAGTTAAATTATATAAGACTTAAATAAATTTTAGGTTCCTGATAAATTTCCAAATTTTTCTTTGAGTCTCTAATAAATCTTTTCATTGTTTTGAGTCCTTGATATATTAATATTTTTGTTTTGGGTCCCTGCCGTCAGTTAAGTGATGATGTGACACCATCTCAACGGTTGATATATATTGGGAAGATTTGTTTGAATGATGCCACGTTATCACTTAACTGATGGTAGGGACTTAAAACAAAAATTTTGATATATGAGGGACTCAAAACAATGGAAAAATTTATCAGGGACCCTGTAACACCCTAATTTGCTATTAAGGATATGCTTATTATTTCTGAAATTTGCGGAAATGATTTTGAATATTTATTGTTAAGTAACCGTCAAAATACGAGAAAATTTATTTCCTTTTTAACTTTCAAAACTTATTAATTTTAACTCTAAAAGAAGAATTATCCTTGTTAACTTATCGTAAATTTAAAACGCCCTTTTTGTGAAATGAAATTTTTTAATAAACTAAACTCGAATTATCAAAACATCATAACCATGGTAAACCATTAAAACGTAATAGAACGTCTTTTAAACATCCTCAATTTCATCATTTGATAATTCTATTAGACAAAACTAAAATACACTTTGACATCCTTAAGAACGAATACATCTTTTTCAAATGAGTCACATGAAGGAAAATGATACATCAAAATACTAAATCAAAGTCTACCCTCATTTATACAAGAAAAGGACCAAGACTCAGAGCAGTGACTCAATGAAAATTAAAACCCAAAATACCCATGAGGCATCCTCAGAGGGATCCTCTTCTTCCTTTAACATATCCATTTGCGTCACTAGCACTTGGCGTAGTATCCCCACTCCGTCCTCATCATTCGCATAGGGCCAATGAACCTTCTCTAAAAAATAAAAACATGGGAGTGAATTCTCTACCTCCTTGGTCGCCACAAACAAATGGACTTTTGGTCCCAAACAACCTATACGACCACTGAGTATGGTACTCTAGCAATGACACTCACGATAATCCTATTGCGAATATCTATCTCACGACATCTATTCCCATGGGCCCCACTGCCATTAAACCTCCCAGGTTTTAATGGTCTTATGCATTTATGTGGATGACGATTGGGAGTACACGACGTAGGTGGTACAAATGCCACGTCGCTCTCACCAACCTTGGCTATAGCCTCGCTCTAGTCGGGAATGCCAAGTCGGTAGTGTGAGTCCCCCGTACTAACCGGGCTTTTCGCCTTAGTCAGAGTCATCACAACTTGACACCATTTCCCCCAGGACTCCTTTGAGCCGAACGATCTATTCCCCAATGTACCAACTGTGAGCTATCCACTCCTTACAATGATTCCTCACACGTTTTCCACGCTGCGAGATGTATTCCACCGGACAATCGGTTTCAATGGTACTGCCAAGAGGATGTTAGAGGACCCTCCCCACCGAGCATGGAGTCAAGCCCCATCTCTAATTAATAATATTGTCTCTCTAACTCCATCTTGTCTTTGCGATCAATGCCCTCTTTACATCATCCACTTCCCCGAAGCGTGCGTCGTCCCGTGCAAGGTGAATAACACGAACGTCCACCATTCTTCTTCACACAACAAGAGAGGAAGGATCACATCCCTTCTAATCTCTCAGTGTCATGAACAATATGACCTTTCAAAGTGGATATATCTGCTTGCACATACATGGGTGCCTCGGGCACTCCAACTCATTTATCCTACTCATGCACAAGCAAAACCAACATGCATTGCCGAGGGACAACGCCCCTTGGACTCAGATCACAGAGGCAATATATACACAGGTAATATCCAACAATTCGTATCAACGCCAGAGGTCACATCCTCTCGGTCTTAACAATAATTGGTCACGCGTATTTACAACATAGTAATACATACGTAATTCAACAACCAAGTGCCGGAGGTTACGCCCTCTCGGTCTTTGCTAATAATTTCATAACGAGAATACATTCAAACATTTATACAATTTAAATTCATCACACTTTACAAACATTTGGGCCAAACCCGCAGCCACCACAACATCCAAATTTTCAAGTATCGTAACTTTTTATTTTGGGTTCCAAATGCTCACAATTTAAGTCACAACCTCTATGTACATGTTAACTATCATATTCCATCACAAAATACGTATTTTAGGCTTTTAAAGCTTAAATTTCCAGTGGTTCGACACCCAACCCGAAATGGGTTCAAAAATTCAAGAAAAAGGGTTTAAAACTTCAAAATTTAATTCCCATTGATGTAGAAATCGGATTTTGACGAACCAAATATGCATTCCTAGGTTTTAGGATGTAAAGAACCCATTTTCCTGGTCCAAAAGAGTAAATTCCAACTCTAAAAATTATTAATTTCAAAACACTGGCAAAACACAACAAAACGGCACAAAACTAAAAAATAAATTTCCCGTTGCTATAGAAATCATTTTTCGGCGAAATTTAGATGCAACCCTAGGTTTTAAAGCATGAGAAAGATAATTTTGAGGTCCATTACAGCCAATTCCAGCCCCATAATTACAGAATTTCGAAACAGGTACAGAACAACGTAAAAAGGGCTTTAAACTCAAAAATAAATTTCCCGTTGCTATAGAAATCAGTTTTCAACGAAATTTATATGCAACCCTAGGTTTTTAAGTATGAGAAAGCTAATTTTGAGGTCCATTACAGCCAATTCCAGCTCCATAATTACAGATTTTCTAAACAGAGGAACAGTGCCCAAAAATCCACAATTTTACCAAACAAAATTTTTTCTAAAGATTCACAATCCATTTCCAAACATCCCACATATACACTTCTATATTTTAGAGCATAGAAAGACCATTTTTATTGTCAAAAACAGCTCAGCCCAACCACAACATTTATTTCCCAAAACAGAACCACAATTTTCATAAATAGCTCAAAACTTAAGAAATTCATAATAAATAGCTCAAGTATTCAAAATTAACATACTTTATATGTATCCCTAGGTTTTTGGACCCAAGGAACTCATTTTTGAGGTCAAAAACATCAAAAAGTGCACCCATTTTTCCAGACCACAAAACAGTAGCGAAAAATCACACTTTACATACATGGCACAAGTTCAAACTCACATATTTTGCAATCAAACTTGACCCATCATAAATAGGATCCAACACATACAATTTTAGACTCAAAGAGAATAGAAAATCCCTCCCATACCTTGGTTTCCTAAGCTCAAGGGTTCAAAACGAAATTTCCAACCACCCAAAGCTAGAGCTTGGTGAGCTCTACAACATATCCAAAATGCAAGGAAAAAGGAAAAGGATTAGTGGGAGAAATATTAGAGAGAAGAAGAGGAAGTTATAGAGAGAAGGAGGAGCTCTCACCCAACAAGAGAGATTGAATCTCTCTCCCCCTCCTCTGCCCAAAACTGGTGGCTGCACACTATGGGGGAAGGGTTCCTTCTTAGCTTATATAGGGGACCCCAAAACCCTAAGGGTAGGTCCCACAAAATAAAAATAACAAGATTTTTCTAAACCTTATTATGTTTAAGTGGTTAGATGATCTGGGTTTCGATTTTTTTAGCTCTAAAATATTCTTAAAATGTAGCATTTAATATTTCAAAGATAATGCCTTTGGAATCACTCAATTTGGACTTAAAATGAATTTTCTAGGTCCAAAATACTAAATAATTTGCTAAAATTAATAATTAATTCATTTTAATTATTTTTGCTGAACTTAGATCATTTTCATGCTTAATTATAATTATTAGAATTTTATCTATATCCAAAATAATTTTTCAAGCTAAAAAACACATAATTACGAAAACGCCATTAATGAGAATATTCCTTTCTTTGACCAGCTTTAACCATATTTGACTTTTGGTCAAATCATTGAAATACAGAGAAACACACTAGAAGGGGGGTTGAATAGTGTGTTTATATTTTCTTTGAAATCCTTTCGCAAATATGAAGATAGTGTATCTTAAGTTTTACAAGAACCTTGTGAAACAGAAGATTATGCTATCGTCCAGTGGTTCAAATACAACAGTTCAATGAAACTGTGTTTTTCGTCAGAACACACGTAAAATATTTTCTTAAATAAAATGTGTAAAGAAACTCTTTCGTGGTATGTGAAGAGATAACTTAAGAGATTTACGAGTAAGCTAGAAAGCGAAAGAGTAGAACACTTAGTTTTATACTGGTTCACTCAAACTGAGCTACGTCCAGTTCTCCTTCAAAAACCTTTAAAGGGTTCTACTAATCAGAATATGATTACAAACAAGTATTTTAACCCTGCCACTTCTGGCTACAAGTATTCTCTAGGCCACTCCTGGCACACCTTTAATCTCCCCCTGAGATTAAAGCAAACCCAAGTATTCTTTAACCCTAAGCCACTCCTGGCTTTCCAAACAGAAATTGTTTGAGTATAGAAAGAATCAATAACTCTCACAGAGAGGATATTACAATAAAAAAATCGAATACACAGAATCGCTTAGCAAAGCTAAGTAGAAAGCTCTTTTTCGCTCAAGTGTGAATCGTCCAGTCATTTTGACAGAGTTTCAGCTCTTAATCAATCTTCGTGTGTGATGCATGAGCTTGTTCCTCTATTTATAGGCAGCTTGGTGTAAAGTATCTGTTGTGGGATCTGTGCCTTTTCCAATAACGGTTCTCTCCCAATGCAAAAATTCAAATGAAATGTCATGTTAGAATGAGAGGGAATAATCGAACATTCCAGAGAATCATCATCGAAAACGTATTGTCGCATTATATAACTTTTAAGATAGAAAACAGAGTGTAAGTTATATAGGCATTGGACGCTTGCTTTGCAGAAACATTGGACGCTGGATGTTGTACTTTACAAAACATATTTGGACGCTTTGCTTATAGAAATATAAAGTCTAAGTTTGAGAGATACAATACCATTGCGGCATTGGACGACGTAGATCCTATAATACTCAAACAAGACCATTAGATACTTCAAAATTTATCCTTTATTTGTTATCATCAAAACCGAAATTTGAGGGGTTGGACATCGTCCAAAGTCTTAGAACTTAACAATCATGTTTAAAACTTAATTTTTTATTAATTATTTTAACATCATTAATAAAGATTTGATGTCTCACATTCATTTAGTTGTTAACTAGTGCTTTTTAGGCTTTAATAAAACAAATTGCACTTTGTTTTAATTAAACAAATTGCACTCTATTTTGTTTAATTACCTTAGTTAAATTTCTAAATCACCAATTACTTTAGAACAATTAATTTTACTAATTAAAGTTATTCTAGACCCATTAGTAAATTAATTATGCTCTTAAAAGTCTAATTTTAGATTCTAGACACAAGTTCCACTTAATTACAACAATGCCATTAATGAGTTGACCAAATCCCTTCCCATTGACTTTGACTAAAGTAAATCTATCTTTGACTTTCCAAATTTTGAATTTTCCTCCACTAATCATGTAATGTTTCTACTTAATCCTTATTGAGTAATGCTTATTTTAATTATTTCCCTTATTTTTCTTAATTACTTAATTAATCACTAATTAAGAGGTTAATTTCCTATTTAATCCTAAGCTCCAAAATTTGGGGTGTTACAGACCCAAAGCAAAATTTAGATTATTTAAGCCATTATATAATTTAGATTTTGAATTGTTGTGAGTGCTACATAACGGAGTGTGTAGCGGTTGAACATTCCCTAAACAGAAGCACCAAATCAATTAGAAATTCTCGTCAACCACTGTCAGTTCACTTCTCTTGACATTCCCTGAGCAGAAACACCAAATCTACCAAGGATGCTTTGCCTAGCTTCAACTCGGCAGTCAGCATAGAAGTTTTAGCCTTTAGGTGCCATTTTTGTGGTTTTGAGGGTCTGTCTCTCTAAAAAAATTGTTCCATAGAACCTTTTTGATTTCTCTATTAATACCTTCATGTGTATTTAATCTTTAACAAAATTATTATGAGTCAATTACTCAATTTAATTATTGAATCATCATTATCAATATCTTAAATTAGGTTAAAATGTTTTGAATCAATCTTATGCTAGGAAATCATAAGAAACTAATTTAGCTTGAAATGTTGAAATTGGAGTATTATATACATTAAAGATGGTCATTCTTAAGTTTAGTATCAATTGGAAGTGGAATTTATATTCAATCCAATGACCTTTAAGTTAATCAACTCGATACAAATTAAAATGACCACAAAATGTGATATTTGCTCCCATGTTAGTCTTTTAGTGTTAGTTTCCTTTATTATGTATTCCAATTGTTTGATAAATTTCCTTAGTGGCCTTGTTTTTAACTAGTATTACAATACTAACACTAGTAAACCTATATTTGCTTTTGCCCAAGAAGAGATACAGTCTTCAGTTTATGTAAATAATATTAAATAATACCTTTGTTTCAAAAATTAGATCTAGAGTTTAATAGTCATGCACTATCAGTGTAAAACAGTTTTACACAATCATTCAATCTCAAATCACCATTAATATGACTTTTAAAGTAATTAGCATAAAGTCAACAAACTTACCATACATAGTGAATTATGAATGGATGATGTTTTACACTATCAATGCATAGTCTATTTTCTCTTACATCTATCTTACACACTGTAACTAAGATGTGGATTTGTTATCAATACAAAGGAAAAATATATTGTTTATTAGCTTAAGGTTTAAGCGGGTTGACGTTAGCAAAAGCCAATAGCTTAAGGTTTGCACGTCAATTCAAGTCAATCCATTGACACTACTAGTCCACTAGCTTAAGGGCCAGTTTCATCAGGTTTAAGCGCCAGTTTTGTTGATGACATTTAAGCTCTGGAACAAGTTGTGCTTAAGCACGAGTCAGGGCTTGCTTAAGCATGGATTTTTCCTCAAATTTGCTCTTGCTATTGGCTATATCATCATTTGCCACCTTCATCCTCTTAATCCTACATTAAAAATAAACCTAATTAGATGAAAATTCACCTAATTAACTATTCTAATGCTAATCTAATTTATTTACGAATTAATTATTAACAAGGTCTAACAAAGTTACAAAATTTGACTTATTAAGATAATTGCCTTCACTTTTTATCATCAAATTAACGTTTTCAAGGCAATTATCAACATCCAAGTTTGATCCTAACTCAATCTCAAAAGTTAGCTCCTGAAGTAAGGATTGTCTCCCAATTATATAAGGATTGTCTCCCAATTATATATATTTTGACCATATCACCGGTTGATGTAAATCTTCCAACAATTACGTCAATATCAATACCCCACAGGCAAACCAAGCTTGTACAAACGACCAGAACCAGCAGGGCAAGCTTTGCTAGCTAGATGTTCTGCAGTGTGGTGGAGCTTCAACTAAAAATTTGAGGGGGGCCAAAATAAAATTTAATACATAAGTTAGATATGCACGCAATGTCATATTATGCACTTAAAAATCAAGCTGATGTGTAAACTAAGGTTAATAAAAAAGAATATCAAAGTAAATGATAAAGAATAAAATATTATATTTCATAATAAATTATTTTGTTTCGAAATTTCATTAATATACACATTACAGATTAGTGTTAATAGTATGATTATATTTTTCATTAATATACACATTGCAGTTATGCTACAAAGTGCAAAACGAAGGTTTCATATCAAGAAACAAAATGGACAAAGAGTGGAGCTCTATGAGCTAATGTAAAGAAAATCTACTCAATCCAACACCTTCTCATAAAAAATAAAAAAAAATGGCCACCAAATATCAATATTAATTTGTTAACTACAAATATACAATATAGACAATTTGAACAATACATGAAATTGAAAATGCATATTCTTGTTAAGTGGTTGGACTCGAAGATGAAATTAAAGGAGTACTGATGAGTGAAGATTAGAGTTTTGGATGGAAAATAGCCGAATAGGTTAACAACAACAGTGTTGCTTATATTTAATTATAATATATATATATATATATATATATATATATATATATATGTGGTTTTATTTAAAGTTTTAACTTATAGAACCTGTAAAATTATATATTAAACTATATTTTAACACCTACAAGAATAATATTATATAAGTTTTAATACCCATATACAGTAGAGGCTCTTCAAGATCTAATATTTAACACCTATTAAATCCCTTATATTTTTTCTTTATTGTAAAATCTTTTATATTTTATTATATAGTATATGTATATATACATTTTCAAAAATGTTTTGGGGGGGGGGGGGGGGGGGGGGGGCATGGCTCCCCTCTCTCTTCTAAGTTTCGCCACGAAGCGAGTACCTGTTAGATGAACAGAACCAGTTCAATAGTAAATTTGATAAAAAAAAAAAAACACAAATCTGATTCAATCCAAAGTAAGGTATGTTGATCCAGTTGTATATCGAATTTAGCTAAACCCACCCAACCTAATCAGTATACACTCCTAAAAATTAAATTTAGATTAAATTAGATTAATTGGTATCATGCTGACAAGTAGTGGGTTGTCAGTTAAGATGTAGTTATTGTTTAGCAGTTAGCTTAGTGGGTTCAATTTAGCAGTTTGTAGTTGGTTATTGTCAGTTTTTATGTTTAGTAGTTGGTTATATATTGCCTGATGCAAGTTTCATTGTACACGATCTATTTTTTGAATCAATGAGAACAGGCAGTCTATTTTGTTGCAGTTTTTCATTTCTTCATTTCTCATATCATGTGTAGCTTTGATATGGTATCAGAGCTTCTGGCGGGGCTTCATGTGTATGCTCAAATTCAGGTTCTTCAAAAGGTAAGGAAGTTTCAGAAATTGGTTTTGGTATAACAGTGTTTGGGAAGAGTTCAGGTAAGTGATGATGATCAAGCATGGCGTGAAAAGGGAACACATGCTCATGGAAGAGGACATCTCTTGAGGTAAAAAAATTATTTGATTGTATGTTATAGAGTCTGTATCCTTTAACTCCAAAAGGATAACCCATAAAAACACATGGAATAGCCCGAGGTGTCAACTTTGTTCTCTGTGATGGAATGGTGGAGACAAAACACAAGCAACCAAAAGTTCGGAGAAGTGAATAGTCGGGCAACTTCCCATGTAGCAACTCAAAAGGAGAACAATCCCCAAGCGTAGTTGATGGAGTCCTGTTTATAAGAAAAGCAGCAGTGTTGACACACTCACCCCAAAAATGCACTGGAACTTTGGATTGAAAAAGAAGAGCACGTGCAACATTTAGTAAGTGTTAATGCTTTCTTTCAACCACTGAGTTTTGTTGAGGCCTGTAAGGGCAAGAAAATTGATGAATTACACCTGCATCTTGTAAAAAACTAGTCAGTTGCAATTCTTTGGCATTATCAGATCGAATCCCTTTAATATATTTGCCAAACTGAGTATTGACAATTCAATAACGAAGGGTGAAAAATGGGAGTTGGGAGACCAAAGGCACAGAAAATAAGAACATGTTGTGGCTTGTTCATGGCTTTTATGAAGGGTGAAAAATGGTGATTGTCATTGATTTCTGAACAGAGAGTACGAGGGGAAGAAAGAAGTGAGGATGGGTGAGAGAGTAAACAAGAAAGACGAGATGAAAAGACGAATAGAGAGAAACTGAGGGTGGGGGTTTGAGGGCAAAACACATTATGATAGGGGAGGATGGAGAAATGCGAGGGACGTTACAACCTTTTTTTTCACTAGATTCCCAGAAACATTTATGGAGGAAGATCTTTGGAGAGTTTTCCAGAAATGGGGTCGAGTGTGCGAGATTTTTCTAGTGAAAAGAAGGAATAGAGATGGTCAGCGTTATGGGTTTGTCCGGTTTAGAAGGGTCACAGATGTAAAAGAAATGGAGAGGCAACTGGATAATATAGTTATCGGAAATGTCGAAATGAAAGTGAATATCCCTAAATACAAGAGGATGGAGGCCGGTGGAGGGAGAGGAAGAGATGATGTACAGAACGTTAGCGTCATACAGAATAGTAACAAGGAAGAAAAGGATCGATATGCAAGAGGAAGGATAGCTCACCATGAAGGGGCATGGATACAGCAATGCCAGCATCAACAAACACAACGTATGTCTTATGCCCAGGTGGTGGAGAGAGGACGAACAAGAAATACAAAGACATGGATGGCTAAGAGAGTCAGCAATAAGGAAGGGAAAGATGAAGTAAGATGGAGTCTTGATCTAAAAGTGAATATGAGAGACAAATAATGGTTATCAAATTGCTGGGTGGGAAGACTGAGGGATATTACAATGTATGACAAGATTCAGGAGGAAATGGTGTGGGATGGCATTGAGGAAGTAAAGCTCAGGCACATGGGCGATGACATGGTGCTCATTATGGGACTCTCAGAATCAAAAGCGTACGACCTGATTAGAGAAGATGTGCAAAGTGGTTTATCTATGTTTCATTCTATAGAAAAGTGGACCCCTGACGCTATCTTTGGAAATAGACTAGTGTGGGTTAACTGCTGGGGAATTCCATTACATGCTTGGGATGCTGCAAACATTGGCAAAATAGTAAGTCTCGTTGGATGCTTTGTGGCGCTGGATGAAGATAATGAGAACTTGGAGAAGTTGGATGTTGCTTGGGTCTTAGTTAAAACTTCAACAGCTCAACCCATTACCGTTGTATCAAATGTCAGGATTAACGGCAAGCTATATAGGATCAGAGTGGTGGAGGAAAATAATACAAACAAGTGTAGATGCAGATGCGAAAGATGGAGTCCCCAAGAATCATCCGAGGAGATAACATCTATGGAAAGTGATCTAGGAATGGATGCTAGATCTGTGTTCTCTGAATGTGAAGGTCAGGAGCAATCCAAGAACGAGTTTACTGGTGACGGTGGAGGTAGGGGAAAAGAGGGGGAGCCGGAAAACAACAACACAGATTGTAGTGGAAAAGAGGTGATGCCTGATGGTTATTACCCAACGGATAATCAAAGACTAGTGGGGAAAAGGACAAAGGAGCAGGAGGAGTATCACGTGGGAGGGTCTAAAAAGGCTAGTGACAGCAATGTGATAGAGAAGGTAACCAGAAAAGACGTGGCGAGGCAAAAGGACCAATCAAATGGAAACTTGAATAGTAAAGGGGGTATACGGGAATGTGATAAAATAACAAGTGAGGAGGTGGAATGTACGGGTCAACAGAAGGATACTGAGATAGGAGGGAACATATATGTCGAGATAGTGGAAAAAAGGGGAAAGGAAGATTTTGAAAAAAGGGGAAAGGAAGATTTTGAAGTACAAACGATGACTTCATCCATTAATTTCAATGGAAAGGGTGGATTCGAAACAAAAAAGGTGGGCTGTAGAACAGTTGAGCCCAGTGAAAGGTATAAGGTGTATCAAAGACACAAGAGGGGTTGTATGGGTAATGGGCCAAACAGTTCGGTCCAATGTATATCCAGTGATAACGAATATGAAGGTAGAAGGCTTGTATCGCAACTTCAGGAACAAAACATATCACAAATACTGAAGGAGAAACTTTATGACAAGGCAAATGGAGAGGAGATAGAAGACCATGTGATAGAGACACCCTAAAAAATGGTTGATAAGACCGGTGTGGAGCTCAAGGAAGGTGGCTCGTGGGGAAAGAGGAATGCAACCAGCCTCCAAACGGGAAAAGAGAAGATCAATGCAGTAGGGGAACAAGCTTGTAGTGGTGGATGTGATGAGTCTAGAGTGATCTGTGTTCAGCGGGAAACAGAGAACACGGAAAGTGGTGGAACAAAAGGGGTGATTAGAGGCCCCATTGGATGTGAGCCAAGTGTATCATCGGGTAAAGATGCATGCAACAAATCAGCCGAAAATAGAGAAGCATATATGGAAAATGAGATATCTCCTTCAGATAATAATATATCATATGAGGGCTTCAGGAATTGCAATAATTTGTTTCAGAGAAGACAAGAGATTGTGGAGGCAATGACGTTGTGGGAAATAGCTAAAAGTATGGGTGTACAATTTGAAGGAAGTGATGAATAGATTATTAATAAGCTAGTAATGATGGAGCAGAGAGATAGAACAGAGGTAGAAAAGAAAAATAAGGAAAAAGTGGAGGGAAGAAGTGATGGTTATTTATGAGGGTGCTATCCTACAATATAAGGGGGTTGGGGGGTAGGTTGAAATGGTCAAGCATCAGACATGTGGTGATGAAGCAAATGGTACATTTGATATGTATCCAAGAAACAAAGCGTGAAGTGATTGATAAATTAGAGTGTCAAATGATGTGGGGTGAATCTGAAGTTGTGTGGGAGATGAACCCGACTGTGAATACTTCAGGAGGTTTGCTATGTATGTGGAGTAACGATTTCTTTCAATTGAGCAATTGTGTTAAAGGTGATGGATTCATCCTGTTGGAAAGCAAATGGAAAGAGGGTGATGTAATTGTAACAATCGTAAATATATACTCCCCGTGTGATGCAGTAAAAAAGAGGAGGCTCTGGAATGCTATTAGGGAGGTTAGAAGGAGGAGCAATAATAGGATGTGGTGCATACTAGGGGACTTCAATTGTGTTAGAAGCCCCTCGGAAAGAATAGGGGAAAGCATGAGAGAGTATGGTAGTGGGGAAATCAGGGAGTTCAATGAGTGGATTATGGATATGGAGCTAGAGGATATACCAATTGTGGGGAAAAAATATACTTGGTTCAGACCTAATGGGAGGGCAAGGAGCAGAATAGATAGGGTATTGGTTTCAAGAGAATGGATAAATATATGGAGTGGGAGTACACAGGAAATCCTAGATAGAAACTTCTCTGATCATTGTCCGGTACTTTTGAAGAATTCGGTGGTTGATTGGGGACCTAAACCATTTAGGGTCCTTGATTGTTGGATGCAAGATAAATCTTTTACAAAGGTTGTAGAAGACAATGGTCTAACCTGGTGGTGCAAGGATGGGGTAGTTTTGTCCTAAAGGAGAAGCTTAAAAGGTTGAAACAAAGTCTGAAAATGTGGAATGTGGAGCAATTTGGAAATCTTCAAGAAAAATACAAAAAGGTGGAATTGGATTTGAATGTTTTGGAGGATAGAGGGGAGGATAGGCCGTTGCAGGAAGAAGAATTGATTGAAAGGAAACATCTTTAAGAGGAACTATGGAGTGTGGCTCTATCAAATGAATCCCTATTAAGGCAAAAAGTAAGAATTAGGTGGATCAAAGAAGGTGACTGTAATTCTAAGTATTACCACTTAGTAGTAAATTGGCGGAGGAGGAAAAACATGATTAGGGGTATGTTGGTTGAGGGGGAGTGGATTGAAGATCCAAATAGAGTTAAAGAGGAAGTGAGGTCTTATTTCCAAAAGAGGTTTGAGAAGGAGGATGGACTTAAACTGAACCTTGATGGAGTTGCTTTCAAGAAGCTTTCAGATAGTGATAATAATCTGTTGGAGGCCAATTTTGAGGAGTTAGAGGTTAAGGAAGCTATTTGGGAATGCGAATGCTCAAAAAGCCCGGGGCCTGATGGACTTAACTTTAAGTTCATTAAGGAGTTCTGGCATGTCATCAGGAGGGATGTTATGAGGTTCATGGAGGAATTTCACAAGTCCGGGGTCTTTGTTAGAGGAAGTAACTCTTCTTTCATTGTCATGATTCCAAAGGTGGCTGATCCACAAGGCTTGGGAGAATATAGACCTATTTCGCTCGTGGGGTATATATATAAGATTGTGACTAAAGTATTGGCATCAAGGTTGAAGAAAGTGTTGGGTGGGGGTGATTGATCATCGTCAGAGTGCTTTTCTTGGTGGAAGACATCTTTTGCATAGTGTGCTTATTGCGAATGAAGTTGTGGATGAGGCAAAGAGGAAAAAGAGAAGCTGCTTAGTGTTCAAGGTGGATTATGAGAAGGCTTACGACTCTGTAAGTTGGGACTTCTTGGAGTACATGATGAGGAGGTTGGGGTTCTGTGAGAAGTGGATTTCATGGATTTCAGGATGTTTGAAATCTAGCTCAGTGTCTATATTGGTTAATGGAAGCCCTTCAAAGGAATTTTTTCCTCATAAGGGCCTAAGGCAAGGGGACCCATTGGCACCATTTTTGTTTACAATTGTGGCAGAGGGATTAAGCGGCCTTATGAGACATGCACAAGAGAAAAAGTTGTTTGCGGCCTTTTTAGTGGGCAAAAATGAGGTAGAAATTAATTTGTTGCAATATGCAGATGACACGGTCTTCTTTGGAGATGCAAATATAGCCAATGTCATGGTAATTAAAAGCATGCTGAGATGTTTTGAGCTTGTGTCAGGTTTGAAAATAAATTTTTGTAAGAGCCAATGTGGTGCTTTTGGAGTGGACGGTGAGATTGTAAAAAGGTTTGCCTATACTCTCAATTGTAGACTTCTCTCTTTTCCATTTATGTATTTGGGTATTCCTATAGGGGCTAATCCTAGGAGGAGTATTACTTGGGAACCTATTATACTAAAATGTGAGAAAAAACTGAGTAAGTGGAGGCAAAGATATTTATCTTTTGGGGGTAGGGCTTGTTTGATTAAATCGGTCCTAAACTACATACCTCTTTTTTTCATGTCCTTTTTCAAAATCCCTATATCGGTTGTTAAGAAGTTAGTGAGCATCCAAAGGGGGTTTTTGTGGGGTGGTGGGAATGAGGGTAACAAAATAGCATGGGTCAAATGGGATGATGTGTGCCTCCCTAAGAGCCATGGTGGGCTGGGGATAAAGGATATTTCACAGTTTAATGAGGCGCTTTTGGGAAAATGGAGATGGAATTTATTTAATCAGGAAGGAGAGTTGTGGGTTCAAGTTCTTGACTCAAAATACGGAGGATGGAGGGATCTCAGTGAAAGTTCTGCAAATGCTGATGATTCTGTGTGGTGGAGAGACTTAAAGATGGTATGTGGTCAGGCGAGTGATACTAGATGGTTTGATAAGGTGGTGAGATGGAAGATTAGTGATGGGACTCGTATTAAATTTTGGATGGATAGATGGATGGGGGAAGAATCTTTGGCAGAGAAGTATCCAAGGTTGTTTGTACTATCTGAACAAAAGCAGTGTTCTTTGGCTCAAATGGCGATTAACATGGACTCGGGCAGGGATTGGCACTTCCAATGGCGCAGACAATTTTTCCAATGGGAAAATGAGCTGCTGGATAGGTTACATCAGGACTTAAGTAGGGTGATGCTGCAACAACATGGGGAGGATCAGTGGGAATGGCCTATAGCAGTGGACAACAAATATAAGGTAAAAGAAACATATGAATTGTTGCAGAACTGGATGGTGGGATCTCAGGAGCAAACTGTATTTTCCATACTATGGAAAATCAAAGCACCTAGCAAGGTATTGCATTTCATTTGGAGGCTTCTTAGGGACAGACTCCCCACGAGATCGAACCTTAAAGTTAGACAAGTGCAGGTTGGCGAGTCAAATTACAATTGCCCTTTCTGTCTTCAAGTGGAAGAATCAGTGGATCATTTGTTTTTCTCATGCAAGATGGTGGATTCAGTTTGGAGCACATGCTACAATTGGATTGGGGTCCAAACTGTGCTCCCTACTTCAGCGGCACAACACATCCAACAACATTGTTACTGCAGAGCTAGATTTATAAGACAAGATTGGTGGCTGATTATTTGGATTTCTCTGTTATGGAATTTATGGAATCACAGGAATTGTCACATTTTTAAAAACAAAAGTGTCGATATGAAGAAGGTGCTTGAAGATTCTATCTTCTATTCTTGGTCTTGGCTTAAAGGTTTGGACAAAGATTTCTGCTACACACTGCAACAATGGTCGAACAACTTGGGAGCGTGCATTCTTAAAAGTGGACCGAGAGGGATATAGCCGAGTAGTCTGATATTTAAGTTTTTGAAGTTTCTGGGGTGATAGAAACATAGCTTGCTGGTGTTTGATAAGCTAATGATATAACTTGTATTTTTAGGATGTTGGTGGTTTGGGTTTGATATTGGTGGAGCTGGGTAGGGTATTCAGCATTTGGGAGGGACATATGTTTTGGGTGCACAAATCTGGTTATTGTATATTTATGTACAAGGTTGTTGTAAATATGCAGTAACCATTTGTTGGGGGTGGGCTGCTGTTTCTGTGTTCACCAATTTTATGTATCTACTTGGTACTGCTTTTTTTCGCTGATCAAAAAAAAAAAACTGAGTATTGACAAACTGAAAAAAACACTTGATCAAATATGATGCCTCTGATTTGTCTTTCATGAAATGGATCCAAGTATATCTTGTGCAATCATCCACAATTGTGAGAAAATAACATTTCCCATCATAGGTAGGATGCTTAAAAGGTCCCCACACATCACAGTGTACCAAATCAAAGGGTGAGCCAGTGAAATTGTTGCGAGCTATAAATGGAGGTCTATGAAACTTAGACAAAGGACAAATTTGACATGAATGAGAACTGAAATTAGAAGGAACACGCAAAGGGAACTTTATTACCAATAATTCTTAAAACTTTTTCAGATACATGTCCAAAACGTGTATGCCACAAATTTACAGAATTATGGGAAACTGAATTACAAGTGGAATGGGAAGTAGATAAACTATTAGCATTCGAAACAACAGAATTGAAAACATTATGTGCTGGAATACAGTGTGAAAAAAGTGAAGCAGATTGGTAGATATAGAGGCCTTGATTAAGGTCACCCTTTCCAATCACCTTCTCCATCTTGGTGTCCTGAATCAAGAAAGATTGATTAGTGAAGAGCAAAGAATAGTTAGAGCTTTGTAACAAAGAACTAACGGAAATGACACTAACATGAAAATCGGGGATATAAAGCACATTTTCAAGAATAAAATCATGAGCGAAAGAGACTTTTCCTATAGCAGAAACTGAAATTTTGGAATTATTTGGCAGTATAACAAATTTGTTTGACACAGGATGATACGAATCAAAAACATGAATAGAATGTGTGATATGAGAAGATGCTCCTGAATCTAAAATCTAGGTGCTGGAATCAAGATTAGAAACTGGAGAATGAATTGAATAGCTCTTACCAACCACACTAGGATCCCCTTGATTGGACTCTTGGAGTGGGTTTCGGGCCATTTGAGCCTGAATGTAAGCAATCAGATTTTGGTATTGTTGATTGCTAATAGGTGCCTGAAATTCAACATTGGGATTATTAACGTGATTCACCACTGCTGGAGATGATTTTCCCTTCTTGTGACTGGGAGGATAGCCATGAAGTTTAAAACACTTGTCTTTAGTGTGCCCAAGGAATCCACAGTGAGCACATAGTGGACGATCCTTCTTGGCATTCTTCTGTTTGGAACCAGCACTTTGAATGGCATAGGCAAGTTGTGTATCAGACACACTGCCATTGTTGGCAATCTCTCTTTGTTTTTTCTCCTGAAGGACCAATGAATTTGGCCGTACACCAGAAGCTCTGATACCATATCAAAGCTACACATGATATGAGAAATGAAGAAATGAAAAACTGCAGCAAAACAGACTGCCTGTTCTCATTGATTCAAAAAATAGATCGTGTACAATGAAACTTGCATCAGGCAATATATAACCAAATACTAAACATAAAAACTGACAATAACCAACTACAAACTGCTAAATTGAACCCACTAAGCTAACTGCTAAACAATAACTGCATCTTAACTGACAACCCACTACTTGTCAGCGTGATACCAATTAAACAATATCTTCACCTCCATTTCCTGTGAGGAGAATAACTAGACCACACCGCCCCCTACTTACCTTCAAAAACATTGCCAATGACAAGTTAGTCACCCTATCCAACATCATTTGTCCTGTGACAATTTATCCTCCATCTACAAGCACTATGTCTTACAAGTCTCTAACATTTTTGAACCTTCCTTCTATCATCAAGTTGTCTCTCATCCTGAATGGAGAAAGGCAATGGCTGAAGAGCTTGCAGCCTTGGAAGCCAATAACACCTGGACTGTTCAACCTTTGCCACCTAACAAAAGGAAGATAGGCTGCAAATGGGTCTATAAGGTGAAATACAATGCTGATGGAACTTTGGACAAATACAAAGCCCATTTGGTTGCTCAAGGCTTCACCCAACAGGCAGGCATTGATTTTCTGGATACTTTCTCACCTGTGGCAAAACTCACCACGGTTAGAATTCTGCTATCCATAGCTGCTCAGAAAAATTGGCACTTTGTTCAGCTAGACATCAACAATGCTTTTTTAAATGGAGAACTTCTTGAGGAAGTCTATATGGAGTTGCCTAAGGGTTATCCTATCAAGGGGGGGAATCTAGTCTGCAAATTAAATAAGTCTCTATATGGATTAAGGCAGGCATCTCGACAATGGTTCCATAAATTTAGTTCCACTATTACACAACATGGTTTTATCAAGTCTTCGGCTGATCATTCTTTGTTCTCTATGGGTTCGGGTGATTCATTGGTTATCCTCACTGTGTATGTTGATGACATTATCCTTGCTGGTCCTAGCAAGAGTCATATACACAAAGTGCAGTCCTTGTTACAAAAATGCTTCAACTTAAAAGTACTTGGAGATTTCAAGTACTTTTTGGGGTTGGAAATAGCTAAGTCTTCAAAGGGTATTCATTTGTGCCAGAGGAAGTATACTCTACAACTTCTCCAAGACACTGGATTTATCTCTGCCAAACCAGCCTCAATCCCTATGGATTCTAATTTGAAGTTGAATGATAAGGATGGTAATCTTCTTTCTGATAGTTCAACATATCACAGGCTCATTGGGAGGCTTATGTATCTCACAATTTCAAGGCCCGATATTACCTATGCTGTAAATAGGCTTAGCCAATTCATGGCAAGTCCAAGAATTCCTCACTTACATGCATTACATCATGTACTTCAATACCTCAAGGGAACTCCGGGTCAAGGAATTTTTTTTCCAGCTAAGTCCTCTTTGCGTTTATCTGCTTATGCTGATGCAGATTAGGGAAGTTGTCCAGTAATTAGAAAATCCACCACTGGTTTCTGCATTTTCCTTGGAACAGCCTTGATTGCTTGGAAATCAAAGAAGCAGCCCATTGTTGCTAGATCTTCAGCTGAAGCTGAATATCAAGCATTAGCTTCGCTTACTTCTGAGTTATTATGGATTCGACAATTACTAAGAGCTTTTGAAGTATCAGTGTCATCCGTGATGGTATTTTCCTAAAGCAAATATGCTATTCAACTTGCTTCTAATCCGCTGAGTCATGAATGATCCAAACATGTGGATATTGACTGTCATTTCATCAGGGAGCATGTTCAATCATCTTTCTTGAATTTAATCCACATGCATTCTCAACAACAACTTGCAGATTCACTTACCAAAGCATTGCCACGCACTTTGTTTCAATCTTTGATCTCCAAGTTGGGTCTACTCAACATATATCTCCCAACTTGAGGGGGAGTATCACGCTGACAAGTAGTGGGTTGTCAATTAAGATGCACAGTTAGCTTAGTGGGTTCAATTTAGCAGTTTGTAGTTGGTTATTGTCAGTTTTTATGTTTAGTAGTTGGTTATATATTGCTTGATGCAAGTTTCATTGTACACGATCTATTTTTTGAATCAATGAGAACAGGCAGTCTGTTTTGCTGCAGTTTTTCATTTCTTCATTTCTCATATCATGTGTAGCTTTGATAATTGGACAAGACAAATCTTAAGCACCAGCTCTTTTGTCATGTTGTATCAATATGTTCAATCTTTCTTCATCTACAACTCGGATACGATTAGAAACCGTGAAGAAATTATAGGCACCAGTGCTCCTTGATACGCACAACATGGTGTAGGCATCAACGAGTCTTCTCGTCTCTTGTTCCCTTCTTATCACTTTCCGTGAAATTCCTAATGATTTCTCATGGGACCTAAAATTGTGGTGGCCCCTTTGGGACTTGATCAGTGACAACAATTTCTAAGCATTCCTATTCATGATGGAACGTGTTAGTGTTAGTCTAAGCAGACGCACCCATGCAGAAATGCTTGCATTCAATTCTTCAGAGTTGACTTTGAGTCAATCAATGCCGTGACAAATGCATAGCACCGTCAATGGGGCAAAGTGTTGAATTCTATGTTTATGGCTGTTGTAGTCAAGTTGGGGTGGGAGAATAAAAGAGTAACCAACAAGCATGCTATTTACACAACATAACAGAAGTTCAGTTTCTCAAAATCTCATAAACAAACTTTTTACCCCTGTAAAATACCATTAACTAGTTAGCACATAGAGCAAAGTTTAAGTATTTTTGTCTATAAGGATGCAACTTTTTGTTTCCAATATCTACGCGACCACTTTTCTTGTTATTTATGGTATGGTTATTATGGGGATTGTGTTGCAGTTAGGAGCTGCACCTGCTCCTACCCCTGCCCCTGCCCATGCACCATGGCTGTCTCCATTGGAAGCAAATGCTATACTCAATAGTGGATGGTGGGATCAGCAGTTGTTAGATTCACATATCTGTTTTTGGGTTGGTATATTTTGCAATGAGGCTGGAAGCATTACTGCAATCTCCTATCCATATATTATAAAAGGGATTCAATTGGCAACACTAAACCTCTCTGTTTTCAAGAATTTAGAAAGGCTAGAGGTCATGGCGAGTGGACTAGAAGGGACTATCCCGCCTGAAATTGGTAATCTCCCCAAACTCACTCATCTCCATTTGTCCCACAATTCTCTTCATGGGGAGATACCTTCTTCACTGGGAAATCTTACCCAATTAGAGAGCCTAATCCTCTCTAACAACCACATTCAAGGCTCCATTCCTTGTGAATTGAAGTCCCTGAAAAATCTTACTGTCTTAGATCTATCTCACAACCAAATCAATGGGACCTTGCCCATTTCACTTGTAAATCTTACAAAACTGAAATTGCTTGACATTTCCCACAATCTGCTCATTGGTTCTCTAAAATCCTTGTCAGTTGGAAGGCATGCGCGGCAAACCACTATCGACCTCAGTCACCAACTCATGTATCTCGATTTGTCCAACAATTATATTCATGGTGAGATACCTCCTTCACTTGGAAATCTTACCCAATTAGAGAGCCTAAACATATCTAACAACTACATTCATGGCTCTATTCCTAGTGAATTACTGTTCCTGGAAAATCTTAATGTATTAGGTTTATCATACAACAGAATCAATGGGATCTTGCCCATGTCACTTTCAAATCTCACACAATTACAAAAGGTTAACATTTCCCACAACCTACTTGTTGGTTCCCTTAAACCCTTTTCAGTTGGAAGCCATGCACAACTAACCACTATTTACCTCAGTCACAACTTCATTAGTGGTGAAATACCACGAGAGCTTGGATATTTGCCATCCTTAAATAGTCTAGATCTAAGCTACAATAATCTTACCAGATCGGTTCCTCTGTCTCAGCTATTTGTCTGTAATGTGGACCTTTCCTTCAATAATTTGACGGGTCCCATTCTAGATGGTTTCCGTCCAGATGCGCTATGTAGCGACATTTTGTCTATCCAAACCAATTTCCATTTCCACCCTTGTTCAGCCCGGGACAACAAAGTAATATTGGCTCACGGCAACAAAGTAATGCACAATCTGGTCATAGTTCTTCCTATCCTTATTTTTCTATTCTTGGCCTTCTTAATACTTCTTTATCTTAGGCTTATTCGCATTTCAATTAAGAACAAACAAGCAAAGATAACAGCGGCCTCTAAGAATGGAGATTTCTTCTGTATATGGAACTATGATGGAAGTATAGCCTATGAAGACGTCATTAGAGTAACTGAAGACTTTGACATGAAATATTGTATTGGAACTGGAGCTTATGGGAGTGTCTATAAGGCACACTTACCAAGTGGCCAGATTGTTGCCTTGAAAAAACTTCATCGCTTTGAAGCAGAGGTGACGACTTTTGATGAGAGTTTCAGAAATGAGGTTAAAGTATTATCAGAAATCAAGCATCGACATATAGTGAAACTATATGGATTCTGTTTGCACAGAAGAGTCATGTTTTTTTTATCTATGAGTACATGGAGACTGGAAGCTTGTTTTCTGTCTTGTATGATGATGTGGAAGCAATGGAATTGGATTGGAAAAAGAGGATTAACATTGTGAAAGGCACTGCACATGCTCTGTCCTATCTTCCTCACGATTGCTCCCCTTCAATAGTGCATAGAGACATATCAGCCAGCAATGTCTTGCTTAACTCAGAGTGGAAGCCCACTGTTTCTGACTTTGGCACAGCCCGATTCCTCAGCTATGATTCATCCAATCGAACTATAGTTGCTGGAACTATTGGATATATAGCTCCAGGTAAATTGTTCATATCTTTCTAGTCTTTTGTTTTGGTTGCTTTCCCCTTTACCTATGTTCTCTTGTTTATATGATTTGATGCAGCGCTAGTAGTAAGAGTTTATACAAATTGTAGACTTTAATGTTCTTATTTTTAACTATTTTCCTTTTCATCTCTGAATCTGCTCATGTTAATCCTATGATTGCAGAGCTTGCATATAGTATGGTTGTGAGTGAAAAGTGTGATGTGTATAGCTTTGGAGTGGTGGCAATTGAAACATTGGTGGGAAGGCATCCTAAGGAAATACTGTCGTCACTTCAATCATCTTCTACTGATAATGGCATCACATTATGTGAAGTATTGGACCAACGCCTCCCACAGCCAACAATGTCAGTTTTATTGGACATAGTTTGTCTTGCCATAGTGGCATTTGCGTGCTTAAATCCCAATCCTTGCTCTAGCCCAACAATGAAATGTGTTTCTCAATGTTTTCTTACTGAGCTCACACCATTGAGCATTCCTCTGCGTGAAATTACATTACAGCATCTAATGAGTCAAGAACTCAGGCAGTATTTAAAATTGTGAACTCCTGAAAGTGAAACTTATAGTTGGAATTAAGCAATATCATCAGTCAATAAAGATTTAGTAGTTGTTTATTTGGGTGAATTGTTAGAATGCTTCATGAAGTTCTGTTTTCAAGTTAAACTAGCTCTCGTTGAATTGTAATATGTTTAGTATGGATTAGGATAATGTTAAATTATAATTTATATATTATATAGGCAAATGATATGATGAAAACAAAAATACTACCTCCGCCCCTAAATATAAGACTCTTTTCTAAAAAAAATTGTCCCTTTTTATAAGACTCTTTTCAAGTTGTCTCTTGCATTAATTATTTTTTGACTAAGATACCCTTAATCACTCTACAATGAATGCTATAAATTAATAAGATAAGTATACTCTCTCTCTTATGAGGATTGGACAAGATGAGTAGCACTCATTAATTATTAGCTAGAAAGTAATTAAGTGGAAATAGAGAGATGACTAGTCTCAATAATTGTAAGGGTAATTTTGAAAAAATAATATAAATTGTTAATAAATTTAATGTTATTAACTAAATTAACCAACTTTCTTAAAGGGTGTGAATTAGTTAAAAGAGTCTTATATTTAGGGACGGAGGTAGTAGTTACTAGGAGTTTTCTTTTGTATTTTGTAGTTTTATGAAATGGTCCTTATAACGTTCTTTTTCTCTAAGGATGAAATTTACCTAATCTCTGTTATGTCAATGCATTGTCATTAACGTTCTTTTCCTCTCGCATGCTCCTCGTTTCCTTATTTCACTCGCACTTCTAGCAACACATCTAGCTAATATACACCTATTATTGTAGAGGAAAACTGATATATAGTTCGAAATTAGTCATTAACAGTCCGAAATTTTTTAAGTTACTGGTGAACATAATGACATCTGGGAGGTGGTAACATTTTAATTAGGGATGTAATGGTATCAGAGTCGAGGTTAAAACAAATTCTATATCAAGTTAAATGCATTGGTTGACTCTAGGGCTGTGGATAAGATGTGTTTAGACAACCCTAACTTTATTTTTACCCAACTTAATATTTTGATAGGACTATTTGTTAAGACTCTATTTAACCTAACCCATAGGATTGACGCAGTGGTGTAAGATCCCGCTGCATTCACATGTGGGGGGGCCGATCTATTTAGCAGGAGAACCCGTGTTCGATTTCCTCCATGTGCAAAAATTCTCTTGGGCATTCCCTAAACTGAAGCACCAAATCAATTAGAAATTCTCGTCAACCGCTCTCAGTTCACTTCTCTGGACATTCCCTGAGCAGAGAAACACAAAATCTACCAAGGAAGCTTTTCCCTATATGCTCTGTCCATTATCTCCTAGGTGCCATTTTTGTGGTTCTGTGGGTCTGTCTCTCTCAAAAATTGTTCAGCTGAACAATATTTGACTTCTCTGTTAATATCTTCATGTGAGTCAATTACCCAATTTAATTATTGAATCATCATTATCAATCTCTTGAATTAGGTTAAAAAAGTTTTGAATAAATCTTATGCTAGGAAAAGATAAGAAAATAATTTAGCTTGAAATGTTGAAACTGGAGTAATATATATGTCAAAGATAGTCATTCTTAATTTTAGAATCAATTGAAAGCTGAATTAATATTCAATTCAATGAACTTTAAGTTAGTCGAATTGACAAAAATTAAAATGACCACAAAATTTGCTATATGTTCCCATGCTGTCTTTTAGTTAGTTTCCTTATTATGTATTCCTTAGGCCTTGTTTTTATCAGTACTGGTATTATAATACTAACAATAGTAAACATATATTTGTTTTTGCCCGAGATAAAGTCTTTAGTTACTGTAAAAAATATTAAATAATACCTTTGCCTCAAAAATTAGATCTATCATACACACAGTAACTAAGAAGTGGATTATTTGCTCAAAGGAAAAAGATAATGTATATTGGCTCAAGGTTTGAGCAAGTTGGCATTACCAAAAGACAATAGCTGCATGGCTTATACCCAAGCTTTGTCTCTTTCTTTGGGGCTAATTTAGCTAGGTTGCCAAGTGTTAGTTTAATATACAGTAGTTGTTGAAAACTCTCAATTTTTTTTTTTGATTCGCGAAAACTCTCAATTGTCTGACGTGAATGACTGACTCTTGCATTGACTTTTAAATCAGTAAAAAAATTATTATATTAAATTACCTTCATTTTCTTTGTTTATGGTTTAGTTTGTTAAAAAATTAGGTATATTTCTTAAATTTAATTCATTTAAAATTAAGTGAATGTACTTTAATGATAAGTTTGATTTAGAGAGAATATATATATTTTTTATAAATAATTATAAAAATGATACTTTTTTTATATATGCAAGAAATGATAAAAATAAGAAATAATTTAAAGTTTTTATTATTTTCTCTATAAGTATTTAATGATAAGAAATAAAAGAATGAAAAAAAAAGCATGTCACTCTGATAGTAAAATTATAAAAGAGTGCAGGAGTTTTAGTGCACGTCACTATCGGTAAAAGTGTAAAAGAGTGCAGCCATTTTTGGTTAAATTAATCTGCATATCCTTATATTTTTACCAAATTTTCAATTAGGTTCTGAACTTTTTTTTCTTTTAATTGGATCTCTGAACTTTTATTTGTTTTTCAATTGGATCCTTCCGTTTAATTGTCGTTATGAAAAATTAACAACAGACACCTAATTAAAGGTGCAGACAGTGGACTGGTGCTTCTGGAGTGTGTTGTAAGCATAACTGAGTTAATTGTGAGAATTTTCTGCAAAGTTTCAACCTTATGCAGAACCAAATAATTGTGAAAGAATACTTAGGTTAAATTGACCTGTAGAGGTTGAAACTTTACAAAAAAAACTCTCATAATTGACTCAGTTGTGCTTACAATACACTCCAGAAGCATCAGTCCACTATCTACACCTTTAATTAGGTGTCTGCGGTTAATTTTTCATAACGACAATTAGACGGAATGACCCAATTGAAAAACAAATAAAAGTTAAGGGACCTAATTAAAAAAAATAAAAGTTTAGAAACCCAATTAAAAGAAAAAAAAAAGTTCAGGAACCTAATTAAAAATTTGGTAAAAGTATATGGACATCCAGAGTAATTAAACCGCCATTTTTTCACCGTACTGTATTCATCAAAAGTCAAACCACTGAGAGTGATAGAATGAGCGGAAAACAATGAGAATTGGAAGGAAACTAAGTTAACAAAAAAATTGACACATGTCAATAGTAAATAGACAAGACAAGTGGAAAGTGATAACGAAAATCATGACAGAATCAGCAGAAGTGCAGGGACTAGCCATTTGCAGTGGTAGTGGCACATTCAACCAGAAGCTGCCACATGTCAACAGTGCCAGCTTTTATTTATTTATTTCTTATGCCTGTTGCAGATAAACTAGGATGTGTGAGAATAAAAGACTGACCAAATGGCATGTTAACCACAGAACAAAAGAAAAGTTCAGTTTCTCATAAACCTCAGAAACAAACTTCTTATCTCTCTAAAATACCATTAACTGCTTAGCTCATAACTGATTTTGGATATTTTTGTCTGCAAAGGATGCAGTTTTTGGTAACTAATTTCTATGGGACCACTTTTCATGTTATTTGCAGTATGGCTATTATGGGGACTGTATTGGTGTCAGAAGCCGCGCCTGCACCATCGCAGCTTCAATTGGAAGCAAATGCTATACTCAATAGCGGATGGTGGAATCTATCGCAGTTAGATTCACACTATATCTGTTGGGGGTATGGTATATTTTGCAACCTAGATGGAAGCATAACTGCAATCTCAGATCTACGTAATAATATTAGAAAAGGGAATCAATTGGCAACACTAAACCTCTCTGTTTTCAAGAATTTAGAAAGGCTAGAGGTCCGGGGGTGTGAACTGAAAGGAACCATCCCACCTGAAATTGGTAATCTCCCCAAACTCACTCATCTAGATTTATCCCACAATTCTCTTCATGGTGAGATACCTCCTTCACTAGGAAATCTTACCCAATTAGAGAGCATATTCATTCATAACAACATTATTCAAGGTTCCATTCCTCGTGAATTGGCGTTCCTAAAAAATCTTACAGTCTTATATCTATCTAACAACAGCATTCAAGGTTCCATTCCTTGTGAAATGGCGTCCCTAAGAAATCTTGCTTACTTAGATCTATCTAACAACAACATTCAAGGTTACATTCCTTGTGAATTTGTGTCCCTGAAAAATCTTATTGTCTTAGATCTATCTCGCAACAGAATCAATGGGACCTTGCCCATTTCCCTTAGAAATCTCACAAATTTACAAAAGCTTGACATTTCCCACAATCTACTCGGTGGTTCCCTAAAACCCTTGTCAAACCATGCATGGCTAGCCAACATCGACCTCAGTCACAACCATATTAGTGGTGAAATACCACCAGAGCTTGGATATTTGCCATCAATAGAAAGTCTGGAACTAAGCTACAATGATCTTACCGGAACAGTTCCTCTGACTCTGCAACATGTCTCTTATGTGAACATTTCCTTCAATTATTTGAAAGGTACCATTCCAGATGGTTTCCCTCCGTATGCACTAATAGGCAACAAGGGTGTATGTAGCAACATTTTGGATATCCAAACCAAATTCCAATTCCAGCCTTGTCCTCATAGTTCTTTTGACTATCAGTTCGTAGTTTCCCTTATCCTCATTTATGTAATCATGCCTTTCTTAATATTTGTGTTTACAAAGCTTATTCGCATTGCAATTAAGAACAGACATGCAAAAACAACGGTGACTAAGAATGGGGACTTGTTCTGCGTATGGAACTATGATGGAAACATAGCCTATGAGGACATAATCAGAGTAACAGAAGACTTTGACATGAAATATTGTATTGGAACAGGAGCTTATGGGAGTGTTTATAAGGCACAATTACCAAGTGGCAAGGTTGTTGCCTTGAAAAAACTCCATGGATTTGAAGCAGAAGTGCCGGCTTTCGATGAGAGTTTCAGAAATGAGGTCAAGGTATTATCAGAAATAAAGCATCGACATATTGTGAAGCTCTATGGATACTGCTTGCACAGAAGAATCATGTTTTTAATCTATCAGTACATGGAGAAAGGAAGCTTGTTTTCGATATTGTATGATGATGTGGAAGCAATGGAATTGGATTGGAAAAAGAGGATTAACGTTGTGAAAGGCACTCCACATGCTCTGTCATATCTTCATCATGACTGCACCCCTCCAATAGTGCATAGAGACATAACATCCAGCAATGTCTTGCTTAACTCAGAGTGGGAGCCTAGTGTTGGTGACTTCGGCACAGCACGATTCCTCAGCCTTGATTCATCCAATCGAACTATTGTTGCTGGAACCATTGGATATATAGCCCCAGGTAAATTGTTAATGTCCTTCTTTTAAGTCATCTTGTTTTGGTTCCTTTCCCTTTTATCTATGGTCTTTATTTCTATGATTTGATGCAGAACCAGTGTGTAATTGTTTATACAAACTATTTTTCATCTATTTTCCTGTTGATCTTTGAATATGCTCATGTTAGTGTTGTTATAAATGCAGAGCTTGCTTACAGTATGGTTGTGAGTGACAACTGTGATGTGTATAGCTTCGGAGTAGTGGCACTTGAAACTTTGGTGGGAAGGCATCCCAAGGAAATACTGTCATCACTTCAGTCAACTTCTACTGATGATGGCATCACATTAGGTGAAGTACTGGACCAACGCCTCTCACACCCAACAGTGTCAGTTTTACAGGACATAGTTCGTGTTGCCATAGTGGCATTTGCGTGCTTAAATTCCAATCCCTTCTCTCGCCCAACAATGAAATGCGTATCACAATGTTTTCTTTCTCAGCTCACACCATTAAGCATTCCCTTGCGTGAAATTTCTTTGCAGCAGCTAATGAGTCAAGAACTCAGGCACTATTTAAAATTGTGAACTCCTGAAAATGAAGCTTGTAACTGAAGTAAGACGATATCAGCATTCAATAAAAACTCCAAAGATTTTCAGTATTTTCGCTTATGTGAGTTCTGGTTATGTTACATTTTAGTAAAAAAGTTTCAACTTATTTAGTTATTCACTTTATTACTATTCCCATACAGTTGTTAAAAAAAATAGATGAATTATATAAAAATGCACAATTTGGTCAAAGCAGGCGCGCATGGTAAAATACGGGTCTAAGATTTTATATAGTTTGAATTTAGCTTTATCAAAGTGAGAGAGAAGTGTAAAGTAAAACAAGTAAAGTTAAATCTATCTTTAATTTGAATTAATGTACCCTATAAACTTAATTCATTTTTGTGAAGAGGATGAGATTTGAAGGATGAAAGATGTGAGTGCTACATGTCGGAGCACGCAGGGGCTGAACATTCCCTAAACAGAAGCACCAAGTCAATTAGAAATTTTCGCCAACAACCGCTCTCAGTTCACTTCTCTGGACATTCCCTGAGCAGAGACACACCAAATCTACGGAGGAAGTTTTGCCTGGCTTCAACTCTGCATGTAGGCTTTTCCTATATGATCCATCCACTATCTCCTAGGTGCCATTTTTGTGGCTCAGTGGGTCTGTCTCTCTAAAAAATTGTTCCAAGGAACGATTTTTTATTTCTCGGTTAATATCTTCATGTGTATTTAATCTTTAACAAAATTATTGTGAGTTAAATACCCAATTTAATTATTGAATCATCATTATCAATCTCTTGAATTAGGTTAAAAAGTTTTGAATCAATCTTATGCTAGGAAAGCATACGAAACTAATTTAGCTTGAAATGCTGAAATTGGAGTAATATATATGTTAAAGATGGTCATTCTTAATTTTAGTATCAATCTGAATTTATATTCAATTCAATGAGCTCTAAGTTAATCGTGTTGATAAAAATTAAAATGGCCACAAAATGTTCTATTTGTTCCCATGCTGTCTTTTAGTGTTAGTTTCCTTATTATGTATTCCAAGTGTTTGAAAATTTCCTTAGTGGCCTTGTTTTTATCAGTACTGTATTAATACTAACACTAGTAAACCTATATTGTCTTTTGCCTGAGATAAAGTCTTTAGTTAATGTAAAAAAATATTAAATAATACCTTTGCCTCAAAAATTAGATCTATCTTACACACAGTAACTAAGAAGTGGATTATTTGCTCAAAGGAAAAAGATATTGTATATTGGCTCAAGGTTTGAGCAGGTTGGCATTAGCAAAAGCCAATAGCTGCATGGCTTATGCCCAAGCTTTGTCTCTTTCTTTGGGGCTAACTTAGCTAGTTTGCCAAATGTTGCTTTATTATACACTATATGCCCAAGCTGATTTGAATGAATTTCTTTTGAAAGGCAAAACAAAAATTTTATTAACATATTGAAGCTTGACACAAGACCACAAGACGTGACCCATCAAGCACAAAATTACCACACCATCTTGTTAGGCACTCAACTAAAAAAGTACAATGAAAAACTGCTACCAGTACCTCTGCCCATATCATCCCATAGACTCCATAATTCAATCTGAGGTGAATGAATGACTCTATCATGGAGGAACAACACCTTTTTATCTTTGGTTCTAAGATGTGGAGGTTGCTCTTATGGAAGGGACCAATGAAAAATATAGGTGACAAGAAGTGAAGGAGAATTTGGTACAACCCTTTAAAAGTAGCTGCTAAGAAATATGAATATGAGCCAAAATACAGACGATGCTTCAAGTTCAACTCTACCAAACAAAGCTTATGACAAGTGTAATTCAGAACATTTTATCCACAACTTTTAGAGAAAATATATATTTTCCTTTGTATAAATATTTATAAAAATGCTACTTATATGTGCAAGAAATGATGAACATGGGAAATATTTTAAACTTTTTATTATTTTCTATATAAGTATTTAATGATAAGAAATAAAAGAATAAGACGTCACTTTGAGTGAAGTTGTAAAAGAGTGCAAGAATTTTAGGTGCACGTTACTTTCGGTAAAAGTGTAAAAGAGTGCAGCCATTTTTTCACGGTACTGTATTTATCAAAGTCAAACCGCAGAGAGTGATAGAAGGAAGGGGAAATAACGAGAATTGGAGGGAAACTAAGTTAACAAAAAAATTGACACATGTCAATAGTAAATAGACAAGACAAATGGAATGTAACCAAAATCTTGACAGAATCAGCGGAAGTGCAGGGACTTACCATTTGCAGTTGCAGTGGCACATTCAACCTGAAGCTGCCACGTGACAATACTCAATAGTGGCATCTTTTTATTTATTTAGTATTTTTTATGCCTGTTGTAGGTAAACTAGGTTGTGAGTTGAGAATAAAAGAGTGACCAACTAGCATGTTAGCCACAGAGCATAACAAAAGTTCATTTTCTCATAATTCTCAGAAACAAACTTCTTGTCTCTGTAAAATACCATTAACTGCTTAGCCCATTGCCCAGTTTAAATATTTTCCTCTGCAGAGGATGCAGCCTTTTGTTTCCAATTTCTATGGAACCACTTTTCTTGTTATTTGTGGTATGGTTATTACAGGGATAGCATTGGAGTTAGAAGCAGCATCTGCACCATCACAGCTGCAATCAGAAGCAAATGCTGTAATCAACAGTGGATGGTGGAATCAATCGCAGTCAGATCCACACGATATCTGTTCGTGGGGTGGTATAGTTTGCAACAACGCGGGAAGCATAACTACAATCAGATATCCATTTCGTAAAGAAGGGATTCAATTAACAACACTAAACCTCTCTGCTTTCAAGAATCTAGAATGGCTACAGGTCTCGCACTGTGGACTAGTAGGGACTATCCCACCTGAAATTGGTAATGTACCCAAACTCACTCGTCTCGATTTGTCCTACAATTCACTTCATGGTGAGATACCTTCTTCACTGAGAAATCTTACCCAATTACAAAGCCTAATAATCTCCAACAACAAGATTCAAGGTTCCATTCCTCCTGAATTGATGACCCTGAAAAATTCTTACTTACTTAGATCTATCTAACAACAACATTCAAGGCTCCATTCCTCGACAATCAGTGTTCTTGAAGAATCTTATTGTATTAGATCTATCTAACAACATGATCAATGGAACCTTACCTATTTCACTTAAAAATCTCACAAAATTAGAAAAAATTGACATTTCCAACAATTTACTAGTTGGTTCCCTAAAACCTTTGTCAATTGGAAGCCATGCACAGCTAAACACTATCACTTACCTCGATTTGTCCAGCAATTTTCTTGATGGTGAGATACCTCCTTCAGTGGGGAATTTTACCAAATTAGAGAGGCTATTTATCTCTAACAACCACATTCAAGGCTACATTCCTAGTGAATTGTTGTTCCTTAAAAATCTTATTGTCTTAGACCTATCTTACAACAGAATCAATGGGACCTTGCCAATTTCACTGTCAAATCTCACAAAATTACAAAATCTTGACATTTCTAACAATCTACTCGTTGGTTCCCTAAAACCCTTACCGGTTGGAAGCCATGCACAGCTAACCACTATTTACCTCTGTCACAACCTCATTAATGGTGAAATACCACCAAAACTTGGATATTTGCCATCTTTACGAAGTCTGGTTCTATGCTATAATAATCTTACCGGAACAATTCCTCTGTCTCTGCAAAATGTCTCGTATGTGGACATTTCCTATAATTATTTGAAAGGGTCCCATTCCAGAGGATTTCAATCCATATGCGCTAGAAGGCAACAAGGGTGCATGTAGTGACAATTCATATATCCAAACCGAATTCCAATTCCAGCCTTGTAATCATGGTTTTTCCAATTCCAATTCCAAATCCTATTCCAATTCTAATTCCTCCAACAAAGTAATCATGGCTCGAGGCTACAAAGTAAGGAAAAATCTGCTGGTCATAGTTCTTCCTATCCTCATTTTTTTAATCATGGCCTGCTTACTACTTGTGTATCTGAGGCATATTCCCATTACATTTAAGAACAATCATGCAAAGACAACAGCAGTGACTAAGAATGGTGATTTGTTTTGTATATGGAACTATGATGGAAGCATAGCCTATGAAGACATCATTAGAGCAACTGAAGACTTTGACATGAAACATTGTATTGGAACAGGAGCATATGGAAGTGTTTATAAGGCACAATTAGCAAGTGGCAAGATTGTTGCCTTGAAAAAACTTCATGGCTTTGAAGCAGAGGTGCCGGCTTTTGATGAGAGCTTCAGAAATGAGGTCAAAGTATTATCAGAAATAAAGCATCGAAATATTGTGAAGCTCTATGGATTTTGCTTGCACAGAAGAATCATGTTTTTGATCTATGAGTACATGGAGAAAGGAAGCTTGTTTTCTGTCTTGTATGATGATGTGGAAGTGATAATTGCATTTTATACTTACCTTTTTGGTACACATAAGTGCAATTATTTCATCTATCCCTTATTTAAATCCTTGTTTCTACCTCTTTTTAGTTAGTTAAAAAAGAATTAGTTTTTAGATATATAATTAGTTATGTAAATTTGGAATTTAGTCTCATGTTTTAGTATTTTTTTATGCACAGAAATTGGAGATGGGTTTTGGAATAGCTTAAGATCAAGGTCAAGGAAGAAAGTTCTCTTTGACCCAGCTGAAACATTGGCCAGCCCAGCTCAGAAACTGACAGAGAGCACCTAATTTTGAGAAAGGAAGTTCAGCCCAGCCGAACCAGTTGGTGAGCCCAGCCGAGCTTGTCCCAGTGAGCATTATTGAAGTTTCGGCCTAGCTGAAACATAATTTCAGCTGGGCCGAAAATGTCGGGCTGTCACTTTTTGGGTAAAAACAAAGCTATTAAAAGGGCATTTTGCAAGGGAAAAGGGTATTCTTCTTTGATCTAGGTTGGGGGCACAAGTGCAGCTGTGGGGAACACTCCCAAGTCTCCATTTTTCATTCATCTCTTCTCCACCATTTTGAGGCTCCTCTCACCCATGAGTAGCTGAGCTCCCCTTCATTGGGGTTTGATGTAACTAAACCCAAACTCATGTATATCTTTTGAGTTATTAATACATGTTTATTATTCACCGTTACGTGCTTTCTTCTTTGCTTAATGCTTGCTTTGGCTTGATCACCCTCTGCTTGATTTTATGGTTTAAATGCGATTGGAAAATGTATTTGAACTATGAACCGGAGAAGAGCACCTAATGGGTCTTGTATCTAGGAATAGAGCAAAGCCCATTAGTCACCTTTAACTCCTTTTCTTAAAGCAAGTAACTTGGCTAAGCTATGCAAGGGATTGATAGTTTAGTCAAGGAACTTAGGCTCTTCTTGTAAGGAATTAGGGATTGAGCACTTTTAGGAGTTGGTGATAACAAACGGATGATAAACATTGATTAATAGCTTGTGTGTGCATAAGGGAGTGGTTTAGTGAAGTCGAACCCCACGTTCATTATCATTGTTTCCCGTAACCACTTTCCGCTTTGAGAATCAAAACCCCTTTTATTAGTTTTATTTCCAAGTTTCTATCTTTATCTTTGCTCTTAACCATTGTTATTTCAAGTTTTCTTTATATTTTGCTTAGTAAGTAAAAAGTGTGTAAATTGCCAAATATTGAACAAGTCCCTGTGGATACGATACTTGGACTTCCATTTTATACTACTTGTACGACTTGATACACTTGCCAATGACGTAACAAGTTTTTGGCGCTGTTGCCGGGGACTTGTGTCTCAATAGTTGGCAATTTTGCATTTTCTATTTACCTAGGCTTAATTCTATCCTTTTGTTATTCTTTCAAGTGTTTTTCCTTTGTACTTTTGTTGTCTTATGCTAACTGTCAAAAAAAAAATAGAGGAAAAAAAAATACTCTGTTCTTTTGAGTCTATGCATGCAGGGTGGAACCTTTGAAGAACTTGATCCATGGAAGACTCTTGGAGTATTCTGCTCACACAACATGGGCTTATTAGTAACCAACTAGAGATGTTGTCTGAGCATCCTGAAATTATGCAGCTGAGGGCCATTCACCCACAACCTATCAATTGTGATTTTTGTAGAGGAGAGCATTTAAATGGTGATTGCCATCTTTACTCCATGGAAAATTCTTGGTGGGAGCAAGAGTCACACCCTCACAATCAACTTGAAGAAGATAGACTCTCAAATCTTGAGAATGTGTTTATGCAATTCATGGAAGCTTCCCAAGCTAGCTTTGAAGCCAATCAAAATTCAATTCAAAATCTTGAGATTCAAGTTGGTGAGCTAGCAAAGCAAATGGTTGAAATGTCTTCTATGGCCATAAGGGAAGAAAATTCAAGAGAAGTTAAAGCACATAAGGAGACTCTTGTAAAAGAGCATGATTCAAGAGAAAGAGATGCTAAAGAAGAAAAAGATGAAGAAAGAGCACAAAAACAGGGGGAGAAGTGCTCACAAGTAGAAATTCAACAAGAAAGCCTTCCTCAAGTCAATATCTCTCTCCACCAACTAATTGACAAGGAAGAAAGGCATGAAGAACATGATAAATCCTTATATGCCTTCTTTGTCTTATTCACCAACACTTCCCCTGCAGTGATTTGGAAGCCACTCGATGGATATATGATTTTCATGGAGTTCCTAACTAAGAAGCGGAAGAGCAAGTGGGATGTGTTCTTTTTGACATTCATGCCACCTTGAACAACACCATCTCGTCAAGCTAATGACGTTAAAGAAGCGCTTATTGGGAGGCAACCCAATTCTCTAACCTTTACTTTTAATTTATGTTGTGTGTTTTGAGTTTAGTTTATAGTTTCCTTGATGACTTTTGTGTTCAATTGTTGTGTTTTGACATGTTTTGTTCTTAGCATTTTGTAGTTTGGCTTGTTTTTAGTTTATCTTAGCATACATGTCATTTTTCATTTTTATTTGTGGTTTAGTTGTTGTTCTGCATATTCTAGGATGATCTCTGTTACACTTTCCTTTTAATTTAATTTATGTGTTATGAGTTAGTATGTGTTTCCTTTATTGCTTTATGTGTTTCTTGATTGTAAAATGTTATGTTTAGTTCTTAAAATTTAGTGGTTTGGTTTGTTTTTATTAGCTTTTTCATGTTTATGTTAGTCATGTCTTTTTGTTGCTTGTTTGTTTCTATTTTTGCATCTTAGAAAGCTCTATGTTACTATTCGAGCCCAGCCAGAACTTTGTCCAGCTGGGCCAGACCAAAAAGCTGCATAATCATATGTTTCTGCATAATTTTCAGCCCAGCTTGCCTCTGTTTCAGCTGGGCCGGATGGTTTCAGCCCAGCTCGATTACCCTTCAGCTGGGCCGAAAAGCCCTTGGAACCAATTTTACTCTCTGCCAAGTTTCGGCTGGGCTGGACACTTTTTGAGCCCAGCTAAAAAAAAAATTCGTAAAAAAAATCGTAAAAAAAAAAAAAACTTTGCTCTCATTATTGATGTGTTTTTTCTATTCTCTTTATGTTATTTTCTTTTCTTTTCACCTTTTCCTTTCTTCCATAGTTTCTTTCTTTCTTCTTTTCTTTCCAATGTTAGTTATCAATTTTATTTTTCTTTTAACTTTGCTTTATGTGTTTTTCTTGTTTTGGTATTATGTTTTGTTTTTAATTGTAGAAGGCTCGTCCTAAAGACAAGGAGTAACATTTCAAGTCCCAAACAAGAAAAATGAGTCAATCTTATACCTCTGCTCCCAAAAAGAAAAGGCCAGCACCATCTTAACCAATCATCCTACGTACTTGGCCTGGGGACCAGTCCTCTTTTGTTGGAGGAGGAGGAGTTGCAAGGAGCTACTGGTGCTGGAGATGCTACTGCACATGATAGAGGAGATGATATGGAGGGCTAGTTGGAGCCTCTTTCTACAATTTTTTTTCAGGACCTTGTTTATGATTTTAGTCTTTATATTTTTAGTTATTTATTTTCAGTGCTTTTCTAGTGTATGTTTCGTACTACTTGTGTTGCTACTTTGTTTTGTTTGTGAGTGCAACTTTGGGTTGTTTATATTCTGCATTGTTTCTTCTTATGCATATTTTGTTAATTGTGTGCAAAGTTTAGGAAATGTTGCAGTTTATGCTTCAATTGTATGCTTGTGGTTGTCCGCATTGTTGTTAGCTTGTTGCAAGTAGTGTGTTGCGGTTACTAAGTTTGGCATGTCTTGATTGAGGACTCTTGAATGTGTTGCATTCTGCCATGTGAGTTGAGCCTTAATGTTGATTCTTGTGAGAGCCACTTTTGTTTTCATGCACCAAATTTTGCTTGATTCTTGTGGATTATACTTTGCACATGCATGCTTGGAAATGATCAAGGCTATTTTTGTGCTTTTTGTGTTAGCCACTTAGCCAAAAAGCTCACCCAAGATGAAAATTTCTTTTCCTTTGTAAGCCCCTTTGAACCATACAATGATTTAATCTTGTTCTTGAACCCTTGAGCCACAAAGAAAAACAAAATGCTTCCCACACCCTAGGGAGAGGAGAGCAACTAGTATGATAGGGTCTCACACAAGTTTGTGGGATTTGGTTTCATAAAGATAAGGAATTTGTTTAAGGGAACTTTTTTTTGGTTGGTAAGAGTGGTTATTATGTTGTGTAAATAAAAAAAAAGAGAAAAAAAATCACAAAAAGAAATGTTTTCTTTATGTTATTCTCCTTGTTATCATTGTTGTAAAAGAATTGGGATTACTCTGATTGGTTTTGTCAAGTCGAGAGAAAAAAAAGGCAATTTGGAAAAGTTTGTTGATCCTTAGAGGTTGCTCTCTTATTCTTCCGGTGTTAATTTGTTTATCTAGAAAAACCAAAATTTTCTTGTAAGCCTAGCCAAGTTACAACCCAATAAAGTCCTTAGTGATCTTTGCATGTGTGTATGAGTGTGTGATTTGAATTGAGATGATGAGCAAAGTTGGTGTGTGTGGTTCCAATAAGTGGCATTGAGAGAAACACTCACCTTCACAACAATTATTGAGTGATACACCTTTCCTGTGAGGAGCAAAGTGTTCTTGGGTCCCTCAAGATTGTTCAGTGTCATTCTTGTTAATCCCTTGTCACTTTTGTATCTTGCTAAATTTCTTTTGTGGACACCATAGTGTATGGTTGGACATGGGCTGCATGTTTTGTCTTATTGGTGAATGATGTCATGAGAAGTGTTAGGATGCAAATATTTTCAATCCATAGCTTGTATGTTGTTGTCAGTCATCTTAGCAATAATTACAGCCTTCTTTTGTTTGAGGACAAACAAAGATTTAAGTTTGGGGGAGTTTGATAATTGCATTTTACACTTACCTTTTTGGTACACATAAGTGCAATTATTTCATCTATCCCTTATTTAAATCCTTGTTTCTACCTCTTTTTAGTTATAAAAGAATTAGTTTTTAGATATATAATTAGTTATGTAAATTTGGAATTTAGTCTCATGTTTTAGTATTTTTTGATGCACATAAATTGGAGATGGGTTTTGGAATAGCTTAAGATCAAGGTCAAGGAAGAAAGTTCTCTTTGGCCCAGCTGAAACATTGGCCAGCCCAGCTCAGAAACTGACAGAGAGCACCTAATTTTGAGAAAGGAAGTTCAGCCCAGCCGAACCAGTTGGTGAGCCCAGCCGAGCTTGTCCCAGTGAGCATTATTGAAGTTTCGGCCCAGCTGAAACATAATTTCAGCTGGGCCGAAAATGTCGCGCTGTCACTTTTTGGGTAAAAACAAAGCTATTAAAAGGGCATTTTGCAAGGGAAAAGGGTATTCTTCTTTGATCTAGGTTGGGGGCACAAGTGCAGCTGTGGGGAACACTCCCAAGTCTCCATTTTTCATTCATCTCTTCTCCACCATTTTGAGGCTCCTCTCACCCGTGAGTAGCTGAGCTCCCCTTCATTGGGGTTTGATGTAACTAAACCCAAACTCATGTATATCTTTTGAGTTATTAATACATGTTTATTATTCACCGTTACATGCTTTCTTCTTTGCTTAATGCTTGCTTTGGCTTGATCACCCTCTGCTTGATTTTATGGTTTAAATGCGATTGGAAAATGTATTTGAACTATGAACCGGAGAAGAGCACCTAATGGGTCTTGTATCTAGGAATAGAGCAAAGCCCATTAGTCACCTTTAACTCCTTTTCTTAAAGCAAGTAACTTGGCTAAGCTATGCAAGGGATTGATAGTTTAGTCAAGGAACTTAGGCTCTTCTTGTAAGGAATTAGGGATTGAGCATTTTTAGGAGTTAGTGATAACAAACGGATGATAAACATTGATTAATAGCTTGTGTGTGTATGAGGGAGTGGTTTAGTGAAGTCGAACCCCACGTCATTGTTTCCCGTAACCACTTTCCGCAATCTAGATCTTTGAGAATCAAAACCCCTTTTATTAGTTTTATTTCCAAGTTTCTATCTTTATCTTTGCTCTTAACCATTGTTATTTCAAGTTTTCTTTATATTTTGCTTAGTAAGTAAAAAGTGTGTAAATTGCCAAATATTGAACAAGTTCCTGTGGATACGATACTTGGACTTCCATTTTATACTACTTGTACGACTTGGTACACTTGCCAATGACGTAACAGGAAGCAATGGAATTGGATTGGTAAAAGAGGGTTAGCATTGTGAAAGGCACTGCACATGCTCTGTCATATCTTCATCATGACTGCACCCCTACAATAGTGCATAGAGACATATCAGCCAGCAATATCTTGCTTAACTCAGAGTGGGAGCCTAGTGTTGGTGACTTTGGCACAACTCGATTCCTCAGCCTTGAATCATCCAATAGAACTATAGTCGCTGGAACCATTGGATATATAGCTCCAGGTAAATTGTTCATATCTTTATTTTTAGCCTTCTTGTTTTGGTCCATTTCCCTTGTACCCGTGTTCTCTAGTTTATGCGATTTGATGCAGAACTAGTTTGTAATACTAAGTTTATACAAATTTTGGATTTTTAATATTGTTATTTTTCAACTGTTTTCCTTTTGATCTTTGAATCTGCTCATGCTAATGTTGTAAATACAGAGCTTGCCTACACTATGGTTGTGAGTGAAAAGTGTGATGTGTATAGCTTTTGAGTGGTGGCTCTTGAAACTTTGGTGGGAAGGCATCCTAAGGAAATACTGTCGTCACTTCAATCAGCTTCTACTGATCATGACATCACATGCACTATGTGAAGTATTGGACCAACGCCTCCCACACCCGAGGATGTTAGTTCTACAGGACATAGTTTGTCTTGCCATAGTGGCATTTGCGTGCTTAAATCCTAATCCTTCGTCTCGCCCAACAATGAAATGTGTCTCTCAATGTTTTCTTACTCAGCTCACACCATTAAGCATTCCCTTGCGTGAAATTTCATTGCAGCAGCTCATGAGTCAAGAACTCAGGCATTGTTTAAAATTGTGAACTTCTGAAAGTAAAAATTCCAGTTTGAAGTTAAATCATATCTGCATTCAATAAAGATTTTGTAGTTGTTTATTTGGAAGAATTGTTAGAAAACTTCATGAAACTCTGTCTTTATGTTGAACTAGTTCTCGTTATATGTTTAATATGGATTATGACATTTGTTAAATTAGAATTTATTAATAATATAGACAAATTATATGGTAAAAAATAAAAATAAAAAAAGTTACTGGGGTTTTTCTTGTGTGTTTAGTTTGTAGTTTGATGCAGTAAAAAAAAAAAAAGTTTGTAGTTTAATAAAAAAAAAAAACAAGAATATGCATGTACAACAAGAAAGAAAAAAGGGTTATATTTTAGTGATTTTGTAGTAGTGAGAATGGGAAGATTTGACGGAGAAGAAACTGTCCATGTTTCTAAGCATGAAATTAACCTGATCACTATTAATATTGGGACAGTTTTAGGGTTGTCAGACCCCTACTTCTGAAATTCGGACATTATTGCAAGAGCTTTTAGTGAAATTTTTGAAAATATTTTATGAGACAAACATGAAGTGCATTAAAAATGACTTTTGTTAAACCTTTATTTTTAACTAATTTTTACAATTTTAATTTAAAAAGATCTGAAAGAGGTTGACAATAAGTTTTTTCAAAATGGACTATTTGTCCCTCTGTTAGAGGTGTTCCAGAAATGTTTGCAATCGAGTAAATAGCTCAACGAACGAATAGATCGTATCGAATTGGAAAATGGAAAGATTTGTACAAGTTATATCCTTCGTCGCCACTTTGTGAAAAATCATTAGGTACCAATATGTTAGATACCTGTGACTCAATTGGTGAAATAGTATCTCTCTTAAAAAAAAAGCATGTTTTTTTAACCATCGCAAAAAGAAAAGATTTTGTTGCGAATGAACAAGATACTGAGGAATTGTCCATATGTAAAATCATAATTATTGATACATGCCTTTTCCACATAAAAAGGAAATCAATATATATAAAATTTACGAATCCAAAAATAGCTTCAGAAAACAAGTGGCGAAATAAGGTTGTTTCTCAAGCATTGGATTACACGTGTCATCATTTCATGCTTTGGAATTGTTTGGTTCGGTTACGAACCAAATTCAAATTCATATACATTTAAGTCTCATTAATTATTAATTCAAAATCATTTTTAATTATTATCCGAAATTAAAACTGTCAATCAACATTAATTGATTAATTGCCAAATTACCATTTAGGTGGTAATTGAAATAAATCTGATTATATTTCTCTTTTTATACTGTAAATAAATCTGATTAAAATGCTTAGGGAAATACAAATATTGTGATTCAGATTATGGTACTCTTATTACCCTAAACAATACTCAAGTAATTGATTTTCGGAAATTTATTATCATTATAATGATTACATTAATTACATGAATGAGTTTTAATTTGCTATATTTTAATTTAAAATTATTTGGTAACAATTTGAATTTAAAAATTGAAATACTTTTAGTATACATGAATATTCTAACACATTATATTAAATTATTTATTGTGAGTATAATTAATTTTCAAAAATATCAAGGTTTATTGTGATTTCAAGTTGTGATTCAAATTATATTGTTATTCAAAACCCCATTGATAATAATATATTGTGTATCTTAAAGAATATATTGTGATTCAAATCGTTCCATGCAAATCTGATTCAAATTAAATGACTATTACTCTAAAAAAAATAAGAATATGTTTATATTGATTGGCACCGTGATTATTTTTTATAATATAATTAATACTCAAATTCAGCATATCCGAATCTGATTTTTTTTTTTTAACATTCCTTTTCTTTTTCCACTTCTCTATAAATTTAGAAATTGAAAGTTGTATTGTTGTTAATTCTCTCTTCCCTACATTATACATACTGGAGTTTTTTTTTTTCTTCAACTTTCATTCTGCGGTTTCTTTCTCAAAGAAGGAGAAGCATCATGAAAAATCAAAAGGTATAAACCTTATTTACAAATAATTTTTTCCTCATTTTTTATTTTAAAAAATGGTACAAGTTTATTTGTTGTCTTTCTTCCACCTTTCTTCCATTAAAATTGACTTATTTCTGCATTACTTTATTTTTTTCATTGAAAATTGGTATAAATTACAAGTCTTTTTGTCCAATCAAGATTTGAATATCTAAAACATGTTTCCTGAGAAGGAATATCAATATTTGTTCTACATTTTAACGATATTTATGTTCTATTATGATTTCTAATTTCTAATTTTCTTCCATTTTCCAGAAACAATTGTGCCAAATAATAAATTCTTTATTTAACTTAATATTTTGTGCATATGTCATGTTATTGTATTGTAACTGAAGAAATTGTTTCCATCTCCTATTATTGCAAATTTCAGGTAATTTGTCAATGGAGTGCACAATTGCTTATGAATCCTATTTGAACAAAGCAACCATTGTGGAAGAATTAATATCCCAAGATATCCCAAAGCTACAAGACGAAGTTAGAGTGTCTCAATGAGGAACTTCATGAAATGAAAGCAAAGCATATAACAAAGCCAAATGTATATCAATTTTATGGATGCATCTAAAACAAGGGATATATGTTTTCTATAAATTCCTCTTTTGTATCTTTTTTTATGCGTCCCTCTTTTGTATCTATTGTACATAATATAGTTTATAAAAAATATAGCTTATAAAAATTATAAGTTTTGTACTCTTCTCTAATTTATTATTTTTTAAATTTCAATATGAATATATTTTTTATTTTTAGTGTTTTCTCATTTAAATTCATTGAAGATTTTTTTTTATCCAAATGAATTTGATTATTTTTTTGCTTAATTGACTCATATTCAATTTGATAATATATTAAAATTAATTTATGTGTTTATTTCTATCTTTTCCATGTAAATTAAATTTAGACTCCAAATTATTTTATTCTTTTAAATAGTTTCTTTAACTTATTGTTATAATAATTAAATACAGAATTCTATATTTACATTTCCAATTTAAATATTAGTTACATTGTAATTATTTTTTAAATAAAATAGATTATTTTAACTGTTTACTACTTAAAAAATAGGCTAAATAATTTATATGATCCCTTTTCTTTATTTTAGGTTGTAATTTGATCCTTTATTTTTTAAAAGTTGCAAAAAGGTCCCTTAAGTAATTTTTTATAGCATGTTTATCCAAAAAAAAAAAGTTAAAAAATACATTACTTCAAGGGTAAACATGCTATAAAAAATTACTTAAGGGATCATTTTGCTACTTTTAAAAAATAAAGGACCAAAATACAACTTAAAATAAAAATAAGGGACCATTTTGAAACTTTTAAAAAATAAAGGATCAAATTACAACCTAAAATAAAGATAAGGGACTAATTTAGCCTAAAAAATAAAAGACAATTAATGATTAAACATATAAGAGCTAATATTACATGTTATTAAATTAATATAAAATATCTTAAAGAGTTAATGAAATAAAATATAAACTTTCTATTAAAGATTAATAATAATTTTAACATATAATAATGATAATTATTCATATCACCCGAGCCATAAAATCATACCTGAATGGTTAAAATTAAAAAAGTAAACATTATGTATTTATCTTTATTGTTAAATTTAAGATTTAATGGTAAAATTTTGCACATCTGACTCTCATACAGAAAATGTTTGCTCATTTGATACATCATTCTTAATTATTAAATAAAATCTTTGGAAAATATGAAGTTTGATTTTTTTGTCAAGGATGTCTTTTTTTTTTTTTTAATGTAAAGAAAGTCTGAATTTTAAATAGTCAATTTTAATTCTACCATTAGTCAAGTAATTAAATGCTAATCAATGACATTATTTTTCAAAAATTAATGTCTAATATCTAATTGATCCACAATATTTTTTTAGTAAACATATTAAATGAAAAATTAAAATAAAATTTGGTATAAGGAAGTTTTTATTAACAAATTGCTTAACTCATAAATATCCTCCCTCTCTCTCCTATATTTAATACAAAGTTAAGCAAGTCATGATGAATAGTTGCTTATATAAGTATCTCTCCAATGTTAAGCAACTCAAAATCACATGTGACACACCAAAATGATATTTTTTTTATAAACAACCCATTAAGTAACTTCCATTGTAGATGCTCTAATCAGTAATTAAATTGTCATTAATTATTTTTTTATGTTTAATAATCTTTTTTGTTTAATGCTTATAATTTAAAATATATATACCATGCATAATATTAAAATTTATTTTCATTACTAAACTAAATTGTAACACCCCTTTTTACTATCAAAGATTTTCTTATTAATTAAGAAATTTGAGAAGTGATTTGATGTCCAATTATTGAAAACAACCTTTAAAATACAGGAATTTTTTTTTCCTTTAAAACATTGTTACTTAAAATTCCAAACGACAATCATCCATAATAACTTATTAACATATCAAAATCCCTTTTAATGAAATATCGGTCTTAATAAATCAAACTCACTTTATAAGACATTAACTTTGTTGCAAACCATGAAACATAACTGTTACGTCATTGGCAAGTGTACCAAATCATACAAGTAGTATAAAATGGAAGTCCAAGTATCGTATCCACAAGGACTTGTTCAATATTTGGCAATTTACACATTTTTTACTTACTAAGCAAAATAAAAAGCGAACTTGAAATGATAATGATTGAAAATAAAGATAAAGGTGGAAACTTGGAAATAAAACTAATAAAAAGGGGTTTTTGATTCTCAAGGACCTAGATTGCGGAAAGCGAGAAACGATGATAATGAATATTGGGGTTCGACTTCACTAAACCACTCCCTCATACATACACAAGGTATTAATCAATGTTTATCATCCGTTTGTTATCACCAACTCATAAAAATGCTCAATCCCTAATTCCTTACAAGAAGAGCCTAAGTCCCTTGACTAAACTATCAATCCCTTGCATAACTTAGCCAAGTTACTTGCTTTAAGAAAATGAGTTAAAGGTGGCTAATGGGCTTTGCTCTATTCCTAGATACAAGACCCATTAGGTGCTCTTCTCCGGTTCATAGTTCAAATACATTTTCCAATCGCATTTAAACCATAAAAAATCATACAAGGGTTGATCAGGCCACAAGCAAGTATTAAGTAAAGGAGAAAACACATAACGGTGAATAATAAACATGTATTAATAGCTCAAATGAGTTTGGGTTTAGTTACATCAAACCCCAATGAAGGGGAGCTCAGCTACCCATGGGTGAGAAGAGCATCCCACGTGGTGAAGGAAGGAAGAAGATGAAAAATGGAGGAATGAGCGAGTTCCCCATAGCTGCACTTGTGCTCCCAACCTAGATCCAAGAAGAATCACCTTTTCCCTTGCAAAAAAACCCTTTTAAAAGCTTTGTTTTTACACAAAAAGTGCTAGCGCGACATTTTCGGCCCAGCTGAAATTATGTTTCAGCTAGGCCGAAACTTCAGTAATGCTTACTGGGACAAGCTTGGCTGGGCTCACCAACTGGTTCGGCTGGGCTGAACTTCCTTTCTCAAAATTAGGTGCTCTCCATCAATTTCTGAGCTGGGTTGGCCAATGTTTCAGCTGGGCCGAAGAGAACTTTCTTCCTTGACCTTGATCTTAAGCTATTCCAAAACCCATCTCCAATTTCTATGCATCAAAAAATACTAAAACATGAGACTAAATTCCAAATTTACATAACTAAACATATATCTAAAAACTAAATCTTTTTGAACTAAAAAGAGGTAGAAACAAGGATTTAAATAAGGGATAGATGAAATAATTGCACTTATGTGTACCAAAAAGGTAAGTAAAAAATGCAATTATCAATAACAAAATCTTCTTTAATTAAGAACATCCTCATAACCATCATTATACTATTCTATTACACCGAATATATTCATGCATTTACATTCTTGGAATTTAACACATTCTACATTTGAGTCACATATAAAGAATTGGTACATCATAATATTAAAACCAAGTCTACCCCTTTTTAATACAAGAAAGTACTAAGACTCAGAGCAGTGACTCAATGAAAATTTCAAAACTACCCAATTAACCCAAGTAGCATCCTAGAAGGATCCTCTTCTTTCTCTTAAAACATCCACTCATGTTCACAGTGCTGGTCGTAGCCTTTCATTCCATCTTCGTTGTTTACATAGGATCATTATTCTAAATCTGAAAAATAAAGGCGTATAGAGTGAGTCTCTTTTCTCCTTTAAACCAACAACCAAACGACCTTCCGGTCACAAACAATCACAAGCACACAACATCAACCACCTCGATGTGGTACTTTCACGGGTCTCACTCGTAACCCTAAACACATTTCGGACTAGTCCTTAACTCATCACATCTTGGGCCCGCTGCCACTGAATCTCCCAAAACTCAGTGGACTTACACAATTTAAGTCGGATGACTTGCTAGGAGTACACCCTTCACCACGGTACAATGACAGGGCTCTCACCAACACAGTTATGCTTCGCATTTGTCGGGATTGCCAAGTCGGCACTGTGGAAACACGACCACAAATTCGGCGCCAGATCCCCAAGAAACAGCAATTCAGCGAGCATACCTCAGGTACCACTCTGTGTGGTCATCCAATCTCTAAGGACTGACTCCTCAACCACTTTCCCTATCGAGATTTATCTTTTACAGGTCCGTGTGGGCTTTTCTACCAAAGGTACTCGACGGCGGTCCTCAATCAACATATGTCCCAGACATACAACATGGAGATCCAACTCCCCCACTATCATAGTGGTTAAACATTACGACCCCATCATCTCACAAGCACAATGCTCACCGTAGATAAAGCCTCCACACGACCTCTCAACACTTGTCCATTTGGCTTCCGATCATGTAAGGTTATCCTTCTCAATCGAAATGTGCATCCATGAACAAATTCCATTTCAATGGTCACGCACGACCCAACGGTAGAGGTTCTTCCTCCTCTTTTCGTTTGTCACAACGTCTAGAAGCAAACAATAACTTATCAACCACAAAACACACGTGCATGATGCACATCACCCAATCATGACCATATTCATGATTTTCTCTATCTTATTACATCTTATCGAATCCTTGCTCACTCTCAAGTTTTATGCTTGATTTAATTATCGAGTCTCAAGATCCATGCAAGGGTCTTAAATTTCCTTCTAAGTCCAAATATCCGGCATCCTCCACGTGCAAAGGTACTGATTAATTACCAATCCAAAATATTATTAGATTCACACTCTTTAATTACAATTTATTCACTATTGTTCATAGTGAATATTATTAGGTACTAGAATTCCCTCCTAGTAATCACAAATGCGTTCCATTTGGAGTTCATTTGCTCCCATCCAAGAATGCAATATTCTTGTTCCCACAATCAACAAACCATCACAAAAACTAACATGCACAAACAATATTCCAGTACTCATTGCCCGAGGATCACATTCCTCCCGGTCTCCAATTTACAGTTATAAACAAGATAAATAGTAATAGTCAATAAATCACAATTTAAACACAAAAATCATTAATAATTAATACACTAAAATTTATGGGAAGATCCTTCTTTTTAGGTGGAATACTTCATCATTAACACAAATAAGCCAAACAACATCACTTAGGCAATTATTCCAAGTACATTCCAATTAAACGCATAGAGCTGAAATCATCAATCATAAATTATTTGACTAAGTAAATCAACTTATAATTTCACAAAATTTTGCAGATACACTTCTCAGGATACATATATTAAGACATAAAATTAGCTCCCACAAATTCAACCCACAAGTAATATTTTTGGAATTAAAAACAGTGGCAGGATGCTCTCTGCAAAACACACTTTAGGAATTTTAGAAAATACTAATTCAACTCTCTTTTTCATGAAATTTTACATAAAATATCCCTAGCATGTTTATTATCCCATGTAATTTTTCCAGCATGTTTAAACCACGAAAAATTCCCTTTTTGTATTTCAACATCAATATTGTTCCAGAACAAGGTTTACAATGAGAAAATTCACTTAAATACAAAAAGGACCTAGAAAATTCTGTAAAAATTCATGAACACTCCACATGGTCCAAAATGAAACACAAAATTTTATCAGAGCAAATTTCCCATGAAAATTTATTTTTGTCATTTTATCTCTCAGTTATCCAGCTTTTGGGTTTTTCAAAGAGAAAATGGGTAAAAATACTTTCCAAGCTTTTATGACTTTAAAAAAAATTATGGATGATACTCGTGGTATATAAAATGAATTCATGGTTCCATTTTTCCAAAATCACGTCCCAAAATTTTTATAAAAATCAAAACAGCCCCATTCTCAGAATCAACAGTTTTCGAAAATAAATCCGGTAAAAATAGTTACAGTGCTAAAAAAAATCTGAAAAAAATACCATTACATCCAGAGGCATCAAAACATGTAAAAATTTATTTTTATCCTCAAAATCATGCACTAAAACCAAGACAAAAATCAAACATAGTTGCAGAGCAAACTAACAACTAGCTCATTTCAAGTTTTTCAAAAGTTCTTGTGACACCCATGGTGTCTATAGACTACCAACAACATCCACAATTAATATTCAACAAAAAAAAAAAATAGCTTAGGAAAGAAAGAAACCCCTCCATACCTCTTAGTTTCCTCCACCAAATGCAACACTAATGGGTTGGTTATATAGCTCTAGTCCCCCTCTACGATATATACAAGATTAATCGGTAGAAATTTAGATTTGGGTGTACAAATCCTAGAGAGAAGTTGAGAGTTGTAGAGAGAAGATGGAGAGAAACTTGGAGAAGAAGAAAAATGAAAATGAGAGAATGAGACACACACACTTATAGGAGAGAGAAAAAACAAAAAGTGAAAAAGTGCCCTCTCCCTCTCTCTCCTAAGGCTGGCTCACACTTCTAGGCATTAGGGATCATGTAGGTTTTTCAATTGGGCCCATACGAGACCCATTAGGGTTAGGGTTAGGGTTAGGGTTAGGGTCTCTGTGCTATTTTGGTCATCTGGGTCACTAACAATCATGCAAATGGAATTTTAATTCACTCCTATTTCAATTATTATTTTTCTAAGACACAACTCAATTAATCACTAATTATATTTAATTACTCAAAACGTATATTTTTCTTATTTAGAACAAATAAATCCCAATTAAATCATAATTAAATCACACAAGTATATACTTATTGAATTGTAATTTTTAGGGTGTTACATAAATCACTAATTTTGTCTATTTAAAAATGCAATTTAAAATTAAATGACATGACAAAAAACATATAATATTAAATTATAACATTATTTAAATTTAAAAATATGGACATCATTAATATTTTTATATAATAATTTAATCATAAATTTACTATATGGAGGACACCAAATAACTTACTCATTAAATTCCAAAGTTCATTAGAAAAGAAATAGTCCACCTTTACTGGACCTTAGTCAAGGTGAATATATATATATATATATATATATATATATATATATATATATATATATATATATATATAAAGAGAGAGAGAGACATTTGCTAAAATATCTTATCTACTATTAAAATATACATTAATATAAAAAGTAATGTTATTTAGTACTAGAGAATATTTACGAAATTGAGTACGAACAACAGGATCTAATGACTATACATGATGGGTCTACATAAAGATGACTTTATGTAATTAAAAGTTCCACTTTTTCATTTTTAGCCAATCAGGTTGATCTACACAAATTTTTGTCAAAAGAAAAACACCAATCGGATTGATTCGTAAACTTTCATGAATTTATTTTTCGTACAAAACAACATTTTTCTAACATAAATATCTATTAATACATCTAATACAATACAAATATAAATATATTTTTAAAGATAAAATTTTCTTCAAGAACAAGTTTATATAAATGAAAAAAAAAATTATTTGATATATTTAATATTCAAATTATTTCTTTCTTTAGAAATATTCACAATTATTTTCGCACATATATTTATAAAATTTAGAAATGCATTAAAATTGTAATAATATAAAATTTATTTATTTTTGTATTTACAAATTAACACCCTTGCATGACATGGGTTATTATACTAGTCTTTCACAATAGTCAAATAGGAAGTGCATAAAAATTTATTATCATTAAACCTTTTATAACTTTCACAATAACAAAAAAAATGTTTTCAAAATGACTTATTAAACATTTGTTTTTATTTTTTTAATTTTTTATTTAAAAGGTTTGTTTTAACTTTTAATAATATTTTTAATTTTTTAAAGACTTTTTATGATAACCAAATAAGAAATGCATTCAAAATAGATATCATTATTCACTAACCTTTTGCATTAAATTCTTCAAAGTTGACTCTAAGTCAAGCAATGCCGTGACAAATTAATGCGTAGGCACCGTCAATGCCAATGGGGCAAAGCCTCCAATCCTAACTTTTTTTTTTTTTTTAAGGCAAAGAGTATAATACATTAATATAATAAAATCTCGTTAGTTACAGTACAGTATTCCCGCCCGCCCATCCAATGCTTTTTTTTTTACTTTCTCAGCTTTTTTTTTCTTTCGAAAATCTATTCTATTCTTCAACATCCGTACCGGCTTTTTTTTTTTTTTTTTTTACTTTTTTCTATTCTTTTTTTTTTTTTACTTCTTCAACATCTGCACTGTTTTTTATTTTTATTTTATTTTCTTTGTTTTTTACGTTTCTTTCTTTTTCATGTTTTTTCTTTTATGTTTCTTTTTTCTTTTTTTTTTTCCTTTTTCTGTTTTTCTTTTCTTTTTTATTTACAATTCTTTTTATTACCTGTATATTATTATTATACTATGATTATAAACAATATATAATATTATAAATAAATAATTATTATAAATATAACGATCAATATTTATTTCTATGTAATAATTATATTCAGATTGTTATTTTTGAAATTATATTTATAAATGATTTACTAAATACATTTTATTATTCATAAACAAGTTTATATAAGATCATTTTTTATTATATATTATTTGAAAATATATTCTTTTTTATACCCAATAAGTATATTTTTTCTTATACAACCATAAGCATTACACGCAGTAGCGGATCTACACTTGTTTCAGGGGAGCACTTACACCCTCTTACTTTTGAAAAAACTATATATAAATATCTTGAATGTGTATAGTTTACCCTTCATAATTTTGTATATTTTAACCCCTTGTCCTAATTTTCTACTCCTTTCACGCTAATAATTATTAATTTTTATTTTTAAATAGATTATCTCCCCTGACTTAGGATCCTAGATCCGCTACTGATTACACAACTTCATTTCTTAATAAAGAAGAAAAAAATTCCTCTCATTTTATTTGCTAAATAACATCATATGATTTTGCTGTAATAATACGATATATATATATATATATATATATATATATATATATATATATATATATATATATATATATATATATATTTGTATTTTATTATGTTGTTATAATATTATATGTAAGATGAGTTGTTATGGATATTTAGTATTATAAATAATAAAACCATATAGTATATAGCATTATTAATATATTTAATAACTAAAAATAGATTTATGTTCAATGTGAATTTATTTTAAATAATTCTAAAATATTTATGTTTGACATATTCACTCTACAACATACATGATGTTATTAAATTAAATTATTATTTGTATGACAATATATAAGAATTTTTAAAAAATAAATAAATATTTTATTTTGAACAATTAAATTTTAATTATAACAGTTAGATTAGTTTGTGTTATACTTTAATATTTTTATTTTTAAAATTGGCCGAATGAAGTAAATAATTTTTTAAATATATTTTCATTGTAAAAAAATCTCAAATATTTTTTCAATAACATCTTAGATAAAATATTTTCTAATTACTTCATGCATTAAGAAAATACATTTCAACAATTGTTTAAGATTTACATTACAGGGGTTGTAGGTTAAAAATATAATTATTTTTCAATATATTAAGGAAAAATTCAACATTTAACTCATAGAGAGATTTGCTACTAAGAGTGGTCTTACTCAACTCAATCAAGATTTCCAAAAGAGTATTCATTGATTTAGATTGACATGATGAAGCTGACAATCCAAACCAAACCAAATTGGTTTGAGTCATTTTTTTTAATTTGAACCAACCCGATGAATGACCTGATCAATTATTTTTAATTTAAGATTAATATATTTTTTTGTACTTAAAATTTTCTTTTAGTTTTGCCTTTATTTTCCTTTTATTTATTTTATTCTTATGATCTTATATAATATTATCAAATCTCTTAGCCAAGTTACTTGCTTTAAGCAAAGGTGTTAAAGGTGACTAATGGGCTTTGCTCTATTCCTAGATACAAGACCCATTAGGTGCTCTTCTCTGGTTCATAGTTCAAATACATTTGCCAATCGCATTTAAACCATAAAATCAAGCAGAGGGTGATCAAGAAAAAGCAAGCATTAAGCAAAGAAGAAAGCACGTAACGGTGAACAATAAACATGTATTAATAACTCAAACGATATACATGAGTTTGGGTTTAGTTACATCAAATCCCAATGAAGGGGAGCTCAGCTACTCATGGGTGAGAGGAGCCTCAAAATGGTAGAGAAGAGATGAATGAAAAATGGAGACTTGGGAGTGTTCCCCACAGCTGCACTTGTGCCCCCAACCTAGATCAAAGAAGAATGCCCTTTTTCCTTGCAAAATGCCCTTTTAATAGCTTTGTTTTTACCCAAAAAGTGACAGTGCGACATTTTCAGCCCAGCTAGAATTATGTTTCAGCTGGGCCAAAACTTCAATAATGCTCACCGGGACAAGCTCGGCTGCGCTCACCAACTGGTTCGGCTGGGCTGAACTTCCTTTCTCAAAATTAGGTGTTCTCTGTCAGTTTCTGAGTTGGGCTGGCCAATGTTTTAGCTGGGCCGAAGAGAACTTTCTTCCTTGACCTTGATCTTAAGCTATTCCAAAACCCATCTCCAATTTCTATGCATCAAAACATACTAAAACATGAGACTAAATTCCAAATTTACATAACTAATTATATATCTAAAAACTAATTCTTTTTTAACTAAAAAAAGGTAGAAACAAGGATTTAAATAAGGGATAGATGAAATAATTGCACTTATGTGTACCAAAAAGGTAAGTATAAAATGCAATTATCACTAAGCTAGTGACTCAGTCCATCTTGTGTGCCACGTTCAAATGTCATAAACGAAAAAAAAGTGCAATCACGCGGAACTTTATCAGGGGCAACAATTTTAAGCTTTCCTATTGACCATAAAGATGAAGCTTTTCTTTTGTTTAAGCTTTATCATGGAACACGTTGTTCTAAGCTGCCATGCACCCTCCAAGAAATGCTTGCATGCAATTTTTCAAAGTTGACTCCAACTCAACCAATGCCTGGTGTGAGAATAAACGAGTGACAAACTAGCATGTTAGCCACAGAACATAACAAAAGTTCAGTTTCTCATAAATCTCACAAACAAACTCTCTTATCTCTGTAAAATACCATTAACATCTTAGCTCATAACTGAGTTTGAAAGGATGAAGTTTTTTGTTTCCAATTTCTATGCTACCACTTTTCTTGTAATTTGTTGCATGGGGATAGTATTGGAGTTAGAAGTCGCGTCAGCACCATCATCGCAGGTGCAATTGGAAGCAAATGCTATAATCAATAGTGGATGGTGGAATCTATCGCAGCAGTCAAATCCAGACGATATCTGTTTGTGGGAAGGTATAGAATGCAACGAAGCCGGAAGCATAACTACCATAGTCACATATTGTTGGTACATTACACAAGGGCATCAATTTGGAAAACTAAACCTCTCCGCATTCAAGAATTTAGAAAGGCTAGAGCTCACATACTGTGGAGTACAAGGGACAATCCCACCTGAAATTGGTAATCTCCCCAATCTCACTGTTCTCGATTTGTCCGGCAATTCTCTTCATGGTGAGATACCTTCTTCACTGGGAAATCTTACCCAATTAGAGTACCTACGCATCTCTAGTAACAAAATTCAAGGTTTCATTCCTCGTGAATTGATGTTCCTGAAAAATCTTACTGTATTAGATCTATCTAACAACAGTATTCAAGGTTCCGTTCCTCGTGAATTGGTGTCCCTGATAAATCTTATTCACTTATATCTATCTCGCAACAGAATCAATGGGACCTTACCCAGTATCAACCTCAGTCACCACCTCACTTATCTCGATATGTCCTACAATTCTCTTGATGGTGAGATACCTCCTTTATTGGGAAATCTTACCCATTTAGAGAGCCTATTAATCTCTAACAGCAACATTCAAGGTTCCATTCCTTGTGAATTGATGTCCCTGAAAAATCTTATTTATTTTGATCTATCTAACAACAAAATCAATGGGACCTTGCCCATTTCACTGAAAAATCTCACAAACTTACAAGTGTTTGACATTTCCCACAATCTGATAAGTGGTGAAATACCACCAGAGCTTGGATATTTGCCATCCTTAGAATAAATATATCTAAGCTTCAATAATCTTACCGGAATGGTTCCTCTATTTCTGCAACATGTCTCTATTGTGGACGTTACCTATAATGATTTGAAAGGTCCCATTCCATACGGTTTCCGTCCATATGCGCTAATAGGGAACAAGGGTGTATGTAGCAACATTTCATATATCCGAATCCAACTCCAATTCCAGCCTTGTCCAACCCATGGCAAGCTAGTCATAGTTCTTCCAATCTTAGTGTTTCTAATCATGGTCTTCTTACTACTTGTGTATTTGAGGCTTATTCACATTGCAATTACGAACAAACAAGCAAAGGCAACAACGGCCACTAAGAATGGGGATTTGTTCTGTATATGGAACTATGATGGAAGCATAGCCTATGTAGACATCATTAGAGCAATTGAAGACTTTGACATGAAATATTGTATTGGAACAGGAGCGTATGGGAGTGTTTATAAGGCACAATTACCAAGTGGCAAGGTTGTTGCCGTGAAGAAACTTCATGGCTTTGAAGCAGAGGTGCCGGCTTTTGATGAGAGTTTCAGAAATGAGGTCAAAGTGTTATCAGAAATAAAGCATCGACATATCATGAAGCTCTATGGATTCTGTTTGCACAAAAGAATCATGTTTTTGATCTATGAGTACATGGAGAAAGGAAGCTTGTTTTCTGTCTTGTATGATGATGTGGAAGCAATGGAATTGGATTGGAAAAAGAGGGTTAACATTGTGAAAGGCACTGCACATGCTCTGTCCTATCTTCATCATGACTGCACCATTCCAATAGTGCATAGAGACATATCAGCCAGCAATATCTTGCTTAACTCAAAGTGGGAGCCTTGTGTTGGTGACTTTGGCACAGCTCGATTCCTCAGCCTTGATTCATCCAATCGAACTATAGTTGCTGGAACCATTGGATATATAGCACCAGGTAAATCATTCTTGGTCTTCATTTTTTTTGTTTCTATCCCTTTTTCCTTATTTCTGCCTATTTACATTATTCGATATGTAGCTGGACTAGTTTGTAATGATGAGTTTATATGAATTGTAGATTTCTTCTAATATTGTTAATTTTCAACTATTTTCATTTTGATATATCGTTAAATCTGCTGATGTTGATTTGATCAATGCAGAACTTGCTTATACAATGGTTGTGAATGAAAAATGTGATGTTTATAGCTTCGGAGTATTGGCACTTGAAACTTTGGTGGGAAAACATCCTAAGGAAATACTGCCATCACTCCAATCAGCATCTTCTTGTAGCATTGCATTATATGAAGTATTGGACCAACGCCTCCCAGCACCAAATATGGCTGTTTCTCTAGACATACTTCGTATTGCCATAATAGCATTTGCATGCTTGAATCCCAATCCTTGTTTGCGGCCAACAATGAAACAGGTCTCTCAGTTTTTTCTGAGTCAGCCAACTCCATTAGCTATTCCTTTACGTGAAATTTCCTTGCAGCAGCTCATGAGTCAAGCGCTCGAATTATTTAGAAATGTCAACTCCGCATAGAGAAACTTCAAAACGCAGTTGATCTTTGCTATCATTTATTAATGATTTTGTCCAAGTATATTTGCACGAATTGTTACATAACTACGTGAAGTTTTTATTTTAATTTGGTAACTCAGATGTATCTATATAATACCGTGTCCAATAAACATTAAATTTAAAACAGTACGTCTAGATCAATCGGTTGTGCCTGTTTGGGATGAAATCGTAATGTTTTTCGTTCTAGTGTGCTTAGAAAATTAGAATGTTCCTTGAATTAAAAAAACGGTAGGTAATGTAAATTTTTAAATAAAATATGACACCCCCCACTCGTTCATTGCCCACCATATTCAGTCGATGGTGGCGGAACTGTGTCATCCTCCCTGTACTACAAGCAAGGTTAGTCTCAAGCCAAGTCTCCAAATTAACTTGGCAGAAGGTGGTTGGGAGAGTGTGTTAATTACCCCAATGTCTAGTCCACACATTGTTAGACGGATTGGCAAGCGCACCAGGCGCACAAGTAGCAAATGGATAAGTCTTTTTCCCAAGGAATTTGCTTGATATAGGCAATGTTCACATAAATACTAGCTAGACTGAACTGGTTTTCACAAGAAAGGATAAAAACGTAAACTTTGGTTGGTTTTGTGAAAGATAATAACAGAACAACTGCATAACAGAAATTAAAAAGATGTTTTTGCGATTTTAAAGTAAAACACAGCAGTAGACAGAGGTTAAAACAGATAAATAAAGATGTTGCAGGGGTTAGATCTCACAATTCTCTACTCTCTTCTTGCATGCACACAATATACATTCTATTTGCATTTAAATGTTAAAATCAGTCAATAAAAACATTCTCAGCCCTAATTCCTTAGGTGCAGAGAGTCTTAGATTACTCCCCCAAGCCTTGATTCCTCAACAACTTAACGAAGCAACTAGCTTTAAGCCTAGAGACCACAAGATAACCCATGAACTAAGCTCCATTCCTAGACACGAAGTTCATGAGGTATATTGCTTCAGTTCTAGACAACGAAAGTGTTTCTCAACAACAGTCATGTCCAAGGATCATGCTATGGGTGATCAAGCCACAACAAGCTTTAAGAAAAGAAGCAAAATACTAACTTTAAACACAAATATGCAGAATATATATATATAATATCAAAAGATACAAGAGAGTTTTGTGAATGGTCACATCTAACCCCTAACAACTAAAGAAATCAGCCACTCATAGGCATGAGCAGCTGGAAAATACACATGGAGGGGAAGGAGATGAAGAGAGACACTAAGAACAAAGGAGAGAGCTTTTCTCTCCAATAGATCAGTACAAAACGAAATTACAAAACAGAATAGGAGTGAGTCCTAATACTACTGTCATACATGAGGGTCAGCCTTTTATATACATGTGCAGAATTTCTTCAAGTGACAAATCGCTCAGCCAAGAAATCTGGCTTGGCTGATTGGCAAATTCTGCTACTGCATCAGAATGCTACTGCAGATGACCCTTCAATGCTTCCAAAACATCATAATGCAGCTCCAAAATGTGTTCTACATCTTCAATCTCCTCTTTCTACAAAAAGTGGGGTAAATTACTAAGATATAACCATAAAACTAGAAAATTAAACTAATATTAACTAAATTACGAAATTAAAGCAAATTGAGTAAAACAACACTCCAAATAAGAGAAAAAGAGAGATAATTGCCTTAAAAATTACTTAAAAAGTAAGTAATTACAGCAACTAACAACTCCCCCAAACTTGGAGTTTTGCTTGTCCTCAAGCAAAAGATAACAACAACACAACACTAACTAACTTACTAAACTGAAAATACTAACACTAAAACAAAAAACATGGACTAAGATCAATCCCATCCGAATAAATCCAAAACATGCTTCCATTTAAAACTTGAAAAGCATCAAACCAATGATTCAAATTTAACCATGGTGTTTATACCGAGACCATAACAAGGATGCAAGTACCTAAATTTCAAAGAATTGAAACAAGCATAACAATCAAAATTTGACAAAATCCAAGAATGTTTGATTCTTTTCACTCAAGTGTCTCACTTAAGCACCAATTGATTTAGGTGCTGAAATCTCTCACAATCAACACACAATGGAAACCACGAATCAGTTTTGCTTTCCTTCTCAATGCAACGAAATTATGCACAAAAATTAAGATCACAAGGACTTGATCAAGGTCTGAAACGTGGCTAGGCTTGAAAGAAAATTGGTTTTTCTAGATAAACAAACACCATGAGATAAAGAGAGCAACCAAAGCATTTTTTTTTTCAGATTTTACCCAATCCCTCTTATTTTCTCACAATGACAAAGATACCAAATCCTTACATTTCTCAAATTTAAGCTCACAAACATGCCACTACAATCACAACAAGTATCACAACTTTTATTTCTTTTTGTTTTCCTTAATCTTCTTTTTCTTTTTCTTTTCTCAGATTTTTTTTAACTTTACAGAACAAAAGATAAGCACAGCTGTGACACTTCTTTAAATTCAATGAAAGTGACCCACAATTGTTCCCAAGTTCTTTCTTTCGTGCAAGATTTCCCCCAAACTTATTCTAAACCCAACACATGCAATTGCTCTCCTATCCAATGGTAAGGAAAGTGAATTGTTTTTCATTTAGGCTCCTGGGTTATCATGACAGAAATTAATTTCAATTAAGGCTCAAAGGGGCTGCACAAAAAGGATGACAGAAACAGGGAAAGCTTTTTGGCCCTAGGATTCACAATCATCAAACAAAATTTGCCTTGCTCATTTCTTTATTAACATGCAAAAATCATCACAAGAGAATTGTTCAAAACCAAGTGTGGTGCCAAAGGTGGCACTCATTATCATTTGAGACATCACACAACTCATAGAAATTGTTTCTCAAACATTCTTCAAACCTGTCATCAAAATCATGTTTTGCTTGAAACATTTTCTCAAAAACACACATGCATCCAAGTTATGCTAACGAAACGCGCAGCCATAAAAATTGAACAAATCATGGTTTCGCAATCGCATTTTTCTTTAAAAAGCGTGGGAAGCAAGCTAGGAAAAATGAACGATGGGAATTTTCTAAAACCATGAAACAGCCACAACATGAAAATTAAACTTGCGAACACAAACAAAATACTAAGTTCAGAAAAGTGATTGAGCCAAGGGTCAAAATCACCAACACCCATACTAAACTAACAACAATTAAGATGAAACCATGCACTGAATATAAAATACTAAAAATGTAAAAACAGAAAAATAAATTGTCCTGGTGAAATGGGAATTAAACCAACAAATCCCCCATCAAACACCATCATCTTCTTCAGCCTTCGAACTGTCGAATTCTCCTCATCTTCCTCCACTTCACTTTCCTCCTCTACCATGGCTTCATCCCCCACAGCAGCTCCCTGGTCTCCAGCCTCGGCAGCAGCATCATTTCCATCAGTAGCAGCTGCACCCCCCAAAAAGAGAGGTCTGTCCCCAGGCCATGCAGTCTATGAGGTCTCGGTGTTGCAGGAGCCATGCTGAAAACAGAAAAGAAACAAAACAAAAAATAAAATAGGAGACACAAGAAATGAAATAAGTTAGTGACAAAAATAAGAAACAAGAATCAGAAAATAATTTAAAACATAAATTACGAAACATAATTGAGACACAACACGTAAAAAAAAAAGAAAAAAAAGAAATTAATGAAAAACTAAAAGGAGAACTGAGAATCCATAAAACAGTAAGGAAATTTTGTCACACACAAGTCCAGGAACAGAATATGAACACAGCAATGTGCAGGGAATTTGGCTTAGCATCCACAGGATGGCTTTGCCAAATTCCACTAATCTGGTACTTCTAAAATTTTGCAGAAAGATGTGGTTCTAACACTTGTGGTTGACGAATTAAACAAGAAAGCAAGAGTGGTCCCAGTTCTCAGGTAATGAAAAACACACATGCAAACAAGAAGGAAAAAAAAAAGATAAAGATAAAGACAAAGAGGTGCTTTTTTTTGTAAAAAAAAAAGAACTCACAAAGGACCATGTGCTCCCCTTTAGCACACAATAGTTGCAGAAAAAAAAAACACACAGCACAGGGACCAAAACGTGATCTCAGAACACACGGACAAGAAGAACCTTTGAAGAATATAAAGAAAAACCAGTACTTGAACAATCAGTGGTCCCAAAAACAACGAAAAGGACAAGATCCACACAGATCCAAACATTAAAAACAAGAACAGAAACTAAAAATAAATAAAAACAGAAGGAATTAAGGTAGATTTCCCAAAAGATGAACAACAAACACAAAAGGAAAAAGGGAAAACAAACATGTGGCTACCTCCAACAGGGAAAGATATCCCAATACGACACAAACAAAAGAAAAACACACAAAGTTTGCATTTTTTCAACAAACAAAAGGTAGAAAGAGACATACCCACTCAACGAAAGCTTCAAAATAGCAAAAAGAAAAGAAGGTTCTAACAAAAGCTTTGACCTTTTCAATGAAAAGGGAAGAAAACAGAAAACAGAAAACCCAAACACAAAAGGTCAAAGATTTAACAATAAAAATAATGAAATAACAAGAACAGAGAAATTTTAAACAGCACATGCTTCAAAAAACTGAAACGAAAATCAAAACGAAAAAGAAAAAGGGAAATGACAGTGCAGATATGCAAATGGATGGAACCCTAGAATCTTTTTCTGAAAAGAGATGAGAGTGACAAACAAAAAAGGAAAAGAGAATGACAGAAGCAACACTCACAGGTTGACAGAGTAGGGTTGAGATCGAGGTGGGGAGGGCAAGTAGACTGAGAGGTAAGGGTCACACTCCTGGTGATGGTGGATGAGTTGACAGATGAAGAAAGCAGAGGTCAGGTGATGATGATTATGGAAGAGGTAAAAGGAGTGGGGAGTAGAAGTGTGGCAACATGGAGAAAACGTGAAGGAATGGGAAAAGATGGGGAAAAAATGAAAGAAAGAATCTGATTGGTGGAGAAGGGGGGTTGGATGGGAAACGTAACAGTGACTGTTGTAGGGGAAAGAGGATTCTGATTGGAGGGAGAGTGACATGGGTGACGTGATTGGTGGAAAGGAAGGGGTGAATAGGAAGAGGTAACAGTAGTGGTATGGGGAAACGTGACTGGGAAAGGTGATTAGGACTGAGTGGAGACGTTATGGGTAAAAGAGAAAAGTCTTAGGAGGTGGGAAAATTCGAAAAAGATCTGAGGGTTTGAAAAAGTGGACTTTGGCTCAACCATGGTACGTGGCTTGACTAAAAAATGCAGGGAAACTAAATTATTGCTTCCAGTGGTTTTGGCTTAGAGCCAGTATCAGTGGCGTGAGCCAAAAGTCACTTGAGAACAATTTTTGTACAGGCATAACCAAAATGCGAATTATGCAGAATTGAGCCTAAGTACTGCAATGTAACAGACAAATGGAACATATGCAACTACAGAATGATTCTTCTAAATGATCACAACACATAGAAATAAAATCAACAAAAACAGCACACAAATGCTTAACAAGGATCAAACACATGCATTTTAAATGATCAAAACACATAACTAACTAAATCTAACACTTCAAAATGCAGAATGTAGAAGTAAAAAGGGCAAGAAAACTGGGTTGCCTCCCAGGTAGCGCTCTGAACTTCTTGTGTGCATAAACAAAGAAAAAGAAAACAGAACACTATAACAGAAAGTTAGCACAAGAAAACAACAAAAACAGAAATAAAAACACAAAGAATAAAAGAATAAAGAAAAAGCCTAAGATAATATGAATGTGAAGTTGCCTAATATTCAGACGCAAATCCCCGGCAACGGCGCCAAAAACTTGTTAGACGGATTGGCAAGCGCACCAGTCGCACAAGTAGTAAATGGATAAGTCCAAGTATCATTTTCCCAAGGGATTTGCTTGATATAGGCAATGTCCACATAAATACTAGCTAGACTGAACTGGTTTTCACAAGAAAGCGATAAAAACGTAAACTTTGGTTGGTTTTGTGAAAGGTAATAACAAAACTACTGCAGAACAGAAATTAAAAAGATGTTTTTGCGATTTTAAAGTAAAACACAGCAGTAGACAGAGGTTAGATCTCACCATTCTCTACTCTCTTCTTGCATGCACACAATATACATTCTATTTGCATTTAAATGTTAAAATCAGTCAATAAAAACATTCTCAGCCCTAATTCCTTAGGTGCAGAGAGTCTTAGATTACTCCCCCAAGCCTTGATTCCTCAACAACTTAACGAAGCAACTAGCTTTAAGCCTAGAGACCACAAGATAACCCATGAACTAAGCTCCATTCCTAGACACGAAGTTCATGAGGTATATTGCTTCAGTTCTAGACAACGAAAGTGTTTCCCAACAACAGTCATGTCCAAGGATCATGCTATGGGTGATCAAGCCACAACAAGCTTTAAGAAAAGAAGCAAAATACTAACTTTAAACACAAATATGCAGAATATATATATATAATATCAAAAGATACAAGAGAGTTTTGAGAATGGTTGCATGTAACCCCTAACAACTAAAGAAATCAGCCACTCATAGGCATGAGCAGCTGGAAAATACACATGGAGGGGAAGGAGATGAAGAGAGCACTAAGAACAAAGGAGAGAGCTTTTCTCTCCAATAGATCAGTACAAAACGAAATTACAAAACAGAATAGGAGTGAGTCCTAAGACTACTGTCATACATGAGGGTCAGCCCTTTATATACATGTGCATAATTTCTTCAAGTGACAAATCGCTCAGCCAAGAAATTTGGCTTGGCTGATTGGCAAATTCTGCTATTGCATCAGAATGCTACTGCAGATGACCCTTCAATGCTTCCAAAACATCATAATGCAGCTCCAAAATGTGTTCTACATCTTCAATCTCCTCTTTCTACAAAAAGTAGGGTAAATTACTAAGATATAACCATAAAACTAGAAAATTAAACTAATATTAACTAAATTACGAAATTAAAGCAAATTGAGTAAAACAACACTCCAAATAAGAGAAAAAGAGAGATAATTGCCTTAAAAATTACTTAAAAAGTAAGTAATTACAGCAACTAACACACATCCTGTGCAAAGTAACAGTCATGCAGAATTAATATAAAAATATTAAAATGATCAATTAAAATTAAACCTTACATTAAACTGGTGCTCAAGTTCACTTTACTTAATTTTTTAAATTAAATAATAATGAAAAACTTATTTGAAATATTATGATATGTATAATGGTCTGTGATGACATTTTGTATAGTTTAATGAAGATTTTTGTAAATAGTTTTCTTAATTTAATTTATTTTGTAATTAGTTTATTTAATTAGCTAACACTACAAAAAAAACATGTTTTTACTGGCGGTTTTGTTTTGGCGGTCACAGTAAACCGCCACAAAATGCTACAATTTATGGCACATAGCATGACCACTACAAATGCTTGTATTTAGGGATGGCAACGGGTCGGGTCGGGCACGGATAGTGGTTACACGCTACCCGACCCGCCGGGGAAAATCCGCCCCGTTACCTGCCCCGTTACCCGCCGGATAGTGCAACCACCTTAACATAGTATAAACACCTCAAGAATGACATAAAATAATATTCTCATTAGTAAAACTAGTCATTGATTAATCTCTACTTATAATTTTGTACCAATTTAAATTCCAACGATTATTCAAAGGTCATACAAAAGAAGGTGATGATGTAAACATGCATAAGCTCCACACAAACTTCTCACATAACTTCAAACCCCATTCAGGAGGTTTCATGCTTAGCCTAGCATGTTTCCACGCTTAGCCTGCCCCCCCTAAGACTAAAATCTCCACTTTGTACTTCCCAGGCTAAGCCTCACAAATCCCAAGCTTCGCCTCAAGCCCCCTGAAGTTAAAACTCAATCTGCACCTCTCAGGCTTAGCCTCAAGCCCCCTAAAGCTAATACTCAAGTATGTACCTCTCAGGCTAAACCTCACAAATATCAGGCTTAGCCTCAAGCCCCCCCCCGAGCTAAGATCGCATTCTGGAGGTCTTAGGCTAAGCCCCAAGATTCCCAGGCTTAGCCCAGCACCCTTGGAACTTAAAAACTACGTTATAGAGGTCTCAGGCTAAGCCTCAAAATTCTTAGGCATAGCCCCAACACTGCAGATTTGCAACTTCACGAATTCTAGTGAATTTGCTTCCTACGACCATCTATGGCCTCCCAAATGCAACCCAATCATACCATAACATTCCTAAACACTGCTATTACCTTTCTAACTGATTAATGTACTCAATAAAATCTTCAATCAAGCTTAATCTTGAAAATTCCTAATTTTCCCAACTTCGGTTTCAAAAGGGGAAAAACAACTCAATAACAATCCAATCAATCAAGAATTCAATATCTCAACACATTATAGTGTAGGACAGAGCTTCCCTTACCTACAGAACCCAAGAAGCTAGCTTTTTGAAGAAGGAAGAACAAAGGAAGAAGCTTTAAGGTCCAAGGAGGATGTTTTCCACCACCAACAAGCAACTCTTACCATGGAAGCACCAAACCACACTCAAAACAATCCCAAGGAACAATTATGGGTCTCTAAAAGAAGAGAAAGAGAGATCCTTTGAACAAAATGAACCAAGCTCTCCAACTTCTAGGGGGTGGGTTTTCTTGGAGAAGAAGAGAATGAAGGAGAGGTTTTTGTGAGAGTGTGTTTCAGATTTTGAAAGGCTTTAGAAATCCTTGGGCTTCCTTCTCCTCTTAAAGGCCCTACTAAGAAAACCCCTCCCTTCTCTCATCAAAAGCCCAAACCCTTTTCAGCCCAACACACCAAAAACCATCAAATACAAATCAACACATAATCAACATATAAATATCACTATATTTATTAATTAATTTATTTCAAATACATAAAATTAAAAATTAATTCCCCTTGTATTTCAATTTAATCACTTATTGAAACATTAGAAAGAAAAAGAAAAAAAAAATCACAACGCTACAACTCCCACCACCTCATCATTGTCTTTCACCATTATTGTCCAGAGAGTGAATCAATGTTTGCATTCAATTCTTCAAAGACGTTGACTCTAAGTCATGCAATGCCGTGACAAAAGCTAGGCACCGTCAATGGGGCAAAGTGATCAATATTTTAACTCTATTTTATAGTAAAAAAGAGATGCAACAACTTTAAGGTTAATAAACTATTTGAATATAGATGCAACTTATTAGTTTTAAAAAAAATAATAATAATAGTTGCACAAATGATGTAATATTTTTTTATGCTTTACAGCGTGTGTATAAATTATATGATTTCTTAACAAAACGTTGTAATTCTTCCAACAGTAGATACATTAAAAATTAGAGAATATATAATTTTGGTTAAATATACAACTTAAATATATAATTCTCAATCCCAATATAAATATATTATCCTGCCCAATTCAGACGACTATTCTGGTACCTTGTTCCCTTCGTATCACATTCCGTGAAATTACTTATCATTTCTCTTGGGACGTAAACTTGTGGTGGCCCCTCCCGGACTTGATCAGTGACAACAATTCTAAGCATTCCCATTCAATATGGAACGTGTTAGTCTAAGCAGATGCACCTTCCAACAGAAATGGTTGCATTCAATTCTTCAAAATTGACTAAGGCAAGCAACGCCGTGAAAAATGCATAGCACCCTCAATGGGGCAAAGAGTGGAATTCTATGTTTATGATTGTTGTAGTAATAAAGCTGGGGTGTGAAAATAAAAGAGTGACCAACTAGATGCACTTAGATGTTGCGAATTCTAACAAAATATTGCGTGTTCCAATGCACAAAATAAGAAGGAAAGATTTGTTACTTTAGAAGTAAAAGTAATTTTAATTCTTTCAACTTTAATCCAAACATGCATTTAGATGTTGATATTGTGTTTGAGAGGTGAACACAGATTTTTCACTAGTAGTTCTGTGTCGTAACTCCTCCAAACCTTTATTCCATACACGTTAAAATATTCGTAATTTTGTCTCCAAAACTTTCAGTCTCTTCTCTCTTCCTTCTTCATCTACTGCTTAGATACCTTTAGAAAGAAACCTTGAAAAAATTATACGCACCAGTGCTCTTCCATTCCCATAACATGGTGTAGGCTCCAAACTTGTGTTCTATGTTCATAAACAAAACAAAAAATTGTAATCAATACCGATGTCTATTCTCGTCCCTTGTTCCTTTCATATCTCTTCTCGTGAAATTCTTTATGGTTTCTCTTGGGACCTACTCTCGTGGTGGGCCCTTGCAGAATGTTCTTAAGGATAACCCCAAAATGACAATGTTGTCCTCACGTGACATCTGACAACAATTTCTAAGCATTCCCATTCATATCTTTTGTTATTTTCTGTTACTAGTAGCCATGCATGATATAACAACAATTACTACGCACACATGTATCATCCACTTACTGCACCAATAAGAATCATTCATCAAGCTGGGTGTGAGAATGAAAGAAAAAGAGTGACCAACTAGCATGTTAGTCACAAAACATAACAGAAGTTCAGTTTTGGATAAATCTCTGAAGCATACTTTTTATCTCTCTAAAATACTACGCATTTGCTAGTTAGCTCATAGCCGAGTTTAAATATATATTTTCGTCTGCAGAGAATGCAGCTTTTTGTTTCCAATTTCTATGGAACCACCTTTCTTGTTATTTACGGTATGGTTATTATGGGGATTGTATTGGAGTTAGAAGCCGCACCTGAACCATCACAGCTTCAATTGGAAGCAAATGCTATAATCAATAGTGGATGGTGGAATGGATCCGAGTCAGATTCACACGATATCTGTTCATGGAAAGGAATAGTTTGCAACAATGTTGGAAGCATAACTAGAATCACAATCACAGGACTATCTTTTAGAGAAGGGATTCATTTTGCAACACTAAACCTCTCTGCTTTCAAGAATTTAGAACGGCTAGAGGTCTCGGAATGTGGACTAGAAGGAACTATCCCACCTGAAATTGGTAATCTCCCCAAACTCACTCATCTCGATTTATCCTACAATTCTCTTCATGGTGAGATACCTCCTTCACTGCAAAATCTTACCCAATTAGAGAGCCTAGATTTGTACAGCAACAAAATTGAAGGCTCCATTCCTCATGAATTGGTGTTCCTGAAAAATCTTACTGTATTGGAACTATCTTGCAACAGAATCAATGGGACCTTGCCCATTTCACTTACAAATCTCACAAAATTACAAGTGCTTCACATTTCTCATAACATCATTGGTGGTGACATACCACCAAAACTTGGATATTTGCCATCCTTAAAAAGCCTGGATCTAAGCTACAATAATCTTACTGGAACGGTTCCTAAATTTAAGCACCATTTACTTGATGTGTACATCGCCTTTAATTATTTGAAGGGTCCCATTCCAGATGGTTTCCCTGCATATGCACTAAAAGGGAACAAGGGTGTATGTAGCGACATTTTGGATAACCAATTCAAATTCCAATTCCAGCCTTGTTCAGCCCATGGCAACAATGTAATCGTGGCCAGCAGCAACAAAGTAAGGCACAATGAGCTAGTCATAGTTTTTTCTATCCTCACTTTTCTAATCATAGCCTTCTTACTACTTGTGTATCTCAGGCATATTCGCCTTGCAATTAAGAACAAACATGCAAAGACAACAACAACATCAAAGAATACGGATTTGTTTTGTATATGGAACTATGATGGAAGCATAGCCTACGAAGACATTGTTAGAGTAACTGAAGACTTTGACATGAAATATTGTATTGGAACAGGAGCGTATGGGAGTGTTTACAAGGCACAATTACCAAGTGGTAGGGTTGTTGCCTTGAAAAAACTTCACGGCTTTGAAGCAAATGTGTTGGCTTTTGATGAGAGTTTCAGAAATGAGGTCAAAGTATTATCAGAAATAAAGCATCGGCATCTTGTGAAGCTCTATGGATTTTGCTTGCACAGAAGAATCATGTTTTTGATCTATGAGTACCTGGAGAAAGGAAACTTGTTTTCTGTCTTGTATGATGATGTGGAAGCAATGAAATTGGATTGGAAAAAGAGGGTTAACATTGTGAAAGGCACTGCTCATGCTGTGTCATATCTTCATCATGACTGCAGCCCTCCAATAGTGCATAGAGACATATCATCCAGCAATGTCTTGCTTAACTCAGAGTGGGAGCCGAGTGTTTTTGACTTTGGCACAGCCCGATTCCTCAGCCTTGATTCATCCAATCGAACTATAGTTGCTGGAACCATTGGAAATAAAGCTCCAAGTAAATTGTTCACTTCTTTTTAGTTTTCTTTTTTTGGTTCCTTTCCTAATTACCTTTGTCCTTTTGTTTATATGATTTGATGGAGATCATGCCTAATCCGTACATACAAATTGTAGATTTTAATAGTTATTTTTCTTTTGATCTTTGAATGTGCTCATGTTAATGTTATAAATGCAGAGCTTGCCAATAGTATGATTGTGAGTGAAAAGTGTGATGTGTATAGTTTCGGACTGGTGGCACTTGAAACTTTGTTGGGGAGGCATCCAAAGGAAATACTGTCATCACTTCAATCAACTACTGATAATGGCATCACAATATGTGAGGTATTGGACCAACGCCTCCCACACCCAACAATGCCAGATTTACTGGACATAGTTCATGTTGCCATAGTGGCATTTGCATGCTTAAATCTCAATCCTTGCTCTCGCCCAACAATGAAAAGCATCTCTCAATGTTTTCTTACTGAGCTCAAACCATTAAGCATTCCCTTGTGTGAAATTTCATTGCAGCAGCTCATGAGTCAAGAACTCAAGAATTGTGTAAATTTGCAAACACCTGAACCTATAATTGAAGTTAGAACATGTCAGCATTCAATAAAGATTTTGTAATTGTTTATTTGGGCGAATTGTTACAAAACTTCATGAAGTTCTGTTTTCAAGTTAAACTAGTTCTTTCTATATGTTTAGCATGAATTATAATAATTGTTATATTAGAATTTATTTATAATATGGAGAAATGATATGACAAAAAATTAAAAATATATAGTTACTAGGGATTTTCTTGTGTATTTTGTAGTTTTATGAATATCAGGAATATGACTACAATAAAACGAATGTCATCATTGAGGTGGGAATTATTTTTGTATCCCCGTAGCTAGAACCCATGAGACCTATCTCTCAAGGCACAGAGATTATCAAAGTGTGTTTTGCCTTTCTCAACAAAGTCTACTTCATATGCACGGCCAGGGAAAGGTTAATAGGACAAAAGAGGTCTTAAAGACCTCTAATTAGGAATAGGATTGTTGAATTAAAACAGAATTCTCCATATATTAGTTCTTAGATTCTTCATGCTATAAATTAACCTTTACACAAGCAAACTTAATACTTATTATATTTGAGATTTTGGAACACTGCATTAGCTTATAAAGGTGATAAATTATATATATGTGTTGCTTAAAATGTTAGGTCACCAATTATTTGTCCAAATAAAATAAGTTGAGACTGTCATTTACGAGTAGAGCTGTCAAATGGGCCGGCCCTAACCTATTTGGCCCTAGCCCACATGGGTTAGGGCCAAACTGGCCCATAGGGTCAAATGACCCACATAATAAATGGCCCATAGGGCCAAAAAGTCCTTAGGACTAGACCCAACCTGTTGAAAATCAGAATATTATATTCTGATTCTATTAATAATAACAGTTTATAGGAACATTATCTTTAATTTAGAGAAAACAGAATATCCTCTATTTATGTGTAATTAATGTAATTAACCTATATAAACATGTAATTGTGCCTCACCGGGGACAGGGACTCACTGCCCCCAGTGGACCCTTCTGGACTCACTGTCCCCGGTGGACCCTTCTGATCGTCTCCCTTCTCTCGGTGATTAGTTTCGCACCTCTGCCATTCTTTTCCGGCATGTTTTCTGCTCGCCACTCATTTTTTGGCGAAGATCTTTCCAGTTGCCTATGTTGTCGCCATCCTTTTTCGGCGTGTTTTTCGGCCACTGCCTTTTGCTCGTCATTCATTTTTCGGTCTCTTATCCTGTCGCCATCCTTTTTCGACGTGTTTTCCGGCCACCGCCTTCTGGTCCCCGCTCATTTTCTGGCGAAGAACTTTCTGGTAGCCTACCATGCCGCTGCCCTAGATGCACTGGCCCCGTCTTTGTCCCATGTGCACTAGTCCCGACGACTTTGTCCCAAATGCATTGGCCTCGTGTTTAGTTTAAATAATTTGGGTCTCCAACATTATTGGGTTTGAAGCTTCCAAATGTAGTTTCGAGAAGAACGGACCTTGCTATGCTTGCCATGAATTTTCTCTTTCGCTGATGATCATTCCAGCTATCTGGCAAAGATATTTTTTCTAGCAACCTTCTCCGACTTCTCCAACATCCCTGAGTTGTTTTTCAAACTATTATTTTTTGGTGGAGCTCAATTTTTATGTTTTTTATTTATTTGTCGAGAATAAATTTTCTTGTAACAAGCTGAGAGCTTAGTAACCTTCAGCTTGAGGGGGACTGTTGAAAATCAGAATATTATATTCTGATTCTATTAATAATAGCGGTTTATAGGAACATTGTCTTTAATTTAGAGGAAACAGAATATCCTCTATTTATGTGTAATTAATGTAATTAACCTATATAAACAGCATCCGTTGTGTACTCTGACACACGATTTTCACTCCATTATACCTCTGTTTTCTCCTATTTTTAACACAACCCATGGGTCAATCAACTTCTAGAAATTAAAATTTCAAAAGTTAAGAGAATTTTTCTTGTGAGCTAACACTGGCCAAGGTCGGCCGACAATTGGTTTGCTTGAGGTCGGTCGAAAATTGTCGCAGCAAATGTTGGCTGAAAATTGCAGCAACCGACGACGATCGAAAAATATTTTCGGTCGAGCTAGGCTTACAATTGTCCTGATCAACGTCAGTCAAAAACTCCCTCGGCCAACATTGGCTGAAAAAAAACCCTGGAAGAGGTCGGCCGAAAACCGTCAAGCCAAGATCGGCCGAAAATCACCCTGGTCGAGGTAGACCAAAAATTGTCGTGGTCAATGTCAGATGAAAAGCAACCCTGGCCGAGGTCTGCCGAAAACTGCCCCAACAGACGTCTGCCGAAAAATAGCCCTAATCAAAGTCAGCTGAGAATTGCCCTAGTTGAGGTCGGCCGAAAACTGCCTCTGCTGACCCCACCAAAAAACTCCCCCAGTCGACTTTGGCCGAAAAACAATCATGGCCGAGGTCGGCCGAAAACTGCCCTGGTCGAGGTCGGCTGAAAACTGCCCTGGTCGAGGTCGTCCAAAAACTGTTGCAATTGATGTTGGTCGAAAAACAACCCTAGTCAAGGTTGGCCAAAAACTGCCCCAGTTTAGGTCGGCCGAAAACTGCCTCAGGCGACACCACCCAAAAACTCCCCTAGCCGACTTTGGCCAAAAAACAACCCTAGCCAAGGTCAGCCAAAAACTACCCTAATCGAGGTCGGCTAAAAATTGCCACAACTGATGTAGGCCGAAAAACAGTCCTGACCGAGGTCGGGCGAAAACAGCTCTGGCCAATGTCGCCCAAAAACTCCACCAGCCGATGTCGGCCAAAAAATGGCTTTGGTCAAGGTCGACTGGAAACTTCACTGGTTGAGGTCATCCGAAAATTGCCCCGACCGATGTTAGTCCAAAAATAGACTTGGCCGACGTCGGTCGAAAACTGTCTCCGCCGACGTCGTCGAAAACTACCCCGACTGTTAGCCGAAAATTTTCCTGTTCCAGGTCAGCCAAAAACTATCCTAGCTGAGGTTGGCTAAAAAATGTTTTGCCCAAGGCTGGTCGAAAGAAGCACTAACTAAGGCTGGCCGAAAGAAATTCAGGCCGAAGTTGGCCAAAACAATACCCTAGCCGAGACTGGCCAAAAAATGCCCTATCTAAGGCAAGCCAAAAGATGCATCGGTTGAAGTCGGCCAAAAAATACCCTAAGATTGGCCAACTGAAAAAATATTTTTGAAATTGTTATAATTTGTGGGCTGACCCTTCAAGATCCTAACCCTGACCCTTTACAAAGTGGGGCTTTGTGGGTTAGGGCTTTTTTTGGCCCTTTCATTAAATGGGCTAGAAAACTTAGGGACATTATAGTGGGCCAAGTGGACTGGCCCTAGGACTTAGAGTCAAATTGACAACTCTAGAGTGTTTTGAGATATTTTAAGCACACCCCACGTCCTTGATATAGTAAAATAAATGGAACAGAGGATCATGTTGGAGTGTGAATAAAATTGACCTCTGTAAATTAAATGATGAAACACGTGTTTGATTAAGTAATAAACAGTTGCAAAAGTATAAGGAAAACAAAAAAGGAAACACAGTTTGTGCTGCAGCGTTGTTGGGTAAACTGTTTGACTTGATTTCTAAATTAAAAATGACGTGTACAGTTAAGAAAGTAAAAAACAAAGTTGCAAAAGTATAACAAAAACAAAAAGGAAACACGGTTTGTCTTGTAGGTTTAATGAAAATGTGGAATTGGATGGGCAAATACAAAAGGTGGATAATTTTGGTCTAAAGTAAGTGATGTTCCTGTCTGTTTTTTATTTGCCCACTTTGAAAGTGAATTACAGGATACTTTCTTTCAACCCTTTGGTTGGGATAACTAGTCCCCACTCCCCATGGCTCGAATTCTATTTGACTAAAACTAGTATGTGTTTTCATAATATTATTTATGTAAAATTTCACTAAAATCAAATAGAAATATAATTTAATAGAATGTATAGATATATATTTAATTTATATATACTTTTCTTTCATCTTCTTAACTCTACTGGAATCTCACTGAGGACATATTAATAATTTCAAAATATGAATTTGATTCAAATTACAATGTGAGTATATATATTTAGGTATGTTTCTCCCAGCTTTAATTTTTTTTCTACATAAAGCTATTTTCTTTAATTCCAATAAGCATTGTTGTAACTCGTGTAATATTTCTATTCCTGATACTGTTTTTCCTGACTTGGCATGCTAAAGTTGGTCATCTTTCTCATTCTTTTGTAAATTCTCAAACAATGTAATGTTCTTTCTGATATCAGTAAAACTAAATTTGTGTTTAAGGCATTCTGTACAGGAAAATCAGAAAAACTCCACTTCCCTAAATGCACCACCACTTATACTTAACCACTACCTAAGTGCTGTTCTGTTATCACCTAACCGGATCCTTCATTTTCACACCAAACACTTTGAGCTATATCTGTACTCTGTTCAAGAAAAGATTCAATACCAAGAACTCTAATTGAATCATAACACACTCCCTCTGATAAACAAATCGGCGATGTCCTTCCTAAGTGTTATGTCATTGGCAAGTATACCAAGTCGTACAAGTAGTATAAAATGGAAGTCTAAGTATCCTATCCACAGGGACTTGTTCAATATTTGGCAATTTACACACTTTTTACTTACTAGGCAAAATATAAAGAAAACTTGAAATAACAATGGTTAATAGCAAAGATAAAGATAGAAACTTGGAAATAAAACTAATAAAAAATGTTTTGATTCTCAAAGATCGAGATTGCAAAAAGTGGTTACGGGAAACAATGATAATGAACGTGGGGTTCGACTTCACTAAACCACTCCCTCATGCACACACAAGCTATCAATCAATGTTTATCATCCGTTTGTTATCACCAACTCATAAAAATGCTCAATCCCTAATTCCTTACAAGAAGAGCCTAAGTTCCTTGACTAAACTATCAATCTCTTGCATAGCTTAGCCAAGTTACTTGCTTTAAGAAAAGGTGTTAAAGGTGACTAATGGGCTTTGCTCTATTCCTAGATACAAGACCCATTAGGTGCTCTTCTCCGGTTCATAGTTCAAATACATTTGCCAATCGCATTTAAACCATAAAATCAAGCAGAGGGTGATCAAGCCAAAGCAAGCATTAAGCAAAGAAGAAAGCACGTAACGGTGAATAATAAACATGTATTAATAACTCAAACGATATACATGAGTTTGGGTTTAGTTACATCAAACCCCAATGAAGGGGAGCTCAACTACTCATGGGTGAGAGGAGCCTCAAATGGTGGAGAATAGATGAATGAAAAATGGAGACTTGGGAGTGTTCCCCACAGCTGCACTTGTGCCCCCAACCTAGATCAAAGAAGAATGCCCTTTTTCCTTGCAAAAAGCCCTTTTAATAGCTTTGTTTTTAGCCAAAAAGTGACAGCGCGACATTTTCGGCCCAGCTAAAATTATGTTTCAACTGGGTCGAAACTTCAATAATGCTCACTGGGGCAAGCTCGGCTGGGCTCACCAACTGGTTCGGCTGGGCTGAACTTCCTTTCTCAAAATTAGGTGTTCTCTGTCAGTTTCTGAGCTAGGCTAGCCAATGTTTTAGCTGGGCCGAAGAGAACTTTCTTCCTTGACCTTGATCTTAAGCTATTCCAAAACCCATCTCCAATTTCTATGCATCAAAACATACTAAAACATAAGACTAAATTCCAAATTTACATAACTAATTATATATCTAAAAATTAATTCTTTTTTAACTAAAAAGAGGTAGAAACAAAGATTTAAATAAGGGATAGATGAAATAATTGCACTTATGTGTACCAAAAAGGTAAGTATAAAATGCAATTATCACTAAGCTAGTGACTCAGTCCATCTTGTGTGCCACGTTCAAATGTCATAAACGAAAAAAAAGTGCAATCACGCGGAACTTTATCAGGGACAACAATTTTAAGCTTTCCTATTGACCATAAAGATGAAGCTTTTCTTTTGTTTAAGCTTTATCATGGAACACGTTGTTCTAAGCAGCCATGCACCCTCCGAGAAATGCTTGCATTCAATTTTTCAAAGTTGACTCCAACTCAACCAATGCCTGGTGTGAGAATAAAAGAGTGACAAACTAGCATGTTAGCCACAGAACATAACAAAAGTTCAGTTTCTCATAAATCTCACAAACAAACTCTCTTATCTCTGTAAAATACCATTAACATCTTAGCTCATAACTGAGTTTGAAAGGATGAAGTTTTTTGTTTCCAATTTCTATGCTACCACTTTTCTTGTAATTTGTTGCATCGGGATAGTATTGGAGTTAGAAGCCGCGTCAGCACCATCATCGCAGGTGCAATTGGAATCAAATGCTATAATCAATAGTGGATGGTGGAATCTATCGCAGCAGTCAGATCCAGACGATATCTGTTTGTGGGAAGGTATAGAATGCAACGAAGCCGGAAGCATAACTACCATAGTCACATATTGTTGGTACATTACACAAGGGCATCAATTTGGAAAACTAAACCTCTCCGCATTCAAGAATTTAGAAAGGCTAGAGCTCACATACTGTGGAGTACAAGGGACAATCCCACCTGAAATTGGTAATCTCCCCAATCTCACTATTCTCGATTTGTCCAGCAATTCTCTTCATGGTGAGATACCTTCTTCACTGGGAAATCTTACCCAATTAGAGTACCTACGCATCTCTAGTAACAAAATTCAAGGTTTCATTCCTCGTGAATTGATGTTCCTGAAAAATCTTACTGTATTAGATCTATCTAACAACAGTATTCAAGGTTCCATTCCTCGTGAATTGGTGTCCCTGATAAATCTTATTCACTTAGATCTATCTCGCAACAGAATCAATGGGACCTTACCCAGTATCAACCTCAGTCACCACCTCACTTATCTCGATTTGTCCTACAATTCTCTTGATGTTGAGATACCTCCTTGTGAATTGATGTCCCTGAAAAATCTTATTTATTTTGATCTATCTAACAACAAAATCAATGGGACCTTGCCCATTTCACTGAAAAATCTCACAAACTTACAAGTGTTTGACATTTTCCACAATCTGATAAGTGGTGAAATACCACCAGAGCTTGGATATTTGCCATCCTTAGAACAAATATATCTAAGCTTCAATAATCTTACCGGAATGGTTCCTCTATTTCTGCAACATGTCTCTATTGTGGACGTTACCTATAATGATTTGAAAGGTCCCATTCCATACGGTTTCCGTCCATATGTGCTAATAGGGAACAAGGGTGTATGTAGCAACATTTCATATATCCAAATCCAATTCCAATTCCAGCCTTGTCCAACCCATGGCAAGCTAGTCATAGTTCTTCCAATCTTAGTGTTTCTAATCATGGTCTTCTTACTACTTGTGTATTTGAGGCTTATTCACATTGCAATTACGAACAAACAAGCAAAGGCAACAACGGCCACTAAGAATGGGGATTTGTTCTGTATATGGAACTATGATGGAAGCATAGCCTATGTAGACATCATTAGAGCAATTGAAGACTTTGACATGAAATATTGTATTGGAACAGGAGCGTATGGGAGTGTTTATAAGGCACAATTACCAAGTGGCAAGGTTGTTGCCGTGAAGAAACTCCATCGCTTTGAAGCAGAGGTGCCGGCTTTTGATGAGAGTTTCAGAAATGAGGTCAAAGTGTTATCAGAAATAAAGCATCGACATATCATGAAGCTCTATGGATTCTGCTTGCACAAAAGAATCATGTTTTTGATCTATGAGTACATGGAGAAAGGAAGCTTGTTTTCTGTCTTGTATGATGATGTGGAAGCAATGGAATTGGATTGGAAAAAGAGGGTTAACATTGTGAAAGGCACTGCACATGCTCTGTCCTATCTTCATCATGACTGCACCATTCCAATAGTGCATAGAGACATATCAGCCAGCAATATCTTGCTTAACTCAAAGTGGGAGCCTTGTGTTGGTGACTTTGGCACAGCTCGATTCCTCAGCCTTGATTCATCCAATCGAACTATAGTTGCTGGAACCATTGGATATATAGCACCAGGTAAATCATTCTTGGTCTTCATTTTTTTTGTTTCTATCCCTTTTTCCTTATTTCTGCCTATTTACATTATTCGATATGTAGCTGGACTAGTTTGTAATGATGAGTTTATATGAATTGTAGATTTCTTCTAATATTGTTAATTTTCAACTATTTTCATTTTGATATATCGTTAAATCTGCTGATGTTGATTTGATCAATGCAGAACTTGCTTATACAATGGTTGTGAATGAAAAATGTGATGTTTATAGCTTCGGAGTATTGGCACTTGAAACTTTGGTGGGAAAACATCCTAAGGAAATACTGCCATCACTCCAATCAGCATCTTCTTGTAGCATTGCATTATATGAAGTATTGGACCAACGCCTCCCAGCACCAAATATGGCTGTTTCTCTAGACATAGTTCGTATTGCCATAATAGCATTTGCATGCTTGAATCCCAATCCTTGTTTGCGGCCAACAATGAAACAGGTCTCTCAGTTTTTTCTGAGTCAGCCAACTCCATTAGCTATTCCTTTACGTGAAATTTCCTTGCAGCAGCTCATGAGTCAAGCGCTCGAATTATTTAGAAATGTCAACTCCGCATAGAGAAACTTCAAAACGCAGTTGATCTTTGCTATCATTTATTAATGATTTTGTCCAAGTATATTTGCACGAATTGTTACATAACTACGTGAAGTTTTTATTTTAATTTGGTAACTCAGATGTATCTATATAATATCGTGTCCAATAAACATTAAATTTAAAACAGTACGTCTAGATCAATCGGTTGTGCCTGTTTGGGATGAAATCGTAATGTTTTTCGTTCTAGTGTGCTTAGAAAATTAGAATGTTCCTTGAATTAAAAAAACAGTAGGTAATGTAAATTTTTAAATAAAATATGACACCCCCCACTCGTTCATTGCCCACCATATTCAGTCGATGGTGGCGGAACTGTGTCATCCTCCCTGTACTGTTACTGTACAAGCAAGGTTAGTCTCAAGCCAAGTCTCCAACTTAACTTGGCAGAAGGTGGTTGGGAGAGTGTGTTAATTACCCCAATGTCTAGCCCACACATTGTTAGACGGATTGGCAAGCGCACCAGGCGCACAAGTAGCAAATGGATAAGTCTAAGTATCGTTTTCCCAAGGAGTTTGCTTGATATAGGCAATGTCCACATAAATACTAGCTAGACTGAACTGGTTTTCACAAGAAAGCGATAAAAACGTAAACTTTGGTTGGTTTTGTGAAAGATAATAACAAAACTACTGCAGAACAGAAATTAAAAAGATGTTTTTGCGATTTTAAAGTAAAACACAGCAGTAGACAGAGGTTAAAACAGATAAATAAAGATGTTGCAGGGGTTAGATCTCACCATTCTCTACTCTCTTCTTGCATGCACACAATATACATTCTATTTGCATTTAAATGTTAAAATCAGTCAATAAAAACATTCTCAGCCCTAATTCCTTAGGTGCAGAGAGTCTTAGATTACTCCCCCAAGCCTTAATTCCTCAACAACTTAACGAAGCAACTAGCTTTAAGTCTAGAGACCACAAGATAACCCATGAACTAAGCTCCATTCCTAGACACAAAGTTCATGAGGTATATTACTTCAGTTCTAGACAACGAAAGTGTTTCCCAACAACAGTCATGTCCAAGGATCATGCTATGGGTGATCAAGCCACAACAAGCTTTAAGAAAAGAAGCAAAATACTAACTTTAAACACAAATATGTAGAATATATATATATAATATCAAAAGATACAAGAGAGTTTTGAGAATGGTTACATCTAACCCCTAACAACTAAAGAAATCAGCCACTCATAGGCATGAGTAGCTGGAAAATACACATGGAGGGGAAGGAGATGAAGAGAGACACTAAGAACAAAGGAGAGAGCTTTTCTCTCCAATAGATCAGTACAAAACAGAATAGGAGTGAGTCCTAAGACTACTGTCATACATGAGGGTCAGCCCTTTATATACATGTGCAGAATTTCTTCAAGTGACAAATCGCTCAGCTAAGAAATCTGGCTTGGCTGATTGGCAAATTCTGCTACTGCATCAGAATGCTACTGCAGATGACCCTTCAATGCTTCCAAAACATCATAATGCAGCTCCAAAATGTGTTCTACATCTTCAATCTCCTCTTTCTACAAAAAGTGGGGTAAATTACTAAGATATAACCATAAAACTAGAAAATTAAACTAATATTAACTAAATTACGAAATTAAAGCAAATTGAGTAAAACAACACTCCAAATAAGAGAAAAAGAGAGATAATTGCCTTAAAAATTACTTAAAAAGTAAGTAATTACAGCAACTAACAACTCCCCCAAACTTGGAGTTTTGCTTGTCCTCAAGCAAAAGATAACAACAACACAACACTAACTAACTTACTAAACTGAAAATACTAACACTAAAACAAAAAACATGGACTAAGATCAATCCCATCTGAATAAATCCAAAACATGCTTCCATTTAAAACTTGAAAAGCATCAAACCAATGATTCAAATTTAACCATGGTGTTTATACCGAGACCATAACAAGGATGCAAGTACCTAAATTTCAAAGAATTGAAACAAGCATAACAAACAAAATTTGACAAAATCCAAGAATGTTTGATTCTTTTCACTCAAGTGTCTCACTTAAGCACCAATTGATTTAGGTGTTGAAATCTCTCACAGTCAACACACAATGGAAACCACGAATCAGTTTTGCTTTCCTTCTCAATGCAACGAAATTATGCACAAAAATTAAGATCACAAGGACTTGATCAAGGTCTGAAACGTGGCTAGGCTTGAAAGGAAATTGGTTTTTCTAGATAAACAAACACCATGAGATAAAGAGAGCAACCAATGCATTTTTTTTTTCAGATTTTACCCAATCCCTCTTATTTTCTCACAATGACAAAGATACCAAATCCTACATTTCTCAAATTTAAGCTCACAAACATGCCACTACAATCACAACAAGTATCACAACTTTTATTTCTTTTTGTTTTCTTTAATCTTCTTTTTCTTTTTCTTTTCTCAGATTTTTTTTTAACTTTATAGAACAAAAGATAAGCACAGCTGTGACACTTCTTTAAATTCAATGAAAGTGACGCACAATTGTTCCCAAGTTCTTCCTTTCGTGCAACATTTCCCCCAAACTTATTCTAAACCCAACACATGCAATTGCTCTCCTATCCAATTGTAAGGAAAGTGAATTGTTTTTCATTTAGGCTCTTGGGTTATCATGACAGAAATTAATTTCAATTAAGGCTCAAAGGGGCTGCACAAAAAGGATGACAGAAACAGGGAAAGCTTTTTGGCCCTAGGATTGACAATCATCAAACAAAATTTGCCTTGCTCATTTCTTTATAAACATGCAAAAATCATCACAAGAGAATTGTTCAAAACCAAGTGTGGTGCCAAAGGTGGCACTCATTATCATTTGAGACATCACACAACTCATAGAAATTGTTTCTCAAACATTCTTCAAACCTGTCATCAAAATCATGTTTTGCTTGAAACATTTTCTCAAAAACACACATGCATCCAAGTTATGCTAACGAAACGCGCAGCCATAAAAATTGAACAAATCATGGTTTCGCAATTGCATTTTTCTTTAAAAAGCGCGGGAAGCAAGCTAGGAAAAATGAACGATGGGAATTTTCTAAAACCATGAAACAGCCACAACATGAAAATTAAACTTGCGAACACAAACAAAATACTAAGTTCAGAAAAGTGATTGAGCCAAGGGTCAAAATCACCAACACCCATACTAAACTAACAACAATTAAGATGAAACCATGCACTGAATATAAAATACTGAAAATGTAAAAATAGAAAAATAAATTGTCCTGGTGAAATGGGAATTAAACCAACAAATCCCCCATCAAACACCATCATCTTCTTCAGCCTTCGAACTGCCGAATTCTCCTCATCTTCCTCCACTTCACTTTCCTCCTCTACCATGGCTTCATCCCCCACAGCAGCTCCCTGGTCTCCAGCCTCGGCAGCAGCATCATTTCCATCAGTAGCAGCTGCACCCCCCAAAAAGAGAGGTCTGTCCCCAGGCCATGCAGTCTATGAGGTCTCGGTGTTGCAGGAGCCATGCTGAAAACAGAAAAGAAACAAAACAAAAAATAAAATAGGAGACACAAGAAATGAAATAAGTTAGTGACAAAAATAAGAAACAAGAATCAGAAAATAATTTAAAACATAAATTACGAAACATAATTGAGACACAACACGTAAAAAAAAAGAAAAAAAGAAATTAATGAAAAACTAAAAGGAGAACTGAGAATCCATAAAACAGTAAGGAAATTTCGTCACACACAAGTCCAGGAACAGAATATGCACACAGCAATGTGCAGGGAATTTGGCTTATCATCCACAAGATGGCTTTGCCAAATTCCACTAATCTGGTACTTCTAAAATTTTGCAGAAAGATGTGGTTCTAGCACTTATGGTTGACGAATTAAACAAGAAAGCAAGAGTGGTCCCAGTTCTCAGGTAATGAAAAACACACATGCGGAATTAAATGATCAAAACACATAACTAACTAAATCTAACACTTCAAAATGCAGAATGCAGAAGTAAAAAGGGCAAGAAAACTGGGTTGCCTCCCAGGTAGCACTCTGAACTTCTTGTGTGCATAAACAAAGAAAAAGAAAACAGAACACTAGAACAGAAAGTTAGCACAAGAAAACAACAAAAACAGAAATAAAAACACAAAGAATAAAAGAATAAAGAAAAAGCCTAAGATAATATGAATGTGAAGTTGCCTAATATTCAGATGCAAATCCCCGGCAACGGCGCCAAAAACTTGTTAGACGGATTGGCAAGCGCACCAGTCGCACAAGTCGTAAATGGATAAGTCCAAGTATCGTTTTTCCAAGGGATTTGCTTGATATAGGCAATGTCCACATAAATACTAGCTAGACTGAACTGGTTTTCACAAGAAAGCGATAAAAACGTAAACTTTGGTTGGTTTTGTGAAAGATAATAACAAAACTACTGCAGAACAGAAATTAAAAAGATGTTTTTGCGATTTTAAAGTAAAACACAGCAGTAGACAGAGGTTAAAACAGATAAATAAAGATGTTGCAGGGGTTAGATCTCACCATTTTCTACTCTCTTCTTGCATGCACGCAATATACATTCTATTTGCATTTAAATGTTAAAATCAGTCAATAAAAACATTCTCAGCCCTAATTCCTTAGGTGCAGAGAGTCTTAGATTACTCCCCCAAGCCTTGATTCCTCAACAACTTAACGAAGCAACTAGCTTTAAGTCTAGAGACCACAAGATAACCCATGAACTAAGCTCCATTCCTAGACACGAAGTTCATGAGGTATATTGCTTCAGTTCTAGACAACGAAAGTGTTTCCCAACAACAGTCATGTCCAAGGATCATGCTATGGGTGATCAAGCCATAACAAGCTTTAAGAAAAGAAGCAAAATACTAACTTTAAACACAAATATGCAGAATATATATATATATATAATATCAAAAGATACAAGAGAGTTTTGAGAATGGTTACATCTAACCCCTAACAACTAAAGAAATCATCCACTCATAGGCATGAGCAGCTGGAAAATACACATGGAGGGGAAGGAGATGAAGAGAGACACTAAGAACAAAGGAGAGAGCTTTTCTCTCCAATAGATCAGTACAAAACGAAATTACAAAACAGAATAGGAGTGAGTCCTAAGACTACTGTCATACATGAGGGTCAGCCCTTTATATACATGTGCAGAATTTCTTCAAGTGACAAATCGCTCAGCCAAGAAATCTGGCTTGGCTGATTGGCAAATTCTGCTACTGCATCAGAATGCTACTGCAAATGACCCTTTAATGCTTCCAAAACATCATAATGCAGCTCCAAAATGTGTTCTACATCTTCAATCTCCTCTTTCTACAAAAAGTGGGGTAAATTACTAAGATATAACCATAAAACTAGAAAATTAAACTAATATTAACTAAATTACGAAATTAAAGCAAATTGAGTAAAACAACACTCCAAATAAGAGAAAAAGAGAGATAATTGCCTTAAAAATTACTTAAAAAGTAAGTAATTACAGCAACTAACACACATCCTGTGCAAAGTAACAGTCATGCAGAATTAATATAAAAATATTAAAATGATCAATTAAAATTAAACCTTACATTAAACTGGTGCTCAAGTTCACTTTACTTAATTTCTTAAATTAAATAATAATGAAAAACTTATTTGAAATATTATGATATGTATAATGGTCTTTGATGACATTTTGTATAGTTTAATGAAGATTTTTGTAAATAGTTTTCTTAATTTAATTTATTTTGTAATTAGTTTATTTAATTAGCTAACACTACAAAAAAAAAACATGTTTTTACTGGCGGTTTTGTTGTGGCGGTTCAGTAAACCGCCACAAAATGTTACAATTTATGGCACATAGCATGACCACTACAAATGCTTGTATTCCGTATCACCTAACCTTCTATTAATATTAATAAAAATCACTTAACATTAAAATTAAAATTAGAGTAAACATAAGCAATTACCTAGTCTTGGGTTCATTCCCTCAGTGACACATTCGAACCTCAACGACACTCTTTTGCTCTTTCAACCTTGCTCTCTCTCGCATGTTCATCTCTCTCTCTCGAGTTCTCTCTCGCTTGTTCATCTCTCTCTCTCGAGTTCGAGTTCTCTCTTGTTGGTTCGTCTCTCTTGAGCTCTCTCATCTCTGCATTTCTTCTCTAATTTATCTAGGGTTTGTTGAGAATTTCGGTTGTGTTTCGATTTTGATTTGTGTTTGTGTTGATTCTACATTTCAGTGAACAATTTTAGTTGAATTTGTTTCGATTTTGTTTTGCATGTGTTTGTCTTGAGAAGCTCGCTTCTTCTTTCAGGTTTCATACAAGTGGCAGAGTTTCGATTATATGGTATCATTGGATGAAGCAAAAAGCTTTACTCTAACACTGCTTTGTTCGGTTTGTGCCAATTGATTCATTCCATTCAAACTTTGATTAAGGCTTAAAATCCCCTCATTTATTGAATTTTCTAAGTCTGAATTTGTCCTGAACTCATGGATTTTCCTATCTACCAGAATTCCTATTCTTCCCTCACTTTATCGTTTTTCATTTTTCTTGCTTTGTTTGAGAAAATGTGAAATATGTGCTTACATAAAGATGGAAATTGCTGTAAGTTGTTAATAAGGCTAAACACGTTATTCTTGCAGACCTAATGTGCTAAGAAAAAAGTTTGCTGATTATATGAAGTCTCTGAGAAAGAGCAGGACAATTTGCTTAAGTAGTTTGAGTAAAAGGAGAGGGAATGCATCTGCTTTAGAGGCATAAAATGGGGGGGGGGTGATTTTGAGCCCGACTATGATAGGGAAGTATAAAGGTAGACTCATAGTTCTTGGTGAAGTTGATAACATTACTCTTTCCTCAAATAAATAGAAGGGATTGAATGAATGATATGTTTGTGTGAGGAATGGAGATGTTGATCAAAATCAAATATCTAACTTTAACTTTTTTTTTTTTCATGTTCTGGCAAGGTGCTGACTCTTGTTTTGACAAACTATGGCATTTGAAGCTTTTCTTTCTTTTCAATACCACGGGCCTATTCTACAATTGGAACACCTGACTATATTGCCCCTGTAGTTCTTTTGAAGAAAGGATATGGCATGGAATGTGATTGGTATTATCTAATTTTCCTTTTCAAAAATAGCTTGAAAAACACTATAACAGTTTTTTAGGTCTTTTTTTACAGCACATATGGGACCAAGGAGTAAGGATCTCCTACAAAGGTGTCTTTTTCTAAAGACTATGCATGGTACACCACGAGTGAGTTCATGTTCTTGCGACCTGTGAACAACTGAGTTCATTTTATTAAAATATAATCTAGTACCTGATTTTGTTAACATCCAAAGTTGTGAAATTTATTGGCTTTTGATTTTTTCTTTCTCTTTGTTGCAGTTGCTTACTTTGCTTGACCAGGAAAATATATACTCATAAATTGAAAAGTGACCTGTTGTATTTCAGGTTCTTCTAGAACTGTACATCATGCAGAGTGGAATGGCTCGGTAAGCCAATCTCATTTATATATTGAAGTCTGGTATATTACATTTAAAACAAAGTACTGCCACATCAATTTTATTAGCAAATATCATTTTTGGTGTGCCATTAATTGATTGCTTTATATATGAAATTATCAACTTGTAGATAGAAGAAAACTTAGTTAAACTATTGAAATTTCATGCTAATGAAGTAACATCGCACACTGACATGGTACTGATTACTTTTGATTGAGATTCTTTGTATATATAGTATATTTGAAGGATTGGTTTGTTAGGAATGTGTTTACTATAAGTCTATTACTAAAAAGTTTTGTATGTAAAGCAAAATTGATCAGAGGAAAAAGAAGAAGGATTAGTTGATGCAATGAATAATGTATGCTTAGGGTTCAAACTTCAAACCTATTACCTCTTTATGTTTAGGGTTCAAGTAGCTTTAATCTTTAATCACCAAAGTTGATTCCTCTATGTCTACACCATGAGCTCTAGAGTGCCATCAAGTTCAATGAAGGAGGCCTGCTTCCCTATTTCTCTTTCGTTTTTTCTTTCTTATTTTGATTTTTTTGTTGATAACTAGTCTTTATCTTTATTGCATCTTTTTCAGTAAAAATGTTAATTTCATCTTTATCTAAAGATGCTAGTTTCAATTACATCTTTATTGCTGATAATATTAATATATAAAACCAAATGATTCGTAAGTTAATTTTGGGTAATGAATAGTAGCTGATGCTATACCAGCTGGCTGTTTTTGACGTTCACTTGCGCTGGATTTGCTTTGTACCAGTTACGAGTGAGGATTGGATCTCCGTTTACTGGTTATGGTCAGGAGAGTAGAAATTGAGCTGGTCCCCAGAATTCTTCACAGGGTATGGATTGGTGAAGTAGACAAAACTTCATCTCCTCCCCTGTTTTGTGTGCAGGACCCCATAAGTGTTCAATGATGCACATGCTCTTGGCGCAGTTAACATACCTTACATGTTCAGAGTTGGATCAGGTTCTATTCCAATTCTTAAGTAGTACATTAAATTATAAAATTATTTTCTTAGTGGTAGTGCATTGATGATTCCTAATGCCAAAGTTACCTCCCAAAAAACATAGCTACCTGATCATTAACTTGTCTTTTAGACTTGTATCCTTCTATTAACTTAATTTAGATGTTGACTTCTGGTTTCACAGGGGTGTCATTGTTGAACTGAGAGCATTGCAAACTTGTCCACCATTTTACATGGAGCTTCCATTTACCATCCTCACAATGTGTCCCTCTTGTGAACGGGTCACTACCAACACTGGTGGAGCTGCTGCCACCACCAACAATAATAATTCCTCGATGCTAGCTGGCTCTTCCCCTTTTTGAACTATCGAATCTTTAACTAATTTCAAGTGCGAATATCATGTCAAAACCATATAGAAATTTCAATGCCTGTACAGTATGGAGAAGCCTATGTTTTATATGTGCTTGATTTTATTTATTTATTATTATTGCAGATTCTGACAGTGATAATTCCTCAGATCCTCCTAGCCAAAATAGCCTCTTATCTCCTACATTCCCTCCCAAATAAAGGTAAGCCTCCAAACACCAGTAGCACACGAGAGAAAATGATTTACCAATAATAAAAGTTTATCATGGATACCTATTTTTCAGTGAGTATTCTTTGTATTTACTTGTTTGCAGGTTTCACACCACCCTCCCGTATCTGCAGAAGTGACAAATAGCATGAATCATGAACGTTAATTATTGTTACACAATTTATTGTTTACTGCAGAAGTGACAAATAGCATGAGCCATGTACGTTAATTACTGTTTTAGAATTCCCGGGTTAGGCAAATTGTAGTGTACGTTAAACATAATCAAAATATTTATTGTTTTTACTATTCTATTCAAAGCTAGGCATCTGTCCATGAAGGTTTGGAATTGCTAATGGGGCTTCTTGGCTCTTGTAACCCAAAGTAGCTATTTAATGGAGCTGTGGGTTTATACAAGTTGGCCAATAAATCTATAAGGCAAGTGTTAGTTGTGAGGCTATTTTCTTTTTCAAATCCAACTAATGGTTTAGAAAAGCTTGTTATTTAAAGTTTCTTCTCACGTCTGTGCCCATATAGTAGTGGATGGTAACACGCGACTTTCTTTTCTCTGGTTTAATTTTTTTCTTTGATTTGATATGTTAGTATTTACAATGATGTCATTTATAAATATGTTCTGTTTAATTAATTAGCATATGCATCTGTGGGTTCAATAATCTGTAGTTAATTATGACATATGTCTTCGAATAATTATATCTGCCACTAGCATATGCATAAGAAGCCTGATGCACTCATGCACTGCTCACTTTCCAATTGTTGACCCTTTGACAAGCGTATCAAATCATACAAGTAGTAAAATGGAAAGTCTAGGTATCGTTTCCCAAGAGACTTGCGTAATATTGGACAAATTTTATGTAATCACTATCTAGGCTAACAAATATGACAAAAATGATAAAACACAAACGTTTAAGATGATGTTTTAGAACTTAAAGAAAATAGAACAAATATAAACAAAGTTGAAAATAAAGGATGGCTTCAATGGTGATGAATTGTCAGGGTGAAATTTAACCAAACTTTACTCTCTTACAAGAAGCACAACATTCAACTTAAACTTCAATATTAATATTAGTCATATAACGGTATTCTTTGCCCTAATTTCTTAGATGAAAAGAGTTTAAGTTCCTTCATTTATCACCAATCCTTTGGACAATTAACAAAGGAACTTGCTTGAAGTTCTATGACCCAAAGATAACCAACAAACTAAGTGCTATTCCTAGCTACAAGATTCAATGGACATTTTACTTCAGTTCAAGATAAAGAAGGTATTTTCCAATAACAATCTCATCTCAAAAACAAGTTGTGGAAGTATTTCCCAATAACAAACCATAACAAGCATTAAGCATGGAAGTAAAACACTAACATTGAAGAACAAGAGAAATGTAAATATATATTTCATAAAAATATACAAAAGAGTAAAGTTAGGTTACATCTAACCCCAAAATGGAAGGATTTGGCTATCCATTTCCATGGGTAGCTGCAAGATACAAGAAAAATGGAAGAAGATGGAAAGAATAGAATATTGGAGCCATGGGAGAGCCTTCTACACTCAAAGGAAGAGTGGATCTTGCAATGGGACCAACTCCCCCTTCTGCATTCTAGGGATTTTTCAATTTAGGGCCAAATGTGCAACATATTGCGTAAGTCGCGGGTTGTCCTTTAAATACACAAGCAAGATTTTAATTTTAAGTGACTAGCCGCTCAGCCGCGAAATCAGGCTTCAAGCCTCCGTGCCTGGATTTGTTATCCGCTTGAATAATTAAGCTCCAAATAACTCTCTTAAACTCCAATTTTCATTTCTACAAAATATAAACAAAATAATTAAGATGTAACCAATGATACTAATTAACTAAACTAAAAATCAAATATTCACAAATCTAACACTAATTGAGTCAAACATCATTCCAAATGTGGATGAAAGTAAGATAATTGTCTTAAAATTTATTCGACAATTAAGTACATAAGGCCGTTATCACCTATCTTGTCTAAATAAAAGGGAGAAATTTCTCTATTTCCGTATCACTGCTCACCACTTACTATGCATTTTTAACTCTTAAGGTACTAGTTTCAATGGAAGCATAATCCTTAATTTTGGAGTGAACTGTTGAAGTTTAGACTCATATAAATTGCTTCTCTGACATGGTTTTGTGTGTTAACAGCCTTTTGCTTTTGCCGTGTTCGGGAGTCAGCAATCATGGCAATTCGCACTCTGAATGTGAGGAGGAACTTGTTGTAACTTAACTGTTTGTGTGTTACATGTTATGTTCAATGACATCAAATGCATTTTTATATATTTGACATTGCTGATTTCGATTAATGTGGTTTGCAGGGAATGGTCTTTGATCTTGAAAAGGGTTCCACTCTTTACATTGATATGGCAAAATCCAACTCTAGATCTAAGCATACAAGGATAGGTATGTGTTTTGATTAGTTTTTTTTTTTTTGGTTCAACAATGCTGATGTATTTCTTGCTATCTCATCTGATTATTTATTGGTTTGGATTTTATAATAGTCCTGGGAATGCTGATGAGTGACGGTCTATTTACGGATCTGGTTAGTGTTATAAAGTTCTCAATATATCTGTTTTCCATTTTGTTATCTTTATAACTATTAAAATTTAATGTTTTTGGTTTTAGACTTTTAGTATATCAAATCAACGTCAGCTTGACTACATTTTGTAAATGTGATTTAGGTAGTGAAAGACTATCAGGGATGGAGGGGTGACCAGTTTTTGAAGTTTAGTTAAATTATTATAAAAATGATTTTGTGGTTCTCTTAAAATCATTTTATCCATCTAATTTATATTTTTCTGTTATTCTATTTGTATTTAATACAATTATATTACTGATATAATTAGATCAAATTCAGATTTAACTTTAATTTCAATCTGCATAATTCTTATGTATTGTTAGGTGGACAATTTTCTTTACTTTTATGTAGTTCATCAATTTTATTAGTGATTGGAATCTTGAATATTGATTAGAAAAGACATTATTGTTCAATTAAAATTGTGTTTAGCTTGAATTGTAAACAAATATCTCTATACGCATGAAGTTAAAATAAAAAATAATAAATAATTTACAGTTATGTGTGGCTTTGACGAGGAGGATTTAGATATTTTTGGTGGTACTTTGTGGCGGCTAAAAGCTGCCAGTAAATGCAAGTGGATAATAAATAAAAATGTATTTTGTGGCGGTTATTAGCCGCCATGTTAAGACTTTTTTGGCAACAATACCAGCGGCTGTTTAAAATTTGCCAAAACCAGTTTTTGGCATATGCGGAAGTGACAACTATTTTAGCTCCTAGAAAACTATTTGTGGCGGTTTTTAGCCGCTACAAATTGCAAATTTTTTTGTAGTGTAAGTTTTTTTTAGTAAAAAAATGAATTCATTGAAAATTTATAAAAACCAATAAACAAAAAATACCATAACCAATGGATATAGTAAATTAATAATAAAAATTGATGACATAATCTATTATTTCACGTGAAACAATTCGAACAAAGTAATAATTAATATTCTATGAGAATGAAAAATAAATTAAAATTGAAGAAATCGATCAATTAAAATAGAAACAATTATAGAGTTTGAACAAGATAATAGAAATATGTGCAATCTATTAATTAGAGAAATTGAATAAGGATGATAAAATAATAACAACATAAAACTAATCAATTAAGATTAAATTATACACTAATACTTGTAGTCAAATCTATTTTTAGTCATGTTGGCTAGTCTATAAATCTCTATTGAACGACGTAGCTTTTTCCTACTCCTATAAGTAAGCATTTCAAAGCTCAACCCACCTCTATCTCTATTTCAAAGCTCTATTCTCCACATTTTTTCTTCACCCACTCCATCACAATAACACTCCCCTCTTTCCACTCTTGTAACGACCCGCTGCCGCTACATGATAGCTAGACAACTAACAAAGCTGAAGATTTTATTTTAATTTATTTCAAACTTCAATTAATTTATTTATGAAAATACTCTTTTTTTTTTGTATTTCAAAAGTCAAAAGCTTAGAAATTAAAAACTACAAGATAAAATACCATATATAACATAAACAATTGAATAAAACCATATGTGTCTTACGACACTTTAACATGCTATCATAAGGTATGATGTCAAAACAACTCAATGCACATCTATATATACAACTATATACAACTCTTAGAAGGTAAATATGTTAAACACCTAAGCAGGTCAACACTATACAAAAGAAACATAGCAATAAATGGAAAAGGGAAATGACATCTTCACGTCCTTGTATGTCCATCCATAAGCTTCTCAAAGAAGGATCTGCCTCCTAGCCATTTGCTCCCACGAACGTGAAGTTCGAGATCATTACAGTCACAACCACATGTGCAACAATGCAAGGGTAAGCTTACCAAAACCAACATACTTAAAACAGATAAAACTTAATAGAATAAAATGTATTTAAAATACTATCATCTTTATTACATGGCATTTGAAAATCAAATAATAATAACATCTAACTATCATTAAAGAATATCTCAAGCATAGCTATCAAGAATCTCAAACAAGTATCAACCTCAGAAGTCAACCATTTAACATCATCATCACGAGTCTATCACTCATCATCACCAAGTACACCAAAGACAGACCCTACTCCATGGAGTCTCTACATATAAAAACATATTTGGAATATTTTTGTACACCCACCGTATTCCCAACGGCAAAGGAATATATTCTATGCACCAACTGTGCATCTACCGTATTCCCAACGGCAAAGGAATATTTCTGTGCACCCACCATATTCCAACAGCAAAATATATTTGGAATCCCCTTCAGTCCTAGATACGACACCTCCGTAACTTAAGAGTCCAAACACATCTCAACAATCAATAATCCACAACAACAACTATCCATCTCCTATATACCCAAAGATTCAACTATGCCTTTTGGGAAAACAATTTTCATCACTCCGACACGTCGTTCGGAGTCAAAACATAGGGATGGTACTCGGGAAGATATCCCACTAGCCGAGACCCCCGGGTCGCTTTAGTGGGCCGGAGTTCTGGCGTGAAACTCACCCTCCCAAGTATACCATTTCTCCAATAAAACCTTTCCAAATGACATAGCTAACCCTCCAACATATAGGGACAATTACAATCCAAGATTATCATTCATCATCATCTTCTCGTCAATAATTCATATACATCTCAATAGTAATACATTCACTTCTTCAAAACATAATTGTTGCAACAATAGTGCAACCACCTTAACATAGTATAAACACCTCAACAATGACATAAAATAATATTCTCATCAGTAAAACTAGTCATTAACTAATCTCTACTTATAATTATGTATCAATTTAAATTCCAACGATTATTCAAAGGTCATACATAGAAGGTAATGATGTAAACATGCATAAGCTTCACACAAACTTCTCACATAGCTTCAAGCCCCATTCAGGAGGTTTCATGCTTAGCCTAGCATGTTTCCATGCTTAGCCTGCTGTTAACCTCTTTGGCAAGTGAACCAAATCGCACAAGTAATATCTTGGTAAGTCCAAGTATCGTCTCCCAAGGGACTCGCGTAATATTGGACAATTTTCACGTTAATATTAACTTAAGCTAATGAATATCACAAGAAAATGGTAAAGACAAGAACTTTAGTTGATTTTGTGACAACTAAAAATAGAACAAGTGCATAAATAAATTTAAAACAGTCTTTTTGTGATTTTATAAAAAGAACAAAGCTAAACACAAAGGATTTAACATATAACAAAGGTATTGCCGGGGTTAGACTTCACCAAACTCTACTCTCTTCTTGCTTTAATGTACAATACATATTCCATTTGCATTTCAATGTTAACATCAGCCAATAAATGCATTATTAACCCTAATCCCTTAGGTGAAAAGAGTCTTAGTTCCTTTATCAAGTCTTGATCCCTCAACAACTTAAGAAAGGAACTAGCTTTAAGCTTGGTGACACAAGATAACCAATGAACTAAGTTCCATTCCTAGACACCAAGTTCATTGGGTATTTTGTTTCAATTCAAGACAATGAAGGCATTTTCCAACAACAATCATGTCCTAAAATCATGCCATGGTTGGCCATTCCACAACAAGAATTAAACAAAGAAACAAAATACTAACATTGAACACAAATACACTGAATATATATATAGGAATACCGAAGGGTACAAGAGAGTGTGAGTAAGGTTACATCTAACCCCAACAATGGAGGAACTTAGCTACTCATTGTCATGAGTAGCACCAAAACACATGGAAAGAGGAAGAAGATGAAGAAAATAGAGCCAAGGAGAAGCCTTTTCTCTCTACAGAACAGTGGGTTCATTCAAGAGCCAAGTTACAATGGAATAAAAATGAAAGCTTTTCTTTTAATACACGACCCAAGTTCCTATCTTTAAGTGACTAGCAGCTCAGCCTCCAATTTAGGCTTCAAGCCTTCAGTGCAGAAAGTAATCTGTTTGAATCTCGCTCAGCCTCAAATTCAAGCTTCAAGCCTCAATTCAGAGATATGCTTTTGGTCAATTTGCTGATCCACTTGAAGTTTGATTTGGTGACTAAACGCATTTGTCTTTGAAACACTTCCTTAGACTCCAAAATTAAGCTCCAATCAACTCTTTCAACTTCAATTTCTATTTCTACAAAAAGTAAACAAAATAACTAAGATGTAACCAATAAAACTGATTAACTAAACTAAAATTCAAATAATCACAATTCTAACACTAATTGAGTTAAACATTACTCTAAATGTGGATGAAAGTAAGATAATTGCCTCAAAATTCATTCAACAAGTAAGTAAATAAGGCCATTATCACCTGCCCCCCCTAAGACTAAAATCTCCACTTTATACTTCCCAGGCTAAGCCTCACAAATCCCAGGCTTAGCCTCAAGCCCCCTAAAGTTAAAACTCCATCTGCACGTCTCAGGCTAAGCCTCGCAAATCTCAGGCTTAGCCTCAAGCCCCCTGAAGCTAAAACTCAAGTATGTACCTCTTAGGCTAAGCCTCACAAATCTTAGGCTTAGCCTCAAGTGTAACATCCTTATTTTATTTTACTGTTTGTAAATATTTTTCTATAAATATTATTAGAAATTATGTACTGTATTTTATAGAAAAATTTTTGTACATATTTTCATAATAAAATTTATACAGTTCTATTTAGTAAAATTTTCTGAATCTTTTGATATCTTTGTTTCTGTTTAAATTGCTTGTTGACTGGACAGTTGTGTCAGACAGCTGTCCAAGATAAATTTTTTCAGTGTAGCATTTTGGAGTAAACTGTAACCTAATAAAAAGATAATTGAATGTAGATTAAGAAAATATACAGTTGAGAAATTAAAATGCTAATTTCAAATTTTTAGAATTTTCGGAAAGTTATAACTCTGTAAAATTAGTAAAATAAAATTCTAAGGTAGAAAATTAAGATAAAATTTGTATGACACCTATGGAATTTCCTATTAATTATAACATACTTAGAATAATTATTAATATTGTTTAACTAAGAAAAATAAAAATACAAGTATTAGCCAATCAAAATTTGACAACTCAATATTTCTAATGTAATTAAATTAAGCTAATTAGACTTTGATTAAGAGATAATTAAGACACTACCCCAAGGTTTTTGATAGTGAGGAATTTAATGGTGGTGTTAGTTTCTTAAAATTCTAATTAGTTTGTAAGATAATTAAAAGCCCTAAATATATTCTAGAAAAATCTACAAAATTCTACAATTTTTTACTATTGACCAAAGCAATTGGCAAGTCACCTAAGCAAGCATTTGTGGCCGTCCAAGTGGGCTGGGGATCTCAAACAAGGGACTGCCCTTGGACCATGCAGCTGGACGTGTAGGTGTAATTAAATTGGGTGGAGAAAATTTTTATTTAAAAACATAAGAACCAAAGCAAAAGAAAAACTTGAAAAAGTTAACTCACCAAGAAACCCAAAACCGTGAGTTCTTGTGCAGCTGCCCCCTCCATTTCACTTCATCCTTGCTTCCAAAATTAAGAGAGAAACCAATCCAAACCTCACAAATCTTAGAAGATGTTAAGCCAAAGAGAAGAGATTTGAAAGAAAAACTCAAAAATTTCAAAAGACAAGAGAGAAAGGGAGAAAAAGGGATTCAAGGGTTCTTCATCAAATTAAGGATCTAAGGTAAGGATCTTGGCATTTAATTTCAAATTTAGATAACTTGGAAGTAGGAGAAACATGTATTGATGTTTAAATTCAAGAATTGATCAATAGCCATGAAATTGATTTAGGACTTATATAAATTTGATGTTAGAAGTGTGAAATTGGTGTTTGATGTAATGTTTGGTTGATTTTATGTTGTGTTATGATTGATTGAACTTTGATTGAATTGTTTTTTATTGTAATTGCATGGTTGATTTTGGAAATTGGTTGGAAAAATTTTTGGAAGCCATTCACGGCCATGAAGAGATTTAACGGGTACTATGTGAAAATTTATTCAAAAACCAAGGGTAAAATAGTCATTTCACATGTAGGGACATATTGGGAATTTTATAAAAAGTTTAAGGGCGATTTTGTAAATTATAAAAATATTAAAGGGTAAAATGGGAATTTTATAAAAAAGATCAAGGACAATTTCGAAAATAATAGAAAAATATAAGGGTAAAATGGTAAATTCATATGCTCTAGAAAGTTTAAGAATAATTTTGGAATTTTGAGAAAAGATCAAGGGCAAAATCGGAAATAATAGGAAAGAATAAGGGTAATTTGGTAATTTTACAATTGAGAGTAAAATTGGAAATTTAGAAAAAGAGCAAGGGTAGTTTAGTAACTTTTTATAGTAGTGACCTAATTGATATTTTAGTAATTTACCAATGTTATGATGATAATTGTTAAATTTTATATTTCTTTATGTGATTGTTTAATGTTAATTATTTACTTATGATCATTTTCATATTGCATAAGCATGAGTCTTTTTGAGGGAAACACAAAGATTTCAAATGAGAAATGATTTTGATATATAAAATAAGAAATGATTGATGTTGGCTAACCGGGACTGCGGTAGCCATGAACTTTTAAAATAGAAATATTGTTGACACCGGGTCTGTGGTAGTCATGTGAAATGATAAATGTTGACACCGGAATTTTGGTAGTCCTGGTTTTTAAAAAGATATTGTTGACACGGGGACTGTGGTAGTCATGAGTAATAAAATTGGGTGAGCAGAGTAAGTTAGACATGACTGTATAGTCTGTGATTATATAGTCTGTGATTATATAGTCTGTGGGGTGAAAGATATTGGCAATCCCACAAGTGGCCAGAATCTAGACTGAGATGCGGTCGTGGTGGCCTTCCTGGGTATCCTGATCTCCTAATTCTGTTTAGTTTATTCGCGTTTAGTAGGGGCTGATAGCTGAATTGCAGTGCGTAATGGTAGGCCAGTTACTTACTAAACACTCAAAGGGGAAGTCTCCATGGAGTAGGGTCAAAATGATTTTGAGTCAAAACTGCATTTGAATAAATCATACTGCATTTACTTTAATTATGTGATTTATTAATTGTTATATGAAATGTACATGGTTGATAATGTTTCTAATTGTATGAGAAATTAAATGCCTGATCCTGTAAATTTTGTCCCTAGATTCTAGGGAAGTGTAAATGCAGGCGAATGAAGAATAGTGAAAAGAAAAAGATGCAGAGATCACCAGAGCCGTAGGATGGGGATATTTTTAGTAGATAATACTTGTATTACAGTAATATAATCTTATAGTAGTGTTCTGTAAAATTTAGTGATAAAATATTGAAAATATTTTGAACTTAATAGGATGTATAAGTTCTTTTATGTATAATGTAAATTAAATAGTTAAGTTAAATATAAAGTCTAGTTGCGGTTACTTTAGTGAAGAAGGGGGGTTACATCAAGCCCCCCCCAAGCTAAGATCGCATTCTGGAGGTCTCTCCCTGGCTTAGCCCAACACCCCTGGAACTTAAAAACAATGTTCTGGAGGTTTCAGGCTAAGCCTCAAAATTCTCAGGCTTAGCCCTAACACTGCAAATCTGCAAGTTCATAAATTCTAGCGAATTTGCTTCCTATGGCCATCCATGACCTCCCAAATACAACCCAATCATACCATAACATTCCTAAACACTCATATTACCTTTCTAACTAATTAATGTACTCAATAAAACCTTCAATCAAGCTTAATCTTGAAAATTCCTAAATTTTCCAACTTCGGCTTCAAAAGGGGAAAAACAACTCAATAACAATCCAATCAATCAAGAATTCAATATCTCAACACATTATAGTATATGATAGAGCTTCCCTTACCCACAAAACCCAAGAAGCTAGCTTTTTGAAGAAGGAAGAACAAAGGAAGAAGCTTTAAGGTCCAGCACCCCTGGAACTTAAAAACTAAGATATGGAGGTCTCAGGCTTAGCCCCAACACTGCAGATCTGCATTTTCACAAATTCTAGCGAATTTGCTTTCTATGGCCTCCCAAATGCAATCCAATCATACCATAACATTCCTAAACACTCCTATTACCTTTCTAACTGATTAATGTACTCAATAAAACCTTCAATCAAGCTTAATCTTGAAAATTCCTAAATTTTCCAACTTCGGTTTCAAAAGGGGAAAAAACAACTCAATAACAATCCAATCAATCAAGAATTCAATATCTCAACACATTATAGTATAGGATAGAGCTTCCCTTACCTACAAAACCCAAGAAGCTAGCTTTTTGAAGAAGGAAGAACAAAGGAAGAAGCTTTAAGGTCCAAGGAGGATGTTTTCCACCACCAACAAGCAACTCTCACCATGGAAGCACCAAACCACACTCAAAACAACCCCAAATCAGATTTTTGAATTACCACTTAGGATCCCCATGGAACCCACCATGGTTATTTCAAGAGAAAGGAAATGAAATGGAGAACAAGGTAAGAAGGAGATGAGCTTACCACTTCAAGGAACAGTTATGGGTCTCTAAAAGAAGAGAAAGAGAGATCCTTTGAACAAAATGAACCAAGCTCTCCAACTTCTAGGGGTGGGTTTTTCTTGGAGAAGAAGAGAATTAATGAGAGGTTTTGTGAGAGTGTGTTTCAGATTTTGAAAGGTTTAGAGAAGGGTTTTAGAAACCCTTGGGCTTCCTTCTCCTCTTAAAGGCCATACTAAGAAAACCCCTCCCTTCTCTCATCAAAAGCCCAAACCCTTTTCAGGCCCAACACACCAAAACCATCAAATACAGATCAACACATAATCAACATATAAATATCACTATATTTATTAATTAATTTATTCAAATACATAAAATTTAAATTAATTTCCCTTGTATTTCAATTAAATCACTTATTCATACATTAGAAAGAAAAAGAAAAAAATCACAACGCTACAAGTCCCACCACCTCATCATTGTCTTTCACCATTATTGTCCTGAGAGTGAATCAATGTTTGCATTAAATTCTTAGATGTTGACTCTAAGTCATGCAATGCTGTGACAAAAGCTAGGCACCGTCAATGGGGCAAAGTGATCAATATTTTAACTCTATCTTATAGTTAAAAAGAGATGCAACAACTTTAAGGTTGATAAACTACTTGAATATAGATGCAACTTATTAGTTTAAAAAAAAAATAATAATAATAATAGTTGCACAAATGATGTAATATTTGTTTATGCTTTACAGCGTGTGTATAAATTATATGATTTCTTAACAAAACGTTGTAATTCTTCCAACAGTAGATACATTAAAAATTAGAGAATATATAATTTTGGTTAAATATACAAGTTAAATATATAATTCTCAATCCCAATATATAAATATATTATTCTGCCCAATTCAGACGACTATTCTGGTCCCTTGTTCCCTTCCTATCACATTCCGTGAAATTACTTATCATTTCTCTTGGGACGTAAACTTGTGGTGGCCCCTCCCGGACTTGATCAGTGACAACAATTTCTAAGCATTCCCATTCAAGGAACGTGTTAGTCTAAGCAGATGCACCTTCCAACAGAAATGGTTGCATTCAATTCTTCAAAATTGACTCTAAGTCAAGCAACGCCGTGAAAAATGCATAGCACCCTCAATGGGGCAAAGCATGGAATTCTATGTTTATGATTGTTGTAGTAATAAAGCTGGGGTGTGAAAATAAAAGAGTGACCAACTAGATGCACTTAGATGTTGCGAATTCTAACAAAATATTGCGTGTTCCAATGCACAAAATAAGAAGGAAAGATTTGTTACTTTAGAAGTAAAAGTACTTTTAATTCTTTCAACTTTAATCCAAACATGCACTTGGATATTGATATCGTGTTTGAGAGGTGAACACAGATTTTTCACCAGTAGTTCTGTGTCTTAACTCCTCCAAACCTTTATTCCATACACGATAAAAAATTCGTAATTTTGTCTCCAAAACTTTCAGTCTCTTCTCTCTTCCTTCTTCATCTACTGCTCAGATACCTTTAGAAAGAAACCTTGAAAAAATTATACGCACTAGTGCTCTTTCGTTCCCATAACATGGTGTAGGCTCCAAACTTGTGTTCCATGTTCATAAACAAAACAAATATTTGTAATCAATATCGATGTCTATTCTCGTCCCTTGTTCCTTTCATATCTCTTCCTGTGAAATTCTTTACGGTTTCTCTTGGGACCTACTCTCGTGGTGGGCCCTCGCGGAATGTTCTTAAGGATAATCCCAAAATGACAATGTTGTCACGTGACATCTGACAACAACATTTAAGCGTTCCCATGCATATCTTTTGTTATTTTCTGTTACTACTAGCCATGTAAAAACAAATACTATGCACACATGTATCATCCACTTATTGCATCAATGAGAATCATTCATCAAGGTGGGGTGTGAGAATAAAAGAGTGACCAACTAGCATGTTAGTCACACAACATAATAGAAGTTCAGTTTTGGATAAATCTCTATCTCTTTTTATCTCTCTAAAATACTACCCATTTACTAGTTAGCTCATAGCCGAGTTTAAATATATATTTTCGTCTGCAAAAGAGAATGCAGCTTTTTGCTTCGAATTTCTATGGAACCACCTTTCTTGTTATTTACTGTATAGTTATTATGGGGATTGTATTGGAGTTAGGAGCTGCGCTTGAACCATCACACTCACAGCTTCAGTTGGAAGCAAATGCTATACTCAAAAGTGGATGGTGGAATGGATCCCAGTTAGATTCACATAATATCTGTTCATGGAAAGGAATAGTTTGCAACAATGCTGGAAGCATAACTAGAATCACAATCACTGGACCATCTTTTAGAGAAGGGATTCATTTTGCAACACTAAACCTCTCTGCTTTCAAGAATTTAGAATGGCTAGAGGTCTCGGAATGTGGACTAGAAGGGACTATCCCACCTGAAATGGGTAATCTCCCCAAACTCACTCATCTCGATTTATCCTACAATTCTCTTCATGGTGAGATACCTCCTTCACTGCAAAATCTTACCCAATTAGAGAGCCTAGATTTGTACAGCAACAAAATTGAAGGCTCCATTCCTCATGAATTGGTGTTCCTGAAAAATCTTACTGTATTAGAACTATCTTGCAACAAAATCAATGGGACCTTGCCCATTTCACTTACAAATCTCACAAAATTACAAGTGCTTCACATTTCTCACAACATCATTTGTGGTGAAATACCACCAAAGCTTGGACATTTGCCATCCTTAAAAAGCCTGGATCTAAGCTACAATAATCTTACCGGAACGGTTCCTAAATTTAAGCACCATTTACTTGATGTGTACATTGCCTTTAATTATTTGAAGGGTCCCATTCCAAATGGTTTACCTGCATATGCACTAAAAGGGAACAAGGGTGTATGTAGCGACATTTTGGACAACCAATTCAAATTCCAATTCCAGCCTTGTTCAGTCCACGGGAACAATGTAATAATGGCCAGAAGCAACAAAGTAAGGCACAATGAGCTAGTCATAGTTTTTTCTATCCTCACTTTTCTAATCATAGCCTTCTTACTACTTGTGTATCTGAGGCATATTCGCCTTGCAATTAAGAATAAACATGCAAAGACAACAACAACATCAAAGAATACGGATTTCTTTTGTATATGGAACTATGATGGAAGCATAGCCTATGAAGACATTGTTAGAGTAACTGAAGACTTTGGCATGAAATATTGTATTGGAACAGGAGCGTATGGGAGTGTTTACAAGGCACAATTACCAAGTGGCAAGGTTGCTGCCTTGAAAAAACTTCATGGCTTTGAAGCAAATGTGTTAGCTTTTGATGAGAGTTTAAGAAATGAGGTCAAAGTATTATCAGAAATAAAGCATCGACATCTTGTGAAGCTCTATGGATTTTGCTTGCACAGAAGAATCATGTTTTTGATCTATGAGTACTTGGAGAAAGGAAACTTGTTTTCTGTCTTGTATGATGATGTGGAAGCAATGAAATTGGATTGGAAAAGGAGGGTTAACATTGTGAGAGGCACTGCTCATGCCGTGTCATATCTTCATCATGACTGCAGCCCTCCAATAGTGCATAGAGACATATCATCCAGCAATGTCTTGCTTAACTCAGAGTGGGAGCCCAGTGTTTTTAACTTTGCCACAGCCCGATTCCTCGGCCTTTATTCATCCAATCAAACTATAGTTGCTGGAACCATTGGAAATAAAGCTCCAGGTAAATTGTTCATATCTTTTTAGTTTTCCTTTGTTGGTTCCTTTCCTAATTATCTTTTTATATGATTTGATGGAGATCATGCCTAATCCGTACATACAAATTGTAGATTTTAATAGTTATTTTTCAACTATTTTTCTTTTGATCGTGCTCATGTTAATGTTATAGATGCAGAACTTGCCAATAATATGGTTGTGAGTGAAAAGTGTGATGTGTATAGTTTCGGACTAGTGGCACTTGAAACTTTGGTGGGGAGGCATCCTAAGGAAATACTGTCTTCACTTCAATCAACTTCTACTGATGATGGCATCACATTATGTGATGTATTGGACCAACGCCTCCCACACCCAAAAATGTCAGATTTACTGGACATAGTTCATGTTGCCACAGTGGCATTTGCGTGTCTAAATCTAAATCCTTGCTCTCGCCCAACAATGAAAGGCGTCTCTCAATGTTTTCTTACTGAGCTCAAACCATTAAGCATTTCCTTGTGTGAAATTTCATTGCTGCAGCTCATGAGTCAAGAACTCAAGAATTGTGTAAATTTGCAAACACCTGAAGGTGAAACTTATAATTGAAGTTAGACCATGTCAGCATTCAAGAAAGATTTTGTAGTTGTTTATTTGGGTGAATTGTTAGAAAACTTCATGAAGTTCTGTTTTCAAGTTAAACTAGTTCTTGTTATGTGTTTAGCATGAATTATAATAATTGTTATATTAGAATCTATACATAATACGAACAGATGATATGATAAAAAAAAATTAAAATATATAGTTACTAGGGATTTTCTTGTGTATTTTGTAGTTTTATGAAAATCAGGAATATGACGTACAACAAAAGGAATGTCATTGGTGTCTGTTTTTTATTTGCCCACTTTGACAGTGAATTACGGGATACTTTCAAAACCATTTGGTTGAGATAAACTGGTCCCCACTCCCCCCGGCTTGAATTCTATGTGTGAACGTTTGCTGCCTTCCAAGTTTTCCTTTGGGGGCTACTCGCACTATTGCTATTGCACTAAATTCACCACCGTTAAACACAAACCTGTTTCGAGTCTGCCTCAAACTTATTAACACACTTGTTGGAAATTGAGATTATATATATATATATATATATATATATATATATATATGAGTACGACTCCTTTGAGAACACTTTCTTATGTGAGAATATGAGAACAACTAATAATAACTATCAGATCAAGATTAAAAATAATAAACGGTTGAGATTAAAATATTTAAAATTCAAATTATGATCTAATATATAATCTAATAAAAAATAAATCTATAAAAAATATTAATTATCACTTCCTAAATTATAATTTGAATTTTAAATATTTTAATCTCAACCATTTATCATTTTTAATCTTGATCTGATGGTTGTTATTAGTTGTTCCCATGTTCTCACATAAAAGTGTTCCCACAGGAGTCGTACTATATATATATATATATATATATATATATATATATATATATATATATATTAAAATATTTTTTTTCTTCTACTGGTTGTGATTTCTTGTAAGCTTTGTTAAAGATTGTGTTTAGAAATAAGTAGTTGTAGGCGGTGCTATTAAAATTAAAATAAGCATTGACTCAATAAGAGTCAATGGATTAGTTGAACTAGTAAGTTATTGATTGAACCACATGAATCCATTTATATTAAATATAATAAATTATTTATTTATGTTTTGAGTTTGTTACAAATTTCAATTTTAATCTCTAATCAAGATTTATAATGTTTTTGGTTCCTACACTTTTCTTCTATTAACATTTTTAATCCACGTTATTGAGTAACAACTTTAATTTATGACGTAACAGTTGTGTCGCAGCTAAGTGAATTTTGGCGTGATCAAGGACGTTAGCGGGGCAGTCACATGTATTTTTTTTTTTTTTTTGTCAACTATGATTTTAATCCCTAATCAATTAGTCTTTTTTTGGTAAATTCCTAATCAATTAGTCTAACATCAACTTATCTAAATAGATAAAAAATTAAAAACACAATTTACCAAAAAAATATATATAAATAACATTTTTTCATTTAATTAATAATTGAAACAATTATGGGTGTGTTTGTTTAAGTTTTTTTTATTTTAGAAAAACACATTTTTAATAAAATAAACAGTTTTATGTTTTTTTTATGTTTTTGTGTAAGTTATTTTTGTTTTAAAAAAGCAGTTCCCTCCTTTTCTTTTAAGAAGTAACTCCTATTTGCTTCTTAAAAATCATTTTTTTTAAATAACTTCTTTTAAGTTTAAACAAATTCACCCTATATAAATAAAATTATTTTTTTTACTACTAATTTTTTTGGAACACTTATACCATATGCGTTTCAATAATTTATTGTTTCTTTTTTTTTCGATATAAAGTAATTTATTGTTTCAGTTATATATTGCTAATTTAAATTGTACCTTTTTTTACTGCAATTTAAATTGTACTTGATACTATGATATACTTACAATAATTATTTATTTGTAATTAATATTGTTTTAAAGAGATATATTAGTAATTTGACTAAAACTAATGTGTTTCCATAATATTAGTTATGTAACATTTCACTAAAATCAAATAGAAATATAATTTAATAGAATGTATAGATATATGTTTATATATACTTTTTCTTCATCTTCTTAACTCTACTAGAATCTCATTGAGGACAAATTAATAATTTCAAAATATGAATTTGATTCAAATTACAATGTGAGTGTATATATATATTTAGGTATGTTTCGCCCAGCTTTAATTTTTTCTACTTAAAACCTTTTCTTTTTTATTTCAATAAGCATTGTCCTTTTCTTTTTTATTCCAATATGCATTGTTGTAACTCGTAATATTTCTATTCCTAATACTGGCATGCTAAACTTGGTCATGCTTCTTATTTCTTTGTAAATTCTCAAACGATGTAATGTTCTTTTTGATATCAAGAAAACTACATATGTGTGTCAGGCTTTCTGTAGTGGAAAATCACAAAAACTCTCTGTGCATCATATCATGCATATTCCCTCTGTCGAAGAAATTGCCCATGTCCTTACTAAGCTAGTGTCTCAGTCCATCTTGTCTGCTACGTTCAAATGTCAAAAGAAAAAAAAAGTGTAATCACGCGGGACTTTGTCAGGGACAACAATTTTAAGCTTTCCCATTATCTATAAAGATAAATATTTTCTTTTGTGTAAGCTTTATCATGGAACACGTTGTTAGGGCTAACACGTTATTCCGAGAAATGCTTACATTCAAATTTTCAAAGTTGACTCCAACTCAACCAATGCCGGGTGTGAGAATAAAAGAGTGATCAACTAGCATGTTAGCCACAGAACATAAGAAAAGTTCAGTTTCTCGTAAATCTCAGAAACAAAGTTGTTATATATCTCTGTAAAGTATCATTAACTGCTTAGCTCATAACTGACTTTGAATATTTTGGTCTGCAAATTAAGGATGCAGTTTTTGGTTTCTAATTTCTATGGGACTACTTTTCTTGTTATTTGTGGTATGGTTATTATGGGGATAGTATTGGGGTTAGACGCCGTGCCTACACCGTCGCTGCTTCAATTGGAAGCAAATGCTATAATCAACAGTGGATGGTGGAATGGATCGCAGTCAGATCCAGACGATATCTGTTCATGGGAAGGTATAGTCTGCAACGACGCCGGAAGCATAACTAGAATAATCAAATATAGAGAAGGGTTTCAACTTGAAACACTAAATCTCTCTGCTTTCAAGAATTTAGAATGGCTAGATGTCTCATACTGTGGACTAGAAGGGACAATCCCACCTGAAATCAGTAATCTCCCCAAACTCACTCGTCTGGACATGTCCTACAATTCTCTTCATGGTAAAATACCTCCTTCACTGGGTATTGGTAATCTCTCCAAACTCACTCATCTTGATTTGTCCGGCAATTTTTTTCATGGGGAGATTCCTTCCTCACTGGGAAATCTTACCCAACTAGAGAACCTATTCATCTATAGCAACAACATTCAAGGTTCCATTCCTCGTGAATTGATGTCCCTGAAAAATCTATTTTACTTGGATCTATCTAACAACAACATTCAAGGTTCCATACCTCGTGAATTGATGTCCCTGAAAAATCTATCTTACTTAGATCTATCTAACAACACCATTCAAGGTTCCATTCCTCGTGAATTGGTGTCCCTGAAAAATCTTATTTTCTTAGATCTATCTAGCAACAGAATCAATGGGACCTTGCCCACGTCACTTACAAATCTTACAAAATTAGAATGGCTTGACATTTCCCATAATCTACTTGTTGGTTCTCTAAAAGCCTTGGCAGTTGGAAGCCATGCACAGCTAACTACAACAGACCTCAGTCACCCCCTCACTTATCTTGATATGTCCCACAATTCTGTTGACGGTGAGATACCTCCTTCACTGGGAAATTTTATTCGATTAGAGAGCCTAATCATCTCTCACAACAACATTCAAGGCTCCATTCCTCGTGAATTGCTATTCCCGAAGAATCTTACTGTACTAGATATATCTCACAACAAAATCAATGGGACCTTGCCCATTTCACTTTCAAATCTGACAAAATTACAAAAGCTTGACATTTCCCACAATCTATTAAGTGGTGAAATACCACCAGAGTTTGGCTATTCTCCATACATAATTTTGGATCTAAGCTACAATAATCTTACCGGAACAGTTCCTCTATCTCTGCGATATTTCCTTGATGTGAACATTTCCTTCAATTATTTGAAGGGTCCCATTCAATATGGTTTCCTTCCATCTTCGCTAATAGGGAACAAGGGTGTATGTAGCGACGACCCATATATCCAAACCAAATTCCAATTCCAGCCATGTCAAGCGGAAATTATAGCTGGCAGCAAAAAAGTAATGCACAATCAGTTGGTCATAGTTCTTCCTATCCTCATTTTTCTAATCATGGCCTTCTTACTAATTCTGTATAGAATTGGAATTAAGAACAAACGTGCAAAGATAACCACATCCGCTAAGAATGGAGATTTGTTCTGTATATGGAACTATGATGGAAGCATAGCCTATGAAGACATCATTAGAGCAACTGAAGATTTTGACCTGAAATATTGTATTGGAACAGGAGCTTATGGGAGTGTTTATAAGGCACAATTACCAAGTGGCAAGGTTGTTGCCTTGAAAAAACTTCATGGCTTTGAAGCAGAAGTGCCAGCTTTTGATGAGAGTTTTAGAAATGAGGTCAAAGTATTATCAGAAATAAAGCATCGACATATTGTGAAGCTCTATGGATATTGCTTGCACAAAAGAATCATGTTTTTTATCTATGAGTACATGGAGAAAGGAAGCTTATTTTCTGTCCTGTATGATGATGTGGAAGCAATGGAATTGGATTGGGGAAAGAGGGTCAACGTTGTGAATGGCACTGCACGTGCTCTGTCATATCTTCATCACGATTGCAATCCTCCAATAGTGCATAGAGACATATCAGCCAGTAATATCTTGCTTAACTCAAAGGGGGAGCCCAATGTTGCTGACTTTGGCACAGCCCGATTCCTCAACCTTGATTCATCGAATCGAACTGTAGTAGCTGGAACAATTGGATATATAGCTCCAGGTAAATCAATCTTAGCCTTCAATTTTTTATTTTTTATTTTTTGGTTCCTATTCCTTTTCCTTGTTTCCTCTTGTTTACGTGATTAGATATACAGCTAGCTGGACTATTTTTAAATGCGGAGTTTATATTAATTTTAGATTTCATCCAATATTGTAATTAATTTTCGACTATTTTCATTTTGATCATTAAATCTGCTGACGTTGATCTGATGAATGCAGAACTTACATATACAATGGTTGTGAACTAAAAATGTGATGTTTATAGCTTTGGAGTAGTGGCACTTGAAATTTTGGTGGGAAAACATCCTAAAGAAATATTGTCATCACTCCAATCAGCATCTACTCATAGCATTACATTATATGAAGTATTGGACCAGCGCCTCCCAGTTCCAAATATGGCAGTTTTACAAGACATAGTTCATGTTGCCATAATAGCATTTGCATGCTTGAATCCCAATCCTTGTTTGCGGCCAACAATGAAACAGGTCTCTCGGTGTTTTCTGACTCGGCCAACTCCATTAGCCATTCCTTTACGTGAAATTTCGTTGCAGCAGCTAATGAATCAAGAGCTTGAATTATTTAAAATTGTCAACTCTGCGTAGAGAAACTTCAAAACGTAGTTGATCTTCGCCATCGTTTATTGAAGACTTTGTCCAAGTATATTTGCACAAATTGTTAGATAACTACGTAAAGTTTTTTATTTTAGGGTAACTCAGATTTTTTTTGGGTGAAGTTTAGGGTAACTCAGTGTATCTATATAAATTGCCTTGTCCACATAAAACATCAAATTTAAATCAGTACGCCTAGATCAATCGGTTGTGGCAGTTTGGGATGAAATCATAATGTTTTCGTTCTAGTGTGTTTAGAAAATCAGAATGTTCCTTGAATTAAAAAAAAGAAGATAATATAATTATTTAAATAAAATATATTAGAATTTACGTAACAATATATATTCTAGAAGGACTGGGTAACCCTCTAACATAAGAAATACTTAGAACTGGAGAGGGCACAAAAATTATTATTAATTAGAAATCAGGTCATATAATGACTGACAATTCCATAAGAACAACATAGAACAGAGTCCTATAAGAACTCTATGCGATCATTGGTGAGAGAAAGGAATGTTTCATATTCCCATCATATGATAAAATAGTGAATTAATTCGTTTGAACAGAAATACTAGTAAAACATTCAATCGTTAGGTAAATAACATATAGATCCTACTAAATAAATTGTTGATTCAAAAATTATTTTACTAAGACTTACATAATAAGAAAATATGTTTTAAAAATTAATATACTACAATAAAAAAAAATTAGATGTAAGAATTGATACGATGAGAAGCGGAAAGATATAGAAAGAATAACATGGAGCAGGTTGGAGCCTTGCATGTGGGTGCAAAACAGGGCAGGTTGACTCAGAGTCTCAAAATGTGACATTCTCTGTTTTGTATTGGACATGAATCATCATAGTTTCAATTTTCAAAACTCATTCGTGGATCAAATATTATTATTCCAGTGTCATAGGCCAATAAACCCATAAAAGACTGATTAAATTCAGAAACAATATCCTAATTCAAAAATTGAAAAGAAAGAAAAGTCAGGCCAAGATGATTAAAAAGACAAGAACTTCAGTGATTCATCAAAGACATTAAAAGCTATACGTCAAATAATTTCAGACAATAAGAGCCATTTCTTGCCTGTATGCTAAGTATTACTAGCAAGTAGCAACACGTAAAGAACTTGTAAAGAAAAAGAACCTATATGCTTAGTAAGTATTATTAGCAACACATCTTTTGCTTATTAGTTCTGAAAGGAAGGATATTGAAGGTTTGACTAGAACTCAGAACATGTCGGTCACACAGAACAGTTTAGAGCCATTACTAAGTATGTACCTCAGACCATATAGACCAAAGTCCAATTCTAATAGCACAGGATATAATAAAAATGTCCAATGGAGGCATAGTAGAAACACAACACAATTAAATCCTTCTTGTCTCTCCTACCTCCTCTAAGCCTTTTACTTCTTCATAATCTTCTACACGTCCCAAGTATTTCTAAAAATCTAATGAATATTTCTCAATTTGTAAAATACAACCAAGTTTCTTTGAATTCCATGCAGACAAATGTCTTATAAGATCACGTGGAAGTGGGGAACCTACCAAGTTCTTTTGGATGGCAGATTTAAAAATGGACTTTAAACTGTTGATAATATATATTTAGTCTTTTTTTTTTCTGATTCAAATAATCATTGTTGTAACCCAGTTGCATGAAACATTTCTATTCCTGACTTGGCATGCTAAACTTGGTCATGCTTCTCATTCGTTTGTAAATTCTTTTCTCAAACAATGTAATGTTCCTAGTACTGATATCAATGACAATCATATAATTGAGTTCAGTTTTCATAATTATTGGCAATGCATAATTATCTCTCCATAATTTTCAATCTATTCTCTCTTCCTTCTCCATCTACGCTCAGATACCTCTAGAAAAAAAAATCTTAAAGAAATTATATGCAGTACCAGTGCTCTCCAATTCACACAACATAGTGTAAACAGACGCAGCCTTAGAGAAATGCTGGCATTGAACTCTTCAAAGTTGACTCTAAGTCAAGCAATGCCGTGACAAATGCGTATGCACCATCAATGGGGCAAAGCCTCGGAGAAATTGTTGCATTCAATTCTTCAAAGTTGACTCTAAGTCAAGCAATGCCGTGACTAATGTGTAGGCACCGTCAATGGGGCAAAGCCTCGAATTTTATGTCTACGGCTGTTGTCGTCAAGCTGGGGTATGAGAATAAAAGAGTGACCAACTAACATGTTAATCACAGAACATAAGAAAAGTTCAGTTTTAGATAAATCTCAGAAATAAAGTTTTTATCTCTGTACCATTAACTAGTTAGTTCATAACTGAGTTTAGATACTTTCATCTGCAAAGGATGCAGCATTTTGTTTCCAATTTTTATGGAAGCACCTTTCTTGTTATTTATGGTGTGGTAATTATGGGGATTGTGATGGAGCTAGGTGCTGCGCCTGCGCCTGCACCTGCAGCATCAATGGAAGAGCCTACACCTGCACCTGAAACAACAATGGAGGCACCTACACTTGCACCTGCACCATCGGAAGCACCTGGACCTGCAGCATCAATGGAGGCGCCTACACCTGCACCTGCACCATCTATGTCTCCATCGGAAGCATATTCTATAATCAATAGTGGATGGTGGAATCTATCGCAGCAGTCAGATCCACACTATATCTGTTCCTGGTATGGAATAGTTTGCAACCACGCAGGGAACACAATTGAAATCATACGTCCATATATTACAGCAGGGATTCAATTAGCAGCACTAGACCTCTCTGCTTTCAAGAATTTAGAAAGGCTAGACGTCTCGTACTGCGGACTAGAAGGGACTATCCCACCTGAAATTGGTAATCTCCCAAGACTCACTCATCTCGATTTGTCCCGCAATTATCTTAATGGTGAAATACCTCCATCACTGGGAATTGGTAATCTCTCCAAACTCAGTTATATCGATTTGTCCTTCAATTCTCTTCATGGTGAAATACCTCCATCACTGGGAATTGGTAATCTCTCCAAACTCAGTTATATCGATTTGTCCTTCAATTCTCTTCATGGTGAAATACCTCCTTCACTGGGAATTGGTAATCTCTCCAAACTCATTTATCTCGGTTTGTCCCACAATTCTCTTGATGGTGAGATACCTCCACTGGGAATTGGTAATCTCTCCGAACTCACTTATCTCGATTTGTCCTTCAATTCTCTTCATGGTGAAATACCTCCTTCACAGGGAATTGGTAATCTCTCCAAACTCACTTATCTTGATTTGTCCTCCAATTCTCTTCATGGTGAAATACCTCCTTCACTGGGAATTGGTAATCACCCCAAACTCACGTATCTCGATTTGTCCCACAATTCTCTTGATGGTGAGATACCTCCTTCACTGGGAAATCTTATCCAATTAGAGTCCCTAATTATGACTAACAACCACATTCAAGGTTCCATTCCTCGTGAATTGGGGTTCCTAAAGAATCTTTTTGTATTAAATCTATCTCGGAACAAAATTAGTGGGACCTTGCCCATTTCACTTGCAAGCCTCACAAAATTAGAAGGGCTTGACATCAGTAACAACTTCATCAGCAGTGAAATACCACCAAAGCTTGGATACTTGCCATCATTACAAAATCTGGACATCAGTAACAACTTCATCAGGGGTGAAATACCACCAGAGCTTGGATACTTGCCATCCTTACAAGATCTGAATCTAAGATACAACAATCTTACCGGAAGGGTTCCTGTATTTCTGCTTCATGTGAGCGGTCTGGACATTTCCTATAATAATTTGGAGGGTCCCATTCCAGATGGTTTCCCTTTGCTTGCGCTAGAAGGCAATAAGGGTGTATGTAGTGACAATTTATATATCCGAACCAGACTCCAATTTGTGCCTTGTCCAGCCCGAGATAACAAAGTAATGCACAATCTGGCCATACTTCTTGCTATCCTCATTTTTCTAATCATGGCCTTCTTACTACTTCTGTGTCGAAGGCATATTCGTATTGCAATTAAGAACAAACATGCAAAGACCACAGCGACAACTAAGAATGGGGACTTGTTCTGTATATGGAACTTTGATGGAAGCATAGCCTATGAAGACATCATTACAGTAACCGAAGACTTTGACATGAAATATTGTATTGGGACAGGAGCTTATGGAAGTGTTTATAAGGCACAATTACCAAGTGGCAAGGTTGTTGCCTTGAAAAAACTCCATGGCTTTGAGGCTGAGGTGCCAGCTTTGGATGAGAGTTTCAGAAATGAGGTCAAAGTATTATCAGAAATAAAGCACCGACATATTGTGAAGCTCCATGGATTCTGCTTGCACAAAAGAATCATGTTTTTGATCTATGAGTACATGGAGAAAGGAAGCTTGTTTTCTGTCTTGTATGATGATGTGGAAGCAATGGAATTGGATTGGAAAAAGAGGGTTAACATTGTGAAAGGCACTGCACATGCTCTGTCATATCTTCATCATGACCTCATCCCTCCAATTGTGCATAGAGACATATCAGCCAGCAATATCTTGCTTAACTCAGAGTGGAAGCCGAGTGTTGGTGACTTTGGCACAGCTCGATTCCTCAACCTTGATTCATCCAATCGAACTATAGTTGCTGGAACCATTGGATATATAGCTCCTGGTAAATCATTCTCAACCTTACTTCTTTTTTTTGTTCCTATAGCCCTTTTCCCTATGTGCTCTTAATTCAATATGCAGTTGGACTAGTTTGTTATTCTGAGTTTATATGAAATTTAGATTTTGTCTAATATTATTAGTTTATGTGCTGATGTTGATATGATCAATGCAGAACTTGCCTATACAATGGTTGTGAATGAAAAATGTGATGTCTATAGCTTTGGAGTAGTGGCACTTGAAATTCTGGTGGGAAAACATCCTAAGGAAATACTGTCATCACTCCAATCATCAACATCTGCTCATAGCATCACATTATATGAAATAATGGACCAGCGTCTCCCATTGCCAAATATGGCAGTTTCACTAGACATAGTTCGTATTGCCATAATAGCATTTGCATGCTTGAATCCCAATCCTTGTTTGCGGCCAACAATGAAACAGGTCTCTCAGTGTTTTCTGACTCAGCCAACTGCATTAGCCATTCCTTTACGTGAAATTTCACTGCAGCAGCTCATGAATAATCAAGCACTCGAATTATTTAGAATTGTCAACTCCGCGTAGAGAAACTTCAAAATGCAGTTGTTCTTTGCTATCATTTATTAAAGTCATTGTCCAAGTATATTTGCACGAAGTGTTACATAACTTCGTGAAGTTTTGATTTTAATTAGGTAACTCAAATGTATCTATACAACTAGTAAGGTACAGTGCGTTTGCACGGATTATTCCTGTTTTCATGCATTTTTGAAATACATCTGTTTATAAAATTAAATATTTTTTTGATACAAACATAATTAAGTGATGTGTCTATACAACTAGTCTGGTTCATAAAGTGATCTAAAACCACCTAGTAATAATCTTTGTCGAGTGAATAGCCTATTTCCACTCTTATAAGCAGTTCAAAGCTCAACCCACATCAATGTCAAAGCTCTATTCTTCAGATTTTTCCTTCTCTCGCTTCATCACAATAATCACTCCCTACTGCCCTGCAGCCCTACTTCCATTCCCATCACCTCATCATTCTCTTATACAATTATTTTCCTGACAGTTAATCAATGCTTTAGCATTCGTTTCTTCAAAGACGTTGATTCTAAGTCGAGCAATGCGGTGACGAAAGCTAGGGACCGTCAATGGAGGCAAAGTGCGTGGGATTCTATGTTTATGGCTGTTACAAGAGGTTGTTTAACTTCAATTAAAAAACGGGGTTAAACAACTCTACTATCAATGGGGAGAAAGTGTCCCATTCACCTATAGTTATTGTGTCCTTTACAAGTTGCTTCCCTTTAATTTATTTATTTTAACAATGGTGAAAACGGAGATTATGCATATTATTTAAAACTCACACTATAAGGCCGATTCTAGTGAATTATTTACTTCCTATCTTATAAAAAAAAATCAATTCATCAACAATAATATTTTAACTCTATTTTATATTATATTATATATATATATATATATATGCACCGACTTTAAGGTTAATAAACTACTTGAATAATAGTTGCATAAATGATATAATATTTTTTTTTATGTTTTACGTGTGTATAAATTATATAAATTTTTTTTTCTGACATGCATCTTCATTTTAGATCTTTTAGAGATTTAATTTTTTATTTAATAAATATTTTAGAGATTTGATAGTTACATGATGTTTTAATTTGAAGGCTTAAATATGTTTTTAGTCCCTCAAATGTTGGTCATTATTTTTTTAGTCCTCCAAATTTGAAACTGCTTTTTTTAATCCTCGGAATTCGCAAAATGCTCTTTTTAATCCCTCTATGCCCAAATGAAGAATAAGATATTCGCAATTTGTGATAATTTTTTATCACCAGAATTTCATTTTCTATTTTAAATTTTAAAGTACGATTTTCTAGCAGTTTAAAATTGCCAGAATCAAGTCAATAAAAGAAATTAAAGCGATTTTTAAAATAGTTAATGAATTTTTAAATTTTTTATTGATTTGATTCTGACAGTTTTCAACCGCAGAAAATCGTACTTTAAAATATAAAATAAAAAATCAAATTCTGGAGGTTAAAAGTGGTCACAAATTACTAATCTCTAATTCCATGTTTGGCTCACAATGTACAGAATGACTAAAAAGAGTATTTTGCAAATTCCAAGAACTAAAAAAAGCAATTTCAAATTTGGAGGACTAAAAAAATAATGACCCATATTTGTGAGACTAAAAACATATTTATGCTTAATTTGAATATTAAATATTTTAATCTAAGCCTTTCATTTTAATCGAATGGTTGATATTAGTCATTCACATTCTCACATAAGAAGATTATTCTCGATATACCTCCTAATATGCATCCGGTATATCTATTTTTAAATTTTAATATATATATATATATATATATATATATATATATATATTATTACTATTAATCTTTAATTTATTATATGATATATTATGTTTTTTTAGTATATTTTTAATTTTATTTAATTTATTTTATTATATATTATGATTTAAATAGTTTATTATATTTTTATATTGTTATACCTTTAATACTGTTATTCTTTAATTTATTAAATTAAATGTTATGCTTTTACATTAAAAAAAAAACTGCAAAAAGAAATTAGGCTCAAATTAAGGCCCAACAAATGAAAACAGAAAAAATTGAAAATAATATTGAGGGTTACGTATGTTGGCCCAAACCCAATTCTCCTAAAACCCTAAGAAAGTAAGAGAACTTCTTTGTTTAGCCTACTGCGGCTGCCGGCGTTGTAAAAATGCAAGAGCAACCGTAAGTCCCTAACGTGCGTGAGATCACAAGCCCCAAACGTGACAGTGATGAGCTGACAACCCTTTGGTGGCAGTAAGGGTGCAACCCAAATGCGACGGCGACCCATGGTGGTGCTCTAGCAATAGCGTAGGATGCGACTTGCGAGCCATTGGGAACAGAAGAGCGCAGTGCACAGTTTTTGCTTCAACACAGTTTTTGCTCGCCCACGAAGATCGAAAGGGATCGTAGATCCCACGCTTCTATGGGTATAATTGCGATTTTACAGCGATTCAACACTTCAATGATCATACTCACGAGTCAACACGGAGATGCCGTCGTGGACCACAAAATCGCACGATCTTACGAGTTAGATCGCGATTTTAACAACAATGTATACAGGAGACGCACCATATCAAAATGACCTTCTTATATGATAATGAGAATGCTTAATCTCATCTGTTAGATTAAAATGAAAGATAGATTAAAATATTTTAAATTCAAATTAAAACTTCATGTAACCATAAAATCTTAAAAACATTCATCAAATAGAAAAACAAATTTCTAAAAGATCTAAATTATCATATCTTAAAATATTTCAAATCTATCATCATCATCATGTTCACCACCACCGTCATGACCATGACCACCACCACCATTGCAAACCATTAGGTAACTCAGATGTATCTATATAGTAATACCATGTCCAATAAACATTAAATTTAAATCAGTGCATCTAGATCAATCAGTGGTGCCTGTTTGGGGTGAAATCGTAATGTTTTTCATTCTAGTGTGCTTAGAAAATTAGAATGTTCCTTGAATTAAAAAAACAGTAGGTAATGTAATTTTTTAAATAAAAAATATTAGAATTTAATTAACAATATATTCTAGAAGGACTGGGTAAGCCTCTAGCTTAAGAAATACTTAGAACTGACTAAGGCACAAAAATAGTTATTAATTAGAAATCAGGTCATATAATATAATGATAGACAATTCCATAAGAACAATACAGAACATATATATAGAGAGCTATAAGAACTCTATGTGATTACCAGTCAGAGAAAGGTATCTTCCCATCATAATTTTTTTTGGGTACAGTATCTTCCCATCATATGATAAAATAGGGAATTAATCATTTGAACAGAAATACTAGTAAAACATTCAATAATTAACTGAATAACATACATAGATCCTTTGCTTAAAAGAAACCATATATAGACCCTACTAAATAAATAGTGGATTTAGAATTTATTTTACTGAGACTTACACAACAATAAGAAAATATGTTATAAAGTAATATGGAGAAATTACAGCATTCAAATTTTCAAAGTTGACACTAAGTCAATAAATGCTGCGACAAATAACGCGTAGGGTCGATTTTTCATATATCAGAAGCAAACTTTTTATCTCTGCAAAATACCATTAACTATGGGATGTAGCTTTTTGTTTCTCACAAAATATTTTCGTCTGCAAAGGATGCAGCCTTTTGTTTCCAAATTTTATGGAGCCACCTTTCTTGTTATTCATGGTATGGTTGTTATGGGGATGGTATTGGAGTTAGAAGCTGTGCCTACAGCATCGCAGCTTCGATCAGAAGCAATTGCTATAATCAACAGTGGATGGTGGAATCAACCGCAGTCAAATCCATACTATATCTGTTCGTGGGATGGTATAGCCTGCAACGAGGATGGAAGCATAACAGAAATCAAATATCCATACATAACAAAAGGGATTCAATTAGCAACACTAAACCTTTCTGCTTTCAAGAATTTAGAAAGACTAGAGGTCGGGCAAAGTGGACTAGAGGGGACCATCCCACCTGAAATTGGTAATCTCCCAAAACTCATTCATCTAGATATGTCCCGCAATAATCTTTATGGTAAGATACCTCCCTCAATAGGAAACCTAACCCAATTAAAGATCTTAATAATCTCACACACCAACATTCAAGGTCCCATTCCTAGTGAATTGTTGTTCCTAAACAATCTTATTGTATTAGATCTATCTTACAACAAAATCAATGGGTCCTTACCCTTTTCATTTATAAATCTCACAAATTTAGAAAGGCTCGACATTTCCCACAATCTACTCGTTGGTTCCCTGAAACCCTTGTCAGTTGGAAGTCATCCACGGCTAACCATTATCGATGTCAGTCACAACTTCCTTAGTGGTGAAGTACCACCAGAGCTTGGATATTTCAAATATTTCCCATCCATAGAAAATCTGGATCTAAGCTACAATAATCTTACCGGAACGGTTACTCTATTCCTGCAACATTTCTTTCTTGTCAACATTTCTTTCAATTATTTGAAGGGTCCCATTCCAGATAGTTTCCCTGCGTCTGCGCTCATAGGCAACAAGGATCTTTGTAGCGACATATCGTATACTCAAACCAAATTCCAATTCCAGCCTTGTTCAGCTCGCGGCAACAACGTAAGGCACAAACTAGTCATAATTCTTCCTGTCCTCATTTTTCTAATCATGGCCTCCTTTCTACCTGTGTATCTGTGTGTTATTCGCAATGCAAATAAGAACAAACATGCTAAGACAACGACGGTCCCTAAGAATGGGGATTTGTTTTGTATATGGAACTATGATGGAAGCATAGCCTATGAAGACATCGTTAGAGCAACTGAAGACTTTGACATGAAATATTGTATTGGAACAGGAGCGTATGGGAGTGTTTATAGGGCACAATTACCAAGTGGCAAGGTTGTCGCCTTGAAAAAACTTCATGGCTTTGAAGCAGAGGTGCCAGCTTTTGATGAGAGTTTCAGAAATGAGGTTAAAGTATTATCAGAAATAAAGCATCGACATATTGTGAAGCTCTATGGATTCTGTTTGCACAAAAGAGTAATGTTTTTGATATATGAGTACATGGAAGAAGGAAGCTTGTTTTCTGTCTTGTATGATGATGTGGATGCAATGGAATTGGATTGGAGAAAGAGGGTTAACATAGTGAAAAGCACTGCACATGCTCTGTCATATCTTCATCATGACTGCACCCCTACAATAGTGCATAGAGACATATCAGCCAGCAATATCTTGCTTAACTCAGTGTGGGAGCCTAGTGTTGGCGACTTCGGCACAGCCCGACTCCTCCAACATGACTCATCCTATCGGACTATAGTTGCTGGAACTATTGGATATATAGCTCCAGGTAAATCATTCTTAGCATTCACTATTTTTTGGTTCCTCTGCCTTTTCCCTATGTCCTCTTGTTTACATGATTCGGTATGCAGCTGGACTAGTTTGTAATGCTGACTTTATATGAATTGTAGATATGCGAAATGTGTTTTAGGTTTCTCAATTTTCAATCACAATCAGTCTCTCTCTATGGACTTATGATATTATATGGTGAGGGAAGAAATTCACGGATTATGAAAGATACCAATACCAAAAATATCATTTTTAAAGTACAGGGAAAAAGAACAAAATTATAAAAACACATATTACACATTGTAGATTTTAATATTGTTAATTTTTTATCATTTAATCTGATGAATGCAGAACTTGCCTATACAATGGTTGTGAATGAAAAATGTGATGTTTATAGCTTCGGAGTAGTGTCACTTGAAACTTTGGTGGGGAAGCATCCCAAGGAAATATTGTCATCACTCCAATCAGCATCATCTACTCGTAGCATCACATTGTATGAAATATTAGACCAGCGCCTCCCAGCTCCAGATATGGCAGTTTTCCTAGACATAGTTCGTATTGCCGTAATAGCATTTGCATGCTTGAATCCCAATCCTAGTGCTCGGCCAACAATGGAACACGTGTCTCATTGTTTTCTGACTCAGCCAACTGATCCATTACTCATTCCTTTACGTGAAATTTCGTTGCAGCAGCTCATGAGTCAAGAGCTCGAATTATTTAGAATTGTCAACTCCGTGTAGAGAAACTTCAAAATGCAATTGATTGTCGCTGTCATTTATTAAAGTCATTTATATTTGCACGAGTTGGTAGATCACTACCGTGTCCACATAAACATCACTACGTAAAGTACTAGTTTTGATTTTAGGGTAACTCATGGTGTATTTATATAATACCGTGTCCACATAAACATTAAATTAATTCATTTGAATAGAAATACTAGTAAAACATTCATTAGTTAAGTGAATAACATATAGATCCTGCTGATTCAAAAAATATTTTAATAAGACTTACACAGTAAGAAAATATGTTAGAAAATGTGTTAAAAAAATATAATATTTCTAGCATTCTGTTGTCAGTGTAAAATTTGACTGCTTAGCCATATAAACAACGATATATCAATGAGTTGATTCAATTCCCTTGTAGGCAACTAGCTCGAGAAAGGAATTTTGTTTTTCGATTGAGTTTTTAGTTCACTTTAAAGAACTTTCTAACAATTGAGAATTGAAGTTGGCTAAGTTACTTTGCTCCTAATGAAATGTAGTAAAAGAAAGTTATAAATAAAGTTACACAAGAAAGCGATAAATGAAAAATAAATGAGTAAAACGTGATAAATTTGATTGATTTGGTCAGCAACTTGAATACATCGTGCAAACTCCTATTTACCAAAACTTATAGCTATGAGTCATCTTCTCGATACAAAATTACCCACTAACCACGTTTTTAGGGGACCATGGGAGCTTGCGGTCATTGCCACTATTGGTCGGAAGTAACTACCTTTAACTTCACACATTCAAATCTTCAGCATATATATGATTGGGCCTGGGCCAAATTTCGACCATTTTGGGCCCACTTGCATTGAGGCCACCTCCACTGTTAAAAACGGTTAATTTAACCGTTAGTCATTTTTAGCGCCATACATTCCTAATCATATGAATGTTGCAACCGTGTAAAGTAGTCTTACATTTATTTTAGATTAATCCCAAAGTAACAATGCCCTCCTCGCGAGACTTGATCAATCAATAACTTCTATGTAATCCTTTAGTGTTGTCACACTATAACAAATTTGACTTTTTATGGCACATTAATTGTAGCAATTAAATGAGAAACCATACTGGTAACACAATAAAGTGATTTTTTATAGCGATTAACAAAATAATCGCTATAAAAAATATAACCTTCATAGTTGTTAATTACATAAACAACTATAAAAGGTATCTTTATGTATGTTTTGACGGTTAAAAAAATTGTGATTCCCATAAGGAACCATTACATATAATAGGTTCAAGTTTTGTTATGAATGTTTCGTATAGTCCTCATCTTTCTTTTGTTGAAGCAAAACTCTTTTTGAAATCAAATGTTTTAATAACAACAAACTTTTAAGAAGTAAATTCTAAATCTTCTAGACTTAAGCTACTAATGATTTGCTTTAAGTGCTTGAATTTAAGACATGACTTGATCAAGAAGCATGAGGAAAGGTGTGAAGCATCAGTCTACAGCATGCCTGTCCTCCAAGCATAAATTATGCACTACCAAAAGTAGGACTGCCACAAGGAAAGTTTATCATAAGCTAGCATGGAAGACTGGTTCTGCTTTCTCATATCAAAGTGTAGCATGATCGGAAGCTGTATATGATCAAAAGCAAAGTTTGAAGGTATTAAAAGCTACGCATGGCTTGAGTACCATCAGAAGAAGCAAAGACTGGACAGGAAATGAAGACACAGAAGTCTACACTATTTAGAAGCACACACCATAATCTTTGAAAAAATGATACTACTTCTGAATAGAAAAACCTTTTTGAAAAATCTTGTTTAAGTGAAATAATGTTAACACAGTTTAAATCTAAAGACTTTTCAAAAGATATGATAAAGATACATTAATCATATTTATACTAGTTTTGTAACGACCCAATTTTTCCATTAGGAATTTAAATTGTTTGATATATTTTAAGGAATTTAATTGTTTCTTAAAATATAATTGATTGATTTAAAGGAATTTGACGCGCAGTAAATTGCATTTAATTCCTTAAGTAAATTTGTATCAGGGTTTTAATAATTCTTTCATCATGAGAAATATTTCTTGATGCGTGATTGAGTATTTCAAGCCTTGGTTAGATTTTTGTTTGAGTAATTAGTTGGTGATTTTTGTAGTGTGATGTTTGAAATTGATTAAATTAGCATATGTTGATGTGAATGTGATGACGCTATGAATTTAATTATTTGATTTAGTATATTAATTAAATAGATATGTTTGTTATATATAATTATGGTCCTAGAAAAAAAATAACATAAGAAATTGGACCTAAGATTTAGAAAACAAAAATCTGCCAAGGGGGAAGGTGCAGTTAGCAAAATAGAGGTGTAGCCAGTAAAATTGGCCTGATGCAAGTCTAGGCTAAAGGGGCAAATTTTAAGGTGCAAAAAGTGAAAGTTTAGGCTTTTACCTATTTTGAGCCCATAACACTTAAAACAGAAAATAAATTAGGCTTTTTTGTTTCTACAGCACCTAAACCCACCCAAAATGCAAATAAATTAGAAGAAAGAAAAAAAGAATATGAGAGAGGGAGAGAGAGAGAGAAGTTGACATGGGGAGAGAGAGGGAGAGAGATTCCTGAAATCAAAATCACTATTCACTCATGCATAAGTCACTTCAACCTTCTCCAACACTCCAAATCTTCATAATTTGGTCAAGCCTTATTTTGCTCCAAGAAAAGTCATCCATTGGTCTCCATTGCCACCCTCCCTTGACCACCATTCTGCCCAAGATTTCTAGACTGTTCTCCCTCAACTATAAATAGACCCCAAAATGAGTTCATTTCCACACCAAAGCCACAAAGCATCCTAGTGCAAAGTGGAGCAGAATTTGAGTGATTTTGTGAGGTTCTAGTGAGGTTTTGAGTGTAGGAGAAAAGCTTGGGAGCTAGCTTCTATCTCTAGGAAGTTTCAGCCAAGCATAGGAGGAGAAAAAGATTCAACCACCTTGCTCCCTAGGCTACACGAAATTAATTAAGGTATGGGGGGAGTGGGGTTGTTTCTTTCATTTGTGATGTTTTTCCATGGTTTGGGTTGTGATGGTTCTTGATGAACCTCCCATTTCATGTTCTTGTTCAAATGCTATTTTGAATCCACAAAATGCTTGTGTTCTTGATGTTTTGATGTTGTACAGTGGCTGCCATGTTTTTTTTTTACATGCAATGTGTTGGTTTGAGGCACAAAATGCATAAAATGATGAAATTATAATGTTGTGCTGCTGTCCAAATTTTTAGAATGTGAAAAGATGATGAGTTGGTGCTGGAAATAAATGAGATGTATGTTGAAAATGGGCCTTAGTGTGACCATGAGTGAAATAGATGAAGAAAAAAAATGGACTAAGGGGGCGTGTGTGTGACGTAAGTGTATGTGAGGGGAGGGGGTGTGTTAGCAAATTTTATATTTTAATTGTGTGTGTGTGTGACGTGAGTATATGTGAGGGAAGGGGAGTGTGTTAGTAAAATTTACTTTAAGTGGTTAAATAAGTATTAAGTGATAAAATATTTTTTTCTAATTATAATTATATTATGCTATTGTTTTAGAATTAAATAAATGGTTTTAATTAAAATTATTGGGAAACTAAGATTTTGATTATACATGAAAATCTAATTTTTGGACCCTATTAGTCTCCATATCACGTTTTGTATAAATAGGATCTCTTACATGATCAATTGATTTTGAAACAATATTTTACTTTGTTAAATAACAAATATCTCCTAAAAAGTTATTATTTCATGTGAAGGAAATAATAATATGTGTGAAGAAGCTATTATTTTATGTGGAGTAATATAATAAACTTTCGAAGAAATTTTTATGAGAATAGATTTACTTAAAGTCAGATAATGAGTACTATTTCATGAGACATAGATAAAAAGTAAATAAATTATTATGAATAATATTTTATGTGAAAGATATATCATCTTATGTGAAAACGCTATGTGAGTTATTATAATGAGTTTTTTGATTAATGAAATTAAATAGTGAAGTATTGTTTCATGTGAATAAAATCTTATGCAAAAGAATAATTATGGATAATATTCTATGAAGTAAAAGTTATCATTTTATGAGAAAATGATTATTATCTTATGTATGGATTTTGAAATCAAATGTTTTAATAACAACAAACTTTTAAGAAGTAAATTTTAAATCTTCTAGACTTAAGCTACAAATGATTTGCTTTAAGTGCTTGAATTTAATACATGACTTGATCAAGAAGCATGAGGAAAGGTGTGAAGCATTAGTCGACAGCATGCCTGCCCTCCAAGCATAGATTATGCACTACCAAAAGTAGGACTGCCACAAGGAGAGTTTATCATAAGCTAGCATGGAAGATTGGTTCTGCTTTCTCATATCAAAGTGTACCATGATTAGAAGCTGTATATGATCAAAAGCATAATTTGAAGGTATTAAAAGCTACGCATGGCTTGAGTACCATCAGAAGAAGCAAAGACTGGACAGGAAATGAAGACACAGAAGTCTACACTATTCAGAAGCACATACCAGAATCTTTGAAAAAATGATACTACTTCTGAGTAGAAAAACCTTTTTGAAAAATCTTGTTTAAGTGAAATAATGTTAACACAGTTTAAATCTAAAAACTTTTCAAAAGATATGATAAAGATACATTAATCAAATTTATACCGGTTTACCCACAACCTTGGGCTACATCCAGTCCTTACAATTGTAGGATTTTCACTAATACTAATACAATTACCAAATACAAGGTATTATTTCTCCTCAAGCCTCTTTAGGCTTTCCCAATATTCTTCTTAAGCCTCTACAAGTTGCACCAGTATTCTAAACCTTTGTAGATTTCATTTAGTATTCTCTAAGCCTCAACAGGCTCTCCACCAGTATTCGCCTAGCCTCTGTAGACCATTTTCTAGTATTCTCTAAGCCTTTACAGGCTCTCCACTAGTATTCTCTTAACCTTCGCAAACCCTTCTTCAGTATTCTCTAAGCCTCCGTAAACTCTCTTCTAAGCCTACAGCTCCACTATCCAAATATTATTTCACTAACCTCTACAAGCTAAAACCCTAACAACAACTGATATTGACACTCATAGCAACTAGTATATATTCTTTCAATTGTCACTAAAAAATAGTGTAGTTGTTATAATATATAAAAGTCAAAAGAGTATAAAAAAATTATCAAATATAATTTCATTAATTATGTATACTGGGCAAATTTATCCAATATATAATACTACATTTGGTCCTAATTATAAACTACAAATTGACTTTTTCTTTAATCCTAATTATAAGCAACAATCACCAGTTTTTAAAGTTACTCAAGGTTAAATTTCTTTTATACCCTTAATTTATTATTAACTCTATTTTCTATCCATTCACTTATTCCCTTGGATAATCACTTAAAACAAATGGTGTTTTTGGAATAAAAATTAAATTGATGGTGAAATTAATTAAAAAAAGTTGTATTAACTACTTTCTTTAGTATTGATGATTTGTCGTATGTTTGTTATAATTAAGACGAAAGGTAGTATCAAATTACAACACCAATAAGTTTTTTTTTTTTATTACTACAACACCAATAAGTTGATGCTGGAACTGTTCCACATAGATTATCTCTTCTTGGATTGTGAGCTCGCCATCCTCTTTTTCCTGGTGTTGGTACGTTACGTAGTGGTACTACTTTATAAACTACCGGCTAGATTTGCTCTTTTTTGAGCCCATAGATAAGATAGTTCACTCTTTCAATTTTCATTACTACCCTTTGCATGCATTTTTCCACAACATGATCTCAATATCCCATGATTCCAAAGTACCAATATGAAATAAAATATATGCTTAAAGAAGGCAAACAAAGAATCCCATTTTTATCAATTATTCATGGTCCATACTGCACAGCAGAGCTGGAAAGTCCACTTAGGAGGCACATGTGCCATAACCCAGCATTAATAATTTTTTACTTCAGCCTAACGTAAATATTATTTTATATATTTTGCAATACAATAAAGTGTATGAGAAAGAAATTGCACTGCTCAAAGTCCACCGACTCCCCATAACTCGCACAGATTTAATTAATTTGTTCAAACTTTATACACCAATCTACAGCATTAAAAAAAATAAAAAACTGAAAGAAAAAGGATCTATATTTTGTTCTCATATCATTGATACCCAAAATCATTTATAGGGTCATTGGAAACGCTGGTGGTGCTGCTGATCAGGCCAAAGCCAAAAGTTCTGTTGTGCATCAATGTTGTGAAACATGTTGCACAAGCCATCATCTTGAAGGAGTTGGGTTATGCTGGTCGGCTTTAACGAATTGGGTAGTAGGTTTTTACCGTTCTGAGAAGATATAGGAAGGTTCAAACCTAGTGTTCTTGAGAGATCTAGATTAATGTCTAGGCTGTTATCACTTCCATTGCTCCATGAACCCTCGGTTTCTTTCTTAAGGCTCATCATTCCAACTTCACACCAATCCCTACTTTTAACAGCTTGTAACTGCAAATTAACAACATACAGTAGAAAAAAAATGTAAAAACAAGTCAACATGATCAAATATCAACATGCCTTTGGTACCCAGATTCTGGTGTGTGTTAAGGCCTAAGGGCTTAAAGCATTACTTGGATCTAGAGCAACTATGAAGTCTGACAGTGACACAGATTCTTCACAAGAATGACCAACTTATAATCAAGCAAATAGTATTTAATGTTGGAACCCGCCACTTTAAAAAGTCACTAATACATGTGTGATATACTATAGTAATACAAAAAATGAAATGGTGTTTAAGAAGTAAACGAAACGCACCAAAACTCCAACATGGAAAAGGTGTTCCTCTTCTAATAAAGTCAAATAAACAAGGGTATGCTTTCTTTCTTCCAACATGAAAATCTCAATTTACAACCATTAAAGGAGACAGCACTGAAATTTCGTATAGAACAATGAGGAGTAGGGAAACTTCCTACTCACAAAATATAAAAAATTGAATTCCAGCAAGTCAAGGACGAGAATATGTAGAGAACAAAATTTAAATTAAAAAAAAATGAAAAAGGAATGAGAAAACCCCCATTCTTTTATTTTCAAAAATCGAAGAATCCTTCCAAAAACGAGTATTTGAATTTGAAATATTGGAATTGTACTCTCTCCTACACATGCAAATGGTTAATTCTGTACTGAAAATTACAAATGGTTAATTATTTAATGAATACTGAATATATATCTGAATCAAGATCAAGAACAACAGCTTAATAATATCAACCCCTAGCTAGATCCTGATTATCCATTTCTCTAAAACTATTATTTTGATCCAATAATTAAGAAACCAGTATAGAAAATTCAATGATATTGATCCAAGCACACTAGATAATAATTAACTTAAAGCAAGCTAGAACCATTATTACCTCTGCCTGTAGTTTCTGGTTCTGAACCTTAAGAACATCATTATCAGCCTTGACTGCCTCAAACTGCTTCTTGAGGACTTCATATTCCTTCTCCAATTGCTTGGTTTTCCATCTGGCCCTTCTATTCTGAAACCATATGGCAATTTGTCTTGGCTGCAACCCCAAAGCCTTAGCTAACTGCACTTTCCTTTCTGGCTCAATCTTGTTCCCCAACTCAAAACTCTTCTCAAGGGCCTTCACCTGTTCCAAATTCAGTCTGATCTTCTTCTTCTCCCCACACTGAAAGATCCCATCATCGGATAACTCATCTTCTCCGTGCACTTCATCACACTTGTTCTCAATGCCTGAAAACGACATGGACCGCTTCAACATGAAAGGTGCACCCCCTGAAACATAACACAACACACACAATGTTGTGCTATCAAAACAACAAAGAGTAAACAGTACATGTATTGACGATGTAAAGGATCTTTATACTGATCTGATGACAAACTATATATTATACATAGTAAGTTTATTATTTTTTTCTAATCATTATCTTAAAAGTCGTATCAATAATTATATGGACTAATTGAAAGTTTATAAAAATTAATTTCAATTGCAAAGAGAAAATAATATATGCATTAGCATACACTGTTATCCAACTATATATAAACCGTCATATGATAAGTTGGTTGATCTTTTCAATAATTTTGAATAAATTATTAACAGACGGTGTTGTTGCAGAAAAAGATGATTGAACCTTGAAAGTGTTGGGGTGGCAAAGAGGGGAAGGCGTTGAGAGAGGTTGAAGGGAGGTGGTTGTGATCTTCTTCATGAGTAGTGTTAAACGTGAAACTGTGAGACGGTGGGAAGGCCATGGTAGAATAAGAGGATGTGATGTGATAGTGATATAGTTCTCATGCAAAGTGGCATCTCTCTCTGTTACTGTTTCGCTTTAAGGGTGATCACAGGGTTTGGCTCGCACTCTCATGATTACAAAAGTTTCAGAAAGGGAGATGCTGATGCTGATGATGATGACGATGTGTGCAGAAACCCAAGGACAGCGATTTTTAAGTACTTACTGACTACTGAGAGAGAGAGAGAGAGAGAGAGAGAGAGATCCCATTTCGAATTAACTCTAATTATTAACTCTAACTTGATATAGACTTTTTAGTTCACATAAGTATATCAATGATGCTAATTTGACACCCCTTAAAGGAAATGAAACGAGTGAAAAAAAAAATTATAATAGATGAATAATAATAAATGTTGTGATAAAAAAAAGTAAAATAAAATGTTTTAGATCAAAATTAGTTTTAGTCTTTATACTTCTAAAAATGGTAATTTTAATACTTATATTTTTGAAATACCATAGATTTTGTTTTTGGTAGGTCAAAATAAAATATAGAATCTAAGATGAAATCCATTGCATTTTAAAAATACGAGAATCAAAACATTTTTTACTAATTAAATTTTGAGAGACATAAAATATATTTTATCTAAGAAAGAAAAATAAAAGGAGAGAGAATAAAATAGCTTTTAAAAAGAAAGGTGTGAAAAATCAAAATCTTAAGTTTATGATTCTTAAGTTACTAGAAAGCCTTAAGTAATTATAAAAATAAAAATAAAAAGTTATATGAAAGAGATTTTAAAATAAGTAGGTATGTAAATTAAATTTGAGTTACAAAAAACTTTTTAATTATATTTTATTAAAATAAATTATCTTAATTAGCTCAAAATAATGCAACATATATCAACAAGAACAGGAGCTTTCATGGACCCCTCCTCTTCAAGACATGAAATCTAAATTTGAGATACGCAAGGTAATGAGATATTTTGAAAGTATTAAGTGTATGTACTAACTAAATTGATTTATTGAGAAAAAAAAAATAACATTTCAGTAGATATATATATTTTATTGTGCTCAAAGTATATCGCACATTATTTTTTAGTCATTGTCTAAAGCATCTAAGTTTTGATGTAATATCTATATATATACTATTTCATTTATATTCTGAGTTTTTAATAAAATTACATATTGTAAACAAAATTATACAACGAATTTTATAAGTGGATAAATCATTATAAAATCTTAACGTACACTGTTGTTTTCATAAAAACTGATATATTTTTTTATGTGTATATTAAAAGTCACAAGTTCTTGGTGTGCAAGAAGTCAATCATTGTATTATATTTTATATAAAAGTTAAATATTGATACAAAATCTAAAGAATATTTCGGATATCGATACGTTTACATTGCATTATAGATAAGTTCAAATTCAATTATTCGAGAATTAAGCTTGATGCCAGAATTCGAGAATTAAGCTTGATGCCAGAATTCAATGAAACTATAGAAAGAGAAAATAGTATAGTATATACAGTGATAGTGTAAAGTTTGTTTATATTCTCATCTAATTACAAACTACTATTATATTATATATGCTAAATTTATTAACATTGATAATAATTATCATTAAAGTTATATCAAGGATAATTTAAGTTATATATATTTGCTAAATTCAATTATATTATTGGTGTTCGAGGCCAAAAAATACTTTATACATTAGATATTTTGGCTTTTTATTGTTCACCATAGATTGGAATTAGAAATTGGGTTCAAAGTCTGGTTTGGTTAACCCTGTCCACACCAAAAGAAAAGCAAATTCAATGAAAACAAAGCTCGGTTTTGTGGAGAAATGTCCCTTGCTTGCGTGCTTGGAATATGTATAATTGGATAAGTTCTTCGGTAAGCGTAAGCCCCACTTGGAAAAGACAACGTATTTAATCATTGACATGTATTAATCTATTTAGCTTTAGAATATTTTTAAAATGACTTATACAACTTTTTACACACGTTTAATGTTAAACTCAGTGCTATTAATTGAATTTGGTTTACCAAGTGACGATGTGTGTTCATATCGTTCTCGTCTTGGATGTTTAAAGAACTTAAGGAAACAACAGTTTTATAAGAAAATTAAAACATTCTTAAAATTACGACGTGCTGCATACTCCCTTCGTTCCAATTTATATGATGTTTAAGGTTTTGGTACAGGTATTAAGGAATGCAATTAATTTGTTGAATTTTCTAGAAAATATTAGGTAATTTCCTAATATGTCCTTTATCTTTCTAATTAATTACTCATACTACACTACTCCCACTAAGTATTAATTAAGGGTAGTCTTGGAAAAAGATATTTAATGCAGCATTGATTTTGTAAAACGTCATCTATTTTTCTATTTTGGAACAAATTTTTTTCTCTAAAACGTCATATAATCTGGAACGGAGGGAGTAGTTGGTTACTTAAAAATTTCTGATTCAATTGTTCGTTTTTTGTATTATGTAATTGCTTAAAAATGTGAAATGCCAGAAACCCAGTAGCGTAGCAAACAGATATTATATATTTACGGGAGTGGAATTAATAAGAATACATGTAAGTTTGATTAAAAAATTTCGACGCACATGCATACTTGACAAGTTTTAATTGAGTTTGAATATTGCTCTTGTATAAGCCAAACAATACCCACTGGATCCACAGTTAACTTGATAGGTCGTGTGATGAGGCGACCTTGCATTCGGCAACACGAAAATCAAGAATCCAATAATAGAAAATACTGAAATGCAGGTCTCTGGTAGTGATAGTATTTTGTAAGGATGCATGAGGGTTAAGAATATACTTTTAAACACTTTTTTATGATATTTTTTTATTATTGATTAAAATTTATTAAAAATAATGAAATCATAAATGAAATGTAAAACCTATCTAATTTCGTAATTTTCAATATAGTCAATGATAAAAATATATTTCAAAAATGTATTAGAAAATCTGTTGCCAACATTTTTCAAAGTATTCGAGAGGGACATGGAATTTGCATTTGGAATCAAAGTAATCTATGCGAATCTGGCATCGGCTGGGACATATTTGGCTATTTTCTATTAAAGATACTTGCACTGGGATTTTGGAATATATTCATTATATGTGGTATTCCATTGGCCATTTATATGTATTGTCAGTTCTCTTTTAACTCTAGATGGAGAAAATTCTAATCTCGTCCTCAAACATGCATGGTATACAAACAAGCTTAAACATGTGGTTGGCAGAAAATAACTAGCCATATGGCCGTGGCCTCACATTAATTACTTCATTTTCTAGAATGAAAAATCAGTGAGTATAATAGCTGTATAGGCACAATAAGATGGTGAAAAGGAATAAGGTATGGATCTTCAAGGATCAACTAAAACCAAGGACATATGTACACCCAAAAAAAACCAAGGACGTATTTTTTTTATGGAGCCAATTGTTAGCACCAACTTGAATAAGTGGTTAGGTTATTATCGCATTCACTTTTACAAAAGACAATAGCAAAAGGGTGTTTAAGTTAATGCAAAAAAAGGTTATGTGACAATATGGTTGGCCTCACAATCATATATCAAATTCATACCCCACTTCATATCTTGAATGAAAAATCACCAAAAATAAGATGGTGAAAAAAGAAAAGTGAATCTTTAGGCATCAACTAAAATCAAGAACATTTTTTCCTGATACAATGAACTGCTAATACAACTCCTGAATCAGTAGTAATCACATTCACTATTACAAGGATGAGGGCAAAAGGGTATTAAAAAATGTAGAAGAAAAATTGTATGGGATAAGGGTGTGTCGTTTATCCATTGATGAAGAAATCATTAGGTGCTTTCACTTTTTCAATGCTAAGCGTATCTATGGAACTGAGGAGAAAGACCCACATTAGCATCATTTGCAATCACAATGTCACATAGATTTCTGTGCAAGTGATGATGATGATGGTGGAAGGATGGGGCACGTAATGGGTATCATTAGCCATGGCCCTACCATCTTTTCAGCTTTAGCTGGGCCTACAACAAAGCTCACCAATAGAAAATTGATGGCAAGCACTTTGAAGTAATTAGGTGCAAATATGTTAGTCCTAGTTGCTCTTTTAACCTAAAAATTAATTCATGAAAAAAATGTTCTGAATCTTCTTCACATGTTTTCCTGCTCCCATGTGCCTCTACCTGCAACTAATTTTTCCTCTCACATCCTTTCTTGTTTAATCTGTCTTGTAAAGTAGAAACATTTATAGCATAATTATATTCAAATTAAACACTTACCCACAAGACAGTATATCTTCAAGAACAATAAGTTCTATCATCCATGCACAACCTTTCTTTTCAATACATCCATCAAAAACCTTATAGCTTGTTATTTGGCGCTTAATTTTGTAACAGTGATGTGTTTGGACTAGCTTAATTACATTTTATTTAGACTTACCTTATGATATAAGTACTTGTAGTTAAGAAAACTTATAAAAGTAGTGTATGTTATGTTTATAAATTATTTTTAGCATTTTCAATAAACCATTTAAGATTACTCGTGAAAACAACTTACAATTTATATGAAACAGCTTAGTCATATTTTTCTCTTTGATTATATAAATAACTTATACATAAGTACTTATATGATAAGCATTTATTAAATAAGCACTTAATTAAACTATTTATCCCATAGGAACCTAGATCTATAGAGATGAAAATAGAATATCACTTAGAGTAATTCTTCCTGCTGTCTTTTTCATGACGCTTTTTTAGTTAAATTTTACAATGTGTCTACTGCATTTTAATAAGATTTGAGTCAGGGTCAACCCAACATATTTTTAGGCTTAAAGAGAACTTTAAATTGGATGAAAATTCATATATTAAGAAATAGACTATTTAATTAAAATTAATGATTAATTGATTTTTAAGTGAGAGAAAGTAATAGAAAAATTAGGGCTCTTACAAAAGATAAAACTAGTTTTTCCTTCAACAAGGTTCAAACTTCATTTGCCAAAAAAAAACACCTTAATTATCACTATAACTAATAATAAAAATTGTATAAATACTACTACTAAAAAAAAATCTGAGTGATCTAAATCAAGCAAGGATTTGGACCACCTTATCCTTGGCCGACCTTAATTTGAGTTAATATACATAATTAATTAAGCCTCTCAACAATGAATTGAATGTAATTAATGGATTCACCCACATAAAAACTGTAGAACCCAACTCAAGCCATTGGATTCACCCACATAAAAACTGTAATGGATTCACCCCGAGGATCTCTTCATTGTTGATGACCAAAACTCATAAGCCATTGGATTCCTTTCCTTCCTTAGTGGCCCCATCATCATCGTTGTTTCCCTCCTTCGTCACACTTGTTTGAGCATTTGGACAAACGATATGCTTGATAAACAATCTTGATATTGGTGTATAGGACAAATAACACAATTCATCAGTCTTTAATTTCTTAATAAAATAAATTCTTATATTTTGTTAAGTAAATTACAGAAACATTCATAAGGTTTTGTATAATTACACAAGCACCCACTGCTTTTTTAACCATTACTTTCACCTTCCCTATAGGGGTGTTAGTGTAAGGTTTGGGGGTATCAGTGTAATTTTTTCAAACATATAACGGGGTGTTAATGTAATATTTTCAAACTTAAAGGGGGTTAGTGTAGGAAAATAAAAAAGGGTGGGGTTATGTGTAATTTGGTAAAAGCTTAAGAGGTGTTACTGTAATTTGCTCTATTTTGTTTGTTGTCATTATAAAACTTAAAATACTTTGAAACCTCTTAACAAATGCAACATAGATAATTTCCATTTGATGATCACCATTTATTAATTTTCAAGACTATCATATCCTTTGTTAAAAAAAAAAATAGTTCTTACTAGTTTATATTTTAGGATAACCTCTAAATGAGTTGAACACATCTTCGGTAAAAGTATCAACATATTTTATTAACTCCTCACCAAATTCGTTCTTCACATAGTCTTTAAAAAAAAAGTCTTCATAACATTATTTCTCCCATTAAAATATAGAGAACAAGGGTTGGGGAAGAGGAAAGGTTCTCATAGCATAAATTAGAATGCTTGCATTCTTACATTAGAGAATAATGATGGTCCTTCAAATTTCAAATCTATGTATTTGACTAAAACTAATACTTGCTTATTAAAACCTTGTCATTTTGTTTGAGAGATGATAGCTATATTGTAATTAGGAAAACATGATCAACAATCAAGCAAATCAAATAGTTTTTGTGCATAAAGTAAAATGTAATGTTAATTTCATACGGGAATATTTTGTAATGCTAATTTCTTATAAGGACTAAAATGCAGTATTGATTTTATATAGAAACAAAATATGTTAATTTCATATATGGACTAAAACATAAGACTAGTTTAATGAATCATATGCCACATCAGACTTTCATTACACATATCAATACCTGTTTAACATCGCTGTAACATATCCAAATAGTAAGATAAACTAAAATATATAATATTAATTTTGTTTAGGAATTAAAAGTTAAAATGTTCAATATAGGGACTAATTTATAAATAAGTATTAAATATATGAACCAAATGATTAATTTTACTTATGTAGAAAGTTTGAAAAATAATGCCAAGATCTGTGCCCTGCTGATTGAATCAGGAACAGAGCCCGTGATTGATCTATTACATCCCGATCCGTCACCTTTTCCATTGTTCTGAGCATAATTTTTGTTTGGGGATTGTTATTCTTACCCCAGTCTTTGCTATTCTCACCCCAAAAGCTTATGAAATCTCTCTTTTGCCCTTCACCAAATCCCTACACCCCCTCCCCTTCCCCTGCGACTTCTCTGCACAGCGTCGCTCCCCTCCCCATCGCCACCCGCACCATCCCACACCACCGCACGTCGTCCAAACCCAAGCACCCCCGCGTAGGGCACCATCGAGTGCCACCCTGCACCACCGCGCGAGGTCTGGACCCAAGCACCCCCGCGCCGTGCGCCACCCCAAACCACCACGCGCTGTCCAGACCCAAGCAGCATTGCGCTGCGCACCACCCACATCACCCCGCACCACATCGCACCACCTCACGCTGTCTAAACCCAAGCACCCTGCGCCGCGCTCAACTCGCGCCACCCCGCGCTCTGTCCAGACCCAAGAAGAACTGCTCCGCGCACCACTCGGACCACCGCGCAGCCACCCCGTACCTCCCCATGCCATCCAGACCCAAGTAGCACCGCACCACATCCCCTCGCTCGCGACGAATGAAATGGTTGGTGAATGAATGGTTGTGGATGGAAATGAATGGTTGGTGAATGATTGTTTTTGTTGGTGTGGTGAGTTGTGGCGACGAGAAAGGGTGGATGCGCATTAGGAGTGTGCAAATGTCTCAACAGAATTATAACTCCGTTTCAGACAGGGTGAACAAAAAAAATAAACAATGGAAATACCATTCCGTTGTTTTATTATACAACGGAATCGTATTTCCGTTGTTTACAAAAAGGGTGAAAAAAGATGAAACAACGAAAACACGATTCTATTGTATAATAAAACAACGGAATCGTGAGTTCCGTTGTTTCATATTTTTTTCACCCTTTTTGTAAACAATGGAAATACGATTTCGTTTTATAATAAAATAACATAATCGTATTTCCGTTGTTCATTTTTTTCACCCTATCTATAACAACGGAAATACAATTCCATTGTATAATAAACAACGGAATCGTATTTCCGTTGTTCATTTTTTTTCACCCTATCTATAACAACTGAAATACAATTCCGTTGTATAATAATACAACAGAATCGTATTTCCATTGTTTCATTTTCTTTCGCCCCATTCGTAAACAATGGAAATACAATTCCATTGTATAATAATATAACGGAATCGTATTTCCTTCAAAAGGGTATTTTTTGAATTTTAAAACTTGTCACCAACTAAGTGGTGAAAATAGCAAAATTGGAGGTAAGAATAGCAATTTCGTTTTTATTTTTGATCCTTCCATTGTTCTAAGGATTTTTTTGTCCATCATTGTTCTGAATGTTCATTTTTTTTAGCTTTTTTGTCAAAATTCATTGTTCTGATGTTAAGCATGGGTTTTCTCTTTGATTCAGAGATTTGATGCTTCGACAATCAATGCTGGGCTCATGTGTCACGTCCTCTTACATGGCCCAAACTTATCTGTAATATTTCATTCACTTGGGCCTAAACATTCCCTTTTAGGGTTCTTTTTTTCTCGCTTCAGCTGAGATTCAGTGCAGGTACTTTTTTCTTTCCTTTAATTTATTTATTTATTTATTTATTTATTTATTTATTTTGTCTCGTAGGAAAGTGCGCATTTCTTGTGAATATACATTCTTCTGCAGCCATCAAACTGCAAGCAAATTCTTGAAGAGCATCATGCGAAGCTTTAGTTTAATTGAATCTTTCTAAATTTTATTTTAGAGTAAAAGATTTTACAGAATTTATTAAACAGAAGAAATTATTCAGTATAAAATATTTTACAAATAAGATTGGTTTAATAGTGAGTGAGACCATAGTTTTAAAAATCGAACCGGTGATCGATCCGGTCAAGATACTGGATCATTGGACGAACCAGTGGATAACTAATTGACTCGCATGATCCGGTCTGTATTAAAAAAATTGAAAATTTTATACCCTACCTTAAAAAAGTAAAAAAAAAAATAACATCACAAATTAATATATATAATTCCACAAGCTCATTTTTCAAGTTCAAATCCATTATCATTCATCTATTAAGCTCTAAACTAATAAAAACAAGTTCTAAACAAATAACAAACTCATAAGTTTCAACAACAAAGTCACATAACAAAGCTCACAAATAAGTTTTAAACATAAATAAATAAGTTCCAAACACAAGTTCTAAACAAGTCCAAATTTTTTCTATGACCAAGGACTTAAAGTTATGTCATTGTCATAAATTTCACGAACTCCTTCTTCATTAATGACATCGTCTTTAGCTTTTTTTTTTTTAAAAAAAAAGTTTATTGACCCGGGTCGAGTCACACAGATCGCCGGTTCAACCATAAACCTGGCCAGGTCGCACCGGACTAAAAGCATAGCTGATCCGATAGCCTGCTCGACCCAGTCATACCTCCAGGTCGTGGTCCGACAGGCCAGGTCAGTCCGGATTTTAAAACACTGAGTTAGACCTAAAGCAAATTAAAAAAAAAAGACTTTTTTACTTAAAATGAAAGAGTTAGATGTTAAATCTTTTTGTCAACGTATCTGCTTTTTTTACTTTAACAAAACTAATAGGAATTTTTTTTTTTTTGGATGAACTTAAAACTTAACTTTTACTAGTCTTATATGGCTCAGGCTTGTTCACAGAAAGATTAAATTGAGTTTTTTTTAAAAAAAAAAAAATACATGTACTTCTCACTCCCTTATTTATAATTAAAGACAAAGGTATCTTATTTATAAGGAGTATCGATTCAATTCCATGCTTCTTCTTACTAAAATATTTTAACAACTAAAAGCTACCTATTGTTGAGCTAGAAGTCTAGAATTAGTTTGCTACAATCTAAGGTTAAGAAAATAATGTTAATAATTAAAAGGTTAAATTAATTACTCAATTGATTCTAAATTATTTAAAAAAAATTAAGTAAATTCTTAGACTAAAAAAAAATTAACTTCATGATCATATAAATATTGTTTAATTGGATTCTTAGTTTTTAATTTTTTTACTGCAAAGGTTTTTTTTTTTTAAAACCACCATAAATTATCATTTTCTGACAGTTTGGAACTGTTATAAATTAACCAAACCTACTTTTTTTAGTTTAGAAATCCAATTTAGGGATTTACTTGAAAATTCTCAAATAGTTTAGGGACTAACTAAGTAATTTAATCTAATTAAAATATCACTAAAATGTTATATAACCTCTGCATTTTATACTTAAAATAATTAATTATGGGTGTGTGTATAGAAAATTCGTGTATCTTCATAACTGAATTCTATAGAAATCAAATGCATCAATTGTGGCCGCAATTTCAGGGGTTGTGGTTGTGGACAAGCAGAAGACATAAACAGCTAGCACAATTTCCATCCCAAAAATCAGATTGGCCGTGGATCGTGGATCATTGGATTGTGTATAGAGAATGTGTGTCCCACATTTCCACCAATAGTGAACAAACTTCCAAACCACTTTTTCTCTTGAATCAATAATCAATTATGTTAATAGCTATACACCATCTCAACTTAGGAAGTGGAGTCCATGACTTTTGCATGTAGCAAGAGCCAGACAAACATACCATCCAAGAATTAAAATCCACTAAACTAATTCCACCTTTCAACAAACATGCATAAATAATTAAATATTACTATAACTATTTTGTGATATACTACATATTATATTCATAAGGAGTATATTAATCGATTGAATATTACTATCAATTCCTGAACATGCCTTCTTTTGCTTAAAAAAAAAAAAAAAAGTTCCCTGTTTTCTTGGCACTGAATCATATATTAATCGGCACATTTAGTTAAATTAATTAAGATTACTTGTGGCTATGGGTTTCATCCATGAAATCCAACTGAATAGAGACCAAAGTCCTCTCAATGTATTGATTGAGAGGTCAACAATAATGCTGTTCACGTTTATTGCCTCCAGCAGTCAACATCAATATCTTTTATGACGGCTTCTAGCATGCGTAAGTTAAGTAGGTCCTGTACCGTGCGAAACTTTCATGGACCGTCAGCTATAAGCGTCGCGTAAGGGAAGCTGGAGATTTTCTGGAAGGGACCGCATCACATCATAGTTTACCATTTTAAAAAATGAATTAGAAATTCTAGTGGACTGCAGGTACAATGAGGGCCCCACACACACAGAGTTGTCTTGAAAAAGCTATTTTGCATGACTGCTCACAATTTCAATTTTAATTTTTTGTGATTATAAATTAATTAATTAATATATAAACTAATACAAAATTTTCGTTTACTACCTTAAGGTTTCATGGGCTTAACATAAACAAAACCCTATTTATGCAGTACAGATAAATTACTTGAAACTTTTTATATTAATTTTTAGTAATTAAAATTGTTCTACACATTGTCCAATTTACCCTTTCTACATTGTTCTCTATCTAATTCTAGCTTGCTCGTTATGGTGTACTGTTTCTCCACTCAAGCATCATCAATGGGAAAAATTAATGAACTTTGCAACAGTTATAATAGCAAATTCTAGATTTTGATACGAGAATCACCAATCATAAAATGTTAACCAAATTGATCAACAACCAAACAAAACAACTATTTGGGTTTTTGTAACTACAATATATATATAAAAGAAATCAATCAACTACAACCAGAAAAAATAAAAAAGAAAACGAGAAAGGGATCAGATATCTAGATCTCTCGCCGGTCGTCATGAATAGCGTTGCACGTTGCTATCGGAGCTAATTTCTGAAGTCAGCACCCATTGTTGCACAACCATCACCCACAAAATGGAAACCCATGCACACCCCCACTCGCGGCGAAGGGGTCCTCGCGGCGTCGCACACCGACGAGGGTTGGTACACACTGTTGAAGACAGAGGAAGAGTCGATGGCATGGAGTAAGAGGTTGTCGGGGAAGTTGGGGGAAAAGGTCATGGTCAAATCTTCGTCACTTCAAGCATGGGGTTGCGGGCTTATGAGGAGCAGAGAGGAGGCGAGAGGCCATGACGATGGGGGTTTCAGAGGGTGAAATGGGGTTTGGGTATGTGTTCCCATGGAGTTTGGTGTAGTGGTGACGACGGAAGAGGGTGAATTGCAAACGAAGATGCATGAGTACACCGAGTAATGGGAGGAGGGTGAAAAGCGTATGTCAAGGCAACTCTGCATGTGTGGGCCCCTCACTGTACCTGCAGTCCACTAATTTCTAATTCATTTTTTAAAACAGTAAATTATGATTTGGTGCGGCCCCTTCCAAAAAATCTCTAGCTTCCTTTACGCGACTCCTATATCTGACGGTCCACGAAAGTTATGCACAGTGCAGGACCTACTCAACTCACACATGCTAGAAGCCGTCATCTTTTATTTTAAAGATCTCATGTAATTTTTATTAGAAACAATTATGATCAAAACAGTTAAGATCTCTATAAATAATAAAGTTCTTTCTTTAAGTAATTAATATATATATATATATAATATTTAAACTCAAAATTATTAATTAAACAAACAATAATAATCTCATTTCAATTGATCCATACCCTCTATAGTAATAGTTCAATATCAATATGAATGTTGGCTTGAAAATTAGCAATAAATTAATTTCACTAAAATGAATAGAATGTGTCTCGTCTATTTCTCGTGACTTCTGAGTTTTGACACAAACGTTGGCAGCGAAAGACGGAAAAAGTTGTCCTTTAATTCCATGGAAACTTCGAGCGAGTTAAGACATAGAGATTTGTTACGTGGCGTGTGGTAATTAAGAAATTAAAAATAAAAAGGTTCTATTAAAATTATTATTAATTCAGTCCTACATAATTTCCAATAATAAATTTTTATTATTAATCTATGCTATTAGAGCATTAGTTAACAAGAATTTTTTTTTTTATGGTTAAAAATGTATTATTATTATTATTATTATTATTATTATTATTATTTGAATTATGTGAAGTTTAAGATAAATTATTGTTTTTTTAGTTATATTTAAATGTTATAATTAAATTACTACATATTCAACGAAGGAAGGTTTGTTGAAATTATTATTCAATTATATGTTTACTTTTTTTAAATATCCAATGATAGAAAGTTGAACCAAACTAATAATTTATTACTCCTCTATTTAATTAATTTTTTATTAATCATATCAATTTATTTTAAATAAAAATATTATTCTAAATTTTAAGGGTGCATTTATTTTAAATTATTATTCTTTTTAATCTTTTTAAATTATTATTCTTAGTTTCAACAAAAATATCAAAATATGGTTCCTAAATAATGTTCTTTTAGCCAATAATCCGATTAACCTTTCGATTTACCTCTTCATCTCTATTGTACTTTTAATATGGTTCTTCACAAAATTACTGAGGTGCACAAAATCAGTTAAGAAAAAATAATTAATCATATGAATGTCTCTATACACTTCGTTTGTCGGCAGTGAAATAAAGAAAAAATAAGAAGAGAGAAAAATAGATAAGAAATGAAAATTACTGAGGTGCACAAAATCAGTTAAGAAAAAATAATTAATCATATGAATGTCTCTATACACTTCGTTTGGCGGCAGTGAAATAAAGAAAAAATAAGAAGAGAGAAAAATAGATAAGAAATGATGTTTGTTTAATTGAGCGAAAATAAGAGAAGAGAGAAATAAAAGATTAATGTCATACTGCAACAGGTGAGCATCACACTCCATTGTTTTTTCTTTTATCCAATCACGCATCTCTAAAATCTTCTATGATGGTTCATGCCCTTGGGCAGCTTTGTGTCCATTTTAGCCACTAGTCATCCCATAATTGGAGCAGCAAGATCCAGCAACTGTAAAGACCTCATGTCCACGTGCCATCACGTGTACCTCCAAATATCAAATCAGATTAATGAACCTCTCAGTGTTGTATAATGTATACTTATGCTATCATGAGTTCTGAATTGGGAAACTGCCCAATTGGATTTTTTGGATAATGTTGTCATCATCGATGAACCACGCATAACATTGTTCACGTAAATTGCCAAGTGGATATCACCGTGCTTATAGCATTACTTAGAGAATAATTATAAATTTTCTTACAATATATTCTTGCTAATATTTTGTTAGGCACCAAGAAGCCCATCCTATCATATTTATACTGTATTTTATGAATAATTATTAAACGTTTTTTTTATATATTTAATACATTAAATATTTTTTTATAAAATGCTAAAAAATTGTAAAAAGATTATATACAACATTACTCTTTCAACAATGATCTCTTTATTTTTTTTTTCGGGGAGCTTTCAACAATGATTTCGATGCATATAAAGTTATTACTTCTTAATTGTTAGTGCAGTCTGCACTTAAAAAATCATGTTACCGCATGAGTTACACTTATTTTTATATTTTAAATAATTTTATACAAATATGATTTTTATTAATTTAATTAATGTGAATTATATATATATATATATATATATATATATAAATAAATAATTTATGTCAAGTCTTATAATAGTTAAATAATAATATTAAGATAACTATCACCATTATCGTTGTCGTCGTCACTTCTTTTTCCACAACCACCATTGTTATCATCGCTACTATCATTATCTTTATCATCACCACCACTACTCCAGTGTGGCCGCGGTAATGAAGGTACTGACAGACATCAATATGGAACGTATAGAGTGAAAGCTTTCTTGATGTGCAAATGAGAACTATACATCTAGGTCATACAATCATATATGAATGATAAAAATTAAAAGTTAGTCAATGGTCACATGAGCACTTGAAAAATTATGTGTATTTTACTTTTAATTTGATCTAATGATCTATATTTATAGTTTTCATTTCTCATAATAATAAGAGTTCCTAACATATTTTTTAAAAAGGTTAAATTACTTCGTATGTCCTTGAACTATTTAGTAATTTTTAATTAGCTCACTAAACTTTTTTTTGCAATTGAGTTACGGACTGGAGCTCAATCAACCCCCACACCCTTGAATCACATCACTCGTCATTAGAGGGAATCTCGGCCATAATGACTGATGGCATGATCCCCTCAATTAGTATCTCAATTAGGTCAATCTTCATAAAGCCCCGTCGAGTCATACCTTAATGGGACACACTATTTCCCTATATAAGCACACACCAAGGGGTACCTCAGGAGCATTCTTGCACCAGTCTCAACTTGTGGATCTTCCCCAATGTTTTTAGGCAATATCCCTCAGAAGGTTTGTAAGAACAAATATAAAGTCCCAAATGGATAGAAATAGGCATGTTGAGTAACATATAAGTAAGAAAGACCAGCAAACCTAATGCCTTAATGTTTTGGATTGAATGTGGTGTTAAGTTTACTTGTGTAGTTTGCTTATGGTCATTGATAGAGATCTCTCAATGTTTTACCCCCTCACGTTCTCAACAACTAGCAATACACTATTTCTCTATTATCTATTATTAGTTAAGATTTATTAAAAACTACAAAATCATGAGTGAGATTCATTAAATAAGAATTGGTTTCCAGAAAATTTGGTGATTTCTAATAAATTTTAGTCAATGATAAAGAGTGTGTTAAAAGATTTTGTGATTTCAAAACATTTCTATAATTTCTTTTATTAAAGTCAATTTACTATAAATAAATTTATGTTTTTAATTTTTTAGTTTTATTATTTCATACATTTATTTATAGACTTTGGTTTTTTCTCATTTGAATGTTTTTGCCTTTTTATATTTCTAACCATTTAAATTTTATTTTTTAACATTTTATAGTTATTATTTTTCTTTTAATTTTCCTATAAACATTAATTAAAAAGTATATTAATTTTAAAATATTATAAAGCTTATTATTTTATTACATATATTATTTTAAATAGAAAAAACAAAAATAGTTTTCGGTTTTCAATATAATAACCAGGAAAAAGCAAAATAATAATAATAATAATAAATTCTATATCTTTCAATATTTTTTCTTTCATGTTCTAATAAGTTGAATCCAATAATCTCTATTTAATAGGACTTTGTGTAAATATTATTCTCAATCTGAGAGATAATCTCACAATTTTACTTAAGATTCCAATTTAATGACAAAAAAACAACATTGAAATCTAAAATTAAGCATAAAATTTAAATGTCTTAATTTTCAAACATAATTAATTTTTATTCTTTTTACAAAATTTGTTATATAATATTAAATTTTAGGTAAAAATCTGTACAAAAAAAAAAATAGGTAAAAATGCTCAAAATTAATTCCCGCGTGCACACTCCAGCGAGTTTATTAAATATGTTAGTTGGTGTATCTGTGTCCCGTTATTATGATTTTCTGATAAAATGAGAGCAATGAAGGATGCTATTTATTGAAGAGGAAAAACATTTAAATGAGTAAAAGTTTCTAAATGCAAGCAACGGCCAACGGTGACCACCATTTGCGCAACGCCCACCTATCTGTGCAATACAAAGTACTGTAGTATATATATCTATCTGAAATACTAGTACTTTTCAATAATTTCTTAATTAATATTTAATAAATAAAATATTAAAAATATATATATTAGAATTATTTAACTTCAATTGTCTGCTTAGTTAGTGCAATATCCATATGCCCTAAAAGCTACACTAATTTCTGATTTAGTATTATGATGACTTAGGTAAAGAAGTTAATGATGTACTTATGTTCTCTTTTTTTTAGGATAATGATGTACTTATGTTAATCTAATCTCATGTAAGAAAAGTCACACTTTTGTCCCTTCGAGCCAAAAAGTAAAGTCGAGATCTTAGTTCAAAGCTGTCCATTCCATACTGCTTAAACGGTCTACCAAAGAAACTATGTTAATCTTCTTTTTGGTACAAAAAGAAACTATGTTAATCTAATCAAATTAAAAATGACATGTACCGAAAATAATGTGACACGTAAATTTGCATTTTTAGATCAATTATATTATTTGACCACTCAGATTTAAATCTTATGTTCTTTTATCACTTCAAATTGATGTAAAGGATATTCCCATAACATTGCATAACTGCACAAGGGAAAATCAAATTATATATGGTGTGTGTAAAATCTAAATGATTAGGTATTATTCTTAAATATACATTAAAATTTGTCGTGTGAGTGTGTTCAATTGCGTAAAATTCCCAGTTCCATTGCGGGACATGATTCTTCTTTGTCAACAACTTGTGTAAAATACTCGATACAATTATTATTTATTTGGTAGGAAATTATTTAATTATTTATTAAATTGGAGACTCTAACAAATGTTCCTCTTTAAATATACTTTACTTAAAGATACTGTAGTTAATTAATTGAAGTTCATGCATGTTAATTATATTTCGAAACTGCATGTTTGGTCTTTGCTGAATTAGCTCATCATTCTAAAACACCAACTAATTGATTCAATGATTTCGCAAGTCGCAACACAAATGTTATACTATAATTATAATTATAATTATTAGTACATTATCTGCAACTTACCAATAAATCATAATTATCAGTTTGATCATTGGTCTATTCATCATAATGTGAGTATTTTGTTAGTTTTATTGCAAACTTTATAATAAGGCACGAACATTTCGCCTACCTATATTTAGAACATTTTGAATTTTGATCATAATAAGTTAATATCATTCTCTATTCTCTCTCTTTTTCTAGATTAACATTCTCTATTATCTGAAACCCCATCAGTTTTTTTTTTTTTTTTTCAATCGAATTCATATCTGTATGTGACAAACAATTACTTTTTTTGATCCAAAAAAATATAGGAAAATTTCACAAAACACACACACACACACACAAATTGTAAGTTGAAATCCCAAAACATATTAACCAATACAGTAAATAAATAATTGTCACTGAGTGCTTCCCGATAATCTTTGTTAAATGATCCCAACAATATCCTCTTCATTAAAAATATGCTGTTTAATTATCTTCAACATGCCTTATTTTGAGTTAAAATTTGTATTTTAATAAATAAATTAACTAAAATACTATTTTTATTTTACCTAGAATGAAAAAAGTCCGTATGAAAATAAATAAATGAACCACAACAATATTACTTAAGGTTTAAGGCGAAGGTTAGAGTGTAACATTCATTATCAATTTATGGTAGATGATCCTACTCAGCAGGGGTGTCTCTTCAACGCGCCATAACACTTAGTTATTATCACGTGCGAAGCAAAACACATGGAAAAGCTCTGAAAATCACTTCACGCTCCTTAAAGTGCGAGTGGCAGTGACATCGCTTTATGACACCTCGCGGTAACTGTATCCAAATAAATACTGCATTTTCTGTTTAAGAAAACAATAACGAAAAATAAGTTTTTGTTTCGTAACATAGCAACGTGTAAAAGAGGTTAGAATTATTGTTTTTGTGGACACTAAGAAACAGAATACGAGAGAGATTCAAGCGATGATCCTCGTTCTCACCCATATTTTTCATTTTGTCCTCATTTTTTTTTTTTACCTAAACCCAAAAAATTTTATAAAAAAAACTACAAAATTGCCTACCAATTCTCCTTTCTATTTTATTTGCTCAGTAAAATAATAGTAATAATAATAAAAAACAAAGAAACGTTTGTATTGCATTGTATAAATCTATCTATGTAAACTGAAGTTGCGTCCTTCTAGTCTTGCAACTCTCGTTAGTTCTCATTTTGTCTTTTTCTCTCTCTAAAATACTAGAGCGAGAAAGGGAAAGAGATAAGAGTGGTGCAACAGTTCAATTGTTGATGAATGTATGATTTGATTATTGATCTCTCCTTTTGACTTTCTGATTCATGTTCTCATTTTCCCTTTGCTTTCTCTTTCTGGGATTTTCCTCCTTTCCCTCAATTTGATACTCACTTTTAGGAGTTCACATTGGAACAACAATTGTAGGAAAAAAACATCTTCAATGGTTGAGTTTTTCTTGTTCTCTGTTTGGTCCTAAATGTGCCATCATGAGCACCAAAAGCACATGAACAAAGTGAGGTTTGCAAAGAGCTGTGTTCATTGGATTGGTGACACAATACTTCTCCAGAATTGGCATCATCTTTGGAGGGTATAAGTTATAACACAATCAATGAAACAATTTCACACCTTGTGAATTTGTTATCTTTTTGGGTCATTATATTTTAGCTCCAAACTCACCTAATTAAAGTCTCAAAGGGTTTCTTTTCTTCTTCTTTTTTTTTTTTTTTATCAATTCAGATTTGTTTTCTTATGATCATGGGTTGTGCAAGTTCAAAGCAAAAGAAATGTCGGCGATGCAATGCTCCTTATTCTCCTGCTCCTAGAAGCTATTCAATGCACGTTCATCACCCACCTCAAGCAGAAGGTGATAGCTACCATGTTGTGGCACTCACTTCCACAACATTAGGCACTCTCAAACTCAATTCCCCTACCGCAACTCAAAATTTTGCTGGGAATTGTGACCACGATTTCAAGCTTTCAAATGACAAGGTTGGAAATGCTGAAAGTTTCAGGTTTGATAGTGAAAGCTTTGTCCAAAGGCTTGAGGAGAAGGAGAAGAAGAGTGAGGCATTGGAGAAAGAGAAAAAAGAAGAGTTCTCAATGGGGCTAATTGAGGCCAAGACTTGGTCCAACATGATTGAGCAAAAGTTGCCAAAAGTTTTTCCCAAGACCCCAATTAGAACACCACCTGGTGAGCCTGAGACAATCAACACATGGGAGCTCATGGAAGGCCTTGAAGACACCACCCATTTCCAGTCGCCGTGCCACTTCCGAAGCTTCTCTTTTGATGTCAATGGTGATGATGTTGGTGTTGGTGTTGGTGTTGGTGATGATGGTGGTGTTGATGTTGATCCACCCAAAATGAGTGTTGTTGCCTCTCCAAAACCCATGTGGCTTCTCATGACTAAGGAGGAGTCAAGACTCAACCCTGCAATCTCATATTTTGATCCTGAAGTGATTTCCTCATTCAGGAAGTCCTTGCAGCAGCTCTCTCCGGATAGCCCCTTCCACCTTCGACCGGTGATGGGCGATGAAGAGAAGCAATGGACTAAAAAGGGGTACCCATTTGAGGAAAATGACTTTGTTGTGGATGATGTTAAGGTTGATGATCCATGTGGGAAGGACAAGGTGGTGTTGTACTTCACTAGCTTACACGGCGTGCGAAAGACTTATGAAGATTGCTGCCAAGTGAGGCTGATTCTGAAGGGATTGGGAGTAAGGGTGGATGAGAGGGATGTGTCAATGCATTCAGGGTTCAAGGAAGAGCTTAGAGAGCTATTGGGTGATGGGAATGGTGGTTTAGGATTGCCAAGGGTGTTTCTTGGGGAGAATTACATTGGTGGAGCTGAGGAAATTCAGAGGCTGCATAAGGATGGGAAGCTTGAGAAGCTCTTGGGTTGTTGTGAGAAGATTGAGGACAGTGTTGGAGGTGATGGAGGGGGAGTGTGTGAGGCTTGTGGAGATATAAGGTTTGTTCCATGTGAAACCTGTTGTGGAAGCTGTAAAATTTACTATGAAGATGATGAATATGAAGAAGCATATGTTGATGGTGAGGTGGGGGAGTGTGGATTCCAGCATTGCCCTGATTGTAATGAAAATGGACTAATTCGTTGCCCCATGTGTTGCTGTTAGTTCTCAATTCCAGGTGACACTCTTAACAAGAGGTACTGAAAACCAAATTTTGAGTTTTATTCTTCAGGGCATTTTGTATTTTGTGAGATTTTGTTGTACAATCAAGGTTTTTCTGTGCTGGATACTAGTGAAGAGTAAATAACGTGTTATAATCACTCGCTCTACATAATCAGTGCAGTTTGCTATATAGTGTATACTTTTTTTTTCATTTTCCCTTTTGTACACAATTGCCTTTCTTGCAAAATCAAGAAGAAATGCAAAAGAGAATTATAAAGTTAGTTGGTGCCATTTTGCATTCTTTCACTTCATAATGTGTCCTCCTTTTTACAATTTTCAAAGATATAATGTAATGTTTGAAAGTTGTTGCATTGGGGGCCTTGAAGAATTCTAAGCCTAGAATTGAACCTGCCGTAACCTAATTACATAATGCACTTTAGGGTGTGGGATTTATGAGCTCAATGCAATTACCATGTTTGTCATCTTTATGTTATCAAATGTTGACCACTACACGAGCTAAGACCGTTAATGGTTTGCACATCTATTCAATTTTGGTCCCTGATTTTTTTTTCAATTGAATTCTTATCTGTATGTGACAAACAATTACTTTTTTTTATCCAAAAAAATATAGGAAAATTTCACAAAACACACACACACACACACACAAAAATTGTAAGTTGAAATCCCAAAACATATTAACTAATACAATAAATAAATAATTGACACTGAGTGCTTCCCAATAATCTTTGTTAAATGATCCCAACAATATCCTCTTCATTAAAAATATGTTGTTTAATTATCTTCAACGTGCCTTATTTTGAGTCAAAATTTGTATTTTAATAAATAAATTAACTAAAATACTATTTTTATTTTACCAAGAATTAAAAAAAGTCCGTATGCTCGTGTTAAAATCTTGTTAATATGTAGTATTCACACGGGCCACATTCGTCTTTGTAGACAATGCAGAAAAAATTGTTGTATGAATATATATTTATATCAATAATTTCCTTATTATTGATTTACCCGAAAATAAATTGAAAGGGTATAAATTCTTTTTTTCATTTAAAAAATAGGATTAGAATATATTCAAAAACACTTAAAAAGATTTTTAAGAACAAAATCAAAATTTAGCTAAATTATATATTTTTTTCTCTTAAAATATCATAATTTTATTTATTTATTTATTTTTAAAACTATTATTTAGTTCTAAAAAAAATTATTTCCATATAATTTTTAATTCAACTTTCGTTTGTTGCATATAAATCTATATAATTCTAGAAATAAGCGATCAAATAAAAAATATTATGATATCTTAAAAGATAAAGTGAAAAAATATTATGATATTTAAAAAGATAAAATGAAAAAAATGTGGTATCTAAAAGAATTAAAAATATAAATAAGAAATAATATTTAATGAATAAAACTTAAAAAATACTAATAGAAAGTTATATGAAAAATGAAAAATGTATTTACAAAGACTAAATTTTTTTAAATAATAAACTGAATAAATATTTTGTTTTAAAAATGCAAGAAACACTAAAAAATAAATGAAAGAAAAAAAATGAATATTGAAAAATAGAAAAACAGGAAAAAGACAAAACTGAAAAAGTAAGAGAGAGAAAAGAAAAAAAAAAGAAGAAAAGGACAAAAAAGAAAGAAATGACCAAAATAATCCCTATTTGAGCATGTGTCAAAAAACTAACAAATGTTATCTATATAATTTTTCTATACTATTCTTTTCTCATAAAAATATAGATATAGATATAGAAGACACGAGTATCTTATTTACAAGGAGTATCGATCCGACTCGATACTTCTTCTTACTAAAATATTTTAACTAAAAGCTACCTATTTTGAACTAGAAGTCTAGAACTAGTTTGCTCCAATATAAGGTTAAGAAAATAATATTAATAATTAAAAGATTAAATTACTCAATTGATTCTTAAACTATATGAAATTTTTTAAGTACAGGTTCTTAGACAAAAAAATAATTAACTTCTTGATCATGTAAATATTGTTTAATTGAATTCTTAAGTTATTTTTTTAAAACCACCATAAATTATCATTTTCTAAAAATTTCAAATTGTTATAAATTAACCGAACCTATTTTTTTAGTTTAGAAATCCAATTAAAATCGATTCCCCCCGTGTGCAAAATTTTCTTGGTCCAGCGGCAGTCACACACCGCGAGCGGAATTAATATCTGATAGAGTAGTTTGGGGGACACTATGGTCTCTGATCCAGGAAAAAAATAGTTTAAGAACTAACCAAGTAATTTAACCTAATTAAAATATCACTAAAATGTTATATAAGCTCTGCATTTTCAACTTAAAGTAATTAATTATGGGTGTGTGTATAGAAAATTCGTGTATCTTCATAACTGAATTCTATAGAAATCAAATGCATCAATTGTGGCCGCAATTTCAGGTGTTGTGGTTGTGGACAAGCTGAAGAAGACATAAACAGCTAGCACAATTGCCATCCCAAAAATCAGATTGGCCATGGATCGTGGACCATTGGATTGTGTATAGAGAATGTGTGTCCCACGTTTCCACCAATAGTGAACAAACTTCCAAACCACTTTTTCTCTTGAATCAATAATCAATTATGTTAATAGCTATACACCATCGCAACTTTGGAAGTGGAGTCCATGACTTTTGCATGCAGCAAGAGCCAGACAAACATACCATCCAAGAATTAAAATCCACTAAACTAACTCCACCTTTCAACAAACATGCATAAATAATTAAATATTATAGTAACTATTTTGTGATACAGTATATATTATATTATATTCTGTGTCGTTCCCTGTTTTCTTGGCACTGAATCATATATTAATCGGCACATTTAGTTAAATTAGTTAAGATTAGTTGTGGCTATGGGTTTCCTCTATGAAATTCAACTAAATAGAGACCAAAGTCCTATCAATGTATTGATTGAGAGGCCAACAAGAATGCTGTTCACGTTTATTGCCTCCAGCAGTCAACATCAATATTTTTTATTTTAAAGACCTTATGTAATTTTTATTAGAAACAATTATGTCATCTCTATAATTGATAAAGTTCTTTCTTTAAATAATTAATATATATATATATATATTTAATATTTAAACTCAAAATTATTGATTAAACAATAATAATCTCATTTCAATTGATTCATGCCCTCTATAGTAATAGTTCAATATCAATATGAATGCTAGCTTGAAAATTAGCAATAAATTAATTTCACTTAAATGAATAGAATGTGTCTCATCTATTCCTCGTAACTTCTGAGTTTTGACATATACGTTAGTAATGAAAGACGAAAAAAGTTGTTCTTTAATTCCTTGAAAACTTCAAACAATTGTTACGTGACGTGTGGTAGAGTTAGAGATTTTTGTATGGACAAATGCTAGTCAATATTATTAATTAAGAAATTAAAAATAAAAAGGTTCTATGCTCTATTAAAATTATTTTTAATTCAGTCCTACATAATTTTTAACAATAAATTTTTATTATTAATCAATGCTATTAGAGCATTAGTTAGCAATAATTTTTTATATGGTTAAATATGCATTATTATTATTATTATTATTATTATTATTTGAATTATGTCATGTTTTTTTTATCTATAGAAATCAAAAATAGGAATCGAGAATTTACAGTTACTCACGTATCATATTCAATTAACTGAGTTAAACTCCTAGGTTATGCCAAGTTGAAGATAAATTATTGTTTTTTTATAGTTATATTTTAATATTATAATTAAATTACTACATGTTCAACGAAGGAAGGTTTGTTGACATTATTATTCAATTATTTTTTACTTTTTCTAAATATCCATTGATAAAAAGTTGAAACAAACTAATAATTTATTACTCCTCTATTTAATTATTTTTTTATCAATCATATCAATTTATTTTAAATAAAAATATTATTCTAAATTTTAAAGGTGCATTTATTGTTATCGAAAACTATTTTATGATATAAATTTTCAGTCTTTTTAAATTATTATTTTTTAGTTGCAACAAAAGTATCAAAATCATGGTTCCTAAATGTACTTTTAGCCAATACTCCGATTAACCTTTCGATTTACCTCTTCATCTTTACTGTACTTTTAATAGCATATGGTTCTTCACAATATTACTGAGGTGCACAAAACCAGTTAATTAGAAAAAATAACTAATCATATGAATGTCTCTATACACTTCGTTTGGCACGCATAAAAAAAAAAAAAAAAGGCTTAACGCGTTTGGCAGCAGTGAAATAAAGAAGAAATAAAAAGAGAAAAGAATAGATAAGAAACGATGTGTGTTTAATTGAGTGAAAATAAGAGAAGAGAGAAATAAATTAAGGATTGATTAATGTCATTCTGCAACAGGTGAGCATCACACTCCATTGTTTTTTCTTTTGTCCAAACACGCATCTCTAAAATCTTCTCTGATGATTGATGCCCTTGTGTAGCATTGTGTCCATTCTAGCCACAGTTTAGTTTGGATTCATCTTAATATATAATTAATGCATAAAAACTAAACTCTAACAATAATAAGAGGGTTGAAGAAATCAACATGCAAATAAAAGAAAGATACGTGGAAATGGTGTAGAAGCAAATTTAGGCCATGATGAGGGAAAATTGAAGTTGCCTCCCTGGTGCTGCCATAATTGGAGCAGCTAGATCCTGCAACTGTAAAGACCTCTCATGTCCACGTGCCATCACGTGTACCTACAAATACCAAATCAGATTAATGAAACTTAGTGTTGTTAATTGCTTGCTACTATAATATATACTTATGCAATCATGAGTTCTGAATTGGGAAGCTGGCCAATTGGATTTTTTGGATAATGTTGTCATCATCGATGAACCACGCATAATATTGTTCACGTAAATTGCCAAGTGGATATCACTGTGCTTATAGCATTACTTCGAGAATAATTATAAATTTTTTTACAATATATTCTTGTTAATATTTATACTGTATTTTATGAATAATTATTAAACGTTTTTTTTATATATTTAATACATTAAATATTTTTTATAAAATGCTAAAAAAATTGTAAAAAGATTATAAACAATATATATACAACATTACTCTTTCAACAATGATCTCTTTATTTTTTTTTTCGGGGAGCTTTCAACAATGATTTTGTTGCATATAAAGTTATTACTATTGTTAGTGCAGTCTGCACTTAAAAAAATCATGTTACCACATGAGTTACACTTATTTTTATATTTTAAATAATTTTATACAAAATATGATTTTTATTAATTTAATTGATGTGAACTATAATTATTTATATAAATAATTTATGTCAAATCTTATAATAGTTAAATAATAATAACAATAAAATAACTATCGCCATTATCGTCGTCGTTACTACTACTGTCTCCACAACCACCATCGTTACTATCATTATCTTTATCACCACCACCACCACCACCACTACCCCAATGGCAGCGGCAACAAAGGTACTGACAGACATTAACACGAAATGTATTAAGTGAAAGCTTTTCTTGATGTGCAAATGAGAACTATACATCTAGATTATACAATCATGAGCACTTGAAAAATTATGTTTATTTTATTTTAATTTGATCTAATGGTCTATATTTATTGTTTCCATTTCTCATAATAATAAGAGTTCCTAACATATTTTTTAAAAATGTTAAATTACTTTGTAGGTCCTTGAACTATTTGGTAATTTTAAATTAGGAAGCTGAACTATTTTTTTCAATTGAGTTAAAGACGAGAGCTCAGTCAACCCACACCCTTGAATCACATCACTCATCATTGGAAGGAATCTCGACCATACATGATCCCCTCAATTAGTATCCCAATTATGCCAATCCTCATAAAGCCGTGTTGATTCATACCTTAATGGAACACATATCTCCCTATATAAGCACACACCAAAGGGGCACCTCAACTGCGTTCATCTTTCTACTCTCTTTCACTTGGGCCTGAACTGACTTAGGCATCAAAGTCCTTGCACCCAGTCTCAACTCGTGGATCTTCCCCAATGCGTTTAGGCGGTATCCCTCAAAAGGTTTGTAAGAACAAATATAAAGTTCCACATGGGTAGAAGTGAGCATGTTGAGCAACATATAACTAAGATAATGCCTTAATGTTTTGGATTCAATGTTGTGTTAAGTTTACTTGTATAGTTTGCTTATGGTCATTGATAGAGATCTCTCCATGTTTTACCCCCTCACATTCTTAACAACTAGCAATAAAGTATTTCTCTATTATCTATAATTAGTTAAGATTTATTGAAAATTGCAAAATCATAAGTGAGATTCATTAAATAAGAATTGGTTCCCAAAAAATTTTGTGATTTCTAATAAATTTTAGTCAATGATAAAGAGTGTGTTAAAAAGATTTTGTGATTTCAAAACATTTCTATAATTTCTTTTATTAAAGTTAATTTACTATAAATAAATTTATGTTTTTTATTTTTTTAGTTTTATTATTTCATACATTTATTTATAGACTTTGGTTTTCTCTCATTTGATGTTTTTGCCTTTTTATATTTCTAACCATTTTTTTTTTAACATTTCATAGTTTTTATTTTTTCTTTCAATTTTCCTATAAACATTAATTAAAAAGTATATTAATTTTAAAATAATATAAAACTTATTATTTTATTACATATATTATTTTAAATAGAAAAAATCAAAACTAGTTTTCGGTTTTCAATTTAATAACCAGGAAAAAGCAATAAAAAAAATAAAAAATTCTATATCTTTCAATATTTTTTTCTTTCATGTTCTAATAAGTTGAATCCAATAATCTCTATTTAATAGGACTTTGTCTAAATATCATTCTCAATCTGAGAGATAATCGATCTCCACAACTTAACTTAAGATTCCAATTTAATGACCAAAAACAACACCTACTCAAATTGAAATCTAAAATTAAGCATAAAATTTAAATGTCTTAATTTTCAAACATAATTAATTTTTATTCTTTTCACAAAATTTTTGTTATATAATATTAAATTTTAGGTAAAAATCTGTACCAAAAAAAAAAAAAAGGTAAAAATGCTCAAAATTAATATCGCGCGTACACACTCCAGCGAGTTTATTAAATACGTTAGTTGGTGTATCTGTGTCCCGTTATTATGATTTTCTGATAAAATGACAGCAATGAAGGTAGCTATTTGTTGAAGAGGAAAAACATTTAAATGAGTAAAAGTTTCTAAATGCAAGCAACGGCCAACGGTGACCACCATTTGCGTAACGCCCACCTACCTGTGCAATAAAAAGTACTGTAGTATATATATCTATCTGAAATACTAGTACTTTTCAATAATTTCTTAATTAATATTTAATAAATAAAATATTAAAAATATATATATTAGAATTATTTAACTACAATTATCTGCTTAGTTAGTGCAATATCCATTTGCCCCACGCCCTTGAAAGCTACACTAATTTCTGATTTAGTATTATGATGACTTAGGTAAAGAAGTTAATGATGTACTTATGTTCTCTTTTTTTAGGATAATGATGTACTTATGTTAATCTAATCTCATGTAAGAAAAGTCATACTTATGTCCCTTCGAGCCAAAAAGTAAAGTCGATATCTTAATTCAAAGCTGTCCATTCCATACTGCTTAAACGGTCTACCAAAGAAACTATATTAATCTTCTTTTTGGTACAAAAAGAAACTATGTTAATCTAATCAAATTAAAAATGACATGCACCGAAAATAATATGACACGTAAATTTGCATTTTTAGATCAATTATATTATTTGACCACTCAGATTTAAGTCTTATGTTCTTTTATCAGTTCAAATTGATGTAAAGGATATTCCCATAACATTGCATAACTGCACAAGGGAAAATCAAATTATATCTGGTGTGTGTAAAATCTAAATGATTAGGTATTATTCTTAAAGATACATTAAAATTTGTCGTGTGAGTGTGTTCAATTGCGTAAAATTCCCAGTTCCATTGCGGGACATGATTCTTCTTTATCAACAACTTGTGTAAAATACTCGATACAATTATTATTTATTTGGTAGGAAATTATTTAATTATTTATTAAATTGGTGACTCTAACAAATGTTCCTCTTTAAATATACTTTACTTAAAAGATACTGTAGTTAATTAATTGAAGTTCAAGCATGTTAATTATATTTCGAAACTGCATGTTTGGTCTTTGCCGAATTAGCTCATCATTCTAAAATACCAAGTAATTGATTCAATGATTTCGCAAGTCGCAACACAAATGTTATACTATAATTATAATTATAATTATTAGTACATTATCTGCAACTTACCAATAAATCATAATTATCAGTTTGATCATTGGTCTATTCATCATAATGTGAGTATTTTGTTAGTTTTATTGCTAACTTTATAATAAGGCACGAACATTTCGCCTACCTATATTTAGAAAATTTTGAATTTTGATCATAATAAGTTAATATCATTCTCTATTCTCTCTCTTTTTCTAGATTAACATTCTCTATTATCTGAAACCCCATCAGCTTTTTTTTCAATTGAATTCTTATCTGTATGTGACAGACAATTACTTTTTTTATCCAAAAAAATATAGGAAAATTTCACAAAACACACACACACACACACAAATTGTAAGTTGAAATCCCAAAACATATTAACCAATACAATAAATAAATAATTGACTCTGAGTGCTTCCCAATAATCTTTGTTAAATGATCCCAACAATATCCTCTTCATTAAAAATATGCTGTTTAATTATCTTCAACATGCCTTATTTTGAGTTAAAATTTGTATTTTAATAAATAAATTAACTAAAATACTATTTTTAGTTTACCAAGAATGAAAAAAGTCCGTATGAAAATAAATAAATAAACCACAACAATATTACTTAAGGTTTAAGGCGAAGGTTAGAGTGTAACATTCATTATCAATTTATCGTAGATGATCCTACTCAGCAAGGGTGTCTCTTCAACGCGCCATAACACTTAGTTATTATCACGTGCGAAGCAAAACACATGGAAAAGCTATGAAAATCAATTCACGCTCCTTAAAGTGCGAGTGGCAGTGACATCGCTTTATGACACCTCGCGGTAACTGTATCCAAATAAATACTGCATTTTCTGTTTAAGAAAACAATAACGAAAAATAAGTTTTTGTTTCGTAACATAGCAACGTGTAAAAGAGGTTAGAATTATTGTTTTTGTGGACACTAAACAGAATACGAGAGACATTCAAGCAATGATCCTCGTTCTCACCCATATTGTTATTATCCCGAAAATTTCAATCCAATAAATAAAAAATGCGAGAGATTTAATTAAAATTAATGAGAATTTAATTTTTTATTTTAAATAAGAAAAAAATAGATTTTGAGTAAGTAAATATAGTTAGTGACTAATTGAGTAAATAAGAAAAACAAAGGAAAATAAAATAATATAAGTATTTCTTTATAATGGTCAAATAGGAAAAACATTTATAAAATCAAAAGATATAACATTTTCTGTAATTAAAATTTATGTAATTAATTCTCTATAGTTACTTTTCTGTATAGATTGTCTATAAAATTCGGTATAATTAAATTGTCTATGCTATTTTATTTATTCGTTATGTGTAGTGTAGTGCGTATTTAAATTCAAGTTATCTCTTATAAAGTTTATCTATAAACAATTTCTTTACAGAGAAAATTTTATTAGTAATTAGAAAAGTTTTCATCGCACAAAGTTTTATTAAAAATAATAATTTAGATTTGATGATTTTAATTTCTAAAATTTAAATTACATTATCTTATAATTACATAGTATAAAATTATACTGTGTAAACTAAATTCGATATACCTAAGTTTTTTAATTTTCTAAAGCCTACAAATAACTCCCACCTAATACCTACCCCACGATCCAACCCACCCCAAATTCAACAATCTCTCTCTCACCTCTCTTCTCTCACCTCTCTTCTCTCTCACGGAGACACACACACCCACTACACAATCACTCATTTCTCTCACCTCACTACACCCCCGCGGCCCCAACTCTCTCTCACTCTTTCATTCACTCAAAATTTTACAACTTAATCACTAAGTTGTCAACACAAAGCCCTCTTCTCTCTTCTCCTTCCAAGCTTGGCCGTGGCACTCATAGAGGGAAAAGGAGCCATTGTTGTTGGTTGCTTTAAGCTTTGCATGCAAGCCAAAGCATCATCTCTTCACCATCTCAACCAAGTTTCTTTTTCCTCTTCATCCCTTCCTCTCTCACTCGGCTAAAACTAAACCCAAAGGTAAGGGAAACTCTTTGTAGAATCACTTGTTTTCTGTTAAAATGTGGTTGAGGGTAAGGGGTCTCAACCACAGCATGCATGTATGCCTCTCTTGCTATTTGTGTTGTGTTTGCTTGGTGGTTGAACTTGAGAAATTGATGGAATGGGTTGTAAACCTTTTGGCAATGGCTGTGTGAGATGTATGTGTTGCCTAAACTTTTTTTTGATTTTTTGAAATTGATTAGGAATGGTTCCTAGGACAAAGGAGACTATGCCCAAATTTCCCCAAAATTAATTGGTAAGCTTTGCATGTGAAAATCAAACCACAAAATAAAGTGGTAGTGGCTGTTTTGTTCGTCCAGCTCTGGACAGTCCCCACGATTTTGTGATTTTTGGAAGATCTAACCGTTGGTTTTTCATGAAATTTGTTTTGAATAAAAATAGACACAAAATGGAGAAACTTTTATTTTTACACTATATTAAGATAACTTCGTTTCAAGGTTCATCCGTGACCCACAAAGTGATTGTTCTGTTTTTCGAGTTTTCCTGGAACATGTCTCGGTTTTTATTAAATTCCTAATTGTACAATTAATGTTTTGTTTTCGTTTTTGTGCCACTAAAAACTAGACAAAACAAGCTTTTTAACCATGTAATTTAAAAAAAATTACCATGCCCAATTTCTAAATCAATTTTTTGAAGAGAGACAGAGCAATGGTTTTGAAACTCTGTATGGAGCTCAAATTTCAGGTTGTAAGGAAAAAATTTCTGGGAGCAATTTGGGAAGAATTGGAAGGCATGGGATACCATTTTAGAAAGATCCAGATGTTATCTCCATACTGTAAAAAGTTCAATTCAAAATTCTTTTGGGAAGTACTAGAAAATAAAATTTCTTCAAAACATGTTTCTGGAAAGGATTTAACTAACCTGTCAATTAGAGTTTCTTTGATTGATTACAAGTTGGTAAGCTCCTTCAAGAGCTTATCAAATGGGTTTTGATTAAATTTTTGATGGGTGGATGAAATCTTGATTGAAGCTTGTTTTGATGTTGGTTTAGGTTCATCCTAGTTGATTTCATAGCAAAAGTTGAGTAGAGATCATTCTTAATTAAATCACTAAGTCTCCTCCATAGCTTCTTCTTCTTCAAGGTTTTTGGATCAATTTCATAAGGTAAGGGAAGCTTATAATTTTTCATGTATTCTTTGGTGTATGAATCTGTTGTGATGTGTATTGATTTCTGAAAGTAATGTTTTGATAATTTGTTTGTGATATAAGTTGATTGAATGGAAGTATATGATAGCTGAAAACAAAGTGTTTGTTGTTTGGTGCATTATGTCTATATATATGTTAGTATTTTTGTGATAACTTTGGTTGTGGTAAATGAAATTGGATTTTGTTTGTTGGAAATGAAAATAGACATCCGGGGACACAGTTTTGGCACAAGAACTACCTAATAATATTGAAAATAAAAGGAGTTATGGCCCTTGAAAGTTGAGCGTCCAGTTAGGAAAACGTGAATGAACATTGTACCTTGTTTTGCAATTCTGTATTTCTACAAAAATAGTATTCAAAAACGAGTTATATGGTTAGAAAATAGACATCTCAAGCTTTCTAACAGTGTATGGAATGCTTTCTAATTCATTATATTTCTATTTCAAAAGTTTCCTTGAAACTGACCCATCTGCAATGAAGAAAATCTGTTTTTGAGATTTTTGAAAATTTTGGTTCACTTTCTACAAGATGACTTAGAGATTATTATTTTCATTCTTGAAAATTATATTTTTAATGGGTTTAGATTTTAAATGAAACCAAGTTTTCTACAATATGGTTGAGATGGGTTGAGATTTTAAACATAAAATTGAACTGTCTGTATTAAAAATAGTTTTGGCTTTTGCTCATTAAAATGATTATTGTTATTTTTGTAAATATTTGATTTGTCTGGTGCTTAAGCGAGGAAACTTGTTGAAAGCTAAATTTCTATGGTTTCAAATGGATTTCTATTTTTTTTATTGTCACAAATGGATGAATAATATGTTGAATTATAAATGATTATGTTAAATTGGGGTATTTATATGTACATGAAGAAATATAAATTATTATTTGTTGAATGTGATATTAAAGAGATTACGATGTTTTGAGAAATTGAAATGAAATATTGATGAGATGATGATATATGTGATGTGCATATGCATTATGTGTTGGAACCATCCCTATATGTTAAAAAGGAGTTAGTTATGTCCTTTGAAAATACTTTTATAGAAAAATGGTATACATGGGAGGGGGAGTTTCACGCCAGAACTCCAGCCCACTAAAGCGACCCAGGGGTTTCGCCTAGTGGGATATCTTTCCAAGTATCACCCCTATGTTTTAACTCCAAATGGCGTGTTGGAGTGTTGAAAACTACTTTCCAAGAGGTTTAGTGACTCTTTTAGTGTATAGGGGATGGATTGTTGTCGTGATTAAGGATTTTTGATTGTTGAGATGTATTTGGATACTTAAGTCAGGCCATTAGAGATGGCGGGTACGGAGGTGTCGTATCTCAGACTATAAGGGACTTCAAATATATTTTGCCGCTGGAATACGGTGGATGCACATAGTTGGTGCACAGAAATATTCCAAATGGCGTATATGCACAGTTGATGCGTAGGTGTGCACAATTGATGCACAGACATATGAGTAGGCACGTAAGTTGAGGGTGCTTGGAGGGCTCTCAACCTAGTACTGGGGATTTTCATGGTGGCTAACAAGAATGGGCCTATAGAATAAGCAAGTGGGCGAATCCCTATAGATGTAAGGTCTTGCAAACCTACAGAGGTAAGTCATTATAACACTTGTCTATTTTTGATAAAACCACACTTTTTCCGTAGGATTAGCTCAAGGAACTCCCTGAATGGTCAAAATGTACAAACTATGGTAGGGGATGAGGCCTATGAGAGACCGCTCATATGATGTTGAAACTCCATGGAGTAGATTCAGTCTCGTTGACTAAGGTTGTCTAGTGGTTTATGTTGTACATTACCTTGTGATGATGGTTGTTGGTGGTTGTATTATGTTGAGATTGTGACTTTTGTTAAATGGGTATAATCCATTAGATATGATGATTCATGGTAGTAATTGGTAATAGAGCTATGTTGTTATTGATTATGTTGAGGATTTATGTTATAACTCTATCGTATGAATTAGTTGAGATGGTTGAACCATGGTAGTGTTGTTTATTGGTGTTTATTAATGAACTAAGTTTTGATATAAGTTTATGAACTAAGTTTTGTGAAGAGTTTTCAGTTATTATGTATAGTATTATATTGAAGTATTCAAAGTTTGGTTCTCTTTCTATTCCTTAATAATTTGGAAATTCACTTATTTACTTGTCTGTATAGTTTTGTTTGGTACCATTGTGTTGTTTGCACTTGTGGTTTGTGCTTGTGATGATCTCGAACGTCGTGTTCGGGGGAGCAGATGGCTTTCCAGGTGGATTCTTCCTCTTGGAGGCTTAGTAGAAGGAGTGAGCATGAAATTGAAGATACAATCTCTTCCTTCTTTTCTTTGTTTAGTCTTATGTATAGAATAGACCAGCATAGGGCTTTTATGTAGTTACCTTGTAAGAGAAGTATGTATAGGTGGTTTATGTTTTAAGTTTTAAAATTGTATTTTATGTTGGCTTTGGAAAAAAAAAAAAAAGAAGTTTATATAGTATTTTCATAATTAAACTAGTGAAAGTTTGATTTTTTTTTTAAAATTGAATAAAAAATAAAATCCCTTGTTAGTTATGTAACAAAGGCGGGTCGTTACAATTAAAGTCTCATAGAGTTTTTTTTTTTGGATCAATTCAGATTTGTTTTCTTGTGATCATGGGTTGTGCAAGTTCAAAGCAAAAGAAATGTCGGCGATGCAATGCTCCTTATTCTCCTGCTCCTAGAAGTTATTCAATGCATGTTCATCACCCACCTAAAGCAGAAGATGATAACTACCATGTTGTGGCACTCACTTCCACAACATTGGGCACTCTCAAACTCAATTCCCCTGCCCCAACTCAAAATTTTACTGGGAATTGTGACCACCATTTCAAGCTTTCAAATGGCAAGGTTGGAAACGCTGAAAGTTTCAGGTTTGATAGTGAAAGCTTTGTCCAAAGACTTGAAGAGAAGGAGAAGAAGAGTGAAGCATTGGAGAATGAGAAAAAAGAAGAGTTTTCAATGGGGCTAATTGAGGCCAAGACTTGGTCCAACATGATTGAGCAAAAGTTGCCAAAAGTTTTTCCCAAGACCCCAATTAGAACACCACCTGGTGAGCCTGAGACAATCAACACATGGGAGCTCATGGAAGGCCTTGAAGATACCACCCCTTTCCGATCACCGTGCCACTTCCGGAGCTTCTCTTTTGATGTCAATGGTGATGATGTTGGTGTTGGTATTGGTGTTAGTGATGGTGATGGTGACGTTGATGTTGATCCACCCAAAATGAGTGTTGTTGCCTCTCCAAAACCCATGTGGCTTCTCATGACTGAGGAGGAGTCAAGACTTAACCCTACAATCTCAGATTTTGATCCTGAAGTGATTTCCTCATTCAGGAAGTCCTTGCAGCAGCTCTCTCCGGATAGCCCCTTCAACCTTCAACCGGTGCCGGGCGATGAAGAGAAGCAAGGGACTAAAAAGGGGTTCCCATTTGAGAAAAATGACTTTGTTGTGGATGATGTTAAGGTTGATGATCCATGTGGGAAGGACAAGGTGGTGTTGTACTTCACTAGCTTACGCGGCGTGCGAAAGACTTATGAAGATTGCTGCCAAGTGAGGTTAATTCTGAAGGGATTGGGAGTGAGGGTGGATGAGAGAGATATGTCAATGCATTCAGGGTTCAAGGAGGAGCTTAAAGAGCTATTGGTTGATGGGAATGGTGGTTTAGGACTGCCAAGGGTGTTTCTTGGGGGGAATTACATTGGTGGAGTTGAGGAAATTCAGAGGCTGCATGAGGATGGGAAGCTTGAGAAGCTCTTGGGTTGTTGTGAGAAGATTGAGGACAGTGTTGGAGGTGATGGAGGGGGAGTGTGTGAGGCTTGTGGAGATATAAGGTTTGTTCCATGTGAAACCTGTTGTGGAAGCTGTAAAATTTACTATGAAGATGATGAATATGAAGAAGAATATGTTGATGGTGAGGTGGGGGAGTGTGGATTCCAGCGTTGCCCTGATTGCAATGAAAATGGACTAATTCGTTGCCCCATGTGTTGCTGTTAGTTCTCAATTCCAGGTGACACTCTTAACAATAGGTACTAAAAACCAAATTTTGAGTTTTATTCTTCAAGGCTTTTTGTATTTTGTGAGATTTTGTTGTACAGTCAAGTTTTTTTTATGTGCTGGATACTAGTGAAGAGTGAATAACGTGTTCTAATCACTCCTTCTGCATAATAAGTGCAGTTTGCTACATAGTGTATACTTTTTTTTTTCATTTTTCCTTTTGTACACAATTGCCTTTCTTGCAAAATCAAGAAGAAATGCAAAAGAGAATTTTAAAGTTAGTTGGTGTCATTTGCATTCTTTCACTTCATAATGTGTCCTCCTTTTTACAATTTTCAAAGATGTAATGTAATGTTTGAAAGTTGTTGCATTGGGGGGCCTTAAAGCTTTCTAGGCCTAGAATTGAACCTGCCCTGAGCTAATTGCATAATGCACTTTGGGGTGTGGGGTTTATGAGCTCAATGCAATTTCCATGTTTGTCATCTTTATGTTATCAAATGTTGACCACTACACGAGCTAAGACCGTTAAGGGTTTGCACATCTATTCAATTATGGACCCTGATTTTTTATTGGATTGCAATTGATTGGTTATTGATAAATGATGAACCGTGACCAATTTTTTTAAAACTTCTAGTAATTTATTCATTCTCTGCTTTACTTGCTTTTTATATTAGTTTTGAATTGATCATTTTCTAAAAGCATGGTTGCACATTTTCTTTGTTATATATAAACTCAGGTTTAGTGGGGGTATATAATAGCAGATTAGGTGGACATAGTCTAGGTCAATTTCGGCGAGAGACTTGTGATTGAGTCAAATCATGATTCTCTGGATGGAAAAGCACTATATCTAAATGTGAATGGATCTCCACTATCCTCCCCAAAATAATAATAATTCAAAGAGAGTGTTTTTATGATTTCAACCTGGTAGACGATTTCTTCTCTAAAACATTCAAAAGCATAAAAAGTTTCTTTTTAAGTTAAAGAAGTTTTAAAAAGTGGCAGATGTATGTTTCTTTCTTTTAGTCTTCTCAACCATTTACGTCCAAATTAGAGGTTTGGTTTTTGGCTTTCAAGAATATTCTTAGAAGAGACTAATCTATTAAATTATCATCAAACACAGAAGATAAAGACTATTCTTAATGGTGTTATTTTATACACGTATAAATTTTAACATCACTTTCAAAAAAAAGGAATTTTAGTCCATTGCTTTGAATTCTGATCATCTAAGCAAGAAAATGACACTACATGGTCCAAAACTTAAAGACTAGAAGAATCACCAATTTTGACTTCAGGTTTCACACTTTCACCACAGCATATTTACAAAGAGGCGGTTGAAAATTGAAAGAAGGTTTTTAAGACTTTTACTTACATGACTAATCATTACATGGCGGTGCCATATTTGAGGCACCCTATTATGTGAAATAATTGCTATAATTCATAGAGTTTACGATTAGAAATAAATCCATGTCGTGCCATTTACAAAAGAGTGCACCACTAAGGAACGCCTGAATCATACAAATAACTTGTGCCAAAGAAGCAAACTTTTTTTTTTCTTTACCTACTTATGTCCTTTTCTAATCATCTTCTTGTGTTAATGCAATCAATGGACCTAGATGCAAGAAAATCCCAATAAGCTACACATCCCTTGCCGTCCAATCAAGATCACAACAACACATTTAGGTGGTTAGCGGTAGATGACAATTACAGTGCTGAAATTGGTGTAAATGCCAATAGCTTATTTATGTGGAGGGCAGTGTTAGATGTAGAATACACAAATGATAGATTATTTTTCTTATGATTTCTTGTGAAATCATAAAAATCACCTAACATTGTCAATGACCCCGACAGATATAAACAGTTTTGATTTAAAAGGGATCAATGCATCGTCACAGAGGGTGTAGTACTAGATTAGTGTGAAAAACAATTACTTAGTAACTTAACTTTCACAAATAGAGTTCTTTTTATTATTTATTGTATTCTTGGCATATTCGTCCATAGAATAACTCGTTATACCTTTTAGTGGGAGTAAAGTTATATTAGAACTAAGGTATTACTATTATCTAATAACTTGCAGAATATGTGCAAAAAATTTTATATATCATTACTAAAGAAGAGCCCATGTATGAAAAAGAAACCAACCACTACCCGGCTTTGATGGTAAATAAAGAATTGTAACTGGGGTATTGTCGTAGGAATACAAAAGGAGGAGACACACTTTGACACTACCCATTCAACAAACCAAGCCCACAAAACCAATCCCCCACGGATTAATTATACATGCAATAAATGTGTACTTTTAACAAAAAATAAAAAGAATGATAAATGTTGTTACATTTTCCTATTGGCACGGCTGAGGGCCAAGGAGAAAATGTTCATATAAATAATTGCGATCAATGCATGTAACTTATTATTATTGTACCAAAGTAAGTAGGCTACGGCAAAACAGTAGTTGGGTTATAAAGAGAATGATAAATTGTTGACAATGAGATATGATGGCTGGGATGCCTATAAAAGCATAACAATGGAGTTGGCAGCGAATCAATTGCAGCATATAAATATTAAAAAGTAGTTCACATGTTATTATGTAAATTGTTGGTTGCTTATGTTTTGAAAGTAACAACCCTGTGTGGTAGACAGCGTGAAAAGAGTGCTGATGCAACAAATCTACTGACACCTGAAATTAATTATTTTTTATGGAGGAAGACAAGGGATGTCTGTTTTGCATGTCTTTTGTAACAACGTTCGGTTAAGTGATTGCGCTATGAGCAATCCACCATCTAGTTGGAAGTGCCTTCTTTCATACATAGCTTAACATGCCAAAATTCAATAAAATAGTAATCCTTTTTTTCTTTTTCTAATTAACTTTTTAAGACAGTATTTTTTTAATAACAAATGTAGTACAATGGAGAGTCACCCCAATACTATCGAGCAAAATATCAATGACATGTTTGGACGGTTAACAGAAGCCCATCCAGAAGATTACCGCAAGGCCTAAATTGTATGCAGTTTTATCTAATCGCGACTACTCAATTAGTTCTTGGACACAAGAATTTTTTTTCTGAAAAGGTTGCGCACCGATTACTTAAGAGAGCTTTTGAGAAAAAAAACTATTTCCTCCAAAATTAATCCATCCCAAACATGCACTTAATATACTTATAGGCACATTGAATATGAAAGTAGACAAGAAGAAACTTGGTACTTGCAACTTAAAATTGTACCATATATGCTATATTTTCTAAAAGGGTACACAAATAAATGATTGCTTACCATGGATTCTCCAAAACTACAGATATGAACATTTGCACCAGATGAGTAGCCACACATATAAAGCAAGTTCATGTCTTATAATACAGTAGCAACAAGCAAATGTTGTTATTTGTTTGTGTTCCAACAACATATTAAACAATAGTTTATGTTTGGAGTTTCATTTCTTTTCATTCTGACCCAAATCAGCCGCTGCTTTGGCTGCACGTGTCAACATATTTGAAACCCAAAGAGCACCTTTGGCAAAGTAGCTACTATTGGCTATAGCAGTTCCAGCTGTCACAGCAGCTTTTCCGGTAACTGATGCAACAACTATAGCTGTTGTCCCTGTCACTGTTGCAGCTGATTTGGTGAAGTCTGTGACATGATACTTCTCATCCACAGACTTAAAAGTTTCAATGCCTGAATTAATGGTATCAGTCAACCCAATTTTGTTGCTGAGTTCAACAACCTTGGTTGCTGCTGAAGATGATACATTATGAGATTCATCAAAAGCTTTTGCCATGACAAATGCATCTTTGCCCAACACATATCCCTTAGCCACCATTGTTTTGACAACCACCTGAGCCATAGTCAGTGCTTCTCCAGGGGAAGAAACAAACTTATCCATGTGAACATCCTGTCAATGTAAACAACGTTAACTTAATCAATGATTGGCCCCAACAGTAACTAAGTAAGCCACTAGTTACACTTTATAAAGGAGGATTGGTTAAGATTTTAGGATGAGTTAGGTTTTGGTACTAGATTACTTTACTACTGTTTTTTTAAATGATAAAATAAGGTAATATATAAAATTGCTAACAGAAAGAAGTAATAAATCAAGATAGAAATCCATAAGCCAACTACAAATTGCATTGAACTTGCCTCACTAAAACTCATGGTGTCACCATATTACTCCCAAGGACGAGAAGGAAATAAGTGAAAAGTACACAATGGTTGACATCTATCTTAATCAAATAATGTGAGAAGTACCATGTTCTTCGGTACATCAAAGGCAAGCCAGAAATTTCAAGGTTGAGTAGTACTAAGATTCTCATGGATTTTATTTCTGTTGTTTTCTATTGCTCCTATTTTTTCATGGAGAGAGTCACAAGTGTGAAAAGCCTCTAGGCAACATGAAATACTAGTAACTTATGAGAAAATCCCATTTTCCAAACTATAAGGTCATATTTGGTTTAAGGAAATGTTTTCTGTTTTCACCAAAAATTACAAAAATGTCACCTTGTTTTCCCTTTATTTCCTGTTTTCCTTTGGAAAATAGATTAAAAGGTGACATGTTTTGTAATTATTAGCGAAAAAATAAAATAAAAGCAGAAAATATTTTTTCGAACCAAATAGAACCTAAATTTCCCACAGTTGAATTTGAACCATATTGTAGAAAAATAAAGACTATTCATTCCCAAAGTTTCAAAGAACAATATATTTTTTCATAATAAATAGCTTTTCATATGTGACCCAAAGGATCAAAAGGATAACCTAAAATCTATAGCATGGTCTATGAATATTTTTTAATGTGTATTAAAAACTTCTTTTACCACTTTGGTATAACTAAAAGCAATAGAGCATTATAAGGATTTTAGGCATACTTGTGAGGTTGTAATACTGTCTTCAGGCTTTGATGCATAACTGCTCCAATTATCATAGTCATTTACGTAAGCTTCATAGCGTGAAATGAATATACATTGGTCCAATATCATTGATCCCTGAAACAACATTGGACAAAATATGCAATTTAGTAAACAATATTCGAGTGAGAACAATGCTACATCACTGAAAAGCTAATTTTCTGCAACAACACAAGATGAATTTGATTGAAGAGGTACAAATAATAAAATATTTAAATAAAAAAATTTCTCCAACGCAATGGAATTGAAATTTCATATAAAATTATTTATCATCCTTTCTAGAACTGTGTTAAGAAAGGACAGGATGCAATAAGGGTACTTATCATTCATTATATAAATTGTGAACTTAAATACATGTAGCGGTGAGATAAACCAAAATCAATTTTGATTTCACGGTGAAGGTAAAGCAACACATTGTTGCTTTGAAAAAATCATGGTGACACCGTGGTTTTGTGGTAGCTACTGTGATTTTACATGGTATCCAAACATGTTATATGAAGCATAGACATTGACAAGAACACAGAGCACAAGAACATGCCAAATTCTAAAAATTGTAGGGCACAAACATGGTGTTTATGAGTGAGTATTACATATTGAAAATTTAAGGGAAAAGGATTCATAATTTGTAATAACATATATATAAGCTTCGAGTCTTACAATATCTTGAAAAAGGTCATATGTGGCAATACTTTCTATTTTGTGAGCCCCATCAAGAAAACATGGAGCATCATTTCAATTGACATTTTCCAAACACTTTCCTAAATGAACTTGCCCTGGTAGAACTAATTATGTAGCACATGTACACACAATTAAAAAAAATGCAGAGTGAGTATCTAAAGATTCACTTCATTTTGCTATCCACCATTGTTGTAGTCACCATCGGCCAAGAGAACATCCTCCAACTCTGTTTCGGGAAGGGGGATGAAATGAACAAGTTCGGGTGAAATGAACAACTTTGTATGTGTGTGTTCTTGATTTGCACTGACTCTCCTTATTAGGGTCATAAAAATAATAATAAAATATCTACTTATGGATGTGCATTGAACATATTGTCACTGTGTCAAACACATGTCCTGCACACAGATGTGGCACCAAAATGGTGTGTTCTATGTTATAGATTACAAATATTTATCTAATTCATGATTATAAGAAAGAAATAAAGGAATATGTTATGTCAATCCATGATATCCAACAAGAGGGAAAGGAAGTAAGAGAATAAGCAACTTACATTTAGCAATAATGCAGTTTCCAGGGCATAAGCATCCCGATAAGTCACATATGCAGTAGATGCATCTTCACCAGATCTGTGTCATGACAAAAAAACTATTATTCAAATTGTTTCCAAGAAATCTTGATAGATTGTAACTACAAAGTCAACTAACAATTCTATCATTTAGGCCTTGTAACTTGCAAGTATTCGATCCTTCTATATAACAATACAGCAAAATAAAGTAACACAATATTAACATCTTTAAAATGTTCTATATAAGCATGCTAATTGTTATTGATTGATTAGAAAGAACACATGACAATGACATTCAAGAAGGGAAACTTACAGCTTCCAACAATAAATATGTGAAAGCTATTGACAAATTTATCCAATTCATAGTCGAAACCAAAAACTTCATTTGAAACACAAGATAAATAGATTGCAAAAAGTTCAATCTAATTTATTTCCAGGTAAAGAACAGAACTACTTAACTGCAAGACATTATATAAAAGGAAGTTGAAATAAACTGGAAATGTGGAATCTATCAAATATGAAGTTATGGAGTATGGACATAGAATAAACACTTTTCATCCAATTACCTAAGGCATAGGCAATGTAGATTCTGATTGATGAAGCACAATCACCCAAAGGAAAATGTAGATTCTGACTTTTTTGCCATGTCATTATGTTTGTAGTCCACCATACTAATCTGAATGAGGGGCTCATAACTCATAACTCATAACTCATAACAAATATCAATAATGTTCTTTTTTTCTTAAATAAGTTTGATTAACTGTCACTCTGTCTCTCTCTCTCTCTCTGTCTCTCTCACACACACACATCCTATCAAAAGTTTCAATTTTGATATATAAGAATTTTACCAGCAAGGTTAAGCAACATTACCTTAATATTTCAATATGCTCAATTAAACCACAATATGTGAAAAAATTGCGCACATCATCCTCTGTTGCTCTTGGGGATAAGTTTGTAACTAGAGCAGTGTAACCACTAGTATACATACTTGTCAAGTGACACAAACCCAAATTGGAAAAAATAGAACCAGATTCAACAAACCTGCAGAAAGCAAAGCAAGTAAAAAAAAAAACTTGACAATTTATTAGAGGAAAAGAGTGACCCTGAAAGAATTATTCATGCAACTTCAGAAACTGATGGTAGGAATAGGCTTGCCTTTCCCTTTCATTTCTCCATTAATAAGGTCATGCATTGTTAAAAACAAACAATGAAGATAAGCATAACTACAGTGAATGATGATAGAAAACATTATCTATCATTTGATTGCATTCACTTCATCCATAAGAGATTGTAAATTCCAAAATATTTAGTGGTCCCCAACAGATATCAGCCTCAATTTCAGCACAAAGAACTATGCCATAGATCACATGACTATATCATTTCAATTGTTTTATTTATTATTTTAGCACACATATCAACTCTTGACATGCAAGGAAACATCGTATTTATCACATTTGAGAATGAAGCATGCCCATTAACTGAAGATAAAAAAATTTTCACACTCCAACAACCAACGGAAACGAATCCAACTCAATCAAATTCTCAAATCTCAAACTGGGGTTGGAATTTGGATATGAAGGATCACCCAGCAAAATTGATAGCATCAATAAAAATCATTTTAAAAAACAACAATTTTTATGATCCATAAGAGAGAGAGACTGAACAATAAAATCAAACAAAACAATTAAAAAAAGACAACATCAATGTGGGAAAACAAAAGAGGTTGAAGAAATCTATAGACGGTACCGGAAAAAGTGTTGGAAGATCAAAACTGGCGAAGTGCTTTACCTGACAGTTCTTGTCGGCAAACTGAAGCAGAGGAAAGTTTAGACTTTAGAGAGAGAGAGAGAGAGAGAATATAAGTCAGCAGATAATGAATCCAAAGTGGAATTGTTTTGTTTTGTGATTGGAGCGATGGAAAATGGTAAATTTATAGAATCTCACGCGCTGGACATTTTGTCTTGTGTAACATTCTGGTTGGTTGCATATATATATATATATATATATATATATATATATATATATATATGTACTAAAGTACATATATCAATTCCCTCAATTTAATTCTAGATATTATTAAACAATAAATTTAATTCTTTACTATTAAATTTTCATTAAATTAATCAATTCAACTTTTAAATGCGATAACTATTATTAATTCAATTCATAAATTTGATAATAATAAGCTAATTTAATCTCTGAAATTAAAAACTAATTTGACCTATGTACTAAAATTATAAATTAAAATAGTTGATAGCTATAAAAATTATCGATGGTTATCAATTTTAAAGACTAATTTGATTTTTTAATTTTAAAAATTAATTTGAGTTGTAATTATAATTTTAGAAAATGATTTAATATTTGACTCAAAATGTACTTGTTTAAATTTTTTTAATATTTATTTTATTATAAAGTAAAAAAAATTATGAGTTTTACCAAATGACTTATATTTTAAATAAAGAATAAAAAGAGTATTCGTAAAATACTACCATTTAAGAAAGTAAAAAAATAAAATATAAAAATACTTTATATCCACTTTTGAAAATTGACAAATTTAATAATATATTAAATGTTTCATAATTGAATATCTTAAATTATTTATTAATTTCTGAGAATGTCTCTAATAAAAACTTTAATCATTGAATTTTAATAAATGTGTTATTAGTATTTTTTTTCCTTAATCATCTAGTCTGGTGCGTGATATTTATATTGTTGTCTAAAGAGCGTGAGCAATAAAGAATTGCACCATTGATTCTTCATGATTTATTATTGTCAAATTGAATTGGTGGAGGAATCTGGTTGGTGGCAAAGATGATTGCATAAGCAAAGTTGGGTACTAAAACAATAGCTTTATTCTGCGTTTCATTTTGGCAGTTAACTTTTTGGAAATGGTTTTGTTCAAGAGTTTAATGCAAAATTTATGCTTTTTCAACCAACAAAGATACAAAAGATACAATCCTTTCTTCAATTTTGCAATTAACTTTTTGGAAATGGGTTAGTTTCAAGGAAACTTTTGAGATAGAAATATAATGAATTAGAAATCATACCAAACACCGTTAGAAAGATTGAAATGTCTATTTTCTAACCATATAACTTGTTTTTTAATACGATTTTTGTAGAAGTACAAAATTGAAAAACAAGATACTATTTTCAGTCACGTTTTTCTGACTGGACGCTTAACTTTCATGGATCATAACTCCTTCAATTTTCAATCTTTTTGGATAGTTCTTGTACCAAAACTGTAGCCCCATATGTCTATTTTCATCTCCAACAAACTAAATTCAATTTCATTGACCACAGCCAATGTTATCACAAAAATACTAACACATGTTCAGACAACAAAGCACCAAACAGCAAACACTTTGTTTTCAACTATCATATACTTCCATTCAATTAACCTATATCACAAACAATTTATCAAAACATTACTTTCAGAAATCAATATACATCACAACAGATTCATACATCAAAGAATACATGAAAACTATAAGCTTCCCTTACCAAATGAAATTGATTCAAAAATCTTGAAGAAAAAGAAGCTATGGAGAAGACTTGGTGATCTAAGAATGATCTCTACTCAACTTTTGCTCTGAAATCAACTAGAATGAACCTAAACCAATAATAAAACAAGCTTCAATCACGAATTCATCCACACCTCAAAAATTTAATCAAAACCCATTTAATAAGCTCTTGAAGGAACTTACCAACTTGTAATCAACCAAAGAAACTCTAATTGACAGGTTAGTTAAATCCTTTCCAGAAACATGTTTTGAAGAAATTTTATTTTCTTGTACTTTCCAAAAGAATTTTGAATTGAAATTTTTACAGTATAAAGATAACATCTTGATCTTTCTAAAATGGTATCCCATGCCTTCCAATTCTTCCCCAATTGCTCCCAGAATTTTTTTCCTTACAACCTGAAATAAAAGCTCCAAACAGAATTTCAAAACCATTGCTCTGTCTCTCTTCGAAAAATTGATTTAGAAATTGGGCATGGGAATTTTTTTAAATTACATGGTTAAAAAGCTTGTTTTGTCTAGTTTTTAGTGGCACAAAAATGGAAACAAAACATTAAGTGTACAATTAGTAATTTAAGAAAAACCAAGACATGTTCCAAGGGAACTCGAAAAACAAAACAGCCATTTTAGAAGCCACGGATGAACTCCAAGACGAGATTTTCTCTCCATGGTGTCAAAATGAAAGTTGTTTCTTTTCTTGTCTATTTTTATTCAAAACAAATTTTGTGAAAAATCAACGGTTGGATCTTCCAAAAATTGCAAAACTGTGGGGACTGTCCAGAGCTGGACGAACCAAACAGTCACTACCATTTTCGAAAACTAAGTTATAATTTTTAACAAAAATTGGGCATAGTTTCCTTTGTATTAGGAGCCATCTTACAAAAAATTTGAAGCAAAAGATGAAGAGAATAAACTTTTCCAAAGATCCCAGTTCCAGCCAAGAGAGTGCCTTCCCCCAAAAACACCATTTTCAGCCTAAAATAAAACAACCAAAGCAATATTTCAGTTCAATGGAGGCATACATGCAATGGGTGGCTGAAACCCCCAACTAACAGCCACCTTGAGTCCACAAAAGAGAATCCCCTTACCCCACTAGGCAGCTCACATGAAGGAGGAAGAGGAGAGGGTGAAGAGTCTCCAAACAAGCTTCTTGAATTGGGGCCTCTAGGTGGTGCATCCAAGAGCTTGAAATGAAGTTTCAATGGAGGTGTGGTTGTGTGTGTGTTGTTCAGCTGAGGGGAGAAGAAAGGATCAGATAAGAAGAAGAATCTAGGAAATGACAAAAAGAAAGAAGGAATAAGGAGATAAAATTTTGACTTTTGCTATTCATACCTATGTTTTCTAACCTCACACCCCCTTTTTCTATAACAAAAAACTCACGTAAAGCATAAATTATCACGAAAACTACTAAACATACCCTAATCACATAAACAAAACAATCTATTTTATTTATATAGTTCATTAAATAATACGATTTAAATTTAATTCTTTTTTCATACATCTGTCACTTATCTCGGTGTATTTTTCTACACTATTTGATGATTTTCGGACCATATTTATGCAAATTTTCTTTACAAAAATTCACATAGAAGTAAGTATATAAGATCTAAAAATCATTGAAACTCACTAATCATCCAACAACACATAACAATTCATTCCATTTATTAATTAACTCATTACGTAACAAAATTTGAATTTAATTTCTCTTACATTTTAATTAAATCACTTATCATATATTATGAAAAATCACAGTGTTACAAACAACAACATCAATGTGGGAAAACAAAAGAGGTTGAAGAAATCTATAGAGAGTACCAGAAAAAAGTGTTGGAAGATCAAAACTGGCAAAGTGCTTTACCTGACAGTTCTTGTCGGCAAACTGAAACAGGGGAAAGTTTAGACTTTAGAGAGAGAGAGAATATGAGTCAGTAGATAATGAATCCAAAGTGGAATTGTTTTGTTTTGTTATTGGAACGATGGAAAATGGTAAATTTATGGAATCTCACGCGCTGGACATTTTGTCTTATGTAGCATTTTGGTTGGTTGCATATATATATAATAAAGTATGTGTATCAATTCCCTCAATTTAATTCTAGATATTATTAAACAATAAATTTAATTCTTTACTATTAAATTATCATTAAATTAATCAATTCAACTTTTAAATGTGATAACTATTATTAATTCAATTCATAAATTTGATAATAAGCTAATTTAATCTCTGAAATTAAAAACTAATTTGACCTACGTACTAAAATTATAAATTAAAATAGTTGATAGCTATAAAAATTATCGATGGTTATCAATTTTAAAGACTAATTTGATTTTTTAATTTTAAAAATTAACTTGAGTTGTAATTATAATTTTAGAAAATGATTTAATATTTGACTCAAAAAGTACTTGTTTAAATTTTTAATACTTATTTGATTATAAAGTAAAAAAAAATTATGAGTTTTATCAAATGACTTATATTTTAAATAAAGAATAAAAAGAGTATTTGTAAAATACTACCACTTAAGAAAATAAAAAAAATATAAAAATACTTTATATCCACTTTTGAAAAATGACAAATTTAATAATATATTAAATGTTTCATAATTGAATATCTTAAATTATTTGTTAAAAAAATATTTATTAATTTCTGAGAATGTCTCTAATAAAACTTTAATCATTGAATTTTAATAAATGTGTTATTAGTATTTTTTTTTTCTTAATCATCTGGTCTGGTGCGTGATATTTATATTGTTGTCTAAAGAGCGTGAACAATAAAGAATTGCACCGTTGATTCTTCATGATTTATTATTGTCAAATTGAATTGGTGGAGGAATCTGGTTGGTGGCAAAGATGATGGCATAAGTAAAGTTGGGTACTAAAATAATAGCTTTATTCTGCGTTTCATTTTGGCAGTTAACTTTTTGGAAATGATTTTGTTCAAGAGTTTAATGCAAAATTTATGCTTTTTCAACCAAAAAAGATACAAAAGATACAATCTTTTCTTCAATTTTGCAGTTAACTTTTTGGAGGTGATGTTGCCTAATGCAAAATATATGCTTTTGAAGGAAAAAAAAATTAAGATACGATCGTTACTTCTTACTTCTTAGTTGATAATTTCCATAAAATTATACTCTTTTCATCCCGTTTTATCTGACATTTTGTTAATGTTGTTTATATTTTATTTTGATTATCATTTTACAATATTAATAAAGTATTAAATATTATTTTTTATTATCTTGAATAATTTATTGTGAGGTAAAAAAATAAAAATAACTATAAATGAGAGAAAATTTAATTAATATAAAGAGAAGGGATATATTAGGAAACTGCATGATAATTTTAATGAAATGTAAAATATTAATTTCATTTCTTAGTTTTAATGCCAAAAAATGTCAAACAAAATGGGATGAAGGAAGTATTTTTAATTTCTTATTCTTATTCCATGCTTTAATTTAGTTTTTATGTTTTTCCAATTTTGTTTCCTATTTTTTAATGAGTTTAATTAATTTTGATGTGTTATCAAGATTTTTATATTGTTAATCAATTAGAAATATAACATCTTATATATAAATTTTAAAGCAATTATCACAAAACTTAATGATTTTTAATGACATACTAATCTATGATTAGATGATAATATGTAAAAAATTAATACTATTAAAATTTTCCAATTAAATCTATGTTTTATTTGATTTTAACATTTTCTTTCTATTAACTTACACTTGAGCACTTGACAAAAAGGTGCTAGGTGGCTTACACGTTGTTAATATGTTTTTGTTGGCTCGTGTAGTACATAAAATTGGAATGAGTGTGGATATCAAAACAAAAAAAAAAAAATTGGAATGAGTGTGAGATTGAGTAGTAACATACTAACAAGTATATTTTCTGAATGATAAAAAAAAAAAATACTAACAAGTAACAAAATGTAGTCCAGTACCATAATATTTTAGACTGAAAATTTTTGGGTTATTCACTCAAGCTCTGGACTGAAAATTTTGAAATTTGATTTGGGCTGTGTGCTGACAATGTTGTCCAATACCATAATATTTTGGACCAATGCATGATTTGGGCTCCAAAGGATTGGATTATATGAGTTTCTTTTTTAAAAAAATATATGATTGTTTAGTGGCCGATTGTAGACCTTAACACACAATTTGGGATAATGTTTTTTTTTTTTTGAAGAAAATTTAGGATAATGTTACGATTCAAAAATAGGTGATTAGCAAGAAAAATAAAATACAAAAATAAAAAATACATAAAAAGATGAATTAAATAACATGTTTTCTTTACATATGCATATTTTGTTTCTAATTTATTTAGTTGAAAAAGTTTGGTGGACGGTGGACCAATTTTCATAAAATTTTATTTATTATTATTGTGTTTGTTTCTTAATTTAATTAGAGAGCTGATTTAACTCAGACAACCTGTCAACTCTCATTTTTAAAAGGAAATACGTTACTTTGGACAACTTATCAATTCTCACTTTTAAGAAAGAGTCATTTTAGCTTGAATAGCTTGGTAGACCATTTTTTTTTTACAAAACTTTTTTTTTATATTTATTTATCAACTTAAATAATAATGAAGATAATTTAGACACCTTATCAACTCTTGTTTTTAGAAGGAGACATTTGGTGTACTATATATTGAAAAAAACAATAAATATCTTTCTTTGTTTATTTGTTTCATTTTTTCATTACTAATTCTTTCCTTTCTATAAAAAAACTAGGTCCAGTGTTTGAAATTCTATTAAATATTTTGCATCTGATTTGAACATCATCGTAATGAATGAATTAATTAATAATGATCCAACAAAAAGTTGCTGAACTTTGACCATGACCTCTGCTGATCCTACAGAACTGTATCATTTCATCTATTCATCACACAGGCAACTTTTTAAAGAATAAACCGAAACACATGCCTTTGACTATCACATTAAAAAACACCAACTTCTAAGGGCCTTCATTTGTTACATAAACATTATGCAACTCTTGTTTTATATATATAGTTCATATTGTTTTATTTGTCTCAATTTACTTGATAAAGGTGTAAGGTAACAGGAAATTAAGGCTCTTATATATAAAAGCGTCATTACCTCAAGATTTAAAACGAAGGCAACAACATTGTTGTTTTAGCTATGATCTTATTATACGGGAAAAAAACTATATTCTTTTGAAATAATAAAAATTTCTCGCTTTATACTATTAACTAAATATATACTATTTCAATCCTGTGAGTTATTATCTTGCATTTTAATTACATTTTTAGATTATAACTAACATAAAAACATTTAATATTAATAGTTGGTAAACAGATGAGTTCTTTAAATATGCTAACAAGAATTTGATTTTTTTTAGTTGTGTATATGAAAAATATTTTATTAATACCTATTTTAGCAATCTCTCCATTTAAGCATTAGCCTCTTATTGTTGATCGAAAGATATTTTTAATGCACAAAAAAAAGTCTTTACTTGAGAGAGTCGTATCAAATGAAATGTTATAAGAACTTTTTTTAATTAGATTTAGAACTATAAATTTAGATCATACAATTATATAAATAATCAAAATTAAAGGTAAGTTAAAGTAATCACATGATCCTTAAAAAAATTAAATACATTTATCTTTTAATTACACATGATCAAAATTAAGTACTTTTAATTAAGTACATTTATCTTTTAAACAAACCAAATTATTTCTGCCCTAGTCTAAATTTTTTTTCAAATTAAAATATTAGTGCTCTACAAGAAAAATCAAATGTCTTAAATATTAAACCACTAGGATGGCCTAGTAATAAGGATTGGAATAGATACATAAAGACTTTAGTTCAATCTTTATTATTGTCATTGTAAAAAAATACTTATATATTTTAAATATTAACCTAGTTAATGTTTACACGCACGTACCCATCTCAAATATCAATCCTAATTTTTCCAATGTAATTTATATTCTACGTTTCTTTTAGTCTACTATTTTGGAAGATTTATTTATATTTATTTAATTACTTGTCATTTTAAAATGATATTAATTATCAGTTTGTTTACTTATTCTCCTATATTTACACTTACTAAGAATAAGAGAAACAAAGACATACAAACATTGAATAAATAAAAATGAAAACAACACGTTTTTATTTTTTGACAGAAAATGAAAATAAACATGTTATAAATATAAATACAATTATATTCAGTAATTTACAGTAGTACGTAATTTTAGTGGGCAGATAAAAATAAAAAAAAAATGGGAAGAAGTACAAAGTTAAACCCGTAACTAATAATTGTGGCATTGCCCCCATTGGGTACGTATGGTATGATTGGACCACATCGAAGTTCGTGCCCTGGTTCAGCTGATGTAACAACCTAGCTCAGCCTGTTTCTTTTCTTTTTCTTGAGTTGAGAGAGAAAACCCTCAGCCTCACCCTCACATTCCACTTTGGTCCAATGATTTTCGCAATTCAGGTTATCCTTTGCATGTTTGTACGTACGGTCTCTTAATTACCCTGACACTCACATACACACTTGCATTTTTTTAAGTATTTTTTTTTTCTGTAACTAGAAGTACATGAAGTTTTTTATTTGAGTTGATAAAGTGGTATTTGTAATTATAACTTTATGCTTAAGCCAAAAAATCCAATCCTAGATTTTGATTAAGAAATCTATACATCAGATTATTTGTATCAACAATTTTTGATATACACATGCATGTCTGTACACTCTCTTAAATTACCCTGACACTCTCATACGCCCATGCACATCCACTCCAACCCAGTCTCTCTTTACCTTCTTTGGTAATGTATGAAAAAAAAAAAATATGAGTAAAATGATAAAAAGAAATGTATAAAATATAAGATGGCTATTAAATTAGAATATGAAAAAAATGTTGAACTTATTTGGATAATAGTTTAGATATAGATAAGTGGATAATGGCTGAGATATGCTTACCATTGAATTGCATAAACCAATTAATATGATATTATTTTAGTTTAACTAATAATTTTAAGTTTAAAAATTGTATATACAATTATGTTAAATATTAAAAAGAAAAAGTCTTTTGTTTATAATAATCTTATTTAACTTGAGTATAATTATCTCAAATAAAATATACGTGTAACCTATATTATGCTTCCTATTATCTTAATTTCCATTTGTTTTGAATTAGACATGTACTCTAACATTTTAATATGTATATATATATGAAGAAAAGTTTTTTTCTACTTTAATTATTTTCTTTTTTGTACTGGAGAGACAACATCTCTGAAGAAAATCCAATTTCAGAGCTCAGCTGAAACCACTTAAAACTCAACGGCACGCCCAGTAAACGAAAAATATCATCTCGTATATTGTCTTGCGGATCACATGACATGTTAATATTTTAACTAACCGCACAAGATTAAAGAAACCAACTTTAATTTTTTTACAATTTAATTTATATATGTTCACATTACACTTTTTTCTTATTTTTTTTTTATCACATCATTTATTATATCTATCAATTTTTTTCCATGGTATATACTCCTTAAGAAGAGATAGTAAAAAAATAATATTTATTTTCCTAAATTAAAATAACCAAATCTCAATGTTAACTCATTTCTAACACTTTAGAATATTTATCTTTTACCCATATATACTTGTTAAAATCCGTCCCTAGTAACTTAAAAGAAAAATATTAACAGACATGGAATTTTATAGTATTGTTTTTAGTAAAGACTATAAGTATCTTTTACGAAAAAAAATCTCACTCAAACAAGATAAGACCATTATGAACATCAAAGCTGTCTCATTCTGAAAATTTAATATAACTACATACCTAAAACCCTAACTCAAGACTACTTATTAAATTGGAATAATACATATATAAAATCCTAACTCAAGACAACTTATTAAATTGGAACAATCCATGTTAGTTAATATTTTTTTTGTATAGTATACAGTACCACCATTTTCATACAGTCCTTAATAAACCATATAGTTTTTTTTATTTTTTCTTTCATATGGTGATATAAAGAGACGAGCATAAAGAGCCAAAATTACGGTTACAAGTTTGACTACAATCAAAATATCAATGTACAAAAAGTTCAAAATTTAAGTTATTTGACTTTGAATTCCTGTGCAGAAAGCTTTACAAAACGAGTGGTAATTATTTGACGTTTGAATCCCTGTGCTGAAAAGCTTTAATTGCAAAACGAGTGGTAATAGAAGCAAAACATATCAATTTCTAGACTGACATTGTTGATCCATTTCGGCAGGGTTTGCAATTGCAATGAATGGCCACACAACCACACAAAAGGCTTGTTCTCACGTATCATTTTCCAACTGCAACGGATCAACCATGTCTATGGATATCATATCATATGGCTCAACAATATCTTGTATAAACGTTTAGTCCCTTTCCTCTATTGTCGGCCTAACAACATTTGCAGGACTTGTTTATTACCAATATCCCTAGCGTGTTCTTGCAACTTCCATGCAACTTGCAAGGTAAAGCCATATCACTTTGGTAGAAAGATATATACACCACCTTAATTGTTTCTGCTCAAAGCATAGCTAGCTTCACTACCTATATATAAATAAAAGTTTAAGTGTAAGTAACCAGCTCAATAATTTGTGGTATAATACACTAACACGTTTCTCTTGCTATATGCCTTGTTTTATAATTAAATTGAAATTAAATATTATATCATACACTGGGATTGAGTCAGCGGGGTAAATGGCTTGTGGCTGACTCATGGAATATATACACATATGAACAGGAAATACATTGTGTAGAATTATTCCAACTTAATCAGTTATCTCAAGAATGAATCTTTAATTAGCATGCAAATTTTTTTAGAGTCGTAGAAATTAAAAATAAGTATCAGAATTTACAATTACAACAACTCACGTACCTTATTCAATCAATTAGACTAGACTTTCTTAATTCTTTAATATGCAATTGTGTTAAATACCTGAAAAATAACTTTATTGCTTGTAGTAGTTTTAGCCGGATTGAACAGAATTATTTAGTGGGAGATATCTAAGGTTCGTGCCAAAAACAATATAGAAACCTGCAGACTCTGTTATAAATTATCATATGATAATTGTTTGTGCTCCCAGCTGTTATATTGAAGTTATACCGTCACATACCAAGAAATATTGCGGACAAATGTTTGTATACTGCAAAAGAGAATACACTAATTGTTTGGCTTGTTCTCATTAATATAAACTTTGTCAAAATTAAACTTTATTATGAGTAATGTGAGTTTACGTTATTTGTGAATGACGACTATTTCACAAATATATACGCACCGACAGTATATATTATATTACGAAAAATTATTTATTGGTATGATATAGGATACTGGTAAGCAAAGTATATATCAACAAAGAGAAATCTAACAACTAATCGTTATATGAAAAGGGAGAGTGAAATTATAGTGAATGAATATTTGATCGTTGTTTAAGTTTATACCTTTTATTGAAAAAGGAAATGTGGTGCACTTGGGTGAGGGCATGCAGTGGAGGGTAACTCTAGTTAGTGATATATATAACAAGGTGGAAATGAAGAGTGTTGATAAAAAAAGTTGATGCAGGATCGGAATTGGAGATCAAAACTTTCACAAGTTGTGTCCGTGAACAATAATTGTGATGAAATATCAAAGGGTACGAAGATATATGAATCATGAGACATTAGAATGTTGAAAATCTTAAAAAAATCTATCAGGTGGAGGTGGTGGTGGCCAAGATAGCTAGTTGGTGTCGGTTATAATTGAGATGTGTAACAAAAATGTGAAGTTAATTAATGGCACCAAACATTAAAATGATGCCAAATATATATTAAAATGAATTGATGATGTTGTGATTAGAAGACCATGGCATTGACAGGTGAAGCGTGGATCAAGATGAATGGATGGGAAGGGTGGTCGAGCAATGTCAACGGTAGACACAATGTAACATTTTTCATTGTAAATATTATAGAAGAGAAGATAAGGTACCAAATGACAGAATTGTTTCTTAGTAATTGTAATCATGGTCCTGCACTCATTTTTTAAGGGAAAAACGTTCTTGTCTTCGTTTGGTGCCATGATTACAAAAGAAAAAAGAACGTTCTTAGTAATTGTAATCATGGTACTACACCCATATTAAATGAAAAACGTTCTTTTTTTTCTTTTCTTTTCGATATATTTTCTTTTGTCTGCAACAACCATTTTTTTAGAAGCAAACAACAATTTGCTATAACCATTCTTCCTTCTTATTCCCACATATAATGAAATGAATTCATGCATGCCTAATACCTCTATTCAAGCTTTTTTTGTTAATTTTTTACAACGTACACTAAGTTTTGGTTATATATACATACTGTTAGTGTTAATACATAAAATTTCCAGAGAAGCTATTTCGAATTGAAGTATTGGTTGAAATAGTTAAAGAATCAAGTCAATAATCAAGGTTTAAAATCAAAGAATCAAAGAAGCATAAATTTTAAATATTGCTAAGTGTTAGCATTTTGATGTAAGATTCGAATTGAAGAGGAAGTTAATATCCAATATTTTCAACATGGAAAATGAGATAGATGACAAAAGAATTAATATTGTGCTTTACCTGATTTCTTTCTTTTCTTTTAATTTATTTTTGAATTTACATGATTCATTTTCATTAGTAATTTAATTCTTAACCAAGGAAATCTAATTCAGTTGGTTGAGGAGTATTTGTAAGTTTTTGTAAATCCTGTGGTACGCATTTGATATTTACACTTTTTTTATTTTGGGTTCTTTAAGTTTCTGCATTTATATTTCCAGTTGTAATTATTTTATTTATATTTTTTTACTGCATTTTCTTTATATTTTAATCATTTAACTTCATCTTCATTTCTTTCTTTAATTTCTTTTTCTTTCTTTTCTTTTAATTTATTTTTGAATTTACATGATTCATTTTCATTAGTAATTTAATTCTTAACCAAGGAAGTCTAATTCAGTTGGTTGAGGAGTATGTGTAAGTTTTTGTAAATCCTGTAGTACGCATTTGATATTTACACTTTTTTTATTTTGGGTTCTTTAAGTTTCTGCATTTATATTTCCAGTTGTAATTATTTTATTTATATTTTTTTACTGCATTTTCTTTATATTTTAATCATTGAACTTCATCTTCATTTCTTTCTTTAATTTCTTTTTCTTTCTTTTTGAGTTTACATGATTCATTGTCATCCCTTCAAAAAAATGATTCATTTTCATTAGTCATTTAATTCTTGATTAGTTTTCTAGTACGTCATTTCACTTAAGTAATTCTTTACATTATTGTCAGTTCAACTATTGATTTAATCAAATCAATCTATTGTAATTTGATTTACACAAGTTTAAAGTAATTCTTTACATTATTGTCAGTTACAACTATTGATTTAATCAAATCATTAGTCATTTAATTCTTGATTAGTTTTATTGAATTTGATAACATGATTACCAGCTCGAAATTGGTTGTACATTCCTATTTGCATATTAAGATCTTAATCAAATTAAAAAATTATGATTTTGATTCATACACATGTCATTAATTAACTAAAAATTAAAAACTAAATGTTTTTGACAAGTTAGAATCCTTAAAAGATTTGATTTTAAATCCCTATATTCCCATTTGAAATCAAACAGTGAAAACATCATCTCATTAGAAATTCGAGTAGAGATACAAAATCAAATTGACACAAATTCTCAAAACGAAACTCTCTATAGTCCAATTTGATTTGATACCAATGTCAAAGCTAGAACACTTCAATGTTGTATAAGGAAAACTCATTTTAGTAGAATGGTGGAAATATTTAGTGATTTTCTTTTCTATAGTATTCAAAATTTATTTTATATTATTGCCTTTAAAAATGTAGCAGATAGGACGCGACAGGGTTTAAATCCAAAACATTAAGAAGAATTAATATAGTATTCTAACCAACCTCATTTTTCATATTTCAATTTTTATATATTCACCTTGCACTTTTTTAATGGCATTACTAACTACATTTATAATTTTTAATCCTTCGCTAACAGAGTAAACAACTAAACATTACTCATTTCGATCACTCTCAATCTCATACTGTTGTTGTTACTTTCCCACAATTACGCTACTACTTTAGACTGACAACAAAAACAAAATATATAAAAAAAAAACTAATTAATTAAAATCGTTACATCAAAAAAACCGGCAAAAGAAAATAGAGCACGCTTCATTGAATAACCACTAGATTCCAAACTCTCTTTCACTTTTCACTTGTGAACGAAGACACTTTCTGAGGGTATTTGTCTCAATTAAGTGTCTCTTTCTGAACACTAAAAGTCTAAAAGTGTGGATTTCTATATTATTTAACCAACCGTCCAACATTAGACCAAATCACTCACTCACGTCAAATACTTTCAGGCCTTATTATAGAAACCTGAACCCAACTTTACCGACACAATCCCAAGTAATTAAAACCGGTCAGCAAAATGTTCATGCTTCACTTACAACCTCCATTAACTAACATTTTTATACACACAAACAAACTTTCCGTTACATTGAGTAGTGTTTAGCACGAGCACTTCAATCTACACATAACCTCATAATTATTTTTTAGTATAACAAATATTCTTTACGAGATAATTTTATTTGAATCAGATACGATCAGATGAGAAAACTAATAATTATATTGACACATAATAAACAAACATTAAATATATATATTCTGCATCAAATATGCATCTCTTACAACTCTGACTTCCAACCTCTCTACGTGACTGGAGCCATATATTAAAGTACATATAACTAGTAAGAAGCTTAATAAATTTAACAAGTGCTACATTTTGGCCATCCATAAAAAGAGGCACATACATATATATGTAGCTGGTACAAGCACTTAAATTTTATTGGACAAAAAAAAAAAGAAAAACAACTAGTTATGAAATGCCCTACCTGCCATATGGGAGGGTCTCCCAGGCTCTCAGCACAAGTAGAATGAAGTACACTCTCTCTTATAATAATTTAATTAACACTCTTTGAATAAAAAAATCGTAACTCTCATCAACAGCACTGCACTTATTGGTTAAGTAGGCTCCTAATGATTCCAGCCTCAGCACTATCAGCATCAATTGTGGTCAACAACTGAGACAGTCGCTCACTCAAATCACTCACCTCTCTGTGCAAGCTTCTGATGTAGTTGCAGGTCTCTTGTAGGACCTTGGACGCTGAAACCTGCACTGGAAAAAAAAGTGATCAGTATTCTCGATTACCTACGAGTCACTTTCTGCAACACACACACACACACAAACTGCTTGCGTTGAATGAGCAGGAAGTTAAGCATGTTAGAGTCCAACACATGCTATCTGACCAAATTGTTATGACTATATGCTCCAATTGGTCCACAAGGAAAGATTCGTTTCATGCATGAGTTAGTCAAAACTAACCACTTGACAACTTTCTTCAGTTTTTATGGTCTTTTTCTATTCGGGGCTTCTGCATTACTATATATACTAGTTGTATTAGCATGAAATTGTTTCAACTTAATCAATGATTTTCAGTCTAAATTATGAGTATGTAATTGTATTAAATATTTAAAAAAAAACTTTATTATCTATAATAATTCTACATACTCAAACAGGATTGTCTATGACCGATAAAGCATGCATGTGATAATCAAAAAAAAGAAATACTAACAGTATTGTTGTATCTGTTGTTAGCATCTTTTATTTTTTTAAGAATGAAAGCAATTAAGTTATAATATAGCACTACTTCAAAATTAAACTGAAATTTAGTGAGTATGTAACTATAGTGCATCAGCAGTTAAAGTAGTAAAATGGACTAAGAAATGTGTACACTAAAATTTAGTATAATTGTTATATACATATATATAATATGTTATCTTTATCTTTGTAAATATATATTAATATATTTATACAGTCAATGGGAACGCTTTAAAGTCTAAGAGATCTGTATAGATTTTGAAATTGTTTGGAACTTGGTCCTCAATATACGGGTCAAATACTGACTACCCCTTGACTCGTGGTTTATTATAATACAATTGACATGTTCAGCACGAGCCTTGCCTCTATGATCGGTAGCATAATCCTATTCTATCATTTCACATGTACAGTAACAAAGAAGCAAGTTGTTTCTGTGTTTGCATAACAGATATATATATATATATATATATATATATATATATATATATATATATATATATATATATCAGCATACGTGAAGTTGAAACTATATGTTTTATAGAAGCCAGAAAAGCTCCAGCCTAAGTTAGATACACATATCATACCATGTGAAGGAACCACTAAAAAATTTTAAGGAAAAATATAAAGAATTAAAACTCCTAGTAAGTATGTATGAGTATATGTAATTTTACTTTGGTTCCACATACCAGGTATGATTTTTTTATATTTACTGAGAAGTAGTTCGACATTGCAAAGATGATGTCTTATTTCACAGTATCTATGATTGTGATAAGGGGAGAGATTATGTTTTGTACCTTGTCAGATCGCCTATTGCGAATCTCAGGAACAAGTTGGCGCAATTTGGAAACAAGTTCGATGATTTGGTCATCGGAGATCCTTGTAGACCCTGAGTGTTGTCTGGATCTTCGGCTAGACATGTCCCTAGCTAGCTAGAGCTTGGTGTGTACTTGGTCTGTGTATATATATATTTCAAAATGCAAGCTAAGCTAGCCTAGCTAGTTTGCTGCTATTAGCAGAGGAATATATGTATGATAAGTTGTACTAGTAATAGTAGAAGGAGAAGGAAGCAAAATTAAGAATTAATGGTTTTGGGGTAAAACACATGGTGTTAGGGGAAGGAGGGGGAGGGGGATATATAGGGAGTAGGAGGAAGAAGAGAAGAGTGTTGGATACGAGGCGCAGGTATGTGAGAATGGATTGGAGAGAGTGATAAGAAGAGAGAGGTATAATTAAGGAAGGGGAAGGACCACGAGGACAAGAGAGAGATAGAGAGAGGACAATATCGTAGACAGCGATGTTGGATTTCAAGAAAACATTGATTTGGCCATTGCATCGGGAAAGCAATGGAGTTAGTGCTTGAATTTTAGATAAGAGAAATTACTAGTAATTAAATTACCACTCAAAATCAACTGTCACATCCCCAAGCTCTTGATTAATACTCTTTCCATTTTTTTTTTATGTATCGTTTAAAGTTGTTATATAGAAATCAAGAAAGACAATAAATTTTCTTAATTTCAATAAAATAATTATAGAGTTTTTTATTTTTTTTTTCTTTTCACTCCACAATAAATGCATGTGTATAATAATTAAAAATTAGGAGACATGTAAGGATATAATTGATAAAAGAGTAATTAATGTGATTTTGAATTTTACAAACGACAGATAAATAGAAACAATTTTTTTTAAAAAATTTGAAAGTTAAAAAGAAACGGAGGGAGTGACACCTTGGATTCCTATTGATTTGGGTGTTCAAGGTGTTTCTAAACGAGAGTTAAAAACTAATTTTTTAAGACATGAAGATTCATTTAAGAAATTGACATCCTCTGATAGATGTTTTTCATATAAATAAGCCGAGACCAAATCTCTAATCACATACTTAAAAAGCATGATAATTTACTAACCATCTTAAACATGAATTCTTAGTTCTTCTATTCTTAAACTTTGATTGCTTAAGATTTTTACACACATTTAATTTATATAAATTGAAGCAAAAATATTCTCATTTATTATTTTAATTTTTTTTATATTATTTCTAATTACTTTATATGTAACTTATTCCAATATATATAATTGTGTCCCTAGTGTACCAGTGATTAAACCCTATGATGGGATAGTGTTCTTTTTCCATGGAAATATTATTAAGTAGTATTAATATTCCACTATAAATATCTTGTGAAAATCGAAGTTATTAATTTATCTTCTGAATATTTTACTATATGTGAAGATATAATTAAAAAAGAATGCCCAATTACATCTTTAAATTTTAATGCGACCAAAGTTTTGAAACAAAAATAAAATGCTAAAATAATTAAAGTTTACGAATGAAGGGAATAAAAGAAAAAAAATTATAATAGTATAATTAACAAATAATTATGCATCTTAAGTATGTGATTAGAAATTTGATCCCTAAAACTGTATGTATAGAAAAATACTTATTGAGAGAAGTTGATCTCAATCTTAAAAGGATTCGAGTGCTTCAAGGAATTGATCCTTGACTCTTGGTAAGGAAATGCCCTCAATTCAAACTTGTAATTATCTGTGGTATTCTCTTATTAGAATATTGTAATTTTACTTCAATAATGTATAATAATATTTTCACCTTTATAATCTATCTTGACGTTTAATACAAATTTTTATTATATAGGTTATCAAACTAAAATTTCAATACTAATTAGAAAACAACAGAAATATATACTTAAAAGAATTAATGGCATCTAAATTTTGTTCTTTATACTAGTTTACATTTATTTTTTTATTTAATCACTTAACTCGTTATATTTATTATTCTTTGTTCATATTTCTTTAATGTTCTAAGCTCATTGGAGTGTGAAAAAACAATTATTATATTATTTTTTTCTAAATTCAGGGGCAATAACAATCTGGGCTATCCTCTGCTGGTATTTTAAAAAAAAAAAAAAATTAAACAAAACCTACACCTATATCTGAAAAGGACAAAGTCACTTGTTCAATTAGTGCGTTCTCTTCCCTGAATTCTTAATATATAACAAATGACATTTAAAAACAATTCATAAATAAAAGGAGTCATGTTACTCTTTTGGAAAAAGCAAACATGTCGTTTTTTATCAAAACATAAGGAGACTTGAATTCTTTCTAATCAATTGGAGTATCCAACAAGAGAAAAAAAGAGACATGGAACAAGGAAAATTCACTTATGATGGTATAATTATCAAAGAAAATCTTAAAAGAAAACATGGAACGAAACATTTAGCAGAACGTACGAGTAGTTTTAATTTCAATTATGAGCATTCCAACTTGAAAAAGAAAACATAAACCCTTAAAAAAAACTTGAAAAACAACAGGCTGGAACTAACGAGAGCTCGAGCACATCCTAGCAGTTTCTATTCTGTTTTTTTTTTTAAAAAAAAAAATAAAGTGTGTTTTTTTTTTTTTGGATTGCAAATAAAGTGTATTTTCCCCTAGCATATACTATAACATCTTAATAAGCTTGAAAAATGTTGATTTGAGTATTCGAACTTTTGTGAATATAGAGAGAGAACGTAGGTTTCACTTCCGTGCGTGCCCCCAAATTGGGGTTGGATCTCAAGTGTGATTATAAGAGTGTGTTTGCTTTAAAGTAAACAAAGTGGACCGTCATGTACATGTCTCTATAAGCACGATCATGTGATTATGGAAAACTGACGCTCCTCATTCAGGGGCTATATGAAAATTTTCTCCGCAAATCACAGAATTCCATGTGATTGTACTTGAAAACACTGGTGGCCACTACATTCACGGATTTGTTTCAACATTTCTTTCATTAAAGGATGTTATCTAGCACCATTACGAAATTAATAAAAAAAATTAATAATTAAAAATTAACATTTACTGATAAAAAAAAATTACAAAATATAAATCAATTTAATTAGATTATCCAAGGCTTATATTCACTTTTGTTCATATAGTATTATGATTGTGTATTTTTTATCTTTTAACGTCTTTTTTTTTTTTGAAAAATTATGGCCCCTGACTTTTTTCGATTGCGTGCACTTATAATCTAGTTGTTAGAGTCTGCTATTAATTTTTTAACAATTTTGCCATGACATGTTAGTAATAACGTGATACTGACATGTTGACATGACAACTGACATAACAGTTTCACATGATGTTGGGACACGAGTGTTGCACAATCATGATTAATTTTCTGTCCATATAGTATTATGATTGTATAATTTTGGACCCTCGACTATTTTTTGAGAAATTATGATCCCAAACATTTTTCAATTACACAATTATAGTCTAGTTGTTCATCTGTTGTCAAATTTTTAATAGATTTTGTTGTGACGTGTTAGGAATGAAATAAGACTGACATGTTAACATGAAAATTGACATGACAGTCTAACACATATACTAACATAGTATTAGGAAACCAAAATTTGCATAATCATAATACATTAAGGACCTTCGTTCTTAATTTTAAAAATAATACATATAAATGTCACATCTAATAATTGCAAAGATAGAATATAAATTGGATTATGAACACAATTTTAAAATATTTATATTTATCATTTCAAGTTTTTATTTAATTACTTTTCCTTAACCTTCCAAAAGACTACATTACTACAAGTCCTACAAGCCATATTTCTCACAACTTCTATTTAATTACTTTTTTAAAGGGCCCTATACAAGTCTTGCATTTGATAGAAAGAAAAGATGGGGTACATGACCCGTGAACCATTAAACAAAAAAATACATGCAAGAGGAAAAGGACACATGTGCACACAGGTTATTAATCCAAATGAAACCAATTTAAACGTATTCACAATACATAGAAAAAAGATGGTGACACCACAACATAGCCTGCAAACAACCAAGAAAAAAAATGTAATCAACCAAATATGGCACATTCAATAAAGAGGCACACGTACATGATAGTGAAAAAAACTAAAACAATTTGATGACTCCTCCTAGATGAAGAAGGAAAGACCTAGAACATGCATGGACCTTACTTTGAGAGTTGATGCTAGCTCATAGGTGACACTATGGTGGATAGGTTTAAAGCAACAGGGTGACAAGATGATGCTAAAGCGGTGTGTGTGTGTGTGTACATTGCACATGACACATTGATGGAGCGTTTAGTTGGTGTAACATGAATATGGTTTAGTGTGTTTAGGTGCTTGGTCGTGGTTGTCGTTTTGGCCTGTTCAAGGTGTAGTGTATTGATGATGAGACTTGGACGATCTAGTTCAGGGTATGCATGGCAATGAGCCTTTGGTGTGCTCTTGGTAAATATGTGGTGCTGTTCTTAGGTTTGTAAGTTGACAAGAGAAACATAATAACTATGATGCTTAGTTTGGGTGATGGTGGTAGAGTGTAAAACCGTCACATCATCATGTTAATATTACATCAGCAAAATTCATTTAAAAATTGATGCAGACTAATGGTAGTTTGTAAATTTTATAAATTGATAGATGAGATTACCTTGTAATATATAAGTGTTTTTCATATTAAAAACAATCACAATTGTAACATTGTCATTTTTTAATCTCTTTTAAATGTAATAGTAGAAAATAATTTATCGATCTTTAAAAATTGTAATAATTTACAATTGTAATAACTTTATTTTAGCAAATTAATAAAAATTATAATTTAAATTTTATTTTACTTATATAATAAAAATATAATAATTTAATAATTTTCCTTAGATAATATTTATAATATTATATATATATATATATAATTTGTTAAAATTAATCAAAAAATTATAATAACTTAATAATTGTTACTTAGATATAATATTTTAAATTTTATAAAGAAATAGTATATTAGATCTTATCATATTAAAATTATTATGTAAAAAAATATTTGTTTTAATTTTTACATATAGTAAATTAAATAATATATGATAATATAAATAAGGGTAAAATATGTTTTTGATTCCTATACTTTTGGTCAAACTTGATTTTAGTTGTTGTAGTTTCAAATCGATCAACTTGGTCCATATACTTTAAAAAAATGGGTGGATTTAGTCTCTATTTGGTCCCTCGCTCATCAGTGTGCAAAGATTTTTAAAAATAGGTTCAATTGGACCAAAATAAAAGAAAAAAAATGTAGGTAAAATCAAAGATTGAACCAAAATTACGAATTTTTTAAAATAGGGTGATCAAAATTGTATTTAAGTCTTTCTTTTTACTTGAACATATTTAATAATTTTACTTTTGCCCCCATAAAAAATAGTTGTTGTCCCCATAAGACAATTTGTTTAAATGAATGTAAAAAATTAAAAGAGATAAAAGAGAGAGAAAATTTGGTACTAATTTTACTATCTTATCCTTTTCAATCTTTACCATTCTTCTAACACTAGACATACAATGACACAAAATATATCAGATTTCAAAGACAAAAAAAAATTGTCTCAAATAGATAGACAAAGAGATTGGGACTCGTGAAATCATGTATTTTGTAAAGCTTATAATATCTTTATAGAAAAATAATATACAATATTTTCTTACCCCAACTAAATAAAATTTCTGGATTCACCACTGGTAACACGTTTAGATGTTTGTCATGCCATCAATAAGTAATGATAAAGGGTATTTATTATAAAAAAAAAATATATGCATGATGAGCAAAATAATAAAATTATAAAAAAAATTAAAACAAATTTATTCATTGGTATAGGAATTTAAAATAGGTTTTACATGAAAATATATTAAAAATATGATATAACAATAACTTAGATAATTAAAGTGATACGAATATAACTATGAAAAACAAAATAAGACTGAGTTACCCTAAAAATATTAAAGAATATTTTCATTGTAAAGAAAAAAAAGATAAAATTTAGATGTAATGATAATTTAGTGTTATTAGTTTTGTTTTATAATTAAAATTATAGTTTTTTTCTGGATAATTAACGTAATAAAGATTTACAGGTTAACATAAATTATCAAAATAAAATTTTAATTATAATTAGAAAATAACACCAGAAATACTTGTGCTTTGTTTGGTTTATGAAAAAAAAAAAGGAATGGAAGGAAAATGAGTAAAAAATGAGATGATTTTTAAGTTATTTGATATAAAAGAAAGTTAAAAAGAAAAAACATGTATATAAAATGACATAAATATCCCTAATAAAAATATATAAAAATGTATTTTCTTCATTTGTATATTCTAAGTGTGCTTTCTTTTGTCTTCTATCCAAAAGTGAAGAAATAAAAGAATAATGGGTCTAATATATATGATTTTCAATCCTTTCTTCCTTTTCTGAAGGATGAGTGTGGAATAGGTTTGGATGAGTTTATCTCTATCATTACTTGACCCAAAAAATTGTTAAGGCTAATTGCTTGTACCCGAACCTGACCCAATCAAGACCCAGTAGATTAAGGACAAGATCAGGTCAATCCAACTTATTATCATAATATATCAATCTTTACAATATGTACAATTATTTTGTAAAATAAAAGAAATATAAAACATAAATTAAGATATATTTTACAATATATACTTGTTTTAAAATAAATAATCTCGTTATAAATATAATACCATATTTTACAAAGTATTATCTATTAAATAAAAAAATTATTATCAATATATATTGGTTCAAAAAACTTTGACTTTTTAAAAGAATATAAGATATTGGATCGAGTTGGGACAACCTGAACCCGTCCCAAAAATATATCAAGAACGAAGACTTTTTAACTTGGTCCAATTATGGTCAAATGCATGCTTAGTATGCAAAAATTCACCAAAAGCCCTAAAAAATAGGTTTTTACGATGCTCAAACTTCATTTTAGAAGTCTAAAATAAATCCAGTTTTTTTGACCTGACCTGCTATGACCCCATAACCCACATCGGGTCGCCCTGTGTTAGGCCGAATAACCCATTTTTTCACATCTAATTATATGAACCAAAAACATATTCAAATCTAAAAACTATTTCCGACCATTGTTGCTAAGTTGTCGTTTATTAACTGAGTCAGCACTTCATTGTATGACATGGCATGCAATAATTGGTGAACACCGAGGCTAATTGAGTAATTGGAATAAATAGCGCTAGTCACCAATTTGGATTGAATTAATGAAATGATGATCCATTATGAGTCTAATGTCCTTAATTAGGAAAAATGGTTCCATCAAATCACCCTCTTAATTCTTAATGCACACGAAATTAGCATATCTTAAGAGGAACAAAAAGGAAAAGAAGTAAAAGTGCTGATACCAAATAGAATTTGATTTGACGGATTTGAGAGGAACCGAAATGTGAGTGAACATTCACTCATTCATATATATTCAACCTGGTTAGGGACACGACACAAGTGAGTGAGTGAGAGGGAAAGGGAAAGAAGGGCTAATTTATCTTGCATTGTATGAAGGGTGTGTCTGTGTGGCCTGAGGTCATCACATGCAATTTTCCTCGATCACACGACATGCCACGTGGCATGTCTAAATGTTCCAGTGACAAGGATAGCAGAGATTGAGAATGGTTTTATTATGAATGAAGCATGATCACGTGCACCTACACAATTGCTGGGGCCTCTTCCATTCTAGTCCTTCTCTTCTCTTTGATTTCCTGGTTCTGCCGCTTTATCTACTGTTCACAATTTTAGCATTTTTGCTAACAACCGGCAATTCCCTACTATTATTTCACTTAAATAGACACCTATATTCCCAATTAATCACTTTTTATATATTTATTATACAAGTCAATCAACTTATTTATACAAGTCAATTGCTAATATTCACTAACCTAAACTACTCTCAAACTACTGAAATTTATTTTGTTATATGCTAATAAGTAATAGCATGAAGTTGGTATAGAATTAATTTCTATTAATATAGTTGTTAATAAAAATTAAATTATTAGTTTGTCTGTATATATTATATGTTTATATACAGCATGTATATTTAAAGGAAATTCTATTAGTATAAAGAATTTATATATATTATTATATAATATATTAAATTTTAGTATAATACACCATAGAGTTAGTATAAATTTATAAAGTGATGCTTCGCGCATGATGAGGTGTGAGGGAGTGTTTTGTATCGAATTTCACAATATGTAGGTGTGCATTATTAACAGTTTCTGGGACATGTTTTGGTACTTCACATCTATAATTAAATAAGTATTTTTAAGAAAAACTTAACCTAATTAGCATGGTAAAAAAGTTTAAACTAAAATTATAATTGCTAGACAAATTACAGATTTTCATCCTTATGAGGGAAGGAGCAACATGTTGAAAGTTTAAACCTTTTTTTAAAGAAAAATAAAATAAAACACTTCATAAACAAGTAGTTAGAGGTCAAACACTTGCTGTTCATTCTCCTAATTATCATTAACTTAAATTCTAATACAAAATTATTGTGGGTTCATGCTTAACATAAAAGTTTGAAGAGTACACTCCTGAAAAGGCATAAGGAATTTAAAATCTTTTATATGTATTAGTTTAATATTTGAATATAAATTAATTTTTTAGTAGAAATAACGAAATGATTAATCCATTTCGATTCATCTTGATCTTCTATTAACTCTTTCCCTCTTTCCCAAAACAGAGTGAGGCAGGTTAGAAAATATGTGAAAAGTATATCCCTATTTCATTATTTGGTGGGTTAGAAGATAAGTCCACAAATAATTAGAAAAGGAGGAAAGAAATCAAAAGTGAAGAAATTGATATTTCATGCAAATTAATTTGCCCCACCCTGTCTTTTTCCTTAAACTTACAAAATAAATCTAACTTTTTAAACAAGAAAACTTGTGGCTTCTATAGTGAATACGTTTGTATTTTCTTTTTTTCTTTTTTGTGGCTTCTATAGTGAATACATGTTGTATTCTTTTTTTTTTTTTTTTTGACAAGGATGGACAAACAAATTAACAAAGCCTCAACATGAAAGTCTAAATTTACTTTTACATTAAAAATTAGAATAAATATTTTGGAGGGTGAGATTCTCACTCTTTTCACTCTCTCAATTAAATATCTTTAATATTCTTTCTATTCTCTGATTTAGATGTATATTTCTCACACTACACCTGCAACTGCAACTGTCAAAAAAAATTCTCTCTTTATCATTTCAAATGATTTTTCTTATAACTTTATTCGTATATTTGATCTTCTTAATCGTCTACATCTTTCAACCTATTTTTATTTTTATCTTTAATTTAAATTTCAAGATTTTTTAAAAAAATTGTCAAAAATTTAAAATAATCTTATATCACAATTTAAAGTATTTGTTATAAATCTAAAATATAATTTATATATTTTAAAAATATCTATTTATTATGAATTTTAATAATATAAAAGCAAACATTTTTCTATTTATTATGAATTTTAATTATAATATAATTTATACATTAAAAAATATTTATTTATTATAAATTTTAATCATATAAAAAGCAAACATTTTTCCTGCTCAATGTACTACAAAGTAAAATACTAATTAATTGTATATTGGTATTTAGATTTCAACACAGCTTGCATATAGCTGCATTATCTAACGGTCATTGGTTAGGATGTTGGGTTGTTTGTCCATCTATTGTAACCACCAATTGTCATTTTCATTCTGTTAGAATCACCCTCTTTCAAAGGCCGTGTTTGTTATAGCTTGCCCATATGCTTATCCATTCCTTCTACAAATACAGCTTATCTAACCCAATTTCCTAACCATATCACCATTAGAATGTGCAGTTATATGCCAGCAGCTATGATGAGACCTAGCGTTCAAACTACAAAACATACGTAAAACTAATATAATTAACACCCACTAGGATAAGTTTAGTGGTGGGTTGGAATAGAGGCATGAAGTCATAGATTTGATCTTCTTTATTATCATTGTATACTAAAAAAAAAAAAAAGTAATAATAATAAAGAATTTTATGAAAAGGAAAGTAAATGAATAATAAATGAGATGATTTTTTAAGATTTTTAGTTGAGTAGAAAGTGAAAAGAAAGAAAAAGGATGTGCATATAAAATGACATGAATATCATACATAAAAAAAAAAAAAAAGGATATTAATAGAGACATTTATGCCTTTATACTTTCTTAAACTTTTTCTTCCCTAAAACAACTTGAACCCATTAAAATGTTATCTTTCCTTTATATATTTTAAAATTTGAAACATGTGAAGTATAATTTGACATGTTTTTTTTTCCTTTGTCAATCATTCTCTCTCTTTTTCTGTTGAACCAAACATAGAATAAGACTCTATTTGAAACTAATGAAAATAAGTGGAAGGATTCATAAAGGAAACAAAAAGGCATTCACTTTAATCTTTTTATCGTTTTGTATCAACAGTGGTAGATGAGAAAAATGGAACCCACTCTTATTGAAATCCTTCTATTTTGGGAGGAAAGGAAGAAGAAAAGACATGTTATTATAATAAAAAGACTAAAATACCCTCACTTTTACATCTTTTTTATTAGGGATATATATATATATATATATATATATATATATATATATATATATGTGTGTGTGTGTGTGTGTGTGTGTGTGTGTGTGTGTGTGCGGGGGGGGGGAATGAAGAGTAACTCTCTTAGACTTATTCTTGAAATAAGTATATCCTCATATATATATATATATATATATATATATATATATATATATATATATTCTTTTTACTTTCTACACAATCAAATAAGAAGAAAGAAAACTTTTAATTTTCTTTTCTTTTATTTTTCTTCCTATCAAATAACTTATAAAATCTCTCAATTTTTATTCTTTTTTTTTTTTTCACTTTCCCTCCTAAATCAAACACGAATAAAGTATGTACCACTTAAATTAACCACATATTTGTAGAATATTTTATTTAAAATAATAAATTGTGAACATGTCTTTTTTTTTTTTTTTTGGTGAGGAATTGTGAACATGTCTATTATTGATTTAATCAACTAATATCTAGGCCCCAATCTTGCTTTAATAACTGGGATGCTGCTGGATTAGCTAAGTTGTTACTTAAACCAAAGAGGTCACACAAACTTGAGAGTGACTCAGATGTCGGAAGAATTAAGAAAGATGGGACGGTGGTACTTTTGGAAGCTAGACCAGCAGAAGAAAATTGGGAAACATAAGCTAGGAGTCCCTAGGATAGGCCACTATTTAACAAGTTTCAGGTTAAGTCCCTAATAAATTCATTAAGGGGAAATAATTAAACAATCAACCCCACGGGTTAATACGCTCCTATAAATGATCCAACCCACTAAAATAAATAGGTTAAACAAGCTGATTGAACGGATCAAACGACTTTTTTTTTTTAATCACATGTATTTTTTTAATGAAAATAATTTTGTTTTAAGTTTGGTAGAGATTAAACGAATTTCGATGCTTCTATTTAATTTCTTTGATGCTAAGAAAAAGAGAGACATTTTATGTCTCTCTACATTGTTTTTAAATAAAACATAAAATAAATGAGAGACAAAGGAAGCTAAATAAAAAAAAAAATGAGAGTATGCAGTTAAAGGATAAAATTTTCATTATGACATTAGGAGAGTGAGATTAGTTATCAAGTGTAGTTGAGGAGTAAAGATGTTTAAAAATATTGTTATAGATAATAATATCTAGTATTTTAGTTTATAAATGATATAGGATAAATATTTATTTTATACAATAATTTTTTTAATAAATAAATATTTTTAATATAAATTACAGTATATTATAATAAAAAATCATAATAAATAAATAAGTTTAAATATATAAATTATATTTAGATTTCTAATGAATAATTTAAATTGTGATATAAAGTTATTTTTACTTATTGATAATTTAAGCTATAAAAAAATTATTGAAATTTAATTTAGAGATAGAAATAAAAGAAAGTAGATTAAAAGAGAGAGAAAATTAAGAAGATTAAATTCACAAATAAAGATAAAAGATGAATAATTTGAAATGATTGAAAGAGAAATTTTTTAACCAGTTACAAAGTGTGAAGTGCACCTCCAAAAGAGAAAAGATAGAAAATATTGAGAATGTTAAGAGAGGGGGAATAGTATATTTTGCTCTCTAAATTATGCATTCTAATTTATAATATACACCTTACAAAAGGGTTTTCACATAAGTTATAATATAGGAGAGTTGTGTAATAAACCAATATATATAGAAAGTGAAGATTTTTTAATCGTTCTAGAAACGATATAAAAAAATATTCTATATCGGTTGTAGCTAAAATCACTATGGAAAGTACTTACTTTCTACATTTATTGGAGCAATAACAAAAAAAATCATAAAACTTTAATGAATTTTCTAGATCAATTGTACTAAGAACTAATGTAAAAAAATGACTTTCTAGATCGCTTCTTAGTACAATTTGATCTAGAAAGCCTTGTAAGAAAATTTAAAAGCTAGAAAAGAAGTCAGCTTTCTACATTAGTAGTGTGAAGAATCAATCTAAAAAGTATTTTTTAGATTGATTTTTGTAAACTAATTTAGAAAATTTTGTAAAAAATTTTAAGGACGTCCACATTCTACTTCAGTTCATAAAGAATTGACCTAAATAGAGAGTACTATCTGGATTAACTCTTAGTACTATTAATGTAAAAAGTATTTTTAGATCATTTTTAAGACTATTAATATTGAATATTTATTCTAATATTACAAAAATATCACCACCTCACATATAGATCAATTAGAGTAAATTACACGGATCTCCCCTCACCCCCGGAGGTTTGTCCTTATTACACTTGATACCCTTCTATTTTTGAACCCTACAGATAATCTCTTAATTTTTTGACTTTCATTGCACTGATCCTCCTCTTAGGCGTAAATCGTTACACCGACCCTCCCTCTTAATGTTACACTGACCCTCCTTAGGAGTGCTCAAAGTAATGTAAAAAAATAGAGGAGTACCAGGTGTAATAAGAATAAACCTCCGAGGGGGGGTCTGTATAATTTATTCTATTTTATTTAGCAAAATGAGTCCTTTAACATATCTAGTTAAGCTTTCATTACCTAGCAATATATGATATATAAGTAGCATATCCACTTTAACTGTCCAAGTAATCACATCATTTCTTTTTCTCCATTTACGGTTAAAAAGGGCTAATTACTACCCTATTTGAATCCGACATGAAGTTGGAAGTTAGAATCCAACATTGAAATCTATGACAAACAATCGAAGACCAAAAGGATGGGAAATCTTTAAAGTACTTTATAAGCTTTACCTCAATTCCTCAAAGTAATGTGTGCGCAGTTCCGTAACTTATTACTTTAATTTGAAGGAAGTCCCCAATAATCCAAATTCAAACCCATCAGAAAATTGTAATTAATGAATATTGTCACGCTAAAGAGTAGTTTTGATGATCATTTAGGATCCTAATTATAAGTCCTTTTTTTCTTCTTTAAGAAAAGAGAAAAGTATGAGATTTCCGACAATTACTTAAATTTTGTCTAAACTCATGCGTCCAACTTTCTTGAAGGCAAATTAATGCATGCATCTATATGTATATCTGACTTAGGTACTGGTGATGGGTTTTGTTTTCTCACTCACCTACTACTGCTTCACGAGATTGAAACTTTCGGTTGGTGTGTCTAAGGGTGCAAACGGATAACAAATCATTGTCTTGGTTGACCTTGGTTTCAGATTGTTCACCACTCACTCTAAAGTTGTTATAATTGAGATCCTCAACACACTTACCCGATGATAACCGCAAGGTCCATGCAATTTTAAGCAGCATGCAATTTACTTACTTTTTTGGTAAAATATTAATGACTAATGTTAGACTATGTTTGGTAAAACTAACTGGTAAATTTATAAGCTAGTTGAAAGCTTATAAGTTATAAGCTGGGAGCCGAAAAGCTGAAAGCTTATAAACTAGCTGATTTAATTGAAAGTATTTGGTAAAATTAGTTGATAAATGTCAAATGATGTAAAAGAACATAGTTAATATTTTTAATATTTTAATTTATTTATAATAACTTATCATTTTAAAAAGTAGGATAATAATTTTTAAATTTTGTATTATAAAAAATGGTAAAGATTAGGTGATTTTACTCATTGTTTAAAATCAAATTTTTAATATATTGTTTTAAATCATTTTTTTTCTTTTTCTTTTGGAAAAAAGTAGAATTAAATTAAATGAACTTATATTGTTTAAAATCAATTTTTTTAATATTTAGATATATTATTAATAATATTATTTTATAACAAAAATAAAAAATTGTTTTCTGTATAATTTTATTTTATAATAACTTTTGTTTAGTGACTAAATATTTAAAATTGAATAAAATGATAAAAAAAAAAGTTTCAAATAAATTAGTGAGGACAAAATTGAGAAGAAAAAAAAGATAATAGCTTATAAGCTAGCTTATTTTTCATAAGTTACTTCAAGTAGTTTATCAAAATAAGCTATAAGCTACTAAAATAAGCTCGTGTACCAAACAAGTTAATTTTGGTCAAAGTAGTTTATAAGCTAATCAAAGGAGGTTATAAACTCCTTAAAAATCTTACCAAACACACTCTTAATCAGAAAAGGACATAAAATAATACTCCTTTTTATTAAAAAAAAAAAAAAAAGGTTTAATTTATGCTTTTAAGTAAAACAGAATGCTAATAAATGTCTTAAGGACATTGGTTATTAAACCCGTCCAAAATTTTAATCACAAGCCCACCAAGAAACTGTGGTTCACATGCAGACATGCTTACCCATACCATACTGTTTTCTGTGTCTTCACCACCACACTACCTTACAGAAATTAATGATCTCCGAAATTATAACTTACCCTCAATAATTAAATTTGATATCAATCTAATCTCTCATGTAAATAAATACTTTGACTACAATGAAATTTTCATCAGCTTCATTACTCACAGCATCCAAAACAGATAAAATACATTCATATACAAAGTTCCGGCCGTCAAAGAGATCTAAACGTAAAAATGTTTGGAGAAAAAAAATGGATTATGAATTATAGCATAGTTAGATTAATAGAAAATTTGTTCTTCTTTTATAATTAAATATTTTAACTATCCATTAAGAGTTTTGTCATGTTATTTTTTTGTCGTATACGAAACAGATAAAATACATCGGTTCCTTTATAGAGAACTATAACAACTTTGGAATTGAATTGAGTTTATGTCTCATCTTTATATAATTTTTACTTACAATTTCAATCAAAAATGTCAAGATGGCCGAGTTGGTCTAAGGCGCCAGTTTCAGGTACTGGTCCGAAAGGGCATGGGTTCGAATCCCATTCTTGACATCACTATTTTGCCCTTTTTTTTTTTTTTTTTTCTAACTATTATTATTATTTATGTATGTTTTATGAGTGACCTTATTTTGATGAGCTTTTAGTAAATGAAATGAATGACCCTATACAATATAGTGTGGTTTAGCTTGCCTTGGCCCACAGTAGCATCCCCCTATTTTGATTTAGCTTTTCATGTTAATGAAGTTGACGTGAGACCTTAGTCAAAAGTAATGCTAGCGGAAGCTAGGTAAGGTTTTGCCTCAAACTTCAAATTTCAGTCACATTTTCGCCTCTTGCTGTTTCTCATGTATGCAATAAGCCAATAAGTGACACCATTTTGATGAGTCTTTTTTTTTTTTTTTCCATCAATGAAATTAATTACCCTCTATAGTGAGTAGTGAATTAGCTAGCCATGGCCTGCAAGTAGCATCCCCCTATGGCCCTATTTTGATTGAGTGATCTTATTGCACACGAAACTTTTTACATACGAAAAGTGACGAGTAAATTGATTAATGAAATTGTTCAATTTAATAGAGAACACATACGAGTAAATATGATTATCTCAGTAGGGATTCGAGGTTTGATTTGCAAGAACTAACCCCTTCCACTAGACCAATTCTCTGTAAAATTTGGATAGTTATAAGTTATAACTATAAGGTTTTTCTACCTCAAGAATGACTAGAGCATGTTTAAATTATCGACTATGCATAGACTCTAGGTGAACTTGATCTCACAAATGAACCAGATTGTTCGGAAAATACCTTTCAACGCTATTTAAGGTCCATTTGTGAAACAATAATGATACAGAATAAATTTTTTAATATAACTTTCGTCACACCATTGTCACGGTGAGAGAGTTGAGTTGTTTGCATGAAATCATAAAGTCAAATTTCATTGTCACCGTTATGTTAAAATTTTAAAAAGAATTAGGTCCATCAGCGGAAATTTGACCTTACTCTTGAAAACATATTCGAACAATGTTTAGATTATAGTTATGTTAAACTATACGAGCGATCACATTTGGAAGTATATATAGCACTAGTAGTTGCACGTAAATATCCTTTAGGAATTGTAGTAAGTGATGCACTATGCGTTATGAATCTACGTATGACAAGATACACTCATTTTCTATAAGTTTTTTTTTTGGACAGAATTTTCTGCAAGATATACTAAATACTCATTTTCTGCATGTTAGCGTGTGTTGGAAACGATTATGGGATGCAGCTTATCACGTCGAACAAAAAAAAAATACATGAAAGCAAGTATTGGTAGCTTCAGCAATGACAAAAATCACGTCAATTATACAGCTTTGAAAGCGTTTCCAGACACAGTTAGTCTCTCAGGGAGATGGGTTCGGCAGATTCAAATGGAAGAGACTTTTTTCCATGAAATTTCGGCAAAATCCCCCTATTATCACTCCGTTTGTTTCCATATACTAATACTAATATCTTTAATTGCATAAAACACAACACTCCTATTAGTACCCAAAATACACATTACACCATATATTCTTGTAAAAAAAAAAAGCTGTAATTTAAAAACAAGACTTAATTATACCTTTAATCATTTTAATTTAGACTTCAAATGATTTTAGTCCCCATTTTTTTTTTCAAGCCAATAAGACCCTAATTTTAAAAGCAAATTTAGTCATGTCAAAATTTTCCTATTTAAAATCCTGAATTTAATTTGATTGTTTTAAATTTTCTACTCGAGACTCGTCAACCAATACATCAAATTTCACCAAAATAAATTAAAAAAAATCTCAAACTTCCTCTTCTTGAAATCATAATTTTACAAACCCTTTAAATTTTATCGAATTTCCAGTAAATTACCAACTTAAAAAACATTTAAAAATATTTCATACTCAAAATGTAAGCTAACAAAAGGCACAAGAATCATAAAATCAATTTCAAATTAAGTTCCACAATCATAGTTAACACCATTCAAAGTCAAAATTCTTTAGCACAATTTTAACGACAAGATATCCTTTTCATTCAAGAATCACTCATCAGCTTAACTCTTCGATGCCTGCTTTTCTTTTGCCTTCTGGATCTTCAATACCTTTTTCACAATTTTTTGCTCTTCAACAAGGAAAGCACGAATAATCCTATACCAAGATTAAATAAATTTACTTCCAACTAAGAAAATTTTCAAAATTAATCATCTAGTGATTTTTTGAGCAACATACCTTTCTCTAACAGCTCCTCCAGATAAAACACCTCCGTAGGCTCGGTTTACGGTCCTGCGGTTCCTAGGCAATCTAGACCTCTTGTATTCAGCAGGTCTCAAGTGTGGGATCTGCAGATTAAGTCAAGATCAGAAAATCATGATAGTAGAAGGCATATTGCTCATCACTACTTAGGATGTGTTTGGATAATCAGCTTAATTGAGCACTTATGGTACATTTGGATAACCAGTTTGATTAAGCACTTATTGAATAAGGATGTATTTGGATTTGGAAGAACCTATTTACAACAATTACATACGCACTCACATAATGTTTTGGAGAACTTTTGAAAATAACTAACAAAATGTCCATAAGCTATAACATCTTAAAACTTATATGAAAACTATTTAACCTTATTTCCCCTTCAAATATAGAAACAACTTACACATAAACGCTTACATGATAAACACTTATTTAACAAGTGCTTAGTTGAGTTGTTTATTCAAATACACCTAAATGCTTATCATGTAAACGCTTATGTATAAATTGTTTCTATAATTGAAAAGAGGAAATAAGGTTAAACTGTTTTCATATAAGTCGTAATATGTTTCCATGAGCTATCATAGAGAGCTTATTGAAATAAGTTGAAAGAGCTTTATGGACATAAGTTGTTTCCATAAATTCTTCCAAACTTTTACACAAGTACTTATGTCATCCGATAAGCCTAAACAAGTTCTCCCAAACACACCCTTATTCAATATGTTCATATTAAATGACAGTTTATTTATATGATTGGTTGTGAAGCTTACTAGAATAATACAAAAAGCTTATTTTGATAAGCTTCTCAATCAAATTTATTGAAATAAGATAAAAATAACTAATAAGGTTGAATACCACTTTCTTAAGCTCAAACAAACACCCCCTTAGTCAAAAAGAAAGAAAGGAAGACAAAAAAGATCATCAAAACTTAAATTGGCACACAAAATGATGGGTAAAAGTTGGGGTTAGGACCAAAGAGGAATATCAAGGAAAAAACAAGATGAAAATTTTGAAGGAAAATTAAAATGAACTTATAACCTGCAAGAATAGGCAGGGGAGGGTTAAGCTCCTGCAGAATAAGTGGCAAAATATTCATCACATGACCCTTAACTCGTTATTACTTATTATTAATTAACTGAATTTAGTTATTTACAAATTAAGGCTGCCAATAAACACCAAAAGCATTATAGCACCCATGACTCCTACTCATGTGGCCCATAAACAACACTCGTTCCAATCAGCAAACTGGGATAAATCATCAGAAAAAGCAGCACAATCTCATTCCTACAACCTATCCCTCGATACTTCACAACAAATTCACACACATATAGACACATACCCGCAACCAAAAAATACATGATTTTAGAATCAATTAGGCACCCAACCAAAGCTGAACGAAAAATAACGAACAATCCTGAAATTTCCATCTATTACATTTCACAGGACACAATATAAACAAATTCACCCACATCATATAAAGCGTGACTAATTGGGGCATCCAGTAATTCTATAAATACCTCAGATCTCTATATATCACTTTTCAAGTATAGAAATTAAATCCTTCACAATGAATCACTGATCCTTACTCTTCAAAGGGCATATGAAAAAGCAAAAATAACAGACACTACATACCCCTTGGATCCTCTTCCCAGTGACAGGGCACTTGGGTCCACTTGCTCTCTTCTTAGTGCTCTGGTACACCAACTTCCCACCTGAGACAAACCCATTTGCAGAAATTAGTTAAAACACCAAACAGCAATAACAAAATCAGTTTTTGACAACAACTGAAGGAACATAATTGAGATCAGAATAATAAAAAAAAAAAAAAAAAAAGAAAGAGGAAATATACCAGGGGTCTTAACAACCCGGTGCTGGTTCGATTTGGTGGCATAGCTGTGGCGCTTGCGATAAGTGAGCCTCTGCACCATCTTTGTGGTTAATGGGAGTGAAACCTAAAACAAACAGAGGGACTGAAGTGTGCGTGTGTGTTCGATGTTTTATAAATGGAGGCTTCTCTCAAAACCCTACATCTCATGCCTCTCATTACCCTTATCTTTGTTGGGTTGGGTCTAACACTTTTCGTCTTTCAAACTAAGCCCAATCCAAATGTGTTTTTTCTTGATGTAACTCAGCTGAAATTAGAAATAGTACATACGAAGGCCCAACTTGATTATTTAGGCAATTAAGATATGCTGGTTTAAATTATTTCTAAAAAAAATGTTCTATTTTTAGAAAATCTCTTTAAAATCTAGTCAATTTTTTTTAAAAAAATTAAATTAAATACGTAAACATGTTAATACATGAATTTAACTCATTTTTCTAATCTAGAGATTTGTGTAATTTGTCTATGATGATGTAAGGCTATTTCTTCTCTAGCATATTCTAAATAATTTTCTTATCAATAGTTGCACTTTAATGTAAATCTAAAGATATATTTGTTTTAGCTTAATTAAAAAAATATTATTTTTAGAAAAGAACTTGAGTATCTAGATAATAAAATGAAATGATTTTTTAGTAAAGAATTATATATAAAGCACACTAGGCACCACCCTCCCCACACACGTGGGAGAGGCACAATGCATTTCACCCTCCTAAAAAATGTGAGAACCATTATAAGTTTTTTGGAGAGCACACTTCATAAATATGCATCATTCTCCCTAATAATGTTAGTTCACGCATAGTAAAACTTAATGGAATTTCTTGAGTTTTTAACTACTTTAGGATTCTTCGGTGGATGTGTTTTCTAGCGTGAACATTTTTTTTTTTTTATTGAGAGTGCAATAATGAATGGACGGAAGAATAAGATTCTTGAAATTTTAAACTTGAGTTTTACTGATCAGTGTTTAAATTAAAGACATTTGCTAAGAAATTAATTAAAAAAACTTTTTATTGTAAATTATGCTCTAAGTGTATTATAACATTAACAGCTTTCTATTTTTTTTTTTAACCAAATGCCTTTAAAATATATATTAACATTTTAATGCTTAATAGATTATCAGTAAAAAATTTAAGGTGTTTGTTTCAAGACATATTTTAAAAAATTATATTCTCAAAAATACTATGATTAATAACATTATTTAAAAATAAGTTTAAAATATTTAATATTTTTAGGACATATTGTTTTTAAAAAGTTACTTGTAATTCACATAAAAAGTCAAATAATAGGAGAAAAACGTAATAGAAGGAAGTTGGAGTGGAACTTATTTTGATTTTTTGTATTAGATTTATATTTATATTGCTGCAAGAGAGGGGAAAAAAAACCCGGTTCGCAAAGGAAAAATTTGATGCGGTCCCAACAACGTGGGCATAGGAAATTCAAAGAGTTGGATTGTGATATAACATCTATTCACATGTGCTTGATTGAAAAGTAATGTGCTCATCTCTCATCCTAAGAATAAAAATCATAGGAAACAATAATAGCGAAAATATATTTTAAATTTTTTTATTAAACAAGAGAAATTTCTTATAAAAAAATTATTTTTATAAAGATGACATGACAATTGATAAAATAAAGAATAAATAGTATATACACTAAATATAAAGAATTTTTATGTTGTTAATCAATTATAATTGCCATATATGGTATGTTTGTTAATATTTACAACAATTTCCTTAAAAGTTATACCAACAATAATTTTTAATTAATTGATAGTGTAAAACATTTTACACTGATAATACATAAAATCTTTAAACTCCAAGTGTTTGTTTCATGACATTATATTTTCAAACTTGATATTCTAAAAAATACTATGATTAATAACATTATTTTTAAATAAAATTAAAAACGTGTTTGATTAACATTTAATATATTAACATAAAAAGTCAAGTAATAGGAAAAAAATGTAATCGAAGGAAGTTGGAGCGGAACTTTTTTATTATTTCTATTAGATTTATATTGCTACAACGAAAATAAAATAAAATAAAAAAGCCGAGCTGTTTTTGGCAAAGGAAAAAAATTATGCGGTCCCAATAACGTGTGCATGGGAAATACAAAGCAGGATTGTGATATAGTAAGTTATAACTTCTATCCACATGTCATTGAAAAGTAACATACCCACCAATTACCTCTCATCCTAAGAATAAAGTTCATAGGAATCAATAATAGAGAGAAAAAAATATAAATTTTATTAAACAAGAGAAATGTCTTACGAAAAAAAAAATAGTTTATAGAAACAACACGACAATCAACGAAATAGAAGGATTTTGAGAGACGAAATTAATAAAATGTATTTATGAGGAATGAAAAATAGTTTTATAATTCTCTTCTCATTGTGATAAAATGCCATTTTGTCTTAATTCAATAAAAAATGAAGGGTAAAATATGTTTTTAATCCCTATACTTTCACTAAAAATTAGTTTTAGTCCTTGTACTTTCAAATCGACTATTTTAGTCTCGAACTTTAAAAAATATGTGAATTTAGTCCCTTAACAGCACTAACATTTATAAAGGAGATGTACTAAATTCACATATTTTTTAAAGTTTGAGAATTAAAATGGTTGATTTGAAAGTACAAGGACTAAAACCATTTTTTAGAGAAAATATAGAAACCAAAAACATATTTAATCCAAAAATGAACGAGGGTTTCATAGCATAATATACCTAATTTAATATATGTTGAATTATTTTATTTTAAAAGAAGAATTCTACCTAATTATCTAAAAAGACTTTGAGTGAACCGCACCACATGAAGTATAGACCAGGACCAGCAATTTGTTGAAAAGTTATATGCAAAAAATCTTTATACTAATTTAATAATGACCTTCTAAATGTGAAGGAGCATATGTACAAATCTTTTCGCAATAAAAAAACTATTAACTAGGAAAAAGTAAGAATGATGGTTCTACATGTATCCTTCGGTTTACAAAATTGATCTTGTTTAGTTTGCTACGACACCATGCAAGTTGATCCGTCGTTATCCTTGACATGTTCAACACTCTCCAAACCAATTTCATGTCCACTTGAGAGAAAAAATAAAGCACTTGATCTGCCCCATCTTCATGATGCTTTTGAAACTTCTTCAGTATGCAGCTTCCACTCCTCAAAAGCTCTCTCAATCTCTTTTCCTTCTGCCAAATCCAAACAAAAACAATCAACACAACACAACACAACCCTTTTTCAAAGAAGAAAGTTGATTTACATTTGACACATTAAAAGAAGTGACATTTGAAGCTTTAATAATTACCTTTTGAAGATCAGTTCTAATCTCCACCAAAAGCTGTGAATCTGAAGGGTCTTGGAGCTCTACTTGATTTTCCCTTAGACCTTTAAGTGCCAAGCTAGATGCATCTTTATCGGCTCTTATGAAACGCCAAATTGTTCTGATGGATTCTTCGAAAATCTCCACTAGCATGTCACTTGAAATTGCATCTTTTTCAGCCTCTCTTATTCTGAATTTCCTTTTATCCTTGGCATTGTCTTCTGCATCCAATTAAGATTCTATAACCATGAGGAACTTTTTTGTCTCATGTATGAAACTTTATATGGTCCCCCACATGTGAAAGTGGGCATGAAAAAAGGTAACCACTAAATTCCATTTTGAATAAAGACACTAACCAAATTCACATTTTACTTAAAAAGTTCAGTTCTCACCTCTTATTACTGGAACTTGAAGAAGATTGCGCATTGCACAACGATTCCTAGCATAGTTTTCAACCCGTGGACCTTGCAGGAAAGGTTCATTCTCTATAAACCTTTGGAGAAGCACTTGGAATTGTTGAAACTCCCCTGCTACTTCATTGAACCTTAGCAATCCGTATTGGTCAGATTCCCATAGTTTCAAGGCCTTCTCATATTCCCACTGAAGAAATTCCCAAGAAAGGCACAACTGCCCCACATAAACCATTTCCAAATCACTGTACAATTCTCTTATGAACTTCTTCATTGGGTCAGCTTCAGCGTGTTTACGTCTAGAAAGGCGAAAGCCGCGTGGAAGAATGGATGTGAATGCTGGTGAAGGGTTCTTACGGGTTGAAAATGATTGGAGTGGGTCCTTTGACTGTAAAACACCTACAATTTCCAAGAAACTTAAGGAATGTGCTGTGACTATGATTGGAATCTTCAATATTAAGCATAAGGCAAAGGACCATGTAGATTATAAAAGTATAACAACATAACTTTCCTTGAGAATACCTTTCCTAACTTGTCTTGTATAGTAAGAGTTGTTTAAACTGAGATAAGAAACATAAGGTCATATAAACATTGGGTGGAGCATTACAATCAGTGCTAGATCATTGTAGGGACTGGTTTCTTTTGGAAACTAGGCAGAAGTTAGCCACAATAAGAAAATGCCCAAATGTTAGGCAGAAAAAATGGAATTGCATATTTAATGTTTACGAATCTTTTAGATATGACCATTTAGTTAAAAGTAAAGGAGGTGGGTAGCTTTACACGAATATGAAATTGTTAAATACTTATTAGAGCTATTAGACAAGGAAGAGACCTAACACTCATATGGCTCTCTTTTGGGGAAAGTGCAAACTACTAGGAGTCATGGCTGGTGGAAATTCTGCTATAGCATTAATACGTGCAAAGAGCAAACCAAAGCATGTGGCATAAAAAATTGCTCAATTCTTCAACACCTACCCCAATCCAACATTTCTTCCTTGTAATAACAAAATAAAGAAAAATGAAATGCAAGAATATATGAAAACTATATTAAAAGGTGAGTATCCCCTACCATACACAAAACCAACCAGAAAAAGAGAACAAAAAAAAAAAAGTTAAGGCTCAGTTGTGTAATTATTATTCACTCAACTGCTATGTATTTGGGTAATTCATGCTTTCCTGGTGCCCAACTAACCAGATTGAGTGGGTCCTTACCTATACTTTTAATGATTTAGATGAGGTAGGTCTTGGTGATCATGTAAATTAAATGAAATTGCTCATCCACTAAGCACACTAACTTTGAACAAATAAGAACAAATTTTGAAAAAAGGAAAAACAACTGCAGAAAACAATAAGCAAAGTTAAGGTAATGGATAGAAAAAATACTGACCTATAGCATACATCTTTTGGTAATTCAAGATATCGAATTTTCGCATTCGTTCCCGATAACTCCTGTAGAATTTTGGAAGCTCATTTGTGGTGCTATCATGCTGTAATTTTTCATCAATTTTCCATGGCTTCAAGTCTTCCATTATCCTTGGAGACTCAGAATCCTCAAGGATGGTAGGTAGGCCAGTGGCTCTGACCTTCTTCAGCTCCATCTTCAATTGTTCTATCAAATCTTGATGTTCCCATAGTGTGTCAAACCGGTTGGAATCCTCAAGATCAATAGTTGTTAAAGCCTGTGAATTAGGCTTTACAGATTGTTCATGTTTGGAATTGATGCTATTGCTATCTTCAGAACTTTTACCTGAAGACTTCTCTAGCCTACATTCTTCTTCCAATTTTCCAAGCTCATCCATTATATCTTCATCCTCTTCAGTAAAATCATCAGGCTCATATCCAACATCCAAATTCTCATCCCCAAAGTCCAAATCCTCTTCTGTTAGCCCTACATTTTCTTCTTCATTGCTTCCCAATATGTCAAACTCCATAGTGGTTCCAAAGTCTGTGTCTGACAAAAACCCCTCCCCCGAAGAACTGATAATAGAATCTGAGTCAGAACTTGAACAAATAAAATCATCTTCAGAAAGAAAATTGCGAACAACTGTCTCCACAGGCTGTTCTATTGATTCCTCAGCTTTGAACTTCTCTGACACCTCTTTGTGTGCACTTTCTGTGAAATTGTTAAGATTTTCTGATATAGCCCCTCTTTCACAATTTTCTGGCATGAATTTCTTCCTTGATAAGAACCCAAAATCATTGCTAACATGATTTTCCAATTTCAAAGCATCATTTGAATGAGCAAAACATTCTTTGACAGTGAAATTTTCAGCCTCGGGTTCATCCAAGAAGTGGCTGAAACTCTTCCCTGACATAAACTCATACTTATTGGTGCTAGCAGAAACAGCATCAACCCCCTTCACAAAATCACAACTTTCACCATTCCCTCCTTTGAATTCTTCATCGTAATTGCAATTCCACTTTTGATATTCAAATTTGAAAACCAACTTTGTGGTTCCCTCTTCTTCAAGCCCAAAATTCCCACCATCATGAACAGTGTCAGAACAACATTTTTCCATGGACTCTGCTTCTTTCTGGCAACCATTAGAATCAATTTGATCACTTTCATGTGAGAGAGTATCATTTAGTGCCCCAAAATTTTCAGACTCAGAATGAATTGACTCAGCTTGCTCATTGTCACATAAAAACTCAGAAGAACAAAGTGGTTTCATTGCTTTAGAAGAATAAGAACCATATAATCTGAAACCAAAAATAGAAATAAAAAACACAAAAGAGATTAAATTAAAGGCTAATGGGTATTGATCATTAAAATCACGTAGTTGAATTCACAATGAAAAATTGAAAATTCAATACCTCATGAAGGCTTTGGTGAATACCCAATACAGAGTATTCAAAAGCTTGGAGAGAAAAATCCAAAAGTACTCCCAAAAAGGATCCATTTTCGGTGAAGAAACCCTTTCAGAGAAGCCATGCTCACCGAAAGGGAAGTGGGTATTTCACGCAAATCTTGTTGGGGAGTGCATCCATTCCACAAGCGTGTTCATTCCTTTTGAAGCAAAACAGAGGAATTGAAAACAGGGGAGGGTCATGCAAACACTGATTTCACCTTTGAAAATTTTCACTGAAAAGAATGAGACTTTGCACCCGAAAGGACAAAGATGTACGTGCAAACTCTTCAGGAGAGTTTTTCACATGCGAGTCCGATTCAGCAGAGGGTGAAGTGTTACCTAATTAGTGAGATTCAGAAGAGAGTGAAGAGAGAAAAAGATGTGGGGAGAAAAGAACATGTCAGCGACTCGTTGTGTTTGAGCTAATCTTTCGGTTGCTTAGAACCATGGGATTCTGGTTTCTGTGTACCGTTATGGATTCGAAGGGGTTTGCATCAGGTGAGAGTCTGTTGTGAATTCTCTTTTATATGATTTCGTTCGGTTCAGAACAGAGAATAGAATACAGAGGTTGGGTTAAATTGAAAGTTTACGTCTCATTCCACTGCAGTTTCCTATTTGGAAAAACAAGCCAAAAAGAAATTAGATATATTTGCATTTTCGGTCTCGTTCTATTGCAGTTTCTGCTAATATTAATATATAATGTTAGTACTGTTTTTTTTTTTAAGAGATATGCTTTTACTACTATAATAAAATAAAAATAAAACTTGTCAGTTTTGATTTTGATTTCTGTAAAGAATTTCTTTATTTTTTTATCTTTTTAAAATTTGAAATATTTTTTTGTCTATGTATAATAAACAAAATTTGGTTTTGATTTATGTAGTTTTTTTTATAAAAAATAATAAAAATAATATTTTTATCATTAAAATTTATTTTAAGGTAAAAAATAACTTATATTTTAAATATCTAAATTTTTTGTAAAGGTGTCACTTATTAATATTATAATGCTATATATGAATTAATAAAATTTTAAAACACTAGTGAATATCATTTATTCCGTTAATCACATAAGCAATTACGGTGTCACGTGATAGTAAAGACAAAAAAATAATTATTTTTATAAATGAAAAAACAAATTAAAATTACAATCACCAATACTAAAATTCACTAAAGAATATTTAATCCAAAAAAATATATATGGATTTAATTTATACATATGATATATTTAGTTGCAGTTTAATTTATACACATGGTTATTGTGATATTTTTATATAGATATTTAATGAGATTTAATCGCTTTATTATATTATTTTATTTATTAATACAACAAACAATAGTAGAAATTATCTTTTAGATGTTTTTTAAATAATTATTATAAAAAATAATAAATTTATTATATATGCTGATTGAATGACCGTGTAAGTATATTTTAATTAAATTCAATTGCTATTAAATGTCATTAAACATGTTTTTACTTTTAATATCTTAACCGTTACGTTTGTAAATATTAAATGGTTTCCAACGTTTATAAGGTATTCATAATTCTAACCACTTTTTTTGTCCGTGTGAAATTGAATTGTTGGAAGAAAAAGTCAACAATGCGTGGCTAGGGGAAAACGACCATACAGTCGACATGGGTTTATATTCTATAGACTTGCACAATTCACACTTTCTTATTTACCCTGCAAATTATGCAATATTTATGACTTATAATTTGACAAAAAATTAGTTTTCTTGAAATTAAGCATAAAGATCTTAATCTTACAGTGTAAAAAAATCTTAATCTTTTATGTATCATAAAATATATAAGGATCTTATTGATTGATGCTAATTAATTAGAAAGTACTGTATTTAATATTTTCTATTGTTCTTTGATCTCTTAAATAAGGATTTGACTAATCTAGTAATTTTTTTTAGTTCTTTTATTATTTTGATTAAAATTGTTAATATTTGAGTATTATTATTTATTACAAACCACTTAGTATAATTTATTTCTTTCCTTTTTAACCATGTTTGTAATTTAAGTATTTCTTTATTTTAAATTGTGATAAATTAATTTTAAACTGTTAAATATAATTAAAATATTTGGTTAAATTAATTTTAACCGTAATTTTCATATTGAAACATGAAAATGATAGATGAAATTGAATCTGATAATAAACTATATAAAAACACTCTACGTAAACGGGAGGCACATAAATGAATGCAGTTGCCAGTTGGCACTTGGCAAGAACCCCACGAGCATAGAAATCACATCAATGATGAAGGGATAGAAACAGTAATTAAATCGTGAAAAGGAAAGTATGATATAATAGTGAAGATAAACGTAAAAAAAAAAAAAAAAAAAAAAAAGTACGAGGAAAGAGAAATAATGAAGTTAATCCATAAAAGAAACGGTAAATTTAATTAAAAAAATCTGGAGTGATATTCTCTACTTTTTTGCATGACTAAAAAAGATATTTTGTTAAGTATTATTTAATTCTGACAATATTTTATCTATTAATGTAGATAATGCTGTCCAATTTAGAAACATAAAATCTCACTATATGTTAAAATTGAGACCTCGTACTTTAATGTTATAAATTACTAAAATCCATCATTCTCTCTCCTTACGAAGTTATGCGTCTTTTTCATATTACTAGATAGTATCCGTGCGATGCACGGATAAATTTGAAGAGAAATTTTTTTTGAATTATATATAAAAAATTATATTGATAATTTTATTAATTTTTTATATTATTGAAAAAAATTAAAATCAATTTAAATGTCCGCAATATAGAATTTATTTATTAATAAGAAATAATATAAGATAATTGAATGTGATTATTTTTAAATACAACTATAATTTTAATTTTGATAATATTGTTCCTAAAGTTAAAAAGTTTGTATAAACAAATAAAACTACATAACAAAACTCAAATAAAAATAATAATAAAATTATTTTTATTAAAAATAACTCATAGGTTATTCTATATATTATAATCACCTTTATGGAGAACATACTATAAAAAAATATTGGAAACAAAATTAAGTGAATGAATGAAAATTTGAAAATTTAATAACACAAAAATGATTAAAAGTAGTGCAATTTTATCACCGTACAACACTTGTATTCTAAGATGGCATCTCTTAAGGAGGGGAATGTAATTTACTTAAATATATGTTTAATTTAAAAGTCTATAGCAGACGGAGAATTAATGCTAACTATTAATTCAATCATGGCAATTGGTGAACCTAGAAACTTATTTATAATATTAAAAAATTGATATAAAAAATTAATATGAATTAAAATAAATTATTTATGTTGTCAAAAAGAATTATTTATACTCTTTTAGTAAAATTAGAGTTGACTACCAAATTCTTATTTTAATATGATATTCAACTAAACTAAGAATTAAACATCTTTACTTTTATTTCACGTTTTTCTTATTTAAATAATTGTGACTTTTTTTTATTTATAATATAAGAAAAATTGACTTATGGTATATCAGATAGTCGAGCTTGCTCTTCTTATCCGGTGCTTGCAACAAATAATAAAGAATAGAATTTACAAATTTACAAATCACTAATTTATATTCAACCATTAATGCAATTAATCCATACATATTTTTAGCATTCTTACTTCTTTTTATCTTTCATTGATTAAATTTACATTTATTTTTCCAATTTAATATTTTTTAAACTCAATAAATAAATGATAGAATATATTATTTAGCTTTAAATTTACAATTCACTAATTTATATTTAGCCATTAATGCAATTAATAAATATATATTTTTAGCACTCTTACTTCTTTTATTTTTGGAAATGAATACAAAGTAATAAAAATTAATAAGTCAAATTAAAAAAAAATTGATATTGAATTAAAATAAGAATTGAGCATATTTACTTTAATTTTACGTTTTTCTTATTTAAATACTAATGATAATGCTTTTTTTTTATTTATAATATAGGAAATCATTTATCATTACTTGGTATATTAGATAATCGAGCTTGCCCTTTTTATTTGATGCTTGCAATAAAATATCAAATGGTAGGAATCTCAAGTTTTATGAAGATATAAAATTATTTCAAAATGTAAACTTTTTTTTTTAAAAATGTTACTTGGTATATCATTAAGGAGTGATATGATTAATATATATTTTTTAAAGTAATTATATTACAAAGTAATTTAAAATAATTAATATATATTTTTAATTTTGAGATTTTAAAAATTCTCAATTAATCTATGATTTTTTTGAAAAGTCATCACCTTCTTTATTTTTTAGTATTTATTTTATATAGAAAAGTATTAAAATATTACTTTAATTCATAAGGTTTTTAAAATCTTAAGAAATAAGGATCACTTGGTTTTGAGAAAATGTTTTCTATTTCTACTTTATTTTTTTCAATAGTTTATATAAAAATTAATAAAAAAATGAAAATAAAAATAATAATTTTTTAATTTTGATTATTTCCTTCTCGAGATAAAAAAGTAGAATTGAGTAAAATTTACTTAATTATAAAACAAAATAGATTTTGCAATATCAATATAACATCATTAAAATTGACAATCCAATTGACTATTAAGTCTTTATCATAGTTATAACATCGTTAAAAAAAAATGAACAATGATTAAATTAAAAACAAAAGCCAATATGCGTCCGACTACAACCCACAAAGTACAAAAAATTACATAAATCAAAGCTAGAAAATTTTTACTATTCATTCATATGACTTGTTCTTAATGTCTAATAATTTTGCCATTTTTGGGATTGATGTCTGATTCCCGTAGGCTTCAACGATGCTTATAGAATCTACATCTTCAAGATTCTTCTTCTATTTTTTAGTGCATTGAGTATTTTCATTGGCATCAAATACAATTTGGATTAATAGTTATAGATCAAATCATATAATTCAAGATTTAGTAAAACATCCATTGATAACCAAATCGCAATGTCGAGTTTTTAAAGCAATTACCAAGAGATCAATAGCTTTGTGAGATTCTTCAAAATCTTTAGTGTAACTAATGATATATAGACAAATCATGACTTTCATATTGTCTCAAACTTCAGACGAATACATTCATGTCCTCATATTCATTACCAATGTCGAGTACGTTCATGAAGGAATATTTAAAAAAAAAAAAAACACACTTTAGTATAGTGCATTCAAATAGGGGGAAAATCATACACCAGAATGTGTTCAAATAGAAAAAAAATGTAGAAAATAAAGATGATAGGAGGCAAAAAGACACTATCAAAATAATCCATACCTTCAACAGGAAGAATTTGCAAAAGATGCCAAAACGTTAAAAAACTCTGATATGAAGAAGTATGGGTATTTAAACTGATGACAGGATGCAAAAAGACACTATCAAAATAACTCATACCTTCAATAGGAAGAATTTGCAGATGAGCCAAAACATTAAAAAATAAGAAGAAGTATGGGTATTTAAACGGAAGGATTTTGCAATTGAATTTGACAAGTAATATGCTGAATATTTAAAATTGGAGCATGATCCTAATTGATTTTGTCTTATTTGTCCTGCCTACAAATAAATCCTAATTGATTTAGCATTTATTTTTTTACGTTTTATTTTTTTATAATAAATTATCATGATCTTAATTTCTAATATTATTTACAGTATAAAATTATTATGTTCTAGATATTATTTAAAATTACTCAAAAATTCTTATACTCCTTTAAAAATTTCTTTTAAATTATCATGATCTTAATTTTTAATATTATTTACAATATAAAATTATCATATTCTAGATATTATTTTAAAATTACTCAAAAATTTCTGATGCTCCTTTAAAAATTTGTTTATTTAATATATAGACACTAAAAAAATTATTGCTTATATGTCAGGAAAATAATTCATGATTATCATATATTGCACATATAATTGAATATATAATATAAAATCGAATAAATATCAAATAATAATAATAATAATAATAATAATAATAATAATAATAATAATAATAATGATGATGATGATGATGATGATGATGATGATGATGATTTTAAAATCGAATAAAAATTACTTTAATTAAAATATATATTATTTTAAAATTCTTTTTAAATCTGGAAAGAAAAATAATAATATATTAAATGTATTACAAATATTAAGATTGTAATTGTGCTAATCAATAATTAATTAATTGATTATATTAATTGATACTAAAATTAGAAATGTCATTAGAATGTGAAACGTGGACAACCAGTCCTAGTCAGTAATTGTGTTTTATATAATATATAGATATAGATACATAGATAACATATATTATAAATTTCTACATCAAATCAAATCAAATTAATAATTTATTTTTAATTGACTATTTAAATAAAATAGATTTCTAATTTTTATATTTTTAATAATCAATATTAAATTTCTTCAGTTAATATTAAATATAATAGAATATTTGTAAATTATTATTAAAATCAGTTTTATTAATTAAAACTAGTAGAAAAGAGACATTCAATGACTCTCTGTATTTTTTAAATAAAAATAAAATAAAAGTGAAAAATGATAGAAATTAAATAAAAAATGAGAGTCTATAATTATTTTAAAATTGCATTTTATATGCAATGAGTATGGTAATTTTTAAATAGTGATACAATTTATAATGTTAGTTAAAGGACAAAATAGACAAAAAAAATGGAAATGTAAAGTAGGTATCTCTATTATTATAGAGTTACTGATTTATAGATTAATTTTTACAGTTTTTTTAATTTTTATAAATATATCAATGGTGGGAGGAGAGACCCTACTAAAGGTGATCAATCAAATTTTCGGTAGAGATTAGTTATCAGCAAAAATAGAAAACATCATATTACAACTTTATTATTCTCAACAAATACGTACAATTAAACTAATATATTACGTTTGTTGTGTGGTGGAACCTGATTTTGGAACAAACATAAGTAAGTGCATTGATTATAGCAATTTGAATCTCAGTCACATTGTCTACAACAAGTGGATGTAACTTATATTTAACAGACAAAATTAAAGGAGTTAAATAAATGACTTAAAAGAAAAATTTTGAAATTTTCAGAAATTAAATACAATAAAATTATTTTTGGAGGATTAAAATAATATGGGTCATTATTTGAAAGACCAAAATTATATTTAATCCAAGTATGTATTACTTTTATAAAGAAAATTAAATTAAATTAAATACAAAACTAGCTTTTATCTGCATGATAGGATGTTTAATATATGTAAAAAATTTCAGGTAAATCAAACATGTGTTTATCTTTTTTTCTCTTTCTTTCCATTCTATCAAACATAGGATTATGAGAGTTTCACCTATTTTAATATGTCAAAATTTAAAATTTAAACTCGAATTAAAATTTGTTAAGATTACGTGCAATAATTTTTTTTTATGTAAAATAGGAGTTTTTTTTAGAACAAATAAGGAGTTAAAAAATCCAACAAAATTATCTAAAATACAATTTTTTTTGTTATCATAAGTGAAGTATTTATTAGCTATCATAAACTGTCATGCCTAATTTTAAACTCATTTCATTTTTGGCTAAAGCATCAACTACTATATTACACTCTTTATAGTTTATTCTAAAAAAGAAAGATACCTTTAATTTAATATAGGTCTTATTTTGATATTTTTTTTCCATTAAGTATTTATTGAAAAATAAGATAAGGAAGTAAAATTTATTCAGTTTCTTTTTTACGCTAAAATCAATTTATGTACTTCAGCTTTTGCATAAGTTAAACGGAAGGACTTTTATTAGAGTTAATATATAAATATTGATTTTAGTTTATGGGCTAAACTCAATTTATTTTATCTTTTTTTTTTATCTATCTTGTTTATGGAGAAATTTATCTAAATAGAGTCATAATACATCAAGATTCAAAATATAAAATTAAATGAAATAATCTATATAAAAAAATTACGCAAAACGCAACGAATAAAAGAATATTTTGTGAATAAAATATTACTGTTGAAATCTGTTTTGGCTAGGCGATATTCTCAACATGCATTGACCATAGTTGTTTGTTTTTGAACTAAAGAGTTGCTTCACCCTACGTCTTGGTTTCAGCATTTTGGAAATTTCCTTGGCCGGTGCAAGCGTAAAAGGTACAATCCATTCCACCACCCAAAGGAAGATTCGAACCCAAACAAGACAAACTTAAAAAGTTACTTTTTTTTGAGTCATATGAATTCAATTGTGAAATAGTGAGAGGAGTCAGGTAGGCCAAAATTGCATGGGTGTCTAATGTTGGCTACTTGTGCTTCTATATATGCAAAATTTCTCTTTTGAAGAATATTTCTTTTTCTTGCACATTTACAAATTCATGCATTCTTGTTATCTTTCAAAGTTTCGTTTGAATAACGAATTGACTAAAGGTTCGATTTACACTTAATCTGAGAATCTAATGTTCTGTGTCCAAGTTCACACATTTGTTAACAACCACAGAATTAAGATTATTGTCAAATTTGATTTAAGCAATTTGAATATTAACTCTTATTAATTAAAATTTTGATCGAAGATAATGAAATGAAGTTTTAACTTTATTCATGTCTTCAATTTTTTTTTATCAGCAAATGAAGACATGTATTAATGATATGCACAAGGGTACCTAAAACCCATATACATAAAATCCAGTGAAAACCAAAATACAATCCATCCATAGGTTTATAAAAAACATTGTTGGTTTATAAAAAGAGTTTAATGGTGATACACTGACAGTGTAAAACTATTTTACACAGTCATCCAATCATAAATCACCATTGATATTACTTTTAAGATAATTTTGTAAAAGTCAACAAACTTACCATACATGGTGGGTTGTGATTGGATGACGGTGTAAAACTTTTTTACACTGTCAGTGTATAGCCCTTTTTCTCTTATAAAAAAGCCCACAATTGATACTTAATTTTAAATGTCCTACTTCAGCCAAAAAAAAAATTAATTAAATGTCCTACAAATAAAATATATTTATTATTATAATTATTTTTTGATAAGCTATATTTATTATTATAAAAAGATACTCAAATTAAAACACACAAGGTTTGAAAAAAAAAAAATTCACAATCAACTATTGGCTCGACAGTAATGTGTATGCGTTGCTCTAACTATGCTGCAGCTGCAATTGAAATTTGAAATGAAGTCAAATAATCAAGTTCATCTTTATTTATTTATTCTCTAAATGAAGTAATTGTGTCGTTGTTCCTGCACCTTGGACAAATCGGCCAAATAATTAAGAATAGTATTACTATTACACACACGGTTCCTCTTGAAACCGTGTTCCGTGCATAACTTGGGTTTCACGTAAAGATTTTTTGTTCCAAAAGAGATAACAACATTTGTCTGTTCAAAACTTCAAACCCAATAATACAACTTAGCTACACAAAAACATCAAAGAAAACTCAGAATAAAAAAAAAATCAAACAGAAGTTGGAGTTTTCTTGTGGTTTTCTTTAGTTCTTCGTATCATAATCAAAGCATATATGGGTCAACTTTTCTCACCATACAGAACATATTAATTATTATTATTATTATTATTTTGCTTCCGGTACAGTACAGAGTACGAGAACGCCGAAAACCTGTGTAATGAGTAGAGCTGTCAAATGGGTCGGCCTGACCTAACGGGCCAAAGAGAAAAAACGGGCTGGCCCGGCCTGGCCCGTATCTCTCACGGGCTGCATTTTTCTTGGCCCGGCCTGGCCCGTTTGGCCCGCCGAGCCGGGCCAAATTGGCCTATTTTTTTTTTTTTTTAAAAATTATACTAATTTTAAAAGGAAAAAATAAAAAATAAAAAAATAATTTCGGGCCAAATAGGCCCGATGCTATTTAGGCCACAAATTTTTAGGCCCGGCCTGGCCCGTTTGGCCTGTTAGGCCGGGCCAAAATGGCCCGATTTTTTTTAGGCAAGCTTTTTAGTGGCCCAGCCTGGCCTGACCTGGCCTGACGGGCCAGGCCATTTTTGACACCTCTAGTAATGAGAAAAGAAAAAAGACTTAAAATGTAATTTTTACCCTCAATTTTTTCATTTTTGACGAATTTTACCTCCAACAAATTAATTTGGCGCATTTTACTCTTAACTTTTTTAAAAAGTTACAAATTTTACCCTCCACAGTTTTGATGATGTGGCATGCTAAAATAGTTGTAATTTTTACCTCCAATTTTTACTTTTTGGCAAAATTTTACCCCTAACTTTTTTATTTTTGACAAATTTTATCCCTAATTTTTTATTTTTTTGGTGAATTTTACCCTCATTTTTTATGCTTATGTCAGCATGCCACGTCATCAAAACTGTGAAGGGTAAAATTCGTAACTTTTTCAAAAAGTTGAGGATAAAATGCGTCAAATTAATTTGTTGGGGATAAAATCTGTCAAAAATAAAAAAATTAGGGGTAAAAATTATAATTAAGCCAAAGAAAAAAGAAGACAAAGAAGCTGATGGTAGAGGAGACAGGGTTGCGGATTTTGGTCTAAGTGGGACATTAATAATATGAATCAACGTCGTTCTTTCTATATTCTAAATGAAAAACATTTATCCAAGGAATTTTATGTCAGGTTTTGGAGATTTTATAATTTTATAGGAATTTTATATTTTTAGGGATAAATTATCTCTTTTAACTCCCATGATTTATAATTTTTTTTAATCTCTTAACTGATTTTAATTATCTTACTCTTCATCTTTGATTTCGTGGGAATAAATTATTCTCGATTTCTTGAGAATAATGAATGTTTTATCATTATTAGATTTTAGTTATTTCATTTTATTATGTTAACAATTATTATATTTAGATATATTTAATGTTCTTCTTCAAATAATTTTGTTAAATTTTATCAAAATAATTTGATATATATTTACTTTAATTGTATGATATGATTTTTTTTACTTTTTTTATGATAAATAATTATAATAATAAAATTTATATATTGATTTAACTTGCATAATGTACAAGCTAAAATACTAGTTAAAATATATTTATAGCATAATTTTTTTATATAATAATCTAATCTTATATAATGTACAGTGATTTTTTTATTTTATAGTAATAATTATTTTAGAAGCTATAAAATGAAAAGTGATTTCTAATTATTTAACCATTTTTAGAAAGTTATACATTAATAATATATGAAAACTAAACTCCTAAACAATCATATAGATGAATGAGTCCATCCTGATATAACAAATTTTAGTATTCATTCTCGTGAATGAGAAAAAAACACTGTACTTATTTTTTATTTTATATAACTATATGATTCTTTTGCATAATCCAATTATAAAGTATTGAACTTGGATTATGCAAAATATCTTAAAATATTAAAATTGAATAAATGTCACAATTTTTTTTGTGATAAATTAAAAAGGAAAAAAAGATGTTTAAAGTATACTTACAAAATATTTACATTTAGAGAGTTAATATAATAAACTTTCTAAATTTGAACTAATACATAATATATCCAACTCATCCTAAATTATACTACACAAACCAAAGTTATTGTAAACTCTCTTATACCATGTTCGATTTCTATGGATTAAAAAAAAAAGGTAAATGCTAACTAGTGTTCCTAAGGACGCTGGTTAAGGAACTAAAATGAAAAAGATTTTTATTAGGATACGCAAAATTGCATTGTCCATAATTTTTTTTTTGCGTTCTTCTATAATTTTCACACTAAATACTTTCTCCTTTTAGTTTCTTAACCCGTTCTTACGACATTGGTTAGCGAAAACAAAAAAAAAATACTACACAAACCAAAGTTAGTTTTGACTCATCTAAACTATTTAATGCTATTTACTCCACCGAACTTTCTAGTTTCCTAGTTTAATACTCCAGATTAATATTTCAAGTTAAAATACCACTATTATTTTATTAAGACATCGTCTATTAATTATAGTAGAATATAGAATCGGATAAAAAAATAGTAGAATATAGAATAAGTAAATAATTTATATAATTTATTATTAATTATAATATTCTTTTTTCTTAAAAAATAAATAAAAAATTCTATAGAATCATAATTTAAATTCTATCACATAGAAAAAAAAAAGATAACAATAGAAATAGCAATTATTTATAGACATTAATATTAATTTAAATGTGAAAATAGTCAAATATTAATGGTAAAATTTCTCTTTATCAAAGAGAAGACATGGTTCAACTTCTGCCATCTGCCCTGCTTAGTTATGTAAAACAAATTGAAATGTACATCACAAGACTAATATATTAAAAAAAAAATTATATAATCAATTAAAATAATTAAGAGGAATGTTACACGATGAAAATAATTTCACACAATTCAATCTAAATTTAACAAAGTTTGAGAGTGATTGTCAGAGTTTAGATAATTAAGTACTTTACAAATATTGACGAGATTAAATTAAGAGCAATATTACATCAAAATAATTTTACACAATTCAATCTAAATAAAAAAAAATTAAGGATAATTGTTATTTTGAACTAGATTTGAGGTCCAATATATATAATGAGTCATCTCAACTCAAGATGTTGCATCAACCCATATGTTTATTGAACTCAATACTATGTAATGAATAACTTGGATAATTTAGATCAAAGTTATCATGTTGCTACACCAAAACATGATAATATCACCTTTGGAGATTTTGGGACCCCATGCTAAAGATATCGGCTATGTTCGGCAAAACTAGCTGAAAAGCTAGCTAGAAGCTGGAAAGCTAGTTGGAAGCTAAAAAGCTAGCTGATAGCTGAAAGCTGAAAGTTGGTAGCTGAAAGCTGTTAAGCTAACTTATTAAATCATAAGTGTTTGGTAAAATTATCTGTTGAAGTAGCTGAAAAATGTAAAATGACAAAAATGAAAATATTTATATGATATTTTTATATAAATTTCAATTTTATTTTGTGGATAAAAATATATTTTGAGGTATTATAATTTTAATTTTTAATTAATTTTAAACTTTTGTAATTTTTTATTTATAGATAAATTGTTTTCATTACATCTTTAGTTTCAATTATTACATTTTTTCATATTAAGTATTCTACTATTAATCTTATACTATATCTTAAAATATTTTTAATCAAGTTTAAAATAAAGTAAAAAAGCATACACTTAAGTAGACATTATACTTTTATTATATATGTTAATTAGCGTAATAGTTAAAATAAATCACCTAATATAAAATTATTTAAAAAATTAAAAATCTAACATTCATCATTGTCAATTTCCTGAAGTATAATGTTAAAATAAAAAATTAAATATTATAAATAGTATAATGGTTAAAATAAATAGTGTAATATAAAAAATAATAAAATTAATAAAAATAAAATAAAACAAATAAATAATAAAACCTTGTTTTATTTAAAAGGGGTAATATGAGGAAATTTAATAAATATGTTAAGGATAAAAAAGGAATAAAATATAAAAAGCTAGAAGGTAGAAACTAGCGTTTTAAAAAACGCTACTTTAAGTAGTATTTCAAAAAATGCTAGAAGCTACTAAAAAAAACTTGTTTACCGAACAGTCAAACAAGCTTTTCAGCTAGTAAAAAAAGTTAAAAACTAGCTGAAATGACTTGCCGAACATAGCCATCAACTCATCTTAAAGCTCTATAAATACAAATAATGTTACCATAATAGATAAATATTTATTAAATATTGTCACTCTGATGAAATTATTGCTAACTTGAGCATTAAAATATCTTTTACAAGTACTTATCCCGTTGCTTTTATTGTCTCAACTATGCCACGGAGTCACACCACCATACAATGGCCTTGGATCTCGATCCATGTAAAGAGCATTTTGATCAATGATATCCCAAAGTTTGGTCACAGTTAACATCCCATTTTAGACACATTAATTTTTAATACCTCAAAATTTAGACTTGGGATATCTTAAACAAATTGATTAGGGTTTAATAATTATATATCCAAAATTAAAAGTGTTCTTTTGAGATAGATTATTTTTTTTAAAAAGACTAAGAAATATTATTAATGAGAAAAATCAAGGCTAGACCACAAGATGTGGCCAACCCAGTCAGATCAGTTTTTTGAGTTAGTCTACAAGGATAGATTATACTAATTCTACTTATCTTTTCACAATATTAAAAGAGTTAATCTACATGTACTGATCGAAGATAACTTTGATATTAAAAGAAAGGGTTAATTAAGTTTTTAGTTCCTAAACTTTTTCAGAATTCGGTTTTTAGTCCATAAACTTTAGTTTGACTAGTCAAAGTCCTTAAACTTTTTAAAAATTCGATTTTTAGTTCCTAAATTTTAGTTTGACCGGTTAAGGTCCCTAAATTTTTTAAAAATTCGGTTTTTTAGTCCCTAAATTTTTTAAAAATTCGACTTTTAGTCCCTGAAATCTCATTAATTCAGGGACTAAAAACTGAATTTTTAAAAAGTTTAGGGGACTAAAAACCGAATTTTTAAAAAGTTTAGGGGACTAAAAACCGAATTTTTAAAAAGTTTAAAGATTTTGACCGGTCAAAATTTTGTTCAGGAACTAAAAACCGATTTTTTAAAAAGTTTAGGGACTAAAAACTTAATTAACCCCAAAACAAGGTTAAAATGACCAGAATCACTCATACATTGAAAAGTCGATAATAATATAATTTATTGTAAAAAAAATTCCGAATATGTATATACTATCTTCTTTATATTAATTTTTATACAATTAAACAGGTATTAAACTTTCATTTTAAAGTTTAATTGCTATACATTATCAGTTTAATTTTTTTATACTATTAATCAATAAAAAAATGTGTTAACATGATTTTCAATATAGTTATTATAAAAGTTAACAAATTTATCATATATGATAATTTATAATTAGATGATAGTGTAAAACTGTTTTACACTATTTTTTTAATCTTAACAGTCCCCCAAATTGTAACTTTAAAACCCAGAAGCAGAATAACTACACAGTTTTTCCTAATATAATTTTTCTCCTATAATTGGTGAATTTATCTGTGATAAGTATTTTGCAATTCCTCTTCTCTGTTTATAAGATATACTGATACAAATAAATGAAATAATGTAGTTCAGCCATTGAGCCTTTAAAATTGAAAATTACAGGCTCCATGGTTTGGGCCGTGTGGGCCCAAAACCATTTTAACATCAAAATATGGCTAACGAAGGATGCATGCTTTGAGGAGGAAAAAAAAAAAACATACAAACGAAGGATGCATGCTTCCTACACGTGTCATAAAGAGGGAAAGGGAGAGATCACAATAATAAAATTCTGCATTTTTTTTTTTGATAAAAAATTCTGCATAATTTTCTGGATTTTTTCACGGTCACGGTATTTTATCGTGACTACGTTTTGGGGAAAAAAATATAAGCATTTATATTAGATATAAATTTCAAAATTTGCAGGAAATGCTTTGATGTTTCTTATGATTTTTTTGACATAATTATTTACAAGAAAATCTTGCAGAAAAATCTACAAAAAATTAACTAGTTCAAAAAACAATTAGATTTTTTTTGCATGTATAGTATTTTCTACATATCTTTCCACAATCTGGGGATTTATCCAAGATTATGGTTACTTACGGATTGTTTCAGCAAAATTTTGCAATAAAATTTGTAGGAATTTGTGTTATGCAATTCAAATTTTGCTTTTTTTTTTTTTTTTTTAAACTATTGCTGTGGCTGCGGTAGGCTGCAAGCGACTATGATATATGTAATGGTATGATCATGCATTCATCAAAACATAAATGTTCCAACATCATCACCGTGGCCTTAACGTGGAGAAAGAACAATCTTGCACTTGAGTCTCAAAACATCAAGCTATTACCCAAAATTGACCACCAAGGTTCTCAGCAACTCCTCTACATCAAATGTAGCCCTCCACAATGCTTTAAGTACACAAAAACATCTAATTTAAGTGTAGAGGATGATGCATCTTTGCAGCTTCACATATTCTATCTCTACTATACTTGTAATTTTGATGATTCCACTTCCCTATTTCCTATTTTATTGTATTTCTATTTGAGTTGTAATTCATTTATATCATTTTGATTGACTTTGACTATCCCAGGTTTTTATTTTTAGGTAGTTGTACTTAACCTTCAACTAATCATTGATTATATTGGCATGAATTTCTCACTTAAGAGTTAATATGATTTATATTTGCAAATATCCATTTGAAAACTCATTATCTCTTTTATACTGATTGAATTGGTCAAGTAACTCGTGAGTATCCTTTGAGAAATTTCTATGTATTTTTCATGTAATCTTTGTATAACAGATTCAGTAATAGATTACCTTCAGGATACATTATGTAGCCTAAGTAATAGATTACTTGGTATGATATTCAAATACTCTATAGACCTGAAAAATTGATTTAGCATGCTTTCTAGTTAAATTAATTGCTAAAATTTATACAAAAAAATTATAAAAAATTTATTTAATTAAATTTTCACTTGTAATTATGAATGTATGATCAAATCATATGAAACACCGTTGCATTCACATGTGGAAAAACGATCTATTTAGCAAAAGAACTTATGTTCGATTCTTTTCGTGTGCAAAATTTTCTTGAACCAGTGGTAGCCACGCATTGCGAGGGGGATTAGTTTCTGATCCAGTGGATTGAAAGATACTCGTGATCACTGACCTAGGACAAAAAAAAAATCATATGAAACAAAGATTATTAGAATACAAGGTGTTGCACTTTTCATTTAATTCATTTGGTTATCCTATAAATATATTTTAAAAGAAAGCATGTGCGGATTAGGATTTTAGAAGAAAATAATGATCTTGATTCTTGACCAAAGAAAAAGAATAAAATAATAATGACAAAAAGAAAGAGAAAATAAATACTTATAAAAGAAGAAAAACCATTTCAACCTCTTTTGTGGGGACTGGGGATAGAGAAAAGGCCCAACTTGGATGTAGCTAGGGTATGGTGGGTGTCGTGTCTGGTGGATGATGGGTTGCGGGGAAACACACCCTCTGCATCATTAAGTTCACCTCCTTGTATATGGCTTTGTTCTGCTTTTGGGAGTACACCAAGAACTTCGGATATTCAAAGCCAAATTCGATGCTATAAAAAAAGAATTATTTGTCTTGCTAGTTGCTACACGGCTAATAAAAATTCTAACCGAAATTAATTTAGACATGCAGTCTAATTATATATATATTTTATGGTTAAAAATTAATTCTATCAAAATAATTAATTTATTAACCACACTCTGGGTGTGATGGATACTGGGCGTTAATTACTAATAGCTAGATCAATAAGAAAGGAATATTTCCATTGTTTCGTACAATATAAGGTGAATTTAACCATAAAATGGAGAAAACATTCTAAAGAGGAACTTATTATGAGGGGCAAACAACGATCACCACTATCATAGTTAGATATGTATGTGACTGTAAGAAAAAGATGAAAGGAAGGATTTATGGCCTATGTATACTTGATATTCTCAATCAATGCTAAGGTTGCACCATCAATCGGGTAGATGTAAATTTAAATGCAAGACAAAGGAAAAGATAGGTTTAACTTGAATGAAATGTTTAGGTATAGGAGCTGCTGAACATGAATTGAGAAAGAGGGTAGAACATAATGAACAGGAACAAAATTAAAGAAAGTCATATATTGCATGAGCTAATTAAGAAGATGGACTTTCAGTCATTTCTTAAATTCATTTACCCAACTGCTTTCTGCCATAACTGATTTTTTTATTTTTATTTTTGAATATCAAGTTCATTAATGTTGTAATCTATATGATAAAATAACATACTAAAAAACTAATTAGCGACCTAATTAGTGACGATATATAAAATGTTTTAAAAATATTTTTAGTTTGAAAAACTGGTTACACAATAAATAATTTTGGACTAAAAAAAATAGAAATATATATGTCGCAACTGACTGATTTTATAATAAAAAAAAAAATACTTCCTTATTTCAAAATGTTACAAAATCAGTTGTAAAAATGACTATTTCCAATCACATTGTGTCATTATATATATATAACCAATTGTATGTCACAATTAAGGGTTTCTTCTTCTTCTTTTTTTTTTTTTCGTGTAGTGTAGCTTATTTGACTTTTGGATCTCAGCCGTCATTTAAATGCCCACTGCCTTGAGAAGCTTTGCTTAATGCAAGGAACTTGACCCTTGTTAAGTTGACGACCTGGTAAAGGGCACAGACTTAATATTATTGCTGTTATATATTGTTGGGATTAGACACCTGCTTTAATAGCATGACTTTTAAGGTTGCCATCATTATCAGGAAAACATAGATGTTCAGCGACTTTAATATTTTGATAGCAATGGAATGTACAATATCTCTTGCTCAGATCTAATTAACATCATACCGCATTAACAAAGAATTTTTTTTTTTGGATTCATGGGAAAAGTCCGCATTAACAAAGAATAAACTCTGTTTACGTTATTTATAGGGATTTAATAATTTTGATTTTCCTTTAATGTGAGCTATTTTTACAGTATTAACTGTATACTCATGTGTAGTATAAAAATTAATATCTTTGATTATAATTTAATTTTCATAATTATTAGCATAAAACATTTTTATTTTCCAATCCACTATTATGTGGATACATCATTAAATAAATAGATAAAACTGCTTTAGTAATTAAACAATTTTAGTGATATGACAACCCATGAATGCACAGTAAAATGTTTTCATATTCTAACATTTAATCATTAGACTTTTCCACATTGCTATAAAGATTGTCTAATAAAAATGAAATTATTGAAATAAATATTATAAGTCTATGCTAACAATATATATAGCATTAATTGATAATTTTATTGATATATAATTTTTTTATAAGCTTTACTGGTATATGAAATTGATATATATTATTGATTATTGATGTATTACTATATTGTTAGTATAAACTCATATGTTTAGGTTATGTTTGGCCTAAAAAAAAGGGTTATGTTTGAAAAAAATAACTGAAAAATTACTTGAAAACATTTAGCTGTAAATTGAAAAATTAGTTGGTAGCTAAAAGCTATTAAGTTAATTTATTGAATTATAATTGTTTGATAAAATTATCTAGTGAAATAGCTTATAAATATAAAATAATATGTATAAAAGATATCTTTAATAAATATCTTAAGGATAAAAACAAATAAAATATAAGAAGTTAAAATCTAACCTTAAAAAATGTTAAAATAAGTTTGTTTATCAAACACAATTAATAAGGTAAAACAAGTTTTTTAGCTATTAAAAAAAGTTAAAAACTAAATGAAAGTGCTTGTCGAACAAACACTTAATATCTATAATAACACTTAATTTTTTAGACAAAATGTATATTAATGAGAGCAACTAAAGAACTAAAGTTTCATATATATATATATATATATATATATATATATTGTTACGTTGTGTTTGATAATATACAAATTAAATATCTTTCGGTCGTGGAAAAAATATAAATTTTAGAGAATAATTTTCCAAGGCTTTAAAATTTGTACTACATTATTTGATTGAAAACAACACACATAAATATAACAAGCACGTCATGTGGGATATGATACAGATAGCATAATAATATAGGAAATAAAGAAACTTTAGCTGGCTGATAGGATTGGAATAAAAGATATTATCCCTTGGTATCATGTTGAATATTCTCGATCTATTTTAACTCATTCCTTCAAATGCAGGGTTGCATACACTCCAAGTTAGTCTCACAAGCTCCAAAATTTTTGAGTGAGACAATTAATGTTTTTGCGAATCCATCTATAAATTGGTTAGAGGTGGGAATATAACATACTTTGAATTGTAAAATTGGAATTTGATCTCGAATAAAGCAAGCATCAATTTCCATATGTGCTTGGGTACAAGCATGGAACATTGAGTCGTATGCCAATGCAACTGCATACACCACAAGACTGGCTAATGTTCTATCGATAGCCCAATTTCTTAATGAAACAAACTTGATCTGCATGACTTAAGCAACTAAATTGGACAAGACTATATTTTGATTCTACACTAGACATTGCAACAACAGATTGCTTCTTAGAAGACCATGAGATAAGAAAATCACTACTACACACACAACCTAGACATGGATTTTCTATCCTCAGAGTTAGTGGCCAATCTGCGTCTAAAAGTCTACTCCCTCCGTTCCAATTTATATGACGTTTAAGGTTTTGACACAGGTATTAAGAAATGCAATTAATGTGTTGAATTTCCTAGAAAACATTAGATAATTTTCTAATATACCCTTTATCTCTCTAATTAATTACTCATACTACACTACTTCTACTAAGTATTAATTAAGGGTAGTTTTGGAAAAAGATATTTAATGCAGCATTGGTTTTGTAAAACGTCATCTATTTTAGAACAAATTTTTTTTCTCTAAAACGTCATATAATCTGGAACGGAGGGAGTATTAATATGCAATGAGTGTCATGGTTTGATATGTTATCCATAGCCCATAGGTAGTAGTACCAATATAAAAGTCTTTAATTGCCTACCAATGTTGCACTTTAGGGAATGACAAGTATTGAATGAGGTTGTTAACCGAGAAGGATTTACTTAGACGCGTTGAAGTCAAATATTGAGGTGCTTCAATGGCGCTTCGATACATGGTGTAAGTATAAATGATTCATCATCTTCAGAGAAAGAATTGATGTTTGTAACCAATGGTATTGGACATAGAGTTGACTTTGCCATGCCAAAGTTCTTGAGAAAATCAACTACGTACTTCGCTTGGTGGAGATATACAACCTAGTTTCCTTCCTATACGCTTTGATCCACAAGAAGTATAGGTCCTATTAAGCGCAAGAATTTTTTTTAACTTGTTACTCCCTCCGTTCCAAATTATATGACGTTTTAGAGAGAAAAATTTGTTTCAAAATAGATGTCGTTTTACAAAACCAATGCTGCATTAAATGTCTTTTTCCAGGACTACCCTTAATTAATACTTAGTGGGAGTAGTGTACTATGAGTAATTAATTAGAGAGATAAAGGATATATTAGGAAGTTACCTAATATTTTCTAGGAAATTCAACAAATTAATTGCATTCCTTAATACTTGTGCAAAAACCTTAAACGTCATATAATTTGGAACGGAGGGAGTAATAAACTTCTACAATAGACATTTGTCATTTTCAGAAACTAGCTAAAATGTCATCAACATAGATTAAAATAAAAATGATGTGAGTTTGAGTTTTGTAAACAAAGATGTATCACTCTTTATCCCTTGAAATCTCCAATTGATTAAGGTTTTACCTAGTCTTTCAAACTAAGTTCTTGGGGCTTTCTTTAGGCCATATAATTCCTTTACTAATTTGCAAACACGATGTGGTCTATGAAGGTCCTTAAATCCTTTTAGTTGAGACATGAATACATTTTCATTTTGGGATACCATTTAGGAAGACATTATATTCATTTCTAGTTGTCGTATGTGCCTATTAAAATGATTTGTGATGTTTAGGACCAATTTCACATTGGAAAATGTTAACTAGTGTCCTGGTTAAGGAAGTAAAAAAGAAAAACTTTTTTATTGAGATGTATAAAAATACGTTTCCCTATAATTTTGAAATACGCTCTCATATGATTTTCAATAAAAACCTTCCTCTTTTAGGCTGTGTTTGGTTTGAGGGGGAAGGGGAGAAATAGAGAATAAATTATGCAGGTCTCACACTTTCTACACTTTATTTTAATTCAAATATCTATCTCTTATTTCCATCATTTCTATTTCTATCCTCTCAACCAAACACAACATTAATTCCTTAATCAGTGTCCTAAGAACATTAGTTATCAAGACCCTTTTACATATACGGATTTGACAATTGTAAAGGTTTCACGTACTAAAATCAATGCCTACGTCTAGTTAGAATCCTTTTGCAATCAAACTTTCCTTTATCCTTTGGATTGAACTATCTATATTAATTATACTTGATCTTGAAAACCCATTTTAGATTCACTACATTGTACTTGTTGTCAAAGTGCACTAGCTTCTAGATACTTATTTTGCTTCAAGGGCTGTAATTCTTGTTTGCCTTATACCGCACTGTGGATCTTGCAATGCATTTTTTACTTGTTGGAATCTTTTTCATCATTAATATGGGTTATATCAACAAATGGATATTTGATCTTGGAGATTTCACTTTTATTTTGAGTGGTCATTTATAACGTGGATGTAAATTTCTATTGTGTTCCTATTGTTGTGTCTTTACTATTTGCTGGTTAGTTTTGAATTAATGGAGTATTAGCGAGTAGGGACGAATATAGAGGGGCAAGCAGGGCGTTACCCCTTCCTCTCCCTTACAACTTCTCATGTATATACATATATACTTTTAAGTTGGCTAGTGTGAAATTATATAAAATTAATTGTGCTTGTTGTTATTACAACAATGATTAAGGTTAGCTAGCTAGTGTAAACTTGTGTAAAATTAGTTGTGCCTGATGTTATTAGTGTCATATGGTTAAGGTTATAACTAATGTAAAATTAGTTGTGTATATTGTTATTACAATAACAATTAAGGTTATTATCATTTAAAATAAAAAAATTAGTATCAATTTAATTTATTTGTAAAAATAGTAAATATTTTTGAAAATTATTATTAATTGGAAGTTAGATATTTAAACAATTACAAAGGAAGAAGAAGAAAACTTTTTGTCCCTTTAATACATATTGTCCCAAAGATAATAGAAGGCAACTAATCCATGATACGGGAAAACTACGCAAATAAACTTGGAAACAAAGCTAATCACAACCACGAACATAAAAACCTAGGATTGACCTAAGGAGGACATGTTAGACAAATACTGAAGTGTTTTGGATAGGTAGTGCTCTTACCAAATTTTGGTAAGTCTTCCGGTACGGTGGCTCCGCCGGGATCTTCTCCGTGACTGGTGGGGGGTGTACCTGCAAAGACACTCCGACGCTCAAGTTAGAGGCGCAGAGGTAGGAGACAGGTATCACAATTGGGATTAGAATTTTCGTACCTTTGTTGGAATGAATAGCTCTGTATTTGTAGGGTGTAAAGAAATAGATTTGATAGGGTTATTTTCCTATCAAATCTCCTCAAATCTTGTGATGAAGATAGAGATAATTCTATTTTCTATCATTATCTTTTGATCTGATCTTTCTCTATCTTATTGTATGGTAAAATCTGTTATGTTATTATTCTCTGGGTCCGAGTGAGTCTCTACTCGGCCAGCTCGACTGCTCGGTGGGATACCGAGTCCGAGTTTTGTGCATTGCCTAGGTTCTCTTCCTATTTGGAAAGATTTTACCTCCTCTGTAGGCTCTACTCTCGGCTCAGCCTCCCTGGGGTCGAGATCGGCTTCCTCTATTGGTGTTGCGAGCGAGGCGCATGCTACGTGTTTTACTGTTGGTTCTAGGACCTTTTTGCCGCTGGCTATCTTTAGACTTTCTAAGTAGCATTCGGGGACTACCTCCTGATCAGCTTTGACTGTCACTATCTTTCCTTCTGAATTTGGGAATTTCATCGCCAGGTGTGGAGTTGAGATTACTGCCCCTAGTTTGTTGAGTGTCGGCTTGCCTATGAGAATGTTGTATGAAGTGAGGGCATTGACTAAGAGGTACCTGACCGTGATAGTCTTAGACCCCTTCTCATCTCTAAAGGTAGTGAGGAGGTCAATGTAGCCTCTAGTATCGACCTTTTCGCCTGCAAAACCGATTAACTTCTCGGTGTACGGTTGTATCTTACTTTCGGGGATGTCTAGCTGTTGGAAAGTGGACCAGTATAGGATATCCACCGAGCTGCCTTGGTCGACTAAGACTTTGCACACCAACCAGTTTGCGACCTCAACTTTGACCACCACCGAGTCATCGTGATTGGGTTCTATGTAACATCCTCATTTTTATTTTGTCTATTTTCTTTTTATTAATAATTTAATATTGAGAAATCAAGATAGAATATTGAAATATTGATTCATACTATTATGATCAAGATTTCTTGTTCTACTTAATCGTGAATTTTTAATAATTATTTCGAACCAAAGTCCGAAAAATTATTAAAACAACGATTGAGTATATAATTGTTTGTATTTATGGTATATATGAGGAAAGGTCTCAAATAATTACGAAATAATTATTTGAACTTGAAATCATGTTTTATAAGTTTAAATATGTTTTATAGGTGTGAATACCCAAGCAGTTGAATTTTTATTCAATTGAAAAACTGATGCAAAATCAACAAAAATGAGGTAAACAGTAAAAACATAGGTGCAAAAAATAATTCAAGGAGTGAACAATGCATATAAATAGTATTTGAATCACGAAAGATGTGAATAGTATCGTAAAATGCTTAAAGTGTACTGTTGATAGGATTAATATCAAAACTTGATGAAACTGATAAAGTCAGTTCATTTTTAAGTCACACATATAAAAATATAATTTCTAGTAAAGTTTGAAAATTTATAGATCTAAATCAAAATTACTGTGAATTATTTGAAAATAATTATAAAAATTTAATTTTTAATTATGATAATTAATAATGGACATAAATTAAGTTTACTAAAAAGTTTCAATTAAAAATAAAATTGTTTGATAAAAAAGTTAAAAATTTAAGCGTATAAATTTATACCAGCAGTATAAGAAAACGTAAAAAATTATGCAGAAAATCTCTCACGTAGTTGGAGCTACCCTCTCCATGTGACTTTCACCCACTTCAGCTACCCACTCAACTCACTGTTAAAAAAAAAAAATCCTCACTCACTGACGTCTATAAAAAAGAAGGTGGTTCCTTCACTATTTTGCACCTACATTCTCTGTCTCTTCCGCTTTTGTTTTCTTCTTCTTCAATTTTTCTTATTACACCCCCAAAACTACCTTCCTCCACCATCAAGAAGCAATATTCAAGCAAGATTTTCTCTTCCTCTCCTCTTTGTGGTGAACGAAACTCACTTCCTAGGTAAGGGGGGAGTGAGACCTTGATTCTTTTGTTGCTCTTTCTTACTTTCGTACTTTATATTATATAATTTTTACCTTTGATTATTTTTTTGCATAACTTTAAATTCTTATTTACTCTTTCTGCTATATTTTCATTATTTGTGAATTTTCTTGTTATTGGAATTGTTACAAGTGTCTCTCTTTTAGAGGAGACCATGCCCAATTTTTGTTATAATTTTCCTTCTTATTGTTCTTTCCAGTACAGGTTCCTATTCTTATAATAAGAAGGAACAAACATAAACTGACACATAATAAAGCAATATATAACTATATTCCAGCGTTTTGACCCGGACACCAGTCACTATTTTATGAATATCTGAAGTTATACTTAACGAAATCTTGTGAAACCAGTTTTAAATGAAAATAGACTTAAAAATATACAACTTTTCTTTTGGACTTACTTCAAAATATGATAAAATGAATTATATATTCAAGTTACAAGTTGACCCACCTGTTCTGAATTTTCTGAAAATTTCCATTATGTTGGATATTACTGGGACAAATCTGGACTGTTTTCTGGAAAAATAAAAATATCATGATGTTTATACATGTCTTATATATCTACCATAAAAATTTCATAACAAAATAAGTTCTTTTACTATTTTTATAAAATCGACAAAGTCTACTAGATGGTTCAAAGTTTTCTGGAAATTTAAAAAAAAAAGTTTATCTCTTCAACTTTTGATTTCACTGGAAATGAGAATATAGAACAAATTTAGAAAAAAAAAATTATATATATGTTGTAAGATTATGATGAGAATTTATTTTCTTTGTATTAAACTGAGTTTTTAAAATTAGTAGAGTAAGATCCGAAGTATGCTCTGTGGTTGCAGTTTCATATAATATTCCACACCAGAAAAGGAATTTTTTCTTACTACTAATTTTTTGAACATAGTCTATGGAAATTCTAAGTATGTTCTGTGGTTGCGGTATAATTTGATCTTCCACACCAGAAAGGAATTTCTAAATATTAAAAATCTATTTATGCTTGTACCAGAAATACTTATAGTAAGTTAGAAAGTTGTCTCTCTTTACAATTTAAATTAAGGGATTAGACAAAGAAAAAGATAAAGCAAATAAATTTAACTTGATAAGTTTTAAATAAGATTTTAATACAAATAATGATTAGTTAAATATTAGTTAAATATTAGATTAATGATTAGAAAAGTATCTACTGTCTTGCTTAAATATCTTGTGATATTACATAAATCTTTATATACTTAATATGTGATAAGATGCTTTGATATATTGACATGACATGATGATTTTACTCTGACAATGTTGTTTATCTGTCTGTAAGACTTGTGTTGTTACTCTGTACTGGTGCTCAATGAATGAGATTAGTGATATTAGATGTGATATAGTGAATGGTGATGTATACTAGTTATATACTGTTTATCTGTCTGAGGGACAGAGATGTTATAAATAATGATTATGAGTAAAGTGACTTGTGAGTACTCTAGTGTGAGTACTGTTAAAAGAGGAACATGCAACGGCATGTTGCCTATAGTGGAAGACACAGCCTGACAAGCTGAGGAGTGAAAGGCAGGGACTCACTGACGGAAGTCTAGGGGGTACGGTGTCGAGTGATGAAGTAACTAAAGGCCAAGAGAGCACCCTGTGTCGGGGACTTCATCTGACCAAGCTTGGCAACCCCAACAACTGCTCAGCATTCCATTGATTGGTACGAGAGTACGCCTGAGTTATATAGGACTGTGGATGTCCTAAATTGAGATAATTTGAGTTCATCTAGGGAAGACGAAGGTTTTTGCCATAGGGTTGAGGCGTATGTACTCCCAATCACTTCCAATCGGGGAGTATGGATCCATACTGCATCTAGAGGTTTGAGTTGTTAGTAGTTGGGACGTTATGACTAGATAAATATTAGGTTCCCCCGCTATTATTAAATGACGGTAGTTTATACCGTCAGTAATACACACACACACACACACACACACACACACACACACATATATATATATATATATATATATATATATATATATATTAAAATCAAGTCTCACTCCTCTTTCTTTCTTTTCTGTATGTACTTGCTGATTGGATACTTAAAGATGATGGTCAAGCCTAGTGATCAAGTTCCTTGTTGACGTGGTCATTTCAGAGATTGTGAAGACTAAAAAGAGATACTAGAAGATATAAAATCTAAAGGCTAGTGTTATTTACGTTTATGTTTTGGGTTAGGGTAGAACTTGTTCACTGCTCTGACTAGGATATTACATGTATGGGTTAGGAATAACTAATACTCGATTTCCCTGTATCTGTTAAACTCTGTGCTTATTTCATTATTATGAACTGATGTTGAATTTTAGATGGTAATGGTTCTTTATATAATATTTATGCTTTTATTAATTCGTTTTATTCTAAATATGTTTAAAAAAAAATTCCCTTATTTTTATAATTACTTAAAACAAATACAAATATTAGTGTGGATTGTGTATAATGTAATGGGGTGTTACATTCTATGCCTTCGAAATCTGCGTCTGTGAAAGTTATAGGAGACATTTTCCTGTGTATTCTAGGGCTTGTTGAAGCCGAGTTGATGATCAGAGGCTGCGTAGGTATCTCTTCCTTGCCGAGCTCGAGCTTCCTCCTCCGGCGAATCCTCCTGCTATTGTATTGATAACACCTCGGAGTCGAGTCTCGGGAGGTTTAGTCGGTTGCTCCTAGCAGGGCTCTTCCGTGCGTCTGGTTTTTCTGTCGGGATCGTCTTCCCTATCCCGGGTTCGTTCTCGCTCGGACTTTCGGCTGTTGTCTCGGATGAAGCGTCATAATTTGCCCTGTTGGATAAGTTTTTCAATCTTATCTTTCAGGGTGGTGCAATCCTCTATGGCGTGCCCATGCACTCGATGGTATCTGCAAAACTTAAACTCGTAGGCAGGCTTATCAATTCGGCGCTGCAGGCTTCTTCCAGAACTCGTGCTCTGCTATTTGTTAGAGGTGTATAATGGGTAAACCTTGCACGGGGTAGTCTGTCACCTCTAGGTTTGCTACTCCGCTCTCGGCTTGTTCCTGGTTTCTCTCGTTCTTCCTGCTTTTTATAGGACTCGTCCCTGACTCGTTCCCTGAACTTGGTCATTTTTTCCATCTGAATGTATCCTGCCGCTCTAGCTCTGAGCTCGTCCATGTCATGTGGTGGCTTCTTGCAGAGGCTGTCCAAGAAAGGTCCGGACTTTAGCGCCATAAGCATGACGGTCAGTGCTACCTGTGGATTCAAGTCTTGGATCTTGACGGAGATTTCGGCGAATCTCTCCATGAAGTCCCTGAGAGTCTCGTTGTCCTTTTGCCGTATGTTGGCTAGTGCTACTGCCGTCAGGTGGTGGGGTTGACTCGTAGCGTATTGAGCGCCGAAACGAGTGACTAACGTGGCAAAAGAGTCGATCGAGTGGGGGGGAAGTCGTGTGTACCAGTTCAATGCTGCCCCCTTCAGGGTTGTTGGGAACACACGACACATGATGGCGTCGTCATTTGTGTACAGGTTCACCTGTGTGATGAACGCGTCGATGTGCTCATCAGGGTCGGTCAGCCCGTCATATCGATCCATGGACAAGGGCTTCCACCTGGTCGGTAGTGGAGTCTCCATGATTCCATCTACCAACGGGTGTCGCCTCATTGTCTCAGGTATTGCGCTTCGTCTTGGGGGTGCCCGCGATCCTGAGGTGGGTCTGGACTCTAGATGGGTTGCTGTTCGGCCTGCCTCGCTCCATGTGGTATCTTCTTGCTCTGTTCAGTCAGGATGTCTATTGGCGATGCGTGAGCCGCCGATAATCAGTTGGTAGCAGCTTGGGCTGCCGAGAGTTCGTTGGTAGCGGCGTGGGTTGCCGAGAGTCCGTTCTGGTCCTCTTGCATTTTCTGATACTACTCTCGGAGGGTAGCGTTCTCCTTGCGGAGGTCCTCTATCTCCTTAGCGTTGTTTTGCTTCAGCGTGTTGACTTCCCTTCGCAGGGCTTGGATCAACGGGTGATTCTCAAGCGTCTGACGCGGGAAGGGCGCTACATTGTTGGGGTTACCTCCCTGGGTATCCCTTAGAGGCGGTACACCCAGGATTTGGGTTTCCGCCCCCTGTGGTTGCTTTTCATGGTTCGCTGTTTTGCTCTGGGTTGTCGCCATTGGAATTATGTCGTCTCGATTGGTGTGGCTGGGAATAGTTTCACCGAGCCCCACGGTGGGCGCCAAATGTTCTTACCAAATTTTGGTAAGTCTCCCGGTACGGTGGCTCCACTGGGATCTCCTCCGTGACTGATGGGGGTGTATCTGCAAAGACACTCCGACGCTCAAGTTAGAGGCGCATATATAATTATGTATTTATAGGGAGTAAAGAGATAGATTTGATAGGGTTATTTTCCTATAAAATCTCCTCAAATCTTGTGATGAAGATAGAGATAATTCTATCTTCTATCATTATCTTTTGATCTGATCTTTCTCTATCTTATCGTATGGTAAAATCTGTTATGTTATTATTCTTTGGGTCCGAGTGAGTCTCTATTCGGCCAACTCGACTACTCGGTGGGATGCCGAGTCCGAGTAGTACAGGTAGCCTCTAACCCTAGTAGAGAAAGCTTATACCGGAATACTAACAAATTAATTTAGAGAAAGAATATTCGATAGAGAAAATATTAACATTAACGTTTGTTAGCTACAGTATAAATTATTTAGCTTCCCTAGTTAAAAAATATATATCATATCCCCCGCCGCCCCCCCATTCCCCCCCCCCCCCCCGGTCTTTTTAATATTTCATCCGTACTTTTCACCAAAACCCCTGTATTGAGTCTCAATAAATCGAACTTGAACCAGCTTTGGACTAATCACTCGCGCAGTTTTTCTTCTAAACTTTGCTTGATCATAATTTTTATTTCATAACATTGGGATGACAGGAATTAAGCGAAACAGCCCAAACTTTTATTAATTAATCTCAGATTGAAGAGTAATTGGCACTAACTTATGAGTGTGCTTATTTCTGAATCACTCCCAGCTTTAACCCTTTCAATTAATGTCGCCTTTAGTGAACTTACCAGGCCTTAAAATAATTTTTAAATAGCACTGATACTTCTCCCCCTCACATGAAATATCTCACGTACACCAACTAAATATCGCATTGGATGCAAATCATGCAATGCAACACACTGATTTTATACTTTGTAACTTTGTATTTTAAATCAGCCCAGAAAAAAATTGTAAACCCTAAAATTAAACTACATATATGCTCAATTAATTAATCATGAAAAGTAGCTGCTGCTTGTCTTGTTCCAACTTGCAATGGGCGAATCTAGAAAGTTAGACACTTGGAAGCTTTCTGACCCCTCACAGTACCTCATATTAGTAGCACCTGTAGCACATTCTAAGGCAGTGAGTGGGCCTTAGTATGGGTGCCTACTCTTCCAGATGTCATTTATGGAATTTATTATGAATATGTTTTCAAAGTATAAACAGTTTGAGGTGGCTTTTTTTTCCATCACTGATCATGACTCATACTTGATTACACTCAACATCCATGCGTCCAGCCATTAAAACTTTTTTTTTTTTTTTTGAATAAGAAGCCATTGAACTGTATACAGTATGATGAAGTCAATAATCTATTGTTTGGCCATGCATAAACAGATCTTGACCCGTTCAAGTTTCAGAAGGCTTGATTGATCATAAATTTATGAGGATTATTTCAGTACCAAAGTCTTTTTTTTTTTTTTTTTTTATAAATTTCAACCTTGATATTTATTTGGTATTGGTACTATAATTAGTTTGTATCAGTATTGTATTAGTTGTTGGTTATTGTATTGTACTAATTTTAAAAGCTAGCCAGTTACTATTATAGATTCAACATACCGGTAATTCAGAAAAAATAAAAATGTCGACCGTGGTAGTTCTTTACAATTGTTTATAGTATAATAATAAATCAACTTGCAGGCTAGCAAATTGAAATTTGCCCACGGATAAACTTTTCAACATATTTGAAGCAACATGTTTAAATCTGCATTCTGGGAGAATGGATCCGCATTTGCCTACTCTCAATAACTTCTATGTCTGTTCCTGCTTGACGTGACATTTTCAAAATATGAGTTGCGAACGGGTCTCCAAACATGTACTAACAGTGGGTTAGATTCATTTCATAATTACCACTGATATGGTTTCATTTTTTTTTTTTTCCATATAAGCCACTAGTTGTAGCTAGGGTGAAAATAGGTTATAATGAGTGCTAACAATACATCTTCTAAGTTAGGCCTAGTTAAACAAATTCTTATTGGACCGAACTATTTTCGCCCCTAGCTGTAGCTTCTGTGTTTTTCACCTATTTGATGCGATATTGTGGATTGTGAGCATGTTTTAAAACATTCATTAAATACCACAAACAAGATAATAAACGTACAACTTAACATCTAGTAGTAGCTTATAATGTTGATTGCTTTGTACAAACTCGCTAATTAATTCTCTACATAAGCGAAGAGATACTTAATACTACTACGCAAATGGATCACGAACATATCACATAAGTGAACTTGACACCATCTTCAATCCAAAACTTTAAGACATTAGGTTTATAGGTCTTCTCCACTTATATGTTACTCAACTTGTTCATTTCTATCCAATGTGAGACTTCATCTTCACACTTATACTCTAACATTACTCTATATCTCTAGTCGATCGGTTATGGTCGCTGTCCAAAGTAGTACTCCCTCCGTTCCAATTTATATGACGTTTAAGGTTTTGACACAAGTATTAAGAAATGCAATTAATTTGTTGAATTTTCTAGAAAATATTAGGTAATTTTCTAATATACCCTTTATCTCTCTAATTAATTACTCATACTACACTACTCCCACTAAGTATTAATTAAGGGTAGTTTTGGAAAAAGATATTTAATGCAGCATTGATTTTGTAAAACGTTATTTATTTTGGAACAATTTTTTTTTTCTAAAACGTCATATAATCTGGAACGGAGAAAGTATCATGGTATAATTGAAATATAAATGCAATTAATTAATCTAGAGATATAAGTTAGTAAAAGAGGAAAGGGGTGGTTCAATGAGGAGGCGAAGAAGACATAATGGCGATAGCTGATTAGGCTTTTGCAAAAGTCAGCTTTATCTCATATTTACATTTAATGTCTGCTGGGGTTTATAGACTTTTAAAGCTGAGATAATTGAGCTTTCCCAGTGCAGCTACATTGAATGTCACGCGGTTTTGAGAGGTACACCACATAGAGAGGTATGAGGTGAATAATTTGGCCCTTACTCCTTCAGTTAATGCTCTTGCTGTCAACTTTTGACTTGGCTTCCCTCGTTTACTAGTTTAAGTCAGCTTCTCACACACACACACACCCCACCATACCCTTTACCCCCTTCATTTTTAGCTATAAATGTGCATCAAGCAAAGGTTAGGCTTGGACACATGCATTAGAACCTATCAAGTAAAGAGGGTTAGAGAAATAAAAGAAGAGAAGAAAGAAAAGAGAAATCATCATATCATATCACCACCACACACACATAGATAGAGAGAGGAAAACGACCTATTTTTCCTTGAGAGCTGAAGGGGCTAGGAAAAATTAGAAGGACCAGTACTATAAAGGCGGTGAAATAAAAGAGAAAGACAAGAAGGAGACATGGGAAGACCACCTTGTTGTGACAAAGAAGGGGTCAAGAAAGGGCCTTGGACTCCTGAAGAAGACATCATATTGGTGTCTTATATTCAGGAACATGGTCCTGGAAATTGGAGGGCAGTTCCTACCAAGACAGGTTCATTTAGCCCTCCACTCACTTTGGTTATTTAATTTTGTATATTGGTTGTTCTTTGTTGTGTTAATTTCTTAGATAATCATTTAGATAAGTTTCTGATTGAAATAAAACTGTGATCTAAATAATATTGGTCATTTGGGTTTTCATTGTTTTATATTACTTAGCTTGGATCTGAATTGATTTTTCCATTTTGGGGTTGTTTTCAGGGTTGTCAAGATGCAGCAAGAGTTGCAGACTTAGATGGACGAATTACCTGAGGCCAGGAATCAAACGTGGTAACTTCACAGAACAAGAGGAGAAGATGATAATCCATCTTCAAGATCTTTTAGGAAACAGGTAAAAAAATCAATCTTTCAAGCACCTACTTAGTTTAAGTTTTTTTTGTTTGAGTCTTGTGTTGGGCACATCTTGTGCTCAATTTAAGCAATTATGTTATTAATGAAATCTTTAAAAAAAAAAAAAATTGGAGTTTTGACTATTTTTTTTAAACTGTTTTTGAGTATTTTGAGTTGGGAAGTTCTTTTGGATCCACATGCTTAACTTAATTGGATCACACTGGTTATGTTACAGATGGGCTGCAATAGCTTCATACCTTCCACAGAGAACAGATAATGACATAAAGAACTATTGGAACACCCATTTGAGGAAGAAGCTGAAGAAGATGCAAACAGGTTGTGAGGGTAGCTTGGGAGAAGGGTTTTCAGCCTCAAGGGAAATCCCTAGAGGCCAGTGGGAAAGAAGGCTCCAAACTGATATCCAAATGGCAAAGAGAGCTCTCAGTGAAGCTCTTTCACCAGATCAGAAGCCATCTTGTTTAACTGCATCAAACTCAAACCCTTCAGATAGTAGCAGCTCCTTCTCTTCCACCAAGCTAACACAATCTGTGTGCTATGCCTCAAGTGCTGACAACATAGCTCGCATGCTGAAGGGTTGGATGAAAAACCCACCAAAGTCCTCAAGAACCAACTCATCTGTGACTCAGAACTCCTTCAACAACTTGGCTGCAGCAGGTGCTGATACTGCTTCTAGTGGAGCAAAGGGATCACCACCAAGCAGTGCTGCTGAATTGTCTGAGAATTTTGAATCCTTGTTTGATTTTGATCAGTCTTTGGAGTCTCCAAACTCTGATCAATTCTCTCAGTCCTTGTCTCCTGAGGCCACTGTTTGGCAAGATGAAAGCAAGCCTCATATTGGTGTAGCAGAAATAATGCCCTTCTCTTTGCTTGAGAAATGGCTTCTTGATGAGGCTGGTTGCCAAGAGAAAGTTGGTTGTGGTGATGCCAAGTTTTTCTAAGTTGGTTCATTTTGTGACATATGAGACTCTGGAATTTTTTATTTTATTTCATAAGTTATAGGAAGGGCCTCATCAATCTCTCGCTTTGGCCTTTAATTAGAGAGAAGTTTTTCAAGCCTTTGGTGCTAGACGTGTATATTTTAATTACTATTGACATTATGATTATTATCATACTATGTTAGATATGCCACACTGGAAAACTTGCCTCTCTTATGTAAAGTTGATCTTGCGACGAGATCTTGCTTTTTGAATTAATTATTTTTAAGTAATCATCTTAGTAATTGAAGTTCCAGTTGTTGAAATTAAGAATGGTACGTACCAAGGTACATTTTATTACTCTCTTTTCAGCAGCAAACTTAGTTCTTATTGGGTGAACTTTTATGTTAATTTTGTTAAATAATTTAAATTTATTCCGGGTCATATGAATTTTGATGTAATACTTTAGAGAGTGTGTTAAAAAAATCAAATATTTTCTTGAACGTGTTTTTTACCTGTTTGTTCAATCCATCATTTAATGCACGTACGATAGAGTTTATTTATAAAATCAATAAGTATTTTTAAAATGGTATTTGGGAATTAAGTTAAAAAATAATTATTTTAAAAATAAATTAGTCATATCTTCAAATGAGTTTTAACCCTCTGGGCGCTCCTTTATCCAAGAAGCAAATTCAAAATATGACAACTAATCATTTTAAAACTTAAAAGAAAATGTGAAGTTTTATAACTAATTTTAGTTGCACGCTTATCATTTTAGAAAAGAATAATAATATTTGGACACATCATTATTTTAAACACCCACTAACATCTCTCATTTTAGTTGTTATACCTATATTTTTTTTTTCTTTCTCTTTTTAGGTGTTGGAGAGCATTTTAGGTGTGCATCTATATTTTTCCTTCAGAAAAATGTTATATAGAATTTGAGGGAGTAGTCTATGTATGTTATGAGGGACCAGCCGGTATGATATGGTCATTTTGAGTTTCGGTTCCATTTGAGTAAGAACATAATAAATGCACGTATGTGTAAATATATACTTTAATAATTTATTCTATAAATAAACAATATATATATAAGTTTATGATTTTTGGATTAGTTGTCTTTTGTTTGCATTATTGCTTAGGTTTATATAGAGAAGTTATAAACATATAAATACGAATTATAACCTTATGAATAGAAATTATAAATATGTAAAAAAAAAATTCATAAAATTATTAAGATAATATAATTTTTTTTTTTTAAAGTTAGGAAGTGAACCTCTTGAATTTTACATGAGTTGTTATCAGTTAAAAGTGGCGCATCACAAAACTATTACATCAACATTTTGAAAGTTAAATAAAAAGCCAACATGATTTTTCAATATTTTAAAATTATATGTTTTTCTTAATTAGTCGTGTAAAATCTATTTAATAGTTATACATATGGACTTAATATATTTTACAGTTCTTTTTCATTATATTGTTATTTAAAATTAATTGCTTAAAAAATATCGATTTTAAACAATAACGTTGTGCCGCCAAGAGGTATTCCAGAGAAACTACCAAATAAATCAAGGATAAGAAACTATGTCATTATAAATTATTATCTATTTCAATGACCAGAATCAGATTTAATTATCCGAGGAAAAACTTGTTTAGGAGCTTTTCGTATACCATGGTAGGATGCCCTAGTGGTGAAACTTTTAGAAAAGAGGATCAGATACAATGTTATGAAAGATAGAAGTTTAGGAAGAGTTTTAGGTATGAAATATGAAATCATCATTCGAAAGTTTTGAGAGAGAAGAGAAATGAGAAACATATTTATAATGGAATTTATGTTGTTTTAATACAGAGGATGAACCAACTTCCACCTGTATAAATTACACTAACTCTTGTATACCATTTAATTTCTCAAAAACTTATTGTTGGATCAAATATAGATCTTAATTAGTACTAGTATATTAATCCAAAAAGTCGCTGGATTCAATTATTCCTTTGCTTGCTGTTATACCGAACCTGCTATCTGTTTTGAGCTGCTGTGTCATTGAACTTTCCATGGTTAATAACAGTTTCGGAATTGCTGTTATATATACTAGGAAAAAACACGTACTCCGTGCCTCATTGACTCTTCATCTTTTTTTAAAAAAGAAAAGAAAAATAGTGAAAGTTATATAATAGTAGACAGTTTTATGAAGTTATAGGAGTAAAATGGATATAAAAATATGTACACCAAAATTTCATATCCCCTTTATATATAGTTATAGATGTAGCAGCGCTGATTGTTTGTTTTTATGTTACAATTAGTTTTCATATTTGCTGTCAAATTTCATGTGTCATATTTAGGCCAACTCTGGGTCTAACTCATAGGGGCGATAGCCTAGGACCCAAGATTTAGGATTGGGAAAGCCAACAATATTTATAGAAATTATATAGTAATTTTTTATTGTTTTATGTTGGTTTTATAAATGATTTGGAATCATTATTTGCATTTATATCTCATTTTCTATATCTAAATAAAAGAGTAAATTGAAAGAGATAGACAATTAATAAAATTAATTATATAGATAAAAATAAAAAAAAATATAGTTTGAGATGATTGAGAGATAAACCTTTTGACTAGTTAGAGAGAAAGCCAGTAAAGAGCACCTCTAAAAGAAAAAGAAAAAAAGGAAAATGTTGAGAATATGTAATTAAAAGAGTAAATAGAATAAGAAATTCACTTTTCTAAATTATGAATTTTAATTTATAATATTGTAACAAATTTAGTATAATTATCACTTTTTTCTTCTTCTTTTATTTCTCTCTTTTCATTTTCACCTTAAGGTGTTATCAAATGAACATTTTGTTCTTTAAAAGGATTTCTATCATTTTCTTTCTTATTTTGGTTTTCATTTCATAATATAAGTATTTTTAATTATTTTCTTCCATCAATTATTACTTACTTTATTCTTTGAAGCTACTTGGTCGTGCAATTAATTTATTCTTTATTATTGAATGTATAGATCAACTAGCATGAGATTGTTCTAATTTAATTAATGATCTCACGTTCGAAATCTAACTATGTAGTTGCATTAAATATTTGGAGGATAACAGACAATAAGTTTAATTAAACAGAAATCCAATAGGATTTAAATATTTTACAGCATCATCTCATTCATTAATATAACATGACAATAAGTTGATTTGCTAAATATATCTATATAAAAATATTTTAGACTGTCAATATATAAATTAAACTCTTCTAATGTATCATAAAAAACAAGCTTATATAAAAGAAAAGAACAAAGAGGAGAAAAGAAAAAAGAAAAAAAAAAAACTAAACAAAAGAAAGTTTGGGGTTGCATCATACAATGTGCGTGTTATTTCTCTCTGTGTAAAAATCTCATCTCTTGTATCTCACAGCACACAGATATATAAGGAAAGAACGAAGAATACATCACAAGATACATTTGGGTATAAATATTTGGGGTCCCTTTTTGCTCCCCGTTCCCTCTCTCACTCATTCTTATATAAAAGTTGCAAGTCTTCCACTCTTCATAAATGCTCATTAAGGCATTTTTTTTTCTGACACTTTTTTTTCCCCAAGTTATTTAGAATTATTTCTATCCTGGCAGTGCAAGTAACATCCCCACTGTAAAGAGATGGGAAGTAACCTTAAGCCTCTCATGAGTTCCATAATAGCAAAACCAAAAATTGAAGCTGTTCAATTTCTTACTTTAAACTGAACGGGAATAATGGGACCATATTGTGCCATTAAATCATCGATACCTAGCCTTTCTAACAATATGTTGCCAAGCCTAGCTAAAACTTTAGCAAGAGAGATTGGGGTAAGTATTATATCAATGTTTTTTTTTTTTTTTTTATAGAGTAGAAGTCTTTCACGAAAGACAATCCTACTCAAGTCAGATAGGATTAAAAAGACGACAAAATTTTTCTTCTAAGGATTTAATGTAACATGATATCTAAGACTAAAACTAAAGAATATTGATTAAACTGAAACGATTCTGTATTAGTTGATTTACGTACTCGATGATAGTAATATATAATAATAAAATGAAAGCTAGTGTCTTTATATTAACAGGTGTCATCATGGCTTTGCAATGTAAATTTCAAGCTTTATGGCACAACTAGCTATTGGAGATACATGGTATCCGTATGCTCTCACATACCAAAGTCCCAAGTATTAATGGATTTGACCATTGCGAAATAGATTTTTTTCCAAACATAACTAGGTATTTGCACTGTGTTACAATATACACCGACTCAACGGATATAAAAAGAAAAATAAAGAAGAGAAAACAACTACCAAATCTTGTGCATATTTGCAAGTTGCCAAACTGAGCAAACTTCATAAAGAAGGAATCATGTGCCGATCGACCAAGCATGATCACCTTCTGAACCAAACTCATTATGCATTTAATATAGCATGTGAATTCATATATTGCTTTGTTCAACAGCTTGCAATGTCATACACGTATCTAGATAAAAAAGATATATCTCAAATAGAAAATTTGTTCCACAACATTTTCCGAGCACTAGCGCTATAAGAAAAAAATTTGTCAATTCAGTAGTTAGGCTATGCAATCGACAGACAGTAGAGACTGGTTGTGTTTTGTTTGATAAATGTTAATAATATTTTTTAAAAGAATTTAAATATTTTTATTATTAAATAAAATCTTGTTGTTAATGTCGTTAAATAAATTAATTTTATTTTTCATTAATAGAATCAACACAAAATTTTACTTACTCGAAAATAACAACTACGCTGCTAGTCTTAAGAGGTTACAGTTTGGCTGCTGATTGACTAACTTTATTTTGATAATTAAATTCAATATATATACCTTTGTTAAGAAAATCGGATTGAACTGGTTGATCCGATCGTTTGAATCGGAACTGGTCTATTGGCTGACTCGATCCAATTTTCGAAGTTGATAGTACCCAAAATTCGACCACTAAACTATTAAATCGATACAAACTGTTGAATCAGACATAGTTTCACTGGGCACTGTTTAACTTATACTTAGTTCACAATATTGCAGTGACTTTTTTTACTAACATATAATTCTGTGCAAATTTTTTATTGTATTAGTTCTGGAATTGTATTATACTAGGTTTTGTCCCGTGCAACATATGGGCTTTAAATTTGTTTGTGTTTGAAATTATATTAGTAATATGATTATAAAAAATAATATTTTTCTATTGATAAATAAATAAGTAATGATCAATTTGTTTAAACTTAAAATAATATATTTTTTAAAAAAGTGTTTTTTAAAAAAATATTTTTTAAAAAAGTGAATTTTTAAGAACCAGATATCATTTGTTTCTTAAAAAAATATTTTTTGCTTTTTCTTTTAAAAAAATAACATAGATAAACACATCAAAAAGCAAAAAAAATATATTTATTTTATTAAAAAAATAAGCTTAAACAAATGGATCCAATATATAATTGATTTCTTTTAAATATGAGAAACTCAATCATGTAATACTAAGCACATTTTAAAACTAAAAATGTTTTTGAGCCCTTATGTAAATATGACAAATTTTAATATGATATAAAAATAAAATAAAATTCAAAGTAAAACCTTTTTAAATCGTATATATATATATATATATATATATATATATATATATATATATATATAACAATATATAATATAATATAATATAAAATTATCTTAGTTTCAAATATGAATAATAATGAGTTTAATGGTCATGCATCGTTGATATGACTTTTAAAATAGTTATCATAAAAGTTAACAAACTTATCATACATAGTGGATTGTAATTGAATAACAACGTAAAACTATTTTACACTGTCAGTGCATGACCTATTTTCTCTAATAATATTTTAGATTTAAGTCAATAAGATTTTATGGAGTAAATTTTCTTTTTCAAATTTTTTAAATTAATTTAAAATATTTAAAATTATATCTACAAATTAAAATCTTAAAATCTATAAAAAAATAAATTAAACATTTGAAAAAAAAACCAATCAGGGTTAAATAAAATCAAGTAAAAATATTAATGGTCAATGCTTATCTTACTTTCAACATATCTTACTTTCAATATATTAATGGTCAATGCAATTTTAGTCCCTCTATTTTGCATAATCTGTAATTTTAGTCCTCCTATTTTAAAATTGAGACATTTAGTCCCTCTATTTTGCATAATCCGCAAATTTAGTCATCTTATTTTAAAATTGAGACATTTAGTCCCCCAATTTTATAAAATTCATAATTTTGGTCCTTCCGTCAAATTGGAAGCATTCATGGTTAAGAGAATAACGTTAACCCTAACGTGACTCAAATATAGTTATGTGACTCCAGATGATTTGTTTATTTTTTTAATTATTTTAAATACTAAGTATATAAATTGATGAAAAATATATCTTTAGAAAAGGTAAAATAATTTATTTTAATGGCTGGAGTAGTTGTGAGTCATAATCTAAAAATCATGAGTCTTAATCATTTATTTGAAACTATTTTCTTGTCACTGAAACACATGTCATGTTGTAGTAACATTAATATCTTAACGGTCAACGACTATAATTTGACGGAAGAACCAAAATCATGGATTTTACAAAATTAGGGAACTAAATGTCTCAATTTTAAAACAGAAGGACTAAAATTACGGATTGTGTAAAACAGGAGGACTAAATGTCTCAATTTTAAAATAGGGGAACTAAAATTGATTGATATATTGATAATTAATAATTGATAATTGTATGTGTGTGTGTGTGTGTAGTAAATTATTATATAATAATGATAATAAATAAAAAGTTATAAAAATTATAAAAAAAAATAGTTCATAAATTTTAATAAATTGACTATCATATTATATAAAGTCAAAATTTATTAAATATTTGATAATTTAATAATTTAATTGATTAATTCAATCACGATATATATTCACCTTAATTTCTATAATTAAACATAATAATAAGTTTTTATCAATTAAAAGATGAAAAAAATCGATAAATTTTAGGCGAAAAAAGAATGAATATAGTGATATGAAAAATCTTTCTTTTTATAATAATAATAATAATAATAATAATAATAATAATAATAATAATAATAATAATAATAATAATAATTGATTTATATATATACATATATATATATACATATATATATATATATATGAAAAATATTTTTTAAGAGAAAATATTTATTTCAATAATATCAATACTTTGATGAAATTAATTTTCAATTATTAGATAGAGTATAGCTATTCACACATGCACAAAAAAGTTACAAAGAATCAAATTAATTTTAAGAAAAGTAAAACATTTTTCCTTTTGTTAATGAGAATTGGTTATAGTGTGAAACATATAAAATAATTAAAAACATATTTATATTTTTTTATTTTAAAAGTTGTGATATTTTATCGATAGAATAAAGATATTAAAAATAATTTTTTAAACTTATTTTCAAAATATTATTTTAAATTTAGATTATTTTTTTAACATTTATTCTTTTAAAATTAATTTACTTATATAATATAAATTAGAAGTAAAGATGAAAATATTCTTTCTTCTTTCAATTAAGGCTCTCTCAACTCAATTAAGCATTTTCTATATTTTTTCATTAAGATACTCTTGATCAATTTAAATGCAAATGAGATCTCTTGTAAAGCAAAAGAATCAATAGCTAATAAATGAGTTAGTTATTATTGAAAAATATTAAAATAATTCTTCACCAAATACACAATGCTCTAAAACTTCTTGATTAAGTTTATTATTGAAAAATATTAAAATAATCCCTCACCAAACACATAATGCTTCAAAACTTCTTGATTAAGTTTATTGATAAACTTCTACCTATAAAAAAAATGTCTCTACAATGAATAGTAAAAGTAACATCTTCAATTGTATTGTTTATAGATTTTTCTTAAAATGATTTGCGTAATTTATATTTATTCGTTAATTTAACTTTTATTATTATTATTTTTATATTAAAAAACTATATAATATGATCTTTTAAGATGGTTTTATATTAATTATTTTGTTACTAAATATGCAACAATATTAATAAAAATATATTTAATTATGGCAGATTTGACCATAATTGGAGTAATAATTTGCAAACTAATACTAGGAGGACCGTCACGGTTTTGTCTTTGTAAAAGGCACATGGTTGGTTTGAGAGGGAGGAAAGTGTTTATAAGCTACCCTTGATCTCGATTTCTAAGCGATGTGGGACTTTATGGCTATCGGAATCCTATACATCTTGTCCAGCATTGAGATATCAACCTTATAGGAGAAAGGAGATCGGCAGAAGAACTCGGTGAGAACACCTATTAAGCCTAGCTTAAATTTTGCGACTTTTAGTTAGTGAAATTGTTACTTTCAAAACTAGCCTATTATCCAATTTTAAAAATAGTAGTATTTTAAAAGCTAATGAGGAAGAGAAATCACCATGCTTAAATCCCATTAATTATATGAACAATTTGCCTAGTGAACTTGCACATCTGAAAGGAGAAAAGGAGAAATAGGAGTAACATAACCTCTAAATTAACCTCTCCCGGACCCTTGTGGCCTTGCCCCTAATTGTAGTTCTCACGTTTCATCTGCATAAGTGTTATGGGCTTCCAAGTAAATAGGTTTCCAGGCTTTGTATGAAAAATGTAGTTGCTTCCTAATTTTCATAAATGTTTTGTGTTTTTATTTCTCCTTTTTTGTATCTTTATTTTGACTTGTTTAAAGCATAGATACTTCAACAGGACAATGCCAATTTTTTTTTTTTAATCAGCCAAAAAAAGTAATTTTATTAATGTGGGTACAAGGAGTACCCAAACCTATTACATAAAAGCAAATTACATACATAAACGTACGTAACATTCAAAATTAACCCCCCCCTATACCTATAGTTCTGCATCCCTCCAATTTGCAGCAAAGTAAAAATACCTACAGAAACTGTCCTTGCCTCACACTGACCATCCCCTGCATAATTTCAATCACCAAACATCTAACACTATATGCTGACTTCAAAAATAGGCACAATGATTTTCCTCCTTCATCCAAAGTAATTGTAATTGCCATATGATATATGTTTACTTGTCATGTGTTTTAAAGTATTTGTTATTAGTTGTTACTTTATTTTGACTGCTGAATTAGTGTTGCAAAAGTCATTTATATGTTATATGTGCTATCTTCTGCTTGGAGAGTGCTCTTTGTGCCTATGCGCATTAAGATTCGTCGCTTAATTTTGTGCGTGTTTGTGTATCACAAATGAGAATTGAAGTTTCATGCTATAACTAATGAATTTGATGGCTGGTTGATTGGTTATGGTGTTAAAAGTGTTTAGTTGTTATTTTTCCCTTTGCCCCCCAACTTTTAGCTACTATTTTGATGTTAGTGATGATTACAGACAATGCACCTCTAAAACATTCTCCTTAAATTAGCTCCAAAAACTCTTTCTACATTTACTCAAAATATTCTTTTATTTATTTTCTATATATTTAATTTCAGATTACAAACTTAATTAGGCCTACCAAAGAAGCAAGACCTTCCTCATCTATACTAATAATGAACCTCATAAAATTCTCTTTCTTAATTCTTATTTCAAAGTTCATGAATTCATGATGCAGTACTTAATTAATTTGTAGCGAACTATACTATTAAACTTTATATTTGGTATAATTGTACTAATTTGTAAATGGGTGATGATGAGCCAGCATGATCTACAAAAGCCCAATTCGACACAAACAATTAATAAGACAGGCCGAGTATATATTTGCAATTTAAATTATCGGGCTTTGTTATTCTCACCCATTTGTTTTCTATGTTAACTTTCAACTTTTTCAAAAAAAAAAAAAAATTGTTGAAAATGTTCTGGACGAAAATATGTTTTTGTTATGGTTAGTACACAACAAGAATTTGTTTTCATTGTGTTAGGAGGTCTGAATTTACCGAATACAATGGAAATAATTTTTTGTTGTGTATCGTGAAATTATACACAACGAAAACTTGTTTTTGTTATGTTAATTTTTTTTTTGTAAAAATTAACACAACAAAAACAAATTTTCATTGTATATTTTAGTTGACAAAATTTTGTTAAAATACACAATAAAAATACATTTTTATTGTATATTTCAACAATATTTTGTCGATATATACAACGGAAATATATTTCATTATTATTTAAAATAAATAAAAACTCATAACTAATATTTTCATTATTAAGTCTCACATATATGTTATCATTTAGAATCAAAGCGTGGAAAATCATTTGAAGATTTCGAGTTATATATAGTTTAATACATCTAATAGGGCATTAATTTCTTTTGATAGTATTTCTTTTGTTAATTAAAGTTTAATAATCAAGTAACTTCTTCATCTCACTTAATGGTAATTCGTTCCATCACTATCTTGCAACATAATTGATCTCAAATTGAATCTAGAAAATTTTAATTTTTTTTTTTTAACAATGACAACAACGGCAAATATTAATTATTAATAAAATTCTATAAACATTACATGAATGTAAAAAAGTTTTTTTTTTTTAATTTTAATACTTCTAATAGGGCATTAATTTCTCTTTTGTTAGTATTTCTTTTGTTAAAAGATTAATACAATAATATTTCTTTCAATTCATTATCTTTTAAAATTATCAGCTATAGAGATTCAAATAAAAAATTCCAAGGTGATTTCATATGTTAAAATTTGTTCAAATATGCTATGAATAGAAGAAAATAAATTGATTATTTGATATATATACAAAATAATAAAAAATACAATAATTAATTTTTTTATAAGAACCAGATGAATTAATCTTTAACAGAATGTATGATATCATCACTATCATTTTCAGCAAAATGTTTTTTTTTATTTATAAATCAAAATATTTTTATGAAATTTAATCTCTATATTATTATTCATTTCAATGCCTTTTTTTTTGTTTGAATTCAAAGTAAATATAAACTAAATTTCTATAACTTTAATTTTAAACGAGTAATAAATAAACTTGTCAAATAATTTACAACAATATCTATATACATATTTTTAAATTGTATAATTTTACTAACAAATTAACTATAAATAATATAATAAAATATAACCTAATAGTTTTAATTAAAATTAATTTTTTATGATTTAAATTAAAATATCAAATGGGCCCTATAGCAGTTGGCAGTCATAGTGCCTTTGATGTGTTATGCTGCAAAACTGTTTCTATTTGTACCATGTTAATATATATATATACAATTACTAAAGATAAATTAAACAAGACAATTTTCGAACAAGTATCTAAATTTACTGATAACTTGAGTTCTTTTCCTAAGCATGCACACAGCACACGTGTAATCTTACATGTTTTACACGTGTAATACGTCTATATGCAAAAAAGGCAATAATTTTGAATTTGTCACATGGGTTTGGCAAATCTTACCAGTTACCAGTTACCATGATGCTCACATCACATTTTAGGTAAAGTTCTCTACATGACGGTGTTTCCCGGGTGCTACTTGACGGTTTGGCAAAGCTTACCTGTGATGCTCACGTTTTTGGTCAAGACCCTTCACATATAGACAATTTTCGAACAACTTCTTCAGTTTACTTAGTAGTAATTCTTAATATGAAATATTAAGTGCGTATTTGGAAATCAGTTACGTTCAATGTAACTGACATTTTTTCAAAAGTAACAGAAGAGTTACTTCTGCTTTTGGTGCCTCGGAATGCACTAATGTCCGTTTAGAAACTCTCTAACATTAATCCAAATACATCCTAAGTTCTTTTCCTAAACATGTACCTTACATTATAATCTGCCTATATGCAAGAAAGGGAATCATTTTGATGAGTTTGTTACATTGGTTTTGGCAAAAGCTTACCATTACCAATGATGCTCATGCATGCCGGGTTTTAGGTCAAAAGCTCTCTACATGCCGGTTTCCCTTGTTTTTCCGTTTCTGAGACTTTAAACCAGCGTTCAAGCAAACAAAAACAAGGGGTAGTTGTTTCTCACAAAACGCTCTTTGATGGTTTGGCAAAACAAACTTACCAATGATGCTCACGTTTCAAGGCAAAGAGCTTCACACATATAGACAAATAGATCGTTAGTGGCATCCTATGTAATTATGTGCACCCCACAAAACTAACGTTTTATCAGTCTTGAGCTTAATTCACATATAGAGAATAGTTAGTGGGGTCCTATCTGTGCACCCCACAAAGACTGTTTTTTACTATAATTTTGTGGTCCACAGTGTGTGTTAGGATTAACACTGGCTTTGCTGGCCATTCCAAATTTCAAATTCCAAGTTAATTCCATCGTTATTGATTTGAAAGGAAACTGATCTCGAATTAAGTGAGTGTATTAGGTGACAGCCTAAGCCTGTTATGGCTTATTTATTTCAAGGTAAAGATGAAATTTTTTTACTGAGTCCTCTGAATGGAAATCTTCTCGTTGCCTAGGGATTAGTTTCCTTTTAAAAAAAGTCACGTGTTCAAATTAATTTTTTTTAAGTAGACTTAGACAAGATTTTTTAATACTACTTTTGTTTTTATTTACAGGACTCAAATGGGAAACAATTTAGTGCTATTAAAGCACACGAATTGTCTTGTTTATCTTTAGTAATTGTATATATATTAATATGGGTGAAACAGTTTTGGTAATTGTATATATATTAATATGCTTGATAGCACTAAATTAATAATTGTATATATATTAATAGTCTTGTTCAAATTAGTAATTTGTAGTTAAACTTTTGACTACTTAATTACAACAATATTTTAACTGAATACTTTCTGAATTATTTACTAAACACATATATATTGACATTATTAAGTTCTGTTTAAATATTTTTTTTATCTTCTAAAAATATTATTGAACAATAATATCGAAGTTTTAAAACATTTTATCCTTTATAACCTATACTTAAATTTACTTAATTAATATTTTATATATTAAAATATTTATTAATCATCTTTAAAATTATTTTTATTAATTAGAATATTTTTTATATTTTTAAAATTTAAAATTAAAATGTTTTAAGCACCTTAAAAAAAGAATTTGTTACTGAAATAAGTAAATAATATAGTTAAATAAAATTTTGATGTTTTAAAATATTTATAGTTTTATTCTTTAAATTTAATTTATATTCATAGTTTTTAAATTTCTAATTTGTAGTTAATTTTTGAATTATTAGTTACACCACCAATGTATTTATTAAATACTTTTTGTATTATTTATGTAATTCTTTTTAATATATAATGACATTATTGAATTTTATTTATTTTTTAATCTTCTAAAATATTATTGAACAATAATATAGAATTTTTTTAATACTTTATATTTTGTAATTAATACTTAAATTTATTTAATTAATAATATTTATAATAAAAATATTTTAAAATAATCTCTGGTATTGATTTTTATTAATTAAAATAATGTCAATATTTTTAAAATTAAAAATTCTAAATGTATATATATTTTAATACTTCTATATATTTTTGTTATCATTAAAAAAATTATGTTGATTAAATTAATTTTACACAATTTTCTCATTTTAATCAATATATTTTTCCATTCAATAAGACAATTAGTTTTAAATAAATTTAAAATTTTTAAGGAAATTAAGCAAACAATTCTTATTTTGAGCTTTAACTTTAAAGTAATTTTTATGCAAAAAAAAAAAAGTTGAGTCAAACCAATAAATCATCATTATTAAGCCAATATTGCTAAATTTGAGCATATTTCTCTTATGGAAGGAATCGTTTTGTCTGCAACCAACAAGGATCAACAATTATCGTTGGAAAAACCACCAAATGGGGGTGGAGCTGATCAACAAATGCATTAAGAAAAGTCCAACTAGGGTTTCACATCCTTAAATATCATTTAGAGATAGTGTTAGGAAATCAGCAAAAGCCTCCGTCGTGGGACAAGGGGAATCTCATTGCTCAAAAGCTTGTGAAATCGAACACAAAGATGGTATTAGGTTATGGGTCTTGCTTAGGGCACTTGATAATGAACTAAAAGAGAAAATAATTTATTGGAAATCATATGAGAACAATTTAAAAATTATAAGGGATCACATTTTTACGCATCTCAATAAAAATATTTTCCTTTTATTTCCTTAACCGGTGCTAGCATCTACTTTAGGTTATTACACAAGGTGTACTTGGATGACAAAGTTTTCCGAGAGTTATGTAGTAAAAAAAACATTTCAAGAATGACATAATTTATACAAATTTACAACATTGATTAAATTACTTCTTGTTAAAGACATGATCAAATATTCTAGAAATGGCCTATGCATTGCACGATACCTAGGAACCGAGGAGTTGAATCTTCTTAAGTCATTCACTAATTAAATATAATGTGTTAACTTATTAGATTTTGACAAAAATATCATACTCTAGAGTTAACATGGAGCTGTAGGAAAATATTATATTCTTCTAATAGTTCTTAAAGGTAAATAACGTTACTTCATGTTATCTGGACATTAAGGACTATTGCTAGACGCCAACCTTGATTAGTAATTTAATTATGATTAATTTAGTATCGGTTTAGTATTGAACCTACAAGATCACAAACAAACGAGTGTTTCAATCTTTCCGTAAGAAAATAATTTATTTTGATAATTAAATTAGAGAATTTAATTTAACAAAATAAATCTTTTAGTGGAATATTAGTATATTCTTTGCTAGCACCAAAAATATAATTAATATAAATATAAAGAGTATCTTTTCTTAAATGTGAAAGTTTTCCATAAAAATAAGAATTAAATTCTATTGCTACATATTAGGATCAAATCATGTGATTAGTTACCGTAATTAGTCATGTAATTATTTAAAAAGTATCTTTGCCTTAAATCACGAAGCTTCTTAAAATAAAGAGACGTGAGATTATTTTAAGTCAAATCTTTCTTCTAAAAAGCCCAAATCCATGTCTCTTTAACACTATAAATAGAAGCTTTCGTCTAAGAGCAAAGTGCATTAGACACAAACTAAAAAAAGAAATTTAATAAGAGTTTAGTGTCTAAACTTGACTTCCACTCATCAAAGAGTTAATAGCATAGATTGGTCTCGACGTGAATACACGTAGAGTCTTCACAAAATTAAATTTAAGATAACACAATTCTAAATTTCTCTATTAATTGTTGTTGTAATATATTTTGAATACAAAAATAAATCATTTTATTCCGCTATTTATAATTGTTGTAGTATATAACACTTCCTAATAATAAGGAGGCTCAACAACAACAACAACAAATCATGAAGTAAGGTTGAGACTATGAGATTCCAATTAATGGAGAATGACGATGCAAAATTCAGGAGGAGTAAAAAGATGCAAAATTCAGGGTAAACGTAATTAATTATTTTTTTTACAGGAATGTAATTAATTATTATACTATTATAATATTTATAATATAAGTTTATAGTGAATGGAGTGAAAATCTGATTCTACTTTGTTCTCTTGTCGGTTACTTTTACAATTCAAAACTGATCGAGGTAACATTTGCCCATTATAAATATATACTTGTAGGGCTAGGGCTCTTGTATCCTTTACACAGTAAGTAAGCTGTATTCTCTCTCTCTCTCTCTCCAAATCCTCTCTCTCTTTCTCTTTCTATCTGTCTATTTATGATTTATGATTTCTTTGTAACTCAGGCTACAATTTTGGCAACAACTTTGCAGGGTCTGAAGGTAGAGAGAATTTGAAGGATGAGGCGAGTGATTTTGAGAAGAGAGGAGGAGCCTCTAGCATGCCCACCCAATTCAATGTTGAGAGTTGTGAGGCGCGTGAGATACCGCGAGTGCAGAAGGAACCATGCGTGCAGATATGGAGGTCATGCTGTGGATGGTTGCAGGGAGTTCATAGCAAGAGGTGAAGAAGGTGGTGCAGCTCTGGCTTGTGCAACATGTGGCTGCCATAGGAGCTTTCACAGGAGGGAGGAGCAAACTCAATTGGTTTGTACCTGCCCTGTTCATGCTCCTCCTAACAATGGAGCTTGAAGACTATGATGTGTTCTTTATCTGAACAATCATATCTAAACCACCCTATGTTATGTGTTTTCTGTGGATCTGCTTTTGCTTGTTTTGTTGTTATGGTTTTCATTTTCTCTTAATGGTGTTGTGATGTACTGGCGTTCTTCAAATCTAGTGTGATGTATGATGTATGGTTTCATCAGTTTGCAAAGTTATTAAGATGTTTTCGTGATGAGAAGTGCAAAGTTGACGAATGATCAGTTTTTTTTTTTTTGCATGTCATCTCAACTAACGCTTTTTGATCCTATATATAAGTTTATTCCTTTTCGATCTTTCATAAAAAATTCACATTATGTAAATCTTTATCAAAATCTTTACTTTCGAACATCTATCAGAAATACCACTTATAAACTTCTACTGAAATTACGACTTAGAATATTATCAAAATTACCGCTTATGAGTTTCAATTGAAATTAAATTACCATTTTTAAATATTGTTACAAAAATATGTATATAAATATTTATAAATTTATATATTTATGGATATTAATATATATTCAACTAACGTTATACTCACGTATTTTATATCATTTTAATTTGTATAAATACGTGTTTTAAAAATTGTTACTTTTATAAATATATTTTCATTTGTATATAAATTTTGTGCAATATTCAAAAATATTCTAATAAGAGATATATACATAAATTAATAATCTGAACAGTTATGCTTACTATGAAATCGAAATTAGAAGACACATAGCAATAAAAGAAAAACTTCTCGCAAGGTCTTTCCAAAAAATTATTTATAATAATAAATATTAAAAAAAAGAATGATTGAGTGTTCAAATTTATGATGATCAAATAAAAAATATTGTTAATTACCTTAATTTCAATATGTTGTAATTTTGTTTCAAAGTATATGTTAATATTATCAATTAATTTGAATCAAAATATATATTATAATTAGCTTAAATTAAATATTTTAAAAAATGAATGATTGAATGTTTAAATCATGAATATTGTTAATTAACTTAATTTAAATATGTTGTAACTTTGAATAAATATATATTAATGTTATTGGTTAATCTGAAAACTAAAAGTTTTTAAGATAAGACTAACATGTCATTGGTTCAAATGGAACTAAGTTCACATCTCTTAAACAAAGTTTCAGATTTGAGTATTGTGAATTGTAAAAACGTGATTGGACAGACAAATCTCATTAAAGACGACCAACCAAATTAGTCTTCGCACCAATAACATGATGAATAAAACAAAACATAACAATTTTATTATTATTATTATTATTATTATTATTATTATTATAAGACTTTACCGTAAATTATTATATGATAATAACCAAAAATATTGTCATAATTATGAAAAAAAACATTCAATAAAAATTAAAAAAATATAAAATTAAAATCTTATAATTAATTTTTTGATTCAATAGCTCTCTTACATTTATCCCAAGAATGTTGAAAACTTAATTTATCTTTTCATTAAATGTATTTATTTTTCTACCTTTAAAAAATTTCAAAACAACTAAAAATAGATGAAGTCAGTGTAGTTAATATTTATTACTAAAATTGATTTTCCATTTACTAAATTCTTTAAATACATATTTATGAGCTTGATCTTGAAATTCGTGTATATGGAAAAAAAAATCACTAAAGTTTTTGTATTTTAGTGAACAAGGGTATTTTCGACCAGATCTAAAGACTAATCTTTCGAAACATTAAGATCTATTTAAAAGGTTAACCTCTTCCAACTATTTTTTTTTTCATATGGTCAGATTTAAGAATCAATCCTCTAACTGGTCCAAATACACTAAGAAAAAATATAAAAAAATAAATTCTACTGTTTCCATGTCCAAAGAAATAAAATGCAGTGAATGGGGTTGGAAAATGTGATTATGAGTTGTTTCTTTTGTCATTTACTTACAATTCGAAATTGACACTGATCAAATTTACCACAAAAACTTTTGAAGGGTTTGAAGGTAGAGAATTTGAAGGGTAGCATACCATGAGGAGAGTGATTTTGAGAATAGTGAGGTCTCCACCAAGATGCACAAACAATTCATTAGTGACAATTATGCAGCACGTGAGATTTTGCAAGTGCCGAAGGAATCATGCTTGTAATGTTGGAGGGTATGCTTTGGATGGCTACACAGAATTTGTAGCAAGCGGTGCAGAAGGGACTGATGCAGCTATGACTTGTGCTGCGTGTGGCTGCCATAGGAACTTCCACAAGGAGGGAGGTTCATACTCAAGTGACTTGTGGATGCTCTTCTCATCCTACTACCAGTGGTGCCAATTGAAGACTATGACACTAAGACACTATGATTCATATGTTTTATATTGAACAATCGTATATATGTAAACCCCCTATGATATATGTTTTCTATGAACCTGCTTTTGCTTCTTTAATTGTTATGGATTTGGATTTTAGCTTAATGACGATTTGATGGACTGGTATTCTTGAATTCTAGTGTGATATATGGTTCCATGAGTGATGTTTTGGTGATGGGAAAGTGCATAGTTAACGCATGATAATTGCTTGTTCTTTTCATATATATCCTTTTTTTTGTAAATTAAGTTTTTAGTCCTAAACTTTTTCAAAATTCAATTTTTAGTCCCTTAACAAATTTTGACCAATCAAAGTTCATAAACTTTTTAAAAATTCAATTTTTAGCCCCTAAACTTTTCAAAATTCAGTTTTTAGTCCCTGAATTAATGAGATTTCAGGGACTAAAAATCGAATTTTGAAAAAGTTTAGAGACTAAAAATCAAATTTTTAAAAAGTTTAGGGACCTTGAACAGTCAAAGTAAAGTTTATAGACTAAAAATTGAATTTTTAAATAATTTAGGAACCTTAACCAATCAAACTAAAGTTTAGGGGACTAAAAACCGAATTTTGAAAAAGTTTAGAGACTAAAAACTTAATTAACCCTTTTTTTTTTCAAGAACATATCCTATATATTAAAACAGTATTTTGAGTAGATCTCTCCCTCCCCCAGTTTTTTTTTTCTTTTCTATGAGCAACATTTTATTAAAAAGAGAATACAAGGGTACTTTAACCCGTTACATCATTCTTACCATGCCAAATCAAAGGGATAAATAAAGACATACCATTGGTCAATACGCTAACTAGAAAAAGAACATTGAATGTACTCTTTTTTTTTTTTTTGTTAATGAATAATTATAAGTTATTTTGTGAATTTGCTAATTGGCTACTAGTTCAATAATTTTCAGGAAAAAAAATTGATAAGGAAGTTGATTCTGGTTTATGTTTTTATCATTGAGGAGAGATCAAGTTATTTTAAAAATAATTTTAATAAAGTTACTCCTCATTTTTATTATTCATTTTTTAAAATCTAATGGTTAAGATTGATTGATTACTTATTAGAATCATTAAATTTCAAGAAAATAAACGATGGAGCTAGATTGAAAATAACTCTAAAAGAATTACTCTTAAAATAACTTTATCATTTCTATGTATTTTTTTGGATGCATATTTTGACTCTACTCTAGATCCTTTGATGCTTTCAAACTATACTAAACTCCAATTGCATTGCTTTTAAGCTTATTTCTTTGTACCGTTAGGATGAGGTTGTTCAGTAATTCACCATTACTTTTAAGCTTAAATATGTTTTTAGTCTTCAAAATATTTTTGAATTTTTATTATAGTCCCTAATAAATTTTTTCTTGACTTTTGATCCTTGAAAAAAAAACTATTTTGTATTTCGTAGCTATGTTTACTTGACATATGATCATGATCATCTGATGGTAAACATATCGTCAGTTGTGATAACAAAAATTAGTATTAATACACCAAAATGTTATACTTTATTTATTACTAATTTATAATTAATAGTATTTATTAATATTAATTTTAATATTATTAGTATGCATTTATTAATTCATGTGTATTAACATTTAATATTATTATCATATATTCATTAATTTATTAGTGTTTAATATTTTGTTTATCAATATTTAATATTATTAGTATATATTAATAAATTAATATTAATAAATATAAATTAAGTTATATATAGTATAAATAATTTATTTTCAAGTAATAAATATATGTGTAATTTTGATTTATCGTTTAAGTTATATACAATATAACTTTCATTCATATATCAAACTAATATTTGTGAAAGATTTTCAAAATGAAAGGTTGTGACTCTTCGTGACCAAGGGACATAAGATGTTGCTCTTCACCGAGGATCGTGAAATGTGACTTCACAGAGTGTCATGAGATGCGACTCTTCACCTAAAGTAATTAGATATGTCTCTTTGAAAGAACAAATCTCTTCACCAAAAGGTATGAGATAATCTATAAATAGAACCAATCTATATGTATCCTAAACAGAATTCGCCAAGACACCCTATTTAAACAATATTTTCGCTCAGTGGTAATGGTGGCCGTGTTGTAACGAACTGGTGGGGCTTCAAATCCCACCCCCACCACTAACATTTCTCACTTGTGAGGAACACTAAACCAAAACACGCAATTTGTAATTCTTCTTTCACTTCAAAGGAAAAAACAAAAATTCATATCAAACTCATGTCTTATCACATGCAACACCACTCCGTCCACAAATTTCAAATGTAATGTATTGAAAGTTTTTGTTTTTTAATGTTGTAATTAAGGGGAATTTTATGGAGTAGAATTGTAAATTTATTATATTGATGGAAAACCAAAAGGTTTGGATGAAATATAAACAATCTTAGGTTTTTCAAGGCTAGTTATTTTTAGTCTCATCATTAATAATTATCTACTAACTTTTGAAAAGGATTTAATTTGATGCCTTCTTTTTTTTGGCTTAATAAGTTTTTTGTCCCTAATAAATGATTAAATTTTGGTTTTGGTTCCCAATAATTTTTTTAAATTTTTTGGCCCCTAATAATTTTTTTATTTTATTTTTGTTCCTCAAATTTGTTTAGATAACGCTTCGAAAAGAGACTTAGATAGCGATTCAGGGACTATAAACAAAATAAATTTTTTATTAAGAACAAAAAAGTTTAAAAAAAATTGGAAAGCAAAATAAAAATTCAGTCATTTATTAAAGACCAAAAATAAATTTAATCCTATTTTTTTTTCTTTTTTTTCTTTTCTTGTCAATGTTTTTTTATAAACAAAAGCTTTGTTAAGAAGCATAGTATAAGGAGTATTCAAACCCAAATACAATGGTCTTATTAGGCTTAAGGATATCAATAAAGAAAAGTTATAGGATACATAGGCAAAACAACATGGAGTACTAGCCATCTTGAACTTAAATTATGTCCACGATCTAACTTTTAGCAAGTCCAAAATACGATTACAGTCAAATGAAACACCCTGAAACACAATTTTATTACACATAACCTATATAAAATCATACCACAAGGTGCCAAGAAGATGACAAACAAGACACAACCTTTTTCATCTAAGAGAGCTAATATGGATATAATGAGCATAAATATCATATTAGCATAAACTATAAAATAAAGCTCAAATGCATTTTCAACAATTGATGGGGTTGTCAGATGCTCTAAGATTGGATGGGGAAGGTTGGGGTGTGTTGTGATTTGCTGTGATTTGGGCAATATGGAGGGCAAGAAATGCTATGGTTTTTTGAAAATAAATGTATATTGGTTTTAGAGATTGTAGAAGCAGTTGTTATCAAGTCTTGGAGGTGGCTCAGATGGTGCAAGAGAGGGTTTACTTTTTTTTTTAGGATCTTGGATTATTAATCCAGTGGCATGTCTAGGAGGTTTTATATAGAGAAGTAGGTGTTTTATGCATGACATATGGATTTTGCAGGTTGCATGAAGCTCATGAAGGTATTTGCATGATGTGGTGGGTGGAAACGTATCTTTTGTGTTTTCTATACAGGGAGCGTGAGTGGTTGGGAGTAAAGAGATGAAGTTAGGTAGTATCTTTTGTTACTGGTATGTGATTTTCTTGAAGGATAGGTAGACAATGTGATTTTTTTTAATGTGCATTTTTATTCACATTGTATTTGAAAATGGGATATGGATACGTCTTGTACTTTTTCCCTTATTAATAATATTTGTTTTGCTTTTTCAAAAAAAAAGAAGAAGCATAAACTATATTCCAAATTCGATTTGTCCCTAGGTATAGAATATGAATAAATGATAGGTATCTTCCTCAAAGGAAAAACACAATACACATGATATACCTTGCACCTAAGTTAATACTCCTTTTTTACATAAATTAACACAAGTTGGCAAGCACATTAAGAGGTACAAAACTCTTTCCTTTTTTTTTTTTAAAAAATAACATAATGAGAATTCTCTAACAATGTTTCTTCGCCAATGTTTAAATTAAGTGCTACTCTTGAAGTGTCATCACCTGTTTCTCTTGTAATAATTAGCATGGTTGTTGAAGATATGCAAATCCAAGATGAAAAGAGGAACAAACGAGGCATATATTTTTGTTTAGTCCAACAATAAACATTAACTTTAATTAATGAATACATATCTAAAAATACATAATTATTTTCCATTAATAAACACACAATCACACACAAAACACTTATACATACAGTAGAATCTACATCCAAACAGAGCTATCTCTCATTACGTACCCACCACCCGTGAGTAAAAAAAATCACTTATTTCACATACTTTCCAACCTAAGTCATTTTGTATTCTAAAGAAATTGCAAAAGATATATTTGAGAGATAAAAATTGAACTTTTCATTGAATTGACACTATAGTGAGGTTACATATAACTTCAATTAATGAATATAAATACATGATTATTTTTAAATAAATCACACATACACACACTTACATATAGTAAAATTGTCGTCCAAACAAAGATAGTGTATTCCTAACCAACCCTTTTTCTATTCTAGGAAAACAATAAAATATTTATTTGTGAAATGAAAATGTACTTTTTCGTTAAATTGACACCATAGTGTAGTTACATATACTTAATTGACTTCAATTAACGAATATGTACATATAAATACATAATTATTTTCAATTAACAAACACATGCATACACACACAACATACCTATATATAGTAGAATCATCATCCAAACAGAGTTATCTTTCACCACCCATAGGGTAAGAAATTTTCATTTGATTCACATGCATCCGACCGAGTCTTTTTCTATTCTAAGAAACTACAAAAGATATATGTGAGACACATTGAAATTTCTCACTAAATTGCTACAATGAATGTAGTTACACATACTCATATTGCTCATAAGGAATGAATCATACGATAAACTAATTCAAGAATTGTGCAACTAGTACATCAACTATCTAACCACGTTATTTAGCTATATATAAGTTGATTACATTAACACTTCATGGATAACTTATTTGTTGCCCATGTATGTGCCTTATTTGTTGCTTCATGCATATATGCTTTGAGTTCATGCAAGAGGATTAATAACCCCCTCCCCCCACTTAGGCATGACAGGCATTTCCCAAGCTTTAACTTAGAAGGAGGGGATTAAAGAATTGAGGTTGAGGAATGATAGTGAAAGCATCAATAATTTGGTTTTGTTAGGAAAGAGGAATCAACCACGTTAAGTCATCTTGTAAGTCGTGACTGCTCCCAAACTGAGCTAATAGAGTGAACAAGTAACACAAAAATACAAAAAACCACCCATTAAATTTATACTTCTTTCTCTTTTATCTCTGTCTCCCTCTGGGTACCATAACATGGGGTGTCCCTGCATAATTTTTCATAACAAAAAATCAAGATTGATCTAGTTTATACTCTAAGATTAAAAAAAAAATCAATATTCTACCATTTCCATATCCAAAAAATAGAAAACATAGTCAAATATTACAAGATTTTGCACTATGAGTGGGGTGAAAAATGTGATTTTGAGTTATTCTTCCATTAGCTACTGACAATTCAAAATTGATTCAGATTAGATTTACCTTTTATATAAGTATACCTTCTAGGGTTAGGGTTCCTCGTACACATCACACAACAAGTTGTACTCTCTCTCTCTCTCTCTGACTGCCCCTTTCTCCCAATCATCTCTCTCTCATGGTTTCTCTTCCTCTATGGTTTCTCTGTAACTCAGTCTATCATTTTTAATCTCCACCAACAAAATTGACATCATCTTTGCAAGGTTTGAAAGTATAGAAGAATTGGAAGGGTAATGTACCATAAGGAAGTGTCAAGTGGTTTTTAGAAGACAAGAGGAGCCTCCAAGAAGCTCAAACAACTAACTCATCAGTGACCAATGGGGCAAAAGGAACCGTTGCTGCTCTAACTTGTGCTTCTTGAGACTGCTAAAGGAACTTCCCAAAGAGGGAGGTGTAGACAAAAGTGGTATGTGACTGCTCTTCTCCTACCACTAGTGTAGCTTGAAGACTATATATGTTGTGTTCTTTTACATCTGAACAATCAAATATAGGCAATCCCTCTACCTTGTGATATATATTTGTTCTGGACCTTGTTTAGTGATATATATCCTTCTACTTGTTTAGTTGTTACGTTTTGGATTTTAGCTTAGTGATGATATGAACGGTATTCTTGAAATCTAGAGTGGTATATATATGGTTTCGTGGGTGATGTCAACAAAGTGATCACACGATTTTGTGCTTTAATATTACTATGTTCACTGGCTACCATTATGTTCAAGAATAATGTCTAAGGAGAATAGCAGAGTCAGGCCACCTTGCTTTAAATGGGCTTACTATTACCATGCCCACATACTTGAACAGCCCAAAAAAGCCCACCAATAGTTTTGATTTATTTTATCACTTTTTTTCTTTTATTTTTCGTTAAACATATTCAAGCAAGTAATTTTATGAGATTATATGCATGTTTGCTTTAAATTATTGTAAAACTGAGATTTCAAAAATAAATAATTATTTCCTAGAAAAAAAATAGTTTCTAAACATGGGCTAACTTATCATCACTATAATTAACAATGGTTATAATTTAGGCTAAAATATATTTTTGATCTTTTATCTTATTTTAAAAATTTGTTTCGGTCATTCATCTTTTAAAAGATTCATTTTATTTCTTCAACTCTAAAATTTGAGTTAATGTTATCCTTCCAAAAAAATAAGCATTTTCAAAAAATTTATTTATTATTTCTTTAACCAATATTCTTCAAATATATATATATTCTTGGAATATAGGTTAATAGAATATTTTTCATTAATTCCAAATCTATATGTCATAATTAGTTAACAATAATCTGCTTCTTTTTCTATAAGATGTGGTCGGTTAAATCGATGTTCATCAAAATAAAATATTGATAATGACCGTTAAACCAGGGGCAGACCTTTTTAATGGTTTTGTCAAGAGTTTTGTTTCTTTTTCAATGTTCCTCCTAATCAGGCTTTATTCCATTAACTTAACTTTTCTCAATATATCATGTGCAATAAAGAAGGTGAATGTATGAAAAAAAATAGTCTGCACTGTATAGTTAATTGGAGATTCATGCCAATCGCTATCCGAAATATTTGCAGGGATGGCCAGCATTTAGTTAAGTGCGAAGCCAAAGGCTTACGAGGTGAAAAAGAGCTGATACGCACGAATATTAAAGATAAGGCCTCAAAAATATAATGGACCACCATAATAGCGAGTCCCATAATCTTTATGCTGTAAATAATTGTGTGGTCCATTATTTGATTTGCAATAACTGGTCCTGTTTGTTGCTTTACATGTTCATTTGTTTAGGGGAAAAAAAAAACAAAAGGTTTAGAAGGGAGAGATATTATTCATTTATTCTTATTTTACAGTCAGGATATTTTACACTTTATCGTGAAATTGCAATATATATATATATTCAAAGTCAAAATTGAAAATTTGTAATAAATGAATGGTCAATGAGTTGAACCAGCATCCCTCCAGTGTGTTCCTTTTTCATATAGATATTGTCGTCCCATTTACCCTTTTTTAACTTCTGGACAAAGAAAAAAAAAAGTTTGCAAATTTAAATTCTACGAAATCCAAAGGTAATTGCACTTTAGTGAAATTAATCATCAAGCTAATCATTAAAAATCATTCTTTCAGCGACTCCCCCCTGGGTAACATGTTAGTTTCAAAGGTCATTGCGAATTTGATTAAAAGATTCTTCACTTGGACTCATGATGAAAAAATTAATAAATAATTGCAATGCTGGCGCCTTGATCTTTTATTCTGCGGTGTCTTTTCTCATCAACCAAATGGAAGGTTAGGTAATGGGGGAGGGGCTTCAACCTCCATTCCATATGCAGGTGAATCATGTAAAAAGCTAGAGAGTTGCATTATCAACCACCACAAAAATTTCATAGATTGCTTCATGGGTAGGATTTTAGGATTGGTAGTTATATTAGTAAACAAAATCTCATCTAGTTGTTATAATTAATGATGATGAATAGACTAAATGGATCTAGTAGCCGACAATCATGTGCTAAACTGAAGATAATAACGGCACCACTAATCAACTGTCTAGATCACGTTAGTTGTTGCTTTCTTGAAAATGACTCAATGTTACATACATAGTTGAGTCTCAAGAATTGGGCCCAGAAAGTCACAAAGCATTCTACTAATTAGCAAGGCAAGTCACTTTGAGAATCCAAGGAAAATAGCCTTGCCATATGATTGTACGTAACTTAACCATGCAAATTGACATTTTAGGCCCCCAAAAGTTGAGATTAGAAGCACATAAATCATGTGTCTAAAATGTGATTTTGTCTGTTACACCAATTATGCTAATGTTTTTCTTTGAACAAAGCTTTCATGGGCAAATTGCAATGGTTTTTGAGGAAAGTTGCCCACTCCTCTTAAATAATATAGCACATGGGGCACGTTCTATTGCTAATTCCAGTCATAGCACACCCAAGTACAGCTTCATAATCTCAACCAGATGCCACACCACTTAAGGAAAATCACGTTTATAAGGCAAATCGTACATGACACCTATAATTAACACGCTAGGCTGCATTATGCATTTATAACTGTTCATCGTTTTTCGTTTCCCACTTGGAATGAAAGTTCAAGTTGCCTTGCTGAGACGATCAACCGCTAAGGAGAGTTCAAATGTAAGGAGTCAAGTACATAAAATAGGAAATAAGTATTGCAGTTGTTTTGGTAGGAGGTTGTTTAAGTGAATTTAAGTGTTAACTAAGGTCATGGTTTAGATTTAAGAGAGTAAGCCTGTAATTAAGTTAAGAATAGTGAATCATGAGTTGCTTTGTGTTTGTTGTTGTCTTTTTTATTTTGAGTTTGTCTGACCTGAGGTTTAACTTAGGTAAATTTAGTTTCTATAAGTAACAATTAACCGTGACAACTTAACTTACAATTCATTTGACTAATGCCAAAAATTTGTACATGGTGTGTTCGTCCTAGTCTCTATAGAATGATACTATACCTGCTATCATTTTATTAATTGTTAATCGGTACAGTTGCCAAATTAGCTTGGTTATGAACATTTGCTTTCCATAGACATTCAGTCCCCTTGAATCACCTAGTTTCCTTTCCTTACAACAAATCACTACACATCATTCTTACAATAATAACCTGATGCGTTGCATTTCATATTACATTTGTATTGCATTTCATTTAGTTTTACTTGCATATTGTAGCATTTATGACTTAGTTTATGTTAATTTTCTCTACTTTTCAATCTTTTGTGGAATTGGCTATGCTTTGGGTGTTATTGTGTTTTCAGGTACTAATTTTGGAATTGGAGAGGTCTTTTTGCTTGTTAGAGAGGCATTGTGAGAACTTTGGATTGATCACTGAGATTGTAGATGCCTTGAGAAGTTTCACGGCTATGAGGTACAGTTCACGCCCGTGACCCACGTTGTTGGAGCAAGCTTTGGAGCGAGCAGTAGGGATCACGGCCGTGAGACATGGATCACAACCGTGATTGGGTCCGATTTTTATCCTTGCTCATCTGTTTGACTTGCGCATTGATCACACCCGTGAGATATGGATCACGCCCATGATGCGTGACAGACTTGAATTTTAATTAGTTTTAAGTTTTTATTTGTATTTGGGCCTGAACCCTTTTAGCCCATTATTTTTAAATACCCTTTTGAACTTTGGAGGGGGGTTCCGCACTTCTTACGCTTGACGGCTTGGGAAGAGAACTAGATCTTGATCCTCTTTCTCTTCTTCGGTTCGTTATCTTCTTTTCTGAATTTATGTTTTGCTTCCATTGCTACTCGCGAGTAGTCTTTCTGTTTCTGGGATTGGGCGTAGCCCTATGAACTTTGAATGAATTAATTTCTGTAATCCTTGTGTTGTTCTTGTTTTCTTTTGATTCCTTCTATTGCTTTATTTGTGTTGAATGAATTGGCCAGCGCTTAACATTATCATAGGGGTTTTAGGATGTACCGAGAGGTGAACTTATAATCCCGGAACCATAGAAAGGAACTTAGGTGTAAAACCACAAGAGTAGGTTAAACCCCTAAGAGGATCAAAACGAATAACACAAAGCGTAAAGGGTTTAATTGAACATAGTCACCACGAGAGTAGGGGGTCAATTTAATTAGATACCTCTTCATGTCTAGAAAGGGAATGAAGAGTACATTAGGTTATTTCGCCTTCAATAGAAACTCGTAAGAACACAAGGGTAATTAAATTAATTTGTTCATTATCATGGCGTGAACTGATCCTGGAAGTTTTCATACATTGAATTTCAACCATTTTTATTACTTGCTCCTTTTCCTATTTAAGTTCTAATTATTGAAATTCCTAAAATCAATTCTCATTTTAATTTTAAATTCTCACGTTTTAATTGTATTTAATTAGCAATAATTTCTTTGCCAAACACACGGTCCCTGTTGAAGAACGATTTATTACTTGACGACACCGTACACTTGTGGAATTTGTGTATCATAACCTAACATGCGTGTTCATCATAACGCACATAACAACATAAAAGAACAAATATATATCTTAAATTATGTACACAGTACTGTTTGGCTAGAAAGCAACATATAGAGTTTGTTTCTGCTACAAGTACCTACATAGAAGACCTCATGTTTTATATTTTATGCTCTATAATGTTTTTAGTCCAATAACTGTTAGTACTCATGGAGGTTCAAGGTACTTTATTACCTTTATTGATGACCACTCTAGGAAGGTTTGGGCATATGTCCTCAAAACAAATGATCAAGTGTTTATGTGATTCAAAAGTTTCAATTTAGTGTTAAGTGAGAAACTGGTAGAAAGTTAAAGTATGTTCACACTAATAACGAAGGAGAATATATGGGAGTTTTCAATCATTACTACATGAATAATGGAATCTGACAAAAACAATTTGTTCCAAAAACTCTTTATCACAAAGAATGACTGAAAGGATGAACAAAACTATTGTTGAAAGCATAAGAACAATGTTATCTCATGCTAAGTTATCCAAGAGTTTTTAAGGTGAAGCTTTAATGACTACAATTGATTTCATCAACTTATCCCTTCAATTGTGTTGAATGGTGATGTTCCAGGCAAGTTTTGGATTGGAAAGATTCATACCATGCTAAAACTTTTTCTCATGGTCACATAGTATTAGGATTGTGATTCATCTACAAGATATTAGGGGTGTCAAAATAGGTATGATATGATTAGCTAGTTTGATTAGCCCAAAACATGATACGATTAACTATTATAGTTAGTTGTGTGAATTTGCAGCAAGATTGCTCTAAGGTAAAGCTTGAAAGGACTTATAAAAGTACTTTGATTGAATGGACTTGTAAAGGTGAGAATACTAGTCGAAGAACCTGATTGAGAATACTAAGTTTAGAACTTGCAGAAGTGAGAAATTCATTAGAACTTGTAAGTCCTTTTTCATCGAACAAACAATTATAGTATTTCAACTTGAGAGAAATTCGTTAGATAATAAGCGAAAACAATACAATCAAGATTTTGATAATAATGGTAGTATTCATAGTGATAACATATAATATTTTTGTGTTTTAAGTTGTAAATAATAAGAAATGGAGATTGGATAGAGTAAAGTTTCAAGAAGAAATGGAGATTGGAAAGAGATAGAGTTTGGAGAAGAAAGGTAGAAGGAGAGAATTGCAGAAAATTAAATCAAACGAAAAGAAATTTCATTAAAAGTGGGACGAATACATACACTGCGACCTTGTACCCGATAGCCATTTGTGTGTGTGGCGTGTGGTGTTGACAGGATTTGAGTGGTAGTGATTCAATTCGAAGAAAAATGGTTATCAGAACCCTTATTTATAGATTTCTAACACTAACGGTCGAATTCTAAATTTTTGACACATGTACGGACAGTTAAATAACTTCCTATTTCTAACAGCGACACTTGTCTCGTTTTTATTTTCGTCAAAACTGCTTCAACTGCTCCTTTTGAATTTGAATTTCTTCAAACTGTCTTCAAACACATTAGCCGATCAACATAAGTAACCAACTTCTGTCGAAAAGACTTTTTCGTAATGATATTTAGTAGGATCTTCAACATTATCTTTTTCGAGAAGTTTCTTATCGAAAGAAAATTTCAACAATAATATATATGATGAGCAACTCATTATTTTAGATAGAATATTTCTTTAAAGACCATTCCCTTCCATCGAAATCATCCATATCAAAAATAACATTTTCCATACTTGGGAAATTTTACTTAATGGAGATAACAGATGCCCCCCAAAAATATTGTGTTCAAGAATCTGATTTTCGAGAGCATAACATTTTTGTCCCTTGACATTCCATTAAGGATATATGTGTCTTTTTCTTTTACCCCACGTCTTGGACAAGCATTAACTACATCGTCAATCACATCTCATCGTGTAGCGAGCTTTACGCTGCTCAAGGATTACCCATGATTGCATCGTGGGTATTATCTCACCGTTTCCACTAATCAAGATAACAAATCATGATTTTAAAATTTAAAATACCCATGATCTTTCTCTCTTATTATCTTATATATATATATATATATATATATATATATATATATATATAACCATCATATATACTATCTTTGTCTTACCTTCTCTGTAAAACCCCAAATTACTTTCTTCCTCACAACCCTTTCTTTTTCTCTCACTCCAACATCTCTCATGGCATCCCCTAGGAAAGCTTCATCTTCAGATAAGCCACAAACTACTTCCACCACTGAAGGTAGTAGTTTGCCCTCCCCGATAGTGGTTGAGACTCAGAAAGAAGGTTTAGAAGAGCTGGTTCTGATTCCTAGCTATGAAGACGAATGCAAGCGGGTCTGGGAAACTCAGGTATTACTCCCAGCTATTCTTCATAATAAAACTATAGCTTTTGCAGGTCCTCATCGTCCAGACCTCTCATTGGAAAAATTTAAGGACTGGTTCCCTACTTGTAAGGACGAGTTTCCAATCATTCATCATGAAACTATTAAAATAGACTTTTTGAGAGATAAATCTGGGATTTTTAAAGCTTCTCCCCTGAAAGACCGAGATAGTTAGTTCATGTGGCTTAAGCGAATGGAAGCAAAGAAGTCTGATTTCTGGCGCAAAATAGGCAAATATGAGCTGATTCAACTCAGTAAATACGATGTTGTTAGTTTGGATATGCCTATGTTAATGGCTTCTTTCTTATTCTGGAATAAAAGCCTACATGCATTCGAGCTTCCCTGTGGACCTGTTTCTCCTACTCTTCTTGATATTGCAGCAATAACGGGCTTGAAGCCTTTGGGAAATACCTATGCTCTAGGCTTATTTGAAGATAAAATCGATAAGAATGAAATCGATATTGACTGGAGTATCAAAGCCTACAGCGTTTTATCAAAACCAACATGCGAGACAACAAAGATATTTCAGATGAAGAGCATATAGCCTTTTTGTTGTACTAGATTTCTTCACACCTGCTCTGCACCCGATCTCTTCAAAACCCGAAGTACAATTACAGCTTGGCACAAGCCCTTCATTTTGGAGAAAATATTTGTTTAAGCAAATTTCTACTTGCTTCTCTCTTTAAAGTGATGGATGAAGCTGTCCAAAATATGGCTTCTCCTGATTGAATGAAGACTATAGTTGGTCCTCTTTGGTTAATGCAATTGTGGTTGAATGCTATCTTCGTCCACCACATTACTATCGAAAAGCCAATTCCAGATATTCCCCTCTAACTTGAAGGAGCTCGCCTTACTTTCTAACTCTTGGTAGGCAACATAACACTTTCGAGTGTTATACAAAATTCATTAAGGCACTCCTTCAATTCGAAGTTTTTGATGAAAAACTGGCCCCATTCTTAAATCATCATATTAAAGGACCCAGTTGGCTGAAATTGAGATTTCCTTGTGATACCCCTAGCTTACAATCTGAATTGATCGAAATTTGGAGCGCTTTTCTCACTTGGGATATCATTTTCACTAGCATCACAGCTAAAGACATCAGATTTTATCCTTATCAGCCTCAAATGTTTGCAAGACAATTTGGTCTATGTCAACTGCCAGTAGTCCCTATGTACAAACCAAAAACTTCTCCATCTCAAATTCAGGGTGACGAAAAACTTATCCTAAAAGTGATCGAAAAGGGAACTCCCAGAATTAAGCTTCAGTTTCATCCCATCATTTTCGAAATAACTTTTTTCTGTTCAGAGGGATTTTACACATGGTGACAACAATATTATTCTCAAAGACTAATTTCAATCACTGATTGCCTAGAAAAGCTAATGAAGTTTTTTGCTTCTATGCAGGACAAGAGCAAACGGAGCAAAGGTAAACACGAACTAGCTTTGGAAGTGATCAAATTCGAACATTTCTATCATATCTGCTATCACCCTAATAAACCTTTAACCACCTTTCAAGACACTATTTTTGCTCTTAGAGACAAGATAGAGAACAATCGAAATAATGGTAGGGTTATTAATCCTAAAGGAGGCACTAATTTCGATAGATTTTGCCCAAAAAACCTTCCTATTTATCCTAAAGCCCCTTTTGGCATAAGTAAAGACTTAAGAAATCCTCCTTGGGTTAGATAATTACTCCCTGTAGATGTTTGGTACAAACTTGATATAACCCCTAAAAACAAAAAAGCAACTTTTGCGAAAATATATGATGGAGATTTTCGAACTTACCCTTGCAACCTTGTTCCCAAACAATGGATAAAATGCGAATCGATAGCACTTGACGGTATGATCCTCCAAATTCGACTTAGAATGAACAATTCACTTATATTTTCACTAAGTAAATTTCTTTTGCATTTCTAGCCCTACCAGCCAAGTTTCCGAATCAAGGGGATGCTGAAGATTGGGATAGTGATGGCGAAGATTCCCAAGACACTTCGAAGAAAGTTTCTCTAAAAAGAAAAGCACCTCGCACTACTGCTGAGAAAAAGGTTCATATTTTCTTTTTCTGTTCATGTATATTTTATACTACTTCCATTCTAATTCGACTCTTTTCATCTCTCCAGAGAGTTTCGAAAAAAGCTGAGGCTGATGATGGGGATGATGGTAAAGTGAAGCTTCCTCCAAGGCCTCCAAAAGGCAAACGAAAAGTTGAGGTAGATAACCTACACTCTTGGACTAATTATCTTATCATATTCTTGTTAAACGTAATTATATATATATAGATTGTCGAAAAAACCAATATCAAAGAAACTAAGGAAAGTTCTGATAAATTAAAAGAGGTTTCTGAGCATGAAGAGAATGAAGATTCTGGGGACAAACTTTCTATCAGTTCATCTTTCAAATCATCTCCTTCAATGAAGTCAAAAAGAAAGGCAACCATATATTTTTCTTTTGAGTCTATCTGTAACAGTTCTTATTATCTTTATATGTATATATATTTTCCTTTTAGAACACCATGTTTTACAAAGTCAAACATTAACTACAGGAACCAGTTAGAAAGGCTTACTTTAGCCGTTCTAAATTTCAAGAATTGATTGATTCACATGTCTCAAGTCGAGAACTAAGAGATAAGTCTTGGATATTCCTTGCAGGATTCGAATGTGGTTGACCTATCTACCTCCCTTGAACCTTCTGAACAAGAAAAAGACAAGGTAAGCCTTCGAACAACAATTGGCACATTTTGATCTGATCTTCTTTCGATTTATAATCTATGTATGCTCCTTGATAGGATACGGGTACTGGAGAAATTGCAGCAGAAATAAGCTCGAATGTTAACCAAACCTTCCATAGGGAAATTGGTAATATACAAATCTTTTTTACTCCTTCTTATAACTGCATAGTTTTCATCAAATATCTAACTTTTCTTCTCAACAGCTTCTGACTCTGATATCCCTCACTCTACTATCCAAGCCAAACAAGGAAATGAAAAGGATACTCAGAGTCAAAGTGAATCTTCCCCCTCCAAAATAGATTCAATACATGAATAAACTAGCAAAGCCATTTTTATGGAAGTAGAGTCTGCTTAAGATGCTTCCCAGGATCCCATCGTTGAAGGAGAAAATACAGTCAAAACCATTCTTTTTGAGAAAGAAAAATCACTTGAAACTGCTGCTGAAATTTTCGAAAACAAATATCTTCGAAAAATTTTGCACCACAAGAAGTGAATGTTGATTCTGTTGATCAGGGAAAAACCACAGAGGTCGTTCAAATACAAACAGAAGAAACCACTGCTTATAAAGAAACCAACATCGAAAAAGAAAATCTTCCTGACGTTGCTTTGTTAGGATAAGAAAAAGATTCAACTTTCAAGAGGATTGGAGAAAATGTAGATACTCTAGTCATTCCAGCAGTGACTGGCGGAAGTATCGAAAAACCTAGAGAAGAAGAGGTTGAAGAGCATATAACAGTCCCAGGTTCAGTTTTGATTACTATGGACAAAACCCCTATTCCCTCAATATCTCCCCAATCGAATCCTGATACTTCTTTAATTCCAATAGAAGTTGATCCATTTTCTTTCTTAGAAGTTTGGTTTTCTGATTCTATTCGATCTCGTGCTTCGGAGGCAAGTTTCAACAAGTCTTTATCTACTTTCGACAAAGTAGTCAATCATTTCAAGAAACTTGCCTATGAACATAGTTTGCAGGTCTCCATTTTGAAGCCAGAAAGGTTTGCAAGTAGCAGTGACTGAGGTTTCAAAATTCGATAACCTAGTTTCAGAGGATTTAAGAGAAGAAATGAAATCATTCTTGGGCATATATAATAATGCAGTGGATGCTCACAAGTTATGTAAATAATATGCCCTCGAACTTGATGAGATCGAATCCTCAACTCAGGAAGACAGAGACAAACATGCTCAGGCTCGAGAAGGTCATGAAAACGCAAAAGAATTAATCTCATTGTCAGAATGACCTCCTTTACATTCAAAGGCTGCAAAAAAATAATTAATGCAATAAGAAGAGAACCTCCTTATACAACTTAGACCTATTCAGGACAAACTAAAGGAAGTTAGATCAAGGGTTTCAGAGATTCACACTTCGCGAGAGAGACATTCAAAGAATAAAGAGTTATTCTTTTCTTCTGCTACTCATATTGTTCAATTCTTGAAAGGTCAATTAGAGAAGAAAAGAAAACTTGAACAAGCTCAGATGGAATCAACAAGTGCTCTTTCAACCTGGTTCGAGGCTTTTGACGAGCTTAAAAGGAGCAACTACCCTAAATCTTCTTCAACCTAGACTTACAACATTCATTTTTAGTCTTAGGGTTTGCTACTTGTGACTCCTCTGAACATTTTATTTTCTTTATGTTCTAAGTTTTTGGTATTTGAATTTCAGTAATACTTGGTCTGTAATACTTTAAATACTTCCCATTGATCGAACCAATATAACTGTTTGTCAGAATTTCGCGAATTGCGTAGGCGTTATTTGAGAATACCTTTTTGATCACAAATGGTCCATCCCAATTAGGTGACCATTTTCCGTAAGCTTTAGATTTTTTATCCATGGGTAAAATAACTTTCCACAATAAATCTCCAATTCGAAAAGATTTACCTCATACCCTTTTATTATAATATTTTGAAATTTTCTTTTTCTGATGAATTATATTTTCTAAAGCTATAATATGTTCTTCATCTAATACATTCAATTCATCAATCATCAAATCGAAATAATCTTGAACTGGGATTTCATTTTGTCTTTGAATTCTAATTGAATTTAAATTAATCTCAATGGGCAAAACGACTTCATGCCCATAAACTAATTTGAAAGGAGTAACCCCAGTTGCTCCTTTTGGAGAATTTCGATAAGCCCATAAAATTTGACTTAAAGTCTAGTTCCAAGTTTTTGGTTTTTGCCCAATATGTTTTTTGATCAAACTGATAAGAACTTTATTTACAGCTTCTACTTGACCATTTGCTTAGGCATAATAAGGCGTTGAAGTTAACAGTTTAATATTTCTCAAAATGGCAAATTGAACCACTTTCCGCCCAGTAAACACAGAACCTTGATCTATAGTTATTGTTTATGGGATACCAAATCGAAAAACAATATTTTCCTCAATAAAATTGATGACGTCATTTTGATTGACTTCTTTTAAAGGAATAGCCTTTACCCATTTTGTAAAATAATCTACAGCAACTAAAATGTACTTATGCCCTTTCGAGGAAGGTGGATGAATCTGCCCAATTAAATCCATTGCCCGTCCTCAAAATGGCCAAGGCTCAGTGATAGAATGTAATTCGCTTGCTGGTACTTGTTGTATAGGCCCATGTTTTTGGCAATCTTCACAGGATTTCGCATAATGTATATAGTCCTTTAAGATAGTTGGCCAGTAGTATCCATGTCGAAATAACATCCATTTCATTTTTTCTCCAGCTTGGAGAGAACCACATATACCTTTATGAGTTTTAGCTAAAGCTATATAAGCTTCCGCTTCCCCAAGCATTTTAACAAAACTCCATCAACGCCTTTTTTGTATAGATCATCCCCTAAAATCACATAATTCAAAGCCCTATATTTAATTTTTCGATCAACTTGTGAGCTTGGATTTTTGAGATAGTCAACTAAATGTTTCCTCCAATCATTTGGCATCAAGACATTTACATTAAATATCTCAAATTCGTCGAGTAGTTTTTCTTTTATTGTTATAAAAGATTCGAAATCGTGTTCATTGATTTTGTAACCAGAAGCAATTTGTTCTAAGTCATTTGCTTCCTTGTTCTCGTTTCGAGGAACATATTCGAATTCGACATTATCAAATTTACTCAATAATTTTGTTGCCTTAGAAAAATATTTTATTAAATTGCTTTTTATGCACTTATATTCTCAAGTCAATTGTTTAATGACTAACTTAGAATCACCCCTTATTAAAACGTGCTTGGCACCAGAATCAATTAAAGCTTCTAAACCTGCTATGAGTGCCTCATATTCTGCTTCATTATTTGAGCAAAGAGGTTTAATTTTGAACAGAATTCTAACAGGCACGTCTTTTGGAGATATCATAACAACGCCCATTCCAGAACCATTTGAGTGTTTGGACCCATCGAAATATACTATCCAAGGCTTAATTTCTACATAACATTTTGTTATTTCTATCTGAGTATGATCAACAAGAAAATCTGCAACTATTTGACCTTTCACTGATTTAAGTGGAACAAAATTTAATGAGAATTCAGTCAATACAAGTGCCCATTTTCCAATTCTATTATGTAGAACAAATTTTGATAACATAAATTTGATCACATTATTTTGAGAAACAACTTGCACATCAAAGGGTTTATATAATAATAAAGTTTAGTACAAGAGAAATATAGACACAAACACAAATTTTCGATAGGACTGTATCGAATTTCAGTGTCATTCAGAATTCGACTCAAATAATAAATTGCACATTCAATCCCATTGTCATCCTCTCGTGCCAGCATGCTTGCAATTATCGAATCTGAAGTAGAAATGTATAACTTAAGTTCTCTTCCTGCTACAGGAGGAACAAGAACTGGTGGGTTTGTAAGGTATTTCTTGATGTCATCAAAAGCATCTTGGTGTTCCTTTTCCCATCGAAAATCAACTTCATCTTTTAATCTGAGTAATGGAGAAAAACCTTAGTTTTTCCTGATAAATTCGAGATAAACCTTCTAAGGAAATTTATCTTACCCAACAAAGATTGAAGTTGCTTTTTATTCTTTGGAGGGGAAGTCTCCAATATGGCTTTTGCCTTATTTTTATCAATCTCTATTCCCTTTTGATGGATGACGAAACCCAAGAATTCACTTGAAGAAACACCGAAATCACATTTCAAAGGATTCATTTTTAATCTATGTTTTCTCATTCTTTCAAATGATAATCTCAAATGCTCAAGGTGATTCTTTTTCGATTCTGATTTTACAACAACATCATCAATATAAACTTGCATAAATTTCCCAATCAGATCATGGAAAATTAAATTCATGGCCCTTTGGTAAGTAGCTCCAGCATTTTTTAAACCAAAGGGCATGACCGTCCACTCAAAGGTTCCTAATGCCCCCGGGCATCGAAATTTAGTTTCGAAATATCATTCTTAGAAATATAAATTTGATTGTATCCAGAATAACCATCTAACAAACTTAAAATTTCATTCCCTACTGTTGAATCAACTAACATATCAGGGATAGGCATTGGGTATTCATCTTTAGGGGTTGCAGAATTTAAATCTCTAAAATCTATACACACACGCATTTTTCCATTTTTCTTAATTACAGGAACTATATTAGAGATCCATTCCACATACCTTATAGTTCGAATAAATTTGGCCTTCAGTAGCCTTTCAATTTCCTTTTTGATCTTTTCGATGACATTTGGAGCGAATCTTCTAGGAGTCTGCTTGACAGGTTTCTTGCCTTCTTGAATGGGTAGTCTATGTTCGACTAGATCTCTACTAAGTCTTGGCATGTCATCATAGTCCCAAGCAAAACAATCTTTAAATTCCTGCAAAAGTGAAACAATATTTTCTCGAAGAGTGTTATCCAGTAATTTGCTAATGTAAGTGGGTCTTCGATCACTTTCAGTTCCCAAATTAATCTCCTCTAAAGGATCTTGGGCTTCTATTTTTTTCAAATTTGGGGACATAGATTTCTCAAAACCTAATGGCGAATTGTCATAAATACAATCTAATTTAAAATTCTCGCCAATTTCTATAATTTCTTCTTGCTCGAATTATCTTTTGTCATGGATACATCTTCCTCTAAACTTTCGAGCAGCGTGTGGAATTTTTCGTCATTCAGTTTCTTTTCTCCGGCCTCAGTAGCCGTTTCTTTTTCTATGGCCTCAGTAGCCATTTCTTTTTCTATGGCTACAGTAGCCATTTCTTTGTTCTCGATTAATATTTCTTTACTGGTCGTCTCTTTTGAACTATCGGCCACGTAGGCCAAAATTCGAGCCATGAAGCCCGAATATGAGTCTGAAGCATTCATGTGTCATAAGTGGCCATTTCTTCGACGGCCCTATGAGTCAGTAAGAATCCTCTCTTAGAATCCCAACAGAAGAATTTATTAGCATATTCTCCTGTTTTGTTATTCACTTCATAGGAATCCTCTATCTCAAAATGTGCAGTAATGGCAAGAGTCTTGTCATTTTCATCAGTGAAAGAAGCATATACTCCATATGTACTTTGATCTGCTTCCACTACTTCCAATTTTCCTTCCTCATTCCAAAAAAATAATTTCTGATGAACAGTTGATGGCACAGCCCCCACACCGTGAATCCACTCACGGCCTAAAAGCATATTGAAGTTTGCTTGAGATGAGATAACCACAAAAATAGTAGGTCTCCTTCGACTGCCAACATAGACATCAAGGCAAATCATACCGTCTAAACCTGACGATTTTCCTGAAAAATCTAAAACAACAATGTTGTGAGGGATAAAATCTTCAATCCTTTTACCAAACCTTTTCAACATTGTTCTTGGCAAAAGGTTTATGGTGGGAACACCATCTACCATAATCTTGTTCACCATCTGATCCTCTACCATTGCAATGAGGTTAAGTGGTTTCATGTGTGATTTCATTTCGTCCGAAAGAGGGTCGAAAACAGTGACATTGTGCCTTGGAGTGATGCATGACACTTGGGTTACCCAAATGGCTTTTGGACTCAACGAGGGGTCCTCGAAACACTCCTCTCTAGCATAGTCTCCTGCTACTTGGAATGCTTCATATTGCTCAGCATATTCTGTTGGGAGTATTGAAACTACTCCACAGATATCTTCTATTGAATCTTCAAATCCAGACTCGAAATAATCAGTCACCACCTCATTTTCCTCATCCAAATTGGATTGAAATTTGTTTTTGAACCCCGGAGGTGGTGCTTCGATACTAATCCTATCGAAGACTGGTTGTTTACTCTCATTCCTCCTTTGATTATCAAGAATGGCAGCCTTTCTCATTCGTTGGTGCCTTCTCCATTGAGTCTTTGACATGTTTCAATTTACCCATGGTGGATTTTGGTGTTGGTAGTAACTCCTTCTGGGACCCTCAGAAGTCCCTTCCTTTTAAGGCACAAAATTATTCACCTCAAAAGTTTTCCATTTAGGTCCCATTCCTGGGTTACCTTGACAAATCCATTTGTTAACAGGGACACCAGAACTTGGCACATAAGTAACTTTCTTCTGTGAAATGTTGTATGGCCTCTAAATCTGGTTAACAGACATATTAACTTGTTGCTTTCCTTTCCATTCATTCTCATGGTTACGATTTTGCTAGTAATTCTTTCAAACTTCTAAAGTTTCAAAAGCCTTTGCTGCGGATCTATCAAAGACTGCACTACAACGTGGGCATAACATAACTTCTTTCCCAGTGTCTTTTTTCTTCATTAAAAAAATCAAGCAAAGTATCTCCTGCTGGAGGAAATATATTCTCCTCTTCTTTTTCGAAATCTTCTAGAGCTTGATTAACCTATTCCTCTGACAAGGGAGATTCGACTTTCGTTTCATCAACAGCTGCCCCAACCATAAGTACATGCATGGGTTCTGCATAGTTTGCTTGAGTTTGGAAAGGATTAGTATCTATTTTCATCGCTTTCTCTTCGAACTTGAGTCTTCCTTCATCAATACCCTTTTGTATCATATCCCTGAAAGTATACAATTGTTAGTCCAATGTCCATAGACATTGTGATACTTGCAATATCTTTTGCCTTTTCTTTGATCAAGTGAAGGCATATTATGATCATCACTTAGTACAATTTGTTTATCTTTTAATAAAACATCGAAAATTTTATCCGCTTTAGAAATATCGAAACTATATTTCAAATTAGGGAATTTTGGCTTCTCCTCTGGTTTTAACATTTGACAAACATAAGGAGGACCAAGTTTTAACTCTGCTAGATTTTCTTCCTTTCCCTCAACTGCTACATCTGTTTCCTGACAATCAGTTGGATTATCAATTTCAATTGAAGAATCAACATAAGCTACTCTTTCTTTTCTAATATTCTTGTCGAATTTCCTAATCCTTTCTTTTTCATACCTAATCTGTTCAATTCTCCTAACTTTTTCTGCTAGTTGTGCCATGTCTCTCATTTGTTGGTTCACTAATTTCTTTCGGATTGAGAATTCTAGGCCTGCAGCAGCCATTCTAACCAATTCATGTTCTGGAATTTGAGTATAACATATAGACTTCATTTGTCGAAATCTATTTAGATAATCTTCGATTGACTCACTATTAAATCTTTTGATGGTGGCCAGATTGATAAGACTAACTCGAGTCTCACCCCTGAAGAAATGTTCATGAAAAACCCTTTCGAGTTGAGCCCAAGTATATATCGAATTTGGTGGCAAGTAAATGCAATGTCAAAGAACTAGAAAAAATTTTCATTTTCAAAAATTCGTCTATCACTGCATTTGACTTGGTAATGAGCCACGTGTTCGACAGTAGATTCTCCTAATTCTCCAGCAAACTTTGTAAATTTTGGAATTTTGTAACCTCTAGGCATTTCAGTTTGCAAAATATAATCAGGAAAAGCAGACACGAAGTAAGGTTGATTAGCATAACCTATTTCGAAACCATGCATGTTCAAGGCTTGCTCTATCAACAAATTGATATGCTGAGGATTTTGGAGTATATTTTGTCCTATTCCTGCATTCTGAAAATTTTGCCCCCTAAGTATTTGGTTTCGTTGTACATTATGCAAAACTTCATCTACATTTTGATTTCTATTTACCACAACAGGAGGTTGGACAACAGGTTGTTGAGCAAAAGGGGGTTGAACAACAGGTTGTTGAACCACTTCCAATGGTTGTCCATTTTGATTGCCATCATTTGGCTGGCCCTCTCGATTATTCATCATAATTTGTGTTTCGTTTTGGTTATTTGGTTGTCCCTGGGCTCCTAAATTCTCTGTTGTTTGATTTCTGGGAATAGCAAATGCATCCCCAATTCAATTCAAGAGATCATTTGTTGATAACTTTCGTTTCTAGTTGTCAACAATGGATTAACAACGATTGCAATATGATTTGTCAACATATTTACCATTTCTTGGTTACTATGATTGATTTGTTGACGAAAAACTGCTAATGTTTCATTTGATACTCCTGTCGAAATCATGCTGCTATAACCTATCATTCTATCCTCAATTGGAACTCCCATACTTCTCAATTGATCACCATTATAACCATGGCTATTGCCCCCATGTTGCAAATTTCTATTCTTCGACTGTTCACAATCGAAGGGATAATGGGTTGACTTTGGGGTATTTCCATGCTTATTGGTTGGATATTAACATTAGGCATTCCCCATGGTCTTGAGGTTGAGAATGGGGGTGTATTTGTGCTTGTGACAATGTTGTGTACTTGAGGCAAAATAGTTTCAACTGATGTAGTAGAAACTTGTGAAACTATCACATCTTCGCCTCCAAGAGTAACATTTTTGTTATTAGGTTGACTACTAGCCACAACAATCTCATTTCCCTCACCAGTAGATGGTATTGGTTGAGTTGTTGCACTCGAACTATTATTATTATTATTATTATTATTATTATTATTGTTATTATTACTACGGTTTCGTTGACTATTTCCAGAATTAGTCATTTTACCGTTTCTTAATAACATGCACTTTACTCTCAAGACTTGTTCTTAAGATCGAAAATTATGGCAACAGTCCCACCGAGCGTGCCAATTTGTTAACTGTGAAAATCGTCAAACTATTTTCAAAAGGATTTTGATCTAAAACTAGACTTTTCACGTTTAGATTCTATTAGCAAAAAAAAATTTATTGTGAGACAGAATCCATAACTCGATTGTAAGTCCTTTTTCCTCGAACAAGCAATTATAGTATTTCAACTTGGGAGAAATTCGTTAAATAATAGGCGAAAACAATACTATCAAGATTTTGATAATAATGGTAGTATTCATAGTGATAACATATAATATTTTTGTGTTTTTCGTTGTAAATAATAAGAAATGTAGATTGGATAGAGTAAAGTTTAAAGAAGAAATGGAGATTGGAAAGAGATAGAGTTTGTAGAAGAAATGTAGAAGGAGAGAATTGCAGAAAATTAAATCAAACGAAAAGAAATTTCATTAAAAGTGAGACGAATACATACACTGTGACCTTGAAACCGATAGCCATTTCTGTGTGCGACGTGTGGTGTTGATTCAATCCGAAGAAAAATGGTTATCAGAATCCTTATTTATAGATTTCTAACACTAACGGTCGAATTCTAAATTTTCGACACGTATACGGACAGTTAAATAACTTCCTATTTCTAACAACGACACTTGTTTCGTTTTCGTTTTCGTCAAAACTGTTTCAACTGCTCCTTTTGAATTTGAATTTCTTTAAACTGTCTTCAAACACATCAGCAGATTAACATAAGTAACCAACTTCTGTCGAAAAGACTTTTTCGTAATGATATTTAGTAGGATTTGAACATTATATTTTTCGACAAGTTTCTTATCGAAAGAAAATTTCAACAATAATATATATGATGAGCACCTCATTATTTTAGATAGAATGTTTCTTTAAAGATCATTCCCTTCCATCGAAATCATCTATATCGAAAATAACATTTTTCATACTTTAAAAATTTTACTCAATGAAGATAAGAAAGGTACAAATAAAGTTATTATACGAATTTGATTTTTAAAAAAAATGACACGACAATAGAAATGATGGCTGGGTTGAATTTGTACGGAATTACTTACCGAAGTCGCGTCCGATTGAAATACTGACGCAGTAGCCTTGCAGAGGTACAGAAATCCAATTACGTGAAAATATAAAATAAAATATTTAAATAAGAATTTTAAGTTATTGTTACTTTTATTTAAATAATATTTATCTAAATCATTTTTTTATTAATTAAATTAATAACAAGAATATTTTAAATAGAAACTTCTTAAATTAGAGTATAAATGTTGATTGATTCATGAGAGTAGCTACTTTACAATACAAACTACAACTATATAATGATATTTATTTTCGTTACATTTTTATTTATTAGTTTTATTTTGATTAATAAAAATGGTTAAAATTAAAATTAAAGTTATTCACACTGATAGTAAAACTCAATTAAAATAAAGAAATAATATTTTAACTTTCCTTATTTATGTATGATGTATTTTTAAAGAAATCATGAATATCATGATACTATGTATGTTTAGTCTTTTTTGTTTTTTTTACAAATTTATGCTTAGTTTTAAAGGCTATAACAATTAATAATATAAAAGAATAAAAATATATTTTAATCTTTAAATTTTAAAGTATAAAAACAATAATATATTCTTTATAAAAAAACAATACAGTAATATATTATAATTTTGGCTTAATTATAATTTTTACTTCCAATTTTTTATTTTTGACAGATTTTATCCCAACAAATTAATTTGGCACATTTTACTCCCAACTTTTTAAAAAAGTTATAAATTTTACCCTCTACAGTTTTGATGACATGAAATACTGACATAAGCATAAAAATGAGAATAAAATCCACCAAAAAATAAAAAAGTTATGGGTAAAATTTGTTAAAAATGAAAAAGTTAGAAATAAAATTTGCCAAAAAATAAAAAGTTGAGGATAAAAAGTATAACTATTTTATCATGTCACGTCATCAAAATTGTGAAAGATAAAATTTACAACTTTTTTAAAAAAGTTGAGAATAAAGTATACCAAATTAATTTATTAAAAATAAAATTCTTCTAAAATTAAAAAATTAAAAATAAAAATTACAATTAAGCCTATTATTTTTAAATACTAGACATCAATTTCTGCTTGACTCTTTCTGTATTATTTGTCGTTTCTACTGCTTGTATGACAAACGTCACATCTCTGTATATAAAGCATCTGATTAAAATAATTCTTTTATTAATTATAAATGTGTGAATTAAGTTACTTCAATTGCCAATCTGAATTGTTTTGCGTAGTCATCAGGTTCGTGCCTAACTAAGCCTATTTGGCTAATAAATGTGAATGTTTCAAATTTGAAAATAGCACTGTATGGGCACGTGTGCAAGCTGGAATATAACATGGCCAAAAAGGGTAGTAGATTATTGGTGAGCATTAGAATTAAAATAATGATAAAGTTTATTGTTAGAAGAACTAAGTTCATCTATCTAATCATGTAATTGAGGAATTAGAGGGTCACATCATCTTGGCACAGTGTAATTTTTTAGGTAGGGACAGAAAGTTGCCTATCAACTCACTGTGCAGGGAGTTAACCTATGCTGTATTTTATTGATCACAAAAAAAGTTAACTCCCATATTAAGTAACATTGCATTATTAAGATAAGTGCATTGCACCAATATGATTATATTATATGCAGTATCTTCTTAATCCTCAACCAAAAGCAAAAGGAGACAATTATCCTATGATAAGGATGTCTCAATATGCGGATTTTGGACGTAATGGACAAATTAAACTCCACTATTATCATAAAGAAAAGTGTGCCCCGAAATGACAGCTTTTAAATTTAGTTCAAAGGGAATGTTAATAGTTTTATTGACCCCGGTGGAAGTGCCAACGTTTCTCTTCTAAGGATACTATATTATGAATAAAGACAAGGAGCATATATAAGGAACGGACTTTCACACCATCAATCTTATCATTGATCTTGTTGTAGTTTTAATCAAGAGAGAATTATAACAAGATTATATTCACGTTTTCGTCTAATCATCTATATAGTACATATATAGAAAGTTTATTTAAACAAAATAATCCGAAAAAATGATAATAATTAATTGATTAAATTATAATACATTGCTAATATAAAAAAATTATTCTACCATCTAAATTTTGATACTGTTATTCAATCATGATTTGCATATAATTAAAAATTATTAGATTTATAATAATCATTTTAAAAATATATGTAATATGAATTCTAATCAACTAATTGTATAGAAATTTTTACATTAACAATTTTTTAAAATTCAAATCATAATTATTTTTTGATGTAAGACAATAATTTACTACATTTATAACAAACTAATACAAACATCGACTAAATCTAGTATATGAATTTTACATTTCATAGTAGCCAGGGACGGAGCTGTGTTGTGGGATGGGGTGCCCTACCCAACCGCCCCCCCCCCCCCCCCCCCCCGATTTTTTTTCAAATTTTTATAACTTATATAATTATATTATATTATATTATATTAATTAATATAAATTTGTTTAGTTATTAAATAAAATTTTATTTATTCATTCACCCCGTGTAGAAATTTCTCGAAGAAGGAGGTTCTAATTTTTTTTTTTTTATGGTTTCATTTCCTTCAACCAATTATCAAATTTTATTTAACGAATAGGGTAAAACAATTATCAAATTAGAAGTGGTAAATACGGGAATTACGCAATAAGCAACATGGCAATCCTATGCCCTTCTTGATAAATATTAATAATAATTTTTATCTTATTAAAAAAAAGATTTTATCTACTTTTTATATTTTAAATACCAAATATGTATTTTTATCAAATTTTACCTTACAGATAAGATTTTATCCTATATTAAACAAATATAAAATTTGATCTTTTTTTATACTTTAAATACTGGATTGGGTAGTAGACCTTTGTTGTGGCTCTCTTTTTTCTGAGTTAGTTGTATCAAAATATACTTAATTTGCTTTCAAACATGTCATCACTCACTGCATCACGTATTAGCAACTCTGGAAGTGGAAACGCAAATTGCAGTTCAAGAAATCAATCACTAAATCACGCATGATTAGGCAAAACAACAAAGGTATGTATAATTATTTCATTCAATTTATTGATTATTCAATAAAAAGAAAAAAAAGTGTAAGCTGTTGTCGTACATTCGTACTCAATTAAGTAACCTTATACACTTACATGTAATTATAAATTTATAATATTGATAAGTATGTTTACATTTTGCTTGTTTCTTATATCATAAAATTAATAGTTTTTATTATTATTTTTATTATGTTTTTAATTAATTTACATGTATTATTGTATATTTGTATTGTGTATGTAAAAAAGCATAATTAATTTAATTATTTATATATGTAAAATTAATTATTTTAATTTTTAATGTTGACCGTTGTTTGTTACAAATCAAAATAAGTCTTCAAATATTGTCACCACTCACCAGTCTTTGTTCTACCACAAGTAAGTTTTCACAATTTATCTTTTCTATCATTTTTATAATTTTAATAGATCTTGAAGTATTAGTAGTTGCATTTGAGTCAAAAGTTTAATATTTGAATTTGAGTAGAGTTGTTATAAGAGACCTAGTAAATAAAATAAGTGAAATAAAAAATTTGAGTTTACATAGTCGCCCCCCCTAGCATTGAATGTTGGCTCCGTCCCTGATAGTAGCTATAAAAGTTATAAAGTTTTATTCTACCTTAAATTGAAAGAATTATCAACAAAGCTAAGAGCCACTAGAATTGGCATAGTGGTAAGGGAATTTGAGTAGTATGTTGAAGGCTCTAGATTTTAATTTTGTTGTCGTTGTTGTACATCAAAAAATTATTATTACCTTGTACCAAAAAAAATTATTATTACCAAAAAAAAATATATATGTATGATCAAGTTTAAAAAGATAGTTACAAGCCTTATGACCACTTGTCAAATACATTTAAATATGATTTAATGATCTATATCATTTTTATTTTTTTAAAAACAAGAGTTTTCCCTTGATACACTACACACACACATGCACATGCATAGTTCAATACCCATCCTAGGCCTAACAAAGGCCTAAAGTTCTTATTGGATCCATAGATATTCGTGTTGAATCCCTTAGCCCAACATCTCAGCAACCGACATATCCTATGTCACTCAAGTCGATTGCTGACATGAATTTTGGATGCCAAAAGCCACACATTCCCAAGAGTAGATTCCATGCTACAAGCCACGAGATTTCTTTATGACACACGCAAACGCAAACCTTTTGTGCTCATAAGGTAAGGTGCAAGCGACCATAAGATGGACAAAATGACCTAATCACTCATTCAATCATGTCACCCCCACTTCTTTCCATGCATTTGTTTCGCCGTTAAACAAGAACTGACATGCGTCAATGTGAAGCAAGTAGTACTTGCTTATGAGTATTTTATGTCTCCGCCATGGTCAGAGAGTTTGTGATCCCCATTACATAATTAATTGTTTCCAAACATGCAGTCTATATATACTACTCCCAAACAATTTTAATTAGCATATATATTCTCTCCATTATAATACTAAAACTCTATTGTAACTTCAATGCTAAATTAAGTATTTGCAGTTGACCATCACAATGGATATGTTATTGCCAAAGATTGTTCTCCAATCCAATTGTCAAGCCAAAATCTTATTTTTCCTCTATCCCCAACCTTCCACTCCATCATACTATCAAATCACTTTTTTTCATTAATTCATCCACAAGTCATACATAAATCTCTCCACCACAAAGATGAAGCTTTGTTAACCTCCTCTCCAACAATACCCCTCCACCCTCCATACTTAGGTGTAAGTATCTCACACCATCACACCATAAAGATCCCTTATTGTGAAAAAGTTTCCATCTCCATTTAACTAAGAGGGCATTATTAATTAAAAATAAAAATATTTTTGACTCCTAAACCCCCTCTATCTTTTGGCTCACAAATCTTTTCCCACTTTACCCTCTTCACTACCCCACAAATTTTTTCTTTGGATGTTGATGATGGACCTCCCTACTTGTTTGGACAATTTAAAAAAGGATAAATAAAATAAAAGGTAAGAAAGACAATACTTAGTTAATGAGACAAACTCTACCCGCAAAAGATAAGATTTTATGTTTTCAACCCAACAACTTTTTATGAAATTTATCTAGAACCGGTTTCCAAGTTGTTAGTACCCTAGGGTTTGCACCTATAGGAATACCTAAGTATACAAAAGGTATATGCAATAACTTACAATTCAAGATATTAGCATACCTCTCCTTCACATCTTTTGCCACTCCAATAGTGTCAAACTTACTCTTGAAAAAATTGACTTTTAAACCAAACACAAGCTCAAAGCATCTCAAAATCTTTTTAATAGTGACTACATTAATTAATGTAGCCTCCCCCCAAGAAAATAGTGTGTCGGCATGTTGAAGTAAACAACATCACCTCTACATTACCGACATCCTAACATCAAGGTGCTCAGCTCCTCGAAGAATATATGTTTGTGTGTTCGTATAAAAAATTGCCATCATATTTCTATACCTGTTAATTAATAAGTACATGAAAGATTAGTCTTTTATATATTGAATAAGAAAAGCTTTTAAGAAACAAGAAAAAAGAATTACAAACAATGATGTCGTTTGTAAGAGACATAAATGATTTCTTATGTGGAACATATGAAGCATGCCATTTTAATTAAAGTTTTTTTTATAAATAAAATGTATTGGCTTAAAGAGTATTTTTTTTAAATAAATGTCCGTCTCAGTTACCGATAAGGTATTTATTTCCCTCGACTATCATTTTTTTTTAAATTCGAAAACTTAACTGAGAAATATAGCATATATTTTCCTTTGGGGACGTTTGTTTCAAGATATCATGTAAGAGTTTCGGAAATGTGGACTTGGTAATATCGTATTTTCAGGTTTGGTATAAGTTTTGTAAAAATATTTCCAGAAATAATTGATTCTCATAGAGAATGGTGGATATATTAGATTCCCGTGGGAATATAAGTTATTTTCTACCATAATTACCTATCCCCACTTCATTCTCCCACATTTCTTTTTTTACTTTTTATTTTTAATTAAATAAATTTTATTTTTTCTGAAATTATTATTATCAAATAAACATGTTCATTGTAATAACATTCCTAGACATAACATTTCAGGGTATGTGATTTCCGGGAATGAAATTTCATACCTTAAAACAAACTTTCCCTTTGGGTTATTACTTCATTTTTTTATTATTATTATGACAAGATATTATCGTATTAAAAAACGGTTGGACCAAATTTTACTCGATTCAAAAACCTAATTCACAGGAAAATAATTATTGTATCATTTGTTTCTTTTTATATTTTAAGTATATATTTTTATATTGATAATTATAAAAATCATAATTTATTTTCAACATATTAATAAGAAATAATAAAAAGAAAGAAAAATTTTCACGATTTCTTTCTCAAAATATTATAAAAAAAAGTAAAACCCAAATAATTTAATGATAATATTTTATAATTATTAATGAAGATATATCAACAAATAAAAAAAAGTCAAATTCTTGTCAATTTCTTATAAGGTATTCATCCACATTCAACTAAAGAAAATAAATACGAGAATTCCGGACAGCATCATTTGTCCAACCAATCCAAACAAATATCGTGTCTTGGAGTGCTCTTAAAGAAACCCAATGTTCATGTCAATGCAAAAATCTCAATCACCTGCAAATTAACTGGAGGTACAGTTATGTTGTTTATGCAACACTTTCTTCTGTTTTTATTTTCTCTACGATAAAAAAAAAGATAATTAGATAAATAAAATCTATACGTGCTTTTATATTTTATAAAATTGTTAGACATACCAATATCTTTTCGAGTTTAGCTGCAGTTGATTCAATGATTCATATCCAATGCTATGAATGCTCTTCACAAGGACCAAATCGGAGTCAACATTCAACAGTGTTTGCAGTAAATAATAGTAAGAAGAAACGCATTTACAGTTAAGAAAAGTTTTTTGGTCATAAAACTAAGATATGAAACTACTTTACCACATATCTAAAGAACAAATTTTTTAAGATGTGGAAATCTATTTAAGAAGCTAATTTTTTTTTAGCAGAATTTTTTTATATACACAACTGAATATCAAACTATTGAGCACGTACTTAGGGACAGGGTGTATATTAGATTAAAATTGGAAGAGCTCAAAAATACTTTTATTTTATAAGCAACAAGATTTTCCTTCCCAATTTTGTATTAAAATTTGTAAAAATATTTTTATAACTTTAAACCAAGGCATAACTACCTGTCGTCCATACAACCTTATGTTAGTACTTATAAAAAGTTAAAATAAAAAATAAAAATAGACAAAGTTTGTGTTTGGTTTCACGTTGCAGAATTGATTCTGAGTACAGAATTGATTTTAGATAAATTTTGACATGATTTATTTCACATTGGATAAGAGTTTAGAATTAATTTTGGATCCAGAATTGATTATGAGTTGAAGCAACTTTGAGTAACTTTTACGTTGAATTCAAAATTTTGTATTGATTTTTATTCCTAACTTACTTTCATAACAAAAACATCCAAATATAAATCACATCACTTCAAAATCAATTTTAACTAAAATCAACTTTATAAAATCAATTTCATTCAAAATCAATTTTACCAACATTCATTCAAACACGCACAAATTCATTTATAGAAGAATTACATTGTCGCGTGTTGAACTGATTTTGGATTCAAGGATGTGAAAGAAACCAATTTTCCCACAGTGAGTAACTGTTATGTTTAGCTGGGAAAATTGACAAAACCCCCCCCCCCTCATACATACTTTGCACCAGGCTCCCTGTTTTTAAGGGGCAATTAAGGGGTCCAGAACCAGCCCATGACTTGCTGGTCAGCAGCACCAAGGGTCCCACCCCCACCAAAACAAGATTACTGACTTCATCACTAACCAAAAACCAAAACAAACCCACGCAGTGGGCCCCACACAAACCACAAAAATAAATTAATAATAATAATAATAATAAGGTGAGTGATGGAAAACAAACACACACACCCATAGCGTAAAAGTGTGGAAGACAAGACACACAGTAGTACTAGTACTTGACCTCGCTTTCTCTCTCTCTCGTCACTAGTCAGCCTCTTTATTAATTATTATTTCAATATTTTAGTAAATTTCATTTTTTTAATATTAAAGAGATCTACTTTCCTATAAAAGGAAAAGTAACCCCCCAAATATTTCCCAAACAACAAAATCTTTTAGGCTACACAATAGTAACATTACCATAGACAGTAATTTGATTAGATTAATCATCTTAAAAAATTAGCATTGAAGTCTTGCACGAGGAATGCATGTTGTAACATGTTTTGATTAGAGACCATAATAATTAAAAGCATAATTAAGGTTTCTTTTGGATTCATTAGCCACATCGATCGTCAACCCCCCTTAATTAATTATATATTATTTCCCCTGAACTAATAAATTATACCCTTATCTAAACACACTCCGATTATCAAAGCTTACAGCTTTAATAGTACATCCTCTAATAGAGTATGATTATGATTTGTTTACCCTTTACGCCTGTTCTATCAGATACATTTTTTTGGTGAATAAAGCGCATGGCAGCACACACAGCAGCACAGGACCATAGGAATAGAACAGAACCAGCATTTCACCACCTCCCACAATTTATTAAACCCCATAAACAGCAACACTTTCTGCCTCTTTCTCTCGAACACGAGATACAAAGAGAAAGAAAAAAAAAACATTATTATTATTATTCTATGTCTTACGGGGGAGAAAGTGAGAAATCACAGAAATTAAGTAAGAACCAAATAACAACACACTGCATGCCAAGTCCACTGTTCACACTTCACACCACTCAAACAAACCGTGCAAGAAGAAGAGGAAAAACAAAATCACGCCAAAGATAAACAACAAACATACATATATAATAACAACTACCACTAATTAATTCAGAATAAAACCATTAAAAGCAAAATAAATTCCCTTCTGGAAATCATTCTCTCCCATTAAGCTGATTGATCATCATCATCATGGTCTCATTAACAATATAAAATCTAAACAATTAAAAGAAAGAAAGAAAGGAAATTAAAAACCACTAATTAATTAACCGGTAGTAGCATCATCATCATCATCATCATCATCATCATTAACCTATCTAACACATTATTCTTCTCTCCCCTTAGATCAAGAACTAGAAGAAGACCCGTTAGCACCAACGTTCACCCCATCATAGTGATTACGAATCGGATCCTCAGCACGATCTTCACCACCACTAACACCATTGTTGTTGTTGTTAGGGTTTTCAAAAACCTTAACATCACCACCATTTGCATCATTATCATTAATATCACTATTAGTAATATTATTATCATTACTAATAATAATATTATTATTATCTTTTTTGGCGAAGGTGTTTTTGTTGTTATGCATCCAAACCTTGAGAACGCTTCTATCGACGCCAACCTCGTTGCAAAACTCGTGAATCAAATCATCGTCGCGTTTCTGCATCTTCCACCCAACTTTCTCAGCGAACTTCTGCATCTTCTCCTTCTGCTCCTGGCTGAACTTGGTTCTGAAGCGCTTTCGGGTGAGCGCGGCGGAGGGTGCGGCGGTGCTCTCCGGCGGCGCGGCGAGGCCGGCGGAGAGGGCGAGGAGCATGTGCGGCGCGGAGGGGTAGTAAGAGGAGGAGATCGGCGGCGGGGACGCGGAATTGGGGCTGCGAGTGGCCACCGCCGCCGCGTGGAGCGGCGGCGGAGGGTGGTGGCGGTGGTGGGGCTGGTACTCGATGACGTGCGTGGTGGTGGAGGCGATGGGGGGCTCCTCCGGCTCGCGGCGGTGGAAGTTCCGGTGGCAGCCGCAGGCGGCGCATTTAATGGAGCTGGGGTCGGCGGCGGTGGCGGTCGGCGACGGCATGAACTCGCCGCAACCGTCTAGGGCGTGGCCACCCAAGTTGGCGGCGTGGTTTTTGAGGCATTCTTTGTAGGTAACCACCGCAGGGATAGGGTGGTGGGGGTGGTGGTGATGGTGGTGGCGTTTGAGGACACCGTTCGAGAAAGATAAGGTTTTCGTCGCTGTGGGAGTGACGGGGGTGGTGATCCTGGTCGGTGTTTCGATTTCATGTTCTGGGGATTTTGTTGTTGTTGTTGTTGTTGCACTGGGAGTGTTGTTGTTGTTGATCGTTGTTGTTGGGGTTATGTCCATGGCTCTAACATCTAGGGTAAGTAAAGATAATAACAATATTTAAAAGAAAAAAAAAGGTTAGCTTTTTCGGGTTAGGTTTTTTGTGGAGATTAGAACTATGAGATGAAGGTGTGTATATGAGATATCATATCACACTTCCATGAATTGAAGTTTGGACCTTTTGCTGCTTCTGATGCTGCTTTTGTTGTTGTTGTGGTGCTGGGTGGCACTGTTTTATATGATGGAAATTAATAATTTGGGGGGGGGGGGGGGGGGGGGAATGGACAGGGAGAAAAAAAAAAAAAAAAAAAAGGTTGCTTTGTTGGAGGAGGGAGGAGAACGAGGGAGTGTTGAGTTGACGATGGTGTTGAGAGAGAGAGTGATGACTGTTGATAATAAAAATCTGGGTTTGGGTTATGTGGTTGAGCTTCTTAACCACTTGTTTTTTAACCCTGGTTCTAATCCATGGTTAAGTTATTGACCCCACTTGTGGTTAGATGTGAGTAATAAATATGCGCGCTTGGCCTCATCGGTTGAGGTATTGAAGTATGACCCTACAGTTTATTACCACTATTATGCGTTATTACGACACTAGTCTTGAATAGTAATGGTAATGGGGTTTATTTAATTTTGGGAATTTGATTTTGACTCACTTGTTGGTTTGAAGGCTACTTTTTTAATTTTTATTTTTATTTTGGTTGAGGGCTTGAGGCAGGAAGGCTTTTGGGGAAAATGATGACTTGACTCGGTTGAGTTGAGTGGTAGCGAGTTGACCCGGGGAGTGGGTTTAATTTTTCTTAGCATGAAAATGGTATGGCCTGCAATTCTGAGCCCATTGACTGTAACCCATCTTAATTTATCAAGTTGGCAGGGAGGGAAGGACGGGACGGGACAGGCTTTCACAGTAAAATCATTGAGGTTTTTCATTTTAGGGATGCAAGCCATTCCCCTTTTCTTTTCCTCTTCACTTTTTCTCTTTTCCTAAAACCCTTTGGTTAATGGAATGGATTGGATGCTCCAAACATAAAACATTACCAACCACTTCACACCTCTCTCCCTGCACTTCACAGGACAAAATTACCCTCTTCAAGCTAAGTTCAAAAGTAGTGGCAAATTCGGTAGTTTCCACCAAAACGAGGTGCGTGAAATGAAATATACAATACGAGGTGAAACTACGGGAAAATTGTTCCTTAGAACATCTTTATGAGAGTTGTTTTCTGGATTTTTAAAGTCAAGTAGCATGAAAATACTATCAAAATAAATGAGTTTTTATAGGATTTTTATAGATGTTGCTTGTATAAATAATCACAAACAAGATTGTTTAATTATTAAAAATATTTTTTTAACTTAAATAAGAGTTCGTGTATTAGTAGAAAGATATAATGAGACCCAGTAAAAATAAATTAAGAACCTAAATTGTGTTCTCTGATTAGAGTAAAAATAAGCTAGTGTTCTTAAATCCTATGTTATATAAAGGACCAATAAAAAGGAATTGAGAATTCAAATTAAGATTTTGTCTTAGAAATGCTCTTACTTGATAATTTTAATTAAAAAAAAAACCCTTATTTTCTCAAATTGATTTAGCCACATTATAATGTAACATCTAAAATGAAAGCCAAAAACTATAGGTAATAGTATTACATCTCCTCAATTTGTTCCGAATGGACTGAGGTATCTTTGTCGGCATTACGGACAATAAAACGGTATCATGGCAAGGGAAACGGCGTCGCATTAAGCAACTGCTCGATTGGCCCCGACAAGAGAAACATGTCCTGAAACCGTACCCGGGAACTAGATGGTATAGAAGGTACATTTTTGTATTAGGACTAAAATGCCCTCCACAGTTCTCGAATATTACAATTCAAGGACTTAAAAGAGCTCCCAAATCGGACGACACGTGTTAAGAGGTCACGTGGCAAGCACGTGTGAATCAGCCTTTGGATTTCTTCAAGCTCCTTACTAAAAAAATTGTTTGGTTTTAGTAACCTCCAAAACTTGCAACAGTGTCTCCATTATTAAATTTACGTAAATCTATTACGAACTCACATAAAATACTATGAATGAAGGATCGAATTCATCAAAGACAAATGAATTTAATTATTAAAATGAGGGAAAAGGAATGATACAATGCTTTACGGAACACAGTAAAAAAGAAAGGAGGTTAGGGGCACTGAATAAAGAGAGAATATTTTTATGTTATTGTGACGTAAGCAGACTAAAGACAGAAGAGCTAAAGTTTAATCATGGAATGGCGTGTAGGCAAACGTTGAAACGATGCATTGAAACTCACAAATCACAAAATAGTAGTGCTTGTATTAAATTTGTATCGTCCAACGACGAGGAAAATAGGAAGTGGGCCTGTGAGACTGTATTATACTCCCTCCGTTCGAAATTATATGACGTTTAAGGTTTTGGCACAGGTATTAAGGAATACAATTAATTTATTGAATTTTTGAAAAAATATTAGGTAACTTCCTAATATACCCTTTATCTCTCTAATTAATTACTCATAGTACACTACTCCCACTAAGTATTAATTAAGGATAGTCCTGGAAAAAGACATTTAATGCAACATTGGTTTTTTAAAACGTCATCTATTTTGGAACAAATTTTTTTCTCTAAAACGTCATATAATTTGGAACGGAGGGAGTACTCGCTAGTGTCCTTTATATAAAAAATAAATAATTAAATCATCAAAATCAATAAAAATAGTTAAGTTAGTTAATTATAATTAATAATGTCATAAATTTTAATTTTATTTTAAAAGTATTCCTTAAATTGATTGATTTAAGTAGTGATTACATTAATGATATTACACCTCTACCAATAAGTGTAACTTGTATTATTAATAAATCAATAAATGCATTAGAAATGAGTAGGTGTCTCGTTAATGGATTTCACAAGATGAAGGATAAAAAAGAAAACTAGCAATTAATACATTTTAAAGTGGATCTATGTTTCTTATAATTATGACCAAAAAATAACACCATTTTATTTATAAAAAGGACCGGAAGAAATATCAAGTGAAAAAGTTAGTACTTCATCAGGGATGTTTTAAAATTATTTATGTTTTAATTTTATTTATTTTAAAATTATTGATAATTTAATTAATGTTGAATTTCATTAATTATTTTTTTCATGCATACTTTTATTTAAAATAATTATATTTGATCCTTACAAGCAATACTACACTTGTATATGATATGTTTGATTTAGAAAAGAAAAGGAAGAAAAAAAAGTAAAAGGTGAGACATTTTTAGGGTATTAGACATAGGAGAAAGAGAAAGTGAAAGGAAATAAAATAAATTTTTTCTTTCAACCTGTTTGGTTGCGTAAAAATTGAAGAAAAAAAATATATATATATATACACCCTGAATGCAAAATAAAATGTAATATAAATAAGAGTAATTTTGTCACTATATAAAAAATGGCACTCTTTCTGCTGTTTTCCATCCAAAAAAATGGACTGATTGTAAAATAGCAATGAGACCTAGTTAAAGACTTTTTTCTTTCTGCTATCTATCAAGCTATTGTCAAACAAAGGAATGATCGAATATTTTTTACTTTTTTTTTCTCTGTGAATCAATCCGTCCAAAATTATGTGAAACAAACAAGCTAGTAGCCTATTAAAAAACACTTCAACAAGCGACAAACCACAAAGCACATCTATATCTAATACTAAATTAGAATATTTTAGACTAAATACGTTAATAATGTAAATTGAAAATTGTTGCCTACAAATTGAAGTAAAATTGAAACATGTTGACTATAAAATTATAAATTGTTATTGTGATGACTCATAGTGAACTTACAATTTGCACATGTGAGTTAATGCATTAAAACATGTCAAAAAGCTCTACAAATTTACATATGTTGTAAATTCATCACTATGCTTTATTTACTTTTTTATTATTATTGTTATTTTCATTCTTTGTACCTTTTTAAATTAAAAATATTTCGTGTTTTTCTAAATTTAAATATTTAGAAAAAAAATGGAGGTGTAGTGATTGTCATGTTGGGCTTACTTCCTACTTTTGATTATTGCAAAAAGAATTATTTAGAGTGTGTTTCTTCATGAATTCACAGCATCTATTAGGTTGTCTATAGTCATGGTTGGTATTTGTAGGGGATAATAGAATGTGTAAAACGTGACATTTTGACAATTAACTCTTCTAGATTCCAAACACAAAACAAATAAAAATATAGGTTTAGTAATTGTCATGTTAGATCTACTTTCTATTTTGTTATAATGAAAATCTCTTCTAAAGTGTACTTCTTAATGAGTGTTCCACATACTCAATTGGTGTAGTAGGAATCCATGAATGCGTGTACTTAAGGGGACTAGGTACCGTGTTCGATTCCCACAGAAGGCAAAAACCCCATTGGTTCCTGGGGAAGACCATGAGGGCAGTGCATGGGAAGGCTCTTGAGGAATAGTAGGCCAATAAAGAGATAGTCCATGACTGTTACATTTGTTTCCTGTGAAAGAGAGCTGAAAGGAGTAAAATGAATAATAAAATAAGGTAAGACCTATATTTTTACACTATACTTTAATTCAAAAATTTCATCGTAATTCACTTTCATTCCACTCTATCGAACACAACCTAAGTTGCCTATTGTTGTAATAGATATTATACATGGGACTTTAGCTCTATATGTCAAAAAATTTCTAAGATGTAACGGCTTGACAATTGTTATCTTATCTAAACCAATAAACTATGATTCTATTATTTAAATTTGTTAACCCATAAAACGTTTTTATATCAAAAGAATACATAATCAAATAAATCAAATAAATAAATTTTAAAAATAAATAATGTAAATCACAGGGAAACACAAGTATAAACTATTTGATTTAAAAAAATTGAAAAGTTATTGCGTCTAAGGTTTAATTTAAAATAATTGATCATTATTTTATATAAAAGTAAAATATAATATTATAATTTTATAATAATAGAAAATAAAACTGAAGACATTTTTAAAAAAAAAATATAAGTAATAATAAAGTAATATTTAGACATATAAAGTAATTTTTAAATCATGCAATTTGAGAAAGAAATTAGAAATAATAATATTTTAATATAATAAAAGACAAGAAATATCATAATAATGTAAAATATTAATATAATAATAACATTATATAAAAAATGCATGTAGATAATTACCAGGTATTTGATTATAAAATTAAAAATTTTGTGACTATTTTTTTTATCTTTTTATTTTTTTTTAAATGAGAACATTATCTACTATTATTTGTAATTTGATGTTTTTATTTTACTATTACATCTAATTTTACTAATATCATTTTTATTTATTTAATACTAACACAAATATACATAGTTTGTTTTTTTTTTTTACTGCAAATATACATAGTTTGTTAACATTATAAGTTAATTAAATTGTATGAAAAAATTAAAATCAAATTATACCTTTATCGTCAAGTTGTCAAAGTAAGCAAACATAATTATTTTTTATAAATAATTTAATATATAAAAAGTAACTATATATTATAATTTAATTTATAAATTTAATAATACAGATGTAAAGAATTTAATTCAAATTTTATCGGGAATTATACTATTTATACTTAATCATTTAGAAGTCAGCAACAAAAAAAAAAAAACTTAATAATTTAGGAAATATTAACGACTAACGAAATAAAAATGAAAATTATTCATATTACCGTTTAACAGTGTCTTTCCAGTGGAGCACAGCAAAAATGAATGTAGGTCGGAGATCATTGAATAAATAAAGGGAGTATTTTTTTAGGTTAAATTAATTTGTAGGTCTCTATACTATTCGACAATTTTTAATTAGGTTCCTGAATTATTATTTTTTCAATTGGATCCCTGAACTTTTATTTAATTTTTAATTAGGTCCATGCCATTAACTACCGTTAACTCCATTAACGGTAGGGACCTAATTAAAAAATAAATAGAAGTTCAGGGACCTAATTAAAAAAATTGTTTAGGGACCTAATTAAATTTTTTTAAATAGTTCAGGACCTACTGAATAAATTAAAAGTAAATTAAAAATCATACAAAAATATCACTTAATTAAAAAATGTATTTAGAATGAGTGCATTAGGTTTGTTCGACAGAAAATCTGTAGGGGAAAACTAGAAGTACAATAAGGAGATTGGTGCTTTCAGAGTTTGAGAATACTGGTTGAAGAACCTGCAGAGGTTGATAATACTGAATTTAGAATCCGCAAATGTGAGAATATTGGACTGGAGAGGTGAGAATACTGACTTTGAGAGTTAAGAATATTTAGTGCAGATCTGTAGAATGGATAATACTAAATTTAGAAGTAGTCTACATATGCTTGTATAGTGTGATAGTCTGGGATAGAATTTGAGAATTACTCAGTAAGTCTCTAAACTATTTAAATTTTTTTAATTAGGTCCCTAAATAATTTTTTCAATTAGGTCCTTAAACTTTTATTTATTTTTTAATTAGGTTCCTGTCGTTAATGGAGCTAACGGTAGTTAACGGCAGTGATCTAATTAAAAAATAAATAAAAGTTCAGGATCCAATTGAAAAAAAAATAGTTCAGGATCTAATTAAAAATTATCGAATAGTATAGGCCTACATATTAATTTAACCTATTTTTTATGTTGACGGCACTGTACTGCTAATTAATGTTCTCAGGATGGCGTTGTGATCCATCTTTTGTGAAATATTTATTTATTTATATTTGAATACTGCACTTGCCAATGGTAGTAGAAAAATATACCTCTTCCATTTCTTTATATCTGTAATTTAATATAGCACATAAATTAATGAAAATAATGAACTCCCTCGTCTCTATTAAAATTACAATAGTGCTATCTGGTACGAGAAGATTTGATACGAAAACATACAAAAGAAACGTGTTCATGTTTTATTGGATAGAAATAAAAATTAAAAGAAATAAGAGAAAAAAAGGATAGAAATCACCGTCTGATTATAATTACATGATTAATAATAGAAGTTAAAAAATATAATCTAAACCTCTTATTTTAGAGTAATTAAAACCAAATTATAATATATTTATATATGCACGATATGAGATACATAACAAACATAAGTTAACTTTTGTCATGCAAGCATTTAACATGTTTAAGATGACAATAATGACAAAAAAATACTTACTTTTGAAAAATAAAAGACTTGTCATCTTTCTTTTTTACGATGAAATTCACTTCACAAATCTTAAAAGTTAAAAATTGGTTGTCAACTTCTCATTACACTCTAAATATTGATGATGAATGTTCCATAAAATAATCAAATAACGCATGGTTAAACGTTTAAGAGACATTTGAAAAAGTTTCTGACTAATGTTGCTATCTTTATCTTTTTTTATCTGTCACTTTTAAAGAAAAAAATATTTCTATTTATATGTTATTTTAAAATTTATCTTTATAAAAAGAGAGAAAAATAACAATATATGAAATATTAAAGTAATCATTAAAAGAGATAAAAGGACATATTAAAAATACAAATAATTTTAAGGAAAATGCTTTTTGGTATGAAAGTTTATGCACGAAATCATATACGAATTATAATCAAACGGTGATTTCTATCCTTTTTTTCTTTTATTTCTTTTAATTTTTATTTCTATCCAATAAAACATGAACACGTTTCTTTCGTATGTTTTCGTATCAAATCTTCTCGTACCAGATAGCACTACTGTTTCATGATTTATGTATGAACATAATTATTAGTCGTAGTTCACACCTTCATGCTTAATTGTATGCATTTTAAAATATTAGCTTCTCATTTATAGAGTATGAGAATATTATGAAAAAAATCCTTTTTAAAACATTAATCGATTATTAACAATGCTTGATGTGCACCACCTAATGTGCAACGTGCTTCTTTAATTTGTGTGATCTTGTTTATCTTAATGAAATCATCTTCCCTACTCTCCTCCCCGAAAAAAAAAAAAGATTGATGTTTAAAGTGGTCCAAAAATAAATGTTTATCCTCTTTCTACTTTCAGCTAGTATCTCCCATTACAAGGAAATTAAACTTAAAAGAAAAAGGAAACAAAAAGAATTTGATCTTCTCCATTCTTAATTTTAAAATTAAATGCAAGCTAGCTAGTTAATTTAAACTTTTCCTATGTACAAACTTTTTCGTTAATTACCCTCTTGAATCATGAGCAATTTCTAGAATTCTTTGGGAATTCAAAAGAGAAAGATGAAAAGTGTTCAAGTTCCCCAATTAGAGAAATAAAGAAAGAAACAAAGTGCAGTCTCTGATGTTAATGATAGCAGCTATGTTTGCCAAGAGAAGTGCTGTGCTATGCAACAATAGAGGATAATGACCCCCTTGAATAGGACATTGGGTATAATATTATAACACTTTTGGTCTCCCTCAAGAGTAATTGTCAAGCAACAACCAACATATATAATCTTTATATGTACACCCGTTGTGTGATCTTTCCTCCACGTTGCTATGCCCTACTAGTACTAGTACCACCCTATCTTTGGGCTCTTTATAACTTGGACAATCTAAAACTCCATCTTAATTGAATTTCAACTGTGGGTCATCTTTCAAGAAACAATGATTTTCAACCTTGTATGGCCCAAACACCAGCAATGCAATGGCCACACATAGCATAAACAGTTGCCAAACAAAGCCTCTTCTTAATTTAATAATTTGTCCATTTTCAGTAATTTATAAATATATATAATTTTAATCCACTATGAGTTATTTAGGCCTTTCATTTTTTTTTTAAATATAATATTCACATAAAAAAACTGATTGCATTAGTAAGTTGATAATTAACCCTAATGTAAAAGTTGCTAACTATATATGGTCTACTATTAATGTATACTACACTCAACTCAATATTACGACAAAGAGTAGTCAAAAATATCTCTGACATGGTTCAGGGTTACTTGTGTTTTACTCAAAACAAAAAAGAAATAAATTTCATTGGATTGCAATAAAAAATTACCGAAATTAATGACTCAACAATACTACTTGCAATATAACACACTGAAAGCTTTATTCGAAGAGAATGAATTTCTATCCACTTCTTGCTTAAGTAATTTACCGATAAAAATCATAAAATCTCTATTACTTGTCGAAAGTAAACATTGTTATTTTGAAATAATCCAGAATATACAACTAAAACATCGGCATTTTTTCTTGTGTGGAAATTCGAACAATATCAGCATTCTTGTAGCTGCAACCAAATCTGTTAGACAGTTACTTAGGTGATTTTTCTTTTCCTTGTCAGCTCTCTATAATACTTTTTGAGTTATTGTATATAAGTTGTAGAGTTTATTATTATTATTCAAACGACAGTGTGATATTCATCTTTCATAATTCAATGAAGTTTCATGGCAAGAGAAATTGTCTAAAAAGCCTCAATTTCTTTCCAAGATGGATAATTTCTCTATATTTTACTGCATTAATGAAATTTCTGGTTTAAAGCTCAAACAGAATAAGATATTGACCTCAAAATCCAAAAAATACAATAAAGCTCCCTTTTCGACTAAGCAACAAAAAAATAATCCCATGGTAGATACACATAAAGATCTATATGATTTAGATATGAGAACTAAGACACCAAGATCTATAATCCAAAGATGTTTTCAAATGTACTAAGGAATATCAAATAAAGTTTGAATATGTCCTTGTTTCACGTGTAAAAATTTGAAATAAATGCCTCCTTCACTAAGAGTTTCAGAAAGGAACTAAACCTTTGTATTTGGAAGGAACAAAATTGGTCCTTGTTATATTATTTACACTAAATGACAAAATAATAATAATAATAATCTCTTTTTTTGCTTTCACTCTAAGTGATTTTACTACTTTACTCTTTGGAGTAGAAAGCAAAAAGCCAGCGAATATATATGAATGAATGTCTGTGCTAAATATGATATAGTTGAAAGCATAATAAAGCCCTTCGAAAGCGAAGTGTCACGCCAAGTTTCATAAAAGCCAGCTTTGCAACTTAAAAACGAAATACTAATATTAACCTTTTACAAGATAAGGTTTTATGTGGCCGGTTTTAATTGCTGTGCATAGCATAGCAAGATCATGATTCCAATTATCATCATGAGTGCATTTTTATGGGATTCACTACGGAAAAGTTTCTCATAACAAGTGCTTCACTATCATAATGGTGCATCACATTTCATGCACATGGGAGAAAGCTCTCAATCGGGTTTCCCACGCATTTGCTTGTAAATAAGCCTTCATCCTTAGGAAGTTCAACCAGTCATCACAATCTTTTCAAATTAAATTTTCATGAGTAAATATTAATAATGTATATACTGACAGTGTACAAGATTTTTATATTACTATTATCCAATTATAAATTGTTTCGTATGATAAGTTCGATAATTTTTATAATAATTATCTTAAAAGTTATATTAATGATATAATTTCTTATTGGTTGATATACTGATAGCGTATTAAAATTAATTTTTTTTTATCTATATATATTTGTTCCATCATTGTAAATTTGCTGTGAGGTTATTGGATGCATGTGGTAAACACGTATTGAAGGAATGACATTATTTTATTACACTGCGAAGCTTTAATTGCTTGGCTAAGAGAAAGGGAGAAAGATGCAAATTGAATCATAACCTTTCAATTTTGCATGCATAGTGGACAATACTCAGTACCCACAAGAGCCCATTTAATTATGGTCAGTGAATGGTCATTCTCTCAGCGTATTAATAGATTAGGAGAGTTCATGAGGCAAATAGACAACAACAGTAGTATTTGGTAAAAAAATAAAGAATCCAAAGTGAAGGGTAATTTCTTGTCATTAGAGGGTGGAATGCTCAATAAATAATAAAGAGAAAGTAGTTGTCTCACTTTACTAGAAATAATAGGAGTGAAATTTCTCCATCTTATCTTTTTCCTCTCCATGGATTACAATGCAAGTTTAGGTTCGCCATTATCATCATCATGTGCAGTGTCCCACTCTCTTACAAGGCTCATTAACGAGCATCCCATATTCTTTATCCATGCCTACCCCACTACTCCATTTCCGTGTAGGCATTTTCTAGTTCTTAGAACTAGCTACTATATGAACTTTGGCTAACGTTAACCCAACCAACACCAACATTCTAATTTCTAGTCATAATTAATGTCGTTACACTAACGTTCGCTCTTGGGCCCTTTTTTTTTTTTTCTCCCACAACGATCCAAAATCTTGGGTAACTTCCTAAGAAATTCAAACAAAATTGGAGAACTATTTTAGAATTTAATGACTATCCATTCACGGTGTAAAACAGTTTTACATGATTATCCAATCGTAAATCATCATTAGTATCAGTATGAGTTTTAAAGTAGTTATTATAAAAGTTAACAAACTTACCATATATACATAGTGGTTTGTGATTGGATAAAATTAATTTACACTATCAATGTATAACCTTTTTTCTTGTTATTTTATAGTATTTTTATAAAAATTATTTGATGATTTTTTTCCTGTTATGGTGTAATATTTATTCTTCTAAAAAAACCACAATCAAATGAAAGTTTGTATAAAAAAATAATAGACAAAAAGCACTATTAGTATTATAAAAGAAATAATAAATAAAAATAACATAACCTCTTTTTATTCAATTTTGTGCTTAGAGTCTATTTGGATAAACTTCTTACTAAGTACTTGTAAGAAAAGAAAATAAGAACGTAAAATGAATTAAGTTTCTTTCCTAAAATAATATTAACTTATGTATAAGCTAATTCATAAAAATTCTTCTTTTAACTTCTCTAAAAGCTAATTTTTAATTTATGTATAAACTAATTTTAACTAGTTTAATTTATTTTTACCTTCTTATTTTCTTTTTCCCCAAATACTTATTAAGAAATTTATTTAAACATAACCTTAAAATAATATAAAAAGATGCAGAACAATTTAAAGGAAACAAACAAATAAAACCATGCACATTGCCTAATTTAATTAGCTCTAACTCTACTTTGTTACATAATAAATTTTCTCATATTCCAAAAGGCGACAAAGGCAAATTAGTGATGGATTGGTAAAAGTGAGAGGGGAGTTAAAATGCAAGGAACGTTGAATAGGTGGCCCATGATTTGTAAGTGGTCTATTCAAAGAGGTCCACGACGAGGTAAATTGGGTTGTAGCACCTTGTAATAGTCCACATACCCTTATTATGGTTCTGACATATCTACCTAATTGTCACTTTCAACTGCGCAAGTTTCAGAAAGTTGGAGTTAAAACCAGCTCAATATGAAAGTTGTGTTATGTTATGCTTGAGAGATCACAGCTAGCTATTTGTGAGAAACAAGCATTAACAAGTGCTCCTCTGGCCCTACATGCCTCTTTCGGCCACTGCACATGATAGTAAAAACAAATGCCACAGGATCAAAGTTTTAGAGAAAGATTTTTTCAAAGTACACAAAATTAATCAATATTTAATAAATTAGAGTGTAAAAAATGTCATAATTGACAATGTAATGTCACTTCCACAACTGGCAATTTTGTTCTCGTGCTTCCAATCAATAATACACAGGATGCTTATTAAAAGATGCTACACTTATGATTGTTGTGCCTTAACCACCTGAATTATTAATTTCCCCCCAATAGAACATCACCCTTGTAAATTATCAATCAAGATCGCACTGAAAGAGAATATACAATGAAGAAAAAAACATTTCATCTTCAAATTGTACCATGTAGGAAATCTTTTCACTTGTACTCCCTCTTTATCCTCTCCACATAATGCGTGTCCTTTTATAGATCATAGTTAGAGCACTAATGCAGTTCTTATTGTGCTTTTTTCTTTAAAAAAAAAAAATCTAAGACCATGATATCTAAAGACTACATTGGATATATGATTAAACTAGTAGAATTAAGAAAGTACTTTCACTAAATGTTAACATGTACAATTGCATTTTTAGAAGTTTAAATTTGAGATTATTAATTAAATTTTAATACACTATAAGAATGACTCATGTTACTGACTTAATAACACAAAGTCATTAATAATTATATTTTTTTTGGTAATGTAATAATTATAATTTATTATTACTAATATACAACCCAAATCTCATAAAAAATATCTGGTTGGAAAAAATTTTCTAACAGCCAGAGTGAAGTTATTGGTAAGTTGGTCCACACACGATGATTAAGTTGTGACGTTTATTAACAGTTTGGTCGTCCTTAATTATCGATAGTTTTTTTTATTTTTTTATCAGCTAAATTAAAATATATTAGATAACCAAGGCACCAGTGGTACCATAAAAGATCCACAGGTTAATAAATATTTAAGCCCAGATATAGAATATAAATACCAATTAACCGAGGATTGTAAACAAAAGAAAAGCAACTCCATCCAGCGTTGCTAGCATGGTTGTAGTGTATGTTTGGATTTGGATTTATAAAAACGTAACCAACGTTTTGTTGAAAGCAAGAGGGGAGTTGCTTTTGTGTTTGTGCCTAGGAAAATGTGTTTTCTCTGTTGAACGAGTTTTTAACTGGTATCCAAACATGCGCGTAATCGTAAATTGCTAACATGATCCCTGCGCATTCCAACTCCATCCACTGTTGACCAATATTAACACCCCTTCTTTGATGCCACATCCACTCCACTGTTTCATTGCATCAACTAATAGAATATACTTCACATGCCACTTGAAAGAATAGAATCAAACAAGCATCATCAGTGAACCCGTCAACTATCATTTCACAATTGTGGCTCGGTCACCCATTCTTAATAAGATAAATTTCCAACTATCTTAATTATCGATAGTTATTGATGGTTAGATTATCAGTGACAATTGTAAAATTTCCAACTATCTTTACCAATGACTTAATTGTTGATAAATTTTAATGTTTTTTTTAATATTTTGATAATAATTATTTAAAAAATGATAATAATAATAATAATTATTATTATTAATTATTTTTAATTATAAACAGTTTTTAATTTATATTATATCATGTTCTATTAAAATAATAAAAATAATATGAAGAAAAAACTATAAGCCTAAATTCTTGTCATAACCCTCATCAAACCTATAATGCTTGTGATTATCATCGGATAACTGAGTGCATTTACACGTAATCTATGGATTTCTTATCTAGTTGTCTCTTTTCATTAACTTAAAAGCTTTAATTTCTTACATGATTGATAAACCTTATCCACAATTTTTGGCTTTAAGACTGGCTTTATCATGATAAAGTCTATCATACATATCCAACTGTGATTTGAAGGATAAGAATTAATCCTCTACAAATAAATATTCATATAAACCCACGCACAATTTAACGTAATTCTATTTAACATTTTAATAATTATGTAAAATAAAAGTTCTAATTAAATTACAATAAACAATCCTAAAATACTTTTTTTTACATATATAAAAAGGGATATAAATGTCAAATGTAGCTTCTGCAGACAAAGATTTAAGTGTGTACTTGGATTAAACGAATTTATAAAATTGAACTTGATTTTACAAAGTTCATGATAGTGTGTTAAAAAATAAAAACATTTCCAAGTTTTTAATACAATTGTATTTATAAAGACTTAAATTTAAGACGTCTAATTAAAAAAAATAACCCTCATCAGCCTATTTATGTAATCAACAGTAAATATCAAAACACGAGTGGAGTGGGTCATGTAGTGAAAAGGTATATCCATATATGAATTCCCACAAAAAAAAAAATTGAATTAATGTTCTGATTTATAAATACAGTAATGCTGAAGTAATTATTTTTTATGTAGTATTAATATTGTGAGTTTGCTTTAAAAAACATATTAACAGTTTAAATTTGATATATTATTAATATAAGATTTTTTACATTGTCAACAAATTAAAAATTAATATAAATATATTTTTGAAAGTAATTATTATAAAAGTCAACAACCTTATTATACATGCATTAATTATAATTTATAATTGAATGATAGCATAAATTAGTATATTATAATTAATTTCTAATTTTAAACATTTTACACTATTATGTAATAATATGTGCCACTGCATTTCTTGAGCTTGACTGGTTGACATCTCAGAGAACTTTCGAGTGTAGTGTAAAAATATATATACTAAAAGTGTATAAAAAAATGAACTAAAAAATTATTGAGTTTTACGTTTGAGTGGTCAAAATCAAATTTGAGACCAAACATGATAGTACTACGTACGTTAGAGGAATTTTTGAATACTATTGAACTTTTGGATGGTTTAAGTGGAACTAAACATTCTATAAATCTTTATTATTACTTTGATTTGGTGTGTGTTTACTGTTTAGGCTAATTGTTTTAAAAAATTATTTTAATAATTAATTATATACTTATAACCAATCCCTGTTGTAATCAATTATATAAATAAATCGTATGTTTAGATATATTAGGTAAGTGGTTTTAAATAATTTGTTACATTTAGTTTATCAAAACAAAAAATTATACCAAATTTACAGAAGAAAAACATGAAGTTATTTGTAAATATTAGTTTTATATTTATAATAATAAATTATTGGGGATTTTATTCTTTAAAAAAGTTTTTTATCCTCTAAAGTAAACTTTACCCAAAACACACCTCACTCTATTTTTCATAGGTCAAACAATTACCTATAAGTATTTATAATCTATATACAAGGCAGACAACCCTCCCAATAAGGACCTTACAAATAATTTTCCTGTTAAAACAACAACCCCTTCACCTAGTTTGATAATACATACAATCAAGAAAGTATACTGCAAAATACATAGAAACATAAAAATAATTACCAAAAAATTGAATCAAACAAAAAATACTTAATTTTGAGCAATGTTTTTTATATTTTGGTCCAACCCAAGCATATTTAGTGGCCAAAAGTGTAAATGTTCTTGTCTTCTTGAGTTGGTCATGTACTTCACAATAATCTGTTTATCTTTTTTGGTCATGGGATTGTCAAATTGCCATTCGGGTGAAAATTTGCTGGGCTCTTATTTACAAGTATCCAGCCCAATTGTAAAAGTGCTTAACAATGCAAGCAGAACCCCCCAACAATGAGGAAATGCTCAGAATTGCGTGGTCTCTTTCTAGACGGGTTCTAGCGTGCAAGACCGTCTCAAATCTTGCACGGTAGAAAAGGATTTTGAGACCGTTGGATATAATAGCAAATTTGTTAATGGTAGAGATTGTTTGGATGTAACATACAAACAAAACATTGAATAAAAGGTCTTTTTTTCAAAATGATAGTGCAGACGTGGGTTCGATCCTTCAGGAGAAAGTTTTTATTTATTTTTTCCCTAAACTTTTTGCTTTTATTTATTTTGGTTAAAATAAAAACAAGCAGTACTATACCATCTTGGATTCGAATTCGAACCCAGCTACCAATACCAATAAGATTTCCACGTGAATATAACACCCACCATCATCAAATTTACGATCACTTAATGTTTATAAGAACTATATATATTATTAGATGTGCTTAATTGCACTTAGATATAATTCTAAGTTTTTGGTAAATTTTTTTAAAATATTTAGAAATTTTCAGTAAATTAATTTTAATCAACTTAATGAATTTTAAAATTTTTAAAATCAAAAGTTTTTAATATATATATGCATTGTTTAATTTAATTTATATTATTAAAAATAGATTCTTATAATTTAATTAATTCCTAATTTAAATGTATTTGAGAATATCATTTGTTATTCTTAGAGGTGTTCACGAGGATGAGTCAATCGCAAACTCGATTTGACCCAAACCAACTCAAACACTTTGGGTTGAGTTTTTTTTAGTGTTTGGGTCAAACTCAACTCAGTCTGCTTAAACCCATTCATGTACGGATTGGGTCACATGTTTTAAAAATTATTATTATTATTATTTGTTTCGGGATAAATCTCTATTTTATACTTGTAAAGCCGACATTGCTTCTTCAAACCAATACCAGCTCGGGGGCAACTGTTCTGGAGTAAATCTTCATTTTATACTTATAAAGTTGACATTGCTTCTTCAAAGCAATACCAGCTCGGAGGCAATTGTTACGAGGTAAATATCCATTTTATACCTGTAAAGCCAACATTACTTTTTAAAAGCAATATTGGCTTGGGGGCAATTGTTCCGAGGTAAATCTTCATTTTATACTTGTAAAGCCGACATTGCTTCTTCAAAGTAATATCGGCTCGGGGCAACTGTTCCAGTGGTTACCTAATGCGTAAAATGCGTTCACAAAGGACAAACATACCCTACGCAGTAGTAACAGTGGACAACTTGGTTTGGTTTGGGTTTAAAAAAAATTACACGAATCCAACCTAATCCAATTTGTAGATTTTTTATTGGGTTGGATAATGGGTTTGGTATTATTATTATTATTAATTAATTAATGAGTCAATGGGTCTAAAAATTAAAACATGTGACCCAACCTATACATGAATGGGTTGGGTTGAATTTGACTCAGACACTAAAAAAATCCAACCCAAAGTGTTTGGATCGATTTGAGTCAAATCGGGTTCGTGGGTGACTCGTACCCTGAACACTCCTAAAAATAACAAATGATATCCTTAAATATATTTTAATTAGGGATTAATTAAATTATAAGAATTTATTTTTAATAATATAAATTAAATTAAAACAATGCATATATTAAAAACTTTTGATTTAAAAAATTTATAAAATTGATTAAAATTAATTTACTGAAATTTTTTAAATATTTTCAAAAATTTACCAAAAAATAAAATTATATTATATTTAAGTGCAATTAAACACACTTAATAATATATATAGTTCTTATAAACATTAAATTATCGTAAATTTGATGTTGGTGTGGTGTTATATTGACGTCCAAATCTTATTGGTAGCTGGGTTTGAATAAGATGGTGTAGTGTTGCTTTTTATTTTTTTTAACCAAAATAAATAAAAACGAAAACATTTAGGAAAAAAACTGAAAACTTCTTCTCGTAGGATCGAACCCACGTTTGCGCTGCCACTTTAAAAAAGACTTTTTATTCAATGCTTTGTTTATATGCTATATCCAAATAATCTCTACCGTTAACCAATTTATTATTATATCCAACGGTCTCAAAATCCTTTTGCACCGTGCAAGACCTAAGACGGTCTTGCACGCTAGAATCCGTCCTCTTTCTAATACAAAAAAGTAACTGACATAGTGGAGCGGATAGGGAAAGCCTTCTCCATTTATGGTTGGGTTTAGCATCAAGACTTTCTTACCTGAAGCATCTCATTTTGCTCACCAGGCTTCTATTCTTTGTTTAATTTTAGGCCCATTTCTTTCTATTTATATTTTGACTTCTAGTGAATTTTGAAATATAATCATCTAACAGAAGTAAAAAAAAAAAATGTGATTCAAATTTGAACCCATGTTTTGAGTAGCCCTCTTCCATCCAGGGTGTGACCAACTTAAAGATTGTATGCACACCAATATGTTGGTCCGAGTAGAATTAGGCAATTAAACTTAGATTCTTTAAGTAAAATTTCATGTTCGAATCTTGTGGATATAAAAAAATATAGTTGAAAGGGGAGATCCAACTAAAAATATCCAACTAGGTTATTTAATAGAGCTTAATTATTGACAAAGTGTGTGAATACTTCTCATTAACAATATAGTGACAAAAAAAATGTATGGGCTTACCTGCCTCACCTAGATGTGGTAGTTAGTGTTGTTATTGGGCCTTTGGCCCTCCTTCTAATAAGAAAAAAGATGTGATTAAAAAACGGTAGCACCTGTTTTCCTACCAAAATAGCTTAACATTTTAGAGTAGTTATTTTGTAGGCATTATATGATGAATTAATTGTTCTAAACTTTTACCTTTTTAATACTATACATATTATTAGTTTATTAATATTATATGTACCTACAAATTCCTTTAAAATTGTCTCCCTTCGTGAGTTATTGAGTAATTTTTATGCCTTTAAATTTCATATGTCAAGGAGAAAGAATAACTCAATACTTTATAAACCTATAATATTTATTGAGTATATTATTGGGTTTGTTGTGTTTACATTTTTCTAGTATTTTTTTTTAATTTTTACTTTTTAAAAAAAAATAGATAAGCTTGTTCTGAGTCAATCTACTCAACCCATCAACCCTTGCTGAGTTGAGCTGAATTGTATTTTTTTTCTTATAAAAAAATTAGTAAATCTAGTTAAATTGAATAATACCTCAAGACTCACTTTTTATTCTTTTGAACATTTCGATTAACTGAATCGTTTACTAATATAAGTTTAGTCAATTGATTTTTATTTACTAAAACCACTTTTGATTAATCCATCACAAATCAGCATAACATCACACGTCGCCTCCCAATCATCAAAATTTAAAGTTTATTATTTAAATAGAATAAAAAATAAAAAATATCAAATACTTAATATAAAATAATCACGTAACTTGTAAAAAAAAACAAAAAGAAATAGCAAAAATTTTCTGATACAAAAATGGGTATTCTAGTATAATATAATATATGATTTTACTAACATTAATAATTCTTTGGTCTGAGTAACACAAAATGAAAAATAAAATAAAATTGTTTCTTATAAACTTTATAATTATTTGAATGTTTTCAAAACCCTTTAATATACAGGGATTGATAGTATGAGTACTTGAATCATCATTACTCTCAGATCCAAAAGTCGTAAAAAGGTTAAGTGATATTTTTGGAGCAATGAGTAATCGCGTTGTGTTGTGCTTTGAAATAAATTGGGTTCCATGTGGATATTTAGGCAAGCCACATGCGGGAACTTGACTACCTTTTTTGTATTACTCAAACTTAGCATTCCATAGTTGATCTGGCTGAGTAAAGACTTCTTACTCAAATCAGGGAAGTAATAACGGAAAACATATCTTACTATAAGATAAGATAGAGAAAGATCAGAACACAAAATAATGATAGAAGATAGAATTATCTCTATCTTAATCACGAGATTTGAGGATATTTGATAGGAAAATAACTTTATCCAATCTCCCACTTAATCCTATAAATACAGCAATGATCAAACCCACCAAGGTACGAAATTCTCACTCCCAATTGTGATACCTCTCCTACCTCTGCGCCTCTAACTTGAGCGTCGGAGTGTCTTTGCAGATGCACCCCCACCAGTCACGAAGGAGATCTCAGCGGAGCCACCGTACCAAAAGGCTTACCAAAATTCGGTAAGAACATTTGGCGCCCACCATGGGACCCGGTGAAACTATTCCCAGCCACACCGATCAAAACGACACAATCGCAATGCAACAACCCAGGGCAAAACAGTGAACCATGAAAAGCGACCATAGGGGGCAGAAACCCAAATCCAGAACACAATGCCTCCAGGGGATACCCAAGGTGGTAACCCCAATAACGTGGCGCCCTTTCCACGTCAGGCGCTTGAGAATCACCCGCTGATCCAAGCCCTGCAAAGGGAAGTCAACACGCTGAAGCAGAACAACGCAAAAGAGATAGAGGACCTCCGCAAAGAGAACGCCACCCTCCGAGAGCAGTACCAGAAACTGCAGGAGGACCGGAATGGCCTCTCGACTGCCCACGCCACAGCCAACGGACTGTTGGTGGCCCACGCAACCGCCAACAGACATCCTGACTGAATAGAGCAGGACGATACTACCTGGAGCGAGGCAGACCGAACAGCAACCCACTCGGAGTCCAGACCCGCCTTAGGATCACGGGCACCTCCAAGACGAAACGCAATGCCCGAGACAACGAGACGACACCCGTTCGTAGATGGTATCATGGAAACTCCACTACCGGTTGAGTGGAAGCCCTTGTCCATGGACCGTTATGACGGCCTAACCGACCGGATGAGCATATCGACATGTTCGTCACGCAAGTGAACCTGTACACAAACGACAACGCCATCATATGCCGTGTGTTTCCAACAACTCTAAAGGGGGCAGTGTTGAACTGGTACACGCGCCTCCCCCCTCACTCGATCGATTCATTCGCCATATTGGTCGCTCATTTTGGTGCTCAATACGCTACGAGTTGACCCCACCACTTAACAACAATGGCATTAGCCAACATTCGGCAAGAGGACAACGAGTTCCTCAGGGACTTCATGGAGAGATTCGCCGAAATCTTCGTCAAGATCCGAGACTTGAATCCTCAGGTAGCACTGACCGCCATGCTGATGGCGCTGAAATCCGGATCCTTCTCGGATAGTCTCTGCAAGAAGTCACCCCATGACATGGATGAGCTTAGAGCAAGAGCAGCAGGATACATTCAGATGGAAGAAATGACTAAGTTCAAAGAATGTGTCAGAGGCGAGTCCTTTAAGAGGCAGGATGAACGTGAGAAACTGGGAACAAGCCGAGAGCGGAGTAACAGATCTAGAGCCGACAGACCACCTCGCGCAAGTTTACTCATTACACCCCTCTAATAGATAGCAGAGCACGGGTTCTAGAAGAAGCCTACAGTGCCGAGCTGATAAGTTTGCCTACTCGGAACCGCTCCCCAGAAAAAGCAGATAGGTCCAAGTTTTGCAGATACCATCGAGTGCACGGACACGCCACTGAAGATTGCACCACCCTGAAGGATAAGATTGAAAAACTTATCCAACAGGGCAAATTACGATGCTTTGTTCGAGACGACAACCGAAAGTCTGAGCGAGAGTGAACCCGAGACTGGGAAGACGATTGCGACAAAAAATCCAGACGAACGGAAGAGCCTCGCCAGGAGCAACCGACTAAACCTCCTGAGACTCGACTCCGAGGCATTATCAACACGATAGCAGGAGGATTCGCCGGAGGAGGAAGCTCGAGCTTGGCAAGGAAAAGACACATATGCAGCCTCTGGTCAATCAACTCGGCTTCAATAAGCCCTAGAATACACAAAAAAGTGCCTCCTATAACTTTCACAGATACATATTTTGAAGGCATAGAACCCAACCACGATGACCCGGTAGTGGTCAAGGTTGAGGTCGCAAATTGGTTGGTGTGTAAAGTCTTAGTCGACTAAGGCAGCTCGGTAGATATCCTATACTAGTCCACCTTCTTATAGCTAGACATCCCGGAAAGTAAGATACAACCATACATCGAACAACTAGTCGGTTTTGCAGGCAAAAAAGTCGTTACCAGAGGCTACATTGACCTCTTCACTACCTTCTAAGATAAGGAGATGGGGTCCAAGACTATTAGTATCAAGTACCTCTTAGTCAACGCTCTTACCTCATACAACATCCTCATAGGCAGGCCGGCACTCAATAAACCAGGGGCAGTAATCTCCACCCCACACTTGACAATGAAATTCCCTGGTTCGGAAGGGAAGATAGTGACAGTTAAAGCTGATCAGGAAACAGCCCGCGAATGCTACTTAGAGAGTCTAAGAATAACTAGCGGCAAAAAGGTCCCAGAACCAACAGTAAAACATGTAGCATACATCTCTCTCGCGACACAACCAATAGAGGAAGCCGATCTTGACTCCAGGGAGGTCGAGCCACGAGTAGAGCCTACAGAGGAGGTAAAATCCTTCCAGATAGGAAGAGAAGCAAAGCAATGCACAAAACTTGGGACTCAGCTAGCAAACAAAATCGAGAACACAATCGCCAGGGTCTTATTAGACAACGCCGACCTGTTCGTATAGTCAGCCGCCGACATGCCCGGAATCGACCCAAGCTTCCATTGTCACAAGCTTGCCATCTGCCCAGAGACCAAGCTAATCTCCCAAAAGAAGAGAAAACTCGGGGCCGAAAGAGGAAAAGCGGTCAAAGAAGAAACTAAAAACCTACTCAGTGCCAGCTTCATAAGAGAAGTGCAATACACCACATGGCTTGCAAATGTGGTGATGGTAAAGAAAGCAAACGACAAATGGAGGATGTGTACTGACTACACAGACCTTAACAAAGCGTGTCCAAAAGACTTATACCCGTTGCCAAGCATCTACAAGCTGGTAGACGGAGCAGCCGACTATCCGATCCTGAGCTTTTTGGACGCATACTCCGGGTACAACCAGATACCCATGTTCCCACCAGATGAAGAAAAGACGACGTTCATAACTGACACGGCCAACTACTGTTACACAGTAATGCCATTCGGGCTGAAAAACGCGGGGAGCAACATACCAGCGTCTGATGGACAAGATTTTTGCGGACCAACTCGGCCGGAACCAGGAAGTCTATGTTGATGACATGGTGGTTAAAAGCAGAGAACCGAACTCACTTAGGAGACTTAGCCAAAAAATTTTACGAGATCAGAAAACATAACATGAGGCTAAATCCTGATAAATGTGCTTTCGGAGTACATGGTGGAAAATTCTTAGGCTTCATGCTCACACACAGAGGCATAGAAGCTAATCCGGAGAAATGTGCAGCCATCATAAGCATGAGAAGCCCAAGTAACATGAAGGAAGTACAAAGGCTAATTGCAAGGCTGGCATTCCTGTCCCGCTTCTTGTCGAAAGCGGCTGAGGTAGCCATACCCTTTTTTCAACTCCTCAAGAATCAATAGGTGTTTAAATGGAATGAGGAGTGTGAAGCAAACTTTCTAAAGATAAAAACACTACTCTCATCACCACCAATCCTAACGCGACCTAAACCTGGCAAAGACTTAGTGCTATACCTAGCAGTCTCGGGAGACGCAATCAGCTCGGTCATTATTCAAGAAGAAAATCAGACGCAAAAACCAGTTTATTACATAAGTCGAGTGTTGAAAGATGCCGAAACCAGGTACCAGATGATAGAGAAGCTAGCACTAGCCCTTGTCACCTCAGCACGACGGCTACGACCATACTTTCAGAGCCATCAAGTGGTGGTGCGAAAAGACCACCCAATACCACAAGTACTGAGGAAGTCAGAATTAGCCGGAAGAATGATAACATGGGCAGTCGAGTTATCCGAGTTCGACATCAAGTATGAGCCGAGAGGACCTATCAAAGCACAGTGTCTAGCCGACTTCATTGCAGAGCTAGCACCAGTAGAAGAGGCACCCGCCCCATGGTGGACCCTCTACGTGGACGGTTCCTCGAACATCAAAGGTAGCAGAGTATGAGTCATAATCGAAAGTCCTAAAGGGATTATCTTGGAACAATCACTCATATTTGACTTTGACGCATCTAACAACCAAGCCGAGTACGAAGCCCTGCTAGTTGGACTGAAACTCGCTAAGGAGGTAGGGGCGAAACACCTTAGATGCTGGAGCGACTCAAAGTTAGTCACTGGGCAAATGAATGGATCCTATCAAACAAAGGACCCCCAGATGACAAGATAATACCACCTGGCCTCCCAGTTGAAGAACGAATTCATTGAGTTCGAACTCAACCATATTATAAGAGAACAGAATGAAAGATCCAATTTGCTATCAAAATTGACAAGCACAAAGAAAAAATGCCAACACCAAACTGTTATACAGGAAACAATATCTGCCCCAAGTATTGACAAAGTTGACCCTAATATCAACCCGGCAGACCGAGAGTGGATGACTGAGGTATGGAACTTCCTGAAAGATGGAACCCTCCCAGAAAATCGAGAAGAGGCCAGAAAAATTACAAGAAAGGCCAGTTACTACGTCATAGAGGGAGAAGACCTTTATAGGAGAGGCTTCACTGCACCACTACTGAAATGCGTCACGAAGATTCAGGCCGAGTATGTAATAAACGAGATGCATAAAGGAATATGTGGAATGCACTCAGGAAGAAAGGCCATGGCAGCTTGAATCCTACGAGCTGGATACTATTGGCCGACAATGCGACGCGACTGTGCTGAATATGTAAAAAAATGTGAAGAATGCCAGAAATATGGCAACATATCCCACCTACCAGCGGAAGAATTATACAATGTCACAGCACCATGGCCTTTCGCCATGTGGGGAGCAGACATATTAGGCCCTTTCCCGCTTGCTAAGGGACAAGTCAAATTCCTCCTGGTCGGAATCGACTACTTCACGAAGTGGATTGAAGCCGAACCCTTGGCCACCATCACTGCCCACAATGTGCAAAAATTCATATGAAAGAATATAATAGACCGATTCGGCATCCCCCACTCAGTAATATCCGACACTGGTAAATAGTTCACTGAAAAGAACCTTGAAGAATTCTTCAAAAATCTCGGGATTCGGCACCGAGTGACTTCAGTGGAACACCCACAGACCAACGGGCAAACTGAAGCAACAAATAAGGTGATACTTGGAGAACTAAAGAAACGAGTGGACGACACCAAAGGATGTTGGGCCGAAGAGCTTCCTACAATCCTTTGGGCATATCGTTGCACACTGCAATCAACAACAGAGGAAACACCTTTTATACTCTCATATGGATCAGACGCCATGATACCAGTAGAAGTCGGAGAACCCTCCCTACAAAGAGCAAGTTTCATCTAGGAAAACAACGATCAATCACTAAGGCAGACACTTGACATGACCCCGAAGAGACCCTTAATGAGGTCCAAATCAGAACAAAGGTCTGTAAAAGAAGAGCTGATAAGAGGTATAACAGCAAGGTCAAACCAAGAAACTTCGAAGTCGAAAATCTGGTTTGGAGAAAGTGCGGAGAAGCAAGAAAAGCTACAGGAGAGGGCAAGCTGGCAGCCAACTGAGAAGGCCCCTTCAAAGTAACCGAGTCACTGGGAAATGGAGCCTACCGATTAGAGCATCCATCTGGCAAAGCCATCCCCCGAACTTGGAACGCGACGCATTTGAAGTTTTATTACAGCTAGAAAATATTAAGTGGTGATATACTCTTTTTCTTACTTTGACATTTTTTCCCAAGAGGTTTTTCGTCAAATCGGTTTTAATGAGGCACACCCAATTTCTTTTGTTAATAAAACTCCCTTTCTTTTTACATCGTCTATTTATATTTGACTGAGTAGACCAATCGAATACTGGCATAAAATGCCACTTAGAGAGCGAAACTCGGCATCCCGAAAGGAGAATGACCGAACTCCGATACAATAAACTAACCGTGTAGACCTTTATGAGGATACCAAAAGCGAGTTAGGAAAAACCGCGTAGACTTTTATAAGGATACAAAAAGCGAGTTTACATAAAAAATCGCATAGACCTTTATAAGGATACAAAAAGCGAGTTAACAAATCCGAGTAAGCCTTTAAAAGGATACAAAAACGGACCACAAACAACTAATACGAAGAAAAGAAAAAAGGGGCTATTCTTAAGAGAAAAATTTAAATTTCATTAACATAAACACCCTATTCGGTAGGCCGGGTACGAGCCTTTACAATAAAAAAGACAAAAATTCCTAAGACTAAGCAGTAGGTTGAGTGGAGTCGCCAGGAGCATCCTCACCCTCAAGAGTAGACTCGTCCACCAGCTTCCCCTCCTTGTTGACATCCTCATCAACATCAAAAAGAGAGGTGTCAGCGTCCTTCAGAAAATAACGAACTTGGCGAATAGCCTTTTTGAACCCAGCCTCGTGGGTCGAAATGACCTCATCTAGGGCCTCGCCCAAATCAGCTTTGAGTTTGGCCTCAGAAGCAGCGGCCTCCTCTTTCACCCTCGCAAGTTCGAGAGTGAGGCGCTCCACCTCAGCTTGCAGGCCCTGCGCTGAGCTCTCAGACGCAGCCAAAAAGAGTTTCAAATTTTCTTCCCGGGCCTCAATCTCTTTTAACTTGGCCTCCGCCTCCTCCAAGGACCTTCGAGACTCCTCAGCAGATTGAAGAAGAGTCTCGTTGGCCCAGGTAGTCTCAACCAGGGCTTGCTCAGTCTTAGCAGCAGCCTCCTTCGCCATGACCAGCTCCCGGTGACCGTGGTCGAACTCCTCGGCCGCCCACGAGCGAGCTTGGAAGCGAGAGATAGCCTCCATCGAAAGCAGAAGCCCCATCCCTTAACATATCCCGATTGGATTGACCGAGATTGTCAGCACAGATGAGGGCCTAGGGGTTAAAGTCCTTCCCCCAGAGTGAAGTCTGCCCATCCTTCATAGAAAGAATGGTCGGGTGCTTCTCGACGGTAGGACCCGCAACCTGAGCACCAGGTGGACTCGGCTTCCCCTTCTTAGCAGGGTCATCCCCCCCTGAACAGCCTCTTGTTGCTTTCTCTTTGGCGGAGGAGGAGGAGGAGGAGAAGGAATGGGAGAAGTTCGGACACCCTCAGCGGCAAGTTCCTTGCTCTTCAACTTCTCAAGCCTCTGCTTCTTGGCGGTCTTGTAGTCAAACTTCCCTATTATAACTGTAAAAGAAACAAGAGTTAGCAAAAATAAAGTAAAAGAGAAAGAAAGCCGAATAAGAGATAATACTCACGATCCCAATCCTGTCTCGGAGTCCGAGAAGTAGGAATCCCCACAATGACCTTGCAGTTCAAAGAGCGCTACAACTTGCACAGTGTGACCATGTCATCCTGATCCTCAGGAGACATGTCAACAACCTGCCAAGACGACCGCTTGATTGGAGCTCGGGTCCAGTAAAAAAGGAAACCTCGGCCTCCCATGACCATCAAAAAAGTCAATCTCCCCTTCCGAGCCCGACCGGACACGAAAGAAACCACTCTTGAAATTCTTCCAAGTGGAGGTATAGGGACCGAGTATAGCTCGGCCAGGGATCCCGGTCAGGGAGACCCAACCACCTTTCTGACTCTCCTTAACTGTATATTGATGTAAAAATTTGGGGGCAGTAGGAGTGATGAAGAATTTACTACAGAGCACCGGGAACGCCTGAAGCAATGTCCAGGCATTCAGATGCAACTGAGTAGGAGCGACGTTAAGCTCTTGGAGAAAGTTGCTCTCAAACTTGTCGAACAACACTATAATACCGATAGCTGAAAACAAAGCCTCATATACATAAGTAAAATGAGACTGACAAGGAAAAGCAGAGAAAAAGGCACACTCTTCAGGCCCACAGGGTTCGGCATAGACCATGTCCGGCCTTTCCGAGTGGCACAAATCAATCTCTTGAAGAAGGAAAGATAAAGCCTCTTCGGTATGATACCGAGAGGAATAAGCACCCACCTCACCGGCTACCCAGAAATAACCAGGAGCGGTAACAGGAGGATAAACCTTCCTAAAACTCTTGGACTCTATGGGTTGTGAGAGAATGGGAGGAGGGAGAAGCAGCCGACCACGCCGAGTCTCAAGAGGACGATCCTTAGTAGCCTCGGAATTGTCTAGGACTACTACCCCCCTGACAGGAACTACTAAAGGCACTTGTTCAGGCTCGACGGATGGATGAACCACCCCTACATCCGCTACGGCGACATTCGTCGTCGACGCACCATCACTAACTCCACCAGAGTTAGAGCGGCGCAAGGGAGAACCACCATCGAAGCCCTCTCCGATGAGGTGAACCTCTGGCGCAAGCATGCGACCTCCGCCTGAACGCCCTGATTCCCCAGATAACAAAGAACAATATCGGAGAACAGAAGGGCATACCTAGACGAGGAAAAGAAGAAGAAAAGGCAAGGAGAAGGAGGAAAAAGTGGTAGAAACAAGGAAAAAGCCGCCGGAGAAATGAAATTTGTAAGAGGAAAGTGAAACACCGGCGAGAACAGTGACCCTTATATAGGGTCCAAAGTGTTTCGAATACGAAAAGGCAAAGCAGTCCGAACCGTTAGATCAAGACCCTTCACTAGACCAATCAACGGCTAGAAAGGCTTGAGACCTTTGGGTATCCCTAAAATGTTTCAAAATTCAAAAACAATCATTGTCGTCGCCCTTGGGAAGCGTTACGACTTTAATAGGTCTGAAGCGACGCCATCACCTTGCTACATGACGCTTCGAGAACCGAACTCGGACCCATCCAAACAGAACGAGTAAACTCGACTCGTCCAAGTAAAATCCGCATTTTGCGAAACCACTACTTAAGCTCCTACATGACTTCAGAGCTCGGGGGGAATGTGTACTACTTGGACTCGGCACTCCACCGAGTAGCTGATCTGGCCGAGTAGAGACTTCTCACTCGGACCAGGGAAGTAATAACGAAAAACATATCTTATTATAAGATAAGATAGAGAAAGATCAGAACACAAAATAATGATAGAAGATAGAATTATCTCTATCTTAATCACGAGATTTGAGGAGATTTGATAGGAAAATAACCTTATCCAATCTCCCACTTAATCCTATAAATACAGCAATGATATAACCCACCAAGGTACGAAATTCTCAATCCCAATTGTGATACCTCTCCTACCTCTGCGCCTCTAACTTGAGCGTCGGAGTGTCTTTGTAGATACACCCCCCACCAGTCAGTCACGAAGGAGATCTCGGCGGAGTCACCATACTGGAAGACTTACCAAAATTCGATAAGAACATATTAATCCATCACAAATCAGCATAACATCACACGTCGCCTCCTAATCATCAAAATTTAAAGTTTATTATTTAAATAGAATAAAAAATGAAAAATATCAAATACTTAATATAAAATAATCACGTAACTTGTAAAAAAAAAAAAAAAAAAAAAAGAGCAAAAATTTTCTGATTCAAAAATGGGTATTCTAGTATAATATATTATTTTACTAACATTAATAATTCTTTGGTCTGAGTAACACAAAATGAAAAATAAAATAAAATTGTTTCTTATAAACTTTATAATTATTTGAATGTTTTCAAAACCCTTTAATATACAGGGATTGATAGTATGAGTACTTGAATCATCATTACTCTCAGATCCAAAAGTCGTAAAAAGGTTAAGTGATATTTTTGGAGCAATGAGTAATTGTGTTGTGTTGTGCTTGAAATAAATTGGGTTCCATGTGGATATTTAGGCAAGCCACATGCGGGAACATGACTACTGCACTTTGATTGCAACTACCTTTTTTGCTCCTTCCTTTTCCTTAGCACATTCAATGCTTACTTGCCTAATTCTTTTTTAAAAAAATATATATATAACAAAATAAAAGTATACTTTTTAATGAATAAAAATATAAAAAAGTTATAAAATTAAAATTAATCGAATGAACTTTTACTTTTAAAAGGAAAACATAAGATTAGACCAAACTCTACCATAACTCCAAAAGTTGAAAAAGAGAATAGTTTATGTCATTATAAAAAGTAATTTGATCACATACATAATTGTTAGCACTTAGCAGTCCTTCGAATTAACAGCAAAATAAAACGTTCCTAGGAGACCAAAATAAAACACGAGTTCTATAATTCATTTTAAAATTACTGCATGATCCACAATCATATATATATATGTGTGAAACCTCTTCTTCTGGTGTGAGCATGCTATAATTCATGGAGGCAATTAACAGCAGAGTTCCATCTTGTATGATTAGTTGCATGTGGATTGCACATGTCTTTGCTAATTATTGCTACTGATGTTGATCCTGATTCATGTGTTGGAATTATGCATGAATATATCAAGTTGGAACCTATTCTATTCTATTCTTCATATTTTGTTCATCAAGTGGAATGGCCCACACCTTTGGATGGAAGACAAAAATATGTCGGAAGGTTTAAAGGAAGAGTCGAATTATATGTCATCTGTCTCACCTTATACGCGTGGCCAGCCAGCTAAAGAAATTTGCAATTTTTTTTTTATAATTTAAAAAGAGTTTTTGAAAAGGATAATTTTATCTTTGAGATAAATTCACATTAATTACACCGATACAAGATAACGTTACATACGTGTACTCTAGTGATAGGAACGACATTTGAAGATGGAAAGAGACCCACATTTACATTGTGGATTATTGTACGGATTAAAATTTTGAATAAAAAATATGTGCTGATTCAGAATTAAATTTTTTCGTGAATTTGAGAAGGCATTTTATTTAAAATAAATTCACATAGTACAAAACTTAAAATATACATAAACTCTTTTGATTCCTGGAACATCTGAGGTAGAAAATCTATACATTAATGTTGTAAGCATTGCGTGAATTTCGTGTTTTACTTTTTTGTCTTTAATCGAATTAGATCACCGACAATAAATTCAGTTAGGCAAATGAGATGTCAACGAATCAAGCACGAAGTTAGGAGAAGATAGTTTCACATGATAACTAAAATTAAAAGAATACATTTAAAATAATAATAATAATAATAAGATATTTATTTCTTTTTATTTTTTTTGTATCATTATTTTTATTTCTGTTCCTGGCATTTCAAACCAAAAAATTACCAAAGGACAACCCGCCTAGCCTAAACGAGAAAAAAAGTCAATAGATTATTAGAAAAAGTGTTCATGTCAACACAGGGAATTTGTACCGGCCTAACACACAAACCATTCAATAGTCACAAACCCAATTCACATATATGACCCAACAACATCACTAGCATCCTCACTTTAAGCCCAAATACCATTGAATGTATCATAATATCCAGCTAGCAAACAGACCATTTAAAATACGATAAACTAAAATAAAAACTAACTAATAGAAAAAATAAAAAAATAAAAAAATAAAAACGAAGCGATGCTTGGTCAGAGGTTAGGTCGAACAAGCAATGTTTAAGGGTGATAAATGGTGTGTTTGGTTTGTCAGTGATTCAAGAAAACTACAATGTCTCAACATTTTTCAGCTATGCCAAAGAGTAGCTTTAAGGTCATTAAGGTTTTTCAACATGATTCATCGACAAATCAAACACACACAAAAAATAAAAACAAAAAATGAGTCAACTTATCATGACTTGTTTTTAATCATTCTTAAGATGAGTGAGAGGAATTGACCCACTAGTGAAAGTGAGTTAAAAAACATAACTCACCTTATTTGAGATAGGTTAACTAGTTGTGAAACGACGGATTGATAAATTGACTCACTAAAATCCATCCAAAAAAAAGTTAAAAAACTAGAAAAATATTAAAAAAATATTAATTCATTTCTTTTTAACACATCACTTAATTTATTTTTTAAATATATATATATATATATATATATATATATATATATATATGCTATCTCTTTCTTAATTATATAAAACTATAAATTTACTAGCATGCTAACATGTGTACTGCACAGGATAAATGTTCATTTTTATATAGCTAAAGTTTATAATAAATAAATAAATTTTTTAAATATATAAAATTATAAATTATATTATAATTAAAATTTATAATAAAATAAATATATTAAACATATAAATTATATTTTAGATTTATGATAAACAATTTATATTGAAATATAAGGTTATTTTTAACTATTGATAATTGTTTTTAAAAATGTTGAAATTCAATTTAAAAATAAATATAAAAAGGATATATTGAAAGATATAATTAAGTGATTAAGAAAATCAAGTATATAGATAAAGATAAAATAAGAGTCATTTGAGATGATTGAGAAAAAAAAATGGAATAGTTGTTAAAATCAAATTAAATTAAATACAAAAAATTATTTAAAATTGAAATTAAATTAAGAAGTATATTTGAAAGGATTGATCAAATCAAGGGGACCTATAAAATAACTTTGTGTCCTTAAAGTTTCTATGTCAACCCAATTTAAGTCCTTTATATTTAGGGAAATGGATAAGTAACTTCATTTAATTTTATGAATCTTCCTCTTTGACATCCCTTCAAAACTATTGGAGGAAGAATAATTCAACTTGAACAAGGCGCAAACATCACTATTGCAATCACTAGGGGTGGCCAAAAAAAACTGAACTACATTAAACTGTAGTTAACTAAACCAAAATGAACTAAAAAAACTGAATTGTTTTAAATCAAAATTGGATTGAACTCTTTTTTCAGTTCAGTTTTAAAAGACTGAACTGCTAAAGGAGGAATTCAGTGCACTGTCAAACTGTTAGTTAGGAGAATAGTTTATCCAAGCAGAGCAGCAGGATAAATAGACTTCTAAGTTCAATAGCATCATCACTTAATTTGGCCGGTGGCGCACTTGTATTAATGGTGGGGAGAAAATATGGTGAAATTTGTTTTGATGTTTGAACTTAAAACTTAAAAAAAAAAAAAAAAACATCCCTTATCCTAATATATTCAGAATAAAAAAAATTAAAAATCCCTTTAATTTATAAATAAGGAACATACGTTAGCAATGCAATATTTTATTATCAAGTAAAAATTGTATAGGCTTAATTATATATGGGTCTCATTTCACTTGACTGAACCTCGACTGCTAGGCAACCATTAGAGCATCCACAATATCAATCCTTTGCATTGGTTCTTAAGTTATTTTTTGTGGGTTCCATGTTGCCACATCATCTTTAAGAACTCTATCAACTTTTTACTCCAATGGTGAACTTACTAAGACCATCTCCAATGGTGTTCTTGTGCCTGGTTCTTGTATCGTAAGAACCGTTCCACCGGTTCTTACCATTGGAGCGGGTTGACGTGGCTGTCTGGGTGTAAGAACGATTCTTCTGCAAGAACTCCTAAGAACCCGTTCCAAGTATTAAAAAAATAATAATTATGACCAAAACAAGAGGAATACCTGGAAAATAGACGCTATATGCACACAAGACAAATTCATCAACAACTTCAAACAGACTTGGTGGAACATATTTGGGAACGTTTTGGTCACGAGAATAATGGAATTTAATTTTTCTTTCTTAATCTCAATGTTATGCATTTTTTTTAATCATCAATGTTATGTATTTCTCATCAATTTAATATTTAGTCACAAATAAAAATTTTAAATTATTAATATTTTTTATATTACTTTTTAATTTTTGTTTCATAGTTAAAATTTATATAAATAATTATTTAAATTTAAATTTAAAAATATTTTTAAATAAAACTATTAAGAATGTGGGGTCCAATGTGGGACCTACAAAAAACAAGTTAAGAACCCAAAGTAAGTTCTACCATTGGAGCAAAAAATGAGATGAGTTATTGTATCCTATGTGGCACTGTGGGACCCACAAAAAGTAGTTTAAGAATCCAAAATGAGTTCTACCAATAAAGATGTTCTAAGAACTTAAATTGAGTCCCACATATTACCCCACATGTTTATAATTTTATATTTATATATTTTTGCTTTAAAATAATAATTGATTTGTAATTTAATTTTGAAATAATAAATATGCCAAAAATATATATATATATTCTTGAAGCATAATTTGTTTCTTCGAAAATTAATAAATTAACAATAAAATAAATACATTATATTAATTTTGGGTTCACAATAAATTTAAAATTAAGAAAAATACATAACAATAAATATCATTGTAAAATACATTTTAATTTGCATTTTCCTCATGCCGGAAACGTTCCCAAATGTGTTCCACCAAATCTACTTGAAGTTGCTTATGAATTTCCTTTTGCCGCATGTGTGCCCTCCTTCTTAGATATGTTTCAAAATTGGAATGAGGACTATTAGATACTTCAGTGGTTGACATGTCGTTGTCTAGATGATCATAAGAATAATCAAAACTACAATCATATGTGTTCGTTCATCCTCAACAATCATATTATACAATATGATGCATGCATACATTATATCCTTCATTGTATCCATGTGCCAAGTACGTGCGGGGCCACGTATAATTGCAAATCGAAATTGTAGCACTCCAAAGGCCCACTCAACATCCTTTCTAGTTGATTCTTGTCGTTGGGTGAATAACTTTCTCTTATCTCCTAACGGCATTGGGATAGTCTTGACAAACTTAGCCCACTCAGGATATATTCCATTTGCTAGATAGTATCCCATATTATATTGGGTTCCATTCATCACATATTGCACCGTTGGAGCTTGTCCTTGCAAAACGTCATTAAACAAATTAGATTGGTTTAAGACGTTTATATCATTATTTGCACCTGCAACACCAAAAAATGCATGCCAAATCCACAATTCCTGTGATGCAATTGGTTCGAGCATAATTGTGGCTTTACCATGATCACCTCGAGTAAATTGACCTTTCCAAGCTACAGGACAATTTTTCCATTCCCAGTGCATACAATCAACTGAACCTAACATACCTGGAAAGCCACGTGCCTCCCCCATTTGTAGTAGGTGTTGAATGTCGTTGTTGTTAGGTCTTCTCAAGTACTCAACCCCAAATATTTGGTTCACACCTCTTACAAATCTTTCTAGGCATTCTGGTGCAGTAGTTTCACCAATTCGAACATAGTCATCCACACTGTCAGCAGGCGATCCGTATGCCAATATACGAATAGCGGTAGTGCATTTCTACAATGGTGAAAGACCCATTCTGCCAGCTGCATCGAACCTTGTTTGGAATTACTCGTCATGATTGCCCAGGGCATCTACAATTCGAAGGAACAAATGCCTTAGCATTCGAAACCTTCGCCAAAATTGAACCTCTGTGTATATTGGATTTTCAGCAAAGTAGTTAGCGAACAATCGATCATGTCCTTCTTCACGACCTCGATCTATCACCGTTCTTCTACGTCTTTGTCTACTAGAGTTGCTAGCTTCTCGTTGTCTTCGTCGCTCAATTATTTTCCTCATGTATTCTTCTTCATTGTTGTTCATAATTTCTTCTTCCATGAGTTGCCATTCCAGCATATCGTAGTACTTTGAATTGCCTTGATCCATTAGATGTTTAGCACAATTTGGTAAGAAGATAATATTGCACAATTGAATGGGATGAAAATTTACTTGTATGTTTAGAGTATATGTAACACACAATTTAACAGCTATTTTGAATCACGGCTAGTTTGAATAATAACTAGTACAACATAAAATTAGTACAACATAACATTTCTTGAATTTAAGGCAACTACTACTTAAACAAATTAGTACAAGACAACCAATGGTAGAATCTAAAACTAACTCATGTTATATTTTTCTCCAATCATGTTACATAACATTTCATGATCTTTGAGTTGTCTCTCCGTCATCCCTGATGTGTCCATGAAGAGGATCTTCAACTCCTCCAACTTATTTTGTTCATTTCTAGCCTTTACCAAGTCTGCCATCATACTCATTCTTTCTTTATGTTGATTTTGCAATGCAATGAATTCAGCATCGTCAGAAGGAGTTTCAGTAGCTTTTGTTTTGCTCTTCCTTTTTGCTGCCTTCTTTTCGATTGGACGGATCGATGGTGTTGTTGAGTCATATTCATAACTTGTTGGTGTGTCAGGGTTGGAAGACAATGAGTATGCCCCAGAAGAAGAAATCTTTGATCTTTTTGAGGAACCTTCATTAAGAATCTCTTTCCATTTAGGATTCTCTTTCAATAAACGCCATGCATGCTCACAATTAAATGCATCACTGACATCTTGCTGATAAATAGCATATGCCTCACTTATGACGTCGTCATCAGAGCTTTCGCTTTTCCTCCTCTGAACGACGTGTGTGTAACACCCAACAAACTTCGCAACAGAAGTATGAATTCTATTCTACCGACCTTTTACTTGTGTGACCTCCCTTGCCAGTAATTGTTCACGGTTGTTGTTGTAATATTTTTCCACTCTTAACCAAAAACTTTCTTCTTTTTGGTCCACGCCTACAATTGAATCATTTGAGATGTTGAGCCATGCTCCAATTAGAAGAATATCCTCTTTCACAGACCATTTGATTCGTTGTTTTTTCTTGCTGCTACCCCCTCCTTCATCGAGTGTGATATTTTCTATGCCAATTTGGGTAGAAAATTGTGGAAATTGAGTCGACATGGACTCAATTGGTGATTTAAGGTCTTCATTAGTGGGTTCTACACCACTAGTACCCATTGTAGGCCTATAAAATGGTGGCAGAAACATTGGAACAAATGGAGGATTTTGAGAATTTTCGGTAGAAGGAAGTGAATAATTTGCCATAAAATTGAATGTGGAGTTGTTTGGTGGTGGTGGAAACATAGGGAAAAATGGGCGATTTTGAGAATTTTCACTAGCAGAGGATTGATAATTTTGCATATAATTGAAGAAAGCTTTAAATTGACTTGGATCCATTTCATAAACAATATCAAATAGATAATAAGAATAACAATAAATTGCACAAATGACAGAATAATAAAAACAGAGGATTGGCTGATAATTATTTTGTAGTTGAGATCAACTGAGCAATTGAATAGCAAATATATTATGCAAGTTATGAAGCATGGAAACACAATTTATAACATTTTAATTTGAATGTTGAGCAACGTTAAAATTTTTTAGCTTTTGGTAAAAATGCACAGAGTAGGAAATGCTATTGTGCAGCTACATAAAAACTAGGAAACGGTAAAATTATTTGAATAAAATGTCATATCACTGCTTTCTATTCAAAATTACTTTATCTCAAATAAATAACAAAAAAATAGCTATCTAAAAAAGACAACGTTGCTTGCTGCCTCGCTTTTTTTTATTTTAATTTTTTTGTCTAAAAGCCAAAAGGGAAAAAGTTCTCCTAATGCTGCTGCATCCTCCTCGCCAATAATTGAAAGACGAGAAAGCTACTGCCTCTCTCTTTAATCTATTACTTTTAAGAAAAAAATTATTTTTTTATTGCTATGAACTCGTTCGTCCCTACGAACGGTTCATCCCTACGAACGGTTCGTCCACGCTGACGATCCAATTACGCACTCCAACGGACGAACGTTGAACAATAGGATCGACCTTGCTACGAACAGTGGAACGAACCCCTGATAAAGGTGCTCTTAGAGATGGTTACACCATGTCTAACAAACTCTTGACCGAAACGATATCTTCCTCCCTGAAACCCAACCATATACTTGGCCTTTGAAATCACTCAAGCACTTTTGACAAGTGACATGATCCTTGCATTTAGGGAGCATCTATTGTGTGCCTCTTCTCCAACTACTCCTTCAGTGGTATAAGATAGACTAATAGAGTGATACCACTTAACCACCAAACATACCACCTTTCCACCTCTACAAATACAACCTCAAGCCTATTCTCTAGTACATTCCATATTTCCATTTCCTTATAACTAGTTATTAATCTACTAGATAATGATTTAGGCATTAATGTCTCTGCAAGTAACATCACAACATTGACGAAGTCTCAATTGTACTCTTTCACACTTCTATCATAACATGTAGCTGCTAGAACAACACATAACTATAGCACTTTACAAAATAATAAGCTCAAAATTCATTAACCTGTAACAGCTGAGAGATTTTAGAATCCTCCTATTCATAAAAGACACAAGTGACCTGATCACTCACTTTTTACTAGCTACAATTACTTTCCTTCTAACCAAATAAATTTTCCCTTGTGAAACTTTAGCACTTTACAACCTTATCGGGTCAATGATATGCCCAAGTATTTCTCCATGAAAGTATCTAGTAAAGCAGATTAACAGGCAACAGGAAAAGTTGCACTATAGCACTAGTAATAAAAGTTTAGTACTATTTGGGAAAAATCTCTCATTGCATTTGTTTACATTTTGGTACATAACGCGTTTGTTTGCTCACTTTTTCTTTTGGCATGCATCGCTGTGTGTATCTAACCCTGCCTCGTTGTCAATGCAACTTTTTCCCTCCCTAGAGTAATTGCGTCTTATGGTCTTAAGCATTTCAGCCATTGCCCAATTCTTTCTTGTTTTAGCCATTTTTCTTATGAGTTAGATTTAGACTAGTTGTAAAGCACGTACCCTTATGTCAGTAAAAAAAATGCCTCGGATCTTCTAGTCTTTTGGCAAAGTTGTCTCGGAAATTTGCTTGACTTAACTTCAATTTACATCACAAATTATTATATTATATTATACCATATTATATAAAAAAAAAAACACTTATATGTTATATCAATAATGAGTAGTTAAAATTTTTACAATTCTCATAAAGTTATTTTGTTAAATGTACAGATTGTAGTCAGGCGTACGATAGTCAGTTTTAAAGAACAATAAAATAACAATGATATGTACGTACAAATACTGTGATACATGTATTTTTTTTATTTATAAAATACATGTACTTAATTTGAATAATAATCGGGGTGTTAAAAAAAAATAATCGGGGGGAAAAACATAATGATGACTATAAGTACTAATGTACCATTTAGTTACTCGTATAAGAATATGTGAACACAAGTGAATACAATGAATGGATGTATAGCTAGGCAGATGTTGACTGAAATTATTTTCTGTTGTAGGTATACAAATTAAGAGGAAGAAATCGCACAAGATAATTATAAGGATTTGTGTTGCTGATAAAAAAAAATAAGGATTTGTGTTTACACCGGTTGAGAAAAGTCAGTCAGTTATCATAAGATGAAATGTGGTCAGCCAGCTTTGTATTTAATGTTGAGATTTAAAAATTTGAAATAAAATGAAATTTTAATGTAAAAAATTTTCTATATAAAATTAAATAAAAGTCATTGGTCCTAGTAGTATTGAATTCGGTCTCCTTAAGTAAGATCTCGGATTCGAATCTTGTGAATGAAAAAAAGGTAATTGGGAGGGGAGACTTCACTAAAGGTGGCTAACCAGATTCTCTGATGGAGATTAGTCATTAGCAAAGCTGATGAATATTCGACACCAATGTCATGGGTACCAAAAAAAAATTTAAAATTATTTTAATCTATAAAAAGAAAGAGTAAATGAATGATAAACTCAAACAAAAACGATGTACCAAAAAAGGAAACTCAAACAAAAACAATGGCGGTGAACTGAAAAGATATGATAAAAATTGCATATAGTGCATCTAGCGTACATTAGTGAATTCGGCGCAGCTGGTGTCACGTGGTCGCACATGCAGAGCTGACAGACTGGGAAAGAGAGAGCAGATTTCATTTATTAATAAAGCGAATGATTTGATTTCATTTTACCAGAAAAAAAAAAAGAAGAAGAAAATACTATTTGATTTTTTGACATTTTATGAGTTGGTGAATGTTGATTTTCCTCTATCAGTGTGGGCCCCTTATCCATTCCATTTTCAATTTTCCACACCCAATTGCTGTTATTCATTACCCACTTTCTAATTCTCACCACTCCCCTTCTTGAATGCTCCTCTTTTATTCCACCGTCTAACAACTAGTAATAAAGAATTTTCTTTTTCAGATATAATTTTTGTTTTGTAAACTCAAACAAATTGTCAATTTCTTTCTCCAGATATGATTAACACTCCAAATTCACCTTTTAAACAGAAAAGGACAAAATCAAACATTTTTATTTAAATATTTGGTTTAGTAGATAAAAAAAACTTCATTTTCTTAGTTTTTATTTGAATTTAGATAAAATTAATATAAAATAAAACTAGCTAGATAATACATGCTTTCTAGTATTTAACATTTGCTTCGACAATTCAGTGAAAGTATATGAACTGTAATGTACTCCGGTGATACATAGGAGGATATATTTCTTTTCCCAAAGAATAACGTTAAGGGGTTAAAAGTTTAACTAAAATGGTTGCTAAATAAATATTGACCTTAATTGTATTTTTCCCCATTTTCTTAATTTTTCAAATTTTGTCTTTTAATTTTTTTTCTTCTCGAATTTCATCTTTTATTTATTTTAATTGGACAACTTTGATTCATTCGTAAATGGAAATATTGATATGATAGTAAAATAAAATCTCATATAATATAAATATATTGATGTGGCATTACAATAAAATGTCACATTAATATTTTCATTAAATATGAAATTTTAAGTTAATAGATAGACAAAAAATATAAAATTAAAATAATAATGAATCAAATTTATAAAAAAAATAGAAAATGAAATTCAGGAAATTAGGATAGAGGACCAAAATTGTAATTAAACTAAATATGTTATATTCCTTGCATAACTTAGATAATAAAGTTAGGAGGACACAGACTTCAACTGCAATCTGAAAAGAAAAATATCATCTGTCCCTCTCACTCTACTTCCCTGGACAGAAAAATAAAAACGTAACTTATTTTTGACAAAAAATTTTTTACTGCAATTTTTTTTTGAAAAATTCTAACAACACAATTTCACAGTTTCTAGTATTTTTCTTTCTTCCAGTCAAAAAAATAATATATTTCTTTTAAATCTCTTTCACAGAACTATTTTTTTCAAAATAAACTGACAAAAGTGAGACAATTTTCACTGCTAGGTTGAGAATAAAAAATAGAGAAGACAAAAATCACATAAGATTTACACAAAAATTTTCTCTGCTTGTGTAGAGGAAAAATAGGTGAGACAATAAAATATTAAAATGACAAACTTATTCATTTTGGGATATAGTATCACTATTCTTGGGATATCGATAAAATATGAAAAATATTTTCTCTCAATTTTCTTCTCAATTAAATAAAAAATTAGTTATTATCTTTCTTTTTGTTTTATCATCTAAATAATAATAGATCAAAGATCTTTTTTTCGTTTTTTTTTTCTTTAGTTTTCTCTGGACGTCCAAATGAATTATAAAAGCTAGCATGCATGTTTTGTTTTGTAAGAGTGGTTGTTTTTAGGAGCAGCAAACATGCCGTTATGTTCCAAGTTGCTTAGCATTTTCCTAATTAAATTGAATGGACCGTCCGATCCGATCTCATGTAATTTGCATCATCACCGCCACGATATTTGTGCCGACACACGTGTCAGACATTGGTTCTCCACATTGAGGACAACTTTCTACTCCTACACTCACCCAATAAATGTTCCATCTAATCCCCACCCTTCAATCTTTCTATAAATACCCCACTCATCAATTGCTTTGATCCCAGCATCTCCTCAAACATCCATCCCTCTTGATTTGTAGTGTGTTTTGTGCTTTAGATATAGTTCTGCCAAATCAAGAGGGGTTTTGGGATCATAGTTTGTGTGTGTGCAACAAAGTAACAATGGCTATGGCTAAGTTCTTTGCTGCTATGATCTTGGCACTCATTGCCATTTCCATGCTTCAAACAGTGGTTAGTCTTCAATGTCCATAAACCACACACATTTCCACACACCACAATGGTTTTTTTGTTTTTTTGGTACCACTAATGTATAGTGGTTGGAATTTGAAGGGTTCTTAGTTCTTACATTTGAAAGACTTGATTTTTCAGGTTATGGCTGCTAATGAGCAAGGAGGCCACTTGTATGATAACAAGGTATCCCAACCTATTATTCTTCACTCTCTTGTCTCTCTTTCTTTGTGGGGTGTGAAGAATCAAAAATGGGGTCTTGGGATTTTGCTTTCTAAGGGGTGAATTAGTGCTGATTTATGCTGCTTAATTGTGTTTTTTTTTTCCTCAGAGCAAAAATGGAAGTGGGAGTCTCAAGAGTTACCGTAAGTAAAGTTCTTTTTTTTTCACCTTGTCTTTTTATGTTTATATAAAGCAATGTAAACATTATTATGAGATTTCTCCAAACTTGAGACATGAAAATGGTGGCAACACTGAGAATGGAAAAAGGAAATTTTTTTAAGAACCTTCCCAAAAGCTCGCAGAGCAGATCTTGGATTGTTATTTTGTTATTATTTTTTTACTCAAGACAAATTATTCTCACATTATATTCTGTACCTCTCTTGTCGAAGGTTTTATAAATTTGTACTAATTTTTTTATTAACTGTGACCTAGTACTAGTCTTCACAGTCAATTTTAGTTTGACTATGGTCAATTTTTTTTTCCCCGTAAAAGCTACTTCTTTTGGAGTGTTTTGACTGATGTGCGAAAAGAGGCGAGTCAAATGGCTATTGATTATTGTATAGACGATAATGCTTGTTTATTACCATACCGATGCTCATGATATGTCTCTTACTACTTTATTTTTGGAATGTGATATGACCAGAATGCCCATCACAATGCTCGAGGAGATGTAGCAAGACCCAATACCACAAGCCCTGCATGTTTTTCTGTCAGAAGTGCTGCAGGAAGTGCCTGTGTGTGCCCCCGGGGTATTATGGTAATAAAGCTGTGTGCCCTTGCTACAACAATTGGAAGACCAAGGAAGGAGGACCCAAGTGCCCTTGAGCTTCAGCTTCAACTTCAATTGTTGCTTTTTTCCTATATTTTTATTTCCTTCCTTGTGCCCCATTTAATGCACTAGCTTACTTATTTCCCTACTATTTTACCTGTCCTAACTAAATGGTAGCCTCTTTTGGTGGCTCTATGATATATGTTTTTTTTTTTAATGTAATTTGGTATGTCCTTGTAAGGGCCACATATGCTGTATCACTCCTTAGGCCTTGTTTGCCTTTAATGAGAGTGGCTTATTAATATCAATATATCATCACCTATGAAACTTATTGCTAGCATAATATCTTGTCTTGGCCAATTAACCAACTACATGCTTCTAATATGGAATGAATGAATGGCGTTGATTCGTAATGATGTATTGAATAGAGAATTGGGTTGTTGAAAATTGCCTAGTTACGTACTTTATCATTATTAAAAGAACACTATTATTATGACGAGAACACTAGTTAGTGTAATTTCTCTACTACAAGACCCCTATTTATTTTCTACTAGAAGCTTAACATCTGTAAAGGCTTTCGTGAAAGAGATAGGTCTATATGTGATGAGGAAAAGTGATGCTCTCGCAATGATTATGATATACACCCTTCTCTCATAGTGTGTAGGTCCATTTTATTCAAGACGCGTACTTCTGTTTTCTTTTCCTTTACAAAGTAAAGATGCCACAAAAGTAAAAAGTGGTGACGGTGACCATGCAACTAGATGAATACCTGAAGGGATTAATGCTAAAGTTCTATAAAAATATTAAATATTGATCCAACTGTTTCGGCCCAAAAGAAGAAAAAAAATGATGCCACAAAATATGTAAAGTATAAAAAATTTGCTAGAAATTCATTGGAAATGTATAGTTTGATATGCATCTACCATCTCTATCTTACTCCCATGGAAGTTTATGTTCGCATCTGTTTTATGAAAATTCCATCCGAAGAAGCGAAGGGAATTAAAATTCAAATTAATTTAAAAGACTCTGAAAATAATTGTGACATGAATCATGAATATTCATGATGTATGATATAGCAAAGTATTGTAATCCTCGTGTGTCTAATACTAACAATGCATGTAAGGATTTCAATTAATTAATAGAATTGATGCTCTAAAATGTGGGTAAAATATGTTTTTGTCCCTCATTTTATCTAAATTTCTGTTTTTAGTCCCTCATAAATTTTTTCTATATTTTTAGTCCCTCAAAAATTGTTTTTTTTTTGTTTTTAGTCCCTGACATTAATTTTAACTGTTAAGTGATGTCGTGACGAGCATAATTTGTGCTTGAAAAATTTATGTTTTAAATTTATTTTTAATTACTGCAAATTTTCTGGCAAACTAAAACTATCATAAATGTTAAAAAAATAATATTAAAAAAATCAAAATCTCAAACACCAGATTTTCTGAAATCACAAGAAATGTTACAAAAGTAAACATTTCTGACCGCTAAAAAATTTGTAGTGGTTAAAAGTCACTAGAAACTTAATTAGAAATTTTTCATGTGCACAATTTATGTCTGTCATGTCATCGTTTAACAGTTAAAATTAACGTCAGAGACTAAAAACAGAACAAAATAATTTATGAGGGACTAAAAATATAACAGAATAATTTATTAGGGACTAAAAACAGTAAAAAAAATTATGAGAGACTAAAAATAAAAATCAAGATAAAATGAGAGACTAAAAACATATTTTATCTCTAAAATGCTCACGAGAGCCAATAGTCAATGCTGTACTTAATCCAAGTCAAAAGCTTTTGCAATTTGGGAGCGGATTGTCATCTAACGTTGTGGCGCCAACGTACGTTATGCTGTAATTGCTAACATATTTGGACTATTTGATTAATGTAATACACTTAATTTTGACACGTGTTTAATAATTTTTTTTTCAAGAAAAGTATCATTTAATGTATTGAGAAAATTTCGTCAGTCATTTCAACTTCCATTCTTTCATTAACCAAATTAAGCTAAGTCAATATTGTCAGTCAACAAAGTATGAGTACAAGTCAGGTTGCAAATTTTAAATGCGTGTTTAGATTAATTTTTAATTCTATCAAAATCACTTTGAAGCCCAAAATAACATTTAGTTTTTCAATTTTTCTCCATGGTAAGAATTGATTCTATAAAACTCTCTTAAGCGCACATGATATAGAAGCAATAATTTATAACTTCTACATCTTATATTTGACACAATTTTGAGAAGTAATGTGTGGCTCCTATAACAACCCCAAACACACAATGGCTTTTTTCATCAAGTCTCTCCATCAACATTGTCAGAGCCACACTATGTCATGTTTGGTTAAGTATTTGTCACATTCGACCAAAATCTAATGTAAATGTTTTGGCTTTGTTATGGTAGGATTCTATGTGTTGCAGAGGGAGAACATATCTTCTGAGTTCTGAGAGATCTGATTAGCTTGAATGCCAATTCTACTCGTGCGAAGACTATGTTTTGAGTCCCGTGGGCTTTCTTTTATGTCATGTGAGTTGAATTTTTCTCTTGTTGGGCTCTACATGCCAAGTTTATTTTTCATTAGGGAATTTCTATTCTCACCCCAAAATTTTCTATTCTCACCACTCATGTGGGTGACTTTTTTATTATTCCAAAATTACCCTTTTCACGGAATCACAATTCCGTTGTACAACGTACACAATGGAATCGTGATTCCATTGCATAATTTTTTTTCCACCATCACACTACACAACGGAATCACGTTCTGTTGTGCACTTGTATAACGGAATCATGTTTCCATTGCAATATATGGGGTGGAAAAAAATAATTCAACGGAAGCACAATTCCGTTGTACATTTGTACAATGGAATCGTGTTTCCATTGTAGTTAATGGGGCAGAAAAAAATGAAACAACGGAAGCATGATTCCGTTGTACAAATGTACAACGGAATCGTGTTTCCGTTATATAATAAAGGGGGTGGAAAAAAAAATGGAAACACAATTCCGCTTTACATCCTTTGCCGAAATGGAATTGTATTTCAACTATTTTGTTATCATGAATGAAACGGAATTACATTTCCGTTGTTGTAATGAATCATATTTTATAAATTTTTTCTATTTGAACATCCAATTTTTTTATTTGTTATCTTTTTTCTGTTATCTCTATTTTTAGGTTTCTAAAATTTAATTTTAATAAATATGAATAATAAAAAATTTAAATTTCAATAATCATGTTAAAACTTAAAAATCCATATATATAAAATATTAAAAATTTAAATTAACAAAAAATATAAATGGCTTAAATGCTATTTTGATTCCTCTATTTTTTTAAATCTGCAATTTTGTTCCTTCTATTTTAAAATAAATACATTTAGCTCTCATATTTTTTAAAATTCACAATTTTAGTCTCCGTATTTTAAAATAGAGACATTTAATTCTTCAGTTTTGTAAAAATCACGATTTTGGGTACAAAATTACGGATTTTAAAAAACAAGGGTACCAAAATTGCATTTATTAATTTTATAACATAAAAATCAACTTACATAATTAATACTTATAATATATACATATATCACACAATTTTAGAACAATTTAAATTAAAATATATCTACACAAAATTTTTATAAAATTTAAAGTTAAAAAAACAAGAAAAACATGAAGTATTATGTGGGGGTGTGAAGAAAAAATGAGAAGGAGAGAGAGAAAAGAGTGCCACGGAAAGATAAGGAGGGGATGAGGGGTGTGAAGAAAAGGAAGAAAAAATAGAGGAAAGAGAGAAAAGAGTGCAGTGGAAAGAGAAGGAGGAAGGGAGGAGGGGTGTGAAGAAATGCTGGCAAGGTAGGTATGTCCTTTCATAGGATTTTAAAAAAGTAGGGGGTGAGAATAGCAACCCCCTTTTCATTAATGTATATGTTTTCTTGAAGGCTTTTGCTATATCCACTCCCCTTTTGCTAAGTACACTCCCAATGATTTTTTTCTATTATTTTTTTTTCTTATATACCCTTTATACACATAACATTTATACAAAATTATTATTTCGGAAAGTACTTTCTAGAATACTATTTTGTGTTCCAGAAAGTACTTTCTGGAATACAACAATAGTATTCCATAAATTACTTTCCGGAATACAATTTTATTTTTTAACTTCCAGAAAGTACTTTCCAGCATATTATTTTGTGTTAAAATTGTATTCCGTAAAGTACTTTATGAAATGTTAAGAAAAACGTCTAAAAAAATTCAAACAGAACACTAGAACCATTAAAAATCTCATATAAAGGAAAAATTGTACAATAATCAAGCAATTGAAGTAGAGAAAACATATAATTGATATTGGTCATTTAATCTAAACGACTCAAAGAGGCATGTCGTTGCAGCAACTCAAAGTTTGGAGGATGAAAAACCCTAACATTAAAGTAAAGAGACTAAGCAAGGGAAGAACAAAGGGAGATCAGAGTAAGAGATCAAAGGGATGAAGGGAGGAAAAGAGATTAGGGAGTGTAATGAAAAAGAAGAGAATGTATTGTTACTATGAAAAAAGAGAGTGTGTTGTTGTGTTGAAAAGGGGAGTATGCGAGGGAGAGAAGAAAGTTTGAAGGGGAAAGGTTATTTAAGTAATTGAATTTTAGAAAAAGGGAAAGGAAGTGTACTTAGCAAAAAAGAGGAGTGGATATAGCAATAGCCTTTCCTAAATTCACACTTCATTATGATTCTCATAGGTTTTGAGTTTAGTAAGGCCTCAAAAAGTTGAGTCTTCTTATTTGCTTATAGATTATTTAATTTGTTACTATATTATTCTTTCAGTCTTTACTCTTTACACTTGTTTATTGTTTTAATTTGAATCCTCTAATTTTATTTCTTAATAGAGAAATAGACATGACACATTTGTAGTATTGTATGTAGGAATTTTTTATGAGCCTATGTTGGAAATTTTAATCGGAGGTTGTTTTTACAAAGGTTGGATTTTCCTTTTGTTCCTGCCTGAGAGTAATAAGGTAATCTTCTGCTGATGTCTTCGGTCTGAGATCTGTTGCTAAAGTCTGAATCCTTCTATGTGAGCGAGGGGTGGATACCTGCAAAAGGCACTCCAATGCTCAAGTCAGCTTTTGGCTCAGAGCATTTAATAAGGGGTAACAAATGAGGATCAAAAGTTACCGTACTTCTAGGATCGTACTCCCTTTTATACTTACCTTACTGGACCTTGGACTTTTATGGGCCCTGATTATCTTTTGATAGTTCATCAATATTATTAAGGTTGTTTAATTATCTTTTAATCTTTGATTGTTTCAGTAATATCTTTTTAGCAGGATTTATCTTGTCCGAGTACTACCCATGGTACCCGGTTATCATGATGCCGAATACTTGGTTGTACGTATTCGGTAATTTAGTCAATTACCTTTCCTACGCTTATCCTCATTGCCGAATACTTATCTAGTGTGAAGTGTATTCGACTAACTATTTGCCAAATACTTATTCGTTGTGGAGGGTAGTTGGCCAATCATATAGCCGAATACCCCTCCAGTATACATGCCCCCAGCCTCGAGTGAATAGTTGTGACAAAGAGGCTTATAGTTTCGGTTCAATTTGGTTTGTTCAAGGCAAGTGGCTTTTCATGAAGTCTTTTTGAATCCCTGCCATTATGACAGAAAAAGACCGTTGGGGATGAGGGAAACGAAGCGTTGCTCTTTCATGAACCGTTAGATCTTAATTGATCTAACGGTTGATGGTTTTAGCACCTTTTGGACCGTTGTGGGCCTGGGCCCTATAAATAGGGTATAGGATGGATGTCGTCTTTACTCCTTTTATTTACATTTTGCTAATCTTAGTTTTTGCTCTTGGTCGAACACTCCATTTGTGCTTCATCCTTTTCGACTTTGTTGCAACGTGGGTCACAGCGGGACTGCGAAAAATAGGTTAAAAATAGAGGAGTCACCACCATAGTTTATTATGGAAAACTACGGAAAAAACCTTTAAAAATAAAATGGCCTTTGAAACCAAATTTGAGTTCGGGAGCCGATTACACGTAGGGAAGGTGTTAACACCCTACGACGTCCGTCCTGAGACGGTTATCTCTAATTAAACGTGAAAAATTTTAATAACTTTAAAATTATTTATTTTACCCCTCAAATAAACAAGAATATTTTTGGATATTTTATTTACTATATTTTTTAAGTAAGAGAATTTTTATTATTAAATTTTTTTTTATCATTATGGAAAGAGAGGGTTATTATTGTATATTTTTTTTATTTCTTTAATTTATATTTTTTTATTTTTTAGCTCGACAAGAGTGGTCCCTTGCTCCTACGTATCGCTAGGTGCAATGGAGAATTCAGAATTACGTAGTTCTTTACGGTAGAAAATATTTGCGTGTTGATATATTTTTTATTTTTTATTCTTATTTTTTAGATTTAGGATTTCTGAGTTGTCACAACTCACATGTCCTAAAAAATAAGATTGACAGAGGTGTACACCCAAGTCAATCTATTTAGAAATTTTATTCTTGAAGCAAACAAATTTTGTGTTAATATTTTATTTTAGAGAATAATTTTAAGATATCAAGTTGTCACAACTTGTACCTCAAAATCTCAAAATTAAGAGAATGTCACATCCAATTAATCTTTTTTTTTTAATCTAAGTTTCTTATCTTCTTCTTTAATTAAAATTATAAAAACTTGATTCAAATTAATCCTTTTTAAATTATATTATATTCAGTAACAATAGAGGAAAGGCCACGTGAATTTGAGAGTTGAAATGATTATAGCAACCTTCATTCTATTTTTTTTTCTTTTTTTTCCTAAAAAAAACAATATGAATTGATTTAAATTGAAATATTAAAGAAAGAAAATTCTATTCGTGAATCAACTATAATAGTAACAGAGAACATTACATGACATGAAAACTCATTATTAGCTAAAGAAAAAGTGAACAACATATAATAACCTCAATATGCAACTAAACAAATGTAGAAGAAGAAAAAGACAAAAAGCTGGCACGGTTTCAAAAGCTAAAGAAAATAAAATGAACATAGAAGGAAATCAAGACAAGCACTCGGTGCCCATTATTTAGGAAAGTGAATATGAGCAATGAAAGACAAAACATACACAAACCACTTTTCAAATGTAACCAACCACATGCTAATATACTGATAAATAGGGAATACAGATCTCAAACCAGTGGAAGTCACATTAATTTAACGCTTCAGGCATGGGAATGAGAATGAACTCTGCTATGCGAAAAATACATGCAAGAGTCGAAGTTTGGGGTGTAACGGGATGACGTCATGAGTCTTGGTAACCATGCACGATATTGGTTCGAGGATGCGGAACCTTGGTGCCGCTGAGTGTGTTGTTACGACATTATATGCATCTCATTCACAATCATATGAGCCTGTTGTATGCAGATCTGTGCGTGTTGGCTGCATAGTGGTTTGTGAGGTCTGGAGGCTTCATGGGAGTGGTGTTCACGGTGGAGGTGAGTCACGGAGGTTCAAAACACAACACCATGCTCCCCTTTTTGGTGGCGGGTCATGGTAAGAGAATGAGTGCCAAGTCTTTGTGGTTGTGAGAGAGTTTATGTGAAGTAAGGAGAGGTTTGAATGTTGGGTCCGTGAGATGAGAGTGTTCTATGTTGTATTTGTTGTGCAGCTGGTTGTATATGGTACTCATGGAGGGTCAAAGGTTGCTACCATGGCTTTATTTGAGTGAAAGTCTAGAGTAAAAAAGAAGGTGGTGTTGTATTATGAGTGTTGTGAGGTGAAGAAGTGAGGGTGAGATGAAGTGAATGAAAAATGTGTTCAGGAAGAACCCCCCAAGAGAGAAAGTGCTGTTGTCCCTCCATTTTTTATTCACAAAGAAAGTGGAGTTTGTGTGAATCAATGAACGAGAACTTGTTGATCTTTTGGAGACCAGATCCATTATTCATGCTGAAAAGTTGCTTTTGCTCATTACTTATGGCTATAGGTGTGTAGTATGTAGGTGGCTGCAGCCTGGTGCTACAGCCCCTCTTTCAATCAGAAAATGGAAATTGCAATACTATCTTCAAAGTAAATGGCATAGCTCTACGTGAAGTTGCAATCACACCTAGAAGGGAGATTTGAACTGTTGGCAAAAATATCATCAAGCCATTCTTCCTTCAACTATTTTCTTGGCATTGCGTCTCTCTTTCTTCATTTTTTAATAAAAATAAATTGATTTTTCCTAATTTTTGTCATTTTTATTTTTCCATTTTTTGGTAATTATTTGTAGTTATCCGGACAAAATTAGGTGCTGACAGACTTGATTCAGGGACGAGGGTTCGACAATCTTATTCTTTCTTCCCTTAACCATGGGTTCGTCTGGTCATAAGCTTTATGGGAAAATCGATGTGGTTGATATTCGATCATCGTCCTCGTCTGCCGAGGGGTCTAGTGAAGAGTCTTCGTCTTCGTTTTCGTCCTCTTCCTCTTCTTCGTCTTCTTTTTTTCCTGGAGGAAGTGGGTGAAAACATAGTATCCCCTCTAGTTGATAAGGCTACTTCGAGCCTGACTCCTAAGTGTAAACCAAAGGTTACGCAAGGGAAAAGAGAATTTCCACCGATAACCCTAAATGGGTATATCTAGGTAAATAGGGAAGTCGGGTCCTATTGGTCTCGTTATGATGATAAACTTAGTGTATCGAATTTTGTAAATTATGTAACCGTATGTAACATCACTGAGGACGAGTTTGTCCGATAGCCCTTCAGTGTTGTCGGCATGAAACCGACGCTGAGTTTATTTTCTTAGGAAATGGCGAGTCTAGAAGGGATTTCTTTTACATGTATGATTGTGTCTTCCGAGACCTTCATGTGACGATCCCCTTCAACGATTTCACTATGGGGGTGCTTCGGGTTTTGAACGTGGCACCCTCTCAGTTACACCCGAATGGATGGGCCGCGATTCAGGCCTTCTGAGCCCTTTGCCTATTTAATTTTTTGAAACCTTCTGTAAGTGTGTTCTTGTACTATTTTTGTACTCGGCCTAGGAGTGGTTTGTGGGTTTCGTTAATAAGGAAACCGAAAAGGTCTTTGTTCCAGTCTTTTACTTCTTCTTATAAAAGTTTTAAAATCGGCTTCTTTAAAGTAATAATTAAGCCGAATATAGGAGCCAACTATTTTTACGATAGTAGCGGGAAGCCTTTGTTTCCTTTTTACTGGGAGAAGACCCCTCGGCGTTATGAAAATTTTTTGAAGTCTATGATGACCGAACAAGAATGCGAGGATCTCCTGTTTCTTGAATCACTTCCCCGAAAGCTTCCGGCTAGACAGCTTGTTGCTCTATTTAATTCTTTGAATATTTTGGTAGATATGTGTGGTAAGGTTGTGGTTCTCCCTTTTCTAGCATTTATTACTTCTAATGCTTATAAATGACTAACTATGTTGTCGGATGCAGGTATTATGGCCGACGCAGGCAGTGATGTTTTATCTTTCCGCAACACTCGGAAGAACCGAGACCAAGCTGCTAGTAACCCCTCGGGTGTCGCCTCCCATCCTCCTGTTGTAAAGCAGCCTCTTCCGGGGCCATCTCCTCAAGATATCATGCCTCCTCAGGCTGCTAAGAAAAGCCAAAACCGTGAGCACAAGAAGCGCCACTGAATCCATGAGACCTCGGAGGAGGATAAATCGAAGAAGATGAAGCAGAAGACACTAGACTTCTTAGGGTCCGGATCCATGGCTTTGATTCCGGCCATCACTGTTGAGGGATTCTTCTCTAAGGACTTTCATCCTAAGAAGATGATCAGTTCAAGTGACATATCCGAAACTGGAAAGAACATTCTGAACAATGCCAATGCTGCTTCCAACTGGTCGACTTACTGCGAATTTCAGGCCAGAGCTTCGGCCATTGCTCATCATATGTTTATGAATCCTTTGAAGGAAGCCAAAAAGTTGAAGAAGAGCCTGAAGGAAGCACAAAACTCTAACCAACAAGCATTAGAGGCTAATATCACTCTAGCCGATGACAATGTGTAATTAAAGGAAAAGGTGGTTCAGCTGTCGGCTGAATTGAAAGATATGGATACCAAGGTTACCATGGCCAAGAAGGATGCTAGACTTCAGGCTGAAGAGATTGAAAGTTTAAAGTTGATGTTAGCACATGTGGAGAAGGAAAGGGACGCCGAGCTTGAGGCCAAAGAAAGGGTGACAGCCTCGGCTCAGGATAAAATTTTCACCGAGCACGAGGCTGGATTCCATCATGCTGTTCGGCAAACTTTATACTACTGTGACATCCTCAACCGTTCACTTTTTGACATGGATAAGGATGTCTACGAGGGCCGCCTACTACCTCTTGATGATATTCCTGAGGATGCGGTTCTCGAAAATCCTTTCCAGCAACCGATTTTGGCTGCTGAAACCAAGTATACACATGGGGATGTTGAAGAGAATGAAGAAAACAAAGACAACGCCGAAGACGTGGTGAATCAGGATGCTCCTGCTGGTTAAAATTTTGATGTATTTTGGGCCATTAGAGCCTTTTTTTGAAAAGATGTTATGTAACCTTTCATCCTTATTAATCAATATCACTTTCTGTTCTTCGGCAATTTGTTTCTCATTCTATACTTAGAATAATATCCATGTAGCGATTAATGGCCGATTACTTTTTATAAGACAAATAATAAGCAAAAATGAGTAATGAGAATTAACTGGTAGATGTTGATGCCATTATAATTAGCCGAATGCCTTCCGCAACAGAGAAGTATTTCGGCCTAAATGCGCTTTAACCGATAGGTGCTTCATTCTTTGAATAAAAAATAGTCGATATCTTGTTAGATTGGATACTTCATCATTTTTCATGAAATAACTTAATGGTGTATTCTCTTGACCGAGTAGAAGTACTCGGAAGAGAGACCATTAAATAGCGAAGGTCTGAATGGTGCGTAATTAGTCGAGTAGTAGTGCTCGGAAGGAAACCACTTGTAGTGGAGATTGAATGGTACATCCTTATCTGAGCGGGGGTACTCGGGAGGGAAACCATTAATAAAGAAGTCCCAAATGGTGCGTCCTTAGCCGAGTAGGGATACTTGGGAGGGAAACCATTAATAAAGTTCCGAATGGTGTGTCCTTAGCCGAGTAGGAATACTCGGGAGGGAAACCATTTGCAATGAAGATTGAATGGTGCATCCTTAGTCGAGTAGGAGTACTCGGGATGGAAATCATTAGTAAAAAATATTGACTATTGAAAAATAAATAATCACAGGTAAAAGATGTGTTTCATTAATTTGCTTAAAAAGGTGTGCATTGTTAAAACCTTCTCAGTAAAAACCCTTTCACATTCTTATAGGGATAAAAAGCCAAGTAAGGAAAAAGAGTACATCACCCAATTACATCATCAACTGAAATAATATTTAAGGTGGGTCGAATTTCATGTTCTCGGCACCACCTTTCCAGATAGTTCTTCTAACTTGTATGCTCCATTGTTGAGGTTTTGCCGGATCCTAAAAGGACCATCCCAATTAGCTGCCAATTTCCCTTCATGGGCATTTCTTCGTGCGTCGCCCTGAACTCTTAGGACTAGGTCTCCTTCTTTGAATTCTCTTGGTCTCAGTTTTGAGTTAACCTCTTAGTCATCCTTTGTCTAGATGCTTTGGCGGTTAAACATGCTTGGTCTCGCACCTCTTCGACAAGATCGAGCTCAACTCTCATGGAATTGTCATTTTTTTATGCTTCAAAGTTTTGTCTTCGGAAGGTGGGTTATCCTACCACTACCGGAATCATAGCTTCGATTCCGTATACCATTCTGAAGGGTGTTTCTTTGATTGTTGACTACGGAGTACACCCATATGCCCACAGAACCTTAGGTATCTCCTCGGCCCATGCGCCCTTGGCTGCACCCAATCTTTTCTTCAATTCTCCCAAAATGACTTTATTGGCGGATTCCGCTTGCCCATTTGTTTATGGATGTTCGGCCGAGGTCACCCTATGTTTTATCCCTAGGTCCTCCAGAAAGGTATTCAGCTTTTTATCCGTAAATTGCAGCCCGTTGTCGGTGATGACCACGTATAGAATGCCGAAACGCGTGATTATGTTTTTCCATAAAAACTTCTGCACATTTTGAGCTGAAATGGTTGCTAGGGGTTTGACCTCTATCCATTTTGTAAAGTAATCAACTGCCACTATTAAAAATTGGACTGCCCCTTGGCTATAGGAAAAGGTCCCAAGATATCGACCCCCCAGACGACGAAGGGCCATGGTGACGAAATAACATGTAGCTCGTCGGCCGGTTGATGGATAAGGTTACCGTGCTTTTGGCATTGGGTGCACTTTTTGACATGTTCGGCACAGTCAGATTTGAGAGTTGGCTAGTAATACCATGCTTTTAACACATGAGTGGCCATTGTGCGTCCACCGGAATGCATGCCACAGATTCCCTCATGCAATTCCCTCGTGACGTACTCGGCTTGATCTTTGTCAAGACATTTAAGCAATAGAGTGGAAAATCCCCTCCTGTACAACTTTTTGACCACCAGGACGTATCATGCGGCATTGACGCGTAACTTCTTTTCCTTCTCCTTTTCCTCCGGAAGAGTACCTTGTGATAAATACTGTTGGATCTCGGCCATCCAAGGGTCTTTTGGCGCCGAGATCTGCATGCACTCTTCGGTGGTCACACTTGGATCAGGTAACACTTCTTGAATAAAAGTTCTAAGCTGTCCCGATTTCTGAGTGCTGGCCAGTTTGGCAAGCTGATCGACTCTATCGTTGTGTTCCTAGATTAGGTGTTTTACTTGGAATTCATCGAACTCTTCTTTTAGTTGCATGAAAGCATGATAATATTTCAGAAGTTGTAGATCTTTGACTTGGAAAACACCATTGATCTGTTCAGCCACAGTCTGGGAATCACTCCAACATGCTACCTTTCGAGCTCCCATCTCCTTGGATAACCTAAGTCCGGCTAGTAGTGCTTCGTATTCAGCTTAATTATTGGACGCTTTGAATCCAAAATGTAAAGACTACTCTAGTCGTATTTGGTTTGGTCCTTCAAGGATGACACCTGCACCACTCCCACGTTGATTGGATGAGTCGTCAACGTGTACAATCCACCATTCATCTTTGAAGTGCTCGGCAGGGTACAACTCATTGACGAAGTCTGCCAAGCATTGTGCCTTGATGGGACTTCTCGGCTCATACCTTATTTCAAACTCTGAGAGTTCTACTAACCAAGCCATCATTCGGCCGGCCAGTTCCGGCTTCTTTAATATCTTTGCTATAGGGCAATCAATCCTGACGACTACTTGGTAGCTCTGAAAATATTATCTCAGGCGCCTTGCAGCATTTACTGGTGCCAATGCTGCCTTTTCTATCGTCTGATACCTCGTCTCAGCTTCTTGTAGTACCCAGCTTATGAAGTATATGGGTGCTTGGCCCTCTTCATGTTCTTGTGCTAACACTGCACTTATGGCTTCTTAAGAGACCGAGATGTACAGGACTAGCTCCTTTTGAGGGTCCGATTTCTTGAGTACTGGTGGGGCAGAGAGGGTCCTCTTCAAATCTTGAAAGGCTTCTTCACACTGTTGATCCCACAAGAAATTCTTGGATGCCTTCAACAATTTCATAATAGGTTTCGCCTTTTCGGCTATCCTAGGTAGGAATCGCGACAGGGAAGCGATTCTTCCAGTAAGTCTTTGAACATCTTTCGGAGTTTTCAGACTACTCATACTAATGACATCCTGGCATTTATCCGAGTTTGCCTCTATCCCTTGGCATGTTAACATAAAAGCCCAAGAACTTTCAGCCTTGAACACCGAAGACACATTTTTCTGGATTTAAGCACATGTTGCGCTTTCTGAGCTCGGCAAAGATCTCTTCAAGGTCCCTTTTGTGCATGTTGGCATTGGAAGACTTAACTACCATATCATCAACATATACTTCTTGGTTTCTCCCTAACTACTTCCGGAAAACTTTGTCCATTAGTCTTTGATAAGTTGCCCCACCATTTTTCAGGCCGAAGGGCATAACCCTATAACAATAGTTGGCTGATTCGGTGATGAAAGCAGTCTTATCCTCGTCTTGAGGGTATATTCGGATTTGATTGTAACCCGAATATGCATCCGAAAAGCTGAGGAAAGTGTGCCTGGTGTAACACCCCGAAAATTACAACCCAATAAGTATGAACGTGAGAGATTTAATTAGAAAATTTTCTTGTTTGGGAGAATTGTAACGTTGTGATTTTTCTAATTGTATAATTAAGTGATTGATTAATAATGAAAGAGCAAACTAAATTTAAATTATGTTGATTGATATAAGAATTAACTTAAGTTCTATGTTTTGTTATGTGCCATAGTGTTATTGTGAGATTTTTGGAACTTTTACGTAAGTTCCGTAAGTTGTAGAAAAAGAAAAAAAAAATAAGAGAAGGGGTTGTCCTTAGAGGAAGGATAGCTGCAAATAACAAATTTTCAAATTTATCCCATATAATAACGTGATCAACCTTCTTTCTTTCTCATTATTTTCTTGGTTGCTTCCTCCCGAAAACTCTCTGCTCCCTCCTCCTTTGAAGTTGGTCGTGGCACTCAAAAGGGGCAAAAGAAGCCATTTTTGTTGCTTGGCTGGTTGCATGCAAGCTGGAAGGTCCTTTCTTCGTCACCAACAGCTTATCTTCTTTTCCTCTCTCTCAGCTGAACCAAAAATCCAAGGTGAGGGGGACTCTTTGTGGATTCTATTTTTAGTCTAAGGGTGGTTGAGAGTTAGGGGACTCAACTACCTACAGCATGTATGCCCCTCTTTGGCTGTTGTGTGTGTTTGTTTGAATGCTTGAATGTAAAAAGTTGATGAAATGGGTTTGAAACCCTTGACAGTGGTTGTGTGAGTGCATGTCCTGACTTTAGTGTTATTTTTGTTCTTTTGAAACTGAGTGGAAAGGCCCCTGGAACAAGGGAATCCATGCCCAATTTTCGTAGAATTAATTGATGAAGGTTGTATGTTGAAAACAAACTCCAAAACAATGGAACAGTGGTTGTTAGGTTCGCGTGTCCCTGGACAGCTCCCACAGTTTTGTGATTTTTGGAAGATCTAACCGTTCTTTTTTCGCGAAATTTGTTTTGAATGAAAATAGATACAAAAGGAAACAACTTTTATTTTGACATCATGGAGAGAAAACCTCGTCTTAAAGTTCATCCATAGCTTTCAAAATGGATGTTCTGTTTTCAAGTTTCCCTGGAACATGTCTCGGTTTTTCTCAAATTCCCACTTGTGTACTTAATTTTTATTTTTCGTTTTTGAACCATTAAAAAATAGACAAAACAATATTTTTAACCATATAAATTACAAAAATTATCATGCCCAATTTCTAAATTAACCTTTTAAAAAGAAACAGGGCAAGGGTTTTTGAGCTCTGTTTTGAGTCTGAAACTTAGGCTATTAGAAACAAATTTACTGGGAACAATAGGGAAATAATTTGGAGGCAAGGGTTACATTTTTAGAAAGATAAAGATGTTACCTTTCTACTTTAAAAAGTTCAGCTCAAAAAAAGTTTAGGAAGTGGGAGAAATTTACATTTCTTTGAGCTATGTTCAGTAAGCACTCAAAATTCAGGGCTGCTGATTTAGAATTTTTTTATAAAATCTTCTAGATGTTTATTTTATAAGTGGAATACCTTTCTATAAAATATATTTCAAGAGATTCGATTTGATATAAAAAAATTTGAAATCCGAGGTCATTTGCTTGTTTCAGTAAGAGCTCACATTCAGTACTGCCAATGAAATTTTGACTTAATGGTCAAATATGATCATCAATATGTGTACTTTTGTCATTTTACCCTTCTACTAATATTTTGATTATATGAAATAATGGATATGATACAACCACTATTATGATTGATTTATTCAAGTCTCAGGAAGGAAAACCTTGAGTATTTGATATTTGAAAGTGTAATTTTTCTCTGTTTTGGTGATACGGTCTGTTGACTGTAGTTTGAATCTTATAGTGAATTGTTTGATGGTGTGATGTGATATGATGTATTTAAGCTTGAGAGATGATATTCTACCTCTAAAGGTGAATATTCATCAATATGCTATGTGGTGACTAATTATCTGCGACTTGATTCATTATACAAATTAACTGTACTATGTATATTGTGGACTGAGACCTGGGGGTGTGAACCCTGGGCATTGTGGAAAAGTTGTGTGCGCATGATTTTGATGTGTTTTGGATGTTGAATGTGGGAACGAGGATTTATAATCTTTGTGGGAACAAATGAACTCCATGCTAAGCACATTTGTGGAAAACGGTGATGTTGTGATCCTTGTTTTGTGTTGGTGAGGATCGAATTTGAAGGGAAACCTTTCCTTTAGGGGTCAAGTGTGACTGGTGTAGTGGATAAATGCTACGCGTTGATTCAGAAGGATAATCTTACGTGACCGGAAGCCAAATGGGCAAGTGTTGAGAGGTCGTGTGAAGGTTTTATCTACGGTGAGCATTGTGCTTGTGAGATGACAGGGTCGTAATGTTTAACCACTGTGATAGTGGGGTAGTTGAATCTCCGTGTTGTATGTCTGGGACATATGTTATTTAAGGACCGCCGTCGAGTACCTTTGGTAGAAAAGCCCACACAAACCTGTAAAAGACGAATCCCAATAGGGAGAGTGGTTGAGGAGTTAGTTCTCGGAGTAATGGATGACCACAGTTGGTACCTGGGAGATGATCGTAAGGCAGGTTGTTCTTGGAGGGTAAGGTACTGAGTTGTGACGATAGATCACGTAGCTGACTCGACCACCCTGACAAAAATACGAGACATCATCGGTTGGTGAGAGTCCGCCATTGTACCATGGTGAAGGGTGTACTCCTAACAGTCATCCAACTAAAAAATGTGTAAGAGCACTGAGTTCTGGGAGTTCCAGTGGCAGCTGGCCAGTGTGAAATAATTTACAAGAATAGCTGTGGAAACGAATAGGTTTCGGGTGTGACCGTTAGAGAACTACATCGTGGTGGCTAGTAGGATTGTGTATGTGACTGTGAAGTCGCTCTGTGTGTACTGCTTGATGAAGCAGAGAGTTCACCCTCTGTTTATTTTTTTTAAGGAATCGGTGGCAGTACCTATAGATGTCATAAAGACGTTATCTTCATCAGCTTCGTCATTTTTCGTTTGGAGGTTGGTCTAACATGCAGGGTTGGGTTTAGAGATGACTGCTCTGAGACTAGGTTTTCCCCTTTTATGTTTTTGAATATGGGTAAACTTAGGTTTCAGATTTGTGGTATGTACATTCAACTTTTGTAATCTATTACCCTATATATTTGGAATACCCTTTGGAAATGTACATATTACTATTACTCTGGAAAATATTTGGGTTATGAAAATCTCTATTTCATGTATATATGTATATTTTATAGCTAGAGCTATTTACTTTATTAACTTCATAGTTTTTGGAAAAATTAAAGTTAGTTAACATGCCTATTGAATTAAAATAAGTTTTAAAAATGAGAATATATATAAACCCGGATTTAGGGTGTTACACCTGGCCGCTCCATCGACTAGCCGATCGATGTGTAGTAAAGGATATGCATCCTTTGGGCATGCTTTGTTTAGATTCGTGTAGTCTATACACATTCACCATTTACAGTTCAACTTTTTCACCATGACTACATTGGCTAACCAAGTGGTGTACTTGACTTTTCGGATGAAGTTAACTGCTATTAACTTTGCTACTTCTTCTGCTACTACCTTTCGCCGCTCATCCCTCATCTTTCTTTTCTTCTGGGCTATCGGCCTAGCCTCTCGGCATATTGCCAACTTGTGATAGTGGAAATTTGTGTCGATGCTTAGCATGTCCGAGGCTTTCCAAGCAAACAAGTTGGCATTCTGTCCAATCACGCTTTGGATTTGAAGCCGATCATTTTCCGATAAATTGTTGCCGAGGTATGTGACTTGGCTTTTTGTTTCGCCGATCTGAAATGCACATGTTTCCTCGTTTGGTTCGGCATGTTTATCTTCGTCGGTCCTGGGATCAAGATCCAAGGGTTGGGTCAAAGGTTCGGCTGCCGAGACAGCGTTTATTGACTTGTACTCCTCTTCCTTCAACTGAGTGACTTTGAGGCTAGCTAAGTAACACTCCCTAGCTGCTTTTTGGTCGGCATGAACTGTAATTACTGTGCCCCAGCTGGAGGGGAACTTCATGGCTAGATGTGGGGTGGATACTATGGCTCCTAGAGCGTTCAAGGACGGTCGTCCGAGTAGTATGTCATACGAAGTGTTAGCATTCACTACGATGTATCTAACTTTGATAGTCCTCCACTCCTTTTTTCCGTATCTGAACGTTGTGTTCAAATCTATACATCCCCTGGTGTTGACTCTTTCGCCCGAGAATTCGACTAGGGGTTCGTCATAGGGCATAAGCTTCCCTTCCGGTATGTCCAGGTCCTTGAAGGTGTTCCAATACAGAATGTCGGTTGAGCTTCCTTGATCCACAAGAGTTTTTCGGACTATGCAATCTGCTATGTCCACGCTGATGACCATCGGATCATCTTGTACGGGGTCAGAACCCTGAAAGTCTGCATCTGTGAATGTGATAGATGGCATTTTCAACTTGCTAACTGCTGCTATCATGTTTACTAACTGTACGAGACGGAGGTGTCTCTTCCTTGCCGAAGAGGTACTCCCTCCTCCAATGAATCCTCCCACAATAATGTTGATTACTCTTCGAGGATGCTCATGGAGTTTCGCTTCGTGTCGCTCCCGAGACCTACTCCTTTGCCTTTCCACCCTTTCATCACGATCTCGGTCTTGATCCCTATCCCTCCTGTAAGCTCTATCTTCCTCTTTGTACTTGGAGTATTGAGACCTTTCGGTTCTAGGGTTGTGGATGAAGTCTTTGAGGTGTCCCATCTTGATGAGATCCTCGATCTTGTCTTTGAGTGCAGCGCATTCTTCGGTGGAATGGCCTTTGTTGTGATGGTACCGGCATTGTTTACTGTAATTGGCCTTAGGAGGTGTGTTAACTCTTTTCGAAACAGCTAATATTTCAGTTGCAAGAGCTTGCTCGAGTATCCGGGAGCGGCTAGTGTTGAGTGAAGCATAGCTCGTGTATCGGGGACCACGATACTCTCGATCTTTGGGAAATTTCTCTTTTCCTTTCCCATGATTATCTTTTTCATGCTCTCTCTTTCCTGTGTTGGCTTCCGCTTGGACTTGGTTTTGGTACTCAGCTAACTCCTCCATCTGCATGTTCTTTGCTGCTCTTCATCTGAGGTCATCCATGTCGAGTGCAAGTTTCTTACAAAGATTATTGACGAAAGCTCCTGGCCGAAGGGCTGTCACTAGATGATGCATGGCTACCGCTGGGTCCAGGTTACGAATGTTTAAGGCAACCTTGCCAAATCTTTCCATGAAAGTCTAAAGAGATTCCTTCTTCTCTTGCCATATGTTTACCAGGGCGACCAAAGTCAGGTGATGGGGTCTGCTTGTTACAAACTGTGTACCGAATCTAGCAGCAAGTGTTTCGAAGCTGTCAATGGAGTTTGGCGGAAGTCCAGTGAACTAATTAAGGGCTTGTCCCTTCAGAGATATGGGGAATACCCTACACAGGATAACGTTTTCGGTGGTGTAGAGGCTAACTTGGGTCACATAAACATCTATGTGCTCACCCAGGTCAGTACTACCATCATATCGGTCCAGGTTGAGGCTTTTCCAACTTGGGGGAGAGGGGTTTCCATTATTCCGAAAATGAAGGGATGTCTGTAAGGGTGTGTTTGAGTGTTGGCAGTGAAGGTTGATAGCCGATGTGTTGCCCCCTGGATGCTGAGATTGGCCGTTGACTCGCCTTCGAGCTGACAGCCAGGTGTTTGGTCTTCGAGCTTCCAGGATCGATTCAAACTCTTCAACTCAGCGTTTTCCTGAATAAGGGCCGAGATCTCTTGTGCGTGTTGTTTTCGCATTGCTGATAGATCAGCTCTCAACTGTCTTAACTCCGAAGACAAGCTTGTTTGATCTTCCACCTGCGTTGCGTTTTCATCAACGTGATGTTGCCCCTCTACGCCTTGTTGCATGCCTGGTGCTGATGATCCGGGTATTTCCATGTGTGCGTGGCTCCGAGTAGTAACCATTCCTTAGGGGGTTGTGGGATAAGTTTTTACCAGGGCCCCACGGTGGGCGCCAAAATGTTCCTGCCTATGGGTAATAAGGTACTTGCTAGTGTCCGATCCTTCTATGCGAGCGAGGGGTGGATACCTGCAAAAGGCACTCCAACGCTCAAGTCAGCTTTCGGCTCAGAGCATTTAATAAGGGGTAATAAATGAGGATAAAAAGTTACTATACTTCAAGGATCGTACTCCTTTTTATACTTACCTTACTGGGCCTTGGACTTTTATGGGCCCTGATTATATTTTGATAGTTCATCATTATTAATTAAGGTTGTTTAATTACCTTTTAATCTTTGATTGTCTCAATAATATCTTTTTAGCAAGATTTATCTTGTCTGAGTACTACCCATGGTACCCGGTTATCATAATGCCGAATACTTGGTTGTACGTATTCAGTAATTTAGTCAATTACCTATCCTATGCTTATCCTCACTGCCAAATACTTATCCAGTGTGAAAGGTATTCGACTAACTATTTGCCGAATACTTATCCGTTGTGGAGGGTTTTCGGCCAATCATATAGCCAAATGCCCCTCCAGTATACCTTTGTTTTTGTTTTCAATCCTATGTTCCCAAGCTTGCTTGCTTGCTTTCTTTCTTTCTTTCTTTTTTGAACCGTTGAAAATATAGGTAGTAAATTTGAGGTACTTAAAATTGTGCAAGTATAATATAGAATCAATAGTTTTTTTACTCCTTATACTTATTTACATATTCCAAATTATGGAAATAGTTTCTTCAATGTTTTTCATTGCTTTGGTAAGAAGTATAATATGAAATCTTCATATGTTGACTACAAGCTGAGAGATGGTACAAAATTTGATAGTGTGGAGTTAGCTTTGTAATTTTGGCTTATACATCATGGTGCGCATGCTAGTTTTGAAGTTAGGAGATGGTGCAAGGATACAAGAAAATAAAATTGTTCCAGCAGTTCATGTAGATTTGTTTGTTATAAGGAGGGATTACAATGATAAACAAGAGAGGTTTTGGTTAGAAAGCACAAAGGTATGTCTAGAATTGGGTTTTGGTTGAATGTTTTAGAATCTACTAGACTTTTTTTTTTTTTTTTGAGTCCATCAATTTGCTAGAGGTTTGGGTTCATGCTTTTGTTGATCCAGGTCCGGATGCTGTTGGGCCTTTTCTTTCACAAAATTCGTCTTTCATGAATAGCAGCAGTAGGGGTTTTTGGTAGTTGGTTTGATTCAGGCACGTTTTTGTTTACCCTCTCAAATTTAATTGCATTGATTGGTAATAAGTTGAAACTGAGTAATACAGTAATACCTCTCCGAAGAGCTTGCTAAAATCATGTGAGCTTGAACCTCGCAGAAAACCTAAGATGACTTGAGGGTGTATGTGCTGAGAGTCTTTCCTATTTTGAACTAACCTTCTTAAGAATTTCGATTACTCTAGCTCTTACTCTTGGTTTGAAAGGTATTGATTTATGTTTGATTGCATTCTTGTTTTTTAGTTCTTACTCTAGCTCTTGGTTTAAGAATCAGTTTTTAAAAAGACACTCTTACTCTTGGTTTAAAAATCATTTTTAGTTCTTACTCTAGCTCTTGGTTTAAAAATCAGTTTTTAAAAAGACACTCTTACTCTTGGTTTAAAAATCATTAAAAAGACACTAACAAGAATACAATCAAACATAAATCAATACAGTGTTTATATTTAATAAAGTGTTTTGCCTTTTTTTTTTTATAAAAAAAATTAAAGTGATTTTTACGAGACTATTGATTACACGTTATATCAACTACTAATTCGCATAAAAAAAAATTATCAACTACTAGTATATCTGTACCAAAAAAAAAAACCTACTAGTATATATAATAGAGAAATTAACAGTTAATTGATTAATTGTACAAATTGCATAAATGTTAATTCACTATTCAAGTTAATGGGCCCTATGATACAAGTGCAATCAAATGAATGTATGATTAGAATCTATATTCAACGCGACGGTTGAAAGCGGGTTGAATTTGGCTTCACATGCCAATTAAAGAAGACAAAAAATTTAGATACAATTTTATTGGTGTTGTTTGAGTTATTTTTCAATTAGAATTCGAATTTTATCTCAATAAGCTATGTAATAAAAAATTACATTAAAAAATATGTAAATAATCAAGATAAAATTCTAATCTTATTTAAAAAATAATACAAACAACATTTAAGGAATTGTATTTAAATTTTGTTCTTAAAGAAATCCATTACTTAAGCAAGAACGCCACAGCACGGCAAAGACTGAGTAAAAGAAGTAAAGAGTCGGAACCCACGAAATTAAATCAGGAAAAACAGGCTGGGCCCGTGATCTATAAAACAAAGACTTTTGCAACAAAAATAGTTTTTTTGTTTGTGTACTCTAATGGTATTTCCAGTCACTGACAGCTGACAGTTAAAAACTAATTGTTTCAAAATAAAATGATCATTGAAGTGATCCCCCCCCCCCCCCCCCCCCCCTCAATACAGTCTCTCTTATGATCACATTCTGAGAAACAAGAGGGGCACTTCTTCCAGCATTCCAAAAAAATCAACCAGCACCTCCGTTTCATTTCCAAAACATCCAGAATTAAAAACCTTCATTCTAATATTGAAGTGTAGGAAGAAGGGAGCTTTCTTTAGTACAAGTGTTTGGACTAGTCTAATATTGACACAAAAGATTTAAAGAAATTAACTAGTTATCTATATATTATGGGAATGTCTTATAAGTTTTTTTTTGTCACCATAACATTAGTGTAAAGTATCTGTTAAAAAACCTAACTGATTATCTTTAGTAAAGTTTCCTCTACTAACATGTTTTTTCCATCTACAAAGCTCAAACCTAATATCTTACTGATGCATAAAATGCGTACCGCTTAAGGACAAGCGTATCCTAAGCAGTAGTAACAGTGGACCTAAGTCCGGATATCGTACCCTAGAGACTGATTATGGTTTCCAAATAACAAATTTGTAAAAAACAAGGAAAGAAAAGTGTTTGGGTTGCAATTGTGTACGAGAAAATATTAGAAAGAGCAAATAAATGTAAATTAGAAAGGAGTTCTAATAGATTAAAGGACCGCTAGGGTCGTGATTTCGGACTGTTTCGCGTTCCCCCTAATTCCCTATTCCAGTTAAAGTATCATTTGCTTATGCAATTACCAATCATACCTCTTAAAATAATAAACAGAATTAGATTATGTTCTGAAAACCCTCTCCTTTCTAATCAGTACCTTTTTTGTTCATTAGAGACTAATTTAGAAAGGAGGTTTAGCACAGAGAGGTTAATTAACAAATGTTAATCGGATTGGAAATTCCGAAAAGAATTGATTCATGCAAATCCCTAGAATTCAATTGCTACGCAAGTCAATTAATTAACAGTTTGATCATAGCAATTAATCAATTTAGGTTTCAGGGTGATCAGTCTTGATTAAAAAGAAGAACAACCCAGCAATTTAATTGATAAACAAATGAGAACTTTTATTGAAAATAGAGGAATCAAGGTTCATAGATAGGCCCTACATCACAACCCTACTTTAAGGATTTAGCTAGCCATGGACATAGGAAAACATAAAACCAAACCAGAGAACAAAAGAGACATTAGAGAAAAAGAATCGTTACACGAATTAATCCCCATAGTGCACTTCCGTTCTTCCTATTCTGTAGTTCCCTTAGAAACTCCCAAAGTACTCTCAAGAAAGTGTAAAAACTGAATGTAAAAGAAAAAGTGTTTCTAAAACATAAAAACCTAATCTATTTAAAGACTTCAGCTGTCGCAGGTGTATCCACGGGGCTGTGCATGGGGTCGGGCATAAGTTACGGAGCATTGCTGGATCAGCATGTCCCGTGCATGGGGCTGTGCATAAGTTACAGAGTGTGAGCTGTTTAGCATGCCTCGTGCTTAGGGTCATGCACAGGGTCGTGCTTACTTGCTAGGAGTGCTGTTTCCACGTTTTCAAGTCATTTTTCTTCTTTTTCTGAGTTCAAGCTCATTCTGCACCAAAATACCATATATCAATCCAAATCACCCAAAGATAATACAATTTAAGGATCAAATGGTGCGAGAAACCCCATAAAATAATGATCAGATTGGGATTTATCACTAACTAAGAAATTGAGTCCATTTTTGGAGGTAGAATGCAAAAATGCATTTTAAAAAGGAGAGAAAAGAGTAAATATTTAAAAAGTCTAATTAAGAGAGTAAAGAGAATAGAAATTTCACTCTTCAAAATTTGTTTTCTTATTTATTATATAAGAATTATTAATAATAATAGTGGATGAGTCAAAAAAAAAATAATAATAATAGTGGATGATTGATAAAGAAGCCACGTGAAAGATGCTGCACAAGAGCCATTTAAGGGAGAAGATAAAAAAGCAGCACGATATTGGTTTAAGAATTCAACATGCTATTTGTATTTGTTTCATGCTTTTTAATTAAGGACCTGTTATTATTATTAGTAGTAGTGTTATAAACCTGTCATTATCCCTACTAAGTAATTATTTGTCTCTCAATTATTAAGAATAAATTAATTGCTAGACGGGTTCAGTTATATTTTTCCCTCATGCTTTATATTCGTTTATGATCTGTTAATAAATTGTTGGATTGCTACTCAGATATTTATGCTTTTTGGTTAGGTTTTAGTTAATGATGTGATGAATCATGATTAAAAAGGAAAATAAAAGATAGATTTAAGAATTTTGTGAAGCGCATCAGAGAACGTTTCGTTTTCTTATTCTTCTTCATTTTTCAAACAAAAAATTAACTATGCCGGCCTTCAAATCTGGAAAAACTAATTTATCAGGTGCAGTGCACATTTTGAAATTATAGCCTATGGCCAGGAAGAAAGTCTTGAACAACTTTTATCATCCTTGTTTATTTTCTAATGAAGTGGATACTGGTCTTAATCTATTAATACAATTTTGGAAAGTATATCATATCATAATAGAAAGGAGCTTATAAGAAATTCAACAACTAATTAAGGGGGAGGAAAGGAAGTTTAAGTTCATCCACAAAATTTATTCATTCAATGAAATGAAAATTGCTGGAGATAGAGAAACCATAAATGAAAGAAACGAAATTTCACCAAACAAATTAAATCACAATGAGATTTCACATCCAAATCATCTCAAATTAATGGTAGTAGCTACTGACAAAACTGAACAATGGCTGAACAATAATAATGGCTTGAAATAAATAACAGTGTCGGTGACTATTCAACAAGCAACAGTGTTGGTGACTCGAGGAGCAGAAGTTGAAATCAGCATGACATCGATGATTACTACAGAATTATTCTAATTCAAAATTTTAAGTATATAGTTACATTAAATATTCTAAACAAAAATGTTTAGTTACCTATTTCAATTTTATTTAATTCAATTAAGATTGTCTCATGTGAAAAATAAATGTAGTCTCCTAAAAAAAACAGAAGTTGAACCGAGCTTCACCCATTCCACGATATATATAGCTGAACGATAGTGTCTGTGCTGACTTTAATTAAAAAAAAGAAAAAAGAAAAAAAAGATGAAGATAAAAATGATTGCTCTAGTTCCACACATTGAAGACGAGAGTACTTGAGTTTGAGAAATGCGTGAAAAGCCAGTGACCAGAGTCAAATACTGAGGAATTTAAAAAGTAAGAATTTCCTCTATTGGGCAGCTATTAACTTGCATAGAGAGAGTGCTTAATGAAATACACAAGCTCCAATCTAAGATCACCATCTCTCATGGACAGAAACTCAATCTACATAACATCTGATATGAGAAACCCCAATCCACAAAGTCGTAGAGCTTTTTGAAGTCAACATGCATTGAAAATAAAATATATTGTCTCTTGCTTCTCTGGACTAGGTCCACCAACTCAGTGTCCCGAGAACATACTCCTTCCATTTCAAATTATATGATATTTTAGAGAATTTTTTTTTCAAAATAGATATCGTTTACAAAATCAATGCTGCATTAAATGTTTTTTTCCAGTACTATCCTCAATAAATACTTAGTGAAAGTAGTTCATAACGAGTAATTAATTAGAGAGATAAAATGTACATTAGAAAGTTACTTAATGTTTTTTAAAAAATTCAATAAATTAATTACATTACTTAATACCTGTGTAAAAATCTTAAACGTCATATAAACTGGAACGGAAAGAATATCATCTAAAATCTACCAGCTGTTTGGCAATATGAAATCACAAACCCCAAAACCTTTTTAATCAAGAGCTCAGGATTCAATATAATTTTATAAACACTACCAATCAAAGATATAGATCTGAACTTGGATTATATGTGGATTGTCCTTTTAGGCACCAAGACTATAAGTGAAAATAGGACATTATTTAATTTGGAAGCTTAGCTCGACAAAAAAATTGACAAACCATTTTCACATACTTCATCCTTAAGAGTGTCCCAGCATCTTTGATAGAATATGAAATTAAAGCCATTAGGTTCCTGACTTTTATTTCTCTCGCAACTCCATATCACATCTTTGATCTCTTCATAAAAGAACGTAACTAATAGACTGGGTTGGAGGCCCAAAAGCAAAAGATTAAATGGCTTAAAGATTTTAATGGATAGACCTAAAATATTATGCTTTAATAATATTATTTACTATAATTTTAATTTTCTAAAAATTAGATGAGAACACTTGTAGGGTTTTCATTAATTAAATTTGTTATTTAATGTAGGGTTTGCATTGTATTAGAAAATCAATGAAGAAATATTTTGTAGTCGCGTCACTTATATCTTCTTCGTAGCTTTTCATCTTCTTCATAACTTTTTAATGGTAGACTTAGTTTTACAGTAGCAGTATCCCTACAGCTTCTTATAGACTTAGTTTGATCTCTTCAGTAAAGAACAAAGCTTTTAGGAACCTGTCAGTATAAGATAATTGTCTAAGATATATAATACTCGTGTTCTTTTCCCAACTTCTAACGTGAATATGTTTTAATTGGGATAAATATTTAATTTCTAACTTACTAGAATTTGAAAATGTTAACTTACATAAATTTATATTAATTTTTTTTTATCTCTATAATGCTCGTAAAAAATCTCCTGCAAACTTGCTGATATATGTTTTCTTTGATTTTTTTTTTGTTTTTGTTTAGCTAAGCAAATTTGGCTTTGGATTTCTTCCACGCTCATATCATTATGTTTATCATCTGGATCAATTATGAAACAAGGTGACAATAATTGAATAGTTGTTCCTAATACAGTTGTTATTCGGTTGCAGAATATTAAATATAGAACTTAAATTTTGGACGGTGAAATTAAATGTTCATTTCATACCATTGATGGAAACAGCAAAGTAGCATCTTCGTTTTTCTCCTTTAAAATTTTCGGTATGGCATATGGTGGAAGCAAAGAAATTTTGGTGTGGCTACTCTTGAAGGTGCATTATTTGAAAATATGGAGCAACGGGTGGTGGGGGCACTTAGGGGTAGCGCCATCGTGATGAGGACTTACATTTAAGATTTGGGAAAACCAGCAGCTAGCTGTGTGTCAATAAACCTCTTACTACCTTAACGTGTATCAAACACATCCTTATAATATCATTGAGATGAAGCAATTTCTCTGTTTCTGCTTTGGAAACGCGGCTAGATTATACTCCAGAAGCCAACTTTTTAACTCAGCATTGCTTTTTTATAAACTTTTCTTTTGGTTGCGGATTTGAACATGTGTAATTATATTAATAAATTATAAAATTACACTACATATATAACAAGCACATATAATATTATGGATAAAATATATTTTTAATCCCTGTACTTTTAGAAAAACTTGGTTTTAGTCCCTCTTCTCTAATAATGTTAATACTATTAATGAAAATACAGTTTCCAGTGGCTATAAACTGTCACAAAATACACATTCCTCATGTATTTAAACTCAACATCATTGGCAGCTAAAAGTCGTCACGGATTATTAAAAAAAATAGACTCAAATTCAACGAAAAACTCGTCTCTTCCATTACCGACGACACATCATGTGCCTATTTTTTTAATAATTTATAGCGATTTTTAACCGCCAATGATGTTGAGTTTAAATACATGAGAAATGTGTATTTTGTGGCAGTTTATAGCCACTGAAAATTATATTTCCGTTAACAATATTAACACCATTAGATGATAGGGACTAAAACCAAGTTTTTCTAAAAGTACATGGGCTAAAATGGTTGATTCGAAAGTACAGGGGCTAAAATCAATTTTTTCTTAAAGTACATGGACCTAAAACATATTTTACCCTAATATTATCCATGGTGTTTTATATAAGGAATAAATTAGGCTATATTTGGTAAAAAAAAAAATTGAAAAATTAACTGAAACTGAGAAGTTAGTTGGTAACTGAAAACTAGTTAGTAATTGAAAGCTATTCAACTAACTTATTGAATTATAAGTGTTTGGTAAAATTATCTATTAAAGTAGTTAATATAAATTGACAAATATGAACATGTTTATATGATATTTTTATATGAATTTTAATTTTATTTTATTGACAAAATATATTTTTAGGAAATTATAATTTTAGTTTTTAATTAGTTTTCTTAAAATCTAATGGTTGTAATAAGTAAGTAATTTTAACCATTAGATTTCAAAAAAATGAATGGTTTGGATGAGAAGTAACTCTCTTAAAGTTACTCTTGAAGTAAGTGGATCATTCATATATATATATATATATAATAGAATTAAACACAAGTAATAAGATAATATTTAATTAATATTATTGATGTAACATTTATATTATATTTTGTGTCATACCCAAAAATAAAAAATGTGGATAGACAAACATGGTAGTACCTATCTTACCACCGGTATATATAATTAAAATAGAATTAAACAAGTATTAAGGTAATATTTAATTAATGTTACTAATGTAATATTTATATAAATGTATAAATACATTGATAATTTTCTTATATATTATTATTTATTAAATATAATATAACTAATATACTACCTCTGGTCCTAATTATAAGCAACATAAGACAAATAATCAATACCAAGGAAAATATGATTACAGCTTTTTCAATTAATTCTGTCAAAAGTTCAATTTTTATTCCAAAAATACCATTTACTTTAAGTGATTGTCATAGTGTATAGAGAATAAAGTAAACAATAAAGTAAGGATACAAAAGAAATTTACTTTAAAAACTAATGATTATTGCTTATAATTAGGACCAAAGAAAAAATCACTTTGTTGCTTATAATTAGGACCAGAGGTAGTATTATATTAAATGTATAAATTTTAAATTAATATATATATATATATATATTAAAAATTTATTATTAAATAAAATTTAATTATTACAAAATTAATTTTTTTTTATTATTTTATTATTGTTTAAAATATTAATTTTTAAAATAGGAAAATTAAAATATGTAGAATATATATATGAATATATATATATGTAATAAATTATATCATAATTTATATTCTTAATTATTATTTTAAATTTTTATATATATTTAAAAAGTGAGTGAAAATAACTTGATATATTAAAGTTACTTTAGTATATTTTTTAATTAAAAAGATATTTTAAAATTTTTGAAAGAATATTCTTTAACGATCTTACATTAAATGAATTAATTTATATATTTTAACCTAAAAAAAGAATGAATAGTGCAATATTTGTATTTCTTAGGAGAAAAATAACTTTATTTTGGAGTTTAATATAAAAATAAAAGACAGTATAATAATTGTATCTTTTAAATGAGATAAGCATAATTTATTTTTAACAATTTAAAATAAATAAATTAAACTATACATTTTAATACAAAAAAGAGTATAATAAAAAAGGTAGAGTGTAATTTACTCTATGTTTTATTAAATCTTGTCATACACAGTCAACTGCTTGTAAATACTATAATAAATACGGTGTGCCACTTGTCGTGGGGTATTTGTCTATTAGATATTTTATCAAGAAGGGTCAAGTAGGCACTAGGTGATCGTTAGATATTGGATTTTCTTTTGAAAAATAACCTTATTAAGAGATGTATGTAGGTAAAAAGAAGAATTAAAGACTTATAAAAATGATAAATACAATGAAATATATGATAAAAAAGAAAATAAAGTGAAGTAAAAATAACAGAGAAAAAATAATTTACATTATAATAACTATTTTTTTTTATCAACGCTAGCATCTTAGTATGTTGAGATGCCAGTAAAAAAAAAAATTCACATAATAAATTACAATAAAGACTCGAACTAGAAGTAGTTTCACTTAATTGCAGGCTTGTAACTCGACTAACTCTTAGATGATCAAGGATTTCTCTAGGAATTCGAACTCACACCTATAAAAGAAAATGAGAATTCATACTATATGTCTTTAATCAATTGTGCCAATTGATGTTGGTCCTACCTTGTTTTAAATAATTAATTCATGAAATTCAGTTTGCCTTTACTTTAAGATATTGAACAGTGTTTACCTGATTTTTTTAAGTAAAAGCTCTTCTATTTTACTACCTCTGGTCCTAATTATAAGTAACATAAGACAAATCGTCAATATCAAATAAAATAATTATTACAACTTTTTTAATTAATTCTACCAAAAGTTCAATTTTTATTCCAAAAATACTCTTTACTTTAAGTGATTGTCATAGTACATAGGGAATAGAGTAAACAATAAAGTAAGGGTACAAAAGAAATTTACTTTAAAAACTAGTGATTATTACTTATAATTAGGACCAAAGAAAAAATTATTTTGTTGTTTATAATTAGGATAAGAGGTAGTATTACAAAAGTTTCATTTTTTTAAGAATTGCTTTCACTTTTTATAATTTTTCAGAGCTTCAAAACTAGGTTAGAGTAGCTAGCTAGGCTTTTTTATCAGAATTTTTTTTAAAAAAAATTAAGTCAAACGACGCTAAAAAATAAAACAAAGTATAAAAAGTTAATAAAAATATTTATTATATTAAGAATAAGAATATTTAATTTTTAGAATATATTTCAAATAAAAATATTAAAATAACTCAAATAAATACTTCCTTCAGTTATTTATTTATCTTTTAAATATTGTCACATATAGATTAAGAAATATAATTAGTATTTTGTATTTTTCAAAATTATTTTTAAAGTTCTTATTACATCTTTATAAACGTTTGGAAACAAGTGGCATAGTGATCTATTGTTAGATCTCCTCTTAACTTTTGAACTTTTTAATAGTGAAATAGTTTATTACTATTTAAGATTATTAAGTGGCATAATAAAATAATTGAAAAATTATAATTAATATTATTTAAAATTTCAGAATTGATAGATAAATAGAAACAATTTTTTTAAATAAACATATCAAAAGCAATAGAGGAAATATTACCTAAATTTAGAAAAATTATATTATTTATATAATAGTTTTTATTTCCATCATATGGATTATCTTATCTTATATTTCTGTCTCTTTTTTCTCACCACTGTCTTTGTTACACGAAAGAATTATAAAAAATTGTACAAGTATAATTTTTTAACTTAGAAGGAGCCTATGCCTACCTCGGAGCCAGGAAAAGTGCTTATGTAATTGGAGTTATCGGTACATGTACATGGCAGTCAACTTGATCATTTGTAATTCAAAAAGTGACTATCTTTAAAATCAATCCAAGAAAGTGGGTGTGCTTGGTCATGTTCTTTATGTAAGCAAATCATGTAAGTGCATTTGTGGGCACTCATTGTTTGCCCTTTAAAGTTGAGTTCTATTTTTTTTTTTTTTTTTTTTTTAACTTGCACACTTTTAACTCATTAGTTATAGCATTTCTTTCCAATTTCCATTGGTTGCATTAATCCTACCCTGCTTTTAGGTAACGGATGAAGTTGATCTTGCCCTAGGTACTTTATATTGGTATTAACTTTACTGCTTGCCATATTTGTTTATTGTAAGTGCTATTTAGTTTTATAATACACTCAATCAACTCCATGTGTTGTGACAGACTGTGTAAGATTGTACCTGCCGTTGGGTATATGAAGGACATGATCAAAGATGGTCAATTCGTCATAATCTTTAAGTAGGTTGTGGTGGTGCTTCTTAGATATCGTATTTTCTTTTCATCATTGCGACTTGCAAGCCTACCCTGCTTTAGATAATGGATGGAACCGAGCCTATGGACGTTAGTGCATGTACCTTCACGTGTTAAATTTTTATATGATGGAAATTATTTTATTTATTTTTTCTTTATAGAAATTAAATAGATAGGGTTATATTAAAAATTATATACATTTAAGAGTAGAGGGATAAACGTAAAATTTTCTCATGATATTATAACGTGAAAATTCAACATGCGGGAACCACTAGAATCGGCTTAACAGTAGAAGATTTTGATAGTATAAATTTTAATCTCGACAAATATGTATCAAAAAAAAAAAAAAATTCAACATGTGAGGATCCATTATCGTAGACTTTAAATTAGTATTAACTTTACTCCTGTTTTCGTTTAATGTAAGTTCTATTTAATGTTTTCAATACACTCAACTCCAAGAGGCACAAATATGGTGTGGGAGACATTAAGATTGTACCTGTCGTTGGGTATTATGTGAAAGAAAAGATCAAGGAAGGTTGGAGTCATAATAATCCAGTGAATAATTTGCTACTTTAAGATGACCTATAACTAAATGCGTGTACCTTACTTTATTTCTTTTTCTTTTTTGGTACATCCCTTACTTTATTTCTTCAATTCTTTAATTATACATGGATGGAACAATTTTATTTCTTAATTAGACCATGACCAAGTTTAAGTGGATATTTATTTTTAATCCTACTCTTGGGAAAATGGAAATGGCCACCTCTCCAAATTATTAAAAAATAAAACAGAAAGAAGAGAAAAGAAAAGAAGTTTTAAAAGGTACAATATTCTTTTTCTTGAGGAGTTTTCTTACACCTGTTGGCTATATTATCGAATTCCTTCAGTTTTCATGCTAATATTTTGTGAAAGTGTTCATGACACAAGGCTCTCTGTTTTGAACAGTGGACAGAGGATTTGAACTTTCATTGCAAATTTGTTCCCATTATTATAGGTAGCAGCAATATAGTAATAGTAGTAATTGGAATATACATTATTATTATTATTATTATTATTATTATTATTATTATTATTATTATTGTTATATAATCACTTTGTAGACATTGTAGATTTATATTAATAGTATAATGTTAGTAGAAAATATTAATATATATTATCAGTACATCATATTATTAATTTAGTCACATAATAACTATATTTAAAATTTAATTTATATTAAACAAAGACTATAAAGATATATAATCTTAATATTCCGTTAGTGGACGACAATTTTTGGATGGTACTACACCAATCTTAACAAGTATATTAGAAGAGTCGTGCTTAATTAGTCTGTTGCTTACCATCATGGTCCATTATGGTATATTTGTTCCTCTGGCGGCCTGAGGAATAATACGTTTATGAATTGACAGATGAACTTGTTAATATGTATCAATTCGTGGAAGTTTATTCGTATATGCTAAGCCACTTGATGGATTTGAGTAGGTGTATTATTGATGTTAAATTGAGAATATTTTGTGACTATTAATTAATCATATACCAGTTGGGGCCTGCATTTAATTATCACTAATAGCATCCGATTTGTTGTCTCTATTGCATTTCATATGAAACTGACATTTCATTAATGTAAGGAAAAACACACTACACACTTTTGCATTATACATGGCTCATAGCCCTGAAACTTGATACATGGCCAAGCTAATAATACCATATGATCTAGGTATGGTATTATTGATATACATGATAATACATGTGGAACTTGAGATCCTCCAAGACAAGACATTCAAGATGATGTTGATTTTGGGCGGTGGTCAGAAAACGTTGTTGTTTATTATTTCACACCAAGCATCGTTGGTCGGTTTTGCCACTGCCACTAATGCTTTGGCGCACCTTGAATGAGAGGGAGGATAGTGAAAATGGAAAACCAGGGTGTTCAGTGTCCCTAATCACATTGTAAGACCATGCTGCTAAAACTGCCCCAGTAATTGGTCCAACAAAATATAACCAAAGTCCCTTGTAGTATGAAGTTGCAATTGCAGGACCTAATGTCCTTGCTGGGTTCATTGATCCCCCTGATATTGGTCTGTATACATGGACAGCACAACAATAATTTTCAAAACATTTGCTTCTTTCATGCATGCATATGTCTCTTACTCTTACTTTGCTTCCTCAATTTATAGGCTGTGCCTAATTTTGAGTCTCCCATTTTTAAACTTTATTTTTCCCCGTGTGGTCATGTTATTCCTGTAATGTAAAATTGTGTTTGTGTGTGTATGTGAAAGTGGATCACAATTTTTTTTTTTTTTTGCTAAACTTACCCGGCTACAATGCTTGCTATGCAAACAGAAGAACCTACTGCTACTCCTGATAACTGTCCTGTCTGCCAAATGACAACATTTTAAGGTTAGGGGTATGTTTGGATTATGTAATTGAAAATTTAAAATAATTTAAGGTTAGGAATTGAACTTAGATACCAGAAAATTTACAATAATTCACGCATATTGATCAACCAACTGAGCTGAACCTCCCATTACAGCCCTTAATTACTCTAATTAAATTTTCCTTATTTATAAAATTTTCAATTAAATTACTGTGATTCTTACCGCGTTTGTGTCAGTGGCTACGGCCATGGAAATGAACACCATGGTGTATGTACTCACCATTTCCATGATTAGGGCTTGAATATGTGATCCAGCAGGTGATGTTCCCCCAATCTCATTTGATGGTTGTAACAGTTCACGCAATGTGTATGAAGCAGAAATGGCTCCAGTGAGTTGAGCTGCTACATAAAATGGGAGCTGCAAGAAAATTGTGTTATTTATTTGTCTGGGTAGAAAGGGTCTAAAACTATAACTTGTCCACAAAATAAGCTGGCCAAATTGCCCAAAAATGAGAAAATTAGGAAACAGAATTTTATTATTCATATTTTTTTTTTTTACCCTATTAAGCAAATAAGCCAGACCTTATCTGCAAAGAGTTTATTTTAAGTTCAAGTCCAACTGAATTCTTTTGTTGACTGTTTCATATTGTCATTCTTGTCATCTTGTGTCGGCTCCTAATTGAGTTAAACCTATTAATTTACTTCTCACAAAATACAAACAACAATAGTGCAGAACTTACCAAAATATATACTATTAAATTATCATAGAGTACGTACAAGGGGAGAGTAGCAGCTGTTCTTTTAATATGAATTAATTTATCACATTTTACTAACAAATGGAGTTTCTTAAAAATATTAGTTGAAGAATATTTAATTTAATATATCACACTAAATGTTCTTGATTAAAAATAAATAATAAATATTCTCTTAATAATTTTTTTTTTAATTTCGGTAAACAACTAGTATGGTCATTTATTCTGCATTATTTCGTGGCAGAAGGGTGGTTCAAATCCTCATCATATAATGGTAGGGACTAGATAATAATCAAAAGAAAAATATGGTGAGGACTAGATTCATGAGGGATTTCTGGACCACATATTAAATGAACATTTCAGATTTTTTTTTTTGACTGAAATGAACATTTCAGATTGTTTCTGGCTGAAAATGCATACACATTATGTGGGTCCACGGTGAGACGTGAACTTCACCAGTACCTGTTTCTTCTGTTGGCTGAACGTTTTGACGCGGACTTGAACCCATACAAACTTAGTCACGTTGGTTTCAAGATCATTTTGATTAGATATTTTCCCCTTTTTTATTTTTACAGATTTCTATATATTCAACAATAAGTTCATTGAACCATTTGAAAAAAATGTTATGGCTTGACAAATACTAAGAGTTTGAGTTACTTAAGTGAGTTTCTAGTGGGTCTTACACCACATCATACTTAATAATTTTTATAATTTTTTTTTTTTTTGCTAACATAATGAATTGCTTAAATGAGTTCAATTAAAATTATTTATTGTTAAGCAATTCTGTCAAAATAAGTAATATCAACTCACTTGTTTCAATGTTAAAATTAGTTAAGTATCATTGTTTAACTCTAAGAAACTGTGATAAGCAACCCGTTGAGGTTGTTCTAAAGATTTTATGATGATTTTGTGAAGATTTATTTTGTGCAATTATCATCTTTCTTCTTAATGTACCAATCATAAGAAATAGTAGAATAATATTTGTATTACACCACTCAACAAACATAGACCAAGTATTCGAAAGATGGATAACCACATGAGTAAGCTCACATTATTGTGGTCTCTAGCTAGCTAATTTTAATCATTGTATTCTGATTTTGAGTTAATTAAAGTACTAATTTTTAATTAATGTCACATTCGTATTGGCCGGGGAGCGTTTTAAAATAAATGGTGTGGTGAGGGAAGCTGAAGCCCTGGGTCAACCTAACTAGTAGTATGCACTTTGCATTTGAAGATTTAATGAAATATTAGCCGTCAATTATTAGTGATTTAAATTGGAGGCAATGATGACACATTTGTCTCCAACTGCACAAGTTACACCTGTTACGTGTCAGATACATAGACTGGCTAATAAAATAACTGTCTGATTATATTGGAAAATCAGTGAACAAGTCAAGTATAAGTCCATTTAATTTTTAAAACACTGATTTTAGAATTGGTGAAAAACAGTTTGAGAATGGGTCTGATTGTTCCATAAACAACGATGAACAATAAGTTTCAACTAATTATTTTGTATTTGTATATATTATATAACTTTTTTTTTTAATAAAGATAAAGAAGACTCAATGCATAAAGGTTTGCATATGTGGTTTACCTATAAATTGCTGTTACAATTAACCTAAAATTTTTATTTTTTATATCACAAAACATATAATACCATTATTTTGTGCCAACTTAAATTTTCCAAATTTAATATATCATTTAATATATTATATAATATTAAAAATATATTTAATAATTATTAGTTTAATTGTAATTCAACTAATAAACTACTATTAATTAAGAGTGTAATTGAGACGGAATTGAGTTAGGTTTGATCTATTTTATAAACCAACCCAGTGAAACATAAGTTGGGTAACCAAGTTGACTGATTGAAATATTATTATATTTTAGAAATTTAAAAAAAAAGAAAAAATAATATCCAAATAAATACAATAGGAAAATTAAATAAAAAAATGACATTCTATAGCTAAAACTATAAAAAAAAAAAAAAAAAAAAAAGGAAAATGATAATTTCACTCATAAAAAATGAAACTAATACAATAATGATCATAATAACTTCAACTTGTATTTAGAATCTAACAAGTATATGTAAGCATTTAATCACAATCACACTTAAAAGTGAAGTACCTAATTAGTTTAAACACATGAAAGTCACAAAATTGGTCTTTAGGTGTGGGTTAGAGTTACACAATACAAATAATATTAATAGAAATTTAGAATAATTATTAATTTATTATTAATATTATGTGTTTTGAATTGGGTTGGATTAATTTAGTTTTGAACTCATCAACTCAATATCTAAACCAACTACAACTAGGTTAGTTAAAATGATTTCAAACCTAACCAATGACTCAACCAAACTTGTTAAAATATAATTAATTTGGATTTAATTGATTGAGTTTATGGATCATCCGTAGTCCCGTACCCACTTACACCCTGCTATTAATCAATATATTCATTAGTTCAAGTTGTCTAATTTTGAAAATATTACTATAAATAGGTACAATGTTTTAATTTAAGAAAATAATAATATATTTTTTAAAAATATTCTCTAAAAAATTGACAAAAAAAAGATAGTTATTATTTAAAATAAGAGAAAAAGATATATACACTAACCATATAAACTAGTTTTACACAGTTATCAAATTCTAATTTATTATATATAATTAGTTTGTTAACTTTTATAACAATAAACTTAAAAGTCTTACAAATAATTATTTGTAATTAGACAGAGTATAACAATAAAAAAAAATCCGTCGTGAGTACGAACACATTGTTGTGTCCAGCGATTCACTCACGGACGTGTGGAAAACAATATCCACGCGGAAGAAGATTATATCGGACTATAGAAATAGCAAAGGCACCACTCATCATATAAGGAGAACGCGCTTTTTAGAAGAAAAAAAAAAAAAATCTCTTTATACGGACGCACCTGTGGCCATGGAAGATGCCTCACTGCGGTAAAAGCAAGGGAAACAGCTGGGTTCATGTGTGCCCCTGAGATGTGTCCAATTGAGTAAATCATCACTGTCACTATGAGTCCTCCTGCAAGTGAAGCTCCAAGCTTTGACACCTTGCTTTCATCAATCTTACTAAGTCCAGCTGAACCACTCCCCACAAACACCAATAGAAATGTCCCTATAACCTCTGCAAATACCTGTCATATCATCCATTCAACCCAAATTCATCATTAATAATCATCACCATACATTTGCATTAATTAATCAAATTAAAATAACAACCCACTAAATTCACCCTCGTAAGAGTCCTAACGAGAGAGTTTTCATAGTATGTATGAAGTCATAGTGTTTCAAGGCACAAATAGATACAAAGAATGAAAACAAGGGGATATGTATGTATGTATATTATTATTGACTAAACCATGGTAGTATAATAAAGAGAAATGAACATAATTTATATGTGTTGGGTGGGTTGGTTACCTTTCTGGGAAAGCCAGGAGGGTAAGCTTGTGCAATTCTTGCAAGAGAACGAGGGGATGATGGTGTCTCAGGGATGCTTGGACTTGGTGGCTCAATCGTGCTAGGGATAAAGGTAAACGTGCTTTGGCTGGTCCCCGCCATTGTTAATGTATATTATGGAGAGCTATAACTCACAAATGTGATCTCTATATGTTAGTAGCTACAAGTGGATGATGAAACTCTGAATGATTAACGGGCCTTTTATAATCTCCCAAATGTACCACTTCACATCACTTGCACATGGTAAGTAAGTAGGTGCGTGGAATAAAAATTCCTAAAGAGTAGACCGTGAAGTTGGGTGACATTTCGATTACGTCATCGACAGCTTCCTTGGCCATTCTCACGCACACATTTCATCTGTGCGTTTCAATGTCGCCCTATATGGTTAACCAATAACCACTTTTCATCATTTTTAATTTGACGTAATTTAAAAATAATAAAAAAAATTAAATGGTACGAGTTTAGGGAAAGTTGGCGACTCGTTTCACAAATATTTAATTCATAATATCTTCGCCCTCTAAACCCCACTTTAATTAATTTAATTTTTTTCATACGGAATAGAGTGAGTCGTCGACGGGAGATACGACGTATGAGGGGAACTAAACCACGGGTTATGATGATATTTTTCTTATTAATATAATGAGGAACTTGTGGACAACAATATCCTTTTCGAACAATTTTGCAGAGAAGATACAAGAAGGAAACAGAGAAGAAACAAACATATATATGGACAGAACAAAACTGTTTTGTGCTTTTAAAGTTTGTTTTCAATTAAAATTAGAATTTTAATTATTTTAATAACCAACACTTAAAATGACATACATCGTTAAAGTACAATTTTTATTTTGGTTAAAAATAATACTAAAAGTATTTATATGCATGACTACACTTAACTTTAAGTCTTATTTTTTATAAAATAGATAAAGTGATGTAAAAATATTATATAAAAAATTAAATAGATTTAAATTTTTGTTTTTTGTTTATTTTTTATAAAGTTTACTAAATTAAAGAAATTTAAAATAATACAAAAATAGAGGTTCATTATATTTTCATTAAATATTAGAGCAAGTAAGTATAATTCGATCGCATGTAAAAAAATTATCACAATTGAATTTCTTTAACTCTTAAGATTAAGGGTCGCTTCTATTTTTTTTTTTAAGTTTCATTTTAATGCATTTTCAATGTAAAAAATTTGATCACATATAAAAAAATATATCATAATTAAATATTAGAGCAAGTTTCATTTTAAATATTAGAGCAAGTAGTAAGTATAATTTGATCACATATAAAAAAAAAATATCATACTTAAATTTGTTGAACTCTTAAGATTCAGGGTTGCTTCCAATTTTCTTTCAAGTTTCATTTTTATGCATTTTCAATATAAAAAGTCTTACACCGTCAGTCAATATGAATTATTATTGGTATGACTTTTAAAGTAGTTATGATAAGAGTGAAAAAAAATTAACCATATATAAAAATGTGTGATTGAATTATAATGTAAAATCTTTTTACACTTTCAATTTATATCCTATTTACTCATTTATTTTTAATATAAATTATCTCCAATAAATACTTCACACTAATAACATAATTAAAAAAATGACAATATAAAAACGTTTTTTTTTACAGAATATAAAAACGTTTTGAACAATGAGTTATTTACTATTTACTCTTTTCTTTTTGTCATAAATCCTCTCTAATATTCAATGTTGAAAGATTGATTCTCTATCATCTATTTATTTATGTCTATACCTAACTGTCTATATATATATATATAACACAATAGACTTGAACCTAGAGGTAATGTAATACTTAATTAATAAAAATGCTAGCGACACTTTTTTATAGTTTTTTTTATCACTTTTTTTTTGTTATTGACTAAAATTTATTAAAAATCATCAATTTTAGTAGGTTCCACTTTTCATTTAATTATTCTCTCACTTGATTTAGAAGTGAGACCTACTAAAATTGATGATTTCTAATAAATTTTAATCAATAATAAGAAGAGTGTTAGCAAAAGAGTGTCAAGAAAAATGTCACTAGCATTTTTCTTTAATTAATACTATTAATATAGATTTTTTAAAAAAAATACTATTAATGTGGAGTTTATCTATCTATTTATCTCTCACTCTCTTTCTTTCTTTCTCTCTCTCACATCCTAATAAATTTTTTGTTACATTGGATTCCTGATATATTAAAACTTTTGTTTTGAATATCTGTCATCAGTTAAGTGATGATGTGGTATCACTATCTTAATGACTGATATATATTGAGAAGATCTGTTCATAAGGTGTCACGTTATCACTTAAGTGACGGCAGAGACTCAAAACAAAAGTTTTAATATATCAAGAATTTAACGTAACAAATTTCTTTATTAGAGAGATCCAAAACAAAAATCGATCATTTATCATAGACTTAAAACATATTTAAACCTATAATAATTTATCCCTTCATTTCTACGTGTCTGTATGTGTCTATCTAAATATAGTAAAATAGACATGATTCTAAGCATTAACATCACACACACACACACACACATACATACATACATATATATATATATATATATATATATATATATATATATATATATATATATATATAAATTAAAAAATTTAAAGTAATATAATTAAAAAAATAGAGATCGACTATATTTATATATTAAGTAATGTAAATGCTCATGGAAGGGATTTGGAAACTCAAGAATCAAGAATGTCATGCATTCAATACTTTTGAAGGAGGCGGAACCATGGCTCCATTGGTCAATATTGAATGGTAGCTTCTCTACCATCTATACCTATATTTATATACGCATATATAATGAAACGACTTAAACCTAAGCATTAACGTAATATTTAATACTATTAATGTCATAATTTACTTTTATATATATATATATATATATATATATATTTATTGTATATATTAATTGATAAATAATAACAACAATGTATATCTTAATTTCTATCTTTAATTATTTTTAAACAAATTATTATAATTTTTTAACTTAACTATATACATAAAAAAATCCTTAATATTTTTTTTATATATTTAAGTTATTTTTATAAATTCAAATAAACTCAGGTAATTCACGGATATTATATCTAGTTTTCATATTTTTTTACTTGATGTAGTGATAAATTTATTTTAAAAATAATTTAATATATTAGTGAGTCCCTCACAACTTTTTTTTTATCGACAAATGTTAGTTGTTAGTTTTTTTGTTAGTGAGTCCCTCACAACTTAAGTCGACTTTTTTCTCTAAAAGAAATATTTATTTGATTAAAATCTTAGTCTATAACTTATAAATTAATATAGTTCTTTTGACTTTTAATACATAAATATAGCAAGTCATCAGTTGGAGATGGAACTTACACTTTTTTAAAATAATGTTTGGAGGAAGAATGAAATAGGATGGAAAAATATAAGAATTTTTTTTTTTTTGAGAAACAGAAAGGAAAATAGAGTAAAAATCATGTGTTATTTAGACAAATAAAAAAGAAAGAAGTGAAGATTTTTTTTCATTTATTTAAATGAGTGAAAGAGAAAGTTTAAAAAAAAAAAAGAAATTTTATTAAAAAGTTATACTAATTAAAAGCTTTTATTTAATTTTAAAAAAACTAAAAAATTAGGAATTTTAAAATGTTAATGAGTCCTTCACAACTTAATACGACTTGTTTTTTCTTCTAAAAAAATAATGTTTATTAGATTAAAATCTTAGTCTATGACTTATAAATTAATATAGCTCTTTTGTCTTTTAATAAACAAATAGAGACGTCAGCAGTTGAAGATAGGACTTACACTTTTTTTAAAATAACGGTTGAATTAAGAATGAAATGGGAAGAAAAAATATAAGAAAAAATAGCTAGGAGAAACAGATATAGAAGGAAAATAGATTAAAAATCAAGTCTTATTTAGATAAATAAAAAAAATGAAGTGAAGAATTTCTTTTAATTTATTTAAATGAGTAAAAGAGAAAGTTAAAAAAAACAAATTTTATAAAAGAAATTATACTAACTAAAAAATCAAAATAAGAATTTAAAAATTTTATTCCATGATTTTTTCTTAATATAAAATTATTTTCCATTATATCATGAAAATTTTTATTTAATTTTTGAAAAAACTAAAACAAAAATTAAAAATACGAGCTCCCCCCGCCCCCTTTTACTTGAATGTAAGGGTAAATTTTTATTTTGTGAATCCCAGAAAAAAAAATATTTTTCCATTTGTCTTCACAATCAAATATTAAAATTTTTAATGTTTTTATTTTATCTCTCTCCTCTCTCTTTTCTTATCCTCTAGTTTCAGCCATCTAACCATAGTGTGAGGATATGTCGTGAGTTGAGAAACCTCGGGCTAATGACTTTCTTTTTAATAATATAGGCTGGAAGAACAATAAGTATATATAATTTGATTAATTTGTGTCCCACGACAACGACTTCAACGAAAAAAAAAAAAAATACAAGATTTGTTGCTTTTTATTGGTTGGACGGTTAATATGTAGCTTACATTATGTATGTGATAGTATTAATTTTTATAATAATACGAGATATTAATATTAAGATTTTTGACAGAATATATTAATATTAAGATAGGGACCGAATAGTTTAGATTGCTACATAATTGTAAAACAATGATGTTATCATATGCTTTTAAATATTATCTTAAAAACATCTTTTATTAAATTACATCTCATGCTTGCTATAAAAATTATGTTTTAATTATTAAGTAAATGTAAAATATGATTAAATGGTAAAAAAAGATTAAATATATTTTACTGTCCCTATAAAATTTTCAAAATTTATATATAGTTTGTAATAAATTTTTCACGTAAAGTTTATCTCATTATTAATTTAATGTATGTAAAATTAGTACTCAATTATGTGTTTTTGTTCACATAACACTCTATTAATCAATAATGTATGCAGGGACGGATAGAGAGGGGGCCGAGCAGGGGCTCCACCCTCCCCTCCTCTGCCCCGGGGTTTTTCATATATATATATATATATATATATATATATTAGTTAGTGTAAAATTAATTGTGTATATTGTTATTATAATACTAGTTATGTGTTTGTTGTTATTAAAGTAATGGTTAAGGTTATTATTATTTAAAATAAAAATTAATTTCAGTTTTAGTGTAAAAATAGTAAATATTTTAAAAAATTATTATTTATTAAAAGTTAGAAATTTAAACAATTATAAAGAAAGAAAGAAAAAATCCAACTCCCCTTTTAATAGGTTTTTGGATCTGTCCCTAAGTGTATGTGATCAATTAAACGTGACAAAAATGGGTTAGATATGTTTTTCATTTTTATATAATTAATGTATTTTTTATTTTAATCCCTATTAACATTTTAGGATAAATACATCTTTAATCTAAAATATTTATAATTAGTCCTTACTATTAATTATGAGACTGTGTGTTAAGTGATAGGTTTCTAATAGGAAGCTATGTTAGCATCTCATTTGCTAATGCGGATCTAAGAACCCTACCTATGGCCACACACGGTGAAGGACATCCTAGAGTTGTTGGCATAGAGGTACATGAAGTGCATTAAACGTCGTGGAAGAAGGAGAAGTCATGCAACTTGCTTATTTGTATAAAATTTCAAAAGATGACTTTCAAAAGTGAAATTTATGAGGAGTTGTGATTTTTTTTTTTTTTTTTTTTTTTTACCAATGGTGGCCCTCCCTTTGTCATCCTATGCAGTTGTCTACGTACGAGACTCATAACTACTCTTATTATAGGACACTTAGCCAACATTTAGATCCAACTACCTAGACTTTTTTAGTTTATTCCAATATTTACCATTTGTCCTATTGCTGCTGAGCAATTTTTGGATATCAATTGGACATTCCCATAAAGTTATTTTAATATGGTTGATTTATTTTCTTTTACAAATAGTTTCGCTACAATACATGCTATTAATTTTAGCTAATACTCCAACTTTTTTCCAAGTGGGATATCTATTTAATGTGTGGTTGTGGCTAAGGACATATTACTTGAAGTACATTCTTCTTTCCAAGGATATGACTTTCTAGATTAAAGATAACTATATAGTTAAATCTTTTATATATAGTAGAATTTATATACATGACTAGAGATCAACTTACACCACTATAAGTTACGCTAACTCTTTGCTAGGATATATATTTGTAAGATAAGGGGTTAGAGCATAAACAACAAACACAAGAAGGCAAAAAAGTTAGTATTAAGATAATTCATTATTGGTTTGATAAATGAATACTAAATCTTTTATTTGCTAATGTCTTTAATAGAATTTGCAGTTTAAAAGATTGAATGTTTTGACTGACACTAAAGATAAGTGTTTCATCTTACACTACACTATGGAAGTTACAAGTTTCACCATACTAAGCTTTGACTTGTGGAAAAATTCTTATATCTTACAAGTTTAAAGAATTTTTCAACGTGCTTTATTCTCACTTGCACATTTCTTAGAAAACTTTTCAGGAGGTCACTCATCCCACAATTGCTCCAAGCCAAGCACGCTTAATTATGAAGTTCTTAAGTGATGAGCTACCGAAAAGTAGATGCATCTTGTTGGTATAGGTGATACTAATTAATTCTTTTTTAAGTCATCCTCAACTGTACAATCTCATACCTGTACAGCCTCTGGATCTCTCTCATTCCGGTATGATTCACCTGGGTGTTACATGCCCACCAGTTTTCGTCTGGTTCGTCCTCGAACCACACTGTACTAGGAGAGAGGTATACTCTGATACCATTTGTAATGTTCCTGAGAGTCAAAGTCTTGACGGCTCACACTCTACAACACTTCACATGGTGGTGACACTTCACTCAACATTCTTGTTGGTCAGAATCATTCACTGGTTAGAACCTTCCCATAGGTAGCCCTTTCTAAGACATCAACAATCAGTCCGACTGCTTTCAAGATTGTTGGTTGTCCTCACAAACTAGCATGAGACTTCTCAGCGTGCTTTGTCTTCACTCGCACACTTCCTAAGAAACTTTTCAGGAGATCACCCATCCCATAATTGCTTCATGTCAAGCATGCTTTACTGTGGAATTCTTAAGTGATGAGCTACCGAAAACTAGATGCATCTTATTGGTATAGGTAGTACTAATTAATTCTTTTAAGTCATCTTTAACTGTATAGTTCCATACATGTACAGCCTCTGAATCTCTCTCATTTCAATGTGATTCGCTTGGGGTGTTATAGTCCCCACTTGATTCAGTGTCTTGTATACTTTTAAAAAGTCTAATTTTTTTAAACAATTATGTATTAATAATAATACATTTTTATATAATAAATAATATTTTTATAACATGATATTAAATTTATAATGACATTATTTATTTTAAAATATATTATAAAATATACCTTAATTTAAGTTTTATACTTCTTATATACAATTTATCTATTAATAACATTAAAATTGATATATTGTGTTAAAAAGTCATATTAACCTAATCCCGTCCCATATATTTTAGATCTTAATTAGATGAGGTTCAAGTTCAGCTAAACGATCTGATAAAAAAATTAGACTAAATAAAAATAAATATATATAAACTCATCCTGACTCATCCCTTACAATGACTATCCTGATTAACTAATTCAAAATCGACTATTAAGTCAAATGAGCCCTAATATTAATTTTAGTGCTTCATGTTTTGTTGTACGGAAGAATTAACATGATTCTACAAGTGGTACAAGTAATAGCGGCTTGTGTCTCTTAATCAAGTGATCCGGGATTTGAATTTTGGTGATGCCACTTTGGATATGAAATAAATTATATTGGGAGGAAAATACCTACTTGGTGTGCGCTCATAGTCCTCTAGTATCTATTTATAGTTGACTCTTTTTTAATCTATATTTTAATTTTGTCACGTTTCCCCAAATGTGAAAAAATGTGCTTCTTAGATATATGTACAAAGAGATACCTACAAGAAACATTTTTTTTAATATGATAATTTAGTAAATGGAAAGCTACTTTATTTAAAGTAAAGGATTGTCATTAGATTTTTAGCGCTAGCCTACATTAATGATATTTATATACTATTGGTTAGGTAATTTTAGATGTTATATTATAAGGTAAAATTATATTTTATCTTCTTGTAATTTTGCACACATCTCATTCTTCAAAAGTCAGGCTTTATGTCGGATGTGCTGTCTGTGTTTCTGGTATTAAATTACTCAGTTTTCTTCATCATTGACTGGTTTCTTTTTATTATATTGCTATTCGTTGAGAATGAAATATGAATACCCATGCGTTGAAATTTTATTTATATCTACAAATTTATATTTATAAAAATCTCTTCAATCTTATTTTTTTTTTATCTTTTATATGATCTTCTAAAACTTCTGTAGTTGAATTAAAGTACCACTTATACTTTTTTTTAATGAAATTTTGCTTATAAAAAAGAGTTTGGTATTAGTGAGTAGAAGCATCATGATAAAATGTTGTTATTCTTTAGGTTTGTTTTTTTTTTTAATCAATTCTTTAGGTTTGTTTTGGTACGCAAGAAAGTGGGGAATGAATTCAGAAGGGATAGAAAACTTCATATATTTAATCCCGTGGTTAAAGGAAATAGAGGAAGAAAGAATTTTAGCAAGTGGATTGCATATTATTTTTATCTTTCTTCCAAAAGTAAAAGCTAGGAAAAAGAAGGAAGTGCTTTTTTTTTTTTTTATATAAAAACAAAAATATCCTTATTTATATCATTTTTTATTTTTCATTTAATGTATTTATGTCATTATATGTACATGTTATTTTTCTTTCTTTTCATTTTCCATATAATTAAATAAGAAGAAAGAAATTTTTCATTTTTATTTTCTTTTATTTTTTTCCTGCCAAACAACTTAAAAAAATAATTTCTCTTTTTACTTCCTTCCCTTTTCTTCCCTTTTTACATGATTACTTTTATTTTCTTTTCTAAACCAAATATAAAATTAATGATTTTATATTTAAAAGAAACTTTCAAAGAACAATTTACTCCGTACATTCTTTTTTACTCGACACAGCTTTCCACCATTTTATTTATGTATTTGTATATAAGAAAATTTTCTTAGCAGTAAAAAAAAAAAAAAATTCTTAATTTACTGGTTTGAATTAGTCTTGTGGATGCAACACTATAGAAACGAGTGGAAGATCATGAACTATATAATTACTACAACATGTTGCAAATTAAGACAGAAATTTTGAAACATTTTAGTGTCATAGTGTGGACATTTAGTCACCCTATAGTCCTATACTATACATACATTCCGTGATTTAGAATATTCAACTAAAAATAATAAATAACTACTTTTTGAAAGAACCTTATATATGAAGTAAGGTAACTTGATAGTTATCTTTCAATCTTTCTTTAAATACTATGAGTCGGTTATTATTGACCAATTCAACATTAAAAAATAAGTTGTATAATATATAGTTAGATGCATAATTCAGCTCCTGCAGCATCACTATGCATGCCGTAATAAATATGGTGTGACTTCAATAATAAATAATTTTGAACTTAAAATTTAGGTTTGAATCGTCATAAAAAAAAAAAAAGAAACTCATACGAAGGGGAGGCCTTGTATACCAGATTTTACTATTCTAAAAAGTGTCCAGTATCCTAGATTTTATTATTATAAAGTGTGAGATAGATTCAAAAAATAAATATAGTGAAAACTGTTAATAAAAAATTAATGGTTGATTTTTTATTTCATCTCCAGAATTTAGATAAGTCAAATTCCAATATTTTATATGACAATTTTTACATCTAAAAGAGTGTTGAGAACCTATTTTAATCACTTGTTTAATCACTTCTATCTCTCTCATTTTTTTAATTTTTATTTTTTTAGTGTCTTGATTAAAATAGGTTCTCAACACTTTTTTAGACGTGAAAATTGTCATATAAAATATTGGAATTTAACTTATCTAAATTCTGGAGATGAAGTGAAAAATCAACCATTAATTTTTTATTAACAGTTTTCACTGTATTTATTTTTCGAATCTATCTCACACTTTATATACAAATGTTTAATCAAATATGGAAAGATTAGGGGGCGGTTTGTTTTCTATTTTCATTTTTTGTTTTAACTTTTTAATTATAAAACTATCACCTTGTTTTTATTCTGTTTTTTGTTTTTTATGATTTGTATAAGAAATACTGAAAATATTTTTTTTTTGTTTTATCTGTTTCAAAGATAAAAAGAAAAAGGAAAAAGAGAAGGGACTTGGAATCTGAAATGTATATGTATAATATAATTGAGTCATACTTCTAGATTTTCTACGTTTTATAATTAAATAATTGTTAGTGGCATTTCCATTTATTTTTGTTTTTAGTTGTCGACCTATCGTAATTCTAATAGTGACAAATGTGAGAAAAACTTATAAGATCCAACATAATTATTTTTGTAAGTCTAAATTGTTGAAGAGAGAGTTTAAGGGTCAATTTTTTTTTTCATCAGTAGGAAAGGAAGCAAACAAACTAAAAGGGTCACTCTAACTAACCTTATAAGGTTCGAGACAATAATAATATCTAGCTGCTCATCTTTAAAAATAATATTATTTCTCTGAGGCCAAATCGTCCGTACTTGATGTACATTTTTTTTTTTTTTTTTTTTTTGTATTTCATATGTTTGTTAGATGATTACATCCTAAAAAAGCATAAAAAAAAAAAAGATGATTACATCCTAACAACATGATTAATAAACAACTTGTCAGAACCAGTCTACGACCTCACATATATCAATACACATTTGCCATATTAATATTTCATAAAATTACAAGCCCGTGATTCGGGTAGCATATTTTTACAATCAATCTAAATTTGTAATCACATATAGCTTTGATATCTTATACAACTTATGTAACTGTACCCAAAAAAAAAAAAAAAAAGATGAGATAAGGTTTTTTTTTAAAGAAAAGACAGGGGGAGGGGCGGCAGTGATTTCTTATGCATAAATATATTCTATTACCTATTTACTGTATAAGAAAAGAATACTCAATTCACATAATACTTTGATTAAAATTTACTGAGTCAATTTGCGAAAATATATAATTTCAACCAACAGAGCTGTCAAAATGCATTGTCCAATGTGATCATTCAGCTGACGGGCTAAAGCTTACAACAAAAGAAAACAATACTCAATTCAAATCATACTTTGATTGATTAAAATTTATTGAATCAATTTATAGAAATATATAATTTCAATTAATAGAGTTATCAAAATATCTTGTTTAGTCCGACTCAGCCTAACATGCCACAAAATGAAAAACGGCTTAAATTGACATGACCTAATTTTCATATGGACCATTGATTAACTAGCCCTACCCTACTCGTTGAGTAGGACCAAATTGACATTTTTTTTATTAACACACATACACACACATAATATAAAAATAAAAAATAAAATCATGTTAGAATGATCAATCAAGAGGGATTAAAAAGAACATTTTTTAAAATTGAAGAATTAAAAAATAAATAAATTTAAATTTAGGGCACTAAAATAATCAAGCTTGATCAACAATTGTACTCTATTAGTTAATTTCATATTATATAAGTGTTCATGTGAAATTTAATACAAATTATCAACGTCATATTATATAAGATTAATTCACACACAACCATTTTTTGTGAATATTGAATTTCATTCATTCAACCATTAGTTTTAAAGTTGTTATTAAGTAGGTTAAATTTATACAATTTAAAAATTAGTCGACCCCTTCTCAATCAACTTCATTTAAATAAATAATATACTTGTTAAGATATATGTAAATCAGTAAATGCAAGTTATAAGATTATATATTATAAATGTTTACTTGGTTAAGTGTCTTTTCGGTCACAAGCTTGTTGTATTCAATAACTTGCAATTGGGCTACATAGCATCGAGTTATTAAGTCCAATTGGTTGGTTGGGTCTTTTTCTATTTAGACTCTCCTATTTACTAAATACACTCCCATTTTCCTTTTTTTTTTATAAATTTTTTTCATTATCATAAATATCCTTTATACCAAAAATTCCCTTTTATATAAAAAAGGTATAAACCCTATTTTCTATATTTTATCTCCATAGTTTTCTAAACCCTTTTCAACTATTTACTCCACTTTTCCTTTTTTTTTTTTTTAACAAAGGTATTAAAAGTTTACCTTAATTTCATTCTTTTACACTCTTTTATTCAATTCCATGGTACACGAAAAATAATTCAATCAGATTGTTCACAATGTGTACAGTGATATTACTTTCCAATTTTTTTTCCAATTAACAAAATCATTGTTTCATAGAGTCCTTTCCGGAGCAACGCTTTGTTTTGGTTAACTTTGTGGAAATTCCTTTATGGAATGCTTACTTTAGACATTTCATAAATGTTGATATTGAAGACAGACAGTATCAGAGGTCGACTTCTCACAGGTTTTCATGACATTGTTGCGGAGTGTAACTTTAATCTTCGACTGTGCTTCCAATAATTCTCTGTCCTTATTTGCAAGCACGCAACACAAAGCAAAATTAGGTGAAGAACTCACCAAATCTACTCACATTTTTCACACCTCTAACTTCATTCTCCGATCGATTAAGCTCCATATTCATTAGATCTGAACTGTGCAGCAGGTTCATCCGTTCATGAACTGGTATGTGGCCCAATAGTTATAGCCTTTTATTTCAATTAAGTGTCTTTTCAGTAACAAGCTTGTTGGATTCAATTGCAACAAAAAAAAAAAAAACGAAGCTCGTTGGATTCAATTAATATCTTAGAATTGGGCCACATATCAGCGTGTTGTTAAGTCCAATTGCTTGGGTCAAGTCACGTGTGGTATAAACATAAAACTGATTCGGAAACCCTCTTTTTACTTATACATTTCTCTATGCGTTTTTGGTGAAAAAAAAAAAAAAACTTAAAATATTTAAAAAAAAAAAAAACTAATTTCCAGAATTTTTTTTAACAAATAGTAAATATTTCAGAATTTTAGCTGGTGCTTTAGCTCTCACTTCAAGTACTAAACAACAGCTTCAATTCCAAATGCGTCCCCAACGGAAACGACCATTAGACATGCAAATGGAGGAGCCAAACGTAAGCCTAGCTGCTCTAGATTATTATTTTCTTTCATCTCTATGACTTTTGCTTTGCTTCACTTTTCTATTATTCATTTTTTGATTGCTCAAATAATCTAATTTGACAGTAGTTACTAGTAATTAATTAGTTTCATTTCTTGTGGGATAGGCACTCTACTTACTTCTTTATTACTTGAAAACACAACTGATGCACTTATCGTGGTTGAAGGTATATATACTTTCTTATTCTTTTTTTTTTTTTAATAAAGGAGACTAATATCATTTTATTCAGAATCAAAGATTCAATACATGTTGGGATAAAATCGAAAACTTGGTGACTAACATGAAATCTTGATGCCCTTGCAACACGATTAGCTTGTCTCCTAATAAAGTGAACCACTGCGCTTTGAGAATGAGATAAAACATGAATACATCTTGACACAATGGAACCAAACTCTAATGTTGGGGCTGCAATTAGTAATAGCATCAACAACTTGTTTACAGTCCAATTCAATAATGCAGTTTTGGAGTTGAAGTTCATTGATCCATATGATTGCTTCATGTAAGGCCATTGTTTCAGCTTCATTTGGAGGAGGTAGACCATATTTCCAGGATGATTTAGCTTTTACAAATGCACCTTAGCTGTCACGAATGCAAATTCCGTAGCCAAATATGCTTTGTTCTTTGAAAAGAGCTGCATCTACATTGCACTTGAAATAATCAGATGGAGGCTTCGTCCAAATTGATTGATGCTGCGTTGTATATGGCACTTCTGTCATGATCCTTCGAGCATGCTTCCAATTAATAACAGAATCTCTAGCAAGCTGAAGAGATAAAACAATAGGCTTGGAGACATCATCCCATACTTTTTCATTTCTTCTCCGCCAAATACACCAGAAAACTGTTGAGACATCTATCATGTGAGGATCAGATAAATTTTTAAGCATCTTAAACATTGCCTCTGCTAGACCATCAGATAAATCCACAAAAGGCTGAATGATATTTCAGAGATTTGCTTGCTGCCAGACCTGTTTAACATTATCACATCCTAGGAAAATATGCCAATCATTTTCCAAATTAACATTACAGTGAGGACAAAGAGATGAACAATTTACTCCCCTTGTAAGTAAACGTTGCCTAGTTGGGAGAACTCCCCTGGCCATTCTCCAAAGCAAAAGTTTTATTTTCTGCTGAGTATTTATTTTCCAAATAAGCAACCAATAACCTTGGACCCGTAGATCCATATTATCAACAATTGACTCCATGATGAGATTATATCCAGATTTTACAGAGTAAACTCCATCACTACTTCTATTCCAAATAAGTTTATCAACTCTATTATGGGAGTATAGAGGCATTGATAAAATTGCATGAGCATCCTGGGGGTTGAAAATAGAATTGATAAGACTATGATTCCAATTTTCCGTAGAAGGGAGAATTAAATAACATACCCGAAGGTGCTCCAAATTCTGAACTGGAGGAGTTGAAACATAAGGACTATTTTTTTGTCTTAACCAGGGATCATTCCAAACATTAACGCTTTCCCCATCACTAATCCTCCATCCTGTGCCCTCTTTGACTATTACCCGTGAAGCATGGATACTTCTCCAAACAAAACTTGGATTATTATCCAAGTTAGCCCCTAAAAAATCACCATTGGAAAAGTATTTAGCTTTGAAGACCCAAGAAACTAAAGTATCATGGTCAGTAGATAACTTCCAACCTTACTTCCCTAGCATAGCCAAATTGAAACCAAAAAGATGGTGGAATCCCATACCTCCATATTCTTATTCCTTTTATACTTGTATATATCCAACCTCCACCAAACCTCTATCATTAGTGGCAGGGACGGAATCATAAAAATTGATTAAGGGGGGCGAAAAATTGACACATGAATCAATAATTATCTATAATTAAAATTAATTTTTTTTATATAAATTAATTTATCTATTAAATTAAAAGTAATTTAAACCTAACATATAAATGAGAAAACTATTTAAAAGCAATTAATGTAATTAAAACTGTACAAAAAAATTAAATAATTAAAGCACTTAACACATATGATTGCTAAAATTATATAGCAGATGGAATAATTAGTGTTGTTATATATATGAAAATGAAATAATTTATATAACAATTAACATATAATGAAAATCACTTAACATAAAATAAAATAAGTATAGCTAATATTAATATGAGTAATTAATAGCAGCTATATCAATTAACATATATTTCTTTTTACCTAGTATAAAAAATTATTGTTATATATCAAATTTATAAAATGAAATAAAAGCAAAAAAAGGCACCAAGCAAAAGAGGAAGAATACATGTTGCGATATTTGAAAGAAAAAAATGACTCAACGAAAAGGAGTTATATCGGTGGGGCATTCGGCAATGCGTATAGCCGAATACCCTCCAACACAACCCGACACACTTTCGTAAACAGATAAGTGTTCGGCGTCTAACGTATAGCCGAACACCCTCCAACACAGCCCGGTACGCTTCATAAACAGAAGTGTTCGGCATTTATATAGCCGAACACTCTCGACCCCTTACGCCTCAGATGGCATAAGAGTAGTATCCGGCACCACCAGGGCCGAATACCAGTAATAGTATAAACGCCATTAGGCGACTCATGGCAAGATAAACTTAAGGTTAGAAAGTAATTAAGCAACCTTAATTACCACGGACCTATGATTAAGAAGAGGTCAGGGCCCATGAGGGTCCAGGCCCAATAAGATAGGTATAAAAAGGGATACGCCCCTCAAGGTAGAGGACTTTTGGACCCTCATTTATTACGTACATTAAATGCTCTGAGCCGAAACCTAACTTGAGCGTTGGAGTGCCTTTTGCAGGTACCCCCCCTTTCGGACAGATATAAAAGATCTTGAACAAAGGACATCAGCTGAAGACCCCAGTACCCTCAGACAGGAACATTTTGGCGCCCATCGTGGGGCCCGGTAAAACTTTCCCCGCAGCCCCGCAAGGAATGGTTACTACTCGAAGTCACGCACACATGGAAGAACAACGCCTCGTCGACGAAAACATAGCGCATGTGGAAGATCAAACAAATCTGTCTTCGGAACTAAGATAGTTGCGGGCTGACATATCGGCAATAAGGAGACAGCACGCTCAAGAGTTATCTGTCCTCCGACAAGAGAATGCCGAGTTGAGAAACTTGAACCGATCATGGAAACCAGAGAATCAGGCACCGGACAAGCAACATGAAGACAAGTCGGCAGCCAACCTTAGCATGCATGGTGCGACGAATCGACCCTCATTTTTTACCATCAACACTCAGTCACACCCCTGTAGGCATCCTTTTGTTTCTAGGATCATGGAAACTCCCCTTCCTCCAAATTGGAAGAGCCTCAGTCTGGACCGATACGATGGTAGCACGGATCCAGATGAACACGTAGATGTCTATGTAACCCAAGTCAGCCTATACACCGCAGAAGACGCCATCTTATGCAGGGTTTTCCCCACGTCCCTCAAGGGACACGCCCTCAATTGGTTTACTCGCCTACCGCCCAACTCCATTGATAGCTTTGGGACGTTGGTGACTAAATTCGGCAATCAGTTTGCAACTAGCAGACCTCACCATTTGACCTCGGTGGCACTAGTGAATATTCGGCAGGAAAAAGGGGAATCTCTAAGAACGTTCATGGAAAGGTTCAGCAGAGTCGCCTTGAACATCCGAAACCTAGACCCAACGGTGGCCATGCATCATTTAGTGACTGCTCTTAGGCCAGGAGCCTTTGTTAATAGTCTCTGCAAGAAGCCGGCACTCGACATGAATGACCTCCGGCGACGAGCAGCAAAGTACATGCAGATGGAAGAGTTATCCGAATACAGGAACCAGGTCCAAGCAGAAACCAACCCAAGAAAGAAAGAACAAGAAAAGGATCATCAAGGAAAGGGGAAAGAGAAATTTCACAAGGAGAAGGAGTATCGTGGCTCCCGGTATGCGACTTACACGCCGCTCCCGAATACTCGAACAAGCCCTGGCGACAGAAATATTGGCCATGCCAAAGAGAGCCAATACTCCTCCTAAGGCCGACTACAGCAAGCAATGCCGATACCACCGCAATAAAGGCCATTCCATTGAAGAATGCGCCGCACTTAAAGACAAGATTGAGGACCTCATCAAAATAGGGCATCTCAAAGACTTCGTCCATGATCCAAGGGCCGAAAGGTCTCAATTTTCAAAATATAAAGACAATGACAGAACTTACAGAATGGACTTTAACTACGGCAGGAGGGCCGAAAGACAAAGAAGCAGGTCCCGGGAGCAGCAACACATAAAACCCTCTAATCCTCGGAAAGTCATCAATATGATTGCCGGAGGATTTGCAGGAGGAGGAAGTACCTCGTCAGCCAGAAAGAAGCATCTCCGGTTAGTCCGGTCAGTCAACATGACGTCGACCATGAACAAGCTCAAAATGCCACCCATCACATTCACCGACACGGACTTTCAGGGGTCCAACCCAATGCAAGATGATCCAATGGTCATTAGTATAGACGTAGCCGATTGCACAGTCCGAAAAATGCTGATAGATCAAGGAAGCTCAGCCGACATCCTATACTGGAACACCTTCAAACAATTGGACATACCGGAGGGGAAGCTCATGCCGTATGACGAACCCTCGGTCGGATTCTCGGGTGAGAGGGTTAACACCAGAGGATGTATAGAGTTGGACAGGACCTTCAGATATGGGGGAAAGGAGTACAAGACTATAAGAGTAAGGTACATTGTAGTGCATGCCAACACCTCGTATAACATACTACTCGGACGTCCTTCGTTGAATACTCTCGGGGCCATAGTCTCCACTCCACATCTGGCCATGAAATTTCCATTAAACTGAGGCACGGTCATTACAATTCATGCAGACCAAAAAGCGGCCAGGGAATGCTACTTGGCCAGCCTTAAGGTTACTCAGCTAAAGGAAGATGAGTGCAAGTCAGTATACATGGTCTCAGCAGTAGAGCCTTTGGACCAAACTTTGGATCTTGACCCCAGAGTCAAAGAGGACAAGCGGGTTCAACCAAATGAGGAAATCCATGCATTTCAAATTGGTGAAGAAAAAGCTCAAATGACATACCTCGGTAGCAACTTGTCCGAAAAGGACAGGCTTCGGATTCAAAGGGTGGTAAAGCAAAATGCCGACCTCTTTGCCTGGAAGGCCACGGACATGCCTGGCATTGACCCAAGATTCCATTGTCACAAATTGGCAATATGCCGAGAGGCAAGACCGATTTCTCAAAAGAAAAGGAAGATGGGGGATGAGAGGAGGAAAGCCGTAGAAGAAGAAGTGTCCAAGTTGCTAGCCGCCAACTTTATCCGGGAGGTCAAATATTCCACTTGGTTAGCCAATGTGGTAATGGTAAAGAAGGTAAATGGAAAATGGAGGATGTGTACAAACTACACGGACTTGAACAAGGCCTGCCCAAAGGATGCCTACCCGCTACCAAACATCGACAGATTGGTTGATGGGGCAGCCGGACACTCTTGTCTCAGTTTTTTGGATGCTTATTCAGGATACAATCAAATTCGAATGTACCCTCCCGATGAATACAAGACCGCTTTTATAACCGAATCAGCCAATTTTTGATACCAAGTTATGCCCTTCGGCCTAAAAAACGCGGGGGCCACCTATCAAAGGTTAATGGATAAAGTTTTCCAAAAGCAGCTAGGACGAAACCTTGAGATGTATGTTGATGATATGGTTGTTAAATCCTCCAAGCCTAACGAGCACACAAGAGACCTCGAAGAGATCTTCGCCGAACTCTAGAAGCACAACATGCGCCTAAACCCCTAAAAGTGTGTCTTCGGTGTCCAAGGAGGAAAATTCTTGGGCTTCATGTTAACGTGCCGAGGTATAGAAGCCAATCCTGACAAATGTGAAGTAGTTATTCGTATGAAAAGCCCGAAAATCCCAAATGAGGTCCAGAGACTCACAGGGAGAATTGCTTCTCTATCACGATTCCTGCCAAGGATCGCCGAAAAGGCAAAACCCATTATGCGTTTGTTAAAAACAACCAAGAACTTCTCATGGAACCAACAATGTGAAGAGGCCTTCCAAGAACTAAAAAAGACCCTTTCGGCCCCGCCCATACTTAAGAAACCGGAGCCTATGAAAGATCTAATGCTTTACATTTTGGTCTCTCAAGTAGCCATAAGCGCGGTGTTAGTACAAGAACATGAAGAAGGTCAAGCACCCGTATACTTTATCAGCCGAGTACTACAAGAGACCGAGACCAGGTACCAAACAATTGAGAAAGCGGCCCTAGCACTAGTTAATGCTGCAAGACACCTGAGACAATACTTCCAAGGACACCGAGTGGTTGTAAAAATCGATTGCCCAATTGCAAAGGTATTGAGGAAACCAGAACTGGCTGGAAGGATGATGGCATGGTCAGTAGAACTCTTCGAGTTTGACTTAAGATACCAGTCAAGGGGTCCCATCAAAGCACAATGTCTAGCAGATTTTGTCAATGAGCTACACCCTGTTGAGAGCTTCGAAGAAGAGTGGTGGATAGTACATGTTGATGGCTCTTCAAACCAAAGGGGAAGCGGAGCAGGTATCATACTGAAAGGACCCAACCGGATACGGTTAGAGCAGTCCTTACGGTTAAGTTTCAAAGCATCCAACAATCAGGCCGAGTATGAGGCTTTATTAGCCGGACTCAGGTTGGCAAGAGAAATGGGAGCCCGGAAAGTGCAATGTTGGAGTGATTCGCAAGTGGCAGCCGAACAGATCAACGATGTTTTCCAGGTCAAAGACCCACAGTTGCTGAAGTATTATCACACTTTCATGCAATTAAAACAAGAATTCGAGGAAGTCCGAGTAAATTATTTAGCCCGAGAACACAACGACAAGGCAGATCAGCTCGCTAAGTTAGCTACTACTCAGAAACCCGAACAGTTGAGAACATTAATCCAGGAGATGTTGCCGAAGCCGAGTGTAACTATCGAGGAATGCATGCAACTTTCGGCCACCAGAAATACTTGGATAACCGAAATACAACAATATTTGACACAGGGAACCCTTCCGAAGGATAAGGAAAAAGCGAAAAGGTTGCGAATCAATGCCACAAGGTACATCTTGATCACCGGATAGTTATACAGAAGGGGGTTTTCCACACCCCTATTAAAGTGTCTAGAGAAAGATCAGGTCGAATACGTCACGAAAGAGCTACACGAAGGAATCTGTGGCTTGTACTCGGGTGCTCGAACGATGGCAAGTCGGGTTTTGAGAGCAGGGTATTACTGGTCGACCCTCAAAATTGACTGTGCAGAATACGTCAAAAGATGTAGCCAGTGCCAAAAGCATGCCAGCCTTATCCACCAACCAGCAGATGAACTGCATTCCATCTTGTCACCTTGGCTTTTCGCTGTTTGGGGAAACGACATCTTGGGTCCCTTTCCTATAGCTAAAGGGCAGTGCAAGTTTTTGATAGTAGCTGTCGATTACTTCACAAAATGGATAGAGGTTGAGCCCTTGGCAATCATTTCGGCTCAAAACGTACAAAATTTTTTGTGGAAAAATGTCATCACTCGATTCGGCATTCCGTACGTAATTGTCACCGATAATGGTCTACAATTCACGGATAAAAAATTGAATACTTTTTTCGAAGGATTGGGAATAAAGCACAAAGTGACCTCGGTCGAACACCCCCAAACGAACGGACAGGTAGAGTCCGCAAACAAAGTCATCTTGGGAGAGCTGAAGAGAAGGTTAGGAGCAGCTAAAGGAGCATGGGCTGAAGAGATACCCAAAATTTTGTGGGCATACAGATGTATCCCACAATCAACCATCAGAGAAACACCCTTCAGAATGATTTATGGGACAGAAGCAATGATCCCGGTTGAGGTAGGAGAACCTTCTTTCGGAAGACAAAACTTCGAGGCTTCCGAAAATGAAAACTCCATGAGATGCGAACTCGACTTGATCGAAGAGCTACGCGACCGAGCACGCCTCAATGCCGAAGCATGCACACAAAGGATGACCCGGAGATTCAACTCAAAACTGAAGCCGCGAGACTTTAAAGAAGGATATCTGGTCCTAACGATGCAAGGAGACGCGCGAAGAGACACCAAGGAAGGAAAACTAGCAGCCAATTGGGACGGCCCATTCAGAATTCGGCAAAATCTCAACAATGGGGCTTACAGGTTGGAAGAACTATCAGGAAGGGTAATACCGAGAACCTGGAATTCCACTCACCTCAAATATTATTTCAGTTAATGTATCAATTCGTTATGTATTCGGGTGCTGAACTCTTTTCCCTTATTCGGTTTTTTATCCCTACAAGAACATGAAAGGGTTTTTTCCGATAAGGTTTTAATGAGGCACACGTCAAATGAATTTTAGTGGAAAACCCTATGCATTGCTATCATTGTTTAAGTGCAGCATAATATCTCCCTATAAAATGGTTTCCCTCCCGAGTACTCCTACTCGATTAAGGATGCACCGTTCGGATTTTCTCCAACATGGTTTCCCTCCCGAGTACTCCTACTCGGCTAAGGATGCGCCATTCGGATTTTCTTCAAAATGGTTTCCCTCCCGAGTACTCCTACTTGGCTAAGGATGCACAATCTGGATTTTGTTCAAGGTTTCCCTCCCGAGTACTCCTACTCGGCTAAGGAGGCACCATTCAGATTTTCTCCAACATGGTTTCCCTCCTAAGTACTCCTACTCGGCTAAGGATGCACCATTCGGATTTTTCTTCAACATGGTTCCCTCCCGAGTACTCCTACTCGGCTAAGGATGCACAATTCGGATTTTCTTCAACATGGTTTCCTTCCCGAGTACTCCTACTCGGCTAAGGATGCGCCATTCGGATTTTCTTCAAAATGGTTTCCCTCCCGAGTACTCCTACTCGGCTAAGGAGGCACCATTCGGATTTTCTCCAACATGGTTTCCCTTCCGAGTACTCCTACTCGGCTAAGGATGCACCATTCAGATATTTCTTCAACATGGTTCCCTCCCGAGTACTCCTACTCGGCTAAGGATGCACCATTCGGATTTTCTTCAACATGGTTTCCCTCCCGAGTACTCCTACTCGGCTAAGGATGCGCCATTCGGATTTTCTTCAAAATGGTTTCCCTCCCGAGTACTCCTACTCGGCTAAGGAGACACCATTCGGATTTTCTCCAACATGGTTTCCCTCCCGAGTACTCCGACTCGGCTAAGGATGCGCCATTCGGATTTTCTTCAACATGGTTCCCTCTTGAGTACTCCTACTCGGCTAAGGATGCGTCATTCAAATTTTCTCCATGGTTTCCCTCCCAAGTACTCCTACTCGGCTAAGGATGCACCATTCGGATCCTTGCACCTTTTGAATGTTACGAACAAGAATTTCGATTCTTTCAAAAGACGCCGAGGATAACAAAGGACAACATATCACTCGAAGGTACTCTCCAGAAGAACACATACAACCATATCTTGCTCAAACTAAAAACGCAATTATCACAAGGTAATCGGATACGAATAAGATTGCAAAATTAATCCAAGTAGAGAAGTAAATACCGAAAGATAAACATATATTTCATTAATCACCAAAAAGGGGTAGAATCATTTACAAGTGTTCTTTAAAACAAAAAAAAAAAGGCTCTAATGGCCTAAGCCTACAAATATTTCATTCTGCCGGATCCACCTGAACCTCGGCATCAACAGCATCATCTTCCCCCCCATCTTCATTGGTCCCAGGGTCCACACTGCTTTCAACGGCCCAAGCATGAAGAGGATTCTCCAGAACAGCATCCTCCGGAATGTCATCAATAGGCACCAGCTGCCCTTGATAAACATCCTTCTCCATGTCGAAAATACTGCGGTCACGGACATTATAATAATGCATTATTTGCCGCATGCCATGGAGAAAACCAGCTTCGTGTTCGGCTAAAATTTTGTCTTCAGCCGAAGCAAGAATCTTCTCCTTGACAGCACGCTCCGCGTCCCGCTCTTCTCGGACCTCGGCCAACAGCATCCTTAGCCGTTCGATTTCATCAGATTGAAGCTTGGAATCCTTTTCGGCCATTATTTATTATTTAAATCATTTACATTTGCCGAAAGGTGCTTAACTTCATCCTTCAGCCGCCCGTTATCGTCGGCTAAAACCATATTTGCCTCCAACACCTGTTTGTTGGATACATGGGCCTCCTCCAAACTCTTCTTCAGCTTCTCGGCCTCCCTAAGAGGATTTACGAACATATGATAAGCAATGGCCGAAGCCCTTGCCTGAAACTCGCAATAAGCCGACCAGTTGGCAGCAGCGTCGGCTTTGTTTAAGATGGCCTTCCCAGTATCTGAGATGTCACTGGCACTCACCATCTTCTTTGGCCGAAAATCTTTGGCAAAAAATCCCTCGGCGGTCAAGGCATTAATTGAAGATAAAGACCCCGAACTTTCTTCTACCGAAGCCTCACGGCTTCGGTGCCTTTTCTTATGCTCCTTGTCTTTATTTCTTTTTTCTCCAGCCGGAGAGGGCAGAGTATCCATCGGGGTCGGCCGGGGGGGTCGGTTGCTTTGGAACAGGGGGCACTGACGCAATACCAGACTTGTTCCCAACAGCCTGAGCCCGGTTCTTCCGAGCATTCCGGAATGAAAGGACATTTTCACCAGCATCAGCCATAATACCTACACAAAACACTCAGTCATTAACAAGATCTAAACATAGAAACACCAGAAAAGAAAGAACCAAAGCCTTACCACACATGTCGGCTAAAACAGTGGAAGAATTTAACAAAGCCACAAGCTGCCTAGCTGGGAGCTTTCGCGGGAGAGACTCAAGAAAGAGGAGATCCTCGCGTTCCGTTTCGATCATCATGGATTTCGGAAACTTATCATAACACCGAGTGTTTTGCTCCCAATAGAACGGAAACAGGGACTTCCCACTCATGTCGAAAAGGTGGTTAGTCCCTATGTTCGGCCTAACAACTACCTTAAAGAAGCCGGTTTTGAAATTTTTGTAAGAGGTAGTAAAGAACTGGAATAGAGGCCTCTTCGGCTTCCTTATTAAGGAAACCCACAAACCATCCTTGGGCCGAGTACAAAAATAGTACAAAAACACACTCACCGAAGGCTCTATGAAGTTAAAAATACAAAGAGCTCGGAAGGCTTGGATGGCAGCCCACCCATTCGGGTGCAACTGCGAGGGTGCCACGTTTAAAACCTGAAGCACCCCTATTGTGAAGTCGTCAAAGGGAACCTTTATATGTAGATCACGAAATACACAATCATACATGTAAAAGAAGTCCCTTTTCGACTCACCTTTCCCCATAAAAACAAATTCAGGATTCGGCTCTCACCGACAACATTGTAAGGCTATAGGACAAAACTCATCTTCAGGAATAGAAGACACATCTACATAATTTACAAAATTCGACACACTACGTTTATCGTCATACCGAGACCAATAGGCCCCGACCTCCCCATCAACCCAGGTATACCCTTCCAGGGTAATTGGCAGAAATTCCCTTTCCCTCGGGTAACCCAGGGTTTACGCTTTGATTTTGTACCAGATGCCTCCCAAGCCGAAGAGGCTGAAGGCGCCGAAGGGCCCATGACACTCTCACCCACCCCCTCTCAGACAGGGGACGAAGAGGGGGACGCCGAAGGGGAAGAAGAAAAAGACGAGGACGACGAAGACGAGGAAGTTGAAGACCCCTCACTAGAATCCCCACTAGCCGAGGAAGCGAACGGAATATCAACTACCTCGGTTTCCCCAGAAAGCTCACGGCCAGCCGAACTCATGATAATCGAAAAGAAAAAGAAATAGCCAAACTCTCGTACCTTGGTTAAGACGAGAAGGGTGAATCTAGAAATAACTATCTAGCTGAGAGCAAAATAAGAAGATATTGGTAGATTGTAAATAAGGGGTGCGAAGACGACATCCTTCACCCTATTTATAAGGCCCAGGCCCACAACGGTCCAGAAGCATCTGAACATTGTCAACCGTTAGATCGATTCATATCTAACGGTCTACAAAATGCAACACTTCGATCTCCTCAACCGAAAGGCTTTTTTCTGCCATAATGGCAGTAAGTTCAAATGGCACAGCAATGAGGCGCCTATCCCAATACAAAGCCTCTTCGTCACCCTTTCTCACTCGAGGCTGGGGGCATGTATACCGGTGGGGCATTCGACAATGCGTATAGCCGAATACCCTCCAACACAACCCGACACACTTTCGTAAACAGATAAGTGTTCGGCGTCTAACGTATAGCCGAACACCCTCCAACACAGCCCGGTACGCTTCATAAACAGAAGTGTTCGACATTTATATAGCCGAACACTCTCGACCCCTTACGCCTCAGATGGCATAAGAGTAGTATCCGGCACCACCAGGGCCGAATACCAGTAATAGTATAAACGCCATTAGGCGACTCATGGCAAGATAAACTTAAGGTTAGAAAGTAATTAAGCAACCTTAATTACCACGGACCTATGATTAAGAAGAGGTCAGGGCCCATGAGGGTCCAGGCCCAATAAGATAGGTATAAAAAGGGATACGCCCCTCAAGGTAGAGGACTTTTGGACCCTCATTTATTACGTACATTAAATGCTCTGAGCCGAAACCTGACTTGAGCGTTGAAGTGCCTTTCGCAGGTACCCCCCTTTCGGACAGATATAAAAGATCTTGAACAAAGGACATCAGCTGAAGACCCCAGTACCCTCAGACAGGAACATGAGTAATAAAAAGAAAGAAAATAATGCAATATTTGAAAATACTGGTGTCACATATAACTTACTTCTTACATGCACATTATACATTTTTAATTAATCAAATTTATTGTTTCATATGTGTTGATCGATTAGAGCAAATAAAATATTTAAAAAAAACAAGCGTCTTTAGAAGGTCTAGTATTAGCAAATATATTTAATATAATAAGACTATATTTAGTCTAAGAATAACAGATTTAAGTCCTGAACTGTAATTTTAAAAGGCAATCTTGAAGTTATGATTTTTTTTTTTTATAAATATCTGAAATATATTTCTGCACCTAACAAGTTTCTCATGAAAACATTCTAATAATATACTTTGACTAATATAAGGGAAGGGGGGGGCGGGGGAGTAATAGATAGATTTAAAACATATATAAGGAAGCTAATAAATGTGTTGATATTGATATTCTCTCTAAGATAAGCTACAAACACCAACACGCTAGTTCGATTCCAATGAATTCCTTTTAGTGAGATAAGTCACGTTATTTTAGCTGATGTTATAGTAGTTTGTATTCCACGTACTGTTATGATATAATTTCCTTCAGGGGTTAGGTCTCATTTAATTGATTAAAACAAATTGATATTACTATCTCACCTTTTAAGTGAAAGGATGCTTATTTGGAAAAATAACAAAAATCAAACATAATTCCATAATTTGAAAATCACTCAAACTGATTTTCAATAGAAAAAGTAAATTGATTTAATGTGTATATAAAATAATTAATACAAAAAAAAGTTAAATGTGTGATCTTATCTCTAACATTTTTACAAAAATATTATTTTTATAAGTCATATATTTATTCATGAAATTTAAGTTCTATCCTAATTTTAACAGTATTTTCTGAAATAAAACTGGCGAGGTAAGTTTAAAATAGATACACAGTTTTTTTTAACTTTTTAAAGTAAATATTAAAATTAAACTTAAATTATTTACGTATGTTAAAGCTCATAGTCTTACTAATGAAATGGTATAGTAAATAATATATCATATTATAATAAATTTTATTGCTTAATAAAAAAGTATGAAAATTATTTAATTGAGACCTAAGACAATTGCTTCATTCACCTGGTAATTGTCACAGCATATCTATTTTAATTCAAAAATAATTTTTTCATTTAAAAAATTCAAAAATAATTTTATATCACAATTTAAATTATTTATTATAAATCTAAAATATAAATTATATATTTAATTTTTTTATTATAATATAATTTATAAATTTTAAAATATTAATTTATTTTTAAATCATAATCATAATCATATACAAACAAATATTAATTATGTGCATGAAATATTCAACCTAGAAGTTGAATACTAGTTTACACCTAAATTACAAGTCGTTGTGTACGATTTTTCCTTTTTAGTATACAATGACACAATAAGATTTGAACCTAATATATTGTGAACGATTAAACTTCAATCATTACTCAATTTTCAAGTAACAATCTAATAGGCAGCCATTACACGATATATACCACGTTTTGTCTTTACATTGGAGAATAGTCGCGTCGCGCACTTCGAAGTAGAAGGAATTAATAACGTACAGGGTTTTCTTATTGACAAATGATTTTTGCCACACAGATTACTTCAATTTCCATTTTTCTTTGTAGAACATCCAACCATTTTTATTTGATTGTCGTTTTTTCTTTCTTCTCTTAACTTATCTTGATTCTAGTCATAATAGTTTAAGGCAAATGCTAACCAGTGTCCTAAAGGCACTGGTTAAGAAACTAAAAGGAGAAAAAAATTTATTGGGAGGTGGGAAATTGTGCTGTCTATGATTTTTTTTGCATTTTTCTATGAATTCTACAGTAAATACTTTCTCCTTTTAATTCCTTAACCAATACTCTTAGGGCATCGGTTAGCAAGACCCATAGTTTAAACTCATATTGGATCTTTACCTAAAAGGTAGGTCTCATCATTATAAACTATTAATACCCGGCCGTGTTCTTTACTTCACTGATTTATTAAAAGACTACTTCTAGGGTGGACCACTATAATAAGTGGTTCACCAAACATTTTTATCAACTCTTAGATTAATCTAAGGAGTAAAATTTTATTATAGACCCACCCTACCAAAACATTCCCTCCATTCCCTTCCCTTCCTCCGATGACTCTGAGGTGACTTAAGTGGCTGCTTCGACGACAGATCTGACGGTGCCTCCAACTTCCCTTCTGTCACTGTTGTTGTCGTCAAACCTCTGCAACGCAATGCTCTTTCAGAGAAGCAACACGTGATGTTCCTTTCTTTCATTCACAGCCGTCGCGCATGGTGCGGTGCCGACGTCTTCGTCGGCACTCCTCGACCTTGCACCAGCTTCGCGGAGGTGCCCCTCTATGGCGACATGGTGCTCCGCTACGTCATTTACAAGGATGCGTCGCACTTGTCAGATGCGGATCCATCGTGGTGCTTCTTACGTGGTTTTGAGGCCGCAACGTCTATCGACTACGAGATCTGAGTGTTGGTTTCAAAGGACTATGAGATTCGGTTGACAGATTGGATTTCGGTTGCCAAAAAGTGATCTGGTGGAAGCCTTTCAAACTCTTGTTAAGAGGATGAGGTTGCCACAGGGAGGAACCAGATGGAGCTGGTAGAGTTCAGGGTAATATCTTTTCCAGCGAACCAGACGGTGGAGGTGCAGGTGGACTGGACGGTGGGGCACTGCCGGAGACTACAGTGAACGGAGGAGGGAAATGTTTTGGTGCAGATGGTCTATAGTAAAAGTGTGCACCTTAGATTAATCTAAGGGCTATTAATTCTTGTGCATGGTGGACCACTTATCACAGTGGTCCATGTAACACCCTAAAAATTTCAACTCAGTTATATAAGTATATACGTATATATATATTTATAATTATGTATGTATTTATATATTTCTATGTAAGTAACTCTCTGGAATTAATTTTCTACAATTAATTCTCTATAGTTACTTTCCTGTGTTTTGTTTGTAAATTGCTATAGAATTCTATGCGATTGAATTGTCTATGTTGTTCATTTATTTATCTATTTGTGCAGTGAATATGTACTTAATGATCAAGTACGTATATTGTTTGTGCATGCTTATCTGTTATACCTGCTAGTAATTAATTGAGTTGAGATTAATTACTAGTAGTGAAATATTTATAATATTTATTGCTATGTACTAATTAATTTATTGTGTGCAAATTGGTTTTAAGTATTTTCTTTATATTACATTCTAGTAACTCGCACACCAAGTTACCTCTTATAAAGTTTATCTGTAAATAATTTCTTTACAGAGGAAATTTTATTTGAGCTACTATAAAAGTTTTTATTACTAGAAGTTTTATAAAATTAATTAGATGTTTGAAATTAAGTTTTAAAATTTTAAAACACATCTCTTTACGATTACACAGTATAAAATTACACTGTGTAAATTAAACTGAGTAACCAAATTTCCTAAGTCTAAACTAATGACACCTAAGTTAAATGCATGTATGCATGTAACCTAAGATTAACACCTAATCCCCTCCCTAATGACACCTAAGACTACATGCATGTAACCTAGGATCAACACCTAGCCTAAACTAAGCACCTAATCAACCCCAAAACCCACGGTCACCCCTAAGCTCCCACACTCACTCACTAATCCTTTCAACAAGCAAAAATTATACACACACATTTCTCTCTTCCCTCACCTCTTTTCCTTCCTTGGCTGAGACACCAACAAGAGAAGGGGAAGCCATGTTTGGAGCTTGAAGTCTTGCATGCACACCATTGACAATCCTCATCCTCTCTACCTAGTATCCTCATCATCTTTTCTTCCTTTCTATCGGCTGGAAACCAAGAACCAAGGTGAGGGGAACTCTCTTGTGGGTTCTTTGTTTTCTTTTCTTGTTGAGAATATGGTTAAGGGCTGGGGGCCTTAACCATAGTATAAATGCATTCCTCCATTGCTGAGAATTGAGATATGTTTGATTTGTTTGTTGAGTTGAAATTGGATGAGTGGTGTTAAATTCTCTTTGGCAGTGATGATGAACTTTTGCATGTAAAGAGTAATTTTATTTTCACTTTGTAATTGGACTGAAAATGGCTCTGGAAACAAATGAAGTCATGTACCTCTTTCTCAAAAATGGTTTTAATCAAGTCTTCTTTGAAAACTTTTAACTAAAAACTCGTTGGCAGTGGCTGTTCTTTCGTTTAGCATGGAACAACCCTCACTGTTTTGCCATTTTTAAGAGATCTAACCGTTGGTTTTTCGTCAAATTTGTTTTTAATGGAAATAGACATAAAACGAAACAACTTTTGTGTTCACACATTTGAAAAATAATTTCATCTTAGGGCTCATCCATGGCTCGACATTGGACTGTCCTGTTTTGGGATTTCACTGGAACGGGGCTCGGTTTTTGTTAAAATTCTCCCTGTGTACTTATTGTTTTTGAAATGTACTTAAACCTTTAAGAACTAGACACAATAATATTTTTAACCATGTATATTACAAAAATTACCAAGCATAATTTCTAAATTAATTTTTCAATAAGAAACAGAACAATGGTTTAGAACCTGTTTTGATATCAACATTGTAAGCTGTTAGTAATATTTTTACTGGGAACAATAGAAAATTAATTTGGAAGCAAGAAATACCTTTTTGGAAATATCAAGGGATTAGATTTAAAATGTAAAAATTTTCAGTTAATTTAGTTTTGGGAAGCGGGAGAAATCTACATTTCTTTGAGCTATGTTCAGTGGGCACAAAAAATCTAGAGTTGCTAACTTAGAAACTTTTTATAAAATTTTCTAGATGTTGATTTTATAAGTGGGATACCTTTCTATAAACTAGATTTCAAGATCTTCGATTTCATATAAAAAGTTTTAAATTCCGAGGTCAATTGCTACAATCAGTGAGAGCTCACATTCAGTACTGCCAGAGAGAAATCTGCCTTTTGGTTAATTTTGTGTGTTATTTTGAATTGTGGCAATTTTAATTATTAATTGTGATTTTGTAAGGCAGTGGATATGTAATATCCATTGAACTATTCTGTTTTGGGTTTAAGTCCCAGAGATGTGAATCTTGGGTACTTAATATTTGAAAGTGTGATTTTGTGTGCTTTTATGATACAGTCCTTTGGACTGTAGGTTGAACATTGTGACAATATTATTTGTCTGTGTGATGTGTTCACAAGACTCGTGTGCGAGTACTTGTGAGGACTAGAACTATGTTCTAGTATTTTTGGCTAGATTGTCATGTAACAAATAAATGAAACTTGAACAGTGAGCACAATTAATTAGGCTAAAAGATTTATTTTATCCTTGTTAAATAGAAATTGATTAGCGAACTCTTTATTCTTATGCATTGGGCATAGAAATAAACTTAGGACCTTTGCGTGGAGGAATAAACGGTAAGTTGACATTTTATAAAATTGTAAAGTTTTGAGAGAGCAAGGAAATACATAAAACATAATAAAATTTTCTACGCGTGGTGAATCATGTTGATTTGTGAGAGTCGTGCAATGGAACTGTGTAACCCCCTTATAATAAAATATTCAATTTAACTATTTAATTTATATTATACATAAAAGTTCTAATATTCTCTATTTTAAATCCAAAATATAACTACAAAATATCTCTAAAAATTAAGATTATTATCTATCCAAAATATTCCCATCCTACAGCTCTAGTGATCTCTGCATCTTTATCTTCTAACTAATCTTCAGTCACCTGCAATTTAAACTTCCCTAGAATCTAGGGACAAAATTTACCGGATCAGGCATTTAATTTCTCATACAATTAGAAACAATATTAACCATGTACATTTCATATAACAATTAATAAATCACATAATTAAAGCAATTGCAGTATGATTTATGCAAATGCAGTTTTGACTCAAAATCATTTTGACTCTGCTCCATGGAGACTTCCCCCTTTGAGTGTTTAGTAAGAAACTGGCCTACCATTACGCACTGCAATTCAGTTATCAGCCCCTACTAAACGTGAATAAGCTAAACAGGATTAGGAGATCAGGATACCCAGGAAGGCCACCACGACCGCAACTCAGTCCAGTTTCCAGCCACATGTGGAATTGCCAATATCCTTCACCCCACAGACTACATAATCATAGACTATACAGTCCTGTCTAACTTACTCTGCTCACCCCAAAGATTCAATTCTCATGACTACCACAGTCCCGGTTAGTCAATATTTATTCTTTCTTCTTTTCTTTCTTTTCTTTTCTTTTCATTTCTTTTCTTTCTTTTCATGGCTGCCGCAATCCCGGTTAGCCAACATCAATCATTTTTTTCACTTGAATCTTTGTAAAACCCCCAAAAATACTCATGCATGCTTATGCCATGTGATAATGATCATAAATATAAATTAACATTAAACAATCACATAAAGAAATATAAACATTCAACAACTAACATTATAACATCAATATTTTACTAAAATACCAAGTTGGTCATTATTATAAAAATTTACTAAACTACCCTTACTATTTTTTATAAAAATTCCAATTTTGCCCTTAAGTGTAAAATTACCAAATTACCCTTACTCTTTTCTATTATTTCCAATTTTGCCCTTGATCTTTTCTCAAAATTCCAAAATTATCCTTAAACTTTATAGAATATATGAAATTACCATTTTGCCCTTATATTTTTCTATTAATTCCGAAATTGCCCTTGATCTTTTCATAAAATTCCCATTTTACCCCCAAACTTTCTAGAACCTATAAAATTACCATTTTACCCCTTAATATTTTTATAATTTACTAAATTACCCCTAAACTTTTTATAAAATTCCAAGATTACCCCTAAACTTTCTAGAACATATGTAATTACTATTTTACCCTTTAATATTTTATAATTTACTAATTTGTTCTTAAACTTTTTATAAAATTCCCGATGTATCCCGACATGTGAAATGACTATTTTGCCCTTGGTTATTTAAAAAAATTCCACATGGTACCCTTTCAATCTAGCCATAGCCGTGAGTGGTCTTCACCAAAAATTTTCCAATTTCATTTCAACAACAACCAAGCAATAGCAATTCAATAACAAATCAACCAAGTTTCAATTAAAATCAAACAAACCAATGTTCCATCCATCACAACACATCAATAATTCAATCAAACATTGTTCCAATCAATTATTTCAAATCTCTAACATCAAATATACAAAACCCCTAAATCAATTTCATCCTTCATGGTTCTTGCTTAAATCTTAAAATTAACCCTAACAAAATGTTTCTCCTACTTCCAAGTGCTCTCAATTGAAATTAAATGCCAAGATCCTTACCTTGAATCCTTAGTTTGATGGAAACCCTTGAATTCTTTTCTCCCTTTTTCCCTTGGCTTCTTGGAATTTTAGGGTTTTCCTTCAAATTCCTTCCCTTTGGCCGAAACTATATTGAAATTTGGGAGGTTTTGGTTGGTTTAATTTTTTTTATTTTGGAAGAAAATATGAAGGTTTCATGGAGGAAATAGCTGCACCAAGCTCACGGTCTTGGATCTTTTGGGGAGCTAGCTTTTTAAGCTTTTTCTTTTGCTTTTGGTTACTTATTTTCTTCCTTAAAATAACCGTGCAGCCCCTTGGTCTAAAGGTAGTTAATTGGCCAATTTTCCAGCCCACTTGGACGGCCAATATGAGTTCCTTAGGTGAGTGTCCAATTGCTTTGTCAATTAGTCAAAAGTGTAGAAAATTGTGGATTTTTCTAGAATGTTGTTTGACTTTTTTAATTATCTTACAAACTAATTAGAATTTTAAGAAACTAACACCACCATTAGATTCCTCACTATCAAAAACTTTGGGGTAGTGTCTTAATTATCTCTTAATCAATGTCTAATTAGCTTAATTTAATTAGATTAGAAATATTGAGTTGTCAAATTTTGATTGGCTAATACTTTTTATTTTTAATTTTCTTAGTTAAACAATTTTACTAATAATTCTAAGTATGTTATAATTACTAGGAAATTCCATAGGTGTCATACAAATTTTATCTTAATTTTCTATCTTAGAATTTTATCGTTATAATTCCTCAGAGTTCTAACATTCAGAAAATTCTAATAATTCGAAATTAGCATTTTAATTCTTCAACTATATATATTTTTAATCTACATCCAATTATCTTTTTATTATTTTGCAGTTTAGTCCAAAATGCTATATTGGAAAATTTATCCTGGACAGCTGTCTGACACAACTGTCCAGTTAACAAGTAATTCATTTCTCAACTGTATATATTTTAAATATATATTTAATTGCCTTTTTATTAGATGATAGTCTAGTCCAAAATATAACATCAGAAAATTTATCCTGGACAGCTATCTGACAAAACTGTCCAGTCAACAAACAATTTAAGCAAAAACAAAAATATCAAAATACTTAGGAAAATTTTCTGAATAGAACTGTATAAATTTTATTATGAAAATATGTACAAAAATTTTCTATAAAATACAGTACATAATTTCTCATAATACTTATAGAAAAATATTTACAAATAGTAAAATAAAAATGAGGGTGTTACAAACTGCGTGTGCGCGGCGATCTGTGGGAACTGCAAGATGAAAAGATAGTCACGTGGAGTGTTCCAGCTGTGAGAATAACAAAGAGAGGGGACGGAGTTCGAAAGGCGTCTATTCGACCGTCCAGTACCATGTGCAGCGGAACCCCACTGTGACAAGAAACAATAATCCTTATGAGGAGAGTTGTGGAGGAGTCAGTCCTCCGAGTATTGGATGATCATAGTTGGTACCTGGGAGATGATCGTAAGGCATTGCGACCTTGGAGGGTAAGGCACTGAGTTGTGACGATAGATCACATAGCTGACTCGGTCACCCTGACAAAAATATGAAACATCATCGGTTGGTGAAAGCCCACCATAGTACCATGGTGAGAGGTGTACTCCCAACAATCATCCAACTCAATTGTGTAAGACCACTGAGTTCTGGGAGTTCCAGTGGCAGCTGACCAGTAAGAAAGGATTTACAGAATTTGTGAAAGGAAACGATTAGGACTACGAGTGTGAACGTTAGAAAAACACATGGCAATGGTGGACAGGATTTTGTTTGTGACTTGTAAAGTCGTTGTTTGTGTGCTGCTTGATGAAGCAGAGAGTTCACCCTTCTGTTTATTTTCTTTTAGGGGCAGATGGCAGCAGAGGACTCAACTCTCCATTGGAGGATTGAGAGCATCTTCGAGAGATGGGTAGCAGTTGTGGGCATGGATCACATCTTGGGCTACATCCGATTCGCACGAACGCTCACATATGACCGTTGGGGCTTAGGATCTCTACATAGGGTGGGAGTTAGAAGATGACTACTCTGAGTCCTAGGATTTTCTTTTCTTTGTCATGTATCTCGTTGGGGTAGACCTAGGCACTCAGATTTCTTTTGTTATGTGTATATGTCAGTCATCATGTCATATGACTATGTTTTAGTTTTCCTGTACTTTGTCTTTCTACGTGTTTACTGTTATGCTCCGGGAGTACATTATGTTAAACACTTTCAGATATGCATGTGTTATATTTCAGCTATAGTTATCATTTGTATTTACTTATTTCTACTCCTTCGAAAACTTAAAGTCACTCTTTTACAATCAAAATAACGCCACAACCTTTTTCTGCCAAATTATATTAACGCATTATAAGTATTAAAACGAAACGCAACTTTCGAAATTAAAATTGAGGAAAAAGTTTATTGTTTTATAAAAAAGAAATCCGTAAAATCCCAATCATGTTTTCTTAATTTCACCAGATTTTCGTAAGTAAATTAATAAAAATGCATTATGAAATAATTAATTGAATTAAACCTCACATATTTCCATAATAGAAATTAAGGTGTTACATTAGTGGTATCAGAGCAGTTCGTCCTATCAGGACAGGGGTATGGTCTTTACCATGAGTATGTTTTGTGTTTTCACGAAACTACCATGGTCATAGTGTGATACTAGCTTGTTTGGGTGACTTTTACTCTGCCTCTCACAACGGAGTGAAATCACCTTTGTGTGGTTGGATGATATTCTTACATTGACTATTATATAGTTATGTGGAATTTTTGTATGTTGTGTGTATCTTATACTTTACTGTGAGTGAAACAGTAGTATTGGATGAGTGATGATGTTAGTTCCTAAAAGAACTAATAGCTGTGTTTTAAGGAACAAGATGGTCGGTGGAACTAGTGGTCAGACTCAACAAGTGCTCGATCGCATCACTACTGTGCTAGAGACTTTAGTGCAGGATCGAGAGGCTAAACCTGTAGAGTATCGGGGATTGTCTTCTTTCAAGAAGAATCACCCACCGAAGTTCAACGGAGGCTTCAATCCTGAGGGAGCGCAGTTATGGCTCTCGGAAACTGAAAAGATCTTCGAGGCGATGGCATGCTTTGAAGAACACAAGGTGACGTTCGCTACGTTCATGCTTGTCGGAGAAGATGAGAATTGGTGGAAGATGGCACGACGATCAGCACCCACGGAGGATGGGATCATTTTGTGGGATTCATTCAAGATGGCATTCTTGGAAAACTACTTTCCAAATGACTTACGTAAGCAGAAGGCGAGGGAATTCTTAGACCTCAGGCAAGGATCCATGATTGTCGGAGAGTATACCGCGAAGTTCAACGAGCTGCTGAAGTATTGGCCTCATTACCAGAATGGAGGGAATGAAGAAGAAATTTGTTCTTACTACGAGAATGGATTGCGGGTGGACATCCAGCAAGCTGTGTGCTATCTGCAAATCACCGACTTTCCTATGTTGGTGAGCAAGAGCCGAATCTACGAGAACAAGACAAAGGCAAAGCAAGCCCTGTGGGGGCCTGGAGGACCACAAAGGAGCGATAGGAAGAATTTTGGAGGGAACCAGAAACCTTACTCAAGACCAAACCCAATTGTTGGGGAAAGTTATGGGCAAGGGAAGTCATCAGTTGGGGGATACCAGAATCCCAATCCGAACAACAACAACAATAGCTTAGAGTGCTATAGGTGTGGGGGACCACATCTAGCAAGGAACTGCAACCAGTCACAAGTTGTTATTATCTGTAACAACTGTGGGAAAATGGGGCACGCGACCAAGAACTGTTGGGCTGCTCCGAGGATCACCAGAGTTGTCGAAAATGCGGTGAAGGACAATCAAGGGAGACCAAGGATAGCTGCGAAGGTATTTGCTATGAGTGGCTCCGAGGTCACTGCATCTGATCATCTAATCCAAGGTTAGTAAATTTCGGGAACGAAATTTCAAAAAGGGTGGGAGAGTTATAACACCCTAAAAATTTCAACTCAGTTATATAAGTATATACGTATATATATATATATATATATATATATATATATATATATATATAATTATGTATGTATTTATATATTTCTCTGTAAGTAATCTCTGGAATTAATTTTCTACAATTAATTCTCTGTAGTTACTTTCCTGTGTTTTGTTTGTAAATTGCTATAGAATTCTATGCGATTGAATTGTCTATGTTGTTCATTTATTTATCTATTTGTGCAGTGAATATGTACTTAATGATCAAGTACGTATATTGACTGTGTATGCTTATCTGTTATACCTGCTAGTAATTAATTGAGTTGAGATTAATTACTAGTAGTGAAATATTTATAGTATTTATTGCTATGTACTAATTAATTTATTGTGTGCAAATTGGTTTTAAGTATTTTCATTATATTACATTCTAGTAACTCGCACACCAAGTTACCTCTTATAAAGTTTATCTGTAAATAATTTATTTACAGAGGAAATTTTATTTGAGCTACTATAAAAGTTTTTATTACTAGAAGTTTTATAAAATTAATTAGATGTTTGAAATTAAGTTTTAAAATTTTAAAACACACCTCTTTACGATTACACAGTATAAAATTACACTGTGTAAATTAAACTGAGTAACCAAATTTCCTAAGTCTAAACTAATGACACCTAAGCTAAATGCATGTATGCATGTAACCTAAGATTAACACCTAATCCCCTCCCTAATGACACCTAAGACTACATGCATGTAACCTAGGATCAACACCTAGCCTAAACTAAACACCTAATCAACCCCAAAATCCACGGTCACCCCTAAGCTCCCACACTCACTCACTAATCCTTTCAACAAGTAAAAATTATACACACACATTTCTCTCTTCCCTCACCTCTTTTCCTTCCTTGGCTGAGACACCAACAAGAGAAGGGGAAGCCATGTTTGGAGCTTGAAGTCTTGCATGCACACCATTGACAGTCCTCATCCTCTTTACCTAGTATCCTCATCATCTCTTCTTCCTTTCTATCGGCTGGAAACCAAGAACCAAGGTGAGGGGAACTCTCTTGTGGATTCTTTGTTTTCTTTTCTTGTTGAGAATATGGTTAAGGGCTAGGGGCCTTAACCATAGTATACATGCATTCCTCCATTGCTAAGAATTGAGATATGTTTGATTTGTTTGTTGAGTTGAAATTGGATGAGTGGTGTTAAATTCTCTTTGGCAGTGATGATGAACTTTTGCATGTAAAGAGTAATTTTATTTTCACTTTGTAATTGGACTGAAAATGGCTCTGGAAACAAATGAAGTCATGTACCTCTTTCTCAAAAATGGTTTTAATCAAGTCTTCTTTGAAAACTTTTAACTAAAAACTCGTTGGCAGCGGCTGTTCTTTCGTTTAGCATGGAACAACCCTCACTGTTTTGCCATTTTTAAGAGATCTAACCGTTGGTTTTTCGTCAAATTTGTTTTTAATGGAAATAAACATAAAATGAAACAAATTTTGTGTTCACACATTTGAAAAATAATTTCATCTTAGGGCTCATCCATGGCTCGACATTGGACTGTCCTATTTTGGGATTTCACTGGAACAGGGCTCGGTTTTTGTTAAAATTCTCCCTGTGTACTTATTGTTTTTGAAATGTACTTAAACCTTTAAGAACTAGACACAATAAGATTTATAACCATGTATATTACAAAAATTACCAAGCATAATTTCTAAATTAATTTTTCAATAAGAAACAGAACAATGGTTTAGAACCTGTTTTGATGTCAACATTGTAAGCTGTTAGTAATATTTTTACTGGGAACAATAGAAAATTAATTTGGAAGAAAGAAATACCTTTTTGGAAATATCAAGGGATTAGCTTTAAACTGTAAAAAGTTTCAGTTAATTTAGTTTTGGTAAGTGGGAGAAATTTATATTTCTTTGAGTTATGTTCAGTGGGCACTAAAAATCTAGAGTTGCTAATTTAGAAATTTTTTATAAAATTTTCTAGATGTTGATTTTATAAGTGGGATACCTTACTATAAATTAGATTTCAAGATCTTCGATTTCATATGAAAAGTTTTCAATTCCGAGGTCAATTGCTACAATCAGTGAGAGCTCACATTCAGTACTGCTAGAGAGAAATATGCCTTTTGGTTAATTTTGTGTGTTATTTTGAATTGTGGCAATTTTAATTATTAATTGTGATTTTGTAAGGCAGTGGATATGTAATATCCATTGACCTATTCTGTTTTGGGTTTAAGTCCTAGAGATGTGAATCTTGGGTACTTAATATTTGAAAGTGTGATTTTGTGTGCTTTTATGATACAGTCCTTTGGACTGTAGGTTGAACATTGTGACAATATTATTTGTCTGTGTGATGTGTTCACAAGACTCGGGTGCGAGTACTTGTGAAGACTAGAACTATGTTCTAGTGTTTTTGGCTAGACTGCCATGTAACAAATAAATGAAACTTGAACAGTGAGCACAATTAATTAGGCTAAAAGATTTATTTTATCCTTGTTAAATAGAAATTGATTAACAAACTCTTTATTCTTATGCATTGGACATAGAAATAAACTTAGGACCTTTGCGTGGAGGAATAAACGGTAAGTTGACATTTTATAAAATTATAAAGTTTTGAGAGAGCAAGGAAATACATAAAACATAATAAAATTTTCTACGCGTGGTGAATCATGTTGATTTCTGAGAGTCGTGCAATGGAACTGCGTATGCACGGCGATCTGTGGGAACTACAAGATGAAAAGAGAGTCACGTGGAGTGTTCCAGCTGTGAGAATAACAAAGAGAGGGGGCGGAGTTCTAAAGAAGTGTCACGACGTAATGTGACGGTCACCCATAGAAAGGTGACGGAGGCAAATATCTTCATACATATGATTTTTGAGCAGAGACGGGGTCTCAGGCTCGACGTCTATTTGACCATCCAGTATCATGTGCAGCGGAATCCCACTATGACAAGAAACAATAATCCTTGTGAGGAGAGTTATGGAGGAGTTAGTCCTCCGAGTATTGGATGATCACAGTTGGTACCTGGGAGATGATCGTAAGGCATGGCGACCTTGGAGGGTAAGGCACTGAGTTGTGACGATAGATCACATAGTTGACTCAGCCACCCTGATAAAAATACGAGACATCATCAGTTGGTGAGAGCCCACCATAGTACCATGGTGAGAGATGTACTCCTAACAATCATCCAACTAAATTGTGTAAGACCACTGAGTTCTGGGAGTTTTAGTGGCAGTTGGCCAGTAAGAAAGGATTTACAGAATTAGTGAAAGGAAACGATTAGGACTGCGAGTGTGAACGTTAGAAAACCATATGGCGATGGTGGACAGGATTTTGTTTGTGACTTTTAAAGTCGTTGTTTGTGTGCTGCTTGATAAAGCAGAGAGTTCACCCTTCTGTTTATTTTCTTTTAGGGGCAGATGGCAGCAGAGGACTCAACCCTCCATTGGAGGATTGAGAGCATCTTCGAGAGATGGGTAGCAGTTGTGGGCATGGATCACATCTTGGGCTACATCCTATTCGCACGAACGCTCACATATGACTGTTGGGGCTTAGGATCTCTGCATAGGGTGGGAGTTAGAAGATGACTACTCTGAGTCCTAGGATTTTCTTTTCTTTGTCATGTATCTCGTTAGGGTAGACCTAGGCACTCAGATTTCTTTTGTTATGTGTATATGTTAGTCATCATGTCATATGACTATGTTCTAGTTTTCCCGTACTTTGTCTTTCTACATGTTTACTGTTATGCTCCGGGAGTACATTATGTTAAACACTTTCAGATATGCATATGTAATATTTCAGCTATAGTTATCATTTGTATTTACTTATTTCTACTCCTTCGAAAACTTAAAATCGCTCTTTTACAATCAAAATAACGCCACAACCTTTTTCTGCCAAATTATATTAACGCATTATAAGTATTAAAACGAAGCGCAACTTTTGAAATTAAAATTGAGGAAAAAGTTTATTGTTTTATAAAAAAAAATCCATAAAATCCCAATCATGTTTTCTTAATTTCACCAGATTTTTGTAAGTAAATTAATAAAAGTGCATTATGAAATAATTAATTGAATTAAACCTCACATATTTCCATAATAGAAATTAGGGTGTTACAGTCCACCCTAGAAGCCGTCTTATTAAAAACATTTTTGAAGTCCACTTAGGATTTTGTTAGTCCTTTGTACTATATATATATATATATATATATATATATATATATATATATATATATATATATATATATATATATGGGTTTGCTAACTTACACCCACTTATTTTTTTAGAAGAAGTAAGTTAGCAAATGATAACTACAAACTTTCTTAAAATACACCCAGGTGTAACTTGTTAAACCTACTCCTTCTAAAAAACAAGTAGGTGTAAGTTAGCAAATCCCTTGTGTGTATATATGTATATTAAGTGAGATGTCTTATCTTATATGAGAGGAATAAATATTGACCACTAGATCTTATTTGAATGGTCAAGATTAAAACACACTAAGTCATGTGAGTTTTTTAAAAAGTCACATAACTTTTTTAAGTAGTCACATAACATTAAATCTTGACCCTCAATGTATGGTTATATGGTCCAGATTTAACCCTCTCACTCTCATGTAAGATGCTTTCCTCTCATAAGATATATATATATATTTGTTGTACACAAACAATTAGATTGAATAAAACCTTAAACCTTCATCTTCTTAGATGGTATCAGAACTCATCCTAGCGAGTGTCATTGGGCCTATCGTGCAACTCGCTATCGGGCTGCTATCGAACCACCCAGCAAATGTTCAGTCCTGCAAACTTCACGCTCGAGATATCCAGTCTTCGACGTGAGAAAGTGTGTTTGAAATCCCACATCGACTAGTGATGTGATCAAAATATAGTATATAAGTGAGGTGCAAACCTTACCTTATAAGCTAGTTTGTAGAATTGAGTTAGGCCTAATCCCACATTCTTATACTAGCTAGGTGGCTAACCTTCAAAACAAGGAGAGAACCTAATTAACACTCACGCCGTCTATGACGGTAAGAACTATTTCAAATCTTTTAAATAAAATAAAATATTAAAGTGAATTTTTTTAAAAAATAAGTACCAAATTGAATAAAATAAATAAGATAAATTATCAAAAGTGATATTTATTCTTTATAATAATGTCACAACGACTTTAATAGGAGTTGTTATGAAGTTCTCAATTTTTTTTTTTTTTTGGAGATAATGAAGTTCTCAAAGTCAAACTTTGGATCAAGATGAGTTGGCTGCCATACTGTAAGAACTGGTTCTTATATAAAAAAATAATTAACCTGTGTATGAACGATTGTTGCTTGGAGGATCGCCTGCAAGGTCATGTCGAGAAAGAGACAAAAGAAGCAGAATTATGTACTTAAAAACTATATTGCACTGCAAACTTTGGAACTATCACTAGGGTTTGTGTGTAAACAGAGAGAGTGCGGAAAATTCAAGTTCATCTAAGAGTAACTCTTAAAAGAGTTATTTTTTATCTTTATTATTTATTTTTTAAAATTTAATCATTTAAATTAATTATTTATTATAATTATTAAATTTTTTAAAAATAAACTGTGAGAATAAAAAATAATTTTTTTGGAATAACTTGATCCACACACACATATATATATATATATATATATATATTGGTTTAAATATTATAAGTAATAAAAAAAATTATTAGATTAAATAAGAACAAATTTCAATTACTTTTATTCTTTTTAACGATATCCATCCAGCACACGTTATTAATTATGTAAATAAATATGGTTAATTTTATTTTATAAGTTGTTAAAAATATATGAACGTAATTATTTACGATTATCCGTATGTGCTTAATAGTGTCATAGGATTATTAAAATATCTAATGTTTGTTAACTTTACCTCACTAGTGATTAATAGTGTCAAAAAATTATTGATTGTCACACGTAATTAATTATATGTGTAAATTTGATTAATTTTGTCTCACAAATGGTTAATAATAAATGAATATAATTGTATATAATTTTTTTGGGTCAATATGATATTGGTGCGGAGTATCCATCAGTTTTGTTAATCACTAATTTACGCCGGAAAACTTGACTGACCACCTTTAATGAGGTATCCTCCCAATCATATTTTTTTCATTTACAAGACTCGAATCTGAAAGTTTGTTTAAGGGAACCGAACAAAGTACCACTTGGACCAGCGACTTATTGATAATTGTACATAATTATCCACATGTGATTAATTGTGTCATGAGATAATTCAAATATCTAATGGTAATTAAATTTATTTCACAATAATTGATAGTATAGTAAGATTATTGAAATATCTAATAATAATTAACTTGTCTTACAAATAATTAATATTAACTGCATCAATAATTATATTTTTGATCTGTCTACATAAATAATTATATATAATTACATTTATTAACTCTTAATTACTTATAAAATAAAATTAATCATGTTTATATATATTTAATTAACTATCCATTTGAATAGATAAAGATATAAGGTTGACTGGTTGATTTAAGGAAGAAGGGGGAGGGAGAGGTCAATCAAACCATACACATGATCTCAAACCATTTTTTTTATGCAATCAAACTAAAAAATGTGTAACTTAATTATGATAAAGGAAAATAGCCATTATTTCACTTTTTTTTTATTTTTCAAAGAGAAATTAAAACTGATTCTTCAACCAAAATCACCGGCGACGTGTTTGAACAGTATCAGCAGGCAGCAGCCTCTCACTGTCACTTATCAACATATCTGATATCTCAGATCTGAACTAGCAGTCTAGCACGTAACCACTAATTTTTTTTTTTTTTTATAATTTTTTTTTTTCAAAACTGAAAGATGTTTACACACTTGTTTGAAAGAATATTTTTAAATTAATAATTATTATATAATATTTTAAAAAATTCAAAGAATTATAAAATCTATTTCATTATAATTTTGAAAACTAAAATATATATTATAAAACAATATTTTTTAAACTCAGATTTTTTTTTTAAATTATATTTGAGTGATTTTTTTTCTTGAAAAGGAGTATTTTTTTATTGGTCACTATATTATTAATATGAAATATTTATCAATTTTATTGATGACAAATTTTTGTCAACCTGACCAATCGATCACCTTTAATGAAGTTTTCTTTTCTAATCATTTTCTTTTTTTTCTATTCAAATTATATTTGAATGATGAAATTTATGTATTAATTATGTTTTTTTTCCTAATTTTTGCAAATTTCACTTTTACTTTTAGTCTCTAAATAAAATTTTTAACATTTTTTATCCCTTATACCTTTTCTCTATTAATAATTTTAATCTTTATTATTGAGTAACATATGTAATCAATGACGTGGTAATCAAATTGATAGCTCAGTTATTTGTCACTTCATTAAAGAATTTGACAAGATAGTGACATGTAATTTTTTTTTATAAATTGTGTTTTTTTAATCCTTATTAATTAGTTAAACGTCATTAGTTAGTTTGAACAAATGAAGGATTCAAAATAAAGTTTATAAAAAACAGAGAAAAATATAAGGATAAAAAAATGTTAAAAAAAAATTTAGAGACTAAAAATAAAATTTGTAAAAAATAAAATTTAAAAACCAAAAAAATAACTAACCCTAAAATAGACAGATCAGGTGAACTACTTTCACACGACAGCACTACTCATCTTATCACTTGTTTATTAGCAGACAGGCCGCAAACCTAATACTCAGACACGCACTCTCTCTTTCACCACAAAAATGGATGGTCGGCAGTGTGATGTTTATGTCACCCTTAACATTCCCCTAATTGAAGACCAAAACCAACACTGGCATGAAAGAAGCCAAAATTCTGGCACCGATTATTCTAGCAATGGCTCCACATCTTTCCTCAACACTTGTTTCAATGGCCTCAATGCTTTGACAGGTATTTCAATTCCCTTGTTCTTGTCACTATTCTATCATTACCTGCTTTTGTTGTGCCCCTTCTGTCTATTTGTCATACCCCTTTGGTGTTTTAGTAATGGCATATTCTCATAGTTCCACCATGTGTTAGATTTTTTTTGGGGGGGATTAATTTGTCGCTTTTTTAATTTATAGTGGAGCTCAACATGGCAAATATATGCAACCCAGCCAGTATTTATATATTATATTATTCTTATTTAACTTTTTTTTCCCCTCCTTTTGTCAATTATTTCATTTGATTAGCCAAAACCCGAAATTTCGATGATATTTTAGAGTACCCATTTTTACCAGAATAATGTGTGGTGCTGGTGAATGAACATGACCTCCTGTTGCTTTATGCTTTTTGAGTTTTTGTCCTCTGCAACTGTCCACGAAGACGGAGAGAAGCTAGCTAGCTAGCAAGTGCTATTTTAATTTTTAATTTACTCATTAATCATAATTTATTAGAATCGTTTTGCATGTTAATAACTGATTGGATGTCTTAAGCGGAAAACAAGAGATAACTATGAGTCTATGACAGGTCCGTTCCATTATTTGTCAACTTTATTTTTTTATTTTTTTTATTGTCTAATGACATCACGAGAAGATTGAAATCCAATCCCAACAGACATAAGTGGAAGATAAAGTTTTTTTTTTTGATCGACGAATAATATATATAATATATGTTGGGTATAAGCGGTACCCATATGATGTACAAAAGATGTAAGAGTAATGGTTACACCGTATTTAAAGTTGTAAACACAATAAATACACAAAACCAGTTCAATTGCACCCCACGTTTACAAAAGAATTATCTCGAAACCAATGTTGAAGCAACCCACATGACAGTAACGAAAAGAATTCCCCTCCAAAGCAAAGTATAATTTCCTGCACTTATATTGCACCGTGCCTGCTGGGACAAGACTAAATCACCTGATAAAGTACCAGGCGCAGCCGGAGACTTTTTTTAGTTCTTACTATGTTTCCATGCAGACCTTAAAGTTGAGTCGTAATATTCCAGTTGTTAATTATAACTGTAGCATTCAATATATATATTTTGAAACATCACATTAATTTAGGGAAAATGTTAAATGTATCATTTAAATTTAGGGTAAATAGATGTAGAGAAGAGAGATAAAAAAAAAAAAAAAAAAGGTGACGAATGTAACAAGTGATATATAAATACATCTATATATCAAACATTCCATCAACCTTGTTATTTATTTCTATCTCTTTTCTTATCATTCATGGCCAAGCATTTTAGCAATTCTAGTATTATATGAACACGAATCATGAAAGTGACAATTCTGTAACTAGAACACAAATAGGGAAATAATTTTCTTATCATTCATGGCCAAGCAATTTAGCAATTCTAGTATTATATGGACACGAATCATGAAAGTGACAATTATGTAACTAGAACACAAATAGGGAAATAATTAACCTTTAGGCTGTGTTTGTTTTAACGGATGAAAATAATATAGGAAGGATGAAAACGATATAGGAATGTTTGGTGGAGAAGAAATAAGCAAGAAATAACTTCAAAAATGATGGGATCTGCTTGTACTTTTTCTTATTTATTCTCACTCATCTCTCTTTATTTTTTCAACCAAACAACTTTATTTATTATTTTATTTTTCATCTATTTCTACTTTTTCTTTTTTATTTCTATCTATTTTATTTTTCTCATCTCTACCGAACACAGCCTTAGCATATTCAGGGGTGTGGATATCGGGAGGGGAGACCACCTTGCCAGAAATCAAGGCAGCAACTATGGTCCATTTCGTAGCAACCACTATTCTTTGGTCCAGGAATTTTAAATTTTATATATATTTTTTCGGCTCTTCTATTTGGCCTCGAACATTAAGAAAAAAACAAAATGTAATCCCATTCTTGTCCTTCATATATATATATATATATATATATATAGTTGCGTGGAGCGCGCGTGATATTAAATTATTAATCCCTCCCTACAACGAAGTCGGCTAGGATTCAGCTTTTCATAGATTTTCTTGGCTCATCAGCAACGTTACTGCGACAACTCCACAACCCGGTTAATTAATCACCCTTCTTGCAACATTAGGTTTGTGAAGAACCACTCAAACAGAGAGGTTCATTTTCGGACATTTATGAGGTGGGTCTAGAAATATAATCGAAGCTTTTTGTGCGTAGTCACTAGTCAAAATGCAAGTTTCTCCAACTTTTGACCCTTGCAAGACTTTGCTTGAAAAATAGACTCAACATTGTTCATTGAGGGTTTTCTTGTCAAGATCAGAACTTACAACTTTTTTTGGCAACCACTGATTAGCACAATAGAAGAGGTTCATCTATCTCAAATTTCATGAGTATTATAGAGCTCACAAATATTCCTTTAGCTCTTGAAAGGGTTTCTCACACTAGGGATGACAAAATATGTTAGTTGGCCATGTTTTGGTCCACTCGACTATCATCTCGCCAAAAACATGTTAGGGCGAGTTGGCATGTTTAGCATATATAGGATGAAATTGCAACCCACCTCATTTATAGGTGGGTTGATAGGCTAACCCACCAAAAAAGAAAAATAGAAAAAAAGTAAAATAAAAATTAGAGAATTAAAAAACATTGCCAAAGAAAATAATTTAAGCTTCCACTAATTAATATCTCTTTAACATGTCCACCTAATAATTTAATTGCATTATTCCACCTAAGTCCTCTATTTGCTTTGTTTCTATTACTAACAACAACAATAAAAATTATCGTGATCATATCTAAACTTAAATATTGGGTTTTAAACACATTACTTAATGCTAAAATGAAATGAAAACTTGAAAATTTTGCATTATTTTTTTAATAGTTTTTTTACCTAATTTAAAAAATAATTTTTTTTGGCTCAACAGGTTGGTCTACCCTAGCCTGTCATGAGTCTTTTTGGTAGGCTAAAATGAGGACAGTCAAAAGGGACAAATGGGTTGAATACCCTAGCTCATTCTGCCTAAGAAGGTGGGTTAAATTGGCCGACCGATTGGCCAAGCCTGTTTTGCCACCCATACCTCAAACTCATCTATCCACTCCAAAAATTTGTTTTTCTTCAACAATTGGTATGACTTTCAGATCTTTTCCTTTCATCATCAATGATAGACGATTTATGATTATACTATCATTAGCGCTCACCCTCTTCATTCCAGCCCCTCCTAACATAGAGTGTATAAGATGTTCAATGACATTCTTCAACTTACACATTTATCCATAGTGTGGTTATAGCCATCATAGAACACACAGTACTTTTTGTTGTCTTGCCAAATAGTATGTTAGATTGGACTTAATCATTTAGACCTAGAATAATATATATATGTTTTTTTTACATTTATCTTACACTCATTTTTAATTTTTTTCTTTTTATTATATCACCTATCATATCTATAATTTGTCTTCCCTCTTTCTTCCCATCTTTGTTTTACAATTAGAATGCATGTATCTTAAGGAATGTCAAGCGGTCATTTTTCATATTAGTGAAAAGATAGTCACTACTTGTCTGTTTGTTTGTTCACATTTTTTATTTTTTGGAAAATGTTAAATTTGTTTATTTTTAACAATTTTTATTTTTTCACTGTTTAATATTGTTATTTGATACGAGAATTTGAAAGAGAGTAGTGAATGGTCTTGAAAGTAGTAAAAGGGTAAAGTAGTTTAACAAAATGTAGACTAATAAATGGCAGTATTTCATTTTTATGGATAATATATTTCACTATCTTATCTTGTAGGCATTTTTTTAGTAAAATTTTTATACTGTCAGTCTGTCATCCAATTACAAACCACCATGTGTAGTAAATTTGTTGATTTTTACAATAATCATCTTAAAAGTCATATTAATGGTGATTTCTAATTGATTAATCATGTAAATTTTTTTACATTGACATTGCATAGTCATATTAAGCTCTTTATTTTTTAAAAAACTTTTTCTATTTTATTTGGCTTGGAATGTTATTAAGAAAGAAATAAATCCTGTTTTGTCCTTCAAATATATTGCTTTCTTTATAAAATACTTTTGTTATCAAATCATTTTTGGTAAAATTAAAGTACCATTATACTAGTATTTTATAGTATCTAATTAGTCTTTTAAATATAAATTATTAAAAATTACCTTTTGTGTCATTATTTTACTGTTCTATTGTTAAGAGACTAAGCTAATGTTACATTTTTTAAATAGATAATATGATAATATCCTAATTTTTGTGGACTAAATTCATGGTTGATTCTTAAAATATCACTTGTTCTACACAGTTTTTTATTTAATTAGCAAATTAAATATGAAAAAAACGCATTTAGTTGTGCATGTTTTGGGTGAGCGATCAACCTAAAATTAATGATTATTTTTGTTTTATTTTTTTATTAAGAGTACAAAATTAATAAATAGGAAATTCAAAATCAACTGCTAACTTTATTACAGCCTTCATAGAAAATCTCCATGAAATTTATAATTTTTTTATAAGACAAATTCTATTTTCTCTTGTTTTTACACTTTTTTATAATTAAAATAATTAAAGGAAAAAAGAACGACAAGAAAGAAAAATATAGAACAAAATACTTAATAAAATAAAAAAATAAAAAATGAGTTATAAATAATATTATAAAATTATATTACAGGAATAAAATAACTCTCTTAGTCCTATTATTATTATTATTATTATTATTATTATGTTTTTTTCACGCGGGAGATCAGAGAAAAGTCTTGTGGTACCTATACAATGACGCTTCAGCCGGCGTCACTTTAAAACATCGTATGGACAATAGAAACACAGCCATGCTTAGTACTTATCGCGTTTTATTTTGCTATCAAGTAGGACCCATATTAACCTCAAAAGTTCTTACACGTTTCTTTGTGGTTTGATGTAGTGTTTGATAGAGTGAAATTAAATAGAATGAAAATAAAATGAGATGAAAATTTTGAATTAAAATAAAATATAAAAGTATAGATTTCATTCTTTTTTACTATTTATTTCATTTATTTTTCACTATTTTTCATCGCAAATAAACATATCGTGACACATAATAAAAAAGAAAAAAAATATTGTTAAAGGGAACTTATCTTATCTCTTTTTTTTTTTTTGACAAAGTCTTATCTTATCTCATTCCCACTTGAGTTAGACAAAATAATTAAAGGCGACAAAATTCACTTTATAATGCAGCTACGCTATTTTGAGATTGCTAATAATTGACTTAAAGTAACTTCTTATTCATTAATTTACTTGCTCGATAATTTATCTTTTAAAAGTGTAGTGAATTAAATTAAAAAATGTTTTAAGTAGGAATTTCTCACTTGTATTCATAAATACACGTTGAACACTATTAAATATATTTTATTAAATATTTTAAATTATTTAAAATATAAGTATAAAATAATTATATGTGTTTATAATAAATACTTTTTTAGTTTTTGATTCCTCAATAGTCAATAGTGGAGTACAGTACAGTTTCTGATCTGGGAAGGTACTCAGAAGTTGATTATTCAGTAGTGGACATATGTTGAAAAACCCGTTTAAAATAAGCTAAAGAGTAAATATACTCAAACTAGCCTAAAAACAAACTCATATTTGGTAGGCGAAAAGCCGAAAACGCGATATTTGGTATCCAACGTTGTTGAATCGGAAAACATCATAAACGTTTTTGTGACTCTTAAATAGTGATGTCCGGCAGAAAATTTAATGTATTTATTAGGCCAGTTCCGCGACCAACTCCCAATATCAAACCTTTTAGATTTGCAAACTTCAGCTTACAGCAAAAAAATTCAACTTTTTCCATCAACCTCTAGCTATATCCAATTATTTTTTTCAAATGTCGGAAAAACTTTCCTACAATCCATCCTTAAACGTGCCTTTACTATCCGAGTGGAAGCACCATGATGAAGAGAAAGCCATAGCCTCTCATCCTTCTACCAAAAATACTGTATCCTTCTTTCGCACATGCCTTAATGGACTCAATGCAATATCAGGTTTCATTTTCTACAACACATGCTCATCCTTTACTTATTCAAAGAGAAATCTATATTTAATTCAGCTTATTTCAAAGAAACAATTCTGTTCTCAAGATGCTTTTTCTGTAAAAACAAAATCTAATAAAATGCTAATTAACGTTTTGTGTGTGGCTATTTTCAGGTGTTGGGATACTCTCAGTTCCATATGCTCTTGCATCTGGAGGGTGGTTAAGCTTGGTTCTTCTGTTTGCTATTGCCGCTGCAGCATTTTACACAGGCATGTTGATTAAAAGATGTATGGATAAGAATTCGAACATTAGAACCTACCCTGATATAGGCGAGCTTGCATTTGGAAAGACAGGAAGGCTAATAGTATCAGTGTCCATGTACACGGAGCTCTACTTAGTTTCCATAGGGTTCTTGATTCTAGAAGGTGATAACTTGAGTAACTTATTCCCCATTGAGGAGGTTCAGTTTGCTGGCTTAGCAATTGGTGGGAAGCAATTCTTTGTGATATTGGTTTCCCTTGTCATCTTGCCCACAGTTTGGTTGGATAACTTGAGTCTACTTTCTTATGTATCTGCAAGTGGAGTGTTTGCTTCTGCTGTCATCATCCTCTCAATATCATGGACTGCAACATTTGATGGAGTTGGTTTTCATCAAAAGGGAACTCTTGTTAAATGGAATGGGATCCCCACCGCTGTTAGCTTGTATGCCTTTTGTTACTGTGCACATCCCGTCTTCCCCACCTTGTACAATTCCATGACAAACAAACATCAGTTCTCTAATGTAAGTGCTATACATATTTTGGATGTGTTTTGCTTTTAATATCTGGAATTTACCTCCTCTAGAATAATAAAGTGCATACACTAATCAAGTAAGGTAGAACTTATATATCTTTTACTTTGTTACTTTTTGTCCCTAATGAATCTTATTTTTCTTTTGCAGGTCCTACTTGTATGCTTTCTCTTAACCACCGTGGGTTATGCATCCATGGCTATAATTGGCTATCTAATGTTTGGTGCTGACGTTGAATCACAAGTAACATTAAACCTGCCACTGAACAAAGTAAGTTCAAAATTAGCCATATATACTACATTGGTCAATCCCGTATCCAAGTTTGCTTTGATGGCAACACCAATTACCAATGCTTTGAAAGACTTGCTTCCAAGGACGTACAAGAATAGAGTGACCAGCATCTTAGTCAGCACTGTCTTGGTAATAAGCGCTACCATTGTTGCCCTTGCTGTTCCTTTCTTTGGGGATCTCATGTCCCTGGTTGGAGCATTTCTAAGTGTCACAGCTTCTATTCTGCTTCCATGCTTGTGTTACTTGAAGATTTCAGGCACTTACAGAAAATTTGGATGTGAAACGGTGGCCATAGTGGCAATAATAGTAGCAGCTATAGCAATGGGAATATCTGGGACGTACACCTCTGTCATGGAAATAGTCCACCATTTGTAACTGGCAATGGAGTGGTCCATTCTATTGACTAAAATATTCCCAAAAAAGATTTTTTTTTTAAATCGTGAGAGTGTGTGTATATATATATATATATATATATATATATATATATGGCTTAATTGTAAATTTTATCACCCAACTTTCATAATTTTGCGAATTTTACCATCCAAGTTTTAATTTTGCAAATTTTATTACCCAAGTTTTCAATTTTTGCACATTTTACCACTCTGATATTTTACCAAAAAAAAAGTTAAAAAATTCAAAAAAAAAATTTGTGAAACATCATGGTGGTAAAATGCGCAAAAATTGAAAATTTAGGTGGTAAAATGTGCAAAAATTGAAAACTTGGGTGGTAAAATTTGCAAAATTAAAACTTGGGTGGTAAAATTCACAAAATTATGAAAGTTGAGTGATAAAATTTGTAAAATTAAAACTTAGATGATAAAATTTACAAAATTATGAAAGTTGGATGGTAAAATTTACAATTAAACCTATATATATTAAGAGGGAAAAGAGAGATATATAAATATTAAACAACGATGAGGAAGTAAGTGATACATATGGTTGGTGAATATATGAAAAAGACAAAGGAAAAGATAGATCATAAAGAGGTGTAAAATAGGATTTGTCTGCTCGGCGGTAAACACACGTGGGACCGAGAAAACGCGTCAAAACACAATTCATTTTACTCAGTTGAATGATATATTCATGACGCAGTCTAGCATGCGAAAGCAAAAGACCTTTCGCAGCATGCGAAAGTTATTTTAACCGTTCGATCATACACAGAAGTATCTGACGGCCTAGACCTATTTTGTTAATTAATATTTCTTTAGTTGTAGATCAATCACGTGTCCTAAATGTGCATGACAATGGGACAATAAAATTGTTTTCTGAATTTTACATGCCTAAAAATAATTACGCTGACTTTCGTTGCAACAATGGGACAAAATTTTTTATTTATTAATTATATTTAGATTTTTTTATTTTTTTCGTTTATGTAAGGGGCGAGAGACGAAGACAAATATTGAAGCAAAAATGCTGGACATGATAGTTGCTAACCCCACACATTACTTAATGGATTCTAACGAATTACATTTTAACCCTGTGTTCGGTTGAGTATGAAAAAAATGGATGAGAGTGTGAGGAATAAAAATGGATGAAAGAGAGATGAATGAGGGTGGAAAGTAAGATTGTTTGGTAGAGATAAAAGAGAGTTGAAAAGAGATGAAATATTTGAATTAAAGTTATTTGGTAGAAAAAAATAATAATTTAATATTTATTATTAATATTATTTATTTGTAGTATTTATTGTTATATTATTAATCTGTATTTTTTTTATTAATAATAATAATAATAATATTATTATTATTATTATTATTATTATTATTATTATTATTATAAAATAATATATATAATTTAATATAGGGGAGGGGGATATCCGAATATGGTGAACCCATAATCAGGTTAGGGGTTATATTGCTGTGTTATCAAAAGAAAAAAAAAATAAAGCCATGTCATGCACATTTAGGACACGTGGTTGATCTACAACTAAAGAAATATTAATTAACAAAACAGGTCTAGGCCGTCAGATGCTTCTGTGTATGATCGAACGGTTAAAATAACTTTCGCATGATGCGCAAGGTCTTTTGCTTTCGCATGCTAGACTGCGTCTATATTCATTATATTGAGTGTGTTTAGTGTTTAGCACCTTTTCTCTATAATCTACCTTTTTCAAACTCAGATAAAATAGGATCACTAAGGGCTTTAATGCTATCCTTATATATCAATTCGAATTTAATGCAGTTGCATTCTTATACAAGACTTGAACTTTGATACTAATTGACTTTTATTAGTTTATTTACATGTTTGGTGGCAATGTTTAGGTGATATTATTTATGTTTTGCCCTCTTTTATTCTTTATTAAAAGTTTCAAATCACTTGATAATTAAGCAGAAACATGATAAAAGAAAAAGAGTGTGGAATTTTTACGACAATCAATCATGAACACGAATAACGATTTTATAATTCTTTCTCAACTAAATTATCGGAATTCTTCAATAAAAATTTTAACTTCTCTTTAGATGAGGAGAAGAGAGAGTAAATTTTCATACTTAGTGTATTGTAAACCATAACCGTTCATCAATACATTAACTTATGTATTTTGGAGGTGTAGGTGCTTGGCTGGTTATGCGGTATTTATTGGATGAATAGCAGTAAATACAAAGTAACCAAGCTTTAGCATATATCTTTGTTTATTTGATAACTTGCATACTTTTGTAATTGGTAGGGTATCCCTTATACCCGTATTTATATATATATCTCTTGATTTGCTGATAAAAAAAAAAAAAACTTATTAGGATTTTCCGTTATCTCTTAATGGACTAACATCGATATTTATTTATTTATCACATCAATTTTTTTCATAGTGTAACCAGTTAACTTAATTTTGACCGCTTAAATAAAACCTTTTCATAATAAATAGCTAATATTATGGTTTTATACCATGTGCTAAGATAAATTAATGAAAATATATAAATTTCCAACAAAATAGGTTTCCAAACATAAGTTAAATTAGCTACCTGATTCAGAGTGTCTAGTTTTGCGTTTGGAATCTTTTAACATATTTTTGGATCATCAAACTCAGTTATGCATTATATTTAGTTGCCTCCAAAAACCATTTTGTTACCCAGGTTTAACCCTAAACCCAATTTGAATCGGAAGCAACACGTGGCTTCCTTTTGAAACTTCTGTTTTCAGTTTAGGGATGTCAACAACCATTACTTCCCATTTTTTTCATCTTGTGTATTTATTGTATTTTCCACCTAGAAGTTATATATATAGCTCCTGAGCACGTCCTGCAGTAAGAGTTGCATTTGCATTTTCAAATTTATTCTAAGCTGACATTATTTTTAGTTGATTTAATTGATAATATCATGTACAATAATTAATAACATGAAATAGCATTAACTAATTTTGGTAAACATTACAAATTAAGCATGTTTTAACTTTTAAAATATCATATATTATGTCTTCTCTGTATAGTAGGATTTCCCATTATGATAACGAACCCTTATTATGATTATCACCATATATTAACCTTTTATTGTACCGATCATAAATAAATTTCTTACATTAAAATTGTAACATTTTTTAACAATATATTAGTAGTTCATCTTAAAAGATATTAAAATGAAATAGAAAAATAATATTAATATTACATTATAAACTTCATATCTTTTTCAGCAATTATACACTTAAAAGTATTTTTAATTAATATTATCCAAATAAATTTTATTATATCAAACATACTTTTGATGAAAAAACATCTAAACATAAATTACATTATAATAAACCTTTTTTTTTTTATCAAACTTAAATTTATAATATACTTTTAATTCAAACTTACGTTTACAAACTTTTACTCAAGTTTATGTTTACAAACTTTTATTCAAACATACACTCAGTTATGAGTTAACTGAACTTTTAGCTTGTGTTTTGTATAACTGAAAGTAGTAGAAAAGAAAATAATTATCAGTAAAAAGAGATGAAAGTGTAATAATATGTTTGTTTGGTACTTGATAGTGTTGAAAGATTTAAATTTTTTGTAGGTCCTACCGAAATTTATTTAGAACATCTGCAATGGGAGTTGCTTATAAAAAAAAATCTTATTTTGGTGTGTTACGTGTGATTTTGAGTTGCTTAAAATTGGAGAGAGTTGCTTATATATATAAGAGCATCTCCAATGGGTGTAATTTAAACAATGTATTTTGAGCTGTTAATTGGCCCCCACAATGCCACATCAAAGTTAAGCAACTCATACACATTTTGTTACAATAGTATAGTTTTAAACAATCCTTAAATGACCCACCTTTAAATGACCCTAAAATGACTCACATTTAAATGATCTACCCTTAAAATGGAAAGAAAATATTTTTTTAAGCTTAAGCAACGGTTGCTTATAGAAGCAATGTTACTTAATTTTAAGCAACCCGACTGATACGTAGATAATCTCCAATGCTAAAAAAAACTAAGCAACAGTGCTTTAATATAAAAAACTCGTTAAGCAATGAGCATTGGAGATGCTCTAAGCAACTATTGCTCATGAGTTGCTTAACTTTGTATTAAATATAGGAAAAAGGAAATATTTGTGAGTTAAACAACTTGCTAATAAAAACTTCCATCGGAGAGAAAATTAATTGGTTTGTTTAAGATTGAGGTGACATAAGTTAGGTTATTTACATGAATATTACTGGAGATGCTCTTAGTTACAAAAAGAGAAAAAAGAAAAAGAAAAAAAAAAACAGGTGAATTAAACAGTAATTTATTGACTTTTCAAAAGAGCCCCTCTTTACACACACGTGACCCTCATGCCGGTGAAACCCGTGACAATGTTTCTCCATTTTCAAAGCAAGTTCTTTTTTATCTTCTCCTCAAGCTGTGCGAGTGGTGGAGGAATGTAAAAGCAACTCTACAGCAAAATCAAACATCACACGATCTCATTATTCAGAAACCTCTGCGTACATCAAAGTCAGAATGTCTGATTAGATCGATGCTTTTTCTTTTCTTTTTTTATCAGCAAAATATATATATATATATATATATATATATATATATATATATAATGGAGGTACAAGAGGTACCTTTCCCATTAAAAAAGAGGCCAGATACAATGGTTACAAGTATTTATGGAAGATGTTACATAAATAAGAATAACCAAAGTCATAAATGAACCAGCCCAAAAACCAACAATTTCTCGGATTTGGCTAAAGTGGAGTTGAAAATACATGAGGCACTGGTGAGAAAGTCTTCTTTACCTGCTGTAGCAGGTTAGTTACTAGTTTTTAACCTGCTGTAGCAGGTTAGCCATTAAGAAAAAAAAATTATTTAAAAAATAAAATTATATAAAATTATTATAATAATTTTTTTTTTATAAAAAAAGTAGGAATCACCGGTGGTATTTGAATAAATTACCTATTATATAAAATTATTATAATAAAAATTAGAATAAAATTTTTCTCATTTTTTAAAAAAAGTAGGAACCACCGATGGTACTTGAACAAATTACATACTATATAAAATTATTATAATAAAAATTAGAATAAAAATTTTCTTTTTTTTTTTAAAAAGTAGGAACCACTGGTGGTACTTGAACAAATTACTTACTATAATAGATTGGTTAACCCGGAGAAAAAAAATCATTTTTTTATTAAATGAAATTATATAAAAATTATTAAAAAATATTTTTTTATTTTTTTCTCCCAGTGGAGCATAAGAGAAATAAAAAAATATTTTTTTCCTGGTTAATCAATCTATTATAGTAGATAATTTGTTCAAGTACCACCGGTGGTTTCCACTTTTTAAAAAAAAAAGAGAAAATTTTTATTCTAAATTTTATTATAATAATTTTATATAGTAGGTAATTTGTTCAAATACTAGCGGTGATTCCTACTTTTTTTTAAAAAAAAAGAAAATTTTTATTATAATAATTTTATATAATTTCATTTTTTAAATAAATTTTTTTTCTCCCGGTGTTTACCTGCTATAGTAGGTAAAAAATACATTGACTAACTTACTGCAGCAGGTAAACAACCATTTCTCACTAGTGCCTCAGTAATTTCAACTCCACTTTAGCCTGACCTACAGTCCCTCACCCACCCTATAGGCAATCATAATCGTTGCAAGTTAGTCTCATGCAGCGGGTGCCCACTCTAGCACGTAACCATAATGCCTTCCCTAACGGGTTTGGCTAAAGTGGAGTTTGGGCTTGGTGAGGCACCGATGAGAATGTGTTTCTTACCTGCTGCAGCACCGATGCATAACCTTTTTTTACCTATAATAGCCAGTCATCAACCGGTTGCCTAAAAATTTAAATTTGCTAATATGGGGCTCTTGTTTAAAGACATGGGCTTATGTGAAAATGCCTTAAGGTGAAACAAAAACAAAAGCTAGCTAGCTTTGCTGGCTCCGGGGATCTCAAACACAACCAGTAACATCATTCATGCGGATTTGGCATTTGACACCATCCCCATAAGCTATTTTCTTCACAATACTGCACATGAATATTGTAAATACCATTGGCATTAATTAAGACTGATAATATTTCAGGCATAAATACGTACCAAGTTATTTGGCTTCAAAGTGCAAATATGATTTCCAGAAAAAATAAGTAAAATTTAAATACAACTTTTTCTCAAGAAATTTCATTGATCATACAATAGCAGAAAACATCATTACATATGAACCAAGGAGGACAACCAATGAACTACATCCCTCTTAGGCATCTTATCGAACAGTTTATGGGCATTATTGATTTGGTGACATTTAAGGTACATATGCACCAGGGAAGACATCACAATATATGGAATCAAAAGCAAACTCGGAATTAAAATCAAATCTGCAAGCGATTGGCACACTAATTTCAAACACAAATTTGCCTCGCCGAAACCAAACCCGCGAACCCAGCATCGACCGCGATCACTAGAGACTAACGTTGGTGACGGTGCCACTGAGGATACAGTGTTTGGACTTGCTGGAATCCCACAATTCACCCTTGGAATCCTCTTCCCCATTTCCGACTCCCTTATCCTCTTTTTCCCTCTCTCTCCGCTCCCTACCGCCACCCCACTTTCCCTCTTTGTCATTTAAGTTACCTTCCATCAGAGTCTCCTCTACCAAAACTACCCGACGTTCGCAACCAAAGAAATGCCCCTTTCCTACCCCTGCTTCTCCAAACCCTAAACACATTTCACTCCCCCGTCGTGGAAAGTGGAAACCACATGCATCATCATCGTCACCACCGCGTTCTTCTTCATGCGCTTCCACCACACGCCCATCATCGCCACTCACGACAGAAATGGAGAGCGTGTTGAGCAAACGCAGGTGACACCAACACTCATCACCCCTTTCTTTCAGAGGCCCTAAAATGCAATTTAAAAATTAATATTTACAGTTAAGTCCAACTTAACCACCTACATAGGTCCGGTAACAGGTAATGAATCTGAAACATTAATTAAAATAATAATATATCTAACGGTGAAAAAAGGTTATGCACCGGTGCATCAGTTTTTTACTAGTTCACCATAGCCACAACCTTTGGCTAAAGTGGAGTTTGGGCTTGGTGAGGCACCGATGAGAATGTGTTTCTTACCTGCTGCAGCAGGTTAGTCACCCATTTTTAACCTGTTGTAGCAGGTTAGCCACCAGGAGAAAAAAAATTAAAAAAAATATTTTTTATTTAAAAATGAAATTATATAAAATTATTATAATAAAAATTAGAATAAAAAATTTCTCTTTTGTTTGAAATAGTGGGAACCACCGGTGGTACATGAACAAATTACCTACTATATAAAATTATTATAATAAAAATTAGAATAAAAATTTTCTTTTTTTTTTAAAAAAGTGGGAACCACCGGTGGTACTTGAACAAATTACCTACTATAATAGGTTGGTTAACCAGGAGAAAAAAATCATTTTTTATTAAATGAAATTATATAAAAATTATTAAAAAATATTTTTTTTTATTTTTTTTCTCTCGGTGGAGCATAAGAGAAATAAAAAAAATGTTTTTTTTTCTCCCGATTAACCAACTTATTATAGTAGGTAATTTGTTCGAGTACCACTAGTGGTTTCCACTTTTTTCTTATGATTCCCACTTTTTAAAAAAAAGAGAAAATTTTTATTATAATAATTTTATATAATTTCATTTTTTAAATATTTTTTTTTTAATTTTTTTTTCTACTTATGACTAACCTGCTACAGCATGTTAAAAACATATGACTAATCTGCTACAGCAGGTAAGAAACACATTCTCACTTGTGTCTCATCAAAACCAAACTCCACTTTAACAAAACCCCTTTCCTAACACACAATACCATTGCAAATTTTAGATATACACATGTCACCAACCGCTTCAACCTCTTTCCATCATCAAATCCGCGTGATCCTCGCCAAACCGAACGCACTTTACAAATGCCAATAGCCACCCAACGAACCATCACAAGGAAAACCTGACCTGATATTAAACAGGGTCATCTCGAAAACAAGACCCAGGATTAATAAGCCACTGCACAAAGGAGAAATTGAAATAAGTCATGTACTTCCTCTGTTATAGTTATATGACGTTTAAGATTTTAATAAAAATATTAAGAAATGTAATTAATTTATTAAATTTTCTAAAAAATATTAGATATCTTCTTACTATATCCTTTATTTTTCTAATTAATTACTTATTATACACTATTTTCACTAGGATAATCTTGAAAAAAAAAATATTTAATGCAGTATTGATTTTGTAAAATAACATTTATTGGAACAAATTTTTTTCTTTAAAATATCATATAAGGAAGTATACTCTAAGCCAGCACCACACCTAATATTGAATATGATATAGTAGAGAATTCGTATCAAAGTTTTCCCTTCTAAAAATGCAGTGATTACGCTGTCTCCAAATGCACCATACAGAGGCACTCCACAAAATGTTCCATCTTTCAGCCTGTGAATGAGAGACTATCCTACCAGGGAGCTGATAAAAGTGCATAACTGGTGACCCTGGCAGAACTGTATTTAAACCAATCCAACGACAACATGACTTCCAGACATTAGCTATAGGATCACAGTTAAAGAAAATGTGTTGGGCTGATTCAACACTTGAGTTGCAAAGCTAACATAAAACATTGTCTACCACCACTGGGATATTCCTGATGCTCAAATTATCTAATGTAGGCAGTCTATTCAAACACAGTGTCCAGATAAAAAACTTGACCTTAGATGGCACTCTTATCCTCCAGACTGACTGCAACCTCTCATCAAAAGTACTGCCTTTGAAAAAACTGTTAAGAGCTTTGTAAGAGGAGCTAACCGTGTACCTTCCCGATTGGTCTTCTAGCCACCACTGTAACACCTTAAAAAAAATTACGATTTGTGTGATATATACGTATTGTGTGTGTGTGTGTGTTTTGAGTAATTAAGTATAATTAGTGATCTAGAAATTCTAATTAAGGTAATTAAACTTAATTAAGCCCAATCTTATTAATTCAAGTCTAGAAAGAACTAGATAGATATCAAAATAGAATTAGTGAATTATATGACTTAATTAAATTGTTTTACTGTTGAATTAGTTTTAAGTGTCAAATTAATTAAGAATTAATAAAGTTGTTAGAAATATTTGTGTTAAGAATTTAATTAATTAATTTGTATCTTCGAAAAATATTAATTAAAGTGAGATTGAATTAAAATTTCATATGTGTGATTGTTAGTGACTCAAATGACACAATTGAACAAAGATCCTAACCCTAATCCTAATGGGTCTCAGATGGGCCCAATTTAAAAACCAACATGGATCCTAAGGCCCTAGGGAAGGGGGCTGGCCATGAGGAGAGAGGGAGGGGGCATGCTTTTTGCTTTTTCACTTTTCCTCTCTCTTAAAAGTGTGTGTGCCTTTCTCTCTTCATTATTCACCTTCCTCTCCAACATGTGTGATATATACGTATTGTGTGTGTGTGTGTGTTTTGAGTAATTAAGTATAATTAGTGATCTAGAAATTCTAATTAAGGTAATTAAACTTAATTAAGCCCAATCTTATTAATTCAAGTCTAGAAAGAACTAGATAGATATCAAAATAGAATTAGTGAATTATATGACTTAATTAAATTGTTTTACTGTTGAATTAGTTTTAAGTGTCAAATTAATTAAGAATTAATAAAGTTGTTAGAAATATTTGTGTTAAGAATTTAATTAATTAATTTGTATCTTCGAAAAATATTAATTAAAGTGAGATTGAATTAAAATTTCATATGTGTGATTGTTAGTGACTCAAATGACACAATTGAACAAAGATCCTAACCCTAATCCTAATGGGTCTCAGATGGGCCCAATTTAAAAACCAACATGGATCCTAAGGCCCTAGGGAAGGGGGCTGGCCATGAGGAGAGAGGGAGGGGGCATGCTTTTTGCTTTTTCACTTTTCCTCTCTCTTAAAAGTGTGTGTGCCTTTCTCTCTTCATTATTCACCTTCCTCTCCAAGTTTCTCCATTTCTCTCCAACTTCTCTCTAGAAACACAAAACTTCTCTCTAGATTTTCATGACCAAGATCAAATCTTCTTCCTTTGAAATTCTAGTATGTTAGAGAGGAACTCAAGAGCTTCAAAACCAAGGAATTTTGTTTCGTTGAGGTATGGAAGGATTTCTATCTTCCTTAAGATATTTCTTATTTTTCTTGATGTTTTTGGGCTGTTCTTGTGATTGTGAGTCTCTTGACACCATAGGTGTCTCAAGAGCATGTAAAATATGTTGAAATGTGTTGTTTGCCACTTGTACATTGCAGTTGTTTTTCTATTTTCGAAAACACTTTCGTGCATTATTTTTGCAATGTAAAGGTGTTTTCATATTTTTTGACACATCTGGATATCATGATATTTTTTTCAGAATTTTCTGAACACTAGAACTATTTCTTTCGGAATTATTTTCATTTACTGCTGATTCTGTGAAAGTGACGATTTTTAATTTTACAAAACTTTTGGGACACACTTTTGGGAAACTGGACTCGTGACTTAAATTTATATGCCATGAGGGTCATCTCTAATTTTTTTTAAATTCAGAACAAGCCGGAAAGTAATTTTAGTGATTTGATGTTAAGAAACCAAAAAACTGGGCAGTAGAGTATTTAAATATAGAAAATATTTTTTTTTGAGAATTTGGCTTTGATAAAATTTGGTAACCTTACTTGGACTATTTGGACTATCTTTGAATTTTCTCGGAATTTAATAAATACTTTTTATAATTATTTACATTTTTGTATGGAAAACTCTGTTATGAGGCAATAATGTTTTAGAAATACAAAAAGCGTAATTTCGGTAGGTATTTGGTACTGAGAAAATTCCATGTGCTGTCCCACATGTTGGGGACATTCCCTGTAAAGTTACATGGAAAAAAAGTTGATTTTCTATTTACTAAAAATGTAGAAGTGCACTTTATAGAACATGTCCAGCAACTATAATTAATTCAAAAATAATATTTATGAGTGGAATTTTCGTGGAAAAAATTTATATGATGAAATATATGTGATGCTCTGTAAAATTTTACAAAATTTTAAGTTAATTTGCTAAGTTAAATAATTTTTGGTATTTGTGCACAACTCTAGATATATGCATGAAATTTAATTATATGATTGTGTAATTTTGTCTAATGCCATCCATTGAACTTGTTAATGGACATTTCACCTCAAAAGGGGAATTTCTATTGAAAATGGGTGTGTAATGTGTAACACCCTCATTTTTATTCTATCTATTTTCTTTTTATTAATAATTTAATATTGAGAAATCAAGACAGAATATTGAAATATTGATTCACACTCTTGTGATCAAGATTTCATGTTCTACTTAATCGTGAATTTTAATAATTATTTCAAGCCAAAATCCGGGTAACTATTAAAACAACGATTAAATACATAATTGTTTTGTCTCTATGACAGACATGAGTAAAAGTCTCAAATAATTACAAAATAATTATTTGAACTTAAAATCATGTTTTATAGGTCTAAATAAGGTTAGGATAATTTCTCAGAAAATTTAGAACTTTTTGAGAAATTTTACAAAATGCTCTAGATAGTTTGCTAATGAGCCAGCTAATATAGGAATAATATTAAAACTTGATGAAACTGACAAAGTCAAATCATTTTTGGGTTAAATACATAAAAATATAATTTTCATAAAAAAATTGAGAATTTATTGAGTTAAAATGAATTTAATATAATTTTTTACTAAAAAATATTAAATAAATATTAAAATTTCGAAATTAATTATAAAAATTTAATTTTAATTCATGATAATTAATAATAAATGCAATTTAAGTCTCCTAAAAATTTTCAACTCAAGATAAAATTATTTGATCAAAAGTTAGAAATTACGTATATAAACTTATACCGGTAATGTCTATAAACTACCGGGTAAGAGTAGTGTGACCCAAATAAATTTTTTAACTGGACCAGGCTTTTTGCAAGCCCAATCCGTCAGCCCATCTCAGCTACACACGCGCCAACCCAAAATATTAAATAAAGTAAAAGGCAAAAAAAAAAAGGTGGGTCTATATAAAGAAACAACTTAGCACACTTTTTCCTCACTCCATTATGTAACAGTGTGATTTTCTAATCTATAATGAAGTGATTGAAAATAATAACAAGAGATAATTAAATTTAATTTCATGAGAAAATATAATTAATAAAAATGTGTGATTTTTCTATGTAAGTTTTAGTGGAAAATTTCACTGAAATTGGGACTGTGTTGCACACTGGCAGTGTAAGAATACACTGTAAAAGTGAGAAAATAGTAAAGAAATTAAAATTATTTAATTATAATTAGTCTCTAATAATTATAATTAGGTTCCTATAAAATTTTTATGTTATTTTGTTACACTTGATTAAAATAATAATATTTTAATGTGATTTCAAATAGTGTGATTTTGAGAACTTTTTGACAGTTAGAAAAATTCAAAGACTAAGAAAAAAATTAAACTTACCTACTGGAAGACGCAAAACAATTCAAAGAACATTAACCACTGTTTTTTTTAATTGGTCTACATGCGTAACCATTCAATATTAAGGAGAAAAAAATTTTACGCTGCAGGATTTGTAGCATGTTCAAAAGACAAAGAGAATATAATCTTACGTTTTTTTCTTCTTACCTATGCATGTATCTTATTGATCAGAGAAGAGAAATTAATTTTTTTGACTTTACTTCCTTCCTATAAAGCTTGACCTATTACACCTATCAAAATTAATTGTCAACATGCTCACACATGTTTCATTTCAAACTACTTTGCAAGTTCTTGATGCTATGTACGTACATCACCACTCCCTTTCCAATTCACGTTTCCTTTTCTTTTTATTAATTGAGTTTACAAAGTCAAGATTTACAAAATTTCAAATAGGAGGACCCTTAAACTTAGCTGACAGAGGTAGCGGAAGATTTGATACAAATAAACCCCTGCCTTGCATTTCTTCAACTAATCTGACATTGTGCCCCAATTTCTTCACGCGTATAAATTTGAAAGACTGATTTTTACTTCCATTGTGTAAGTTTGTCAAAATTTCAACCACAAAACCCATTATTCATGCTGATAGTAGCTGCTATTTTGAAATTTACGAAACTTTGTCACATTGCCTTTAAATTGGGTCAATTTCTTTGAAAAAAAAAAAAAGAATAGTTATTTATGTTTATAAATTGCTGAAGGCAAAACATAATTTCTTACTTGTTCTCCTTTCCCCGTATGGTTCAATATTTTCGTTTGTTGGAGATGAAAGTAGACATATGGGGCTACAATTTCGGCACAAGAACTGCTAAAAAATATTGAAAATAGAAGGATTTATTGCCCTTGAAAGTTGAGTGTCCAGTCAGAAAAACGTGACTGAACATAGTATCTTGTTTTGCAATTCTGTATTTCTACAAAAATTGTATTCGAAAACGAGTTATATGGTTAGAAAATAGACATTTCAAGCTTTTTAATGGTGTATGATATGCTTTCTAATTGATTATATTTCTATTTTTCAAGTTTCCTTGAAACTGACCCATGTGCAGTGAAGAAAATCTGTTTTGGAGATTTTTATATGTTTTTGGAAAATTTTGGTTCTCTTTATATAAGATGACTTACGAATTATTATGTTCTTTCTTGAAAATATATTTCCAATTGGTTACAACATGAAATCAAGTTTTCTACAATATGTTTGAGATGAGTTGAATTTCTAAACATAAAAGTGGACTGTTTTGTAATAAAGACAGTTTTGGTTTTTAATTACTAAAATGATTAATGTTGTTTTTGTAAATCTTTGATTTGCTTATGGTTTTATTCTTTTGAAAATATACTTATTGGTATTTTGATTTCAAAAAGCCAGGAGATCATATTGTTATTTTATCTTTTAATTTCCTTTCAAAATCTTTCTAAAGTTTTAAAGATGATTTCTATAATTTCTATTATTTGAAATGTTTTTAAGAGATTTAAAAAAAAAAATCCAAGGTGTTTTAAACAGTTTTAAAAATTAAAAATTTTAAGGTTTTGACCAGGGTCCGGTGACCAACGTCCGGTGACTAGTATCCGGTTAACTTCGATGTTTTCTTTAACTTTGAAACCATAGTGAATATATGTTATTGACCATAGTGGATAGTGACTGTGGATATGTTGTTATTGACCACAGTGGACGATGACTGTGGATATGTTGTTGTGTTGGATTGTACGTGCATACATGCATGAGTCCACAGTGGATCGTGACTGTGGATACGAGTTGGCACCTAAGTTGAGAGTGGGAGTGTAGCTCTCAACCTAGTGTCGGAAAGATTGGTGGGATCGTGTACATGGGCCTGGGGGATAGGATGGACGGGCGATTCTACATTGAGACCAAGATTTCTGCAGATCTTGTGTTGTGGTGAGCCACTACCCACGTACGCCTATCATGACAAAGCCACTAATTTATTTCCAATACCAGTATCGGCGTTTCCCCCAATGGTCGAATTGGACTATGTTAAGGGATTTGACTGTATTGGTCGCTCAACTAGTGAAAATCTCCATGGAGTCGTGTCTACATATAGTGCATAACTAGGACATATTCTTTGAGGATATGTTGGTGATTTACCTATTGAATTGGATTTTACTGTATATTATTATTATTTAACTTTGTGAATATGTTAGTGTAAATTTAATGTTTTATTTGAAATGTATGTTCTGTAAGCTTATCCTTGCACTGTTTGTTTGTATGTGTTTGACTGTGATGATCGCGATTCTTCGCGGGAGCAAACGGCGAACTACCGGCGGATCAAGCTCTTCACGGATGAAGTCACAGGAGACCTACTTCATCTATTTCTTATCTTTTCTTATATCGTCCTAGTTTCTAGCTAAGGGTAATATGTAGTTGTGGCCAGCTAGTAGGAAATGGGTACCTTTGTACTGGTATATACGTATTCTGAACCTTTTGAGATATATCAGACTTTTGGTCTATAGTTTGTATATGACCATATGGCTTGGTACTTATACTTTTTATATATATGTATTTATGTATGGATAATTTTCAGATGTAGTTATGTATGTGATGTATATTTCTTAATGATGAATGTTATGAATGATTAGTGATCTTGTGCGAAAAATTTACATGTATTTTTATAAATAACTTATAATAAGTTTTTAATTAAATCTTGTCGCAATATAGTAGTTAAGTTGTCTTGTGACGATAGCGGGTCGTTACACATTATCGACAGTTTCTCTCTCTCCCAGCACACTCTCATTTTTTTCTCTCTTAAACAAAACGCTCTTTCTCTCAACCCTCTCTTCGGTTCTCTCTCTTTCTCTCATTTTCTTCCTCACAAAACAGACCCAAAACTCCATTGCTGAGTTCCAAAGCTTCCACCTTTCTCCTTTGCAAGCACCACCGAGGCTACAAGCTCGGAGCTCTTCTCTTCCTCTCCTCTCCTTGGTGAAACCGAACCCACTTCCTTGGTAAGGGGGGAGTGAGGCCTTGATTCCTTTTTTGTTTCATGTTATATTTGTTATTTTGGGTTGTATTTCTTCTATTTCCTTGTATTTTTCTTTGTTTCATGTTGTATTCCATTTCCTTTTAAGCTTTTTGATGTATATTTCTTGTTCCTTTGTATCTTTTCTTGTATATTCTTAACCCTTGCTCCTTTCCTTGTAAAGATTTCATTTTTATTGTGTTTATGGTGACTATTGTAAAAGTCCCTCTTTTAGAGGAGATCATGCCCAAATTTTTATATGATTTGAAGTTCTAATCCCTTAAAATAAGCCTACTAACATGTTGATTTGATCCAACAATTTAAAACTTTGTTTTTCTTCTCTTTTAATTCCAAATCTGTCACGTTTTCAACATATATAAGGGAACGTTGAAGTTTTCATCTTTCTGAGTTGTTATGTTGATTTTTTTAAACTAAAAGTAAGTTTGGAAAAATCTAGTTTTAAGCTAGTGCTTGTACCAGACAAATAGGCCTAAAATGTTCTCTTTTTTCTCTCATATACCTCTCGAGTCTCAGCTTTAATGGTCAAGGTGCAAGGTTTTCTATTATTTTACTTGAACCAAATAGAAGATGATTGTTTTTACTGGAAGTAACAGCAAAATAAAAACTTTAACCCTGTCTTAGTTGTATGTGTGTCGTCTGTTCAAGTGAATCAACTGGGAAACTTAATTTCTTTTCTCTTTTCTATTTTTTTAAGACATAGAATCACTATCATTAGTAATAATAAACAAAAAGTTTACTTTGGATTTACAATTATATGCATGGTGGAGTGCCTTTAGCGTGAGAAATAAAGGTTTTTATTTTGCTAAGTCTGATTTCATTTGATTAAAAAGATTTTTTTTAATATATATATAAATGGTGATGAAAATATGCAGGTGATGGTTTCGGTTAAAAGCCTTGAAACAAGCAAATTATTTTAATGGATAAAAGCAAAATTTAAATGACCCTTTAAAACTCTTACCAAGAGGTTTTGATTAGATGAAATAGGAAATTTTATTCTTTTGTACTATTTGCATTCGGTTACTAGGGCCAAGAGCACAATTGTTACTTTCTTATAAATTAAAAATACATAGCAATGCTTATTTCTTAATTTTCTATCATTTAAAAAATCTATTTTGGAAAAGAATTTATAAAGAATTTAGTCAATTAAAACTAAGAAATATAACCTATTTATATATTAAAGGTCTCGGCCTTAAAGTCATTTTTTTCTCTTCAAATGCAATTATTATCTAGATGTTTTTATCTTAAAGTTTTTATAAAAAAAGGTGTTCCTTATCTCTTGGTCTCGATTGGAGAAAAATGAAGGAAAAATCATTTTAACTCTATACAAATAACTTGGACACTTAAATCCATTACTTGGAATTAATTTTTAAAATAAAATGGATCTTGTTTTCTCTTATTTTGGTTTCGGGTTGGATAAAACACTGGAAGCAGAACAACTTGTTATATTGATACCATTATTCTAAGCATTTAACTACAATATTTATAATTAAGAAGAATAAAACTTTTTTTTTTATAAACTTCTCACGTTCCATTTTTTTTAAGATGAATAAGTTTTTACATTATTTTAGATAAATACTCTAATCACATAATATATTGATACCTCTTAATTTTTCGTAGGTGAATATTTATAAGCCTTAATAATTATTTAAAGAGGATAAAAATTAAGTATCTAATAATTTTATAATGTTGTAATAATTAATTTATAATAGATACTTAAATTATATATTCCTGAAAATATTATTGGATGTAATGATTTAATTGTGATATATTGTGATTTTGTATATATTATTTGTCTGTAGGAAAGACAGAAATGTATTCTCTGTAATTTTGGTACTCGGCGATGTTAGATATAGTACACTAAAATGTGATTATACTCTAACTATACTATTTATTTGTTTGAGGGACAGAAGTAGTATTACCCTATGTTGGTGCTCAATGATTGAGACCAAATGTTGATAAGTAAATTGTGAGTACTCTAGTGTGAGTATTGTTAAGAGAGGAACATTCAGTGGCATATTGCCTACAGTGGAAGACACAGTCTGGCAAGTTGAGGAATGAACGGCAGGGACTCACTTACGAAAGTCTTGGGAATACGGTGCTGAGTGATGAAGTACCTAAAGGGCCAGGGCAGCACCCTGTGTCGGGAACTTCATCCGACCAAGCTTGGCAATCCTGACTATTGCTTAGCATTCCATTGATTGGTGCAAGAGTACGCCTGAGTTATATATAGGATTGTGGATGTCTTGAATTGAGATAATTTGAGTTCATCTGTGAAAGAAGAAGGTTTTGCCATGGGTTAAGGTGTATGTACTCCCAATCACTTCCAATCGGGGAGTATGGATTCATATTGCATCTAGAGGATTGAGTTGTTAAGAGCTTGAGAGGTTATGACTAGAAAAACATTAGGTCCCCCACTATTATATAATTATTTAACTAACGGTAGTTACTACCGTTATATATATATATATATATATATATATATATATATATATATATATATATATATTAGAATCAGGTCTCACTCCTTTGCTTTCTTTTCTTTGTATGTACTTGTTGGATGGATACGTGAAGATGACGGCCATTCCTAGTGACCAAGTCTCTCCGTCGGTGCAGATGGTTCAGAGGTTGTAGAGGATGATGCGAGGATGCCAACTTTGAAGGCCAGTTTTATTATTATGTTTGGGTTAGGGTAGAATTCATGTACTGCTCTAACTAGGATAATTAATGTATAGGTTAGGACTAGCTAGTACATGATTCTTCTCTATGTATTTATTCTTGCATTATGTTATACGTCACTTTTATTAATTCATTGTTTTAATAAGCTTTATAAACGTTTCTTTTAATCGCGAAAAATTTACCCTCAATTTTATAATAACTAAAATAAATAAAAATATTAGTGTGGTTTATGTTTAATGTAACGGGGTGTTACATAATGTTGTTTGATGGATTATGTTGAATTATTGAATTATTGTTTGCTAATGATTGTTATGTTATTAACTGTAAATTGGAAACCGGGAGGAGCGTGATCCTCAGGCAATGAGTGCTGGATATTGTTTGTGCATGTTAGTTTTTGTGATAGTTTGTTGATTGTAATATTGCATTCTTGGATGGGAGCAAATGAACTACAAATGGAGCGCATTTGTGAATACTAGGAGGAAATTCTAGTAACTAATAATATTCACTATGAACAATAGTGAATAAATTGTAATTAAATAGTGTGAATATAATAATATTATGGATTGGTAATTAATCAGTACCTTTGCACGTGGAGGATGCCGAGTGTTTGGACTTAGAAGGAAATTTAAGACCCTTGCATGGACCTTGAGACTCGATAATTAAATCAAGCATAAAACTTGAGAGTGAGCAAGGATTCAATAAGATGTAATAAGATAGAGAAAATCATGAATCGGGTCATGATTGGGTGATGTGCATCATGCACGTGTGTTTTGTGGTTGATAAGTTATTGTTTGCTTCTAGACGTTGTGAGAAACAAAAAGAAGAGGAAGAACCTCTACCATTGGGTCGTGTGTGACCGTTGAAATGAAATTTGTTCGTGGAAAAATGTTACATGTTGATTGAGAAGGATAACCTTATGTGATCGAAAGCCTAATGGGCAAGTGTTGAGAGGTCGTGTGGAGGCTTTATCTACGGTGAGCATTGTGCTTGTGAGATGACAGAGTCGTAATGTTTAACCACTGTGATAGTGGGGGAGTTGGATCTCTGTGTTGTATGTCTGGGACATATGTTGATTGAGGACCGTCATCAAGTACCTTTGGTAGAAAAGCCCACACGGACCTGTAAAAGACAAAACCCGACAGGGAGAGTGGTTGAGGAGCAGTTGTAATGACCTGTCTACGTTACATAACTATTAAAGCTAAGGTTCTTTGATTTCCTTTTCTTTTAGAAAACTCTTTCATTAGTTTACTTTATGAAAATATTGCTTGAACTTTTCGCATTTCCATAAGTAATAATTAAAGTTTAAAACTAAAAGAAAATATAATTTTAACTACAAACAACTCTTGGAGCTTATACATGAGACAAACCTAAGCTGGTCATCTCTATACATATAACTATATAGACCAAACAAAGAAAAGAGAGAACGCAACTTCAATCTCGTGCTAGCTCCATCTACCAAGCTTTCAAGAGGAAGAATCCACCTAGAAAGCCATCTGCTCCCCCGAACACGACGTCCGAGATCATCACAGACACAAACCACACGTGCAAACAACGCAAAGGTAAGCTTACCAAACAAAACTATACATATAAGAAGATAAGTGAATTTCCAATTATTAAGTTAAAGGACGAGAAAACTAGATTTTGTATACTTCAAAATACTATACATAATAACTGAAAATGTTATACAAAACTTAGTTCATAAACATATTTATAACATGAATCCTCAACAAGATCAACAACATAAATCATCACCACTCATCACAATGAGTCATAACATCATAAGTCACGTCTGACATCAACATAATACAATCACCAATATCCCTCATCACAAAGAGATGTACAACACAAACCACTAGACAACTTCAGACAACAAGACTGACTCTACTCCATGGAGTTTCAACATCATATGAGTGGTCCTCATAGGCACCATCCCCTACCATAGTCTCACCTTTAACCATTCAGGGAGTCCCTTGAGCTACCCTGTGGAGGAAGTGTGGTTTTAATCGAATATAGACAAGCGTGGGTATTGGCTTACCTCTGTAAGGTTTGCAAAACCTTACATCTATGAAATTCGCCCACTTGGCTATTCTATAGGCCCACCGTTAGCCACCATGAAAACCTCCGGCACTAGGTTGAGAGCCCACCTAGCACCCTCAACTTACGTGCCTACCCATATGTCTGTGCACCAACTGTGCACACATATGCACCAACCATGCAAATACAACATTCAGAATATTTCTGTACATCAACTATGCACCCACCGTATTCCAGTGGCAAAACATATTTGGAACCCTTTACAGTCTTAGATATGGCACCTCCGTACCCGCCATCTCCAATGGCCAGACTTACGGGTCCAAATACATATCAACAATCCACAACCATAATAACAATCCATCCTCTATACACTAAAAGGGTCACTAAACCTCTTGGGAAGTAGTTTTCAACACTCCAACACGCCATTCGGAGTCAAAACATAGGGGTGGTACTTGGGAAGATATCTCACTAGGCGAGACCCCTGGGTTGCTTTAGTGGGCCAAAGTTCTGGCGTGAAACTCACCATCCCAAGTATACCATTTTTCTATAAAAATCTTCCCAAAGGTCATTACTAATTCCTTTTTAACATATAGGGATAGTCACAATACAAGATTATCATTCATCATCAACATCAACATTCATTTTCTCATAGATAAACTTACTTGTGAGCATATTATAGAGATAAACAACATGATTACAAATATTAAATACTCAAGATTCACATCTCAATAAACAAACATCACCATTCCAATAATTCTATCATATTAACCAAATTGACCAAATAAGGTCGATTTCTCTTTGGCAAAACTGAATGTGAGCTCTCACTAATACAAGCAAATGATCTCGGAATTTAAATTTTTTATATCAAATCGAAACTCTTGAAATCTATTTTACAGAAAGGTATCCCACTTATAAAATCAACATCTAGAAAATTTTATAAAATTTTTCAAAGTCAGCATCCCTGAATTTTTTAGTGCTCACTAAACATAACTCAAAGAAATATAAATTTATCCCACTTCCCAAACTCTTTTTGAGCTGAACTTTTTACAGTAAAAAGGTAACATCTTTATATTTCTAAAAAGTTAACCCTTGTCCCCAAATTCTTTCCCTACTGTTCCCAGTAAATTTATTTCTAACAGCCTAAGTTTTAGACTCAAAACAGAACCCAAAACCCTTGCCCTGTTTCTTTTTAAAAGGTTAATTTAGAAATTGGACATGATAATTTTTTGTAATTTATATGGTTAAAAACCTTGTTTTGTCTAGTTTTTAATGGTGTAAAAACAAAAAAGAAACATTAAGCACACAAGTTGGAATTTGAGAAAACCGAGACATGTTCCAGGGGAAATTCGAAAACAGAATAACCATTTTGAGAGCTATAGATGAACCCCGAGATGAGGTTTTCTCTCCAAGGTGTCAAAATTAAAGTTTCTCCATTTCGTATCTATTTTCATTCAAAATAAATTTCATAAAAAACCAACGGTTAGATCTTCCAAGAATCACAAAATCGTGGGAGCTGTCCAGAGCTGGACGAACCAACAGCAGCTGCCACTTTTATTTTTTTGGTGAATCTCACATTGAAAACCTTGTCAAACAATTTTAATAAAATTTAGGCATGGTCTCTTTTGTTTTAGGAGCCTTTCCAAGTAATTTAGAGAGTTGAAAACAAAAACAATCAATCCATACACACTCACACAGCCACTGCCAGGAGAATCAAATACCCATTTTTCATCAATTTCAAACTCAAACACAACACAAACAACAAGAGGGGCATACATGCTGTATGTGGTTGAGCCCCCTAACTCTCAACCACACTTAAACTGAAAATAGAAAAACTTCCCTTACCTTTGAATTTAGTTCCAGCTGAGAGAGAGAGAGAGGAAGGGTTGAAGAGGAAAAAGAAACTTAGTTGGGATGATGAAGAGATGATACTTTAACTTGCATGCAAAGCTTAAGGCAACCAACAAAAATGACTTCTTTTGTCCCTTTTGAGTGCCACGGCCAGCTTGGAAGGAGGAGAGAGAAGAGAGCGGAGGAAGAAATGAAGAATGAAGGGAATTGAAGAAAGCGTGAAGATATATTCAAGTTATAAGATTAACTTGAAATTTTACTATTTGTACCCATTAATTTTCTAACCTCACACCCCCTTTTTCTATAACAAAACTTACGTAAAATCGAAATTATCACGAAAACTACTAAACACACAATAATCACAAAAACAAAATAATCTATTTTATTTATATAGTTCATTAAATAACATGATTTAAATTTAATTCTTTTTTCATACATCTGTCACTTATCTTGGTGTATTTTTCTACATTGTCCGATGATTTTCGGACTATTTTTCTGCAAATCTTCTTTACAAAATTTCACATAGAAGTAAGTATATAAGGTCTAAATCATTGAAACTCACTAAGCATCCGACAACACATAACAATTCATTCCATTTATTAATTAACTCATTACGTAACATAATTTAAATTTAATTTTCTCTTGCGATATTTATCAATCACTTATAATACCTTATGAAAAACCACAGTGTTACATCAGTCCTCAGAGATTGGATGACCACACAGAGTGATACCTGAGGTATGCTCGCTGACTTGCTGTTTCTTGGGGATCTGGCGCAGAGTTTGTGGTCGTGTTTCCACAGTGCCGACTTGGTAATCCCGACAAATGTGAGACATAACCGTATTGATGAGAGTCCTGCCATTGAACCGTGGTGAAGGGTGTACTCCCAACAAGTCATCCGACTTAAATTGTGTAAGTCCACTGAGATCTGGGAGATCCAGTGGCAGCGGGCCCGAGATGTGATGAGTTAAGGACTAGTCCGAAATGTGTTTAGGGTTACAAGTGAGACCTGTGAGAGTACCACGTCGAGGTTGTTGACGTTGTGTGCTTGTGAATGTTTGTGACCGGAATGTCGTTTGGTTGTTGGTTTAGAGGAGGAAAGAGATTCACTCCATACGCCTTTATTTTTCAGATTTAGACGAATGATTCTGTGCAAACAACGAAGATGGAATGAAAGGCTACAACAAGCACTGTGAACATGAGTGGATGTTTTAAGAGAAAAAAGGATCTTTCTAGGAAGCTACTTGGGTTTATTGGGTATTTTGAAATTTTTATTGAGTCATTGCTCTAAGTCTCAGTCTTTTCCTGTATAAAAGAGGGTAGACTAGATTTTCATATTATGATGCACAACTCTTTATATGTGGCTCAAGTGTATAATGTGTTAAATTTCAAGAATGTAAATGCATGAGTATATTCGTTGTAATAGAATAGTATAATGATGGATCTGAGGATGTTCTTAATTAAAGAAGATTTTGTTATGTTTCATGGTTTGCAACGGAGTTAATGTCTTATAAAATGAGTTTGATTTATTAACATCGATATTTCATTAAAAGGGATTTTGATATGTTAATAAGTTATTATGGATGATTGTCGTTTGGAATTTTAAGTAACAACCTTTTAAAGGAAAAAACAAATTTCCTCGTATTTTAAAGGTTGTTTTCAATAATTGGATATCAAACCACTTATCAAATTTCTTAATTAATAAGAAAATCTTTAGCACCTAAAAAGGGGTATTATAACCACCATGCATCATTGTTATCTTTGTGCAGCATTGTTGAATTCAGAATTCCCTACAAATTAGTAACATCTGGAGCTTCCCATTAAAACCATGCTCTCCGCCATTTGATGTCCCAAACCCATGTTTCGCCAACCCAGCTTCCCATGTCACACACCATGGATTCCTTTTGAGTAGAGTTTAAGAGTAGACATGGGAATTTGTGTGCCAAGCACTCCTCCCCACACCATTTATCAAACCAAAATAAAAAGCGTTTTCCGTCACCAAGTTTCCACTCTACCAAGCTATCAAACCACTTAGATTGGCTCTCACCCCCGCAAACCTTTCTTAAATCTTTCCACCACAAAGAAGATACCCTTGGAGTGTCATTCCCAACAAGGTTTCTCCAACCCCCATATTTAGAGACAAGCACTTTACTCCAAAGGCTTTCATTTTGGTGAAATAAATTCCACCTCCACTTAGCCAAGAGAGCATCGTTAAACAAAGAAATGTCCTTAACACCTAAGCCTCCATTACTCCTAGGGAAACACACCCTCTCCCAACTCACCCAACAAATTTTCCTTGAACCCTCCAACCCACCCCAAAGAAAAGCTCTTTGGATCCTCTCAATCTTTTTCACAACACACTTTGGGGCTTTAAAGAAAGACATACAGAAAAGAGGAAGAGAGGTTAGTACCGAATTTATGAGGCAAATCCTTCCTGCAAAGGAGAGATTTTTGTGTTTCCATGTGGATAGCTTGCTAGAGTACTTGTTGATCACCTTCAACCATGTTTCCTCCCTCCTTAGGTTTGCTCCAATAGGGATGCCCAAGTAGTCAAAAGGCACCAAAAGCCTTTTGCAATTCAAGAGATCTGCATATCTTTCCACCACACCACTTTCCACCCCAATGGCACCAAAGATGCTTTTGGAGAAGTTTACTTTCAATCCCGAAACATGTTCAAAGCATCTCATCAAGCATTTAATAGCCACCACATTGCTCACACTTGTCACACCAAAAAACAAAGTGTCATCCGCATATTGCAAGAGATTAACTTCCACGTTATTTTCAACCACCAAAATCCCTTTGAACAAATTCAATTGATGTGATAAAAACAAAATTTTAAAATAGCAAAATCATTACTAGATCTATTTTTTTCTCTGCCACCTAGAGGAAATCCATGTCACGGACTCACGGTGCATAATGTTATTGTTCTTAACCTCGATTTTAACAATTTAAAACTGAAAATAACCCATTTGGATTTGGGTGCATCCGTGCATGCTTTTGAATTAATGGTCTGTTTGTTTGAAATAAAAGAAAATTAAAAAAAAGTGAAATGAATAATAAAACAATGAAAGCCACACTTTTATATTTTATTTTAATTCAAAACTTTCATTTTAATTTATTTTTATTTTATTTCATTCCACCTTACCGAAACGTTTAGTGAACATAAAACATTATATGTTTGAAAGTATGTGTAGTGTAGTACTGTACATCTCAGCTGTTGATTTCAGCTTCTGCAATATCGTTAAGCAGCAGCAGTTCGTTGTACGCATCCCGTGGCATGCAAGAAGGCAGGAGCCAAAACGCTCAGTTTACGGAAGTATATATTAACACTTACATATTTTTTAGTTTAATTTTCACATTATATTTAATATATTTCAGAAATTAAAGAGTAAAAAAAAAAACACATCTAGTTGTGTTGTCTAGCGATCAACCTAAAATTAATGGTGATTTGTCTATTTCTTTCATCAAAAGTACATAAACATAAGAAATAGGAAATTCAAAATCAAGTTGGTAACTTTATTAGTCTTCGTAGAAATTCTCTTGTTGATATTTATAATATTTTATAAGAGAAATTCTATTTTTCTATTGCTTATACATTTTTTTACAATTAAAAAAAAGGAAGACAAAAATAAAACTATAAAATTGAATTTTGTAATAAAATAAAAATATGATATAAATGATATTATAAGAATAAAATAAAATCATTCTCTATAATGCAAATAATTTATTAAGTTAAATTTTTATACATTATTAATATACTGATTCTTTTTTTGTGTATAACAAAAGAAACAATTTACTACATTTTTTTTAGACAGCATGGCTGATCATTTTTTTTAGTCAGCAACGCAAAAAATCCGTCTAATAAATGCTAAATATACTCGAGCTTTCTTTTGTGAAAGAACAAAGTTTTGTTTGTTAGGTAAATCACAAGGTTATTTATGTGGCCCATATTGACAGCAAAAGTTGTTGAACTGGGTAATATACTCAACGTTTTAGTTACTCCAAGAAAGTGAATTCTGGTAGAAAATTATTCTATTTAGGGCAGTTCCGCCAGCAACTTCAATCCACCCCACTTAACAAACCTTTGAGATTGCACACTTGTGCTTATTGCAAAAAATCCAACTTTTTCCATCAATCTCTTTACCGTTTTTGTTCAAATGTCAGAAAAACTTTCGAACTTGAATGTGCCTTTGCTACACGAGGTAGGGCATGCCATAGATGAGGAGAAGAAAGCCATAGCCTCTCATCCTTCTACCGATAATACTGTATCGTTCTTTCGCACCTGCCTTAATGGACTCAATGCAATATCAGGTTTCATCATCTACAACACATGCACTTCCTTTACTTATTCAGAGAGAAATCTATGTTTAATTCAGTTTATTTTAAAGAGATTTTTTTTTTTCCATTTTTGTTACCTCAACCTCAAGATGCTGTTTTCTGTAAAAACAGAATGTAATAAAATGCAAGTTTTGCATGTGGCTTTGGTTTCCAGGTGTTGGGATACTCTCAGTTCCATATGCTCTTGCATCTGGGGGCTGGTTAAGCTTGTCTATTTTGTTTGCTATTGCTGCTGCAGCATTTTACACAGGCTTGTTGATTAAAAGATGCATGGATAAGAATTTGAATATAAGAACCTACCCTGATATAGGTGAGCTTGCATTTGAAAAGACGGGAAGGCTAATAATTTCAGTGTCCATGTACACGGAGCTCTACTTGGTCTCAATAGGGTTCTTGATTCTAGAAGGTGATAACTTGAGTAACTTATTCCCCATTGAGGAGGTTCAGTTAGCTGGCATAGCAATTGGTGGGAAGCAATTCTTTGTGATATTGGTTTCCCTTATCATCTTGCCCACAGTTTGGTTGGATAACTTGAGTATACTCTCTTATGTATCTGCAAGTGGAATATTTGCTTCTGCTTTCATCATCCTCTCAATATCATGGACTGCAACATTTGATGGAGTTGGTTTTCATCAAGAGGGAACTCTTGTTAATTGGAGTGGGATCCCCACAGCTGTTAGCTTGTATGCCTTTTGTTATTGTGCACATCCAGTCTTCCCCACCTTATACAATTCCATGACAAATAAACATCAGTTCTCTAATGTAAGTGCTTTACCAATTTTACATATTTTGGGTGTGTTTTGCTTTTAATATATGGAATTTAGCTCCTTTAAAATGACAAACTGCATACACTAATCAAATAAGGTAGATATCTTATGTTTGATTTTAATTTAAGTGGTAAATTTAATCCTATTGAAATAAAGAGTGGATGTATATATCTTTTACTTTGTTACTTTTTGTCTCTAATGAATTCTATTTTTCTTTTGCAGGTCCTACTTGTATGCTTTCTCTTAACCACTGTGGGTTATGCGTCCATGGCTATAATTGGTTATCTAATGTTTGGTGCTGACGTTGAATCACAAGTAACATTAAACCTGCCACTGAACAAAGTAAGTTCAAACTTAGCCATATATACTACATTGGTCAATCCCGTATCCAAGTTTGCTTTGATGGCAACACCAATTACCAATGCTTTGAAAGACTTGCTTCCAAGGGCTTACAAGAATAGAGCGACCAGCATCTTAGTCAGCACCATCTTGGTAATCAGCACTACCATTTTTGCCCTTGCTGTTCCTTTCTTTGGTGATCTCATGTCCCTGGTTGGAGCGTTTCTAAGTGTCACAGCTTCTATTCTGCTTCCATGCCTGTGTTACTTGAAGATTTCAGGCACTTACCGAAAATTTGGGTGTGAGACGGTAGCCATAGTAGCAATAATAGTAGCAGCTCTAGCAATGGGAATATCTGGGACCTACACCTCTGTCGTGGAAATAGTCCACCATTTGTAATGGGCAATGCAGTGCTCCATTCTATTGACTTAAAATTTCCTCAATAAACATGCCAGTGTATAATATCTTAAGACGAAAAAAAAAAAACGGATAAGATATATAGAAAGAGGTGCAAAATAGGATTTGTCTGCTCTGCATACACATGTTGGACCGAGAAAACGCTCAACTCACAATTCAGTTCACTCAGTTGAACGATATTGAGTGTGTTCAGTGAAGAACACATTTTCCCTATAGTCTACCCACTACTAGAAATTTCCCTATTTGCTGCAGATTTTCCTGCAATTTTTTCATAAAAATTCGCAGGAAACAAGTTTCCTGCAGATTAATATCCGCAGATAAAACCTTCGTGGATAACTGCTCCTGCAGATTTTAAAATTCACAGGAATTTCCTGCAGATTTTAAATTCGAAGGAAAATCCGCAGGTAAGTTTCATGCGGATTTTAAAATTCGCAAGAAAATCCACAGGTAAGTTTCCTACGAATTTAAAAAAAAAATATAACAAAAATATAATATATGCCAAAAATTTATATAGATTTATTATTTATTTACTCTAGACATTTTTAATATTAATAGAATTTTTAATATTATTTTATTTTATTTTTAAATATTAATAAATTATCATTTTCATAATTTATACATCCATCAAGAATTGATCTTAACTTATTAAAAGTCAAGAAGATTCATTGCACAGTAAAGTTAACTCAATGAGAACTTTTTTATATACATTAGCATCTTAACTTATTCTTTATAATTAAAAGATTATATTAAATTTGTTTTTTAAAGATTAATACTTAGCTAGTATTTTATGGTCCCAGTAACCACGATCCAAGTCTATTGTGGGGTTTGTTGATCAAATTACACGAAAAACTTTGTCTTCACTAATGAAATGAGAACACACTACCCCAAATCACATTTTCTTTGTTGCCAACTAAAAGGTGAAGGCAATAATAATTTTCACGTATCATTTTCAGAATTAAACTATCATATTCCTATCATAATCAACGCATTTTTGTTAACAAAATCTTAATTTGACCACAGAAATCTTAATTTGTCCACCCCTGCTTTTCATATGAAGGCCTATTAACATTCACACAGGTACACCCCAACATGATCTGACCAACAATACCATGCTAGAAAAGAAGTCGAGACCCAAAAAAAAAGTAAATAAATATTACACAATTTACATTCTCAACTGACTATTATAATTCAAGGGAAAAATGTGTTACAGATTAAATTCAATTGTATCCTTGCATAGAACACAAGCGAATCCTGCAACAGAAATATCAATAGAGCAATTTGAAATTTTTTTAAAACAATTTATAATTTTAATTTGATATTTGCTTTAAAATGCAATTGTAGATCTTAAGAACTCAATCATGTGTTGTCAGCCAACTACGGAACACAAACTGCTGCATGGCATTATGAATTCAAGCACCTGAAAGTCCAAATTAGACAAAATATCTTGGTCAGCAAGGATGAGATTGAGCAGTGTAATATTGGAATATTTATTTAACAAATAATGTTGGGAGTTGGGACAGTTTTAAGAAGTTCAATATGAAGAAAACAGATAAACTAAAGATGGTTTTAATAATGTTTGTTAATCCAGTACTTACCAATGGGGCAACATTAGAAGGTTTTCATCATCCGAGTCCTTGAGATCACTGAATGAAAATTTGGTGTTAAGCCATCAATAACTTGATCCTCAACAGTGTGTTGACTTAACTTTTCACCATCTTTTTCCTCTCAACCTAAAGAAAGGTGAAAAAAACATGCTCTTGTGGGGAATAAAATACATACCAACATACCCTGCATATGAAAACATGGCAGTAATATTCTTAGAACTTGCATGAAATAAAAAACTAGAGTAAAGACTATATTGCATCATTGATGTTGCTAGTCCTTCACGTTTGATGAAATTTAGATGATCTTGCATTTGCAGTATCTGAAGAGTCAAAAAAAAATTTCTCTCGTCATAAACTTGATACTTTCAAAATCTGAAGTGTAAAAGCATACCTTGCTATATGTTCCATGTCCTATCTGTAACCCAAAACACAGATCCAGTTTAGTAGTCTTTTATTAGTAGTCTACAAGCTACGTAAATTACAACATCAACTTGCTTGATTGCCTTAACCAGACTTTCATGATTGTTAATATCTCCCTGTATAAAACAAATGTATCAGAGCAATTATTGAGTTTGAATTTAGTTCAAATAATTGTTATCCAAATCACAGCACCAACCTCGATTAGAGTAACTCCAGAATTTTTAAGCTCTCAAAGAGCTCTTCCTTGATTTTAATTAGTTCCAGATAATTGCTATTCCTGTGCAGGTAAATTATCATTATCTTTTAATGCATGTGCCTGGCTACGGAAGATACTTTTAAAAAATAATAATAATAATAATTGTTGTGCATCTGAAGAGGTGAAATACTGGGGAGATCTTCACCAATAGACCACGAGCACACCATACAAGTGAACTTGACACCACCTTCAACCCAAAACCTTAAGGCATTAGGTTTGTGGGTCTTCCTCACTTATATGTTGCTCAACTTGCCCATTCCTACCCAATGTGGGACGTCACCTTCACACTTGTACTCCAACAATCTTCCCCTCAAGTGTGAGTCTCTTCCACATGGTAGCTCCCCCTCAAGCGAAAGCCATTTTCACCACGAGTATCCAATGATGGCGCCTCTAGAGCTTAAGCATGTTCTAGTACCTTGGACACGCTGCTTGGCCTCCATGTATGGACCCACGCTGCTTCACCTTCACACTTGTACTCTAACAATAATAATTGCACTTTAAACAAATAGGCACTGTCAACTTTAAATTTGTCCCAATTAGTCTTATCTAAGTATGACTTTTCACTCAAATTGGCTCCTAACAAGTAATTAAAACTTCATTTTATTTCAGATTCTTACTTTTTTTCCGCTCCTGAACTTCAAAATCCAAGCTTCTGCCATGTTCATGAACTCAAAGCCAGTGTGCTCAAATCCAGTGATACAACTACACAAGGAACACAAATTAGCTGAATGAACATTTTAAATGATGAAACAAACCCCCACACAATTAATTATTTGTTGTACAAGTCTAGTCCCATTGTATCACAGTACAGAACCAATCATTCTCCAAAGATGAGACCATATTTTAAATTTCTAATAAATCCAACTGAGTTTTAGAACTTAATTAAGGATGTTTTCTATAGAACAAAAGGCTTTCAAATATCCATACAAGTTATAATTAAGTGGGAAGTGGTAACTAAATATCCATATTAGATATAAAGTCCATGACAAGCTTTCAAAGTTAAACGGTCCTTTGGCAACTCCAAGGTCTGTCTCTTAGGCATTTTCACAAACAGGCCATAGCCACTATCGAATTTATGAACAATATTAGGCTACTGCAGCAACATTGTTTCCATCTTCCTCCAAATAGGGAATAAGGAATTACCAAGAATAACTTTAACCGTAATGAAAATAAGCTTAAATAGCAAAGAAAAATTACACCGTGATGAAAAGTGATAAATTGAAGTGTACAGAACAAAATTGACAAACAAATTAGAGCTACCTGTGAATAACTCCGAAAACACGAAATACATATTTTCAAAAGAACTTAAAAATCAGTACAAACACATTAAAGTTAAATTAAAACAGTGAATTAGCTAAGGGAAAATGAAAATCGATGAAAATTTTGCAGGTTCGAAGAAAAACTTAAGAAGATTGGGGAAATTGTAGTTAAACTGAATGTGAAATGATAGTAAAGAGAAGCATAATTTGAGAGGAGAAGAGGAGATATCTGAATACGAAGCGATTTAGAGAATGGAAAAACCCTACCAAAACATCCTGTTTTCCTGCATCATTTGAATCGCGATTATTCCTCTTCTTCATGTGGCGTCATTGATTTCTCTGCACATGAAGAAATCAAGCAAGCATGGTCAAATTACGAAACAAATTTTCGACAGAATCTTCATTCACGAAACTTGTGGTGAGCTTCATATTCGCGAAACTCCTAGCTTCGAAGTTGAATCTGAGGAAGAACGCAAAGATAATGGCTTCGAAGTTGCCGAAATGGAACCATACAACGATCTGAATTGGTCGAGGCTTTAGAGATTGGGAATCCTAGCTTCTTCTGCATTGCGATGACCGAAATGGAACCCTAGAAATGTGAGTGAAGTGTTTGAGCGTCTCTCTTCTCTAACAAGATTCAGTTCAGAGTGCGATTGAAATTTAGTTGCCGCCATGGTTGCGCAGTATTTATACTATCGCGCGAGCAGAACGAGGCGCTTCGTGTAGACCGTTAGGATCCTTTCAAACAGAGTGTTTTTTTCCCCCCATCATATTAAATGCTTTTTCTTCATATGATTTGTTTTAGAATAAATCACTCAATATAGTAATAAATTATTTATTAATAAAACAGAAGTATATCGTATTGTTATTATAAATTTGTAGATTGACATTACGAATTTACTTTATTTTGAATTAGTATCAAATATAACGGGACATTTATAAAAATTTGGTAAAATAATATTTTGTAAGCAAATTATTTTTAATTGTTTTTAATTAAAAATTATAGATACCATTTTTTAATGTTTCCTGCGGATTTTAATCCACAGAAAAATTTGCAGGAAACTTCATTGTGGAATTTCTTGCGTTATTTTATGGAGATTTTTTTTCTGCATGAAAATTCGCAGGAATTTTCTGTAAATTTTTATTCACAGGAAAATTTGCAAGAATTTCTTGCAAATTTTTTTCACAAGAAAATTTGCAGGAATTTCCTACGAATTTTTATTCGTAGAAAATCAACAAGAATTCCCTGTAAATTTTTTTTTGTAGAAAAATCCGCAAGAAAATAGCACATTTCTAGTAGTGACCTTTTTCGAACTCAGATAAAATAGGATCACTTAGGGCTTTAATGCTATGCATATCAAGTTTAATTTAATGCAGTTGCATTCTTATACTACTTATTAAATTAAATTGATTTTTGTTAGCTTATTTACATTTTTGGTGGCAGTGTTTAGGTGATATTGTGTATGTTTTTATCCTTTTTTATTCTATTAAAAGTTTCAAATCACTTGATAAGGAGAGACATGATAGACGAGAGTGAAAAAGAATTTTTTAAATGAGTATAAAAGGTATTAAGAATCCTTTCGGCTTTTTTACCTACATGGTATAGTTACAAACGGAATTTACATAAATGATTTAACTAATAAAGTATTTACGGCAGTAGTGTAAATCGACAACAAAAGTGTCGAAATTAGAAGGAATTTGACAATGAAAATGTTGATATATTAAATTATAAATACATTGTTTTTAATTTGGAGAAGTCGACAATCTTATTGTCTACTTTTTATTTTATTTTACTTTACATAGAAAGTAGACAATGATATTGTCTACTTTGCTTTCTTTGAGGTTTTTTTTATATCAGATGGGCAATTTCTTAAAATAATTTACAAAAATAGGTAAGTTTTAAAAAAATTAAAAATATAGGTAAGTAGTGTTTTAAAAAAATAAAACACGACTTTGTATTGAGAAATCTTGTATCAAAACATGACTTGTTATATATTTATTTTTAATTTAAACTAAAATAAAAGACATTTTTTTTATAAAAAAAACAAAACAAAACCACAAAAGAAGTTGTGATTTCAATACGACTTTATAAGAAAAAAAAGTTAATCATTATAGAATTGTGATCTAAATTAAGAATTTATTAAAAAAATTAAGAAAAGAAGAATTCATGTGTAAAAACATGACTTCGTAATTTAAATTAAAAAAAATGGATAACTGACTATTTTAGTCACTGAATATGTAAATTTGTGATAATTTAATTCCTAAAAGAACCTAAATTCTTATTTAGTTCCTGAATATGTAAAAAGTGCGATAATTTCATCCTGCAATACAACTTAATGACAAATTAATTCCTGAACTTTACAACTTAATGTAAAATTAGTCCTTGAACATTGCAGTTTAATAACAAAATGGCCTCACGAAATTTAACAGAATGATGTAATTAACGCACCTTTTAGACAAAGATCTAAAACTTTTCATTCTTGCTGCAAGTATCCAAATACTCTAAATGCACTACTACAAAAAATCCTTTTAACATCGGTTAAAAATGGCTTTCAACATCGGTTCTGAACCGATGTTGAATCGAACGACGTTGAAAGTGGGGATCTTTCAACATCGGTTCTTGAACCGATGTTGAAAAATACATAACAACATCGGTTATAGCCAAAACCGATGTTGAAATATTAAAAATGTTATTTTTTGCGCACAAATAACATCGGTTATAGCTAGAACCGATGTTGTTTGTGCACTTTCAACATCGGTTCTGGCTACAACCGATGTTGAAAGTGCACAAACAACATCGATTCTAGCTAGAATCGATGTTGTTTGTGCACTTTCAACATCGGTTCTAGCCATAACCGATGTAGATTTGTGAATTTTTTTTTTAATATTCATTTTGTATGCAAAGGAACCCAGCCTATAATTTCAAAATAGATACAGACCCAGGCAATTTATATAATATTCATTTATATTTATATTTAAATTGTTATCACATCAATATACCAAACTACATCAAACAATGAATTCAATATACAAATGTCATGTTTATAAATAAAGTCCAATAATAACCTATGTTATACACAAGTTTAATTATTCTAAATATCCTTAAACATCCAATGCTTGATTTCTAACTCTTAAAAAATATCTTGCCCACTTAATGCGAATTTCTTCAATTCTCTTTGGTTCCAATGGTTGTAGATCCCTAAACATTTGCAACATATAACAAACATTTATAAGTTAACCACATTAAATAGTAAAAGTTATAATAAATTAAGCTTTTGTTAAAGTAAACAAGTATATTATCATTTCCCTATTAGGATAAATAGGACACTAACCATATTAAAAAGAACATTCTCATGTTATCATTTAATTAAGAAATTTGAAGATAAGGTTAAAAATTATAAAATAAGTTTTTTTTTCTGTGTTAGTAAAATTTCTGTATATTATGAGGTTAAATTAATAGCAATTTCTTAAAAAATATGATAACTACCATTGATTATGTGAAAAAAAAATACACCTTAACAATAAATTATAAATTATTATTAAAGAAAACAACAAATTAAAGTTAAATTTCAATATTTAAACAAAGTTTTCTCATATATAATAAAATGATTTGATGCAATCACACGTGACATTCCTTATTATTTGATCCTGATCCCTTGAAACTTTCCTATTATCAAATCCTTTATCCCCGTTGAGCATAAAGGATTTTATGGATGCATGTGATCCATGCACATGATCCCAATTAACCCAATATTAAGTCATCCATGCATGCATACAAATAATGAGGTGAGCACCTACAAGCTAAGCAAATAACATGGAAAGAGATATACCTTCTAATAAAAAGTTAATGTGGCCGTGTGTAAAAATTTTAAGGCCTAAGACAAACTTTTAATAAAAACTTAATGTAATACTAAATATTAATGTTTATATTAATTTTAAGCTTTTTGAGTTGTAAAATTATTTTGACAATTCACTTTAGGTCTTATAAAGAATATAAAGATGAAGAAAAGAGTGAAAAATGAGATAATCAAGAGGATACAAATATTAGACTATATATATGTGGAAATAAGAAAAAGGAGGAAAAGACCTTTCAATCATAACAATAGTAAGGCAGCCAGCTGGTTCCTGTATTCCCTCCCACATAACAATAGTAAACCAAGTGTGGTTGCTACATTCCCACGTGACAATAGCAAAACCAGGTGGCATGACCTTGTTATCACATTTGCTGGAATGCATAACATGCTAAAAATTCAAGTTAAAATGCTCCCAAATTATAAGCCTCCAACCTTACACCAATAAGATATATCATTTTGTAGTATAAAAGAAAAAGAAAACTTACGTGTCCAAAGGCAAAACACAAATTTCAAGTTGATAATTTTTTTAATTAAGAAAAGAAATAACATATGCAAGGCTCCAATTTATCTATCGTGACAGAATAGAACTGTACAAGGCAATACAAGGCCCATGTCTGACTAAAATTAAGAATGCATGCCAAATAATCTTTTCAATTGGTATTCGACTCCCAAAAAAAACAAGAAATTTATCTATGACTATGATAAAAAATAATCTTTGTAGATGACAACTGAGATTATATATTTATGAATTATAGTATGCACAGATCATTTTAAGTATCAACTAGAATCATTACCTGATGTTTCTCGTTGTCATAAATCACTATCTTATCTTGTAAAGAGATATCTTTCAAGAGAAAAACAAAATGTATTACAATCAAATTATCAAATTAAAAAAGAGAAGAAAAAAAAAGACTTTGGTATCTGAAATTTTGCTCACCTCCAATTATGTTAGTATTTCCTAGTCCTATTTCAGTGCCATATAGAATCCCCAAGCAGATATTGCCATGTTTCTAAAAAAAGGAGCATGTTAAACAATAGACACATAATTTCTTTTGTTCCTTTCATTTAAGACAATAGACTCATAGTCTTATAAGGTGTTCACAGTGAAAATTAGATAAGTTTCTGGTGGTAGTTGCAGCAGCGAATTCTTTGATTTTGTGAAGCTCAGTACTAAGGGCTTAAAATTGTTAGTGACATCATGTAGAGATTTCATAGACTTTGGACCCTTCCAAAAAATTGGAAGTGATGAATCCTCGGTTGCTCTACTCAACGACTTCCCTTTTATATCATTATTTATCTGAATCACAGATCATGGATTACTAATTGAAGATGGGAGGTGATTATCATAAGCCAACTATACCATATCTCACCAGATCAACAAGAGCTTTATGAGCTTGGGAATTGATGTATGTGTAGGAGCTTCCACTATCAAAAATAAGTTCACGACCCTTGACAGAAGTAGGCTTTCCATTGAAAAACAGCTTTGCTGGACCTGTTTTGTAGTGTTTTCTGACACAGATTGTGTGTAAGTTCTCATGAGTAGCAATATCTCAATAAGGGCAGATTAATTACTCCAAAAAATTAAAATTAATAAAATAAAAAAGTTAGTTGAGACTTGAGAGAGAACAAAGGGATAAGTATACTAACTAAGCTGATTTCAGCAGTGAAGAAAGGCACAGGACAAATATTGAGTCATTGAAAGGAGAAGCAAAACAAAAGATCATTTTAAATATTGGCTTTGTTTAAATAAAAGAAAGATATCTATAAAAACAAAAACTAACCATCCCCCAAGACAAAAGCTGCCTCGGGAAATTCAAGCTTTCTACCATATGAAAGAATATAAGCATAATTGAAAAGAACATCAAGCTATTGTTCACAAAGTTCCCAGAACTTCTAATAAAGCACATTGTATTCAGCTGATATCCTAATTAATTTTTCCTGCTTTGTCTTGCTGAAATTTGTTGTCCTAGATAAGAACCACGTTTATGCAAGTATAGCATTAGACCAAATTTGGAGAGTCGAGACATGATATATTTATACTAGAGAAAGAAAAAGGTACCAATTCAAAGCTCTCTTACTCTGCAAGCAAGTTCACATTGTATTGAACGTTGATTTATCTTTTCTTCAATGGAAAATACTAGTCATACATAAGTAACCACAGATAGAAAACTAAGTGAGAAAAAGAAACATAATTGTATAACCATTAACCAATTAACACATGGTGTTCTAACCTCTCCAAGAACATAGCAGAAAATCGAACTGAAAAAGAAAAAGGCTTCATTGCTTTTATTGTATGAGTGAAAGACACAACACTCACAAACACACCAGAGCTAGTGGCAATATTGCTGCAAGACAAGGAATCGTACGTAACATATAACAATCAACAACACAATACAGAAACAGAGAAAATATAACAATAGAGACATTAACCCCAACCTTCTCCCAAACAGCACCGTCTTGAAGAACCTTGCTAATGCCACCACCACAAAACGTCCTCCTTGAACTTGGCCCCGCCATCAGCGGCCTCAAGGGCATTGCACACGCTATCCTAGGATCATCTTCTCGAAGCGGGCCCAAACTGAAGTCGAAGAATGGGCCTCGTCCACTCCTCTCATAAACGTTTTCGGGCACTCCGCCTCCGGGGTCTCTTTCTCTATCGAAACGGTGGTTCTCACTACGCCTTTTCCCATGCTTTTGCTTTCAATTCGAGGCTTCCAACTGCGCTTAATGAGTGAGATTGCAATTGGAGTGATACAAGTAGTGGAAGCGGAGCAAGAGCAAAAGGGGAACGCGTAGGAGGGAGTGAAAGAATTTGTGTTGTTCCTTTGGTTCCTCCTCAGCAAAACCTAGAAACCAAAACACTGAAAATAGAAAACGCAACGAAGGTCAAAGCGGTCGAGGTTTCAAAACGATAAGTCTGCGATGACGGCGAGGGTTCACAAATGGCAGCACTGTGGAGGCAGAACGCAAGAGGAAAAAGAAGATGAGAGGGTTTGTAAATGGAAGAAGGTTGGGCGAGATGGGAGGTTCAGGGTTAGGCGTGAGAGATGGTGAGACAGAAAAGAAAGTGAGAGCACGAAGCAAGAGGGTTAGGCACGAGAGAGTGAGAACCAAAAGGTTAGAAAACACATAGATAACATCGGTTATGTGGTATGACCGATGTTAAATACTGTTTATAACATCGGTTATCCCATAACCGATGTCAATTACGGTCATTTATTTACAAAATTTCCACCGCGTATTTTTTAACATCGGTTCTTACATAACCGATGTCAATGGGACGATGTAGAATGTATATTTTGTAGTAGTGATGAAAGGTATTCGAATACCTCCAATAGTATTCAAATACTTTATGTGCATAGAAAAAAAATATAAATTCAGAAATTGGTTCCATAATTTGACATAGTTATCATTTTATAAGCTTTGAAATTTTGGGAAAAACTCTGTCTAAGTGAAATTACTTTTATTTTCATTTGTGTTCAAGATTGATTGAAGACAGACACACATTGGTCTGTGGGTTGTTGATTCTTGCAAAGTCTTGAAGAAGATTTCAAGCTCTCTAGGGTAATCGAGGCTATCCTTTGAGTTTTCTTTTAGGGTTTATGGGTGAGATATCCCTATCTTACAAGTGAGGTATCTTGTGTATAAAGATTTTCTATAGTGAAAACTCTCAATCTTTGAATGGAGACTGGATATAGCTCTCAATGGTAGAGAGTAAAGCAGTATAAAATCTTGTTGCGCTCTTCTATACCCAATCTCTTTTACATTCCTTAATTGAATTGTGATATTTTGAAATTAAATTAATAATTACTATAGGTAATTGAGATTGACCTAATTCTAATTGTTCTATTAATATAATTGTTGTGATTTATATTTCTATATCATTCATCATTGATTCATATCATAACTAGGTCATTTGCATTAAAAATTGCATCATACACATTGGGTAACATTTGAAATTGATTCAAATCAATCACGTCAATTGAAATTGTTATTTACCTTGATCCTTACAAGTGGGTATCACCATAGCTTTAACAAAACTCTTTTACAAATCAATTTTTAATTTGGGGGCTCACTTTCCCCATACACAACTTTTATAAAAACGAGAAAAAGTTTTTAGTACTCAATTCACCCCTTCTTTAGTACACCTAACCCATTTCATTTCTACATTATATCATAAAATTGTGACATGACTGAAACCTAAAAAATCTGAAGAAAAAATAGTGGTCAGTTGGCTTTTTGACTGTACTAGTAATAAAGAATTATTATTTACTAAAAAAATGTAGAAAAAAAAAACTATTTACAAGAATGGAGTTATTTTTTACATGTTGGATTCAAAGGCGCCAAGTTAAAAAGCACCTTGTAGTTGCGTTTTGGCTATGCATTGGAGGCGCCAACTTGTTATATGTGCGTTTGAGTGCCTGTAGTGTGCCTATCCCATTTAGGCGCCATGTTGTTTGATGTTTCCTTTGTTCAACTCTTTTACATGGGAGGCACCATATGGGTGGGGGTCTTGATTTGTGTTGAATACTCCCTCCATTCTCATTTATAAGTAAAAAAAATTAATTTCAGACGTTATGTATAATGTAGGTGACAAAAAAATATCTTTTAATTCTTACTCATTGCCATTGTCCTTTGTCATCAGTTTTTAAATAAAAAAAGTATTAAGTTAAAGCACCATAAATTAACTCGACGCTAAAGAAACAACTGTTAGGACAGTGTTTATATTCAAGAATAAATATATGCTGATAAGAAATATCATAGTATAGGAGAAAATGGATAAATATGAATCTAGGAATTGCACCAGGAAAAAATAACGATACATGGACACCGTTATCAGAGAAAGATAGAACTGTAAGTATGATAGATAATTGATAATATATATAATGTAATAAGAGAAAGATAAAGAAAAATAATAAGTGTCAATAATATATTTGTAATAAAGGGGTCTCCATATATAAGGCTTAAATAACTTTTAGATCCTAATAAATTTCTAAATTTTACTTTGGATCCCTGATAAATTTTTTCGTTGTTTTAAATGTCTGATGTATCAAAACTTTTGTTTTGAGTCCCTACTGTCAGTTAAGTGATGACGTGACACTATCTGAACAGATCTTCTCAATATATATCACTTAACTGACAGTAGAGACCAAAAACAAAATTTTTAATATATCGGGAATTCAAAATAACAAAAAAATTTATCAAGACTCAAAGCAAAATTTAGAAATTTATCCGGACCTAAAAGTTATTTAAGCCACATATATAATTACTTTAATGGTAGACTTAAATTACACTTGAGCGAGGCCTTGATGTTTATATCCGTTGCATTGTTGAACAGAAACAATCTTGCAGCTCCATATATTGCTTGTGTTGGATAAACTCTAGATAATATCACGTACTGTTCTCCCTGCCTGAGCAAAGCTCAATGATTTAGTGGTCAAAATAAAAGCTACAATTAATGGCTAGGCAGGCTAGCTGATGTATACACGATAAGTATATATCTTATTCATACTTAGTTACTTACCAATACTCAGGACCGGCCTAATAGTAAGTCAGACCTGAAGTAAATTTTAAGAGAAACATTTTATTTTAAATAAGACAATTATATAGTAGGCTTTTTTTTTATCAATATACATAGACTTTTTGCCAATATATGAGGCCCTTTTACTTTATAAAACCTAATAGCAAATTTTTTTTTTTTTTGTTAGTGGGCCTAAAGTTTAAGCTTTAGTTGCTTTATTCTTGAGCTTGCCTGCCAATACTCATTGATAATTTTTCATCACTGAGAAGTGAGAACTGGAACTTTAATTAATTCCAAAAACGAGCTTTGAAACGTCAGGAGCCTTTGATGACCAATAACATTTAACGTCAGGAGTCTTATATATATATATATATATATATATATATATATATATATATATATATATATATATATAAGGGTTTTAAATAGCGGCCCGCATCACGTATTGCGGCCGCAATATTGCGGTTGCGGACCGCTCCGCAACGGCATTAGGCCGCTATTATGGTGTGATTTGAAATGATGCGTTTTGCCGCAACACAACGCCGTAACATCCGCGACACCTCTGTTATGGCTCCGCAACTGGACGCAACTCAAACAAAACTCCGTTCCGCACTGCCGTCGGCTCGTCACGTCTGGGTTTCTCCCTCTCTGCGACTCTTGTTCCTCTGTTTCGTTTGTGTTTATCGTGAGAAGTTGAGACCGTTTGAGAGAGATTAGGAAAAAAAATTGAATAGATGTGCTGGTGAGTGTGTGTTGCTGGCCTGGGCCGTTGGGGGTACTGATACATTATAATAGACGAACGCAAATACACTATCATTCTCCAAGTAAAAGGCACACACACATCTAGAGCCTGTTTCATGTGTAAAGAGAAAAAAAAATATTTAAAAAGCATATGACACAATAAGAAAACAGAGAACATCTATTATTTAAATATGAATCGGGTAACGAAATATTTCATGTTTTTTATTTTAAAAAAAAACAAATGTATTAATTGTTATTAAGGTTTTTTATTATGTTCAGACCATTTCCCTTTTATTATATCTATTTCATATTTATTAGATTTATATACGTCTTAATTTCTTATTTTTCTATTTAAGACAATTTATCCTAAATTAAATATCTGTCAGACCAATTAGTTTTTGTGTTTCTATTGCTTTCTAGATTTGTTTAGATTTATATACCTCTATTTCCATTATAGATGTATTCTAAATTATTTATTAAAATGATACCAAAATTAAAAAAAAATGAATGAAAATCTATATAACCTTATAAATAAAACATATATAATTAATTATAGAACTTTTTCTTTGTTTGGTGCAAATATATTTTAATTTCACGCCGCAATGGCCGCAATCCGCATCGCAGTAGCCGCAATGGCCTCAACCGCAATGACCGCAATCGCGACCGCAACCGCTATTTAAAACCATGATATATATTAATTCAAGTAGGCAAATGGAAACTATTGTACCTAGTTTCATCAACACAGAAGGAAGTGATTAAACTGCCATCGCTAGCTAGTAGTACTAGCGAGATGGAAAGAAATTGGTGTTAGTTCAGAAAGTTGGTTATCTGCAATAACCAGAATGCCGAATGGTCCCAAAGCACTTCTGTCAACAGCTCCATTTCCACAGCCTACTACATTGTCCTTGGCAATCCCCTTTGGATGCTAAAAATTCGATTGCAAATTCAGGAAATATGTCCAACTGAAATTTTTTTCACTATTATTAAATCATAAATAGAAATAGTTGAACATGGAAACACCAAATGTGACTTAAAAGGCTTGCACCAAATGGGTCTATTTTCAGTTTTAGATTGTTAAAATTGAGGTGGGCAATGAAGTGTGATTTTTTTTTTTATCCGTAGAAATCAAAGACAGTATCAATGGTTTACAACACTCACGCATCCTACTCAACCAACTGAGCTAACCCCTTTTTCAATGAAGTGTGGTTATGAATAATAAAATTATCCACTATAAGTGAAATTCTATTTCTGTAATGTTTGTACACTTTTTTACACTTAAAAGAAAAATAGATCGACAAAACAAAAAAAATATAAAATTAATTTTGTAATAAAATAAAAATAAGACATATATAAATGATATTATAAGAATAAAACCATTCTCTATATATAATGCAAATAATTCCATTAAATTCTATAAATACATATTATTTTTACATTATCTATCAATTAAAAATTACTATAACTTGTACTTAATAATCATTGTAAAAGCCAACAATTTATAATTAAATGACAGTAAAATAAATTTAGTATATTTTAAATTAAATTCTTATTTGTTAATTTAAACTTTTAAGGCGCGCGGGAGATAAGAGAGAAATCAGGTGAATGATACAATAATGACTTTTCAGCTTCACCTAATTTTTTTGTTAAAGGGCTTCACCTACTAACACCACGAGAATCACGCGGCCGTGCATGGTGCCTAATTTCATTTTACTCAACTCAGATCCATATTTGCTGTCAAAGTTGGGTTTCTTTGTCAAATAATAATAAAAATGAAAAACTTGTTATGGGAAAAAATTTATCTTTTCTTATTTTGACCAAGGGACTCGAGGTCTGGAGTAAGACAAAATAATCAAGGTTGACAAAATTCGTTATAATACGATTACATTAATTTGAGATTACTGATGATCTCAAAATAACTTCTAAATAATTAATAATTTGAGATTACTGTTAATTAATAATTTTTGTTATCAGTCAGAAAAAAAAGAGGAAGAACAGCTGCTACTGCCTAATTCTAATAACTCCTATTACATCTACTAAAAGTGTAGTAGTAAGCTGATGCGGACAATAGTTCCAAATGACAAAAGCCTCAGAATTAATGGCTCCATTTTTTGCAGGCCACTCCGCACATGAGTTTCTTTCTGTTAGGAACAGACCAGTTGTATGACAGGTAAGATTTATAGATGACAATTTAAGAATAGATGACAGGTAAAAAAGCTTATAAATTATCGATACATTATAAATAAATTTTTAATTAATTTATGTGCTTGATCAATAATTTATCTTTAGAAGAATAGAAAAACAAAATATATGTGAAGAGTTTCTAACTTATATTTTTTTTAATTAGCAGTTAAAAGTTTAAGTGAGTTGAATCACTCGAGTTCATCAGGATTTGAGCAGATCTCAAGACTTCAAGAATATTCATAAAAATATTTATAAATTACTCACCAACAAAGTTTTCAGATTATCGGCATGATTCAAACTCATGTCTCTGTGAGATATGAGCTCAAATCTTAACCAACTAGATCAATTTTTGTTAGCATGAATTTTAACTTGTATATGCATAAATGCATGTTAAATAATGTTAAATATATTTTATTAAATATTTCAAATTATTTTAAAAAGAAAGTATAAAATTAAAATACCAACAAGTTGTTAGTCTATATGGAACTGAACTCAAATATCTTAATTAAGATTTTAAGTTTGAGCCTTGTAGAAACAAAAAGCGTGGTTGGGAGGAGAGACATTGTAAAAGACAATCAAGTTCTCTGACAAATTAATCATTAACAAAACAACACTTAAACATTTTAACAAAAAAAAGAAAGAAAGTATAAACTATATTTTTAGTGAGAGCAGTGTTGTATAGTATGCAATTACGTTAAATACTCAAATTGAGAGTTTGCTGCCTATAGTGGTTCGCTCAAACAGAATTGCCTCTAATGGAGATTACATATGATTTAGACTAAATTTGTATAGTGAAAACATAACAAATTTGTACAAATAGGAAAAAAAAGTGAATTTTTAACCGTTAGTTATCGAATTAAATAACTTAAGAGATTTTTTAAAAGATTTTGTAACATCTAGCATTTTTCTTTTAATAAAATGTTTTTAATAAGGAAAATGCTAGTTGATATGGAAATGTTTTCGTAAAAAGATATACAAAGAAGTTGATTGGTTATTTTTTTCAAATGATACTATGCCTTGAATTCCGTCGGTTGTAATCTTGTACATGCTATTGACATGTATGCGTTTGTGTTAGAGCTGTCAATTTGGCCCTAAGTCTTAGGGTCAGCCCACTTGGCCCATTATAATGGCCCTAAGTTTTCTAGCTCATTTAATGAAAGGACCAAAAAAAGTCCTAACCCACGAAACCCCACTTTGTAAAGGGCCAAGGCTAGGGTCTTGAAGGACTAGCCCACAAATTATAACAATTTCAAAAATATTTTTTCAGTTGACCAATCCTAGGGTATTTTTTGGCCGACTTCAACCGAGGCATCTTTCGGCTTGCCTTAGATAGGACATTTTTTTGCCAGTCTCGGCTAGGGTATTTTTCGGCCAACTTCGGCCTAGATTTCTTTCGACCAGCCTTACTTAGTGCTTCTTTCGAGCAACCTTGGCCGAGACATTTTTCAGCCAACCTCAGCTAGAACAGTTTTTGACTGACCTAGAACAAGGAAATTTTTGGCTGACAGTTGGGGCAGTTTTCGACGATGTCGACGGTGACAGTTTTCGGCAGACGTCGGCCAAGTATGTTTTTGGACTGACATTGGCTGGGGCAATTTTCAGTCGACCTCAACCAGGGCAATTTTTAGTCGACCTTGACCAGAACAGTTTTTTGGCCGACATTGGCCGGGGCTATTTTCGGCCGACCTCGGTCAGGGTTGTTTTTTGGCCGACATCAACTGCGACAATTTTTAGTCGACCTCGGCTAGGGTTGTTTTTGGGTCAAAGTCGGCTGGGAGTTTTTGGGTGGTGTCGACCGAAGTAGTTTTTGGCCGACCTCAACTAGGACAGTTTTCGACCAACCTTGACTAGGGTTGTTTTTTGGCCGACATAAATCGCAACAGTTTTTGGATAACCTCGACCAGGACATTTTTCGGCCGATCTCAGCCAGGACTAATTTTCGACCAAAGTCGACTGGGGGAGTTTTTGTGCAATTCGTGCATGAAAACTTTCATATGAAATAACAATGATCTTTTAGTAAATATTTATGAGTTTTTGATTTCCCAATTCGTTGACACACGGTGAAAAAATCCGTCTAAAAATTTCTAAATATAGTGAAGGTTTCTTCCGTCTTAAAACACAAGGTAATTTATGGGGGCCGTATTGACATCAAAAGTTGTTGAACTTGGTCAGATCCTTAACGGTTTATTACTCCAAGACAGTGAAAATTGGTGAAAAATTAAAGTATTTAGAGCAACTTCGATCCACCCCAAACGTATCAAACCTTTCAGATTTGCAAACTTGTGCTTATCGTAAAAAAGGCAACTTCTTCCATCACTATCTATATCCCGTTTTGTTAAAATGTCAGAAAAACTTTCCTACAATTCATCCTTGAACGTGCCTTTGCTACCCGAGTGGGAGCATCGTGAGGTGGGGCATGCCATAGACGAGGAGAAACCCACCGAAAACACAGTATCCTTCTTTCGCACCTGCCTTAATGGATTCAATGCAATATCAGGTTTCATTATCTACAACACATGCACTTCCTTTACTTATTTTAAGAGAAATCTATGTTTAATTCACTTTATTTTAAAGAAATAATTCTTTTTTCATTTTTGTCACCTCAACCTCAAGATGTTGTTTTCTGTAAGAAAAAAAAAAAAAAAAAACAGAATGTAACAAAATGGTAATGTTTTGTGTGAGGATTTGGTTTCCAGGTGTTGGGATACTCTCATGTCCGTATACTCTTGCATCCGGGGGCTGGTTAAGCTTGGTTTTTTTGTTTGCTATTGCCACTACAACATTTTACACAGGCATGTTGATTAAAAGATGCATGGATAAGAATTCGGATATCAAGTCATACCCTGATATAGGCGAGCTTGCGTTTGGAAAGACAGGAAGAGTAATAATATCAATGTTAATATACACGGAGCTTTACATGGTTTCAACAGGGTTCTTGATTCTCGAAGGTGATAACTTGAGTAACTTATTCCCCACTGTTGAGGTTCAGACAGCTGGCTTAGCAATTAGTGGGAAGCAACTATTTGTGATATTGGTTGCTCTTATCATCTTGCCCACAGTTTGGTTGGACAACTTGAGTCTACTTTCTTATGTATCTGCTAGTGGAGCTTTTGCTTCTGTTGTCATCATCCTGTCAATATTATGGACTGCATTAGATGGAGTTGGGTTTCATCAAAAGGGAGTTCTTGTTAATTGGAGTGGAATCCCCACATCTGTTAGCTTGTATGCCTTTTGCTATTGTGCACATCCTGTCTTCCCCACCTTGTACAATTCCATGACAAAGAAACACCAATTCTCTCATGTAAGTGTTTTACCAGTTTTATACATTTTGAATATGTTTTGCTTTTAATCTTTCTGGAATTTAGCTCCTCTAAAATGACAAAGTGCATACACTAATAAAATAAGGTGACACTTATATTTGATTTAATTAAAGTGGTAAATTTAAAAGCAAGGCTAGAATGGATTACTTTGATAGGTGGTCCATGGTGGACCATAAATTTTAATTGTTGGATTAATTTTATTATCATAGGTCATTGCACATAAGGTTTTTTCCAAACCCTTTGCTGTAGTTAGAGGCGATTTTTGACAACACCATTTCGATGAGGTCCATCGTTACGGTAGTAGTACAATTTGGTGGAATTGATGAGCTTGACTTTTATCAGAGGGGAGAGAGGTGGAGAGGAAAGAAAAAAGAATGAAACGCTATTGGAAATCGCCTCCAGCGACGATAAGCAGTAGTCGAAGGAGTTGCTAGGAAAGAGTTGGAAAAAATCTGGTGTGCGATGACTTATGATAATAAGATTAATTTAATGGTAAAGATTTAGGGTCTACCGTGGATCATCTATTAAGGTGGTTCACTCTAGTCCTGCTCTAAATTTTGATCCTATTTATGTAGAGTGAATGCAACTTTACTTTCTTACTTTCTTTATATCTAATGAATTTTATTTTTCTTAAACGTTGCAGGTCCTACTTGTATGCTTTCTATTAAGCACTGCAGGTTATGCATCCATGGCTGTAATTGGTTACCTAATGTTTGGTTCTGAGGTTGAATCACAGATTACATTAAATCTGCCACTAGATAAAGTAAGCTCAAAAGTAGCAATATATACTACCTTGGTCAATCCCATATCCAAGTTTGCATTGATGGCAACACCTATTACCAATGCTTTGAATGACTTGCTTCCAAGGACATACAAGAATAAAGTGACCAGCATCCTAGTCAGCACTATCTTGGTAATCAGCACAACCATTGTTGCCCTTGCTGTTCCTTTCTTTGGGTATCTCATGTCCCTGGTTGGAGCATTTCTGAATGTCACAGCTTCTATTATGTTTCCATGCTTATGTTACTTGAAGATTTCAGGCACTTACAGGAAATTTGGGTTTGAGACGGTAGCCATAATGATAATAATAATAGCAGCTATAGCAACGGGCATAGTTGGGACCTACACCTCTCTCGTGGAAATAGTGGAAAATTTGTAAGGAAAATGTAAAAAGTACACCCCATTTTTAGGGTGTATGAATGGAGGAATAAGAGAAATAAAAAAAAGTAATCGACAAACATGATAAATGATGTGATGAAAAATGAAGAGAAATATATTCAAAAACGGAATGGAAATGTGATGAAAGAGAAGTTAAGTTTATAATAATAACCCTATTTGTAATGAGCAATGTAATGGTCCATTCTTTTTTTTTTGTTGGTCACCATATTATTAATGTGAAGTATCCACTGGTTTTGCAAATGATTAATATGCATTGAAAAATCTAGCTAACCACTTTTAGTAGGATTTTTCCATTCAACCATATTTTTCCATCCTCAAAACTTAAACACAAGATCTTGCAGTGGACCATTCTATTCACTATACATTTAAAAAAAAAACATTTTTTTTACACTTATTAGAGTGTGTATATCTTAAAATTAAGGAAAAAGAGATAAAAACAAATAAGATAGTATGTGATAGAAGTTATAATAAATTAATTATTAATAATAACTATATAAATTAAATTATAACAATATTTAAATAATAAATTAAAGTCGCACAATTTATTAAAGAATATTTTAGTTCTTAAATTTCTTATTTTTATGATTCATGCATGTTGCCTGGTGCCCGATAGTGGTGTTAGCCATGGTGCCCGATGGTTGGTCGTGTTGCTGATCGTGGTTGGTCGTGGTTCCTATTGTCTAGTCATGGTTGCTGTTGTGGTGCTTGGTGGAGGGTCAAGTTACCTAATTCCTGGTCATTGTGTTGGTCATGGTGTCTATTTATTATTTTTTATAGATATTATTGTAATTAAAATATAATTAATAACTTAATATATACTACATTTGTCCCTATTTATAAGACGTTGTTTTGAAAATTCCTTGTCTCTTTTTATAAGACTTCATTTTAACTATCTTATGCATTAATTATTTTTTGTCTAAAATACTCTTATTTATTATAATACATTAATTGAATGTTACTCTAAACTTTTTCTCTCTCCTATGAAGATTGGAGAAGATAAATAGACTCTCATTATTAATCCCAATAATTTCAAGGGTAAAATTGAAAAAATATTACAGTTACACACAAATTTATTATTAATACCTAGATTAACTAACTTTCTTAATAAGCGTAATTTAGTCAACAACGTCTTATAAATAGAGACGGAGGTAGTACATTATTCAAAACTATATGTAAGTAAATTTAATTCTTAAAAAGGTTGGCAGATTTTCCAACCTCGATGCGAATAAGGTTGGGTTTTAATTGGGTTTTAATTTTCCATACCTTCCTTTTTTAAACTTGTCTTGACCAACCCTATTACCATTCCTGTAACACCCCATTGGTGCTACTAAGGTTAAACAACTATATAATTTACTTATAAAAACTCTTATTAATTTATTTATAAAAATGTGAGTAAATTTTTTTCGATCAACATAAGATAAGCATCAATAGCGTAAGGCATCGTACGTCAAATAATCAAGCATCATATAAAGAAATATCAAGTGCTATGTCACACATACATACTATCCAAGTACCAAAAGAGTAGACGTACCTACCTTGATAATTGTCATCTATACTTGCTTTTTGCAGTATTTTTGGTGCAACTATTATATACCTCTTATGCTTTTGGACCTTGTTTGAGCCTAAATGGGTTGATTCTTGAATAAATGCGTTTGATAGTTAGGAATTTAGTTTTATTACTTTTTCTTTGTAATCTTTATTTGTTTTGTTTGTTTTTCTAGGAATTACATTAAGGAGCTCTTTGGAGAGATGATTGAAGGACCATTGTCACTAAAAGAGGCTAAAATTGAAGAATGTGGAAGTTGCTGAGCTAGCTTAAGCTTGCACATGATGGGTGCTTAAGCTAGCTACCCACCTGAAGAGAATGGAGCTCTCTTGACTCGCTTAAGCGATCCCATTACGCACTAGCTTAAGTGAGTCCTGTAAGGAGAAATTTGGCATTTCTTAAGCGTGCTTAAGCCTGCACATGATGGGCGCTTAAGCCCGCCATTCCTAAAGGCACAATTTGAGCATACAAGCTAGCTTAAGCTTGCACACCTTGGTGGCTTAAGCTAGCTTATCAAGATAAGCCCACATTTGAGAAAAAAAAAGCCTAATTCAGTTGCTATATATTGGAGCCTCTGACACATGATCTAAACATTCTATTCTCACATTTTCTAAGGTTCAGAGGTCAAAGAGGGCTCGTGATGACATCCATGCTTAGGGTTCCCTCTCCATCATCATTTCCTGCTTCCTCATGGCTATGAGTAGCTAATCTCATCCTCGTTTGGGTTTAATGTAGTTAGACTACTACTTTCATGTGATTACGTTTTATTCTTATTCAATAAAGGTTGTTATTGTTATTCTTCTATGTATAATGCTTGTTTTTAGCCTAATCAACTAATTGCATATGATTCTATTGTTTCAATTGTAATTGGAAAATTCTTTTGAACTGAAACTAAAGAAGACAACCAATAATCTTTATGCGTAGGGATGGGATAAAGAGGATTGCTCATCACTAAAACCCTACTCCCTCCGTTCCAATTTATATGACGTTTAAGATTTTGGCACAGATATTAAGGAATGCAATTAATTTGTTGAATTTCCTAAAAAATATTAGGTAACTTCCTAATATACCCTTTATCTCTCTAATTAATTCCTCATTATATACTACTCCCACTAAGTATTTATTAAGGGTAGTCTTGGAAAAAAGATATTTAATGCAGCATTGGATTTGTAAAACGTCATATATTTTGGAACAAATTTTTTTCTCTAAAACGTCATATAATTTGGAACGGAGGGAGTATTTCTTAATGCAAGTCACTTGGTTACACTAATTCAAGGGACTAATAGTGGAATCAAGGGACTTAGGTTCTTTTACTCAAGGAATTAAGGCTTGAATAATTTTGTGGGTTGATGATAACTAAATTTTAGTTGAATAGGAATAAGTAGTGATTGCATGTTAGGAACGTCTAATGAAATTAAACCCCGACGACTTCATCCAATTGTGACAACCCAATTTTCTATGCTACCAAGTGTTCGACGAAATTCCTCAACCAATTTTCTTCCCCTAAACTTTTTTAATTTTTGCACTTGTCTTTACATTCCTCAATTTAATTATCGGAGTCTACTTAATTTACTGAAATTACCCAATTATCGCACAAGTCCTTGTAGAGACGATATCTTACTTACTATTGTGTTACTTGAGCGATTTGCTACTCTTGCCAAAATACCAACAAGTTTCTAACGTCGTTGCCGAGGACTTGTGTATCAGTACTTGGACAATTTTTTGTATTTTTGCGGACTTTTAACATTCTTTTATTCTTTTGCATTTTATTTTACCCAGCGCTAACTATCTTTCTAGTTGCTCTATTTGACTTGTGATTCTATGTATGCCAAGTACTTTTGGTACAAGGAGCAAAACTAATCTCGAGGACCTTGTTTTTATTCCTAAAATTGAGAAAACTGCTCGACAAATCAATGCCCAAACTAGGAAGGCAAAACAACTAGCAAAGTAGTTGAAACTAGAAGAAAGTTCTTCCAATCCACCTTCAAAATATTCTTCTCTAGTTGACAACGATCTAATTTTGTCTCTACACTACGCCAAAAAAAGGTTATAGATAGCGCTTTTTTTCAAATAGATAGTGTTTTTTTTCAAATAGATAGCGCTTTTGAAGCGCTGTGAATGCATGCGATATCTATTCATAGAAGCGCTATCTATATGATAGCACTCCTTTAAAGAAGCGCTATCTTTCGCCTTTTTTTTTTAAGAAAAAAGTTTGTTTCATGTACGTCAACGCATTCGAACAAGCACACCAATATTACATATTGAAGCATTCAGGAATATTCTAAACCACGCTAGAAGAAATATATGTTTTACTTTCTTTTAATAATACCATTTATATAATTTCTAAGCTAAGGAAACATAATATTTGCACCTCAAACAAATTTCTGTCAAACAAAACTGAAAGCATCTATTGCATCAATAAACCAGGATAATTTATTTCAAGTCCTTATATATTAAAACCCCAAACGGTGCTAAAAAAAAATGGGTCTCAATTGATGGCCAACTCTATAATGCATGACGACATAGATAATTGACACTCTAGGTAATGAAAACTTTTAGTTTTTGAAACTTCTAAGTTTTGGACTATCGTTAGATAATACATTATTAAAATTACATGATAAACTGAAGGAATTCACCAGCTTTAGAAATATTACTTGCTTCTGTCTTTGCCCATGCTGTAAATTACTGTTCTTGACAATTAATTAACAAATGATTGTAGGCTATCTTTCAGAGTTGTTGAAAGCTTCTACTCCATTTCCTTCTGCCATGCCTACGATACAAAACAAGGAAACAACTTCAACTACCAAAATATGAGGGGGAACAATACAAAGGATTTGGGAAAACTGTCATAATGAACTAAAAAAAAAAAGAATACTTTCATCTTTCCTTGAATTCTCTGCCTTTGAAATTCGAGATACCCTGTCAACTTTGAGCTTATTTTTACCACCTAAAAGTTTATATAAGCTCTATTTGATATGGATAACATAGTTTAGAAATTTTATATTCTTGGCATGAAAAGGAAAAAATATAGCTGCTAAGGCACTAAAGGCATGTTTAGAATATCCCCAGCATAGTTGAGTGCCACTCAAAGTGTGCACATGACACTTAGCTATATATAAAACACAAGTCAGCACAACTGCCCTCATTAAAAATAAAATAAAACCAGAACAAAACGATGCATCAAACATCATTAACTAGCTTTGAAAGAAATTGAACATGAATCATCACCAAACACATGAATACATAAAATTACAGAGTACTCTTCTATTTTAAATACACAAAAATACTCCACGCCATCAATCTTCACATAAAAAGTAGAAAATTCCAATGCATAAGCCATCAATCCTGTACTATATAGCAAATGAAATGCACAATATATAAAGACAAATTTCACTAAATCTGCAATCTCACCTCTGGAACATAGGGGAAAACCAACCCTTCGTTTTAGCCTCAAACTTGCTATCCTTTCCAGTATAGACTTTCGTATTATTCAGTTAAGAGGGGAAAGAAAAACACAAAAATTTAGACACACCCAAAACAACCCAACACAGAACATTACAGCACAGCTAGCAACTCACATTCTCCTTCTCAGTGAATGGTCGAGCAACCCCTTGCTTCTGCAAAGAATTTTGGAAGTCAGCAAACTTCCAAGTACAAAGTTCTGCTCCAATTACATACACAGGCTTTCTGTGGTAAAAGATAGAGAGTCATGAAACTATGGATTTCATTTTAAGGAATGATTAAACAAGAATTATTTTATTTATTATTGTGAGATGGACGCTCATCACAATTGATCATACATACCCAGTACTGCAGGCCTCACTCAACATACTAACTGAATCAGCTGTGATAACAAAGGCATCAGCCCAGGCCCGATGTCCCATATGTGGATTTGGACCTAAATGTAATTAAAAAAATACAATAATCTCCAGGTACTGTGACTGATAAGTATAAATTTCTTCTCTTAAGAACGGAAACTAAGTACCTTAACCATCCCATATTTGGACCTTGGGATTTGTGGCAAATTCTTTGACAAAGTTTTTGGAGATCTACAATAAGAATGGATATTATGAATTTATTAAAACAAAGAAAATTATTGAGGATATCTGAACTGAGGCCACCATTCCCCAGGCAATAAAATTTTAAACAATATAATGGGAAAAGCATTATAACTTATAAGTTTCTTAACGCAAAATAAAATACCAGTAGGTCCCCCAACATTAATCACAAACAAGGGCTTTGGCAGAGTTGCTAACTTGTCATGTAGAAAATCTGTATTCAAATAGTTAATCACTAACCAGAAAATGAAGTATTCAAATAGTTAATCACTAACCAGAAAATTCAAGTAGTGATGTGCAGAACCTTAGTTGGCATCCTGACAGGTCCTATAAATCTAAATTACCAACAGAAATACAAATTAGCCACAACACTTGAGGACTCAAGTTCAAACTGTAAACCAGAAAAAAAAAAAAAAAAGTATTCAAATAGTTAATCACTAACCCCATCACTATATTAACTTACATCTTGATGACTAGTCTTTATTTCATACTAGGCAAGAACTAGCACCCATCATGAGGAATCCAACGATAGATAGGAATGTCACCTGAGCATTTTAACTTAACCCTGCATTCTATGTTTCAGTACTACTACCAAAAATGGATTTTTTTCCCCTAAGAAAAAACCATAATAAGATTTAGTAGCATCAAGATATATTAAGTATTAACCTCCATATTACCCATCACCCTTAACACAATCAGTTGAGCTACCAATTATTTGCTCAAAACTGTTTCTCAGCCAAACCGCATTTTTGTTCAGGTATGCCAATGGCTCTTTCATAAATTATGGTAACCCATAATGGCACACTCGTAATGCTAAATTCATGACATCACGGGCCAAGGGATGGACTTTCCATCTCTTTTTTATTTTTATTATTAATTATTAATTACTAGTAATATACTTTATTACGTAGTAGTATTTTTTACTTATGTACAACAACATTGTTAGACACTTAAACACGGATCACAATTCAAAGTCCTAAACTATGATGAACCCATAATTCCCAGCAATTTAAAACTATAATTTCAGAGTATCATACCACATAGCCAAATAACCGAAAACCTTCCCATCAAAAAAGCACATTGACACATGAACAAAGGGAATCAAATTCATACAATTTCAATTTAATGGCTCAGCAATACTATGATATACGACGGTTACTTATTAATAGAATATGGGTTCGCAATCAAATAAGGGATATATAACAACTACAACTTACGAGTTAGAGAAAAGAGGAAAAGAGTTGCGCCGTCGCGGTGAGAAGGAAACCCCGAGGTGACGCAGCAGCGCCGTCGTGGAGAGGGCAACGTGGTGTGGCAAAGAGGGTGGCACCGTGGAAGAGAGGTGGCGTCGTGGCAGAGAGGGCGGCGGTAAAGGAGAGGGAAACAAGGGTTTAGGCACGTGAGTCGCATAAGAGTGCACACCGTGGAAAAGAGGGCGTCGCCTGCCAAAAGGGCGGTGGTAGCGAAGAGGCAAACGAGGGTTAGAGCAGAGAGTGAGGCAGTACGTGAGTGACTAGCTATGAGCACGAAGAGATCGAGGGAGTTAATTGAGGGAGTTATGCGCTTATCTATATAAGCGCTATCTAAAGGGCGCTATCTAAAGGGCGCTATCTATGCTTAATTTTGGCTCAGTGCTAGTCGACAAAATATCATCATTTTAGATTAAAATTTATAAATATTTTGGTTCTTTATTAATATACTAGCTTTTAGTTTTAATTCCTTCATAATTTGAGTTGCGTTGTCCTGTTAAAAAAAACACTTTAAAATATTATTATAGGTTCATTATATGTTGATATGTCACTATTACTTGAAAATTTATTTAGCGTGAATTTATGAATATAACACACTAGGAAAAAAACTAATAATCAAGAGAGTAATACTTTTTAATCACATATCATATTTTAATTTGAATTAAAAAGAGACATAAAATTTCAATTCATTTATGCAAATAACATCAAACACTACACAACTACAAACGTTGTTTCTTTTAAATTTTTTGAGCCTTTTTAGTCATGGGTCCTGAACAGTCACACCTCCAAACTGTGCTTAGGCCAATGTAGAGGGACCATGGTCATCAAGGGTGAAGAAACCACCCATGCTGCCTTTTCCTCTACATCAACCTCGCCCACACGTTGCTCCTCGAAATTGGCTGTGGTAGTTCCTTGCATTACCCACCCTTTGTGGGATACGCGTAGCTGTGTAATGCATTGGCTCTGTGGTCTCGACACATTGAAAGTGTATGATCACAAGTACAGTAGAAACAATACTCTGCTATGGTAGAAATGCGAAACTCATTAGTCGCAGGTATCCAGCTCCATCCTTGATCAGGCCCTCAGATGGTATGTGCAGCTCTATGTTGAACAGCCCATGGACGAGTCCCGCCTCCATCTGCTCCCACGATAACGAATTATTATCACGATCATCACAGTTACACACGCACATACAGACAAGAAGGAATAAGTTAACAGGAACAATCATAAACACATAGAAATCTCGTAATTATTATAACAGTGGAGCATGGTTTTAAATAGCTGTTGCGGTCGTGATTGCGGTCGCGGTTGCGGCCATTGCGGTTGCGGTCATTGCGGCTACTGCGATGCGGATTGCGGCCATTGTGGCGTGAAATTAAAATATATTTGCACCAAACAAAGAAAAAGTTCTATAATTAATTATATATGTTTTATTTATAAGATTATATAGATTTTCATTCATTTTTTTAATTTTGGTATCATTTTAATGAATAATTTAGAATACATCTATAGCGGAAATAGAGGTATATAAATCTAAACAAATCTAGAAAGCAATAGGAACACAAAAACTAATTGGTCTGACATATATTTAATTTAGGATAAATTGTCTCAAATAGAAAAGTAAGAAATTAAAAGGTACATAAATCTAATTAAATCTCAAATAGATATAATAAAAGGGAAATGATCTGTCAAAGGAACATAATTGCCTTCAAGTTTGATTGTCATTAATCATCCAAAAAGCAATGCCATCCTTCAGAGATACATTATCCCTACAAAGAAAAACATGATAAAAACCCATAATTAATATCATGAAACTATATGAGCATCAATGTTTATTTTTCACAAATAAAGCACTATATGTAATTTAAATGTTTTAAAATAGTTCAGTAAAATCAATCAAATAAAGATAATAGAAGTATAACTGACATGATACTTGTTACCACATGGTAGAGTGGCGAGGAAGATCATAACCTCCACTTTCACTTTGGCTATCACCTTGTGTAGTTCCTTGTCCAAAGACATAATAAAAAATTCCACCACTTTGCTGTTGATAGTAAGGATCATGATAATTCATTGATAGTTAGTGGTATTGGGGAGGTTGGTCACTTGTATATTGATTGTTTGCATTGAAATAAGGATATTGATAAACTGATGGTGGATAGTACCCTTGACTACTTTGAGAAGATTCATCAATACTGAAGTTACTAAAACTTTGTTCAATATGAGAAGAAGAAGAAGAAGAACCTTCAAATGGTGCATTTTTCCTTTTTCCTCTCCCAAATTGTGAATTGCCTCTTGTATCTCCTGGAAATGAATGATCAGAAGAACGAAAATTTGGTCTAGAAGTAAAATCAATTACCAGATCTGTGTCATGCATATTATATGGAATCTCCTGATATGGATCATTTTGTCTTTGTTCATCCTCATCATCTTCACCATCATTTTCTTCAACTTCTATACCACCGCCATCATGACCACTACTGTTACTTGGAGGACTTAAATGATCACCATTATTGCCAACTTCCACATCTTCATCATCACTATCAATTCGAGGCAACCATTCTGAATTTTGTACTCCATTTAGAAGTGGATTTTCTCTTTCTTCAATCCATGGAGACAATGGATCATCTTCTTGAAATATGTAGTTAAGATTAATTGGATTGAAACTTGCTTCAATTTCTTCTTGACTTCTTCTCATTTGATGTCTCATTTTCAACTTCATATTATAATATGTGAAGACAAGTTTTTGCAACTTTCTATACTGGAGTCTGTTCCTTGTCTTTGAATGAATGTAGCTAAATGTGCTCCAGTTTCTCTCACAATTTGTGGCTGAAGTTGTTTGACTTAAAACTTTAAAAGCTAAACGTTGAAGCTCAGGAGTGCATCCACCAAACACCAACCACCATTCATCTTTTTAAATGAACAAGCAAAATAAATAAATTATTAATTATACAAAAAATAAAGTAGATGCATTCATAAAAAAAAAATATATATGTATTTACCTGGATTCATTTTAGACCAAGCTTTTTGAGCTTGAGGGGTACCAAATGTCTCACTCTTATCTTTAAACAATATCAACTATAAACATTATATAATATCTCAATACATAGACATTCATTAAGATCAATGTATAAGATCAAAATTCAGATCAAAATAAATTATAAGATAAAAATATAGTTATTCATTACTAACCTGCCTCAAGGCTATAATTTGAACATCAATATCTCTCTCTAATTTCATAATGACCTTATTGGTTCCTTCAAATGTCTCTTGGTATACATCAGTTCCATGTTCAACTCCATATTGAAATTGTGGATTAAGAAAATAACCTAAAAAAATAGTTAATTTATATTTATGGATAAATTTATGAATGAAAGATTTTATAACAAAAGTAAAGTTAGGACGACATACCAAGCAAAATGAAGATCAGAATGCATGAATCTCCAATGCTTGTCTATTATTTCCTTATATTGAGAATAATAACGGGAATTTTGTTGAATTGATTATTTTGCTCGATCAATTGCTTCATATAAAAAACCCATTGTTGGCTTCTCATCACCATCAACTAGCCTCAGAACTTTTACTAAAGGCTCAAATACCTTAAGTATGTCATTAGCCTTACTCCAAAAATCATTGGCAATAACAATTTGTCTTGCTTCAAATGCTAATCCATTTCTGTCTCTCCCAAATTTAGATCGCCTAAATTCTTCAGAATTGAACATGTTTCTCAAAGCTTGCTTTTGCTGCATAAGTGCTTGAATTTGTAAGAATTGTGTTGCAAATCGAGTAATACTTGGTCGGACAATTTCTCTACCTCCTGTGTATTTTTTCATGAGATTTACAACCCATATGTGGTTGTAGATAAAAGTTGTTACTACTTTTGCATCACTTAACAACTTTTGCACATTTTCTCTTTTTTCCTATATCCTCCAAACAGAGATCTAAACAATGTGCTGAACATGCAGTCCAATACAAATGTTTCCTCTTTTCCATTAGCTTTTGACCAGCTGCTTTAAGTGCTTTTTCATTATCTGTAACAATTTGAACAACATATTCTTCCCCCACTTCATCCACAACCTTATCCAATAACTGATAATAATAATTAGTATTTCTAGTAGCAACATTAGAAGCATCAACAGATTTCAAGAAAATTGTCCCTTTACTGCAATACACCAAAAAATTCATAATATGTGTATGATTTATACTATCTGTCCAACCATCACACATTATTGTTACTCCTTTTTCCTTCCAATCCTTTTTCAACTTTTGTATCCATTCATGCATGCTTTTATATTCAGCCTCCAAATACACATCAGAAACTTCATAAGATGTGGGGCCCTTAACTGATGGACCAACCTCAGCAGCTGCAACAATCAAATTATGTAACCAAGGAGAATTAGCTAAATTGATAGGTAAACGCTCAAAAATTATAAACTTGCCTACTGCTTCTCCGAGCTTCTTCCTTAATGTTTTCATAAAACCTCCACCAATTTTTGGTTGTTTCATGCTTTTACTCCTCATAAGATCCACATTTGTAGATCTCAAACCAAAAGCAACATCTTCTATCCTTGCAGCTCTTGTAGCTTCATTAACACTCGGACGAGAGCTTCCACCTGATTCGTAGGTATTATTAAATCCCCCTGTTTGTAGTCTGAATCGTTGCTTATCTTCCCATTCATGTTGTGATCTAATGCTTTCTTGTGTTGCTACCCTTATTTGGTCATCACTATCCTCTTCATCATCCCCTCTCAATCTTGCTTCAAATTCTTCTTTTCTTTTTCTAGAGTCATTTTTCTTTTCTTTGTTATCTTTGAGGAGTTTCATCATATTCTCCCTAACAAATGTCTTGACTCTGGGACAACATGTTACTTGACCTTTTTTATGTGCTATATGTTCCTTCAATCTAGTAATGCCCCCTTTTACTATTTTGCGACAAAAGTTTACACTGGACATGGTTTCTACTTCCTGCTACAGGTACTCCAAAATGCCATCCAATATCATTGCTTGGAGCACCTTCTAATCTCCCTTCATGAAAATTTTCTTCACTTGATGGCATTGTATATATACCTATTTAGAATTTATGAAATATCAATTAGTAATTAAATTAAATTTCAAACTTAAAAACAATTATTTATAGATATGAAATAAAACTAAATATAAACAAGAAAATTATTAATATTAATACAAAATATAAATAAAACTACGATTCTTAATTTATCAATTAATTATATTTAATTCTCTCTAATTTAGCAAATTTCTTCTAGAAAATTTCTACTTAATCACAATCAATTTTGTCACCCAATATTTATTTATATTTTATCAAATAATTTTCCTATCATATAATTATTTTATCAAATAATTTTCCTATTAAAAAAACTATATATACTTATTATAAAACAACTTATTTAGTAATTACATGTTGAGAGAGCACGTGACTCTATTAATTGTAGAAGCTAAAATGCCTTAATAATTATTTACAAATTTGTCAAAAGAAATAATAATTATTCACCAAAAAAAAAACCTTAATAACTATTAATACATTTGTTTTTTTAAATAAAAAACATGAAACATTTTGTTACCCGATTCATATTTAAATAATAGATGTTCTCTGCTTTTCTTATTGTGTCATATGCTTTTTAAATATTTTTTTTCTCTTTACACATGAAACAGACTCTTAATGTGCTTGTGCCTTTTACTTGGAGAATGATAGTGTATTTGCATTTGTCTATTATAATCTATCGGTACCCCCAATGGCCCAGGCCTGCAACACACACTCACAAGCGCATATATTCAATTTTTTTTTCTAATCTCTCTCACGGTCTCAACTTCTCACCGTAAACCACAAACGAAATAGAGGAACAAGAGTCGCAGAGAGGGAGAAACCCAGACGCGATGAGCCGACAGCAGTGCGGCAAACGCGACGACCCAAACACGCCGGCACTGCGGCGACAGCGGTGCCGGTGCAACCTAAACGTGGTGGTGACGACCCACAGAACTCGGACGGGATCGAAGATCCCGCGATCCCAGTTTTCCCCTTTCCCCTTTCCCACCATCATGAGTTCGTGAGCATCCCTTCCCCATCAATAGAAGAAAAAAAATCGTGAATCATGTTTGCACAACAACAGATCAACGAAGGAGAGAAAGACAGAGGGAGGAACTTACGAAATCAGAGATGGCTTCCAAGATTGGAGTCGATCTACCTGGAATGGAGGATGGGTGTTGTTGCTGGTTGCAAGTTTTTGAATCTGGACTCTGGAGAAGCAAAAACATGAGTCACGGGAGCAAAAGCGCACACCGCACAGAGGAGTCTGTAAGCGTGAGTGAATCTATCCTATAATCCTAAGCTCTTTTGATTGGGTTTTGTGGTCAAAAAGTTTCTGATTGAACTGAAGCCTACTCTACTCTACATTTCTGAGATTGATTTGATTTTTTTGTCTTTCTTTCTTGAGAATCTTGAGAAAAATGAAACGGAACGGAGTTTTGTTTGTGTTGCGTCCCGTTGCGGAGACATAACGGAGGTGTCGCGGACGTTACGGCGTTGCGTTGCGGCAAAACACGTGATTTCAAATCACACCGCAACAGCGGCCTGATGCCGTTGAGGAGCGGCCCGCAACCGCAATATTGCGGCCGCAATACGTGATGCGGGCCGCTATTTAAAACCCTGCAATGGAGTAAAAGTAACAATCCATTATATATTAGATAAAAGAAATAAGCATACATAAAATAAGATCAATCCATCGCCAACATATATAATAACAACATTCATATCATGCATGATATATGTCATGAATGCAACGACTGCTCCATGAAGACTTTTCAACAAGTGATAGGGCAACCATATCTCATAATCATGATAAACAACAACAATTCCGATCAACTCTAGCACGTGCTGAACCATTTGGAAAATACCTGAACCCTTTTATGGAATGATATAGTGGCTTTACCATGACATAGGATCTGCAGTATATATAGTCCTAGCCCAAAATGTGGGATTCAAAATGTCTGAATTAATGTAAAATTTCATAGAAGCTTAATTATGACTAATCCTAATTATTTACATGTCAAAAGAACCTCAAGTTATCCTGCCCATCATCTGGGATTCAATCACTCCCACTAAAAGACAACATTTTTTTTCCTTTAGACTGCAGTTTTGAGTTGTTGTCGCACACATACGCACACTCACAAATAGATAGAGAGAGAGAGCAGGAGGGAGAGGGAGAGCAGGAAAAAATGAACCCAAATATGAGCTCAGTCAAAACAAGTTGTCTATGCTATAGTAAAGTCGGCTTTGGATAGGCACTAATGAGTTTGAATTTAATTAATTGTCATTCCTACTTTTTGCCATTTGAAACTATACGTCCATATATTAATTAGAAAGCAACTATTTTTATTTTTATTTTTCGTTAATCATAATTTACTAGAATTGTCACATGTTAATATAATTGGTTAGAATCATTAACCTTTGTGTGTTTGGGTGTATATAGAGGAAGGAATTGAATATGAGAAAGATAAAATAAAAAGGCTTGAATAATCTTTTAGCCCCATAATATTGGGGTGTTTTGTTTTTGGTCCACTTTTTTGTTTTTATTCCTATTAATTTTTGTTTGTTTTGATTTTTGTCTCTATTGTTAGATTTTTCCTTCAAATCTAACAAAAGGACCAAAATAGAAATGAAGAAAATTATAGGGATATAAAATAAGAGGATCAAAACGAAAATAATAAAAATTATGGGATTAAAACAAAAACAACCTTATAATATAGGGATTAAACAACTATTTAATCTAAATTTATAAAATTTAAGTTTTTGTTTACTTCTATTTTCATTTTTTATTTTTACTTATAATTATAAAATTGTTGCCTTGTTTTTAATTTGTTTCCTATATTCAAAGGAAACAACAACAAAAAATATATTCATGATTTTCTGTACAAATCTTTAAAAACAGAAAATAAATTAAAAATAATGTGGTAATTTTGTAATTAAAAATAAAAACAAAAAACTTTTTTCAAGATATTGGCCCTAAACTTTCAATCACTGCAAATGTATTGATGGGGAGGAAAAAAAGTTAAATCTACAGCGAATGTACCAGTGGTAAATGCACTAATAGGGAGTAGAAAAATTAAACATGCAATGAATGCACTAGTAATTAGCAAATTTTTTTTATAAAAATTAAATCTTAATTTCATAACTTCTACAAAGTTATATGTTTTTTTTTATCATTCTACGAAGTTCCATGTTACTTACTCTTCCCCTCATTCAAACAAATAAAAAAAATTTAAATATATTTTTAGTTCTTGTAATTTAGCGTTTTTTTGTTTTCGTTCTTACAATTTTTTTATTTTAATCCTTACAAATTATATTTATTTTATTTTTCGTCCTTAAAACTGTTTAGATAGCATTTTTTTCACCGTTCAAAATGTTATCTAAACGGCTTTAAGGACAAAAAATAAAATAAACATAATTTATAAGGACTAAAATATAAAAAAAATTGTAAGGATGAAAAATAAAAAAAAATGCTAAATTATAAGGATTAAAAAGATATTTAAGCCAAAAAAAATCTACCTTATTTCTCTTTTGTTTGATCTTTTTGTTTTTATTATTTTATTTCTTTGTTTTTTATTTCACTTTTAATCCGAACGTAGCATAATTAAACAAAGAGAGCGAAAACCATAGACACAATTAATAATAGGTATGTGTAGAATTATTTGTCAACTTTATATTTTTTAATTTTTTTTTTATTATGAATTGACATCAGGAGAAAATTCAAACTCGCTGCTCCTAATCAACATATGCCAAGATAAACTGCTAAGCCTAGCCGGAGGAGGCTTTCTTGCTAAGGTCGCATGCAGACCATAAATTTGAGTCGAGGTGGGTGTTATAACCATAGCCGCTACTATTCATATTTTTTGAAACATAACATTATTCTAAACATTTTCTACATCATGGAGAAAAGGAGTCATAGAAATTAAACAAGAATCCCACCCACCAAACAGATAAGCAATTGCATTGTACTACAATTGAGAAGGAAAATTAGGACTGGAAATTAAAGTGCATGTGATGACTATGTTCATGCAATATATACAATGAGTTGTTTTGGAGTGGCACACATCTTTCATAACGTTAACTATTTCCACAGCGTTCATTTCCACTTCCAGGTGATAACCTAGACGCTGGCTATTTTGGAGGACCTTATAATGTCTCTCACCATGAAAAAGTAATTTTATTCATAGGATATGTTCATTTTTTGATATTGATGTAAGACTATCATACAACTGCTTACACTAGATTTTTTTTTTTTTAAAAAAAAAAGGAACCATTCTTCTTCTGTTTAAGTTTTTTTTTTAAAAAAAAGCGACATTTCTTCTCTGTTGTTGCTTTACTTCTACTCCTCTTCCCATTTTTTTGTCCCTCATTTTATCTTGATTTCTGTTTTTAGTCCCTCATAAATTTTTTTTACTGTTTTTAGTCTCTCATAAATTGTTCTGTTCTGTTTTTAGTCCCTTATAAATTTTTTTGTTTTATTTTTAGTTCCTGATATTAATTTCAACTGTTAAGTGATGACATGGCAGACATAAACTGTGTATGTGAAAATTTCCTAATTAATTTTCTAGTGACTTTTAACCATTGCAAATTTTTTGGCGGTCAAAAATGTTTACTTTTGTAACATTTGTGATTTCAGAAAATCTAGTGTTCGAGATTTTGATTTTTTATTTTATTTTTTAACATTTTTGACAGTTTTAGTTTGTCAGAAAATTTGCAGTAATTAAAAACCACTAGAAACTTAAACAGAAGAAGAAGGGTCCCTTTTTTTAAAAAAAAAAACCTAGTGTAAATAGTTATATGGTAGTCCCACATCAATAAGCAACAACGGAGAAGAATGGTCACTTTTTAAAAAAAAAAAAAAAACTTAAACAGAAGAAGAGGTCTCTTTTTTTTAAAAAAAAAAAATCTAGTGTAAGCAGTTATATGGTAGTCCCACATCAATCTCAAAAAATGAACATATCCTATGGCTAAAATTACTTTCCCATGGTGGGGGACATTACGAGGTCCCCCAAAATAGCCAGCGTCGATAACCTAGGCAGGTTTAGACTCCAACTCAGGGTCAAGCACCCAGAAAAATACTCTGCCATCTGAGTTTGAGGTTTTTTTTTTTTTTTTAGTTTTCAAACATTATGAGCAATGCCGGTATAAGAGTAACATTATTAAAGCTTAAGTTTTAAGTTCACCAATAAAAAAATATTTATTATTAATTTTTATAAAAAAAAGTCAACATATGTTGGAAAAAAAACTTAACACACACACACACACACACACACACACACACACACACACATATATATATATATATATATATATATATATATATATATATATATATATATATATATATATATATATATATAACTTTTTTATTTAAAGTAAAAAAAAAACTTAACATATACTGATATACACATACTCTTTCCGTTCCAGATTATATAACGTTTTAGAGGGAAAAAAATTGTTCCAAAATAGATGTCGTTTGACAAAATCAATGCTGCATTAAATATCTTTTTTTAGGACTACCCTTAATTAATATTTAGTGGGAATAGTGTACTATAAGTAATTAATTATAGAGATAAATGGTATAATAAGAAGTTATCTAATATTTTCTAGAAATTTTAATAAATTAATTATATTTCTTAATACATATGTCAAAAATGTTATATAAATTGAAACGGAGAGAGTATGCATTAATTTACATAATATATACAGTGGAAGCAAGGGGCCTTAGGTTTGACTTTGGGTTTCATTCATTCATCTTACTAGATTGGTCATGATTTTGGCTGATTCTACGATGGAAAAGTTTCTCGTATCTCCCACCGTGCGAAAGAATGATGGGCCATAGGATATAATAATATAATAACGAATGACCTAGATGCATTCTGTGGAACCGTTTGTGTAGGTTAGTTAAATCATAAATAATTAAAAAAGTTTAAATCCACATCCACATAGAGAAATGTCACGTGGGAGAGAGAAAATATGCTGCCAGGACCTATGTCTGAGCTCTACGCTACCTATGTCTAACTTGCAGCTTTCGTTTCGTCTCATTTATAGCTTTCCCTTCCCTTCTCACTTTCGTTTTCAACCTTGGAATCCAGCTCCATCTTATGCAGCTGATACCTCATTCCAGCCCCAATTATCATAGGTAAAGCACACAACTGGAAACTTCTTCTATGCCCAACACCATCTTCAACCCAGCTCCATCCCCGTTTCCCCCAATGGCTTCGATATTGGTTTGTTTTGGTTGGCAGTAGTTATCCGCGATACAGGACGACGACATTTTTGAAATCGTTGACCTTCTGGTTGAAGAGGGAGCCCGTTGGGAGTGTCTCACATGACTTGGTGTAGGTGGTATCTGTGATTTGTGTTTAGGAGGCATTTTCATAGTTGTCAAACCGTAAGTGAGAAACGCATTTAATGTATGCATCGGAGACAATTCGATAATGTGTGCATCGGAGATAATCCGAGTAGTCGCTTCGCTATGCATGGTGCTTTGAAATTTCGCCGTGGAATTCGTATAAGTTTGGTTCTTTCAGGTTGGATAGTGTGGTCGAATTACGGGGTATGACTAAAATTGGTGTCGGAGAAGGTTTATAGTTGGGGTATGGAGGCCCAAGTGGTTTTTAATAAGCAGGAGAATGTTTTGTCCCATGTTCGGTGTTATATGATATTTCAATTTTGTATTTTTTTTTTTTTGACGAAAACATCTACAACAATGCGTACATATTTTAGTTGGCTATATTGAGGTTAAATTTTGTTTTGTTGGTTATTACGTACCTTTTAAAACTATGGAAGGTATAATGAAAGTATAAAATTTTTGTGGTTTTGATAAAAGAGAAAGATATTAAGAAATTAAGTAATAAAAACTGTTAATAATTAAATATTCTCTATTTTTTGTTAGAAATCTTGTGCTATTATGATAGTATATTATATGTTAGTAATTGGCTTTGTCTAAATTCAAAGTAAATAATGAAAGTTTATTATTAATATGGAATTCATGGCGAAGTATTATTAAGGATTAAATATCAATTTTTTTATGAATGAAACTTAAATATCAAATTAGTTCCTCTAATTTAGCGCTTTTTTTCATTTATGGTCTTTATAAGTTTATTTTTCCAATTTTAGTCCCTATAAGTTAACGTTTTCCCATTTTTAGTTCCTACGGTCGTTAATGATGATGTCATCATAATGTCATATTGATGTTATTGAGTGTCACATAAGAAAAAGATGATGTCATCACATGCCTTGTCAGCATAATGTTATGTTAGCAAAAATGACATGTCATTGGTGCTGCATCAACAATAGTGTCACGTCAGCAGTGATATCAAAGAGACTAAAAATGAAAAAAAAATGAATTTATAGAGACTAAAAATGAAAAAAAAAATTGTTTGTATTTACAAATATGTCACTTAAAATTATGCATATTCCTATTTTCAAATATTTATGTGTTGCAAAAAAAAATGACAATTTTCATATTAAAAACAACTAATGCAAAAGATAATAGCAAAAAAATCTAGTAAATTAAATCCTTTGGGTTTTTTTTTTATGAAGTATGAATACAAAAAACAAGAGACTAGAAAGCCTAAAACGCAACAAAGGAGTCTTTCATAAGTTTCTCCATGATGGCATAAGAGGAGAGTCTCATCTTTGCTCTAAAACACTTGAACGCATATCCTAACCAGCCAAAGTATCTGCCACATGATTAGAATCACGTGACATACATGTAGGGGTGGAAATAAGCCAAGCGGCCCGTCGGACGCCTTTGGCCTGGCCTGTTTATTAAAAATGTCAGGCTTAGGCTTTTTAAAAAGCCTATTAAGCCTGACATACTTGTTTGTTTATATAATAATACATATAATATTATATATTTATATAATATATATATATATATATATATATATATATATATATATATATATATTATAATTATTAATATTAAAAACAAGTTTTATAATAAAAATAATGTAATTTCGAGTTTTAAAGTGTTAGACTTATGGACTCATTAGTGGGCCATTGTCCCTGGAATAGTTTGTGGAGAATGAATTGAGAATTGAAGATTGATTTTTCTCAATTCTCATGTATGTACACTTTTGAAATTTTCTTATTACCTTTAATATTAGTCTTTATAAAACATTAAATAATTTATGCGATGAACAAGGTTCGTTGGCCTAGTTAGGCCTATTGGCTTATTTATACATCCTTTTATAGAACAGGCCACATAAATAGAAGGGAATTGCTAACATACTCTCACCTGTTTTTTAGTTGGAGTAGGTTAGCATTCTACACCAAAAAAATTGGACCAAAAACCCAATTACTTCTTTTGTGAAAGTAAATTTATTTCAAGGATAGTGTGGTAAACTCTTTTATGCTTGCTTAACTCATTGAGTTCAAGGTCCATGCAAAGGTCCTAAATTCCTTTCTAAGTCCAAACATCCGGCATCCTCCACTTGCATAGGTAATTCCTAATTACTAATCCATAATGTTATTAAGTTCACACTCTTAATTATAGTTGATTCACTATTGCTCATAGTGAATATTATTGATTATTAGAATGACCTTCTAGTATTCACAAATGTATTCCATTTGGAGTTCATTTGCTCCCACACAAGAATGAAAAATTCTCATTCCCACAATCAACAAATCATCACAAGCATATCACATGTACAAACAAATTCCAGCACTTTTTATCCGAGAATCACATTCCTCCTAGTCTCTAATTCACAGTTAATAATAGAACAATAATTAATAACCAATAATCCAATAACTCAAACTCAATCCATCACAAATCATTGCATTCATATTTCTATGGAAACTTCCCTTTTTAGGTAAAATTATTCCTTAACAAATACAATTAAAGGCATTAAAACTAATTACACAATTAATACAATTAAATTTCATGTGGACACATAGAGCTGTACACACACCAAAAATTATTTGATACATCATATCAACTTGAAATTTCATTACATTTTACAGAGAAAATATAAATCATACATATTTCATCATATAAATTTATCTCACGAAAATTCAACCCACAAATATTATTTTTGAATTAAAAACAGTGGCTGGACATGCTCTGTAAAACACAATTCCATATTTTTAGAAAATATCATATCAAATTCCTTTTATGTGAAATTTTACATAGAATATCTCCAACATGTGGGACATCACATATAATTTCCTCAGTACCAAAAACCCACCAAAAATACCCTTTTTGAATTTACAAATTATTATTGCTCCAGAACAGAGTTTTCAATAAGAAAATGTAAATAATTACAAAAAGTACTTAAAAAATTATGATAAAATCCATGGATATTCAAAATGGTCAAAAAAGTATTACTAAATTTTCTCAAGACCAAATTCTCACAAAAATTAATTTTATAAATTTAATTTCTCTGCTGTCCAGCTTTTTGGTTTTTCCAACATTAAATCACTAAAAAATACTTCCCAGGATTTTCTGACCTTAAAAAAATTCATGGATTACCCTCATAACATATAAATCGAATTTCTAGTTTCATTTTTCCAAAAAAGCTTCCCAAAATTTTATAAAATTCAAAATATCCAAGTTCACAGTTTCTACGGTGTTTGAAAATAATTTTGATAAAAATAGTTGCAGTGCTCAGAAAAATCCGAAAAAATTACCATGGCATCCGGAGGCATTAAAAATTCGGAAAATGTCTTTACATCACAAAAATCATGCACGAAAATAATTTCGAACAATCAAAAATAGCTGCAGTGCAAAAATGACAATCAACACATTTCAACATTTCCAAGTGCTCTTGAGACACTCATGGTGTCAAAAGGCCCACAACATCACCAACAGCCCATAACCAACAAGAAAAACCATAAAAGTCTAGGGAAGAAGAAGAACCCCTCCATACCTTGGGTCTTGAGTACAAGAAGGTGAAGAAATGAGACACTTACTTGTCTCATAAAATATCAGTCATATAATTAAAATTTTCTTAATCAACTACATTAAATTTTTCATTGTAATTAATCTCAATATCTATTTAGTTATCACAATACATACTAACACAGTATCTACTATATCTTTAGATGCAAATTTTTAGGGTGTTACAAGAGGGACCAAAATTGGAAAAATACTAACTTACAAGGACCAATTTGATATTTAAGTCTATTATTAAAAAGGTTAAATTACCATTTTGGTCCTTTTTCTTATTTATTTTGTTCAAAATGATTATTTATCTTTTAAGAAGTTCACTTTGATACCTTATCTTATTTAAAATGTTCAAAATCGTCTTTTATCTTTTAAAAATATCACTTTGATACCTTTTCTTATTTAAAATGGTCCTTCAATTATTTAAATATATTTAACTTTGTCCTTTGAATAACACTTAGATAAAATGACCATTTTGAATATATATAAATGGGTGAAGGACCATTTTGAACCTTTTTAAATAAGATAGGTACCAAAATGAACTTTTTAAAAAATAAAAGATCATTTTGAACTTTTTAAATAAGATAAAAGACTAAAATGAACTTTTTAAAAGATAAAATACCAAAATAGTCACTTACCTTATTAAAAACACTTAATTGGTAATTTAATTAAGATTTAGATTGTGTTGTTGGGAATGAAATTTGTACGCATAGTGGGTGTTTACAAGTGGTTGGTCAAGCAAAACCATTGGTGAATGAGATTGTTGATTTTGAAATGAATGGTCCAGATGGTACAGTACAGCATAAAGCAATGGGTAAATTGGCTATCGTTACAAATTTAACAATGAGGGTAACATAATAATTGTAATACCTTTACAACATATATTTAAATTGGCACGTGCTTAAAGTGAACCATATAATTAAATTTAGAAGGGTTTTAGTAAGTGCTAAAAATTGACTAATAAGAAAATAATTTATAAATTTGTACTTTGGATTGATTTTAAGGAAAATTACAATTGCCTGTCAATTAAAAATTGGATTAGACATGTTTATTTAGGGTATATTTTGTATCATTAGGTATATCAATTATTCGTTGAGTCTAATTTAAGGATATATTTTTTTTATAACAATTTAAGGATATTTTTTAGCATTATGTAATTTGTCATCGTCAAATTAAAAGATCATTTCGTATTAAACCAATGTTAAATAAGAGTCAAAATACCATCGTACATTGAAATACTTACATTACATATTCAAGAATGTTATATGAACAAGGTAATGAAAATATGATTAGGGGGATTTGAAAATGAAAGGAAAGCTGCACGTCAGACATAGGCAACGTAGAGCTCAGACATAGGGGGGTCTAACAGCACGTTTTCTCTCTCCCACGTGCATTTTTCTATGCGGATGTGAATTTAAACTTTTTAATTATTTCCAGTTTAACTAACCTACACAAACGATTCCACAGAACGCATCCAAGCCATTTGTTATTATATTATTATATCGTACGGTCCATCATTCTTTCGCATGGTGGGAGACATGAGAAACTTTCCCACCGTAGAATCAGCCCATGATTTTAATTAAGATGGCACATGAGAATAGATAGGGAACTAGGCGCAGGCTATTTTGGGGGACTAGATAATGTCCCCCACCGTGCATAACTTATATTTGCTGTTGGATTTGTAAACTTTTTGAGATTGATGTGGGACTACCGTACAACCGCCCACACTAGATTTTTTTTTTAAAAAGGGATTTTTTTTTCTGTTTAAGTTTTTTTTTATAAAAAAAAGACCCTTTTTCTCCGTTGTTGCTTATTGATGTGGGACTACCATACAACTGCTTACACTGTATTTTTTTTTTTTAAAAAAAAGGGATCCTTCTTCTTCTGTTTAAGTTTCTAGTGGTTTTTAACTACCGCAAATTTTTTGGCAAACTAAAACTGTCAGAAATGTTAAAAAAATAAAATAAAAAATCAAAATCTCGAACACTAGATTTTTTGAAATCACAAAAAATGTTACAAAAATAAACATTTATGACCACCAAAAAATTTGCAGCGGTTAAAAGTTACTAGAAACTTAATTAGAAAATTTGCACACACACAGTTTATGTCATCACTTAACAGTTGAAATTAATGTTAGGAACTAAAAATAGAACAAAATAATTTATGATGGACTAAAAATAGAACAGAACAGAACAATTTATGAGAGACTAAAAATAATAAAAAAATTTATGAGGGACTAAAAATAAAAGTCAAGATAAAATGACGGACAAAAAAATGAGAAGAGAGACAGAAGCAAAGCAACAACGGATAAGAATTATTGTTTTTAAAAAAAAAACTTAAACAGAAAAAAAAATCCCTTTTTAAAAATAAAAAAATCTAGTGTGGACGATTGTACGGTAGTCCCACATTAATCTCAAAAAATTTATAAATCCAATAACTAATATAAATTACCCATGGTAAAAGACATTATTCAGTCCCCAAAATAGCGTGCGTATAGGGAACTAACCCTTGCAACAGGGTAGAGTACGCACACACTGCCTTTTTCGTAGGAACCATTATTGACTGGGACGGATTTATTTAGGTATATGTGCCATGCCCCCGGCCCCTAACTTTTTTCTTTTTGATATATATTTTATTCCTTTTTATGATATTCATTGCGAATATAATTTTTTTTCCTTTTTAGACAAATATATTGTATCCCTTTTTATATTATTCATTATGAAAATAATTACATTTTTCTTTTTTTAGATAAATAATCAAGTATTATTAATTTCCTTTTTTCATAGTTTTTGATATTCTATTATTATTATTATTATTATTATTATTATTATTATTATTATTATAAGGACTATAAATATTGAATTGACAATCAAATAACTTTATTAATTTTCTTTTATATTAATTTGATTATAGTTTATTTGAGAAATAAAAGTTATTTATTATTAACCTTTACTAATGAGGTAAACTTATTTATATTATTATATAAAGGATTGACAATTTGAGACACACCAATATTATCTTTCTCTATCACTATTCTTAATCCGTATAATTTTTTTTATTCCTTCCTCTAATTTTTGTTCTTTTAATGTGTTTTTTTACTTTGAGTGTTCGGGTCAAATACATCATCATATAAACATTGAGAAAGTAAACTAAATACATTTTCATTGTAATTTCATTAAGATATTTTATAACATGTAAAATTAATGATTAATATTTATAATTTTAGTTCTTTAGAAAAATATTTAATTTTCTTATATATAAATATTCTCTCTGTCCCTTTTTATAAAACTTTTTCAACTAATTCACACCCTTTAAAAAAATTGATTAATTTAGTTAATCACATTAAATTGATCAATAATTTGTAATGTATTTTCAAAATTATCTTTAATTTTTTTAAAATTAATTATCTCTCTCTTGCCACTTAATTATTTTTCACCTAATTGTTACTATATTCTTCAATCCTTATAAGAGAGAGAAAGAGTTTTATTATTTTTCAACATTTATTATTTTTTTTGGCAAAAAATTTTGTTAATTAATGAAGGGTTCTTTAGAAAAGAAAAAAAATTAAAGCAACGGATAATTAGAAAAGAGTCTTATAAAAAGACACAAATAATTCTCTAGAAAAAAAATCTTATAAAAAGGGACACAGGGTATATTTTGTAGGGTCTTGCTAACCAGTGTTTAGGCACTGATTAAGAAATTAAAAGAAGAAATTATTTATTATGAAAATCATAAGAGAATATAAAAAAAAATATGTATAATACAATTTTACGCATCCCAATACAAAACTTTTTAATTTTAGTTTCTTAAACAATATCCTAGAGACATTGATTAGCATTTGTCTATTTTTTTATTATAGTTGCCCCACCTATCATATATCTCAGCTTCCATTGACGGACCTATATACAATTTAGGGTGTGCAAATGCACCTCCTGACTAATCCATGTCCTAGATTTGCCACTTTCTACCCCCGTTCTGATTATTTGTGGCCTTCAAACAGGATTCTGGTAATTGGTCTTTCCCATGCCTTTCCCATGCCTTAATGTCAATGTGTCCCTATATTGAGGTATATCGACTAATAAATACTCTAGGCTACATAAATGCTGATTTTTGGGAGGCAGTCAACTTAATTAAATGCCAAATATAAAAATGCCAAATATGATACTCCCCCGTCTTAAATTGAGTGTCATATTAGAAAAAAAATTGTCCCAAAATGAGTGTTGTATTTAGCTTTTTAATGTAATATTAATTACTTTTTCCACTAATGTTCCTAATAAGTGTCACTTTAGCTTTTCAATGCAATATTAATAATAAGATTAGTTTTGTAAAATTACTTCTCTCTTTCATCTATTTAATAACTTTTCTTGGTCTGTGTAAAAAAATCTAGGACGACACTCATTTTGGGACGGAGGAAGTAGTATTGCTGAGAAAATAGTTGGCAATATTAAAGACTTTTAAAGGCACTCGGTTCTGTTTCAATTCAACATATAAGAGTTTTGGTGAAAAAAGGTTTTTCACACTCACGAGAGTGAGTATTATACTAACTTCTACTAGTATCATTTACTATCTTGTCCGTTTTTATCTTTCTTTCCTTTTAAGATATACTCCCTCTTATTTTAAATATAAACAAAAAAATTATTTAATGCTAACTAAAAAAATTAATTAACATTATTTAATTGCATCAATCTCAATTAAAAAATAAGTTAACTTCATAAATTATTCTTCATTGAAATTTGATACAAAAATAAGAAAGAGTCATTAGAATTAAAACTCCTATTAAATGAAGAGTATTTTGGAGATGATATCATTAAGTGAAGTAAAATTAGTTGAGATTTACTTATATTTAAAATCAACATCCAAATTATTTTTTTGCTTATAGTATTCAAAATCGGAGGGAGTAAATTGAATTGAAGTCACATAAATTATTAATAAAGTATTTTAGTTCTTAAATTTTGTACTTTTATGATTCATGTTGTTTATTATATTTTTTATATATTATTTGAATTAAATATAATTAATAAATTATAATATAGTTTATTCAAAACTATATGTAACTAAATTAAATTTTCAAAAAGGTCGTCAAATTCCCTAAATGGATTAACTAAAAGCACAAATGATTAAGATCTTATAAATGCTGCAATTAATGGAGTCAAGGAGAGGTGTAAGAGCATCTACAATTAGAGTTGTTTAATGGGTTATTTATAAAAATAAAAAAAAATTGGTGTGCTACATGTGATTTTGAGTTGATTAAAATTGGAGAGAGTTGTTTATGAGTTGCTTAACTTTGTATTAAATATAGGAGAGAGAAATGAGATATTTGTGAGTTAAGTAACTTGTTAATAAAAACTATCATTGGAGAAAAATTAATTGGGTTGCTTAAAATTTTGGAGGGGGGGGCGGGGGGGGGGGGGGGGGGGGGCGGTGGTGGAATTAACCCAAATATCAGAGCAGTCAAAACAAGCAGTTTTCTATGCTCTAGTAAAGTCGGCTTTGGACAGGCACTGACGAGGTTGAATTTAATTAATTATCATGCCTACTTTTTATTTTTCGTTAATCATAATTTATTAGAATTGTAGCTCACATGTTAATATAATGGTTAGAATCATTAACTTTGTGTGTTTGGGTGTACATAGAGGAAGGAATTGAAGATGTGAAAGATAAATAAAAAAGCTTAAATAAACTTTTTGTCCCTATAATATTGGGGTGCTTTGTTTTAAGTCCTTTTTCTTCTTTTTTTTTTCTTTTAGTTTTTATTCTTATTATTTTTTTTTGTTTTGATTTTCGTGTCTATTGTTAGATTTTTCCTTCAAATCTAACAAAGGGACCAAGGTACAAATGAAGAAAATTATAGGGATAAAAATAAGAGGATCAAAACGAAAATAATAAAATTATGGGATTAAAACAGAAACAACCTTTTAATTACAAAATATTTATGTTGTTTTTAATTTGTTTCCTATATTTGAAGGAAGCAACGAAAAAAAATATTTTTACGATTTTCTATATAAATATTTAAAATTAGAAAATAAATTAGAAATAAGGTGATAGTTTTATAAATAAAAATAAAAAATGAAAACAACGATGGGGAGGAAAAAAGTTAAATCGACAGCGAATATACTAGTGAAATGCACTAGTAACTGACAATTTTTTTTTATAAAAGTTAAACCTACAATGAAATGCACTAGTAACCAACAATTTTTTTTTATAAAAATTAAATCTTAATTTAATGACTTCTATGAAGTTTATTTTTTTTATTTATTTTTTAATCTTTCTATGAAGTTCTATGTTTACTTACTCCTACTCATTCAAACAAATAAAAAATAATCTACCTTATTTCTCTTTTGTTTTATCTTTTTATTTTATTAATTTATTTCTTTGTTTTTTTATTTCTCTTTTAATTCAAACGTAGCATAATTAAACAAAGAGAGAGAAAACCGTAGACACAATTACAATAGGTATGTGTAGGATTATTTGTCAACTTTATCTTTTTAAATTGGCTTAAATATGTTTTTAGTCTTTTAAATGTAGATCATTATTTTTTCAGTCTTTCAAATTTGAAATTATTTTTTTTAGTTCTTGGAGTTTGCAAAATACTTTTTTTAGTCCCTCTACACATTGTGAGTCAAACGAGGAATAAGAGATTCACAATTTATAACAACTTTTAACCACCAAAATTTGATTTTCTATTTTATATTTTAAAGTACGATTTCTGACGGTTGAAAACTGCCAGAATCAAGTCAATAAAAAAAATTAAAAACACATTAACTGCTTTAAAAATCACTTTAATTTCTTTTATTGACTTGATTCTAGCGATTTTAAACCGCCAGAAATCATAGTTTAAATTTTAAAATAGAAAATCAAATTCTGGCAATAAAAAATTGTCACAAATTGCGAATATCTTATTCCCCGTTTGGCTCATACTTTGCAGAGGGGACTAAAAAGAGCATTTTGCGAATTCCGGGGACTGAAAAAAGTAATTTCAAATTTGGAGGACTAAAAAATTAATAACCCACATTTGAGGGACTAAAAACATATTTAAGCCTTTTTAATTTTTTTTTGGCTTAAATATCAAATTAATCCTTATAAATTAATGCTTTTTTTTTTTTTTGGTCTTTGTAAGTTATTGTTTTCAATTTTAGTCTCAATAAATTAGTAATTTTCAATTTTTAATATCTGTCGTTATTTACAAAAACTAGTAATGATGACATCATCATGATGTCATGCTAACGTCATTGCGTGTCACATATGCAAAAGATGGCATCATGATGACATCATCATATGCCGTGTCAGCATAATTCCACATCAGCAAAAATGGCACGTCATCAGTGTCACGCTAATAATTGTGTCACGTCAGTAGTGACATCGGAGGAACTAAAAATGAAAAGATTTTTTTTTTACAGAGACTAAAAATGAAAAAAAAATAAAACTTAAACAAAAATGAAAAAAAAAAGGAGTTTGGAGAGACTAAAAATGAAATAAAAAAAAAAGCGACTAAAAATTGATATTTAAGCCATTTTTATTATGAAATGGCATGACGAGAAAAAATTCAAATCCGCTTCTCCTAATGAACATATGCCAAGATAAATTGCTAAGTATAATAAGCGCTCAATGATCCTTGAGGCATGTCCTGATCCTGATTCTTAGAAAGTGGGTTTGTGCATAACTCGATCCTACAAAATCGGCTTGTAAGGTGAATATTTCCCCTACTTATATACACTATTTTGGCCTTATCACTAATGAAATCTCCAACACACCCCCCTCACGCCGAGGACTGAATATCTCGAACGTGAAGTTTACAGAAGTTTGCATGACTGGACATCTAGGGGTGGTTTGATAGCGGCCCAATAGCGGATGGTCCGATAGCGGCCCAATTAAATCGCTATGATAAACTCTGATACCATCTTAGAAAGTGAGTTATGGGTCTAACTCAATCCTACAAAACCGACTTATTAAGGTGAGGGTTACCCTCCACTTATATACAATATTTTGGCCTTATCATTAGTCGATGTGAGATCTTTAACACTAGTGAGCCCCGGGATACAACTCACCTAAACTTTTACTCATTAAAAAAAAAAAAAAACTGCTAATGAGTAAGCGTAGCCGGAGGCTTTCAGGTCGCATGCAGACCATAAATTTGAGCTACATGAAGGAGACAAGGAGTCACAGAAACAAGGGAACATTAAATCCCACTAACCAAACTAAACAGATAAGCAATTGCATTATTTGTACTACAAACCAGAAGGAAAATTAAGACTGGAAATTAAAGTGCATGTGAATTTGATGACCATATAAAAGCTGAATTGGTGTTCAACGTGACAGTTAAGATGCCACATGAGCACAGATAGGGAACTAACCCTTGCAACAAGGTGGAGTCGCTGCCTTGACAGGGACGGTTTTCTTTAGGTAGGTGGGGAGCTCAACTTTTTTCCAATTTAATTTTTTTAAGATGCAAAATATTTTAATTTTAGATTAATTATTTTTATTTGATAGTTTGCTTGTCGAAATAATAGCATTTAAGTGTTATTTATTTCTTTTATTTTTTTTATATATTTTATTCCTTTTTATGATATTCATTGTGAATATAATAATGTTTTTTTTTTCTCTTTAGACAAATATATTGTTTCCGTTTTTATAATATTATTCATTATGAAAATAATTACTTTTTGTCCTCTTTTTAGATAAATATTCAAGTATTATTAATTTCTTTTTTAATAGCTTTTTATATTCTATTATTATTATTATTAATTTTATTTTAAGGGCTATAAATAATTTAATTGACAATCAAATGACTTTATTAATTTTCTTTTTATGTTAATTTGATTATATAAAGAATTGACAATTTTGAGACACACCAATATTATCTTTTTCTATCACGATTCTTAATCCGTATATTTTTTTTTTATTCCTTCCTCTAATTTTTGTTCGTTTTACATTTGTCGGTGAGATCCTAATGTGTTTTTTTACTTTGAGTTTACGGGTCAAGTACATTACTATATAATCATTGAGAAAGTAAACTAAATCTATTTTCATTATAATTTTATTAAGATCTTTTATAACATGTAAAATTAATGATTAATATTTATAATTTTTTTTAAGAAAATATTTATAATTTTAGTTCTTTAAAGAATATTTAATTTTCTGATATATAAATACTTTCTCCGTTCATTTTTATAAGACTCTTTCAACTAATATACACTCTTTAAGGAAATTGATTAATTTAGTTATTGACATTAAATTCATCAATAATTTACAATGTTATTCTAAAATTACTCTTAATGTTTTTTTTATAATTAATCATCTTTCTTGCCTCTTAATTGCTTCTCATCTAATTACAATTCATTTTCCCCAATACTAATAAGGAATGGAGGTAGTAATATATTAGTACTACTTCCCTTTCAAAAATTCTTTATGTTTAATATTAATGCACACAGTTTAATAAACATTTAATACTACTCACAAATAATACATTTTATCTAATATACCCTTATTTAATATGTATGATGAAAGAAGTTGTGAAAATCTAAACCATATTAAATAAAGATACATGTGAAAGAAAATAGTTAATGAAATTTAAAATATGTAAAACATTCAGAGTTTTGAAATAAAAATCAAAAGTTGAAATAGTAATACTCTAAGCTACATAGATGCTGATTTTTGTGAGGCAGTCAACTTAATTAAATGTCAAATAGTATTTGCTGAGATGTTGGCAGTATTAAAGGCTTTTAAAGGTATGTTTCAACATAGGCTTGCTAAGAAAGTTTTGGTGAAAAAAGATTTTTTCACACTCACGAAAGAAAGATTATGTAAAAAAAAAAAAGAAAGAAAGATAAAAACGAACATGATAATAAATGATATAATAAATTAATTATTAATAATAATTAAATAATTTAAATTATAATAGTATTTTTAGATAAGAAATTATAATAGTATTTAAATAATAAATTGAAGTCACATAATTTATTAATAAAGTATTTTATGATTCATGTTGTTTATTATTTTTTTTATATTATTTAAATTAAACATAATTAATAAATTAGAATATAGTTTATTCAAAACTATATGTAAGTAAATTAAATTTTCAAAAAGGTTGTCAAATTCCCTAACCTTGATGTAAATGAGGTTGGGTTTCAAAATTTTCCATACCTATCTTTTTTAAACTTGTTCTGACCAACCCTGTTATCATTCTTGTAACACCCCATTTGTGCTACTAAGGTTAAACCATATTAAATTTACTTTATTAAAACTCTTATTAATTTATTTATAAAAATGTGAGTAAATTTTTTTTCGATCAACATAAGATAAACATCAATAGCGTTAGGCATCATATGTAAAAAAACATGCATCATATAAAGAAATATCGAATGCTATGCAACACATACATACTGTTCAATTCAAAAAAAAAAAAAAATACATACATACTGTTCAATTACCAAAAAAGTAGACATCTATCTCACGCCTCAAAATAAATACACAAGACACAAAGTTTCTCAAAATAGTTGGAGTTTGCATATATAATCTACTGCCTGTGAAGTGTGAACCCACTATAATATAATACATCCAAGAGAGAGGAAAGGGGATACATCACATCACTCATATACATCATTTTTAGTGAATTCTACAAATTTTATGAATTTTGAAATAAAAATTTCATCAGTCACATGGAATGTAAAATAAGTATATGGGTTATTAAAATGTATCCAGAGTGATATTAAAAGTTCTTTGCTTGAATCTTAAAGTTATTGCCTTCCTGTACAATTTGTCTCTCAACTGTGATTGAAAAAACGATAAAACTTCATTTTAAATCACGTAGGTAAGGAAAGCTTACTAAATATTTGTGAACATAATCATAACTGTATTCTCAAGTCACCACACTGTCTGTCAGTGTCAGCTCTATACAATTATAATCAATTAAACAGACTTAATTTTGGTAGAAATTCTCCACTTATTAATTTGTTAATAAAAAGTTGAATTAATTTTTCTGCTTTTAATTAAATTATTCAATCACTTGATCTAGAAAACAGGTCTTACAATTCCTATTGCATAGTGAGCCAATATCGATCCACCATCACTTGTAGCCAAGAATGCCCCCGACCTTTAGAATATTTCTTTATCGCACTGTAGGCGGAGGCACATGTTGATGGCCGGGAAGATGATGCGGTGGGGATGTGGTTGTGATCACAACGTAATTTTTTTTGGATTCATGGGAAAAGTTACAGAAAACTCAACTAGAAGAATCTCTTAGAATAAGAGTTTCCAGTTGAGGAGAAGGAGTGATCACAACGTAATTGTTAAACTCCTAAAAAATGACATGAAAAACTTTAATACGGCAATTTTCAATTGGGGGACACGAAATGGGGACAAATGATGATTTTGATCCATGATAGATATGGTTGGTGAGTATAAAAATGAAAAGGGAAAAAGATAGCTAAGAGATGTTTAACGTAGGATTTGTTTGCTTGGTGGTAAATCCAAGTTGGACCAACAAAAGTTACAAAATGCTACAGTCATAATTCAATTTATTTAGTTGAACGAGCTAATAATTGAATCAAAATGAACGTTTAGCTTTTTTAGGCTTGACCTATTGTTGCAGCCAGAGTCACAATGGGTTGATGAAAAAAGAAGTAAAAGCATATGATTTGTCACTAATCACTATAGTTTATTAAGAGAAAACATGAAAAAACCCTAAAAATGATCTTGAACCAAGAAAAGGATTTGGGAGTCGATTACGTATAAGAAGAATGTTAGCAATCTATGGTGTTTGTTATAAAAATGATTACCCTAAACCTAACGTGTGAAACTAGCAATGGTCTTATCCTTTTGCTTATAAAATTATTAAAAATAAATTACAGCAATACGTCCTGAACTTTTATCAAATTATACATAATCTCATCTTTTTTTAATTTTCCTACGCTAACTCCCTTTAAGTTTGAAAACATTACACTAACATTATTTTATATGTTTGAAAAAATTACATTGACACCTCCTCAAATCTTACACTAACACCCTCTACAAAAGATGTGAAAGTAATTGTTAAAAAAATATGGATACTTATGTAATTATACAAAATCTTAGGAAATATTGTTGTAATTTGCTCAATTATTAATTAGTCCTATTCATTACTAAATTTTATCTACTTTGAATTGTTTACACATGTGTTTTATTTTTAGGAAGAGGAATAATTTTATAAAAGAAGTTTTATTAAGAAAAATGATTAGATTTATTTATCTTTTTAGCTCAACCAAGGTGGGCCCTTGCCTTATGTGGGTTGGTCATTTTTTAATGTTTTAATACTTTGATTTTTTTTATTATTTGAAAGGCTTTCATGATAATCAAATAGGAAGTGTATTCAAAATGATTATCATTACCTTTCAAGGCTTTCGTAATACCCAAATAAGAAGTGCATCCAAAATTGTTATTACCAAGCCTTCTATTTATTTTTTAATACTAGTATTTGTTTTAATTTTCAAACATTTTATTTAAAAGCCTTTTATGGGAACCAAATAAAGCGTGCATTCAAAATGATTATCGTTGCATCCTTTTAAGATTTTTGTAATGTCCAAATAAAAAGTGCACCAAAAATGGTTATTAATTGGTTTAAAAATTTGTTTTGATTTTTTTAAATAGTTTTTGTAAAATACTTTTATGATAATCAAATAGGAAGTGCATCCAAAATGATTATCATTAAAACTTTCAAGGCTTTAGTAATATCCAAATAGAAAGTGCATTTAAAACAATTATTATTAAACCTTTATCGTTATTTTTATGGAAATATTTTATTTCTACTTTTATTTTTATATAATCAATTAAACGATCAATTAATAATTCAATCTTAAATTTTTTGAATTAATTCTATTGGACTTTAATTATTAACTTGTTATTTAGATTAACTAAGCTTAGTACTTTATAGTTTATATTAGAGTTGTCAAATGGGTCGGACGGCCCGTGCGAGCCATTCAATTTTTCTGGTCAGCCTGGCCCGGCCTGCATCAGATTCAGGTTGCTATTTATTGGGCCCGGCCTGGCCCGATATTGGGCCACCGGGTCAATTTGGCCCTAATTTAAAATAAATAAAAAAATTCCAAAAAAAACTAGACCTTAAATTTTTCCTTTTGGCTGCTGCATACAAGCATTTGTAGACTTTTAATGTGTTTTTATCACCAAAATCACAGCCATCCAACATCAACATGACAAGGCTCCATACATTAATACTACCAAAGGAATAATTAAAAACTAACAACAATAATATTAATTAACAAGTTCCATAAAGCACTACAAATTCATAATTTCAATCTTCAAAATCAAGAAAAGTAAACAATGCAGAAAGTAAACAATTTCAGTCACGAGTCACAGTTACTAAACAAGTTCCAAAAAAGTACTACAAATTCATAAATTCAGAAACAAGTAACAAGTTCAACAACAATTCAACAAATATCTCCAACAACAAATTAAGATGTTGGGATTTCTCCTTGATCATTTTGTTCTGTAAATAGCGGTATCTCCACCACTTCTTTGACATCTGCAATTCATAATACAAAACAAAAGTAAATAACTAAAATTAAATTAAAATTTCAATTTTTGAAAACAAAAGAAGAATTATAACATATTACTAATTTAATATTACCAGAAGATCCAACTTCTGAATAACCATACAACCAATTGCGGGTACAAGTGAGGGCTTGCACAGTTTCAGGAAGTAGATAATTTCTATACTTATGCAAGATGCGACCTTCACAACTAAATGAAGATTCTAAAGCCACTGTTGTGATTGGAATACTTAAAACATCACAAGCCATAAGTGCAAGTTGAGGGAATCGAAGTTTATTCAATCTCCAATATTGGAGGACATCAATGTCATTACCAACAATGCATTCTTCTTTCAAGTATATGTCAAGTTCATACTTGCCATCATTTGAAGTCTTTTGTCTTATTTCTTAATGATATGCCTAAAATTAAACAATCACAGTACAACTAAATTAGAGACATTAATTGAAAACTAAATATAATGTAATCAATAGAAATTAGTGAATTACTCAAACTTACATTAAGAATGGATTATGAGAAATTTCCACTTGACATTGGAGGATGAGATTGAGTGTCTCTTGATGAGCTAGGTAGAGATGAGTTTGATGCATTGGCTTGGCTTACATATTCAGCAAAGAGTTTATACAAACCCTCCTTCACTTTTTCTACCTTCTCTTCATAATCATTTGGATAAAGCCTCTTATAACAAAAGGTTATAAAATTCAACTTTGCCTTGGGGTCAAGAACACATCCAAATGCAAGAGTGACACTATATTCACTCCAATACCGATCAAATTTCTCCTTCATCCTTGCTGCCATTTCTTTGATTACCTTATCTTCACTAGTCAAATTTTCATTCAATCCCATCTCTATAATTGCAACTTGCATGAAATATAAGTTTGAGGTGGGGTAATGTGACCCAGAGAACAAGTTAGTAATATCATAAAACGGGGCCAAGAAGTCACACATCTTTTCTGCTCTTTCCCACTCTTCATTGGTTGGACAAAAATTGTAATTTCTATCACTATATCCCAAACTAGTGAATGCACGACGATACCTAATAGCACTTTCAAGCATCAAGTATGTAGCATTCCATCTAGTAGCCACATCCAACCTCAAACCACTACCTACATCAGTCAAGTGCACTTCTTCAACACATCTTTGGAAATCCCTCATCCTTGACTTCGAGGCCCTCACATACTTGACACTTTGTCTAATTTTCCACAAAACTTCAGCACCTGCAGCCTTCAAACCTTGTTGAACTATCAAATTCAAGATATGTGCGCAACACCTTACATGAAAATAATCACCTTTACATAACAAGGCATTTTGCAAATTAAGCCTCTCTTTCAAAATTCTTACCAAGACATCATTAGAAGAGGCATTATCCAATGTGATAGAAAATATTTTTGCTTCTATCCTCCAATCCTTAAGCTCTCCAAGTATTTTTTATGATAATTCTAACCTAGTATGTGAAGTATCCAAGTGACCAAATGAAATTAGTTTACTATTTAACTTCCAATTTTCATCAACATAATGTGCAGTCACTGTCATATAGCCTTGAGTAGTTACAGCTGTCCATACATCAGAAGTTAAACATATTCTACCAGGAATAAAAGCTAATGCACTCTTTAGCTTTGCCTTTTTAGTTAAAAACACTTTCATGCAATCAGATGTTATAGTGTTTCTACTAATGGGTTTAAAATCGGGATTCAACAACTTATTCACTGCCCAAACCCCCTCATACTCAACATAGCTAAATGAAAGATCATGCTTGATAATACATTTAGCAAGTGCATCTCGATAAGCCTTTGAATCAAATTTCCACTGCTTTAAGAAGGTAGCTTTGTTATCCAACATGACCCCCACATCTTGGTACTTAGGACAACCCCCACATTTGATAATATGACGTCTTAAATGGTTGGTACCAGAAATAGCTTTACATGTATACAGTTTCTCACAACCCTTACATTTACATTTCTCCACCCCATCAACTAGGCCAACCTTTTCAAAATAATTCCATACCTCACTAGAGTAAGACTTACTTTTCTTAGCTTGTGCACTATCTGGGTCATCATTAGCATCCCTACCCTTACTCTTATTTCCAGCAGTAGTGGTACTACGATTAACAGAAGGGTTGCTATTTGGGGTAGGCTGAGGCTCTCTGTTTTCAGGTGCAGTTTCCATTTTATCAAACTCATCCTCCATATTTTCTAAATTTTCAACAAAATCCATGTCTACAATATAAAAAATTAACAAGATTCACTAACCAATTTAACAGAATAGATAGGTATGATTACTGTAACATTAAATCGCAAATCGCAATGAGGCAATAACAGTCCAGTATTTAACAATAAGGCAATAATAGTCCAGTATTTAACAAAATAAGAAGTCATAAGCATAACAAGAAAAAAATTAGACAAACATTAAATCGCAAATCGCAAATCACAAATCGAAAAAATTAGAAGCAAAGGTATGATTTTTGATACCTGAAAAGTTAGAAGCAAATCGCAAATCATAAATCTCGCGTCGCACCCTCGCACTTGCAGGCTCGCAGTGTTCGCGTCACAGTCACACCCTCACACCCTCACACTCGCAGGCTCGCAGTGTTCGCGTCACAGTTGCACCCCGCACTCGCAGGCTTTGAGGCTCGCATCGCACCCTTGCACACTCTCACAATCTCACCCTTGCAGTGTTGCGTCGTCGCTTCGCAAGTCTCGCATAGTCGCACTTGCACCCTCGTCTTTGGGAAAATTAGGTTGTGTTTGTGGCTTTGTGTGTGCCTTTGTGGAGTCACTGGACTAGAGTGTCACGGACCACTGGAGTAGAGCCTCTATGGGTGGGGACTGGGGTGCAGTGCAGCTGGAAGGGAAGGGAAGGCCCAATAGGGCCAATACCATTTACGGAAGGTGGACAATGGGCCACGGACCATTTACGGAAGGGAAGGCCTAATAGCCAATACTAGTGCAGTAATAGTGTTGTCGGACTGGCTGCTGCATATAATTTTTTTTATATAACATAAGTCTCTCGGGCCAACCCATAGCCTGCGAGCCAGCCCGGCCTTAGGCCATTTGGCCCGTGGAGCCTATCGGGCCAAGCCAAAACGGCCTGAATCTATTTAGGTTGCCATTTTTAAAGCCTAGCCTGGCCTAAATTACGGGCTGGTCGGGCCCAAATTGACAGCTCTAGTTTACATCATGAAGGCGACTAAATTTGGACGGTCTGAGCATATCCCATACAAGATGAAACCCAAGGTTAATAATAATTAGAGTAAATTACACATACCCCCCCTGAGGTTTGTCTTTATTACACCCGATATCACTCCATTTTTTAACCCTAGAGAAAACCCCCTAATTTTTGGGCTTTGGTTACACCGACCCCCCTCTTAGGTTTGAAAAATCTTACACCAACCCCTCCTTAGGGATACTCAAAGTAATGTAAAAAAATGAAAGGGTACCAGGTATAATAAGAGTAAATCTTAGGAAGGTCCGTGTAATTAACTCTAATAATTATTATTATAACCAGTTTTATTTATTATTTATTTTTTCCTCGCCCAATCAGGGTGCATTTGGTAAAGAAGAAAAAAATAGAATGGATAAAAACAAGTTAATAGAAATATATGAAAAATAAAATAAAATTAAAGATATTTGATTAAAGTAAAATAGAGAAGAAATAAAGAAAGAAATATAGAGAGATAAATAAAAATATATGAGAAATAGAAAAAAAAAATGTAGGGGTCACTTTTTAATTCTCTCCTTTCTATTTTTATCATACCAAACAAACTTAATTTTATCTATCTCTTCTATTTTCACTCCCTTCTTTCTAATCAAACATCAAACATATCATAAAAGAAGGAACCCGTGAAGTATGTGTTTCTAATTCTTCAAATTTTGGTTACTTTTGTTTTTGGACTTCCAATTTTAAATTTACTTTTTTTAGTTGTTAATTTTAAAAAATACTCTTTTTAATTTCTCTTATTGATTTTTAATAATTTAGATGCATAGTTTATGGTAACTTTTTTTAATCTCAGAAGGACTAAAAAAACTAATTTTTGAAATTGAAGACTTAAAAAACAAATTTAAAATTTGGAGGATAATAATAAAAATATTTAAATTTAAGAGATAAAGATATATTTAAATCAATACATAATAAACACAATCAAAACGAATATGCCAACGCAAAATCAATGGTTGTTGTGATGAGGTGCGTGAAAAAGGAACGAGGAAATTGCAATCTCCACTGTTGCGAGAAATCATGAAACGGTGTTAACAAAAAGAATAAGTGCATATTTGGTTTTTCCTTGAAAGACCTTTCAAATGATCATTGAATCAAAAATTTTGAATTTTCACTTCTGAATTCTCACTTTTTATCAAACATGTATTAGAATGTGTGTCTATTCATTTTAACGTTAAACTGATCACATCCTAAATGACTTACCTTGCTTTGCGGACCCTTCATGATAACATGAGATAAATGAGTGTACTATCACTACTAGTACTATGTGTGTGCGTGAGAGAAAAGTAGCCAAATTTGAGAGTGATTGTGTTTGTTACGTGGGAGGGAGGTATTCTATTATGTGAATGCGTGTGATTTTTGAATACTATGTATGCATGCATGAATGAGAGAGAAAATTAGGGAGTGGATGATGGTTATGAGATTGATGGGGGTGAGAAAAAAAAAGTAGTGATAAATGTACATTTTAATTTTAGGGTGTATAGATGAAAATAATAGAATGATAAAAAAAAATAAAGAGAAAAAGATAATTAATGTAATAAATAGTATGATAAAAAAAAAGAGATTGAAAGAAAAATGCAATAAAAGTGAGGTGAAAAAGAGAATGACATGGAGCATCACTTCCATTTTATTTTTAAATTAGAAAATTAAAAAAAAAACAAAAAAGGTAAACCGAAATTACCGAATGTCCCAAGACTCCTAACGTAACAGCCAAGAGGGTACAATGAACTCGAGTGTCTGTAACCACGTGTCACGGAGATTGAAGGGATAGGTACACCATCAGTGTGGCCTAATGATGGGAGAGAGAAGGGAGTCGTACGGAAGTTGAAGTTGAAGATGAGAATTTGGATTTTAATAATTCTGCCGTCGAATGAATAGTTGAATTGATTTTAATAATCAATTTTAATTATTTAAGTAACTTGATTTATATGAATAATTGATATATAATGGAGTTTAATGATATATAAAAATTAACAAATTTATTATAAATGATAACTTTTTTTTGGATGAATCTCGGTCGAGAATCAAAAACTAATTTCTATTGAAATATTAAGATTAATTTTTTAAAAAAATATTTTTTCATATGCACCAGTCAAAGATTGAACTGTTTTATACAACGATGTAAAACTGTTTTACAGTACATAATTTTTTTTCCCATGTAAATGTAAAGTGAAAAATGTTGCAGGAGAAAACTCCTGTGAAAGAGGATCCAAAGGTGATGAGTCCAGATCATCCTCCAGCCTAGATTCAGGTCGGCCATAATGTCTTATAAAGAGGGTGGTTCCAAACAAACATTCATGATTGTTAGGTAAGTTACAGAATACTTTGGCATCGATAGTAGTTGAATTTGGTCACATATTAAAAAGTAGTTGAATTTTGTCATGTTTCAAACGTGTTTTTGTGACGCGTCCAAAACGCACTTAGAGTAACAAAATCACATCATTCATGCGGAAGCAAGGTTTTATAGCTTCGGAAAAGACCCGTGTAAAATGAATACCAAGGAAGAAACAAACACACTGTTAAATTTTAATGTATTTAAGGCAATTCTGCGAGCAACTTCAATCAACCCCAAGTATCAAACCTTTTGAGATTTGCAAACTTTTGCTTATTGCAAAAAATTCAACTTTTTCCATCAATCTCTATTTCCAATTTTTGTTCAAATGTCAGAAGAACTTTCCTACAATTCATCCTTGAAGGTGCCTTTATTACCCGAGTTGAATCACCATGACGAGGAGAAAGCCATAGCCTCTCATCATGCTACCAAAAATACTGTATCCCTCTTTCGCACCTGCCTTAATGGACTCAATGCAATAGCAGGTTTCATTCTCTACAACACATATACACTTCATTTAGTTATTCAAAGAGAAATCTACGGTTAATTCAGCTTTTTGTTACCTCTACCTCAAGATGCTGTTTTCTGTTAAAACAAAAAACTTATAAGATGCTAATGTTTTGTGTGTGTGTGTGTGTGTGTGTGGCTTTGGTTTTCAAGGTCTTGGGATACTCTCAGTTCCATATGCTCTTGCATCTGGGGGGTGGTTGAGCTTGGTTCTTCTGTTTGCTATTGCTGCTGCAGCATTTTACACAGGCCTGTTGATCAAAAGATGCATGGAAAAAAATTTGAACATTAGAACCTACCCTGATATAGGTGAGCTTGCATTTGGAAAGACAGGAAGGCTAATAATATCTGTGTTCATGTACACGGAACTCTATTTGGTTTTAACAGGGTTCTTGATTCTGGAAGGTGATAACTTGAGTAATTTATTTCCGATTGGGGAGGTTCAGATGGTTGGCTTAGCATTTAATGCGAAGCAATTCTTTGTGATATTGGTTGTCCTTATCATCTTGCCCACAGTTTGGGTGGATAACTTGAGTCTACTTTCTTATGTATCTGCAAGTGGAGTGTTTGCTTCTGTTGTCATCGTCTTGTCAATAGCATGGACTGCAACATTTGATGGAGTTGGTTTTCATCAAAAGGGAACTCTTGTTAATTGGAATGGGATACCCACGGCTGTTAGCTTGTATGCCTTTTGTTATTGTGCACATCCAGTCTTCCCCACCTTGTACAATTCCATGACAAACAAACACCAGTTCACCAATGTAAGTGCTTTACCAATTTTATATACTTTTCATGTGTGTTCTGCCTTTTAATCTCTCAAATTTAACTTTCTTAGATTGAGAAAATGCATAGAATAATAAAATAAGGTGAATCTTTGATTTGAATTTAAGTGTTGTTAAGGTAAATTTAATCCCATATATATAAGTTATGCATCCATGGCTTTGTTACTTTAGAAACTAAATCGACAACTTTCTTTGTCTCTAATTAATTCTATTTTATTTTTCTGTACATTGCAGGTCCTATTTGTATGCTTTCTGTTAACCACCGCGGGATATGCATTCATGGCTATAATTGGTTACCTAATGTTTGGGGCTGGGGTTGAATCACAGGTAACATTAAATCTACCACTAAACATAGTAAGCTCAAAATTAGCAATATATACTACCTTGGTCAATCCCATATCCAAGTTTGCTTTGATGGCTACACCGATTACCAATGCTGTGAAAGACTTGCTTCCAAGTACGTACAAGAATAGAGTGACCAGCATCTTAGTCGGCACTATCTTGCTAATCAGCACTGCCATTGTTGCACTCACTATTCCTTTCTTTGCGTATCTTATGTCCCTGGTTGGAGCGTTTCTAAATGTGACAGCTTCTATTCTGTTTCCATGCTTGTGTTACTTGAAGATTTCAGGTACTTATAAGACATTTGGATGTGAGACAGTAGTCATAGTGATAATAATAATAGCAGCTATAGCAATGGGAATATCTGGGACATACACCTCTGTCATAGAAATAGTCCACCATTTGTAATGGACAATGCAGTGGTCCATGCTATTGACTATAAATTTTTCAAACAAAATAAATAAATTCACATTCACGGGAGTATTTTGTATCTTAAGAGGAATGAGATCAAAAGTGGTGTAAAATAGGATTTGTCTGCTCGGTGGTAAACCCAAGTTGGACTACTTTAGTTTATTCACTATAACAAGCTGATAATTAAAGAAAAATAATGTTTAACTTTTTTATGTTTGATTTAGTTTTTTCCAACTTAGATCATATAGGATCACTAAGGGTATTAATGCTATCAATATCAATTTTAATGGAGTTGGATTCTTCTATAAGACTTGAATGACTTGAATTTAAAACTACGTACGGATTAAATTAAATTGACTTTTATTAGTTTATCTACATCTTTTAATGGTAGTAATTAGGTGATATTACTTATGTTTTCGAAAAGAGTTTAATTTACATTATTAGTGTAAATTTTTTTACACTATCAATCAAGCACAGTTCATGTTATGTGTGACACTTAGTGAATGAGAAATAAAATAGAGAAAAGTAAAAGTATGATAAGTGATATGATATAATAAGAAAATAGATGGAGAAAAATAATGAATATTAATTAGGTGTTTGAAAAAATAAAATATTAAAAAATCATGGCTAAAATATCATTTTGGTCCACATTTTTACATTTTTCTGTTTTAGTCCTTTATGTTTTAAAAGTCTTATTTTAGTCTTTTATATTTGCAAATGGACTCAATTTGGTCCTTTCATCCATTAAATCTTGATATGACATTAATTTTATTACCTTTTTTTATGGTTCATTTTCTAGCCATTCAAAATCTCTAAAAATTGTTTGTCTGAAGCATTTAAGAGGTATTAATTAAACAATTTCTGGTGGTTAAAAACCGTAAAAAATTGCTATATCCCAGAACCAGTTACATTGTTTAATACCTATTAAATGTTTCAGACACTACAATCAGAAAATGAATCGTCAAAAAATGTAATATAATAATAATAAAATTAATGTCATATCATCATTTAATGGATGAAAGGATTATTTTGGGTCCATTTGCAAACACAAAGAATCATACTTTTAAAACATATATAAAGGACCAAAAGAGAACAAAATATGAAAATATAATGGACCAAAATTATATTTTAACCGAATATCATTGATCTTATGTTTTGCCCTCTTTTTTATTCTTTATTGTCGCATCATGCCATCGTCATGTATATTTTGTATCTATATATCATCTTTCTTTATGAATTTTCATAGCATTCCCACTCATTTAATGACTAATAAAAAAGTAGATATATACTAAACTTGTACATGACTTGATCATATGGAATTTGAACATGCAAGAGAAGATTTATTCTTACTTAAATTGAAAAACTTAAGTATGTGTCACATAAAAATTGGTTAAAATTTTGAATATGTAGTGCTCCTGAACTAGCTAATGATTTCTTGTAAAATGAAGTGTACAAAAAATAACAAATGCTAACACATATAACAAAGATTTTAGTTAAGAAACTTCCACATGATCACTTTATCAGATGGAATTTGAATGAGAAAATCCATTCTTGTAAAGGAAGTGTATGAAAAATGATAAATACTAAGACATGTTTAGATAAATTTCTCCATAAACACTTATAAGAGAAAAAAATAAGAAGAAAAATAAAATAAACTTTTTCATGAATTAAAATTAGCTTATGTATAAGTTAAAAATCAACTTTTGGTGAAGTTAATATAAAAGAGCTTTTACAAATTAGTTCATGCATTAATTTAAGTGTTCATTAAATAGTTTATCTAAACATACCTAACACATATAATAAGACTATATTATTTGAAAAATTAAAAATATATTGTTTTTATTAATAAATATAATATTTAATGACTCAGGTTACCTAGTCATTTCTAGCCTACTATAATTTATATCAGTTCATATAATATAATTCAATTAGTGACCCATATGTTTCACTATCAATATTGGTTGACACAAGTGGTAGTGGTTTGTGTTCCTTAATCAAATAGTCCATGTTGGAATCCTGGTGATGCTACTTTTTGGGTATGGAACAAACTATTTTTTTTTTAAAAATATTAATATCATTTTTTAGAGTAACTTTCCACTTAAAACTGATAGATATATTTTATAATTAATGTTGGTCTTTAATTTGTAAATATATTAATTAATTAATTACCACATTAAAATAGTCTTTAAACTAAAATTACATTTATTCTTTAAATGACCAAATCGAGTAATATTTATGTACCCAAAAAAACTTCTGTAAAAAAAAATGTACGCAAAAAACTGAATAATATTTATCATTACAGACTAACTAGATGTTTTACTATAAATAAATAACGGCTGTGAAATAAGTTTTTAATTATCAACACCCAATTTCATACGAATAATAAAAAATGACAAAACAATGTCAAAAACAAAATAATAAAAAAAATGTAGTAAAACTTAAAAATAAAAATAAATTGTCCAGAAGCTTTTTTCATTTACCTTTTTTTTTACCTAATTCTAAAAGATAAAAAAAAAAGATTAGGTTAAGAAAATTAATAAAATAAAAAATACCATCACATTTTCTCTCTTACCTCGCATATAACACTGCACACATACACATTTTTTCACTTATGTAGTGTTTGGTAGAGTTGAATGAAAAAGAATGAAAGTGAATTAAGATTAAAGTTTTGAATTAAAATAGAGTATAAAAGTGTGAGTTTCACCATTTTTTACTGTTCATTTCACTCATTTTCTGTTCTCTTTCACTGCAAACAAATAGACCATTAGGCATTTTTTGTTTGAGTAGATTATGGCAAAAGAGAAGTAGATGAGAGAGAAATATGATAGAGAATGAAGTTTTTAGTTGTTTGAAAAAGAAGAGAAATGAGAGAAGAGAGAAAAGGAATGGTGGGACTCATGTAAAAAAAAATCTCTTATATGTGACAAAATTTGTGATAGAGAAAGGAAAAAAAATTGTGGGATCATTAAAAAGTAGAAATGATACATTTACTCTTTTGTTTTGTACTATAAAAATGACATTAGAATAAATATGTCTTTAACATATAGGGTGTGTTTGGAATAGTTGCGAAAATTAAATTATTTTAATAATCGATTATATGTGTAATTGATTATTGTTATAATTGATTACAATCAGAATCAATTTTTGATTGGATAAGTTTGCTGAAAAGTAGTTTGAAAATAATTAATTTCGTTTAGATACAACAAAAAATAAGTTTTTACATAATAAATGAGTATGAAAACAGCTGAAAAGAAAAATAATTTGCTGAAAAATAATCATAAGTTATGAATTTATAACTTCATAAAAACAACTTATTTTTTCAAAATTTTTTTTCTTCTAAATTTAAGCTAGAATCCCAAATATCAATCTTATTTTGAAAACAGTTTTTTTTTAAAAAAAAAAAAAAACTAAAACTATAGATTATAAGCTATCCTAAACATATACTCACTTTTAGTTTTATTTCTCTTCTACTTTTTTTTTTCTTACTTTTATCATTTCAAACAACTTAAAAACCTATCCATTTTCTACTCATTCTCTCTCTCTCTCTCTCTTTCTGAACTCATTCTCTCTTCTCTCTTCTCTCTTCTCTCTTCTCTCTTCTTTCTACTATACTTCTTTCCTATCAAAATCTCACATTATCCAAACAAAGCATTAATCTTTGATAACACATGTCACACACTCATATTCATTCCAATAAAAGACAAAAAAAATAACCACCTCACATTCTCTCACTCTTACCAAAATTCAACAACGTCACACATTTGTTTTCTCTCTCATTCCTACTCACACACAGCACAACAGCACAACACTCATTTCTTTTTCCTTCTTCACAAATATACCCTCTCCACTTATAAGCATTTGAACTTGGATGGGTTCTCTAGTGGACAAGCTAAGAATATGGTCTGGCGCCATACGGACCATTTTCTTTTTAGTTTTTACATATTTTTTAAATATGACACAATGACCTTAATATCTTTAGTAAAAACACAAAAACCTAAACAGTGCCGCCTCCTTCCTCTGATGTTGTGTTCTACTTCGTAGCAAAATTAATGTTTGTCTTTTTCGTGTGTTGGGGAAGATTATAAAGGGTGCTTCTGGGTTGTTGCATGAAAGCATGGAGAGCTTAACAACCCTATTGTGCTTTCCATTGTGAAGGTGATGGGGCTAAAGGGTGAATTGAAGTGTGGTGATGGACGGGAAAGGATTTTCTGCGATGACATTATCACTGCATGAGATCTTGGCCATTCAAAGATAATCATAACATAATATATTTATGCTAAAGTTGAGATTTAAAAGAATAAAAGGTGAAATTTTAACCCTTGAGAAGATCTAAGTGTTTTTTAGACATGAGAGGATCTGCTCTTGTGATGGACTGATTAAACTTATTCACCAGACATAGAACAATTGTAGTATTTGCATCTTGTATATGTGAATTTGTCTTGACTTTTGAACTTCACTTTATAGTTTTAAAAATCGAATAGGTGATCGATTCGGTCAAGATACTAAATTAATGATCGAATCAATGGATCACTAATTGACTCGCATGACCTGATCTGTATTAAAAAATTAAAAATTTTATATCCTATCTTAAAAAAGTAAAAAAAAAAATCACATCATAAATTAATATAATTCTACAAACTCATTTTTCAAGTTCAAATCCATTGTCATTCATCCATTAAGTTCTAAACTAATAAAAACAAGTTCTAAACAAATAACAAACTCATAAATTCCAACAACAAAATCACATAACAAAGCTCACAAATAAGTTTTAAACATAAATAAATAAGTTACAAACATAAGTTCTAAACAAATCTAAATTTTTTCTATGGTCAAAGACTTAAAATTATGTCATTGTCATAATCTTCACGAACTCTTTTTTCATTAACGATGTCATTTTTAATTTTTTTATTTTATTTTTAAAAAGGTAATTGACCCAGATTGGATTATCGGTTCAATAATAAATCCAATCAGGTCGTACCAGGCTGAAAACATGACCAATCCGATAACATGTTCTACCCTATCAGACCTCTGGGTCTTTCGCTGCAACTGCCGACAACGTATAAAATAATATTGGCCATGCTTTCAAGTGAGAGACCGGTGCGAGACAATGTATAAAATAACACCACGAGACCCACGCGGCAATGCATGAATGCTGAGCTCCTAATTTTATTTTACTCAAGTGAGAGACCCGTGTTTGCCGCAAAGGTTACGTTTCTTTGTCACCATTTTTTTTTTTTTTTTTGAATTAATCATTTTATGTTTTTTATCAGTACGTTTTTTTGTTATAATAAAAAGAGTAAATTATTCCAATCTCTCCTAAGATTTAATAAAATTACACAAATCTTTTCTCTATTTTGAAACGTTACTTTTATCCCCTTTTTCTAACACTGTTAAGTAACAGAATATAATAAAATTAATAAAATAAAAACTCATTTACATATCTGTTATATTCCTTTCATACCCTCTTCCTTAACACTTTCTTCAATTCATCTTAACACTCCACACCTCACTGGCAACCATCAATTCTCCCAAAATAAACCTCACACACATCTTCAAAAATTGAGAAAACATGCATCATCCAAATTAAGTTCAGAAGCATAATTTCAACAAAAGAGCCTTTGGATCATTAATTCATTATATTCCAAAAAAAAAAAAAAAAAAAAAAGAAGCAATTATACAAAAAACATTAAGGTTGCCTCGGCTTTGAATTAAATTGTACACTTTGCTTTTTCATGTGTTTCCTTCAATCAGTGCGAGGCATATTGGACCCCAACAATTTCCTCGCTTTGCAATTGATTCGGAAATCCCTTCACAATGTCCTCGGTTCCAATTTCTTCACCTCGAGGGACTTCGCCGGCGTTTTCTGCGTCGATGACTATCGCGCTCAACCTCGGCGACCCAAAAAGGAGATCTGTGGGAGTTAGAGGCGATGGGTTTCGGATCGCTACGCTCGTGCCATTGGTGTTCGGAGGCGGCGGAGCGGGGTGTGGGACTTGACGTCTAAGACCTGGACGAGGTTTGGAGGTGGCGAGGAGGAGGGCGTCGGATCGAAAGGAGGCCACATGTGACGACGTCAGAGAAGGAGGAGAGCGTTTCAGAGCTGAAGAGCGTGAGGGAGGTTGAAGGTAGAAGGAAAGGGGTTTTTTGGAAACAAAATTTGTTAAATGTCACATGATATGCACGTGACTTGTTTCTGTTAAACAATTAACGTCGCTGATGAGTGAGGGGGGTGAGCGTAATGGTTAGTAAACAATTAGGGGGATTTTTTGTAAGGATTGAAAATGGAGGAGAGGTTTGTGTAATTTTGTTAAATCTCAGAAAATGTTCGTATAATTTACTCTAATAAAAATGAAAAATATTGTTATAGAAAATTTATCTAACCGACATTTGTTGACATGAATTCTAACTTGTTTTCATAAATGCGTTTTAAATAATAGTATTAAATATATTTTATTAAATTTTCAATTTTTTAAAAAAGAAAGTATAATTTTTTAAGCTACATTATAATTTTGATATCTCTTTAATTCCTAATATTTTGGTTTCTCTATTTTTTTTTCACAATTTTGGTCATCTTATTTTAGAAAATCTACAATTTTAGTCTAATTCTCAATTTTGGATATGTTTTATTTCTATTATTTTGGTCCAATTGAACCTAGGCCTAATATATTCACTTAAGGTACTATCAAAAGATAATTCAATTAATTAAAATGTAAAAAAATAAAAAAATAAATGTATGTAAAATTGAATATGATATCAAAATTGTAGATTTTCTAAAATAGGAAATCAAAATTATAGAAAAAATAAGGGGCAAAAATTGTGGATCAGAAATTAAAGAGAAGATCAAAATTACAATTTAACAGATTCGTACTGATATAATATAAAAAGTGAGTTTTTATTGGTTAGTTAAAAATTAAATAACTTATAAAATTAAAAATGAGAAAAAAAAAATCAAACCAGTAATTTCGTGCAGTGGTTTTTTTTTAAAAGAATCTGTCTCATATAAATGCTAAATATACTCAACCTTTCTTTTGTGAAAGAACAATGTTTTGTTCGTTAGGTAAATCACAAGGTTTTTTATATGGTCGTTATTGACAGCAAAAGTGGTTGAACTTGTCATATTCTCAACATTTTTTTAGGTACTCGATCATATTTTCAACATTTTACAGAATTATGGTGGAAAATTTAATGAATTTAATTAGAGCAGTTCAGCGAGAAACTTCAATCCACCCCCATGAATCAAACCTTTGAGATTTGCAAACAATCCATATTTTTCCATCAATATCTCTGTATCCATTTTTTTTCCAATGTCAGAAAAACATTCCCACAATTCATCCTTGAACGTGCCTTTGCTACCCGAGTCGGAGCATCGTAAGGTGGGGCATGCCATAGACGAGGAGAAAGTCACGGACTCTTATCCTTCTACCGAGAATACTGTACCCTTCTTTCACACCTGCTTTAATGGACTCAATGCAATATCAGGTTTCATTTTCTACAACACATGCACTTCCTTTACTTATTCTAAGAGAAATCTATGTTTAATTCACTTTATAAGAAATATTTCTTTTTTCTTTTTTGTTACCTCAACCTCAACATGCTGTTTTCTGTAAAAGAAACACAATGTAACAAAATGCTAATGTTTTGTGAGTGGATTTGGTTTCCACTTTCCAGGTGTTGGGATACTCTCGTGTCCGTATACTCTGGCATCTGGGGGCTGGTTAAGCTTGGTTTTTTTGTTTGCAATAGCCACTGCAACATTTTACACAGGAATGTTGATTAAAAGATGCATGGATAAGAGTTCGAATATCAGAACCTACCCTGATGTGGGTGAGCTTGCATTTGGAAAGACGGGAAGGTTAATAATATCAGGGTTAATATACACGGAGCTCTACTTGGTTTCAATAGGGTTATTGATTCTGGAAGGTGATAACTTGAGTAACTTATTCCCCACTGTGGAGATTCAGACAGCTGGCTTAGTAATTGGTGGGAAACAACTATTTGTGATGTTGGTTGCCCTTATCATCTTGCCCACAGTTTGGTTGGACAACTTGAGTCTACTTTCTTATGTATCTGCTAGTGGAGCTTTTGCTTCTGCTATCATTGTCTTGTCAATATTATGGACTGCAACATTTGATGGAGTTGGATTTCATCATAAGGGAACTCTTGTTAATTGGAACGGAATCCCCACAGCTGTTAGCTTGTATGCCTTTTGCTATTGTGCACATCCAGTCTTCCCCACCTTGTACAATTCCATGAGAAACAAACACCAGTTCTCTGATGTAAGTGCTTTACCAGTTTTATATATTTTGGATGTGTTTTGTTTTTAATCTCTCTGGAATTTAGCTCTTGTGAAATGACAAAGTGTGTTAACTAATTATAAAATAAGGTGGCACTGGCACTTATCTTTGATTTGAATTAAAGTGGTAAATTTAATCCTATGTTTTACTTTCTTATGTATTTTCTTTATCTCTAGTGAATTTTATTTTTATTAACATTGTAGGTCCTGCTTATAAGCTTTCTGTTAAGCACAGCCGGTTATGCATCCATGGCTATAATTGGTTACCTAATGTTTGGTCCTGAGGTTGAATCACAGGTCACGTTAAACCTTCCAATAAATAAAGTAAGCTCAAAATTAGCAATATATACTACCTTGGTCAATCCCATATCCAAGTTTGCTTTGATGGCAACACCTATTACCAATGCCTTGAAAGACTTGCTTCCAAGGACGTACAAGAATAGAGTTACCAGCATCCTGATCAGTACTATCTTGGTAATCAGTACCACCATTGTTGCTCTTACTGTTCCTTTCTTTGGGTATCTCATGTCCCTGGTTGGAGCATTTCTAAGTGTCACAGCTTCTATTATGTTTCCATGCTTATGTTACTTGAAGATTTCTGGCACTTACAGGAAATTCGGATGTGAGACGATAGCCATGGTGATAATAATAATAGCAGCTATAGCAATGGGAATAACTGGGACTTACACCTCTCTCATGGAAATAGTGCATCATTTGTAAGAAAAGTGTAAAAAGTACATCCCAGTTTTTTTTTTTTTTGTATGAATGGAAGAAATGAGATGAAAGAGAAGTTGAGTATTTGATAATAACCTCGTATGTAATGGACAATGCAATGGTTCATTTTTTTTTTGTCATCATTTTATTAGTGTGAAGTATTCACATGTTTTATCAATAATTAATCTCTATTAGAAAATTTAGGTATCCATTTTAGTGTAATTTCTCCTTTCAAGCATATTTTTTCATCCACAAGATTCAATTGCAAGATCTTGCAGTGGTACATTCTATTCATTGTACATTAAAAAAAAAAGTTTTTTTTCACATTGATCATGAGAGTGTGTATACCTTAAAAGGAAAGTGAGAGATAAAAACCAACCAGATAGAAAGTGAGAGATAAAAACCAACCAGATAGAAAGTGATAGAAGTCATAATAAATTAATTATTAATAATAATTAAACAATTGAAATTATAATAACATTTAAATAATACAATTTAGGTTTCACAATTTATGCAGTAAAAAAAAAAAAAGGTTTCACAATTTATTAAAAAATATTTTAATTCTTAAATTTCTTATTTTTATGATTCAAGTTTAATATTTTTTTACATATTATTTGAATTAAAATATAATTAATAACTTAGTATACAGTTTATTTAAAACTATATGTAAGTAAATTAAATTTTTTAAAAGGTTGGTAGATTCCCCATCCTCGATGTGAATGTGGCTGGATTTTAATTTTTCATTCTTGTCTCCTTTAGAGTATGTTTGGTAGAGATGAATGAAAAGGAGTGAAAGTGTGATGTATGAAAAGAGATTAATAGAGATGAAAGAGAGTGGAAATGAGTGATGTTTTGTATAAATGAAAGAGAGGTGAAAAGAGATGAAATATTTGAATTAAAGTAATTTGGTTGGTATCATGAATAGAGATAATCGATTGTCCATGTCTATAATCGATTATCCATTTTTACATATGCATGCAACGAGTAAAATAAAAAATAATAAACCACGAACAGCACGAGAGCCACGAGAATGTTAAAAAATTGGAAGTTAAAAAAAAGGGTAGTTTCGGAACTTTTTACTGTGGATTTCACTCTCTTTCACCTCATATTTGAGGTGAAAGTGTAACTTGTGGGTCTCACCCACTTTCATCCTCTTTCACACCCACTTTCACCTCTTCCAAACATAAGGACACCTGGATTTTCAGCTCCTTTCAGCCCTCCTCTACTTTCAGCCCTCCCATTACGATCGTTCTAAATACACTGTTAAACTTGTCTTGACGAGTTACCATTCTTGTAACACTTCATTGGTGCTACTAAGTTTTATGTGTAGGATTATTTGTCAACTTGATTTATTTTAAGGAGAAAATTCAAATCTAGTCCTCCTAATGAACTCAAATGCGAAGATAAATTGCTAAGCGTAGCTGGAGGGTTGCTTGCAAGGTCATGCACACCATAAATTTGAGTCGGGATGTTATTTATAACCGTAGCAGCTATAATTCATTTTTTTTTTTAAGGTTTAAATACCTTTTTAGTTCTTGTAGTTTAGTATTTTTTTTATTTTTTGTCCTTACAAAATTATTTTTTTGGTTTTAATCATTACAAATTATGTTTGTTTTGTATTTCATCCTTATAGCGATTTAGATAACGTTTTTTTCACTATTCAAAGTGCTATCTAAACCACTTTAAGAACGAAAAACAAAACAAACATAATTTGTAAGGAATAAAACAAAAATAATAATTTTACAAGAACAAAAAACATAAAAAGACTAAATTACAATGACTAAAATAATATTTAAGTCTTTTTTGAAACATGACATTAGTCTACATCATCAAGGAGACGTGGGACTCATAGAAACTGGTACGGGGAAAGTTACATCCTACCCACCAGACATAACCAAAAGCAATTTGCATTATTTGTACAACGTTAACGAGAGGGATTATTAAGACTGGAAAGGTGCACGTGACTATGTTCATGCACTATATTCAATGAGCTTATTTTTGAGTGACAAGTGGCACACATCTTTCATATATAGCCTTAACTATTTCTAGAGCATCCATTTCCACATCCAGGTGATAACCAAGGCAGGTTTAGACTCCTCCACCTCAAGGCCAATGGCAGCCAGGCCCCAATTACCTTTGGTGTTGACATGATGTGATTAATTAAACCATGCTTTTCATATTGTAAAACTTTAGACTAATTTTGTCAAATTAAATCTGTAATCACATAGATCCCCACCACTTCAATCATATAGTTACATTTCTATAGATAAACATGATTTTGTTTTAAGCTTAGATAATGATATCTTCTTCTATGATCTCATACAAACATCTTTTGTTCAAGTCCTGCAATAACTTCATTAATAGCTTTGAAATCATTTTATAAAAACCAAGGGAACAGATTTTCTTTGGCACCTTTTCATAAATATTGGATTGCCTAAGTTTATAAGAGTGTTATAAACTTTGTAATTTTGCTCAGATATATATTGAGCTATATAACGATGCAATTTTTTCATATTGAAAAATGCATGCATGATTTAGTGTTTTTGCTCATCAATCATATAAAACAGTAAACTAATCTTAAAAATATAAATGTAACAAAAAAAAAAAACAAATAGTAAAACATTCTCAGAAAAACATAACAAAAAATAATGTGTATTTATATAAGAAAGGATACACCATTGAGTAGCAAAATATTTGTACTACTCCACATCCTACTCGATCGGACAACAACAAAAAAAATCTATAATACCCCAAACCCCACATCATTTATGATCTGCACTGTCTATTGCTGCATCTCCAAATAACTCCAAATGTCTATGTCCAGGTTCTACTTCACATGGACAGTCCCCTCTTGGTAAAATCACTCGTGCTTCTTCACCAATTCACCACTGTGGTGAAAAAAAAGGGTAAAACTCAATGACTTCGTTTGGGATTTACAGCAGGTAAAAGTTTAACACTAAAGAGAGAGAGAGAGAAGGAGTTGATACTCGATTGATTTTCCTAACACAACATGACATGGACTTTTTAACCGTTGAATATTCTGAAAAGTCTTGACATTGGAGGCGTGAGTTGGTAGCTTAGATTCTCTACTTTGGGGGTGTAAGAAGTATAGAGAAGCAAGTTAAGGTGGTTTAGTTGGCCATGGATGGTTCCTAGACACATAAAAGGATTTGGATATGTGGAGTAATATTGAGTTGAATTCTGTTAGATTGATTCTAAACTTCTTATATACTCAAATTAGTATCTTATCTTATTATTTTACATTTATGTTACACTTTTTTTTTCCACATCATCACCTATCACATATTTATCATTTATTTTTCTTATTTCTTCCTATTTTGTCTTTTCACTTAGACTATGCATGCATCTCAACGAATGCCAAATGATCATTATTCATATACATCTTTGTTTTTTCACTTACAATGTATACATCTCAACGAAAGGCATTCTTTCATCGTTTTCTTCTTTTATTTGGCTTGGAATATTATTAAGAAAGAAATAAATCCTCTTTTGTCCTTCAAATATTACAGTTTTGTGACATTAATTTTTTTAAAAGATTTTTGTGATCAAATCAAATTTTGAAAAGTTAGGTATCATCGTTTTTTCTTTTAAAACTAAATCATTATTAAAGTTTGCTTTTATGTGTCACTATTTTAATATCCTCAGTGGACAAATTTGACAACTTTTATATGTTTTTGGGAAAATTAATTTCCTTAAAAAAAATCACTATTATTAAGAGACTAAGCTAGTGTTTAAAAAATTTAGACAGTTATTACGACAATATCCTAATTTTTGTGAACTAAATTCATAATTGGTCCTTCAAAATACCACCTGTTGCTTTAATTTGCATATTAAACAAAAAAAGACTTTCAGTTGTATAACATAACTTGTGTTATATTTGGGAGATCAATAAACTTACATTTTTTATATCACATCATATCATTTATCATGTTTATATACTTATTTCTCGTTGTCTCTTTAGGTGAGAATAGAATTTGGTGTGGACCAAACTTCTCCCATTTCTTTTAATGAAGAGTACCTAAGCAATAAATAGGTAACACAAAAGCAAGTGGTAACCTTATTACAGTCTTCTTAGAAAAATGATATTTATATTTTTTATAAGAAATTTTCCATTTTCTCATGATTTTACAATTTTTTTATAATTTAAAACATAGAAAGACAAGAGAAAATATAGAATAAAATGGATAATAAAATAAAAAAAATATGGTATGAATAATTTTATTTTATTTGGTAGATCAATAATTAACAAAGTGAAGGAGGTCAATAGTATAAAATTATACTGTAAGAATAAAAAAAAAAAAAATAGCATGTTTGGATCGAATTTTGTAACACAATTTATCACGTCTATCAAAAGCAACACTTCTTAAATTTTACATCAATTTTGAATTGGACTTGAAAAAATCCAAAAATGCTCAAACTAAATGCAAAAACAAACACACATTTAATTGAATAATATATCCCCATTTGTTTTGTCTTTTCACGCGGGGTTCAGAGAAAAATCTTTTAGTACAATGACTTCTAATGAGGTGATAGAGAGGAAACTTTACAATTGTTTATTTATTATTTTATTTTTTAAAATTAAATGACTCTTTTATAACATAAAAATAATAAATAGTTTATGTTAAGAAAAAGGATAATATATGTAGTAAAAAAGTATAAAATTTTCAAGTTAAATTTATTTATTTTTAATTAATATAATTTTTTATATAATTTTTTTATTTATTCTCACCTACTCTTATCCTCATTCAAACAAATAAAAAGACATTTCTCTACTTTATTTCTCTTTTTAATTTTATTATTTTATTTCTTTGTTCTTTTATTTCATTTTTATCCAAACTTAACATAATTAAACGGAGAGAGAGAGGAAATCATAGACACAATTAAATATAATAGTAGGTACATATGTAGTATTATTATAACCAACAAGTCGTTGGTCCGAGTGGTATTGAATTTGGTCCCCTTAAGTAAGGTCTCGAGTTCTGGCCTTGTGGATGGAAAAGCTAGGTAAGTTTCTCGGCGGAGATTAGTCATCAGTAAAACTGGTGGATATTTCACACCAATATCATGATTAAAAAAAAATGAAATGACATAAGGAGAAAATTCAAATCCAGTCCTCCTAATCAACACATATGCCAAGATAAACTGGTAAGCTAGCCGAAGGCTTTAATTTCTTGCTAAGGTCTCATGCATGCATACCATAAATTTGAGTCGGGATGATATAACCGTAGCCGCTACTATTCATATTTTTTGAAACATAACATCTTAATTTATAAAAGGAAGAAAGTTTGGTGTAACCATTTTCCCGTCCAAACTAGGAGTACAATTGTAAAAATATATTAAATAAAAAAATAATAATAAAAAACAAAACTGGCACAAATTTTCAAAGTAATTAAATTTTTAGATATGCAACCAATTTCAATTTCCAAATGCTCAACCATTGGCATATCTAAAATATGATAATGCGTGACCCTTTATATTCAATGAGCAGTTACTCCCATATTCCAAGTAGACCTTTTTCAAATGCTCAACATAAATTAATTAATTGTGCAGTTATTAAATCTTATATACTACTCCCTCTGATCCTTTTTATAAGAAACAAAAGGATGTTCTTTTTTGGTCCTAATTATAAAAAATATAGACCCACTTTAAGATGTATTAATTACTAGTTTTCTTTTTTACCTTTCATCTTGTGAAATTCATTAATGAGATATCTATTCATTTCTCATACATTTATTGGTCTATTAACAATACAAGTTACACTTATTGGAGGAGGTGCAATGTTATTAATGTAACTTCAAACACTGTGTTAACTTGGTAATTAAAGTGACAATGAAGGTGCAACATCAGCACAGATAGGGTAGAGTGCGTACACGCTGCCCATTTCGTAGCAACCATTATTCTGTGGTCCATATATGGTCCAGTATAGAGACAGGTAAGGGAAAATTACATCCCACCCACTAAACACATAAGAAATTGCATTATTTGTACTACATACGAGAGGGATCCAAAATTAAGAGTTAAGACTAAAAATGCATGTGACTATATATGTTCATGCAATATATAGCGTTACCTACTTGTAGTTGATAAGTGTGTGTTTGGTTTTACGTTTTTATGCATTCTAAGACAACTGAACTTGGCTGAAGAAAAGGCTGAATTAGTTGGCGTTCAACATTGTTTGAAACAGAACTTCAAACACTGTGTTAACTTGGTAATTAAAGTGACAATGAAGGTGCAACATCAGCACAGATAGGGTAGAGTGCGTACACGCTGCCCATTTCGTAGCAAGCATTATTCTGTGGTCCATATATGGTCCAGACATCCTGTTCTCCGGTTTTTCTATGTGGCTGGAAATGGAAATGGAAAAGATCCAACTGTTTGAAAAAGCTTTCTAATGGTGAGAGCTATGGTTAGCTCTCCCACCTTAGCCTCCACCACGAATGTAATCCTTTTCTTCTCCTTCTTATATGACAGATGTGATATTAAGTTTTTATTTTATTTTATATATATATATATTACATGTATCTTTTATGGGACACAATCATGTTTAAACTGAATAAAACTTATGTAACAAGGCACTCCAAAAAAGGCAAAAATTCCCTTGATATTAATTTTTTAAATCATTATATTTGGTAGTACTAAATTTTATTTAACTATCCTGGTGTTTTTAAAGACCATGTTAAGTGCAGCCAACGACTTTCTTGCTGCAAGATTGGGAGAATTCTACTCCAACATCTTTTATAACTTTTTCCATGTCTTCGACAGAGATAAAAGGAGGATTAAAGAAAGTGAGATATATAGGATATTGACATGATAAAGAATTATAAAAAAAATGGAAAAAAATGATGTAAAAATATGAATAAGCATTAGAGTAAATTAATTATATTTCTCAACTTTGTAGATATTTTCTTTTATTTTAAAATACAAACTTTCATCCATTCAATGATGAATATACGTTATTTGAGTCAGTTTTAATGTTAGTATTTTAGGGATATTTTATCGTGTTATTGTTAACTAGATAGACAACGGGTTTTAAATATCTTCTATTAATATCTTGTGAATTTAAGGAACTAGTATAATAACATTTGCAATACACGAAAATATATTAAGATTATCAATAATATAATAAAATTAAGATAAATTTATTATATAAAAATATTAATAATATGTTCATGTTTTCTCACATCATATTATAAATTTATATTATATTTTATTGAGTATTTTCTATTTAATTTTAAATTGTGTTGCCAAATAGGCAAAAATAGTGATTTAAATTAATAATAAAAATAAATAGTAATATTATATATGATATATATTTTAAATTATAAACATTATATGAAAACATTTATATTAATGTATAATTACTACTAAAAAAATTTCAACTTAATTTTAACATTAAATATAGAGATATATAAATCAAATTATAATTAATTCTTCCGTCAATTAAAATCAATTTTCATCAATTTGCAAAATAAAAGTTTCGAATGACTACACTATATTAATTTATATTTTCATTATCAATGAACTAAAATTTTAAATACTTTTTTAAATAAATATTTTTCATACTTGTAAATTTAAAAATTAATTTCACTACTATGTATTATTAAACTCTGTCTTTTCATTTTGATACTCATAACAATTTAGCAAATTACATATCAAAATTAGCAAATAATTTTCATTTAATCACTGATCAGGAACTAATTTTGTTTAATTAAACTGATTAATTGCACTTGATTTTCTTATTTGTGGAAATATTAAATTACCACTTTATCTTTAATTTGGGCCCGTGCAATTTGTACATTAATGCATTCTCTTATTTTTAATTTTTTAATTGATTATCTAAATAAAAGAGTTTTAGAATGAAAAATAATATATTTTAATTTTTTAATTGATTATCCTGCAAATATTTTTTTTTAAATCATTTTAATTTTAATTAATACTATTTCTTGTTAATTAACATTAAATATAGAGAAATATGTTCAAATCATAATTAATTCTTTCATCAATAAAATATATTTTTTTTAAATTCTAAATTAAAATTTTTGAATGACTACATATTTTATATATCAATTTATAATTTCATTATAAATAAACTATTTTAAATACTTAATAGTATTTTTTTTATATTTTATGTGCATTTTCAAGTTCTTGTAAATATATTAAAATTTTACTAATATAATATTAAAAGTGTTTTTACCTATTCTGAAACTAAGAATAATTCATTCGAAATTACATGTCAGATTTAACAATTAATTACGATCATTCAATTACTGATTAGGCACTAATGATTTTTTAATTAAAATCATTTAATTACCTATTAGGCACTAATTTCACTTAATTACTATTAATTTAGGCCAAAAATTTTGATACACACAACCTTTCTCTTATTTTTAATTTTTTGAAATTGATTATCCAAATAAAAGATTGTAATATGCTTCATATTTTTAATCATAAGAAAAAATAATATATTAATATTTTTTAACTGAATATTCGTCAAGGATCTTTATTTTTTTAAGATAAGTATAAAATTTATTTTTTGAATGACTGCATATTTTTATAGTTAGAATATACACCCGTTGTAATTACCTTCATATTCATAATTATGATTTATTATGTAACCAAATATAAAAATAAAACACATAAATAGCTAATAGAAAGGTGAGGTGAACTCCTCCTAATCTCTTCAAATTCAAATGCAACATAACAAATATTTCTTGAAGTTTTAATAGTAATTTTAACTTATATCCATTCATGAAATATATAATTGGTCAAATTCATACATACTATGAATAAAAATATAGTCCAAACCTGTTTAATTTGATTTTGGGTATGATTTTATAGCTCATCTGGTACGAATAACTATTATTAGACATTAACATTATTAGATATAATATTTTGATTTGTAATAGATAATTTATATTTTATTCCATTAGTTTTTCAAGATATTTTACATTAATTTAATAATAATATGGAGTATTATTTCTTGCATGTTTACTATCATTCATCTTTGATTGACTTTTATTTTTTTAGTACTAAATAATTTATAAATAATTATAACATATACCTCAATTTGTCATATTATCCAACTAAAATATACTCCAAATAAAATCATTATAAAAAACCAAAATAGAAATTAGTAGATATAAAAATATGAGTAAAAATTTAATTGCAAAATATTATTTTTATGACATAATATTCATATCACTTTCTATTTATTTTACGCTATGAATATTTTGAATGCTCAACCTGCAGGGACATTTCAAATTACCACATTTTTTTTTTACCATGAATAAACATAAACAAAACAACAAACTACAAAATATTTTTTTTTCTTTTGCAAAAGCTAAAAGCTAAATATATTTATTAAGAACTGATTATTAACATAAGAAATGCCAAAACCAAAAACATGTTACAATGAAGAAAAACCCAAAATAGTAGATATAATTACATTTCAAACCATGTAGCGTGAGCTCACACATAGTTATCTTGAATTGTAGCATATATGTATTTGTAATCAGTACATACAAATTCCACTTGGTTAGCCTCCACACTTCTTCTCATTCACCGCACATACTTGACATTTAGGTCTATACATTAATTTATATTTACATAAACAAATAATAACAAAGAAATTAAAAAAAAAAACAAAGAAGAAGAAAAAAATGAAGAGATGAGAGTAAATGCAAATCCTAGAACATGAATATGAATATATAAGTATGTAGAGAGAGGGGGGCGTGAATCCTAGAACAAAATATTTGAAATTTAAATTTTGAATTTGATTAGCCATTGAGTGGTGTGAGGATGATTGAATAAAATAATTTCCTTATTTAAAAATGAATGTAAAGATTGTTAAGGAAGCCATGTACCAATTGGATAACATGCAAGCAAAATTACCGTTTAAAATGATTAATTAATGTGATTTATAATCAAATACAATTATATATATCACCCAATTATCTTCTAGTTACTATTTTAATGTCATTAGTAGGCTTTTAAACGTGATTTTAACACACAATCATTAATAAAAGCTAAATTATGATTGTTCCCATTTTAAATTTGAATTGATTTTTATACACAATTGTCAATTTTTCATATTTATTTAATTGTCTATATTAAATTAATAATCATTTAAATTATAGACTAATGACAATCAATAATTTAAATTATTTTAATTCCATATTTAATTACACTATGATTTTTTTTATTTTAAATTAAAGTATTTCTAAAAATATTTTTCATATTTTATATTTAATTATTTATGAAAATAAATGTCATATTAAAGTATTATTGTAAACAATCATATACTTTAAATTATTCAATCATTTTAAATGAATAATCTATTAAATTTTGGACTGATAATTGTAATTGTATATTTTAAATTATTTATGAAATAATTGTATTCTTAAATTATTTTAATTGCTTTGTGTCATATTAAATTATATTTGTACATATTATCAATGGTTAATGTTGATTGATTATTTTCATGTGTGATTGATGCTAATTGACGATTTCATTTATTGATTATTTGAATTTGAATTTGGTTCGTAATCGAACCAAACAATTCCGAAGCATGAAATGATGACACGTGTCATCCAATGTTTAAGGGGCAACCTTGTTTCGTAGGGACGGATCCAGAAATCTATCAAAGGGGGGGCTCGGTTTTTTTTTTCCTTCCTTTATAATTGTTTAAATGTCTAACTTTTAATAAATAATAATTTTTAAAAATTATTTACTATTTTTACAGGTAAAATTGAAATTAATTTTTATTTTAAATGATAATAACATTAACCGTTACCATAATAACAACAAAAACACAACTAGTTTTACATAATTTTATACTAGTTATCATCTTAACTATTGCAATAATAACAACAAATACAACTAGTTTTACATAATTTTACACTAATTTACCTTAACTAGTATTATAATAACAACATACACTATTAATTTAACACAATTTTATACTAACTAATTTAAAAATATATATGTATATACATGAAAAACCTCGAGGGAAGGAATTTTACACTAGTTAATCTTAGCTAGTATTATAATAATAATATACATAATTAATTTTATACAATTTTACACTAACTAATATATATATATATACACACACACACACAAAATTTCGAGGGAGGAGGGGGCTGGCGCCCCTGCTCGCCCCCCTCTGCATCCGTCCTGTTTCGCCATGTGTTTTTCAAAGCTGTTTTTGGATTCATAAATTTTAAATATATTGATATGAAATAATTATTTTAGGTGAAATTTTAAAGATATTAAAATTAATAATAAAACATTCAAAATTAATTGTTGATGATAATCATAGGAAATACATGACATAGAATATTAAAAATTGAATATTTCTATTTTTTTAATTTTTCATCCAATGACTTTATATCTATTATATTTTTATGTAAATAAAGTGTTAGAAAAAAAGTGTTAAAAAGAAAATTCTTTAATATTTTTCTCTTTTCACACAGGAGTCACGTTTCTTGTTGGGGTGTTTGTGGATTGGCTTGAGTCCATTTTATGTCGAAAAAATCATTTGATTCAAAGATTAAAACATCCCTCACTTTGTTTAGTTTGGATTGTTTTCTTAAAAAAATTTGATCCGATTCAATACGATAAAATGTGATTTGGATTGGATTGGATGATTTAGTTTTTATCAACACAACCTTACTTTGATAAAATGAGAGATTAAGTGGGATAAAATGACAAAAAGTTTACTATAACCCTTTGATGTGTCTATAAAAATCGAATCATCCAATCCCCCTCAGGCTGGTCCTCTTTGAAGGTGATTCCAAACACATACTTAAGTTTGTTAGGTAAGTGACAACATACGTGACATTGAAATTAGTGGTATTGAATTGAGTCACATTTCAAATGTAGTAAAGTGAATTCTGGTAGAAAATTTAATGTATTAAGGCAGTTCCGAGAGCAACTTCAATCAACCCCCAAGTATCAAACCTTTGAGATTTGCAAACTTCTGCTTACTGCAAAAAATTCAACTTTTTCCATAAACCTCTATATCCGATTTTGTTCAAATGTCAGAAGAACTTTCCTACAAATCATCCTTGAATGTGCCTTTACTACCCGAGTGGAATCACCATGATGAGGAGAAAGCCATAGCCTCTCATCATTCTACCAAAAATACTGTATCCCTCTTTCGCACCTGCCTTAATGGACTCAATGCAATATCAGGTTTCATTTTCTACAACACAATATGCACTTCATTTAGTTATCCAAAGAGAAATCTACGGTTAATTCAGCTTATTTTAAAGAACTAATTCTGTTTTCCTTTGTTACGTCAACCTCAAGATGCTGTTTCCTATTAAAACAGAAACTTATAAAATGCTAATGTTTTCGGCATGTGGCTTTGGCTTCCAGGTGTTGGGATACTCTCAGTTCCATATGCTCTTGCATCTGGAGGGTGGTTAAGCTTTGCACTTCTGTTTGCTATTGCCACTGCAGCATTTTACACAGGTATGTTGATTAAAAGATGCATGGATAAGAATCCGGATATTAGAACCTACCCTGACATAGGTGAGCTTGCATTTGGAAAGACAGGAAGGCTAATAGTGTCAGTGTCCATGTACACGGAGCTCTACTTGGTTTCAACTGGGTTCTTGATCATGGAAGGTGATAACTTGAGTAACTTATTTCCTGTTGGGGAGGTTCAGATAGTTGGGTTAGCAATTGGTGGGAAGCAACTCTTTGTCATATTGGTTACCCTTATCATCTTGCCCACAGTTTGGTTGGATGACTTGAGTCTACTCTCTTATGTATCTGCAAGTGGAGTGTTTGCTTCTGCTGCCATCATCCTCTCAATATCATGGACAGCAACATTTGATGAAGTTGGTTTTCATCAAAAGGGAACTTTTGTTAATTGGAATGGGATCCCCACAGCTGTTAGCTTGTATGCCTTTTGTTATTGTGCACATCCGGTGTTCCCTACCTTGTACAATTCCATGAGAAACAAACACCAATTCTCTACTGTAAGTGCTTTACTAATTTTACATAGTTTGCATGTGTTTTGCTTTTAATCTCTGGAATTTAACTCCTCCAAAATGACTAAGTGCATACACTAATGAAATAAGGTGGAACTTATCTTTGATTAGAAAAATTAAAGTGGTAAAATAATTAATTCCTTTTTAAGTAAAGAGTGGGTGTATCTTTGAGACTTTCTTACTTTTTGTCGCTAAATGAATTTTATTTTCATGACATTGCAGGTCCTATTTGTATGTTTTTTGTTAACCACTGCTGGTTATGCATCCATGGCTATAATTGGTTACCTAATGTATGGCCCAGATGTTGAATCACAGGTGACATTAAACCTGCCACTAAACAAAGTAAGCTCAAAATTAGCAATATATACTACCTTGGTCAATCCCATATCCAAGTTTGCTTTGATGGTGACACCGATTACCAATGCTTTGAAACACTTGCTTCCAAGTGCGTATAGGAATAGAGTGACCAGCATCATAGTCAGCACTGTCTTGGTAATCAGCACTGCCATTGTTGCCCTTACTGTTCCTTTCTTTGGAGAACTAATGTCCCTGGTTGGAGCGTTTCTAAGTGTCACAGCTTCTATCCTGCTTCCATGCTTATGCTACTTGAAGATTTCAAGCACTTACTACAAATTTGAGTGTGAGACGGTTGCCATAGTGGCAATAATAATAGCAGGTATAGTAATGGGAATATCTGGGACATATACCTCTGTCATGGAAATAGTACACCGTTTGTAATGGGTATAATGCAGTGGTCCATTCCAGCCCGGCCCTGGGCCTTGATTGGAGGAGCAATGGCCTAGGGCCCACAACCGGGAAGGATCCAAAATTTTTAAAAATATATATCTATGTATGCAGTAGAAAAAAAAATTTATATTATTTTTATAAATGGATTAAAATTATTGTTTTATTTTATATCTCTTTTGTTTAAATTAAATATGACATGTGATTAAAAAGTATCATTTTTGTTGTTAGCTTTTTTTTTTTTCTTTTAATGGTTATATTCATAAACCAATGTTAAATAAATTTCTAGTTAATTGTGACATATCAATATGTAAAGGATCTTTAATAATAGACATGTTTGTTTTTTTTAACAAGATAAGAAACACAAATTAAAGGGTAAATTATGTTTTTGGTCCCTCATTTTATCTCGATTTCTGTTTTTAGTCAATTATAAATTTTTCTTTGTTTTTAGTCCTTCATAAATTATTTTGTTCTATTTTTAGTCCCGCATAAATTAATTTTTTCTATTTTTTGTCCCTGACATTAATTTTAATTGTTAAGCGATGACACGGCAGACATAAACTGTGTGTGTGAAAATTTTCTGATTAAGTTTCTAGTAAATTTTAACCGCTACAAATTTTTGATGGTCAGAAATGTTTACTTTTGTAATATTTCTTGTGATTTCAGAAAATCTTGCGTTCAAGGTTTTGATTTTATTATTTTTTTAACATTTCTGACGATTTTAGTCTGCCAGAAAATTTGCAGCAATTAAAAACTAATAGAAACTTAAATAGAAATTTTTCAAACGCAAATTCTGTTCGCCATGACATCACTTAATAGTTAAAATTAATATCAGAAACTAAAAACAAAATGAAACAATTTTTTAGGGACTAAAAACAGAAAAAAATTTATGAGGGACTAAAAACAAAAATCTAGATACAATGAGGACCCAAAAACATATTTTACCCCAAATTAAAACTTAAATTATAAAGGAATTGAAACTAAAAGTTAGTATATTAATAAAAAAAAATATGTGTAAGTTTTAATATAAAATGATGATATATTGTAGATAATAGATGATAGGAACAAAGCTAAGTATTTTTTTAGGGGCCAAATATAAAAATTCAACTATAATTTTAAAATTAATATATTAAATTTAACCAATAACTAAAATAATCATAATAATTGGCCACATACCATAAAAACCAAATTTATATAAATTAAACAAAAGATACAAGATTATAGAATTGCAGTTGGAGAAAAAAAGATTTAGTTTTTAAAATTCATTGTAGCAATTCTAATTGTAGGAAATCTTTATTTTATTTAGATATCATGCTTAAAGTTTTAAAAGCATAATTGACCATCAATTTTTATTAAAGCAAATTTTATTTTTTAACCTAAGAATAATATATTTTCTGCTTCAAACAATGAATTGTTTTTTTTATTAAAAAACATTCAGGAAAAAATAGAAAAGCCTTACAAATTATTGAAAATGATGGTTGTGTATTTTTTGAGAGGTGAATCATCTTCAGTGGTAAGAGAAACATGAAAAAGAGAGAGAGAAAATGTGAAATCTAATACATGTAATGAGAAAGGAAGATAAACAGAGATAGAAAAAGAAAATGATGAATAAGTTATGAAAAATAATTTTTTATAAAATTATTATAGAAAAATTATATATACATATTGTGTATATTTGCTTCTTGTCTTTTATAGGGGTGTCCTTATATATAAATATTTGTGTATGAATAGTTTTTTTTAGGTGTAAATTAAATGATAGATTTTGAGAAATGTGATACATTTTTTGAGATTTATTAAAATTATGTTATTCACTTAATGTAAAAAAAATATATCATTTTAATGAAATTACATATTTATTTTTTATGCAATATATATTTGTATTTTTAAATATTTATATATAGGGCCCCTTATTATTATTTTGCCCAAGGCCCCTAAAATGTTAGGACTGGCCCTGGTCCATTCTATTGACTATAAATTTCCTCAAAAAAAAAATCACATAGATGAGGAAGTATGTCATAGATATGGTTGGTGAATATGAAAAGAAAAAGGAAAAGATAGATAAAAGGTGGTGTAAAATAGGATTTGCCTGCTCGGTGGTAAACCCAAGTTGGACTGACAAAACAATCAAGTCGCAATTCAGTTTATTCACTATAACGAGCTGATAATTAAATAAAAAATAATGTTAAGCCTTTTTATGTTTGACTTGGTTTTTTCCAACTTAGATCATAAAGGATCACCAAGGGAATTAATGCTATCCATATCAAGTTTTAATGGAGTTGGATTCTTTGTATATAAGACGAATTTGAGACTTTTTGTATGATGACTTTTATTAGCTTATCTACATGTTAGGTGGTAGTGATTAAGTGATACTACTATTATTTATGGTTTACTCTATTTTATTCTTTATTTGAAGTTTCAGACCACTTGATAAGGAGAGACATGATAGAAAACAAAAAAGGAGTAATTTTAAGAGTATAGAAGAGAATGAGAAATCTTTCATATATAACATGATAAGCCATGCCTAAGTTTTGTATCTATATCTTTCTTTACGAATTTTCATAGGATTCCCACTTATTTAATTACTATAAAAAAGTAGATATATACAAAACTTGCACATGACTTCACCATAAGGAATTTGAACATGCGCGAGACGATTCATTCTTATATAAATTGAAAATTTTAAGTATATGTCATATAGATTGATTGGACCATGAACATGGTTGTCCCAAACCATCTAATAAATTCTCGTAAAAAGAAGTGTATAAAAAATAACAAATATTAACACATACAACAAAGATATTAGTTTTTTTTTAAAAAAAAAAAAGAAGAAGAAGAAGAAAAAACAAAGATACTATTAGTTAAGAAACTTGCACATGACTTCATTAGATGGAATTTGAATATGAGGAGATCCATTCTTGCACAGGAAATGTATAATTTACAGAAGTTGTCTCCTTTGGCGGCTGTAAGAATCAAGAAACTATTAATTTACAGATATTAATAGGCAATTCTAATACCAAAAATCAACTACAATTTTGGTCTCCAAATTCTAACGGAAACAGTACAATATAAGTGTACAACTAACTCTCTTTTGACTAACTTGTAGTTAATTCAATTGAAAAAAAAAATAACTCAATTTGAAATAATAATAAAAAATAACAAAATTCTATGAATAGTAAAAACAACATCTGGGAATGTAGAAGTTATAAATAAATAAATGACAAATATTAACACGTATAACAATACTATTATTTAAAAAAATTAAAATATAATGTTTTTATAAATATAACATTTAATGAATCAGGTTACTGAGTCACTTCAAGCCTTCTCTCAAAGATTTTTTCAAGGCTCTTGCAGTAATCTCAAGCCCAAGCAATAATGAACCACAGAAATACTAACATTGCTTATAAAAAAACAAGCCCCTTTGCAACATAACATCACATTTTTACCACTGTATCATAATACTCTTTTGGTGTGAGTGTGTGTGATAATTCCTAGTTACAACTTGCTAACTTATATTCTGTCAACGTCTCTCTCGGTGCTATTCACAAATTTTATTATATAAAAACCAGTGATAGTAAATACAAAAAGAAAAGATGAATGATAATACCATACAACTTGTGAAACATGATGAAAGGTAATCAACAAAATACTATATATCTCAGAACTAAGCTCTATACTAGTACTCATGTACAAAGTCATTCTACTCCATTACAAAGCTATAAAGTCTTCCTCATCCCTTGAACTATACTTATGCTTCGATCAGTTCCCGAACAGGGGTTCTATCTATCTTAATTGAAGAAATATCAGTGAATTCTGACAAGATAGCTCTGAATTCATCTCCACTAAGAGTCTCCTTCTCAAGTAGCACATCCACTAATTTATCAATTGCATCACGGTTATTCCTTATGTGATTCTTTGCAATTTCATATGCTGCCTCTATTATCTGCTTCACTGAGTGATCAATGTCCTCAGCTAGTTTCTCTGACATTGAGTTCCTAGCCAGCATCCTTAGCACCACATCACTACTTTGCACTGCAGGATCAGTCAATGCCCATGGTCCAATCTCTGACATGCCAAACACTGTTACCATCTGTTGCAAAAAATTGTAACAATTTTTCAGCATAATGTAATTTCTAAATTTCCTTTCTCATCCCTCAAAAGTGACTAGAGTGAATCCATGTCCATGTTTTGTTGATACTAACCTGTCTTGCAATTTGTGTAATTTGTTGCAAGTCCCCAGCAGCTCCAGTGGTTATCTCAGTTTCACCAAATATGACTTCCTCTGCTGCTCTACCCCCTAACCCTCCAACTATTCTAGCAAATAGTTGCTTCTTAGAGATGAGAGATGGATCTTCACCTGGTATGAACCATGTTAAGCCCCGGGCTTGGCCTCTGGGAACTAGAGTGACTTTCTGTACTGGATCATGCCCTGGGGTCAGTGTCCTGCAAAGTGCAAACATTATTAAGTTACACTTCAAAGACAACAAATTCAAGTGTTGAACAATATGAAGCAGTTAGAAATTTCACTCTCAAAAGTATTTTAAAGGCCTGTTTAGCAGTTTTCATTTCTTATTATTAAAAATAATTACAAAAATTGTTTTCCTTGTTTACATTATTTTCTGTACAAATATTGAAAAACAGGAAATAAAGTAAAGCAATTTTGCAATTGTTAATGAAAATTTGGAAATAGAAATAAAAATAAAAATCATTTTCTCAAACCATACTGGCCTTAATTTTTTTCTATCAACATATGTATTTGATGTACTTACGCACAAACAGCATGTCCAATTTCATGGTAAGCCACCAGAATTTTGCTTTTGCCATCAGTCATCTTGGTTCCTTCCATGCCTGCCACAATGCGATCTATGGAGTCATCAACTTCTTTCATTGTGATCTTATCTTTGCCCCTTCGACCGGCAAGAATGGCGGCTTCATTCATGAGATTTGCTAGGTCTGCACCACTGAATCCCGGAGTTCTCATGGCAATGACACTAAGAGAGACATCCTTGTCAAGCTTCTTGTTGTTACTATGAACTTTCAATATTTCTTCCCTCCCTCTTACATCTGGTAATCCAACAGTGACCTATTGGAACAATTACAAATTGTCATGTCTGATAATTTTGTTGAATTTTTAATAATTAGCTTAAAAGTCAAACCTATCATAATTTCTGATTAGTTGATCGTATAAAATTTTTTATACTAGTATGTATAGTAATTAAACTCATTGTCATTTATGTTAAATTTGTTGGTTTTTATAGTAACTTTCAAAATTATACTTATAATAAATTCTGATTGGTTAATAGTTTACACTAGCGATGCATGAAAATTAAACTAATCAATAATAATATATAGGGATTGGCAGGGGTTAATTATAAAGGATTTTAAAGTAGCAAGTAACATACCTGCCTATCAAGCCTCCCAGGTCTAAGCAAAGCTGAATCAAGAATTTCAGGTCTGTTGGTGGCAGCAATGACTATAACTCCAGTGTTTCCAGTAAAACCATCCATTTCAGTGAGCAACTGGTTTAGCGTTTGCTCTCTTTCATCGTTTCCTCCACCTATACCTGTACCTCTCTGCCTCCCTACAGCATCTATCTCATCAATGAATACCAAACAAGGAGAATTTTGTTTGGCCTTGTTAAACAAATCCCTCACTCTTGAGGCCCCTACACCCACAAACATCTCAATGAACTCTGATCCAGATAGGGAAAAGAAAGGAACCCCAGCCTCTCCTGCAATTGCCTTGGCCAGCAATGTCTTTCCAGTCCCTGGGGGCCCTACCAAAAGAACTCCTTTGGGAATTTTTGCTCCAACTGCAGAAAACTTCTCTGGGGTTTTCAAGAACTCAACAATCTCTTGGAAGTCTTGCTTGGCTTCATCAACTCCAGCTACATCCTCAAATGTAACTCCTGTATTTGGCTCCATCTCAAACTTTGCCTTACTCCTGAAGTTAACATATGATCCAATGAAATAATGTCGAGGAAGTTGTTCAATATAACTAGTTTATATCTATGGAAGTGTCATATACTAAAAAAAAATAAGAAAAAAAATAAACCTATTAAAATCATAAACTCCTTTAGAATCATGATAATTGTTTTAAAATCTTTTAGATAAAAATAAGGAAAAAATAAATAAATTAAGAATACTAAATGTTTACATACCAAAAATTTGCTAGTTACTACATATAGTATACTCATTGCTAAATTCATACCTTCCTAGTCCAAAGGGCAAGTTGGGGCCACCAGCAGGATTATTAGTTGATCTCCTCAAGAGTAGAGAACCAAGCAAAATCAAAGGAAAGGCCAAATTTCCCAACAAGTCAAGTATTGCAGGCCACAAACTAGCTTCCATGGGATAAGCAGCAAAATCAACATTTTTATCCTTCATTTTCCTGATCAACTCCTGAGGCAACCCAGGCAACTGAATTTTGACTCTCTGGATTTTTTCCAAGGTTGGATTGTATATCTCTGCAATAGCAACTGTGCCATTCTCAAAGAGGTCCACCTTCTTGACAGCACCTTCATCCAAGTACTGCAGGAACCTTGAGTATGACATTCTGCTTGAGGTGGAAGCAGCTGGGCTCTCTGGCTCAGCTCTTGTGGGCTGAGCAGCAGAGAGCCCAATCAATGTTGGGCCCAACCCAATAAAAGCAGATGATAAAAGCTTCCTCTTGCCGATGGCTTTGTTATCTAACAATGATTGTTGGCATGGTTTCTCTTTGTTGTTGGCTTTTGTGAGGTGAGTCTCCTTGGAAAGGTCTTGAGGCTTGTGGATCAAAGTGGGGGAGACTGAGAAACATAGGGCAGAAGACATTTTACAATTGCAAATTATGGTCACTAATTTGTTATTTGAGTGTCTAGTGATGAAGTGTTACTATAAGGGTACGATGGTGTTGCACTTAATTTGTTATTTGAGTATTTAGTGTTCAAGAATTGGTTTGGAGGGAAGGAGAAGATTTTGCTTTAAAAAGGAGAGAGAAGTGAGAACCTTCTGGTACCTTAATTTGGAATTTTGTTTGAGTAAGGTTTTTGTTATCTTGTCCTATTTTTCATTCACGAAGGGTCTACTATGTTCATGTATCTTTGGCTCCTTTGTTAACCTTTCTTTGATGGATATGATATGATTGTCCTAGGCAAAAAGCGAACGGCTGTAGAAGATATCAGCTATATTTCCCGCGTGATCACAAGTCACAACCACACACTTGTAAGAAGTTGAAGTGGTAGTGTGGATTGATTGGACTTGTTAAACACCAAAATTTTGGCTGGTGAATCCTAGGCTCAGATGTTGCCACCTAATAAAATTATGTTCTTATTATGTGTTTGACCTACGCTGGAAAGTGTTAAGATCAGTGGATATGATGTGACATGGCTTTTTCCAGAGACTGAATTAAGCTCACGAAAAAAAAATTGAGTTGCTCCCTTTTTTGTTTACTTAACGCAATTAACTGGACGAGCTGAAATATGAGAAGGATTTTAATTTTTACTTATTTCTTTTATTTAGATTATCTCCGGTATACTCTCTTTATCTCTTTTTAATTCTTATTCCTCTCTCCATCATTTATCATATATAGACCATGAATACTTCATTTCAATTCCGAATTCCACAATAATACCCTCAATAGTAGATACGGTGTGTTAATATCTTCTATTAAATGTAAAAACAAATAGTGTCTAAAGAAAACAAAAAAAAGAAAGAAAGTAGACGGAATTTTAGCACTATTCCTTTTTTATTTTAAAATTCTACGTTGAAGTGAGTATTACCAAAATTAATTTCAACAACAATCAATTTGTACCCAAAAAAACAAATACAATAAACTATGTAGTGTTTGGATTGAGCATAATCTTAAGAAATTTAAAATGCATAAAAATTTAATGGCTTCAATTAGTTTTTATTTTATTTTTAAAATACATTATTGGACAAGGCAATTAAAATTTCTTGCATCTCAAAGCTTTTATTTGGATAGTGATTCAATTTTATTTTTGAATATCTAATTAAAAATTTTGAAATTTCAGTATAAAATTTTACCACACTACCAGTAGACTCCAGCAGTCCAGAATAGGTAATGGGAAAAATAAGAAAGGGAAAACCCATTAAAATCTGTTGTGAACCCAATCAACAATCCGAGTGGTAACGATACGGCCCAATCAGAAGGCCCAGGAGGAGCATCAGAAGACCTTAAAATGTAGTTGGACCCAAAAAACAAATGATGTAAAGACCTCAATATATGAGATTACATCTGCGAAGATAGTTATGCAGGCGGCAAAGTAGGAAACAGTTATAACCATTTTTTTGTATTCGTTTCTTATATGTAATTATCATTGGTGAATGATACTGAAATTGGCATCCTATATGTACTTGCACAACAAATTCCAAGCATCAATCTGTTCCGTTATGATTTTGTGCCTAGCCAGCTTACTTTGGCATTGGCACTCATGGGTTTAGTCTGGTAACTGGAAGATTATGCACATGTTTAGGATTAAATTATTTTCTTTTTTTAATTTTTTCAGAGAACTGGTAAAAAAAAAAGATTTTTTAGCGAAATAAGCTAAACCAAAACCCATAGTACTCTAGCATCAGAAATGGGGTAAACATTAATGAAATAGCCACAAAACATTCCTGGTGTGTGCCAAGTGCCAACATACAAATAAATGGTAGAAATATTTACTCACAAAAATGTTCAACAGTACAAAATTGTCTAAAGAATTTACTCTTTGTCCATTTCTAATTTCAATGAGACCAATTAAAAATTCATTGAAAGTAACTACCAACTACTACAACAATTTATCAGTTAACCATCTTCAAGTGCAGGTTCAATCCATCTAGCAGATGATAGACAGGCACCAAATCTGGGCAAGGATCATACCCTGCAAAGAACCTATGCATGGACCCACCTAAATCAACACAACTCTCTCCTGCCACCTTCTTCATCCCTCCATCTCTCATGACCCTCCTCACATTAGCCGCTTCCTCCCACATCCCCACTTCAGCATACATATTAGCAACAATAACCAAATTCCCTCCCCTCCTTGGCTCCATCCGAAGCAACCTCTTCCTTACTCTTTCCCCAATCCCTGTATGGTCATGCACATCATGAACAGTGCATGCACTTAACAACGTCCTCCACACAACCGGGTCAGGCTCAATAGGCATCCTCTGTATAAACTCATAAGCTTCTTCAAGACGGCCAGCACGGCCCAAGACATCAACCATGGCTCCATAATGCATCATCAGGGGCTTGATCCCATGCACACATTCCATGTCATGAAAATATTTGTAACCCTCATCTACCATCCCAGCATGGCTACAAGCACAAAGAACCCCAAGATAGGTCACATAATTTGGACGTATATCACGGTTGTTATTGTTATTGTCACTCATCACTGCAAACAGTGCAAGGGCTTCCTCACCAAACCCATGTTGAGCCAACCCCAATATCATTGCACTCCATGTCCACACATTCCTCTTTTCCATTCTCTCAAAAACAGCCCTTGCATAACCCAAAGCCCCAGACTTCCCATACATGTCAACAAGAGCAGTACCCAACTGAACACTCAGAACCATCCCTCTCAAAACCAATTGAGAATGAACCCACCTTCCCAAGCTCAAGTACCCCAACTCAGCACAAGCAGAGAGTAACAACACCATGGAAGTCTCATCAGGCTCAAACCCACAATCCCACATCCTGAAAAAATACCCAATCCCATCACCCAACCAAAGACTCTCAACACAAGCAGTCATAATAGAGTTCCAAGAAACAACCGTTCTCTCAGGCATTTCCTCAAACACCTTCCTTGCATCCACGATCTTTTTACAACACCCATAAAAGTGAATCAAATTGTTACCAACGTAAACATCAGAGTCCAAACCACACTTAACAGCGTCCGCGTGCACCTGTTTCCCTTCACCGAGTGCAGAGGCCACGGCACAAGACTTAATGAGGAAAGGGAAGGTGAGTTTGTTGGGCATGGCGCCTCGTTCTCGCATTTTTCGAAACACCCAGAAGGCTTCGAGAGGGGAACCGCTCGCGGCGTAGCCTCTGATGAGAATGTTCCACGAAATGGGTGATGGGTTGGCGGCATGGTGGACGAGTGTGCGCGCGTGGCGAAGGTTCCTGGAGGGAGAGAGGGAGCAAAAGTAGACGAGTTCTGAGAGCACGTGGGTGTCTTGGTAGAGACCAAAGACGTGAACTTGTGCCTGGATTTGACGGAGTTGGTCCATCGAACGACACCAGTTTAGGAGAGAAAGGCATTGGTTCTTCTTCGAGAGCGACTGTGTGTTCAGTGTCGGGACCCGAACCATGCATGCATACGGCTTTCAAGTGCCAGCATCTGCGATTTTCATCGTCACAGTTTAAACTTTAATCAACATATCCTATTTCACATACACATAAATGATCATTTTAGTATTGAATGTGTAAACAAGTGACAATTTAGTCGACAAAGAATGAAAATACGGATTTACTTCTTTCGGATTGAAATATAAGTAACAAAAACTGTATGTGTGTTGGACTAAAATATAAACAAATTTTAACTAATTCTCTCATATTTAATTTTGTTTCCAACAACCTTCTATTTTTTTGTTCTATGCAATTAAATGCAAGGGATACTTTAGGAAGTGTGTTAATTATTTTATTGAGACTATCAAAATTAAATGATACTAACTAATTTTCTTAAAGAGTGTGAATCAGTTTTTTTTTTCTTATATTTCAGTCCGGAGAAAGAAGTATCTAAACATATAAAAAGTGTAATTCTAAACATATATAAAAAGTGTAATAAATTGATCTGAAATATACAACTTATGTCAAATTAGTGTTTAAACATTACAATTTAATAACAAAATAGTTTCACAAAATTTAATTAATGCACTTGAGAAGTAAATCAATCAAAATTTTCATTTTTTTAAGGAATTAAATTGTTACCAGCTTATATATTTAAAAACCAAAATGATCATTTATCCAATAATTATACGTGTATTATCTCTTTTCTATCTGAGTATGCATTTTCCACGGAAAAGATTTTGATATTCTTATTTAATCATAAATTAATATGTACCATAGTTTTTTTTTTATAATAATTATTTTAAAAATTAATTTTTATTATAATTTTTAATCAATTGACAACCAATAGAAATTATAAATTCTTTCTATTACATTATGTTTAGAATAAGATTTAGTCAAGAGTCTGTTATTATTGCAAAATTTCATCCTGTATGTTATGTTTTTAGTTAGTTAACGTAATTCTAATAAATCTGATGACAAATGAGATTTTCAAGAAGTTTATAACATATCCATCCTTTTGTATGAATTTTAGTGAGAATTTTCTTTCTTTAATTTTAATCTCTCAATTTTTCAACAAGTTTCAATATTTTTATTTTTATTTTTCACAAAAGATTCCCAACACAGAGGATACAAACCAAACCAGCCCTACTATGTGCTGTTACACACAGCAAGTTATTCACTACGCACACGGCACACCACAGACCCACGTACACCATCAATGATCCAAACATCTATCAGTCATGCTTTTAAATTGCAGTCTGTAGCACTGCAATTACAGCCACAGCATAAAAGTTTTAGTAAACCATAATTGCAACTGCATCAATCATGTCCCACAATTTTATATAATGTCAAGGATTGTAATGAAATTGTAACTAAATTCATGCAATTAGCAACTCAACCACTCCATCAGCAACCAGTTATCAATATGTGAATCAAATTTAACAAGTCAATTGTCAAATCGAGTCTCAAACTATTTAAAGTTGGTTCGGTTTATGGTCAATCTTGTCCACCTTAATATAAATTATGTGAAAGAAATGAAGAAATTTGCAACAAATCAAAATGATTTGAAATGAAGAAAATTGTAGCAAATTTGCAATGAACCTACACCCTATGAATTGTTTGATTCAAATTTACAACAAATTTTCCATTTTTTACAGCAATATTAACATGGAAAAAACGTTACTTAACACAATTCATGTGACCATCAACATCCATGACGCCATAGTCGACCTTGGGAAAGGCAAATGACAAGAGCACTACTTACTACAAAATTGACAATTCCATCATTCGTAATTCTATAAGGTAATCATAAAGTTCAAGGGCTATGGCATCGTCACCTTTTGTCAAGTGGACAACGCTTTCCTGGTCCTCAAGAATCCCATCAAATGCATCAATATAGTGGCATCATCATCGCCAATTCCTAATTGCAAACTAATTTAGAAATTAGAATGTTAATTTGCATCTGAAAACTATTGCAAGTAGGATGTTAATTTGCATGTTTTCATTAGAATAAATTAAGAATGTGTTTCATTTGGGAAAATATTTTTTTAATCATAAAATTACTTTTTATTTAAATTTTTTTTGGCTATTTTTATACCAATTTTAAAAACTAAAAATAAAATGACATATTTATAATGAAAAATATATAATTTCTTCAAAACGAAATAACTTAAAAAGTTCCTTTATATCATGTCAAAAAATCCTTGACGAGATAACAAATGTCATGTCCCAATACAGGGTTGTGACTGGCACCAAAGTTTTAGTGACATAATCCATCTTAATTAGATGAGTGAATGGCCGGCTGTTTTAATTTTAGTGGGCTCAAAAAATGAACTCATCAAGCTGCGTCCAAACTATAATAGGGCAGAATATAAAAGAAATAAAGCTTTTTTGACCAATAAAAAAAATAAACAAATCTTGCACTTGAAGTTTAAGTACCATTGAATGGAGATACATTATCAAATGGAGACAACTATATAGATGTTTGACATAAATTAATAACATTTACATAGCATTCGTCATGCAAACAAATTAAACAAAATGAAATATAGTTTGGTCTGTTGTATTGTATTCTTCTTAATAATCGTCCTATGGAAAACGCCGTAGATCAGATGCAACAAGTATAATTAATAGTAATCACTAAACAGTATGGTGAGTGTGATTGCCAGGAAACTAAAGCTATTTCCTAATTTTTAGGAAACATTAATAATATATTCTCAAAAAAGGAAACATTAATATCTCATACATTATCCAAGTATTATTATAGTTAGGAAAAGTATTAACTAATGTTCTTAATTATACAAGTATTTATAATTAGAATACTAATAGTGGTTTTAAATGGAAATTTTAATATAAAAAAAAACTTTTTTTTTCTTTTTTATGGTTCCAAATGAATCCACTAATAAATTTATTTATTTTAAGAAAACAAGCCTATTCCAGTATTTAGTATTGAAACAATTAATAAAAGTCGTATATTTTAATAGCGATTCTGTATCTATTTTTAGGTCACTTGGGTAGGACAAATCTCAAGACTTAAAGAGTGCTTACATAAATACTTACAAATTACTCATCAACAAAAGTTGTGCATCGATAACAAAATTCGAACTTATGTCCTTATAAGATATAAGTTGTATTCTTACCTACTAGATCAACTTTCATTGGTATATCTTTTTTTTTATCCGTAGGAATCGAACACGATACCGAGGGGTTTACAATAACTCACGTACTTTACTCAACCAACTGAGCTAGATCCCCTCGGTAATTAAACTTTCATTGGTATATCTAATTATTAATTAAAGTCTCTACGTTAAATATCATATTTGTTTGAGAAATAATCACCACCATATGTGCAATTAAAAAAATCATTTATGTATTTTATTGGAATTATGATAGTCATGTGCTTAACTAATTTCACATTGTAAAACGATCCTTGGACCAATGACAGTCATACACCGCAAGCGGGATTAATCTCTAATCTAATGGATTGGAGGATACCGTGGTTTCTGACCCAAAAAAAAAAAAAAAAAAAAAATAAGATAATTGTGGTGCTTTTAATTTTCTTTAAAAGTTTTTCTTGCTTGAATTCATTTTAGTCACTTATGGATAATTTATATATATAAATTATCCGTCAGTGACTAAAATGAATTCAAGCAAGAAATGAATTCAAGTTGAGACAACAGGAGAGCTCACAATATTAATTTATTATATATACAACAGGAGAGCTCACAAGAAAATTAATATTGACTAAAATAAATTATGCTATTTTTATAAAATATTTTAATATTTAAGTCATTTTTACATGTCATTGAAATATTTATATGTTCAATTATATTTCAAGTTCTTATCAAATATGTATTCTACAAAATAATTATATAACAAACTAAAAATATAAAAGAAATAAAAAAAAAATTCTCCGTGCAATGAATTTGTAGCATAAAATTACTTGCTACTGAAATATTAATGTGCTGTCATTAAAATAAGTTGTGGATATGCTTGATTTAAAAAGTATATATATTTTTACTTATTTTCATTTTTTACTTTTGATTAAAAAGTATTATATTTAGTTTCATTTTATTGTTGTTTTCACTTAATTGCAAAATTTTAAAATAAAATAAGATAATATTTTTATAATTAAAAATAAAAATACCTTTTCAAAATAGACAACCTTCACTTCAATCTCTTTAATATCACGTCAAGGGTTTCTTCGTGAAGTAACTAATGTCATATCCCAACGCAGCGCTGTGACTGGCATCAAATTAAGGTTGATTAACATAACCCATCATAATTAGATCATTGAAATATGGCGGCTGTTTTAACTTTTAGTATGCCCAGAAAGTGGACTAATAAAGTAAGAATATACAAGAAATAAAGTTTTTGACCAAATGGATTAAAAAAAATAAAAATAAAGCTTGCACTTCAAAGAAATACTAGCGGATGGAGATATATATATATCCAGGGTCAAATGACGACAACTAATCAACTATTGATGCTTGACACATAAATTAACAATAACATTTCACGTGAATAAAATAGAATGTGTTTCGACAAACAACAATGTCAGTAGGTTTCTTAAGTGCAGAAAATTTAGGTATTTAGACTCTTTCAAAGACTTTCTTAAAAGGTCTCAAATAAGTGAAATGTTAATCATGAAACTTCTGACACACTTTTTTTAACATACTTTTTTATTAAAAATTATAAAATTATAGATGAAATTCATTAAATAAGAAATAAGATTCACATAATTTTATAATTTTAAATAAATTTCAATAAAAATAAATTCAAAAGAATATGTTGTTAGTACTCCTCCTCTAACATATATCTACACTCATGAATACTAATGGTGTATAAAGACTTGTGACTATATCATCAGTTAAAGGATGACTATGATTATTTCTACAAAGCTTCATTACCCCTCAACCATCCAACTCAATAGGTAAAGGTGATCCATTATACATTGGATTGGAATTATATATGTGATTTGAATAAATATAACAAATTTAATTGGCTAGGGTTCCATATTAGCAACATTGACTTATTTAGAATTGTAAGAATATAATTGAAGCCAAAGGTGATATGTTTCCTAAGAATCAACCTAAGGAAATGGCATTAATAGCCTTGCCTTATCCACGAACTTGTGGGTGAGCACGAGGTAGATTTTTATTCAGTGAAGTGGGTAATGGGAGGCTACTAACAGTGTATATCCTATCTCATTGACATTCTTAACTACATGCACTAAATTTGAATTTAAGACTACTGGTTAAACTCGAATAATTTCTTGTTAATCATTTTACACACTTTAGTATATTTCTATTATTATTTTATTTTCCTGCTTTGTTATCTTTTTAGAAAATACTTCACGTGAAACTAAATCGGCCGTTATTTTTTGACTTATCCTAATCTATTTAATTAGCTAACGTACCTTAATAATCACCCTATGGACTATGGAAAACACCGTATATGATCGGATGCAATGCAACAAGTAAAATAGTAAATACTAAACATTATGACGAGTGGTAATTGCCACAAAAAGAAAGCTCAATGGCGTAACCTGATTTTATGCCTTTACTCACTCTTCTTCATATCCCAGTAGAGAAAGCATTAAGGATCAATCTTGAAAGAAGCTTACACAATCTTTTCCTCTTATTCAACTTGTTAGCATACTGATGTAATGTAAGAAAGTAAAACCAATGTATACTTGTAAGTAGGACCAACCCCTAAAGCTACTAAAGTGCTTAATTTAAATCCAGGTTTCCAATTGGCTTGGACATGTAGACTTACTATGTATTTACAAAAACAATTTTACTAAGTTAGTTGCAATAGTTAAGGAATTAACATTTATTTTTCTTAATTAAAAACTACCGTTAGAATATATATATATATAGAGAGAGAGATTCACTTATTCCAATAGTAAGTTTAAGAGACTTATTCTTCATCCTTGCTATTCATTTTCTTGAAATCTAATGGTTGTAATGAGTAATTAATCTTAATTATTAGATTTCAAGAAAATGAATAGTGAAGATTAAGAGTAAGTCTCTTATACTTACTCTTGGAGTAAGTGGATCCCTCCTTTTATATATATATATATATATATATATATATATATATATATATATATATATATATATATATATAACGTTAAATACTATATTTATAATAAAAAAAGTATTTTGAATTTCTTAACTATTGTTCCCAAAGTAATAGATAGCAAAACTATATCTTAAAATAGCGAACATTAAATACTTTGCCTAACCATATAGGCCAATTGACATTGAAAGTAATTAACACAATCTTTTCCTCTTATTCCAACGTTCTTGAAAGCAGGACTAACCCCTAAAGCTGCTAAAGCCGTTACTTTATACCCCAGCTAAGTTTAACATGGAGAGAGTTAATATGTATTTACAAAAACAGCTTTACATAAGTAATGGTTGAAGAATTAATATATAAAGTTCTTTTTTATGATTAAAAATTACAATCGAAACACATGCACAAAGACAGAGAAATCAAGTGAAAATACTTTTTTGTGTGAGAAATGAGACTTATACATCTGAATTATACAACCAAACATAGATGGTAAAGATTAAAGTTAGTTAGCAGTCATATAACTACTTTAAAAAATCATGCATATTTTTCTTTTAATTTTAATCAATCAAAACACACACACACACACACAAAGACATATCAAGTGAGAATTCTTCTTCGTGCAAGAAATGAGAACTATAAATCTAAATTATATAACCAAACATAAATATTCACAAAAAAAAAAATAGATGGTAAAGATTAATTATTTGATTAAAGTTAATTAGTGGTCATGTGTGTGTGTATATATTAACCATTCAAATATGATGATTTCATGGTCTATATTTATAGTTTTCATTTCTCCTAATATATATAGACATATCAAGTGAGAACTCTTTTTGTAATGTCAATCCAGTAATGTCACATTGAACCAATTTAACTATGAAAATGTGTATAAATTTTTCATGTTGCAAAAAACAAGGTAAACATATACAAAATAATCAATTTAGCTTAAATAAATAATCACATGGTTATTGAATAAATACCTCCATGCATAAGTAAATAGAAATATTGTGTTGCACTTCATGACACTACATGCCATGCTTAGAATAATGTGTAAGAACCAAAATAAGTCTAAATATCAAATTACATGTCACATAATCAAAGCCAAAAGGAAGTAACAAAAATACATTTAAAACATGAAAGGGACAATCTATAAATGCATTACTAATTAGACCTTAACATGCATATAGAGATTTCTGTCAAAAAAAAAACATGCATAGAGATAAACTCAACAACACTGTACTTGAGCCTTAAGGCATCAAGCTACAACCATACTAAACCACTCAAGGCTTGTATAGGGAGCATGGTCATGCTTAGTGAAGCATGCCTGTGTATGGTTTTCAAATCGACATTTCAGACTTGAGTATAGTCATGCTTAGCGAAATATGTCTGTGCTGATGTCCCTGAGAGTGAAAAGTGAGAGTTCTATTTAGCCTTTTTATTTTTTAACTAAAACTGATCATTTTTATTTTTTGAGAGAGAGAATAAAAATACAAACCAAATAAAAAAGAAGGAACAGTTCCATATTTTACTCTTTATAATTTGAATTAAGTTGGGCACGCTTGTTTCAAGTTCAACTATGTAATTACGACTGACAGCTTGACTAATTAGAATTCACCCAAAACTGTGTCACGCTTTTTTCATATTTCCTTCCCTAACCTTCTCTTTAATTTGTTTGTCGTATAGATCTCAAGCGTACATTAAATGTCTCCTCCCAACTACTATATATACATGCTCTATATTCTTCAATTTCTCATCCAATCTTTTGCAATTCTCCTTTGCTAATAAACTCATTTATTAAAAAAAAAATCTCTTCCACCCCAACTGTTCACATTACCAACGTGCAAGACTAACCACAGCAATGAGTTGTTTGTATTTTATTAAAAAGGTCAGTTTCTGTTAATGTCCAATTTTTTCAATTTTTTCATTTCGGTAGATAAGACGTGATCCTCATTGCTTTCTGATCCAACTAGTTGAAATTAAGGATCCTCACTTGATCTAATGCATGCATGAATATTGTGAAGGCTTAATTGCAAATTTTACAATCCAACTTTCATTTTTTTGTAAATTTTACCACCTAAGTTTTATTTTTGTAAATTTTACCACAAAAATTTTCAATTTTTGCGTATTTTATCACCGTTGATATGTCACAAAAAAAAAGTTAAAAAAACCACAAAACAACGACGTTTTGTTACAAATGTGATGGTAAAATACACAAAAATTAAAAACTTAAGTGATAAAATTCGCAAAATGATGAAAGTTTGATGGTAAAATTCGCGGAAAAAAAACCTAGATGGTAAAATTCACAAAATAATGAAAGTTGGATGGTAAAATTCGCAAAAAAAAAAACTTGGATGGTAAAATTTGCAAAATAATGAAAGTTGAGTGGTAAAATTTATAATTAAGCCTATTGTGAAACATGTAAAAGCTCCCCAACTTTGGAAAGTTTGCCTATCTTGATATAACACGTGTACCACTGCACGAGGGTCACGAATTAAATATAATAATTCGATTGAAACTTCAAATGGATCATAAACTCGAGGGCATGCATGTCGTTTGCTGAATACAAATTATATGATACAAATATTGAAATATCAAACAAACCAATACTAATCAGTGCATGCATCATGATCTTGGTTGCCTTCCTACACTCAAATTTCCTAAATGAATGAAATTAAAGAGATATTATATGTTGTCATGGATTCATGTTTATCCTTCTTCTTTTTTCTGAACGATTGTTCTTCAAATTTTGCTTTCTCTCTTGTTTGCAACATTTTTCAAGAAATTTTTGCTTGCAAATTAAATCGCAACTATGAATTGCTTATATTATGATTTCATTTACATTTTATTAAGTGTTCTATGCACTTCTCAACTTTTTGAATAGGACTTTATTGTTGTTCTTTTTCTGTCAATATTCAGTGAAGTGTTTTATGTACTTGTTCTTTCCACAGTACTGCCTGTACATTCAATTTGTTATGCATGCATGGTTTATTCAGTGGAAACAAAATTCACTCAATCTGAGCATGCATGGTTTTTATCTTTCCCTGCCTTTTTTTCTTCTTTTTTCATTACCAAAATAGCACATCTGGGAAACCCACGGATTCAAACGGTGAATGATCATAAATACACGTCAAAATAACAGAAGTTTTTCCAGTTCTAATAAATATTAATCACCTTAAAATAACAATACCTGCTTTTATATGGTTTTTCTTTTCTTGATTTATGTTTTAAAATTAAAAATAAGAATTTGCCAAATAAAGAAAGCTAACTTAAGCTTGATTTATTTCCAAAATCTAATACTTGAATTTATTTTATTTATTTAACATGAGTTTTCTAAAAGATTAATGTGCCTTAATAAAATTAAGTTTATTTAAAAACTTATTTTATGATTTTTTTTAAATAGATTAATAATTTTACATATAAATAAGGTAACCGGCTTAAATTTTTATGTAGGCCTACATTTTAAAAAATAATAAATATAATTTTGAAATATCAAAATAAAAACTTTATATATCAATATTATTATTATTATTATTATTATTATTATTATTATTATTATTTACACATAAAAAAATTAGCTAGCATATTAAGCTTAAATTTTATTGTCTAATTTTTTTATTAAATAAATTTTTAAAAACATCTTGAACTAATTTATGTAATAAATAATAAAAGTCATGTTAGACAGGTTAAGTATGTTCTAGCTAGGATTCCGATCAAACTAATATCTAATTATTTTATGATTATATTCAGGACAAAACCAAGGGAAAGGTGAACAGAGACAACGAGGTTTGCACGTCAGATGGAGCTATTGATAGCCGTGGTCATCCTGCAGTTCGAAAAAGAACTGGTACTTGGGCTACTGGAATTTTGATTTTAGGTATCACTCAACTCATATCTCATATACATATACATAGAGAGTCATAAATTTTAAACTTTCAAACTTTTAAAAAATTATACAATATATCGAATCATGTGCCAAATAAAACATTAAACAAATCAAGACCCTTGACAATATAATTATAAAACTTTGTGTGATTCTAACTTAGTATATATGTACCAAATATTTTATAAAAACTTGTGATTAAATCATATTTATTTATTTGTGTACGTTGTTACTGTGTATTAGTGAACCAAGGGCTTGCGACTTTGGCATTCTTTGGAGTTGGAGTGAATCTGGTCCTTTTTTTGACAAGAGTGATGGGTCAAGACAATGCTGATGCAGCCAACAATGTGAGCAAGTGGACAGGGACAGTTTACCTCTTCTCTCTTCTTGGAGCCTTCCTTAGTGACTCTTACTGGGGAAGGTACATGACCTGTGCCATCTTCCAGGTCATATTTGTTATGGTAAGTTATTTTCATTGCACCTTTTTCTCCCGTCAATAATTGAAGCAAAACGAAAAGCACATACACACACGTAAACAAGTTTATAAATTCTAATCTACCCTTCAGCAAAAATGTGTTCTTCCTCAACATGATTTGTCAATTAATGTTGTCCTAACCTAGTTCATTAAAGGCTTAATATAGTGTGCATGGTTTTGATGTTTGAAGTCATCATAGTTTAAGCAAAAGTCAAAACAGACAAACTCTTAGTTTTGACCAAATTGCGGTTTGGGACTTCTCACAACTCAAAACCAAACTTGCTATAATTAGTAGTAACTTTCATCTTAAATTTCCATATTCTGTTGCGTCATCTTTTCATATCAGCTTACCAAATCATAATGACTTTTTAACTAAACAATAATGCAAAAGTTAATATCAATTTGGTTAAGCAAGTTTATTGGATCTATACAAAAGGACTGCTATATTAAATTAGTAAATTCCAGTTTGGATGCAAGTTTGAAAAACTAGAAACCGTTTACCAAGTTCATTTAGCTAGGTCCTCAAAGTTTTAATAACGTGAGCAGTCACACTTTTGACTTGCTTTGGTAAAATATAAATGCTTTTGAAGGAGCGGAAAACCGGTGACATAACTCTTTTTTAAAACGAGGAATCTATTTTAGAGAGTGAAATAAAAGTCACAGTTATTGATTAAAATAATACATAATTTCTTTATGTACGTACATGATTTAATCGTAATTGCAACTATTAATTAATTTTTCAATTAATGATTATAACTCTTGACTTTATTATCTAAAGTAAATACTTCATTTTAGTATAATCAAATTTAAAAATTGAAAATAAAAATGGCCCTATCCTTTTTATTATTATTAATTACTCAGGGGGCAAAGGGTTATTTCCTTGTCGCGTGAGTTTATATTCAGGGGCAAAGGGTTGTGTAAAACTGGAGTAGCCTTATTTGCCATCTTACAAATGAAAAATTGAATGGTATACACATATTTTATTTGAATAGTACTACTTGATTTAAAAATAAACTAAAAAGACTAGCCCTTCTAAAGAGGTGTTAGCTCATTATGCCTTCCTTTTACATTCACACTTTTAATTAAATAATCTATTATGCTTTTCACATACATTTGTTTATAAATATTAGTCATAGTGAATCTTGTAGTTATTAATTGAATTTGTGATATGTGAATATATATATATATATATATATATATATATATATATATATATATATATATATATATAAAACTAAAATTAATATATTTTTACACTATATATTTTAAAACAAATAATATCATGTTGGGAAAAACGTTATCTAAGTCTAATTATTAATATATAATTGTTAAAAGTTATATAAATTTAAAAAAATATATAGGACATCAAATTAGGTTAAGACAACTTAAAATATAAACTAAGCTCGTTCTTGAAATACATCAAATTCAATCAAATTAATTAGAGTTGGTTCAAGTTAACGAGACAATTAGGTCTAAAGTGTATAGACACGAACTTGAGCAAGAGTTTGATGTCACGATATCTGTGTGTTCAAGAGAATTTATTAACGATTTTCATATGACAGGGTTTGGTTTCATTATCATTGGCATCTCACATGTCCCTATTGAAGCCGAGTGGTTGTGGTGATAAAGAATTACAATGTGGATCACACTCATCATACCAAACGACTTTGTTCTATCTTTCCATATACCTAGTAGCTTTGGGAAATGGAGGATACCAACCTAACATAGCCACATTTGGGGCTGATCAATTTGACGAAGGGGACCCTAAGGAACGACTTTCAAAAGTAGCATTTTTTAGCTACTTCTATTTGGCTTTGAACCTTGGATCACTCTTCTCAAACACCATATTGGATTATTTTGAGGATAAGGGACAATGGACTTTGGGATTTTGGGCATCAGCTGCCTCTGCTGCTATTGCATTGATTTTGTTCCTTTGTGGCACACGAAGGTATAGATACTTTAAGCCTGTTGGAAATCCTCTACCTAGGGTTGGCCAAGTTTTTGTTGCTGCTGCAAAAAAATGGAAGGTCAAGGTACCAAGTGAAGAAAACCTTTATGAGGTTGAAGAATGCTCACCCAGTGGAAGGAGAAAAATGCTCCACACTGAAGGATTTAGGTTTGTATATCATTTTCTCTCACATTGGATATGCTAATTATTCCTACATTTTTTAGGATTATGTTTATATATATATATATATATAATGGTAACAACAAGATTTGAACCTAAGACTTTGTACAAATTATTCAAACCTCCCATTACTAGATCAACCCTTGTGAGGTAGGAGTAGGATGTAGGAATATGTTAATAATTCGTTAGACAAAACATAAATATAGTACCGTAGGCCAACCCTAGTGGGTTATGAGTACGTTCATATGTTAATGAGGAGTTTGGAATTATATATGGAGTGTCCACATATGACTGCCCTCTAAGTTTTATCTTAAAAGGTTATGTCCTTGGAAGCATTTTAACAGATATAATTTATAAATTGTTAGCATTCTTCTTTTAAAAAAATAAGTGAGAGGATACAATGCTAATATAATTCAATTAGGTTTTAAGAAGTATATGTTAGCAAGTCATTGATGAAAATTATACTGATTTGTCAGGTTCTTAGATAAAGCAGCATTTATCACACCAAAAGATTTGGAGCAGATAGAAGAGAATAAACGCAGTCCATGGTGTCTATCCACCGTGACACAAGTAGAAGAAGTGAAATGCATACTAAGACTGCTCCCAATTTGGCTATGCACCATAATGTACTCAGTTGTATTTGCTCAAATGGCATCACTCTTTGTGGTGCAAGGCGATGCTATGGCCACTGGAATTTCAAGTTTCAAAATTCCTCCAGCAAGCATGTCCAGCTTTGACATTCTAGGAGTGGCATTTTTCATCTTCGTTTATAGGCACGCCCTTGACCCTTTTGTGGCCAAAGTAATGAAATCCAAACTCACAGAGCTTCAAAGGATGGGAATTGGCCTAGTCCTTGCAATCATGGCCATGGTTTCAGCAGGGTTGGTAGAGAAATTCAGGCTAAAGTATGCAATAAAAGATTGTGACCAATGTGATGGGTCAAGTACACTTTCCATTTTTTGGCAAGTGCCACAATATGTGCTCACAGGAGCATCAGAGGTGTTCATGTATGTGCCTCAATTAGAGTTCTTCAATGGCCAGGCACCTGATGGATTGAAAAGCTTTGGCAGTGCACTTTGCATGACATCAATATCACTAGGAAACTATGTGAGTAGTTTGCTTGTTGCAATTGTGATGAAGATCTCTACCAAAGGTGACATACCTGGGTGGATACCAGGGAACCTAAACTTGGGACATTTGGACAGGTTCTACTTCCTCTTAGCAGCACTAACAACTGCTGATCTTGTAGTTTATGTTGCATTGGCTAAGTGGTACAAATATATCAAATTTGAAGGAAACGATGAAGAAGACATCAAAAAGGAAAATCATGAGGTTCTAGTATAGAGATATATATTACATGATAAATTAAATATAGTCTTGTTGCAATAATGGAGAAATCTGTGTTATGCATTTCTCTTATTGACGCAGAAGTACTAGAGATTGTATTCGATTATGTATTTCAAGTACAATTATATTTGATATTAAAAATATATTTGTTTTGGTGCATACACTTCAAGATTATTATTTTCTTCGGTCCTATTTATAATAACCAAATTTAAAGTGATATTTGATCATTTTTATAAGATCCATTTCATTATATTCCTTACATTAATTATTTTTATACTAAAATACCCTTAATTAAATGAGAAATTATAATAAAAAATAATTAGAAGAGAGAGAAAAATGAATATAAATGACAATGAAAATTCTGAATATTACTAAGTGTAACACTCCGGACTATAGTGATTTTTTTTGAAAGATGGACTATAGTGATTTTATTAAATAACTTATTGTATCATTTTTAAACATTCATTTCATACCCCTGGCTATCACTCTCTTCCATTATGATAATGCTTATGAACTTTTCAATAACCAGCAGCATAATATTTTTTTTTTTATTCGTAGAAATCAAAGACAGGTACTGTGAGATTTACAGCAATTTATGTACCATACTCAATCAACTTAGCTAGATCCCTAGATACTGGCAGCATAATATTAATAAAATAAACTGCACCCAAACGTTTAGAGAGGACTTCACACCTTCAAGGACTCTTCTTGCCTAACCACATTTGGCAAATTTGGCTTTGCGTATTTAACTGTAATTAACATTTCTTTTCCTAATTAAACTTACTGGCGTAGTCAATCTATGTATATCCAAGATAGAAACCACACAATTATCTTTTTGCAAGTTTCAAAATGCTGAGTCAGATACCACAAAATCAATAGCAAAAAGAAATCAGCTGCATCTGCCTACTAATTTATTTAGTTTGGGAACATTGCTGTATTGCACAATCTTAAGCAATATTCCTTTTAATACATCCACAAAACGACAAGGAGGAAGAGTATCAGCTTTGTTTATTTATTTCTATATATTAAGTTTGTGCACATTGCTCAATCTTAATGGTCACTTAAGCCAATTAACATAAGGAATTAACACCATTTTTTTCCTAATTCAACTTAGTGGCGTAATCTAGTTGTTCTTATCCAAGGGAAGGTGAAACCCAGAAAATTTGGTTTTGAAAGATTTTACATTGATGAGTCAGATATCCGCAAAATGATAAGTTCAAGATACCATCTTCTGCTTATTTATTTCTTTTTTTTTTTTATATAGTTTAAGATCAATGGTCAAATTAATATTGAGGATCCTTTTTACTAGCAAATAGCAATAAAAACTTACGTTTTATTAACGGGAATTAGGTTTAGTGAAAGATGTTAGTCTCTTATAATGTGATAAATCAATATTTAAATTTTTGTTGAGAGATGATCATGTTTCACCATGTTTCGAAGAGAATTAGCTTGGAAGGAAGTTACATATGAAAAAAAAAATCAAGTTTTAAAAAAAAGAGTTATGTAACGTAAGCCAAATAAATATTGTGGTCAGTGCCTTTCACGTTTCACGATCACACTGGAGCCAATTTGGACTAAAAACTAACCAAACAAATTTGGACCTAGTGAAAAGGACTTGGTGTATTTGACCAATTGAGCTCTCTTTTTTAAGTTAAGGATTATGACACCGACTTCGTGTCCCCTGTCTCCTTAAAGCGAAGTTGAAAGCTTTGACATAAATACAAACAAACAAAAAGAAAAAAAAAAATAGGTAAGATGGAGATATAAAAGGTTAGAGAAGAAGAAAAATAAGTTGTCAAAATTGAATCTCGAGTCATTTCCTTCGTGACGGAGTTTTTCTTTTTTATGTTGATATTTTCGAATCAAAATATAATTGTGCAAAATTTTCTTTTTTGATATGAAAAATGAATTTTTTTTTTTTTTTGTAATAATATAAATATTAGAGCCGCGCTAGCTTTTTGCTAACTGAAGTTCTCAGGAGTCAGCAAATATAGAGGTTCAATTTTGACTCTTGGTGGGCAGCATCACTTCATGATCAGTAGGCCGAACATATCTTGTGTTATTATTTATACCGCTTTCAAGATTATTTATATATTTTAGCAAACTATTTATTTATATACATTTTTGAAAAGAATGTAATGTAATATATATAAACTATAAGGTTGGGCATGCTCATTTCAAATCTGTCATTTTCATTGACAGCTTTCCTAATTAAAGATACACGTAAAACATGATTTTTGGCCAACTGTGTGCATTGGATTATCAATGACTTTGGCATGTGATTTTATTAATTACAAGTGTCCAACTTTTTCACGCTTCTTCCAAATTTCCTTCCTTACATATTTATCCCAACTTTTCCTTTTTTTTTTTTTTGACTCAATATCCCAACTTTTCCTGTGAAATGGAAATAAACCATTTTTTTTTCACTTGCAATTTTTAAATCGATCGATCCCAAGCATTGGAAGTCCGATCCTTCTATATAGAGGAAGTTGTTCTTTTGGCTTGCTTGTGATTAGGGATGATAATATAAGGAAAAAACTTTATTTAGTGTCGGTTATTAGATCATCGCAATTAGCATCAGGGAACTCTACACTATTTCAATGGTAAATTGATTTCTGTTATTTTTAGTAATTGATTTCTATTTAATATAAAAAAATTGGAAAATACTAAACATACATTCAATTTCTCTTTTATCCCACTTCTATCTCATTTTTTCTTTCTCTCTCTTCATTTCTCATCACGTTATTTATTTTGTCTATTAATTTCTTTCTCTTCTTTTATTTTTCTCCTTCTTCTACATATACATTCCGCAAATAAAACGTACAAGTATATCAACTCAATTAGATGTAGCAGAAAGGTGTCATTCACAATGTTGCGAAATCAAGGTTCGAATTCTTTGGAAGAGGTGCCTACATTTAATATCCAACTATGTCTCGAGCAAAATTATCTCTAAAAAATATGTGAAAAAACAAAAAACAGAAATATACAGGTATCATTACTTGAAAGAAAAAAAAAAACCACTAGCCACTCTATGTTACCTTCACCTAAAACCCTGTTTGGGCAGTGACCCACCATAATAAATCATACCTCTGCAAAATTAAGAAAAAAAAAACGAAGCAAACTAAACCATTTTATATAATTAATGTGGTTCAAACCAAATTAATTTTATAAAATAGTTTGGTTTGGTTTGATTTTTTTTTTCTTTTAAAATGGTTCAGTTCTTTTTAGGTTTGGTTCAGTCCAATTCGGTTAATCATCTTACGTACATATATGGTTCGATTTTTAAAAAGAACCGAACCAAACTGTTTTATAAAAACGATTCGGTTCAAATCATATGGGGGTTAAAAATTTTGCAATTAGGGATTTCGATGTTTATTTGGTTTGATGTAGTATTTTGGTGTGAGCAGATTATTTTTTGCTTTTAACATAAAAATCGTGGGGCTTGATTGATGAGTAACGGCACAAATTGATATTCATGATTGATGAAAATCAAATTTCTAAATTTCGGTAGATGACTCATGGTGGGGGTGGGTTGAAGGAGACAAGGACAAAGTTGTCATGGGATGAAAGTGATAATGATAAATTTGTCATTTTAATTTTTTATTAATTTATTCAATAATTATTCAATTTTAATCGCAACTGTTCAAATATTTTAATAGTAAATTTAAAAGTTAAAAATAATGATCCATCTATAGACTATTTGATATACTTCTTCGTCGTAGAATCCACCATTATTCTCCTGTTCTTGTTAAAATTTTCTAAAATTTACTTTCAAACTTAATGTTGAAATTTATTTTGTCCTTAGGCAAAGCTCTGATATCGTGTAAAAATATTTTGGCTGAAATAACATATGTCATATCAAACGCAAGGTTATGACTGGCACCAAAGTCGAGTGACATATACCTATCTTGCTTGAGTGAATAGCAGGTTTTTCGTTTTCACATTTTCCATACTTTTTTCACCCAAGTTTCACCCAATTTCATGTACATCTCTGTTTATAGATATTTAGAGAGAAGAAAAACATGAGAGAAAAATGTAAATATGATATAATAAGATGAAAAAAATTGAGAAAAATAAAAGATATTAATTACATGCATGTATGGTATGAATATTATTTATTTATTATTACTCGATCTTTTTATTCATTTAAGGCTTTTTTTTTTTTCATCACATTATTTATTACATTTTATTTTTATCTTTCTCCTGGTTGTAGCCATTTCCTCCATCCAAAGAAAGCGTGAAAAAGACATTAAACAAAGTGGAGTAATGCAAGGTTCGTCCAAAGTAGTAGAGTAGCGTATGAGGTCAATGATGACGACGTTAGAAGAAAGAAAGTTGGCATGCGAGTGGAAAAAGGAGATTTATATCCAATTACAATGGTTGATTTGATGGCGACAACTATAGTCTATATCGGAGGCAATTTCGACGACAGATATTTGACGCACAACATGTATAACCACGAAAGAAAGCAAATCAAACACAATCTGCTTCAAACGTAGGTCGACCGCCCTAAAGCCCAGTAACAACCAAATCCTATGCATTAGCTTCCAATTTGTTTTGGGTTTCATACATTCTTTTCATTTTTTTTCTAATGGTAAAGCCTAATTTAAGGTCTTATTATTTATTTCCACTTTATTAACTCCTTATTAATATCTTTTATCCTCTATTTTTTTATTAATTAACTAGTATACTCGATCATGTTTCCCGTAATTTTTTTCTCTCATCTTATCACTCTACTACTATCCTTATATTGAGTAATTTGCATGAGATTTTAGCTTCTCATCTTATTATCATTATTGTATATAAAAGATATTTTCTACAAATGACAATATTGCTTGACCCTAATAAAATTATTATAGATGACAAAATTCTATTTTTAAATATTTAACACAACTACGTTGACAGACTTAATAATTATTGGTTAAACTAATATAACTTCATGTTAGTTGATTTATCGGAGACAATATTCTATTTACTATTGTTTCAATTATATTTCTCAGTTTTCTAAATCATATTATAAAACTTTTTTATTTAGAAATTAAATCCAAATTGAAATAAAGCCTATATGATCTATTAATGTATTATTTATATAAAGAACATTATCATTAAAATATTAATATGAATTTTTAGATTTCATAAATTAATTAATAATCATGTGTGTTAGAAAACTTATTTTTATTACAATTAAAGTTATTTATTGTAAACTTTAGGTAGGGAGGGGGGGGGGGGGGCGGGGGGGGGGGGGGAAGCCCCACATGTGGCAATTTGGGGCTAAAAGACAAAACAGGATAAAAAAAATTATTTACAAAAGAAGTGTAAAAAAAATAATTTACTTGTTTTTGTCACGTAGGTAGGAGGAAGCGTCATCTCAATTGGCGCCTCCTAATTTTTTTTTTTGTCCTCATCTAGGTGGCACCAATTCATATTACTCCTCCCAGGTCTACAAAGTGTCAGCACGTAGGGATATTTTCTGCAAGTGGGAGGTTTCAATTTGGGAAGCTCCATCAAGATGTGAGGCGCCAATTGATAAATTGGCTCAAGGAGGGTAGTGCCAATTCATTCTGCTCCTTGTGAGCTGCACGTTGATCCATGTAGGTGGAACCATCTGGTGTTGCTCCATTGGTTAGTAGTAATTTCTAGTTACAGTAAAATTTTAGCATGTAGTGGATAACATTTCATTTGAAATTTTAGCATGTAGTGGATAAAATTTTAGCATGTAGTGGAGGTTTCTTCTGAAATTATTATTATTATTATATCTCGACAACTTCTGTAGGCTTTTTTTTTTTTTTTAATATCTAGTAGTGTATAACATTTCATTTGAGTCGGGTAAAAATAGGAAAATTGTTTTTGTCAAAGTCTCATAAACGAATAAATGGAAGGAAACGTTTTTGGCCTGGAACAAGTTGGAAATTAAAGGTATAAAAGTATGTCTAGAGGTGGGGGAAAAAAGTACAATAATTGAATGAAGAATAATCTTGTAATTAACTTTTTAATATTTTATAATCAAACATTAAATGAAAAGGCAAATATCTTTTCTCTATAAAATTAGAATATCGATTTTCAATTCTAAAAAAAGAATAAGATTTTGAATTAAAATATTTTTAAGAGATATTATTCAACAAAGAATAAGTTTTTCTTCAACTTTTAGAAACAAATTAATTTCCTTATGTTCTTGTTACTCACGTCCCTTCTTCACAACTTAAAACAAGCCTTTAAATATAAAGACTTAAGGCAAAAAACTAGTCATTACCTAAAAAAGCATCTAGTTGTTGGAGCTATCATTGCATACTACGTGCAGCTAACAAGGAGCGAATGAATTGGCACCACCCTCCTTGAGGCAATTTCCCAGTTGGCACCTCCCAGCTTGGTGGAGTCTTCCGACTTGGCGCCTCCCACCTGTAACAAGTACCCCTACGTGCTAACATTATGTAGGTTCGGAAAGTACATATTGGGTTGGCGTCTCCTACTAAGAAACAAAAAAAAATTTAAGAAGCGTCAACTCAATTGGCGTCTCATGTTCCTGCGTGTCAAAAATAACTCATGCAGTTAATATGCTTTTTTTCTATCATTTTTTTGTAAATTATTATTTTTTCCATCCTGTTTTGTCGGCAATTTGGCTTTGAATTAAACCCTAAAATATCTTAAGCCGCCCTGCTTGAAAATTTTGAAAAGGCTGATTTGAATGTCTGCAAAATGATAAGCCAAAGCAATTATCGCCGATCTGCTTATTCATTTCTACAATATCAGCAAGTTGCTCCATCTTATAGAAAGTAACACTTTTCGCTTTTGATAACCAATTGCACAATAAAGTAATATAAGACGTAAGCCAATTGAATAGGGCGCGTGCCATTCACAGTTCATGCATATACTAAAAGCCAATTTGGACACAAAATAAACCTAATATTTTGCCAAGTTTTAAGCCAACTTTCAGGATGACACTGACTTCGTTCTGCACTGTGTCAAGCTCAAAGCTTTGACTTAAGTTCTCAAATTGGAAATTGTAGAAGAAAAGCTTAAAACAGAGAGATAGTAGAGTGGAAAGGAAAGATAGAGATATTGAAACTTAGAGAAAAAGAAAGACAAGTTGACAAAATTAAGTCATATAAATTATGTTGTTAATAAAAATATTTTTGTTGCAGTAAAAAAAAAATTGAACTCGTTAATTTTGTATTTTTAAGATATTTCATTAAGTGATAATAGGAAAACTTAGCCTCTTATATAATTGAAGAGTTGGTCTTAATTATTTAAACTAACATTTTAATTAGAGAGTTTCTATAGTACCCTCGATAATTTTGGAGGATTTTGATACTATTGATTTTTTAACTAATCAAATTGCATGTTATCTTTCTTTTTATTAATTAAATTTTTTTTTTCAACTTAGTCCTTCATTACTTAAATTTTTTAAAATTTAAAATCACAACTATTTTAAATTAGAAAATCTGATTAAATATTCTTTCAAAATAAAAAATTTGATTAAACATAAGTTTAGAAGTCTAAACCCTAATCCCCTTACTCTTAAATACAATTGTTTTCAATTGAATTAACAAAAAGAGTAGCCCAGAATTCTAACAAAAGGTATCATAGAATCAATTCTTGTGCCCCCAATTTATTATGAGTTCTACTATTAGATTCAACTCTTATTCTTGCTTTGAGAAAATCCCACTTGCAATGAAATCCATTATCATGAAAAATAAAATGAAGACACCATACTGAAATTAAAGTGCACAGGAAATTTTTGGCAATTTATTTAGTGATATATATTTAGGGAGTAAATTAATAGATGCTTTGCTCAATAGATCCATAGAAGAAACCAATTGAAATTTAAAAGTTGTAATTTAAAAAAAAAATACCAATAAATAAGGTGAAGGAGATTAGGGTTCAAATTTCTAAACTTATGTTTAATCAGATTTTCTAATTTAAAATAGTAATTTTAAATTTTAAAAAAATTAATCAGGGACTAATTTGGAAAAAAAATTAATATATGAGAAAAAAGATGACATACAATTTGATTGGTTAAAAACCAACAGTATCAAAACCCCCCAAAATTATTGGGGGTACCATACAAACTCTCTTTTAATTATCTTTATTACCTAATTTATATAACTTACTCTAATTAAGAGTAATAAATTATGTTATTAATATAAAATTAATTTGATTCATCTTTAAATATATGTATAAAAGAAATTTAATTTATAAATCAATTCAAAGTTTATATTTTATAGTAATAAATTTTAAATATAAGTTTTAATTTTAAATAAATCAAATTAATTTAAATTAAGTCAACTCTAGATTTTGGATGCAAACTGTTTTTAATTTTTACTGATTCCAAACAAAACCTTAATTTGTAAGAGTTTTGAATTCTAGCTATTGTTTACTACCTTATAAATAGTTCTTTAATTAGTAAATGGTTATATTTTTAGGTATAAGAGCAACTCCATCACTAGTTCTTAGATGGATTCTTATAAACAAGAACCCGTTCTTATTTTCTTCTTGCGTTGGAGAGCAGTGACCTGGACTCCAGGTGTAGAACAGGTTCTTGTAGAAGAATCTCTAAGAACTTGCAAAATCAGCAGCAAAAATGGAGGGAACCAACAAAAGAGTGCTGGGAGGTAGGTGAACCTGTTCATATTGAGAGGAAATGTGAACGGGAGTGAAACCCACTGAATTATGTTAAGAACGTTAAGTTGGTTTTGTCATTGAAAAAAAATCTAGTGAAAATTTTAAATATCTAAATGACATTAAAGGACCCACTTAAAAGGATTTAAGAACCCAAATTGGGTTCTATGGATGGAGATGGTCTAATGAAAGTGAAAAGATTGCTATATGAGTTATGACACTTGTAACATTCCCATATACAATTAGATACACGTTTCAACATTGTCCTACGTACGCAACTTTATTTAACTGCGATCCAGCTCATAGTGTCTTAAATGGAATATCTTGCTCATAGTATGGTGTGCTCCATCGACACATTCCACGATAAAGGCGCAAGCTGCACCCCAACAATTGCTTGGCTAGCTTGCACAAGTTGCGCATAGTAAGCATTCCAAAATGAATTTTTCTTAATAAGTTTCTCCCAACAATACTTTTGTTTGTTTCGGTTGCTAACCTGAATTTTTAATTATATAGACATACTTAAGCCCGGCCATTACTGATACGTAACTTGCACCATATTTCCTTCCAGTAATTGGGTGATGTTGGCTGGTATTTATTACTTCCTTCTATTTGGGTTAGCATTTATATATGACTCTGTCAGCTCATAAATAACTGGTAACCTTGTATTAGGTGGGGACTTGATTGACCATGTATTGAACTCTGGTCTTTTGGTACTTCTGGTACCGTATAACTTATATATATATATATATATATATATACACACACACACACATTTTGTTTGCTGATAAAATAAATAAATAAATATTTCCTTCCAGTAATTATGGTCATTTTATTGAAATAGAAGCCAATAAGTCGTTTTATACATAAATAAACCAAAGTACTTTTTAAAATGATATTATATATAAATAATCCTAAATACAAAATGATACTATTATGTATTTCAAACTTCGGCCGGCCGGGTTCCTCTTATAGCCCTAACTCTTGATCTATTATGTGTTGAGATTTTTGTTGGAAATTCCACATCTATTTGGCCAAAGTAAAGTGTATAAATAAGGACAATCTTCACTTTACATATTTATTTTGTAAGATTGAATTATGTTGAAACTTAAATAATAAAATGATATTAGAATTTATCCTAACGATTATTGTTGAGCCTATCAAGTCACTTGTTATTGGGTCATTATTAGACCATATGTAAATGACTAGTCTCACAAACTTCATGTATGAGATGTTCAGTCCTCAACGTGAGAGGGTGTATTAGAGATCTCACATCAACTGGCGATATGACCAAAGTAAAGTATATAAGTGAAAGACAAGCATCACTTTATAAGTTAGTTTAGTAGGGTTGAGTTAAATCCAAAATTGAATTCTAAGAATTTTCTATGAAACTTGATTAAAATATATATTGTATGTGTAATGTTACTTTGAAGTCTCTTATGTATCAACTAAACTTTACAACGCTTTCAAGATTAAATTTCTTTTAAAACCTATGTAAATTATACGATTGATTTTATAGAAAATGCTTAAATAATCTTTTAGTCCATATAAAATAGTGCGTTTTTTATTTTAGTCCTTTAAAGATTTGTTTACTCCTTTAAAGATTCAATTTCTTTTTTTTTAGTTCTTACTATCAAGTAACAACGTTAACTGATCAGGAACGTTGGCAGCTCATTAACTTATCACATCATCAAGAGTTTGATAGAGCAGTCACATGTAATTTTTTTTTGTTAAATCTCTTACCAATTAGTTTGACATCATCAATTGTTTTGAACAAATAAGAATTTAAAAACATAGTTTATAATATATATATATATATATATATATATATATATATATATATATTAATATTTTAATTGTGCATTATACATAATATATTTTTATTTTTATATAATTAAAATTTAAATAAAATTAATTACACTTTTGGTTTTCCTACTATTGTTAAAATTCGATTTTGGCCTCCCTAATTTATTGTGCAATTTTAGTTCATATGTTAACTTGAAGTTTAATATTGAACAAAAATGTTGATGTGGTAGTGCATGATAGTGTTTAATTAGTCAGCAATTGATTAAACATTGGATGTCAAGTTAACAACTTGACAAAAATTGCACATTTAAAATAGTAGGGGACCAAATTCATTAAAAAAGAATAGAGAGAACAAAATTGAATTTTGACAACAATAGGAGACTAAAATACAATTAAGCTTATTAAATAAATAAATTTTAATATATAAATTATATTATAATTAAATTTTATGATACATAAATATTTAAATATATAAATTAGATATTGAATATATAATGAATAATTTAAATTGTGATATAAGATTATTTTTAATTATTGATAATTAAATTTTTTATTGAAATTCAATTTAGAGATAAAGATAAAAGATAATAATTGAAAGTGATACATGATTAAGAAGTCCAAGCAAACAAATAATGATATTTGAAATGGTTAAGAGATAAAACCTCCTAAGTTAGATGATAATGTGAGAAATACACAATTAAAAGAGAGAAAGAAAGATAATATGTGAATATCTAATTGAGTATATGAGAGTAGGAATAAATTTGTGGGGACAATATTTTTATTATAAATTAACTTTTTATTAAATTGAAAATTATAGAAGTAATTTATAATTACATATGTATATTATATTAAGAGTTAAAAATTTAGTGGGGACAATTCCTCCCAAACTCCTATGAATGGATCCGTCCCTACTTAAAAACCACTAAGATTTCCTCTTAACAAAACATATGTTCCAAACTTTTACAATTATTCTTTCAACCTTCCTTCTTGAGGAAATTAGCTGAATATTCTTTCTCTTGCCTCTCAAACAATGCAACCAAAATATTCTTTCAATAAGTCTCTTCATATTTAACCAAATTAAAATTATACAAATTTAAAGATAATAGGTAACTCTATAATATAGTTTGTTAATTTGAGATAAATGATAATATAATATTTTATAAATAATTGAAAATAAATTAGGGTAATAAATGCAAGTCTTTCATCTCCAATCTTTGTAACGTGTTGATCTTTTAGGCTTTTATAGGCAACTCTGAGACTTGTTATGAGAGTTTTATTCCCCTTGTTTGAAATGAATGTTAGGCTACATTAAATGTTTTTCTCATTTTGATAAGGATATTCAGATAAAATGTGTTTTTATATCCTCTTTTAGTACTTTGTTTATGTAATAGATAAAAGCTTCCACATTTTTTTGTGCACATATCTCCTAACTTTTTTTTTTTAATTAATGTTGTATTGTTTATTTTTGTTTTTGTGTCAGCTACACTCTTCAAGATGCAAAAATTTGATAAACTATATCGTTTGTTTCTTTTGGATAAGACGAAACAATGAGACGATAAGCTTTAGGCTTATTGGATACACTAAGTTGCTTATTTGTTTGAATGCCAGTCTTAACTCTTGATAACCTTCTTGCACAATGAATCATGCAAGAGACGAAGTTTAAAGTTAAGTGATAGATGAAGTTTATTAGACTCATCAAGTTGTCTTCTATTTAGATGAAACAATGAGACAATATAATCTACTTAAAAATATTTGTATTTATTACTTAAAAATATTTGTATTTGTCTATCTATCTATTTATTTCTATTTATTTTTGTGTGTGTATCTATCTCTATTTGTTTGTGTATGTGTTAAATGTTTTTTTAAATGTTTTGTTATCATTAATTAAAATTCAGTGTCTTAGACCTAATAATTACCTTTTATAGTAATATTTTTTAAAATATATTTATTATCATGAAAGACCTTATCTCCTAGTTTGTTATAATGAATGAATATAACATTGTAAATATTATTCTAATTAATTATATAAGGATAATTATAATTAATAGAAGGTTTAAATATATCTTTAGTCCTTGCAATTTAGCTTTTTTTTGTTTTTCGTTCTTGCAAAAAAAAATTCGGTTTTAATTCTTACAAATCATGTTTGTTTTGTTTTTGTCCTTAAAGTGATTTATATAACATTTTTTCACTGTTCAAAGCGTTATCTAAACTGTTGTAAGAACGGAAAATAAAACAAATATAATTTGTAAGGACTAAAAAAAAATTATAAGGACGAAAAACAAAAAAGTATTAAATTCCAAGGACTAAAAATGTATTTAAGCCTTAATAGAAATATAAAATTAATTAATTAAAAGTAAATTCTACATTAATATTTTATATAGACATCTGTATAGATAGATGCTTGTAAAGGTAATTATTATATAAGTAAATTTGAATGTTGGGCACGTATGTTTCAAATATGTAATTATCAGTGACAGCTTGCCTAATTAGAGTACACCTAAAACGTGATACTCTATCAAATTCAAGATGATTGTGATATGTTATCAGAAATGATATGTATCCAACTTTATCACGTTTCTTCAAAATTTTCCTGTGAAACGGCAAGAGACACCCTCTTTAATTAATTTATCTGTCACTTTCTACGTGTATATCCTAGCCATTAAATCTCCACCCAACTTCTATATATACATGCCCAAACCTAGCTTCATGCTCATACCTACATACATGCAGATCATATCTCTTGTTATCAAACTCGATCATTTATTCAGAATCTCTTCAACTCTTCCAATCCTTCAGTTTTTCGTCTTGCAAGATTAGTCCCAGTAATGGGTTGTTTGTATTTTCTTAGAAAGGTTAGTCACTGTTATTTTCCATTTTTTTTTTCAAGTTTTCTTCTATTCTGGTAGATAAGGTTTTATAGGGAGGGGATCCTCACCGGTTTATCTTCTAGTTGAGTTTATCCTCACCGGTGAGAGTTTATTTATCTCCTCCTTTATTTTTATTTTTCCTCTTTTGCTTTGATTTAATGCACACATGAATGGGAACTGTGAAAGCTCCCCAATTTATAAAAGAACAAAATTTAGATGTAATTATTTAAGTATTTTTGGTGTTGTTCTTTAATCACAATTAGAGTTTTACCTTGAAAATTAAATGACAACCTTAAGTGCTGAATTTTATTGTGCACATTAGTAAAGTGAATTCTAATTTTAATTAGAAAATGATATAAAAAATACCTAGAGAACAATATCTAAATTTTATCCCTTCAAATATCTTGATCAATGTGATGTCACGTGTGTAGTTAGTTTTATTGAAAGTTCAAAAGGCTCCTAAAATCTGGAGGGCAGCAACGTCTTGTGCTGGGTTTTGCTTTTATGCCTAATACAATTATGATACTTACATGAACAGTGTGCCATGCACGTGAAATTAATTGTCAATTGAAAAAAAAAAAAGGTGACAACTAAATATTATAATATGAAATATCATATTCATAAAATAAAATTATATAATAATTCATGCAATAATATTTTTTCTTTCTATTTTTCTCCATTATATCCGTCATATTTTTCTTCTTATCTCTCTTATTTTATATAAGTTGTTGTATATATTTATTGTATAATATAATTTCTCTTATAATATCAAACTAACCAATACTTATCAGTGAACCATCTTGCCTTTCCTAAATATTCCAACTCCCTTACGTGTAAAGAGACAATATATAACCTATTTATTCAATGTATTTTCCCTGACCAATGAATTTGGTCGATCTTTTAATCTTGCTGCCTCACATGTCCAACTGATCTTTACAAGATACTTTTGCTTGCAATATCGTGATCATGGATTGCTTATGACTTCATCATTTAAGTTTTATGAAAAGTTATATATATATATATATATATATATGATAAATTTACAGACTTTTATAATAATTACTTTTATAATCAAACTTAAAATGACTTTTTATTAGTTCATAGTTCATAGTATAAAAAAAATTATATTGATGGTACATAAAAATTAAACTCTTAAAATAAACTCATTCTAAGTAGGTTGTAACTTTGCAAGAATTGAGATCAAACAGTAATAACTATTATAATATTTGATTTTTTTTATGACTAATTTTTTCAGGACAAAATGGAAGAAAAGGTAAATAAGGAGCACCAGGTTTGCACGTCGGATGGAGCTATTGATAGCCATGGTCATCCTGCAGTTCGAGGGAAAACTGGTGACTGGGTTGCTGCAATTTTGATTTTAGGTATCACTCAACTCTTAAACTACAACCAATAAATCATATTTATTCTCTATTTATAAATTAGCTAGCTAGAGTATACAAATCGAGAGTGAAACTTTCATTTTCCTTATTCTCTCTATTAGTTCATTATTTACATCTTTTTTCTTTATTTGAGTGTGACTTTCACTCCTAATTACTGATAATAGAAAAGTTTTTCAAACTCTTCTTATCTCCGTGTGCCTTTTTATTATTTTAACTTAAGTTTAAATTATAAAAATTATAGCTAAAATTTATTAATAAATTATAATTTTTTTAATACTTCTCTAATGTTATTAAAATATATTAAAATAAAAAAAAATTCTTCACATTACAAAAGTTGAAATTTCTTCTTATCTAATATTATTTACATGACTTCTATATATGATAAGCAAACAATTAATAAATTTAAATTGTGACTGAATCATATTTATTTATTTGTCTACGTTGTTATTGTGTGTTAGTGAACCAAGGGCTTGCGACTTTGGCATTCTTTGGAGTTGGGGTGAATCTGGTCCTTTTTTTGACAAGAGTGATGGGTCAAGACAATGCTGATGCAGCCAACAATGTGAGCAAGTGGACAGGGACAGTTTACCTCTTCTCTCTTCTTGGAGCCTTCCTTAGTGACTCTTACTGGGGAAGGTACATGACCTGTGCCATCTTCCAGGTCATATTTGTTATTGTAAGTTATCCAATAAAGAGAAGCTAGCATCTAATTGATGATCTAACTTTGTACTAATACGATTCAATGTTAATTAGCATCATATATCATCGGATTTATTTATGTCTATGACTGAGTTCAAATTTAAAACAAAATAAATTTTAGGAAACTGAAAAACAAATATAATTTGACTTGCAAATACTTCCAATGATAATGTCAACAATATTGGCGGAGTGACAATGGTGAGTGGAGTAAGACATTATTTGTGCTACTCGTCGCTGTTGATGGAAAAATGGTATCATATGCTTTCAAATTTATGAGTACATATGAGGCCACCCTTATGTGTCCTACCTGAGGTTATAATTTGGTCATGTGCTTCATCCTTCTCTTGATTGTGAGAATGTTCATTCCATTTTCATTTGACAATAACACATTTTTTTATTGATAATAAATCTATAAGAAGTTCACATATAATAAAATTATAAACCGATTTTATATTTATTTTTACTTTGTAAATACTATTAAATAGTTAGGACTTTATCTAACCTTAGTAAATATTCATAAACAAAGCATAAAATTCCTTACCATTTCATATTTATTATTTATTTTCTATTTTTTAATCTGTTGTTTAAAGTTATGATACATAAATTAAAAAAAAATTCTCATTATAATTAAAATTATTTATAAATTTTTAGTATGTTATTTATTTCTCTTAGCTATTACTTTGATATTTCATATATCATTGTCTCTTTCTCTGTTTTTATTATAAGGATTTAATTGAGAAAATAGTAGTTAATATTATAATTTTAAAATGAAAGTTAAATAGAATTTTTTCCCCAAAGTGATAAATAAAAAAATAAAGATAATAATACTCAATAAATCTTTTACCCTCAAAACTAGCAAACTTAATGTAACCCAATTTTATTTATACTCTATTCTATTATTTTTCTTGATAAAGCAAATTCATAATATAAAGATAAATTTTCAATTTAAAGCATTTTGATATTAATATTCACACCGTTTATATTTCCAATATCATTTCGTGTTCATGAGAGTTAATATGTTCTACGTAACAGGGTTTGGTGTCATTATCACTATCATCTTACATATTCCTACTGAAGCCAAGTGGTTGTGGAAATAAAGAGTTACCGTGTGGATCACATCCATCATACCAAACGGTTTTATTCTATGTTTCCATATATCTAATTGCTCTAGGAAATGGAGGATACCAGCCTAACATTGCCACATTTGGGGCTGATCAATTTGATGAAGGAGATCCCAGGGAACAACATGCAAAAATAGTATTTTTTAGCTATTTTTATTTGGCTTTGAACCTTGGGTCACTCTTCTCCAACACCATATTGAATTATTTTGAGGATGATGGACTATGGACTTTGGGGTTCTGGGCTTCAGCTGGCTCTGCTGCTTTGGCATTGGTTTTGTTCCTTTGTGGCACGCGAAGGTATAGATACTTTAAGTCTAGTGGAAACCCTCTTCCTAGATTTTCCCAAGTTTTTGTTGCTGCTGCAAGAAAATGGAAGGTCAAGGTCTTACAAGATGATAAACTTTACGAGGTTGATGAATTCTCAACCAATGAAGGGAGAAAAATGCTCCACACTGAAGGATTTAGGTATGCATATAATTCTCTCTCTCCCCCTCTCTCACATATAGCAAACTTGCTTATTAAAACTAACATTTCATCTCAAGAGGAGGAGTGCTGACAACATATTCTCTAACACAAGAAATTAGTAAATGGTTTTAAATAATCATGGTCCTTACTAATCTTTGCATCAAGTATTATTAATTTTTCTCATAAATTATAAAATTTAAATGTGTTATATAGATATTGATTGAGATCATGTACAGATGGCGGTTGAGGACCACCTAATAATTTTTCCTGATTGAAGTTCATTGAATATGAATTGAGATTCACAACTTTTTGTGATTGCTAATAAATTTCATTCAAGGAGTGTGTTAGCAAATGTTGTGCTAGCATTTTTCTTTATCTCAATATAGCACTTTTGTGTCATTCACTGATCAAAATTCATGTCATCTCATAAGGGCAATGATTCTTAAAATAAAATGTTAATTTTGATGGAAGAACAATATCTGTACCATATCTAAATTTTTTGTTTTAACAAGATATAGAAGCATTTTAACAAATTTAAATTATAATTTGTACAGAGTGCTAACATAGTCCAATTTATTTTTAAAGAATTAGTTTTTGTTAGCAACTCACTGGTGGAATTTGATCGATTTTGCAGGTTCTTAGACAAAGCAGCATTTATCACATCAAAGAATTTTAAACAAATGGAAGAGAGTAAATGCAGTCCATGGTATCTATCCACAGTGACACAAGTAGAAGAAGTGAAGTGCATACTAAGACTACTCCCAATTTGGCTATGCACCATATTGTACTCAGTTGTTTTTGCTCAAATGGCATCACTTTTTGTGGAGCAAGGTGATGCCATGGACACTAGAATTTCATCTTTCCACATTCCTCCAGCAAGCATGTCCACCTTTGACATTCTAAGTGTAGCAGTTATCATCTTCATCTATAGGCGAGTTCTAGACCCTCTTGTGGCCAGAACAATGAAATCAAAAGGACTCACTGAGCTTCAAAGGATGGGAATTGGCCTAGTCCTAGCAATTATGGCCATGGTGTCAGCAGGATTGGTAGAACACTTTAGGCTAAAGAAAGCAATAGAAAATTGCAATGAATGTGAAGGGTCTAGTTCACTCTCCATATTTTGGCAAGTACCACAATATGTGCTTGTGGGAGCATCAGAAGTTTTCATGTATGTGGGTCAATTAGAGTTCTTCAATGCACAAACACCTGATGGATTGAAGAGCTTTGGTAGTGCACTTTGTATGACTTCAATATCACTTGGAAACTATGTTAGTAGCTTGCTTGTTGCAATTGTGATGAAGATCTCTGCCAGAGATGAGATGCCAGGATGGATCCCAGGGAACTTGAATAAAGGGCATTTGGATATGTTTTACTTCCTCTTAGCAGCACTCACCGCAGCTGACCTAGTAATTTATGTACTAATGGCTAGGTGGTATAAGTATGTCAAATTTCAAGGGAACAATGAGAATGACATCAACAAAGAAGACCCTGAAGTAGGAGTGTAGAGAAATTACAGGGCATAGTGGGCTCTTTGCTGTGACACTAGAGAAATTCAATTTGCATTTCGCCTAGTGGAGCAAAGATACTACGAATTGTATGAGTTGGTGTTATTATAAATAAAATTGTACTATATATTAGAAAATATATTTATTTTGGTGCATATGTTGGATCTCCATGCATTTCAAGCTCATCTATCTTCCACTAATATACCCTAATGATATATGTAGTTTGTTTGTATCATCAACTAAGTCTCCCCAAAACAAATAACCAATAGATAAAAATATATAAATAATTTTATATTTGTATAATGAATGAGTAAGAATCTAAGATGCAATTAGGCACTCTTTTCTTGGGCGTTCTATTCCTCTGTGATGGAGCTTATGGTTGGGTGAGAATGTGAGATACTTATGAAGATATTTTGACACTCAAATTAGTTGGTGCTCCAATAGAGTGATGGTGTCTAACGTAATGCATACGTAATATTTGTGAGACCCCTTTCTTTATAAAATTCATATGTGGGTAAGTCACATATATGTGACGTAATTTGGTCCTAACACATCTAACTCACTAAAAATCTCTAGAGTGTAAGGGTGGTAAAGTGCTCTAACAAGAAAGCTACTATGATTTAGGAATACCCAACTTCGATGGATGTGATCTAAATCTGAGTCATGTGTTAATCCGATCCACAAAAGTATTTTGGGCCTAGATCCTTGTTGGGTCTTGTACATAAGTTGAGAAGGTCATGTTAGTCACACGGCTCACACCTCCCTTCATTGATAGATATACCTCCCTTCCCAATCTTTTTTCAAGATAAGTGGATCCCTCCTCTTCTTTAAATACTCTTTTGATTTTCAAATTATTTTTTCCAACAATTTCTTTCTGGAAACCAGATTAGTTGATTACTACATGATCACTTAAAAAAGTCAACATACACATGCACAACACACAGTAAAATGAGATTGGAATATTTGCTTGAAATTATATCAATATCTTTTGAAAAATAAAAGTAACTTTGATTTAATTGAAGTTTTATTTATTATTAAGAAAATAAATTATAATTAATTGTTTATAATATATTAAGTTTATTTAAATATATATATTGTAGAATTTAAACGACTTTTATACGAAAATATAAAAATTGATTAAGTGCAATTTTTATTAGAAAATAAATTAATTTAATGATTTAATATAAATTTATTAACGGAAATATTTATAATTTTATCCATGATTTTAAATTTCAATTATGTTGATTTTAAAAATCTATATATATAGTTCCTATATAAATTTGATCTTACTCTCTATTTTACTCGCAACATTTTCTGAAAAGAATAAAAATAAAATTCGCTGATTTCACAATCATCATTTACTTTAACAATCTGAATCTGCGTAAATTCTTACAACTATTTCCACAAAAGGTAGACATCTCATTTTGTGCTTAACTAATGGCCTATTTTTGTTGTGTCTAATTTTATTCCATATTTACTGTTAAAAGATCTATTCTCCACCAAAATATTAGACAGTGAGGGAATGCCTTTATACATAGTGAGGGACAGGAACATAGTAGCACAACAAGGAAAGTCCCAATACAACTTTTTGTTTGGAGATAAATCTGTGATTTTTCTTGGTTGTCTCACTAAGAGAAATTAAATTATATTTTGACTTCTATTAGGTCAAGCTTAATGATAATATAGACCATTCTGTTAATATATATCTTCACATTTTATTATTTTTATTTTTATATATTTTCACTTTTTATTTTTTTATTTATTTAAACAAAATTAACTATTCACATGGATACATGTGTGTATATATCATATTTTTCAAAACTGGACTAGCTATAACTTATATCTGACTTGAAATTGGTCTAGTGACTAGTTTGTTAATTCTACAAAAACCAAACCATTCTAGACCAGTGAAGAAATTATCAAAGCAGTTCAATATCAGTGTAGAAAATTAATCTGAATTGGTACTTTTCTATTTTTTTGTTATGTTTTTTTAATATTTGTTAAATTTAATTTAAAATATTTTTATGACAAATAAAATAAATATTTAATAAGAATTACACATAAATATAAATTATTTTACCAATTATTTTTTTTTATCTTATAAAAATCGCTAAGTATCAATTAAAGTAAAAAATAAATAAATAAAAATGTAAGACACAAGCTCTTATTCAGACCAATTTGAGATTATTTTACATAAGGGACAAGATAACAATATATGAACACCCATCTATTATAAACACATATTTCACTCCCTTTTTTTATCCCTCTTTTTTTTTTTTATTACATCATATTATTTATAATATTTATATTTTTCTTTTTTCTCTCCTTTTTCTTCACGATGTTAGGTAACATAAGGTGTCCATGCATCTTTATCATTTGGGTAAACAGGATAAATAGTCTCTTTAGTTCCTGAAATTGAAAGATGATATCACATTAATTTTGAAACTAAAAAATTAAAGTCCATGAAATAAGGTTTTAAACTTAATTATTTATTGTCATTCTAAATATACATACGTTAATATTATTCTATAAATCACATGTTTTTTATTTTTAAATTTCGAAATAACATGATTATGAATTTTTACTTTCATAAACTTTTTTTTTAATTTCGTTTGATTAAAGGATTAACGAGTGACAATACCTTGTAATTTTAGCACCATTGTTTGACAAGGATGGGATGAAGCCACGCCTATTAGCGGGAAACAAGAGGAACAAGCTAGAGCAAATAACTCCCACAATGAAAACCATACTCTCCATCACTTGTTCCGCATCACGCAGTGCATGTCTAGGAAACAAGCACTCCAACACTCTATGATCCGTGAAAGCAATGGTGAGGAACACAGCCACCGACATTATCCCGTGCAAATAATCCTGAAACATCACCTTGTACTGAACCTTCTACCTAACAACCTCGCAGCCACAAACGCTTTGGTTGATCACCCACAACCCTTTTGGGGTCACAAAGCCGTAGATCGTGTTTCCGTCTTCGTCGTCGTAGCTGTCGACGAAGGAGAAGATGAAGCAGGAGAAGGCGCATAGGGCTAACACCACGGCCATCATTATGCTGCTGAGTCTTGAACAATGGTCGGTTCTGTTGATGACGGGAATGAATGCCCCGAATATCAGGTTGGTCCCTGTGGGGAGGAAGTTTCCCAGGTTTGATGCAGTGTTGAAGCTTCTTTGCACACCGCGTCCTATGCCACTCTTATTACTATTACGCTTATTCTTATTCACTTCTGCTGGTGGTTTACTCAAACCAGTTTCTTCATCCAAATGGGCTGTATAGCTGAAAAGAAATGAGAGAGATAGAGAAAAAAATAGTATCATCGCTTATATATCCAGTTTTTTTCACCTAGCATCTATTTAAAAAAAATGGTTAATTATATAAATATGTTTAATTTTATTTTACAAGTAATTAAAAGTAAATAAATTCAGCTTTATATTATTTATTAATACATGATTAATAATGTTATGGAATTATTGAGATATATAATAGTTGTTAACTTTCTTTAACAAGTAGTTAATAATGTCATTAGGTTACTCTACCGATTGTCACACGTGGTTAACTACATATATATATATAGTTAACTTTGTCTTAAAAGTAGTTAAGGATAAATAAACATGATATACAATTATTAATATATGGTTAATAATATCATGAGGTTATTAAAATATTTAATTATGATTAATTTTGTCTCACAAGTAATTAATAGTGTTGTGAGATTCTTAATCATCACACACGTAATTAACTATAAGTGTAAATATGATTAACTCTGTTTTTCAAATGATTAATAATATTAATTATAAGAATATTTACTGTTATACATGGTTATTTAAGTACATATATAAATATGGTTAACTTTATTTCGTAAGTGGCATTATTGAAACATGTAATGAAGGCTTCATTAAATGTTGCGGCATAACATCTTATACAATATGCAGAAACCATCATTCATAGTATATTTTGATACAACCAAAACCAAAAATATTCCAGTCGACAAGTTCCAATTGGCTTCATGTTCAAAAAATGGGAAGACATACCTGTCTTTCTCTGGATTTTGGAGACCTTCTTTAGCTGCTTCACTCATCCTATTAATACTCGCTCTTCTCACCGTCTACCTTCTTCCTAAAAGTTCATTCCCCCTACTCCACCTAGCTAGCTCTCACAAGTTCTTATAAAGCCACAACTATGCTTAGATTTCGCTAGCAAGCATGATAAGACAGCAAATACTTACACAATTTATGGGCCCGGCATAGTCCGGCAAATTAACCTGAGTTGGCTCGTTCATGTCCAGCCCACTTAGCCTGCAAGCTAATGGACTAGTATGTTGCCCAATAATAAAAAATTAAAAATTGTATAAAAAGATTTATTGGAAATCTGAAAATTTATTATTATTTTTATAAAAACTATTAAATATCTAATATAAGATTAATGAAAAATATAAGAAAATTTACATGAATTAATGAAATAGTAAAAAAAAACTTATCTACGTCAACCAAACACTAAATAAAACATAAAAAAATTTATTATCTCTAACTTTTTATATAAAAAATTATAAATATACTAAGAAAGATGTTAAAATATACTAAACACAAAATAGTAAGTATTTAAATACTTAATAATCCTAACCATACATCAAGTCGTTTTAAGTAAATAAAAGTATAAAACTATAAAAGTTGTTTAACCTGTAAGTTAAATAGACTTGGCAAAATCAGTCTGTGTTTAAATATACCAGCATTTTAGCTAGTCCTAATCCATTGTCTATGAGTTAAACCGACTGTTTGCAGCCTAGGCCCATATATTCATTTTTATTTATCAGCAAAACTGATAGATATATCAAATTTATAACCTAGTAAAAAATTAAAAAAAAAAAGAAATTAGAGATATAAAAGAAATTATTTTATAATGATTCTAAAAAATATAATATAAATTAATGTAAAAAAAAAAAGTAGGACTGAAATAGAATCTCTCACTCAATTGCAATGACATAACCCATCGTACGTCAGAGGCAATTAATCAGCAGTTACAGACATGTTTTTTTTTTTTTTTTTTATGCTTAGTTACAGACATGTGTGAATGACAAGGTAGGAACAAACTAATTTTAAAAAATCAAACATTTTTTAATCTATCAAGAACTTAAAAAAAACTATTTTTAAAATAATTAAATCGGACAAAAAGATGATATTTCAAATCTCAAAAGTAATTTTTAATGGTCATTTAATTGATCCATTTGCTCGATGATAAATAAGTTGGATTGTTTAATAGAAAAGAGTTAGGAAAAAAATAATTTTAAAAATAGTGAGATTAATTGTGTTATTATTTTTTACTCATTTTTTTTTATCTTTTTTCTTGTCTCTTCTTTATTTCTCTTCAATCAAGCATCTTTAATTTCTATTTTATTTTTTATCTATTTTACCTATCATTTTTATTTTTATCCATTTTATTTTTCTCCTTTCTACCAAGAACATAAAAGAAAATTAATGCCGTCGAACATGCAAGTATTTTGGAGATAGGTTGCGTGGAAATTCAGAAGCCACAGAGGTCATTGTCTACCTTGCTTTAAGACTATTAATTGAATAGACGTGTTTGTGCTTGTGCTAAACTTGTGGTCTAAGTTCGGCTTCACTAATCATTTTAGTACAATGATGGACCCATATATATATATCATGCCACTTTCCCCGCTAAGTGCAACGGAACGGAATATAGCGTGCGTCTATCTGCTTTCTATTTGTGAGGATTGAGAAAAATGGACATCTTTATTTCAGCAAAGGGATAGCAGACACGTGGCATTAGAGAGAATCAAGGATTGAAATTCGATTTGGTTTAATTTAATTTATATTAAAAAATTGAAAAATGAGAATCTCCACAAAATGCTTTCCAGTCAGTGAGAATATAGTTGGCGAGTTAGAGACACCAGGGGCTTTGGTTTTGTTTGTCAGGGTTCTAGGTTTAATGTAATGGAAATTGTTCAGCTTATTTTCTTTTATTACCATAATTTTTCTCTTGTTCTCTCGTGTTCTCATGTACTAGTCTTCCTTAAACAATATCCTTTTAAACTAAGTGCTATTGTTGACAAGTTATGTGAAAGTGGAAAAGTGAGATAATATTAAATCACTCATGCATGTTTTAGTTTTAGTAATACTAGTTAGATTTAGATTGTTAGAAAAGCCGGCCAATTCATTAATTACCACTTGCAATCACAGAGTTCCATGCATGAAACTGAATTCTTTTGATGAGTCATCGATCTAATAAAAGAGTTGTAGTGAGTCATACAAATATCCACATTTGAAGTGCATTTTTATGATGAGTTGAAGAGGTCTACATGCAATTACCCTTAGGCTATCCAATCAAGGAGGACAATATGGTTTGTAAATTAAACAAATCATTGTATGGATTGTGGCAAGCTTATATCTTGACAATGGTTTCGCAAATTTCAATACTATTGTTCATCAAGGTTTCCCTCAATCTTGTGCGGATCATTCCTTATTTACTAAATGAATAGATCATCAGTAGTCATTTTATTGGTCTACGTGGATAATATATCGTCCTTGCCGTCCCGAATCCCTCATATTATTTACTAATGATGCTCCCTTATATAGATTGATAGGACAATTAGTGTACTTATGTAGTGAACAAACTAAATTAATTTATGAGTAAACACCACACACACCTCACCACCATGCAATCCATCATCTATTACATTATTTGAAATATTCCTCCCTTAGCCAATTAAGGTCTAGCTTCTATTTCCTTCCACTACATCCCTATGTGTAACAACTTGCACTGATGCAGATTGGGGCAATTGCTTAAATACAAAGAGATCAATCACTGTTTTTTGTGTATTCTTAGGCAATTCCTTAATTTCATGGTGGTTCAAGAAGCAAAGCACCATCTCAAGGTCTTCTACAGAAGCTAAATATATATATCTGGCCTTAGCATCCCTTGCAACTGAGTTGTTTTGGTTAAAATTGTTACTGAGGATCTGTTTCTCCAAACTCAATTATGGTCTTTTTGTGTTTTGTGATATATCAAATCAGTGTCAGTCATTCAACTGGCCAGCAACCCCATATCACATGAGTGCTCAATTGAATCACATTAATATTGACTGTCACTTTATGTTGTTCTTTCATGATTTATAAACCTTGTTTTCGTTCTCCAGGACATATTCCATCCTAACTTGAGGGGAGTAATAGAAATAGTTGAACTAGTTAACAAATTATAGTTATTCTATCATGTTCATTTAAATAGTAGATTAATTGGAGGTATAAATAGTTATATCCTCATTTATACGGTTTAGATCTTTTTGTATCAACTGTTCAGTTGTTAATGAAATTTTGATTTTCTCTGAATTCTTAATCCAATATTGGTGTTATCATAAATATATTTAGACATGCATAACACGCAATTAAAGAGTGTTAGTTCTAACAAAAGAAATTGTAATACTATTTTAAAACAAAATTTTATATTGATTTTTACACAAACATATATATTATAAAAAAATCCTAGAAATAACCTTATACAAACGAGAATTCCTTCGGAAAGCGGCTTGGCCTCTTAAAATTGAAGAATCTCGAAAGTAGAAACACGAGTGATCGAACTGAACAAAAACTACAAAGTGGGATGGTTCGCGTTTGTAAATGCAAAAATTGTCATAAAAATCGCAATGATGGTACTAACATAGATCAAAGGATACATTGATATTGAATCTGATCGGTTTTCTAACAAATAATATCTAATTTTAGAAAAGAAATGGCATAAAAATGAATCTAATTAAAACCGAAACCTAAAGTCATTCGAATCAATGATGTCATTATACAATAAACATAGAAGTTAATAAATATACATCGGACAGTTAATTAAGCAGATTTATAATCCAAACCTGACCAAAACAACAGAGTACAATTGTTGATCGTTGGCCATTATTTTCACACAAACAAGAATGAACAACGTAAAGAAACAAACACAACGCACGTACGTGTTACATGTTACATGTTACACAACTAGGCAGACATGCAACCAATCCCACGTCTGGAAGTGGGAAACACGAGAAACAAACCGCTACAAACTATCCCAACCATCAAAGGGAAACTCTCCCTCACTTGCTCCATGTCCTTCTCCCTCCCGGGGAACAAGCAATTGGTGACCCTATGGTCCGAAACGGCAATGGCCACGAACACCATGACCGACATGACGGCGTGGACGAAGTCGGTGAAGCGGACCTTGAACCTGTTGTCTTCGGGGACGGCGACGGTGGGCCTGAAGACGGAGAGGCCCCTCGGGGTGACGAAGCCGTAGTAGACGGCGCCGTCGGGGCCGTGGAAGCTGTCGGTGAAGTGGAAGAAGAAGCAGGAGAGGGCGCAGAGGGAGAGGAGGAAGTGGATCATGAGGGTGTGGACGTGGCTGCACTGCCCGTTCTTGTAGATGGAGGGGAGGACCATCTCGAAGGTCAGGAGTGTTCCCGTGGGGAGGAAGTTCCCGAGGAGGGAGGTTTTTGAGAGGGTTTTTTGGACGCCCTTTGCCATCATCTCACGCCTCTTGTTAGGTTCAGGAGGGTTGGAGGAAGGGTTATTGTGTTTTGCATCTTGGGCTGGTGGAGTTGTGTTGTTGTACACTTTGATGCCGATTTGTTGTTCAGTTTGATCCATCTTGGTGGTTTAATTTGAAGGAGATGAAATGAATTGGAATGAGAGAGGGAATTAATGTTGGATTTGGATGCAGGGTTTTATATATAGTTAGTGCATGTATGGAACTCTGACAATCTCAAGAGTTTAAAATGTTGGGCGGTTATTGACGGTTTATGGAGTTTAAATTCTGATTTTTGTATGACAGTTAGTGAATATATTTGTTGGCGCTCATGCATGGTCAATGGGATTGTAATTTGTTATTCTGCTATCTGTCTGAGTCTGACAACATCTGTGGTCCTGATTTACCCGAGAATTCTTAAGTAGTCCGAAATTTTTCAGAAAAAAATTGAATGACACTAAATTATGTGTAATGTGCATATTAGTGTAGATAATGATAGTTTTTACCCCTTTATAATATCTTTTTTTTATAAAATTAATTAGCAAGATCCCCAAGGCAAAGACATTTCAAGTTTCCAATTATGGTGGCACCCCTTTGCAACCAAACATTAACAAGTCAAAATTCATTAATAGAGAAAAAGAGTGAATAAACAAGATGGGGAGACTAGTCCAAAACCCATATCAAAAGGAACAAAATCACGTAAACGTTTAGTTACGAAGATCATATTTGTTACATAAGGATTCTCTCCTAACAAAACTTGGAGCTGAATTCCACCACAAAAAATCAATCCTAGAGGAAACTCCATGATTGGCTAAAAGGTCAACGCAAGTGTTTTCCTTTATGAATAAGTGCGAAGAAAGTAATCCTGAAGGAAACCCAATCCCTCATCTATGAATAATAAAAGTATGTTTATTTCATGAAAATGGAATGTTATTTTCCAGAAAGATGTTTCCGGAGTTATGTTACATAATTCTAGAAACACCTTTCTTTAAACCATTTTCATATCCTCGGTGTTGTTTGTCGTGTTGGGTGGTTGTGCCAGTGGTGTTGGTGGTTGCAGTGGTGGTGTTCGGCGGTGGTATTGGATGGTTGGGTGGAGGTGGGGCTTGAGAGGCAAGGGTATTTTGTTCGGTTTGAGGGTTTTGGGGGTGCAGGAAGCAAAAGCCATGATAGGTCCAAGTCCAACTCATCACTCGTGGTGTTCAGACAGTGGCATCAAAATTCAGTTGGTTAAGCCCTACATAAGAGGGCCCATTCTAAAAAATGTAGCGAATTATAGTATGGATGAGTTTTGAGTTGCATGCCCTACAATTAAATCAATGCATAAGCGCAGCTGGTGTAAGCTTCCTTACCAAACTTTTATTATAGCTTATTCATAAATAAATTTTATGAATTCAACTCATGTCATATTACTTTTATGTTTGATTTCATCTAAAAAATAGCCTTTTCACTTTCATTTATGAGCAAACTATCAACAAGGTTACTCGGGAAAAGAAAAAAAAAATCACACCAATATGGTTAAATGATTAACAAGAAAGAAAGACGACGAAGAAGCACGGGAAAAAAAACGAGGCCATCATTATAAAAATGGTCCCGACATGCCCATAAAATTCCACGTTTTAAATTCATGCACAGTGACGCGTATATATCTTTGAACAATCTGTGGCCAACTGAAGTTCTCACATGAAAATCTTTGCTTCCAATTTCTGCTCCAAAACCCTCTATCATTTCCAACCTCAAAACTCCTCCATGCTTTCTCTTTCCGTGGGACCCACCTAGTAGATTAATTTCTTGCACAATCTGTACATATATATTAATTTGTTCTTATTATATATATATTGGTTGGTTCTTCTATACTCATTCAGTTCAAGTGCCATATTCCTCATAAATCATTATATCTATACTCTCTTTCTACACTTTGTTGTGTATATCCCTTAAGTGCAAAATCCTCATCACCTTCTGCTGAGTTTGTGAAACCAACCTTGTTGTTGGTTCTTAATTAATATGGCATCATCAATAAGTGCTCAGGCTTTGGTGCTGCTTCACAGTAGAGGAAATGGTTCTCTCAGATTTCCACTGAAAAATGGTACGGTTTTTGAACATTCTGAAAGCTTGGGATTGAGTAAGCGCATAAGGGCAATAGGTGGTAACAGTTTTGGGACAAATGAGGAAAAAGATGGGACTGATGTGCTTCTGGCCACCACTGAAAAGAGAATTAAGGTTTTAGCTTTGCAAAAAGATCTACTTCAACAGGTATTAACTGCTCTCCTCTATATTCTATGATGTGTAGTGTCAATGTGTCATATGTATGCTTTATATTTTAGAAGGGTGAAGAAGATTGTCATCTTAAGCTGTAAATAATTTAGGCCTTTGAATTAAAAGGAAAATAATCTGTTCTATTGGAAGGTAATAAGTACTGTGTCATGCAATGGCTGATCATAATATACTTTTATTCACTCATGTTGTAATAGAGACAATTTTTCATCCTGCACGTTTGTTTGGCACGCTGTATCTCATATGACATCAGAAGATAATACAATAACAAACAAAACAATTATATTTTCGAAGTGTTATTGAAAGAAATATCTTTACCTAAAGTAACTTTGGTGTAATTTATATCAACTACTGCACTATCAATAATTTTATAAAATATGATTTTATTTATTTAGTGGATAAATTATATATTATATTAATTAGTGTCAAATTTTGTCAAAAGTAAATAATAATAAGAAGGTAATCAAATAATTCATTTGTTATTTTAAAAGTATATATTATATCAATTTTGATACGTATAAATGGCAGATCAAGTAATTTTTGATTAGTATAAAATTTTGTAAATATAATCTATACATGTAAAAGTAAACTTTCAATTCAACGATTAGGGATGGTAATGGGTAAGGTCTGGGTAGGGTCCTATAGTACCCGTCTCCATACCCGCTTTTAAAAAAAATACCCGTACCCGGCCCCATACCCGCGCGGATAGCAACTTTAATCCCCATCCTCGTACCCGCTGGGTACCTATATACCCATACCCGCACCCGCTACCTGCACTTTACTTATGTATGAAGTTAATAAATCAATAAAAATTAGGCTTAAATGTAATTTTGGTCCCCGTATTTTGCACAATCCACAATTTTAGTCACCATATTTTAAAATAGAGACATTTAGTCCTCTTATTTTGCACAATTAGCAATCTTGGTCCCTCTATAGAGATATTTAGTCACCCAATTTTGTAAAATCCGTAATTTTGGTCATTTCATCAAATTGAAAGCATTGATAGTTAAGAGATTAACGTTGACCTTGACGTGACCCAAATATAGTGATGTGACACGAGATTATTTATTTATTTTTTAATTATTTTAAATACTGAGTAATAATTATTTGTTTATCTACGTCACTAAAGCACATGTCACGTCGATTTTAATGGTTGGGGTAGTCGTGAGTCCTAAAATAGAAATCACAAGTCTTAATCATTTATTTTAAACTAGTTCTACATTGTTGAAGTACATGGCACATCGTAATCAAATAAATGATATTACCTTTTTTAAAAATATGTTTTTCATCAATTATTCTACTCAGTATTTAAAATAATTAAAAACTAAATAAATAATCTCGTGTCACGTCATTATATTTGGATCACGTTAAGGTTAACGTTAATCTCTTAACAGTCAACGCTTTCAATTTGATGGAATGACCAAAATTACATATTAAACAAAATTGGGAAACTAAACGTCTGTATTTTAAAATAGGGGGACCAAAATTGCGGATTGTACAAAATAGATGAACCAAAATTGCATTTAAGCTATAAAAATATTAATTAAAAAATTATTACAAATAAATTGAAAATTCACGCTTAAATAATTCAAACTTAACATTAAAAGCATCCACATATAATATTAAAAATATATAATATAAAATTATTGTAAGTTATAACATAAATCTTTTACTATTAGTGTTAGTTTATGAAAAATATAAAATTATTTTTTTACAGAAAAGTATATATATAACATAATTATTTATTTAAGTTATTTTAATTATATATATATATGGTAGGTGCGGGGCGGGGCGGGGCGGGTACTATAGTACCCGTACCTGTACCCGCACCCGCAAAAAATTGCGGGTAAATACCCGTTCCCGACCCCAGCCCCAATAAACGGGTATTTACCCGACCCGCTTGCGGATATTTTTGCGGATACCCGTAGGGTCCGGGTATACTTTGCCATCCCTACCAACAATAAGTTTTGAAATAAAATTATTCAATTAAATGATATAATAATTGATACAAGTTATGTTGAGAACATAAAATTTTGTCTCTAAGATCCGTAAGTGTCTACCTTTTGGATTTTAATGAATGTGATTATCAATATTAATTATATTATAATTTATGAATGAGATATTTGATATTTTAAATTAATTTTATCATATTTATTTTGCATTTTGAAAATTTATTAATGCCACCTTACGAAAAAAGTTTGAAAAATAATCTCACTCAAATTGTTTTAAATTAAATTGGATTGAATTATATTTAAATTTAGAACCAAATTAATTAGATGATGATAAAAAAAACATAAATTAGTTGGAATGAATTTTTTTTTCCTTAAAACTGATTAGTCTATGATTAGATTTGGCTCTTTTAAGATGAGAAGAGGTATTTTAGAGAATAAAATACAATAATAACTATTAATTAAAAATTAATAATTATAATTATAATTTATTTTACATTTTATTATTTATGTAATTGATTTTATTACAATTATCAACCATTAATTTGATTTATGATTAACTATTATGAGTGTATTTTATTATGTAAAGTACACTTCCTTGCTTTAAAAGGAGTAATATCTGTCTATGAACACCCCTTAAAGCTTTTTCATTGTAATAATAATAGAATTGAATATCAATCAACAATTATATTTCTGTTTCATCATACTTCGTTTGATCTCTTTGTTATCCCATGCATTAATGTGGTTTTTTCTTGTCCATTGTAGGTTGTGGAAAGAAAGAAACTGATTTCTTCCGAAAATAGTGCCAACATTGTTGAATCAGAAGCGGACATTATTTCTTATGAATTCAGTGACAAATTTCTCTCAAAATCAAGTCCACAGAATGGTTCCACCAGTGGAGGCAATGCAGTGAAAAACCAAAATGGAAGCATTGTTTCAAGAAACTATGTCCATTCTAGTGAAGCCAAGGAGGAAGATGTTAAAAACCCACCTGAAATGGCTTCCTCTGGGATATATTTTAATGAAAAGTTGAAAGACAAGGCACATGAGACAATTAGGCCTGATACTCTCTCAACCTTATTTGCAAATGGCACTGAACTTTTGAGTCTGAAGGTTGAAAATCAGGAAGGTGTGAGTGAATCTACCACTACTGAGAGTGAAGGTGAAACTGAAATACCACCACCTTTGGCTGGGATCAATGTCATGAATGTCATATTGGTTGCATCAGAATGTGCTCCCTGGTCAAAAACAGGTAATTAACTTGATCTCTGGGGAAGGTTTTCTTTGTTAATTAACTTGATCTCTGTCCTATCACAAGCCAAGTTAGGCATTATTGAGAATTTGAGAGAGACACTCCAATCAAATCTATGATAATTAGACCAAGTTTGTTTGCGAAGACAGTTGAAATTTGGTGATTGACTAATTTTACAGGCAACTAGTTTAATAGACAGAGAGATAAATTTGTGTTAAGAAAAAATACAGCACCATGCTTATACAAATTTTGCTAACTTTTATGCTAATTTCCAAAGAGAAGGAAAATATAATAGAACCAAAAAAAGAAAAGTATTTGGGATGTAATGTAAAATTATTCATGTGTCTTCATCTCACAGCTTAAACTGTTTCATATGTAATGTAGTCTATGCCTTAAATTTTTGAAGGGTTGTTTGAAAACTTGAATAATGGACAAAAGATTAAAAAAAAATTGAATTACATATTTTTCATTGCAAACCTTGCTCAAAGACAAATTAATAGCATAATGTGGAAAATATATCCCTTCATAGGTATCAACTACTTCCATGAGAAGATCCATTGAACTCTCTTCTCCTCTTTGGCAAACCATTTGTTATATCTTTTGTAACTTGTCCTTCTGTGCATGCCATTTTCATTTCTATGCAATTTAAAGACTTATACCTCTGCTAATATTAATAATAGGTGGGCTTGGAGATGTTGTTGGTTCCTTACCAAAGGCTTTGGCTAGACGTGGACATAGAGTTATGGTATATGTCACTTTCTTAATAAATTGACTCTCACACATCTGTGGGAAGAGATCTTACTCTTCAAATTCTTTTTTTTGCTAAATGAAGAACAACATGAAGTTCCCAAAATATTTTCCCTGGTTCCTTTTGAATAATATATCAATTTTCTCATATCTTTCTTCCCTATTTTCCTCATAGGTTGTGACACCTCTCTATGGTAATTATGCGGAAGCCCAAGATACAGGAGTGCGAAAAACGTACAGAGTAGATGGTCATGTAAGCAGCATATACTTTATTAGTGATCAATTAAATTGATTTTATACTTTTATGGTGCTGTAACCTTTCCAATTATCATTTTACAGGATGTGGAAGTAAAATATTTCCAAGCCTACATTGATGGTGTAGACTTCGTTTTCATTGACAGTCCATATTTCCATCATCTAGAACATAACATATATGGGGGAAGCCGATTGGTAATAATCTATTTTTGTTAAGTTGATGACCATTGTTATGTATTTTCATTGTTTGCCATATGTCATTATCCAGCACCTTCTCAAGACCCTAGAAAGAAAAAAGAAGGGCAAAAAAAAAAAAAAACAGCCATATGATTTTGTGAGCTATTGGTTTCCTCCATCAGCTAAAATGATTACGCAAGGTTTAATCGAAATGCTGTAATGTTATGTTTGTATTATTTCTTAGCCATTTGACTCATGTTGTCATTTATGGAACAGGATATTCTAAAACGCATGGTGCTGTTTTGCAAGGCAGCTGTTGAGGTACATAAACTAATTGGCTTTGTGACTGAATCAATCAATGAGATACTTAGCTATATAATATTTGAAGAGCCTTTTAGCAGATTGCATGTGTTATTTTTTTTATGTGGTTTAATTAATCATTTGATCCTTATACTTGCATCAACTTAATCATTTTAGTCTTCATTTTATGTTATATTTTAGTTCCCTATAAGAGAAATTTTTTTATGTTTAGTCTTTGTTGTTAGTTTTCTCGCAGTGTAAAACTGCCACAAATGAAGATAAAGGACTAAAACAAAAGAGTGTTTGTATAGGGACGAAAATGTAGAGTTTTTAGGTAAAGGAATTAAAACGAAAAGTTGACGCAAATATAGGAATGAAGTGATTAATTAAACCTTTACAAAAATATTTGAGTTCCAGATAATGGACATATGTGGTTAACATGGTTATTATGAATCATTTTTATCAATGGTCAAATTCTGTTTCAAATCCTTATTTCTGTATGCTTGCAATGTGACAAAACGACTTTAACAATTGCAGGTTCCTTGGCACGTTCCATGTGGGGGTGTTTGCTATGGAGATGGAAATTTGGCCTTCATAGCAAATGATTGGCATACTGCATTGCTGCCAGTGTATCTGAAGGCATATTATCGTGACCAGGGTTTGATGAAGTATGCAAGATCAGTTCTCGTGATTCATAACATTGCTCACCAGGTTCCATCTCTATCTAGATAACAATTTTAGTATAGTTAATTCATTTTTTTCTTCAAGTGGAGCCAAATCATTGAAGCTGATTTCATTTACTTAATAGTTAGAGAGACTAAACTACATTTTTCCCTTATTAAAAAGGAACATTGAAACAAACTTGTTTTTCTTACAGGGTCGGGGGCCTGTTGATGATTTCTTCTATGTGGATTTACCTGAACACCACATGGACCTTTTCAAATTATATGATCCCATTGGAGGTGACCATTTCAACATCTTTGCAGCTGGTTTAAAGACAGCAGACCGTGTTGTCACTGTTAGTCATGGATATGCATGGGAGCTCAAAACTTCTCAAGGTGGTTGGGGCTTGCAGGGGATCATAAATGAGAATGATTGGAAACTGAGGGGCATTGTGAATGGAATTGACAACAAAGATTGGAACCCTCAGTATGATGTTCACTTGAAATCAGATGGCTACACTAACTACTCCCTTGAGACACTTTCCAGTGGTAAGGCTAAATGTAAAGCAGCATTACAAAAGGAGCTTGGTTTGCCGATCCGCGAGGATGTGCCAGTAATTGGCTTCATTGGAAGGCTGGATCAACAGAAAGGAGTTGATCTCATAGCTGAAGCAATTCCTTGGTTGATGAGTCAGGATGTGCAACTAGTCATGTTAGGCACTGGAAGGCCTGATCTAGAAAACATGCTTAGGCAATTTGAAAGCCAACACCATGACAAGGTAAGGGGATGGGTTGGCTTTTCTGTGAAGATGGCTCACAGGATAACTGCAGGTGCAGACATATTGCTCATGCCATCAAGGTTTGAGCCATGTGGATTGAACCAACTCTATGCCATGAATTATGGAACAGTTCCTGTTGTGCATGCTGTTGGTGGACTGAGAGATACTGTGCAGCCTTTTGATCCTTTTAATGAGTCAGGCCTTGGGTGGACATTTGATAGTGCAGATTCAGGTAAGTTGGCACATGCATTAGGGAATTGTTTATGGACCTACAGGGAGTATAAGAAGAGCTGGGAAGGGCTTCAAAGGAGAGGAATGACACAAGATCTTAGTTGGGACAATGCTGCTCAGCAGTATGAGGAAGTGCTTCTTGCTGCCAAATACCAATGGTGAACTTTTGGCATTTATTCCATCTAAGACTGGTAAATATGGAGCTCATTCATGTTGAATACTTCTAGTGTACTGATTGTTTTGTTAGGGAAAAGAACTGTGCAAGTTGTTTAAATTTTATAGGTTACAGTCAGAGCCTTTTTTGATGGGAAGTGGGAAGGCCATATTTTGGTGCTGTATGGATTATGCAACTGTAATATAGTTGACCCTTTGTGTCAATGTATAAGGATCATACCAAGTGTTCAGCAGCTCAATTACACTTGCAATAGTATGCAAAGCTGATTTTTTAAGGTTTTAGCTTACTTTCTCAAAGTTCCCTCAAGTATTTACCCCTATTGTATTCATATCAATATTACACATTTCTTTACCTTCTCTCATCATAGTCATATGTTGTATTTTTAAACAAACTAAACTTTCTAAGACTTCATAATTCAAGAAAGGTTGTTTCCCACTTATATATATTATTTTGTCATCATTATTAGTCGATATGGAATCTCCAATAGGATTGATATTCATTGGTGCATCTTATAAAAGAATAATATGTTATATGTTTATAACTTCTGGTAACTTAAGAATTCATTGATTACTCATGAAGTTGATTGTGAAAAGAAGGAAGGAGCGACAGTATCAATTTTGTAGCTTCTTGTTTAGGAACGATAGTTGTTAAAAAGAAAGTCGCAAAAGCACTTATACAAGGAGTAAGGTTGTTAAAAATTTGCTAATGTGGCTAAATGACAGAAGTTCAAAACTTTAGGTAGTAACTTAGAGTTCACACTTCAAGTTCTATCGGAAATAAATTATAAAACTAGCAGCAAGACTTGGGTCATGATATTCAGTTAGTTTACGTGAGCCACGTAACAAGAAGTAATCAAACCGTGCATAAAGTTAATTCACGTAAATTTTAAAGGGTAAAATATGTTTTTAATCTCTATACTTTCGTTTAATCTTGTTTTTAGTCCCGAACTTTCATATCATGCAATTTAGTCCTTAAACTTTATAAAAATCATGTTTTTGGTCTCTCCTCACAACCTGAAGTTAAAAAATATGTAAAAAAAAAGAATAAGCTCAGGAACTAAAAACACTTTTATAAAATTCAGGAACTAAATTGCACGATATGAAAGTTCGGAAACTAAAAATTAGATTCAACAAAAGTATAGGGACTAAAAACATATTTTATCCAATTTTAAAAAATGCAAGCTTAAATTTTTTGGACATAAGTAAAACATTTTTTTATAGCAATAAATAAATAAAACCCACTTAAGAATATAATTGAAATTTTTACCGAGGCCAAGTAATTAACTGTTATATAACAACTTTACGTTGTTACGAATAAAAATAAATAAACAGCCAATAAAAATTGAATTGGACATCTTCCATTTTTTACTAATTATGGCGTGAAACACAGGGCACAAAGAATTATTTAAATTTCATCCAAGTTCTAAAATTTTATATAGCTGTTCAACAAATGTACCTAGTTTTCAAATCCAAGTTTACATACTGAAACAATGAGAATTATGGGATCAAATTTCCACATAGAAGCAAAACACAACACTTTTATTGATTTTATCAAAGGCAATGGATAGTTATTTAACACTCACCAGGATGATGTTACAAATTACAATGCCACGAATAATGAGAAACTAGAATCATGTAATTGTAGCCCATTCAAAATGAATACATCAACAGATATCAACTAGCAAAAGAAACTTCTATATACTTCTTTAACTATATGGAGGGTACTTCATCAAAAGGAAGCCCTTCTCTCCCTACCAAACTGCACATAAGAACGAGTTGAGAGTAGTCCTGCAAATCCCTTAGAGAGACAACCTTCAACTGCACATGGGGACATAGATGAACACAATGGACTATTTTGTCTACTGGTCTCCATACAGTCATCTGCTGTATTCCCTGGTGGATTGTCCTCCAAATCCGCTGCATCATGAGCTCTACTTCTTTTACAATTTGAAAAAATCATGTCACTGGAATCCATATCATCACTTTTGCTCAAGTCCTCAGGTAACTTCCTCTTTAGACCAGAAAAACTTCTCAGTCCTGTATGAAAACCATAATCAGCTCCAGATTTATACAACAGTGAGTAAGGCATCGTTTGTTTACTCTTTTCAAAAATAATTTTCCGTTTTCTAAAATTTGTTTGTATCTTGTGCACATTTGAAAGTTGAAAGTGTTTGTCTCCTGAGCACATTTCTATTTTCTAAAAGTTTGTCCCTTACATACTTGAACAGAACACTTGAAGAAAACAAAAAAAGATGATAAGAAAAAATCTCCCAGCTGTTTCTATTTTTGGGTTTTAGAAACACTTGTTTTGGAAACAATTTTCAAAACTTAATAAATTTTGCATGAGAAATTGATTGCTAATAACTAGTGTAGAATTATTTTATAAAACAGTTTTTAAAGCAAAAAGTGAGAAGGGAATTAAAAAGCCCTAAGACTCTAATTCCTTATATCAGGGAATGGTTGCAACTTCAATAAACTAACCAGGAAGGGGGTCATCAAAAACACATGACTGAGATTCTGGATCACCACAGTTACAATGGAAGTTGGAATTATCATAATACGATCCTCGCATCCTGCAGGATAATGTACTAAATGAAAGTCAGAGAAGTTGATAAAATATAATCCAATATATATAAAATTAATCACAGAAAAAAGCCTAAAATTGGCTTCTTTCAAAGTTTTTAAAACTAGTAAGGAAAACTAAACCCAGCAGCAGGAAAGGAAACAGCCCATAAATTCTGTCACTGAAATATAACATGATTTCAAAGCAAAGTTGTTAGTTCGATGTATTACAGTACATGGACTCCATTTATATCAATCCAATATATGGCATCTTCAGGGGCTATATGGACTAATCAATGCCATTGGACTCTATCAAAAACTAATATTTCAGTAAAACCTAAAAGTGATAATTTATCATCAAAATCTGTATGAAAATTTAAGATGCTTTGTTTGGCCAAAAAAGAAATCAAACCTGTACATATGCTCGACAAAATCATCTATTAAAACAGGCCAAGCACCTGCAAGCAAAAAAAAATGATCATTGCATCAGTTAGTCAAAACACCCCACCCACCCAAAACTCTCCCTCTTCCATTAATTAAAGGATATCAAAAACTTCTTTACTGATTTCACTATTTAACATGAGAATACCTTAATTACGTGCAGATATATTAAATAACCTTGCAACATTAATGCATCAAATAAGACTTAATTAAACGACATGGAGAGAGGTATATAAGTACCAATATCTGCATCTCTGTATAAAGCACACAACGAAAACAGTACCTTCAGGATCATATGCTTCCAGATTATCACGGGTACACCAGCTAAAAGCTAGAACCTGTTGCCAGGTATCCTCAGAGATGTTGTATCGTTGATTCTTCTGAATAAAAAGTAATAGATCAGCTTCCAACAAAAAAGAAAAGTAAAATAACACCATCCTACTAGGTTGTACAGATGGATTGGCTCATGGGTCAACTTGATCTAATCCATTTAATTCACAGGTTAAATGGACTGAGCTTATACATTGAGATTTAAATAGGCTGATAATATTGAGCAGCCCTAACCCCAAAGCAAGGTGATGGCACATGGGCCAAAGCCTAATTTCCCAGCTCTGCAATCCTATCCTATAACATAAAATTGGTCATTCTCTCATTCTATGCTATTCCATAGCCTCATGTCTATTCGTATATTTCCTCTGTGTTTGCTTGTGTTCTCCAATTTCCCTTTTTTGGTAAATTCCAATCTCCCTTAATCTCCCCATTTTAGTGTTTAGATGGCAACCCAAGATAAGTCATCAGCCTCCAGCAGAGTAGTCAATCGCACGCTATGGTGTTGCAGAGCATCGTGGCTATGGGCCGCTAAGTGGAACCCCATTGCGTCGCAGCTTGCTGTCCCACCTGGAGTGCCATGAATCACGGCTGCTATCGCAGCCAACACGACCTCTATTGCATTAGACACAAAAATCCCCCTTTTAATGTATTGTTATTACTTAATTTGCATTAAATACTATTTTGGTGATGATTTGTTATATTATGAAGTATGAACAACTTCTGTTAATTTTTAAATATCCACATCACTTAAGTGAAGCAGCCACATCACCTAAACTTGCCAAATCAAGGTGATGCAGTTTTGGGGGTGGCTTCCTCAACAATCTTTTTGGCTCCAGTCTCCAGACAACACTTCTGTAAAAGTGTTGTATACTACATCTTTTAGAATGCGCTGCATCCTTATGCTCATGTCCCATGTAATTTTGTGCGTCCTAGGTTTTCCCTACCCAAAGAACACTACACTTAATCTACGAAATTCCAATCCTTCCACTAATAGACTGTACTATATTCCCCCTAAGAATTTTTTATATGGTTATAATTACAAGGCTTCCCTCTCAAACACAGCCCCGGTGACTAAGGAAAACCCCAAAACAGTTTCTCAGTTCTTAAGCATCATTATTATACCTCAACAAAGTCACACCATGGATGAAGCAGTGAAAACCTCCCAGCAAGAACTAATTTCCATGCAGTTACCGCCCTACTTACAGCTGTAAATTATCAAAGTTTAACAATTAAAGGAAATAAACAGTGTTACATACTGCTTACCACTCTATGGAATAAATAGAAGAATATGTACAAATTACTAATTACTAATCTTGGACACTTACTAATATTCTTTTGACCATTTTCGCGACACATGAAGAAAACAAAATCATAGAACCGCGAGAATTCCAAAAAGTCCACCTAGACACAGAAACAAAGGAAGCACATATTTAAATTAAAAATGTAGGAGGTATAAAAAAACTGAAAGTGAGTGCAAGAATTCATTGCAACATGCTATAGCTTTTTTTCTTCTCTCCCCTTATAGTATAGATAATGCACAATCTCTTGAAATTTCACTTTTATTTTCCAGAAGTCTCGTAACACAGGCAAGTGATCTTAATATGTTTATTTGGTGTCTTACTTTTGTGCATCCAACTACAGCAAATAATATCAGTAAAACACTTATTTTATAATTGAGAAAAGGAAATGGTAAAACCAACTTGTGAACTAGTAGACAGAAAACATTTTCTTGGATAAAAATATCTGAAATTGCATAACAGAATAGTGTCAAAGAAATCAAAGCTCACCCTCAAATTCAACCGTGACATGAGCATTGAAAGTTCATCAAAAATTGTTACCCTGGAAAATTTGGCATGTCAACAATTTTGTTAGAAAAAAAGATGCACACATGGTCTAATGAAATAATTTCATGAACATTTAAATTAAAATTAACATACACACGATACAGCAGTAACTTCAATACACATGACAATGACAATTAGCTGGAGTGGAAAAAACAAATTTGTTCCTTTAGAAGCATAACTTCAATGCAGATTGCAAATGTAAAGCACACAAGATCCAATCATGACCCAAAAACTGTCAGGGTTAAGCTGAAGCCTGAAGCCTACATTTTTCCAAATATACCGTAAACAACAAACTGTAGAAAATCCCACAGACTTAGTAATAGGATACTGATGATCATCACAGAAAGAGAAATAAAAAATATCCATTTATTATACATTTATCTGATGTTATCATGTGAACAGCATCACCTAGACAACTAAATGAGTACTTTCAACATCTATTATTTTAGTTAGCTTGAGAGCAATTTTCTTAAGCCATGTGAATCTAAAAATTGTGATTGCTCATTCAGAATTTCGGTTTGTTTACACAAGATCCCAATTTTTATCATTTTTTCATTGAAGCAAAACTGCAAAAGATAAATTACTAAACATATTTTCATTGTCATATTTCCCTTGATTTTGAGACAGGAATTTCCCTTTAGTATTCATGGTTTCCTCGAAGGAAAATTTGCCTTATTTAAACTACAAAGATTTTTCTTCCAGTATATGGGCCTTCTCTTATTAACACAAATGCCATAATAAAATCCATGTAGCTCTGTCCCCATTACTTTGGGATAGAACTAAATAACCACATAGCTCTGTCCCCATTACATAAGAAACTACCACTGAAAAATAAGTATCTTTCCAAGTCCAAACTATTCCCACCATTTGCAAAGAGAATCAACCTAAAATTCCTTATATACTATGAACTACTTCAAAGATACTTAGAAATCAACAAATTAGCATCAGAATTCCAAAATGTTAGCCTTAGAAAAATAAGCATCCTGACATGAGTCAAGAAGAACAAGCAGTAAAACAAATAATATTAGTGCTAGAGTTTTCAAGCGTGTGCTATGGTGGCGCAATAATGGCGTCGCGGCACAGCTATTCCATGGAAGCCCATGGTGTTGCATCTTGCTGTCGCACCTCGAGCGGTGCGAACCACAGTCTTTCATGGCCATCACAGCCACTATAGAATTAGCGGGCATAAAGCCCCATTTTACCCTGAACAGAAATTGTTTGAAGATGTTTTAGGGGGGGCAATCTTGTCTTTAGGTTCGATTTTGTTTATGACAACAATGGCTGCAACTTTGAAGAAGATGGCTTCTAATATTGTCAAACTTGAGAGATTTGATGGTGAAAAGTTTGTTCATTGGCAAACGAAGATAGAGTTCCTTCGTACTACTTTAAAGGTGATGTATGTCTTGAACACCCTAAGACTAACAAATAAAGAAGACAAGATCTTTGCTAAAACTTAGTAGAAAACAAGAGGGACAATGATAACTATATTTGCATGAGACACAATTTAAATGATATGTGACACTTTGTTTGATATGTGTCAAAACTCTATATTAAGGTATATGATGGAAGACACAACAAGTAAGAAGTTTCTTGTTAATTGTTTTTATAATTATAAGATGATTGATAGTAGGTCTCTCTTAAAACAAATGCATGACATTGAATGTATTATTAATATCTACAAACAAACATAATATGTGTACAGATGAAAGTATATGATTGTATCTTCAACCATTGACAAAGTTCCTTCCTCGTGGAAAGACTTTAAAAAGTTTAAAACATCTAAAAGATTATTCTTTTCTTGAACAATTGAAACAATCACCTTCGTTTTGAAGAAGAGTATCATAATAAAATGGTACTAAGGATTTATATGTTCAAGAAAAGGTATATGTAATCGAGGAAAGTACATGGGGGTAATTTCTCTAAGAAAAGGAAGCGAGATTTTGTTATTCTCGTAGTTTCACATGGCAGTCACAGTAAAATTGCATTAACAACTTTATTAACCGTTGGATTGGGCTGGAATTTTGTGATCCGATTCAGGATACAAGATTCTTAAATCTGAATGGTTGGATTGTTGATTGGTTGCCCGTGGTGAGAGATATTCAGTACGTACTGTGTACGAAATTTTTGATACTTTCATCTTCTTGATTCTCTATTTGTATGTTTGTCGTTTTAGTTGTTTGCTTAACCAATGAACATGACTTGTGCACTTACTTGAGACTCTTTTGTACTTCTATTTTGATTTTAATGGAAAGTCCAAAGACATTGGACTTAAACATAGCTATGTGAAGGATCTAATTAGAAATGAAATCCATAGTCTTTATGAAAACATAAAGAAATCTTGCAAATCCTTTGACGAAAGGATTGACAAGGGATATGGTGTGTAAAACACCATTAGGGATGATATACAAGCCCATATCTAATTGATCACCAATGATGGAAACCTGACTCACACTTGAATAGTATCAAGTCTTGAGTTTAATGGTGAAAGTACATTATTAGAGTGTTGCAAGTACTTAACAATAATAGATACATCCCAAAGGTTTTAAAAGTACTTGGACCATAAAGTAGATAAAAGGAGAAGGTTGAACATTTGTTCTTAATGGACTTATAGCATGTATGTGCTGAAGTGCTTATTTATGGGACACTTCTAATAAAGTCTACCTATATGGGAATGAAGTGTGGCTGCTTCTTGGAGTTAAGGACTTGACTCTTAAAGCTCTCATGAAAAGGATACATGACACAAGGCCTTATCAAATATGTCACTTTAATAATTCGTTCAATGGTATCGAGATTGCATGTGTAAGTTATGCACGCTTGTTCTAATGATTATTTGGTTCAAAGCTTGTCTACCATAATATTTGGGAAGAGTAAAACCCATGACTTACTAAGTAAAGATTCAAATCGCGAGATACCTTTATTTGAAACCATGTGATTTCCGAAATAATGGGATTTGGATATATTTTGAAAATGGTGGAGGATTGTGAGAGATTTTCAAAATCAATTAAAGGTTATATCCTTTCATGAAATTATGTGTCTATTCATATAAATGTGTAAGTATGAATAGATACGACTCTTCTTCAAGAGACATGAGATGAGACTCTTCGTCAAGAGTCACGAGATGTGACTCTTCACTAAGGATCATGAGATGCGACTCTTCACCAAGAGTCATGAGATGTGTCTCTTTGAAAGGTTAAATCTCTTCACTAAAAGACATAAGATGGTTTATAAATAAAACCAATCTACATGCATAAAAAGACTACAAAAATAGAACACCAAAATAGAGAAATCACCAGATTCTTTGTATCCATATCATTTTCTTTCTTCTCTTATGCGCAAAGAGAATTAAGGAAACTATTATTCTGTAAACTGTCATTGACGATACGGTTGATGTGAGTGTGCAAACCATGTCAACGGACTCCATTGTATCCTGAAGGGGATTCGCCAAAACACCTTATTGCATCCAATTCTATAGAGATTGGTGGGGAAGAATCGAACCTAAAGGTTAGTGTTTTACACACGCCTTGGAGAATTGCGCCTTTCTTTGTTGTTTCTTCTTTCTTGCATGATCATTATTGTCAATGGTTTCTTCTTTGATATTTCTTCATTGTTGCGGAGTCATTACCACCAATTTGCACCAACAATCTTTTGGTTGGAATACCAGGCAATGAAGATTGTTCCAACACCCGCCCTCCCCCCCCCCCCCTTACATTAAACCTGTTTTGCAGACCCTGTCAAGATCATTTGCACACTGAATCATGTCAAGATCATTTACAGCCCCCTCTACTGAAACCCTAACGTTTTCCGACAGATTCTAGTAGCCCACATTGACTCCTAGCAGATTTCCAACAAAACCAGCCAATTCCAAACAGATTCCCATCGTCCTCAGCTTATTGACATGTGTGTTTAGTTCTCAAACTCTAACTCTTAATCTTATTATGAAACTCTTTAATTTAGGATTTTTTTTATTGGACAAAACTTAAATACAATACCTTAAGTGCTATTTTTGTTGTTCTCTAATCATAATTGAAGTTTCATATCTGTAATTCGCATAATTCTTTAATGCAAACCTTTATTATCTAAGTTTTGTCCTTTTTTATTTTTCAGCATATATTTGTAGTATAAATCTATGTTTAGGGTTTAGGGATCAAAATAGTGGCCATCCTGCTATCTGCTATCCCGATATCGCATTTGTGGGATCAACCGCTCCACACCATTATTTGCCATTGACTACTTTGATTAGTGCAAAAACTACTTGGCTTCAAAATTATCACAAGAAAATGTCAAAGAAACACAGACCCTGTACTAACTCGAGACTCCACCAATTTTGAGAGCTGTGTGAGTGCCTCCCTTGAAACCTTAGCCTTCTGAATGTCACTGTCTTGCCTGTACCCTTCTTCCCCAGCAATATATGCATGTCCTGATTTTATGTCTGTACAACCATACTCAAATAAATAAATAATAATAAAGAATAAAGAATCACATATATATATATCACCACAAACATAATTAACAAAATAAAAATAAGATAAAAATTAAAGAATTCTTCTTCTAGTTCTTTATTGCCCTTGGAGAGAGAGAGAAAACTAAACCAATAATACCATGGTGCTCAAACTAAGCCATACCACAAGACCCAGAAAAGAAAAAAATTCAATTTCGGCGACCCAAAAGAACAAAATCTTGAACAAATGAAACAAAAAACAAAACTTGGTGCATAATCAAGAATCGAATTGGTGTTTGCTGCGTGTGATTGAAAAGGGTAAGTGGGGGAGATTACCACAGTATCTTCGGTAAATCTCAGAGATGTCGATCCGAGATGCATCCATGGTAGAACTTTGCCCTCCGAAGCTCTTCGAGCAAGCAGCGAGCAGAGGAGAGAGAGAGAAACGCAGATAGGAGAGTTGTTATTAATAATCGTATGTGTGCCAAACCTGGTCGAGTCTCTAAATTTCAAATTTTCATTTTATTTTTGCTCAAATCTCTCTTCATATAGTACCTAACAAAAAATTTTGCTTCAATAAATGGGAATAATAAGAATAATTCTTTCAATTTTCGGTGACTAATAATTGTACTTTCTTTCTTCTATTATAGGTATTGAATGTGCTTATCACCAAAAAAAAAAAAAAATATATATATATATATATATATGTTCCTGGTGGGATAAGGGGAGGCCTTCGGTCGTCGCTTTATGTTAAATCTTTCTGTGAATTTGTCCGAAAGGTGGGGTACCTGCAAGAAACACTCCAACGTTCAAGTTAGGGTTCGGCGTAGAGTATTTAATGTGTGTAATAAATGAGAATTCAGATGATCTTTACCTTGGGGAGCGGATTCCCTTTTTATACGTATTCTTATTGGGCTTGGGTCCTCATGGGCCTTGGCCCTCATGGGTCTTGGCCCTTTCCTTAATCATATGCCTGTGGTAATTAAGAGTACTTAATTACCTTTTAGCCTTATGTTTACATTGCCATGAGTTACTAATGGTGTATGTATCTCTACCAGTGTTCGCCCTGCATGTACCGAATACTACCGTTTAGGCCCGAGGTGAGGGGTTAGGGGTCTTCGGCTTTATAGATGTCGAATACTCTTTCTACCGAACGGACTGTACGACATTGGGGTATTCGGCTATGTTTCGGACACCGAACACCTGTTCATACTGTCAGGGGGTATTCGGTTTATTTGTGTTGTCGAATACCCCAACTAGTACAATATATATATATATATATTGAATGTGCTTTGTATTTTCAAAAATTTTAAATGTATTTATTTTTTATTTAATATTTTCTTTATAAAGTAATAAGAAGAATTGAGTGGCCAAATATTGTATTTATTTTTAACTGTTTAAATTATTAATTATTTAATTGATGAATAAAACTATGTGAATAAGTATAAAATATAACATTTTAATTGCTATGAAGGTTTATATTTAAAATCATTTTAAACCTTTGTTTATTATTTTTCTTACTCTTTTATTGATTTATGTAGGAATTACTTAGAGTAAAAAAATCATCCAATGAAGATTGAAGATTGCCAAGTGATATAATGCTAAAGGAAAAAAATTTCAATAATGAACAAAATCACTAAACAAATCATCAAAAATTGTCTCGATCAAGAAATCATTGGACGAAACATCATTGTCACTCAACGCATAGCTCCAATATGTTATTAGTATATCATCAGTCAATAATAACTATTGTAACGAACTTAACAGAAGAAGTTTTATCGCTCAACATTGGCTCAACCTCACTAAGTAGTAACAAATTCCCTAATCAATATAAAAAGGTGCAATCTAACTAATCTTTTGTGACTTATTGCATAAGCTTCTCAATTCACTTCCATTATCTCTCTTCCATTAGAGCTTCAAGTTGAGATTCTTGAGAACCTTGAAAGCTTTGTGGAGACTCTTGTAATCATTTCTCTATTTTCTTTGTTTTTATCCATTTCACCATGTATTTATAAGTTTTCTTAAGTTAGATAAGGATAGACCTTGATGTAATTAAACTACTCTTGTAGATTTTGGCAATTTTGTGCAATACAAGTTTCTTTTAATGCTTTTCTTTATTGATTACTGTTGAATTGATTATTTAATTATGTATTGTAATGGAAATTGGATGAGGCTAGATTTGAATTAGCAATCACATGTTTCAAATATCTAGGATAGAATATGACTTATGTGTTTTTTTTTTTTTTAGTTCTAGAACTTAATGTTTTTCTTTAATTGAGATTCACCTAAGAAAGTAGAGTTCTAATTAAGGAGAAAAGGGTTTTCTTACCAAGGAACTGGGTTCGAATTATTCTAGTAAACTTGAATAACAATTGGATGAAGTTGATCATATTTGAAGGAGGAATGGGATTAGTTTAGGTGAAGGGAGAAGGATTTCAACTCATAATCACTTAATCATTTGTAAAAATCACTGCATAATTAGCATTGTTTTGCATCTCTTGCATTGCATTCATCCAAATGCATAAGTTAATAACCTTTCCATCGAAATTTAAATGTCAAATGACTATTTAAAATTGTTTAAAGGTTTTTTTATTATGTGTCCATGAATACGCAACACATAACCCTTTGTTTAAAGTGTAAATAGTCTATATATTGACGATGTAAAAGATTTTTATATTATCATCCAATCACAAACTGATATGTATGATAAGTTTGTTAACTTTTATAATAATTATCTTAAAAGTTATATCAATGATAATTTGAAGACTAATTTGTCTAGAAGTTTGCTTTCAAATGTCAAAGTAATACAAGTAATATTATCAAGCATGTAGATTAACTGGTACAAAGTTGTTCTAACTTAACTAATAATCTTGAATTCAGTCCTGAGTACTACTCTACTCGGATAAAATTAATTCCTATAAAAGATACATGTAGTGTCTACCAAATAAGTAATATAAGTAGTCACATAAAATACCAAATTGTATATCAACTCAAAATGGAACAAAATGGGGAAGCTCTTATCCATCTTGAATGTGACAGAGACACACGAGTTAGCTGTTTTTGTGATGCATGTGTGCATGGTTGCAGTTTGTGGCATCAGTAACATTCACATGATACAACATTACTGACTATTGAGTATATTTCAAGTTTTTATGAGTTTGAAGATGATATCCAATTAAAAAAAAAAAAAAAAAAGAAAACGAAAGTACACCTTCAGTCCTCAGCAAACCAAACCAATAATAGCCACAAAATAAACAAGACAAAAAAAATGCAAAGTGTTAGAAGAAAATAGGACTTTTATTAATGGATCGCAGAATAAATTACATGTATTATATCCTAATCAAATGTGAGGCTAAGGTGAGCTAACAAGCTACTCAATTTATAAGACTGTGACTTGAATGACACAATTTTGTCATCACCAATAATCACCACAAGAACAACTACCGTTTCTAAAATGGTGAAATCTACTAGCATCTCTTACCACAATTTCCCGTCCTGTAACCATGGCTATAAGCTTAATTGCACTATGGCAATCACCACACACACGATGGCCCTGAGTAATTTGCAAAGGTGTCCAATGTGGAGTGTTGATAAGTCCAAAAGCTATAGCCAGTTTTTCACTATGGTATTTGAGAATGCGCTGTTCCTCTTCATCCACATCAGGAAGCAAAGTTTCATTCTCCTCAACATAACCATGCCTAGATATCTCAACCATTAGGTTGTCCACTTTTTCATATATTTCCTTTGTTTGGGAGTGAGATTTATCTCCACAAAGGAAGGCATATGGCTGTTTCTTGACTTCAATCCAGGTACATGCAGGAAGCATTCTTAAACCCTTCTTCTTTAAGGTCTGTAAAACACCAGCAGCTTCCTTCAATTTGCCAGAACTGTTGTATAGATTCAGAAGCACTATATAATTACACAGCTTTTCCGGCTCCATCCCGTAAAGTTGTTCGGCCACTAACTTCCCCAGCTCTAAATTCTTGTGCATTCTGCATGCCGTCAGCAAAGCTGCCCACATGTTTGTTGTTGGTTTGAAAGGAGCACTTCTTATTAGTGCATAAGCCTCATCTAGTAAGCCCTCCCGACCTAATAGTTCAACCATACATGCATAATGCATTGCTCTGGGCTTAACCTTGTGATCTCTACTCATAGAGTAAAAAATCTCCCAACCTCGTTCTGATAATCCTGAATAGCTGCAAGCAGATAAGACAGCAAGGAAAGTGACATGGTTAGGAATCATCCCTTCTTGAAGCATCAGCTCAAACATTTCTACAGCCTCTTCTCCTTGACCGTGATTACCATATCCAGCAATCAATGCATTCCAAGATATAACATTCTTGTGGCGCATCCTGTTGAAAACATTCCAGGCATCTTCCATCCTACCCCATTTGCTATAGAAATCAACAAGTGCTGTGTTTGCCACTATATCCGTGCCATAACCATGACGAACTAAAGCAGCATGAGCTTGTTTTGCATATTCTAATGACGCCAATCTTGCGCAAATTCTTATCACTATTGAAATAGTAAAATGATCTATTGTAGCACCACTATCACGCATTTCATAGTATAAACTAAGAGCTTCCTCACTATAACCATGAAGTGCATAGCTAGCAATAATGGAATTCCATCCCACAGTGTTCTTCTCTGGCATTTGATCAAAGACACAATGAGCATCTTCAATGCTGCCACACTTGCTGTACATGTCAATCAGTGCACAAGACACAAAATTATCACCGCCGACCCCTCTTTTCAAAGCACATGAATGAATCTGCCTTCCCACCTGAATAAGACCCAATCCAGCCGACGCCCGAATCATGGTGGTAAACGTGCGAGATCTTCCATCATTAAACTCCTCCCACATACACAGAAACAACCTAAAAGCTTCAGAGAAATTCCCAGAGTCCACAAGTCCACCGATCATGGTCATCCACGAAGCCATGTCTTTCTCCGGCATTTCATCAAACAGCCTGCGTGCATCAAGCATGAGGCCACATTTCACATGCATAAACAAGACCCTGTTCATCACATACAAATCAGGCTCAAACCCACTATTAATCATGTAATTGAACACCCTCTTAACACCTCTAATCGATCTCAAACCAACACAAGCACTCACCAAAGCATCATAAGTGCTACCACCCACATCAAAACCATCATGTTCAAGTTCCAAAATTTCAAACAGATCCATTGCCTCCCGGTACCTATTACACAAAACCAACTTCTCTATCTGAATACAGATCCCAGAAGAAGAAGTTTTCCTTATCTGGGTATCAGCCAAAACTGTCACTTGTCTTTCCATATACTCAACTTTCTTTGGTTTGGGTTTCAGCCTTTGATCCATGGAGGAACAACAAATCCGGGAAAAGGGGTGACTCCAATTTCTGACCTTTGAGGCAAAACAACGCCCCAGAAAGGAAAGGTTCCCACGAGAGGAAGAACCCAGAAGAGGGGTTTGGGATTTGTGAAGGGAAAGTGCAATTTCCATTGGGTGGTGAATAAGGAAGGAGGGTGAGAACGACGGGTCCTATTCCTCATAGTGAAGAAGGGGAGAAGGTGAGATTTGGAACGAGTCTGCATCAGAAACATTGGAGATTCCGCCCAGGTAGGTTTGGTAGTTAGGAACTAGGAACATCCACTGTTGCACCGTCCACACGTGTAACATTGGACTTGTTTCTGATAGGGGTGTACAGGGTCGGGTTGGGTTGGGCTGGGTTGGGCCAAACCTGTTACCCGATCCGATCAAAATTTTACGGGTTGGGTTGGATCGGATTTGTGTAATTTTATTATGAAATCTGATCCGATTCAACCCGTTCAAAAACGGGTTGAATCGGATTGAGTCGATCGGGTCAGAACATTTAAAAAATAATTATTTTGTAAAAATTAGAATTTTTTAGAACAATTTGTTTTTGCCTAAAGCTTTGCAAATATATAATTTCTACATATCCTCCAAAAAGATCAAATTATGACAATATTTGATTAATAAAATGAATGGTTTCAATGCTAATACAAATATTTTATTTTAAATAGATATTAGCATGAGAAAACATAAACAAAATCAAGACAAAAAATAGAAACAATTAAAAAAGAGAAATATAATTCATGTGTGGTTAAAAATTAGCAAAAAAATATGGTGTTTTGTATTTCTTAATTTAATAATATATATATATATATATATATATAAATTAATTTTATGGTGCGGGTCGGGTCAGGTTGGGTCATGGGTTCAAAATGCAAAACCGGTTACCAGACCCATACACTAACGGGTTGGATCGGGTTGGCTTCAGATTTGACCTGAACGCTCAAAAAATCCAATCCAAAGTGATTGGGTCGATTCGGATTTACGGGTTACCCGATCCGGTGAATACCCCTAGTTTCTGAGGTTGTCCAATTGGTGCAATATTTTTTATAGAGGAAAATGCTAACTAATGTCAAATGTGTTTAATGTACCGGTTAACAGTCTTAAGATCTCGATTTCAAGGATGTAAAAAACTTTGTTAAAAAGGGAGATTCCATTAAAGGTAGTCAGCTAGATTTTTGGATAAAGATTAATCTTTAGTAAAACTAATGATACTCTACATTAATGTCATGGGTAAAAAAAAATGTACTTGTTAATAATCAAAAGTGAAACGTTAAAAAAAAAAATCAAAAGTGAATTTTTCTTTGTTTACCTAATCAGTAAATAGAAAATTTTTATTGTTAAAGTTGTATCAGAAATCACAAATTGTACTATTACATTTTTAATATTTTTTTATTTTTAATTTCTTAATATGTACCTTAAAGAGCACTGAATTATCATTTTTCCTATGAGTATTTGTATTTTGTGGCAAATACCTATTTGTGCAATACTAGTTACACGGGATTTTATTTTACTTTTCAATTTTTTCATGAACAAAATAACAACAACATTCGTTTAAATAAATAAAGATATAAAAATTAATTAATTTAAAATAGAATATAATTTTGGTAAGTTAAGTCAATATGAACAGATATTTAATATGTGATCGTAAAGTTGAGTGGCTACTATTAATCATACCTAATTTATTTTTAGGTCGAAATCTTTTGGGTAGAAGTAGAAGATTCCTATTTACACACGTATAATAAAAATTATAATGAATAAAATTACTTCTTAAAAAAGTAAAACATTTTCTCCTTTTATTAATGAGAGTTGATTTTAGTGTGAAGCATATAAAATAATTAAAAACATACTTGTAATTTTTTCATTTCAAAAGTGGTGGTATTTTAATATTTTATTATTTGAAAAAAATTACTTTTTTTAACTTATTTTCAAAATATTATTTAAGTTTTAAATTATTTTTTAACACATGACTTTTAAAAATTAATTTACTCTAATATTATAAATTAGAAATAAAGGTGAAACCAACAAGTCGTTGGTCCGAGTGGTGTTGGGCTCGCTCCCTTTAAGCAAAGTCTCAGGTTCATGCATTGTGGATGGAAAAAACGTGGTTGGGAGGGGAGAACCCCACTAATTAACCATTTTCTATATATTTTCTTGTTTAGAAGTGCATTTTGTACACTGCACTTTCAAATATCCAAAAAAAAAAATCTCTTTCAACTATCTCCTGCCATTTTTTTTATCTATATATTTAATTTTCTTGGCTTGTGTATCTCTTTCAATTTACCTTCTTTTATCTTTACATATAAATTAAATTTTAATAATTTTTAAAAGAAAATATCAATAATTAAAAATAACTTTATATTACAATCTCCTTATATATATAAATGACTAAGAGATTCTCATCTCTCCTTGCTTTACTCTCCCTACTCTCTCTCACATTCACTCTTATTTGAATACTCCCCTCTCATGGAGTGGTGTAGTTCAGTCTCCTAACATGCATCTAGTTCTTCTACTTTTCCTAAAATTTCTCTTATCAATTTTTGTAACTACCCCACAATCATAATATTTCTATAACTACCTACATTCACTTCTTTATCTGGTGCTATATTTTTTTATCAGTTTTTTAACTCTATTTTTTAATTCCGAAGATTTCTCTCTTTCATAAATAATTTCAAATCTTTAATTCAATTTATTTTTTAATTTTCAAAGTTAATTTAAAAAATTAAAGTTACATCATTACATCTTCCCCACAATCACTCTCTTATCAATTTTTGTAATTACCTCACAATCACAATATTTCTATAACTACCTACATTCACTTCTTTATCTGGTGCTATATTTTTTTAAATATTTTTTTATCAGTTTTTTAACTCTATTTTTTAATTTCGAAAATTTCTCTCTTTCATAAATAATTTCAAATCCTCAATTCATTTTTAATTTTCAAACTTAATTTAAAAAATTAAAGTTACATTATTACATCTTCCCTTATCTTTTTTTTCTTTAAAAAAATTATAGTTTCTAATTTCTTTTATAATTATCTCTTTTTCAAAATTTCTTTCGATGTGCTATATAATTTTTTTTAAAATTTTATACTCTCTAATCTTTTGGGCTTTTTTTTAATATTTATTTTATCTAATTTTCTAACTCTATTTTTTAATTTCGAAGATTTCTCTCTTTCATCAATAATTCCAAATCTTTGATTTAATTTACTTTTCAATTTTCAAATTTAATATTAAAAAAATTAAAGCTACATCATTACATCTTCTATCTTTCTTTTTCTTTTAAAAAATTTATAATTTATAATTTCTTTTATAATTATCTCTTTTTCAAAATTTCTTTCGATGTACTATATTTTTTTTCTTCAAATTTTATACTCTCTAATATATTGTTTTTTTAAATATTTTTTATTAGATTTTCTAACTCTATTTTTTAATTCCGAATATTTCTCTCTTTATTTAATAATTCTAAATCATTAATTCAATTTACTTTTCAATTTTCAAAGTTATTATTAAGAAAATTAAAGTTACATTGTTACATCTTCCCTTATCTTTTTTTTTTTAATTTTATAGTTTCTAATTTATTTTATAATTATCTCTTTTTTAAAAAAAAATTATGTGCTATATAATTTTTTTTTTCAGATTTCTTTCTATTAACTATATAAACAAGGTAGTGAAAATTTTAATAAGTCCGTGCGTTGCACGGGCTAAAACACTAGTTTAAAATATTCTTTGTAAATCTTAAATATAATTTATATTTTTTATATCACATTCATATCACAAATAGCATGTTTTCACCAAAAATGAAAAATTCACATTATTGATTGGTTTATAAATACTTAAAAGCGAATTAGACATAATAAAGAGAAAAGTATTAATAATAATTACATAAAATATAAAATAAGTGTAAATATAAGATATAATATTTTAGATTACATGATTAGATTAATACATATGTATGGATATTTGGTTTATTGTCAATTTAAAAATATTTACCAAAAAGCTTTAAAATTTTGTATTGATATTATTTCATATACGTTTATCAACATTGTAACTAAAATCAATATAATTTATCACTATAATTTACTCTAAATCATTTTGATTTTCATTTATTTTAGTTAATGAGAGGTAAAATAAATAAATTAAAGATGTAACTTTGTAACAAACGTGAGTAACTTGCCATTACTGTGCTCATCAAAAACTTGCCATTACTGTAATTGAAAATTTTAAAATATAATTAAATGAAGAAATATGAATGTGTATTTTGTTAAAATAATAATTACTAAAAATAATATTTCAAGGAGTTATGCTTGAACTTTAGCCTTCCCTCCCCTTTCCCATGCATACCAGTATCATGCCTATTCAGCTATGCAATCCAGCGTATAACATTATAAAAATAATGAATTCAGCTAAACACAACACTATAAATAATCAATTCTAGATTGTAGTTTCTGCCATTTTTTGTCTCCTCAAGGCACTAAGCAAAGTAGCTTCCATGCACTTGATCTGCCAAACAGTAGTGATTAGAAAAAGTTAAATTAAGATGCAAACAATAGTAGTAAAAAAATGCAGGTTAAACTACAAAATCAGGTTGACACATTAAGAGTCAATAACTTCCTTACTCAGCATTAATCAAAGCCATGATATTAGTGTTATTTTAGCTTAACCTGCTATGAAAATCAATATTATGCATGTCCCATCTTATGATATCTATTCCCTGTATCTATACTTGAAACACATACATCAATGCACTACATAATTTATATGCTCCTTTATTTGTATTTCATTATAATTATAATTTCCAGTGCTGTGATATTGGAAATCTTGCCAAGATTGAAGTCTGTAGCTTATCACTAACATTACTATAATATGCATCCTGAGGTAAAGGTTTATCTTAATTAGTAGAGGAACCATTGCCATCAGAGGGTGATAACTCCAGAACTCTCATCTTTTGGGAACAATGGTAACTGAAACAAAAGCCACAAACAAAGGTTGGGACAGGTAATGTTTTTTTACTGGTCATAATAGGTCATTTCAAATATGTCCTCTGTTAAATTTGGATCAGGGAAATCTTTTACCCCCTTATAGCCAATGAATTGCCTGCAACTGCTGAAAGAAAATCCAGACAAAAGTATCAGTAACCACAAAAATATACGATTTCTTTGATCATGTTGCAATATAGCAGTCCAAATTGAAATGAACACTTCAAATTTCAGCTGATTTGCATTTTTACCTTTCTACCTCTGCCATAGTCAATGTAGCCTAGCTTTTTCCACATTTCCTTCTTCTTGCAATGGCTGGAAGTACCGTTTTTAGTCAGCCATCATGTTTACATTCTTGCAATTGGTGCCAATTCATGCATCTTACCCTTCCTATGATTAATTTCAACCCAGCATAAGATCAAAGATTTATTATGGTTAAACTCCCATTTTATTAATATATTTTATGATCAAAATGTAAACAAATTGAGGTCATTCTAATAGAAAAGAAAAAGAGTGTTCCTTAACCACTGAGTTGAATTTTATAGTAAGGTGCACTTTGCATCAAGTTTGTGCCATTGTAATTTCAGTTTGTTACATAGCAGTGGTCCAGCCATGCCCCTCACTCTCTTGATGAATTATTATGATATTTGCTACTGAGTACATAGTGATTAGTGAGAAGGATTTATTAGCACACCACTTATGTGCCAAGAAAGAGAAGGAAACAACAGATAGATGGGAGGTCAGGTTTTATGGTAGGTGACTAAATGACCACCTTGTGCTCACATGTCTTCTTTATGTGAATTATAAAATCTACCTTTTTATCTCTTCATGTGTAATGACTTGGGGTACCTATCCCAATTTTTCAACACCTCATTCTTTCTCTTTGATGAAAGGAAAAATAATTACCCCACAAACATGTCTCCTTTGGAGTTTATGATTATATAATTAAGCACATATCTAAAATGCAGGTAGGAAGTGTGTGAAAACAAACAGTACCACACATATCAGTCAAAATTCCTGGACTTTCTAAGAGAACCAAAATAGTGAGCTTAAACTTTGCACAAATGAAAATTTATTCTATGGACAAAGTAACAACATATAGCACCCAGAAAAAAAATTAAAAAACAAAAAAAGAGAACATATAGAAAGTTCATCTTATGTTATGAATAAATTTGAAAAATCTGAGCAAAACAGAAATTCCCTGAAGAAGAAGACACATATCTTGTAAAGAATTAATGAAATGAATGCAGAAACATTTCTATACATTTAAATCTTTACTCTGAAGTTGCAGCACTGATGGAATAATAAACTATGTCACCTTAGGCTATGAGATAAAGCCTACCAGTGCCTCTTGTTTATGGTTGTCTTCTACTACCCACCAGGGTCTGTTAGAGTCAGCATGGCTATTTCTTTCTTCTTCAGTAGCAGTAGGAAGAATAAGATCAAGGAAGTTCCTAATTTCTGCCACTGGTTCCTGAAGCACAACTGTTTGAAAGCTTCTACTCTCAGACCCACCAGTCACGTGAGATCTCTTATGGCCACCCAAGGCTTGGCCAGATGGAAAAACCTTGAGGCAAATTGGGCACTCATGCCCCTTGCTCTTCTTGGACTCAGTAACTGTTTCCACCTCATTATGAAAACCAGCATCATGTTGATGTTCCACCAGATACTCACTGTCACTGATCTTTATGAGCTTGTTTTTAGTTGTTATTGGGTCAGGCGAGAGATCAGCTCCAATGTTGTTTTCACTGCTGTCATTCCTTGAAGCAAAACAGCCTTTGATCTTCTTATGGCTAGCTCTATGGCCTCCAAGAGCTTGTTATGAGTGGAAGATTTTGTTGCAAGTAGTACACTCAAACTTGCAAAGACATTCTTCCTATTACTATTACTACCTGATACAAATTACTATTACAATCAGACAGTACATGATAGGAATCTATATGGTAGGTCAACAAAAGAAAAACTTATAAATTATGAAAACATCAAATCAGAGAATGTTAATATTTCTTTAAAAAATAACTACTTCAATAATCAGTGTCTGTCAAAAGTGTCCAGGTTCAAAACAAACAAAAGAGCTTCTAAGCACAAAATAATATTTGGTTAGAATTATTAATTCTACATGTTAATTATAAAATCATGATCATTTAGAAATGTTTTCACCAAATGTTATTGCCCCCCGCTAACCAAGCTAACTACCCACTTGACACAATTGTCAAATGATGCCTCTATGTGCCCCCTCCATACCAGACTGCATATGAATACATGTGTATTGATCCACATGCCTAATGGCTTGATCTGGAAAACCTGGCCATTCAAAGCATCTACACATGTTTCTGCAGCCTCATAAAGAGCAGCACGTTAACATTAGGCATCCTCAGATTCACAGCCTTAGACAAAATAAAAGAAAGAAAATTACCTCCCATTCTGAGGTAGTGAGAGTAATAGTTGGATCAAGCAATGATGCCACAACATCCACAAAAGGTAGTCCAGCAACAGCAGCCTTGCATAAATCTGGTCTGATATTAAGAACTGCACCAATTAGTGATATTAAGAACTCCCACCGGCACTACTCCATTGATGCAGAGTCTTTCCTTAGAATAGAATTTTTTTTCAATCAAATATTTAGCACATGCAATAAAATCAGTGAAAGTGTTCTTTTTCTTCAAAAACTTCCCATTCTCATACCACTGCCTCATCCATTTCACTACCTCCACATATATGAGCTATTGCATATATAAAACCACGGTCTAACAATGAAAGCCTTGCTGATTTGAAAACTGGGATCTACGCATGTTTGTTAAGTGTTAACAATGTGAGGTCACTAAACTATAGTTTCTAGAAGAAATAGGACAAGTTCAAAGGTAAAATAAAGACCAGATTCATGAATGGAAAACCTCTGTAACCAAAGGTAAAATAAATCATAAATACAATGTTATTTTTAATCATGAACCACTAAAACAATAAACTAACAGGGAAAATTGCAGTAGTTAGTTCACCTGGTTCATAAAATATCAGTTGTATTACCTGGTTATTTGGTAAGAGAGGGTGGCGAAAGGGTTGATGGGGTTGATGCTGGCTGACTAACATGATCTCTAAACTTAAACATGACCCAGGCAGTAGCAACACATAAAACAAATAAAAAACAACGGAGAGAGCATCAAGAATAAAAAACACAGCAGGAAAAAAAAAAAGAATGTCAAGAATCAACAAATCTAGACTGTTTATAAAAAACTTAGACTGGCTGTTTTCTTTTTTCATTTATTTAGATTCATAGTTTTTTTTTTTTTCATTTAGTATGGTCAAATAAATTCCTTTATGGGGAAGAACCCCTTATATAAATAAGGCTCAGCATATAAGTCATGAAGCCTTAATATTTTTTTTCCTAAACAACACTTGAATATTTTTTTTCCTAAACAACACTTGAATTATAATTTTCTCCCTCCCTCTCTCATTTGAAATTCAAAAATCAATTAAATCAATATTAATTACAATTTTTTAAATAGGCAAATGAATAAAAAAAAATGAATCAATTAAGAAAGTATTTGTATTTGGTTTCACCTACACTAAAGATAACAACTTTTGTACTTCCACCAAAAAAAATATAACTACTTTTGTACATGATTCGTTAAGTGATGTTTATATTAGGTGTTACTTCACTATTATTAAAATCAAAAGGAAGGGGGAGGGGGGACCTTGATCAACCTTGTTCCTAATAGTGTAACTTCACCCAATGAAAGTAGTTAATGAGAATTCCATTCAGAGGCCAAGTTCATAAATTCACTGCACAATTCCAGACAACAAAAGAAAAGGGCCTTTTCTAATCTGAATAGCTTGGTATAATGATCATTAAACATTCGTTAGATAACCCTTCATTACAACCTCAAGTAGTCTTTGCATGGAAAAAAAAATATAAGGTTACTTTCATGCTCTCACCCTGAACTCTCTCATCTCGAAACTTTAGTGCAAGGCAAGCTTTATTTATGTTACACCTCTCTTTCTCTCCCTCTTTCTTCTGAGCCTCCCCTTCTCTCTCTCTCACACACTTCTCTTTCTCCCCCTCCCTCTTCAGCACCTATCTCTCTCTTTTGCAACTCTTTTCCTCAATCATAGTAAAGATTAAAGAACAAAGTACTCACTAATTTTTAGCTCAGCGAATTAGAAATTAATATCAAGAAACAAGCACACATGCTATAGAAATCAGTTTGTTATTTATGCCATCTGAGAATTGCATATAATCCCTCCAGTTATCCATCAACTGCAGAAGAGAATCACTTATGCAATAACATGAATTTGTAGTTATTGCAATTGAAAGAAGTCAATGTAATGCTAGTGACATTTGAACATATCTGCATACACAAATCAAATGGATTTGGTCGGCAAACATGGCATTTGCTTTGCCGCTAACCTTGCTGTGTACTTTAAATAAAATAACCACCAAGATTTGAAGCCAATTCAATCTAAGCAAGTACCAGCAATAACTAGAAAGGCTATGCCAACATATTAGAGATATACACTATAGGGTAAAATGGGTGTTTTGATCCCTAAAGATTTGGCCAAACTTGATCTTAGTCCATATACTTTAAAATCGATGAATTTGATCCTCGCATTTCTAATATATGGTGGAATTAGTCCCCGATACCATGTCACATGTGACTGCTAGCATGTGACTGTCACCTGTCAACCATTAGCCATGTCAGCAAACAGGACTAATGGAGTTAGGGTGAGAGACTAATTCCACTGATTTTCAGAAATGCAAGAGCTAAATTCATTGATTTTAAAATATAGGGACTAAGACTAAGTTTGATCGAAAATAAAGGGACCTAAAACACATTTTAACCTAAACTAAATAACTAAGTATATTTCATCGATAGGAGAAATAGGAGAAGGAGAAAAAAAAAAGAAAAGCAAAAGGCTGAAGGTCACATTTCAGGGTACAAAATTGTTTTCCTGTATATAACTAACAGCCTTTCTGAAATGAAATAACAAGCTGTATAATATAAAGTTAAGAACAGGACCACTAGTCGCAACAAGTCCGATTAACAAGCACAAAGTATTAGATACAACAAACTTGAAAAAAATGAGACATCAACAAAAGGAATAACAATAATCCTCAAACTTATATCTGTACCGCTCCCTTAATATGTGAATTCAATTTTCCAAAAAAAAAAAATCAAATAGAAAACCAGAGTTTACAGACAACTGTATAAAAGATTTCTGGTAATTGAGCAGTCCACTCCATGGTTCACATCACAGGCATCCTCTTCTAGCAGAGCCAGCCAAAGGCAGCAACCAATGTGATTAAACAATTCACACAATGGAAAGTGCACACCAATGAAATTAAGAATCAATCACAAGAGAAAAAATTATATTTCAGTGAAACAGTTATGCTTCAAAACAACAATTCTAAACTTGGATCTCAACAAGGTTCATTTCAACTGGGCATTCATAAGACCAGAACAAAGACTGACTCCATCATAACTTGTACTCTAAAAAAAGATTGGCAACATTAGTCATGGGCAACCACTTATCACAAAAACTGAAAAAATTGTAACTATGAGAAACAATAACAAAAAATCAGAAACACCAATTTTAAAAGAACAGTGAAGTAAATCAATTCAAATTAAAGGATTCTTATATTCCCAGGTATAAATAACCAAACTGTGTATGATCCATAGTTCCTTACAACTTATTGCCAAAGTGGAGGGACTTATTCAAAAGACAACCTAATTCTAAATAGAATATAACCATATAACTATAAGCAACTCCTCTGCCCATTTAAGACTACATTCTGTATCCAATTATCCTCTCCTTCCTATAAGACTTTGTTTATTCTTTTCTGTATCCTACTTCCTGATCTTTTTATTCTTCTTTGGTCCCGGAACCTCCAACCTACCAACAGAACAGCCACACCTTGCTCTGAGGACAAGAACAGCCCTTCCATTGGGGGGTGCCATCTTCTTAAGCTCGGCCTCGAGTTCGCGGTGGTGATCACAAGGAAGCTTAAACAGTCCCTTCTTAACTCCACCATCCTTAGCCAATGAAGGTGAATTCTTCACACAATCCTCAGTCTCCAATTGAATGTCAAACTCTGCAGCCTTCCTCAGACCCTTGCAATTGGGGTTCCCACACTTCCTTGTTGTGCAAGCCACAAGAACCCAAGTAGTCAATGCAGCAAAGGTGACACTGACACCTATGAACATGTAAACCCAAGGGGCAACAGAAACCTCCTCTTTGACCAAATTCACAATCACAACACCAATTTTGACACTCTCACTGGCCACAATTTGAGCATAGGGGAACAGCAAGAACCCGAAAGCCACGACAACCGCCACGAAAATCACGACGTCAACCACCGCCGACCGGGATCGCCGGCACGGCAGAGGCTGAGGGGAATTGGGGGTTTTCCGGTGCCTCGATTTCGAGCCGAAATCGAGGGAATTCGCCATGGATTGGTCAACGGAGGAGTTGCAGAGAGAGATTGAGCTATGGAAATAGACCATTTCAATCACAACCCCAGAAACCCCCAAATTGAATCAAACCCAGATCAGAAACCACGTATTTAACAACGACCCACTTCGCCAAAAACGAAAAAGATGAAAACTTGGGAGTGATCCAGAGGATTGGAGATCCGGGGTGTGCCCCTGGATGGATCCAAAGGCGCAAATTTTTAGGGTTTTTTTTTTTTTTCTTCAGGGAAATTGACAAATTGTGATGATGTGTGTAATAATAACAAATAAGAGAAGGGGAAAATGGGATTGTGAGAATTGAGATGATGGGTTTGGGGGGTTACATAGAGAGCATAAGAAGAAGAAGCATCACTGCTGCATAGTTTTTGTTGTTATCATCGCAATACTGGCCATGAATGAATGGTATAAATATTATGAATATGAAGGAACACGAGACACGTTCGTTGGTTTCGTTCTCAAAGGGAAGCGTAGTGGATAGGTTGTTTGTTTTGGTGATGCCACTTCTTTGGTTTCTTGCAAGCACTCGGAGGGTCAAATCTCGAATGGTCAACGGTGGATAATGAATGATGATGGGGGAAGGGTAATTAGTAGTAGTAATTAGCTTAGCCTGTTTGGATTTATGCAAAGGACACGCTTTTGTGTTCAACAGTTGTGTGCGTGTAAGCAAGCGTGTCATGGGCTAGCTAGCTAGGCATCATGGGCTTAGGAAAAAGGCTGCATTATGTGTCAATGATTTTGTGGGGGCATTCCTACGGGCTTCCCTTTTGAGGTAATCCAATTATAAGATTTGCTTAGTTTGAGGAAGAGAAAAACTGTGGTACCCTCCTTTGATTTGGGATGACATGATTTTCTTTTTTTTTTTTAATCACATGTATTTTATATGAGAGATAATTTTATTAGAATTTGTTAAAATTAGTATAGGTAATAAAGTTTTTTTTTCGAATATTTAAATTTTGAAATCGAGAATTAAGCTAAAATGTCATGTAAATATACAAATACAAAAAAGAATATATTCATATATATATTTATGTGGGTAGGAATTTTAGTATTTATACTTGTACTTATATTTATATTATTTAAGTTAGCAAAAGAAAATTTGGTTTGTTTGCTTTGAAATATGTTTTTCTAAAAAAAAAAGTTTCTATATGTAATAATCGATTATATATATTGCTCTTAAGCCTTTTGTAAGAAAGATGTGTTTTCAATAATTTGATTATGAACTTGAAATAATTGATTATCAAGTCTTAAAACTGATTTTCAAAAGAACACAATTTTGGTAATAATCATGAGAAGACAAAGTTTTCTATTCTGGTTTGATTACCAGTGTGATTTACATTCAATCTCTAACAAATCTTGTTGAGATTTTTCACTATTCAGCTCTTAATTCTTACAACAAAACAATCACAAAACCAACTAACTCTAAATTGAACAATATCTTCTAAACCCTTGGAAATATCTTCAAGAAACTATGTATAAACCTAACTACATAAGACAAGTTGACAAACCATATATCTCAAATATCAACTAAACAAAATTATGAAACGATGTATCCTGAATGTGATGAATTGACAACTTGAAGTTCTATTATTCTTGAATCTTCTTTGAGCTTTTAATCATGACCCATGATCTTTATATTGATTTGAAAATAATTCTCTCAATATGAGTTTCTCTCTAAATTTCGCAACATATCTCTCTCTCTCATTTAAAATATGTTATGAATTAGCTTTTTTATAGATTTAAGAAGGATAAAAAGGAAATACATGTTATTTTTTATTTTTTTTATTCAAAACATACTGTAATTGATTATATTTTAAGTTAATCGATTAATATGTTTTTGAATCAAGTGACTTTTTATAGCTTATTTGTATTGTTTGGTTCTTGAATTGTAATTTCATGGCATCATATAAGTCCATATGAAAAGTGTTTTAGGTTGCATTAATAATTTTCATTACATCTTAATCCCTTACTAAATTGTATCTAAAAAGATTTCTTGAAAATTTTTGGTGAAAATCTTAATTTGAGCCCAAGTGTGTAAATCCAATTTCATGCCATTAGTCTAACACTTATAGGTGGCTTCCTCCCGTCACATTTGACTTGAAGACTGCTTAAAGAGCATTAGCCCTCCAACATCTAATTTAATGGCTCGTGAGAGGCATATGCTTCTTGGTTCTTGGTTGGTAAGAAACAATAATAAATAATTATTTTTGAATATGTAAATTATATTATAATTAAAATTTATAATATATATTCAATATATAAATTATATTTTGAATTTATAAATAATAATTTAAATTGTGATATAAGATTATTTTTAATAATTGATTTTTTTAATACATAGATGATAAAATATGACTAATTAAAAGAGATAAGCGGTTGAAAAGATCAATTATACAAATAAAGATAAAATTATGATAGTTTGATATGGTTGAGAAAAATATTTTAGCTAGTTTTAGAAATAGTATGTGAAATATACAATGAAATGAAAAGAGAGAGATAATATTAATAATGTTTAATTCAGAAAGAGTGAATACTGAGGATCACGGGAGTATTACTCTCCAACATATATATTATAATTTATACTATAAGAATAAATTATATTATTTAATTAGTTTCTGAAAATTTTCAAAGAAATACCTTTATATACTCAAACTACGTATATTCTTATTTACCTATCAAAATTAACTATTTGCATTTATCTCATAATTTTAAAACATTTTCATTTTATATATGAAAACTTTGTCCAAAGTTAAACGATATCCATGCAAAACAAAGTGCTAGTTATCTTGGAAGATAAGTGCAAGTCCTCGACAAGTTTGACGCGATGCAAGCTGAAAAAGCTACTAAAAAGTAACGACTATTACGATCCAATGTGCCTCGTTGAAATTACCATTGAGCACATTCACACACATAGATAGAGATAGAGATACCCAAACGTGTGTGTGTGTGTGTGTGTGTACATTTGGTTAGGCAAAGCAAAGAAAATCGCAAGCAAACAAAGACAGAAAAAAGAGAACCAAAAAGGAAGAAAGAGAAAGATCTTTTTAAGGCCACAAAGAAGCTTGTGGCTCAGATTGTAGGTAGCTTCTGATGTGGCACTCCTACCTGCTTCACCGGATCAACAACAAAACGCATAATCAACCACACTCTCACACAACGTGTCACACCCCTTTCTCTCTCTCTCTACACTTTTTCCCCTTTCTCTCTCCAACGCCAATACCTTTTACAGTTTTCCATTTTTTTTTTTTTTGAGACAAATACAAAATTATAAAGTGGGTCTTTTTTTTTTTATTATTGGCGAAAAAAGGAGAAAAAAAAAAAGATAACGGAAATGTCGGAGGCAAAAGACCCGGCGATCAAGCTCTTCGGGAAGACGATCCCCGTGCCGGAGATTCCGCCGGCGTCGTCTTCCGGTGATGTTGTTGACGACAGTGTCGACGCTTCTTCCACCAACTCTTCAAGGGAGTCTCATACCAACAGAGATGCACAAGAGAAAGATTTTGATAAGGTATGGGGTGGGGGATTTTGGGGTTTGGAAATTTTGGATTTTGAGCGTGACCCTTTATTTGAAATGTGAAAAGAATTAATGGGTTGGTGTTGGTTTGGCTCGGGCGTGAAGATTCCGTTGACTTGGTTTTTTGGCTTGTGCTGTAGTTTGTGAAGTTTTGTTGTGTTGTTCATTTTTCTTTTTCAAGGAGTTCAGTGTTTAATTGGGTGTTTTCTGTGGTTGGTTTCAATCTGGGGAGTGAGTGGATGGTTTGTTTCAAATTCTCAATCCCCATTCAGTGGTTTAAGTGTTGTTTTTTACTTGCTGAAGCTTGATTTTTTGGTGGTTCAAGAGGATTTTACTGTATGTTTGGATTGGTTTATTTTGTGTTTGGAACGAAAAAGTGAGAGAAGTTTTGAAAAAAAGAAGCAATTGTTTGATTTTGTGTGAGATAGGCATTTGGATTTGTTCTTCAGTTGTCTGGTTAGTCTGACACTGCCAGGTTCTGAGATTGCAACATGGATTTAGCCTTATTTGGGAAATTAGTATCTTCTATGTGCTTTCAGTTTCCAGCTTTCAAAATCTTGTTAACTTTATGCTTTACAGTATAGAAATTAATCTTTCCTTCTCCGTGTATCTCTGTGACAATAAATCAGTCATTTGTACACGATTCTTCTGGTTCATTTTCCTTGGTTATGTCAGCATGTTTGTGAAAAACAATGTTTTTTTCTATTTCACTCCTGATTTTTGGATGGGTTTTGCCAAATCCAGAAGGAGAGGAATTGAAAATAGCCATGGTACCATCATGAGTAAATTTCCTATGTTTTTTTCCTTTGATTTCCTTGTTTATTTCACTTTTTTATATCCACAGTTAGCTTTGCTTGATGTTCTGTTCTGTCTTGTAAAAGGAAAACAACGAGTTGTGTCCGCGTGGTTTCAGTACCATTCATTTTTTTTTTTTGCACAAGTTTCCTCTTTGAGCATTTCAATTATAATCCTTTCTCTTGATTTGGGCCAGCAAGTGTGCTAGCATTAGATGATCATATTTCCAGCATCAACCTTTTTAGGAAAATTGAATTAACATGTTTGCTTTGCGGATGAACATGTCAAAAAGGGATTTTGACAGTTGATGTTGCCCTGTGGATTCTATACAACTGATGGAAAAATGAGGCTTCGGTTAAATGTAGTGATATCAGTGTTGTTAAATAGCGGCCATGGTGCTGCCATGGCGGAATGGCGTGGCGGATTTTTTGCCAACCGCCATAGGCAATTTGTGAAGGGAGGCCCGCCATGGCGACGCCATAAGGCTCAATGGTGTGTTTATATAGCAGAATTTTGGCCTTTCGCTATGTTCTGCCATCTGCCATTGATAACACTGAGTGATATAGAATTTATTGCCAGTGCTATGACTGTGTAGTGGCTTCCCTGGTCTGTTCTTTGTGCAGTGCTTGCTCCAATTTGCTTTCCATGTGGTGCAATCATTATCGTTTTTAATTTTTAATGTTTATTTTGTTTGACTTGGGAAAGTGTCTTTACTTGAAGAATTCACAAATGTAAAACAGTCAATTTATGTTTCTGATATTCTTTTCATAATATAAATATAGTGCTTATACTAAAAATTAGTAAATATTCGTGAATCCAGGACACATTGGGAGAAAAATCAACTGATGATAAAAAAGAAGATGCAGCCCCCACCCAGTCATCGGAAGAGGTCACCAATCCAGATACTGCATCTAGAACGTGTGAAGAATCTGTTACCCTGTCCACTGAGAGGGAGACTACTACATTGAAAAGCTCAAAGACTGAAGAAGAACAGGGAGAGACAAGTAATTCACAGGATAAGAACCTCAAAAAACCAGACAAAATACTGCCTTGTCCTCGCTGTAATAGCATGGACACCAAGTTCTGCTACTACAATAATTACAATGTCAACCAACCCCGCCACTTCTGCAAGAATTGCCAGAGATACTGGACTGCTGGGGGGACCATGAGGAACGTTCCTGTAGGTGCTGGTCGCAGGAAGAACAAGAGTTCAGCTTCTCACTATCGCCAGATAACTGTTTCTGAGGCAGCACTCCAGAATCCTCGAACGGACTTGCCAAATGGAGCATATCATCCTTCCTTGAAGTGCAATGGTACAGTCCTTACATTTGGAACTGATACACCCTTGTGTGAATCAATGGCATCTGTTTTGAACCTTGCTGATAAAACCGTGCACAATTACACAAGAAATGGATTTCATAAACCTGAAGAACTAAGAATTCCTGTTCCTCATGCCAGTGGAGAAAAAGGGGATGATCAATCCAATAAATCTTCGGTTACCTCCACAAAGTCAGTGGAAGGTGCAAGCACCAATGGACCCCAAGAACAAGCTATGCAGAATTGTCAGACCTTCCCACCACAGGTTCCCTACTTTCCTGGGACCCCTTGGCCTATCCCATGGAATCCAGTGCAGTGGAGTTCTCCGGTACCACCGCCTGCTTTTTGTCCACCCGGATTTACCATGCCATTCTATCCTGCAACAGCTTATTGGGGTTGTGCTGTGCCAGGCACGTGGAACATCCCATGGCTAGTGCAACCACCATCACCAAATGGGGCAGCACCTAACTCTGGCCCCAACTCCCCAACCTTGGGTAAACATTCAAGAGAAGACAACACATTCAAACCAAATGAGTCAGGTGGTGAGGATGGACACAGCAAAGAAAACAACAAAGAAAGGAGCCTGTGGATTCCAAAAACTTTGAGGATTGATGAATCAGGAGAAGCGGCAAAAAGCTCTATATGGGCAACACTCGGGATTAAAAATGACAAGGCTGACTCAGTTCCTGGGGGAACACTCTTTAAAGCCTTCCCTTCAAAGCATGATGATAAAAACCATTCAATGCAAGCCTCACCGGTCTTGCAGGCCAATCCAGCGGCATTGTCTAGGTCACTTAACTTTCATGAGACCTCATAATCATGTAGCTTATAAATTTGTAATTGTGTTTTAGGTGCAGCAAACTGATTTGGCTGTGTTCAACCGGTCCTGAGGGAAACACAAATTGTAAAGCCACATTGGTTCACTAGCCTTGTTTGTAAGAAGAGTTAGTTCTGTTGTCAGCCAACTGAAGAAAGAGCAGGATGGTTCTTCATGCATTTCCTTCTAAGGTGAAGGAGCATTCATGTGTTTGCTGAGTATCTCTCCTATCTTAGGTGACATCTAGGTAGTTTTACCCTCTTCCCTTTCATTCAGATGGTTTTCTTAGTTCATGTACATATATAAATATATATAAGTTCATAGTGAGACATAGTGAGTTTGTTTTTCTAGACCTCGTATGTATATAAATAAGAATAAGAATGGGAGTTCAAATTGAACTTCTTGTTCTGGTTTCTTTCTTTCAGAATGTAACCTTAATGCTTTTCATTGACTCAGCCAGTTTGCCTTGGTTTATAATCTACATGTTACTATCATTGAATGAGAGATTCATTTGTATTATAGAGAATTTAAGTGTTATATATAGAAATTCACTTTATGTAGTAATTTTTTTTTTTTTTTGATAAACAAGTAGTAAAATGTTACTAACAGAAAAAAGGAAAAGAGAATATTTGCATGGCCGTTGGTCTTCATCTGGTCGTTAGATAAAAATCCCTTTGAAAGAGTACTGTGACTAATGTTTTATGGGTCCAACCTCCTTTAAATGAAAAGACAATATCTCCAAAGGCATCCTCCATTAAAGGGCTTGAATCCTAACCACACAACAAACCAGAATGCCTTTATTTTTGAGGTCCAAAGGAATTGAAGAATTTGTACTCAAGATTGTGGGACACTCATCTTTCTTTCCCTCTCTAAAGTACTCCTTATTGTAACTTCCTGGAAACAAACAAACTTTGTTTGACATTTGCTAGGGACGGTTGATTTAGGGTAAATTCTTCCAGTTCTTCCATCTGTTGTTAAGGTAGCTTTTGCCATCCAAACAAAACAAAATGGAATAAAATATTACTGAAAGGTAACTTTAGAATTAAACTCCACCCATATTTTTGTTCAATTGGCACTTATCAAAAAGAACATGACACCATCCTCAATTACATAGATATTCTTATTCTATTTAATGTTTGATTGAGTATTTAGAAAATGAATAGAACAAGACCTTTTTAGTTTGGTGAATAATAGAATAAGACCTTTTCTCTTCATGTCATTTTATTATAATTATCATTTAATAATTTAGAAAATTATGAGTAAATTATACAGTTTGCTCCTTACATATGCTACTATTACTCTCTACTCCATTTATTTATTACAAAATATATACTTTAGTCTATTTAATTTAATATGGTTAATATAAACATATTTTTAAGTAAAATATATGTTATGATTGTTCGAAATTTATTAAATTACCCTTCACTTGACATCTTATTTTTTATTTACAAATATTGATGCTGTAACCCCTTTCAAGCTCACCTTAATGGTGCAGAACTCATCCCTCACTGACCATGCGCAGAACATCCAATAATCAACATGACTGGATGATCACTCTTAATACTTTGCCGGTAGGAATATAAAATATAGAGTCAATTTGAATAATTTTTTCAACAAATAATTATAAGAAAAAATTGAATCAAAGAGTTAAAAAAACTGAATAAAAAAGATTAAATAAATCTTTGTATAAGTTAAAATTAATCATATGCACCTCAAGCTTATTCAGAAGCTTTTCTGTCTAATTTCTCCATGATCACCTGCAAACTTATAAGGGTTTTTTTTTTTTTTTTTTTTTTTTTTTGTAAATTGGGAACCAATTAGTACTTATCTCAATTGAAAAAAGACACTCCTAAGCTAAAAGTTAATCCGAACTTTCTCTGTATATCTTCTTGAAATTGAGTAGCATTTGATACCAACATACCAAGACCATGTAATTGGTGACATTCCATCTAATTTTTAGGTTATTGTCAACAAAGGTTCATGATTGCTAGTTATATCATGGCTTGAAACTCGTAGCAGTTTGGTTAGATTGTTAACTTGCAATCTGCTGAAATGGGAATTTCAAGCTTAAAGATTCTATCAAGTATATATGTCAACAATAGCAGGGTTTTGGCAATTTGGCAACTGGCACGTTTACATTACATAATAACATGGTTGTTGATTTAATGGTATCATGTATGACTAAAGAACGACTAAAGGAAGATATTGAAAAGATAATGATTTTTTTATTTTTCATGACCAAATACCGGTTTAATGCATTCTTTGAAACCATAGTTGAAAAAGGTAATTGTTGGCGATAACAACATGAGGAAAAATGTCATGTGAGTGCGTTATTTTGGTTGAAAAAAATTACCCCTATATTATAATATAGTATTTTACTTTGTGTATTTATTTTTAAACTAGTATTATAAACTAGCACAAAATAAATATTTATTTTTATATAAAAGTGAGAGTTACTTATTAATATTCTTATATAAAAGGTAGGTCTACATTTTTAAATTACTCTAGCTCCATATCTCTCAATTAATTCATTTTTTTTTCCTTCATTACATAATAATCTCTCACACAACTTATGAAAGTGAGGTTGATTTTTTAAGATTTTACAAAATTTTCAAATAATAATAATAATAATAATAATAATAATAATAATAATAATAATAATAATAATAATAATAATTATTATTATTATTATTATTATTATTATTATTATTATTATTATTATTATTATTATTATTATTATACTTTCATCTTTAAATTTGAATTAAGTCATAATTTAATTTAAATTATAACAATTATTATTATTTTTAAGTTTAATTAATACATTAGAGATTTATTTATTTAATGTTGTTTAGAACATTATCACCCTTCTCGCATTATGCTATGAGCTTTTCATTAAAAAAAAAATGAAAACTATGAAAAGCACAAAGTTAAAATTAATAGAAAAGTTCCTGGCCACCCTAGCATTTTTTTTTAATTTTATTTTGGTTATTTGTATTTTTTTTTAATTCTTTCATAAAGTCATTTAAAAATAATTATTTCTTCGAAAGGCAACCATTCATTCTGTCTAGACTTTTTATTTCTGAAGTGTCACTTTGTCTAGACTTTACATCTGTATTAGAAATATCGGTGCATATAACATTTCTATAAATTAATATGGCTTAAATATTTTTTTAGTCCTTGCAATTTAGTGTTTTTTTGCTTTTCATCCTTACAAAATTATTTTTTTGGTTTTAGTCCTTGCAAATTATGTTTGTTTTATTTTTCGTCCTTAAAATGGTTTAGATAGTACTTTGAATAGTGAAAAAAGCGGTATCTAAATCGCTATAAGGAGGAAAAACAAAACAAACATAATTTACAAGAACTAAAACCAAAAAAATAATTTTGCAAGAACGAAAAGCAAAAAAATATTAAATTACAATGACTAAAAAAGTATTTAAACCAATTAATATTTATCTATTTGCCTTGGATTTTCTTTTCATTTTTTTTCTTCTAATTGAGAGTTACTGATTGTGACTTGGTTGGGGCTATATGCGACATGCAATTAGGTTGCAAAGGTCGTGCTGAAGTTTGGTGAATGACTGAGTGATATATGCCAAACAACACAGCATTTGGTCCACCATCAAATTAGATTGAACATGAACCATTAGACAGTGGTAATTAATGAAGATAAATTGTTTGGCCGGCAGTTTTGATCTTTTGGGACCAAACAAACCATTCTCTTTTTGTCCTTCTTGTCTTTATTTCTTAAAGGGAAATGTATGATATATTGTTTCATATTTTTAAAAATATTTTTTATGGCTATATAAATTTTTACATCGGTTTCACAAATAAAAAATAAATGAAATTTATGTAAAATTTTACCAAATAAAAAAAATGTTATAAAATATCAAATAATTATATTAGTGATATTTTTTGTCTTCCATATTTCTTTCTTTTGACTTGTAACTTGTAAGAGATTTCTCCTTTGCATCACATACTTAGTGTGTGTTTGGGAACACAGTCTCATTCCCTGTTTCACACTTTCCCATATAATTTTTCACGTTCCAATGCTTCAAACGTGAAAGCAAATTTTTTTTACTTTTATGTTCAACGGATTCGAAACGGAAAAACAAACATAGCTTTAATGTTTATACCAATTTTATTGTTGAATATTGGTATATTAAGAACTTTTTTTTTCTTATTGTAATTTTTTTATTATTACAATTTACACGTATCTTTAGAATTTCACGTTGGTTATATGCCGACGCTAAAACACAAAAGTCAACACTATACATACAATAACATCGGCTTTATGTTGGCCATAAAGTTGACACTTTATAAAGGCTTAAAGCTAAACGGTTACGTCGAAAAAATGGCCAACAAAAATTAGTGTCAGCCAAAAATCGACGCTAATGTCCACGCTAGTCCAAAAATTGGTTGACAGGAAGTTGAGGCTAGGCCGACTCTAATTTAGCGTCCAGTTAAGATTGATGCAAAAATTAGCATCGATTGTGGGTCGACACAAGTTTAGCGTCAACGCTACACCATGAATTGAATTTCAATATTCTTTTCATCTTTATTTTTATATTGAATTTGAATTTTTTTAAAAAAATTATCAAATAGTTAAAAAAAAAAAACTTATATCACAGTATAAATTATTTATCGTACATTTAAAATATAATTTGTATATTCAAAAGTATTTATTTAGAGCTTAATGGTTATGTAGACTATCAACCAATAAGAAATCAACCTTAGTATAATTTTAAAAGTAGTTATTTTAAAAACCAACAAACTTTCAGCAGTTAAGTTCATCGGCGGAGATTAGTCATCGAAAAAACTAGTGGATACTCCATACCAATAATATGATAAAAAAAATCAACAAACTTTCTATACATAATAATTTGTGATTAGATGTAAATGTGAAATTATATATTATTAGTGTATAACTTATTTTCTCTACTTTAAAATATAAGTCTTTGAATAACTTTTAATGTCAAATTGATTATTTAATATTGTTTTTTAACAACAAAAGTGATACTTAGTGTCTTTTTCAAAAGATCAGCCCAATATTTTAACGGTTGAATATTTTATCTTAAAATTCAAAACTAAAATTTTATTAAAACTGAGTGAAATAATATGTATATAAAAAGATAATATTATTATATTGTGTATTTTCAGTTATTTAAAGATAAATACTATAAAAAATTGAAAAGAATGAAAAAGATACTAGAAAAATAAGGTAGTGTATTAGAAAGTGAATCCCACTTCATTCAAAATGTGAAGGCCATATCCCATGTCCCCATATTATATACTAACTTTTGTTAGTGGAAGAGCCTCTTTATTACCTGCCAAAAGTAACCCATTCTTATGTCTTAATTAAATGCATGGATAGTAACTTGCCCATTAAAAAGTGATAATTTATGCAAATCACTATTGATTTTAATTGTTTAAAGGATTCGAACCCCAACTAAAATACTACTAATAAGAGTAGATTTATTTATTTATATACAAAAAGAGTGACAAAAGGAACATACAAAGATGCTAACTTTTAAAAAATCTCCAAAGTTGTCTCATTCGAATCATAGTATGTGGTGCAAGATCCAAGCACGGGTGTAGCCTGTAGGGTTCAAATGCTATAGTGTGGTGAACATTTGACACCGTGGCATGTCTCTTTTATTTATTTTGTTGATTAAATAGATGTACTAACCGAATGATAAAAAATAATGTCATTGAATCGCTTAAGATATTGATTTAAGGGTTAATGATCTAATTGTAGTTAAATAAGTAGTTGAATTGGTAATAAAATTTATTAAAGAAACATAATATAATAATTTTGTCATTTTTATCATTTTGTTCTGTTTATGACTGATTTTCTAATTTTTAGACATATTTTTTTAAGACTAATTTTGTAACTTTTTTAAATCAAACACTAGATTCAGTTTGATTTAAAAAAAAACATAATAAATTAAAATTATATAAAATAGTATATTTGGATAATATTACTTTTCAATTTAGATCATTATCATGCATGCTAAAATTAGATTAGTCTTTGTGATGATATAAATGATTATAACAAGCCGCGTGAATGGTGTAATTGATAAAAGCGCGGAATTACAAACGGCGACGATTATTGTCCCTTTGTTTGTTATCATTAAGATTTTTTTTCCTTTTCCAAATTTGTAATTTTATTATCTTGACCATAGTTTTTGATTCTCAAGTAACTCGATATTTGAACGTACTTTTGGAATTGAGATGCTTTAGGTCTATCAAATTGCCCACCAAAAAAAAAAAAAAAAGGTCTATCAAATTCGCAACTAATGATATCCACTATCAAAAAACTAGCCACGATGAGAAAAGGGAACTAGGTTTGAGTAGAAGATTAGGGTAGTGCCGTCAATGATCATCACTAATAATTCTTGAGAAAAAAAACGTTACATCAGGAGAGATCAATGAGAGAGAAAGTTAGAGAGAGGGGGGGGGGGGGGGGGGGGGGGGGTCAATGGGAAAAAGGGAGAAAAGTGGGAGGCTGAAAGTACGAATAGAGGAAGGAGGATTTCAACGTTTTTTCCACCAAATTTCCGAATGGATTCAACGAAATGGACCTCTGGAAAATATTCCAAAGATGGGGAAAGGTATGGGGTGTATATCTTGGAAAGAAAAAAGATATATGGGGTAATCAGTTTGGCTTTGTAAGGTTCATTGATGTTCATAATGTTAGAAGTCTGGAAAAACAACTAGATGGAATATATATTGGAAATGTGAAGATGAATGTCAACATTCCTAAATTTGAAGGAGCTTGGGGGAGACAACAAGGTAACAAGTCTGGGAATGAGAGGCGAGTAAATAGAAGGTATAACAAAAATGAACAGAATCAATCGGGAAGAGCTGATGCTAAAAATATGAGTGCTGCAAAAAGAGATATGTCATACGCACAGGTGGTGAAGAAATCTACAAACAACATGAACTTGAAGCAAAAGGACAAGATCGGTCACTCTATGCAGGAGCCGGAAAAGAAATGGTGGAAAAGGGATATTCAGGTGAAGGAAAACAATGAGGAATCGTTACAAGGCTGTTGGGTTGGACGACTGAGAGAGGCATCTATGTTTGATAAGCTGAATGATGTCTTCCTTCTGGATGAATCTGAAAAACTGAAGATGAAGTATTTAGGGGATGACATGGTGCTGGTGTCTGGAGTTTCGGAGGACTTAGTCAATGAAAAAGTGAATGAAGAACAAGAGGGGATTTTCTCTATATTCCATTCATTACAAAAATGGAACGCAGAGATAAGCTACGGTAGCAGGTTAGCATGGGTTAGATGCATCGGTATCCCTTTGCACGCACGGGGAGAGGAATGTTTCTCCAAACTGGTCGGGACATTTGGAGTGTTCATCACAGCAGATAATGACACAATTTCCCTGGAGAAAGTGGAGTATGCCAGAGTTTTAGTGAAGATTTCATCCCCACAGCATATCACGTTAAGCGAAAAGATCAGGATTAATGGCCATGTATATCCCATAAGTTTCATTGAAGAATTTCCACATCAAGCGCATCAATGCGGGTGCTGGAAGTGGAGTGGAATGGATCAGTCAACCAAAGATGATTCTGCTGGCAGTTTGATAGGCATGGATATAAGATCATCTAGTGATGAGTTTGACGGTGAAGAGATGAGGTTCGACGGTGAAGACGGAAGACACAGAGCAGAGGAGACGGTGGAGAATTCATATCATTATACAGAGGCTATTAACCAACAGATTATAGGATTCAAGACTGGGTCCAATAGCTGTGACGTTGGAAAAAGTAAAGAAGGGTATAGTGTTTTGGCATGTGAAGTGAATAAAAAAGATTTTGAGGGGGGACATGACGGACAAGTGGCAGGTAAAGTAGATGAGGGGGGGTTTCCAGCCGAAAGTGAAAACATGTGGCTTAGAACGAAAGCTGGTGTAAATGGGCAAATGGAAAGGAAACACGTGGGAAGGAAGGAGAAAGAAACTGTCTAAGAAGGGAGTATCATTAAAGAAAAAGAGGTCGCAAGTTTGGGCCCAGATGTGGGTGTGGCCCCTTTCAAAGAGGTCATTATGGAAGCCTAACCAAATAGGGAGGAACTACAAGAGTGCGAGGAGAAGGTCTCACAGGAGAAAAGTATAGCAACAATGGGCCAAAGACACGAAATCAGTCAGTCTTGCCCAGAGGAGATAACACTGAGGAAAAATCAACACAGGAAAAGCTACACCACAGACCTGGGTGAAAATAGATTTGCTATTCTTCAGAGAAAAAGAACACACGACAAGCAGCAGAGTACTCAGCTGAGTAAGAAGGAAGGGATCACGCGTGGTTTTTTTAGAGGTATTTCTATACTTGAAACTGGTTCTACATCAGAGGGGTCTAACGCTGGTGATCAGATACAGCGCAGTACAAGAAAAGAAAATAGGAAAGAATTAAGGGCGCAACAATCCGTCTTCAGTAATGTATTGTCTGACAATTGTATACAGAAACTGTAACAGAATTGTATTGAGCAAAGATGGGAAATCAGAAGCAGAGAAGATATGGGAATTAGGAAAGCAAATCGGGGTTACTTTCGAAGGGGACGAAAAAGAGATGGTTGAGAAGCTGAATCAAATGGAAGTGAGAGACCAAGCTGGGCTAATACAAGTCCAAAAGGGTCTCTTGGTGGGTAAAAGAAATGGTCAACCATGAAACTGCTCTCTTACCTCTTACAATGTTAGGGGCCTTGGGGGGAAGGTGAAAGGAAGCTCTGTGAGAAAGTTACTACAAAAGGAAGGGGTACAATTTTTGTGTGTGCAAGAAACAAAGAAAGAGGTAATTGATGCGTCATTTTTCTATCTCTTGTGGGGAGACGGGGAAGTGGAATGGCTTCAAATCCCAGCGGTTGGTGCATCGGGTGGGCTATTATGTGCTTGGGATAAAAATTGCTTCCATAATAGAGACTGTTTTGTTGGTGATGGATTTATAAGGGTAGAAGGGGTGTGGAAAGAGAATGGGCAACATATTGTTATTGTTAACATATACGCTCATTGTGATAGAGTACAAAGGAGAAGTATGTGGGAAGAATTGAAGGTTAAGAAGAACAATAGCACTATTCCAACATGGTGCTTACTTGGTGATTTTAATTGTGTTAGGAGGCCGTGGGAGAGGGTTGGAGTTGGAGGGTTAGATGGGGGTGTTGGGGAGAGAAGAGAATTTAATGAATTCATCCAAGATTTGGAGTTGGAAGACATGCCTATGGTGGGAAGGAAATACACATGGTATAGACCGAATGGAAGAGCAAGAAGTCGGATTGACAGGGTCTTGGTTACTAAAGAGTGGCTTGATATTTGGCCGGGAAGCACACAATACATTCTTGAGAGAGATATTTCGGATCACTGCCCTATTTTGGTCAAGAATGCTATCATTGATTGGGGACCTAAACCGTTCAAGGTCCTCGATTGTTGGCTCTTGGATAAAGATTTCTCCGAGTTTGTGAGAAGATCATGGCATGAGTTGAAAGTTGATGGGTGGGGGGCTTTTGTTCTAAAAGAAAAGTTGAAAGGTCTAAAGAAGAATCTAAAGGAGTGGAACTTTGAACATTTTTGGTGATTTGGAGAAGAAGCAAAGACAAATTGTGAATGATATGAATGATTTGGAGAGAAAAGAAGATCAAGAGGAGTTAAGTGAGGTGGAAATACATAGAAAAAAGAATTGCAAGAGGAATTTTGGAAGGTGGCTTTGTGCAATGAGTCTTTGATGAGACAAAAATCAAGAACTAAATGGGTACTTGAAGGAGATAGAAATTCAAGATATTTCCACGCTTGTGTTAATTGGAGGAAAAGGAAAAATATGTTGAGAGGGTTGAATGTTAATGGGAGGTGGGTGGAGGACCCTAGTAGTGTAAAGAAGGAAGTGGAGAATTTTTTTGAGGCAAGATTCAAGGAAGAAGTCATACTTAGACCAAAGTTGGAGAGGGTTGGATTCTCAACAATATCACTTGAAGACAATCTTTTCCTAGAGGCTAAGTTTACGGAATTGGAGGCGAAGGAGGCGGTTTGGGAGTGTGGAGATAGGAAGAGCCCGGGGCCGGATGGGTATAATTTCAAGTTTATTAAACACTTTTGGGATATTTTCAAGAAAGAAGTGATGAGATTTCTAGAAGAGTACCACGTGAATGGGATTTCCCAAGGGATGCAACTCGTCTTTCATCTCTCTTATCCCAAAAGCGGAGGATCCACAAAACTTGGGGGAATTTAGGTCAATTTCACTTGTGGGGTGCATGTACAAAATTTTAGCAAAAATTCTCTCAAATAGATTAAAGAAGGTGATGAACGGGGTTATTGATCAAAGGCAAAGCCCTTTCTGGGGGGAAGGCATTTATTACATAGTGTCTTGGTGGCAAATGAAGTTGTTGAGGAAGCTAGGAGGTGTGGGAAAAAATGCCTAATCTTTAAAGTAGATTATGAGAAAGCCTATGATTCCGTAAATTGGGAATTCTTGATGTATATGTTGCATAGGATGGGCTTCAACAAAAGGTGGTCAAAGTGGATTTTGGGGTGCTTGGAGAGTAGTAGGGTGTCGGTGTTAGTCAATGGAAGTCCCTCTAAAGAGTTCCTGGTGACTAAAGGCCTAAGACAATGAGATCCACTAGCTCCATTCTTGTTTAATATTGTGGCGGAAGGGCTTTGTGGGATGATGAGAGAAGCTATTGACAAGGATCTTTTTCCTAGCTTCATGGTAGGTGGGAAAAATGTCCAAGTCAACTTACTCCAATATGCGGATGATACAATTTTTTTGGGGGAGGCCTCTTGGAAGAATGTGGTTACTATCAAAAGTATTCTAAGATGTTTTGAGTTAGTTTTCAGGCTAAAAGTTAATTTTTTCAAGAGTAAATTTGGTACTATAGGGGTGGAGAGGGGAACCACAGAGAGATTCGCTCACTTCTTAAATTGCAAGTTACTCTCTATTCCTTTTGTTTATCTTTGTATTCCCATTAGTGCCAACCCTAGGTTAGAGGTAACTTGGAAACCCGTTATGCTTAAAATGTCAAAAAAGTTGTCTGGTTGGAAACACAAATTGTTGTCTTTTGCGGGAAGAGTGTGTCTTATTAACTCGGTTTTATCCTCCTTGCTGCTTTTTTTCTTTTCTTTTTTTAAAGTTCCAAAAAAAGTGGGGAGGAAAATTGTTGACATCCAAAGAAAGTTTTTGTGGGGGTGTAAGGAAGGTCAAAATTTGTTGGGAAAGTTGGGAAAAAATATGTCAACCAAAATGTCATGGGGGGTTAGGTATTAGGAATATTTTCACATTTAATGATGCCCTTTTGGCAAAATGGAGGTGGGAGCTTTCCCTTGAGAAGGATGGCCTATGGAGTGAGGTGGTGGGGTCAAAATATGGTGGGTGGAGGGGCCTTGTGAGTGAAGAGGTTAAAAAGAATTCTTCTTTGTGGTGGAGGGACCTTAGTTTAACTTGTGGGAGGTCTAATGCAGATAAGTAATTTGACAAAATGGTGGTGTGGAAGGTGGGAAATGGTCATAAAATTAAGTTTTTGAGTGATACTTGGATAGGGGATCAACCTTTGGATATCTTATATCCAAGGTTGTTCTTAAATTCACTTCAAAAAGAGGAGTTATTGGGGAACATGGGCTGGTGGGATGGAGCTATTTGGAAATGGAATTTTTTGTGGCGAAGGGAATGGTTTCAGTGGGAAATACAATTGGTAGAGAGATTCCTTACTGCTGTGAGAGGTGCACATATTCATAAGGACTTGCCGGATAGCTGGAGGTGGGTTGTACATAATTCTGGTATTTTTAGTGTTAATTCTGCATATACAGCTTTGTATGGTTGGCATGTGGGAAGCCAAACTGAAGAGATATTTTCAATGATATGGCAAATCAAAATTCCACCCAAGATTAGCACCTTTATATGGAGGTTTATGAGGAATAGACTACCAGTTGTAGCAAACATGAGAAGGAGAAATATTGTAATACATAACTGGGATTACAAGTGCTCGATGTGTAAGTTGGATGATGAAAGTATGGAACATACATTTTTTTCTTGCCCTGTTGCGGACTGTATTTGGAAAGCCTGTTATTCTTGGATGAACATTCAAACTGTGCTGCCATCAAATTCAATGCAGCATTTCTACCAGCACCACTTAATGTTTGCGGACTCAAAAGCAAATATTTTGTGGAAGTTCGTGTGGTGTGCAGTTGTTTGGGTCCTCTGGATCCAAAGAAACAACTTTCTATTTCGTGGGAAAGCTTTGCACGTGGATAATATTATGAATGACATACTGTTTTGCTCTTGGACATGGTTGAAGTGTTCTGAACCATCTTTTGGGTATTGCTTTGTTCAATGGTATGCAAATCCTGGAGCATGCATTGCCAAATGGTAATACGACCCTGGGTTATTGTCACCTGTTCTTTGGGAGTGCATTTAACATTTGCGGGTTTTGAACTTTTTTGTAAATGGGGGTTGTATTTATGTGGGACGGTTGGTACATACATTATTTTGTGGTGACTGTTTTTTGTTTCAGTGAGGTTAGTTATTATTCATAGCCGTTTTTGGTTATAAATACTACATAACCTATATTTGGAAACAGAATGTTGTGGGGGAGCGGATTAGTGGACTGTAGTTAAGGTTGTAATTCACATTCGGGGTGCTTATGTAGGTACCTCTGGTACCATTTATCATATATATATTACATATTTTTGCTGATAAAAAAAAAAATTCACGACTAATGCCCACCGTTAATATATAAGAAAAAATCTTAAATAAATAAGGTTTAATATGTTATGTTTTTACTTTTTAATATTCAAATTTATTATTATATATGTATTTTGTAGAGATAATTATATTTCTATCATAATTTTTTATAATTAAACATATATATTGGATAACAATTTAAATGTCTATAATAAATTATACCTAATTAAAAATTCAGCAGTGCTATGTTACGAATAATTATTACAAAGAAAGTAACAAATGTTTTGAACCAATCATGTGATGGATAACAATGCAATAATGGATAAAAAATATACGAAGCGAGTGGATAAAACGGTAACTGCGAATATTTTGTGCAAGATTCGTGCTGAATAATTTCACATTATTTTCTTTCAAAAAAAAAATTCACATTATTTAACGTTTCTCTTAAAAATTACTATACATAGCGAGTGGGATCATTTAGCTATCTTTAAACAAGCTCTCGTGTAGCATTTTTCAATTAAAGGGTAAATTTTAGACAAGACAATAAACTATTTTGATAACATAGTTTGTTTCATGAATTTGATTATATTTTCAGGAATAATATTTTTGGAAATGTTATTACTGGAAATATTATTCCCATAAAAAGTGTTTGTTTGATAAATACTTCTAATTCCTGATAATATTTTTAAATTTATTTTAATTTAAAAATAAAAAATATTAAATAAATAAATGAATGAGGAAAAATAAGAGGAAATTGAGAAATTATTTTAAACATTCTCATGGAAATATAAGATTCCACCCTTTTATATGGAAACGGAAAGATGGAGAAACATGTGTAATATGAATTCCTGAAAATGAATTATGTAAATATTTTTTTGATTACTTTCTAACAAACATGAGAATATATATATTCCCATCTTCACATTCCTGGAAATCCGATGAGATTCCGCGAATAAAGGTCCCCATAATATTATATTTGCTGTAAAAAATAATATTATATTTATATCGATACTATTTATCTTGAAATATATATTATAAAACATACCTTAATTTTAATTTTATATTCCTTTAACAAGTTAATTAGAATATATTGATAATATATAAATTTTTTAAACTATCATCTAATCGTGATTTTTATATACAATAAGATTCATGACTTTTGTAATAATCATTTTAAAAGTCATATTTACCATCATTTTTAATTGATTGATGTTTATACTAGCTACCATGTATTAAATTTAAAATTCATAAGATTGGCGTAGTAAAATTCATAAGGTCCCGTTGCGTTTATATGTGAGAAAATTATTTATTTAACGGAAGAACACGTGATTGATTTCCTTCGGATTTAAGATACCCGTAATCTCTGACCATGACAAAAAAAAAATTAAACTTTTTTTTTAAAATTCTACAATTATTTTCTCTATAATCTAGCTAGCTTGATCCGATCTTTTAATCAAATTAGATTTGTATTTTGACCTTGATAGGATAAAGCCATCTTGTCCAATTCCAATTCCAATTCCAATTCCACTGAGGGTAACTAACTAAAGGAAGGAAGCAGAGTTTCGTAACTCGTAAGTATCGTTGGATCTGAGCCTAATTCATAGTCGGTTCCGAAAATTATTGCTGCCTTCAGAATCTGACGCTAATAATATTTATACTCTCCACTGTCAACCACACTCACCCTTTTCTTTTCGCTCTTTTTCAAGCCTCAAACTCTCTCTTTCTTCTTCCTTCTCCATTCTTCATAGACTCACCAATTCCTTCCATAAAGCCTCCAAAAAATAATGGGTCACTCACGTTTCCTCGTGCTGCTTCTTGTTTCTTCCTTCCTCTTTCTCTCTTTTGATCATGGTATGGTATCTCTCACTCTCTACCATTGTCATCACATGAACTAACTAACCATGTTTCTTGTTATGTATCTTTGTATTGTTACTTTTAACTTTTCTTTTTTGGTTTGGTTTTGTCTTTTGTTTGATTCCTCCTTGTTTTGATGTTTTTATTTTTTTTGTTAATTTTAAGGATTCGGTAGAGTGGCACTGATGCAGACTAAGCAGGTAGAAACTGTTCCTTTATCAGCGCTTTGTTTGTTTTTTCTACTTTTTTATTTTTACCCACAGTACCAATTTAACAATACAAAAATAAATTAACACAAAATGTGTGAATCAAGTGATGTGAAATTATTCCAGCTTTTGAATTCAGACTCTAAGTATGTATCTGTCGTCAAAGAGAATTTTATTATCTATAGTAATTTATTCTGTCTGACTTGAGTAGAATTGTGCCTCCGAAGTGATATGTCTGCTCTCTACCAAAGTAGAAAAATTTGTTACTTTTCATAGTTTTGTTTTGGGCATATGGTAAAGAATATTAACTAGGAATCTCTGTTTTTCCTTCAGAAATTTCCCATTCGCACGATTGTGAAGTATGATATTGAGGATTATTCTGATCCACAGCCAAATATCAATCCCAAGAATGGGTATATTTTAAACCCTCCTTCAACTCCAACTCCAACTCATCCTCCAAGTCCTTAAATGGAAGCTCAAGATTAGACTTTCACCACTGGTTTATGTCTTTCTGATCGGTTTTGTAACTGGGGTGTGTGATCCCATTCAGTTTGACTCGGGATTCATAGAATTAGGATTATGGTAATTGTGTTCCTGTTAATTGTGAATTATGCTAATAAATAAAGTGTTTGGTTATTTTGCACATCCAATATTTCATTAGTATCGACATATGCATATATGGGAGAAGGAAATGCAAATAATTCTTGATGTCCAGCTGGTTGGTTTGGCTTCAATTAACAAAATTGAAATTCAATTTGTGCTGTCAGTTCTTATTTTTTTTATTAGTAGAATAGAGAGACATTTCTAATACTACTAGGCAAGACACCAATGACATATTGAGACTATCAACAAGAGACTTATTTAGAGGATTATTACACAGCCTTGGACTGTAAGCAATTTCACCTAATTGCAGTTACTCAATTAATCTTTAGGTACTTCAAAAGACTTCTTAGGAAGGGTTACCTGTCAAGCAAGAAAAGTGATGACAGGAGATTCGAATTCATATCCACTGAGACAATAAGAATGCGTATTAAATTCTTAATCACTTGTGTCAATTCGCATTTACATGTTTTCAGTATATGGTAATTAGAACCAACATATAAAATTTGAGTCATGGGTAAATGTAAGGAAGGTGTTATCTGCATCTTCTTGCATGGATCAATTATGAGTTCTTGCTCTACTGTCAAAAAATTAATTATGAGTTCTTGCCAACTTATATTGAGAATTATAATAATAATAAAATAAAAAGGAACACATGGAACCCTTTCTTCCATGAATTATCTGAATGACTAAAGACATATACATTAATAGTTGACTTACAAGTAAGATTGTCTCTATCGATGCATGATTAGCCAAATTTTAAGTTAACCAAAATGTTGTTAATTATCTTCACGTGCAATCTGGGGTACCGAGAGCATATATATCTAATAAGATAAAGTCGAATTTCTCCTTCTCTTCTCATGTGATTTATTTATAACATCCTTGTGTTGTTGCATATATATTTATACACTAAAATAAGAATCTTCTAAGAAGATAGCTACCTTGCCAAGCCACGATGGAAGTGATTTATTAGTGGGGTGGGGGGACAAACAATAGCGTCGGTGTTATTTTCTCTTCACTTGCCAAATATCAAATTTGGCATAATAATAGCTGTTATTTTTATGTAAAAAAAAAAACTGCTATTTCAAATTAGTTTGTTGTTCAGAATGTGGTGAGATGATTTAGTCAACCAAATTTTGTTGGAATGGTGTATTCATTCTTTGAATTTTAGCAGGGTAATTGAAAATATCAAATAGAGACCCATTTAATAGGTTTGACTAATACTTTCGGTTAATGGTGTGATGATATGCTTGTCTTATTTTATTTTATTTTTATTTTTTATGAGAAGATATGCTTGTCTTGTTAAATATCTGTTTTGAGGAATTAATATTTTATGATGACTTTTTTTCTTACTTTAAAATAACACTTTTTTAGCTGGTAAAAAATGAAAACATTAAATGTTCCATTAAATTTAATTCAATGTCGAATATGAGATAGTTACCTTTGTTGAAGGATGGTGACAAATTTGGTAACGGTCAAAATTATCATGTGATAATGTGATATTTATCATGTGAAAATGGAATTTGGTAAAGAGATAGTCGTAACTATCTATTGTAAGTTTATAACAGTTTTTATAGTCTGAAAATCCGTTAAAACTTTTTACACTAGCTAATTTCAACTTTCTGAGTCTTCATTATTGTTTGAGTGAAGCAGATATTTTTAAGAGTATTAAAATTGATAACGAATTCTCAAATATTTATTAACTTTATAATAAATATCTGAAAGCTCATTTACTCCAAATAAATATCTTTAACTCGTTATAATAGCATCTGCCAAGGAAAAATGGTATAATAATTAAAAAAAAGGGAAAAAATGATATAGTTGAAATTCCAGTTTGTTTGGTTATCAATTTCAATTTCTTTCATTTTCTGTAGCTATTAGGACTCAATTGTTTGGTAGTTGGACAAAAGTGAAGAGAGTTTTCTCAAAACAAAAGAAAAGTTTTGCTTCTATTGATTATTTCATAATTTAAGCATAGAAGAATCTCAACTATTGTTGTTTAAGAAATTGTGTCACGTTAAGACACCTTAGTGTGTGTTTGGTTTGAAATTTTGAAATACTAGATACATGTCAAGTTAAAAGTTATAGAGAATAATTTCTATAATTTTTTTTTCTTGATTTGGTGTGAAAAATTGATAATACATACTATACTAAGATCTCTTAAGTTCTAAACACATAGACACATAGTATTTTTTTGGCTAAATTGTTCATATGGTCTCTTATCTTTATTTTAGGTTACAATTTGGTCTTTCATTTTTTAAAAGTTGCAAAATTGTCTCTTATCTTTATTTTAAGTTGCAATTTGATCCTTTATTTTTTTAAAGTTGCAAAATAGTTCCTTAAGTAATTTTTTGTTAGCATGTTTATCCCAAAAAAAATTAAAAAATACATTATTTCAGGTGAGGTGTAAACATGCTATAAAAAAATTACTTAAAGAACCACTTTGTAACTTTTAAAAAATAAATGACCAAATTGTAACTTAAAATAAAGATAAGGGACTATTTTGCAACTTTTAAAAAATAAAGAACCAAATTACAACTTAAAACAAAGATAAAGGACCATTTTGCAACTTTAAAAAATAAAGGACCAAATTGTAACCTAAAATAAAGATAAGGACCAACAAAATAATTTAGCCTTTTTTTTTTTGTCATCTTTATTGTACAATTGGGATAGAGAAAATACATCTCTCTTTCTCTCTCTCTACTCTTGGCCTCAAATCACTATGCTTGTTCGAGTAAGTATTTATAAATTAACTTTGAATGAAATTGATTTTGTAAAATTATTTTTAGTTAAAATTAACTTAGTAATGATATATATAATATATTGTTTATTTTTAAACCAAACCAAACAAATGGCTAAGTGACTTAGTGTGTTGTAATCATTCAAGATATGGATTTTATTCTCATTATGAACACTTTTGTCATTTTTTAAACTATTTATTCCCTTATGACATAAGCACCATGTTAATGGTCAGTGACTCAATGTTATCACCATCATTGTGAGGTTAAAGTTAAGTAATTAACGTTTAACCATAATGATGAACTATTTTTATATAGTTATTCAGTGTTAATTACCTAAATAATTTGACTCTTTAAACCAACTAATACATCACTTACTCTATCAATTTACATTTAATAAAATAAGGCAAAAAGGAATCAATTTATTATTTATACAATTATTATTTAGTGTTAACTACTACTGACTGATTGGTTGTTGGCTTTCCATTCTCTATAAGACTCAAAGATGAGAGAGAATCTTTTATTAGTTTAAACTATTTTGCTAATACAAAAAAAAATAGTACTAAAATTGATTCTCTGAACCAACCAATACATCACCGCTTACTGTATCTATTTTTGTCTAACAGAATAAGAAAAAAAATTCAATATTCAATACCACTTGTATACAAAAGGATGTTTTTATACATATAATCAAATTTTATAATGTTTAATTTCATAAAGGAACATAATTTTATAAAGAATTTTTTTTATACATATAAATTCAACAATTAGGCTATCAGAACATAATTTTCGAAGTTGACTGCAAAGCTGTGGTGGATGACTTACATTACTGCAAGAGCAACAATACTGATGTGCAAATAATTCTCTTAGATGTAATCATATTTTGCAACATATTCCAAACTCTATGGTGAATTTTGTAAGGAGGCAAACTAACAATATTGCTCATAAATTAGCTAGAGCGTCATTGTCTTTTGCTAGCATCCATGTTTTTAATCATATTCCAGGTTGTATTCAATATGCTATTTTGAATGAAATGAAATAGATATTTTTCTATCAAAAAATTTCATAAAGGAAATTAAACATGGAAAGAGAAAAACTGAAATAAAAAAAAAAGGAGAATATATAATATATATGGGAAACAAAAACTGAAAACAAGTAGTCAAGTACAAAATAGTGGGACTGAAATCACCTGTCCCCATTCCCTGTCCCCAAACCTGTCCCCCCAATGAAATTATGACACGTCAATTAAAAAAAATCCAAGTCATTATAATTAAGTTTAACGGAAGAGTAACATCGTTTGTATTTTTTCTATCATCCTTCATGCTCGGGTTCTGAATCGGTGAAGACGAGGTGGTAAACCTGAAACTTAGGCAGAGCCCCATCTTGATTGTGATCAACGAGACGTCAAAGCGAAAATTGCTAGCTCTGGTGTCATTCCACAACGGCCACCTCTTCTTGCATTGCCGCTCGCTATCCACAGAAGGTTTATTCCCAAATGCGTAACCTCGTGGCGAAATCCTACGATTCTGAGAAGAGGATTTTAGACTCAATGTCCTTGATGTTCGAGATGAATGAAAATTCCAGAGGTATTGTAAAGGGCCAGATCCGCATAGATGGGATGCTATTGCTTCACACGCTTTGTGGGACCCCTATTTACGAGGCAGAGATTTTGACAAAGAAGGGTTACGATGATGGTGCGAACAAGGGTACACCTTCATGAATGCCGACTCTGAACACAACGGTGCTCTCCACTGCGTGTTTGATCTTCAGCATTTGGTTTGGCGCCATCAACCAGACAGAGAGGTGTTGCAGAGGGGGGAACGTTACATTGACGGAACAAGATATTCACAACACAAATGCCGTTAATTTTCTGAAACTTAACGAAAAAATTATCTGTCCTCATTAATTGACGTGGCGTGTTTTTATTGGAGGGGACAGGGATGGAGACAGGCACAGGGAACAGGTGATTTTCATCCAAAATAGTGTACCAACAAGTCGCTGGTCTGAGTGGTACTGAGCTCGATTCCTTTAAGCAAGATCTTGGGTTCGAGTCTTAGATGGAAAAAACGTGGTTGGGAGGGGAGACCCCACTAAAGGTGGCCAGCCAGCCAGGTTTCTCAGCAGAGATTAGCTATCAACAAAACAGGTGAATATTCTGCACCAATGTTATGGGAAAAAAAATTATAATAAGTACATAATAATGTTTTTTTTTTGGAAATTTTTTTGTATTGTTGGTTACTGCGCTGTTAGATGTCTCTAAGATTGGCCCAAAAACTATCTGGGTCCAGCACTTGATCTTAATCTGATTTAGCTGGGCTGAAACAAAAACACTGATTTAACTGGAGTCTTCTCGTGACCAAAATAAAAAAAGAACTGGAGTCTTCCTTCGTTAGCTTCAAAAATAAGTTGGTGATTGCTCTATTTATCTATTAGTTTATTTTTTAATATTATTTATCTTAATTAAAATATATATTTTCTATAATTAAATATTTTAAATGGTAAAGTCTAAGAACCTGTTACACTTTTAAATGTTTCCAAATTTCAATTCAAAGTAATATCGAAGTGGCTTTTTCCTTATCTCTTACTTTTTTAACTTGTTTTTTGCCCTTTTCAATAGCATACTAAGATTGTTGTATCTGAGAATAAGTGAGAAATTCAGCAATAGTAAACCTTTAAAAATTCTCTCAAGTGAGATTGTATATCAATATTGCTATAAAACAATTAAAAGGTCTCCTTACAAATTTTGAAAAATATAAGAAACATAATTTGAAAATAAAGAAAAAGGGCTATGCCCTGACATTTTACATTGTCATCCAATCACAAATCACCATGTATGATAAGTTTATTGATTTTACAATAACAATCTTAAAAGTCAATTAACGGTGATTATGATTGGATGACAATGTAAAATAATTTTACATTGTCATTGCATGACTATTAAATTCTTAAAAATATTATGATATTTGCCATGAAAATTATTATGAAAGGATATAGAACCTACTTTTTGTGAAAAAAATAATATTTGATGAGATTCTTGATAATAAATTATAAAATCATTTAAAACATTAATTAGAATGAGTTACTTCTTATACATAATAGATTAAGTCATTACTATATTTTACAATTGATTTAAAAATTTAAAAAATATATGAAAAAGTTTTAGTTTTTTTATTTAGCATTGATACATTTAATTACATAGAGAGAATGATTGATCAAATATTGATGGATTAATCTTCTTTTAGAATTTTCACCAAAAAAAAAAGAAAAAAACTTCATTTATAATTGAAATTCATAAAATAAAAATTACAAGTATGAAATAAAATACTAATTGATATACTCAATTACTCAATAATTTTTTTTTCTAAATGCATATATAATTTATAAAATAACATTAACAATTTCAAGCAGTGATTATTACTTTAGCTTAAAGAAGGATTTCAATAGTAAAATTAACAAAATCTTAACTAAGATCAACAATATTTTTTAAAAAATTAAATAACTTGGCTTTATATTGATTCAAAAAGAAATGTTATTGCATCTCAAAATATTCAAAAGATAAATTTAATAAATTATCTTTAAAGAAATCCCATCTTAAAATTTATTTTATATCTAAATAATCGTTGAACTAGTCTTGAATATCATAGGAAAAATTAACATAACTCATTTTATAATTAATGGATATATCCTCTAACCTCTCACTAATGAACTCGAAGTCAATAAGATTGGTTCAACTAATAAATGAGGAATATGGATAATTTGGTTTGGGTGCTCCTAACCACCATGCAAGTACTATCATACCAAAAGTCAAGACTCAAAAGATGTCCCTTTGTCTTTTTTTTTTTTTTTTTTAATAAGATGTCCCTTTGTCACTATTGTACTAAAGTATATTCTCGGCATGTGTTTTGCACAAGCTAAGAAAACTTGGGTTGGAAAAGATATAAAGCAGAAAAATATCTACACATTTCAGTTTCTTGGAAATTCATTAGGCTTCCCACTTGAGAAACTTCAAATACCAACGTCAAAGAAACGATGGAATCTTAGTAGCTATTATTATTGCGTCACACTTTCACATTGACAAATTACCTATGATGATTCAAGGTAAAATCAAGGGTAATTAGACATTGGATTTCTCGTTCCCAATGAGGAAGGAAAAGTGTAAAAAGGTTACATGGTCTTCGGGTCTTTCCACTTTCCTTTCAGCTTCAGCTTCTCCCAATATTCTTACGTTTGGTAAAAGTAAACGCACCCATTTCGTAGAAAATGCTTGCCATCAATTCGTTGCGTAGAAAATTTCCGCCACGAAAATGGTGTTTAATATTGGAGAAACTACGCACGTTGGCACATATTTTAAAATTTGGTTCCACATCCTCTTTTTTTTTTTCTTTCTTTTTAAAATTCACCATTTCTTTCTCTCCAATTTCCCAAATTTGATACTACTAATAAAAAAGAAAAGGTCTAACACTTGGTGGCAATAACGACAAAGAACATGAGATAAAAATAATAAAATTGGAAAAGTTACGGAATAATAAATGGATGAGAAGATTACCTGAAACATTGAACACCAATTTGCATTCAAATGACCTAACAATTGATAAATGTAAAAGTCTATAAAATCCCTTAAATATAGTGACGTGAGTCAGTTGGTGTCTACAGTGGACGTGGCAAATTTGCAGTACTCAAGATATAGCCGAAATGGCAAGTTCACACTGCACCGTTCAAAACCAATAATTATAATATCATAAAAAAAACCTATAAATATAAATAAAAATAAATTAATTAAAATACATTAAGTTGTAACAACCAGATATTAGTTTATTCATATATTTAATAATTTATACATTGTTATCTAATAATAAATTAACACATATAATAATTTTATTGACTTTAATAATAATTAGTACTGTATAAAAGTCATCTCTTAGGTTCATATTATATAAATTTTTACACCACTGCAAAAATAAAAAATAAATCATATGTAATTAACATCCAATAAGTGGAAATGTGATGCATACCATAATGCATGGCAACGTAGTGCTCACTCACTTCTCCGAAACTACTGAAAATTTTGTCTGTTTGCATTTTTGCCTTTGACCAAAAAACCTGCCAGAAAGTCTTGCGGGAAATACATTTATTTTAGACAAAAAATGAAAAGAGAAAAAAGACAAAGAAAAAGCAGGCCAGCCTGACACACCCTTTCAAACGACCACATCAACCTTAGAAAAAATGCATACATGCTGGAATAAGGAAACAGGAAATTTCCTTTGATGTTGTCAAGAAATGTCCATAGCTATTATATTCTAGCACTTTCTTTCCAACCATCCAAGTGAACTTGTCTAGCAACTTCCTTCATCTTTCAAACCTGACCATCCTGGCTGCTTCAATGTTCCAACTTCAAAATTGTATAAAAGACCCTCCAAACCCCCTTAAACAACAACAACATTTCTCATCTTCATAGGCTAAGTAACAACTTAACAACTTAACAATTTTCACCCCCTTAATATTTGCACATATCTGCAGCCATGGTTTATAGAGAAATTGACTTCCATATTTCAGAGGGGAAGGCATCTCAGCATGATGACAACTCAACTTCTCCCTTGTTTGGTCTGGTAGACCTTTCCTTGTACTATACATGTTTCTGCAAAATCCAGAGTTTTTTCCTAAGTTTATGGTGTTTCCTTCTTTGCCAACTTTATTCTAATGACTCAAAGGTGAGGGGAGAGGAGCAGGTATCAAAACCTGAGTTTAGCCACCAAGAGAGTGAGTCAAAGGGCAGCATAGATAGTGAGAATTATCTTGAGAGGGATGAGATCAAAGTGGTGATGGCCAAACTTGGATTTTTTTGCAGCTCAGAAAGTGAGGAACTTCAGGAGAAGTATGGTTCCAAGGAGCTTTCTGAACTGTTTGAGGAGCAGGAGCCAAGTTTGGAGGAGGTGAAGCAGGCTTTTGATGTTTTTGATGAGAACAAAGATGGGTTTGTTGATGCTAAGGAGTTGCAGAGAGTTTTGTGTGTTTTGGGATTGAAGGAAGCAGCAGAACTTGAGAACTGCCACAAGATGATCAGGATCTTTGATACAAATCAAGATGGAAGAATAGATTTCATTGAATTTGTAAAAATTATGGAAAATCGCTTCTGCTGATTTGTTTGTTCTCTTTTATTATTTATATAATAATATATAAGTTAGTTTAATATGTTCTCTGAGCTCTTACTTCTTCATAATTTTATCATCAATATTAGAATCTAACATATTGAAAAGTAAGTACTTTGGAAAGTTGTAATTGTCGTCAGCCCTAAAAAACTCTGATGGAAATGCTTTCTATGAGCTTAATATCCATGAACAAAACATAGCAAAGAAAAATATATATAAACAGAAAAGGCAGTACTGTGAGATGAACTGAAACAATTTCCTCTTAAAGTCACAATTTCTCATAAATTTCTTCATAGATAAATTATTGCTGGAATCAAAGGTAGATAATCTAGTTTTGTAGTCCCTTGGCGTTTAAGATCATAATAGATAAATTATTGCTGGAAGGATGCAAGAAAGGTAACATATTGATTTTGCATTGGATGTCTAGTACCCAATATAATACTACTTTTGGACCACGGATGAAAGGCATGGGCTTGGAAACTTAAGTTGCATTGAATTTTTATTTTTAAAAAGCAAATTAGTAATAAAACTTAATATATAATTTTTTATTCAATGCAAAAGTTATTTAAAGTTGTTTTAACTTAGAATCAATTTGGACCAAAGATCAAATTCTTAATGTCAAACTAAATATGTAAACATTTATCTAAAATCGCATTAACTAATATTTCATTGCGATTTTGGATGATCCAACGTAAAATTAAACATGCACTATAATAACATCAACAGAATTTGCATGTGCTAATTTGATGGACTGACCTATGAAGTCACCTCAGCAGATGTAGTTACCCCCTCCCTATCCGAACTTACAATTACCTGCCTTAATTCTATGGAAGATTTGGAAGAACAGGAACCAAAAGAGTTTTAATGATTGTGTTCTCTGTTTATCTGACCACCTAGAGATGCTAATAAAATGCATCTACCTTTGATAAAATGAAAAAATGAAAATTTGCTCAAAGTTTTGTACTGAAAGGAAGTTTAGTTTTGTTAATTAAACAATAAATATATCTCGCAGTGATTTTCTCATTATAAGCCTAGACTATCATTGATTCATTGTCAACATAAAATATATGAGCACAAAAAGGAGGAGATTCAAAAAGAACATGTGCAACTTGAGGATAACTTGAACAAGTTACAAATTTCACCCACCTCAACTACTTGAGCTAAGTAATTGACTTGAAGTCAACAAAGCTATATCATCTCTTGTATTGAAATGTTGCATAAATATATGTTTTACAAAAAGTTCCCTCAGGAAGCTTGGTGGGACTGGGTTACAGGATTCATAGCTGCATTAATATAATATTTTATGTAAGTTTCAAACGTTGGTTCCAATAAATCATTCTAAATCTATAAAGGGCAATTCCATATCCACCTCCTTTATCTTTGCATAAATGCAATATGATTTGTTCACCTAGAAAGTAGTTAATTTTTTGTGCAAACTATCAATAACATAAACGTGGAATTTAGTTCAAGAAACTCATGGCCCACATGAAGTCCCTTGGAAATTTCTTGGCCTCTTTTTGCTTTAAGGGATTATCTTGTTTCAACATCAAAGGCCTCTCTGCAAGCTCTTACAATTAGTCTGGCTTGATTAGAATTGATAGAGTGAAACTCTTGGTGTCATTCAATCAACCAGCAAGACCAAACAGTTAAAATTGTCCTAGCCCTGGAACAAAATTATGAATGTTAGTTATGGAATTACTTCACTCAAATTCATGTTCAACCTGTTCAGTTGGCTGGAAGGTGAACACACACACACTCAGCTCTATCTGTACCAGTTGAAAATTCCAAAACCAAAAGGTGAACACACTTTTGCAGCTCTTCAACATTGGATAATCATTACACATGAAAAGAAACAGCAGAAATAAGCTCAATTGATAATTAATCAGCCAATGATAGAGGAAACTACTTGTATACAATTGATGTTTCCTTGCATTCAAACCAAGGAAAATAATATTTTTTAATGCATAAAAATTAGTGTGCAAAAGAGGGTGGATAACAGTAAGCCATTTATCAAGGAACTGTAATCTACTAATTAACTCCTCTATTGATTCCTTTACTGAGCTGTTGACTATCAACAAAGAAATCTGGATATAAATTTACAAATGCAGTGTCATATCTTGAAACAACCTAACAAAGTTTACATGCATACATTGAATTTTCAAGCAGTGAAATTTGATGTGAAGTTTCCTTTTGTTCCTATTAAATGAAATAAAAGATCAGAAATCTAATAGAAACAAGAATCTAGAAGAGAGTTATAATAAAGAAATCTCTATTGGTCTCCAGCATTACAGGACAGAGAAAGAGCACTGTAAGATTGCTGAAGCTCACCAATAACAGTCGGCTTCAAATATCAGTTATGTGTTGTTTAAAGGTATTCCAGAACAGCAGTTGGTATAGTTGTTCCTGAGTCATGGACAAAAATCCTTTCTGGTTGTTACCTGATAAGTGATATAAATACATGCATCATTAGATCATTCATCATTCCATAGGACCAAAGCTAACCATGCAGAACCACCAACAGAATTTGTGTCAAAGCTCTCCCAAATCTCATTAAGTTTTAAGTTATATATACAAAAAGCAAAGGAAAAACACCAATTGTTTGAAACACTGCAGAGAAATCTGAGTTCTTACCTCTTAATCATTTCAGATCAGATTTCTCTTTTAAGTTCAATACTGAAAGGCACAAGTTTTCTATATGAGCGGTGATTTATTTTAGGCAAACTGAAAATGGAATTAGATTTCTAGAATATCATTTCACAGGAAGACCCTTAAACCTGATACAGAAGTTATCTGTGTTGAATGGACATTTTCAGACTATGCTTGATATCTTTACACTGCAATGTATGCTAATAAAGTGTAGAACCTACAATATTCACTTCGAACAACTATGCCTGCAAAATTTATGGAAATGCTACCAGTGGTCTGCGCAAGTACATGATCCGTCTTGAAAATGATGAAAACGGTTAGCATCTCTAACAATTATCAGCCTGTTAGTGACCTTTGATATTAGTTTTACTGCAGTGTGGCAATCATCACACATCCGAAGGTTTTTTATTATACGAATGGGTGCTGGTGAAGGTATTTTCATGAGGCCATATGCTAAGGCCAGCTTCTCACTGTGATAACTAAGATAACCTTCTTTTTGTTCATCTTCCACATCATGCAGCACAGAGGCAATATTTGGCACATATCCCAGCAGTTTAATGGATGCCAACAATTGTTGGACCTTCTTATAAATTTGAATAGACTCTGGATGATTGCTTCCTTCTGAAAGAAAAACATGGATATCATTTCTTATCTCTAGCCAACTTGCTCCAGGTTCCTTCTTAATGTTTCTTTCCCTCATCAGTTTCCGAATTGTCACAACTCCATCCCACCTTTTTGCCTTGGCATACATATTTGATAGCAATGTATATGTCCCTACATCGTGAGGATCCATCTGTAAGACTGATTCTGCAATTCGTCTTCCTAAACCATAATTTCGATGAACATGGCATGCATTAAGCAAAGTTCGCCAGGCAACAACATCCCACTTCACCTGAGTTGTCTTCATGAAGTTCTCAGCTTCATCCAGCAAACCAACCTTGCTCAAAAGCGCAACCATACAGGTGTAATGCTCCAATCCCGGCTCAATCTTAAAATGTTTCATTTGCTGATTCAAATAGTAAAACCCTTCTTTTACAAGCCCCAAATGAGCACAAGCAGAAAGAACCCCGATAAAGGTTACATAGTTTGGACATTCTCCAGCAGACACCATGTCTTGGAACACTTGCAAAGCTTGTTTACCAAGCCCATGATGGGAATACCCACATATCATAGCATTCCAAGTGATAATATCTCGATATATCATATCTGAGAACACATTATATGAAGAATCAATGCTGCCACACTTGGAATACATATTTATCAAAGCATTCCTTACAATGACATGATTCTTAAAGCCTAACTTCTCAACCCTAGCATGTAATAGATCACCATGTCTCAGTGCTGCTATACCAGCACATGCATTAAGCAAAACTGCAAAAGTGTACTCGTTGGGCAAGGTACCTTCTCGATCCATACATGTAAACAGATTCAAACTCTCCTCAAAGTATCCATTCTGCAAGTAAGCAGTCATGAGGGCTGTCCACACAACCACATTCCTGTGTTGCAAGCGGTCAAAAACTTTCCTTGCATTCAAAACTTCACCACATTTCCCATACATGTCTATCAGCATGCTACCAACAAACTCATCAAACATCAAACCACCTCTCAACAACCGCGCATGGACTCGCAAACCCAATTGCAAATCTCTAATTTGAGCACAAAGCCCCATGACACCGACATATGTAACATGATCCCATACCACACATTCATCCACCATCCTCCTCAAAACTTCCACAGCCTCTTCTCCTTGCCCAGATTCCACAAATGCATTCAAGACCGAGTTATAAGAAAATATATCATTGCCATGCCCACCGGGCACTGTATCTAAAACCTGCAATGCTAACTTCACATTAGAACACTTTGAGTACATGTGAACAAGTGCACTCTTCACATACTGATGCCAAACCAACCCAAGTTTGAACAAAAGCCCATGACACTGCATCCCTTCCTGGATTCTCCCACCATGAGAACAAGCAGAAAGAGCAGTGGTGAACACATATTCATTGGGGCATGCATTTTGCAATGAAACCATGTTTTTGAAGAGCATAAGGACTTCCAAGTGGTCCCCACCATGCAGATACCCGGCCATCAAAGCATTCCAAGAAACCACATTTCTAAGGGGCATTGCATCAAACAGGTTTCTGGCAAGACCCAATTGGCCACATTTGACATAGAGATGGATGAGGGAGTTGAGGTGAGTGATGTCAGAGTGGTTTGAAGTTTGGTTGCGGATCAGAAACTGGGCATGCATGGCTTTACCAAAGGGTAGCCATTTGGCATCAGCACAGAGTTTCAAAAGCTTAACAAGCTCTTCAAGGGATGGCAAGTACCTTGAACAAACACCCACCATTGGCAACTGCAATTTGTGCTCAATCAATTATTAAATTAGATAACAAAATCACAATCAAAACAAACAGTTGCAGGTTTGTTTGCAAATTTATGTTGTATCTTGGTTTACATGGTTTTTGAGTTCCTCCACGTTGTTGTTGCATTGCATGACATATCCCCTATTTATTTGAATTTGTTACGAGAATACATGTGTTTTTTTTTTATAACATGAAGGTCCATGAGACTTTTATTTGACACTTAATTAATCTTCTCTTATAGGATCAGGTTATTTGAAATAAAGTGATATCTCCGATCGCAACTCTATTCTCAAGCCCGAGATTAAACCCTAATACTAGGTAAAAAATACAAATGTCAAACCACTTATATCAATATATTTTGATATTCCTTAGAAGACTATTCATTCCTCCCAATATTCAAAACAATTATATATTCAGATTCGAACTCATAATCACTAATTAAGCTGCAACAGTATTGTGTCAATCGATTACACACTTTGTGGTACTTTATTTACTTGTGAAAGAATAGAATTTTTGTTTTGTTTTGGGTTAGATACCACTACTCGAACCATATGGGTTTGCGAAACAATAGAATGAAAATTTTATTTTGTTTTATAATAAAATATTCAAATAAGGAAATAATGTATTAAATATCCAAAGAAGTCCCAGTGTCATTCTGAAATCTAAAATCCAAAATTCTCATCAGAGTTAGACCAGGCCAGCATTGTTCACAACTAATTTGCATCGTGGTACTGGTATGTTATTTTATGCTCTGCTTTCATTCAGACCCACTTTTTTTTTTTCTAACCATCTCTGTTATTGTTCCATACACCACAGCATTTAGCTCTCTAAGTTTTTTTTTGGTGAATTTAGCTCTCTAAGGTGAGGAAAGGTACACTGTAAAAGATAAAATTATAATTATGGCATTAATTGGGAATTAAAGGTTGAGCTGTTAATAATTGTATAGTTTCATGTGTATGTATTTACTATTTAATAGCAATAACAATTTCAACCGCCATTAATGGAAGCAAATCATATTTGACATAGCTCCCCTATGTTAAAAAACACCTTCCCACTCACATTTCTATTGATTCACAATTTAACATTGTCGCCACTCAATAGTTTTGCCCTTAGATATTTGGATGTTTTAGTTACTCACACAACCTGTTTGATAAAATGTGTCTTTAACTGGTTGTCTTGTTGTGTTACTTGCTTGAACATTCTGGATTCATTCAAACAGCTTTGGAATGGATTTTGTTCTGCTAATTGAAATTGGGTGTGCTTTCATCAATCAGCTTTGGTAGTCTTTCGTTTTGGCATGATTCCTCGTTCTCATTTTTTCTAATTTTCTTTCACTTTGTCTTTTGTTTCTTAATATCCTCATTTTCTGTTCTAAATTCTTTTCTATTGTTCTTCAATTGAAACTTGAAAAGTTAGCATTTATGCCGTAAGTTATTATTATTATTGTTGTTGTTGTTGTTAATGTTGTTTTTGCTGTTGTTGGTTTAAGACAAATGAGAAATAAGTCTGAGAAGATGCTCATTTGATCTTTTTAGTTTTTAATTATAGCTGACTGCTTATCATTTATGAATGTCTTCAATGATTTCATTCAATTGCAGAATCAAAGCACGGGATAATGGCTGTGATGGGTAAGGCAAAAGAAGCGGGACTTCCATTGATGAAGCTGGTTAAGTTGAGAGGGATGCCTATTTTGCAGCAATTGCATTTAGAGGAACGGCTGCTTCGAACCAGTTCAGATAATTGGTGCCTTATTAATGATGGAACCAGTTCCCCTACCATTGTAATGGGCCTGTCTGGGTACTTCTTTATACCTTTAGAGTGTTCCTCTGCTTCAGAATCATAATCTGGTTTTACTAGTATTCCTATACAACTTCCCCCCTCCCCCAAATATGTTTCCAGTTGGTCTCTTATTTATACATTGAAAATGAGTCTACATGGAGTCTAATAATCTGATGGACCTGTGAAAATTAAGAAGTTTATACATTGAAAATGGTCTTAGTTGAGTATAAGTGTTGATTCCTGCCCTATAGTCTAATTTTTTTATTTTGTACCATATTGATGTCTAAATAGGGTATCAAATCACTAATGGCTAGTTTGTGAGTCATTTTTTATTCCAGGGAATGTCCTAGTGTTTGGCTTACTTAAAACACAACACATTCAGGAATATTTTTCGAAATTTATTGGAGCACTTATTATTGATAAGTTTGGTTCAAACTAAAAATTTCCACTAATCTTGACCATTTTCCCAAAATCATGTTTGACCAATTTTCAAATGACACCACGAGCAGTGGTGGTGGTGGTGATACAGGCAGCATTTTAGGTCGTAAGTGTGGTGGTGATGCAGTGGAGGTATGAGGATGATGGGAGTGCAGTGCAGTGATGGTAGGTTGGTGACAACATTGGTGTTGTTCACAGTGTGGAGGTGGAGGTGGAGGTAGGTGGTGTTGAGTGGCAGCCTCGGGAGGGTGATGACGATGAGTAGAGCATGAGAAGGTTTGGAAAAAGAGAGAGGGGGGTAATGTTGCGTGTTAACTTGTCAAAGTCATTAACGCATTATGGGAATGTTAAGTTCTCACCTCATCCATGGGAATGGTTTTCATTGATCTTGTGGGAATGTTGCATTCCTTGATATGAAAAATGCTTCAGATTGTTTTAATAACACTAGTATCTAGCAAATGAATGTTAAATTCTAGAGGTCGATTGTTGATTTGCTTTATTTCTGTAATGCCTCCTTCAATCCTCTCTCTCTCCCTCGATAAAAATAACTAAAGGAAAAAATATGTAATTTCAATGTGAATATTTACATAGGAAACTTTCAGAACTCGTCGAAGCCAAGCCTACGTTGCAAGATCGTATACCCATCATCAGAAGGTTTACTGGGGGAGGAACTGTTGTTGTAGACCAAAACACTATATTTGTTACGTTGATATGCAATAAAGATGCTGTTTCAAATGTGCAACCCTTTCCCCGCAGTATCATGTCGTGGAGTGGTTTATTATACAGTGAAGTTTTTGAAGGGCTTGTTGATTTTCATCTCCGTGAGAATGGTAAATTGATTGAGTCCTGTATCAATATGCTATTTACAAAGTTTATGGGACCATTATCCTATCAAATTTTATATGTTGAATGTACAGATAAAATTGATAGTGCGGAGTTGCCTGAGTGATTTGCATTATCTAATGCTGTTTCTCAACAGCAAATTATTAATAATGAAGTATGAAAGGCTTAAAATTTATTTTGTTTCTTCACACATGATGTTGTATGTGTTTAAGTAGTGTTTTAATTCAATGGTGACAATTCTCTTCTTGTCTTCCCCATCAAACTTTAATGTGTTACAGAAAGCATTAAAAAAAATTACATCGTTGAAGAAAAGCATGCCAAAAATACTTCTGTATATTTTCACTTGGCCTCCTTCTATTTTCTCAACAAAAACATGTATGTAGGCATCCCATTTGGAGCACACGCAACTTTAGATTTGGCTTAGAGAAACAGATAGACTGATTCCATTGGTTTATCTCTTCAAATTTCAACATTCATGAAACTTATAATGAATTTCTAATTGGATTCTTATTTCCTTTGTGTTCAAAGATTATGTGTTTGGTGATCGCAAATTTGGTGGTAATGCTCAATCTATAACCAAGCACCGGTGGATACACCACACATCTTTTTTATGGGATTATGAGGTCAAGAACATGTCTTATCTCAAGTTACCTGCAAAGGCTCCTGAGTACCGATTAGTAAGCTTATGTTTTTTCATCTTCTCTCTCTCTCTTTTGCATTGGAGTTGTTCATATTCCCTGTGCTCCCTAACTTCTTTCAGTTGGGTTGATATGCTGGATATAGTTTTCTGATTCCGGTGACTTGATGAAAAACTTGGGGTTTAAACTAGTTCTAGACTAAACCAAAAGGTTGATACGTTTTAAAAATTTAGAATCAATGAACGATAATATGGGGCGATGTTGTAATCTTCTATCTGATGATACAACATTGCCTAATTTGTCTAATCAAATAATAGCACAAATGTGTAGCTTGTTTGTAACCTCCACCTTCCTAGCATATTAAAAATTTGAGTAAATCACTCCTAGAAAAGGTACCAACTGCAGAGAGAAAGAGTTGAATGAATTTGAATGTGGAAATAAATGTTTCTTCATTGTGAAATGCATCTACTGCCTATTTATTGTGGCATCTGCTAATAAAATTGCCTTACTTACTTTAACTGAATGAGTTAGCTAGCACACACAGGACCCCTCTAACTGAAACAGCTCTATTCCTTTACATATTTTCTGTATTTTACGTTTACTTCATATACATGAGGAGAATAATTTCTGCTATGACCGATTATAGGTGAAAAAAAGTCAAATTATTTAGTCTACATGATATCTTCACTGACATTTAGCTCAAAATAAGAGTCCATTGCAATGAATGGCAAACCTTACTTCTTTTCTGCTTTTCTTGTGTGTTTGTGTATAATTTGGATGTGGATTGTTGTCTCCAGATGTCATCGAGCAGATTTGGCTCTTCAAAAGTGAGAAGGTGCACTTTAGAAAATAAAGTACACTCACAATCGTTGATTAGAAAATCAATGGTTGAGATTTGTGACAAAATACATATATAACAAAATCTAAAGTTAGTTACAATCCTCAACCCTTGATTTCCTAATTAATAGTTATTATTGCATTTTATTATCTAAAGTACACTCCTCTCACTTTAGAGGAGTCAAATCCGTCATGAAACTTACGTGTTTTAAGTATATTTTGCTTCAATTGTTTTTTTTTAAATCGGCAAATGTTAGCGATTAGTATGTTATGTTAGTCGGGAGATTCAAACTCATGACCTCCTTATCACTCCAACTCTTATGTTCCTCTCCCCAACTATCAGACCACCTTATGACTCCCATTTTGCTTCAATTGTTTACCAATCCATATTAACATTTGATTGCTATGGTGCAGACAAGAAGTCACATGGATTTTGTTTGTCGAATGAAGGAGTATTTGCCAAGATCAGAATTTATAAAGAGAACTATTAAGGCTATTGGAGGCCAATTTTCTGTGAAATGCATTAGCTTGGAGTCCATGGACGTTCCCTCTGTTTCTGAATATGTTCATACCACTAGGCTTCTCACAGAGCAGGAAATTCAGGAAGCTTGCACTATTCAAACTTGAAAAAATAGTTACAAAAGGATTGGCAATAATTTATAAGGTATAGTATGTGAGAGAGAATTCATCAATGGGGGAATTGAGGATGCTGCTGCGGACATTGCATTCCCCAAGTTCAGTGCTGATGAAATTTGACTGCTATGTTCTCATATTGTTGTCTAATTATTATTATTTTTTTTACCATAGTTTCTTCTGACCAAATTGTCTTTATCTTTTGGTTAGAATATTTCAGATGCTTTTAGTGAAAGATATTTTCTTTATTTTATTCTTAAGTTTCAATTATTATATTATTTTTCAGAGGACTACTTTTTCTGTATAACTTTAACCTCATCCATTAATTGGTTGTGGTGATCTTTTGTTATAGAGTAATTTCCTTTTATTCTACAACTTTTAGATTTTAGATTTGGCAGGGTTGATGTTTGTTCAAATGCAATTTTCTGTTTGGGTGGAAATTGGAATCATGCCTTTGCCTAATAAAGGCACATTTATTTTCAAGACTGATTTTAGATTCAGTATTTATGCAGACTGCAGAGAGCAGTGCTACATGTTATGTTAGTTCTATCGGTGGGGAACAGGAGGTCTTTCTTCTCCCTTACCTTGAATACGTACCTCACACGCTATTTACAATTTATTGAAATTGATGTAGCATCCACTAAAATTAAAATGGATCACCCTCCTTATTTAGTGCTTACCAAAAATAGAATATTAGGATCTTAGTTTAGTTGTATCGAAAAAAGGATCTTAGTTTAGTTTAATGAGTTAAACATGAATTTTAATCAATAATTTTTTTTTAAGAAGAGTATATTAAAAATGATGATTTTTTATTAGTTTGTATAAAGTATTTTAGACTCACAATGCATAAAACTTAAACTCATTAAAAAATATGTTGCTAATATTTTCCTTTGCTCCAAGCACTCTGCTAAAAAGCCAAAAAATTATATAAATTGTCTCACAAGTAGTAAGGAGTCCTAGTATGCATTAATTTAATTTACAGAGATGATGGACGCTCTGTTATTTCCACCGTTGTGCTCATTCAAAGCTGAATGGAGCAAAGGGTAGGTTATGTATAAGAAAAACAAAATAGATATATAATATGGGTGGTGTTGGCCTTTTCCTCTTCAATGTATATCTTATCTTGATCCATTTATAATTACAAGAAGTTGTATTTCCATTTAAGCAACAAATTAAGACCATGGTGTACATTTTGAAGCATTAGTGTTGCTTTTTATACCCCCAACAATCCTTTCCTTGCTGTATTTTAGATTACAAAAACAGTTTTGATTATGGATATGTAAATTAAACAGCAGAAATATTCATAGCCTTGCATGCTTCCTGAGTTTGTCTCCAGCGTCTTTTGCATTATCTGGGACAGCCATGTTGCACAGTAGAGTAACCCTTGATGATGATATCAAAGTTTTCTTTTGTGAGTTTGAAGGATCAAGCTTCCAGATTCTCACCTCCCATACCTGGTTTCATGAAAAAACATTGTCATAACAATTTATTGTATGTTTATCTAATGGATCCAACTCTTTTAAAGTAAACAACTCATTTTATAAAGCAACTAATATCAGTCATCAATGAAAAATTAATGGTCGATATTATGTGGATTTGCATAACAAATCATTGATGTATTAGGATGTTAACTGTTGATTTTTTCATCAATGACTAAGATTACATACTTTATCCTTACACACTTTAAAAGACTCAAATTCCTAAGTGATATACTTTGCTTATGACATGTCAATAATAGTGTATGAGTGCATAAAAATTTATCCAAGTAATGATTCACTATTTACACCAAAAAAATGTTTAATTGCTGAATATTTTCTCCCAGGATTAGTGGGTTTGGATATGATTGTTTGAAAATTGTTAGATAATACTACATTTCAAAAATGTTTAAAGAATGACATTTACGCTTTTATAATTTTTAATTTCTTCAAAAATAGTTTTACAAAAATAGTTCTATTTCGACGGTGTCGGGTAAAATTGTTTTTGTACGAAAATTTCACAAAAGTTATAGGTAGTTAGTTACTTAGAAAACTATTCAGCAAAAAAAAAAAAAAGTTAATTCGAAAACTGTATTTCTTCAAATCGGAGGGGGTTCAGTGAAAGAGACTACATGACCAACGCTAACTAAAGTTGAAGTGGATACCTATACTCCACAAACAGCAAAACAACGGTGGAAAACTATGGACATATTTAATCAAATCAAATATAGTTAAAAGGGACATTAGTTCCATAATGTGATTCATTCTTATTAACTGTTCACAGCATGTTTGCAGTGATGTTCAAATTGCAATGTAGTGATGTACACACGCTTCATTCTATTTCCCTTGTTTTGGGACCACTTTATCACCCACTCAGTTAACTTTACTCTTTTGGGTTCACAGCATGTGAACAATATTTATTTAATTTAACCATACACAACAAGGACAATACTAAATTACACAAAAGTACCTACCTTGGTTATGGTGTGATATAATAATTTTTTTAATGTGATTAGTTTGGTTTTCTTCCAGCTTGATTGGATCTGGTCACTGACCAATGAGTGTGTGGATTAATTGAATATAAAGTGAAAGAAAGAAATGAATTGAAAAACCTGAATGGTTTTGCCAACATTTAGAGGGGTGGCTTCAGCATAGACCAAGTCACCAAGCACAGCACTTTTCAAATGGTTGATGCTGAGTTGAATCCCAGCCACTCTTTGGTATCCACTAGCCATGTGTGCTCCTATGCTTGCCAGAGACTCTGCCACCAATGCTGATACCCCTCCATGCAACACCTTGAATGGCTTCAACATGTACAAATATATAAAACCAACCAATTCCCATTTAAATTAATTAAAGAGAAACAAACTACAAACCAGAGCAGAACATAATAATAGAAAGTGTGGTGTAGTGGTTTGGAGGAAAAGGGGAAAAAACCTGGCAGCATTTTTGGGTAACAGAGAGATGGCCAGATACCCTTTGTGGAGACAAGTCTTGAATCTCAAAGCCAATTGAATGAAGGGGGGCATCTACTTCAGAAGCCTTTGATGATGATGGGGGCTGGTTTTCCATGTATCAACAAAATTGGATGAAATGGGTTTGCTTCTAACTATGATGCACTTCTCATGAGCCAATAATGGGGGACAAATGATGGATTGGGAGGTCTTTGGTTTTATACAATTGAAGATGATGTAAGCATGTGAGTGGGTGGGTAGGTGAAAGAGAGGTTGTTCACTTTGAGTTTGGAAGGTAAGGTAAGAAGTCAGTTTATGACTTTTTTGAGAACATAATCCGTTTGATTCCTTAAAAAAAAAAATTGGTGCTTTAAGTTTCATTTTAAAAATTAAATAGGTGACTTCTTTAAGTATGCTAGCAGGTTTTGATTCTATGACTCATTGAAAAAGATTTTGTTAGAAGAGCTAAAATTCATTTTGATGATTTATATCGAAAGTTAATCTCATGTCATTTGATTATGGGATACTTTATTTTTAGGGTTTAGGGTTTAGGGTTTAGGGTGGAAAAAATGTTTCATTTTAGAAATAGTGATATAAAAAAAAAGTTGAAAAAGTACATAACAAAATAATAAAAAAAAATTATAACTCAGATTAAAGAGCAACTGTTTATGCTGTATAATAAAATTAAAAAGTTAAAATTATTCTTATCTTCGGCTTTCTTTAGCACGATTTTCACCTCTATTACCTACTTCCTATCAAACCAATTCTGATTTCCTACCTCTTTTTTGGGTACAGAAAAAAAAAAGAAAGTTAGGAGATCAGAATTGATTTCCTACCTCTTTGACCCGTCTTCGCATGCCACCATGTGTAAATAAAAGCCTAAAAGGTATACAAATAAACTTCCAGCACAAACCATGGCAGAATCTCATGATAACAAGTAATTAAGCACTTCAACAACAGTAACAAATAATTGTGATAAATATTATAATTTTTTTGTAGTTCAATACTTTATTATAAGTTATTTTTAATTTATAATATGATAATTATAAGATATAGCTAAAAATCTATCAGTATTATATTATTATAAATTGTAATTTTAAATAATAAAAATAAATTATATTTAAAATTACATCCACATTATTTATAAATTATAAGTAAAAATTTATCGTGATAATAATTTAATGGTAAATAATAAAATAATTTAAAACTATTAAAATCTTGTTTTGTGTGTCTTTTTAGGGTTAAATTACTATTTTGGTCCTCTAATTTATTTTCGATGTTTGATTTGGTACTTTAATTATTAAATGATTCAATTTGGTCATCTAATTCTTTAAAATAGTTCAATTAGATCCTGCCTTTAAATTGAACTAACAGTGTTAATGAATGCGCACGTCATCGCACTTTGTGGCGGTTTAAAACCGTCACTAAGTGATATGCATATAGTGGCGGTTAAATGTACATAGAGTAATGGTTATAAAACCGCCATTATAATAATTTTAAATTTAAAAAAATTATAAAAAATAAAAAATATAATGAAATTTTAATAATTTTACTTGTATAATATTTTTAATGTTATTAATATTATTATTATGTTATATTAAATTAATATTAACAAATACTAATAATTATTAATATATTACATTAATATATTTTTTAAATTAATAATTTAATAAATTTTACTTATATAAAAATTGTTTAAAATGTAAAAAAACTAAATTAATATCAATATTTGATATTATATTATATTATATTAACATTTAAATTATATGATATTAAATTATTAGGTTATATTAATAATAAATTAAAATTAATTAATTATAACAATTATTAGTATATTATATTAATATATTTTACTAAACTAATAATTATTAATAATAATAAATTACTTTAATAAGTTTTAAAATAATTTAAAATTAATAACAATTCAATATTTTTTTACTTATAATACTTTAATAAATTATTTATAATGTTTTAAAATTAATATTGTAAATTTTATAAAAATATTATATTATATTATATTGTAATATTATTTATAAAATGTTTACTATTTTTTAAATATTGATATTTAAATATAAATATTTTAAAATGTATATTCTATTATATTGTATTTTTAAATATAAATTATTAAAATAATATAGTGGTGGTTACGGAACCGTCACTAAGTGTAAATTTTAAAAAGAAATTATATTTTTTAAAGTAAATTTTATTAAATTAATATAGTGGCCGTTTCGTAACTGCCACTAAGTGTAAAATTTAAAAAGAAAATTTATTTTTTAAAATAAATATTATTAAATTATTATAGTGGCGATTTCAAAATTGTTACTATATACAAATCACTTAGTGATGATTTTAAACTGCCACAAAGTGTGATGACGTCAGCATGACATGTTCATTCACTAATACCGTTAGTTCAATTTTGACGACAGGATCAAATTGCACCATTTTAAAGAATTAGAGGACTAAATTGAATCATTTAATAATTAGATGATTAAATCAAATATCAAAAATAAATTAAAGGAGTAAAACAGTAATTTAACCCTTCTTTAGTGAAAAAAAATAAAATAAAATAAAATAGAGCAACACTTGTGCGCTACACAGGCAGGGAAGGAAAAAAAAATTATAACAGTGGATCCACGCTTTTAATAAGAGAGAAAAGTAGAAAGCAATAAAAAATTAAAACAATGGATGTGTGGGCCATACTTTTGACATACACATACAACTAACACTGGATAAACAAAAGGGATTTGTTGAAGGCACCTCTCGTTTTTTCCTGGTATATCCCATTAAAATTTATTAAGACTATTTTATCCTTTTTCCTTGTATATAGTATTACGGATTCATCAATCCGTAATTATATAAAATACATTACGGATTGTATAATCCGTAATTGTATAAAGTATTACGGATTATACAATCCGTAATACCATTAATACAATTAAGGATTATGCGATCCGTATATAATCCGTAAATGAATATTTATTATATGCTACGGATTGTCTAATCCGTAAGCCTTTCCACGGGGTTGTGTATAAAGCTACGGATTGTCTAATCCGTAGCCCCTCCAGGCGGGATTGTCTAATGGCGTATTTGGGGGGGGGGGGGGGGGGGGGGGGGGGTTGTTACGGATTGTCTAATCCATTTTTTGTGTTTGGGGGGGGGGGGGGGGGGGTTATTATGTTAAATATCGCGTTATACATTTTTATTTCTTACGGATTATCAAATCCGGAATTCTGGAAATCTATTACGGAATATGCATTTCGTAGTATATTGTTATATTACGGAATGGGTATTCCGTAATATTCAGTTGTACTACGAAATAGGTATTCCGTAACATAACATATATTACGGATTACTCATTCCGTAATATATGCTATATTATGGAATGCCACAGTATAACTACGGATTGCATAATCCGTCAATCCTAAAAAAAAAACTGGGGTGCACTGAATAAAGGGAGAAAAAGGGCAAAATAGTCTCTACAAGGATTTTTTATTTTCAATGGGGTGTCCCAGGAAAAAATTGAGGTGCCTTAAACAATTTCCTAAACAAAATAGTGGCTAGATAATTTTTATAATACGATTGATTATACAGTTTAAATGGCATTAATTTTTATATTATCATGTCTAATGCGTAAGTAAATGAAACAATGTATAACAAAAAATAGTTTATTGACAAAAAAAAAAGTTTATGTGTATCAACCACTATGAACACTTATTTTTGTTTACTCTCTATTATTTATTTATTTATTTATTTTAAGAGGTGTACAAAGAAATTGTGAGGTGCAGAAAGAAACACCTGTGCAAATGGGTTGGGTTGTGTTAAACAAATGGAAAATGTTCATGACGACCCAATGCTGGTGAGACAAAAATTCAGAAAAGGGTTTTACTTCCTGCACCCCTTTTTTGCTTCTTGCACCCACAAAAGACCCAAATGAACAATAATACCCTTGCCTCTCCTAAGCAAGCCTCACCTCCACCCAACCACCCAATACCGCTGCCGAACACCATCACTGCAACCACCAACACCATCGGCGTAACCACTCAACATCGTGCAAACTGCAAACATGAAAATGGTTTCCATAAAGGTGTTTCTGGAATTATCTAACATAATTCTGGAAACACATTTCCAGAAACCATTTTCATGTTTTCCATTATGTTGTTTCTGGAAATGTGTTTATGAAATTATGTTACATAATTTCGGAAACACCCTTTTAGAAAACATGGAAAACATGAAAATGGTTTTCGGAAAGATATTTCCAGAATTATGTAACATAATTTCGGAAACACATTTCCAGAAGACAACATTATGTTGTTTTTCGAAAATGTGTTTCTAGAATTATGTTACATAATTCCAAAAACACCTTTATGGAAACCATTTTCATGTTTGCGGTTTGCGTAGTGTTGGGTGGTTGCGTTGTTGGTGTTGGTGGTTGCAGTGGTGGTATTCGGCAGTGGTATTAGGTGGTTGGGTGGAGGTGGGGCTTGGGAGAGGCAAGGGTATTTTGGTCTATTTGGGGGTTTTGTGGGTGCATGAAGCAAAAAGGGAGGTGCAGAAAGTAAAAGCCTTAAGAAAAACAAAGGAATATGAGTCAACCCACGAACTCAATCATAAACAAAGTGACCAATGTGAGCATTATGGGCTGCTACTGCTTTCATGCTGAATTTGGATAAAACTTTCCTAGTTCAAATGATTAGAACTCGGCCTATATACCAATATATATTATCCTAGTATCATTAGAAATTGAGAGAGACTAAATATACATTACCAAAAAAAAAGGTTAAAAAATATAATTTTAAAACCTCTAAATTTAGAATAAAAATAGATATACATTTTCAATATTAATTAATCCTAGATTTCATGCATCACATTTTACTAAAACTTTTGTTATAACCCATAGTATCTAAATATAAGAACCTTTAGAAGGACATGTGTCGCTTTTTAAGCAAAAGCAAACTTTTTACTGTTTGTTAACAGTATCATGATATTTGCACCTCTACATGCTTTTTTTTTTTTTTTTTAAACTAAACCTCCACCGTGCGTAAGCACCTTTGAGTCCAATTTTTTTTACATTTTTATATTCTTATATTCTATTTACTATTATAAAAATAGATAGAAGATGGATACTAGATAGAAAATCTAGCTTGCTGTCTATTAGTTTCACAATTTTTTTTCAGCTCAACCAATTTGTTTTTTGTTCACTTGCTTAGCTATTATAATACTCATATTATTTACACTACTCAATAATATTTTATAATATTGTATTTATATACACATTAACTATACTTTTAATTTATAAAAACATATATATAATGATAAAACTAAAAAAAATATTATTAATTATGCGATATGTAAATTTTGTTCAAAATATTTAATATACTAACATACATGGTAGTAAGTGAAATATATTATTATCTATATTAAGTTAATAACGTTTTATTTAAATTATTGTGAAATTGAATACAATCATTTTTTAATAATTTCATAAATAAAAATTCTGCAAATTAGCTAATATATTTATCACAAAAATAATATTTTGACTATATTTTTAATAATTTAATATAAAACAATTCTGTTGAATATTATTTCTATGATAGTTTTGAAAAAGTTTACATAAATGCAAAACAAATATATTTAAATATAATTCATTAAATACATTTTATCATAAAATAATTTTAAATTGTTTCTTTAATAACATCGCAAATAAAATGTTTTCCAAATTCTTCATTCATAGCATAAATACTCATCAATAATATTTTTCATATTTAAATATCAAAAGAGAAAATTTTCAAGATAATGTTTTACTATATTTTATAAGATATTCTTATAGGCATAATTAAGAAACTAATCCTTGAGTTGGGGGTGATGGTCAAGTGAAGTAATTTCATATAAAGTAGTTCACTTTTATGAATATTATAAATAAAATTATTATTTATTTTTATATCTACATATGAGGGTTTTCTTAAAACATATCTAATTTCATTTTTGAACAAATAATATTTAGTTATAATAAACAAATCCTCTACCTGTAACATTTTAATAAGATTTTTTATTTTTGAAATTACACAAGTGTTTGATATATTATGAAAAAATAGTTTTAAGTTATTTCTTTATCACCATCATACATAAAATATGAGAAATGCTAACAAAATACTATCTTACACACTCTTTTGAACACACTCCCTCTTATTGGTTGAAATTTATTGAAATTACAAAAAAGTGTGGGTTCCACATTTTATTTAATGACTCTCTTATTATTTTGTAATTTTCAATAATTTCAATCAATAATACAGTGTGTTAGAGAGTATATTGTTAACATTCCTCATAAAATATTTTCTAATTATCTCTCACCCAATCTTTTAGTAATATCCCAAACTTCAATTATTACTTATATATTATATTGTTACGTTTTACTTATACAGTATATTATACTATATAATATTTATAATATTATATATTACAAAATAATATATATATATATATATATATATATATATATTACGTATTATTTATATACATATTATTTATATATTATATCATAATGTTAAAATTAGAAAATATAAAATTATAAACAATTAAAAAATAATATGATATTAATTTTAAAAAATCAATTTTTTATTATAATTATATTATTGTTTATGTAAATAAAATATTAATGTATAAATTTAAAATCTTTAAGACGACATTATAATAGTTTTAAACATAAAATACTAAGAAATTTCTTTCACCAAAATGAATAATGATAATAATAAAATAATAGTTGTATATGATAAAGTATAATTACATGTTATTATTTTAAAAAATAAATATAGTATTGTATTATCATAACTATAATATTATAATATGTTAAAATAATTACATTATAAATTTATAATAGATCGATTTTCTTCATGTAACATTCTCAATATGATTTTTAATTTTAAAATTACATAAAAAATATTTTTATACTATTTCTTCACCAACATCATAAATAAAATGTGTTTTAATTACTTCATTCATTGTATAAACACTGCTCGCCTTCAACTCTCTTGTTGGCTAGGTGAATTACTAGGTTGAGTCATCTAACTCATCCCACTTTTTTTGGCATATTGATCCACCGGTTTAACACACTTTGTCACCCTAATTTGCTTAAAAAAGTATTATAAGTGAATTTGCTTATATTGAGATCTAATTATATTTTTTCCGTCAAAAACATGTCTAAGAGAAATTAATATTTACCTTGAACATGTATTTTATCTTACAAATCTTTTGACTATTTTACTTCAGTCTTTAACAGTAATGCTAGCTAACATTTTATTTTATTTTAACACTTTTCAGTTTATTTTTTTATTATACATAGGATAATTATGTTAAGCTAAAAAAACATTTCAAAACATGTACAATATTCCTTTTAAATTATATACATAAATAATTTTAAAACATGTAAAAAAATCAACATAATCCCGTGCTATTGCACGGGTCCCATACTAGTAAAAGAAATTTTAACATCCCGAGATTAAAAAAGTGTTGAAAAGAATTAGATTCTCTAATTTAAAACTTTTAATATGCTAAATTCTAAAATGTCAGGAAATAAAACTTTTAATATAATAAGTGACTTACAAAAATGAGGCTTATATACTATATAGCCAATGAGAGCAACTAATTTTTTAACTGATGTAATTGATCTGTAACTAACATTTTCACAATATTTATACTATTTTTTTTAAAAAATTAAATAAAAATAAATATGTATTTATAATGAAAATAAAAAAAAAATGAATTCAACAAACTTAAATTTTCTAATATCGTGTAAAAATAAATAAATCCTTGGCCTCATATTTCCAATGCCGGATTGGGATTGGCAACAAAGGTTTACCCTATGTTTGGTTGGATGGAAAGAAAATGAGAAAAGAAAACACGAAAAATGAAATTTTTTCTTTCGTTTGATTGAAAAGAAAATAAAAAGAAAAAAGAAAGAAATATTGACTTATAGAGATAAAAGTTTAAATTTTTTCTTCCTTTCAATTCAAATTTAATATTTTTCTTTCCTTTCCCATTTTCTTTCCTTCATTCCAAAGGCACCATTAGTTACATAACCCATGCCATCTTAATTAGATGAGTGATTGGCGGGCTGTTTTACTTTTAGTAGGCGCAGAAAGTGAACTCATCAAGCTGCGTCCAAACTAGTATATACTAAGGCTGAATAATGAAGAAATAAAACTTTTGACTAAGAAAAAAAAGAAATAAATCATGCACTTGAATTGAAGTACTAGTGAATGGAGATATATCCATCCAGCCGTATGGTTAAATGGAGACAGCTATAGATGTTTGACAAATAAACTGACATTACGGCATTCGTCATACAAACAAGACAAAATGAAATTTGTTATCTTGTATTGTTTTCTTCTTTTAATAAAATAAAAATGTATCACTTCTTTAGTCTTTTTGTCCAGCTGTGTTATATCTTTTTTAAAATATACTCAATGTAAAATGAAATCTGTGTGTTCTATTTGACTTATTCTAATCTGTCTATCAAAAGTGCCTTAATAACCATCCTATGGAAAAAGTATAATAATAAACAGCATGATGAGTGGTTGGGAGGAAAATAAAGCTATTGCCTAATTTTTAGGTAACACTAATAAATATCTCATACATTACATAAGTATTTATAATTAAGAAAATTATTAATTAATATTCTTAATTATACAAATATTTGTAATTAGGAAACTAATATGTAATTAGGACACTAATAGTTAAAAAATATAAATTCAAAAATCTTTTTTTTTTATAAAAAAAAAAGGCTTTTTTAAGTAGTTAGTATTGAAATAATTAATAAAAAATCACATCAATTAGGAGAGTAAAATTCTGTTAGAGTTAATTAATTAGTTAGTTAACTATTGTCAATTACTGCAGTAAAAAAAAACTATAGTCAATTACTTGTTATCAGTGCTCAATAGTTAGTATTTTTTTTTATGCTTAGTGCTCAATAGTTAGTATAAACAAGAGCATTATGTACACTTTCTGCATCTTTTATCGATTAATTTTTTTTTTTGGTGAAGTTTTATCAATTAATATGATACTTGTTGAGATTTACTCTCTCTGCTTGGTTTATGCTTATGATATCTATTTTTATGTACAATAGTAAATAACTAAATCATTTATGTACAATATCATAAATAATAGGATCCAATTTTTTTTAGTGCAATAACAGGGCCCAACTTAATCCTTTGAAGTATGACCCTTTTCCTTCCTTCTTCATCCATCATAGCAACTGATGTGCCAGTGAGGCAGTGACTTTATTTTTGCACCCTGCTATTAAGTTCAGCAGTTTATTAATGTTATTTTCACTTAAAAAATTATAAAAATTTTATAATTTATTTTTTTCATCTCTTTAATTATATTATTTATTTAAGAGTATCATTTTTTTTCCTCTTTTTATTACAAAAATATTAAGTTAAAATAACATTACTCATTCACAAAAAAAGTAGATACAAGTCATACAACCGTATTTAGCATATGAAATGAAACTCCCCGGACTGTGACGCTTCAACTACCTCAGTGCTCCCCACGTCATTGGATGAGCGACATTTCAATAATTAAATTGGCTTACAGCTACAACACCCCACCCTCCAACAACAATGAAAACTTTTTCTCAAAAAAAAAAAAAAAAAACAATGAAAACTTACAATTTTTTCCTCGTGGATAAATTCATCCAACATTTTGCCCTCAAAAAAAAAATTACAACTAATTTTTTTTTTTTTAGATTTCTATGATATTTTCAACTATTTTTTTTTTGCTGTATTATTGACTTTTGGGTTTATTTTTTCAATATTAATATAAAGGAATTCGTAAAATGGAGACAAAATACAACGTGCATGTCTTGTTAATAAATTGAAGCAATTAAGATTAGTCAATTCAGCTTAATTTAATTTCAATTATGTTCGTAAAAGTATTTAGGAGTGTGGAGGACGGGAGTATCTTATCATAAATCTTGGCGAGAATGATGCACATAAAACCTTTTAAGTGTAGTTTTTTGACTGTTAACAAAAGAACCAAATCCATTGACTCGGTTTATTTATATTTTCAGTCTGTTTGTTTCATTTGCTTAAAAATAAGGAGAATTTGACTTTTCAGAAGTCAATCTATGTGACAAAGAGAGAAAGATGCAAACACCAGATATTTTCATGCTTGTATAAAAATAAAATCTAAGAGGAAGATCAATAACATAGTTGCTCTGAAAATTGGGAATGATTTGGTGGAAGATGCGAAAGTAATATAACATGAAGTTATAAAATATTTTCAGGTAATTTGTATGACCTTTTTCGGGAGTGACCAACTCTAGATCACTAGATGGGGTTAATTTTTCATGTCTGTCCTTAGAGTCTTTAGACCAAATTGAAGGACTTTTGGCCCAATTTACTTCAAATGAAATGGAAAGAAATTGTCAAAAGTTGTGATGGAAATAAAAGTCTTGCCCCTGATGAATTTAACAATTTTATTAAGTCTTTTTGGGAGTTGTTGAAGGTTTATGTGTGCTTTATGTTAGAAGAATTTGGCCTTCGGGCCCTTCCAGAATAAAAAAAAAATGTTAGAAGAATTTCAACATAATTAATGATAAGCTTCCAAAATCTTTCTCATCTTATTTTCCCCCTTAATACCAAAAGTTGATTGTCCTTTTATATAAAATTCTTTGTTGGGCCGTTTGTATAAATTGTAACTAAAGTTTTGTCAACAAGACTGAGGAAAATAACGGAATCCATAATAGCATTCAATTAATTTACTTTCAACCCTAAGAGGCAAATTGAGAATGGAATTGTGGTGATTAAATGAGGTATTGGGTCCAGTAAAAACGGAACAAAAAAGGGACGAAAGGATGTTTGATTTTTAAAATATATTTCGAGAAGAAATATGAATGTCAATTGGAACTTACGTTTGTCGGCAGAATGGTATGTCAATCCATCTGCTTGTATTTCTCAACCTGTTTAATCTTATAGATTAAACTCTATTTATCTTTATGTATATAAATTAGAGTACCTCTTATATTCTTCATAAAATTCATTTGGTTTTGAAAAAAGATTTAGTTCTTGACTTCTAGTCAAGGATATCTCGAGTTATAAAAAAAACAGAGTTATATATTTTTTTTATGAATTAAGGTATCCTTAATTTCTCGAGATATTAAGATCTATTAAAGGGATTGATTTCTTCTAATAAATATTTTTTCATACCCACAAGCCAGGATCGAATCTCTGATCCCATGTTTAAATGACAAGATTATCTACTATCTATGTCATACCATGTTAATCAAGGATTATATTCTTTGTTTCTTATTAGAGTGTATATTGCTTTCTTATCTACTCCAAGTAAATTAGAAGTTTGTTTAACAATTTTAGTTTAAGAGTTTTTTTAAAACTAAAAAATTTATTTTATTTTTTTGTCTGGATTATTTTGAGATCTCGTTAAAAGGGAAATCAAATTGTTAATAGCACCCCCAAAATTTAATGTGTGATAAAATTAACATATTGCTTTCTAAAATGTCTGTGTTGCGAGGTGTCGCGGCACGTAATCACGTTTATAGTTTACCTGCAAAATTTATGTTTTATTATTGTAGGTTATTTGCCAGAGATTAAAACTGTTAAACGAGGCTAAAGTCCAAATCTTGCTTGGAATTGCCGTGTATGGAGGTCCCATACCCATTCATACATTTTCATTTTATTTTTTTATTTTTTAATTAACACCTTTTTCATTTTATTATAAACTGAATTAGTGAATTACAATAGCAAAATAATAGTAGATGAAAAGTGCATTAATGTTGACTGTTGAATATTGAATAGATGAACTCATTGTTATAGACTTTTAGACGAATGTACCACTTTTTATTTAAATTTCTTTTAACTACAAAGTATTGTTTATAATAATTTTCAAGAATGTGGCCAGGTGGCCACAAAAAAGCAATAAAGACAAAAGAAAAATGAAAAGAAACAAAAGTACAAAAGCTGCAAGAATGACTTTATAACAGAAGGGGTAATGATGAACAATGAACAATATATTTTTGTTCTTTACTTGTGCTCAATTAAACTTTAACCTAAAGAATTACACTAGGTTCACGAGAGATCAGAACAACTACCTGAATCACTCATTTTGTCTACCGCACTTTTAGGAATGCAAGTGAAGTCAGGGACAACTTTTTATTACTCAATTGAAGCATCACCTTTCTCACTCATTCATTCATCAATAGCTAAAGTACAAGAGCTTACATTCAACAATCTTTTTTTTTTTTTTACCATTTATCTTTCTCAACAGAGCAAGTATTTCCATTTGCTGAGGCATAGCATAAATTAAGCCAGCACATCATCTGCAAATGCTTGCTACAAATAAATCAAAATTAAATATTTATATATATAGAAGGGGCTAAATCATCTTCTATCTAGCCCACAACACTAATCCATCTACATTACTCAACTTTATATAGCTTGGTTCCTTGAGCTGTAATCTTGAGATAATATTATTGAAAAGATGCTCAATTAAGGGTTGGTCATTAGTTGAACTGCCTTCCAGTGTAGGTCTGCCCAAAGGACCAACCAGCTGGGGCAACATTGTATGACACCACACTGTGTCCATTACTGGTGGTGATTACAAAGGAAAGACTCTGACCATTCAAGTAGGAGTTGCTTTGCCAGTTTTGCCCCCAGTTCCTTGACATGGCTTGCCATCTAGTTCTTGAACCTTTGATGTACACAGCATGCACATCACCAGCACCTCCAACATTGGTGACAAGGACTAAATTGAAGTAAGAGTGGCCATTGATGGTGAACCTGATTCCACCCTTTCTCTGGCACCTCACCCTTCAAAATCCATGAACAAACAAATGTTAGCTTCAAGGTCAAAAGAGTAGTAAAATGGACATCAAGGTTTTAAATTGCAGTCACAGTCATAATTTCATCATGATCCTTAACGTTATAGGAAATTGTGGACAATGCAAAGGTTTTAAATTGCACTTGTGGTTACAGTTTTATCGTGATTTTTGACATTACAGAAAATTATAGACAAATGTGACCGCAATTAAGGGACATATCCAAGGGGAGGCAAGCAAGGGCCTTGCCCCCCTCCCCCCCTCCCTCAAGACCTTTTATGTATATATATATGAGAGAAAAAGAAAAAGATTTTTTTAAAAAAAATACTAATAGAAGAAAATGAATAAGAAAAATATAGTTGTTATTTGCTTAATTTCCTTTTACTGTTGAATCATATATCTAGTTTTACACATAAAATTAATAGTAAATATTTTTCTTAAACTTATTATTTATTAAATAATTATTTATTAGAAGTTAAATATTTAAAAAATAATTGTATAAAAAAAAATTTGACCGCCCTTTTGATATGCTCCTGGATCTGTCCTTAACCATGAGTAAGAAAATATTGACCATAAGTAAGAAAATCTTGACGTTGCGACCGAAATTGTGACTGTGAATCATTTTTTAAAACTTTGATGACCATATGGTAAAGAAAAATGAGAATGAAGTTAGTTACCTTCTGTAAACTACAGGCACAATCCCAGCCCTATATTGAGCAATTTGCTGGAAAACAGGTTGAGACAGATCAAAGTGGTGATTGGGAGGGTCACACCAACCACCAGGTGGACAGAAATTTGTGGCAGTGACTGTGATGGAGCCAGGAAGGCACCATTGGGGGTCATTCACACATTTAATTTGAAAGCATGCACCACAGCTCAAGCCATTGTTGAACAGTGCAGTGCTCAGTGCTGTTGTGTCAGTTCCATAACCTTGGCTATACAGATTTCCATAACCACAAGCCCCACCTGCAGTTTGAGATACATATGCATGTTACTAATTAAGCAAGTAAAGAAGCTAAAGTACACTTATGGTAAAAAAAAAAACAATGTGAGTTACATTTGTGCAAGCATACATACCCATTGTCCCAGAAGCATCACCTCCTCCATAGAAAGTGGCATGTGCATTGGTCCAACCTCCAAAACCATACCCCTTAACATGTGTGACCATGTAGAAAAGTCCCAGAAGAAATCCAAGAAGAGCCATTTTCCTACATAAATGCAGCATTGGAGTACAAACAAGTCAGCAATGTGTGGATATTGGATAATAAATTCTGATTAGCTAGCTAGCTAGGTGAAGAACTAGAGCAGTTAATACTCTATAAAGAGAAAGAAGACATGAAAAGAGAGTGAAAGAGAAGAGAATCAGTTCCAAGAAGGTGAACCTTGAAAGAAGTTGTTTGTGGAAATGGAGGGGGAAATTGGAAAGGAATAAATAGAGGTGAGTCAACATCAACCTGACAGACAGATAGACACATTTGAGCTGTTGGGACCATGCAAATGCTGAAAACTGTGAGAGAGCAAGGGATCTAGGGAATCTGGTTTGTGGAAAACTATGCTTTTTTTAACGGGAATGTGAAAGCAATTTCATACAATTCAATTCAAATGGAATTGGAGTCCACTGTGAGGCTTTAAGTTTAAGATATTATTTCTTGTAATTGTCCACATACTCACTAGCAAAATTTCCTCCAAGATAAAGACAAAAGTTGTACTGCAGTAAAATTAGTCCAAATAATAAGTCACCATCTCTTGGGAAAAATAAAATTTACCTTACTTCCAAAGCCCCTTTTTCTTTTACCTGAAAGGCTGAAACATTTTAGACAAGAGAGAATGTTTTCAAAATCTTTCTTCTGGAAAATGACACACCGTCTTTCTTAAGAAAATTTTATGTCATCTGAGAATGACAACATAAATCTAATCAAAATATCTCACCTGAGGTAGAAACTGAATATGTATTATCCAATTAAGGTCTTGTTTAGATAAAAAGTACTTATAAGAGAAAAAAAATAAAAAGATAAAATGAATTAAGTTTGTATAGACTAAAATCAGCTTTTTAGATAAGTTAAATAAGAAAGATTTTATAAAAGTTAAAGTATATAAGTTGATTTTAATTTTTGTGAAAAACTTATTTATCTTATCTTTTTAATTTTTTTTTTATAGGTATTTATTGAAAAGTTTATCCAAAAACACATAATTATGTATTACCTTGCAACAGAATTCAAGCCATTAAATGTATTCGTTAGTTACTATGAGATTACATAGGAAAAATTCTCTGAATTTACTCTTCTTTTGTGTTAAACTATATGCATGATTAGAAGCATGGTAATAAATATGACCCAAAGTGTCAATCAAGAAGTCGTGGTAACGATTTGAGTACGACTCTTTATTGGATAACAACAAAGATAAACGTTCTTTTGAGTGGCATTTATACATTGGATGCGTGGAAGGGCTTTAAATTGCAATATGACAAAGTCACAAACAGTATTTTTCATTTTGCTTCTCCTATCCTCAATTACCAATGTACAACCTACTGTACTATATATAAGAAACAAATATCTAATTCATTAAAATTAATAAAAATGATTAGATTAGTTAATTTGTCATCAATTTTAATTTTATTCCAAGACTACCCATGAATTAAATAATTTAAAAGGTGGTTATTTTTCAAAAGATAGTTTTTTCAACCAATCAATGTATCTTGTTTTGTTGATAGCTCAATAAATGCATCCACTTTCATGGACAAATGAGTCTATATCATTATTAAATCTCAATAAATTGGGGGTAAAAAGAAAATTTAGCAATAAATACACTTAAAAGTAATCTTATGTTTTTTATAATTAGAACAAAAAAAATATTACTTTTTGTTTCTTATATATATATGACCGGAGATAGTACTATGGATTAACTCTTAACTTCAATCCCTCAATTTCAGCCTTTCATTCATTTAGCTTCAATGATATTTTTCTTTTCTTTTTACCATCAAGCAATTAATTAAGATTCAGTAAATAACTTATAGTACTACTGTATGCATCCATTGTTCAGTGGGATCAGTAATTCATAGTGTACAATCATAATCAATAGATATTTATATCATCGTAATCTATTTCAGAGATAACAAAATCCGTATTGTACCTTTAACTCCTGTGCAATGGCGTAATAGAAGAGGTCATTACTTACCTAGAATCAGCAAAGAGATGTGTGTTTGGCTGGCATGCATGCAAATTTGCTTAGACATTAAATACAAACATGTGAAATTTATTCATATCTGCAGACACAAGTACCTACTTAATTATTATGCTCATGACACACCACATAAACATTGAGCCAAGAAATAAAAGGTGTTGAGTATAAGTAGTTAGCTCGTGTTTATGGTCATGTATAGAAATGTCGTGTGAGTCTCAAATTCCTTGGTTACCCAATGCTATGGTTAATTAACTTCATACTATTTTAGATGTAAATACATGTATAAGATGCTAAATTACCAAAGGAAAAATTTGGCTTGACCGTTGTGATTCGTTCATTTCGTCGGCAGAGGTGTATGCATTCTAATTCTATCACATTTGAAGTGGGGTCTAGCTCATACAATCTTGCTATTTTTTCACATGGGAGGACAAAGCCAACTAGCCCTACCACACAGCCTCAACTTTATAGGATCTTTTTGACGTTTCTACGTGCATTTTGGGAACACATGGTCTCTCAGAAACTTGCATATACCTAATTAGTGATAGTCCTTTAAATTTTGGTAAATATTTGGGAGAGAGAAATCTCATTTTACCATATTAAAAAACAAGAAACAAAAATGACTATTTGGTATGACTTTTAAGGTATTTATTATAAAAATTAACAAACTTACTATACATGATGATTTATAATTAAATAACAATATAAAACTACTTTATATTGTCAATGTATAGTTTATTTTCTCTTTAAACAAATTCAATGCATTTGTTGGTTCCTTCAAATATAGCAAATTTTTGTTTTAAGTTTTGTAATTTTTTGGTTAGTTTTGATCCTTATATATTTAAAAGTTTTAAAAATGATTCTACTAATAACATAATTTAGATTTATACATGTCATATTACATGTTATCTCAGAATAATTACTGACATAATATATTTAAATGTATGTCACATTATGATGACATGGACCATTTTAAAATATAAATTTATGAAGTTTAAAATAAAAAAAAAATTATAAAGCCTAAAACAAAAATTTATCATATTTACAAAGATTAAAAGCATTTTTAAATCTTAAAAAATGTCACTTCATTTTTATTTTCCAAACTTCATACAAGAGATGACAAAAACAACATTTTATTATATTTATCCTTTTTTTAATAAATCTTTAAAAATAAAAGTTAAAGTAAGAATGATTTGACATTTCATAATTATTAATAAAACCCCCTTAACAATTAGCAGGCCCAATACTAATTAGAACTACATACATTCTGCTATACCCGTATGTTGTTTCTGGTTCATTTCACTTTTATCTTTCACATCAAGACCATTAAGAAGTTAGAATAATTTAAGTTCCATAATTGCATGCATAGAAGTTTGCTCGCATTACGTATATATCATTGCAAATTTAGACCACCTTTTGTCCCCTCTGCTGTATATAGTAACGATCCAATAAGTTCCCTTTATGTGTCGTATGCTTTTATATCATGTTTCATTGTTTGTAAAATTTCAACATTAAAGTGAGTTTGAGTGTCGGTTCATGTCATTAAGTGAAGAATCCGTATAGCTAGCTGTGAAAGGACACTCTGTGCTAATAACGTGAACTGTTGGTAATCGGTATTTAGAGCATGTGGAAGACTTTAAATCACTGCTTATAGTAATTTTTATAGATCCTAATTAATAAGCGTTCCCATTGATGCAAACACACACAACTTTATACGTATATTTTACGACGTGACTTTTTATTCTTATTAATTATTGTTATGCCTTTCCATTGTCCCATAAATAGGAAGATTCTACTATACAGGAAAAGTATTCAATAGTAGATTTTATATTTGTGCTTTCATTATATTTATGGTCTCGTTACCTCGTCTAAGCTTCTTGACTTTGGATCACTATAATCTATTCAGATTTCATGAGTCATGTACCAAAAGTAAAATAAATTTATTCCTATATATGTACGTAATTAGATGAATCTGAACGTTTGTTAATTGAGTCAGTACTTGTTTACTAAAGGACATAGCACATAGGTCACCCAGATCATAAGTTTTTTTTTTTGTACAGATCATTGGTTTGATATAAGGGAATTACAAAATGAAAATATCGTTATTCTATTTTTTTATTCATGTGGTTTTTTTTTATTCAATAATATCGATCGTTACTCTATACCATATACATATACTAAGAATACAACCCAATAATTAGAAATTTTCAACCTCTTAATTATTTCTAAATTTATTTGAATAAACTGCATAACTATGAAAGTACTACTTATAATGTGTTTTATTTCATATTTTGAATGTGATTTTTAAAAATTAATAATTATAGCTTTCATATTTAAAATATAATTCTTCCATCTTCAACAAATTTTCAAACATGCTATTAATTTACTTGAATGAACAGAGGGCCAAAATGTTGTTAATTACTACAATTTAATGCAGCCATTTCTTTATTTAGTCTTAAATTGAAAGTATGTGTAAGAGATAACATGTGGCAAAGGCAGAGTATCAAAAATGCATCCATACCTTTATCGTCCGAACTCAAAGTACGCACATTCTATACAAGTCCCATTTCATTCAAGTAATAGTTTGATTTGATTTGATTTATCTTTTGTATAGTATTCATCTTCATCATTAGACATTAATTGCGTGGTACTTTTGGCAAGACATGAACACAATCTCTTTGCAAACACGTGAGAAGATAATGTTTTTACTTTTTACTTTTTACACTAGGGAAGTAGGATAAGCTTTTTTAAAATTTATTTAGGGGAATTTATCTTGGCACCCGTGACGGGGAAAAGTGAAGGGAATTCCTTTTTGCTTCCCATTCTTATTCCCCATCCTTGGTTTCTAACTCAGCCCATTTTCATCCTTATTTGAGACAGCAATAGAGTTAGTTTTTATATCTAAGTTTTTCATCCGAACACATGACACATAATTAATCAGCTCTAATATATTCCTTTGAAAATGTTACTGTTTTCCACCGATGTACTATATATACATATACATTATAGTAAAATCTCGGATCTAACGTTACCATTACAGTTCCTTTCAGAAGTGTCGTCACCTAAGGGTGCAAACTACGCGTAAGCACCTATCTATGTCAACACAAGTTAGTGAAGAATCTGCAGAACCAAGGGGCTTTGCTTTGTTGCGGAGATGGTGTTAGTGTTACCACGAGAGAGTTTGGAGTAGTCCCTCTCGGCATTTAAAAACCATTATTTTAAAGACAAGGACAGTGCACCATCATAATTGAACATGACCCATAATAAAAACATAGGGTTGTGGACAACAACCCTCACGTAGCTTCTTCTATAGGCACGCACATGGATGTGTGTTCTGTGTGGCAAGTCAAAAGCTACTGCAGTATAAAGTTACGTTCTTCCTACCACGGTTACTTTTGGACTTGAATTCTTTAACAGACATCACGTCAATATGGTACATTTGACGTGAATTTGGTGTTGGATGTGATTGGAAAACACAAATTTAAACATACTCTAAAAAAAAAGACTCCGTTAATTGTAATCAATCAAGTTCTCATCAATTATAAAATTGGTAGATATTTCGACTATGATAACCCAAAAACCACATTCTTATTATAAATTCATTCATTAAGATCGACTAGCAAATACACATGTATAGTGTTTAATGCAAACTTTCTGGTTTCTTCATAATTAAGTATCTGACTTACAAAAAGTCCTGAAACCTAATTAATCAGCCAATGCAGGAAAAAAAAGTGCGTCTATTAAAGAACGTAAAGTTGTTTTTTTTTTTTTCTTTCTATCTGAAGGTCTTTAAAAGTTGACGTTTGTTAATTGTGTGTTAGTGTATGTTCAGTTTCAGGCAATTTTAGGTTATATTTCAAATCATTGACAGCTAGAGAGTTTCGGTACCAAGTGAGTGTACCTTGCTGGCTGCAGCAACTGGGAACGGATTGATGTTAATTTTGGCCTCCCCTAGCATGGCACATAACATGGAAGCCTAGAGCAGAGGAGAGACCTAGTGAACAGTTTTATGAGAATTATCCTTCAATTATGTCCACAAATTAGATTCTTCTTTATTTTGTTTTCTTTCGTACAAAAAGTTGTTAGGTTCAGTCTTCAACTCTTCATCTAATTTAAAATGCAGCATCTATGGTGTAACATAGTTAACCGATAATCTTGTTTATTGTGTATGAAAAAAAAAATATGTTAGAAAAAATCAACTTCTTAAATAGATCTTAATACTTTGAAATATTAATCATCAGCCTAAGATGAGAAGTACTTGGTTCACCCAAATAAAAATCTAATTTAAAATGTGACCCTATAATAAATATATGTTGGTTCGCCCTCTCGTGTTCCCAAAGGGACATGCATATGCACATGCTTTATCTAAAATGAAATTTATGAAAAATTATTTTAAAGTTTAAGCGTTATATATACATATTTGAAATGTTACCTGATCATATGAACTTTAAATCTTTAATTCTTGACATTATCAATTTAAGCTTCACCGATTTGATACAAATTAAGTTTCAAACTTAATTAAGGGATGCGAATTATATGTTCTGTTACCCATGTCTGTTTGTGAGAGAATGTGTGAGAAATTAATCTTCATCATTTATGCAAGATCTGATAAATTGAAGTTTCAAGAGAAATAAATTTCACTTACATTAGACCATCTCTAATATAAAAACTCAATTTTGGTTCTTAACTTTCTTTTAATGGATTACTTAATGCTACATAGGTTTTAAGAACACTCACTACTTCTCACTCCATTAATAAAACACAACTTGAATTTTTAACTTATTTTTAATAAGTCTAATTTTATCTCTCTACTCTGACTTGAAAATTCATTTTTTTAATAATTAAGCAACTTTGGTTGTAGTTGCTTGTATAAGCATCTTTCATAATAATTCTATAAGAACGCATTTACTTTAATGATATTCTTATTGCTTGACTTTAAGAAGCAACATAAATTAACTGCATTGAAATTGCTCTTAGAAAAAAGCATACCACAAACATCAGCTAGAGTTCACAAAACTTGATACTATTTCGTTGATGCTATATAACCCTCGCATAAGCCAATCGTTATTGACATTTAATTGACTTTTTTCACTACGTTTTATCAAGATGACAACCTTCATTCTTTTTTATTTTATGTAATCTACATTCTCTTCTTTTCCAGCCTTCACCTGCAGTAAAGGGAGTTGGTAGACACACTTGCAACAAATAAGAATAAATATCCTTGTTTTTGCAATCGGGATGATGTGATAATGGAGTCAACTTTAGTGATTCTACCATACTAATTCCTCGATCCATTGAAAAATAAAAGAATAAATTTTTTTTAGTTATTTTTCATGGTAACCTTGAGCAGAGAAAGATGTTTCAAAAAACACCTCTATTTTACCTAAGTGAATATTCAATGAAAAATAAAAGAATTTCAAAAAAAAAATAGTAAAGGAACATAAAAAGAGCAGGGGATTAACATATATTAACGATTTCGAAGCTTTCTTTGCAAATTAAATATTATCATTCAAAAAACAATAATGATGATGATGATGAAATTTCCAACCGAATAACAAATTAGTAATAATATTATCACTCTTTCTTCCACCAAAACCATTTTCCTTTCATTCATGTAAAAAGTAAAACTGACTTTCTAGCCATAATAATGTTGACCTGGAGGTGAAGCACCACCAGGTCTTGCATTTGGCTGAACCCCAGGCTGAACCAGTCCTTGAGCAGCTTGGCTGGTTTGCATGAGAGGTGAGGAACCAGGAACTGAAAGTGAAGCACCACTGGGCTGTAAATTTACATTGGGTGGAACCCCAGGCTGCGTGATTCCCATTGGATTAGCACTGTGAGCAATGGGGCTGCTTTGTGCAAGAGGTGAGGAAGCGGCAGGCATAGCCGCTGCTGGCGCATAGGCTGGCATCGGTGGAGCTGCACCAGTTTGAACAGGAAAAGTACCGGGTGCCGATACATAACTCGGTCTAACTGCCTGCATGGTTGGATCCCACGGCACTTGTCCGCCAGGAACTTGAGTATGATAAGCAGGGGCACTACCAGGGTACATAGGTGCAGCCTGAGGATTTTGCCAAGGCGTTGCAGGACCTTGTGCTGCAAGGAGACTAGGATCTGGCACTGTATAGTCTCTACTTTTGTCACTGAAAGCCTACAACCAAAACATATTTTATAATATAATACTAAAATCAGAATTGGGATCATTATTCAACTGTCATGAACAAATTACTATAAAAGGTAGGTCAATCAAGTGTCAAGAAGCATACACTTAAGAACCAAATCTCTTTCCGATCAAGTGTCCACATTGCTTCTAAGGATATCTTTAATTTTCCCCCCTTTTTCATTTTTCCCCTCATGAACATTAACTCAAAAACACATATTTTTATACCTTTACATTGAGATCAGTATGACGAGAGTATGATAGATGAAGCTTACAATAGCCACCATCATATATGCAATGCCCCTCTAGAGCTTCTCTAGCAGCTGATGCCGTTACGATATCTGCAAAAAAATGTCTACACATGATCAAGAACAAAAACAAATGCTTCATCAAGAAACAGGGGACAGGGGGCTAGTAAATATGCTACCCAGTTCCATTCCCTGCAATTATATTTAAACATGTGTTGTTGAATATGCTACATAATATGGACCCTAATTTGCAAGACTATTATAATTCATGAAAGTCTGGAGTGAAAAAAAATATATATTCTCAAAACAATCAAATATTATTAGAAAAAAATGAAAAAGCCAAAGGGTGTATAAGAAATCCTTCTCAAATAACAAAATAATACTAGAGAAAGAAGCTCAAAAAAGGACCAGTTTCTCTTCTGTCATTAACAGAAGTTCCTCTAAAGTAACATGAGCACATTAGTCCTCGGATAAAAATACAACTTATCTAAAAACCATAAAGTACCATAATTTATGTCCATCTATTAGCAAGAAACATAAACCACATTCAACATTGGGGCAAAAGGAAAGCATTTGGTGAATGAAAAATAACAATAAAGCATGAAATGTATAGTAGAATTAATGTGGAACCATCAAGAACTATAAATTTTAGAATACATTTTAAAAATATATTTAAAAACTTAGGGGACACAGTCTACTAGTTCAAGAACTAACAGTTGAATATGATTAATACCAGGGTATTGAATCAGTGCCTGAGTTTGACCGTTCTTTTCGAATATAGCAATTTTCTGGACAGTACCAAATGCAGAGAACACCTGTAAAGATAGACCGGTGATGTGAGATTACAAATCACTTACAAGTTTGGACGTTTTGCAGAAAAATACAAATTCTCACCGTGTGGAGGACATCAACAGTAACAGCATACTGCATATTTTCAATGGAAGCCAAAAGCACATTGCTCTCAGGTTCTTTCTTCTTCCCATCAGGGCCTACAGCAGTCTGAAGATTATATGCTTGTTAGCGCATATTAAAATATAGTAAAAGCAGAATGTGTTAAAGCATAAAACAACAAAATACCTGTACTGCCCCCTCAATAGCAGTATAATTAACAGGAAGCATAGGATTTGTGTAGTCCCTGAAAAGTCATGGGAAAAAAAACAATAATTCTAACTGTTGACAAAAGACCAATATCAAAAAAAGAAAATTCACAAAATAGAAACTTAGCCGTGCACATTAAGAAAATGTTATGCCTGAATCAAAGCTTTAAAAAATAATTGAATACTTTAAACATATATAGAGATCTCTATAGGCATTGAACCAAAATGGTTGACTGGCAAGATTTTAAATCAGAAGAGTGATAGACAAGCCTGTTAAATTTATGTAGTATTAAATAGACTGATAGAGGGGATTGCTTAGTTCACAATACATGCTTATTCATACAATTACGGTACACTAACAATTTCTTGGAGTGTCACTGTCACTATATCAAATTGTTTTAACAAAATTGTTCTCCTGAAATCAAGAATATTGTTTAGCAACTATAGAATTTAGCCTTGCACATTAACAAAAATATAGCAAGTAAAATCAAGAAATTCAATCAGAGGTCAAAAAAATATTTGGCAATTACAGACTTTGATTTCTTAATTCTTCCTGACATCCAATACTTCAAATTTAAAGGAAAAAAATTAATACACAAGATATTTTAGAAAGTAAAACCTGATGGCCAGTCAATCTCTGGCATAAAAACCATTTTGTTTTCAAGTGAAGAACTAAATTAACAAAACTAGCAGCTGCCTCTACAACTATAATTTGCTACGTAGTGAATACAATCATGAGGCAGTGGCGTATTGTAAACATCAGAGTTGCCTCCAAAGACAAAGATGGAAACCAGATTACATTGACAACTACAAATATTTAGTATTGAATTGTCATCATGTTATAACAAAAACCATTAAAAGAAAAAGCTTGGTCAATACATTTCAATAACATAAGAACAATGATTTCAACAATATTGGCAGAAAATGCATCAAACAGCTAGAAAATGATCAAGAAAATTACTAAGTGGTCATGGCAAGTCAACTGTATCCTGACTACCAAGCTTCAGTAAGCCCTAGATGATAAAAGCACATATATCAATTAGCAAATTAGAGAACACCACGAAAAATAACATACAAGAGCTTTCACAATTTGCTTAAGTTTCTGACGAAAAACCAATGATAAAAACTGAAGAATAATATGTGATAGTTGTCTTTACTACCATCATTACCTGCTGCGATTTGACTGAAATTTGATATTCAGATCTTTATGTGCGGAATATGAAATACGCAAGTTACAAGAACCAACATGTGCTGGAAGCAGGTATCTACATGCCAAAGCACAAGTGAATCAGCAAATTTATGACTTATCAAGCTATAATAACAAGAATTAAAGATGGGGTTGAAAAATAAGGGAAAAAATACAAAAAGCACTACTTGCCTTGGTATACTTCTTCCATCCAGTGCATCCCTAGCTGAAGAAGCAGTCTCAGCATCGGTGAACTGAATCAGAGCCTGCCATGGCATTAAACATTGTCAAAACTTACAGTGAGTCAGGAACACGTTCAAGGCAGTGCAATCGATAACAATTCACTTACCTGAAAACCTGCAGTCTTTTCGAATGTCGCGATTTTGTGAACAAAGCCAAAAGCAGAAAACACCTGAATAAAGAATATATAACTAGTTCATAAATCATATTGTTTTCAACTTAATCCTTATTCAGTTATTCCTTAAATGTAAATGTTGGTAGATAATAGGTCAGCACACAATCCGAAAAACCATCACAAATGTTGAAATCGCAAAGCAATTGTCAAGAAGGAAAAATAAGTTCCAAACAGATAAGAAATAAGTGCAGAATGACACCTGTACTTATATGCGTGACCTTAGAAAGGTGTATGACGTACATGACAAATATTCCAAACTGTCTCCAACAAAAGTATCTAAATATGAGAGATCACCATCTGTGGTTCAACCGATTTCAGTAAAAGAATGACACATGATTTAATCAGGATTCTGTCTAACTCTAAATAAGAAGAGCAAAAGATAAAAGATCATATTATTAAATGGAAAAAAAAATAAGGAACTGTATGTAAATAAAAAGTATTAAAAACCAGATTCTTGATCACTCATTCACAAGAAAACCTTTGCCCCTCCAAAAAGGGAAAAGAAAAAAGATGTAATAAGAATGAAAGATTTGCATAAGACTTCAATGCTTCCCAAAAACATCAGATGAAACCAAAATATAAAGCAGAATTCAATTAGAAACAATATTTTCACATTTAAAAAAAAAAAATAGTTTACCATTTCCCATAAAAATTTTAAAATTTTACTGAAACAGAAATTGATTTTAGTGAAGAAGTTGTTGCCTAGAGAAATTAAAGCACATTTCAACATATTCCATGCTTTTGTGTTATATATCCCACCCCACCCTATTTAAACATTCCAAACTTCCTAAATTGAAAAAAAAAAAATACATAATCCAAAAAGAGAGACATTTCTGCAAGTTAATAATCATATCCTTATGTTACTATATGATTCTTGGATTAGGAATTTTTATTATGTTTACTTTTAAGATTAACCCGTGTTTTATTGGGATCATGACTTTTTTCACATGTTTTTAAACATTTCATCCACAGACAAGCCTTAAAACATGTACACCACGCATCTAACCAAACAAGAAGCTTGCAAAATCACATACACACAAAAGAGAACCAGAGCAATGATATAAAACTGAGTCGCACTTACCAAATGGATAACATCAATGCTCACATCCCCAGCTTCCACACCTTCAATAGTTACCAGCAAGACATTTCCAGGAATATCTCCAGGGCTTTTGTTGTTGACAATTTCATGTCTATTAGAATACTGAATGTAAACAGTTTTACCACGAACCATAGCTGGTTCCGAAGATGAAGCATAATATGATACCATCGAAATGGCTTGATTTAGATCCGCCTGGTAAAGCATGTATACTTGAGAGTTAAAAAATCAGAGTAGGAAAATCAGAAAAAAGGACCAGGTATCCTCAAATATAAGAAAACACATCCTCAGACAATCGGCAGTCACTTAAATTACCAATCAAGACACTCAAGGGAAAATAAGCTTAACTGATGAACAGTGTCAAAAACAAAAAGGCTTACAAAGTAAACATTTTTATTGCATAGCAAGCTTAATATTCCCAATATATCAAATCTTCAATCTAAACACAAGAAGAAGGCTTCTTTGAGAAGCTATCTCAACTCAAAACAGAATTGAATAGCCATCGGTGCATGGAGTAAATTCCAGCAATGAGACTTTCGGCTCCATCTGGATATGTTATGGGTTCTCTTAGGCTAGAAGACCATACCTAAACCGAAAACCCTAACAACAATTGCTATACCCACCACTGATATCTGCAAGGGACCTCGATCTCTAAGCTAAATCAGTATCATAGACATTTTTTTTACTTGTCAACAAAAAATCTCTCTCTAAAACTTCACTCCTTATAAGAACTGTTAACATCTTAACTCAATGGTTTAAAAAATATGACCAAAGGTTTAATGTTTATTAATCATCCAAATCAAAATTTTTTACCCAATCCATTATGATTGGGCAGATTGGTTGGATTTATGCATGGAAAGAGTGTATAAACGGATGCAATCGCCAGCACCACCCGTAGGTTATTCAAAGTTGCATTTTTTTTTTTTAAATATAAAATAATCGACCCATTTTTTTCAAAAGTAAAACTAGTGAAAAGAGAAGAAGAAAAAAATGAAAACCCTAATTGTGATGCCCTAAGCTCAAGAGTAAAAGCCAAAAATGGTTATACAGAGCACAATTTCTCATGAATCAACAACTGCAAGGCTAAAAACCCTAAAAAAAGGAAGGATTTGAAAAGAATAGGGAGGGAGAAGGGAGTTGCTTACGAATTCGACAAAAGCCTGGTTGCGATTGGCGCCGACATTGCACTTGGTGTTGACGATCTTACCGAAGGGTTTGCAGAGCTCTTTGAGCTCTTCCTCTGAGCATTCCCAGGGAAGGTTGCGAAGGTGCAGGACCTTGGATGGGGTTTGAGTGTATCGGAACTGGTGCTGGCTCGAGGTTGACATCGCTTGCTTCCAGATTCCGATCTCGGAATCGTGATCGATGCGAGATGCTTGGTTTCGTTAGGGTCAAATTGGTTGTTCCAGCGAGCGACTCTTTGCTCTGCTTTGCTTTCGTCTTCGTCTGGTTTTCTAGAAAGTCTGAGATTTTTTCTCCTATCACAAAATGTGAGGATTGCGATGTGACTTATTTAATCTGTCCTGGTTAGAATTAGAAGTGAGCTAATTTACATTAGTCCAAAAAAAATAAAAATACATTTAACTCCGATCTTATTTAAAATTAAAAAAAATTAAAAAAATTAATCATTGTATTTTCGACCAGTTAAAGTCTTTATACTTGCATAAAAAATAATTTTTTCTTATATATATGGCACAATTTTATTATTTAATTAAGACTGAAAAAAATAGTTTAGAAAAAAAAAAAGATGTATTGAGAGAAATGTTTATGATGAAAGGGTGGATGAAATAAATTTAATCCAAACAACTATACATGAATGGTTAGAAGTAAGAGATATAAAAGTTATATAATGATCGCATGATAACCTAAAAAAGTCACATGACTTTTGTAATTTAATCCTAACTATTCATGTATGGTTGTATAGTTTAGATTTGTCTCTCTCACTCTTTCATACAAACATTTCTTTCACTAAGACTTCTAAAATCATTACCCTTGTTCTTGATTACTTAAGAGTCACTCAAACTATTTCACCTAAACATGTTGTGGCCACTGCAATCCTAATGATCATTAAGAGTGTGTTTGTATTGGAGTTAGAGTGAACGTAACGGACATTCAACTCAAAGCAAGTTCCTCCTTGCTTCTTCATTCTTACATTGGAAAGTGGGAAATTCATGTTCAACGTGTTTTGAACGGTTTTCCAAACACACACTAAAACTTTGTCTCCTAATACATATGAAATATTTGGTTATTAGGAATATTGTTATATTTTGTTTTATCTTTTTTCACAACCTATAACCCTTTTAAGTAATTAGAGACCACTCTTTTATATGATAGTTCATAAAAAATGACTTTGACCTTGTTGATAAAGATGCATTTGGGTCATCACTTGATTCACCTTTCCTAATTCTTAATTCACCAACCATAAATTTTCTCTTTTTTCCCTGCATTTGGGTATCCCTTTCCCCTTAAAATTTGTGATTTTTATTCCATTATTAATTTCCCTTTATGAGACTTGGTTTTTTGTGCTTGTGAAAATTTGGTCTTTGTGTCCTTTTTTGGTTTTTCGATTTGTACCATATTTGGGTTATGGGTTTATGGAAGTTTTGACTTTTGAATGTGGGTTTTGGGATATATGTTGGTTCAAGTTTTTTATTTTTTATTTTGTGTTCTATGTTGTTGATTAGTTAAGTGATATACTTGCATGACTTGCTTTAGTGGTAATTTCCTATGACATATGATATGTAATATAACTTCATTTTTTTGTTTGATGTTGAGTTTTTTTTTTCTTTAGTAGGCAAAACAATATATTAAAGTATTGAAAAGTCACACTAAAGCACGCCCATCTTCTAGGACAGATGGGTAGTTTATAGGAATGTTACCACATGAGGTCTTGTGAGGAGAAAGTGTGAGAATGGGAATGGTTTATAGGTGTAACGTTAGTGTAAGGAGTTTGAAGATGATAAATTGTGGCAATAGAAGCTACATTTGAATGCTCAAAAAATAGAAGCTAACATGAAAAGGATAGTGACTTTGGGATATTGATTTTACAAAGAAGAAGGTGTACAAATGTGCGTAATTTACTCATGCGCATTAGTATGAACATTGGCGGATGCACATATAACATTGTGGGGGTTGCCCCCACAAGAATTTTTTTTTTCTTTGTACATATGTAATAAAAGAAAAAAAATTGCCCCCATTAAAAATTTGGTATTGCCCCGTAAGATATTTTTTTTAAAAGAATGTAAAAAATATATAAAAAAAAGAATAAATTGATACTAATTTTACTACTTTATCCTTTTAATTTTTTATAATATTGACAATGAAAAAATCATAGAATATTTTCAAAGTATGAAAATGTGTAGAAGGCAATTGTAATTTGTAGAAACTTAAATATTTTGGATTTCTTTTGTCATGACATTATGTATTTTGTAAAAGCTTGTGATATTTTTTTTGTGAGAATACTATTATAAACTATTGGTTAATTGTGTTTTTGGTCCCTAAACTTTTTTGTAAATTTCATTTGTAGTCCCTAAACAAATTTTTTAACATTTTTTGTCCCTATAATATTCTTCTGTTAATAGTTCTAGTTCCTGTTGTCGAGTAACAATGTTAATTGATAATGTAACCAGTCAAGTTAGCAATTCAGTATCTTGTTATGTCATAAAGGAGTCTGATGGGGGCAATCACGTGTAATTTTTTTTAGTAAACTATGTTTTTAATATCTCATATGTTCAAATTAGTTGATGATGTCTAACAAGTTTATGAGTGATTAAAAACACAATTTAACAAAAAAAATTACACGTGATTACCCCATCAAACTCTTTGATGATGTGACAAGTCACTGAGCTGCTAACGTTGATATTACAAGCAAGTATAGGAACCAAAAATACTAAAATTTTGTTTAGGGGTTAAAAGTGAAATTGCAAAAAAGTTTAGGACAAAAAACATAATTAACTCGAAACTATTTCTTGCCCCCACTAAGAAAATTTTCTAGATCCGCCACTGAGTATGAATGACTTTTTGAACATTGGACATAGGTTGGTGCTAGGATCCACATGTTGAAAAAATGAACAAAAGCATATTGGTTTTGCTAGGTTATTTATGAATATTCTTAAAAAAGAAAATGCCCTTTCTTCAAGCTAAAAAAGAGCCTAAGTTTGCAAAATTTCCATATATCAACATGCCACGCCATAGTTTGGTAAAAATAAAGGAGATGAAAATGAATTGTGAAACAAAATACATAATTACCTATATCAAAACCAAAGTAACTGTTACTCCATTTCACCAATTAGCCAATGAACTAAACATGGATCCACCAACATCTAATAACCTAACCTCATTCACCTCACACAATTCCACAATAAAAACAAAAAGTTCCTATAGGTCCAAAAATTATGGACTGCAAACAACCAAAAAGATTTTTAGGGAATACTGGTACTTTACTTTCTCACTGCAAAGTTAGTGGAGGATCATTGTAACGCATATGACCCGAAGCCAAGGACTAAGAAAAAAAGACTTGCTTGTGAATGCCTGTGTGATAGGAAAATGTTGAACTAAGTGTATAAAATGAAGTACCATAAGCATGTTTATAACACATTGGTATGGATGGTTGCGTCTTTACATGCTCCTTTTGAAGTAAACACTATGTGATGACGATTTATTTTAATTTTTGTTTTTATGAAATGGATAAAAATATAACACTAATTTGTCATCAATTTTAATGTAAGTATTAATTTTTGTAGGTTCACTTTTGAATTAGAAATATTATGAATTCTATTTCTTTGTAGTATTTTTATGAGGGAACAAGGTGGTGTCAAGAGTAATTTTTATTTACTTTATTATTTGTATTGAGTAATTATGTAATTATGAAATTAATGATATTTTTTTTAGCCACATGGTAAAAAAAATTAAGTTTTTATAAAATCCTTTAAAAGTAAATGAAAAACTCAAAAAACATCAAATAATATATACATATATTTTTAATAAAATCCTTTAAAAGAAAACATAAAAAAGTCATATAAAAATCTCATAAAAATGTAAATAAAAAATACTATCAATGTGTGTATGTTTTAATTAGTAAAAAAAATGTATAAAATCAAGTGAGGTGAATAAAAAAAATAGCTATTGAGATTTGAATTTTTATTAAAAGAGATGCTTCCATTTAATATCCAATCATATTTTAAACAGAATTGATTATCTTTTAAAGAAGATATTTATAAAAACAGAATAAATATAAATAATAAATAATTTTTATATCTTCAATAGTATAAATTATAAGTATATATATTTTTTTATTTTTTTTAACCTTAATATGCCCAAAAATAAAAGTAGCAAAAGTACAATTGCAAGTTAGATACCATACCCCCAACATCCCCCAAACCCAAAAAGGTACTACAAATGAAAGCAACCAAAGCGGCCAAGGAAAAAACATAAATATATATAAATATAAAATAATAAACAATAAATAAATAAAAGTAAATAATAAATCATAAATAATAAATAATAAATAAATAAATGAGGAGTTACCAAAAAAAATAAAAAAATGAGGAAAGCAGTTGAAGGCGGCGAAGAATCCATCATATATAACGACCCCGAAACAATTCTCCAACCCTAACACACGACACGACTAATCCTTTCTCTCTCTCTCTCTCTTACTTTTCTCTCGAAACCGTAGGTTACGTAACCGTAGGCGATACCACAGCACACACTCCTCACTCTCCGCGATGACCGGTCAACGCAGTTCCTACGGTAAGCGCTCCCACTCGCACTCCGATTCCGACGCCGGCTCCAAAAACAAGCGCCGCAACCCCGCCGCCGACGAGTCCTCCCTCATCACCGCCGACGACACCGTCTTCCGCTACCTCTGCCCCGTCCGCAAGATCGGCAGCGTCATCGGTCGCGGCGGCGACATCGTCAAGCAGCTCCGAGCCGACACCAAGGCCAAGATCCGCATCGGCGACGCGCTCCCCGGCTGCGACGAGCGCGTGGTCACCATCCACAGCTCCTCCGAGGAGACTAACCACGTCGACGAGACCGGCGATCTCGTCTCGCCCGCGCAGGACGCGCTGTTCAGGGTCCACCAGCGCGTGATTGCGGAGGACGCACGTGATGACGAGGATGATGAGAGGAATCACGTGACTGCGAAGCTTCTCGTGCCGTCCGATCAGATCGGATGCGTGATCGGAAAAGGAGGCCAGATCGTGCAGAATATACGAAGCGAAACTGGCGCGCAGATTCGGATCCTCAAGGATGACCGTTTGCCTCCTTGCGCGTTAAGCTCCGATGAACTTGTTCAGGTGAGTTGATGGATTGATTGGTTAATTTTGGATCTGAATGAAATGAAAACGTTGAACTTGAATGTTTTTTGTTTATATTGGAATTTGTGAAGCGAGAAACTGAGAAATTTTAATTTTAATTGTATACAATTGAGACTGTATATTGAAGGTTTAAGACGATGAGAGGAGAGTCGATGAAAGAACCGGAGAGATTTTATTTCAAAATATGAATAGATATAACTGAATTCAATTGAGATTCTATGTTCATAGTGTCTTCTGATTGGCACAAGGTTTTAAAAAATGGTTAGCAACAAGGTTTTAAATTGCAGCCGTGGTTTTGTTGCGATCCTTATTGCGGACAAATGCAGACTCAGTTGTGGTCACAGATATCCAAAAATCTTTCTTTGGCTGAAATCGCGGTCACAGAGAGTTTTGTTTTGTAAAACCTTGTCTGCAACCAATTGCTATTTCGGCTGCTGATGTCATGGTTTTTTGGCTTTCTGTGACTGCATTGGAACCGCAATAGCAGCCTTGTCAATTTGTCCACAACTGTAATTTAAGACTTTGAATAGGCAATCTGTTATGAAGCTGGATCAGCTGATAACAAAATTTGTTAGGATATGTAACTGTCCAAGGTAGTTTGCACAGTACATAGGGCTTCACAGGAATGCTGTGAGCGGCACATACACACTGCAACCTTCAAAGTACGGCAGTAGAAAGATAGGAATGCACTTGAATGGTTTAAGCTGACTTTGCTTGTTGTGGAAATGCAGATTTCTGGTGAGGCTGTGGTTGTGAAGAAAGCTCTGTTTCAAATTGCGGCTCAGATTCGTGATAATCCATCACGGTCTCAGCATCTGCTTGCCTCTGCAGTCCCTGGTGGGTATGCAGCTGGTGGTCCTGGTGCAGGGGCTCCGATTGTGGGAGTGGCTCCTTTTGTGGGTGCTTATGGGGGCTATAAAGGTGATGCTGGTGACTGGTCACGGTCTTTGTATCCTGCCCCGAGGGATGAAGCGTCTATGAGAGAGTTTTCAGTTCGGTTTGTCTGTCCTACTGGGAACATTGGTGGTGTGATAGGTAAGGGTGGTGCTATAATAAATCAAATCAGGCAGGACTCTGGGGCGACCATCAAAGTTGATAGTTCAGCAACTGAAGCAGATGACTGTTTGATAATCATTTCGACGAAAGAGGTGAAATATTGATTATCAAATGTGGTATGGATATGTGATTTTTGCAGTTCTGATGGTTTTTAAATTGTGTTTATGCAGTTCTTTGAGGATTCTTTCTCTCCAACAATAGAAGCTGCTGTGCGATTGCAACCCCGGTGCAGTGAGAAAGTGGAAAGAGATTCAGGGATTGTCTCTTTCACTACCCGTCTTCTGGTGCCAACCTCACGAATTGGTTGCCTTATTGGTAAAGGAGGGACAATTGTAACTGAAATGAGGAGGCTTACAAAAGCAAACATTCGCATCCTGTCAAAGGAAAATCTTCCTAAGATTGCATCTGAAGATGATGAAATGGTGCAGGTAAGGGCATTGACGAAGATCGATTGAGTAATGTTGTTTTCTGTGATCAAAAGTTGCAGTGCCATATAATTCTGAACTATGTTGGCTTCTATTTTAACCCTTGTTTAGATTTCGGGAGACCTTGATGTTGCCAAGGATGCTCTTGTGCAAGCACTTACACGGCTAAGAGCAAATCTTTTTGATAAGGAGCGTGCTGTCTCAGGATTCCTTCCGGTGCTTCCATATCTTCCTGCTTCAGTTGATGGATCAGATGGTTTGAACTATGACAGTAGAGATGGTAAACGACATGGACGTGGTGGATATTCCGGTGGGTATGGAGGTTCAAGTGATTTGGCATCTGGTGATGGTTATGGAAGCTATGGAAATTCACAGGTTCTTTTTATATCCATAAACGCTTGTCAAAATTTGAAGTGTGAGCTTCACCAGTTCAACTATTATTTCTCAATTTGTTGATTTCATATATCTTCCTATATCTGTAGCTTGGTAGTGGTGGTGGTGCTTATGGAGCTTATGGAAATTATTCTTTGGGACGGACTAGTGCCTACGGGTAACTAATCAAGTTATTTATGTCCCAAGTATCATTATTATTTTATATTCTTCCCTGATCCACTTCCCTGATCCATGTTATGAGGAAGCTACTCTTACTGATTATATTCAGAGTGTTCTAAAACTCATCAATGCTGATATTTAGTATCTATTGTCAGGTCTACTCAGAATGGTTCTTCTCGGAGGAGAAACCATGCTTACTAAAACTAGATGGGTCGCTGCAGGTAGATTACAGTTATTTTTGTATTTTATCTGGCAACTTCCTATAATATAGGCGATTCACATTAGTATATAACAGATTGATATCTTAACCTGACCAGTGTACCATTTAGAATTCTGATGCTCTTGTTTTCCCTTTGTTGCCTTTCCCTTCCCGTCCAAACAGCTGAGTTCTGTGAAGCCTGAAGCCCACTGCCTAAACCGGAAGACCAGATCAACCAGGGTTTGACAAACTCATGGCCCACCTTGACACCTCTACCTAGGGGACCAAACATGTGGAGACTATTGAAATTGGCCATGTCCATTTTACCTTATTTCACAAGCTTGATAACTAATGCTCCCCCAAGAACCTATAAAGCTGACTTGCCTTTTTGGCTGCTTTTCAATTCCTGTTCAGTTGTCTTTAGATTTAAAGCACCATGTAGCTACGATCCTTTGGCAGTTGTATACCTATATTGTTATTATGATTGGGTTTTGTTTTCGTGATAGTTCACTGTCACATGCAGTGTGAACTTTTGTAGTTATTTGAATTAAAATTATGTTGATTCCTGGTAAAAGTTGACTTTATACATCAAAATTTGGTAGAGCTTTTCTCTCTGTCTGTCTTGTCTGTCTGTATTGCAGGTGTCAATATCTTCCTCTGTCATTAGCAAGTTATGGGTATTCGTCATCGTTTGACTTTGATAAATCATATTTATGGATGTTCTTGAGTGCTTCAGATGTGATGAATTAGAGGTATGGAATCTGTTTATGTGCTTCTTGGCTAAGGTAATGCATTTGGAGGCATGTAAAATCTTTCATGATTCAGAAATAGAATGTCTTGTTTCTTGTCTCTTTTCCGCATGGTCAATATAGTACATGGTTGGTCTTTGTTTTAGATTCTAGACCCAGTCTTTAATCTGAGCTTAATTAGAATTCATTTGTATGGAGAAGTTACTGCCTTCAACATTTCTAGTTTTCCCTCCCAATTTATTGTGATGTGTATAGGCCATTGGGTTACTTGCACAGGTATTTATTTTGTCTCATTATACAATGGTCCGTATACAAAGATGTGCCTTCTTTTCTGGCGGTAGAGTCCCCAATTGGGGTCAATTGAAAAACTATGTATCACATTGGAATGAATTTGAAATCATTTCTCACTTTGGCATTATTTTTTCTATGCAAAAATTTATAGGTTGTTATTAAATGATTGGTATTAAACTTGAAATTTTGAAAATTTATAGGTGAAAAAATGGTTGTTGGCCCGTTTAGGCGTGTAAGTTATTTTACAGCCTGTGGAAAACAGACCAGTCCTGCCTGTTGCAGCCATGATTAAATAGGGTGGAGTGGCCCATTTGACAGTCCTAGTTTTGGGCAGCTTTTGTAATAAAACGTGTAGCTGCCTAACATGGCTTTCACACAAAAAATTATGACATATTGGTGTCTCTGTTTTTGTGTGTGTGGCCCATGTAGGCATACGTGCTAATGCTCCACGTGGACTAGTAAATGCTTAAAAGAAAAAGGAAAACAACATCAATTAGGGTTTTTTCTTTCTATTTTTTAGTTGTTGACTAGTATGCTTTACTGTCTGATCCATATGGGTATGCCTAACATTACCTTAAGTACTTGTTCTGGAAATTTTAGCTGTAATTAACAGGAGGTTTGGAGGACCTGAATTTCTTTTAGATGTTAGTCTTGTATTTTATTTAGGCAGTTTGATGATCCCTGGGTTTTTGGAAATCTAGCAATATTTTTCGTTATCGTGGATAATTGAAATACGTTGACTTGTGGTATGTATATTCTTTTTGCCCCCTTTTCATCTGTAACTTTAACTGAATGCAGCTGAATCACTCTTATTTGTAACTCATTTTGCCAGGTCATTTCAGGTATGGAACAGGTAAGCTCCCTGGCTTAGGTCATTTACGATGCACCATTGTGCAGAAGCAAATGTGCCTAACATAGTTATTTTCTAAATCTAATTAAAGTAGATTTGGGTCTGGTGATGGATGATGGATCACATTGAAAAATTTTATTTTCTTGTCTTGAGCATGATTAGTATAGAGTATATCTGATGTTTGTCATATTACCGAAGCTGGCAAAGCAAAGCATAGTGGTACAAACTGCTTTGTTATTCTGTTCTCAACGTTTTCCCCCGTTTTTCGAGTAGTTTGCTATTTTGCACCTATAGTTAAACGAATTGGCAAATCAGTGTATCAAAGGAAGTCATATTGTAGAATTCCAACGGATGAGTGACTTTTTATCGTTCTCGATTAGGAGAGATGTGATTGTGATTCAAGGATGGTGTATCTAAAAGGAGACTGATGAAAAAAATGTTTGCAAGGGCTTTGACGTGGTGTTTTGGATGAACCAATGTTCTGCATAACTTTACACTCATGACGGTGATTAAAGTATTTGTATCAGACTAAGTCGCTTATGTAAACACGAGTCATAAGTGTCGCATTGCCCGCGGAGGTTACAATCAATCCTAGTGTTCTGTCATCTGTTAATGGACCAAAATAATGCGATTAAAGGAAAAATAGTATAAAATTTTGTAATTACCTATTGGCATTAACATTGTCGATTAATGATTAGTGTGTTTGGATAACTATCAAAATCAATTCTGTTCCTCGAAATGATGGTGATTTTTTTTTAGAGGCTAAAGAATTGTGGTGAAAAATTAAGAAAAAGTGAAAATAACAATTATTCGTAACTCGATATTGATTTATTTATTCATTAAATGGATCTAAGTCCGCATATGGGTAATTACAAAATTCGTGGAAATGGGTATATACCACTCATTTCATTGTTATAATATGGTCTGAGTATGTTTTTCTTTTAAAAATTAGACGAATATATATCGGGTTCTGAGTATTATAATATTTTACTTAAAGTTTACTCATTGTTTATTTGTTATTCCTGTTGCCAACCCTCTCTGAAGCAACTGTCCAAGCTACGTGTTGTAATTGTGTACTTCTAGCAATTGGGGCACTAAACAAATTGAAAAAAAAAAAGTTTTGAAAGATTTTGTTTTTGAACGTGTAAGTCATTGGAGCATAATTTAACCAAGTCCAATTATGTCGTCAAGAAATCTATATTTAAATCATTACCGATAATAAATAGGCCATAAAGAAATACGAATGTTGTCAATAAGGCGCTGTCAATAATGGGACATTACTATTTTTTATTTATTTTTACATTAAAATACATGACAAGAAATCAGCTTATGATATCCAATTATCATTCCATGATGTACTTAAAGCCCTGTTAATTAAGGGGCAATTTTGATGTTCTAGGAAGGATTTTCTTCCCACAATCACCGTTGGATAATGAATGGGACAGCACAACGTTGAAAACATGAAATGGACAGTGGTAGGTAGAAAAACATAGAAGAATTATTGTAGAAGAAGAGCAGGGATTCTGAGCATTATCTAGTAAGTTTCACCAATATTGTAACATTTATGCTGTGTTTCTCTCGTAGCCAAATGGAGTAAATTCTTCCACCCAACTCAACAGTACGGTCCTAGTGAGAAGTTGCTCCTTCAACTTGGTCAAAAGCTGCTACTTCCCTTAAATGAGCTTTAATAAGTGACCTGAGAAACTAGCTAGCTACTCAGACTTTGGTGATGGGGATGCATCTAATAAAGTATGTGTTTATTGGCTTTTTCGCCCATGCAAAGTCACATCCACCACTAAGAACCCTCTTAGATTACCCTTCTTTTTTTTTTTTTTTAAATTTCCCTTAGACAAAGGACAGTTATGAGGCTGTCCCGTATGCACTAATGCTATAGCACCATTAATGCTTCGTGATGCAATTTCTCTATATAATAACTAATCAGAGCCTTTCTGTTTGCTTCAAACAATCTCCATTCGTCCATTTCCTGCCAAGGAAGGCCTTGAAGGCCAATTGGCTTCTTCTTTTCCACCTTTTCTCTTCATTTTAGTTGAGAATGTTGTCTTCCCCATTCGGGAAAAAAAGTTCCCTTCTAGTGCCAGTGGTGGGCTCATTTTGATTGGTTACACTAAATTTTTTGTGAGGTTAATGATTTGAGGCTTTTGTTTATGGCAATTAAAGTTTCATCTAAAATGTCTTGCATGTGGGATTGAGGTCTTGTAGTGCAGCCAAGGATGACTTGCCGTTAAGCTTGTTTTGGCATTATTATTATTATGAAGACCTACTTCTCATGCCATCATGTTCCTATGCTAACTAGTTAACCGGCAAGTCAACTCTGGCTACACAATGGCCTCCTTCTCCCATGCTAGATATTTGATGAATATTGTTGGTTATGACCACACTGTTGGAGAATATGTATGAGGACTAGAGTATTAGCTAGGGAAATATCCATAAAGAGTCACGAGTCAGCTACACGAGTGACTTAATATCACATCTAATCCAAAATTTCAAGGTATTAGATCTGTCGATCCTTAGCAAGTATATGTTAATGTGAGACTTCTTACTCACCCTTGCACTCTAACATGCACATTACTAGATACTTAGGTGAACTTGCATGCTAGTTGAGAACTATATGACATAATTTTGAGAAGTCTTTGTTGAAGTGCTAGAATTTTTTCATTTGAGGTTGATCTCTATTTCTTTGTTTTAACTTGCAGAATAGTTTTCAGGTATCAATTAGTTTGTAAATTGTACCAATGTTTCAAGCCGTGGTTATTATTGCTTAAAATTTCTTAAATCAGTAGTGTTTGTTACTTATGTAAGTATTCATTGCCATCTATTAATTTTTTTATTTTTTTTTGCTTTGTGTGTTTTGTCCTTACAAATCTTGTTAGCAGATATCTGCTTTATCACTTTTCTGCATGTGTTTAGTTAGCTAGCTTACTGATCTCTATATTATTGGAGTGACCAGTGCAAAGGCACATTGTTACTTCTAGTTAAATGGTATTTGTATTTGTATATTATTGAAAGTAACTGCCTCAAATTTCATGCCTCGTGTTGTGCGTTTTCCATTCCCAAATACAAGTCATTTGCAAGTGCCATTTAAGAGAAAGGGCAACAAGATTTTGCACCCCAGTAAAAAGAAATAAAGGATAAAGATGATTGAAACCTTTTAAGACATCAACATGGAATTAGTATATTCTTGTAGATTTCCATTCTCACGACTTTTTCCGCATTCTTCTAAATTTGTGAAACCTAAGCCTGTCGCTTATTGGGCATGGATGAATTTAATGTTGTAGTCATAGGAGCGCGAGTGCGCTATGCTTGGCGCACTTGGATCCTCTGCAGCAGTTAATTTTAGGATTCTTATAACACTGGTTAAGTAAAAAAGAAAATATTTTATTGAGATGTGCAAAAATGCGTTCTCCCGTAATTTTAAAATATGCTATCATATGATTTTCAATAAAATACGCTATCATATTTTATTGTTGGCACTAACTTTGTAGATATTGCTGCAATTAGTTATAGGCAAATGCTAATTTTAGGATTCTTATAATACTGGTTAAGTAAAAAAGAAAATATTTTATTGGAATGTGCAAAAATGCGTTCTCCTATAATTTTAAAATGCGCTATCATATGATTTCCAATAAAAAAATTTCTCTTTTAAAATCATATGATAACGTATTTTAAAATTATAGGAGAATGTATTTTTGCACATCCCAATAAAATATTTTTTTCTTTTAATTTCTTAACAATATCCTTAGGATATTAGTTAGCAAAACCCTTAGTTATAAGTCATCACTAACTAATGTTTTAAAAGATTTTTTTTTTACATTATCAATCAATTAAAAGTCATTCGAATTGTGACATTTAAAATTATTATTATTATAAAAATTAACAATTTTTAATTATGTGACAATTTATAATTGGATAACAATATAAAAAAAATTCATACAAACTTTAAATTAGATTCCACTTTAAAAGTTATATAGTTGATTTCTAATTGATTTATAGGGTTAATGTCAGTGTATCAAAATTAAAATCATAATATACTCACAGTATAATTAATAGAATTACACACCATCACAACCTTATTCAATTTCAACCATGCAAAAGTAAAATCACGATGCATGCACAGCTTGGAAATTCCCTTGAAGAAAAATTGTATCCAACTTAAAAGATATACCATATTAAAGTAATATATTTTTGTTATTATCCAACAAAAAAAAAAGAAAATAAAAAAAGAAAGCCTACATGTTTCAGCCAAATAAGAACATTTACAAAACCAAATAAATAAATAAAAAGAAAAACTTTTGGTGGTGAGAATTTGAGCACAGGAACACATGGCATGAGTATTTTTTTTTTTGCTACAGAAACATTTCGTTAATTGAATACTGATAGGAGTTATTGACAAAAATCTGATCTATTCATTACGCCAACATAAATTAAAGGTTATTAGTTACTACATCTTGAATTTTATCCAACAAAATAATAGAACTGTTTCATCATTTAAAGTTCAAACAAATAATTCGCTTCTATCCTTTTCTCAGCAGTCTTTATGTCATGTTTTATGCTGAGCACAGAATCTTACATCCATAATCTGAAATGATGTTAGCATTTGCCTTTTGTTTTCTTTCCTTTGGCATTGTCTATAGAGCAGTGATCTTTATTATTCTGGTGAAGAATCAGACATGCCGCCATGAGAAGAGATCCTCTCAAGGTTTTTTTTTTTTTTTTTTTTTTTAAAACCTTAAAAAAGGTCAAGTGTTAATATTTTACCATTAATTCTTTTAAATCTTCATTTTATAATAGAAATATATTATATTAATAAAATTAATTGATGAGCTAGAATTTCATATAGTAGTAATGTCACTGTAGAGGATTCATTCTCCTGTGCATACATATGCACCATTATATTCAACTTCAAATTTACCACCCAAAGAGTTTTTTTTTTTTTTTTTGAGGGGTGGGTGGGGTACTAGCAATTGAAAAGCAAGAACTATATTATTATAGCAAGGAAACTATTCAAACATTGAATTTTGTCATATATAAATAGTTCAAGCATGGCTATTCCATGCTTAAAAAAGAATTCATTTTACAATGACAAGTGACAACATATTACAAGAATGTGATGATATATATAATCCCCTTATTGCAGCGGCGTTTGACTTCTTGATTTCAACTTGGGTTTTGATTCGAACAAATAATAAACAAATAATGCATTAGAGCTTTACTATCAGCTTCAACAAAGCCAGAGTCCGGATTCTCTGTCACACCACTGTAATTCATTAACCTCATTATCTTCTCAATCCCATCTCACCCATGTTGGAAGCATATATGTTTGCCAGCAGCACATATTCACCACTAACCACTCTGGTCTCTTCTCATTTACGCGTTTTGCCAACTCCACATCTCCATGAACTTATGCAAGCTCCAAGCAAAGTCCTTCCAACAACTGCATTAGAATCAATCCTCATCCAGGCTATGAATTCAAATCTTAAGATAGATACAAATTTGTAAGTGGATTGGTTCATATTCCATATGACTTGAAAACATTGCAGCTCCAAACATCTTAACAGCCCCAAAGATCAAATGTATCTTCCCTCAATCATGTTCAGTCCCTAGAAACAAATTGACCTTTGCATGAATATGCCAAAACTAGTTTTGACCTGCAATTTTGAAGCTTCTTATTCTGATTATCTTAGTGGAGTTGGATGTAGACCATTTTTAAATTCACCTATTAATTGGTGTTATACCAAAATGAATAAACAATTATATTTCAGTAATTGATCAACATCCATGCTACCGCATAATACTTCATGATCATCAGCTGTATGCCTCAACAAAGCTAGAGCCACGATTTTTGGTCACACCATTGTCATCCATCAACTTCCTTACCTTCTCAGCCCCATCCCATTCACCTTGTGAAGCATATACATTTGACAGCAATACATAGTCCCCACTTTGGTCCCCTCTCATTCTAAGCAGTTGCTCATTTGCTCGTTTTGCCAACTCCACATCTCCATGAACTTTGCAAGCCCCAAGCAGACTCCTCCAAACAATAGCATTAGGTTCAATCTTCATGGAGGCTATGAAATCAAACGCTACCTTCAAAAGTCCAGCACGCCCTAGCATGTCCACCACACACCCACAATGCCTAATGTTTGGCTCAATCTTGTATTTACTTCTCATAAGATGAAAATACCGATTACCCTCATCAACATTCCCAGCATGACTACAAGCTGCCAAAACACCAACAAAGGTTATCTCATCTGGAAAAACCTTGGTCCTCTGCATTTCCCTGAACAGACCAAGTGACTCCTCAGCATGGCCATGGAAGGCCAACCCACCAATGACCGAGTTCCACGAGACCACATCTTTATCTCTTATCAACCAAAACACATGAATTGCTTTCCCAATATTTCCACACTTGGCATACATATCAACAAGAGCATTCCCCAACACTGTGCTCAACTTCCCCTTGCTCATCTCCATGATCTTGGCATGCACCTTCTCACCACTCTCCAAATCTCCCAAATCAGCACAAGCAGACAACAAGCTCAACATTGTCACCTCATCAGGGCACTCCCCAACTCCACACATCTCATCAAACAACTCCAATGCCTCCCGGTTCAAGCTGCGAAGCACATAACCACCTATCACCGCATTCCAACTAACAACATCCCTCACAGGAGCCTCATCAAAAAGCCTCCTAGCACACTCCATCTCCCCATGCTTTGTGTACGCTGTGATCATCACATTCCATGACACCAAGTCTCTATTCGGCATTTCATCAAACAATTTCCGCGCAACACTCAAATCCCCTCTTTGGGAATACCCAGCAATGAGTGCAGACCAAGCAACCACATCCCCTTTATCTGAATCATCAAAAATCTCAGTTGCAACCTTCAAGTCTCCACATTTAGCATGAAAAACCAAAAGGGTGTTCCTCACAACCACATTTGAACCGAACCCAAGCCTCAAAATTCTGCCATGAACCACGGAACCGGTGTTGACCCAGAAGAGCTTGGTACAAGCCTTGAGAACAAAGGGGAAAGTGAAATTATCAGGCTTCACAGAACGCTGGTCCATCTGGGCATACAGTGCAACCGCGTGCACGGGATCGAGGCTCTGAGAAGAACCTCTAATGATGGTGTTCCACATAAAGGTGTCTGGCTGGGGAATTTGAGCAAACATTTGGAGTGCATATTGTGTCACGGCGGTGGTTGCAGCGGGCCCCACCATTGACATGGCGGTGGTGAGCACGAGTTTTCTGAGGAAACCAAGGTTGGAAGTGAAACCGTTAACGATCATTAAGGCGCGAATCTGTTTGAGGGTTCTAACGTTGGGAATGGTGCTCGTGCCTCTTCTTTTTCTGATCATGCTTTCAAACTAATGTTTCTCCACAATTATGTGAATTATATTAGCTCTTTAATTATTTTGTCCTTAGATGTTGCCACTCGAGTTTGTTAAAAACTGCATGAATATGAAAATGGAGACTATGCTTGTGAAAATTCCCAACAATGCACGCTAAAGGATGAATATAAGTGATTTCTCACCCCTCGTGATTACTTGCAGGCACAGATTTTGGACATAAAAGTGATATAACTACAACAATAATTATGCATTTTTTCACTAAACTGAGTAAAGTTCATAATCAGAGGATGTCATAATATTTTAACATAAAAATAAAGTCTATACATGCATATATAGTTTTGTAAATAATTTGGAAGGCAGATATTTCATATTTGCCCCTTTGAATTTGTCCCTACTTATCACACCCACAGCTTTCTTTCATTTCATCCACCTTACTCAGATCCTATAATTGACATCATTCTTTATCACCTTGTCATTTTATACGATGGATCAAAAATATTTTTTTTTTTTGAGGAGATCAAAAATATTTAAAATGTACTACTTTTGGTGTTACATATTATCCAATTTTTACTTTTGTTACAATTAGTATGTCATTTGCTAAACTTACATTCCATATAAAAGTGAGTACAGTCATCTTGGTTTGTCTAACTCTAACCCAATTCATTTTAGTTTGCATTTAAATTGATTAAATAGGGCTGACTTGCAAATTAATTGGATCACTTTTTTACCATTTCGCGTCCATCTCACTTAGTTCGGGGGCTAATGAACTGGTTCGCGAGTTCAATAATAAAAAATATTTTTTTTTTAAAAAATGGTAATAAAAATAAAAAAATTATTGAAAACTTAAAAATATATAAAAAATTAACAAAAATTGAAAATGATTGTTTAGTTGGTTAATATTTTGTTTACTTATTATTTTATATACTTTAACTAAACAATAATAAATAATTTACCACTAAAAATAGATCACTTTTACAATACTAAAATCTCAATTGAAAATTTAAGGATTATGAAATTATTAAACAATAAAATGATAAAAGTATAAAATAATAATTTATATTTAAAGAGACTAATTGGTATGCGAGTTAACTCGGTAACCCACAAATTCCAAGTCGTTTAACTTGTAGGTTATACAAACCAAGCCAAATAAGAACACGTTTAAACAAACTAACATATTAATAGATCCTAACTTGTTTGGTCCTTGAGTTAAATAGACTATATCTGTGAGTCTAAACGCATATACTCATTGCTAATTCCATATACTTAATTTGTTTTACTTACTTAGATGGAAACAATGTGTTTGCAAGGCCTTTTTCAATTTTCTAACTTTCCATTTATTTTTTTCTCAACTCTATAGACTATATCATCTGCCAAAAATTAACAAGTTGTTCGTTTGAGTAGAATCAGATCTGGATATCTTTAGTAAAGTTTATATTTGGTAAGCACATCTAGATCCAAGACAAAAATATAAGGGCTCAAACCCTTTGGTGCATACCTATAATTAATTATGGGAAAGTCATTTGTATCCTGACTTTGAGTTCTTATACGGGCCTGGATTGCGTTTCACGTATTTAATTTTTCACTCATGATTCAATGGCTGAAATATTTTCTTCTTATATTTTATTAATTTTGTAAACGTTGAAAAATATAATTAAAAACTTGAGATTCAAGTTTTCTTCTTTCTTTGATTGCAGAGAGAATTCTCATCCGTCTTTATACTAATTGCGACCCTCTCATACATCTCTTTGCCTTGACGAAATTTTTAACAATTAGCGAGAGATTTTGTTCTTCTCTAATTTCAATGTTTCTAGCAGTGTTTTCTTTTCTAAAACCTCCACATAATTTCTCTAAGTATTTTGTCATATTGTTGATATTAAAATAATTTAAATAACGTGTCAAAATATATTTCACCTTTATAAGAATTACAATTGAATATCAATAATTAAAGATAAAAAAGAATTAATTATAAGACGTGTAGCAGTGATAAATGGTGATTATTAGAAGCAGTCAAGTGCAGTAATAACTAATAAGTGTCTATAAATACCAGTTGTACAATGCAATAAGTGTTCTTTTTTTTGGTACATTGAATGCAATAAGGGTTTGAAGTAATCCTCATATTTCCTTCAAATTAATTTGCTTATTAAAAAAAATGCTCAAAAGTTTGCTAGGATCAAACATAACTATGGGCTGACTAATCACTTGCCACTCAATGAAAAATTGCTCCTAAGACATAAGTAGGGGTGGGTATATGGGCTTGGGCCCGCGGACCGGCCCGTTAAGCCCGCGGACTTTGCGGTTAACGGACCTAAAAATTTTTTCATTGTATAATAATTCTGGATTTTGAGCCCGGCCCGCGAAGTCCGCGGATTTAACGGGCTTAGCCCGCGGGGGCCCACGGGGCCCGCGAAGCCCGCTAATAAGAAAAACTTTGCGTTTTGCATAGAGGCACAAGAGAAGAGTCTCTTAGTTTTGCTTTAGAATTTCATACACTACTAGTAAGTAAAATTGTGTTTTGCTTAGGAATAATAATAAACTTGGTGATGAAATTGTAATTTAAACTTAGGAATTTGCTTATATTTCTTAATCACCAATTCACCATCACTAACATTGTGTACAAATGACAATGAGTAGTAACAAATTTAAGGTTTTTAAGTTTTTTTTTTTTTTAAAATAACCATTTTCATTAGGCCCGCGGGCCGACCCGTTTAACCGCGGGTTTCGCGGGGCGGATACGGACAAAAAAAAAAGACCATTTATTTCGCGGACCGGACTTGGCCCGGCCCGTCAAAATGCGGGCTTCACGGGCCGGCCCGTATACCTACCCCTAGACATAAGACAGAAAGTGACAACAAAAAGAAAAAAAACATTTTTTATTGGATAAAGTCATAAAGATATATATTGCGTTTCTTAGTTGTTAGTTCGCAAATTTTCATTTCTTTCAATGAAATTCTAATCATTTGTAAAATGATAGATGATATCTTGCACTTTTCACTTGCATGAGTGGAGGCTAATACAGTAATATCATACTCAATGGGATGCATATAATATTGGAACTAAAGAAATAAAAATAATTGTGAGCCCGTAAAGCCACTTTGTGGCATAAGTCAAAAAAGGCTTGGAGAAAAATTTCAACTCTACTATGCTAGGCTGTAAAATTGGTTGGAAGGGTAGAAATTTTGTTGTAACATTTAATGCATATGCTTCAAGCTTTGCCTATAAATAGCAAGCCATTTTACACATATTTGCATCCCACTACAATTGTAGTAATCTTAGAGAGAGAGGTAGCAACACTAGTAGTGTGTGTGTTCTCCTATTGTGAGAGAGAGTGTAATTGTTCTCTCCTTATAGTTAGAGAGAGGTTGTAATTTTCTTCCACTTAGTAAAAATATTTCTCTGGTCTTGCCCGTGGTTTTTCCCTTATTCGTTGAGGGTTTTCCACGTTAAAATATTGAGTGTCAATTCTTATTTTTCTCATCTCTTATTTTAGTTGCGAGTTATTATTTTGTTACTCTGGTACCCAACAGTGGTATCAGAGCCAATAGGTTCTGATATTGTTCCGCTGCGATACACGCTGGTACGCTGGTATAGTGTCGGAGAAAATTCTTAGTATGCTATGTGGTTGCGGTATAGTCTGATCTACCACATCAGAAAAGAATTATTCTTGTTACTGGATATAGAGTGAGGTAGTGTGAAAGTGCATGTCTAGGAAAGTTCTGGCTAAGGAAAGACTTGGTATTTAAGCGTGTCCATTGGTGACCCACCTCTCTTTCCTGGGAACTTACCTGGTGCACTGGTTCATGGTCTACAGTCACTGTTCCAGTAGGCGGTACTATATACGGTGGAAGTTGTGTAAGTCAGTTCTTTAGTGTGAAACCATGGCAGCAAAATACGAGATTGAGAAGTTCAACGGGAATAATTTCTCCCTATGGAAATTGAGGATAAAAGCAATTTTGATGAAGGACAATTGTCAAGATGCAATTGAAGGCAGACCTGCGAAGATCACTAATGAAAGGTGGAAAGAGATGGATGACAATGCTGTTGCCAATTTGCACTTAGCAATGGCGGATTCGGTTTTGTCCAGTGTTGCGGAGAAGAAGACCGCGAAGGAGATTTGGGATACTCTCCACAAATTGTACGAGATCAAGTCACTTCACACCAGAATATTCTTAAAGAGGAAACTCTACACTCTTATAATGAGTGAGTCCACTTCAGTGACGGACCACATCAACAATCTGAATACTCTATTCGCTCAACTTTCTGCGTCAAATTTCAATGTAGAAGAAAATGAGCGGGCAGAGCTTCTACTTCAAAGTTTACCAGATTCGTACGATCAACTCATCATCAACATAACAAACAATAATATTGTCGGCCGTCTAACCTTTGATGATGTTGCCGGAGCTATTCTTGAAGAAGAATCCAGGCGAAAGAATAAGGAAGATAGGCTAGAAAATTCCAAGCAAGCAGAAGCTTTAACGATGACGAGAGGCAGATCAACGGAACGTGGCTCTAGTGGGAGTCAAAATCATGGTAGATCAAAGTCTCGAAGAAGGAAGAACATCAAATGCTACAATTGTGGCATGAGAGGGAACTTGAAGAAAGATTGTTGGCACAAGAAGAATGGAGGAAAGAATTCTGAAGCATCAACCTCTCAAGGTTGCGTTGCAAGTACCTCAGATAATGGAGAAGTCTTGTATAGTGAAGCAGCAATTAGTTCTAAAGGCGGAAGACAACTTCATGATTGTTGGATATTGGATTCGGGTGCAACCTGGCACATGACTCAATGTCGAGATTGGTTTTGCACTTATAAACCTATCTCGGAAGGATCCGTGTTCATGGGAAATGATCTTGCCTTGGAAATTGCTGGAGTCGGTACTGTCAAATTAAAAATGTACGTTGGTACTGTTCGCACACTTCAAGGGGTACGCCATGTGAAAGGCTTGAAGAAGAACTTATTGTCCGTTGGACAATTGGATGATCTCGGGTGCAAGATCCATACTGAAGGTGGGATCTTAAAGGTAGTGAAAGGCAATCTTGTAGTGATGAAAGCTGGGAAGATCACAGCTAATCTATACATGCTTTTGGGAGATACGTTACAAGAAGCAGATGCATCAGTTGCAACAGCAAGTCAAGAAGAAGCAACGATGATGTGGCATCGTAGACTTGGACATATGTCAGAACGGGGCCTGAAAGTCCTTGCGGAACGTAATCTCCTGCCTGGGCTCAAAACGGTCAATTTACCGTTTTGTGAGCATTGTGTGATAAGTAAGCAACATAGGTTGAAGTTTGCTAAAGTAACTACTAGAAGCAAACACATACTAGACTTGGTCCATTCGGATGTGTGGGAATCACCAGAAGTATCCCTGGGAGGAGCAAAGTATTTTGTATCATTCATTGATGATTATTCCAGGAGATTGTGGGTGTACCCAATTAAGAAGAAGTCAGATGTGTTTCCAGTATTCAAGGAATTCAAAGCACAAGTGGAGCTTGAAACTGGAAAAAGAATTAAGTGCTTGAGGACAGACAATGGAGGAGAATATAGATGGTGACTTTTTAGCATTCTGCAAACAAGAGGGTATTTTAAGACAATTCACAGTTCCACATACACCTCAGCAGAATGGTGTGGCAGAGCGGATGAGCAGAACTCTCCTAGATAGAACAAAAGCTATGCTGAGAACAACAGAAGTAGCCAAATCTTTATGGGCAGAAGCAGTTAAAACCGCCTGTTTTGTGATAAATCGATCACCATCAACAGCGATTGGTTTAAAGACGCCGATGGAGATGTGGAAAGGCAAACCAGCTGATTATTCTTCCTTACATGTGTTTGGATGTCCTGTGTACGTGATGTACAACTCCCAAGAAAGAACAAAGTTGGATCCAAAATCCAGGAAATGTATATTCTTGGGTTATGCTGACAATGTTAAGGGGTATCGCTTGTGGGATCCCATTGCCCGCAAGGTTGTTGTTAGCAGAGATGTAGTTTTTGGAGAAAATGAATTGCAAAGTGAGCAGAAAAATGACAGCACTACCAAAGACACTACTATAGTGCAGATAGAGAAGATGTTTGGAGAAGATGACTTTTCTGAAGCAGAACATGAGCATGAAGAACAAGAGCCAAATAAGGTCAATCACGGAGGAGGTCTTCGACGATCAACAAGACAAAAATCTAAACCAAGTTGGCACTCACAGTTTGTCATGGCAAGCCATGATGCGTACTATCTTCTAACTGAAGAAGGAGAACCATCAACCTTTCAAGAGGCCGTGAGTAGTTCGGATGCTTCTCAATGGATGGCAGCAATGCATGAAGAAATGGAAGCCTTGCATAGAAACAAGACATGGGAACTTGTTGAACTTCCAAAGGGTCGAAAAGCCATCGGAAACAAATGGGTATACAAGATCAAACGAGATGGCAATGATCAAGTGGAACGATATCGTGCAAGCTGGTGGTCAAAGGATATGCTCAGAAAGAAGGTGTTGATTTTAATGAGATATTCTCACCAGTTGTTCGATTGACAACAATTAGAGTTGTTCTGGCTATGTGTGCTGCATTTGATTTACATCTTGAGCAACTTGATGTAAAGACTGCTTTTCTCCATAGAGAACTTGAAGAGGAGATATATATGCTCCAACCGGAAGGCTTTAAAGAACAAGGAAAAGAAAACTTGGTTTGTAGGTTGACCAAATCTCTGTACGGTCTAAAGCAGGCGCCAAGATGTTGGTACAAGAGATTTGATTCCTTCATTATTAGCCTTGGTTACAACAGACTGAGTTCAAACCATTGTACGTACTACAATAGGTTTGATGATAATGATTTCATCATTTTGCTGTTGTATGTGGATGACATGTTGGTGGTAGGCCCCAACAAAGATCGAATCCAAGAATTGAAGGCAGAGTTGGCTAGGGAGTTTGATATGAAGGACTTGGGACCTGCAAACAAGATTTTAAGGATGCAAATTCACCGAGACAGAAAAGATAGGAAGCTTTGGCTTTCACAGAAGAATTACTTACAAAAGGTCTTGCAGCGCTTCAACATGCAAGACTGTAAGCCAATTTCTGCCCCATTTCCTGACAATTATAAGTTATCCTCAAGTATGAGTCCTAGCAATGAAGCAGAGAGGATGGAAATGTCTCGAGTACCATATGCATCAGTGGTGGGAAGCCTTATGTATGCCATGATTTGTACAAGACCAGACATTGCACAAGCAGTGGGAGCAGTTAGTAGGTTCATGGCAGATCCTGGTAGAGAGCACTGGAATGCTGTTAAGAGGACCCTTAGATACATCAAAGAAACCTCAGATGTTGCATTATGTTTTGAAGGATCAGAATTTATTATCAGGGGCTATGTTGATTCAAATTTTGCAGGTGATCTTGATAAAAGAAAGTCTACTACTGGCTATGTGTTTACACTTGTAGGAGGGGCAGTGAGCTGGTTATCCAAGTTACAGACTGTTGTAGCTTTGTCTACTACAGAAGCTGAGTACATGGTAGCTACCCAGGCATGCAAGGAAGCTATTTGGATTCAAAGGCTATTGGAAGAACTTGGGCACAAGCAGCAGAAGACTACTGTGTATTGTGACAGTCAAAGTGCCTTGCACATTGCAAGGAATCCAGCCTTTCATTCCAAGACAAAGCACATAGGTGTTCAATATCACTTTGTCAAAGAAGTAGTAGAGGAAGGAAGCGTGGACATGCAGAAGATTCACACCAAAGATAACCTAGCAGATGTTATGACGAAGCCAATCAATACAAACAAGTTTACATGGTGTCGATCCTCCTTTGGCCTATCAGAAACGTAAGCAGCAAAGAAATGGCAAGGTAGAGAGATATTTGAAAGCTCACAAAAGTAGCTTTAAGTGGGAGATTGTGAACCCGTAAAGCCACTTTGTGGCATAAGTAAAAAAAGGCTTGGAGAAAAATTTCAACTCTACTATGCTAGGCTGTAAAATTGGTTGGAAGGGTAGAAATTTTGTTGTAACATTTAATGCATATGCTCCAAGCTTTACCTATAAATAGCAAGCCATTTTACACATCTTTGCATCTCACTACAATTGAAGTAATCTTAGAGAGAGAGGTAGCAACACTAGTAGTGTGTGTGTTCTCCTATTGTAAGAGAGAGTGTAATTGTTCTCTCCTTATAGTTAGAGAGAGGTTGTAATTTTCTTCCACTTAGTAAAAATATTTCTCTGGTCTTGCCCGTGATTTTCCATTATTCGTTGAGGGTTTTTCACGTTAAAATATTGAGTGTCAATTCTTATTTTTCTCATCTCTTATTTTAGTTGCGAGTTATTATTTTGTTACTCTGGTACCCAACAATAATCTGGACAAGTTCTTCAGGAAAAAGTATTAATTAAGAAATGGCTGTTTAGCTTTGTATTGAGATCGACATTAGCTTTCCGCAGTTAAAAAACTTTTTTCTTGTAGTGAATATCTTAAAAATATTAAATATATTTTATACTTTTTTATTTAACGAGTGAAAAAAATAATATTATGTTGAATGAAGATTTTAAATTAAGAACTCTAATACATTCTTTCAAATATATTCTTTCTAGTTAACTAAAATTTATTGAGACTCGCGAAATTATCACAAGTGTCCATTGAAAACGTGTAGTAATAACACTCCCCCTTTAAAATTAATTATAGCATGTCTTTTCCACTTAAATCATGTTCATCGAATTTGAGTTTGAGTTGGTTTTCTTAGAACCTTTAAGAAAAAAAAGAAAGAAAAATTGGGATTCTTTGCATCCTTCCGAATTTTGATTTCTAATCCTTTCTTTATCAAACAGTAATTGGTTGGCCGCAATGCTATAATTAAGTCGCACCTCGGGTGTTCCATATTCATAGATCAATTTGTGTCATGTCTTCTTCAAGCAAAATGCATGTAAAAAACAATAAATTAATTAGTTACCATTACCACTAACCATTTTTATATATTATCCTTTTACAAGGCATGTGCTTCGCTTTTTATAAAGAAATTTAGCATTTTTTTTTTTGAAGGCACGTTTCTCTTATTTCTTAACTCCACATTTACGAACAAAATGTTCATATGATAAAATAAATATAATAGTAAATTTTTTATACAGGCGTGTATTTAGTTGAGATTTTGATTATTTTTTTAAAATAAATTAAATCAAATACAATTAAATATTAATCTTTAGTGATTAATAAGTAATTTTTACTAGTGTTAAATTATCAGTTAGTTAAAATAAAAAAATAAAGTAAAATATGAAAATAATAATGATGATGAGGTCTCTCCATAGAGTTTTCATACTTGCAATTTTGATGTTTTGAGTATTCAACTCGTAAGATAGAAGTTTCATTTGAATGTAATCTCTATTCCTTTCATGATCCAGGGACGGAGCTAGGAACTATAAAAAGCAAGGTTCAAAATATGCATCAAATTTCTTATAAAATATTCATATTTTAAAATATTAATTATATTAGCAAATTTTCAAAATAATTAAACAAAAAATAAACTAAGCATTTTTTTAAAAATATTGCAATTTTTTAATAAATAACTTTTAATTCTTATATCATCTATAATAAAATCAAATAAAGTTTTGCAAATGTAATGATTTATAGTCTTTAAAATAAAAATAATGGATGATAAAAGAAAAACCCTATTGAAAAGGAAAAATAAATGATAGTCAATTATTAAAAAGAGAAACAAATACAATTATTTCCACATTAAATACTATAAAAGAGAAATAGAATATTTATCTAAAAAGATTAAATATTTTATCTTAATAAATAAATAAAATATCATTATCTTCCCAATAAAAATTATAAAAGGAGAATAATATATCTTATACAAAAAAATAAGAAAGAAAGAAGTAACACTTAAATGTTATTATCTGATCCCAAATTAAAAATTAATATTCTTTTTTTTTATTGGTGACTTATAGAGAAAAAGCGAAAGGCAGAAAAAGAAAAAAAGAAAAAAACTAAATACAAAGAACCACCAAGTTCTCAAGCCTAGCCTATCAGTTAGAAGCTGTTAGTTCAAGTCCGAAGAAGCCTCACGAAGGATGATCAACTGGTTGTTTTCTTAAGCTCCTCTTTGGACAAATATTAAACTATATATCTTATATATTAGAAATTACAAATAAAAAAAAATCTGGCCCCCCACTCACCAACGTACATCCATCCCTGCTTTCATCTTTAAACATTGAGTGTCCCTAGGTTTACATAGTTTTGAGTATTTTTTATCTTAAATTAATGGTGACTTTGGCACAAGGATGGTAAAGGTTTCGATATCGATATTTACTTGGAAAATGTTTTATAAAGTTTTATAATATCAAGTAACTCACTCAAATTTTAAAAGATACATAATAGTAATTCTTCTCAATCTTTTAATGACATATTTAATGCATCGTAATTATTCGAAGGAAAAAATTAATGTTAAGTAAATATTTAGAAAAATAAAAAAAAATAATTAAGGTTTTTCTCATTAAATTAAAATACTTATTTGCATAATAATAATTTAAAAAATATTAACTTAATTAGTATTATAATTAATAATACATATCCGTACGTGAATTTATATATTCCACGTGAGGTATGTAATATATATATCTATGAAAGGACGATGATGTCTTTGCCAAATGTCTTGTGATCAATACGTGAGACCTTGGAATTGGATTAATCAATGTTTATAGGAGGATATGCAATTCAGGGAGTGATCATGAGGTGGAAGATCACTCATAGTGATCTTTGCGATAGCAGCACAATTAGAATTAGCCAATTGTGATGCCGAAAACCACTTTTCAGAAGAATCATAAAAAGTTGTAAACAATAGGAGATTGTTATTTTCGTAGGATTAGTGGTTTGTGTATATAGAGACAGGATCATGCACCTAATTTTAGTATATAATAATGATTACCTTCTGTATTAGATTCGGTTAGGATAAGTTTTTTTTCCCCCTTAATTACTATTTTGGTCCTATTACAGTGTATGTACAATTTTAATCACATAATAAGTTTGTAGTCGAATCAAGCTGCTTAATCTTTATTTATTTAAAGTATTAAACAAAATAAGTTGTTTCATCAACATGTCATCTAACACTTCCAAAAAAAAAAAAACATGTCATGCAATTTTTACCACAAATAATTGGACGTGGCATACAGTTTTTAGATATAGCATAAGATATTATTTGCAGTCAAAAAACTAAAAGCATAACATATTATTGAGTTGGTCATTAAAAATAAAGGCCCACTTTAACTTATAACACAGAATTTAATTACAAAATCGATGAACCGTGCATTTTAATCGTACGGGTCACAGTGAATCATATTTTTGTTTTGGGTACAACACAGTGAATCATTTTAGATACTAATACGACATGTTAGGATGAATTTGTTTCCTCTCCTGCACACTTTCTCTCATATGACACATCAGTTATTTTCGTTAGCAATTAAATGACAAACTTTCAGAAGGATTTAATTTGTTTAATCAGAAAAAAATGAGATACTTGATTAAAATAAAGAAATTATTGATAAATTAAAATTACAAATAAACCATAATGCCAACAACGTTGAAATTGCTGAGAAATCATATATATATATAATACATTTTGAAAAAGGGGTGCAGTGGGTTTGAAAGTGCATAGTTTAATAGGTTCTTTGAAGTTGTATCATGGGTTTAGTCTGGTCTCCCATCCAATGTCTCTTCTTGTTTCTTCTTTTTGTTAATATAATTTAGGCTTTGCTGTTTTTTTCAGTTAGGTTGAGTGATGTCAGAATAGTTGGTATTACTCTCCTATAATTAGTTGGTCTCGCAAGTCTTTTCTAAAAAAAAAAGTACATAATTTAATGAGCAAACTAAGTTTTTAGTTTCTAAATTTTTTTACATTTATGATTTTGATTCTTAAACTTTTTTACTATCAATCAAAGTTTTCAAAATTTTTTTCCGTCCAATATTTTTGTCCTTTCCATCCATTTTAACTGTTAAGTGATGACGTGACATTATTTTTATTATTTTTTTATGTTATTACGTTTTCTGACGATTAAAAATCTCTAGAAATTGCTTGGATAACTTATTTAAAAGATCCTAAACATATTTTAGCAGTTAAAAGTTACCAAAAATTGTTATATCCCAAATTCAAATTCAACCACAGAAACTATTATCCCAAATCCAAATTCACCTATACACAGTTTCAAATCCAAATTCAAACACAAAAATAGGCACAAATCTCTACACGGTCCAAAACCTTCTTCACGAGATTAAGAATAGCCACAAATCTAATAGATGAAATCTTGCATTTTTTTTTTAGACGTCAAAATCTATAACAAAATTCCTTACAATCCTCGTGTGGAAATACAATGCCACTACATATAATGAAATTAAAATGACGAAAAAAAAATTCCATAGATTTTGGCACCAACATAGAAACCTTAACTCCTATAATTCACTGACCCAACAAAAATGCTATCCTTCAAAGCTTAGGAAGTGGCAGCCGCTCCCCTTTTCCTTGGTGCAGCTTCGATACCTAATTCAAAATGACCACGTTAACCAGAAATCCTAACCCAAACACAAAATTAATATGTGTTTTTTGGAATATGAAAATTTTGTATTTTACATTTAGGAAACAATTTACGGCCGTTTTTAACTGCCAAAAAATGAAAACATAGTAAAATAATAATAAAAATAATGTCAAGTCATCATTTAACGGTCCAAATAGACAACAGGGACCAAAACATAAGACGGAAAAAAAAGTTGGAGGACTAAGACTAGTCAACGAAAAGTTTAGGGACTAAAATAAAAAATGTCAAAAAGTTCAGGAACTAAAAACATAATTTACTCTAATTTAATACTCATCTAAATAATGATTAGATCATATTTTTTTATCCAAATTAATTTGAATATTTGAACTAGTATTTTTTTTATTTAAATCAAGTAAAGTTAATAAAGTTTATGAATCTACTTGGGGCCACTTGTATCGTGGACCACCTTTTTAGGTGGTCTGCAATGCACCATTATTATTTATCACAGGATCAATTTAGTCACACACTTATACCATACAATCTTTCACATTGGATTCCAATCTCCAATTTCAATTCCCCTCTCTGTGGCGCTGCTCCCCACGCCGTAACGTTATCCAGGACGCACCCTCCAGAACCCTACTCTTAACCTCCCATTCCTTTCTCTGCAAATCCCAAACTGATTTTTTTCCTTCTCAAAACCTGATCTGAAACGCAACCTTCTCATGGAAACTCTTTGCGACACTGCGAGGGTTCCCGCATGCTTCAGGATAGGAGTCCCGTATTTTCTAATTGAACCACCTCCGAGAAAGCCATGAGCTTGTGGACGAGATGCATGCCGGCTTCCACCACCAGAACCACCGGAAGTGCGTTTACCGATGAAATCTGCAGTCAACGATGGAGATGAAGAACTCTTGAAACGCTTATAGCGAGTTTGAATATTAAGAAAATTTCCTTGTTTGTTTCCTTGTCTTTCTTTTCCCCTGTTTTCAAAGTTATATTTTAATTTTATTTTTCTTGTAATGGAAAACAAATAAGTATGAGCATCAGATTAGTAGCTTGAACAAATTTCCTCTTTTCCTTTTGATTTGGCCTGCGATTTTTGCTTGAGGTTTGCAAAAGATAAAATTGTTTCTTTATGTTACTGTTTTGGTGCATTTTTCAATGAGGAGAGATCGTCGGAGAATGTGCAAGTAGTGAGAAAAGAAAAAGAAAAAAAAATGAAACGCTGTCGTCAGAAATCGCCTCCGGCGGCGGAGACCGGTGGTGGAGGAGTTGCTGGGAAGGGGTGCAAGAATCTGGTGTGGAAGGATCTATGCTAATAAAATTGATCTAATGGTTAAAAATAATTATCCACTATGGATCAGCTATTAAGGTGGTCCACCCTAGCTTGGCCTATACTTGGATCCGTGATAACTTTTAACAAGCAAATTTTGAAAACCAAATATTAAAGTATAACGAGGTAATTTTCTAAATATACTCTCTCCATTCTTACATACGAGATTTTTTTTTTTTTCAGAAAATTGTTTCTCCCTTTTATTATATTCTTTTTTAATTGTCTTTTGCATTGATTTTTTTTCTCTAAAATATCCGTAATTACTCCCTTTAATTTTGAATATAAACAAAAAAAATGTCTTGGATGTTGGTCTCAAATATTAGAAAATCTCTCTTTTTACTAAACCTAGGGTGCTCTATTTCCTCTTTGCATCGCATTGCAATCCATCACTTTCTCAACTTGTTTGTCCTTTCGTTCCACCCTTCTACCATTTCTCAATTTTCCCTTGTTATTTTATTTTCCTTTTCTTCTTTCTTTCTGTTCCATCGATTTTTCACCCCATAACCCAAGACTACATACCTAAACTAGTTCATCAATTAATTCACCCAAGAGCTTCGTTAACGCCTACCCCAATTAATTCACACATTTTTGCTATTTCAAGGTCAATTTTCTTTTTCTGGTTTGTTTCCATTTTTATTGTTAGGGTATTATGTTACTAAGTAGTATTGTGTGCTTCTATTCAATTAGATGTTTTTTTTCTTCTCAAAATTGAATTTTACATTTTTTGTATTAAAGGAGACCTAATTGACCCAAACCAAACCAACCTTTCTTGATCGAATTGGTTTGGTTCGAGTTGTACAAAAAAAATTTGAGAAATTCAAACTAATCCGAACCAATGAAAATTGATTGGTTCAAATTTCACTATCCCTAAATTTGATTCAAATCGACCCGTGAGCGACTAAACAAACGAGTCAAGGGTTTCTGTATGTAGATTAATTTTATTTATACATTTCATGTCTTTTAGTGAAGAAATTTATCTTTTTAAAGAAACACATCTCATGACTCTTAAGAGTTACATCTCATGACTGTTGGTGAAAAGTTACATCTCATTAACATTATACATAGATTAATGTTATATTATTTTCTGCTAATTTTTCAAATAAAAATATATTAAATAAATATATTTAATATCTTAAAAATGTAAAAAATATTTAATATTTTTTCTTCATTTAAAAGCAAGAGGGTTATTAATTTTTTTTATTATTTCTCATATTTCAAACCCCAGCAGACTTTTTTGAGATTCTTTGTATTTACCTGGCGGCTAGCAAGCATCTTCTCATGTCACAATTATAGTTTTGCAGACATTTATATGAAACTATCAACTCTTTTTTCTTTCTTTTTAATTTCCCTCTCTGTTTTTTTATTTAGTTCCGATGTGATATTTGGTTTCGGAGGATTTTGTACTTCTGTTTTTTCCTGTCACATAATTTTGTACTTTTGGTCACATAACATGCTAAAAGTTAAACTATCGCTGTTAAACAATGAGGTAATTAATTTAAAGAGCACAATAACGTCAACATTTACATGCAGGCTAACTTGGTGACCGGTGAGGTATTCCTAGTAATCATACGAAAGGTAACACTCTACATAAATTGGTAAGGTACGAAAATCACTATAAAGTGAAATGATTTTCAATCAAGCTCTGAACTTCTAACCACTCGACAAGAAAACTTAGGTTATTTTCATGCACATTTTAATTTGTCCCTTTGTGAAACAAGATTTATTATTATTATTATATTGTAAGTGTGAAGTATTATTAACTTTTCATGGAAGATTAATCTCTGTCAAAAAATTTAACTAATCTATTTTTAAGGGAATTTTTTTTTTAATTACAATTTTTTTTTTTGTCTAGAAGATTAAACTATTATTGTTTTTATTTCACGATTTTCACCTTTCAACTTTTGACATACTCATCCATGCACATAGCTAAAAGCATGAAACCTCCCCAAGTTACCTTTTGAGCCACGGTTCTGCGTACCTAAAAAACCAGTATTTAAGGAGTTCAGTTTTTTTTTTTCGCAACACATTTTTTCCTTGACACCAAATCCATCAAATTCCTCAAAAAACAAACCTTCTAGTTCATTCCCTCTACACCCTTTTCCCCTCTTCCGTTACATAATTCACATGCCGAAAATTCTGTAACCCCCCACAAAACTCAAAGCCTTTTTTGTTTTTCCTTACAACAAACACATTAGTGCTTCATTCTATAACGGGTTGGTTCCCTTGTTATTTATTACTTCTTCACTTCAATTCATGCACCTGTGTTGGAGAATTGTTTGTGTTCTTTGTTAGAACATATAGATTGAAATTGATGGTTTTGTTTTTCACTTGCTTCTTTGATGAAACAGGGGATTTTGGTGTAGGATGGGATCAATGGAGAACGTTTCCAAACCAAGGAAGGAAAATCAGCAGTTTGAACTGCCAGCTGGTTTTAGATTTCATCCAACGGATGAAGAACTCATAAATCACTACCTCACAAAGAAGGTTGTTGACAACTGTTTCTGTGCTTTGGCCATTGGTGAGGTTGATTTGAACAAGTGTGAGCCATGGGATTTGCCTGGTGAGTCTCTCATTTTCTTTTATTTTGATGAATTGAAATCCTTATGTTTTCTTTGCTTTGATGGTGAATTGGTGATGTCTTCTTACAATCATATATGTTTGTTTTTTTGAAGGGTTGGCTAAAATGGGTGAAACTGAGTGGTATTATTTCTGTGTGAGGGACAGAAAATACCCAACTGGTCTAAGGACTAATAGGGCCACTGATGCTGGTTATTGGAAGGCCACAGGCAAAGACAAGGAGATAATAATGGAGAATGCACTCATTGGGATGAAGAAAACTTTGGTTTTCTACAAGGGAAGAGCTCCAAAAGGGGAAAAGACAAACTGGATTATGCATGAATATAGGTTGGAAGGGAAACATAATCAACCCAAACCTGGAAAGGTATTGTTCAATTTGTGTATTTTCTGTTTTTACAAGGAATTATTACATGATTTCAGACTACTATGGTCTCGATTAATCTTTACGTGATACATAATCGAGAGATGAGATTGATCAGGATCATGGTCGTGTGGTAGTTCGAGACCATGTAATAATTTCTCGTTTTGTACTCTCATTCAAGGTGAACATTTGTTAACTAATGTTATTTTGACATTTTCCCCCCACTTTATAGAGTGAATGGGTGATTTGTAGAGTCTTTGAGAAGAGCCCTTGTGGAAAGAAAATGCATGTTCCAAAGTGTGGGAGGTTCAACAACTCCTTTGGAGAGGAACCATCACCAACTGCTTCTCTATTGCCTCCTTTGATGGATTCTTCTCCATACAACAGTGAAACAAGGACCACTGCTGGTGAGTTGTCTCAGGTGACTTGCTTCTCTGATCCAAATCGAACTGAGGATCAGAACACACATGATGACATTGTTGATAGCATGGAAACTCCTATTTTGAACTTTTCACCCTCTTCAAGACCTGATGATGTTTCAACTTTGGCCAAAGCAACCCTTTCAGCCTCAAACCAATCAACACAGATTGCACACCAAATTGGGAACTCACAGTACCCAGATTATTGTTATGTGCCTCAAGAACAGTCCATGTTGAGGATGCTGATGGAAAACCAAGGACCAAGTGCAAAGCAAATTCAGAAAGCAGAGTTTTCCGAGGGAAGAGACTTTGATGCTGATATCTCATCTGTGATATACAACAATGACATGATACACAGAATGTTTGGGAATCAAGAACATTCTTCAGCTTCTGCAGGGCCTGTGGACACTGATTGCCTATGGAATTACTAAAGAAGGTTAAGGAATATTATTTAGTTTAAGACAGAAAATATGTCAATTATATTTATATTTATATGATACATAGAGGTTGATTACTTGCAACTACATGAACTTAATATAGGAATTATGGGAAATGCATGAAATTCAATTTCCCGCCTCTGGTTGATAACTTTGATAAAATTAGTGGTGAGTAGTCCATATTTTATATGATCTGTTAATCTTTATTTTCATCATTGCAACCCAATTACAGCTAGTTACCACCTTTTCTTGGGATTTGTTTATGCAACTTTTGGGTACAGGTTAATCTACCATCTGCTTTAGATGATGTGGTCATAGTCATACCAGTTTACTCAAGATAATGTTTGGGGTAATTTATTTTAAATAATTTAATTAATATATACTTTATTACTCTTTTTGAAGTGGTAACTTTAGTTCTCAAAGTATATGCCCGTACAAATTTGTCTTAAGAAATTTGACTTGAGAAAAAAAAGATTTTATTTTATTTTAATTATTAAAAATTTAAAATGACACTACTTTATTTTTATTTTATTTATTATATTTAAAATTTTGTATGCAAAATAGCAAAAACAATAAAAAAAAAAAAGTTGTTTTCATTAATTCCTATGTAAACCTTTAAAAATAGAAAGCGAACTAAATAAAAATATTTTTTTCAACTCGCTTAATTTGTTAGCAAATGTACCCTACTAAGATTGTTGACCTATAAATAATTTCATCTTTCGAAAGACTAATTTATGTAAATCAAAAGTTTGAGCCATGAAAATAACAAATTACCACTTTATATTAATTCAGTTTTACTACCCATCATCTTATGAGTAATGACTAAAAAATTAATAAATAATAAAATTGTATTAAAAATCACAATAAAAATACATAATATTTTTTTTTATAGAGACCACAATAAGAATGTAGTTACATATTTGGAGAGTTGAATTCAAAATATTTGATTAAGTTGAAACAATCTTGTATCAATTGATGTATTTGTTCAATAATATAAAATATATAATATTGACATCTATTTAATAAATTTTTGAATCTTTTATTCTTTAGAAGAATGCTTGGTAAAATCTATATTAATTTGATAAATAATTATTCTTTGTTGACATATTTCTCAAAGATCTTAAAATGAAATAATTGTTTTTGTAAATCTTTTTCCTAATAATGAAAGTTTACTTTGCTATTAAAGTCTATTCACATATAACACATGTTATCATTTGAACACGTCATCAATTAGTAGCTCCCCTTTCAAACCTAATAAGTTTTAATAGTAGTATTAATTTTCTTTGGTATATAATTAGTTAGTGATGATTTGCATCACTTTGCGTCATCTCCTTCTCTCTCTTCTCTTTGTTAGGCCACCAACCGGTACTCGCATGAATGAATGATTAAACAACAAACGATAAAACGCACAGGTGCATGGCGTATCACTATCACAGAACCACTCAACTTTTTTTTGCAAAAGTCAGAGCCACCAAAGTTTTTTTAAGTATTTTTTTTTCTCTCTTTATGAAGACGAAATTTCAAATTGAATAGTTACCATATATCTATAGACTCAAACTATAGCTATAAAATGGCAATCTCTCTCTCTATTATTTTTTGGGTACAAATTTTTAGTTCTTCACTTCTTCATATGTTAATATACATGATATATGTAATGCCAATTGACACAGACTTTTCTTCGGGCAAGAACTGTCCGCAGCAAATTTAAAAACAGTCACAATTGTGTTCTGAGTATCGTGATATTGCATCATTAATTTCATTTTGACATTTTTCACAGGGTGATATGGCGTTTTTTTTATTCTTTTCTTTTTCTTTTAATTTGCATTTAAGGTCTTCAATCAACAATAAAATTGATAGACTACGTACTCGATCAAGAATTTTCTTGTTACCACCGCTTTATGGAGCATATTATCCTTTTGGTACGAGGCTACAGATATTTTTTTCTATGAGTAGTACGTAATTCTACTCGAATTAAGCAAGACAATTATAGATTTCTTCATTCAGCATGTGGCAACAAAAGAAAAAAGGAATAAAATTATTGAATAGAAATATAACGTACATGCAATTTTCCATCGTTTCTTAGTATTATTTTTTACACAAAGGTCGTGGAAGGAAGGCTTTTCTCATTTCAAGGTCAGGATAATTATCAACCTTAATGAGCATATTTATAATCTAATTATATAGTATTTACCAAAACGATTTCTGAACTAAAAACACTAAAAAAATAATTAGACGTTGAATATGTCTCGATTGATATAGTTTGTATTTAATGATCAAAATTAAATTGTTAATATTGACATTATATAGAACTATACTAAAAGTATGATATGTTATATTAATAAATATAATTATGTTGACATGAAAATTGATATATTATAATAAGTTAGTAACAAATCATATTATTAGTATAATAAGTTCACAGTGTTTAAATTAATAGTTTAATTTTTGTTACAAAGGTTATATCAATGAAGATAATCTTAATGATCCCTAACTTTTATTTTTTGTATTGAAGTGAATGGTTGACTAGATAGCCTATCCAGCTGTGGTGCCATCATTTCTTATTTGATTAAAAAATCTTATCAGTAAATTAATATCCCACATGAAAAACATGGCAAAAGAAAAAACAAATTCTGTTACTATTTCCCCCTAATCATAATACCCCCTTAAAATTGTTTTAAAACTTGATGTAGATGTTTACAGGCTAACTCGACCTAAAAACAACTAAAGATAAATTTCAGTAGTTGGTATGAGAGTGCTGTCTATATATAATATAGCTGCGTCACTTAATTGTCTGCAAACTCAATCATCATAAATGATATTTTAGCGGGTGAAAAATTCAAAAGAGGAATAAATAAATAACAATTAATTATAATTAATGATATTAATAGTTTACATAACTAATGTATATACATTTATGTTTTCCTCAAATGGGCAAATCCATTTTTCCTCAATCTTTAAACCTAATTCTCTTTACTAAGCTAGATCAAGAGTACAATAATTATTCTTAGCTATCAATTTTAAATGTCAATAAAGGTTGATTCAATTGGTAAAAATCAAATTTATAACCCAAAGAATACGTGTTCAAATCTCATTATCGAAATGAAGACTTTGTTGATGGGTAATCAATAAGTATAACATTGAGACCTATTTTGACTCTAATAAACTCAACTTAAACTTTTAACACACATGAAAGAAAGAAAAAAATCAATTTTAGACTCAATATCTATCATCAGTTCATAAAGAGACAAAGCATCCCACTGTGAGTTTGGAGCTACATACCTCACAAGTAGCTATTCCAAACGTTGTTTATGTGCTAGCTGTCCATTACCGCATCATTAGTTGATTTATATGTTGGTAACCATAGCCAGCCATAATTCATGGTATGGGCAAACATGTTGATGCTGTTCCATACGGTCATTTTAAGACTCTACATAACTTTTTGCAAGTTTTGGTGAAATCTTGCAAGTGGGTTTCATTTAGTTATTGGTTCATGAGTAGAATTAGCTAGTCTCAGCTATTATTTGATAGTTACGTGTTCTTCATAATTATTAATTACTTAAAAAACTCTTATACCACCCCAACCTCACCTTTTATGTTGACATGAAATAACAACCACCAATTAGTGGCTATTGATGTAGAATTGGAGATAGATAGGCCTTTATTCTTTGTTAAAATATAAACTGTACGTGGGCTTCTAACTAGTCAAATATTTATATTAAGTCTTCTTTCCGCTTTATATCGTCTGTAATAATAAATATTGAACTCGACAGGAGTGGAGAATATCAAAATAAAACAAATACATGACTTGTGGTTTTGTAAGTCTCCTTTTTTTAGAGCAATCACATATCATGTATACTTGAATATTAATTTTAAAATTATATAATAGAATTTTTTGTTTAAAATGTTCTTAAAATCTTGATTATTTTATATTATCGTTTTTATACCCACTTTAATCTTACGTGCGTTCTGGAAAGCTTTTTCTTTATAATGGGAAGATTAAAAAAAATGGCTTTGAAACAAATATTTTTCAAATTCTTTTTATATATTCTTCAGCATATGCCCCGGGCACAAAAGCTAAGGCTTTCTACCTAAACGTTCGCAAAAAAATATGGGCTTCTACATAAGAAGTGGGTAGTTTAAAAAGGCTATGGAAAAAAGAAAAGATGAAAATGAAGCTGAATATTTTTTTTCATCAGTGAAGCCCAAGGCAAATAGTTTACGAAAATATATTTCTCTTTTGTATCTCGACAAATTTTGTCTAGATACAATAAAAAGTATTTTCGTTGTTTATGTCGGCATATTTTGTCCAAATGCACAATGGAAATATGTTTCTATTATGTATCTCAACAAATCTTGTCAAGATACTCGATGGAAATGTATTTCTGTCAAGGATGTTTTTATAAAAGAAAAATGATAAAGTTGGAGGTTAACTTAGAAAACAAGATTTTAGGAATAGCAAGACCCAAAATTGCTCACTTAACCCACCAAGCCCAAAAACAATAGAGAAAGACCCAAAATCAATGGAGGCATTCGCCACAGAAACATTTACAGGAATGGGTTCTTCACTAGGTCCAGCTCAAGTGACTAGAATCCCCGAGCAATTTCATAATCCACTAGCTTTATAACGTCTACTTTTTGTTTTGTTTTGTTTTTTTATATTTTTTTTTTACTTAATTGCAGTTTTGTACCCTCAACTTTTAAATTTTTGGCGAATGTTATCCCAACAAATAAATTTGGCATATTGTAAACTTTTTAAGAAACTTGCGAATTTTACCTTTCATCATTTGTCCATTAATAAGCACAAAAGTTTGGGGTAAAATTAGGGATGGCAACGGGTCGGGTCGGGCACGGATAGTGGTTACCCGCTACCCGCCCAGCCGGAGAAAATCCGTCCTGTTATCCGTCGGATATCAGTTTGATAAAAATCCGCGGATTTTTCTTATATCCGCGAGTATCCATGGATACCCATGGATACTTCATATTAAAAAAACATTTTTTTTTAAAAGGGTGATTCTTTTAGAAGAAATACTAAGAAACAGATCATTTATTTGCTATAAAATTTGGAAATAAAATCATATTATTTACTACAAGAAGAATCAAGAATCAAATGTGTAATTAAGTGAATTTTTATGTGAAAATTACATGTCTTTAATTAAAAAAAATCAAAGAAATAAGAAACTTATATTGTGATTTTGAATCTCTAGACATAATTCTTACGGGTGTTTCATTTTGATCGACGAAAGGAAGGAAGAAGGATGACTACTGTACTGACTAGGGATTCTTTCCTAAATTATATATATATAAGGGTAGTTTAGTAATTTTACGGGTAGCGGGTACCCGCGGGCACGGATACTATGATACCGGTACCCGTTACCCGCAGATATCCATTTATACTATCCATCTTCTATCCATGGCGGATTTTATCCGTGGATATTCGTGGCTGTAGATTTTTTTGCCATCCCTAGGTAAAATTCATCAAAAAAGTAAAAAGTTAGGGGTACAATTTGCCAAAAAGTAAAAACGTTGGGTGTAAAGTTTGCCAAAAAAATAAGAAGTTGGGATAAAAAGTGCAATTATATAAGAATAAAATGACAAAAGGTAAAATTATCAAGTTTCTTAAAATGTAGGGGGTAAAATGTGCTAAATTAATTTGTTGGGGTAGAATTTGTCAAAAATTAAAAAGTTGGGAGTAAAAAATTGCAATTAAGCCTATTTTTTTAAGTACAAGCTATTTTCAAGGACATGTTTAAATAAAAGTAGGGTGTAAAATGTATCAAATTAATTTGTTGGGGGTAAAATTTGTGAAAAATTAAAAAGTTGGGGGTAAAAAATGCAATTAAGTCTATTTTTTTTAAGTACAAGGTGTTTTCAAGGACATGTTTAGATAAATAACTTAAATAAAATATTTATTTAAAAAAAATCTTATTTTATAAAAAGTTTATATCATAAATATGATCATAAATGCTCAATTTGGTAGCTACGAAATGGCACAGATGGGTACACACCGAATTGCACTCAATGGTTTAGTAGACATAATTTGAAGTGGAAATAAGTTGAGAAGCAGCGGGTTTCACACTGTAAATACCTGTCATTGCAATAACGGTGTTATAGTGTCACACCATGTGTATTTACATTTGTGTCCGCCTGATTATTGTTTTGGTAACAAAGACCCACAAATTTCCAATTTTTGTAATGGTGTAAGAGTCAAACAACCAACATTCAATTTTATTTCCACTCTATTTCTCTTTTCTCTAATTATTTTTCTTCTCTTTTCATCTACTTTATTTTATGTCTCTCCTTACAACCAAACAGAGCAAAAATATATTGAAATAATATGAAAATAATATATAAAAATTATAAGTCATTTTTATAAGTTTAAATAAATTTTATAAAATCTCTGTTAAACATTTTTTGAATATTATGCCAAAATAATTTTTTTGTTATTATTATATGTCTACAATGCTTTAACCCATATGGTTGGCATAATGATGTAAGATCCTGCTGCGTTTACTTGTGAGGGAAACGATTTATTTAGCGGGAGAACCCGTATTCAATTTATTTCATGTGCAAAATTCTCTTGGACCAACGACAGCCACACATTGCGAGCATGATTAGTTTCTGACTTAATGGGTTGGAAGATACCGTGATATCTGACCCAGGACAAAAAAAATATATCTACAATGCTTTTGAGGATTTCATCCTAAAAAATGGGTAAAGTTTTATTTTGAATTTTTTTGGTAATGAAAATTTTATTTTGAATTGAAAATGTTTACATGATTTCAACTTTTTAATTATTTGCAAAAATATATTTCTATTTTTATTTATAAGAGCATTTGTTTATAAATTTTTGACTTGATTATATTTATAGACAAATAAATTATTTTATTTGTCTAATAATTTTTATAAATATAAACTATTTTATATTTATAGACAATTAAACCTTTTCAAATTGAGAAAAAAAATCCATTCATCTATCCATCTATTGTTCAATTACTAATAAAAGTTTGTTACATACATGCATAAATGGTTCTAACATTTTATGGACTCAGTGCGAAATAATAAATAGGAGTCCTTTATATATAAGTATTATAAAGGGTTAAATATGTTTTTAAAATTGTATTTGAAAATTAAAACTCAAGAACTCGCAACAACCTCAAGCGGGCTCTAAATTTATTTTTTTTAGTCTCTTAATTTCAAAAAATACTTTTTTTTAGTCCCTCTTATGATAAAAAAAAAACTGTTACAAACTGTGCATCTAAGCCACCAAAAATCAATCAGGATGGACTAAAAAGAATATTTTTCAAAATTGAAAGACTAAAAAAAACAAATTTAAATTCAGGAGACGAAAAACAACAGTGACCCAAATTTGAAGAACCAAAAACATATTTAAGTCTATTGTAAAATATAAACATATGTTCCATAAAAAAAAATAGGCATGTTATTTTATTAAAATGATATATTTTATTACATACAAAATATTTTTTTCTACTAAAAAATACATACAAATACAAAATATTACATGCAAACAAACATTTAACTTTTTGGAGGAAATTAAAATTTTGTGACCTCTAATGCTTGGATAAGTTATAATTAATAATTGAAAGAATTTTAAAAAAGTCGACAAGATTAAATTATTACCAAATAAATTGAAAACTCGTTTTTCCTCCTTATATTAAAGTGTTTTTTTGGAGTTTATCTTTAGTCATGGGCCCAATGGGATCACCCCTCCAGACAATCCTCAGGACCCGGCCTGCATGCTTAACATGATACTTAACTCGGTTAGCACTTTAATAGATATATGTATTATTAATTTTAATTTATTTAAATCTCTCAACATAATATATTGAATATAAAACAAGACATTTAAACAGATTAATTCCACCAATGTGTCTGTTAACTGTTAAGTGCATATTTAGGATCTCATTACGTCAGAGCTGATTTTCATAAGCAAAAATTTATACTCCTAAAATGTGGATTTTTCTATTAATGCACAATGGGATACCAATCACACACTAAAATGAGATGGGTACTTAATAAAATATCACGTCTTGTATGTAAATTGTTGCCTTTATTATTAATTTCTGTTAATAATTGGATGCTAGATTGCAGTAAAAAAAAAAAATTGGATGTTAGATTAACGAAAAATCTTAACTTCTTCCAATAAAAAATAGAAAATTTAATTGCTAAAAAATTATTAAGACACTAAAATCACACATTAATTACAGTAAATGTATATATATAAAAAATACAATTGAACTCTTTTTAACCTTATTTAAGGTTATACAGTTACACTATTGTACAACAAATATTATGTGCAATAAAATTGTACTATTACAAACGTTTAATGCACCAACCACAAAATAATTTTACAATTTATTGCTTAAACTGTATTATTAAATTTTATATTAAAAGTCTTACATAATTAATCTTTATGTTAGGTTTTAACTTTTACTCATCTTGAAGGCTAACTTTTAGGAGAACAACTTTTTTATTTTCATTTTCTTTTTTCTAGATATTGACCACGTTGGACTTATATTATTTTGACATGTGTCATGCATGGGCACTCATCATTTAATAGGATCATTAAAACTAGACTGGACCATATTACAATGCTAGAGCTGGCATTGATCAAGGAAAATTTAAGGGTGTGTCCCCATTGTCCCTTATATAACCAATGCAAGTCTTGGATCCATGAAAACCTTTCCCTCACACACCACACACCCACATTTAAGTTTTGTATTTTAGCCCCTTTTTTCATCACGGGGCCCTTATTTTGTCTTATCACTCATCAAATCATTCAAGAAAGCCCTACCCCAACCCTACAGTCCCACTCCCATAAATTGCCCCTGCACCTCCCAAATTACCAAAATGCTCTTCACCTTCAATTGTTAATTAGGGAAGCTCTTCAATGAACCTCACGGTTACCCCTACGTATAGAAGTGTCCCCTTTTTTGGGTTGAACACTTGTATGAACCATCATGGCTCTTGTGGATGCCAATTTGTTTTAGCTAAGCCATGTGCTTTTACTCCAATATGAATGAATTTATTAAAGTAATTGTCATATTAGCTAAACCATCATGGTCCGAGTTTATCTTGAAGTTCATTTTCTTTAAAATTTATTAAAGTAATTGTTATATTAGCTAAGAGGTAATTTATTGAAGTTCATTTTTTTTTTTTAAATTTGTTGAAGTACCTCCTAGCTAATATGATAATTACTTCAATAAATTTCAAGGAAATGAATTTCAAGATGAATTTGGGCTGTTCATTTTAAAATATTTACAGCACTAGTATTTATTATAGCTCCACTATTACTTCAATGAATTTAAAGGAAAAATGGACTTCAAGATAAACTCGAACCGTTCATTCAAAAGTACTATAGTAGTATTTATTATAGCTCCATTATTATGTTAATTGCAATAGGACTTCATAAGTAAAAATAACTACCAAAGACTTAGTTGTCACTTGTCAATGAGTTTATGAAGAAGAATTTGAGTACGATTCTTGTATAATAGTACTCCCTCCTATCCTTTATATAAGAAACAAATAACTAAATCAGTCCGAGAAAGAACTATGAATTTTAAGTGTAACTAAACTTTAGATCGAAAATTAATCTCATAATCGGTTCAAATAACCAAAACTTATGAAATACCTTAGTATCCCATTGAAAAAAAAAACTCTAATTATAGTATTTAAAAAAAAGTAAAAAAACTCTAAAATTTTTTATACTATTTTTTTTTTAATAAATTCTCTTCCTCATTAGTTGAAAAAAAGATTAATAAATAATTATAGTATGAGGAGTGCTAGCAACACACTATTTTTAGCACATACTCCAATATTGACTGAAATTTATTGAAAACTACTCCCTCCGTACTAATGGTATTTGTCGTTCTAAGTTTTTTTTACACAAACAAAGAAAATTTAATAAATGAAAAAAGGAAGTGACAATTTTACAAAATTAACCTTACCATCATTAATTCATTTATAGTTTTTGTTGTCCATCATTAATATTATAAGGAATATAAGTGAAAAACAATAATTAATATGACATTAAAAAGTTAAAATGACAATTATTTTGAAACTTATTTTTTCATCTTAAACAACAATTATTATGGGATGGAGAGAGTACAAAATTAAGAAAGAATTATTGAATAAGATGTAAGACCTATCAAAACTTATGATTTCTAAAAAAAATTAACTAATAATAAAAAGTGTATTTAAAATAATATATTAGAGAGTTTGTTGTTAGTATTTTTTTTACAAAATAAAATTACTACTCGATAAATAATTGGATATGCTTGCACCGCATCTCATGCTAATCTTAATGCTATATCAAATGTTGCTCATTTAATAAAAGGATACTTTTGGATTGGGACCATTTTTATGTGATATATTGGACAATTAATGAACATAAGTTAATGCAACAATAAAAGATATTATGAGAAACGGGTATGCCTCCACTTTTTAGCAACATGAGATCTTGAGTTAGTAATTGCAAAGGCCTAAAAGTAATAATACACCATCGCTCGCCTTCAATACCTTCGTGATGAAACGCGTTGATTTCAATCAATTCGGTTATTAGATTAATCCACCGTTCTCTTAGCGATGAAAAGTTTTCTTTTACTAATACATCATGTTATGATAGCTTTTTTCTGAGAAAGTGAGAAATTATAATTATTTATTAAACAATAATAAATAAAATTATAATATACTTAACTTAGCTATTAAAGCTTATACATGTCTTTTTTTGGTATATAAGCTTATACATGTCTTTTATATATCTTTTAAATTTTGAAGTTTTTCTAAATGATTTTTTTTATTTAAATTTGTTCATTTTTAGTTTTTAAAATTATAAAAATCACGTGCTTATCTAAGATTAAAAATGCAAAATTCAAAATAAACTCCCATTTTGGTCCTTTAAAGTTACTGTATCATTAGTCTTCTAAAAAATTTGATAACCATATATATTAATCCATTAATAATTTCTTTTACCACTTTAATCCCCTAAACCTCCAAATCGTTTTGACCATGAGATTACATGATCTTCAAATATAAAAATATTCAAGAGTAAGATTAATAAAATTTAATAATATATACAAATCGTTTCTCATGTGATCACTATTCATTAATTTCGGTGGCCTAATGAATTTTTTGTCAATATAACCAATGTTTTCAGGTGAGCATTAAGAATATCTTCTGCATGCACTGTCAGAGATTAAATCCCGTTTAAGACATAGAAATTACTGAACTAAGTTTTATAATTTCTCCCTACAAAGCCTTTCTAATACACATAGTCACCAATGGAATATATATCTTGATCAACATATATATACCTAAAAGAGTCAATTAATTAACCAAAGTTGTGCATCTCTCTAGTTAGCTTTATTTTTAATGTTTTGTTAGTTAATTAATAACAGTGTTTTATTTTAATGACAGAGAAAACGTAGAGAAGATGAGTTCCTCCAGAAGTCCTACTTAAACTCGATAATCCAACTTTCATGACAGAAAACATATATAGATTAGAATGAGTTCCAAATGTTTGCATGCAAAAGCGACTTCTATTAATATCCAACTGACCTAGTCACTGCCTTTAATTTGAATTTAGAATCATAATATATAGGGACTACATTCTTATTATAGCTTAGTCACACTCACACACATGATTAGCTCACTATTTTCTCCTGAAATTTCTCATTAAAGTAACCAAAAACATTAATCAACAATCAGAACTGGAAGGAACCATTTCTTTGATCTCTCGGTAGGTTGCAGTCAACCTCTAATGGATTCTGTGGCTGGCTGAAATACTTGATCGCTTTCAAGACTCCATTCATCTAGCTAGCATCTAAGTATAGACAAGACAATTTTTTTAGCCAAATTTAATTTGGTCCAAACCTAAAAAACAAAATACATAAAACTGATTTGATGTAAGCAAAACTTAATTAAGTCCATTAAAGATCAACAAGCTTAAGTGTACAGTAGTTTTTAACTTTGTGGTGAATTAATTCTCTTGCCGAGATTCGCTGAAACTAGGCTTAATTATCATGAATCCTTTGCTTAAATTAGCTTTGTTGTGCTGTATGGTCACGTTATTAACCGTAGAAATTAAAATGATCTTATGACATTCTAAAGGGGGTATACACTTTTTGGGACCGAAGAGATAAAAAAAGTAAACAAAGTAGTAAATATAATAAATAATGTAATGAAAAGAGGGGGGGGGGGGGAATAGAGAAAATTAAGTATAAGGTAAAAAATGTGAAAAAAAAAAGGTTTGTAATTAAAAATGTTATCTGTTACCTTTATATAAGATCATAGCCAACACAATCCTTATCTTTGTAAGACAGAAGAACTATTGATAAGAATTGAATGTTGAACTTATGAACTTCATAAGAACTTGCTGTATTTTCGTGTTGGATCCCCCATCAAAGGTTTCATCCCAAAACGTTTCACACCAACTGTACTCGATACCAACATTTCAAAAAATTTAAATCATAAAGACGTTTTTATTTTTTCCCCAAAATATATCCGAACTCACTCATTGATGAGCAATGTTAAACAAGGTCCACGTACGCAAAGTCTCCCCCCCATGTAAATAATTAAAACTCGTCCTTAGCCTCGCCATAAATTCATAGTGACGTGTCACTAAAAATAATGTGGCAATAACTTGGTAGCTCAAAGCTGTCAATAGGCTTAAAAATTCTACCCCATATACTATGAAAAGACAACGGAACCACTCAATTTTCATAACTCACTCCATAAAGATTCACAAGTATTACATCATGGAGCATTCAATTGTAGGTAACGTCAAGGGGTATTATCGTCGATCATAATCATAATCCACATACATACATACATAGTCTGTGTCAAGTGACTCAAGTTAGTTTCTTATCCCATTTATGCCGCTGACATTTCTTTCTTCTTTGTTCATTATATCTCTCCTCTTACAAGTCCAACTCATTACTTTCTCTCTCTCTTTTTTCCATAGTGTTTTCCAACTCCTCTTGTGCTATATAAAGAACTAGAAAAGCCACCACAGTGTTGAGCACTGTTCCCACTTTCTCCAAAAATGGGAAGATCACCATGCTGTGACAAAGTGGGTTTAAAGAAAGGACCATGGACACCAGAGGAAGATCAGAAGCTCTTGGCTTATATTGAAGAACATGGCCATGGAAGCTGGCGTGCTTTGCCAGCCAAAGCTGGTAAATAATCTTATGTTGATAGATATCTTGTAATTAAAGTAAAATTTGCCATGTAATTGTGAAGTGTGAAGCTGCTGGCTACTGTGTTATTCAGGACTTCAGAGGTGTGGCAAGAGCTGCAGATTGAGATGGACTAATTATCTAAGGCCTGATATTAAGAGGGGAAAGTTCAGTATGCAAGAAGAGCAAACCATCATTCAACTCCATGCACTCTTAGGGAACAGGTTTGGTATCTTTTTGAAGTCTATCTAAATTTTAGAGTTACTATTGTACTCTGAAATCTAAAAGTTTTGCTACAGATATTTTTTAGGTCAATAGTTAAATGAGTTTTAGTAGTTTAAGGGAGAAAGAAAAAAGGAAAAATAAGAGAGAATTTCTCACAAATAGTACTATAACACCCTTAAATTTCCCAGTTACCATAGAATTTCTCTCTATATTTTATATGTTGAGTAGTAGGTTATAATAATTCTTTAACATGTAGCAAGTGTTAAGGTTTTTATGCTTGGATTTTACTGGGGTTTCATTTGATTATGTTAATATTTTTTTTATTTGTATAATTCTTTAATGAGTATGAGTACAGGTTTGATGAAAACTCAGCAGGATTTATTTATTTGAGTGAGATACCTTGATGTCTTTGCCTTACTCCCGTACAAATATTTTCATTTTTGAAAATTATAATTTATGCTACTATTGTATGACACCTCTATATTTTATTGGTGTTCTTACACAAACGCTTACTAGTATAAGTTTCAGTCATTTTGCAACTAGGAGCTACTGTATTATTTCTTTGCTTTTCCAACTCACTTGCTGTGCAGAATGTCTTAAATGCGAGGGCATCTCAATTTCTATAACCACATATGCTATCCCACATTTCCAACACACAGAACTTTAATTGTGCTCTCTGCCATGTTCATAAATTTACTCCCTGACACGCAATAGTTTATTCAAGATGGTCCTTAAACTCAACAAAAGGATCTTCTTCCTCACCAAGCTAAATCAATGGTCCATGAAACGACATTTCTAACTTGGACCTGCCATACACATTTTTCTTAATGTTACATTATACATAATATTAATTAAACAAAGATCGCATGTACTTTAGTTTTTTTTTTTTTTTAAACAAAAAATACAACCAATAAAATACTGAAATAATTTTAGTGTAGATTTATTTTATTAATTTAGTATTCACAAAATTATTCATGACACCTAGCGCTAAAATGGATCTTCTCCAACTTCTCTACAGCCTCTCTATATGTCTCCAATTTCTCTTTTTCTCTCTATCATTTAACTTGCTCTTTCCATTTTCCCTGTCCTTCTTTTATAATTTTTGGCTGGAGAGGCAGGAGGGCCAAAGCAGTTCTAAGTTTGTGCTAATAAACACCTAAAGAAAGAGAGAGAAGTGTAGATGAAATTTATAGGTAATATAATGTGATAAGATGACAAAAATAAAAAGAAATAAAATGTATCAATAAAGTATTTGAAGAAAGAATGAGAGGTAACAATAGAAGAGAAATACAGTGTCACATTTTCTAACACATTTTTTAATATTATAAATTGAAAATTTTTTACAATTACAAATTTTAGTGAATTATACCTTTTATTTAATGACTTTCTCACCTAATAAATATTAACTAAAGAAGAGTGTTATGTTATAAGGAATGAATTAGAAAGTGTGTTGTTAACATTTTTTGTCAATAGAGTATTTACACTATAGCAGGTGTCCATATATATCATTACTGTATTATTGAAGTAGTTTATGGATGTATTCTAGGGCTTTCATTGATTTGTATGACATATCAGTATTATATTGTGTTGTGTTGTGTGGTACTCAGGTGGTCTGCAATAGCCACACATTTGCCAAAGAGAACAGATAATGAGATCAAGAACTACTGGAACACTCATCTTAAGAAAAGGTTAGACAAAATGGGCATTGACCCTGTGACCCACAAGCCCAAGAACGATGCCCTTGTCTCCACTGAGGGCCATTCCAAGAGTGCTGCCAACCTCAGCCACATGGCTCAGTGGGAAAGTGCCAGACTCGAAGCAGAAGCAAGATTGGTCCGAGAATCAAAACTACGTAGTACTTCACACTCATCATTATTGCAGCACTCCCTAATTGGCACTTCTGCATCATCATCATCATCTTCAGCTCCAATTATACCACCATCATTACTTTCTCTTGATCATGCTTGGAACAATGGGAGTAGTACTAGCACTGGTAATGCAACTAGGGTCAGTGACCTTGAGTCCCCCACGTCTACCTTATCTGAGAACAACGCGCCACCAATTATGACTAGTACTGTGATTGAGTTTGTGGGTTCTTCAGAGAGAGGGATGGTGAAGGAAGAAGGAGAGCAAGAGTGGAACAAGTTAGGTTTTCATGAAAGCTCCACCCATTTGGGAGAAAACAAAGATGGCATGGAGAATTCAATGCCTTTCACGTCTAGTCTGCATGAGTTGACAATGACCATGGCTACCACGTGGGGTTCTAGCACTAGTAGTTCACATGCACATACACATGCACATGCTGCTGAGGAGGGTTTCACCAATCTTTTGCTGAATACTAATGCCGGTGACCGGAGTTTGTCGCCGGAAGACGGAGGAGAGTCTAATAATTGTCATGATAATGCTGGTAGCAATGGCAGTGGTGGTAGCAACGGTGACTTATACGAAGATAACAAGAACTATTGGAACAACATTCTTAATTTGATGAATTATTCTTCCCCTTCGGATTCACCCATGTTCTGATTGAGTTGCATTGGAATTGGAAGGTAAATAAATCCTTCTCACGTTGAATATGATCAAACATGTCATGTTAAATTTTTGTGCCTTCTCTCCGTTAGGTGCTATAAATATGTGGGGCTTGTTCAAAATTTACGTAGAGAGAAATAAATACAAAGTTTCAACGTTACGAAGAAGACCGAAGGGAGGGTCCATTCTTGTGTTGGAAGTGTGTGATTTGCTTCATCTCCACAAAACCAAATCAAAGGCCATTGAATATTTTCATCACAGTGTTGCCATAAGAAGGGAGCATAGACACGGGAAAATGTTGATTCCAACAGTATGGTTTTTATTTTTGTCAATGCTTTCACATAGAAGATTAAGTGTGTGTCGCTTCGTGCATCAATCAAATGTTCATATTATTAGTTTGTTGTGGATTTGACTTGATTTTTACGTTTGTTTCCTTCTTGTTGAGGATATGTTTCTGTAGACACTGATGATAATGGATGATAGAGTAGTGCGTGAGTTGAATGACTTTTTACTCATTAGTAATTTCCTTTATTTCAAATTGTATACAAGAAATATCCAATAATAGAAGTATTTAGTATGGACTTTATTGCTGTTGGTTTGATGTCGCAATCTACCTATTCAAAATTTTCATTCATTGTATTTATTTGGGCTCCTCTCTCTATTCATTTGCTTGGCTGTCATGTGCTATATCAAGGTGCAAATTACAATATGACACTCAAATTTTTTGACTTAATTTGGATTTGGATTGCTCCAGAAGAAAACAAAGTTTAAATGGGGGATCTGTATATATGTCTAAATCAAACACATCTACGTCATGTGCCATAACTGAAGTTTTAAGAGCATCAGAGCATGCTTTAAGATTGTAACTGCCAGTCGATTAGGGAGGTGCTGTAATTAGCAATCTGGATCCTCTGCAACTCTACAGTCTCTTACAGTTTTTTATTTTTCATGTATTTTTTATCGATGCCAGTAAAAATTAAGTTGCTTTTTTGACTGTAGAGTAGAGACTATAGAAGCAGCACAGAATCCATACTGGCTGTAATTAAGTCAAAGATGAGTATTCACAGGTAATTGAGTATCCTTTTGTATTATGAATATTTTTATATTTTAATAATAAAATATAAATATATATATATAGAGAGAGAAAGAGAGGTAAATAGCTAATTTGATTGTTGAAAGTGTGAGGTGTTATAAATTTAGTCTTTAAAAATGATAAAATTTAAAAGAGATTTTTAAAAGTATAATTCGTCACTCAATTTAGTCTTTAACATTCTTCCAAGTTCCAATTAGTAAAGTGACAATAAGTAGTTTACTATTGGATGATATACTTACTGGTGTGCAAATATCTAATTAGCACAAATATCTCATTATGTTTCTTATTGACTGAAATTTTAAACAGTAATTTTTTTACACAAATAAATAATTGAAAAAAATACTAATTTAATTTATATATAGAGAAATTAGGAAGAAATGACACAAAATGAGGATGATACGTGCTTATACGTGACATAGTAAATATACAAAAATGTTATCTCATTTACAACAATAAAGAATTAATAAAGATTCAAATATATCATATCATATAAGAATAAATTGTATAAAAGGTATAAGGGTGTGAATTATATATTTTATTATATAAAAGGTATAAATTTATTTTACACTTTCCAAACATACAAAAAGGTAATAGTAACTATCATATAATTGTTATCATATAGTCAAAATATTTTAGTGATGAACGACTATATATCACGAGTAAATAATACAAAATGAATAATAGAATCAAAATTAAATGAATAATACAAATAACAATAGTTATTTTTGTTCCTTTTTTATTTTATCAAGTTGATATTTAGGTTATAATATTTGAATTTTTTTCTTAATTTCTTGTGTTTGATATGTTTTACACTTTTACTTGTTTCTGTTCGGTCGATTCTTCAACGTATATATGTCGAAGACAGATAGATAAAATATTCATCAATATAAAATATTCATCTAATCACAACCCACCATTTATGGTAAGTTTATTGATTTTTACAAAATTACCTTAAAAGTCATGTAAACGGTGATTTGTGATTAGATGACTGTGTAAAACTATTTTACACTGTTAGTGTATTACTATTAAACTCATATAAAATATATCGATTACTTGTACAGTTGTACTCTATTTGATAAAAATATAAATAAAACAATATTTTCCAAAAAAAAATTATGCATTTCAAATTTTTGTTTTATAATATCACTTAGTCCTTATTTTTGAATTCCACTTAACAGTGATAAAGCAAGCTTAAAATTAAAAAATCACCAACATTGATAAAATTTAACTCTTCTAAAGTGAGTAAATGTGTATAAAATAGTGTGAAAATAAAAACTGATTTACCATTAATTTAAAAGTTAAAATCATGAGATATCTTAATTGAAATCAAACAAACATCCGTGAGTTGTTAGGTTACTTGTAAACTAAAACCGTTAACAAGTGATCAGTGGATGAAGTGGTAATTTTGGAGACAAAAGTAAAAGTAATTAAAAATGAATGATAATAAATATAGTTTAATTTCTCTGTATAGTGTGAGTGTGTTTTACACAATTAACTAAATTGAAAATTCAATAAAAAAACTAAATTGAAAATTATGATAATTATAATTTTTAAATAATATTTGTAAAAGTTAACAATTAATTTATTATATTTTGATAACTTTTTATCAAATGACAGTGTAAAAAAAGTCTTTACAGTTTACACTGTCTGCATGGATTATTTATTCTAATATAATGAGGAATGACGACAGTCTCTCAGTCTAAACTTTTAATGCTAAAGTAAGACAGTAAGCTAGCTTCCATCTTAAAATATTTTCCTGTTAATGTTATTTGTTAGCAGTTAGAGGTTGCTTCGGAGAAACTCCTCACAAATTGAAATAAATTGGTAGATGGCTTTTGAACGTTGGCAGAAAGAGATCAGAAAAATTATGGTCCATAAATTTCATATGCAGGAAATGCTATGAATTTACTTAGGTGACCTTATAAATGCCTATCCCCTAGCCCCACCCCAGCCCCCCCCGAAAAAATTGAAAGTTCAGAATAGGGCATGTCTCACCTAGCTTTTTTATTTTATTAATACAAAGGTTGTATTAGGTTTAAACATATGATCTCATGTATATACTATCTCAACCCTCCACCATTAAGTCAACCCTAATAGTTTCCTTTCATCACCTGGCTCTTGGATTAGCGTGTATCGATGTGATTAGGGATGAAAATAAAATAAGTTTGGTTAGGTTTAAGTAGGTTTGAGTTCGATTTGATTTGTAATTATAAAGTTTGGGTTCGACTTATCTATTTATTACTAACTAATTTTTAAAGTTTGACTTGGTCCGTTTGAAAGTTTAATCTAGCTTAAAAGTCTTTTTGTATGGTCTGTTTCATATAAAGTGTGAGAGAGACCTATTTTGCTAAGCAAAAACATTTTCATTGTGTGTTTTGACAAAATCATATTGAGATATACACAGAAAATATACCTCCATTATGCGTCTCAACAAATTTTATTAGGTGTGATTTCACAATATACAACAAAAACATGTTTTCGTCAAAGATATTTTGGTAAAAAAGAATTTCATTAAAAGGTTAGGGGTGAACTTAGCAAAACTAGCGCTGAGAATAACAATATCCATGATGATCGTTGACTAACACCTAAACCAATAGCAACCCAATGACCTTGTTGAGCTAAAGTTGGGCCTGTGTTGAAATTTTTCTTAGGGAGTTGCTATTTCCACTCCATCTTATTGCTAATACACTCCCACATTTTGTTCTTTTTCCCAAAATATCCTGACATTAATCTTCCTGTGTTGTTAAACTCCCCCTTTTCAAACCCTGGGCTTGGTCATCTGCTGCAACATCCAAACAATAGATCGTGAGCAAATTGTTGATATGCGGCAAGGAGAATTATCTATTATTTGTTAGGATGTCAAAAGAGAAATTTGATGCAAATCTTCCATTGAGTAAATCCTCCACCTTAAGCCAGACTAGTCCCACAAAACCTTGAAGACGGGTTGGGGGGGGGGGGGGGGGGGGGGGGGATTAGTATTCACCTCCCAATAAATTGGATTTGAAACCAATTTTGTAATGTTGAGTTAGACCTATAACCCACAATTTTTAGATGGTATCAGAGTCTATACTAGTGATATTTTGTTGGGCCTATTGTGCCTTGTTGTGGGCTTATCGTGCCACCCGCTATCAAGCTGCTATTGGACCACCCGCAGATGTCCAACCCTACAAACTTCATGTTCGATATGTCCAGGTGTGTGTTAGAGATCCCACATTGACTAGTGATATGACCAAGTTAGTGCATATAAGTAGGGGACAGCCCTCACCTTACAAGCCGATTTTGTAGGGTTGAATTAGTACCCATAATCCACAATTCTAAGACAAACCACTGGCCGCAACCTATATGTAATATTCACTATCAATTACCTTATACATTAAGATGCTCCAATTCACATGATTCAATACAATGCACAAAATGCCTAGAAACAAAATACAATTTTAAGAACCATTGTCACACTTGGAGGTGGTGGTCGGCACTTGCTACGAAGCATAGTGTGGCGTGTCGATAGAGGAGTGTGGTCGGTGGTTCATTGTTTTGCTGGCTCTTTGGTCACGCACTCACGTTCACTGGTTCGCTAACTAGTTGGGGGGATCTAGAACTCCAAAGGAGGAGGGAGGAGTGCGTTGAAGTCTTGAAGAGGAGGAGTGAAACAACATAGGAGGATTAAGTTCTGAGGGTATTTTGGGAAAAAGAAATAAAAAATGGGAGCGTATTAGCAACAAGGGAGAGTGGAAATAGCAAATCCCTTCTTAACTACCTCGAAGTGACACGGGCTTCTCTAAACTTAATTCATACTTCGATAGTTCCAGGTAATCAATCCCTTCATTGCCCAAAAACCTTCAAAGGTTCCAGGGAATCACATCTCATCTTGACAATCACTTGCTTATGACCTGATGTAACTAATTTTCCATCATTTTTTTTTTCAATCAGGGAATTATTTTAAAGCATTTGTACTTGCTGAATTGCCCGCCATACACTTCCGATGTTACTTTTTTATTCTTGGAACGTCTTTTAATTCGTTAAGACGGTCATTAGCCATAGTCATCTATAACTTTATGAGATTGAAACAATTTAAATCGGTTGTGAATTCAGAGACTTTTTTCGTCCAATGTACAATGTTTCATTCACTGATGAACCTGTGCAGGGAACGAAACATCTGATCCATCATCACTCAAATGCTCAGTGTACAAGGATTGAAATAATTAGTACTTACAACCAAACCTTCAAATGAATGCACCTCCCTTGGCAGTACTCAATTACCACAAACCAAATCTTTGCATTGCCCCCAACTCTGTTCCTAAAAGTTTATAGGCCGTATAATCCTTCATAGTTCATACACAACTTCCCACAATTGTTTTCGGTTTCAATGGACAAAATCAAAGGCACTAACTGTTCCAATTTAAGAAAATTTAAGAGCAGAATATATAGAGCTGTTCAACCACTGATTTATTCAATATTTATCAATCAATTATTAAATTTCAATTTCCTCTAAGTATTTTAAGAAAAAAGTTTATAAAAGATGCGTCTTTTTTCTCTTGCTATAAACATCGTGATGGGGTTGCACTGCATTTTTTTTTCCCTTTACTAGATAAATTCTATGAAGACAAAACTTGCCAGATATGTAAGGGGATCACTGCGAGCTAGCAAAAAACTTAAGTTTGAGCAAGCATCCATATGCAGATCCCAACATTTATTTATGCACATTAAGATTAAGCATCCAAAAATATAATTGTGTAATAGAGCCTCGTAGGTCTGCAAATATAACCGTATTACAAGAGAATAAACTTGTAAGTTGTAATCAAATCAAATGATTTAAGGGTCCTAGAAAAAACTTTGCTTAGATGTAAGGGTCCTAGAAGCAGTAAAGACATGAAGTGCTTATACTGAAATGCAAAATTCAGACCCAGTATTAATATCTGCACATTTAGATTAGACATCCAATGATATAATTGTCACGGAGCCTCGTAGGAGTGCAATACAAATAGAAGAAACATGTTAAAACAAATACACCTGTGTTCTGTTAAAGAATAAGGCATTACTATGGACAGATTACATAGCAGACATGCAAGGGAACTTGTGGCAGCGGAACAAGTGATTATTCAAACTGCCAAAACATAATATCAAAATTCCCAATATTTATTTATGCACGTTTAGATTAGGCTTCCATTGATAAATTGCAATGGGGCCTCGTAGGAGTGCAAAATTGACATAAATACATGCTATGTACCCATCTTGTGGATTTTCATGCCCACTCAATTGTAAACCCCTTTGAAAAAAGGAGATGCACAAACAAAGTCTTGATAACTCCACCCTTATTGGGATATGTTACAATGTTAAGGCCCAATTTGTATTAAATTTTAAAACGAAACACTTCTTTTCCTAGTACTATTGAGAAAAATAACAAACAGCAAGGTTAAGTAAGCACACTAATAATTCCATTGCAACAATTTGTAGGATGCAATCATTAGCCACTAGACACTGAATAAATAAATTTCAGAAAAAATAATAACACAAAAAAAAAGGCACAACAGAAAACTCGATCTAACTTCAATTCACCAACAAACAAATTGAGAATCAAATCCAAACATGGTACTTATGTATGGGTGATACTGGCAGCCCAAACATGTGAAAGTCAGATCTGCAAAGCGGTGCCCAAAATTCCATTTTGCACATTAATTAGGCAACTAATGATATCAAGTCATCACAGAGCCTTAGTACTAGTGCAGTGCAGATCGTAGAATCTAATCCCCGGATACAAAAGCATAAATGCTCACACACTTGCAAACAATAAAATCACTTAAAAATAAAAAATTGCAAAAAATTAATAGAATATATGCAAAAAATAGAATATATGGGTGTATGGAAAAATAAAACAAAAAAAAATCAGATTTTGCATTTGAAATTACAACATGAGCAGACATTATCAACCAAAACATGAGCAGACATTATCAACCAACAGAGATGGAAAAAAAACTCCCAAAAATGAGAAAAAAGTATCAAATCAAATACTGAAACTGCATTATTTTCAAACCCCAGAAGTCAAAATAGAAAAAGTGGCTTTCTTTACCGTAATTAGGAGCGGCCACGAAAACAAGTTCCAGTGACAGAACGATACAGGGTTTGGGAAAACTGGAAAAGGGTTTTAATTTATAGGAGCCAGGGCAATGTAATTAGGGCATCGCATGTAAACTCACCTAGACTGTAGTTGGGTCCGCGAGAAAGATCAACGGTGGATAAGGTTTTGATGGAAATTCGATTATCAAATTTTGAGGACACGTGTTATGCTTATTTTCGTGATGAAAACAACGACTCAGATTGCCCTAGGATAAATTGCACTGCCAGTTTTTATACATTATGGTTAATTATAATTTTTACCCTTAATTTTTTATTTTTTAGGAAATTTTATCCTCAATAAATTAATTTGGCATATTTTATCCCTAACTTTTTTAAAAAATTACAAATTTTACCTTGTACCATTTTGCTGACGTGGCATGCTAAAATAATTGTACTTTTTACCTCAATCTTTTTATTTTTTGGTAAATTTTATCTCTAACTTTTTCATTTTTTGACAAATTTTATCCATAATTTTTTTATTTTTTAGTGAATTTTACCCCCACTTTTTACGTTTATGTCAGTATGTCATGTCAGTAAAATAGTGGAAAGTAAAATTTGTAACTTTTTTAAAAAGTTGGGGATAAAATAGATCAAATTAATTTGTTGGAGGTAAAATTCACCAAAAAGTAAAAAGTTGGAGGTAAAAATTATAATTAAACCATGCCTTTTATATTTCTTTTTGGTACAATAGCAATTTTTATATGGTACACATATTAAGAAAAATAATTTAATATTTTATCATAAAAAATACGAAAAATAAAAAAAATGGAAATTAATTTTGTTTTTAAAAAAATTGTTAAAAGCAAGAATAAATAATATATGCAATAATGGTACAAAAATTTTGGCTTAATTATACTTTTTATCCTCAATTTTTTATCCCCAATTATTCTGGCAAATTTTATCCTCTATTTTCAAAAATCTTGCAAATTTTGTCTTTTGTTAAATTTTAAATGGCACTAATAGGAGTCATCATTCCTATGAATCCATACCGGGGTCTATTTCAGTTAGTTGATTAGATTAAGTAAGTTATTGTAGACTTCTCGATACCTGTCTTTAATTTTCACGAATAAAAAAAATATTCTTATGAATCATAATTCCTTAGTATGAAAAAACTTTCTTTTTATTAAATGCTCCTTTAAATCAATTAATTGTTCACAACTAAAAATATTTAAAATGATTTTTTTATTATTATTAATAACTCGTTCTTATACAAAAACAGTTCTAAATTTACTAGGATGACACGTAAAAATACTCCAACAATAATTTTTTTTTTTTTACAACAAGAAACTCATCTCATTTCATTAATAACCCAATAAGCAATACAATGTGGTAAATGCATAAAAACTGAAGGAAAAGCATAATTTATGAACACCCTTATCAAAGCATAACAAACTTGACACAAAAGTTTTGATAACTAAATAAAATCGCATTACATTAAGCCAAAATTCCCCCATATTCAGAGACATCAGTTGAATGCAAATGAAGCTTGTCCACGACCAATCTGCAGTCCAGCTCAAATATAACAGTAACAGATTCAAACCCCAATGAAAGTACCCATTTCAAAGCCTGCAGCATTCCTTGGACCACGTCATAGAAAACAGAATGCACATCCGTTTTGGTTAGGGATGGCAAAATGGATGGATCGGATAAATTTTAATCTGGATCAGAATGGATCGGATCAAAACAATTCATTAATCTATTTGGATCCATTAAAAATTTATTTAAAAAATTCGATTTAATCCGATCCATTTGATAAAAATTCATCTAATCCATCAATTAACAGATTTTTCATGGATGGATATCCAATCCATCCATAAAAATAATATGTTTTTTTAAAAAATAATTATTTTTAATTTAGAAATATTATATTTTTAAAAATTAAGAACATATTTTAAAATAATAACAGCCTCAGTCGAGGTCGATCGAAAACAGCTATGACCAATGATGTTTGAAAGATGCTCTGACCGACGTTGGTCGAAAAACAAGCCTAGTTGATGGCGGCCGAAAAACAAACCTAGCTTATGGTTGTCGAAAATAGCCCTGATCGACGTTGGTTTTATTCATTGGTGACCAACGTCAACCGAAAAATAGTCTGCCTAATCTTGGTCGAAAACAGTCCCGATCAACATTGACCGAAAATAGCCCTGACTGATGACAACAAAAAACTTCCCTCGCCAAAAACACAAACCTAGTCGAGGTCAGCCGAAAATTGCCCTGGCCAACGTCGGCCAAAAAAACCTTAGTCGAGGTCGGCCAAAAACTGCCCTAGCCATCATTGGCTGAAAAATTCCAACCAACATTGGTTGACGTCAACCGAAAAAGAACCCTGGCCGAAGTCAGCCAAAAATTGTCCTGACCAACATTGGCCGAAAACTACCCTGATCAACGTCGACTGAAAAAAAACCTGGTTGAGGTCGGCCTAAAAAAATCTCGACCGAAAAACCTTTGGTCGAGGTTGGCCAAAAATTGCCTTGGCTGACGTAAGCTGAAATAAAAAATCCTAGCCGACGTCGCCTGAAAAAAAACCTAGCTGAGGTCGGTAGAAAAAAATCATGGTCAAGGTCGGCCGAAAAAATAACCTGGTTGAGGTTGGCCAAAAAACGCTGGTCGAGATTGGCCAAAGATTGCCCTCTCCGACGTCAATCGAGAAAAACCCTAGCTATGGTCGGTCGAAAAACAGCCTCGGCTGACGTCAGCTAAAAAAACTTGATCGACGTCAGCCAAAAAACCCTAACTGAGGTCGGCAAAAAAAAATCATGGTCGAGGTCGGTTGAAAACTGCCATGGTTGAGGTCGGCCAAAAAATAGTCTCTGTCGATGTAGGCCGAAAAAAAGCTGGTCGAGATCGGCCGAAAAAAAATCCTGGCCGATGTCGACTGAAAAAAAATCCTAGCTGAGGTCAGCTGAAAAACAGCCTTGGTCCATGTCGGCCGAAAAAATCATGGTCGAGGTCAGCCGAAAAAAAACCCCGGTTGATGTCGGTCGAAAAACAGCCCCGACCTACATTGGTCGAAAAAAACATGCCCGACATTGGTCGGTAACTTTACCAATCGACATCGGCCGAAAAATATATTTTTAAAATAATATTTAAAAATATTTTATAATATAAATTTAAGAAAGATTTAAATATGAAAATATCAGTTAGATTAATTTTGATCCATTAGGTATTGATTAGAGGATCCATTGGATTTTGAAAACTAGTTGATGGATCATTAACCATCAATGAAATTAAATGGATTGGATCCAATCCGTTTAGTTTTTTATTTTTTGTAATGGATGGATTTACTAGTGGATGAATTTGATGGATAGTGGATAAACAGATTGATTTGTCACCCTAATTTTGGCACATACAAAATGGCCAGCACTATCTCGAACTCGAACTCGAATACACAATCCCCATCATGTCTTATGATCCTGACTCCAAAACGATGCATCAACATTACATTTAAGTAATACCAACATCTAGAGCTGTCAAAATGGCCTGGCCCGACCCTGGCTCGCGTGGGTCATGGCTAAAAAAGTCCGCAGGGCCAAACAACCCGCATCAAAAAGCCCGCAGGGCCAAAAAGCCCACAAAGCCCTGTGGGCTAGGGCTAGCCCATGGGCCTTAAGTTTCAATACTATGACATACTTGTTTTAATACTTAAGTCAAGGTCAGCCGAAAACAACCCTAATTGAGGTCGACCGAAAACAGCCTCGACAGAGGTTGGCCGAAAACAATTTCGGTCGAGTCGGCTGAAAACCGTCCCGACAAAGGTTAGTCGAAAACTGTCCCAGCAAAGGTTAACAGAAAATGCCTTGGTTGAAATAGACCGAAAATAACCCTAGCCGAGGTTGCCTGAAATAGTCCAGGGCGAGGTCAGCTGAAAACAGCCCTGGTCGAGGTAGGATGAAAATAGTTTCAGTTGAGGTCGGCCAAAAAATTTCCTTGTCGAAGTCGGCCGAAAATTGCCACGACTAATTGTTGATTGAAAAAGCCCCAGTTGAGGTCGCCGAAAATAACCCTAGTTGAGGTCGACCAAAATTAACCCTAGTCGAGGTTGTTCGAAAACAGCACTAGTTGAGGTCAGCCAAAAATAGTTCAGCTCGTGGCCAGCCGAAAATTGTCCCTACCAAGATCGGCCAAAAACTTCCCCGACCAAGGTCGACCGAAAATAACGCTAGCCAAGTTCGGTCGAAAACAACCCCGGTCGAGTCGACCGAAAAATGCTCCGTCCAACATCAGCTGAAAATATCTTTAGCCGATGTTGGCCGCAAATAACCCTAGCTGAGGTAGGCCAAAAATAACCCTAGCTGATGTCGGCCGAAAATAGCCCCGGTCGAGGTCGGCCTAAAATTATCTTAGTCAAGGTCACCAAAAAACAACAATGACAAAGGTTGGTCGAAAATAGCCCCGGTCAAAGTCGGTCAAAAACTGTCCTGGCTGAAATCGGCCAAAAATAACCCTAGTCGAGGTCACAAAAAACAACGATAACCAAGGTCGGCCAAAAACAATCGTGATTGAAGTTGGTTAAAAATTGCTCCGGCCGAAATCAGCCTAAAATAACCCTAGCCAAGGTCATTGAAAACAACCCTGACCGAAGTCAACCGAAAATGTCTTTGCTAAAGTCGGTCAAAAATAGCCTCGATCGAGGTCTACAAAAAATGCTCTGTTCGAAAGCGAACGAATAGCATGACTTGTGGGGCTAACCCCCTTAAGCCCTGGCTCTGGCCCCATATTAAGTGGAGCTTTGTGGGTTAGGGTCCTTTAGGGCCCTCATTAGAAGGGTCAAAAGTCCCTAGGACCATTATGATGAGCCAAGTGGGGCTGACCCTAAGACCTAGAGCCAAAATGACAGCTCTACCAACATCTCAGGAGCAAACCAAGAGTATTAATTTATGCAGATCCGAAACAGACCTTGAGCTAATTTGCTGCACTGACTTGGCTGCCTTCCACATTTTCAGCTCTAGCAATCATAAGCTTACCATCAAAATTTCTATTCTCCCACAACTTTTCATTTCTAGTAGTTCACAAGCTCCAAAGAATCATAGAACCTCCAAACAATTAATAAAAGTTATTAAGAAACAATTCTTACGTATAATAATAATAATAAAAAAAAACCTGGTTAAGAACCTCCATTGAGGTTAAAGTTGCTCTTATCATTCAAATTACAGTGGGTCAGCAATGAGGGGCTTGACCTACGTGTGGTACCTTAAATTCCATGGTGAAAAAAACAAAATAAAGCCCACTTTTTTTTACTTTGAATCCTTCCTATGTACTTGACTTAAACGTCGCACTCACTACCATTAGCCGCCGTCTGCCTAATGCACCATGGTCAACACTCAACTCAAGTATCAGTATCACAGTTTAAAAAAAAAAAGTATCAGTATCACCATACCAATGATATATTTCCTCGTTAATTATTTGTCCTTGGTTTGACAATGCAATTTTTTCACCGATCCATGGTTTTTTTTTTTTTTTCCTTTCTTTCTTTTTTGGTGGGACCAATCCATGGTTTTTTCGTTAACCAAATGGTCCAAATTGTTGCACACGTGTTGAGCCTCTTAACTTCAAATGACAACAGTAAATTTGTATTAATCTATTTATTCCTTCTATTTCTTTTTAAGTATTATTTAAAATAGCGATACACGAATTAAAAAAAAAGATAATAATTATTAGCACTATTTATATTAAAATGATTTTAAGTATAAGATGCTTGATGTTTGAAAAATGTATTTATATATTAGACTATGCACAAACTATGTCCTACATATTTTAAAATAAGAAGGGATCAAATTATATCAGTATAACTTGATCAACTATTACACCATTCAATAATTTGATATAAAATGTTATTTTTATCGATTAAATCGTTGAATTATATCTACATATTACGAAGATTATCTGTGTCAAATTTTGTCAAAATTGAACAACAATAAGAAGGTAATTAAATCATACATATTTTAGTATATTTTAAAAAGTTTATATTACGCCGATTTTAATCTATATGAATAAGGTAGCAAATGATTTTTGATTAATATGAAATTTTGTATATATGATCTATGTGAAATAAACTTTCAATCCAACGGTGTATTTTAAGAGAACATCATCCAATTGAAAGTTATTGAATTGTGTAATAGTTGATGAAAGTTACATCGGTGTAATTTGATCCCTCCTCTTTTAAAATATATGCACAAGATACATTTTAAAAAATAGTTTTTATATTTTTAATACAAATCTTTAAAATCACAAAACAAAGTAAAAATAATGACATTTTTTTTGTAATTATTCTTGAAAATAAAAAATAATCTCTAACAAAACATGTCTTAAATTATTTATTTTATAAAAAAATATAAGTAAAAAAAATTGAGATGTAGGATTGGAATTGCATCTTGTGCTTAAAAAATCATTTGTGTTTTGTTTGAATAGAGAAAAAAGAAAGGAAAAAAAATGAAGAGAAGAGAAAATAGTACAATTTTTTTTTTCTCTTTTATTGTTTAGATGAAGAGAAAAATAATATCAATTTTCCTTTTTTCTTGTTTGTTTAGGAAGAAAAGTGAGTGGAAAGAAAATATGCTTATATTAAATAATTTTAATATCATTTTAATAAAATAGTGGGTAAACTTTTTATTTTATCTTTTTAATATTTCTATCTACATTTTTTTTTTAATTTTTTTCTTGTTTTCTCATTACCAAATAATAAAAAATGTAACTTTTCTATCTAATTTTCCCTCTTTTTTTTTTTTTTTGCCACTTTTCACCTTAACAAAAACCCAAAATCTTTTTTTTTTATTGATGATCAAATACATTCGTCATCTATCACACCATTAAGAGGTGTTCATGAATCAAATTAAGTTGGTTTTAAAGAAAGAAAACATTTGATCAACCTCTATTTGTTTTCTTATTTTACCATTTAATTGGTAATGAAATCAAATTTTCAACTTCATTTCACCTTATTAATTGTTATTTAAGCTTATTTCATAATCTTGAGTTAAGTCTTAAATATGTAATTGCGTTAAATATTCTAAAAGAAGATTTAATTGCTTACATGAGTACTCCTATCTAATTTGCACAAAATTATATTCCATAAAAGATACACATGGTTTCATACCAAAAACTTGTAAGATTGAAACTAACTAGCTAGTGGAAGAGAATTTGTAAATCATTGTCACTCTCCATTGTTTATTGTCACTCCTTTAAGGGTAGGTTAAAATGTCACAACTGATTTTTGTATTTAAAATAATATGTTGTCTTTCGACCAGAAAAAAAAAATGGGTAGGGTAAAATGTCACAATTGATTTTGTAGATGGTCCCCTTATGCTTTATGGTGAATATTGATGACTATGATAGCCAATCAGCCATATTCATTGGTCCCTTAACAGTTAGCCGCAGCCACATACATGCACATACCCTCCTTTTTGTAGTTTGTCTTTCTGTTACCACTGTTGTGGTGCATGCTGTGTCCATACATTGTCATGGTCCTCGTCATCGACCATCATTAGTCATCATTTTCGGAGAGGTTAAATGTAGTCATCACAATATTTCTTGACTCTTTTGCTTACTAAATCCCGGGCGAATGTACTTTAATATTCACAATCTATGCCCGTGAGTAACTAAATCCCGGACGAATGTACTTTAATATTCACAATCTATGCCCGTGAGTAACTCATTAACTCTATATGTTTGGTCGAGTGAAAAAAAAAATAGAGAGAAAATAAAATACAAAAAGTGAAGACCTTTTTTTTTTTTTTTCGCTTAAAGAGAAAAAAAAAAAAAAAGGTTGACTTGTAGAAATAAAATTTTAATTTTTTTCTTTATTTCACTTTCCTTCCAATTTGAAATTCAATTTTTTCTCTCCTTCTTTACCTTTTTTTTCATCAAACCAAACACAACACAAATTAATCCTCATCATTTTAATTCTGAAAATTTGGTTATATTCGACGATACTAACTGAAAAACTAGTTAGAAGCTAAAAAGCTGAAAGCTCGTAGCTGAAAGATGTTAAGCTAACTTATTAAATTATAAGTGTTTGATAAAACTACATGTTGAAGTAGCTAAAAAATGTAAAATGACAGAAATAAACATATTTATATGATATTTTTATATAAATTTTAATTTTATTTCATGGATAAAAATATATTTTGAATTGTTATAATTTTAATTTTTTAAAATTAATTTTAAACTCTTGTAATTTTTATTTATATATAAATTGTTTTCATTACATTTTTAGTTTCAATTATTACATTTTTTTTCATATTAAGTATTATACTATTAATCTTATACTATATCTTAAAACATTTTTAATCAAGTTTAAAATAAAGTAAAAAAAAAACTTACACTTAAGTAGATATTATACTTTTATTATGTTAATTAGCGTAATAGTTAAAATAAATCGTCTAATATAAAATTATTCAATAAATAAAAAATATAACATTTATCATTGTCAATTTCGTGAAGTATAATGTTGAAATAATAAAATAAATATTATAAATAGTACAATGGTTAAAATAAATAGTGTAATATAAAAAAAATATAAAATATAGTAACAAAAATGAAATAAAACAAATAAGTAATAAAACCCTATTTTATTTAAAAAGGGTAATAAAAAATTTAATAAATATTTTAAGGATAAAAAAGAAATAAAATATAAAAACCTAGAAGCTAGTATTTTAAAAAATGCTACTCTAAGTAGCGTTTCAAAAAACGCTAGAAGCTACTAAAAAAATTTGTTTACCGAACAATCCAACAAGCTTTTTAGTTGGTAAAAAAAGCTAGAAACTAACTGAAATGACTTGCCAAATATAACCTTTGTAAACTCTAAAATTATAATTTTTTTTACATTTTCAATTCTTAAAATTAAGAAAAAAATTAGTGTTCAAATTAATAATCGTGAATGATTTCAATTATTAGAATATCAATAACTCTGTTATATTTGCAAGAATTTTTTGGCTTAATTACTAATTTGGTCCCTAAATTTCTAAATGCTCCAACCGGGTTCTCTAATTTTTAAAAATGCATCAATTATATCATTTTCGTCTAATTCTGGTGATTTTCACTTACGAATAGTGGTCATGTTCACTTATAAATAATAACAAAAAAGACTTGATTGGAGTATTTTTAAAAATTAAAGGACCTGAAAATTGTGTTAAAAGATTCAATTTGATCTCGGAAAATTGTGTGATGTTATCATAATAGTCATTGAAATTAAAAAAAAAAAGGTAAATAAATCCCTGAAATTGAATTTCATTAGTGAAATTAGTTCCAATCGTATCATCAATCTTATTCGATCCTTCAAAGTCAGACACTGGCAACTATCCTTTAATCATGTTTACAGAGAGGGCATATGTGTGCTGACTCCTTGGCTCATCTTCGACAAATGCATTTGTCACTTGGGAAGCTTGTCCTGCTTCCTCTTATATCTCTCGTTTTTGCTGATGCCATAGGCATCTCTTTTCCTAGGGCTTAGTGACTTTGTTTCTTTTCCTACTAAAAAAATAAAAAAATAAATAAAATAGTCCCAATCGTTAGCCAACCACTAACTTTGTTAACATATGTGGTGTGGCATATTATTGGACACTTTGGCATCCATGCGCATTGCCACATGGTTGCTTAGTCATGGGCATATCAACAAGAATCAAAATGAAAATTTCAAGAATTTTTTTAAAATGATTTTCAGTAATCATAACACTTGATTTTAGTCCTTGTATTGCTACATATGTAATTCTACCCATATATATATGGTTAATAGCCACATTTGTTTGTATAAACATTAAAATGTTAAATGTAATAAGATATTTTGTAAATCATTATTATAACAACATTTTATTAGTCAAAATAATTTTAATTCTTTTATAAATTAAAAAGTTAAATGTTTAATATTTTTATATTTTTCATTACAGATAGAATAATTTTTAAAATATAGTTTTTTTAATATTTCATGTGTATTTATAAACATTTATATAATACATAAATTACTTATTAATAATTGTTATTCTTATTCTTTTTTTGTAGAATTGTTTTAATCAGTGTCTTTAAAATATTTGTTAATCAATTAAGATATTTATATTATTTTGCTTTTTCCTATAATGTAAAAATTTATACCATCTCTTCATAAACAAACACATTACACACTTTATCAAGAAGATCTAGCTCAATGGATTGAATAAAGTACATGATTTGATTTGTTATATAGTTACACACTTTATTTTAATGTGAATAATAATTTTAATAGGAGTAACTATAAATGAGTATCTCAATAATCTTAATTTTGCACATCTTATTATAATATTAGAACTGAAAACATCTATCGATTACAACAGTCATTGATTATCAAGAAAGTCTAATTAAGTTGGTTAAGAAATGTGCATGAATTGTTGTAATCGTACTTGAGAACAATAACTTACTAAAGACGGATTCAAACTCAAAATTGTGTGAGAGAGGGAAGCAAACTCCTTTATTAAGTAATGAACCATTCCTCAATCACTTTTATAACATGTTCATGCAATTATACCTTTAGAATTTACGTACACACCAGATGAGCAAGAACAATCTTCCTTTTCCAATCTCCCTAACTAACTTACCAAAATAGACTTTCAGGTGTTATCAAGAAGAATATGTTTAACTGTAAGTTGTAATAATAGGACCAAAAATAACTACTCGTCGTTGTATGAACACAAAATATGGCGTGTCAAAACAGAATTCGTTCAACTCGGGATAGGATCCTAGCAAAAGCACCAACTCATTCCTTGAACTTAATCATTTTCCAATTTGAAATGATCCTAGAATAGTGGAGGACACTAAAACTAACTGCTGAACACATTTTCACACCAATGCACAATTTTCACACCTTTCATGTATTAATTACTGCTTGCCAAATCCCGCATATACCGTCGTAATACCAGTGCTTCTCCGTCAAAATCTAGCTAGATATTGGATATTTTTACTCCTGCAGCCTGCAGTCACCATATTATACTACTCCGTCAAAATTTACCTCATCGATATTTTTACTCAAAGAAAATTTATAATTTATAACACCATATTATAAAGGGTCAATAAATGGGCACTAATTAGTCTTCAAAAAAAAGAAAATGGACACTAATTTTTTCATCGATAGAAGTGTATTATTAACGTAAAATATTTACACATCACTTAATCAAAAACCATTTTTTTCCTAAAAAAAAAACTAAAATCATTTTTACTATAACTTTTAACATAATTATCATAAAAATAAAAAGGTCACATAACAATGTAAAATTTTTATACTATTAGGCATATATTATTTATTCTTTCTTCGTTTTGTTCAATTTTATCCTTTATTATGAAAAAGACTAATATAAACAAATTAAAAATCAGTCACTCTTATTAGAATTCAATATAATCAAATTTATCAGCTAATGACGCGTTTATGACTTTACGTATTAGTATTAAAAAAACTTAACATCATGCCAAGTGCCAACAGGCAACAGCTTTCAAACATTTTGGATTCGGACTCGGTGCAGTCAAAGAAGGTACAGTTGGTAAAGTTGATAAAACAAGAACCATCCGATTTAATCCAACGCTAAAGATCGAGCCACGTTTGTGTTGCAAGTCGAAACGGCGCGTCCCATTGATCCGACGCAACTCGTTCCCACCCGTTAGATAATAATCTAACGGCAAAATTTCGTCCACTTCACGAACTTTACTTTTATGACAACACCAAATCTAAAAAAGAAGAGGACAAACAAGTGACGCGTAAGGCGTATATACTATACTATATACTGCTATGTAATGTAATGTTAAGTGTTGGTTTTATATAAAGGGCGTGAAGGATCTCTTCGCAAATCGAAGAGTAGAGAGATTCATTTTGGTAGGTATATATTATAGATAGAGGAGAGAGAGAGAGAGAGAGAGAGAGAGAGAGTAGGTGAAGGAAAACAAAAGAAACCTAACGAATCCTTGAAACGACGACGGAAATGGCCGTTTCGAGCTCGCACATGCGTTTCACCTTCGAGTGCCGCTCCGATCCCGATTTCTCGCTACCGCCGCCGTCCTTCGACAACCTCCGCCGCCGCAACTTCCGCTCCTCCGCCGGATCCGGCGCGGCGTTTCACGGCATCTCCTCCCTCATCCTCCGCTTCCCTCCCAACTTCCAGCGCCAGCTCAGCACCAAGGCTCGCCGCAACTGCAGCAACATCGGCGTCGCGCAAATCGTCGCCGCTTCGTGGTCAAACAACAGCGACAACTCTCCGGCGCCGCCCGCGGCCACCGCCGCGGACGCCACCACGGTGCCTCTCCCCGTCGACCTCGCCGCCGACGAGGACGTCGTCGTCTCCGCCGATGACGCTGTCGCCGCCGCCGAGAACGGGGCTGTACAGTTAAACAATAGTTCTTATTCTTCGTTTTTGAAATCCGATGCAAGCAAAACGATTCATGCCGGTACGTCAAAGTGAAATTGTTCTTTTCTTTTTTATTACGTCATAAATTGTTATTCAATATTTACTTTCCAAGATTCGTTTGCCTTTTAATTATATTCGATGTGATTTTCTCGGATAATGATTCTTTAATTGTACTTTTTCAAAAAAAAATTATGTTTTGTTAGGTTTTTTTATTACATTGGATGTGATTTGCTTAAGAATAAGAAAGAGATTTTCTCTTTCTTTTTGTTTGTATTATATTATACACACTGTTTTAATTGTTTCATTTTTGCTTTCTGAGATTTGGTATTATTATTAGTTTATATTACGTTTGATCTGGTATTCAAATTAGGTTTTGTTGTTAATTTGTATGGATTTTAATCAAATTAGTTTTAATCTCCTTGGATTTTATTGTTGATGGTTATGTTGTTTACGAAGCTGATTGGTTTATGCATTTGGGCAATGCAGCTGAAAGATTGGGTAGGGGTATTGTGACTGATGGAATTACCACCCCTGTGGTGAACACTTCTGCCTACTTTTTTAAGAAAACCGCTGATCTCATTGATTTCAAGGTACTATTCTAAGGAATGTTAAAGTTTTTATTCGCCTCATGAGATAATGAGCGGTTAAATGTCAGTTTATTGGTGTGGCTAAATTTTTCCATCATTTGGCAGGAGAATCGTCAAGTGAGTTATGAGTATGGGCGCTATGGAAACCCGACCACGGTGGTTTTAGAGGAGAAGATAAGGTTTGTGTGTTTTGATTTTATTATTTATTATTATCTTGTAATGTGTTTAAGTGTATTGGTCATTTGATGAGGTTTATTGTCGTTATGAACCAGTGCACTGGAGGGGGCCGAATCAACTGTGATAATGGCATCTGGGATGTGTGCTAGCATAGTCCTATTTTTGGCACTGATTCCAGCTGGTGGACATCTTGTGACCACTACGGATTGTTATAGGAAGACTAGAATATTCATAGAGACTTTTCTTCCAAAGATGGGGATCACGGTATATCTTCTACTAATCTATTCATTTGGTGGTTTAATCGTATTTTGACATTTTCAATGTGTTTATTTCTGGTAGATTTTTACTGTTGTCCTGGGCACTTGCAACTATAATAGTTATAGATTTGTCTTAGATATGTAACAAAATTATCTCTTTGATGAACAGACCACTGTAATTGATCCAGCAGATGTTGGAGCGTTGGAAACTGCATTGGAGCAGCACAATGTTAGTGTTCGAGAGAGTAGTTGGTTTCCTTTTGTGGATATCTCTGATTTATTTGGAGTTAATAGATGGTTTAGAGTAAATATGGTATTATACAATCGTGCAGGTGTCTCTATTCTTCACTGAGTCTCCTACCAATCCATTCCTGAGATGTGTTGACATTAAGCTGGTTTCAGAGCTTTGCCACAAGAAGGGGACTTTGCTCTGCATTGATGGTACATTTGCTACACCATTGAACCAGAAGGCCCTTGCCCTTGGTGCTGATCTGATTCTGCACTCCTTAACAAAATACATGAGTGGACATCATGATGTAAGCCAGCCTGTTCTTTAAAATATAGTTATGATGGAAACAACTCTTACATTTCAGTAATTCATAGTTAAGCATCAATGTACGATTTTCCCCTTTCAGGTCCTTGGTGGTTGCATAAGTGGTTCAACTAAGGTGGTTTCACAAATTCGGACTTTTCATCATATTTTGGGTGGTACACTTAACCCGGTAAGTCATTTCTATAGAGCTGAGCCTCCATTGAAGGATACCTTAATTGGTTATTGTGGCTAACATAGTGTCAATTTTTTGGCAGAATGCTGCATACCTATTAATCAGAGGCATGAAAACGCTGCATCTTCGTGTACAGCAGCAGAATTCAACAGGAATGAGGATGGCCGAACTTTTAGAGGCACATCCCAAGGTACCATGGCATTGATATGCACACTGTCTTGCATCCTCTCCATGCTGTTTAATATTATTATTATGTTGTGATGCACTTAAATGCGAATCTTTTGAACTGCTGTTATGTTGTATATTAATGATAACAAGTAATCAAGTATTATTACTTTTTTTATAGTAGCCTTTGGGATGGATGTGTAAGCATTTCTGTGGTATAATTTCTCTTGAAACGAAACTGTATTCTTCTCTAGGTTCTTCCTTTTTTATTTTTCTTTTTGAATTGTCAAATCAGTTGTTTGGATCTTTTCTTTACTGTCTGATGTCGTTATCAAATGCATATTATATTTAGAGGCTTAAATATCTTTTTGGTCTTTGTAATTTAGTGTTTTTTTGCTTTTTGTCCTTGCAAATTTTTTTTTAGTCCTTGCAAATTATGTTTGTTTTGTTTTTCGTCCTTATAATGATTTAGATAGCACTTTGAACAGTGAAAAAAATGCTATCTAAATCACTATAAGGACGAAAAGCAAAACAAACATAATTTGCAAGGACTGAAATAAAAAAAAAAATTTGCAAGGACGAAAAACAAAAAAACACTAAATTGCAAGGACCAAAAAGATATTTAAACCTTATATTTATATAGTATTTTATGATTTTACAGATTCAGTATATCAATATTTTCATGATTGAGTTCTGCATCTGATGTGAAGTGGCTTTAACTATTATTGGCAGGTGAAACGGGTCTATTATCCAGGCTTGCCGAGTCACCCTGAACATGAGCTTGCCAAGAGGCAGATGAGTGGTTTCGGTGGTGTTGTCAGTTTTGAGGTGGGAATTTGCTAAGTTGCTATTCAAATATGTGGTTTGCCAACAACCATTATTTTTTTTTTTCATTTATCAAGAATAATGTATTTGATACCATCATATGCCATAATTTTGATAATTGAATTGGCAATAATGCAGATTGATGGAGATCTACATACCACAATAAAATTTATTGATTCACTGAAAATCCCATATATTGCGGCCTCGTTTGGTGGCTGTGAGAGCATTGTGGATCAACCTGCTATTTTGTCTTACTGGTACTCATTTGGATTCCATGTTTAAGTTGTCATGTTTGATGATTTGACACTACACGGGGAATGGTCCTCTACTTGAATGTGACCCTGTAGTGAAAGCATCTTTAGCTGGTCCTTTTGTTTGTTATAGTGTCAAAATTTAAATTGTTTTGTTAATTTGAGATTTGGTTTGGTGGTGCAACAGGGATCTTCCTCAGTCAGAAAGGGCTAAGTATAAGATTTATGACAACTTGGTTCGCTTCAGCTTTGGAGTTGAAGATTTTGAGGATTTGAAGGCTGATGTCCTGCAAGCTCTGGAAGCTATATAGACAGTTTTCCTGATTCACCCTAGTTTTTTCTTTTATAATCGTGTTATTTGTTCCTTTTTGTTATCACATCTGGCGAATCAATTGAATTTTGATCGTCTAATGATCTGTTGAGATTGTGTTAGATGAATGGTCTCTGATTTGGATGTTATGAAACTTGTGACGAATTGTTGAAATTGAAACCTCATTTTGATATTCGTTCCCGCTTTTCCTACAAATATTAAAAGAAAATTGAATTCTTTTGAGGCAGGGATATATAGGAGAATTTCTGGCACTCTCAAGAGAATTTCTAGTTGAAGATCATACTTTCCGGTTAAAATGGATGTCTGTCCTTTACATTTTACCTTGGTCTTCAATTTCGCTTGGTTTTTAATTTGCTTTGATTTTGTTCTAGTAGTTTCAAATTGTTTCGATCTTTCCCTTTTGCTATTGTCTATTACGTCATTAAGCATTCTTTTTGGACTGAAATATAAGAAGAAAAAAGTGTGATGAATTAAAATATAAATAAATTTTAATTAATTTTTTTTTATTTAGGGTTAATTAAGTTTTTAGTTTTTAAATTTTTTCAAAATTCGATTTTTAGTTCTTAAATTTTAGTTTGACTGGTCAAGATTTTTAAATTTTTTAAAAATTTGATTTTTAGTTTCTGAATAAAATTTTGATCGATCAAAGTTCCTAAATTTTTTAAAAATATGATTTTTAGTTTCTAAATTTTTTAAAAATTCAGTTTTTAGTCTTTAAATTAATGAGATTTTAGGAATTAAAAATTAAAATTTTAAAAAGTTTAGAAATTAAAAATCTAATATTTAAAAAGTATAGGGACCTTGATCGGTCAAGTTTAAGACTAAAAATTGAATTTTTAAAAAGTTTAGAAATTTTGACCGGTCAAATTAAAGTTTAGAGACTAAAAATTAAATTTTTAAAAAGTTTATGGACTAAATTGAATTTTGAAAAAATTTAGAGACTAAACTTAGTTAGCTCTTCTATTTAATAATACTGTTTCTAAAATATTCTTAATTTAATCAGAATTTTTTTTTTTAACAATTTTTCTTTGTTCTATGTAATTAAATATAAATGATACTATAGGAAATGAATTCGTTTTTTAATTAATGTAAATTAATTTTTTAATTAGTGTAAATTAATTAGAGTATCTGTCTATGACTGTTTAACTTATGTATAAAATAACTCAAGCGTCTAATATTCAAATAATAAACCTCGCACCAAATTCTAATGGGCCAGTTTAGGCCCGGTCTATTTTGTTGTGGGTTGTGATATTTTAGGCTCAGTCTGGCCTTAGGTTGGGCCACCGGGCTAAATTAGCCTGATTTTACCTGATGCATTTGGGATTAGTTTCCTATGATTTTACCTGATTAAAGTGACAACACTTGATTCTATATGTGTTCGGGATTGGTTTCCAATGAATTACAGCTTGAATATCCTGATGACACCGGAATGAAGCATTCGAAGGCTTGTTTGGAACCACGGGTATATCAAAACAAGTGTATATCATTGTCAGATATGATGTAAAGATTTGCAATATTATTGCACATATAGAACAATTTTGCACATGGATTTTAGACACCGACCAATGCTCTCTTCTCGCGTAACAGTGCCTGTGTTGTGCGTTTAACATTTTATTTTATCACACATTCACAGTACACATTTATCATCATTTATGCTAATTCAATTAATTGTTGTTAAATTATTAATATATTATGTTATTACTATATATTTGTTTTTTTTATATATTAATCATCAGACCAGCCTGAGGCCAACCCGAACCAGGTCCAATTGGCCCATTGGGCTAAATAGGTTGGACCAAAACGACTAATTTTTATTTGGACTGTCTTTTTTAGAGTCCAGCCTAGTCCTATTTGCAAGTTGTTCGAGCCGATCTATCCGATCAGACTTATTTTGTCAGCTTTAATGTTAAACATGGTTGGTATGGTGCTCTTTAGGTAATATGGTACACTTGCCCGAACACGTAAACTGGTTCATTACACACTAGGAATCTAACTAGTGTTTATTGTTCTGAAGTGTAAAAACGTAATATTGGGTTCATTACACACTAGGAATCTAACTAGGGTTTCAAAAGTTGGATTGATGACTTGAAGATACCGTCTTAAAGTTTATTGTTCTGAAGTGTAGCTATATTTATTTAGATATTGATATCAATTAAATATATTTTTAATATGGGTAATAGCATTGCTGTTTTAATATTTTTAATATTATATAATATATTAATTAAAGTAAAATTAAGAATTTAATTAAAATAAATTGAGTAGTGGAAATTTTTTAATTATCATTTAATTATTGCTTATATAACTAAAATTATTGATTTTTGGATCACTATAGCATTGATGCGATGCAAAATATTTCATAAAGGATCAATGAGACAATGACATCTTGGTACCAATTATTGAAAGTGTAAACTCTAATTTTGTTTCAGGGATTTTTTTTTAATAAAAATCAATAATTTTAGAATAATTATTGGTACCAAGATGAGTGACAAATTACAGTTTCATGGATAATTTTAGAATAATTATTGGACATCATGATGTAAGTCAGCCTGTTCTTTAAAATTTAGTTTGATGGAAACAACACAAATATTTTACATTTCAGTAATTCATAGTTAAGTATCAAGGAATGTTTTTGCTAGACTTTTCTTATTGTTCTCATCAATGGCATATTTATGTTGAAAAATCTTGAATTCCCCCCTATGTAAATTAAGTGTATGTGGTTGCAGCGTGATGGCTGAATGAGTACTAATTAAGCTGTGCCAAGTGAGCAGATGCTGGTTTATTTTGATTTTTTTATGTGTGATGCACTTAAATGTGAATCCCTTGATCTGCTGTTATCTTGTATATTAATGATAATAACTAATTAAGTATTATTATTACCTTTTTTGATGGTAACATTTGGGATGGATGCCTAAGCATTTCTGTGGCATAATTCCTCTTGGAATGAAATTAGCTGTATTCTTCCATAGCAGCTTTTTTTTTTTTTTTTAATTGTCAAATCATATATTTTCTTTTCTGTTTGATGATGCCATTATCATGTGCATATTATATTTTGTGCCATTTTATCATATTACAGATTCAGCAATCAGCATATAAACATTTTCATGGTTGAGTTCTGCATCTGATGTGATGTGGCTTTAATGACATACTATTATTGGCAGGTGAAGCGGGTCTACTATCCAGGCTTGCCGAGTCATCCTGAACATGAGCTTGACAAAAGGCAGATGAATGGTTTCGGTGGGAATTTTCAAAGTTGCTATTCAAATACGTACAATTATTATTTTTTTCTTGACTTAAATATATTTTAAATTTCTGATAAATAATTTTTATTTTAGATTGTTAATAAATTTTTTTGTTGTATTGGTTTCTTAATATATCAAAAATTTTGTTTTCAGACACCTTATAAATAGATCTTTCCAATATATATTAACCGTTGAAATGGTGTCATATCATCACTTAACCTACGGTAAGAATTCAAAACAAAAGTTTTGATATATCAGGAATGTAATGCAAAAATCGATCATTTACTAGGAGCTTAAAATATATTTAAGCCTTTTTTTTCTTTTATCAAGAATGATGGTTTTTTTTTTTTTTTTTATAAAAAGAATGATGTATTTGATACCATCATATGCCATATTTTTTTATAATTAAATTCCCAATATTGCAGATTGATGGAGTTCGACACGAAAATTGCACCATGGATTCTAAAAACTGAAAAGTGCTCCGAACATTATAATTTTGTATGCATAAAGATACACCAAGGATCACAGGATACCAAAATCCAAAAGTCTTATTTTGACACGAAAATTGTATCATGGGATGAAAATGTATGATGGACATAAAAAATAGACTACAGAATACCACGGACCTCAAAATTGAAAAGTACACCGAGATCTAAATACCACAATAAAATTTGTTGATTCCCTGAAATTCCCAATATTGCGGCTTCGTTTGGTGGCTGTGAGAGCATTTGGATTCTATGTTTTAGTTGTCATGTTATTTGACACTACACGGCATTGGTCCTCTACTTGAATGTGACCCTGTAGTAAAAGCATCTTTAGCTGGTCCTTTTTTTTTTTTTTTTTTTAGTGTCAAAATTTTCATTGTTTTGTTTATTTTGTGATTCAGCTTGGTTGTATATTTAATTTTCATGTATTTTGCAATAGGGATCGTCCTCTGTCTGAAAGGGCTAAGTATAAAATGACAACTTGGTTCGTTTCAGCTTTGGAGTTGAATATTTTGAGGATTTAAAGACTGATGTCCTGCAAGCTCTGGAAGCTATATAGACAGATTTCCTGATTCACCCTAGTTTTTTTTAATCGAGCTATTTTCTTATCACATCTGGTGAATCAACTGAATTTTGATTGTCTAAGGGTTTTGTTGGGCTTGTGTTAGACGGATGGTTTCTGATTTGGATGTTATGAAATTTGTGATAAATTGTTGAAATTGAAACCTCTATGATTTTATGCATATTATTTCAATCTCTCACTACTAGGCTGATCCTAGTGGGTTACTCAAGTGTCCAATATTCCAATGATCCTTGAACCATATTTCAATGAGTAATTTGCATAAAGATCTAGATCCAAATTTTATTGCAATTATTGGGCATTAAATCTATTTTAATATTATGTAATATTTTAATATAGTTATCTGCACAAAAATAGTTTTGTTCTTTGTTGCATAAATCTAATATAAGAACATAAAAGAGAAGCATATACTTTATCTTATCAAAGCGACTTATTAGTGAAAGATATTTAATTTTGCAATAAATGTTCCAACATTCATATTTCTTCTCGTCTCAACTGTCCTACAATAGACAACCTCTGCATGCCTATAAATACCAGAGTAACAAAGATGAAGATAAAATCTCTATTAAAACTTCAACTCTATTTCTCTTCATCTAAGCTTCCAATTGTAAACTTTGTATGTAAAGATAAGACTTAAACTTTGTACATTCGTTTTCTTAAGACGAAAGTAATCAGTGAGCCTTATCCTTTAACCTTTTTTGAGTGACAACTGTGGAAGCTTGAAGAGACTTTGATGATTCATAGAATACTTGGATGTGAGCTATGAGAGGTTAGTTGTGAAACAATACTTAGGTAATTGCTTGGAGAAACAAGTTAAAGAAAACTTATATTGAGCCTGAAGAGGCTTGGATAAAACAATACTTGTACACTCTTATATATTAAGTGGAACTCTTGACTGGATAGTAAGGATTGAATGTGGTATTAGGTTTAAGACGAATTTGTATAAAAACTTCGGTGTTTTTATCTCTTTAGTTTAGAACTGTGAACAAGGTGACTTATAGCTGTACAACAAAGGAGGGTGTATGGATGTGTGGGTTCAAACAATAATAGTGTAAGAAGAAAGGCTGGTTCAAACAAACAGGAACAACAAAAGCCAAAAAGTGAAAAAAAAAAAACCCAAAATTGTATAGCGAACAGAGGAAGAATGGCTCAGATCGAAAGGTTCTTAAATTGAAGAGAGAGAGTGGTGAATTGGAGAAAAGGGAAAGATGTGAGAGAGATTAAGGATTGGTGAATGCATTCAGTTCTAGTGCTTTCATGCAAAACGGTGCTATTCTAGTGAATGTGTGGCTAGTTCTTTTTAAATTCATTAACTTATGTATTTTTTTTTTATTTTAATTGATTTTGGCGGTTTTCAAACCACTAGAAAATGTAATTTAAATTTTGAAATAAATAGGGGCAGTTTTTTAGCCTCCAAAAATTGTATTTTAAAATTTTTAATTGCCACGTTATTACTTAACTGACGGTAGGGATCCGAAACAAAATTTTTAATGTATCAAGGACTCAAAACAACAAAAAAATTTATCAGAGACCCAAAGCAAAATTCAAAAATTTATCAAGGACCAAAAAGTTATTTAAGCCTTATTTTTATAAATAAATTGAAATCACTATCTCCTATTATGTTTCCTTTTATATACCTAAATAAAAATGTGATATGTGATTATAAAGTATTACTCTTTTTATTGTTAGTTTTTTTTCTTATGTTTTATATTTACAAATTCATGTTAAAAGAATTTCTAGCCCATTTTGACATATCAATATATAATAAATATATGATAATAAGTAGACTTAAAGTTTTTGTTTTTCAATAAAACACATAAACTAAAACTCAACTTATAAAGGAATATACTTTACACAATAAAACCTACTAGGGTCGACGTAGTAGTGAGAAGTTAGAGTAAATACATGAGGATTTAGGTTCGATCCTCATTGCCATCATTGTAAAAAAAAAAAAACTTCTAAACAATAATTTAAAAATAACTTTATATCACAATTTAACTTATTTATCATAAATCTAAAATATAATTTATATTTTAAAAAATATTTATTTATTATGAATTTTAAGAATACTATAATTTAAAAATTTAAAAATATTTATGTATTATAAATTATAATTATAATTACATAAAATAAATATGTTTAATTACTCATTTGATCCTCATAGTTACAAAAACTTTCTCTTTTAGTTCCTATATTTAAAAACATATCCTTTTAGTCCCTACATATATTTTTAATCACTTTTGGTCCTTGCTATAAGAACTAAATGGGATTAAAATGATATACGTAAGGACTAAAATGGATTAAAAATTATGTGTAAGAACTAAAAGATGATGTTTTAAAGTATAGTAAGGACAAAAAGAAAAAAGTTTTTGTAGTGGACTATATAATTAATTTTTTTACAGGATAATCAATTAAACCAAATAAATATTTAAAAATACTATTTAAGACTAAAAGTTGGTATATTAATAAAGAGCAAAACTAGACTACGATTTAATCTGAAACGATAAATAAAAATGTAATACTTTTTTTTTTAATTTTTATTAAAATTATGTGATTCATTTAATCTAATAAAATATATTATTTGTAATTAAATTATATGTCTATTTTTTCATGGAATATATATTTTACAATGTTTATATATTAAGGGATCCTATTTACTCTCTCCGTACCAAAATGAGTGTCGTCCTAAGTTTTTTTACATAGACTAAGAAAAGCTATTAAATAGAAGAAAGAGAGAAGTAATTTTTACAAAACTAACCTTATTATTAAAATTGCATTGAAAAACTAAAGTGACATTATTAGGGGTATTAGTTGAAAAAAGTAATTATATTGCATTGAAAAACCAAATGCGACACTCATTTTGAGACATAGGGAGTATTATTTTGCCTAGGACCCATAAAATGTTAGGACCGACCATGTGAGTGTGCATTAAACACTCCCTATAAGTTATTGGTGATACTTTTATAACTTAAATATGTTTTTAGTTCCTCAAATTGAAGGTCTATTTTTTTTAGTCCTTCAAATTTGAGAAATATTTTTTTTAGTCCCTCAAGTTTGAGAAATATTTTTTTTAGTCCTTCTCCCTGGAAGTGCCAAACAGCGAATATTGAGTTTGCAATTTGTAGCAACTTTTGACTGTCAGAATTTGATTCTGGTGGTCAAAAACCGCCACAAATTTCAAATATAATATTTCCCGTTTAACACACATTAATAACATATATGAAGAGGGACTAAAAAAACATTTTACGAATTTGGAGGATTAAAAAAACACACTTTTAATTTGGGGGACTAAAACAGAAAGACTTCTGTATTTTAAGGACTAAAAACATATTTAAGACTATTTTTATTATGCAATTTTGTAAAAAATTACAAAATTAGAACTAATCTCAAACCATGATTTGAATAAATTTAAAGACAAAATTGACCAAAAGTCCCAATGTAACTTCAAATCCCATAAATGGCAATTTCCTTGTGTGAAAAAGATGCTACAAGAGTACAAGTAGTGTGGGACTGGTGGTGGGGAAACATGATCCTATCACTGTGGCACCAAACTACATTTATGATGAATTTGAGTGTTTGACGTCTTTATGATTGAAGCTTAACTGTTTTCTGAGTACTACTTAAGAAAAATAAAAGTAAATTTTTTTCAGAAAAATAAAAAATATATTAATTAAAATTTAAAATATATTTAATATCTAATTTTTATATATTAAAATATTTTCTAGGATTAAATAACTTTTAGGTCCCTAAAAAATTCTTGTTTTTTGTTCTGAGTCGCTAAAAAAATTGTGTTATTCCGGGTCCCTAATAAAAAAAAGTTTTTGATCCAGGTCTTTGCCGTCAGTTAAGTGATGACGTGTCTGTTAACTTTTAATTATTTAATGGGTTTTCATTTTTTGGAGGCTAAAAACCGCAAGAAATTGCATCTTAATGTAAAAAAATAAAAAAAACTCAATTTATGCGGATGAACACCAAAACCCAAATGGAAAGTTCTCAGCCAACAACAACACCAAAACCCAGTGCACCAACAACACCAAATCTAACAATTCCAATCAGTCTAATACATATTTGAAAATTATAAATCCAATCAATAGTTCCTGATCTAACAATTTTAGATCTAATAATCTCAAGCACAAAACTCAAACCAAAATAAAAAAAACTCAAACAAAACTCATTCAATCGCTTATAAAGAGCAGAAGCTTCCTCTTCCATTTCCTTCAAGCGCTTCTTCATCTTGTCAAGCTGTTGCACCCAAACCAAAATCACGACAAAGGGGTGCGCCACTGTCACGATGCCATAGAAAACAAAGGGGTGACAGTGCCACGCTCTCCCTACTACGTGGTTTCCAGATCTGCGATTTCAGATCTAAGGCGTCTCTGCAACGTGGTTGTTTGTTGTTTAACAGCAAGTGTTCCCTTCACCACCGCATGCGTTTGAGACTGCAATCCTTAGATCTGGTAATGCAACCATGACGCGGCATTCGGTGGAGCGTGCCACGAGGTGGATATGGTTGGTGTGCATTGGTTATGGTGGTTTTTGTCACGCGGGGTGGGTTATGATGTTTGTGAGTTGCAGATCTGGGTCGTGCGGTGGTGATAAGGACGGGTGGTGGTGGTTGGCTATTGGCGATGGTTATGGAGTTTTGCTGCGGGTTAATGATGGTGGAGGTGTTGGGTCACGTCGAAGATATGCAGTGCGACGGTGTAGTGTGCGGAAGTTGGTGGCACTGTGTTTGGGCAGCATGATATGGCCATGGGAGGTGGTGGTTATGGTGTTTGGAAGGAGAAGAAGGTCAGGGAAGGAGTGGTGCGGCTATGGTAAAAGGGGACAAATAAAAAAATTAGGGTTAAAAATGGTTATATTAATTGAGTTTATGTTTTTATAATTAAAAAATAATTTCTGGCGGTTTTTAGCCGCTAGAAAATGAAAACCCATTAAATAATTAAAAGTTAACGTACAGGTCATCACTTAACTGACAGCAGAACCTGGATCAATTTTTTTTTATATTAGAAATCCGGAACAACGCAAAAAAATTTCAGAGACTTAGTACAAAAAATGAGAATTTTTTAGGGACCTAAAAGTTATTTAAGCCATATTTTCTAATAATATTTAGTATTTATTGAGATACTCATTATCATATACTCATGGGATGAATAAATCAATCAAGCTTCTATCATCTATACTTTGTATTCATTATTTTCTTCAAATTAATATACCACACTCACCAGTCACCACCTGTTACTGTTGGATCAAATGTTAGTGAATAATTTTCTAGTTCACAACCTCACCCTTTTTCCTAACCGTTGGATTCTGCTTTAGTCAGACCTTTCAATATTAGAATAGAAATTCAATTGGTCAAAGTTTGGTGCATGTGGGTGGGGGGATCCACAAGCATTGGAGAACACATCATAATTAAAGTTGGGACAAGTGCTACTCGATCTCAATGTTGATTTCGTAAACTTGTACTATATATGCATGGATGACAAGGTTGTTGCATGGTGAGAGAGTCGGTGGCTTTAAATAGGGTCGTGTTTAGAAATTTAAAATCCAAATAAAATTTTAGAAAAATTAATATAAATTAGCATTACGGAGTATCATTTTTCTAACTTTCTATAGCTGTAAAATTTTATATTGAAATAGTTTCAATATTTTATTTTCAATAAATAATATAGTCTATACATTTGATCTATGTTGTAGTATTTATCACTAGTGAAGCGGGAGACAAATTAATGAATAATAAATTACAGCAACACCTCTTAAGGAGAGTTCCTGTAAGTAGCGGGGCAACTACTGGTTCGAGTGGACGTTGAATGGAGGCGCTGTCGACTGTAAGGGACAACACAGAGAAGGACAATCCAACAGCAACAAATGATCTCACCGGTACAAGAAAACTAGAATTCTGAAATAAGCATGAATTCCATGGAATAACAGGAATGATCTCACATTGTCAGCATAGGCTTCCTTTCTCTTTTGCTTCTTCTTAAGTGCAGAAGGCCACTGAAAGCTGAAGCAGACGCGCAAGCCATCATACAAGACAACGCAACACTACAATTGTGCTTAATTATGAACAATTTTTAATACTATTTCACAAGTTTTTTTAATAATATATTCCTATATATTATGCCAGCAGCATGTCCCAGTGTATGTGTGGAAACACAATAATGTAGGGTTGGGGCCATGAGGGTTGAATTATGGAATGGATGAATTACTCACCGACTGATTGTGCATGAGAACTGTTGGAAAAAATACGCATCTTTTCATGCACCATGATAAATAAAATTAAAAAAAGGCAACACTATAAAAGAAACTAAGAAAAAATCATAAATTTATTTTAATGTGGTTCCATCGCTCGTATTTACGTCCACAACACAATTTTATTTAACCTACATTCACAATCTCACCGAAAGTTTTCTAAAAAAAACTTGATTTTTTTTTAAAGGCAAACATATATATTATAAATAAATAGGGTCTACAAAAGTCCTGTACAAGCTGTACAGTATACACATAATACATCACCAAAAAAATTGCCCCTTCAACCCAAAATTATCTTTGAAGGTGGGCACTGTATATATCAAAATAAAAATCCTACAAAACAAGCCAGCGGACTAATGTTCCAAGATGGGGAAAATATGCCAGGTTTAATTCGTTTCTTATATACCAAGACAGTGCCTTAATCTGTGCCAAAATACCCATGAACTCCACCGACCCATCTCTGAAAATAATAATGTTACACAAATTCCAATGCACCAACATGTAACGTGCCAAAACAGAGACTTAAACCTGCTAATCTTTTTCCCCCTAATACAAAGGCCCAATTGGCTATACAGATGCTTAATATCTTGAGGGAGGGTAAATGGAATTCCTAACCAACCAATAATATCATAAATTAAATATTTTTTATTTTTTTATGTTATAGTCCACATGTATCATTCACGGAAGATAGTCATGCTCAAGTATAGTAAAACCATTACAGATGTCAAATTTATTTCTTTAAGTATTTAATACAATTACATACTCAAGACTCAATAATTGTTTTTTACTCTTCAATCCTATCAAACCATTTTTACTTAGAAATCATATAAATAATTTTAAACTATTTCATAAATAAATATTTTATTAAATAATATTTATTTTTTGAGGTTAAATTGTTTATACTAAAAATTAATTTAAATCTAATTAGTTAATATATTTATTACAAAATAATATTTGACTCTATGTTTAATAACTTCAGATACAAAGATAATCTTGATTAATATTTTTATAATGATGTTTACTTTTTTTTACATAAATATCTAATAAATATATTATAATAAATTTATTAAATATATTCTCATTACAAATTAGTTTTAAATTACTTCATTAATTATATCATAAATTAAATTAGTTTTAATTTTCTAATGACAGAGATCACAAGTATAATTCACAAGAAACAATCTTGTCTAAGTCAGGTTGAACCATTATGAACGATAAATCTATTTCTTCAAGTATTGAACATAACTTCATACCAAAGACTCAACATTTTTTTTTACTTTTAAACCATATGAAATCATTTTTATTTAGTAATTATATAATATAATTTTAAATAATTTCATAAATAAATATTTTGTTGAATAATATTTATTTTATTAGGTTGAAATTTTTGTACTAAAAAATAATTAAATCTAATTAGTTATAATATTTATTACAAAATAATATTTTGACTCTATGTTTAATAACTTCATATACGAAAATTTTGTTGATTCATATCTATATAATAATGTTAAATTTATATATATATATATATAAACTTATTGAATATATTTTTATTACAAAAAATTATTTTTTATTGTTTTATGTTAGAGTCCACATGTACCATTTACAGGAGACAATCTTGCTTGAGTAAGGTAAAATCATTATGTGTGACAAATGCATTTCTCTGGTATTTAACACAATTGCATACTCAAGAAAGTCAAGACTCAACAATTTATTTTTTACTCTTAAATCATATAAAATCATTTTTACTTAAAATTTGTATAAAATAATTTTAAATAATTTAACATATAAATATTTTGTTGAATAATATTTATTTTATGAGGTTAAAATCTTTATATTAAAAATAATTTAAATCTAATTAGTTAATATATTTATTATAAAATAATATTTTTACTCTATGTTTAATAACTTCAGTTACGAAATTTTTCTTGATTAATATTTTATAATGATGTTAACTTTTTTTACATAAATATATTATAATGAAATTTTTAAATATATTTTTGACATGCTTACGAGTTACGACATATAATATCGTTATAAATTCTTTATAAAAAACTGATTGAAATATTTAGACAAAAATATTATTCTTTTTTTCCTTAGTACATTTTCTTCTCACGGGTCAAAGATAAAACTAAAAATTTATAATAACTCATTTTACACAAGTACTTACCAAATGAAATATAATTTATTAGAGAATAAAATAATAATTAATTAGTATCCATTGACTTTAGCAACATTTTTTTTAACCACAAGTCTCGAACCTAAGACTTTGCTTAAGAGATATGATTTTATCAACGACATGTGGATAAGTAATATTTGATTTCAAAAGTTTGCATTCAATTTAATTAATTCTTAGACTTTAAATTATTTGAAGTATTGTTTATAAACTATAAGTATTATAAAATTAATAATTTTTTATTTGAAATATAGTTGTAAAATAATTGGATTATTTTATCATTTCACATTTCAAAATTACAAAAATATTTTAATTAAACATAAGTTAAATCCTATATAAATTTTTAAACATAAAATTTTCATACAATTTTATAAATTTTTAAATGAAATAAGAAATATCTATGGGATTTAACTAAATATATTTTCTCTGCTTGAATACTCTAACTCTTTTTGCATTTTTGGATAATTTAAACAACTAATTACATTTGTTTTAATATAAAAATTTAATTTTATAAATATGTGTATTTCAAACATGCATGAAAACAAGTGACCCATGCAAATGCATGAAATCTTGTACTATTTTTGCTGGTATTTTTTTTATTAACACTTTCAGAGACATTTGTTATTGTGAGACTAATTTTTTTTAATATATTTCAAGTTACTATCTTAATACAATTTATACAACATTAACTAGGTCAACTATTCTTACTTTATTATTTTTATTAAATATTTATATTTTGGTTTCTTACTACTATTGAGTAATAAATATATATCTAATATTTATTTTTAAATAATATAAAAAAATATTTTTAATCAAGTTATAATATACATAAACCATCTAAAAAATACATAAAAATCAAAACAATTCGTGCAAACGCACGGTAACTAATTAGTTATGATATGTTTGATTTGTAGTTGGATTGACCAAAATGACCGTTGAATGGAGAAGTAAAAAATTGTTACTTATCTATTTTGTGCATTAAAATTCAGAAACGGATATTTGATGTCTCTCAAACGACAATCCAAACATGCACTTAGGGACTTTTCTTTTCTTGATGCATTCTGATGGCCCACAAAAAGTCATAATCGCTGCTCAATCAACGCTTTTCAAACTGACGAGTGTCCCGCAGTCCCAATCATAAACTAACGGAAACGCTCAAACGCTATTCACCAGTTAGTACGGAATAATAGGTGAAAGCAATTGCACGGAAAGATGGGGCTAATTTTTATTTAGGACTAAAATAACTTTTCGTGTTGTAAAATAGGATGTTTTTATTATTATTTTAGTTCTCTAATTTTTTTTTTTTAATTTCTGTATTTTGTTTTATTTTATTCTTTGTTGTCAAGTAATAGTGTGTTAATTAATGATATAACAATGACGTTGGGAGTCCATTGACTTGGAATCTGACAGAACATACATGTAATTTTCATTTTGGTAAATCATAATATTTCATTAACTAGTCTGATGCCATCAATTGTTTTGAACGGATAAAGATTTAAAAACACAGTTATAAAAAAAATTTCACTTCACTGTCCTATCAGACTGCTTAATGACTGTTTAATTTTTTTAAAATAATTTATATTATAATTAAAATTTGTAATAAATATTGTCATATAATTTATTTGAACATAGAAATTATATTTTAGATTTATGAAAAATAATTTATATTGTTATATAAGGTTATTTTTAATAATTGATGATTTTTTTGCAGTAAAAAAAATAATTGATGATTTTTTTAAAATATTTAAATTATATTTAAAAATAAAGATAAAAATTGTTGATTAAAGAGATAAGTGATGAAAATAATGAAATATATAAATAAAGATAAAATAGTAGATAGTATTGAAAAAGAATTTTTTTAGCTAGTTATTAAATCAAATTAAATTTGAATCTAAAAATAAGAAATATATTTGAAAGGAATGAAAATTAAAAACAATAAAACTAAATGCTCAACAAATAAGATCGATAAATAAGATAAGACACATGGTTTAATGAAAGTGAAAATACCTCTTAAAAGCACCCTCGTTAAATATAATTTTTAAAAATTCTCTCATTCAAATATGAGGATACATATTTATAATATAGGTGTAAATATTTGAAATTTGTTACGAATTTAGAATACAAAATAACTTTAAAAGTTTAAAAGTATGAAGTTTACTGAAATTTTGATAAAATTATAGAATTTTATACAATGTGAGATTAAGGCTTCTTTAAGAAATTTTTATTTTGGAAAAAAATTGATGTTTTGGTTACTAAATTTTAATTAATTTATAAGGATTTTGAGTAGAAAAGAATTCGAGGAATTTATGTAAAAGAAAATTAATGGAAATACTAATAATTCTAAAATACTTAATTTACTTAAAAGAATTTGAAAGACTAAAAATGTAATTAAGTAGTACAATATGATAATTTCAAAGTTGTTGATTTTTTAATAATTAATAATTATAATTATATATTGAGAGTGTATCAAATGAGAACACTTCTTATTATAAAAAATAAAAATTATAAATATAAATCATTAAATCTTATTTAAATGGTCAAAATTAAAATAAAATGTATATAATTTTTTCAAGTGATCTTTTTTTTTTTTTTGATCATGTTTTTTTCAAGTGATCTCGTGACTAATAAATAATTCCACCCCTTATATATATTTTTTCTTCTAAAGTGAATTCTTTAGTTCGGAGGAGCCAAATTTTGATTCATATATCATGAAATGTGAATTAAATGATAATATTGAAAATATAATTAAAGTAAGATAGTCTTACATTCTATAACTAGGGATGGGAAAAATATTTGTATATATATGTGAATAAAACTAGTAACAAATAGAAGATGAATAATTAATTAGATACTTACAAATAATTTAGGCTTAATTGCAGATTTTACCACCCAACTTTCATAATTTTGCAAATTTTACCATCCAAGTTTTAATTTTGTAAATTTTACCACTCAACTTTCATAATTTTGCGAATTTTACCACCCAAGTTTTAATTTTGTAAATTTTACCACTCAAGTTTTCAATTTTTGCACATTTTACCACCTAAGTTTTCAATTTTTGCACATTTTACCACCCTGATGTTTCACAAATTTTTTTTTTTTGAATTCTTTAACTTTTTTTTTGGTAAAATATCAGAGTGGTAAAATATGCAAAAATTGAAAACTTGGATGGTAAAATTTGCAAAATTAAAACTTGGGTGATAAAATTCGCAAAATTATGAAAGTTGGATGGTAAAATTTGCAATTAAGCCAATAATTTAAATCATCAATATATCTGTATCCGTTAATAAATGGGTATCAAGGTACGAGTAGTCATTAAATACTAGTTACAATAACATTACTTAAATGCCCTTGTTGAAATTAATATATAGAATTGAAGCATTTTAGTTTATTGATTTTTGTTTGGAGTGAGATTAAAGAATTGTACCATGATAACTTTTGTTTACACTTATGTGAATGGATTGTTTTAGTTTATTAACTTTTGTCTGGTCATGTGGTATTTTAACATTTAAATTTAGTTTCTAAATTGAAGTATCTTAATTAGTATCACCGTGTAGAATATTTGATTAATTTTAATTTTAATCTTTAAACTGTTTTTTAAAGAAAATATATAAAAATTATAGTTAATTTTTTTAAAATAAAATTAAACTATTTTTTATTTTTAGTAAATAAAACTGAAATTATAAAGTATGGCAGCGAGAGGCTACTACTGTGCCCATCTTGTCCAATTGCCATACCTATATACAACTGAGATATATAAGTATACATTCACGAATAGAAAGTAATTAAAGAATATATTTACTGAGGAAACTCAAATGCTAGGTAATGTTGAACTAATTAGAACTTGATGCCAACTTCTGAAAACAAATTAAGACACACAACACAACACAAAAGAATACACACACTAATCTCCTAGGTCAAGAAGAAAATCGCTCCAGTTTTCACCTTGTGTAAGAAAGTCATCACAAGCTATTGGATTAAACTGTTCATCCCAAAGGTCAAGTGTTCCATCTACCCCACCAAAGAAGCACGTGTTGTTGTTACCTTCATTGTCTTCCTTGTCATCATCTAACAAAGTTTCCCACCAATTCCCGGACCCAGATGAAGCTGCTGCACCTGCTGCTTCACTAACATTAACAACTTTGGAACCATTAAACAATTTCCCTTGCAACCATGGGGATATTAATGGTTTTGTTAAGGCTCGAGGAACAGGCTTTATCACTTGGTGCGGTTTCACTGTTGTTGATGTTGATTTGGGCTCTTGCTGCTGCAGCTTTACCTTGTTGTCTTCTTTCTTCTGAGAGTATACTTTACGGCGCATGTAGGTGTTCCAGTAATTCTTCACATCGTTTGAAGTTCTTCCCGGAAGTCTTCCTGCAATCAGGGACCATCTACATCCACCCACAAACAATTTAGTTTTCTTTAATCAAATAATGCTATTCAAAAGTTAATCATATATGGTTAAGAGCAATGATTTTTGAACATTCATGTTAACTTTAGTAATGATTAGTCATACGTAAGATAATTAAGTTAACATTGTATGAAAATTAAACATGCATGTTCTAGCTTTTTAATAAATATTATATGCATATGATATGTATTCAGATATCAAATATATATAACAAGTGGATTTAGCTTAGTTGGTCAAGTAGTGTGTGTGTGTGAGTTGTTGTAAATTTTCTAAATTCCTAATATCTGAATTCGATTTTTATGAATAAAAAAAAATATCAAATATATATACTGCATATTTCTTTATTGTTTTTTTTGCTGCTGTCTTTTGCAGTAGCCAGTAGGTGTCACTACACTTAATTAATAGCACATACAGACCTGTTTCCCAAAAGCTTATGCATTCTGATCATCATATCAACCTCATCTTCACTGAAATCTCCCCTCTTGATATTTGGTTTTAGATAGTTCAACCATCTCAATCTACAACTCTTGCGGCATCTATTCAGCCCTACGTATATACCAAAGGCAACCAAGCTAATATAAAAAATGTGTATTATTTATTACAACTTAATTATGATGTCTCAAGCAACAATGAAGAAAACGAAAAGACTAAGTAAATATATAAATAAATAGAAACACATATACTATATTATATATATATACCTGCTCTTTGAGGAACAAGGTGCCATTTTCCTTCCCCATAAAGTTGCACGCAATCTCTGAGAAGGTCGTCTTCACATTTACTCCATGCGCCTTTCCTCACACCTGATGGTCCTTCCATGAGACCAGGTGCTTAATTAATTGCACTGTAGGGCACGAGTTGGGTTTAGTTTCAGTGTTTCACTACAATTCTAATTAAAGTAAGAACATCAGCATATATATACTGAGATACACCTATGACGTATCTAACAAATTTATGGACAAAGCAGACACAGGTATCTTACTGTCAAAACCACCAATCCGGACCCTATACAGAGACTTGTTTCTCTAATTAAATAGTCATGGGTTTTGGACGTTCAAATAATATAGGAAAAAATATGTTTTTAATCCCTATACTTTGTAAAATTTTTGGTTTTAGTCCTAGTCCATGAATAGCCAACCATCGTACTGTAAAAATTAGATAAGTCCTATCTATGGTCATTGGAGCCTCCTAAAAAGATCTACTAAATTCATCAAGTTGTTCCAAAGGATCAAAACGGCCAGTTATTAAAGGAATTCCTTGTCGACTCTTTGTAAAATACTCGTTTGGACGGGGGCTTCCCAATACATCGTAAGTTAGACCCGTGCTGACAAGTAACCAACCTGTAATGAATAGGGAAGGTATAGTAATGCTATGAATAATCCAGTATCGGATACTGGTAATAATATCAGCAAAAGAACATTCTCCTGTGCTTCCAGACATGTTGAACTTCACATATTCTTGTATAGTCAAAAGGAGATCTGTATTTCACCATCGAACATTTTGGTCTCTAAATTTTTAAAAACACTTATTTTTAAGAGTTCAGGGACTAAGATGTTTGATGGTAAAGTACAAAAATTAAAACCACAAATTTTTAAAGTATAAAAACTAAAAATATATTTTTCCTAATAATATAAATACTTTATTAACACTTCTTGTTTATTTTTATTTTTTTCTTTTTATCATATCACGTTCACTACTATCATATCTATCACTTATTTCTCGTTTGCATCTGGGTGTACACAACTCTTAATAAGGATTCAAGTATTTCTCCCTAATAAAATTGTAAACATATATTACGTACATTAATTTGATGGTCCACAGCCATTGGCAAACTTAATTATTTTGCAGTTGATCTATGTTAATGAAGATTAACTAATTTTTTGGAATTGACCGATGTCTAGTAGTATATTTGGTTTTTCCGTTGGATTTTTCTTTCGATGTAGGTTGTAATGAACATGTTTTAATCCAACACTATCCAATAATACGTGGACATGTGTTATGACTTGCCACATCCGATAATAATATTTATTTTTTTAATATTGCACTTAAATCCCTGGAACTTATTGGCAAGTTTTTTTTAAAAATATATTTCTTATTTTCAGTTTTCTTTTTAATTTTTTTTATGTAAATGTTGTCTCTCTAATCTTAAACTTTTTAGGTCCCTAGGTTTTTCTATTTTTATTGATAAAAATGCATAATTATATTAATAATGTTAATTAAGATTTATATATATATATACACACACACACACACACACACACACACACTGTGATTTAAATTAATAATGCATAATTATCCATCTTCCCTATATTCATTTTGCATTTTTCCTTCCCCACTACGATGGATCCTTCTCCCTCTCACTTCATTGTTGATTACCTTCACTCTATCGTGGCTCCCCTAATTGTTCTTTGTCACTAGTGAGTCTTCTTGCATGCACTTTGTGATTTATTAAGATTAATGAACTTTTAATTGTATTATGTAAGAATATATTAGTTTCTTTTTTCTGATATATTATTATTTGATTCGCTGTCTTTACATTTATTTGTTAATTTGTATTTTTAACATTAAATATTTATAAAAAATTATTTTGAATGATTTGTATTGTAACCATAAAACAATAAGTTTTTTTTTTGACAGAAACCATAAAACAATAAGTTAAAAAGTATTTACAGGTAATTATAACTGGTGTTTTAGTATATGTGCGCTGAACATGTTTATTTTTATATAGTTAATAATTATAATAAATAAATATTTTGAATACACACACACACACACACACACATATAAGTTATACTATAATTTAAATTCATAATAAAGAAAGATAAATTATATATTGAATATATAAATTAATGTAAATTTATAATAAAAACTTTAAATTGTGATATAAGATTATTTTTAACTATTGACAATTTCTTTTAAAAGACTATTAAAATTTAATTTATAAATAAAGATAAAACATGGTAGATCAAAAGAGGTAAACAATTAAGAATATCAAATATATAGCTAAAGATAAAAAGAAGGTAATTTGAGATGGTTGAGAGAAAATTCTTTTGGCTAGTTATAGGAGTACTGTGTGAAGTGCACATCTAAAGAAATTAAAGAAAGAGTATTGAAAATGTCTAATTAATTGAACGAGAAATGTGAAAGTCTCGTACTCCTAGTAATGTATATTAATTTTTAATATAGCAGTGGATTGAAAAGTAAAAACTATTAGTGAATTCATTACCTTTAGCCTTTATATTTATTTTTAATTATTTGAATTACTAATTTATAAGACGTATCTACAACTTTTATTTATCTGTACCTATTGTTATATTTTTTACTAATTAATATTAAATTATTTTAAAACATATATAATTAGTTAATCCTGAAATAAAATTACCCTTTTATCATCGGATATATATTTATATCTATTTTTTTTTCCTGAGAACTTACAACTAATTACAAGTAACTTAAGTAAAGTCTTAAGTAATAATAAGATATTTATAGCAACTTTTAACATTTCGATTTATATATGTTCAATTTAGTCCCCTTAAATATAACATTGACATATATACAATTTGAATTAAAATGCTAGTAAATTTTAAATACACTCAAACCCTTTTTAATTTGTTGCTGGTAGTTTCATATAAAAATCAATTTAAATATATTAATTCATATACTAAAATATGGGTTTTTTTTTTTTTAACTAATGTAATGAGAATAATAAGGTAATTTTTTTTAACCCAGAGATATTCTTACAAGTTTTGCTTTTTTGAATCGACTATAAGATTAGTCCTTAAAGTTCATTGTCTCTCTCTAAGAATATATTATATGGGAATCAAATTCAAGTCTTCTTCATAAACTTAGTGTTTATTGTTAATTGAACGAGATTCCTTAGGTTACTAAAATATGAGTTTGGAAGCTTTTGTTTCCTCCGACTAGTAAAATTATAATTGAAGAATAAGAATATGAGGCTCTTTTTTGGTTGGATTCATGTCATGTTCCTGCTATCACAATCAATTATCATAATAGTAAGCAAAATAGTACTAAACAGATTTTTTTTATTTATTAACGACGTTACTTCAAAGGATAGAACTTTTAGAGAAGCCAGTCGGATTGTACGGGTTCGGTCGGCTCACAAATTTTTGCCCACCCCTAGCCACTAGACAACATGTGAGACCCAACTAATAATATCAAACTTTGTCAATTTCTGCAAATTCAAGCGATCCTGTGGCTTCGATGGAGCATGAACATCAATCATTTCAGTACAGATTTGACAACAGATCTACCGGCATTAATTTTTTTCCTTTCTAATAATGATGAAGGAAGACCCACAATAGTCATCATATACACATGCAAAAATGAGCTTCTAAAATCATTCTATACTAAACAATGGAGTCAAACACTTTTGACTTTTAGTCAATAATGTAAGTATCTAAGAAAGGAAAAACCTATTTTCATGTCCTGCAGCTATTTTTTTTTTTTTTTTAGAAAAAGGATAGGTGAGGCATCAAAATGGGGATTGGCATCCCAAATCTCAATTTATCCTTTACCACAAGTTAACCAAAATTTATTAAACATAAGAGCAGTAACAAAAGAACATGGAGGACTATACCAAGATCCATGTCAAGGAAAATTAAACCTATACTGAGACAGTCCCATAAAATTACAGACATAGTAATGTGAATAAAAAGAGGAGACTCTGTCCCATCAAAAAGATTATATGTTAGATAAATGGTTACCCTGCAGCTACTTTGAACTGTGCTGCCTTTAGTTGAAATGTCATAATAAATGGTTGGCTAAATTATTCATATGATCCTTATCTTTATTTTAGGTTACAATTTGGTCCTTTATTTTTTAAAAGTTACAAAATAGTCTCTTATCTTTATTTTAAGTTGTAATTTGATCCTTTATTTTTTAAAAGGGTCAAAATGGTCCCTTAAGTAATTTTTTATAGCATGTTTATTCCAAAAAAAATTAAAAAATACATTACTTATGAGGTAAAATGCTATAAAAAATTACTTAATGGACCATTTTGTAACTTTTAAAAAATAAAGGATCAAATTACAATTTAAAATAAAGATAAGAGACTATTTTGTAACTTTTAAAAAATAAATGACCAAATTGTAACCTAAAATAAAGATAAGGAATCAAAATAGTAATTTAGCCTAAATGGTTTGGTGTTCTAAAACTAACAATGGATTATTAGCGTGTTTGATTTCAAGCTTCGGATATAATTTTTAATTTTTTACATTTGGAATGTGATTTTTAAAAATTAATAATTATAATTTTCACATCTTAAATATGATTTTTTTCATTTTCATCGAGTTTTTTAACGTGCACTGCATTTTGTATGATGTGGCTGTGCCTAACTTAAATGGTTGATAATTCTCTAACATTAATGATAATGAAGTTTTGCCAGCAGTGTAGCAGGTTAGTAATTTTTGGGCTCCATTTTAACAATGCTTAGTTTTTGTGTCCCATTCATTGATTCAATCCATAGGTAACAATCAAGTCCAATCTGCAAATATTAACCATAAATTGTAGTGAAGACGCGTCATTTAGAATGCACTAGACGATATGTGTTATATATAATTTGTATTGATTAATTAGAACTTAATTAATTAAGTAGGCATAAGAACTTAAAATTAAATAAATTGTTTTGTAGAGGACAAAAGAGAAAATCTCCTTAAATCACAGGTAAGAAAATGTCAATTTAGGATGTTTAATCAACCAAATTTTGAAGATGAAACTGACATTAAAGAATTATAATAGTATATTTTAAAAGCATCTTATCTTAGTTGTTCACGTACAACTTTTTTTTTTTTTTTCTTTTCTTTGATAACCTTCTTAAGTTTTATCACTATAATCACATACTATAATTTGTATCTATCTACGTTGTTTATACAATTTTCCATCAATTGGTATCAGAGCCAACTTAGATACATTTTATAGCTGTTTGTTGTGTGAACCCTATAATTTTGATTTCTTCGTTCTTATTCTTGAAATTAAAATTAGTGGTTTTATTGTTTTTTTTTAAATTAATTATTTTAAATTCATAATGTGATAAAACAATTTGTGTCCATTTTTTCTCTTCGAACTTCTTTGTCAAAAAATATTTATATTTTATGCATGAAATTCGAAATCACTTGAGGACTTTTCTTCCTTGTTATCACTGGAGTAACATATCAAAATTCATATAATTTCGTGAACGAATTTAAGAGAATTGAGAAATTTTATTTTCTCGCGAAACCTTCAAAGCCCGAAAACTTTCAAATCAAATTACTTACATTTGGATAATCTTTTTCCAAAATTAATTGAGGGTTTTTGTAGATCGGAGGATTTTAAGTAAAATTCATGCTTAAATGTGTATTTTCGTTCAAAAACAAGGGAGAATTTATGAAAATATTGTATTTGAAACTGCTGCGCCAAACGCAACATGTCATCTTTCGTTTTCTTTCGATTTCTCCCTCTTTGCTCAACGATTTTCAAAATTAGTGGAGGGCTTTCGTAGATCATTTAAATTCGAGCACCACCCATACTAGAACTTGTTTTTTCATCCACAAACGAGAGAGAATTTCAAAATAGACATTTCCGGACAAACCTCTTCCATGCGGAAATTGTTCTTCGTTTTTGTTCATGTTTGTGGCTTTATTCTCTGAAATTGATTGAGGGGTTCTCTTCCCATATGCGAGACGAGTTCAACGCATCCCTTTTCGCTGCTTTTGGTCGCCGAAAATGGCTGCAACGATCGGGTTTGCGTCACGGGTCAACCAGACCCGTTTTCCTGCATTTGGGTAAGTGGTGCTGCAAAGCCCACTCACAGTGGGAGGCGCGTGGAGCCACCTCCCAAGCCCAAATTTTTCATTTTTGTTTCACAAAAATTATTTATTTGTTATTTTAAGATTGTTGGCAATTTTTGTGGAATTTTTTGGGCATAAAAAAATATATTTATTTGATTAATTCGAGACTTAATTTGGTATTTTAGATATCGTACTCTCGGATTTTGGACTTCAAATTTTTTGTGACAATTTCCTACTATTATAGTGATTTTCTAGTATGGGTTACTCTCCCTATTATTTTGTCACTATTGAGGAATTAATTTGAGATCATTTTATTATTTTATAATTACACATGATAATATTATGATTCTCCCAGTATATGCATAATTTTGTTATCTTAATTTGCATTACTATAACTCGCCTATCGTGGGTATGGTGGTGTTAGTTGCACAATATCGTTATTAAAATTATGCATGATATAAATTTTCATTTTCTTTTGTGCATAATTTTGCTCTCTTAATTTGCATTATTATAACTCGTCTATCGTGTGTATAGTGATGTGAATTTATATGATTATGCATGGTATAAATTACCAATTCTATGATAAGCATAATTTTCTCTTAATTTACATAATTGTAATCTCACCTATCGTTGGTACATTTATGTGAATTTTGTGTTGGTTCTATCACATTAATAATAATTATACCCTATCGGTATGTTGTTGTTAATGTGATTTATTGTTGCACAATGTGCTTTTCTTTGCTTATGTTAATCAATTTCTTAGTACCCTATCGGTATTAGGATCTTGATAATATAAGTTATAGTACATTGTATTGTTGCACTTTTATTTAGAGACTCTCTTTTCTGACTGAACTTTTCTTTCAAATCACACAATGTTTTGTGATGTTCAGTTTTTCTCCCTAATTCTATCAAAACTTTTAATAGGACAAATTATGAGGCATAATATTTTTCAGGCACTCCCTATAATGATTAGTGTTAGTCACTTTTATTTTTATTTTTCTTGTTATTATTTGGGTTGAAGAGTATTTGTTTTTTAAATAAATATATGTAGTGAATTGTATATTATTTTATGTCATTTTTCTATATCAAGTAAAATTAAAATTGGCATATTTTTTAATGTTTTAATATACATTGTATTTTTTTTCACTACTATACTGTTCAAATATAGACTCATCTATCATTCTTAATTTTGTGACAAATATGTGTCAAGTATATATTTTCTCTAATCATGTGCCTTAGTCAAAGAAATTTTATATTATAATAAAAAAAATTAATTTGTTTTATGTTAATTGTGCAATTGGGCATTATTTCAAATCCTTTTATGCCAAGTTAATCCAAAGTCTGGATTAAATTCTCTATTGCCTTGTTATTGTTAAAGTGTTCACTTTTGAAATTATTGAAAATATTTTGTTGAACACTCTTTAAGGCAATTACAAACTATATCATTCATGTATTTTATATGAATCATATTGATTTATATTTGGAGCTTTTCTCTTGAGATGACATTATGTACTCTTATTTAAGTCATCAAAGCTCATTTGGTCTTATATATAACGATTAGTCATATTGATTTATATTTGGAGTTTTTCTCTTTAGATGACATTACATACTCTTTAAGTCATCAAAACTCATTGGTCCTATAGTGACACTATGAACCTTTTAACTTGATTATGATTGTATATATGGATAAATTTGTAAATAAATTATTCTTATCCTTTTGAGATTATAAATATGCAAGAGTGTCACTATTTCTCAAAATTTTCTAGGAGAACTCTACAATCATTTCCTTTTGATTGTTATAATACTCCATTTCGTAATCATATTGTAAATTTTGATTTTAGTGGGAGTATTTTGCATCTTACTAATTCTTGAGTTCTATTTTAAGATAAATATAAAATTACTTTGTGTACTTTTGTAATATTGACTCAATTAAGTAAAATCAACAACTCTGTTATTGTACTCTCTCCAATGTAGAGATCATGAAATTAATATTATGGTTCTTACGATGACAAAGTCGTGTTTATTACATGCTAAGTCAAAGTGTTGTTAAACATGTTTTGATTTTCTTTGAATACGATTGTTGTTAAATATCATATTATTTTGGCATAATTTTTTGATAATTTGCATAATTCTATTATATTGATGATAATTATACTCTATCGGTGTGTTATTATTGATATAATTTGTCAAGATACAATGCACCATTTGTCCTACACTTATATCAGTTTTTTGTTTGAGTAGCCTTTCAACATTGGAGTTTTTAATGATATAAGTTTTCTCTTGTGCATTATAGTATTATATTTCTTATTTATTGTGTATTTTGAGATTCTTGAGAGAGATCTCAACAAATAAGAAATTCTCTTTAATGAGGCATGTTTTGGTTGTATTTGTATGGAACCATTTAACTCTCTGAGTATGTGACAATTTACACACATGTTTCCTTGTTGTTCCATACTAGCCTCTTTGTCTAAACCTTTTATTAATTGGGAAATTTTATGCAATCCAATATTTTGAAATTTTTCCATTTACCTATCGCAATGCAAATTTGTTTAATGGAATATTTTATAGAAACAGATTGCTATCATGTGGGTAGTGGACATACCCTGTCGGTATGTCATTACTCGATATGGTTCTAGTATGATAAAGATAATAGTTGAATTTTGTTTAGCTCTTTGGATATTTTCCTTAAAATTAAGTCAATTATTTTTTCTTTATCAAGTGGGAGAATCTAGCATTTTGAAAGTAATGTCCTATAAATGGATTGTGTTGACACAAGATCTCTACCTCAAATGCCCAATTAATCATACATGAGCAACCAAATTTATTTGTCTTGATAAAATGGTTTTCTTGTCACATACTATTTGTAATCACTTTGTTGTTAGGAGCTACATTAAGGATTTTGTGATAGTCTCTTATAGAATATTGTTTTGTGATAACTCTCTATTGTCATATATTTTTTAGTGGACAATCCTTGATAGGACAATATAGGAATCCCAAATTTGAAGAGATTAATTTCTCTATACCATATTTTGTATGTTTGCTTATGGTATTTCAGATCGTAATTTTGTTGATACTATATGCTTTATTTGGGATATATAGATAAACCTATGTCCATCATAGTTTGTGATGAGAGTTAGAGACTATTTGTTGCTATATCCTTAATATTTGTTGAGTATAGGTCCCATGTACTTCCGCTGCGTGTAACCAAATCTTATACTTAAGTGTGTGTAGATATTATTTATAATTGTAGCACTTGAGTTTATATTTTGAGTGAGTAATTGAAAACTTGCAAGTGATCCCATATTCTACTTCTAAATATTAGGAATTTTCTATCTCACTCATGTTTGTAAAGTAAAGGTTACCTTGTTTACGTGATCCTTTTGAGGGTCAATATTCTTTGAGGATTAATATTTGTTATTATACGTGGTTAATTATGAAACCCTTTTGTAAAGCTCTGTAATTGATAGATGGATTGTATGATGGGTTCATATTATCGTTTCTAACCACTTCCCTCATTAATCCTACTCTACTCTACTTCTCTCTAATACTTATTTCTTTAAGAGAGAAAATAGTGAATTTTTTATTCACATTATCTTACAGAGTTATAATCTCACTATCATTAGAGTATTTCAATTCTAGTGGGCTCTAATGAAAATCCTAATCTTATTTTTTGGTATATAAAGAATTAGTGGGAGCATATAACCTTTTGTTATGTCTTGAGACTTATCAAATTTGTATTGTCATATATTCTTGTGCACATTTAATGATGATATGACATATTCTATAAGGACTTTGTTATTTATCCTTGTCCTTTTGTGTTGAGGTACATAAAATCCATTGTATCTTAATAGGCATCTTTAGCAGATGTCAAGACCATTTTGTTGGGAATTGCACAATTAGTCTTTTGACATGCAATTATCTTGTGCATCTCTTTTACCTAAAACTTCACATTTTGTTTGGTCGAAATTTATAAGTATATTGTAAATACAATACTCCTATCGAGTATGATTCTCTACATTGTTGAGGTGCTTGTGATGATAGTATTCCTATCGAGTACAATTTTGCACCATTGAGGTACTTATGAATTTTATGTTTAGACCATTGATCTAAGTGCTTGCTCATATTGACATTTTGTGGCCACATTAATCTAGAGTATCGTTTCAGTTAAGCTAGGTGTCTATGTCATCCCAGTAGGAAATTAATGGATTTCCTAATTGTCTTCGAGTTTGCGTAGTCACTTATTTCATGAAACTCAGATTAATTGAATGTCAAATATTCTAAGAGCATTTGTTGATTTAGCCCATCAGTGATCACTCTTGTTATTGGGCTATCGTGAGCACTTAAGATGCATGTGAATATGTTTTGGCCTTTGCAGCTTTTCAGACTTAAATTGATTATGGTGTTGAAAGAAAACACCTGTAGATTCACTAATCAAAGACTTATCTATTGGAGCTTTTGAGTATTTTACAGCTCACATGTGTTTGGTTAAGTCTTCTGATGTTTTGGATTAGTGGGAGTCTTAAAATACTCTATCATGAGATATGTATATAGTAATATTATCTTAGTAACATATCTCTTATAGCATTTTCAGATGCTTGGACCGTTGTTATGTGACATATTTTGACTATTAAGCTATGTTATTCCGTACACTCTTTTCTTGTGAGAAATATGACTATTTGATGCGCAGGATATGTATCCCTATCGGATATTATTTTGTAGCATTAGAGATTTTATATTTCTTACATTGTTGTTGACAAATTATTGAAATTGTCGTTTTAATCTTGATGATTCTTATTTTGATTATTGGTTAATACTATCCAAGTGGGAGAATGTTAAAATATTTGTTGTGGATTAGTATCAATCAATAATTATTATATTATCTTTAGTATCATCAATCGACAATAAAAAATAAGATAATTATCTTATGTATATTATGGATATTTTGGATTGGATTATGATAAGATTGACTATGTGATGGGTTGGGTCAATCATTTAGTAGATAATCTATTGAGAGGTCCCTACCCACTACCCACTGCTAGGAGATTATAAATTTGCTATCCCATTAAGCAAATTTACTGACTCTCTCTGATACTCAAATTCTCTTAAACAATCCCCCTAGAAAAGTGGGCAGAAATTCACTCAAGAGTATTTCAAGGATTTCTTCCGGCAAGCAATTCTCATAGAAATGGATAAGAATCCAGGTCAGTAATGATAACCTTCTTAAGTTTTATCACTATAATCACATGCTATAATTTGTATCTATCTACGTTGTTTATACAATTTTCCATCATTCTTTTCTCAAGGATACATCGCCATCAGCCATGCAACGTGTGAAAGAAAAACACGTGCAAATCATTATTGAGTCTATTCAACAATGACATTATATTTTAATTAATGTAAAAAAGAGTAATTATTGTTTTGTTTCGACAACTAATTATTTTTCAAACGCTATTTTTCTTCTTATTTTGTGATTTTCGATCCCCTTTAGTTTTCTTTTTCTTCAGCTGATACAATTCCAATCGAAGACCTGCTTTGAGTTGCAGTCATCTTCCTCGATTGCGGTCCAATGAAATAACATTTTAGCCTTTTATGCCTTTAGCAGTGCACTGGTGCAAAGCATCAGAAACCACTACGTTCAAATTTAACACAAATTAAGCATATCTTACCCTTTTTTTTTTTCCTGATAATACCTTACGTTTTAATGTCACATAGTACTGTAAGAAGATTTTCAAAGTTAGAAAATTTTGCAAGCGTTTCCAATGGCTTTTTTTTTTTTGACCAAAGTGTTTCCAATGGCTGTTCCACTAAACAAAAAATTTAGAATTTGCTATGAGATTGTTTCTCTAGGTTTTGGTGCGAGATAGGAAGTCTACCATGATTAGTGGGATATATAATCAAAAGTTTGTTAATTTATTTTAATTTATTATTTTTTATGAGAAATAATTACACGTTACATATTTTGAGCGTTTTGTACTTAAATTCTTCGTGCTATGAAGTCTAGATCTTCAATTTTAAAAGACCTCTTAAGTTTTTTTTTTTTTGACAAAATTAAATACATGTTAAAACTGCCTTTTTCAATGGAAGCTTAGATGAATAAATTTATGTTTATTGTTTTTCAAACTTGATTTTTTTTTTGTTATATCTAGTTGTTTGGGTGAAAATAATAAGCACAATTTACATAAAGTGAATAAATCCTTACATTAATTAAAGGTTAAAAACTCATTTAGCCAAACTTTTTTTTTGGCTAGAATATTTTCATAAATTTTATCTGACATCACGTTAAATTAAGGAGTCAAATCTACATAAATACTAGGATTTACTTAGGATTTTGTTGTGACTCCATTTAGACAATAATTTTTCACTTTATTGTAAAAATTAATAATTATTGTTGTTTAAAATTCTAATAATATTGGCAAAAAAAAAGCTAATAATAATTGTATTTATATGTTGGGTAGTGAAAGTTTGACCATAATATAACCTTGAATGTTTGTTGATGACTCCCCCACCCTTCTCTTTTGATTGGATATTGATTATACTTTTATTAATTGGAAAAAAATGTTAAGTTTATTATTGAGGTAAAATATAGCCAAATATTAAAAAAATGAACATGCATAGAATTATTTTAGGACCATAAGTTGTGATTGAGATATGATTAATTTTAGTTGATGTGTGTATTTAGAGTGAACTTGAATCTATCTCCATGATTTCAATACAATACCGTATAGAGATAATGAATGAGAAGAAATGCTCTTTGACTATTCGGATTTTTCCATAATTGTTCTTACTCTAAAATTGTTTAATTGGAACAATAATTTTTACAGTAAAATCAAATGAGCACAAATCTTTTGTTAGACACCAAGTGACGAACCTAACTGCTAACTCATTATGGGCCATCCTCATCAAAAGTCCAATAACAAATATCCATTATTTATTGAAATACTATAACTTTTTTTTTTTAGAAGATTGAAATACTATAACTAAATTAACATTGTTTTATAATTAATATATTTTAAAAATAAATTAATGTTAATCCACAAATAAATTGACAATCCAACATTTGTTTGTTAGTTCTCTCACATATGGTTTTGTTTCTAGTACTAGTATCAATGGTGAGGATCTTGTTGCTCGAGTTTTGTGCAAATTCTGAATGAGAGAATATACAATAAGTTACATACAATAAGTCAGCAAAGTAACTTATTTCATAATGAGAGGAGAAAAAACTTTGAAATCAATATGAATGACAAGAGTAGAACCTCTCTTCCCCTATTACTCCTCTGTTTATAGCCAATCTTGCCATCTTCATTTTAATTTCCTGCTTTTCATTACCTTTTCTTAGTCCATGCAGAAACTGTGCACATCATTGTACTTTTTGTATTTATATTTAAAAAAATGCTAATGTATTGTGAAAATCAAACATCTGAAATTTGAATGATCCAGGCAAAATTGGGTGCTATAATTTTTTTTTTCTTTCTATTTTTCAAATGTGAAACAAATTCTTTACATTTTCATGGCTCACATATGTTTATATGACTGTATTGTCTTCGTCATCTTCATAATTAAAAGGCAGGGGTACTGATTTGAATGCTCGATAGTTGCCAACATTGTTCAAGTGCTCATTCTCCAACCTGTTCAGTGTTCACATAGAAACATTCAATCTTACTAACCAAGTAGCAATAACTAAATAAATATTGAGTTTAATTATAATGCATTGAAATGGATTGCAAAACATTCATAACTCGACATATATAAACTAACAGATAGAACAATAAACTGCCAAATTAAAAAGGTGCCAATTCTTGTAGAACAAGAGAAATTGGTTCCTCTGCTAACAAATTCCATGTCTCTATACGTTGATTGTGTAGATTAATATGGTGTTACATGAGCTTCGGCTATTGAGCATTATGAAATTTTACTTTTTGCAGAGGTTATACATTTAATCTAGCTGTCATAATTTTTCACATTTTTAATATTTTCTTTCGACCAAAGAATGCTACAAATGGTCCATGTTGTTCTTTATTTTGTCAGCCACATCTCTTACTCTGCAGGAAATAGACTGTTCAGCTATTTTAAAATATTTGATTATAAGAAAAAATTATCAAGCAATTCATTTTTTTTTTAAAATTAGTATAATGCATTATTGTCTAGGAGAAATTATCCTGTTAACAATTTTAGTACATTGTGCTTTGGTTACCCAATTCAACCACTTCTGAGGCATCCAAGGTATATATCAGGTTTCATGCATAAATCCCATGTTTTGTTAGTGAAAGTGCATTAGAATTCAGTCATAAATCATGACCAAGATCAGCATGCACTTCCATTCAAATTCTGCTACATTGCAAGTAAGGTTATTGAAATAAACAGAACAAGGTATACCTGAAAAAATTCCATATGCCGCGACGAAGGATCTCCAAGCAAGTTACAAGAGCAGTCAAAGCTGTTCTATGCAGGAAAGGAGCTTCCCTAATGCCTAAAACAGATTGCATCCAAGCAAGTCGCAGTATAACATTCAACACCTAAAAAGTCATTCATATTTGCAGTAGTCAACAATAACCAACACGACAATGAAGAATACAAATACTTTGCAACTTAATAATAACTTACCATAGCAACAAAATATACACTTTTGTTTGGTACAGAGAGTTTTTCTCTCAACCATTGATTTCTTGAATTCCTTCTCAGCAAACCCCAATCTATGACAATATCCCAATATGTATTAACAACCGTTGCAATGCTTGAAGAAGTTGCAGCTAGAATTTGCCAAACCATTCCTCTATGGAACTCATTAGTAGTCCTCATGACTAGTGCTACTACTGTTGATATGTATTTTAGCCCATTGAGCCCGTGCATTGTATTTCTTTCTTCAAGTAAACGCCGAAAGCACTTGAAATAATAAGTATCATGTTAGATTCACTACAATTACAAGACAGTGATTAAAAGTGGAAAAATTCTAACATATACTTCATAGACCCCTCAATGTGATATGAGATTTTAAACACACCTAGAAACTCTTGGTAAAATATTTTTCATGAAGGAAAACTTTTGTATCACATATTTGTATATGATAATCAAATTACATACATTTATTGTCCATATTTTCATCAAAAGTCAACATTTTGTAATTTAATCAAAATGAAAAATAAAGAGTCAATATATAATTTGGTCCCTGAAAGTTTTCATCCATGTAAATTAGTCCTTTTAAGGATGAAATTGTGATAAGTGTCAATTTTGCATACTTTTAGTAACCATAATAAAGCTCTTATCTCACTTTTCCTTTCCTTTTGAACCTGTTTTAGCATATTTTAATTTAGTTTTTATTATTTTACAAGATTTAGCTAACTATACATATTTTTTGATAAACATCTAACTTTTGTTAACCCTTAGTATGTAGGAATTGGAGGAAGAATGTTAGAAGCTTTTTGGAGATCATGAGATAGCATTTGGAAGTTATTTTGGAATTGAAAAAAGTTAAGGCTAGCTTAGCCAGTGCTCTTTGCAGCTTAGCCAGGGCCTTTGGAGGAAAATTCTGTCTTCCAGCTAGCTAAGCGGGCTAGAGAGTTAGCTTAGCGAGCTCGCTGATAGAGAGCAACTAAATTTTGCACGTAGCTGTCTAGCTTAACGAGCTTACTCTATGGCTTAGCGAATGCGCGTAAAAATTTACTTTTTGGTTGCTTGAAATTAGATGCTATAAAAGGGCCCAAGTGTCATAAATGAAGGGTCTTCAATTTCTTCATACCAACAGTTCCACCATAGTGAAGAGAAGCTCTCACATGCCTCCATTCATCTTGTTCTTCATTTCTTCTTGTATTTTGATGCTACACATGACAATGAGTAGCTAAATCCTCCATTGTTGGGGTTAGATGTAACTAAACTACACTCTCTTGAATATTTCTTTATATATATCATCTACTTTGTTCTTCAATATTGGTGTTTTATTTCTGTGCTTCATGCTTGTTATGGCTTGATCACCCATTACATGATTTGTGACTTGAAAGTGATTGGAAAATGCTTTTGTGGTCTTGAACTGAGATAAAACACCCAATGAACCATGTATCTAGGAATGGGTCTTGGTTTATTGGTCATCTTATGATCATTGAGCTTAAAGCAAGCAACTTTGTTAAGTTATCAAGGGATTGAAGCTTAACAATGGAGTTTAGGATCCTTTCACCTAAGGGATTAGGGTTAGGTGATTTTCCATGATTGATGTCAATATTGAAGTGCAAAAATATGTTTGTAACGTGTTTTGAAAGAGAGTGATGTTTAGTGAAGTCTAACCCCAACAATTCCATCTCATTTGCAAAACCTATCCTTTTCTGCATTTCTTCGCATTATAAAAACCCAAAAAGAGTTTTAAAATTTGTTTATTTGCTTATTTCCTTTGTTACAACTGAAATCTCATTTCCATCCATTTATCATAGAGTTTGTTGAGTCTAGTTAGTGTAAATTTGTGAAATTTGCCAAGTATTACGTGAGTCCTTTGGGAGAACGATACTTATATACTTATCGATTACTACTGACGACTTTGTACGTTTGCCAATTAGTCAACAAATTGTTTATAAGTTGATAACTTGGTAGGGTACATATGTTAGAAAGTTGACCCATTTAGGGACCAATTTATATAGACATGTATTTTTGGGGACCAAAGCAACACAAGTTGCCACTTTTGGGGACCAAATTTTATATTAACTAAGAACTGAATGATGTTTTGTAAGTTTATCAGGTGCATACCTGGAGAAAACGGATCCAGAATGGAATAATAGCTACAATTAAGTAAAATGCTTTATAGACATCACTTTCAAGGCACTTGTTTGATCTGGTCTTGAAGTTTCCCCAGAAATAGTAGCAGACATAGAATTCCAAACTTCTAAAGGCCTGCACCTGAACCCAAAAGAAGAGCAGTATTGTGTTAAAAGAAAATCTAACACTAATTGACCACTTAAGATTCTAAGTAATAGAGGATCAAAATATGATAAATCAGAACAAAAAGATCTTGTGGTTTATTCTATTACAGAATTGTGATTTGCTAGAAGGAGAATAGAGGTAAGCACAGATGCAAGCTTAAGTAAAAGTTATGCAAATTCAGCCTCACAAATATGAGATTACACATAATGAATCAGTGGTGAGCAATGTTCAGATTTAGTATAAGGTACACTTCCAAACCTGGCTGGTAAGCTGGTCTGCCAAGAAATTGTCTGGGAAATTGACCTGAAAACATAAACAATCTAGATTACTATCTCAGTAAAATTTTGAACATAACAAGGACAACTGGACAAGTGCCTTCTTGACATTCTCTCTTTCGTTACCTTGTAAAGAGGAGCACAAACAGAATGAAATGCACACCGAATAAGGAAGAAGCGGCTGGATTTATATATGATGTTAAAGGGACAAAATGTTATGAGAAGCAGAACCTGTAATACAAATTCATTAGCACATGCTTAGGCAGAAGGTGGTGTGTCAAAGCAAATACACAATATGAATAAGTTTTACAAATGATGTTTTTTGAAACTTACAATGACAAGGCCTAAAGGGACTAATTCTGTCAATGCTGAGAAACTTTTTGTTCTCTGGTCCATCTCCATATCCAAGTTTGAGAGGACAGCAGCCAAGGAGAGTACTGAAAGGCCAGTGCTAAGAAGAAAGACTTCTCTGTATCCCAATTCTGTTCCTTCCTTGAAGCCAAATATAAAAGGGTAGTTGATTTTATAACGCCTCCAGAAGTATACATTTGCAGAGTACATGATCATATGCAAGACTATGTATCCAAAGAGGCTGCAAAAAACTGAAGTTCGTTAATCATGTTTCTAGACATCATTCTGCCAGAAGGGGTATACAAAGTAGTGGAATGCCATCTTAGCACTTGAAATCATTATGGAAAATCAAAATATGAGGTTGCTCAATCAGACATACACACAAATATCCAAGCACCAAATTATGTAACTGCATAATAAAAATTCAAATGAACATTAACAACTTACCTATAAAGAGGAAATATGTTGTCCATATATCTAGTACGACCCTTGCTATATAGAATATTTCTTGCATGTATGAGTATAATAAGTGCCACAATGAGGGCAATTGAGCAGCCAGTAAACAGTCCTGACATGTGATACAGTCAAGTGTCAGTGAGAGAAATTATACTGAAAATGGTTTATTTCTAATCGTAGTACTGAGACATATTGAAGGAATAGAAATTTCATTGAGCATAAATGAATCAGGGATTGCATACATGAGAGCTAGTGCATTTAAACTTGTTACACAAACAGAACTATAGATATTACTACATATCCATTTTACTTTCTGTTTGTACTGCACCTTGATTATTGTTCAATGTTCATCATAATACAAATGCACCTCAAGAATTGCAACAGTTTTTTAAAATTCAACCACTTCTTGGTGCCCTTACCCAATAAGAATGTAATTCTATGCCGCTCCTTCTTAGCAGTTGGTCTCAATGTGTTCATTCCTTTTCTGTGATTCCCATTTGCAAAGTGCTTAATGAAGGCATGCTCCACCCTTTCCATGAGCCTATTAACCTGTACAGTACATGATGAAACCAGACAGCATTTTAGATTTGAAATACAACTTTTGAATAATTGAAAGAATTTAAAAGAATATGATTTTAAGATAGAACCTCATCTGAGCTGCCAACATATGAACTGTCTACCATCTTTAAGTAATCCTTTGATGCATTCCTTGAACTGACCTGCAATGGTATTAGTCAGATAACGCCAAACTCAAAACATTACAACCAATAATCCTCACTCAAATGTCAAATCATATAAGAGACCTTGTCATATTTCTTCATGATTTTTGAGAATGCCAACAAGTTTAAGAAGCTGCATACCAATCAAGCATAACTATTAGCCTTGAAAAACATAATCAAGCTCTCTTTAGTCTTCACTATTAAGTTAATAAAAGAAGGGGGAAACTATGTCACCTATAGCTTTTTAGAAGCCGAAGCTTATTATAGAATTCCTTTAAGGCTATGCTTATTTGTTCCTCCGCTTTCCTGAGCTCTTTCTTGCTAAATGATTGGTCAGATTTTGAACTCGAGAGAAGCCCTTTTATGGCTGATAAAGGAGTTTCTGGTGTGGTCATGTTGATCTTCACATGATCGAGGATATCCACTGAAGCCGGTCTAAAACCCTCAACAGAAGTCTTAGAAGTAGTTTGTTCCTCATAATTTCCACTTCCATTTTCCAAATGCCTTCCATTGCTCATCTCTATTTCATGAATCACATCCATGTGCACACGTGAGTGACCTTCAAAATGTTAATAGACGCGTTAGATTGTAACTCCTCAACATAAAAAACTGCACAAAATTATCTATGTTGTATGCCATTGTATAAATCAAAAGAATATCCTTAATCATTATCATATTTCTTCATCTACTGCAGTGAAGAAATGAATACAGAACGAAAAACATGGTCTGGCTTACCAGGTCTGGCATCATTTCTAACATGATTCATGGAAAATGAAGTTGAGGTCCCATTGCTACCAAGATTTCTGAACCCCACCTTATCCACCTTTATCCTAAGAGCAATCAGAGCATTCATTTGCTTACTCAACTCCTCTGCCTCCTCAACCATTCCCTTCACCATTTTCCTGTAGAAGTTATTGACCTTGTTAAACTCATGATCAAGTTTCTTGAAAAACACAAGATCTTGCTCTGCCCCTTCTTCAGAAGGCTTGAGGAACATGGTCTGGTACAACCCTTCTGAGCCTTCTTCACCCTCTTCTGCACGAATAAGTATAACTTCATCCTCACCCTTCCTAGGAGACCCTCTTTGTCTACCAGTGAGACCACTGAATGCTCTATAGAGTGTTAATCTTCTCTTCAGAGACCCTTTTGGGGTGGATGCCATTGGTGCTGACTCATTTAACTCCTTAAACCTTGACATGTGTTTCAGAGTAGCCTTGAGAGAGTTGTAATCCATGTATGCTTCTTCCCATTCTGGCACCATTTGTGAGACAAATTCTTTCCCAAACTTCATCTTTTTTTTTTTTTGGTGAGAAACTTGTGCTTCTGCCCAAGACAACAAGTATAGATTCAATTTTTAACGAAGCTTAGAGAAACATCATTTCTGAGCTGCAATGAAGGTAGGTTGGAGAATAATACATCTTTCATTGTTTCCGCGTAATGGGGCATATACAGCTTGAGAAATTAAACAAAAAAAGGAAAGTTGACAAGAAATCTAATAGGACTGTAGGAGAGATATCATTCAGCGCGTTCATCAATTAGCATAAATTATTCCAATTAAATCAGTAATCTTGCATTCTAGTATTTAAATATGTAATCGCGTTAAAATATTCATTAGAAGAATTTTTTGTCCACAGTTCTTAAATCAAAAAAGGACATAGGAGATATTCAAGGTTTTCTATTTTTTGTTTCTTATAATGTCACTTACCTACCTTGTTCTCTTTGTCAATATTGTGATTACCATATCCTCCCAACTTTTCCAACTAATTCAATTATTCCACAGAAATTTGGTGTGTTTATATTAATGTGCGGGTGTCATTGTAAATAAAAAAAGAATCATGCATATTAAGGCCTGTAATCACGGCCTGTACCTTTTGGCTAAAAGACAAAAAGGGGAAAAAAAAAAAATTAATTACGAAAAAAGTGTGGAAAAAAAATAATTTACCTGCAGGGATTATTTTTTACACGTTGCACTGGGAGGCGCCAACTGAGTTGGTGCCTCTGAATTTTTTTTTGTCTCGTAGCGGGAGGCGCCATTTCAAGATGCGCCTCCTGAATCTTTAACTTTTTTTTTTTTTTGAAATATCAAAGGGCTACACTTGAAATGGCGCCTCCCGCTACGGGATAAAAAAAAATTCAGGAGGCGCCAACTCAGTTGGCGCCTCCCAGTACAACGTGTCAAAAATAATCCCTGCAGATAAATTGTTTTTTTTCCACACTTTTTTGATAATTAGTTATTATTTTTTATCCTGTTTTATCTTTTAGCCGTACCTTTTCTATATCTATATTCTAGGTGTCTTCAAATGTCAAGATAAATGAGAATTTGTTGGTCAACCTAAGAAATTGAAGAAGGAAATTGACTTTAATCTCTCTCTATATATTTGTTTTTTGTAAAAATTATATCTGGACATAAAATATTTTTTTAACACGGTACTATATAAAATTTAACTTTCTTGAATAGGAGCAAAAATCATCATGATTCATGCATGTTATGTTAGTCCTGACAAAACAATGTTGTGGGTGTTCACTAGAAGACAAGGTTTTTGGGTGTTCACAACCTAAAGAATAAATAATTGTACTTGTTTTAATACTGGCACAAGCTTGAAATAATGAAATGTGTCTCAACCTGCGATGAAGTCGGACCAACACCATACTTTACAGATGGGTTTGATATAGATATGTGTACTGATTATGAACGTGTTAGCATCAACATGATTATTCAAACATGCGTCTCAGAACATTTTTAACATGAAAATTAATTATTCTGATGTCAACACTACTGTTGATTTATATAAAACACAACAATCAAGATGTAGCTTCTCCAATTTAAAGGATCTTGAAAGTCTTCACCGCCACAAAGTATGTCCAAATTCACATCATGGGACATTTATACAAGTATATAAATAAATAAGTTTTTTTTTATATATATGGGAAAGAATAAATAAATAAATAAATAAATAAGTTTTTCATATATAATATGACATATTTTTGTTATTTAATTAAGATTTTATGAAAATTAGTTTATAAAATATATTTTAAAAAATTAAATATATATTAATATAATATTTAAAAATTGATACACACACATAAACTAAATTTGAGAAGTATTAATGTGACATTTAATGATATTAGTGTAATATTCATATAAATAAAAATAAATAAATTCTTTTCTTATAAAGTATGACTCAATTTTGTTAATTAATTAAAATTTTAAAAAATAGTTTATAAAACATATGTTAAAAATCTATATCTATATACATAAGGAAAATAGACATCAATATATATAAAATTTACGAATCCAAAAATAGCTTTGAAAAACTCGTGGCGAAATAAGGTTGCTTCTCAAGCATTGGATGACACATGTTATCATTTCATGCTTCGGAATTGTTTGGTTCAGTTACGAACCAAAATCAAATTCAAATACATTTAAGTCTCATTAATCAAATAATATCTCCTTAATTAAAGTCAAACTGTCTGATTTCAATTGATATTTAATTTTTGAAATTAAAAACAGAATAATCAATATTATAGATTTACAAAATTATAAGTAAATCAATTAATTAGACTTAATTTTTGTTAATTTATATGATTTCAATTGGTTAATAATAAATTTTTGAAATTAAAAATAGAATAGTAAATATTAATTGATTTAAGAAAAAATTAATAATAAATGTGATTAATAATATAATAAAAAATTAATTAGAATGCATTGTTGGTATAAAAGTTTTTTATATTATTATTGAATTATAATTTATCATATATATTGCAATTTAAATTTAAAAATTCTCTGTACCAAAAAAAAATCTGTACAAAAATTTTTTAAAATTCTTTTCAAAATTTGAATTTTAAATAATGATTATATTGCAATTTAAAAATAAAATGAATAAATATATTGTTTCCATTTTTAAATCCTTATTTCCGTAAATTAATAAAATTATACCTTCCTAATTAATATGACATTTACAGTATATAATGGAGCAACGCAAGGAGGATTTACTCACATTCTTAATCCACACATTCTTATTTTTTTATATGGTAATGTAAAGTGTAAACGGTGGATGTGGGTGCTCTTGACATGACACATATTTTCTTTTTTTTCAAGCTGGGCGTTTGACACTTTGACATGGACGTTCTTTTTTCAAGCATTCTTTTATCTCATTTTTGTTATTTATTTATTTAATAATTTTAATTTTTAATATCTCTACTTATTATGTTTTGTTTATAGATTTGCTCATTGTTTTTTTGCATACTTCTGCACCTTTTTACTCTCATTGTGTAGTAGAAGTTTGATATATATAAAAATCTTACCTAATATGTCTCTGTTAACTTTTCTTTTTTTTTTTACTGATTTCTATGTTAACTTATGACTTTTTTTGTGTGTAGAAAATAAGAAAGTTCTTATGTGGTGGAAAATAGAAAGTGAGAATTGGAACCAATCTGTTTTTATTATTTATTCATTTCTTTTTACATGTGTATCATTTGTGCGTTTTGCAAATTTTAATTTTTTTTTGCAATATTTTGGATTTGGTTCAAAGTATAATATTATAATACAAAGGGATTTAATTCAATTGGTTGAGTAAGGTGCGTGAGTTGTTAAAATATATTAGAAGGACAAAAACATTGGATTGTCTTAGGGAAACATTTTCTCTTTAAAAAATTGAGTAAAATGGAGAATCATATACAAAAATGATTACATGAATATTAATTGATTTGACTATATATCTTTTATATTTAACGTTAACATCTTTCGCATGATAATTAATTAAAAAATCTTAATATATATTATTTTGCAGCAAATTAAAATCTTTTAATTGTGTAATCAATTGAAAAATCTTACAAAAAAAAAATGTAGTTTGTAACAAATTTCCAGATAAAAAAAAATAATGTGGACATTTAACAATTATGCAATTAATCGATTAATTAATTATTATACTAATAAATTTTAAATAGATATATTTGAATTTGTAATTTAAAATTCTTTCTGCATATGCAAATATTTATTAGACTAGAGAAAATTCAGCATATAATATTGAGGAAATATAAAATTATATGGTAGGCAGGGACGGAATCAGAAAAATTTGTTAAGGGGGGCAAAAAATTGACACATGAATAAATAATTATCTATAATTAAAATTATTTTTTCTTAGATAAATTAATTTATATATCAAATTAAAAGTAATTTAAAACCTAATATATAAATGAGAAAACATATTTAAAAGCAATCAATGTAATTAAAACTATACAAAAAAAATTAAATAATTAAAGTAATTAACACATATGATTGCTAAAATTATATAGCAGATGAAATAATTAATGTTGCTATAATTAATATATGAAAATAAAATAATTTATATATCAATTAACGTATATTTTTTCTACCTAATATATAAAATTATTGTTATATATCAAATTTATAAAATGAAATAAAAGCAAAAGAGGAAGAATATATGTTGCGATATTTGAAAGAAAAAAATACTCAAAGAATTTATTAATGCTCAATGAAAATCAGGCAATATTTATTAATCTGGTGTCACATATAACTTCATACATGCACCTTCTACATTTTTAATTGATCAAATTTATTGTTTTACATGTGTTGATTAGAGCAAATAAAATATTTAAAATAAAAAAACAAGTGTCTTTGGGAGGTTTAGTATTAGCAAATATATTTAATATAATAAGACTATATATTTAGTCTAAGAATAATAGATTTAAATCCTGAAATGTTATTTTAAAAGGCAATATTGAAGTTATATATGAATTTTTTTAATAGAAAACTGAAATATATGAAATATATTTCTGCACCTAACAAGTTTCTCATGAAAATAATCTATTAATATACTCTGATTAATATAAGGGAAGGGGGGCGGGGGAGCAATAGATAGGTTTAAAATAGATGTAAAAAGGAAATGTCATGAATTTGAGGGGGGCGACTGCCCGTGTGAGGCCTAACGTAGTTCCGTCACTTATGGCAGGTAAAATTACCTTAACAAGATAAAATTTAGCATATATTTATGGAAGTTTTATTCCCCATTCATAAGTTGATCATAATTTAAGGAAGTAAATTATTAAGCATATTACTGTATTATTAAGCATATATATCCATGGAAGTTTAATATCCATGGATCCACGTACTAAATTGTCTCAATAAAATATTTAATATTCTTTCGTATAAAATTTCAGTCCTAATTGAAATTCATGCTGTGACGTGAAATTACCTTACATTATGACTATGACTATTTTGTAGTGTTTGCGTTTAGATTTTTTAAATTCATGACATGTGGGCATGAAATGTGTTTAAGTTATGAACTTTTACCTTGTGTTTGGATGAGGAATTTCAAAATTCCAATGAATTTGAAATGCTAGAGATTTGAAATGCTCTTATTTAAATTTCTTTCATTTCCTAAATAATTTGTTTGAATAAATCAATTCAAATTCTGGCATTTCAAATTCTTAGTTTGGATGAGACAATTCAATTTCCTTCATATGCAAATTTTTATTTTTAAATATATATCTTAAAAAAAATGAAATTTCAATATTAAAATTTATCGAAAATAAATATTGGCTATTTTTTAAATATTTAATAATTAAAAAAAATTTAAATCTTAAATATTTAACAATTCAAAAATAATTTTAATATTTCCCTTAAAAAATAATTTTAATATTAGATAATATTTAATAATTTAAAAATATTTTTAATATTAGTTTTTAACTATTGTATATTTGCAAATTATACAGCTCTATAATAAATTATTAATGCTTGCATGTTATAAAAAAATTATTAATGATTGCAGTTTATTACATTGTATGAAATAATGTGATTGTATGAACTAGGGTGCACTGGAACCGAGAGAAAAAGTGAGTGTAGAGAGAGTGAGTGTGTGAGCGAGCATTGTGAAAGAGGGAGACAAGAAGAAAGTATGCGAGAGAGGGAACGAGACTGATCCAAGAGCGAGAGAGATTTTTTTTTTTTTAATAAGACTAGGTATGCTAGAGATCAAAATTGCAGACAATCCCAACTAGGTTGGCACCCCCTACAAAAAAGATCAAGCCCAGCACACCAAGGAAATATATAAATAAAACAAAAGAAAACCAGATACATTGTCAGTACAGACCATGGGGGGCAAATAACCAAACCCAAACAAGCAAACTATCTGAACCTATAGTTTGATGTACCTAATCTATTTTTGTGGAATTCTACTAACAAAAAAGCTGGGATTGCATCCCACCAGCAGAAACCAAGGGAAGAAGAAGCATGAGAGGCAAGCAAATCTGCACATGTGTTGCCTTCTCTAAAAATGTGACCAACTACAAAGTTAATTTTCCTAGTTATCTCTGTACAATTAATCCATCTGTTTTTAAGTTGCCAAGGTATCAGAGCATCATTGCGAAAAGCCTGAACAACCAAAGTGGAGTCACACTCCAGCCATAAACTGTGCCATCCTTTTTTTTTTTCAGCTAATTCAATAGCTAAAATGGCTCCCATAATTTCCGCATGAAGAGAATTTTGGATTCCCAAATTAAATGAAAAACAGCCGAGAAAAGAACTTGTGTGATCGCGAAAAATTCCGCTACAACCAGCAATACCTGGGCAACCTTTGGCTGATCCATCCGTGTTGCATTTCACCCAACCATGTTTAGGAGGGTGCCAAAGAACTTCAAAGATACGGTTTGATTTTCTAGGATGGCCGTTGATTCCCAAAGCTTTCAAAACCAAGAACTCGGAGATTGAAGAATTCATAACAGCAGAGGTGTGATTACCAGTGATTCTAACTTTACTCATCACTTTTGCAATTGCTCCCTGTACAGAAATGTTGTAGTTGTGGAACCTGAGTTGGTTTCGGCAATGCCAAATAACCCAAATAATGAAAGTGTTAGCTGCCAAAAAAATGTCAGAAATCTGGGGGGACCAGTAGGATTTTCCAGAAGAGAGGATGCTAGTAATAGAGGATAGATCAATGTTGCATTCCATCAAGTTTCCAAGCCATCACCATAAAGAAATAGCAAAAGGACATTGCAGAAAGAGATGCTCACAGGTTTCGTAATTAGCCTTGCAGAGGCTGCACATGGAAACTGTAAAGCAACTTTTCTCCCAGAGTTTGTCATCTGTGGGGAGTTTTCCATGCATTATTCTCCATAGCAAAGAAGATGCAGAAGGAGGAATTTTTGAATGCCAGATGTCTTTGAACCAAGACTGAGAATTTGTTTGCGGCATATAGAAGAGGTAAGCATCTCTTAGACTGAGATCTCCCGAGTTTGAATGAGTCCAGATGAGAGAGTCCCTTCTCTGATTGATAGGGATAATAGTTTCTTCAATTTGCTGAGCAATATTAGGAAAATGAATGCGGAAGAAGTCTGGAATAATCCATTGTTCCTGATGTATGAACATATTTACTGTTGCATGAAGAGACGAGGTTATGTCTGGGGAAATGCCAATGGCGATATTAATTGGTTGAGTTAACCATTTATCTCGCCAGAAGTTTATCGAAACACCATCACCAAGCTGCCAAAAAGTGTTCTGAAGAACTATATCCATAGAGCTTTTGATCCCCAACCATATCGAAGATTTAAGGTAGTGACTTAATAAAATGCCATTTCTGTAAACTCTAGCCCGCAAAAGTAATGCCCATTGCTCATCCTTTGTAAGAAAATCGAAAGCCATTTTCAGCATAGCTGCCCTGTTTATATCTTTAATGGAGCGAATGTTGAGGCCCCCTTCAGCTTTTGGGCAGCAAACCTTGTGCCAAGCCACTATTATCATCTTTTTCACATGCACGTCACCATACCAAATAACATTCCTAGTCCATTTGTCTATTTGCTTTAAAAGAGATGTTGGCCACGCATAAACCGTGAAGCTGTACAAAAGCATGCTGTGAATTACTGAGTTTACCAATTGGACCCTTCCCATCATAGATAAGATAGATCCCTTCCAGGTAGCCAGCTTGCAGAGAATCTTGTCAGCAATAAATTGCAGATGGGCTTTACGAGGTTTTCCAACAAAAATGGGGACACCAAGGTAATTGAAGGGAATTCTGCTTATATTTTCCGAGTTGTATCCCAGCAGAACTGAGATTTGATGAATTCTAGCTCTGGGAATAGCTCCAGTGAAAAACTTTGATTTTTGTTTGCTGATCACCTGACCTGATGTTGCTTCATAAAGATTGAAAAGAGAGATGAGGTTCTTAACATTCTTGATCGTGCCCCGGCAGAAAATCATAATGTCATCAGCATACAGAGCATGAGACGGGGTAGAAACCTTCTTGGGGCTAGCCATGGGTAATAAAAGACCTTCAGAAACCATCATATTTATACCTCTACTAAGCACGTCTTCTGCAATACAAAATAAGAGGGGGGAAAGGGGATCCCCTTGTCTGACTCCTCTTCTACAAGAGAAAAACCCCACAGTCTTTCCGTTAACAGAGAATGAGAGCTTGGCTGATTCTAGGATTGCTTTAATCCACGAGCAAAAAACTTGATTGAAGCCAAAAGCCTTTAAGACATTAATGAGAAAATTCCAATCTAATGTGTCAAAGGCTTTGACTATGTCAATTTTCAGAGCTAAGTTGCCACCAAACACCTTCTTGTCTATCATGTTGATAGCTTCGGAAGTGACACATAGACAGTCTTGAATGTGTCTACCTTTAATAAATCCTCTTTGTTGCTTGGAAACTATCAAAGGAGTTATATGCGCTAATCTGTCAGCGAGCACTTTGGTGATAACTTTGAACTGGAAATTTGCGAGGGCTATCGGCCTGAACTGCTCTATTCTATCAGCATGAGAGACTTTGGGGATGAGAGCCACAATGTTTGAGTTCAGATTGGGTAAAAGCCAGCCTTGCTGAAAGAACTGTAAGGTAGCTTTAAAAACATCATGACAGATGATATCCCAATAAATCTGATAGAAATGACCTCCAAACCCGTCTGGACCAGGCGCTCCATTACTATTCATAGAGAAAACTGCATTTTTCACTTCCTCCATTGATGGCAGGTTAGTAAGCATAGCGTTCTGATTGGAGGTGACTAAGGTCGGAATAACTTTTTCAATCAGCCCATTATCAATAGTATTGTTTGAAGAAGCAAAGAGATTAGAGTAGAAGTCTAAGATACACCTCTCAATATCAGCTTGGTTGTGATATATTTCCTCCTCATTGCGCAGCATAGAAATCTTGTTTGAGACCCTTTTCATCTTTGTTACCAAGTGATAAAAGGAAGTGTTTCTATCACCTTCAAGGTGCCATTTAATTCTAGACTTCTCTTTCCAAAATTCCTCCTGGTCAGTGAGAGCTTGATCTAGATTGATTTGGGCTTTTTTTTCCTGCAAAAAGAGATCATCAGTAGGCCCGTAATCGTTTATATCTAACTGGATTTTGTTAACCTGCTGCATTGCTTCTTCTGCTCTGATGTTAACATCTCCAAACACCGTTTTATTCCAAACCTTAAGTTTGGCTTTAAGCAGTCTTAGTTTCTGCGAGAGAATAAACATTGGGCAACCCACTACTTTGACACTCCAAGAATCTTCAATTAATTTTCTACAGCTATCATTACCTGACCAAGCTTTGAGGAATTTGAAGGAGGGAGGAGGTTTGTTTGAGTCTGGATCCAAAGTGAGTAAAAGGGGATGATGATCTGATTCGCTTCTAGGGAGAGTACAGCAAGAGATTCTATCCCACAGTTGAAGCCCCGCAGAGTTACAAATAGCACGGTCTAATCTCATGTCTGTTCTATTGATGCCACGCCTACCATTAGTCCAAGTAAGTTCGGCACCTTTGGTAGGGAGATGAACTAGATGGCAACAATTAGACCAAGCCTGGAATTCTTCACAGGAAGTCCGTTGAGGCAGGCATCTTCCTCTTTTTTCATGCGCTCCAAGAACACAATTAAAATCTCCAATTAATCCCCAAGGGCCAGGATAATTTTGTTGTAAGTCTGTAAGCTCTTTCCAAAGATGCTTTCTGGAAGTCTGCTTGGTACTAGCATAGATAGTCGAAAGGAAAATCGTCTGCTGGTTCCACAGGCAAGAGAAAGATACCTGCTGAGAGGAGCATTGAATGATGGAGGGAGACAATGAAGTTGAACAAAGACACCATAAATTAGGCACCAAGTTTTCTCTGTTGTTGACAGCAAAGGCTTGAAGGGAAATACTGTTCCAGAAAGATTGAGGAATTTTACTAATCTCAACCCAAGGTTCTGCTATGAATAGAAAATCAGGTGCGTATTTCTGACAAAACTTCTTTAGGACCATCCTAGAAGTAGGATTCCCAATTCCCCTGATGTTCCAATAAAGGATCTTCATGAGGTGTGGAGGCTAACACTATCCCTTGGAGGGGATTTCTTGGATGTTTTTTGTGAAGTTTTCTTACCCATCTTCTTTAACTTTTTCTTTTGTGCTTTTGATTTGACTTCAGTGAAAGGGTCTTGGTCGTCTTTCTCTTGTGTCTGTGCTGAAGAATCATTGTTGGGTGAGTCCTCATCATCTTCCTTTTCAGCAATGTCTGCCCAAAATCTAGAGACAGTTGCTACCTCTTTCTGCACCTGATTAGGCAACATTGTTGTTGTTGAATGTATTGGAACATCCACTAAGGTATCTGAGGAATTAAAAAAAAAGACCCTCTTGTAAAATTCGCGTTGGTTGCTGTGAGTCTGGATCATTTCCTGTATTTTTCGAACCTTCTTGAGATTTATCTTCCCCCAAAAGAGATTTTGGGGATTCTGGAACAGTGTCTTCCCCCAAAAGAGCGAGAGAGATCGTACTGGAGCGAGAGATCGAATGAGGAATTCTAAATTCTTTTGTTTTTGGAGGAATTTGAATTTCTACATTTTGAGCTAACGAAAATACCCGCTTAAAATACTTGAATTTTAATTGCTTTCCAAATATACTGTCCAAACAGAGTAATTTACTGCACGACAATTTAAATTCTCTAAACAAATGAATTGCTCTATTAAATTGAGCCATCCAAACACAACCTTAGGATAATTTGGTTTGACATTTTGAATGAATTTTATTTTGATTTAAGTATCTTAATATGATTTTATGTCTTATTTTAAGTAAACATTATCATATAGTTTTTAAGATAAATTTGAGATCGAATTTTAAGAAGAAAGATAAAAGTTTGGCATGTCGTTACATTTTAAGAAATTGCATTTTAGTGGTAGTTACTCTGGTAAACACAAAGTAATCACTATAGGCTAAAAAATAAAATAGGTAATGTGTGAATGCTAATTAAATTATTTTCAACTTAGAGCACTATTCCTTGCTCCCAAACACGCTATTAAGCATTTTCACTTTTCCTATTATTTCACATTAATTAAAAACCTTTATAAAATCAAAGATGAATTTACAGAATCAAGAATCAAACTATATATATATAAATATTATCCAAATAATAAGTTATTAGTATATAAACCTGTGTCATGGAGAAATATTCAAATATGTGTAGTTGTTATTTATTATTTATATTTATTCTATATTAATTAATATTAGTATTAATTAATTAATACTAATAATTTAATTTACAATTTAACTAAAAGAGATAAATTTGAACATAATAATATAATTTCAGTGTAATTAATGTTAATTTATCTATTTAAATTAATTTGTAATTATGTCACGCTTTATTGAATGTTATAATTGCTTTATTGAAACTATGAATAGTTAACATTTAATTATTTAATAGTTGTTATAATTTATGTTGTACTAATATTTTAAAATTTTATAAAATGTTCTAAATATTTTATTATAACTATGAATATTTGACATTAAATAATTAAACTCAAATTTATTAATTTAAAATATTTTTTTTATATATTGTGACAAACAAATTAAAAAAATTACTTAGTCTCTCACAAAAAAATTAACCCCTGCATCGCACGGGTTCAAGCACTAAACCGTGGATATCTTGATACCTAGAAATCAAATTTTCATAATTGTGTGTTTTTCTATAAATATGATTGTTGTTCTTCAATACGATTTTCCATCTTTCTCAAAGAACACCACAAAATAACGTATAAAAGTAAAAGCACATTTGAAGCACAAACCAAACTTATAATTGAGTAATCGGATCCTAGAAAAATAAAGACAATATAATTCTTACCATTCGGGACAAAGAGGAATGCAGAACACAAAAAATAACACAAGCCAATAGTATTATCATTATTTTAAATAACGGGATTAAAATTCTAATAACAACTCTTTGTTTATTTCAATAATTTGAAAAACATGGACATAATTTCATATAAGGATTGAATATTATATATGAAGTAAAATTATTGTTAAAATTATATTGATAATTTTTCTTATAGTAATTATACATTAATATAAACTATTTCGTATAATTTTTATAATTTAAAATATATATTGTATATAGTATTATTATTTATTTCCACTATTAAGTTACTAATTTTGTCTATTTGACAACATAATTTAAAATTAAATAGACAATACTCAATAAAATATAATATAAATTTATAATATAATGTGAAAAAATGTGGATATATCATTAATATATTTATATAATAAATTTATCTTAAATTTATTATATATTGATAAATCTTAATATATCTCCGTGCATTGCATGGATTATTATACTAGTGAAAAGAAATATTAATATAACTTTTAATGTTATTAATGTAATATTTAATCAAAGAAATAAATAATTTTTTATATATAGTATGACAGTTTTGTTATTTAATCAAAATTTATTAAAGTTAGTTTATAAAACATATTTTAAAAAGTAAATTCAAATAGACATTAATATAATATATATATATATATATATATATAAGTAAACTTGACAAGAAATATTAATGTGATATATAATCATAATGCTATTAATGTAATATTCATATTAATAAAATAAATAGTTTTTTATTATAAAGTATGACACGGTTTCGTTAATTAATTAAGACGTTAAAAAATTAGTTTAAAACCCATATTTTAAAAATCTATTTCTCTGTAAAAAAAAAATCTATTTCTATATAAAGAAGAAAGATTAATATATCATTTAATGTCATTAATATATTATTTATGCATATATATAAATAAATAATTTGTTTTCCTTGTATACTGTGTGAGTGCATGCATGTATTTAATGTTATTCATATAATTTTTTTTGTGACAATGTTATTAATATAATATGCACACAAATATAGATATATAAATATTTTTTCTTATATGTGTGAATTTAATGTTATTAATGTAATCTTTATAAAAATAAATAATTTAATTTTTACTTATATAGTGTGTGTATTTAATGTTATTAATGTAATATTTATACAAATATATAAATAAATAAATATTTTTTCCTATACATATATATAGTTTGTGTGTGTGTGTGTGGAAATATTAATATAGCATTTAACACTATTAATATAATATTGATATAAATATATAAATAAATAGATTTTTCAAATTATTATTAGAAAAATTATAATGTTAATTCACAATTAATTATATTATTACAATTTATTCTTTCAAATCTAATGAACATTTTAAACCTAACATGTTTTTAGAAACTTAATAATTATTTCTTATCCATCCATACACTTAGAGAAAAATATTTTGTTTCTATTTAATTATTTTAAATATCTCATATTAGTCATTACTTAATTAAAATATTTTTAAAAATTGAATGTGTATAAATACTTAATTTTATTTTTTATTATATTTTTCATTTAATAATTTTATTTGTCATTGATGACATCATAAAAATAAATAAATCAACGTAAAAAATAAATAAATCAACATATTTATTCACGATAAACATTTTGTAAAAAGAGGGTACATGGTAGTAACTCACATTATCTTCCAAGATAGGCAACTTGTCAAACATACTTACAGTGTATCACAATAAAAAGAATAATAATAATAAAAAAAAGAGGTTTGAAAAATCTTTTCTTTAGAAAATTGGTCTTAAAAAATGAGTTTGAATTCGAAAGTTTGATCATACATAAAGAAATATGTTTCTTTTCTGCAAGAAAAGTGACTACGTGCCTTATGCTTTTGGACATGAAGTTGAAAAAGAACAAGACATTTATAAATCAACTTGGCCTTTTTCAAATTTACAATTAACTAAAATAAATTTCAAATTAGCTTAGCCTTAAATAATGTCGTACGTCGTAACTAAATAAGATGCATGCACGTACATTACTGTAGTGTAGTTTGCTTCTCCGGCCTTATTTTTTGTGCACGTAGCGTCGACTGCTTCTTATTAATCCTACCATCGACGTCATCGTGTGGAGAAGCAATGGTTTCATACATTTTAAGAAAAATATTGAGATTATTACGTGGACATGCGATGCAATGCCACACACGTATTCTTAAATGCATGTATATATTTTGTCAAAAACAAATGCATGTATATATAATTATTTTTTTCCTTTTTTTTTTTTATCAGTGTGCATGTAATGCATACTGATACTGATTTGACTCTGATCGTTTTATATTTTGAGTTCAAGTATAATATATACCTGTAGAAAATCGGTTGGTTCCGTTGACGTAACGAAGATCCTTATTGAAAGTTTTCGTGCAATAATATTTACAGTTATAAAAAGTAAAATACTATCCTTTTGGGATTATTACAATATCATTATGTACCATAATTAGATTAGCTAATACATAGGGATACTTTTCTTATTTATTAAAAAAAAAATAGGGATACTTTTTTGCTTTTGTTGCATTTATCGTCTTTAAAACCCGCCACAAAGCCATATACCTGTTAAACTTCTGGTCAGTACTTTCCGGACTGACCAGTGTTGTACAGCCCAATTATATATATAAAAAAATAAATGTAATATTTTTATATATTTTTTTAATATATATATATATATATTTTAAAAAGTTTTATTTTGAGAATTCGTATAATAAAAGTTTGTACTAAAATTTAAGATAGATTATTTAATTAAATTTCAATTTTAATAAGAGAACAATATAAAAAAATACTTAGATATTAAAATCTGGGTGTACATTGCTAATTAACGTGGCTCTAGGAATCAATTTAACTCGTGGAAGCTTTGTAGGCAGCTATCAACCAGATGTATTACTGAGAGACATACGAATTTTCTCTTCCCAATATTTTCGGAATAATATTTTTTTTTATTTTTAAAACCAAGTAGATTTAGGTCTAGATAAGTTTCTTTATAAGAAAAAAGAAACAATAAACTTCTTTCATAAATTAAAAATAACTTATGTATGAGTTAAAATTAATTTTTTAAGTCAAAATCATTTACTTTTTATAGAAGTTGATTTTAACTTATAAGAAAACAATATTTCAATCATTAAATTTTTATTGATTACTACATTTTAACTTATAGGAAAAACATAGCTTAGTAGTAATATTTATAACTATATTTTTTTTTTCTTCTAGAGGGTACGTACTCTTTTTAGTTAATTCGGAGGAGGGAAATATTGATATTCATATTATTAAATGTGTTAAATATAATTAAAGTAAGACATAATCTTCCATTCTATATAACTGATCAGATAGTTTCTTTATTTTGGTACATACTGATCACTATACATTCACAAATACAAAGTAAAAATATATATTTACTAAGGAAACTCAAATGCTAAGTAAGTTTGAACATGCATTATTAGAACTTGAAGTCCCTTGTGAAAACAAACACAACACACATGATGCATACACCCTAATCAGTAATCTCCTAGGTCAAGAAAAATCTCGCTCCATGTTTCACCTTCAGTAAGAAAGTCACAAGCAATTGAAGTAAGCTCTTCATCCCAAAGGTCAAGTGCTCCATCTTCCCCACCAAATTGAAGCAAGCATGTATTGTTGTTACCTTCATTGTCTACCTTGTCATCTAACAAATATTCCCACCAATTCGACCCAGATGGAGTTGCACCTTCTTCACTAACACCAACTTTGGAACTATTAACTAATTTCCCTTGCAACCTTGGAGATGTTTTTGTTAAAGCTCGAGGTATAGGCTTTATAACTTCGTGGGGTTTCACGGTTGATTCGGTCTCATGTTGCTTTACGTTGTTGTCTTTCTTGTGAGAGTGTAATTTACGGCGCGTGTAGGTGTTCCAGTAGTTTTTCACATCGTTTGAAGTTCTTCCCGGAAGTCTTCCCGCAATCAGGGACCATCTACATCGACAAACAACTTTTGTTTTAATGAAATAATGCTATTGAAAAATGAAAAGTTGATTACTTAATTTTCTTTTATGTAATATTATGAGTTTAATTTTCATGTACTCTATATCATTTTAAATATAACTTTTAAAGTAATTGCTACAAAACTTAACAATCATAAATATTGACAATCTAATTAATTAAATAACAACGTATATAAAACATTTATGCCTGTCAATGTCAATATATATATATATATATATATATATATATATATATATATATATATATATATAAATTATTTCTTACTTTGGTCTTCTTTCAACCTCTAAATAACTCTTTTCAGCATATAGAAATCAACTTGCTTTTTGGATAAATATTGGAAAAAGTTAATCGTACACCCCCAAGAGTACGTATTATTCATATAGACAAGGTATCACCAGCTACTACACTGAGTGTGATTTAATTAATGGCAAATATACAGACCTGTTTCCCAAAAGCTTATGCAATCTGATCATCAAATCAATCTCATCTTCACTAAAATCTCCCCTCTTGATATTTGGTTTGAGATAGTTCAACCATCTCAATCTACAACTCTTGCGGCATCTATTCAACCCTACGTATATATCAAACGCAACCAAGATATATAAATATAATGTTTATTATTTATTACAACTTATGATGTCTCATGCAATGAAGAAAACAAAAAAGATATAAAATAATTAAATAAAAAGAAGTACACCTGCCCTTTGAGGAACAAGGTGCCATTTTCCTTCTCCATAAAGTTGCACGCAAGCTTTGAGAAGGTCATCTTCTAATTTACTCCATGTGCCTTTCCTAACACCTGATGATCCTTCCATTAGACAAGGTGCTTAATTGCACTCTAGGGCACGATTATAACTCAGTTTAGTTTCGCTGGCTACATTTTGTTCAGTTGTATATAACTCATTTCCTTTCAACTCTTTAAAGTAAGTACCATTAGCTGGCATATATATACTGAGACACACGTATCTAACAATTTATGGAGAAAACGTATACCAGCTTACTGTCAAAACCACCAATCCAGACCTCTCCAGCTCTTCTAATAAAATGGTAAACCATACATTTACATTTAATACTCCACAGCTATTGGTAAATTTAATTTGCAAATGATCAATGTTGCTGAAAATTAATTAAGTTTTTGGAATTGACCCATGTCTATTAGTATTGATCCATTTTGATGTGCCAATTGACCCAATATTTAAAAATACTGAATAATCTTATGATTAATTGAACGATCGTCACGGACCTTAGATAATTAATTAGGATGAAAAGAGACGTGGCAGAAGAAGATCCGAATTGCAAAACTATATACAAGATATTGTACTATCTTATGGGGAACCAACTTTTTTCTTTTTAGCTCTTTTCTTTTTCTGTGTTTGTTGATTTGACATTATATTATATAGGTGTAAAACTTCGATCCAAAATAAATATTATACATAATATAAACTGACGTATGAGGTTTTTTTTTTTTTTTTTTAACAACTGGGGATAATATTTTAAAAAAATTACAAAAAAAAAATGAATAAGTTTTAAAAATTTACTAATATAAGTAAGTTGTATTTTAAAGATTTAATTACTCTGCACGTCCCTATATTTTTACCAAATTTTTAATTAGGTCCCTGAATTTTTTTTTCTTTTAATTGGATCTATGAACTTTTTTTTTTCAATTGGGTCCCTGAACTTTTATTTTTTTTCAATTGGGTCATTTCATCTAATTGTTGTTATGAAAAATTAACCGCAGACACCTAATTAAAGGTGCAGACAGTGGATTGATACTTCTGGAGTGTGTTGTAAGCACAACTGAGTTAATTGTGAGAGTTTTCTGCAAAATTTCAACTTTTTGCCGAGCCAAATAATTGTGAAAGAATACCTGGGTTAAATTGACCTATAAGGTTGAAACTTTGCAGAAATCTCTCAGAATTGACTCAGTTGTGATTACAACACATTCCAAAAGCATTAATTCCCTATCTGCACATCTAATTAAGTGTTTGCGGTTGATTTTTCAAAACGACAATTAGACGAGAGACCCAATTGAAAAAAAAAAAGTTCAGGAATCCTATTATAAGAAAAAAAGTTCAGAGACCTAATTGAAAATTTGATAAAAGTATAGAGACTTGCAGATTAATTTAACTTATTTTAAAACATGACTTTATATTGAGAAGTCATGTTTAAAACACATGTTATATATATTAAAATACAGAAGTTGCATTAAAAAGAAATCACAGAACAATTGGTGATTCAAATCACGAATTCGTAAAAAAGGAAAACAGATCACAAGGAATAAGTCATGATTCAAAGCACGACTTTATTAAAAAAAATGATTATAAATCACGACTTCTGTAATCAAAATTAAAAAAAAATGTGTTCGCTATTTTTATTTTTTTTTATGATGTAACCATTGGTGGTTTGTTATTTTTTGGCAGGGGCTCATACTTATTGAGCTTGGTTGTATACATTCTCTCGGCTATTCCTTATGCCCACTTATATAAATATATATCTATTTTGCTAATAAATAAATAAAAAAAAAAAACGCGAGAGCACAAGAAGTGCCATTAGTTAACTGTGCTATGACAGCTATAGGCCAAATTATTGTTCGATCGAGACATTTTCAGTCACATGTCTTAGCAAATTTCCCTGGGTAAGTCTTTGCATTAATATTTTTGCCCTGCGATTGAAAGCTCTTCATTTTTTTTTTTAATGTTATGTTTAGATACGAGAAAAGAAAATAAAAGAGAAAGAAAAAATGAAGGAAAATAAAAGTAAGCTCTTCATTTATTCTCATTGATCAGTATAACTTTTCTCTTTGGTGCATATATATTTGTTATTTTTTGTCCGAGGCTTACTTTTGCTTGGTTTGGATGCAGGAAAAAAATAGAAAAAGGAAAATGAAAATGAGAGGGAAAAAGGAGAGAAAGAGGAAAAGAAAATTATAATAAAAAATCTTTTCTCACGTTTGCTTGGAAAGAAAAAGAAAAGAAAATATATTGAATTTCAGTATGTCTAATTTTTTGAATTTTTTAGACCCCTTATAGTTTTGATGATTCTATGATTTCAAATGATTAGATGAACATGTTGTTAAAACATTTATATCTAGTGTGTAGTATAAATGACTCTTAAAAAGTAATAGTTAAAATTCTCCAAAGAAAATGCATCTCAAGGTAAACTAGCTAGTTTGAAATATGAAGGTAGAATACTAGATGTTTTAGTTCAAAAGAATGGGGCGCCAATCTAAACTTCACGAGATCTAACAAGGATACCTTGTTAAAATCATATAAGAATACATCTTGAGTTGTGCAATAGTACACAAAAATAGTTGAACAAAAAACAAAAAATGTTCTACTAAAGTATTGTGTTATCACAAAAGAAGAAAAAAATACTTACAATAGCATAACTAATCCATGAAAAGCACCTGTTCTTTGAGGAGCAAGGTGCCATTTTCCTTCCCCATAAAGTTGCATATGCATGCTTTGATGAGAAGGTCATCTCTTCAAATTTACTCCATGATGAGCCTTTTCTCACACCTGAGGATCCTTCCATGAGACCAGGTGCTTAGTTTTGCTACAATTTGAGTAGTTGTATATGTTTCAATTTCTTCAACTCTTTAAAGTAAGTACCATTAGCTTGCATATATATACACTGAGACACACACGTATCTAACAATCTATGGAGAAAACGTGTACCAGCTTACTGTCAAAACCACCAATCAAGACCCTATCCAGAGAGTTTTTTCTCTAATAAAATGGTAACCATACATTACATTTAACTGAAGATTAATTTTTTTTTTTTTTGGAATTGATCAATTTTGACGCCAATTGACTAATCTTCAAAAATATTGACTAATCTAATGATTAATTGACCAATCGTCATGGACCATTAGATGTAGTAGATAATTGGGACTTGGATGAAATTGTATTAGACTAAAGGCAAATGAGTTAAAAACTCATTTGGTTAATTTTCTTTTAACCAATTATAATTTATTTAAGTGAAAAACTTTATTATTATCCACTTATTAAAGAAATGTGGCTGGAGTTTTGTGGGTGATGTCATGAATAGAACACCTTTTATTTTCCTTAAAAAAATTATTTTAATTTATTTATTAATTAATTTAGAAATTTAATTTAATTCAAAAAATTGAATTTATGCATTAGTTAAGTAAATTGTGTCTGAAAATGGATGGAGTGATGTGGCCGAACCACACACTCTCATTTCCTTAAATAAATTTTAAAAATTAATTTTATATTAATTAATTACTAATTATTTAAGTAATTAAATTTAATTCAAAATAGTTATCTTTATCCTATTTTGGCTCAATTTGTGGTCATATAGATAATTTTTCTATAATTAATTTGGGTTAAAAGAACTCTAGTTGAACTTTTGCATTCAACTGGGTGCGTTTTGGTTATGTACATAGGAATTCTAAATAATTTCTAAAGAATTCAAAAATTATATTTTATTATTCTAATTATAATTAGAATAATAAAATATAATTTAGGAAAAATTTAAGTCTCATGGATGCTTATTACTAAATACTCCTTCCCTTTTTCCCCTCCACATATATATAAATGAGTTGTATAGTATGTAACTATGTGCATGACATTATAAATACTTGCGATGAGGTGTACATAAGATACTCCTTCTCTCAAATATAAACAAAAGAGTTGTCTTGTATGATGGACTTAAATATAAATAAATCTAATTAATTTCATCCTATTTAATGATATCATTCCTAAAACACTCTTCATTTAATTGTTATTCTATTTTCAATGACTATTTTTTATTCATGATATCTAGTTCTAATATGGGGCATTTTAGGAATGACATTATTTTTTAATTGAGATTAGTAAAATTAAATGATGTTAACTAACTTTTTTAATTAGTGTGAAATTAGTTATTTTTGCTTATATTTGAATATGGAGGAAGTATTTGAGAAAAAGGAAAGATGTTAAAGAGCCACTTTGGAACCACCTCAAACTCAAAGTTGTAATGACCCATGTTATTCATAAAATCAATGTAAGTGATATATCCAACCATGGCCACCATAGAAGCTGTTTTTGTGAAGACTAGGGTTAACATTGGCATTGCAAAGAGAAGGAAATATGATGTGTTCAGCAAATGGATGAATGACATCTGCACCAAGAAAATATGGTTTTAGATAAAGAATCAATTAATTATAATCAGTATTTAAAGCATAATATTATATTTTAAAATAAAATATATATAATAAGCATGCACTCATTTTAAAATTTTTATAAAACAATTATAATTAGTATTTAAAACTTAAAATTATATTTTTCTTATTCATTTACTTTTGTAATTTTTCCTAATATTGTCCTTTAAGGGTAGTTTGGGTATTTTTACAATTATTTTGCCCTATTCTAGATAAATTATTAAAAATCACAACTCAATAGTACTTATTATTTTGAGTTGAGTCGTGTCTCTACAAATTTTGAGATCCTCACTGAGTTGTCCAAAAATAAATACAGAATAAATAAATAAATAAATTCATAAATATTTAATAAAAGAAAAAGAGGGTGTTACACAATTATTTCTCTAATAAAATTGTAACCATTTATACTAACATATATTTTTTATAAAATTAAAAAATAATTAGAAAATACACTAAAAATATAACAATATAAAATAAATTCTATATTATAAATTAACATTTGTACATGGTTTTTTTTTCACTAGTTAGCATATATATGAGACACACATATCTAACAATTTAATGAGAAAACAAATATCATATGTCCTGCTTATTGTCAAAACCTCCAATCCGAACCCTCTCTCGTAAGTTGTTTCTCTAATAAAATTGTAACAATATCTACTAACATATATTTTTATAAAATTAAAAAATAATTAGAAAATACATTAAAATATAATAATATAAAAAATTGTATATTATGAATTAACATCCATGTGTGATATGGGTTATTACACTAGTTAGCATATATTTTTATAAAATTAAAAAATAAATAGAAATACATTAAAATATAATAATATAAAAATTGTATATTATAAATCAACATCCATGTATGATATGGGTTATTACACTAGTTAGCATATATACTGAGACACACTTATCTAACAATTTAATGCGAAACATTATCATATGTCTTGCTTACTGTTAAAACCACCAATTTAGACCATCTCTGCTCAAATATTTCTCTAATAAAATTGTAATTAATTATATGGACGAGTAGATGTATTAGATAATTAATTATCCAATTATTATGGACTTTAGATGTAAAAGATATAGATATTTATGCGTGCGACATGCGTGCATGAGCGTGCGTGCATGAGCATGCATACGTGCATGCATGTATAATGATTTGATTCCTCACTTTTGTAATTAACTAGTTAGTTATCCGTGCGTTCGCATTGGTTGTCTTAATTTCTACGTATTTTTTTAGATGACTTAGTATATCACAACTTGCTTAAAAATAAATATTTTCATTATATTGCTTAAAAATAAATATTAGATATACATTTATTGTTCAACGGTAATAAAAAAACCAAAACATGAATGTTTAATAAAAATGATAGAGCAAGAATAGTTACCTAATTAATGTTGTATAAATTGTATTAAAATAGTAACTTGAAACATATTAAAAAATTTAGTCTCACAATAACAAATGCCTCTGAAAGTGTTAATAAGAAAAAATACCAACAAAAATTGCACAAGATTTCATGCATTTGCACGGGTCGCTTGTTTTCATGCACGTTTGAAATACATATTTTTATAAAATTAAATGTTTATATTGAGACAAATGTAATTAGCTGTTTAAATTCGTCAAAAATGCAAAAAGAATTAGAGTATTCAAGCAGAGAAGATATATTTAGTTATAATCCCATAGATATTTCTTATTTCATTTAAAATATTTATAAAATTGTATGAAAAATTTATGTTTGAAAATTCAGAAAGGATTAATTAACTTATGTTTAATTAAAATATTTTTGTAATTTTGAAATGTGAAATGATAAAATAATCCAATTATTTTACAAATATATTGTGAATAAAAATTATTAATTTTATAACAAACTTATAGTTTATAAAAAATACTTCAAATAATTTAATTAATTTTATAATACTTATAGTTTATAAACAATACTTCAAATAATTTAAAGTCTAAGAATTAATTAAATTAAATGCAAACTTTTGAAATCAAATATTACTTACCAACATGTTGATTCGAGTGGAATTAAGATCGACCCTCTTAAGCAAAGTCTTAGGTTTGAGACTTGTGGTTAAAAGAGATTTTGCTGAAGTCAATGGATACTACTAAATTATTATTTTATTCTCTAATAGACAAATTATATTTCATTAGTAAGTGCTTGTGTAAGATAAGATGTTATAAATTTTTAGTATTATCTTTGACCCGTGATAAGAAAATGTATTAAGTTAAAAAAAGAATAATATTTTTATCTAAATATTTCAATCATGAAGAATTTATAATGATATATGTCGTAACTTCTAAGTATGTTAAAAATATATTTAATAAATTCATTATAATATATTTATTATATATTTATTTAAAAAATGCTAACATTATTATAAAAGTATTAATCAAGAAAATTTCCGTAACTAAAGTTGTTAAACAAAGAGTTAAAATATTATTTTATAATAAATTTATTAACTAATTAGATTTATATTAATTTTTAATAAAAACAGTTTAACCTTATAAAATTAATATTATCCAACAAAATATTTATTTATGAAATTATTTAAAATTATTTTATATGATTTTTAAGTAAAAAAGATTTTATAGGATTTAAGAGTAAAAAAAAATTGTTGAGTATTGAGTATGCAATTGTGTTAAATACTCAAAGAAATGCATTTTTCGTCCATAATGATCTTACCTGCTCGAGCAAGATTGTCTCCCGTGAGTGATACATGTGAACTCCAACATAAACAAATAAAAAATATTTAATTTATGATATTATTGATGAAGTAATTTAAAATAATTTTTGTAATAAAAATATATTTAATAAATTAATATATATATATATATATATATATATATATATGAATCAACAAAATTTTCGTATATAAAGTTATATATTAAATATATAGTCAAAATATTATTTTATAATAAATATATTAACTAATTAGATTTAAATTAATTTTTAGTATAAACAATTTAACCTCAAAAAATAAATATTATTTAATAAAATATTTATTTATGAAATTATTTAAAATTATTTTATACGTTTTCTAAGTAAAAATGATTTTATAGGATTTAAGAGTAAAAAAAAATTATTGAGTCTTGAGTATGCAATTATGTTAAATACCCAGAGAAATACACTTGTCGCCCATAATGGTTTTACCTGAGTCGAGCAAGATTGTTTCCCATGAATGGTACATGTGGACTCTAACATAAAAATATATATATTTAATTTATGATATTATTGATGAAGTAATTTAAAACATTTTTTTTGTAATAAAAATAAATTATATATATATATATGTATTTAATATTATTATATAGATATGAATCAACAAAATTTTCATATATGAAGTTTTAAACATAGAGTCAAAATATTATTTTATAATAAATATATTAACTTATTTGATTTTCTTGTTTTTAGTACAAAAATTTTAACCTAATAAAATAAATATTATTCAACAAAATATTTATTTATGAAATTATTTTAACATAATAAAATAAAAATATTATATAATTACTAAATAAAAATGATTTTATAGGATTTAAAAGTAAAAAAAAAAAAAATATTGAGTCTTAACTCTTAGCTATGAAGTTGTGTTAAATACTTGAAGAAATAGATTTGTCGCTCATAACGATTCTACATGACTCGGGCAAGATTGTCTCTTGTGAATTATACTTATAGTCTCTACCATTAAAAAATAAAAACTAATTCAATTTATGATATTATTAATGAAGTAATTTATAACTATTTTGTAATGAAAATAAATTTGACAAATAAATTTTAATATATTTATTATATATATAAATAAATAAATAAATTTAATATTATTATATACATATAAATCAACAAAATTTCCATATACAAAGTTATTAAACATAGAGTCAAATATTATTTTGTAATAAATACATTAACTAATTAGATTTAAATTATTTTTTAGTATAAAAATCTAAACCTCATAAAAACAAATATTATAAAAAAATATTTATTTATGAAATTATTTAAAATTATGTTATATGATTTCTAAGTAAAAATGTTGTATAGGATTTTAAAGTAAAAAATATATATTGTTAAGTCTTAGGTATGATGTTATGTTAAATACTTAGAGAAATTGATTTGTCGCCTATAATTGTCCTATCTGACTCAAGTAGGATCGTCTCTCGTGAATGATACCTAAGATTGTTAGTCGTGAATGATACTTGTGGACTCTATCATTAGAAAATTAAAACTAATTTAATTTATGATATTATTAATAAAGTAATTTAAAACTAATCTCTATTTAAAATATATTTAATAAATTTATTATAATGTATTTTTTATATATTTATGTAAAAAAAGTTAACATTATTATAAAAATATTAATCAAGAAATTTTCGTATTTGAAGTTATTAAACATAGAGTCCAAATATTATTTTGTAATAAATATATTAACTAATTAGATGTAGATTATTTTTTAGCATAAATAGTTTAACCTCATAAAATAAATATTATTCAACAAAATATTTATTTATGAAATTATTTAAAATTATTTTATAGGATTGAAGAGTAAAAAAAAAGTTTGTTGAGTCTGGAGTATGCAATTGTGTTAAATACCCAAAGAAATAATTTTTCACACATAATAGTCTTACCTGATTCGAGCAAGATTGTCTCCCGTGAATGATGAAGTAATTTTAAATAATTTTTTGTAATAAAAATATATTTAACAAATTAATATATATATATATATATATATATATATTTAACATTATTATATAGATATGAATCAACAAAATTTTCCTATATGAAGTTTTAAACATAGAGCCAAAATATTATTTTGTAATAAATATATTAACTTATTAGATTTAATTGTTTTAGTACAAAAATTTCAACCTAATAAAATAAATATTATTTAACAAAATATTTATTTATGAAATTATTTTAAAATATATTATATAATTACTAAATGAAAACTATTTTATAGGATTTAAAAGGTTAAAAAAATTGTTGAGTCTTAGGTATGAAATTGTGTTAAATTTTCGAAGAAATATAATTGTCGTCCATAATGGTTCTACTTGACTCGGGTAAGATTGTCTCCCGTGAATGATACTTGTAGTCTCTACCATTAAAAAAATTCAAACTAATTCAATTTATGATATTATTAATGGAGTATTTTAAAGTGTAAAAACAATGGAGTATTTTAAAGGCTAAATGACCATTTTAATCCTTTATCTTTTTTTTTTCCAGTTTGGTCCTTTATCATTTTAGATGTACTTCATCTTATTTAAAAGGTTCAAAATGGTCCTTCAAGTATTTAAATATATTCTAAATGGTCATTTATTTGAGTGTTATTCGAAGGTCAAAGTTAAATATATTTAAATGGTTGAAGAATCATTTTGAACCTTTTAAATAAGATAATGTACCAAAGTAAACCTTTTAAAAGATACATGACCATTTTGAAGATTTTAAATAAAAACATTTTGAACATTTTAAATAAAAGTGAACTTTTTAAAAGATAAAAGACTATTTTGAATAAAATAAATAAGATAAAGGATCAAAATGATCATTTAGCCAATTTTAAAATTATTTTGTAATTAAAATATATTTAATAAATTAATTAGAATATATTTATTACATATTTAAAATAGTGTGTTTGTGACAAAGAAGAAACGTGAAGGAGCAGCAGAATGAAATTGATTTTAGGTGAGAGAAAAAATGATGAAGGTTGAGATGTGAAGGGCAATGAGGAAAGAGATTAAAATTATAAAAAAAATGAAAAAAAAAGTAAAAGAAGATAAGGGAGAAGAAAAAAAGTGGGAAAGAGACAAATAAAGAAGTGACACATGGTCCAATAAGGAGTTGTTTTTCTCATATAATAATATAAGACAGAAAAGAAAACAAAGAGTTGGTTAAAAAAACAAAAAAATCAAAAAAGGACAAGTGTCATTCAATTAAAATGGATTAGTATTGTCTTTTCCACAGCCTAAAGAATCCTTATATAGAAAGTAGATTTGATAATTTGATAATGTTTCATTTAGAAAGTTAATATATCATTGATTGATTTAGAAATATATATATATTTGGAGAGGTGATGTAAAAATGTTACATGATTTGAATACAATAAAATGTAGTATAAATTGATTGTCATTGGCTTTCATAATTGTTGATGTAGTATTTGATTGAATTTTGACTTTTAAATCTATTAAGTTTAATTGAACATTTTGCTATGTTTTGCAATTTTGTGAATTTTGTCACCCAACAATATTATTATACATTTTTTTCACCCAACTTTCAAAATTTTGCACATTCTGTCACTCTATTAATTAACCGTTAGATGTTGTAGTTGACTGCTGATGTGACACATTGACCGTTGGCATAGTCAGTAGTGTTGACATTGATTAATGATGTGGCATATGAATAATGATGTGGCAACTAACATGGCACTAACGTGGTAAGAAAATTAAATTGCACATTTTGTCCTCTTACTTTCAAAATTTTACACATTTTGTCATTCAACTTTTTTTCGCATATTTTGTTATCTAACTTACAAAATTTTGTGCATTTTTCCTCCTATTTTGTAATTAAGCAATCTTGCATTCAAAACAAAATCATAAAAACCAAAATACAAAATAATTAATTAAAACTGATATTACGTGAGAAATGATGGTCTATTAAATTAGAAAATATTTTTTTTAGGTTTTGGTTTCATTTTCATTTTCAAATCTTGTAGGAAAATTAATAAGCAGTCAATGAAACATATATCAGCAGTAACTTGTAACATATATCAGTGTGAGTTGGTTACTTTGTATTTACTGCAATAGCTACAATAAATACCCAGTAACCAAACTGAATAGTCCCCACCTATACAAAAAATAGATCATTATATATATATATATATATATATACACACCCCATCACTTTCTAGACCTAAATGACTGCATCCTAAATTCCTAATTTTTCACATTTTCTTGACACGTCCACCTATACATGCCAATTAATTAGTTCCACCTGTAACTCATATAAGCCAACCATTCTGCATCCGCCATGTACATCTCGTACCCCAGCTATTTTAAACAAATTGATTAACATTGAAAATTTTATCCCAACGACTAACACCCAAATTTGGTACCCCTCCAGACATCACGGATCAAAATTCCACCCAGGTTTTTTTGTGACAACATTCAGAATTTAATTCTAGATGCAGATCACCTTCTATACTCCCGAGAGCATAAATCCAGAACACACACTCTTGTGTTGGACATTCATTGTTTACTTGAAAATTGAAAGCTTGGATCCCACCTTTTTAACCACGACCATGCATGAAACATTGCAGTATCCAGAATTTTAATTTTATCAAAAACATGACCTCTGAAGATACATGAATTTCTTTGATTCCAATGTGAATGCCATGTAACAGTCATATCATGTGAATACCATATCACTTAATTAAAATGTTCACTTATATAATACTAACGTGACATCACCATTAATTACATTGACAAAATTAATGATTAGGATTTAATGTGACATGTTGTATGTATATGGGATGAGATCAGGACACAAGGGCTCACATTTCCAAATCTAAATCTAATCCCACTTCCATAAAGTGAGAAAAATTCAAATATATATAATCAAAATCAATTCTTATTCTCATCCAAATTAATTGACACATGATTTGATTCTCCGGCCTTATTTTGTGCACGTAGCGTCGACTACTTCTTATTGATCCTACCACATCGTGTGGCGATGCTGATGCAACGCATTCGTACCTAATTTTCAGGAAAAAGTTTTACGTGGACATGCAATCCCACACACTTTGATTCTGAATCTACTCCTCATCATTGAATTCATTTCTTTTTATATTTTCAATTCACGTATAATATATTCCTGTAGCTGTAAATAATTATCCTTAACCAACTATACTTTTTTGTTTATTTCTTAAAATTGGTTGGTTCCGTATTCAATTTGAGAAAAAAAGTTCCTTATTTGAAACTTTTGTGCAATAATTGTCCTTTTGGGATTATTGAAATGTCATTATATACCATAATTACCTATTTTGTTTTTGTTGCATTAAAAGGCCCCACAAACACAAAGCCTTATCGTTAGTTCAGTGCTTTCTGGACTGACCAGCGTTGTACCGACCAGTGTACATTGGCATATTGCTAATCAAGAGGTGGCTCCTGCAGGAAGGCAGAGGAACCAAGTAAACATTTATAGTCAATAAGTATTATTGAAGGTTGAAGGTCTCGGGAAATCTTTTCTTCCAAATTTTTTCGCAATAATAAATTTTAGGGTCCTTTGGTTTTTTTTTTAAAAGTTTAAATTCTTATTTTTATCAAAATATTTGAGGTTTGTGATGTATCTAGAATATGAAATAATTTAAAAAATAAGTATGAAAGTTTTAAAAGGATTTTATACTATGTGAGATGAAGACTTGAAATGGAGAAAATTTTAAGATGTTTTTATTTTGGATAAATTTTGATGTTTTAGTTAGTAAGTTTTGAATAGAAGACTTGATATAGTTTAATTAGTTCAATTTATGAATATTTTAAGTAGAAAATAAGAATTTGAGGAATTTATGTAAAAGAAAATCAATGGAAAGACCAATTTTACTTAATTCTAACAATAGAGAAACTTAATTTACATTCTTATTTTATACTTATTTTATAGGTGTGGAGTATATATTGATTTTACTAATGACTAATCTCAATCGAAAAATTTGGTTGATAACTTTTAATGAGAACTTTTCTCCTAATCACGTTTTCTCCATTTACAAAATTTAAATTTAAGACATTATCTAAGGAATCCAAATTTAATTTCACTCTAGTAAAACTTAATTTATTTGAAAAAATTTCAAAGACTAAATGTAGTTAAGTCGCCCCACATAATATATTATTTCAGTCATTGAAAAATTATTAATTAATAATTATAACTATATTTTTGTTCTTCTAAAGGAATTCTTTAGTTCGGAGGAGGCAAATATTGATTCATGTATTAAATGTGTACTATCAAATATAATATTGAAAAGAGGATGAAATGATATGCTTAACTTACTTAATAATTTTTTTTTATAAAGATTGAATATCATTTATTTAACCATTAGTTTGAGAATTCATATTTGTAAAAAAACTTACTCTACTTTTTTTTTTTTTTATAGAGATTGAATTTCATTAATACAACCATTAGTTTGAAAGTTCACATTGAGTAAACTAAATATACAAAATTTCATATAAATTAAAAATTATTTGATATTTCATCAATCAATTATATTTTAATATACAATATATTTTTTAAATTAAAAGTAAATGTTGAGTATAAGATGACATCCCTATGAATATTCTATTTACCTAAAATTGTACATACATAATCATTTAGATGTTATTACATGATTTAGCTTTTTAATTTGTAAATCTCACATTTTATAAAAAAAAGTTATTAAAAAGAATGAAGTAAATCATGCTTAACTTATCCACTTAACAATTTATATAAATATTAAATTTCAACGATCTAACTATTGATTTGAAAGTTCGCATTAACTAAATCAAAATATAGTCTTACATTCTACATAATTGAGATAGTATACATTCACAAATACAAACTAAAGAATATTTTTTTTCTAAAGGAAATTCAAGTGCAAAGTTTGAACTTTTTAATTAGAACTTGAGGTTACTTCTTGTGAAAACAAACACCACACATAATTTCGTTGCCGATATGAAGACTTTGTTAGTAGACAATTTGTAAAGTACCTTAATTTATAAGTGTTCTTTGAGCCTTGAGATATATATTGATCCTGATAAACTCCTGAGATCCAATTCATCTAAGACTTTATTGATAGACAATCTATAAGTACTTTTATAAGTGTTTTTTGAGTCTTGAGATGTATTGACGCTGATGAACTCCCGAGACCCAATTCATCTAAACTTTTCAATACCAAGTAAAAAAAACACCACACACGTGCATACACACTAATCTCCTAGGTCAAGAAGAAAATCGCTCCAAGTTTCACCTTTCGTAAGAAAGTCGAAATCCATTGAAGTAAGCTCTCCATCCCAAAGTTTAAGCGCTCCATCTCCCCCACCAAAGAAGCACGTGTTGTTGTTACCTTCATTGTCTACCTTGTCATCTAACAAAGTTTCCCACCAATTCCCAGACCCTAATGAAGTTGTACCTTCTTCACTAACACCAACTTTGGAACTATTAATAAATTTCCTTTGCAACCACGGGGATGTTTTTGAGAAAGCTCGAGGAACAGGCTTTATCACTTCGTGGGGTTTCACGGTTGATTTGGCCTCTTGGTTCTTTACGTTGTTGTCTTTCTTGCGAGAGTGTACTTTACGGCTCATGTAGGTGTTCCAATAATTCTTCACATCATTTGAAGTTCTCCCCGGAAGTCTCCCTGCAATTAGGGACCATCTACATCCACAAACAATTTTTGTTTAATGAAGAGTTAATTACTTTTGTTTTATGCAATTAATGTTATATGAATTTAATTTTCACTCACTCTTAACATAAAAACTTTTTTTTTTTTTTTTTTTGCAAAACTCAATAGTTTTATGAGAAATTACAATCTATGATTAAATAACAATGTATAAAAAAACTTACATTATTAATGCATTTTAATTAATCTAATAGTGTAGTTCAATTGACAATGCATGCTGAGTTTTGTAGGAAGGAACCTGATGTATGTATATGTGTGTGTGTATTCATATAGAGAGAGAGAGAGTAAAAAAAAGTCATAAATGTGATAAATAATGTAATGAAAAATGAAGAGAAAAAAATATGTTAACCGTGTGACAGCCAGACAGGAGTACATGAAGCTGAGTATATAAATATAAATAACTAGAAATATTTTATACAAATAAGAGGGATTAAAATATCAAATATACGGCATATTCAAGAGGTATCACTATACACTCAATTTGATTTAGTTAATAGCATATACATACACACCTGTTTAATTCACCATAAAAAGAAAAGAAAATATACAGACCTGTTTCCCAAAAGCTTATGCAATCTGATCATCAAATCAATCTCATCTTCACTAAAATCTCCCCTCTTGATATTTGGTTTTAGATAGTTCAACCATCTCAATCTACAACTCTTGCGGCATCTGTTTAACCCTACGTATATATACCAAACGCAACAAGATATATAGAGAAATGTTTATTATTTATTACAATATATATTTTGTTTTTTTTCTGGTGCAATAATTAAGGACGTACGGTCTCAGTTATATAATTAGTTAGCTAAATCTCAGCCACAAGCAATGAAGAAAACGAAATGAGTAAATAAATAAGTAGAAATTAAAGACATGCACCTGCTCTTTGAGGAACAAGGTGCCATTTTCCTTCCCCATAAAGGTTCACGCAATCTCTGAGAAGCTCATCTTCAGATTGACACCATGTGCCTTTCCTCACACCTGATGATGATCCTTCCATGAGAATAGGTGCTTCCAGCACTGTACTGATACCTCTTGAGAAATTAATATATGAGTGAGGAGATATAAAATTATTCCAAGAGTACTACTCTTTAATTAAAGTATATTCTTTAAGAGATAAAGTTATTCTAAGAATAACTCTTTAATATATAGACACGTATCTAACAATTTACGGAGAAAACGGATACCAGCTTACTGTCAAAACCACCAACCTAGACCCTCTCCAAAGAGTTCTTTCTCTAATAAAATCCTAACCATACATTACATTTAATGGTCCACAGCTATCGGTAAATTTATTTATTTTGCAAATGATCAATGTTATTGATTCACTGAAGATTATTATTTTTTTTTAAATTGACCAATGTCTATTTGTATTGATCAATTTTGATGCCAATTGACCAATCTTCTAAAACATAAACCAATCTTCAAAAGTATTGACTAATCTTTTGATTAACTGAGCAATCATCATGGACCATTAGATGCAGTACATAATTGCGATTTGGATGAAAAGAGACGTGGCTGAAGAAGATCCAGATTCCAAAACTATATACAAGATATATATTATACTATCTTATTGAAAGCCAAATCTTCTTTTTAGCTCTCTCTATCTCTCTCTTTGTGTTTGTACTTGATTTGACATTATATCATAGGTGTAAAACTTTGATTCAAAATAAATATTACACATAATATAAGCTGATGTATATATGAAGAAGAAAATGAATATTTAACCCCTACGTACTTAATTTGTTCGTAGACATAAGTAATATCATGATGTTGTGATTCAGTGTATTTTTTATAGCTAACTGTGCTATGATAGCTATTGGCCATTTGGCCGTAAGCATACTGTCCGATCGAGACTTTTTCAGTCACATGCATGTCTTATCAACTTTGTCAGGGTGAGTCTTTGCATGAATATTTTTGCCCTTCAATTGAAAGCTCTTTTTTATTTTTATTTTTATTTTTATTTTTTTTAATGATACGTTTAGATATGAGAAAAGAAAAAAAAAAAAAGGAATATATATAAAGAACAATGAAATTTTTTATTTTTAATTGAAGAAAAAGCGAAAAAATTAAGATTTTTTTTAATTTGTTAAAATAAAAATTCATTTTTTTCCACTTTATCCTCAATTCAAGTTTCAAATGTTTCTCGTCTCTTTCATTTTCTTTATACCCTACCCAACATAACCTCAATGTTTTACAGTATTACCCTTATAACACAGACGCCTTCTAACGTGCGTAAGTTATTTTAGGTCCTCCACCATGCGAAAGTGACGTGAACCGTTGGATATAGGACTTCCGTGCACATTATGTGGGAGGGACTGCACCGGATCTTGATTTAGCATTTTTAAAAAGTGAATATGAAATTCCAAGTTGACTCAGACACAAATTGGGGCCGATACATGCAGATTTGGGTGTACGTATAAATGGCGCTGCATATCATTGTGCATTGTGGAAATTAATTTTTAAGCTAAATATATTTTTTTCTTAAATTCAATTTTGGTTTTCTTATTTTTTAAAATTCATAATTTTGGTCTCTTTATTTTAAAATAAAGACATTTAGTCTCCATATTTTTCAAAATTTGCAATTTTCGTCCTTCTATTTTAAAATAAAAACATTTAGTCTCCCAGTTTTATAAAATTCAAAATTTTGATCCTTCTGTCAAACTGAAAACATTGATTGTTAATGGATTAATGATGACTATGACGTGAATATTAAACAAATAATCTCATGCCATGTCATTAAATTTGGGTCACATCAAGTTAATCTCTTACTGGTCAATGTTTCGAATTTGATGGAATGATCAAAATTGAGAATTTTACAAATATGAGGGACTAAATGTATATTTTAAAATAGAAGGACCAAAATTACGAAATTTAAAAATATGAGGATTAAATGTCTCTATTTTAAAATTGAGGGATCAAAATTATGGATTTTAAAAAATATGAAGACCAATATTGCATTTAAACATTTTTTTATGTAAAATTTGTAGGTTGAATAATGAATACATATAAGTGTTAAAAAAATGAATAGAGCAGGCTTTGTAGAAGTGAATATTAAGCATTGATTAAGTGTGATTAACACAAATTTTGGGCTTAACAGTCAGTTGAAGATAAGGGAATTGGTAATTGTACTCCTCATGTTTGCTAATATAGTCACATTTTTTTTGTATATAACTTAAAAATCCACACGGTCCAATAGTAAAATTGTTTAAAATTTATTATTTTAATTTTATTTTATTTTGTATATGAAAATATTATGCATATGAAATTAACCAGAAGGTCCAATAGTTCATTTTTGGAACTACGTTGTTCAAAGGGACCAATAGTTCATTTATCTCACGGACTCAAATGTGTGGTAAGCGGATGTGCGTAATGACATATTAGTCCAAACCTATTCTGAGCTACTGGGGTCCGCTGCTGTACCTTCAGTCTACCTCGAATTTCTAATTCATTGTTTAAAAAAGGGTATATTGTGATCCAGTGTGATTTCTCGCTAGACAATATATACCTTCATCCACCTTCCATTACGGCACCCCCTACATCCGACGATGCACGATGCTTTCGCACGGTGCAGGACCTATACAACTAGCGCACCCTAGAAGGCGTCTATAACACATTCTAAAAGTCTACTTCTAAGAAAAACGTCTATTTGTAAGTGTTATAGTTAGTGCATTGGATATAATATATTTTAGAAATAGAAAATTTCTTTTATAGCTTTTACATCATGCTGCAAAAATCATATATCAAAATTAAATAAGCTAATCTAATATGCATTTAGTTTAATTTTAACAGAATCTGAGTTGATTTTTTTTATTAGTAAAACTTTATTAAGAAATACTCTAACCCATATACAATAGACTTGTAATTAAGGTGAAATCAGATAATAGTAACAGATACAGGATCAATATAATAGAATGTGAGTTTGTTAATGTTTCAAGGTCATATTCTTTAGGCTTTTATTACTATAATTTGTTTGGGGGAACAAAATGTGTTCTGAGAAGTGTGTGTCTCTTATTTTGCTATTTAAAATGAAAGTGGCGTCAAATGGTATAATGAATTGAAAATAGTATTTTATATTGTTCCGTCTTTCATTTATTTTTAGCAAACCCGAAAGAAAATAAGCAAAGGATAAACGTTTGCTCAACAAGATCCAGGAAATTAAAATGTATTGTTTGGGGAGCTTAATATCTTACTTATAATAAAGCGAAGAAGTTCTCCAAGTTTATTTCCTGCCCAAATTGCATTAATCTTAAAAATAACGAAGAAAATTTTTCACTAACCATGCAATTTACGTAATTTCAATATCCACTAATGATGCATGTGCCAAAAACGCATTAACTAAGCATTACATTGGATGCGTCAATTTAATTTTCATCTTAATACTATAAAGCGAATAAGTTCTGCAATCTAATCTGCAATCAAATCTTTCTAGCCTAAAATTCACAGGTCAAATGAGTAATTTAGTTCGTTAATGCTAAACCATCACATGAACAATAGTTGACCCTTCGTTTATGAGAGAAAATATGGGTGGTAAATGCACCATTACCACAGCCAATAGTTGATACCAATTGCATGGTCCTCAAGAGGTAATTAAGCAGCCTTAATTGTGTTATTAATTCATACTGTTTTTCCAATGATAAAGAAATTAAATGAGTATCTACATGCGGATTCAGCAATTCCAAAAATATGCAAGGACTAAGGAGTGGTTTCTGCCTTTTGGTTATTTAATTTAATGAGGGAATAAAAGCTCGAGGGAATAAAAGATTGGACATTTTCAAGGCGCCATTTCAATTCCAACATTTCAAATATCCAATCGACCATCAAACAACCCAATGAACAGACGCGTTTTAATTCCACAAAATGTAGCACCGTTTCGTTACTCTTCCTTCTGCATTTCTTCTGTACTTTCTTTCTCAAAGAAAGATAAGCATCTTGAGAGGTTTGTCTTTATACACCAATTTTAGTTCATTTTTCTCTGAAAATTGAGACATTGATTAAGGATTCTAATGCTGATAACTTTAGAAGAATCAAGGAACGAGGATGATGAAGAGACGAAGGAGAATGATCTGTTTGTGGTGCCTATTGCTTTACCATTTTATATGCATGATGACTGCGACAGGGATAATGCGAGCACATGCCACAGGGGTCTGAATCTTCATTTAAACATTTGCATAATTTGTGTGTATGTTGCGTGGTTAATTTTAAGGTTTTGTTTTTTACTTTTGTGTTTTTTAGGTGTATGCGTGGTGGAAGGAGATTGTGGGAGTCCAAGGATGACAGGAAATAGGGACACAATAAGTTTGAGGAAATTACTTTGCAAGAAAGGCACTACAAATAGGTGATGGTTGATTTTGTAAATATGTAATTTAAATTCATCTGCTAACAAAGGTATGACCAATCTTTTTGTCCCAACAATCTGTGATCTCATTAGCCATTTAACATATATGTGCATGCAACAACTATTGAGTGAACCTATGATGGGTGCCAGATTTCATGGGAACTCTGAACTGGTTGCAGGGTTGGTTACAGTTAATTAATGGGCTTAAAGCTACCTATGCAATTATAGATGGTGTAAAATGATCACAGGGATGGATGGTATTACCCTTTTTTTATTTTACTGTATAATATTTTTAATATTTTCATTTAAAACACATTTTTTTACTGACCAGTATAATGACATAGACTAGCACATTGTAGAATATTGGTCTTCCTTGGATAGCTCCAAAGAAAACATTGAATTTGGAATTTTGGCAACCTCACAGTTACCATTGCTAATGCAATAATGAGAGTAAGCATCTAGGATAATTTCATTTATTATTTTTAATGCTGATGCACATGCAAAACACTGCTATCACTTTTTAGATTGTAAAACAACTCTTCTGATTTACTGCTTGGGAGATTGATGCAATAACAGGCCGCGCTAAAACCTTCGGAATATGACAGCTATACCACTTTTTGGACACTTGGCTATTTACTTTTTTTAGTGAGAAGCTGATTGATTTTTTGTTTTGTTGAAAGCCTCGACTGTGGCAGTTGGCATTTGAATAGGGAGGTGATTTTCTCTTAGCATATCGGGGGGCTTTTTTTTTTAATTTTTTTTTATCAATAGCATATTGAGGGGCTTAGACCCAGCACATGGGTTATTGTTTTTGTATCAGGTGATGGCCACATCTATTGCTACACTCATTGTCAAACTATTCATTAATACAATTTGTTTTGCCTTACAAAAAATTTATTTGACTGTGGAAACCAAATCACGTATTTAAGCTCAAGAAAATACATTCAGTTCAAGTTTAGAATAGTAGGTCTATTCTTCAATTGTTAAAGAACATTTCTGAATTACATTGACTGACAATAACAAGTACTTATATAGCATATAGGGAGAAAACCTGATTGCATAAATAATATTGGACATTAAACTGGTCGCGCTGCCAGTTTACAATTTGAACAAAAAAAAGAAGAAGAAAAAAAGTGAAAATTGAATGAAAAAATATAAAGTTGTTTAATAGAACTGAATAAAAAAAATTATATCTAATAACATCAAACTATTTTTAAGCCCATAAATTTATAATTTTCAATATGAAATGTTCTTATAAAACATGATTACGTTAATATGATAAAAATAGGTTAATAATCTATTAAAGTATATAAATAAATATTATTCATTGAATGCTTATAAAATATTATTATTCTTTTCAAATTTAAATTTATTTACTTTTAAATAATAAAAATATAATTTACCCACACATAATTTGTCCCGTGCATCGCACGGGTGCATACACTAGTTGTTAACAATGCAAATATAGAGAAGGGAAAGAAGAAAGAATAAAGGGAGATGAAAAGTTGGAACTCTATTCTAATAGTGCAAATCTGAATGTGTACAATAGTAAAAGGGAGAATATAAAGACAAAAAGGATATTACTATAGATAACAAAAAAAATAAAATTTAACGAAGTAATAAATTAAAAAAAAAAAAAAAAACAATGTCATCTACTAATTGTAGTGATTTTTTTAATATTATATATCATGTATGAATATATATTAGATTATTTTTTCTGACAGATTTTTATTTGATTCTTCATCTTTAATTTTTTTTAATGTGTATTTTTAACATTAAATATTTTTAAAAAATATTTTGAATGATTTGTAACCATATAAAACAAAAATTTGAAAATTATTTATAGATAATTATAATTGAAGAGTAAAAATTATTTATGAATTTATCACCTTTAGGCTTTGTTTTTTATTTTTCTTTATTTAAATTACTAATAAGATGTATCTACTATTTTAATTTTTTTTATCAATCATTAAATATTATTTACTAGTTAATTACTATTGAATTAAAACTTACATCTTGAAATGAAAAAAAAAACTTTTATAACATATGATTTAAATTAAATTAGATTAGTTTTTATGGGAGCTTAAAGTAATTTAAGTAAATTCTTAATTCGTAAGAAGGTGTAGCATTTTTATTTGTATATGTTAAATTTCTCCGCTAAAGATGATATTAACATACAGCTTACAAACTTTGAAATGGAATTATGATAAATTCCAAATATAGCCAAACCCTGTTTATTTTATTGCTAGTGATGTCGTATAAAGCCAAGTTAATAATTATATTAATTCATATACTAAAATATATGAGTTTGGATCTTCTTTATGTCCCCAACTAGAAAAAAATAACTCAAAAATAAGAAAGTGTAATTAATGAAAATTTATTTAAAATTCTTAATTAATAAGCATAATTTAAAAATTATGGCCAATAATTAATGAGAACTCAATAGGAGAAAAAATATGAGGTCAATTTTTTTTTAACTGCAAATATGAGGTCAATTGAAAAATGATGATAATGTTAATAGTTGAGAGTTGAGACTTTCGCCAATTACTTATCCCTTCACCTATAACACACCGGCATCTTTAACGGCAAATAAATTAAAATAAAATCTAGGCTAATTTTGTATTTTATTAATTCGAGAAAGAAATTAGTATAATTTTATAATCAAAACATCTTAAGAATAAACTAAACTATAAATGTTATATATATCTTATTGAAATATTTTTTAATAATTTTATCAATATATTATAAAATAATCTTAAAAATTAAATATATTTAATATATTTTAAATTATAAAAAATTTAACATTTTAATCATTTAATAAATAATCAAAATTAATATAAAAACAGCTAAAAAAATTATTATTCTAACAGAAATAAAGAATTATTATACGTCAAATTGTTAAGTAACATAGAACTAATATAACTTTTATTAAAAAATATAATTATTTATTTAAGTTAAATGCCTATCTCTTATTTACATAAGTGAATATAATTTATAATAGATGCTTCCTTAATAGATTTACACTTAGTTGAGAAATGTGATTGACCTAATACTTTTACGGCGAGAGATCTTGTAAACAATGTTGATCTTTGTTTAAAATATAAAATAAAAAAGATGAATATTTTTTATAGTTAGTAAAAAAAATAATTCTAATTCGATCTCACGTCATGCTTTCGTAATCGATTAACGCCAAAGGAAATCTCACAGAAGCCTGTGTTCGTACTTGACATTGACACAACATGAGACCCTACTAATAATATCAGCAAATTGAAGCTTGAATAATGGAACACCAAGCATCAATATTTTCAATACAAATTAGCCGACAACAGATCTATCGGTACTTGTTTCAAAAAATAAAGATCTATCGGTACTAATCTATTATTTATTACTATATTTTTTTTTTCCTATGTCATATATCTTTCCAATTCACTAGGACAGAGAATAATCTTGCTCATGATGGATGACTGTCGCTGATTTAAGAGAATTTTGCACACAGAGAAATCGAACACGAATTCTTTTGTTAAATAAATCGTTCCTCTTCACATGAACACAGCGAGATTTTATACCACTGTGTTAACCCTTTGGATTATCTTTTACTATATAAAAATTTTTATTCTTATCATATTTATTATTTTGTCCTGTCAACCTTTTAAAAAAAATTTCCCACTCACCTCTCGTTCCCCCTCCCAAAATAATTAACAATCATCACTTTTCTCTCTCAGTATACTTTTTTTTTTCACACGCATATTCTCTCTTACGCATAGATCAATATAGAAAAATAATTCAAGTCACCAACTTTCCCAATATTAAGCTGTTTAAAAAAAAAAATTCACAATATTAATAACTATATGAAAGATGTTTCTCGTGCTTTTTTGTTAGCATTTGACATAAATTATACATGTATATTTCTTGTGTGGTTATTTTTATAAGATTTGTTCTTTTTTGTTATATTTCACTAGAGTTGTAGAAGTTTGTACCTCATGAGATTTGCTCTTTTTAGTTATATTTCACCGTTTTGAACACTCTATTGATAAGCTATTAATAATCTAATCATGTAGATAAAATAATCATTACTTTTGTCATATAAATATTACTCACTACATCCCAAAATGAATGTGGTTCTAACTTTTTGACTTAAATAAGCATTTGGTCTCTTATATATCACCAAATTTTGGTCTGAGTCTCTATTAATTTTTTTTGTCATTTTGGGTTCCTAATATATTAAAAAATTTTCTTTGAATCCTTGATGTCAGTTAAGCGTTGATGTATCCTTTAAAAATTTTAAAATGTATTTTTTGGCCGTTAAAAACCGTCACTTTTTATTTCAAAATTTTATTTACAATTTTTGACGGTTTCAAAACTGCCGGAATCACTAACCAACCACTAACATATCTAGACATTATAATGTCCATTAACACACCAACGTGAAATGTACCATAAACAATAGGTTTTTCCTTCAGTGCAGTTTGTGATTAGAATGTATCAGTGCATTATGTGAGTTGGCACCACTTGATTGGTCCATGTGTTAATATCTTCCATGTCATCCATTGGCATCCTCTTTCAGTGATTTAATGTCTATAGAAGGACTTCTTTGCAATTTTTCAAAAGTTGGTATTATTATAACATTTTTTTAAAAATTACTATTTTGTTTTCATTCAAGTTCCATTTCAAGTCTGGAATCCCTAATTTTGTGTAACCTTCGTCCCTCTAATTTTGTGAATCCATAACTTTCGTTATCATTGATCCTTGCAATCCTTAATCTATAACATCTTTTCCGTTTACACTGCTTTTTCACAAAAGAGCAGACAATCTTGCAATGGAAACAAAAATATCTTGCAATGGAGACAAAGCGCTGATTTTTCACCACACTGCAGATCGATGAACTGAAGAAAAAAAGGGGAATCCAAACTAAGTGTTATAGGAAATAGGATTTAACGAGATTCAACACAAGACAACCATAATTAACCAGACGCAAAGGTGGAGAGGGACCTTCGTTTTCTCAAATGAACCCTAACGTTGTGAAAAGGGAGAATGGGTGGAAAGGGGGAACGAACTAAAGTAATTGCAAAGATGTGCTTCTATGACAGTTAAAACACAAAAAGAGAAGGCTAATAGATGATATGAAAAATATTAACACGTGAACCACTCAAGTTGTGTCAACTCACATAATGTACCAATATATTCTAAAGACAAACTGAACTGCACCGAAGGAAATACCTAAACAATATCATAAACAATATCGTCATCCTCTGACACGGGAAAGGCATCTATGAACAAACAATTCGCTGTAAAAGATGACATGGGTTTGGGAACTTGCAGTTGCAGAAAAAAAAAAAAAACAATTTGACAAATTAAGAAAAATAAACAAATAAAAAATGTAGAAAGGAATTTAGGGGCGAGATTCTGAAATGAACCCCAATTTTTGCAACCAAGCACCCCATCTTCGTAGCTAAATGACTATTAATTAAACAAAGTTTCCTTTGCCTATTCGCACACCCTTCAACACAGAAGTATTGCCCCCTTCTAAAACCAGATCCATCACAAAACCCAGATAGATTTGTTTGCAAAAGTTGCGGCGGTGGAGTTTGATTTTTTAACATCACCTGCAACCCAAAACCCAGATCTAAAACCAGATCTCCCGAAACCCATCACCGCCACCAACCTCCGACGCAGCCCCCACCCCCGCCAATACCGTCTTCTTCAAGATCGTTGCCTGAATCGATGGCGGACTTGACGGTGAACGCGCGCGTGGTGGAGATCTTCAGGTCGCGACACGTGCGGAGAAGGAGGTTGCCGAGAGGGACAAGGTTCATGTCGAGGAGGATTGAGGAGGAAATCACACTCCACCACGAAATCTCAGATGGGGATGAGATAACTTTTGACTAATTTTTTATTTTATTTTCTTATGCTGCGTTAGTGGTTGGTTGATCTATTTTTTTAATTTAATTTATTTTGTTTAGAAATAGAGGTGTGTTTTGATTTGAGTAGAGTATGCTGCGTTTCTTTATTAGCAGACGTGTAGCTATTTCTGGCACTTTTTAACAGTTAGAAAACGTAATTTAGATTTTGAAATAAATAGTGGTAGTTTATGAGTCATCAGAAATCATATTTTAAAATTTGTATCACGGCAGGGATCGAAAAAAAAACTTTTAATATGTCGAGGATTCAAAATAAAAAAAATTTAATAGAAATTCAGACCAAAATTCAATCATTTATCAATGACTTTAATGATATTTAAGCCTAACTTTTTTTACACAAACTAAGAAAAATTATTAAATAGAAGCAAGAGAGAAGTAATTTTATAAAATTAACCTTATTATTAATATTGTATTGAAAAGTTAAAGTGACATTTATTAGGAATATTAGTGAAAAAAAGTAATGCAGTAAAAAAAAAAGTGGAAAAAAGTAATCAATATTACATTAAAAAGTCAAATTTGATACTCATTTTAAAACAATTTTTTTTCCTCCAAATACGACATTCATTTTGGTACGGAGGGAGGGAGTATGTCAATTTTTTTTTAAAATTATCATGCAGAAGTGATCATGTATGTCATACACAATGCTATAGCATCTATACGAGTGTCCTGCACTTATTTTCTTCAGTTCTTGGAGCAAGAAATATTCCCTGATATCAAATTAATTGTCTTTAAAACATTTCCTCATGCCCTTACTTTTGTGCATGTATATTTATTATCAACTTTTTATGTTTTGAGTCATTAAACAATGTTATAAGTCTATCTATTAATATTATTTTTATAATACTTTTTTGAATTTTTTATTTCTTCATATTTTGAGAAATTGACATTGAAATAGTTTTATTGAACTCGAAAATAGTATTTTTCGTATTTTTTTAAAGATATTTTGATATATATAAATCTATATTCAAGAGCTTTACCATTTTTTAGTTTAATATGCACCTATTGAATATTAAGTCTTCCCCTAAACAATATTTAAGTTTATTTATAATGTTAATTATAAATTAATATTTTGTAAATCTTTGATCTCGCACTTACTTTGATAATATAAATTTATGATTGTTATATTTGTAATTTTTTACTACTTATTTTTTTATTTAATGTTATGTTATTTATGAAACATTTTTAGATATGTAATTTTACTCACTGTGTTACTATCGAGTTTTTATTGGTTTAAAAGTTTTTTGGTTAAATTTATAATAAAATTCATTTTTCCATCAATTAAACTGTTTTTTCACTAATAATCTAATTTTATTTGCTATCTTAATCAACCATTTGACCAATTTGGTGACGAAATTAGTGGTCATTTCAATTATTAAAAATTATTGTACACCTCAGTTATATATTGATTGTGTATATAATTTTAAACGGGTTTACATTTTAATATTATATAAATATTAAAAAAATAAAATATATATTATTGTTAAAATATTTAATAATAAAAAGCTTTATATTTAATGAAAAATATTTAAATTAATCATAAAATATCTACGTGTGATATATTCCCTCTACAACATAATAATTAATATAAACATTTTCATATCATTAAAATATTGAGTACAAAACAAAACTATAAAATTAAATATTATAAATAATATAGAATTTTGAATGACTTTCCTATTACTATTAGTTGTTTAAATGATTAAATATATTATATTATATTTATTATTACAGTTAGATCTAAATATTGTAATTTTAAAATATGAAATGACAAAATATAATTCAATTTGTTTACAATGATATTTCAAACAAAAATAACTTGTTATTTTCATAATAATTTAAGTATAGAAATAATACGTGTGTAATTTAAAGTGTAAAAAAATACTTAAATTAAAATCAAATTATTGAAATAAATTATTAGTTAAAAATATTGTTTAAAACAAAATTATTACTTTTAATTTTCTAAATAATTGTGTTAAATAATATGTATAACTTTTCTTTTGGTAAATAAATAATATGTATAACTTAAAATAACTCATACAATGCATTGAATTTATTAATTATGTTATCTTAGAACACGTTTTCTAGCCTGTTGAGCAGCTTTTTTTTTGAGATAGGTCTGATATAGGTGGGGTAGATGTCGTGGTTGGGTTTATCAGTGGGGTTATAAGGTATGGGAGACTTAAATATGTTTTTAGTCTTCTAAATATAATAATTTTTCTATTTTAGTCCCCTAAATTAAAAGTTATTTTTTTTAGTCCTTTAAACTCGTTAAATATTTTTTTAGTCTCTCACCTTATATGTAATTAGTGTATGCCAAATAGAGAATAGTGAATTTGCAATTTGTGACAGCTTAGGGGTTAAAAATCAACAAAAATTACAAAAAAAAAAAGAAAAGAAAAATAAATGCAAAAATCAGATAATCTTTTATCTCCATTCACCAAAGAACCAAAATCATGAACAAGATGTGCAAATTAGAGCAATTTATATCCTTTTTTTGTTTTGAAAGTGGAAACTAAAATTCATTCATTCACAATAATGTTATTTACATCCGAAAGAAGCAAGCCTTCCACTTGGTGTGGATAGTCTTCAATCCAAAACTTTTCATGAAAAGAAAAAGCTAAATGGGCCATAGAGTCAGCTACCCTATTACCTGTTCTCTTTACAAAAAGAACTTTAAAGTTATCAATTCCCCTACAAAGGACCTTACAGTCTTGGATGATGTCATTAAAATAAGAGTTGGCAGCCTTCCGATTTTGTCTCCAAGCTTGAGCCAGCTGTAAACAATCAGTCTCAATAACAAAGTTAAGAAAAGATAGATCACGTGCCACTTTAAGAGCCCATCTCAAGCAAAGGGCTTCAGCTACATTGGGAGCAACTCTTTGACCTGTCAAATTCGTGGCAGCAGCTAAAACATTACCATCCACATCTCGGCAAATAAGACCCATGCCAGTGCCCCTTTGCTGTCTCACAACAACATCAATATTAATTTTTATGGCTTCTTGTAAGTTTGGTGGCTTCCATAAGTGAGGGTGAGAGACATCTGATTGGTGGTGTGTGTCTTCATCTAGGCAGATAACCGAAAAGGATATGCTAATAACCAGCTGCAAAGGAGTGAATTTTTTCTCAAAAGTCCAGTCATTTCGTCTTTTCCATATAGACCAAATTAGTCCGAAAAGCTGTTAGAGAAAACTCATATCCCCTTTTTCCAACCAGGTTGCCAACCATCTGTTAAAGTGAAAATGTTGTCCATTCGTCCTTCCATTCATTTGGCTTGCAAACCATATCCTCTGGACTTCTCTGCATTCCAAAAGCGCATGTTCAATTGTTTCTTCCTTATCACCATAGCAAGGGCACCTTGTGTTAATACTGGTGAGCTTCTTTTGGAGGTTTTTCCTAACCGGGATGACATTCTTGCACGCTCTCCAAACGAGGTTCTTACATTTTGGAGCTACCTTTACCCATCAAATCTTCTTCCAGAAATCTCCTGAAATAATGCTTGTAGAGGCTTCTGCATGATCTGAGTTTTCCAAAGCTTGAAAATACCCAGATTTGACAGAGTACATACCATCTTCAGTGTATTTCCAAATGGGCCTATCTTGATCTTGAAAATCCCTGAGAGGGATATCTAGGATCCTTCTAACATCCTCCTATGGAAGCAGTAAAGAAACAACCTCTTCATTCCAGGATCGACATTCATGGTTGATGATTTCAAAAACTCTCATATTTTCTTCTTCTTCATCTCTGGGTTGAGTTGAGACTCTGTTGTTTGGGGCATTTGAGCACAAAGAATAAATAAGTATGGAGAGAGAGGGTCGCCCTATCTCAATCCCCTTTGAGGCTTGAAGTCTTGCTGAGGCTGACCATTCACCAGCACGGAAAAGGAAACTGTAGTGACACATTTGAGTATAAGGTTTGTTAGATTTGTGGGGAATCCCATGAGGTTCAAGACACATTCAAGAAAGGGCCACTCTATGCGATCATATGCTTTTGTCATATCAAGTTTCAAGGCCATAAAACCTTTCCTACCATTCTTCTTTTTCTTCAAATAGTGGAAAGCTTCAAAAGCAATGATGGCATTGTCGGTTATTTGTCGATTTTGGACAAAGGCAGCTTGTGTTTCGTTGACAATATCAGGCAATATTAGCTTCAATCTGTTGGCAATGGTTTTGGTGATGACTTTAAAAACTACATTACATAAGCTTATGGGTCTGAACTCAGTAGCCCGTGTTGGTGATTTGCACTTGGGAATTAGGACGATGAAAGTTTTATTTAGATCAGTCGGGTCCTGCTGTTCATTAAGGATTCCCAGAGCTAAGTTTGTAATGTCTGCTCCTACAGTGTTCCAAAATTGTTGAAAGAACAAAGCAGGAGTTCCATATGGCCTTGGAGACTTGGTGGGGTGCATTTGGAATAAAGAAGTTTTGATCTCCTCCGCGGTGAACTTTTCCTCCAAAATCTGCTTTGCCTGTTGGGTCACTCTACCTTTGACAAGATTAGCTATATCTTCCATATCCACCGGGTTGGAAGTGGAGAACAGCTCTTGGAAGTACCTTGTCAACACATTGCCAATTTGATCTTCTTCTTTGTGTATTCTGCCATTTTCATCAACGATCCTTTGAATAGAATTCGTTTTCTGCCTCTGGGATGCTTTTTGATGGAAAAAAGTGGTGTTCCTGTCTCCTTCCTTGAGCCAAGATGCTCTGGATCTTTAAGCCCAATAAAGTTCCTCATTTTTTAGCAGGGCATCTAGATTCTCCTCAGTTTTCTTTGTCTTCCCGATAACATCATCAGTTTGGGGGGAGTCATTTAACTTCTTCAGCTCATCTCTTTCTTTTTTTATTTGCTTCCTTATATCTCCAAAATTTGATGATCCCCACTCTTGCAGGTTATCAGCTGTTCTGGAAGATGTTAGAGATGACATTCCCACCTTTGAGCCATGAATGATTAATTATAAGTTGGCAGTCCTTTTCTTTTGCCCACATCTTTTCAAACCGGTAAATCTTCTTCCTCTTTTTCCTGCTCGCTGTTTGCTTAGACCAAAAATCCAAAGTGATTAGATTATGGTCAGATTGATGTCTTGGTAAGGAAGGCACCTGCGCAAAACCCCACATGTCAAACCATGCATCATTTGCGAAAGCTCGATCAAGCCTCTCTTGGACACATTTCTGGCTCATTCTGTTATTTGTCCAAGTGAATCTACATCCTGTGAAAGATACTTCAGACAGCTCACAATCTTGTATAACATTGACAAAATCCGAGATAACATTGAGGTCGGGGGGGCACCACCACATTTGTCTTGTGGGCTCATGATTTGATTGAAATCTCCCATTGTGATCCATGGCTCCGCACCTATAGGTTTCAGTCTTTTTATCAAAGGCCCTGTCATATGCTTCTGGTTTCCCTGCGAATAACCATAAATAGCAGAAAAAAAGAAAACTTTCCCACTGTTAGTTATACTTACTTTCATATGTACATGTTGCAAATTCCATGATAGGAAATCATTGTCAAAATCCTCATTCCACAAGATAGCAAGACCTCCTGCTCTGCTTTTGCCACTTCCATTGCAATCAACAACAAACATGTTCCTAAGACCTGCTACATTTTTCAGGCAGTTCAATTCAGCACTCCGTTTACGTGTTTCCATAAGGAAAACCACGTCGGGAACTTCCAAAACCAAGAGCTTTCGCAAAGCTCTTACTGCCGATTGGTTCCCAAGCCCCCGGCAGTTCCAGCTTAGGATCCTCATGGTGACCGGCGGGGCTGTTGAACAGCCTCCGCCGATGGACAGGTCAGACTTTTTTTGTTACTCCCTTCCAATTGAGTGTCTAGATCCATATCTGATATATCTTCTCTTTCTCTCCTCTTACCAAGTTCTTTTCCTTCTCTTTTTCCTCCATCCTCCTGATTCCTTGCAGCTCTTTTCCATGTCTTTAGGTTCTGTTTTGTGTTTGGGACAGATTCTTCTTTTGGTTCAGCATCATCAGTGATCATACATCAAAAGGAAGAAAACTGGAAAGTTAACCCATCTCCAAACGGAACCTCATCCTTTATCATATCTCAATCTTCTTCCAAAAAATTAAAAATAAAATAAACCCATAGATTAACATTACAATGGACGGTGATAAAGAAAAAATATTGATCTGGGCCTCACATATTTGATTAAATTCCATACCTTGTGTTGAGAAGACACAAATGCTGGTGCCCAATCTATGGTGTACGAATCAATTCAGAAAACACAATATCAACTAATAATTAATCTATCAGAAACAAAAATAAAAAAAAAAAAGTTGTTGTTGTTGAACCGGGGAGGTTAACGAGCTCATCCCAATCAGCTACGACAAGTTGTTGCATTGTAACGTCTTTGGGCATGTCGATGAGGAACGAGCCGAGCGACCAGAGAGGAGGCGACGAAGAAGGCCTCGGCGGTGGTCCGAGGTTGCGACATGAGGAATGTCGTCGACGTTGAGGATGAGGTAGTTGTGTTTGGTGATGGATCTAGTGACTTCAACGATGGGGGTTTCTTGGAAGTTGTCAGTGCCAATCATTCTGGCCAGTGATGACGATGTCGAGGATGCTGTTCATTATGGCGTCGGCGAGGCCGCTCACGAGTTTGGTGGCACCGAGGTCGGAGGTGGCGATGCACACGCCGGGGAGGCCAGAGGAGCGCGCAAGGAAGGCTCCGCGGCGGGCGCGGCAGTGGTGGCGGCTGCGGCAGAGGACGCCGCTGTCGGGGTTTGGACATGGAGCATGAAATTGTGAGTGCCTGGTTATTTCTCGCAATGCATTTGGGGAAGCTGAAGTACGAGGAGGAAGAAGAGAATGAGGTTCTCGAACCTGTTTTAAATTATTTTTATTTTTTTCTTTCACAATTTGTGACGGTTTTAAATCGTAAAAAATCGTATTTTAAAATTTAAATTACAAAATCAAATTTTGAGTGTTAAAAGCAGTCACAAATTGAGAATTCAGTATTTCCCGTTTAGCATCCACTAATATTGTTAGGAAAAAGGACTAAAAAAAACATTTATCACATTTGAGGGACTAAAAAAAATAAACTTTAATTTGAGGGACAAAAAAAAAAAACTCTAATTTGAGGGACTAAAAATATATTTAAACATGTGTGGGATGCGTTTGCTACACGGCTAATGGTGTAGGGAAGGGAAGTATTAGGTGATGATGTATACAAGTTTAGGATACCCTTGTACTTCTCCATAAATAAATTTCTTGGCTTATAAAAAAACACAGAATTTATTATCCTTTTTTAAAATGATTTTATATTATATTATTTTTTAAAATATATAATTTTACTGTAAATTAAAATATTTTATTTTGAAATTTATTTTTATTTTATATCATGTTATTTTTAATATGCTTATAATATATAATATTATCATAAATCCTTAATGAAAAATTGATTGAAATATTCTTTTGAATATTTGTTGCAACTAATATATTTTTCTATAATTAGCTAATATTGCACGATCGAGTTAAGGAGACAAAAATACCTACACTACAGAACTTAATAGTTAGTCATTTAGTACATTTTCTTCTTATGGAACAAAGACAATACTAAACACTTATAATAATTCATCTTATATAAGTGCTAATGAAATATAAATTGTTTACTAGAAATTAAAATAATATTTTATTTAAGTAATATTTGATTTCATATAGTTTGCATATAATTTAATTAATTTTTTATATTTTAAATTATTCAAAATATTATTTATAAACTATATATAATTTAATTAATTTTTTATTTAGTAAAATAATTGAATTATTTTATTATTTCACATTTTAAAATTATAAAATATTTAAATTTAACACATAAATTTTTCATACAATTTTAAAAATATTTTAAATCAAATAAGAAATACCTGTAAGACGACAAGTGATTCAAGCTGACAACTTTTCTAGATTGCCTATGGAAAATCCAAACTTGCACTTAAAGACCTTTTGTGTAACTTTGCTATACAATGCATATTAAAGGAGTAAGCCTAGAAACAATTTGTATGCGACTTTTCACATTTTATTTGGGGTCAAAAGCCTAAGCAATGGATCAAATCTTTAATTACCACAAGGGAGCATCAAAACATGTGATCTAGCTAGGGTGAGAGAACTTAGCATGTCTTTCACCATGAGAAACAAATAGGGATCATTGAATTTTATTTAATTTTAAATCAAGGATTGAGATTTTATTTTCTTTTCTCCATTCTTTCCTCTTTTCCTGATTTACCCTTTTTTTTTCTTCCCTCTTCTTCTCACCATCTCCTTCTCTGCCGTAGTTCGTTGTTCCCTATTCCCTTCACCTCACCGACTCCATCTCGTTGTACTCCTTCTCACGCCCAACAGAAACCACTTCCCCTCACATCTCGTAGTAATTCAAGGAGTAAGCCCAAAAGCTAAGCAATGGCTCATATGTTTAATTACCACAGGGGAGCATCAAAACCTAGGAGGAGTTGACATTAAAGTTTATGGATAAGTATTTCTTGTCTACCAAATCTACTAAGACGAAAAGTGAGATCACAAACTTTTATTAAATAGATTGTGAGTCTCTCTATGATTGTTGGGAAAGGTTTAAGAAGCTCATCAAAACTTGTCCCCATCATGTCATTACTTGAGTGGATTCTTTCTAAATCCTTTTATGGGGATTGTTTCTCAACACAAAGATGCTGGTGGATGTATGTAGTAAAAATAAGCAACATTTTCGTGCATGCTTATTGGTTAAGCAACATTGATATGAGCAATATCGCATACATTACCAAAACAAAACACACACAGCAAAATAAATTAATAAAAGTGAAACATAAATAAAAGGTAGTACGAATAAGCTAATGTACCCGAAACCTGTCATCACATCTCAAGTACTTGATTATGCAGAAATCTGCCATACCACCCAACCAGAACCACTCCTCAAACCCAACACACAACAGGACCTCCAAAAACCAAATAAAAAAAAAATCACAGGTAAAAAGAAGCTGGCATTTCTCAAGAACACCACAATCACCTATCATCCCTCTAAACAATCCTTTGGATTCTGAAGCAGTAACATCCTACAAACAGAATCAACCAGCCATGACGACAAAGAGAACCGAAAACCTTTTCTTCTATTTCTTAACCATTTCCAAGCCAAGATTTTTCCACTCTCTACAATATCATCAATCTTAATCTGCTGTTGTCTAAAAATATAGTTATTTCTAGCAAGCCAAATTGATGTAATCATTGCGAACCAAATAACCTGCCACAACCTCCCAACACTACTAGATTCTGGCACAAGTCCTTGAAATTGCAAAAACTGATTGCTTATCTCATTATGTGTAACAGAAGTCAAACCTAACCACCTGATGCATTTTGCCCATACTTGAGACTGAGAGAAATGTTGGCATTCATAGAACAAATGTTTTGTGGATTCCAACTCTGATAGACAACCAACACAGAAACAGTCTTCACTTTTCTTATATAAGCAAAGTTCCTTAACTTTTTATTATCAATAAATTAAAAAAGTATTTTTCAGACCAAGAATCAGTAGAAAAATGAGAAAATTAAGTTAAGCATTCACTTTAGTAACCTTAACATTGAAGTAAATTTTTGTTTAAAGTTATTAAATATATATGACATTGTAAGGTTCACAAATTTAAAATAAGTAACTTATTTTAAGCAATTATACATTATAGATGTTCTTAGTGTCCTTTTTGCTTTTTTAGTTACCAAATAGCACTGATCAATTATCAATAGTTTAGTTTTTGTTTAATTTCATACTTTTTTATGTTTTTATTTATTTATTTATTCTCGTGTGTTTGTAAACCTTTTTCAAAATCAGATTGGGCCAATTTGGAGACTAGAAGTCTATTTTTTTTCTCTTTTAGATCAACGAGGCCGTGAAAGTTAGGTTTGCAGTAAAGGCAGAAATGGGACCATTTGAGGCCATTGTAGTTGTAGGAAAACAGAAGATAGACTAAAAAATGAATAAATGAGTAATCCATTGGGTTATTCAGGCCCATACAGAACAGTTCCGTCCACTTTATAGATAAAAAAAATATTACTAATAAAGAAAAAACAAAAAAGAATATATATTACTACATATTACAAAAAAAAACAAACTAAAGAAAACAAAAACATAATCAATAGGATTCCTAAAATCAAGCTTGTCCCTGGAGTTTAGCCGTGTAAAAACTCTTGTTCAACGGGTTAATCTTTCACTTCAATTACCCATCAATATCGGATTGTGTTTTTGAACTGTGATTAGAAAGGAATTCACGTAAGCTAAGACACTGAATCTTTATACATCACGTAACTGAGCCTTTTTCTTACCTAAGTGAACAGATTTACCCTCTTTTTGGATTAGTACAGAGTATTCAATAGTTTTGCTCATGACTAATTTCTGCTAACAAACTTACCCTTATGTTTGAGCTCACGTGGTAAAATTCTGGCTATTTAAAGTCTGGTGGAGGTTTTATGTTATGCAGATTTATGCATTTGCTTGATGTATTTGTTTTTATTTGGGTTGTCCACATCTTGTGGTAAAATCCATTTCTTATTAATAATATCTTTCTTTTGCCTCTTAAAAAAAATGTCAAGTTAAATGCTCCAACGATAATCTTTATTAATCAATGTGTTTTATTTTGAAACAACTCGCATAAAGTGTTAAAGATAAAAATGAAGTATAATTTAAGATCAGTGAGAGCTATTCATTGAGATAAATAATTCATTTTTTAACACACAAAAAATCAAATAATAAAGATATTGCTAACTTATTGCGGAAATTTTAGAGAATTTTAGAGATTAACCAAAAGTGTAGTAGTTGGATAAGATAAAATAGTAGCAACCACTCACTCATCTAAGAGTCAACAAGCATGGTTACTTATTAAGGAAAAAAATTTCTGGCTATTTACAATTTTAGTACATTGTGCTTTGATTACCCAATTCAACCGCTTCTAAGGTATAACAGGATTCATGCATAAAATCCCATGTTTCGTTAGTAAGAGTGCATTAGAATTCAGTCATAAATCATGACCAAGATCAGCATCCAATTCCATATACACATTCACATTTTGCCACGTTGCAAGTAAGGCTATTGAATTAAGCGCAACAAAGTAATTGAAAAAATTCCATATGGCACGGCGAAGGATATTCTCCAAACAAGCTGCAAGAACAGTCAAAGTTGGTCTATGCAAGAAAGGAGCTTCCCTAACGCCTAAAACAGAATGCATCCATGAAGTCGCAGTATAACATTCAACACCAAAAGTCACCAATAACCAACATAACAACGAAGAATACAAATACTTGCATGCAACTTAATAATAACTTAATTACCATAGCAACAAAACATGGATACAGAGAAGTTATTATTAAATAGATGTCAAACATATAGAGTGATGCTATATAGTATGATTTTTTTTTTTTTTTTGACGAAAGGAATACGAATCTACTTGTTAAAATATAATTGGACAGATTTTGAATTTAAAAATACACACACTAGACTTTTGACACAAATCAGGGGGAAATAGTTATAGATAATTCGTGCAGTACGAATTCGCACAAAATAGTATTTTCCTTAGGGTTAAACATTTGTTTGGTCCTTATAAAAATGTAAAGTTTGCTTTTAGTCACTTTTTTTCAACCCCAGTCAACTTTTGGTTCTTCATTTTAAAAAAATGTGTCACATTAAATTCTAGTCACCAATTATGTTAATGTAACTAAAGTTGATGTCACGTTAGTATTATATATGTAGACATTTTGGATGACATGACATCTACGTGACTACCACATGACAAGTACGTTGGAGTGGTGATAGGTGGGTTTGGGACTTTAAATAGAGAAGGGGATGGTTTCAATGGGAGGAAAATATTGTCAATTTGTTTTTGGAGGAGTTGGCATTAGTGCAACCTCAAAAGGACGGGGTGGATGCTTGGTGGTGGGAACATGAACCTAACGGGAAGTATAGTGTGAACTCGGGTTATAGAGTGTTGCAGGAGTTAAATTGGGGTTCTCAACATGACAACCTTTTCTCCTTCTTGTGGGAATTAAAGGTACCGAATAAAGTCAGTCATTTGGTGTGGAAGGTTTTTAAAAATAGACTTCCGACAAAGGATAATCTTAGGAAGAGGAATGTGGATTTACATGATGATTATTTATGTCCTTTTTGCTACATTCATGATGAAACTTGCTCCCATATCTTATTCACGTGTAGTAAGGTGAACATCTTGTGGAAGACATGCTATAGTTGGGTGAAGCAAGCTACTTCTCTGTCGGAACTACCAATGGCTCATCTGTGGCAGCATGTATTTGGTATGGAGTCTAAAGAGAGCAAAGATAAATGGTATGTTGTGTGGTGTGCTTGTGTTTGGTGCATATGGAAAATGAGGAATGGGTGTATTTTTAAAAATGAAGCTTTTGATCCAGTAAAACTCACTCAGGATGTGATATATGTGTCATGGACATGGTTGAGATTGAAGATCAAGTCATTTAATTTTTCTTTCTTGATGTGGTCTTTGAATCCGGGTGCTTGTTTGTTAAGTGTCGGATCATGTTACAGCTAACCTTGGCCTTATTGACTATGCTGACACTGGTCGGTCAGGGTTCACATTTTAATCTTAAATTGTAGGTTGTAGAATTGGTGGGTGGAAGTACGACGACAGCCAGGGGCCTCTATGCATGGAAGTGCGAATTGTGTTGGTTAGAGTCATTATGGGGTGTATCTGTGGAGGTGTTGTTGGGAGAATTGAAAGGCAAGATCAGTGAGGATGTGGCACATCTATTAAACTGGGTTAGTTATCTTAAGAGGAGTTTGTGGTTCCCAATACATGTAGTTCAATCCATCTTACATTGCTTTTGGTTTTTTCAAGAGGGGGTAATGCAGTCTGTTATTCTGGTGGTTTCTTTATGGCTTTTTGGGTAGACATTTTGCTATAGGTATATATTTGTAACTATCAATTGGGATTGGCTTGTTGGAGAACAGACAGGTGGATTTATGATAGCAATCAGGGTGTTGTATATGACTTATTGCTTGGTTAATGTGTATTTATTGCTAATTAGTGGTAATAAATTCCTATTAACCATTGGGAGGGTTGTATTTGTAACCTTTTTTCGGTACCACCGGTACCTTTATAAATTTGATTTCTTTGCTGATAAAAAAAAAAAAAACATGACAAGTACGGTTTTTTTGTCCCTAATTTTTTTTTTAAAGCTTGGTTTTAGTCCATGCAAAATTCAAAGGTTTGATTTTGGTCCCTATAAAATTCAAAGTTTGAGTTTATTCTCCATCAAATTCAAAGCTTGACTTTAGTCTCCATAAAATTTTAAATTTGATTTTTTAGTCCTTAATTCAAAGTTTCATTCACTGGAACTTTGACTTCATCACTAACATCACATAGTATTGTTCAAACCAGTATTATGGATTAAAGGCGTCAAAACCTTTTAGGTAGATTACTTGACACCCTTTAATAGCTAACAAAAGTTCCAACAATTAGAGCTAGCTCTAATTCAACAACATTCGCAAAATTCTACTACTAAAGACATATGAGACCAAGCATTGCAACATTGTTAGTTACTAAAGAGTGTTGGGTAGTATGCATTAAAGGTCTTAATGTCCAATTTGGTTTTAGGTCATTCGTTTGTCGTTATATAGGACCACATGGTTTTACTTCCACTCTCATTGCTAATCCCTAATAATATTTTGAACCAAGACTCTTAAAATCAGACTGGTCATTGAAAAAGGTATTGGTTCAATGGTTTATTTGTGATTGAATCATAGTTAAGCATGTATAATAAAATAATATTAAGTGCTATTAAAAAAATAATGTAATATTCATAACTCTATAATATTATTAGTAGAACTGAGTGTGAGACGGGTTGGAATAGGCTTATCTTTTTTCCTACTCAACTTGAACTTTTTTGTTAGGATCATTTCTCATTATGTGAATCCAAATCGAACTTGATTAAGACCCAATAATATATAGAATAAGACTAGGTAAACCCACAATTTATTAATGTAATATATCAATAGTAACATTATATATGTATAGTTAAATTGCAAAATAAAAGAAGTATAAATCTTAAATTAAGACATATTTTACAATTTATATTTCAAAATAAATAATATCATTATAAATATGAGAAAAAGGATTATGCACTGACAGTGTAAAACTATTTTACACTGTCATCTAATTACAACCCACCATGTATGGTAAGTTTGTTGACTTTTACAAAATTATCTTAAAAGTCATGTCAATGGTGATTTATGATTGAATGACGGTGTAAAATTATTTTACACTATCAGTGCATCACCATTAAACTCTATAAATATAATACTTTATGCAAAATATTATCTATCAAAATGAAAGGTTTTATTATCAATACATATAACTGTTGAATTTTTTTTACTTTTTTAAAAGAATATAAGATATTGGGTTGGGTTAGGACAAATTGAAACATAATCTAAACATTTCCTAAAAAAACATCAAATCTAATCTTTAAAACTCAGACCCATTAAAACCAACCTTGGTTGGGTTAGTGGGAAGAGATGGGTTAAGCGCACACCTAATTATTAATTAAAATAATTGAAAACTATAAATTTTATTATCAATTAAAATTTATTTGAAAACTATAAATAGAGTACTACTTATTATTGATTAAAATTTATTGAAAACTATAAAAGGGTGTATTAAAAAATGTGTGTTGCTAGCATTTCTCAATTAGAAATGTCATAACATTAAAGTTTAACATACAAGCATCGATACTTTATATGATTATGAGGCTTGATCGAACTGGTATGGTAGTCGGTTCCAATTGAACTTACAATTGTGATTTGAGCTATATTGTATATTATGTTAATAAGATGAATGTGAAAATAAATAAAGAGGATATTAGAGATTTTAAAAATGATCAAAATAAGATAACAAATTAAATACTAAAATCAAACTTTAAATTTGATAGGAATTAAAATTAGACATTAAAATTTTTTAGAGAAAAAAAAAATTATCACATGACAACAGTGTGAATGTCATCACCAAAAAATTTCACATACAAAATTCTATAGTTGTAAAAATTGGCCTGGTCCGGCGGGCTGACCGGGGCCGGGCCAAGCTGAAAAAACAAATTGATTTAAAAAAAATTTGACTAATTTGACCCAGCCTAATGGGCCAGGCCGGACTGGCCCATTTGACATCTCTACAAAATACTGATGTGGCGCCACACAACACACATTAATTGCATCAGTGGAATTAATGACTAAGATTTAACGTGAAACATTATATATATATATATATATATATATATATATATATATATATATATATATATATATATATGGGAGGAAATAAGGGGCTCACATTTCCAAATTTAACTCCAATCCCATAAGTGACAAAAATATAATCAAAATCAATTTTTCTATCAAAATTGAGTCAAAGTCAGACTGATTGGAAATTTAGATTTAAGGCCGGTTTGTTTAAATTTTTAAAAAGTGATTCTAAAAAAGTAATTTTTAAAAATGAATTTTTGAAAAGCGTATAAAAATGCTTTTAAAAAAAACAGATTTTTTTTAAACAAACAGTTTAGACAAATACATTAAAAAAATAAAAAAAACTGTTTATTTTATTAAAAAAATACTTTCCTTTAAAAAGACTTAAACAAATAGGTCTTTAATGCTCTTTTTAGCGGAGAGAAGAGAAATAAAGAAAATGGAAATAAAAAATAGTAAAAATATATGAGAAATAAAGTAAAAATAAATGTGTTTGTTTGAAGAAAAATAGAGAAGAGATAAGGAAAAAGATAGAGAAAATAATGAAATAGATGAGAAATAGTATAAGTAAGTCCGACTAATTTTAAGATTATTTATCACCTATATCAATTATACCAAATAATCTTTACTCATTTTTATCTTTACAAATTATTTTTGTCTCTCAAAACAAATAGAGCGTAATTGACACATGACTGCCTTATTTTTTGAGTGTCGGCTACTTTTTTTCTTTTTTCTTTTTTACTAGGTCGACTTCTTCCTGTTGATTCTACGACATCGTGTGGAGATGCAATGCGTTTGTACCTTTGGATCCGCGGTGAGTTTAGGAGACGTGGATCCTCCGAAGCAACTTTTAATTGTTTTTGCATCTATATTTTGTGGTGATTTTAGGAAAAACGTGGATCATGGCAACATGCAATGCCACACACGTACTTACGTACTTTGATTCCAAATTTACTCCTCATCATTGAAATAACTTCCTTTTATATTTTGAATTCACGTATAATATATACCAATTGTACATTTTGTTTATTTATTAAAATTGATAGGTTGACATGGTTCCATGATGTGAACTGTGAAGAAGTTCCTTATCAAAAACTTTTGTGCAATAATTGTCCTTTTGGGATTATTGAAATGTCATTATATACCACGATTACATTAGATGCCTTTTTTGGTTTTGTTGCATTCAAAGGCCCCACAAAGCCCTTTTAGTCTGAAAGCTAAATAGTACAATTGTCCTTTTGGTTTTGGGATTAGAAAAAAAAAAAAAAAACCATATTAAACGAGACAAAAATTCATCTCAATAGGAGCAGATCCAGACATGGATATTAGAGGGGTCAACGTACTTAAAGCTACAAATATGTTAGAGCCTCATAAATAATACTAAAAAAAAAAATAAGAGAAAAAAATATGTATAAAGAATTGATTGGATAAAGAAAATATTTGTTAGTGTGTTTCAAACTTTAAATTGTTAAACCTATGCATGTAATATTTGTAATTAAACTTATTTCATTGACAAATGTTAATAAATAAAGTAAAATATGTTTTTATACCTCTAAAATATGTGAAATCTGGAATTGGTTACTCAAAAAAAATTCATCTCATTTCAATTTCTAAAATTTTAACATATTACTATTGTTATCCAATATATTAACTCTGTTAATAAATTTAGTATGTTCATTCAATATTTTAACATGCATCACTACCATTTTTTTTAAAAAAAAATTGTACAAATGCCTTAGACAAAATCTATTTTCAACCCCATCTACCACATAAACAAATTCATTAACGGAGTTAACATGTTGGATCAACAATAACATGTTAAAATTTTAAAGAGATCAAATACGTTACCCTAATAAATAATTTCAGTTCTCAAATCATTATAAGAGGATACTAACAAAATCTTGTAAATGTAGTAATTAATAGGCTTTAAAATATTAATAATAGATGACAAAAGAAAAATAAATAATATTAAAATATTTTTTACTAAAAAGAGAAAAGAATATAATTCTCAACACAAAAAACTTATAAAAATAGAATATTTATCTAAAAGGATAGAATATTATTATTATCTTCATAATAGACACGATAAAAGGAGAATGAAATATTTTATAAAAAATAAAATAAAATAACACTTAAATATCATTATCTAATCTAAAATAAAAATAATTATCTTAATATTAATTAAAAAATATATTTCTATATATGTTAAAAAAATTCAAATAAAAAAATTAGGGGGAAAGAAGCTTTTTTCTGGAACAATTTTTCACGTCGAGCAGAAAATGGCCGTCCACCTACAATGCTTACTTTTATCCTACGAATTTCGTCTTTGTACTATTTAGCATTTCTACCGTTTTTATCAAAATATACTCTCACATTCCGCATAACTGAGATGGTATACATTCACAAATACAAAGTAAAGAATTTTTTTTTTCTTTTTTCTAAAGGAAACTCAAATACAAAGTTTGGACTTATTAGAAGTTGAGGTCTTTGAACTTATTAGAAGTTGAGGTCCCTTGTTGTGGGAACAAACACCACACACACATGCATACACATTGATCTCCTATGTCAAGAAAAAATCGCTCCAAGTTTCACCTTGTGTAAGAAAGTCATCACAAGCTATTGGATTAAGCTGTTGATCCCAAAGGTCAAGTGCTCCATCTCCCCCACCAAAGAAGCACGTGTTGTTGTTAACTGCATTGTCATCTAACAAAGTTTCCCACCAATCCTCGGACCCAGATGAAGCTGCATCAGCTGCTTCACTAACATTAACAACCTTGGAACTATTTAACAATTTCCCTTGCAACCATGGGGATATTAATGGTTTTGTTAAAGCTCGAGGAACAGGCTTTATCACTTGGTGGGGTTTCACGGTTGATTTGGCCTCTTGCTTCCTTACGTTGTTGTGATCTTTCTTGTGAGAGTGTACTTTACGGCGTATGTAGGCGTTCCAATAATTCTTCACATCATTTGAAGTTCTTCCCGGAAGTCTTCCTGCAATCAGGGACCATCTACATCGAGGACAAACAATTTTTGTTTAATGAAAAGTTAATTACTTCTGTTTTATGCAATATTATATGAATTCAATTATCATACATTCTTAATATAAAGACATGATATATATATATATATATATACACACACACACACCTGTTTCCCAAAAGCTTATGCAATCTGATCATTAAATCAACCTCATCTTCACTGAAATCTCCCCGCTTGATATTTGGTTTGAGATAGTTCAACCATCTCAATCTACAACTCTTGCGGCATCTGTTCAACCCTACGTATATACCAAACGCAACCAAGATATAAAAATATAATGTTTAATTATTATTTATTACAACTTATGATGTCTCAAGCAATGAAGAAAACAAAAAAGATATAAAATAATTAAATAAAAAGAAGTACACCTGCCCTTTGAGGAATAAGGTGCCATTTTCCTTCTCCATAAAGTTGCACGCAAGCTTTGAGAAGGTCATCTTCTAATTTACTCCATGTGCCTTTCCTCACACCTGATGATCCTTCCATTTGAATAGGTGCTTGCAGCACTGTACTGATACCTCTTGAGAAATTAATATATGAGTGAGGAGATATAAAATTATTCTAAGAGCACTACTCTTTAAAGTATATTCTTTAAAAGAGTCATAATTAGAGATAAAGTTATTTTAAGAATAACTCTTTAATATATAGACGTGTGTATCTCTCATCCTTCAACTCTTTAATTATTAGCGCATATACTTATACACACGTATCTAACAATTTATGGAGAAAAGGATACCAGCTTACTGTGATCAAAACCACCAACCTAGACCCTCTCCAAAGAGTTCTTTCTCTAATAAAATCCTAACCACACATTACATTTAATGGTCCACAGCTATCGGTAAATTTATTTATTTTGCAAATGATCAATGTTACTGCTGATTCACTGAAGATTAATTTTTTTTTTTTGAAATTGACGAATGTCTATTTGTATTGATCAATTTTGAAGCCAATTGACCAATATTAAAAAACATAAACTAATCTTAAAAAATATTGACTAATTTATGTCGAAAAACCTAATTGACTACCTTTAGTGGAGTTTTCTCTTCTAATTATATTTTTTTCATCTAAGACTCAAATTTGAAACTTTACTTATGAATCCAAATCCAGTGTCACTCGAACATGTTGGTATATTGACTAACCTTTTAAATAACTGAGCAATCATTATGGACCATTAGATGTAGTAGATAATTGCAATTTGGATGAGAAGAGATGTGGCTAAAGAAGATCTAGATTGCAAAATTATACACAAGATATTGTACTATCTTATTGGGAACCAACTCTTCTTTTTACCTCTCTTTATCTCTCTCTTTTTGTGTTAGTATGTAGGGTCAACTTGCCTAACTCACTAAAATTTGTAGGGCGGGCTAGGTGGTTCAACCCACCAGCCCACATCAATCCATACCCTATCCAACCTGTCAACTCGACGGGCTACATGTGAGCTGGGATGGGTTGGCCTATTTAGCCAACATTTTTTTTTTTGAAATGTTTGCCATTTGATTTGGTTCAATTTTATTAAATATAGTCGTTGTTAATAAACTAACAGTTCATAAATGCTTCTTGTAGAAGATTGAGGTTGATAATATAAGTTAAAAGTTATATTGCACGTAGTTTGTATTTTGTGTGAATTTTACGCTCATGACACTCAAATGTTGATGATATCTGAATTGTATTGTAAGTAAATTTGTTCACACAAAATTAAATTTATCAACTAGGATAATCTTAGGTTTTTATCTAGATGCAAGTAATTTTGGTTTTTAATCCACGTTAATTTTAATTTTTGAGATCCGTCAGTTTTATGCTAAAGCAATTGTCTCTGTGCACGAGTCTTTGTTCATGTTCCCTCGAGAAATATGTTACGTGGATTCATTATGGCTATAAGGGTCTTTAATTTGGTTTTATGGGTGGAGTGCGGAATTTGTTTTAGGATAAAACTTTGGTACTGTTTGTATATTTATCTGATTAGAATTAAAGTTTTATTTTGATAATATGTAAAATAATGTCTGCATTAAAAGATTCACTAATTACCGAGATGAATCTTCGATTCTTATTGGAGAACAGTAAGAACACATAAGATATTGTACCTAAGTTTTCTCCTTTGTTTTATGCAAGGAGGCTTTGTGGGTTTGATATAATGACTTTGTTTTGGTTTATTTTGAGACTTTTTTTTATCATGTAGTGGGGAGAGGTACTCCGTGTTTTTCAATGTTTGGCACATCTTTATGCTAAATTTTGACATATTTCTTGAATTAGTGTCGTAAAATAAGAAGTTTAATTTTTTTTTCTCTTTTTAATTTTTAGTGGGCCAGTCCTAAACGGGGTAGGCTAAAACTTTCAGCCCATCAACAACAGACGGACAACCTGTTTAACACATTTTGGCGGGCTGGTAGTGGGACAGGTTAAAATGGACCCGATTAGTCATTGACTTAGTCAAGGCATTGAGTTACAATATCAGTAATTGAACTGCATGAACCAATATATTTATTAAATGTGTTAAATTTATTGAAGATTTTATATACTATAAGTTAAACTTTTGTATAAATTACAAATTGTTGCATTGGTTTAGTGGTTATATTCCTTTTAGCTTCCTAAAGGATCAAGGATCTCTCAATTGTTGTCTTGCGTGCGTGTGTAGCTTCCTAGGCGTGGGGCGTAGCTTCCTAGGCATGGAGTCACATCGTGATCTGTGTGTGCAGTTTGGGTAGTGTATCAACTCGCGATGTGTGTTGCATGGGGCGTTGGATAAATGTGAGTTAGGTGAGAAGGAGTCCGAGTCTGTACTGGTTTATTCCAATTTTAGTTATGACACGTTAGCACCAAGTTAACCCTACGTTTAGATTGAAAGGAAGAAATTAGGAAAGAAAGAAAATATGAATAATGATGTATTTTTTTTTATTTGGTTGAAAAGAAAGAGAAAAGAAAATGGAGGGAAAGGTTAACCTATAGAGACACAATTTTGAATTTTTCTTTCCTCTTATTTTTCTCTTCGTTCAAATTTTAATTTTTTTTCCTTTCCCGTTTTCTTTCCTTCGTTCCAAACGGAGGGAATACAATACCGATCAAATAAAGTGATCGGAGCGGTTACCAATTCAATTTTTGGTTCAATTAGTCAAACTGTCTGGTCCGTGTTTAATAATGTTGAAACCCCTATTTGTGCATTGATTTGACATTATGTCATAGTAGGTGTAAAACTTTGATCCAAAATCACTATAATACATATAATATAAATTAATGTATATATGAAGAAGAAAATGAATATTTAACATTACTTTGGTGGAAAATTCTAAGGTGGGAGACTCAACTAAGTCTCTCACCTAGGAAATTAAGTTTCCATAGTTAGATCTTTTAATTTTAGGGTTAAGATTTTTTTTTCTTTTCTTTGTCTTTTCCAATTTGTCCATGCCCCTTTCTCTCTCACTCCACTCTACAAACCTTTTGTCGTTGCCGTAGTGACACCGAACAACGATACCTCCATTGCAACCGCATTACCGCCCTACAGCAGCTAACCAGAACCTTAACTTGCACACCACGCCATATACCCAACCTTATTAGAACCACACCCAACATTGGAGATTACCACCATTGCAAAACATAATAAAACCATTGTTTCTGACGGCCAATAACACCATCACAACACGCGGACTGTAACTCGTGAATGTAATGCATGTAGCTGACGTTGTACTAGTGAGAGCTCTGCGGTGTTTGGGGTGGAGGAGAGGCGAAGAGAAAAAAAAGAGGATAAAACGGAGAAGACAGAAAAAAAGTGAAAACAAAAGAATAAGGGTATGTTTGGATATTTGTTTGGGGATGGATTCTACTGTGCGTGAGTGAGATAGGTGTGGTACAATGCCCAAATTACTCTAGGCCGTGCGTCGTAGCTTACAAATTAGATGGACATGATGCAACATGTTACCGTGGGGGGTTTAGTTGATAATCATATCATGGTTGTCATTTTTTTTAAGGAGATGGCTGTCTTGTTTTTAAATACTGCCCATGTGGATTTAACAATTTAGAAAAAAATTAACTTTTACCACGTGGTTACACATGACTAGGCTTGATTGATCGTTTTGAAAAAAGTTAGAGAGAGAAACGTTGCCGTTTTCCATCTTCGACGGGACATTCATTTTTGGAGGCTCCTTTAGGTGATAACCTATTTCGGTTGAAGAAGTGGTGAGACACCAGGTGAGATGTTTGGATCTACTCCCATTGCAGTTAAAGTACTTTTCTTTTTTAGATGATTAAGTGGTGGCCCTGGTGGGTATCATTTTTGCTAGCCTATTAATCGGTGTGAACTTTTACAGATCTGCTTTCTGATGAAGGAATGACCTTACGAAGTCATTGTTTGTGTATCTGAATTTTTTTATGGTTGTTTTAGCTTACCGAATAAATGTTGGTGTCCTTGAACAGGACGGTGAATGTAAGTGATGACTATGAAGCATTCAAAGAACCTCTGAATCACGTGTTGCTTGTGGCGTGATGTTTTTGCAGTGAAGGTTGTTGCATTATTCCCAATCATTGAGTGACGCAGTGGTTCTATAGTTCTCTTCTCTCTTTGGCTTTTTTCAAAATGTTGTTCAACCCCAGTCACCTTTGACAACACGGTAAAAGTTATTTATTTTTTAATTGTTAAAATCCGTGTGCCTATTATTTAAATACAAAAGAGACATGATTATCAACTTATCCCCCCCATGGTAACGAATTGCATCGAGTCCATCTATTATTTTAACTATGGATTGCACGGTCTCAGGTAACTTGGGCATCGTACCACACCTATCTCACTCACACACGATAGAATTCATCTCTGTTTGGGTACCTCAAACGTACTTTTAGAGCCCCAAACTCAGTTTGGCATCATGTTTAGATACTTCGAAAATTAATTATGTAACTTACGTTTGGACCAAACCCGGATTTGGATCAAAAGTAACAAATTTGATGCTTTTAAAGTAAAAGTACTTTTAATTTGTATATTTATAATAGAAACATGAAGTAAAAGTATTTTCGATTGATATTATCTAAATAAATTTCATTTTATCATCATACTTTTAAATAAAAAATATCCAGACATAAATCATATTATAGGAACCTCATTTTTATCAAATTTAAGTTCACAACATACTTTTTGATTCACACTTATATTTGCAGACTTTAATCAAAACATGTATTAAATCGTATTCATCCGATTTTATTTTACTTTATCCAACGGTCCTTAATTTATTTCCCACCGTAGGAGACGTGTTGAACTCCCCCACGCTAGCTAGATTCCGGCCTACTTTGGTTGTTGATATAAGTAACATCATCACGAGTCATGATGATGTGCTTATTTTTGTAGCTAACGGTGCTATGATAGGCAAAGCTATGGGCCATTTGGTGTGGTGTCACTTGTCAGTTTATTTTTATAGCTAAGTAGCTAACGGTGCTATGATAGGCATTAGGCAATAGCTAGCATACTGTCCGATCTAGACTTTTTCAGTCACGTACTCACATGCATGTCTTAACAACTTGGCAACTTGCCACGGTACGTCTTTGCATGAATATTTTTTTTTTACTAAAGATTAAAAATTAAATTTTTAAAAAATTTAAAAATTTTGACCGATCAAATTTTTGTTCAGTAATTAAAACTTTAACGAAAAAAATTAAAGAACATTGATCAATTAAATTTTTGTTCAAAAATTAAAAATTAAATTTTAAATAAATTTAGAAACTAAAAATGTAATTAATCTCTATTTTTTTAATAAGATGAAAGAAATTTTACAATAACTAGGTGTTTGGTTGATAATAATGAGCAGTGTTCGTAAATTTAATAAATTGTTATATCAATTAAAACACTAAATAAAAAATAAAAATTAAAACACTCATTTGTTATTTGACAATAACTTTTTCTTTTTACTCTTTTAAAATATTTTATCTATTTTTAGTTTTATTTATTTATTTTTATTGTTAATAATTAATCTCCGAGAGGAATTAAAAATTGGCAACAAAAAGACAAAAATTTAGCCTTCCAAAAATGATATTTTTATTGAAAGTTAAGACAAGTTTGTAATAGGAAGGATATCAAACATTCACAAAAAAGGAAGGAAGGATATCAAACAACATTTTTATTGTAAAAAATAGAACTGAATAGACCATTAAATTTTATTTTAAAAATGATTATATAGTAGTAATTCTTAAATTTATGTATTTTTCTCTTTTAACCAAGTTCATTCCAATTACCTATACTTTCAACTGCTCCAGACTTTAAATAAAATATTACAAAAGACTCAACCAATTTAATTTGCGTGAAGGTTGTTTCGTGACTCTTGGGAGTGGAGAGGTGATAGTACAGGCATCTTTACAGTGAGGTCAGCATACTTTATGTTGAAGTTGAAGGAGAATATGGTGGTTGAAGAGAAGTGTGTGGAAGGTACGTACCTGCAGTACCAAAATCATTACATTTGGTGTGGCGTATATGTTGCTTAATAGAGTTGCAACAAATTAGGTTAATTTGCAAAATTGCAAGGAAGAACCAGAGACAGTTGAGCACCTTTTTAGGCAGATGTGGATGAGACCTTGGTCATGGATTTCTGCTAAGCTCAAGATTATTTGGGGTGAATGTATATTTTTGCTAATAATAATAAAAGTAATGAATAGCATTTGGGGTGTCTATGTATATTTTTTCTAATAATAATAATAATAATAAAAAGTAAGAAAATTTTTCAGAGTGCTGGTAGTTAACGGTTAGTTATGCATTTCCCCGCAGCTCTCGTGGCTTGTGTTTTGATTCCATATAAAATAAAACAAAACAATTCCTATTAATTTTGTTTACCCTCAGAACCCAAATCGAGAAGATTCCATTGCCGTAATAATGTCGAATCCGAATCTTTTTCTTCTTCTTCTTCTGGCCCCTGCATTGATGTGTAGCATTGTGAATTCAATGCAGTTCGTGCTGAAACCCAGTCACCCCAAGTGCTTTTCCGAGGATATTAAGAGCAACGTCATCACCGTCGGCAGTTACCACATCGTTAGTTCCAACCCTGGCTTCCCCGTTCCTGATTCTCACAAGATCACTGTCAGGGTATGCTCTCATCATGATCCAATCGTTTTGGATCACACCCTTTCACTTTCAATTTTCCAAATCCAAATTCTTTTTTCTCTCCTAGACTTAAATATCTTCTTAGTATATATCAAATTAATGACTTTTCATTTTAATCATTATAAAAAAATTTCTTTAATTTTCATCTCTAAAAAATTATGAAATCATTCTATTTTGTCCTTACTACTATGTGTCTATAAGCTTATGTGTTTAAAAAAAAGTCAATTGACCATCCCAAATGATTTTCATCAGTGTTTGCGATACTATGTTGTTAGTAGCATGTGACACCTTTAAAATTTTGTCTTGATCCTGACATAAATATTATTTATCAACTTTATAAGATGTTTTAGGGATGATGATGAAAATCAATGAGAATTACTTTAAAGGGATCAAAATTAAAATTGCCCATTTTATAAGGACTAAACATATTTAAGACTTTTATTGTTATGAAATAACCTGCAAAATGTGTGTGTGTGTGTGTTTTTTTTTTAAGTCTTTTAAGGTAGAAAATGTATGAGAATTGAGAGCAAGAACAATTGAATCTCCAATGGGTTGGTTGGTGTCTACTTGCTATAAGGTTTCATTTTTTTTGGCATATATTGGCTTTGTATAACAATGTTAGTTGGCAGGTGCGTTCGCCTTATGGGAACGGTCATCACTATAGGGATAATGTGGAATCCGGTGATTTTGCATTTAATGCAGCTGAGGCTGGTGATTACACTGCTTGTTTTTCGGTGCCATCGGATCTCAACCCTGCGGAAACTGTTCCCGTTGAATTTGTTTGGAGAACCGGTTTTGCTGCCAAGGACTGGTCTAAGGTTGCCAAGAAAGGGCATATTGAAGTAAGTCTTGCAAGTATTATAATGTTCCTTCACATAGAATTCATATATATGTGTATGATTGGTACCTTTGGAGGAGCATTTTGGAGTCTTAGCAATTCACCATAATTAGTTCTTTGTTACATAATTATGACTGATTAAACTAAATGATGTTTATTTTGCCTTTTTTATACTTGGTATGCAATGCTGCTGTCATTTCATTCTATCAATCAGGAATGCATATACAAAGAATTGGTTCATCTTGGTTTGAAGATGCGGAGAGGAGTTACTATAAACTATTCATATTTCATAAGCATGGAATTAGCTTGAATTTTGAATTGACTTTGTGTATTGTAAGTGTGAAAGGATATGATGCCTAACAAGCGTAGGTAAAATGAATCAAACTTTTTCGTAACTTAAAATTAAGTTATGCACTTTAATTATTAGAGAAGTTAGATGAGAAAACTTCTAAAAAAGTTAAGGCACATAAATTGATTTTAACTTGTGAGAGAAATTTGATTTATTAATTTACCTCTCATTTTCTTTTCTTTTAAGTGCTAGTTGAGAAGTTTATCTAAACTTAGCTTAGATAGCTTTCCAATTTCTATTTCTCGTTTCAATAGAGCACCTTTATTTTTTTTTTCAAATATACTTTCATAATTTTGTGGTAGCGTTAACTTTATTTTGGATTTTTGCATCTACATATAAAATTATAAGTGTTTACTACTTCGTTACATATCTTGCATTTCTGTTCATCTCGTTTAGCCAATGCCAACAAATAAACAAATCATATTATGCATGAGTAAAATTGCTTAGCAATCACCTGCATTTTACTTATTAGCTCTAATTTCTTTTTGAATTTATCAGCTATATTTTGCATAGCTCATTAATGTGCTATTAAGTTTTTCTCTAGCAAATTGGATTGGCAACTTGTAGGTGTAAATTGTATTTAATCAATCAATAAAAGATAGGGCTAATATGATAATTTTTTGTTTACCTTGTTCCTCTTTTAAAATTTTATTTTTTTGTTCACTTTTTAATTATATGACAATTACACATTTATATTTGCGTAAAAGGCCAAGTCGGTGGAACTAAAGAGAATAATTTGGGTTGCACGAAAGGGATAGGGAAAACATGGAGCTAGCAGAACCAGTAAGAGAAAGGCTATAGGTCATTTACTCAGATTTAAATGTCACATCATGGTTGTGGATCCAAATTTTTACCTCAGCTAGCCCATTTTTTACGTATGAATGTGAAACTTTCTAAAGTAAGACATCAAAGCACACTAGTATGAACTGAACAGTTAAATGTATTTTAGTGTGATTACTTATTCTAGTCTGTAATTGTTATATTTCCTGTCTAACACCTGAAAGATTTTTCATGAAGTTAATAAACATGAATAAGTAAGCTAATTCTAAAACTTCAACCTACCTTTGTGTAAGGTAAAGGGATGTCTGATTTATAGATCCAATTGTATGGTCTTGTGTGTTTTCTAATGTTGTTTCCTGACATCTTAGGTAATGGAGTTGGAGTTAAGGAAGTTGAATGATGTTGTCTCATCTATCCACGATGAGATATTTTATCTTCGTGAAAGGTATAAATTCACAGTTTCTGCCTACAAGTTTACTGGTGCTGTTGGTGTCTTTGATTTAGGTTTAATTACTTTTGGTCTTTATAGTTGTAACAACTTTTCATTTTAGTTTCTATAGTTTAAAACATCTCATTTTGGTCCCTATTAATTACAATTTTTTAATCCTTTTAGTTATTGTTGTCTAAGTCGCCTAACGCAGTTACGTCCGTATTCTTTAAAGTCGCTACAAAACAGAAATAGGAAGGTTCAAAAGAAATCTGTGACATAAGTTTTTTTGTTAGCCATGGCCATAACAGATTGGTGTTCATCAGAATTTTTTTTAATTTTTTTTATGCTACAAACATCCTTCTCTCCTGTGCTCCACCTTTATGACCCACCTTCTTTACTTAATGTTCTGTGAGGGTCATAAATGTGACCAGAAGCCAAGGAGGGAAGGCTGTAATTGATGGATGTCAGACTCCTATTCTATGTTTAAGCTTTATAAAGGTTCGGTTGCTATTGGAGACCAATCTTTTTATTCATTCTGAGGATAGAGTTTTTGCTGAATTTTGATGGCATTTACTCCATGTGGCTGATATAGGGAGGTGGAGATGCAAGATCTTACCAACGAGACTAACACCAAGATGTTTACCTACAGTTTGATTTCTATTTTGGTTTGCTTGGCTGTGGCTGGTTTGCAACTATGGCATTTGAAGACATTCTTTGAGAAGAAGAAGGTCATCTAAGATGGATTTTATTCTTTTGCTTAGCTTGGTTCTTTTTCCCACTTGGCTGCTTGTTCCTAATGTATCCATATACATGATTTAGATTATGTTTCTTTTATAATTTATAATGATAATTAGTAGTTGCTGACCATTTATTGATCATGTTGATGGGATGTAACAAAGAATTGGTATATTTCAGATTTTTTTTCCGTATTATTTTAAGGTTTCAATGGGCCATATTAAGCATACATCTAAAGTTTTTTACATAGCTCAGTTTCAAATTTATTTTTAAGTCTGTATTGTCTAATATGTATACAATTAGATTAACCTTATATTTCTACATAGTCCAGTACGTTAGTGTTTTGAAAACTATACTGAATCATAATGATTCTATCCGACTTGAATAGAATTACTTCTATTTAAAAATATTTGTGATTTAGAAAGAAAAAAAAAAACTGAACCGACTAGTCAAATTGGAAAATCAATAAACTTGCCTAATGTTAAGTTCAAATAAATTATAGAATCAGACTTGAGAAAAACTGGTCAGAAAATTGAAAAAAAAAAGATAAATATCAGCCAAAAATCAATTCATAGCAAGTCAATAAAAAAAGCTTAATATGATTTTAATTTATTTTTTAAAATAAAAATCAATTTAAAATATCTGTCATTTTTTTTTCTATTTCAGATGTAACCTTAAACCCATAATTTAATTATAATTGAACTATTAAAAACATTGCATGGAATCTGAGTAGCAAAACAGCAAGTACAATGGCTAAAATTATTGACATTTCTTTCTTTCCTTTCTTATCTCTTTTATTTCATTCCGTTCCCATGTTGGGTATCTGAGTGACAGTGTCTGTGTTGCATTGAAGCAACAATGGGAGCCACCACTGTTGCGTCCACCCTCGCCCACATGGCAGAGAGGTGCACGTGCATGCGCGACCTGAAGCTCCTCCACGCCCACGCGTTCCGCACGCGCCTCCACGACCACGCGGTGGTCCTCGGCAAGCTCTTCCGCTTCGCCGCCGTGTCGCCGCTGGGCGACTTGCGCTACGCCCACCGCATGTTCGATCAAATGCCCCACCGAACCACCTTCTTCTACAACACCCTCATCCGCGCCCACGCCCATTCCACCACCCCTTCTCTCTCCTCCCTCTTCTTCAACCTCATGAGGCAAAACGACGTCGCCCCGGATGAGTTCTCCTTCACCTTCTTGCTCAAGTCACGTTCAAGAACCACCCCTTCGACCCACCACAACGACGTACACGGCGCCGTTTTGAAGTTCGGGTTTTGCCGCCACTTGCACGTCCAGAACGGGTTGATACACTTGTATGGCCACAGGGGGATGACCCTTTTGGCAAGAAGGGTTTTTGAGGATGTTTTGCAACTGGGTTTGGAGGTTGATGTTGTGTCCTGGTCGGGGTTGCTTGTGGCACACGTAAAAGCTGGTGAGTTGGACGTTGCAAAGAGGATGTTTGATGAAATGCCCCAGAGGGATGTGGTTTCGTGGACTGCCATGTTGACAGGGTATTCTCGGGCGAAGCGGCCTAGAGAGGCGCTGGAGTTGTTCGGGGAGATGAGGCGCGCTGGGGTGTGGCCAGACGAGGTTACCATGGTGAGCGTGGTCTCAGCTTGCGCAAGTTTGGGTGACATGGAGACGGGGAGGATGGTTCACCAGTTTGTGGAGGAAAATGGGTTTGGGTGGATGGTTGCTCTTTGCAACGCGCTCATTGACATGTATGGGAAGTGTGGGTGCTTGGAGGAGGCATGGTGTGTGTTTCATGGGATGACGAGGAGGAGCTTGATCACGTGGAACACAATGATGACTGTGTGTGCAAACCATGGGAATGCTGATGAGGCGTTTAGGTTGTTTGAATGGATGGTTTCTTCCAGGGTTGTGCCTGATTCGGTGACACTTCTGGCGCTTTTAGTTGCGTATGCTCATAAGGGGTTGGTCGATGAGGGAATTAGATTGTTTGAGAGCATGGAAAGGGACTATGGAGTTGAACCTAGGATTGAGCATTATGGTGCTGTGGTAGATATGTTGGGGCGTGCAGGGCGATTACAGGAGGCTTATGATCTGCTTACAAATTTTCCAATTCCATGCAATGATGTTGTTTGGGGAGCTCTGCTTGGAGCCTGCAGGATTCATGATGATGTTGAAATGGGGGAAAAGGTTATAAAGAAGTTGTTGGAGTTGAAACCAGATGAAGGGGGATACTATATTCTCCTGCGTGATATGTATGTTGCTGCAGGTCAGACTGTAGAAGCCAATGAGATGAGGCAAGCCATGTTAGCTAGTGGAGCAAGGAAAAATCCTGGTTGTAGTTGGGTGGAAGGATGAAGTTTAGGTGTACATCCGCAGCAATCATGCAAGGCAATGGTGATGCTCTGTGCAGTGCAGGCTGTAGAATTGTTCTCATGGAATCCTCTATATTTCTGATTTTTGCCGCTATATTGTTGATAGGAGGCAGCAAATCGGCAAGTAGAATGGTTGAAATTATTCGTTTGCTAGTCAAATATTTGGTCGTGAATTCATTAGATGATTTGGAATTGTGGCTTTATACACCTACATTATGCTTGATGGAGACAAAATATATTTACAGGCAGAAACTATGAAAGACCTTATACAGTGCTCCTTTTCCGTCTCTTTCTGGCAGGGTTCAGGGCAGGTGGTTGCAATTAGAGTAACAGCAGATCGATGTGCCTTCTACAATTGCAGGTTCCTTGGATGGCAGGTAGCTCTGCGGCTCCACTATCTTCTTATCTTAGTTTATATAGGTTTGGGGCTTCATGATTTTATTTTATTTTTGTGTGTGTGTGTGTTCTAGTGTAAGTTATGATTGTCACTTTTCTAGTGTTCAAAATTAAGAAGTTGATTTGAAAAAGGATGTTATGTGTTATACGAACACCATGAATATGCTGATGGAAACACATTTTACTTGCCTTAAATGCAAAATTTGTTTGTTGAATGGAAGAAGTTTGAAGTAATTTTATCATAACTACAGGTGTTTTGGACCTGGTTGCTGTCCACCCAAACGTGTAACATGGTGTAGAGAATTGTTGGATGAAGAAGCTGAGCAGTTCCTTTCGCATCCTTTCATTGATCCAGAACCAGAAAAACCTTGGCTTGCTCAAAGGATGGCCCTCAGGATCCCATATTCTGCTTGAAAATTACTGAGGACACTTGATAAGAATGTTCCAAATAGTGAATCACACAGTTTATGCACATAATGTCTTGTCTGTTGGCTTAAGAAAATATACCATGTTTGCATCCGTGAGAATTGCTAGATGATGCATTTTCCTGTATGAAATTTCCCACGCGGTTATATTCCCTGTATGAATTTTGTGAACGTGTAATAAATAGAATAAGAGCTTCGTATTTAAAATATAGATGAGTTAGTGGTTGACATTGTAGGAATTCATTCTTAAGACTCAGGTTTCATTCTCACTGATGGAGCTGATGTTTAAATATTTTTGCAAAAAATTCAGGTCAGGAAATGGGCATCGGATCAGAGTAAATTCAAATAAGATAACTTGTTCATGAGTTTGGATGATCTAATGTTTTTCAGATTCATTATTTAGTCAGTTCATTGGTTGAACCGTCTAGTACTATTTGAGTTAGTCTGGTTTAACTTCGTTTGAAGTTAGTTTAAATCAGTTCGAAATGACTTCTGAATTTGATCCATCTAATTTTATCTAGTCTAGATATTTGATTGATTTATTGGTCAAACCGTTTGATTCAGTTAGAGTTTAATAACACAACTATTAATAACTAGACGTTTGATTTAATTGGAGTTTAATAACACAACTGTAAAAGAGAAGGATGGTAGGTGAAAATAATTTCATAATTTTGCACATTGAGGAAACAAGGGGACAAAACATACTTGGAATTTGTCATTTTCTAAAGGAGTCATTCTATCACTGCTGTTAGGTTCATTATGCTACCACTCTCAATTTACTTGTAATAGAAAATTGGGAATGGACCACGTCTCAGGACCAAAAGGAGAAATGACATGGTATTGGCTATTAAGAAAGTTTGATTCACTTGTGCTTAAAATCAGGACGGTTCATCCTTCTGGACATGTTAGACAAAATATTCTTGCTCTTGCCTATGTTATCATCCACTCCAAGTAGCTGCACGAGGGAATATAACCATCAGTAGAAGAAACGCAATCTATTGGTTAAACCAAAGCAGGAAACAAGGCAAAATCTTAACACAATCAGCAAATAATTTCATACCATTTTTTCTTTGTAAAATCGATTTTCTATTCAGCATCTCTGGATTTTGTTGATTTATATTTTAGAGAATTAAAGGCTACAGATTTCTTACCACAGATAAATGAACCTCATTCTTGCATATTGGGGCAACCTGGTCAACAAAATCTGGATTTTTCACCCATCCTGTTCATTTGCAACACAGAAAGAAGAAAACAAGTGTCACTCAAGAAATGTTTGCTGAGTGAAATCATACAAAATGTATGTTTACAGGGTGTTAAATTCATATTTGACGAGATAATCCCAGATTTTGATACTTTATGGCTGGCCCTTTTAGGACTAGAAACTTGAATCAAATTGACAAGCTGTCATTCACTTTACCTGCTTCTGTGATGAACATATAGGGGATATTATGAGCATTCTCAACATGGCTTATGTTGAATTCCTCAACTGACCTATTTTAGGGGCAAAAGAGAGATTAAAGAACTTTAATTTCCTTTTTTTATCGGTTTTTTCCAAACAATTTAAAATAGAGAAGTTGGAGAAATTCAAACCCTTTGCTACCTCACATCCAGATAAGGATAACAAGTTGGACATCTATGGTTACAAGACAAACCCAAATATTAATGTGAAACAAGCTGCACCTAGTTATCACTTACAAATATCAGCATAATCAGGATTGCATTTATTATTTCTAGTACAAGCCTCAAGAAGTCGGTATAAATGTGCAATTCAGTTGACTGCACCAAAAGAATATGTAATTTAGAAAAAGGAATAGTCTAAGTTTGTAATCAATAGAACCACAAAAGCACCACGGTAGTGTATACCATATCTTCTACAAGGTTGTTTCCTTCAACTGAGTTGGCTTTTGCGGTATGGAGCTTATTATCTCTGCATTCAGCTAATTTGTTATACCTAATACGAAGAAAATATATGGTGGCCACATTTTAAACCAGAGATTACAATGTTCTAAAACATAAAGAAATGGAAAAGAACATTATGAAGGCAAACAAAAGAGTGACATACTTGCATGAAAGCATATCAAAAGGGTTGAGTAGTCTCTGAGATGCATATGCACTCAAACGATGAACATGAGGTGCCATGTTTGCCAAGGTTGCCAGACATGTTTGGAGATAGACATCCTATCATAATTCAATACATAAAAGAATGATCAAAGGAGATATATATAAATAAAACAAGCAATTTTATTAGTTTTATGAGCATAAACTACTTAGGTAAACAAGGATCAGAAGCACTTCCAAGATTGAAATATGTAAATTCTACTCGTATCTGTTGGCATATTTTATATGTCATCATGGCCTTCAATAGACATAGGCTAACAGATCTCAATTCTTTCAGAGTCTTAATCCTAGGCTTGTACAATTGTAAATTTTATGTCTGTCCTTAAAAATACCAGTTTTATTCATGAATACTACTTTTAATACACAATATCCAAATATCCTATTTTATCACACTAACTAAAGATAGCATCACCAATTTGGTTAACAAATGCAAACTTAGAGCTTTTATACTTGAGTGAAAAATATATAACTGAGATAGAGTCCTTGAAGTTTAATATTTGTTGAATACTTGAATTAGGATTGTTTGTAAAGGAAAATATCAATGCATGCTCTTCTCAAATATACATTGGAATTTCACGAGGATCATATTTTCATTGGGCCAGGGGTATAAACAGTAACCATGTTAGGTGCAGTTTAGCAGCAGAAACAAATCCAATTTTGGGCATTTGAGGTAAAGGTTTATTTTCATTGGCATAGTGTCAAAACTCCTAGCTGTATTTATGTCTATTAGATGCAGTTTGTAACTTTGCTGGGAAACAAGCTATGATCATGTGCAATATAAATCAAATTCATTAAAAAATCTTAATTTGATTCAGTCTTAGGAGGGTTATCACAAATATAGCAGTTACTTGATATTCACTGGATGGTTGGTAAGGATTCAGTGGGGAACCTTTGGCATACTCTGAGACAAGGAAATCAATGTGTAGACCACACCGGTAAGGAATGTCTAGCCTTGCTAGTGTGTGTTGTAGAATATGCTTTTCTGTTTGTTTCTAGATAATACAGAAGAAAGACCTCATTAGATATAGAAGAAAGACCTCAAACCAAACTTAAATTGCAACAAGCTCAAACTACTCTAGTCCAAACACAATATTCATGTAATACTAAACCAAACAAGTAGAAACAAGAAAAACTTTCTTCAACTCTGCTCAGCTACACTCCTTATACTTTCATAATCACATATAATTTTAATTCTGTATAAAGCATAGCCATACCTACATACAATGACATCCTGGTAACTGATCTGCAATTCTGCATAGCTCTTCTCTTTTCAAACTGTAGAATGAAATACAAATTACAATCCTTCAGTACAATAATTAAATAACTATGTTTCAGTCATAAGTCTTGGCAAATAAGTCAGCAGCATATGTGATTCTGCTTTACCTTTAGGTATTGACCGGATACACTTTAGAAATCGGAATAAATCCAAGTGTAAACCTTCTAAACTGACCAACTACTTATGAAATTGCACCTTTCTAGCTTTTATAATACCACGTTTTAAAGCTGAGATGATATGCACATCCGGTGTCATTCCCTTGGAAGACATTTCATTAAGCAGTGTAACAGCTTTCTCCATGTGCCCTCTGTTACATAAGCCAGAGACCAAAGCAGTGTATGTTACAGTATCTGGTTCTAGTCCACTGTCAATCATTTTATCAAAGAGGCTAACTGCTTGTTGAAAGTTATCTGTCTTCATGTGTCCATCAATCAACACAGTGTAACAAACAACGTCCGGATTTATTTCCATTTGCTCCATATCTCTCAAGATGGTGGAAACATTCAATGGTGTGGTCTTTCCTTTTCCATGAGGAGAGAAATGCCTTCTTAAATATGCTTTTAAGCTCCCATCAAGCAAAACTGTGTAGGTAATGACATCAGGTTTGATCCCTCTCCTCTTCATATCCAGGAAGAGGTCATGGGCCTCTTTCAAGCAATTCATCCTACAATAACTATTTATCATAATTGTGTAAGTTACAACATCAGGAGTGAATCCTCTATGAACGAAAACATCAAACAAAGTGCGAGCATTCTTCATATCCCCAGCCTGGCACAGAGCAGCTAAAACTTTAGAATACATTATTTTGCTTGGTTCCACATTCGACAACAACATTCTCTCCAGCAACATAACAGCTTTCTCAATGTCACCTGTCATGCAGAGTTTACTAAGTAGCTTAAAACAGGAAGCTTCTTTTGCCATATCTCCTTGGTTTGACAGCTTAAGGAAAACTTCATAGGATTTTTTGATAAGGTCTGCTTCGCAATAGCCATTCACCATGGCAGAGTAGATTTCAACACTCTTATCTTCCAGACTTTCAAAATACGCCTCAGCTTCTAAAACCTTGCCTCCCGAACACAAACCTTCAATGATCATCTTGTGTGTAGTAGAGTTTGGCATCACACCTTGACTCTCCATAAAATCCAAAAGCTTCACTGCCTCATGAGCATGACCATTTCTAGACAAACCGGCCGCCAGTACATTATAGGTGACAACATCAGGTTTAAAACCTTTTTCCTTCATTTCCTTAAACATGCTAAATGCATTAACGAGATCTCCCTGAAGGCAGTACCCATTGATAAGCGTCGTGTAGTGCTTAACATCCAAATCCAAACCCTTACTCTTCATGTCTTCCAACATCTCTATTGCATCCTCTACCTTCCCCAACTTACACAAAGCATCAAACACAATGTTGTAGGCCACCCCATCAAGAAACATCCCCGATTCCTTCAACTCCTTAAACTGACCAACCACCTCCAAAGTCATCCCCATCTCCCCCAAACAATGCAGAATGTAGCTAACAATCACACAATTCGTCTTCACACCCCTTGAAATCATCTCATCGTGCAAAGCCAAAGCCTTGAGCAGGTTATGACTCTTACAATACCCATGAATCAACGCTGAGTAAACATACACATCAGGAACCACCCCCTGCCTCTCCATGTCATCAAACACACTCTGAGCCTCATCCAACTTCATCTCATTACAAAACCCGCGAACAACAGCGGTGTATGCATAAACCTCTAAAGGCGCATTCCCTTTCCTAAATGCCTGTAGCACCTCATACCCCAAATCAGACCTATGGTTATTACAAAGCCCCTCAATGTAAGCAGCATAGCAATATGAATGAGGAGTGACCCCAACTCTCTCCATCTCCTCAAACACACAAAGGGGTTGGTTCAAGTCACCCTTTTTACACAATGCCTTGATAACAATTGCATAGGTGTAACAATTGGGGCTCAAGCCAAACCTCTTGAGCTGCTCATAAGTTGCCAAGGCCTTATCCACCTCACCATGTTCCACCATCCGGTTGAAGAGGAAGTTGCAAGTGAGAACATCGGGGACGATTCCGCGGCGCCGGGTTTGGAAGAGGAAATCAATGGCCTCATCAAACATGTTGAGGCTGACACAGGTTTTGACAAAGGCAGCAAATGCTCTAAGCAAGTAGTTGTTGTTGTGGTGGCTGGTGTTGAAGTCCTCGAAGAGGGATTCGAAGAGGTCGAGGAGGGGAAAGGGAGGAGGAGGGTGGTGTTTGATGAGGTGGAGGAAGAGGGAGTCTAGTTTGCGCTGGAGGTTCCAGAAAGAGAGGATTTTGATGATGGCGGCGTAGGTGGAGAGGGTGTGGGGGAAGCCGGTGTGGTGGAGGTGGTTCAAGAAAGAGAGGGCGTGTGTGGGGTGGTTGTGGAGACGGTGTAGGGTTTGGAGGACGTCGAAGGTGGAGAAAGAAGAGGGAGATGGTGTGAAAGGGGTGTTGTCGGAGAAAGAGGGGGTGTAGGAGTGGGCGAGTGCGGTGGATGCAAATGGGTGTGAAAGGGTGGTTAAGGTGGGTTTGTGTTTGAAGCCAAGGTTGAAAGCACGAAGCCGCATGAGCATGGAAAGGGGAACAACATGCGGTGCTGGTGATGGCGGCTACTTCACCCTACAACCTTCGATTTGCTATTAGCCAGGTTCAAAATATGTTACCTCCTTTCAAACGAAAGTTACGAAACAACAGATTTTAGAGATAATTAAATTTTTAGTCCATAAATTTTTTTAAAATTTAGTTTTTAGTTCTTAAATTTTAATTTGAAATATGATTTTTGATTCCTGAATAAAATTTTGATTGGTGAAAGTCCCTAAACTTTTTAAAAATTCGATTTTTAGTCCCTAAATTTTTTCAAAGTTCAGTTTTTAGTCTCTGAATTAATGAGATTTCAATGACTAAAAATTGAATTTTTAAAAAGTTTAGGGACTCAAAACCAATTTTTTAAAAAGTTTAGAAATCTTGACCAGTTAAACTAAAGTTTAGGGACTAAAAATCGAATTTTTAAAAAGTTTAGGAACTTTGACCAGTCAAATTAAAGTTTAGGGACTAAAAACCGAATTTTGAAAAAGTTTAGGAACTAAAAACTTAGTTAACCCTAGATTTTATCATAAAAAATGGACAAAATATGTTTTTAGTCCCTCAACTTTTCTCAATTTTTATTTTTAGTCCCTAAACAAATATTTGACCGGTCCTAGTCCCTGAAATTTTTTTCCGTCAATGTTTTTAGTTTATGCCTTCAAAAAAATCGTTAAATGATGATGTGGCAGTCACATTTTGTGGTGATTATTTTTTCTGACGGTTTAAAATCGCTATAATTGCTTGACTTAATAGGTCATTTATCAAAGGTCAAACAAAGTCTTAGACAAGTGGTACTAGTACTCCACCATCCACGTCATTCCAGAGGACGATTTCAACTTCGAGTGTGTCCGTTCCATTAATGCCAAGATAGGACACGCGGAAGAGGAGGCAGACTCCATGGTATTGGTCACGCAGATGTCCATGGTGAAGTAGTTTCTGGCGGTTTAAAATCGTCAGAAAATATAAAATACCTATTAAACACTTAAGTCAACCAATTCTGACAATTTTAAACTGCTAAAAAAATAATCGCCACAAAATGTGGCTGTCACGTCATCATTTAATGGCTTTTTTGATGGCAGAGACTAAAAACATTGACGGAAAAAAAGTTCAGGGACTAGGACCGGTCAAATATTTGTTTAGGAACTAAAAACAAAAATCGAGAAAAGTTAAAAGACTAAAAATATATTTTTTCCAAAAATAAAATAAGAAACAAAAATTAGATTTTGATTTCTGCATTTTTAACTTTATTTCTTTTCTTTAATTTTTTTTTTATAACTGATAGATTTTAATATATAATAAAGAGAATTTAAAAATAATTAATTTAAAGATATAAGTGAATAAAAAATAGAAAAAATTAGCTGGAAAAATTAAAATGTTTAATTAAAAATAAAAAATAGAAAATATTTTTCATCCTTGAATGGAATCATGTCCTCTTTACTGAAGTGAATTACCGAGGAATCTAATGTAAGTGCAGTAGATGAGATTGAGGAAGGAAGGCAAAAACGTGCCTGACAGCAACTCTGTTAACTGTTGACACCTCACTCACTCGACGATTCCATTTGTTACCTCAGACACTACACAACACAATCCAAACACAACATTCTATTCTATTCTATTCTCATTCATTCTATGTTCTTGTGAGATGAGATGTGAGTGAAACTGATACCTTTCGTGCGTTTCTTTTTCTCTCTTCACACCAAAATCTCTTCTCTTCTTTCTCTCTCTCTCTCTGTGTAGAAAATGGCAGCTTGCATATTCACGGTGTCACAGGACGGAACCGCAGACTTCCAAACAGTGCAGGAGGCAATCGACGCCGTGCCGTTCGGCAACACTCGCCGGACGGTGATTCGGGTGTCGCCGGGAATCTACCGGCAACCGGTGTACGTCCCCAAGACCAAAAATTTCATCACTCTCGCCGCTCTGAGCCCTGAGGACACTGTGCTTACCTGGAACAACACTGCCACCGGAATCGATCACCACCAAGTATGTGTCAAAATTGTTCATTTTTAAAATGTTCTCCTCCTTTGGGCTAATGGGTGTGTGTCAAAATTGTTAATTTCTTCATTTGAATTAGTGGGTATGTGTCAAAAAGCAATTTTTTTGTGTTGGATTTTTGTTGCAGCCTGCGAGGGTGATAGGGACTGGGACGTTTGGTTGTGGAACTACCATTGTGGAAGGGGAGGACTTTATTGCTGAGAATATTACTTTTGAGAATTCTGCGCCTGAGGTAATGGATTGCTTGTGTTGTGAAATTTCACTGTTTTCAAGGTTTTTTATTGTGCTAGTTTCTTTGTTATCACTTATTCACTTTGATGAATAAATTTAAAAGCAATTTGGATAGTTCCCCTTCTCCTCCCCTTTGTCGGTAGTTGACATGTTGATACATGTAGATGGCCTGTCATTTCCTTTACTTACGACAAATGCATTGTTTATTTGAGAGAAATAATAATGGTAATTTGAAGCTTTTCCATTTTGGATTGCCCATTGCTGAAGAAAGAGAATAGAGATCCATTAACATTTATTCTTTTGCTAGTTAAATATTTGGTTGTGAATTCATTAGATGATTTGGTATTGTTGCTTTATACACCTATAGGCAGAAATTGTGAAAGACGTTATATAGTGCTCCTTCCTTTTCCTTTTCTTTCTGGCAGGGTTCAGGGCAAGCGGTTGCAATTAGAGTAACAGCAGATCGATGTGCCTTCTACAATTGCAGGTTCCTTGGATGGCAGGTAGCTCCAGAGCTCCACTGTCTTGTCTTAGTTTAAATAGGTTTGGGGCTTGATGATTTGTTTTGTGTGTGTGTTGGTAATATACTAATATATGCATGTTGAATTGCTGAAAAACATTTTTAAGACCCTCAAAAAGTTCACCTTTGCTTATGATCTTTAAAAATGCATTGGTTAAGTGATTGCTTTGATGGATGTGTTCAAGTGTAAGTTATGATTGTCACTTTTCTAGCTTGTTCTCTTGAAAAGAATGGTATCTTAAATTAACTTGGGGCAGTGATCAGCATACTAGCTGGTCTTACGTTTCATTAAGGACATTCTATCGAAGTTACAAGTGGATAAATTTCTTCAATGATTATGGTGCAGGACACACTGTACTTACATTATGGTAAACAATATTTGAAAGATTGCTACATTGAAGGAAGTGTGGACTTCATCTTTGGCAATAGCACTGCTCTTTTGGAGCACTGCCATATCCACTGCAAGTCTGCAGGCTTCATAACCGCACAGAGCAGAAAATCATCGCAGGAAACAACTGGTTATGTATTCCTGAGGTGTGTAACTGACCACTTTCCAGTGTTAACAATCTCATCTACCACCTATTACTGTGTTTTAGTCTTTAGAAGTTCTTAAACTGTCCAATGAGGAAAGAGTTAGTTCTCAAGATAGTATGTTTTTATCAATATACTGTTCCAAGCTTCCAAGTCCTTTGATACTCGAAATTATTTTCTACGAATACTATTATGAATTATGATATGAATAAATGTTCTGTTCCTATAATTCTATTTAAATTGGTTTAAAAATAAAATCGTGTTAGGCTAAGACTTTCTGTAAGTCATTGGTTGTAGGCTTCCCTATTCAGGGAATCTGTTTTTATGTTCTGAACCATTTGGTTCCTTATAAGTATTTTACCAGAGTGGTCTGTGGTGCCATTGCAGATGTGTTATCACAGGTAATGGAGGAAATTCATATGCATATCTTGGACGACCGTGGGGCCCTTTTGGAAGGGTGGTCTTTGCATACACTTACATGGATCAATGTATAAGGCATGTTGGCTGGGATAACTGGGGGAAAATGGAGAATGAGAGAAGTGCTTGCTTTTATGAATACAGGTAGTTCATGTCAGATTCCATTTTGCATTGTTTTATGCTTTGCAGGGTATGAAATCTAGATTACTGCAACAATTACAAATGTAAGTTTATGTTATATTCAGACAGTGAACTGCTTCATGTTAATATGCTGATGGAAACACTTTTTACTTGCCTTAATTAAATGCAAAATTTGTGTTGAGTTGAAGAAGTTTGAAGTAATTTTATCATAACTATAGGTGTTTTGGACCCGGTTGCTGTCCACCCAAACGAGTAACATGGTGTAGAGAATTGTTGGATGAAGAAGCAGAGCAGTTCCTCACGCATCCTTTCATTGATCCAGAACCAGAGAAACCTTGGCTTGCTCAAAGAATGGCCCTCAGGATTCCATATTCTGCTTGAAAATTACTTAGGACACTTTATGAGAATGTTCCAAACAGTTAATCACAGTTTATGAGCTTAATGTCTTGTCTGTGTTGGCTTAAGAAAATATGCCATGTTTGCATCCGTGTGAAGTGCTAGATACTGCGTTTTCCTGTATGATATCTCCCACGAGGTTATATTTCCTTCATTGAAGAATTTTGTGAGTGTGTACTAAATAGAATAATAAGAGCTGCATCTATAACAATATATTAAAGGGATACTCCTTTTTTAACTGCATTTAGTCTCCACAATTTTTAGACCATTCTACCCTTAATAATATTTCAGAAGTAACAATTTTATTCTGGCTTAATTGCAATTTTTATCTCCAACTTTTTAATTTTTGGCAAATTTTACTCCCAACAAATTAATTTGACGCATTTTACCTCAAACTTTTTTAAAAAGTTACAAATTTTACCCTCCATAGTTAATGGCATGCTAACATAAGCATAAAAATGAGGGTAAAATTCACCAAAAAGTAAAAAGTTAAGGGTAAAATTTGCCAAAATAAAAAAATTAGATGTAAAATTTGTCAAAAAATAAAAAGTTGGAGGTAAAAAGTACAATTATTTTAACATGTCACGTCATCAAAACTGTGGAGGATAAAATTAGTGGTTTTTTTAAAAAGTTTGGGGTAAAATACGCCAAATTAATTTGTTGGGAGCAAAATCTGCCAAAAATTAAAAAGTTGGGGATAAAAATTGCAATTAAGTCTATTTTATTCTTGCACTTCTTTTTAAACTTCTACTATTCTCTTTTAAACTACATAACTACCCCACTACTCATATTTTCAGTTTCTTTTTTTCTATCAGTTTAGTTTTTTAATTTAACTTCTCAACCTTTTTTTTCTTGTTTTATATTATTTTTATTTAAAAATACAGAGAGGTACGAAGTAACTCTCTTCCCCCTAGTATTTAAAATATAGATGTGAGTTAGTAGTTGACATTGTAGGAATTCATTCTTAAGACTCAAGTTTCATACTATCGATGGAGTTTATGTTTATATATTTTGCATAATCAATTCTGGCCAGAAATGGGCATCGGATCAGTGCAGATTTAAATAAGATCGCACCAGTTCTTGAATTTGGATGATCTAATGTTATTCAGAGTGATTATCTGGTCAGTTCATTGGTTGAACCGTCTAGTACTATTTGAGTTAGCATGGTTACTTGGTTTAAAGTTAGTTTAAATCGGTTCATAATGATTTTTGAATTTGGTCGATTTAATTTTATCGATTCATTGATCAAATCATCTAATGCGGTCCGAGTTTAATAACACAAGTATTAATAACTGTCCGAGTTTAATAACACAATTATTAATATCTAGAGACATTATTAAGCTGTAAAATAGAAGGATGGTTGGTGGAAATAATTTCATAATTTTTGCACATTTTCTGTTGGTACCAATTAGCTAGAGTTGAGCTGAGTTGGTATTTGAGGAAAATTGAGAATGAGTAACGTCTCATGACCAAAGGAGAAATAGTCTGGTATTGGCTATTAAGCAAGTTTGAAGTACAGAATCAAGGTGATAACAATTATCAGGACCACAACAATGGTGCTCAAAATCCACTTGTTCCTGTTCATCCTTCTTGACATGTTAGACAAAATTTTCTTGCCCTTGCCTATGTTATCATCCGCTCCATGAAGCTGCACGAGGGAATATAACCATCAGTAGATCTGTAGATGAAACGCAATTTACAAATGCTACATCACCATGAGAGTTGTCAAGTATATAAAACATAGATAAAACTGACAACCGATTTCTTGCATTACTCAAAGTCCAAAGGTACAAGTTAAAGAAATGCTGCGTTACCACTACAGGAAAGTAGAATTCTGAAAAGCATCTTATTACTAATAGAAGCACAAGCAAATCATAAGTTAAAGCAGGAAAGAGAAAATTACCGTGTCATGTGTATGCAGTAGAGATTGTCTCTGTGAACGCAAATCTTGAAGAATCGAAACGCCAAGGTCTTCTGTTTCCAACATTGTTCTTCTACTGTCCTTAATTCTGTCACTGGACTTGTTCAACCTTTCCGTTGATGTCATTAATTTTTCTCTATGATCAGCTGATGCCTATTGTAGTCATTTTAGAAATAGGTGTTAGATTTGGGGTGTCAATCCAAGAAACATGAGTGTTCAGAAATGACGATTGAATCAACTCAATCAATCTCAAAATCCAGTGACACCTATCAGCCGGTAGAAATGTCATTTCCCATGATAGGACTGAAGTTATCACCATTTTTTTTTGTACAAAGACGACAATAAAGTTTGAACATAAGACCTTGTGCAAACTACTTAAATCTCCCACCGGTTGCCACTAGGCAGACCCTAGTGGATGAAGTTATCACCATGTCATTATTTTTGTCCATTTTGTACACAAAATAGTGATATGTGATGCAGTTATCCTTAGTGGTAAAAAGGTATATTTATCATCATAGTATGATATCTTTATAATCCTCAATCATGATAGTTTAAGCATCATTCACTTTGTTGCATCCTTAATGAAAGGGATGCATGTAGCTGCATCCCGAAAACAGTGGATTTCAAGCAAGGGCATACTCATCAACCTATTCAACATATATATGCAAATATAAAGCAAAAGACAACAAATACAGATAAGTTGCTTATAGGTCAGTGAGGGTTAAGTACTATCTATAATCTAAGTCCATATATTCTAATCTTGATGTCCCTCCCATTCAAATAGCTTTAAGGCTGTCCTTAATTTATGGAACAACTACAATGTGATTTCAATTCTTGTTAGCCACGAGTAAAGGATTAGCAATGTTAATGTGGCAGTAACATGGATTGCTTGAAAAGGAAAAGCCACATCAGCAACAGTGCTACTTAACCAATTAGTGCATAAACATAACCATAAAGGAAAAGGAGGACCAAATTGTTGCCTCACAGTGGTTTCACAGGACAATGAATTGTCCTTTAACATCAGTAACAGATGTTAAATTAAAAATGAACCATACCTTTATCATAACATTTGTCATGCTCGATTCCAACAACTCATCCCGTGCAGAAGGGTTTAAGTCACTGGATACAATTTTCTTCACTTCTCTTTTAATGTGGTTCAGATCTGCTTTGTACTCCCGCACCTTGGCAAGAAGCACAGCCTTCAAGTCTGGCTGTAAACTTCTTGCCTCAAGGTCCATTTTTCGAATCTACAAATTCATAAGCACGACCATATCAGAAAGCCAGAATACAGAAGAAAGAAAGACAGCTTTCCAACCAAAAAAATAAAAAGTGAAGAGGATACCAAAGCTTCTGCCTCCTCAATTCCCTCCTTTATTTCTGAAATTTTTTGTTTCTTTTGCTCTGCAGATAGAACAGAAAATATACAAATTAAAAAAAAAAAACATTTTTTTTAATTTGTACATTATACCATAAACTCTAGCTTGGCTGTCAAAAAAAAAAAAGAAACTCTAGCGAGTGTTACATGGAATGGATCTTGACCTCCCGCTAAACATATAAGCAATTAACGAGTGACACATAGTAGGGATCAAAACAAAATTTCAACTATGTTTCAATGCTTCCTCCTATCTTGATAAAGTTTTCAATGGTTTGTGTTTGTCATTGGATTTTCTGGACCTTGCCTCATAAAAATGAGTAATAATAGAATTCCCATCACTATATGATAACTGGATTAGAAGCAGTCAATGCAGCCACACCTAGCACCTGTCAACTAACAAAAGGATCAGAAATGAGGAGGGGCTTCAAGCATAAAGAAGAATGCTTGAAAGAATCAAGGTTGACTCGGCAAGGCTACTAAAGCTCAAGTTTTAGATCAATCAACAAAAAAATTATTCGTTATTAATTTTTATAAAACAAAAAAGTCATATATGTTGAAAAAAAACCAACTTATAACTCTCATTTAAAGTGAAAATTCTGTTCAAAAGTTGCTTTAAGTCTCACTGATGAAGTGTTGGCCAGCCTAGGAAAGGATTATAGGACTGTTTATCAGAATTAAACCCATAAACAAAATATATTTGAGGCACGAAAAAAAAATTATCCATCCATATACTGTAATTCCCATTTTAAAAAAGATCATTTTTAACAACTAGACTGTGGCTTCTCCCACGTGTTTTTTTACACTTGACTTCTCACGCATCAAGTATATTATTTTGTTTTTTATTTATATTTTCTTTAAATTCTATTACTTAAATTTAATTAATCCCTACTTAAATTTGACTTGAATTTTAAAACATCATGTCATATTGATAGAAACAAAGATTGTGCTTTGATTTAAATAAATGATTTTCGTTTTTTTTTTTCCAATTATACATATTTGGAGTAAAATAAGAATTAGATAATAAAAAAGAGTATAATTTCTAAGTAGTATTAATTTATGTATTGGAGCAAAAGTAGTATTAATTTAAGTTTTCACATTATCAATTAATTAAAAAATATAATAAATATAATTTTTAAGATAATTAATTATTATAAAAATTAAATAACTTAACATAATAATAATAATAATAATAATAATAATAATAATAATAATCTGCAGTTAAATGAGATTGTAAAAAATTATATCCTATTTAATCCATAAAACAAAGGAGGAAAACGATATTGAGCCTAGAAAAAGCAACAAATAATAAGCAAACTCAATATATAAACATTGAAAATAGCAAAGATGAGAAGGAATTTTGAGTACCTCCATTAAGAGCAGCAGCTGCAATGCATGTTTTTGATAGATTTGCTGAAAGCTCGCAATACTGCCGCTCATATCTCTCAAACTCGCCACTCATCATCTCCAACCTCTCTTCAACAACAAAATTTCAATGCCATCAATGGTTATGTAGGGGACGATGACGATGACGTGGATAGCGCTGCATGTTTCTTTCGTTGTGGCCTGACGTGGACTGTTCCCGTTTACATACTTTTCTACATGGATGCATAGCTAGGGGACACGTGTAACGGTTGAATATTTGGTGCCTCCACGTTGATTCTTCGATCATTTTTCAGCATTATAATATTTACTATTTAAATATTATATTATTGTAATATTTCCTCCGATCCTTTTTATAAGAAACAAACGAGTGTTCTTTTTTGTCCTAATTATAAGAAATATAGATTCACTTAAAGATATATTAATTGCTAATTTTCCTTTTTATTCTTCATCTTGTAAAATTCATTAATGAGACACCTACTCATTTCTCATGCATTTATTGGTCTATTAACAATACAAGTTACGTGGTGCATTTATTGGTCTATTAATAATACAAGTTACACTTATTGGGTGGTGGTGCAGTATCATTAATGTAACTACTACTTATACCAATCAATTTAAGGGGTACTTTTGGAATAAAATTAAAATTTATGACATTATTAATTATAACTAATTAACTTAACTATTTTTATTGATCTTGACGATTTAATTATTTATTTCTTATAAAAAGGCCTAGTATCATTTAAAGGAATGTAAAAGTTACACATTTCTGTTATCTCATGAGACCGTGCGTGTGAGACTTGTTAAATGTGATGCTGATGGTCTTGCCAACAAAAAAAAAATTCAAGTAAAAAATATATATATTAAAACAAGTACACTTTGAACATAATTTTCATATTTAAATTTTATGGTGAAGATTTGAATTAATATTTTAGCTCGCAAAAAAATAAGTTAAATAATAATAATAATAATAATGTTGGAAATTAACAGAGTTTAAGTTCCACAAGAGAAAGAGTTTGTTTGCATAAGCATGAAAATTAAACTTGTCATCTCATCTCCCCCAAAACACGTATTGTCCCCGAATATGGCTTTAGGGAACCTTCGCATTTTCCTATCGAACACGTAAAGCATTGAAGTAATGTTCATTTGTGTTTATGAAAAAAAAAATTACAAAAGCCAACAGAAGCAAACAAACGAGGCATTGACACGTGGACGTGGGGTTTCATGATCACCACCAAAAAAGGCGGGAGAACAAACTCGATCGGTAGTTTATTTTGTTTTTTGTTGGGCCCCATGTTCTTGTTCATATTGTTGTTCAATGTTCATCTTCACACACACACACACACAAATTCCTTCCTTGTTTTTGTATCATTAATTTTCCCCGCAACTGTAATCAGTGATGCTTCTCTTTTTTGCTTCATAGCCAGGTTCTCTCTCTCTCTCCACAAACTCTTCAATTTCTATCATTTGGTCTATACTCTATAATATATGATAATTCCTAACAAAGATTTGAAATGAATGCAACGTATCCTTGCATGCTAAGATGTATGGTTACAACAACTTGAGAGTTTTGTTAGAAATTGTATCAAAGTAATCTTTGGATGTAGATCCGCTTCATGATCTGTCAATATATCTGAGCAAACATGTTGAAATTTGAAACCGTAATCTTGTATTAACCTTATACAGTTCTACCTTCATGCTGAATTAGTGGATGTGATTAATGGAAAGTTTTTAAGACTGCATTTGACAAAAATTTCTACCCTTAATGGAGTTTTTGGGGTTTGTGACATGATAAACTTTCATTTTGGTTTTAGGTAATCTATAATGCTCATTGATTCATTATGATATAGTATTTGCCTAGAATGAGAATGTCTCAAGGTTTTGTTTGTAGATTTTCAACTTAATAATTGAAGGATTGTGTGTAATTTACCAGTAAAAGTTTAATAATTAATCAGTCCATTGCATTGCTTGTATACTGTGTACTGTATAGGCTCAAATGTTAGTGGCGGCGCAAACATGATGGCTGATGCAATATAAGGACATTCTTAGAATTTGGATTTGGGCCTAACTCAAGAGATGAGGGTTGGCTCCCACTTATATACACTATTTTGATCATATATCACTAGTTAATGTGGGATCTTCAATAGACATTAGCATAAACACTAATGCTATGTACAATACTCTAACTTTTGAAAGTCCAAAACTTCATCTATACCAAGTTACCAACATAGCATTCTATGCTATCTAAGTTTTAACAGCTGAAGGAAAATGGGGTTAGTTGTCGATACATGCATGTTATGCACTTTGTTTATCCTCCATGTATAGCAGACAAGGACTAACCCCATTTAAAGAATGCCAGCTTTTTAACGGCAACCACCCTAGATTTACTGAGTTGCAAAATTATATACATTCAGATGAGATTTTTTCAGACCTCCAGGTTTTGGGTGGAAGTCTCAAAATCCTTTTGCTCATATATAGTGCATTGGATGGCTAATGTTCTTAAAATTTTCCAAGTGTCAGTGATTTTTTTTTTTTTTTCTTTCTTCTGTGAGTGATTTTGTCCTCTTGTTATTCCACTTTTCTAAACTGAATTGGTTCAAAGTGATTATTTGGACATGCATTCCTTATTCAAATTCAACTATTGAGAGTTCTGTTTTGTTTAATTTCAGGACTACAGTTGTGTTGTCAGGTGTACAGAGTTGATCTGCTGGTTTTGAACCAGATTTCAATAATGATTCTTGCTGCTCTTCTAACTTCAGTTGGAATTAACCTTGGCCTATGTTTTATATTTTTCACCCTCTACTTTATATTGAGGAAGCAACCTGGTACTATTACCGTCTATGCACCACGCTTAGTTGCTGAAGGAAAACGTCAAGAGGGTGGTCAATTTAACTTAGAACGTTTGTTACCTATTGCTACTGCTGATTGGGTGAGAAAAGCATGGGAGACCTCTGAAGAAGAATTTTTATCAACTGCAGGCTTAGATGCTTTTGTTTTCATGCGCATATTTGTCTTTAGGTGATTTAAATTATTCAATGGATTCTAGGTTTAAAGAACTATCATGTCATTTCTTTTTAAACTCAAATATATCATATTGGCTAACCAAGCTTCTTTTACTGATTTTGATGGAAATTCCTGCATTATGTGTGTAACTGACCTATGTTTATGCAAGTTCACATATGTCTATATATAAGTAAATATGCATAGGTGGTTTCTGCATCAGAACTGGACTCCCTTTGTCATTGATTATGCACAACTGTAAATTTGATTTAAATGTATATTCATTTGGTTAACTTGGACTGAATTTTATTTTGTCAATATGATATAATATATCCATCTACAACCACCGAGTCACTGACTACTTATATATCTGCATTTCTTCAAAATATATATTGGTCTTTCTATTTTCTGTCACCATTCTGTATGTTGTTTGAAGGGATCACTTTTTTTGTTAACTGATCTTTTCCCTCGTTGTGGAATGTGCAGTTTAAAAATATTTACTTTTGGTGGAATTGTGGGGCTACTCATTCTTCTTCCAATTAATTATATGGGGAGTCAGCTTCGTGATGATTCTGATTTTCAAAACAAGTCTTTGGATTCCTTCAGTATTTCAAATGTTAACAATGGTTCAAACAGGTGAATATTATTGATCAAGATAGTCTTAACTCTTTAACTATTATTTATTCATTATAAAAATCAATGCATATTTAACATATTAATTTGTTGTTTATGTTTTGACATCAAATTCAAGAAGTCTCATTTTCTTTGATTGATGAATCTGCATATATATGTGAAGTCTTTAGTATATATGAATTATTGGGCTTTGTGATGAGTAGAACTGAAGAACCAACATATGATATACTTTTACTATCTTCAAGAGCATTATATACTCTTTCTTCACTTTTTTCTGACTAGCATGATGATAGGATTGGAGTGCTTAAAAGTTAAAAGATGTGAAACTAGTTATAGATGGTTTCCCTAAAATGACCATTTACTGACATGAAGTCCATCTGATGGAATACCTTCTTTTAACTTGCTTCTGGTTGTTTACAATGCTTCTGATATATGTTTGAGACTTGGAGTTGTCCTTCCCACAAGGCATAAATTGGTAATCTTGCTTGTAGTTACCCAGTTATGAATTGAAAGATGTCAACATTTTAACCACTACATAGACCAGTCACATTTATCATGTACAATCTGCCAACTTTAAGGGAGACTGTCCATTATGGAGAGCTTCATCTTTTAAGCTTGTGCATTTTGAATTTTTGGAAAGAAATCTACCTGATATTTGGAGTTCCGGCACCATGAAAGTCCACTACAAAATATTAAAAACAAATTGAGTTACTACCCTTCCCTCCACTTTTCTCCTCCAATTTGGGTCTTTGACCATTTGTGTTTTAAATTTGTTTTAACCTAAGTGTTAGAAAGAAATCATTGAAAGAAACTAGGAATGAGCATGATAGGAACCCTCTCCTCTCAAGAGAAAACAGAACGAATACACTAACTGAGAAGAAAGAAAAACTTGGAAAATCACTTTATTCCCAGAAAGGTAAAGAACAGAATAGAATATAACAAAGGAGCACTCTCCTCTCACACTGGACTTTCCCAGTCTAAACTTTCTAATTACAAATCTGTTTATTACACTTTATGAATTGTTATTTATAGGCCCATTCACCACCCCTGCTAACTACCACTTAGCTGTATTCTAATTGTCTAATTGGGCTTGTTATTCCCCTTTTTATCTAATTGGGCTTGTTATTCCCTTTTTTAAACTTCCTTCTATAGTAGACCTGCAACACTCTCTTAGCCTCCACTTGTGGTTCCTGCTCATGCCTAACAATACCTCCTTCCTCATAAACAACCTTGTCCTCAAGGTTGAAGTCAGGGAATTGGTTCTGAATGGTAACTACATCTTCCCAAGTTGCTTCCTCAGGTGCTCTTTCCTGCCACTGGACTAGCACTTGCTGTACTGGAACTCCATATTCCATAATTGTGCGGGATCCCTGAATGATATTAGGTTGGCAAGTAGTAACTACCCCTTGAAAATCTGAAGGCAGTACAGTTTCTATTGGATGTTTCCCTACCGCTTGTTTGAGCTGAGACACATGAAACACAGGATGGATGCGGGCTTGCTCGGGAAGTTGTAATTTGAAAGCTACTGTTCCAATTTGCTTAAGAACCAAATAGGGACCATAATATCGAGCTGAGAGTTTAGGGTGGAGTGCAGTGGCCATAGAACTCTGTCGATGGGGTCTGATCTTCAGGTATACCCAATCCCCAGGTTTAATCTTGGATGGTTTTCGGTGAGCATTAGCATATGACTTCATCTGAGATTGTGCTCTTCCCAAATGATACTTCAATTGTCTTAGTGCCTCATCTCTATTCATTAGATCTTGCGCTACAGCTTCCACCAATGTTTCTCCTGGTATAAACCGGGCTAACGATGGGGGAGGTCGACCATATACTGCCTCAAATGGAGTGCAATGTGCAGCACTCTGAAAACTGGTATTGTACCAGTACTCTGCCCAAGGAATGAACTCAGCCCAAACTTTTGGCTGTTTAGAGCAAAAACAGCGTAAATAAGTCTCTAGAGTTCTGTTGAGTACCTCGGTCTGTCCATCAGATTCTGGATGGTATGATGTGCTCATATTTAATTTGGTGCCTTGTAATCTGAATAACTCTTGCCAAAAGTGACTCAGGAAGGTTGGATCTCGATCACTCACAATCGAAGTAGGCACCCCATGTAATCGCACTACCTCACGAGCAAACACTTCTGCAATAGCCCGAGCAGAGTATGGGTGTTTTATTAAAATGAAGTGTCCATACTTACTCAACCTGTCCACTACAACCATCACAACATCGAAGCCCTTGGATTTTGGTAATCCCACAATGAAGTCCATACTAATGTCTTCCCATATGGCATTTGGAATTGGCAGTGGTTGTAATAAGCCTGCCGGAGATGATGCTTGATATTTGCTGCGCTGGCATACTTGACAAGTTGCTACAAAATCAGTTACTGCCCCCTTCATCCCTATCCAATAAACTGATTGAGCGATCCTGCGATAAGTTCTATAGATTCCTGAATGTCCCCCAGTTGGTGATGAATGAAATTCTTGCAATAACTTTGGAATCCATACTGAAGAAGCTGCCAAAACTAGTCTCCCTTTATAGTACAATCTCTCATGTTCCAACGTATAATGAGAGTGGGAATTGGCATCCTTTGTCAAACCTTCTCTAATTTTAGCTAATACAGGATCCAATTTTACCTCCTCATCAATAATTGTCACATCCTGCCAGAAAGGTCTAGATATAATCTGCAATTCTTTATCTTCCTCTCTCCTTGATAACGCATCAGCCACTCTATTGGCAGCCCCTACCTTGTACACGATATCAAATTCATATCCAAGTAACTTAGCCAACCAATTTTGTTGGTTTTGAGTTGTAATTCTTTGCTCAAACAGATGCCGTAAGCTTTTTTGATCAGTATAAACTGTGAACTTCTGACCTAACAAATAAGGTCTCCAGTGCTGTATAGCTAGTACTAATGCCATCAATTCTTTCTCATACACCGATTTGGCGAGAGAAGTTTCAGATAGTGCTCTACTAAAAAAAGCGATGGGCCTTTTATTCTGGAATAGTACTGCCCCAACTCCTCTCCCCGAAGCATCACATTCAATGGAAAAAGGTTGAGAAAAATCTGGCATAACTAACGGTGAAGAAGTTATAGCATTCTGAAGCTGTCTAAACGCCTCGAAACACTCTTGATTCCACTTAAATTGTCCTTTCTTCAGTAAGTTTGTCAGAGACCTCGCTATCTTGCCATAATTGCATATAAACCGTCTATAGTACCCTGTGAGACCCAGAAATCCTCTTACAGCCCTACTAGATTTGGGAATAGGCCACTGTAATATTGCCTCAATTTTCTGAGGGTCCATAGATACCCCTTCTTGAGATATAATATGTCCCAAGTACCCTATCTCCTTTTTTCCAAAACTGCATTTTTTTATTAGCAACAAAACACTGTTCCTGCAAAGTGTTCAAAACCTGTCTTAAATGATTTATGTGATCCTCCCAATTTTTACTATAAATCAATATATCATCGAAGAATACCAAGACATACCTTCTAAGGAATGGCTTCAACGTGGAATTCATTGCACATTGGAAGGTAGCCGGGGCATTTGTCAAGCCAAAAGGCATGACTAGAAATTCATAATGCCCTTGATGTGTTCTAAAAGTTGTCTTATGTATGTCTGCCTCTTGCATTCTGATTTGGTGATATCCTGCTTTCAAATCAATTTTGGAAAAATAGGCAACCCCATTTAATTCATCTAACAATTCTTCAATCACAGGGATGGGGTATTTGTCTGGAATTGTTGCCTTGTTGAGTGCTCTGTAATCAATGCAGAATCTCCAGCTTCCATCCTTCTTCTTTACTAAAATCACCGGACTCGAATATGGGTTGTTGCTTGGTCTGATAATTCCGTTTGCCAACATCTCTGCTACTTGCTTCTCAATTTCATTCTTCTGAAAATGTGGATACCTATATGGTCGTACATTCACTGGGTCCACCCCTACTTTAATGGGTATTCGGTGGTCCACTTCTCTATTAGGGGGTAAACCTTCAGGTTCTGAAAATACCCCAGCATAGTCTTCCAAAACCTGTTTGAGTTGTTCTTCTTGTTTTACAGACAAATTTCCCTGTTCGTCCTCCTTAATCCCACTTGCGTGCTTCTCTACTACCCACAACATAGACATCGCTTCCACTTCTGATAATTTCAACAATGCTCTAGATGAAATTAGGGCTTTAGATAGACTTGGATCACCTTTTATCTCAACCTGCTGACCTTGATACAAGAAAGTCATTGTGAGAGTCCTCCAATTGACCTTGACCTCTCCTAAGGTTGCCAACCATGCCATTCCTAGAATTACATCCACTCCTCCTAATTCAAACAGAAAAAACTCCCCTGCAAATTCATATTCACCCATCTTCACATCAAGGTTTTTACATCGACCTTGCATTTGCTTCCTATGTCCATCACCCAACCTCACCTTATATGAAGTTGTAGGTTCAATGGTTAAGCGCAAGCTCTGCACTAACCCTGTAGAAATGAAATTATGACTGGCTCCACTGTCAATCAAAATCAGTACCTTTTGTCCCTGTATGATCCCATGCTTGTGCTTCGATTTTGGGAACCCCCAAAAATTCGTACTTCGTTTGTTGCTTCCTCAATGTCGCGAGCTATCTCCATGGCTCGAATTAAATCTTGCGGATCATGGGGTCGCACATGTCCCCTAACTTCTTGACGTAGCCCTGCCAAGAAATACCCTAATAACTGGTCCTCCGATGTGGTGTTTACTTGCGCCACCAATATCTCAAACTCTTGTACATAGTCCGCTACACTTGCTGTTTGTCGTAGCGCTGCTAGCCTCTCATACACCGATCCCCGCACACTCCCACCGTATCGACGTATCAGCGCTGACGAGAACTCCTCCCAAGAAGGGTTCTTGGATTTCTTCCGCCAGAATTGAAACCAATGAACCGCATTTCCTTCCATGCTGATAAACGCGAGTCTCAATTTCTCCGTGGGTTTAATTTGTTGTACTTCGAAGAACTTTTCTGCCCTAGCAATCCAGCCCAGAGGATCGCTTCCTTCGAATGTGGGCAACTCTACCTTCTTCGTCCACGACCGCGACACTTCTCCATCGTTGTGTTCAGCTACCTCTACGACTGGAAGGTGAAAACTTGTAGGTATGTTAATGTCAAGCTTATTAAACAGCTATTTCAAAGCTTTTCTGATGTCCATATATACTGTGTTTCAAGACTAGGGTATCAAGAGTGTTAGGTTTATGTAATCTCATAGTTATATACTTATAATTATTGTTTTATATGATTACATTTTTTTCAATTCTCAAAGTGTGCTGATTTTATCGTCTAATATTATGATGTATACCAAATGGTTTACCTCTCCATTTTGTGCAAAGAAATTACTTCATTGAATGCCATCAGGTTGCTGGTTGTGTTCAACATTTAACTTTTCATTCACTTTCTCATTTCTCCATTAAAGGTAAACCATTGTGGTTTCAAATCTTCATCTGATCTCCCTGTTCCTCCCATGAATGGATGAGGAAGTTCCAATAACATGACTGATTTACCATTGTCATGCATTTGCATTGGAAGTCCTAGTTTTTAAGTACTTATTTTCATCCCCAAAATATGCAAGTCCATCCTGGCACTTATGACAAAAATTTATTTGTTTGTTGTTGTAATTACACAATTTGTGTGAATGAAAGATTTCCTCATGAGTGTTATTGATTTTTATCTAAGTTATAACATGGTAACTCTGATCGCTAGATTTCGCCTTTCTCAAGGTTATGGATCCATTTTTGTGCTGCATATGTATTCACTGGAGTTGTCTGCATTCTTCTTTATAATGTAAGTTATTTTTGTTCAAGTTTGCTTCATACATGCAATAGATTTTGCCAGTTCTGCTAAATTACAAAGATAGTGATTGAATTTCATGCTTGATGTTAATGCCATATGCAGGAGTATGGGTATATTTCATCAAAAAGAATTGCTTGCTACTATTCATCCAAGCCCGAGCCTCATCACTTTACTATATTAGTAAGAGGTATCCCTGTTCCATTTGGAAGCACCTGTACCGATTTTGTTGAGCGCTTCTTCCAGGAGTATCACCCTTCTACTTATCATTCACATTCAGTTGTCCGTCGAAGCAGCAAACTTCAAATTCTAATTGTAAGCAGTTTTATGGAGTTCTAATTGGTTCAATCTTTTCTCTTGACTTTGCTTAATTTTGCATTGTTTATTTTTCTGTTATAGTACCTCAAATTCTTAATCCTGAAAGTTTATCTTCTCAATATGTAAAATCCATTAAGAGAAAAGAAGTATGATGATGGAAGATCAGGAACATTCTTAAAATTAAAAGAAAACAACTAGAACATAAAAAACAGATAAAAAGAAAACAACTAGAACATAAAAAACAGATAAAAAGAACATAAAATCCATTAAGTGAGTTCATACCATTTTACTTGCATATTGGAAAAATAAACTCCCTGAGAACACCTATGAGTTGAAAGTTAAGAAGAGACCAAGAAAACAAGCCTATCCCACAAATTCTTACTCCAACAATATACACCACATATCTGCAAGGAGAACACTATTACAAAGCACTGGAATTTTCCCTTGTATTTCTGAAATGGGTGGGATATAAGGCCATAAGGAAAACAATGAAAACGGTGAGCACAACACATAAATGAGAGTGTTGGTACTTTCTTTTCAGCACTTTATTGTTGGATGAAATCCCATGCTGTCAAAAAGAGTGTTGGTTGGATTCCTCTTAATTGTTATAGTTAGTGCTTAGCTTTGTGTAACTTCCTTTGGAGTAGTGCTTTTATATACAGAACATTGAGAACTAAGTCAAGATTAAAAGCCATTCTTTCTCCATCGAATAATAACTTGAGCTTGTAGTTATTGTATATTGTGAAACTTTGAACTTCTAGGAAATATTTAGTTCTACCTAACTACAAATTTCTTTTTAGTATTACCTATGTTGCACCTTTTTATTATTAAAAGTTTATTCCTCACAGACTGATGCAGAGAGACTGTACAAAAGGCTTACCCAACTAAAAAATAAAGATAATGCTCCTCAACGGCATAGACGTGATGGATGTTTGGGACTTTTTGGTCACAAAGTTGATATGTTAGATCATTATGAAAAGACATTGGGAGACATTGCAGATAATGTAAGAATAGAACAGTCTTCATTGGCAGGAAAGGTAACTAACTAACTAACTCACTATCATGTCTAGGCATTAATAACCTTCAGGACTTCATTAATAATTAATTGTGTTTCCAATAGGGCTGTTTAATATCTGCTGTGGTTTACACCCTATCTAACAACAGACAAATAATTGATAATCATTTTCATTAAATAATCAATTTAAATCAAATCATCAGTAAGTGAAAATATTACCCAAATTGTGCTGTTCATTCTTACCTACCTGTTTAATACCAGCACAATGCAGTGGCAGCACAATATTTGTACAACTCCATCTTCAAATTGCAGGTATATATTAAATGAGATTGGAGAAATAAAATATGAATAGAAAAAAGAAAAAAAAAGAACCAGGATGAAGGTGTCTAAACCTACTTTTCTAAGGATCAATGCTACACATCTTGACTGACCACTCTTGAAATAAGATGGATGAATTACAATATAAACACCAATGAACAGACACTTGGTTTATTGGATGCTTGTACCAGGCGAATGAGGTTCTACTTTCAAAAGTTTAGTCTCTACGTTAAATAGTAAAATATCAAAATAAAGTAAATATGGACAGAATGAATATCAAAGGAGTGGGAAGTGCTTGCACCATATAGGGTGAAGTAGAGTCAATAGTGTAAATAAATCATTTGGCACAAATTTGTCCAAAAGAAGCCTTAGAAAAGTATTTGGTTTAGGCATGGAACAATGTGTTTCCAAAACTGTCAACCATATGCTGAACTGAAAAAGTTTCTTGGTTTTAAAATTATAATTAATCTACCCAATACCCATTTATTACTTAGTGCCAAACTTAAATAAAGACAAATTAGTCATGTGACTCATGTAATCAGGCTTGGTTTTGATTTTGAATAACCTTTGTTTTCTCCTTAACTTAAAGGTTGAATAATCGATTTCGATTTTGAAAAGTTTTTGTATATGGTTATTCTATCCAACAGTAGATATAATTTTTCATGGTTAAGTTGAATATCTAATATATCCATTATCCACTTGTTTAATAACTACTTTCAATTTAAAAGGAAGTTCCAGCTGCCTTTGTCTCATTTAAGTCACGATTTGGTGCTGCAATAGCTTTAAACATTCAAGAAGGTGTCAATCCCACAGACTGGAGTACTGAGCAAGCTCCAGAACCTCATGATGTTTACTGGCCTTTCTTTTCTGTCACATTCATTAGAAGATGGATCAGCAAGCTAGTGGCTTACGTTGCATGCAATGTTCTTACAATTCTATTTTTAATCCCAGTTGCTCTAGTGCAAGGTCTTACCCATCTTGATCAGTTGGAAACCATGTTCCCTTCTCTGAGATGCATACTGAGAATGTAAGTTGGAAATGTTACCCATTGAAATTTTTCCTTTCCCTACTTCTGCATGCTAGAGAGTCAGATCAATACATGAACATTTGTGCATTTGCATTACATGATATATGAGAATTATTTTTCAGACCAAATTTAAGTGCACATCTTACTTGATTTTCTAGCCTCTTGATGGTTTTCTGTAAGTTTCTTTCTTTCTTTTATTTTTTTTCTTTTTTCAATTGGGGGTCTTCATATGATCTTCAAAGGGTTGCATTTTGTTCATAGATTTTGCTTGCATTCTGTTCATAGTTGGCTTGCCTAGTATGCAGAGTTGTTGCGTTTTTTTTCTGTTTTCCATTATTTCCTCTGACTAGGAAGTTATCTAATTCCCCTCCCGCTCTTTGTGATTTTCCTTTTTTTCTCCAAAACTATACAGGAAAAAGGCAAATGATACATGTCTTCCTTTCATTTTTGTGTTGGGTACTTCTAATTTCTCCTGCTTGTGTGGTTTTTATGAGATAGAATAGATTTAATAAAATATATGCTTAAAATCTCACTTGAAATAAAAGATAAATAAGCTGTGTAGTATTGTTACAGCTTGACAATTCCAAAAGTTGAATTCTATAATTCTCTCTGATGCTATGGCAACTTCTTTATTTTAGTTTTCATCTAGATGAAGTTATCACCAAATTCATCTCTAACTAAATTTTTACCAGATGATTCATATTACCATCCAAAGTTTCTTCCTTGATAATTGGATGTTTATCTTTCTTCCTATACTTCATCCTACTTACAATCTCTGCACGAGGAACAGCCAATGTACACACAATAGTATAGGCACACAAATATGCATTGTATGGCTTTATGTTAACAAATGCTTTTCCTTTCTTTTCCCTAGAAGTTGATTTGTTGAATTTGTGATTTTAGTTGCAAGTATGGTTTGTTGTTTTATCAGTAGCACTAATGCCTGTTGTGTGGATTTGCAACTAAAGTAGAGTTTCCTAATGTCTACTTGCAGGGCAGTTGTTAGCCAAGTTATAACAGGATACTTTCCCATTCTGATTCTTCAGATGTTTCTGTCCTTTGTGCCACCTATTATGATTATGCTTTCATCCTTGCAAGGATACATATCATGGAGTCAGATACAAAAAAGTGCATGCTCTAAAGTATTATGGTTTACCATATGGAACATTTTCTTTGCAAATGTATTATCAGGTTCAGCTCTCTATCGATTGACTGTCTTTCTTGAGCCCAAAGAGTTTCCCAGAGTACTAGCTGAAGCTGTACCAGCACAGGTAAGAATAATGACTTGTTTCATAAGTTACACAAATTTGTACAATATTTTCTTAAGGTCTCACCATGTTGAGGGAATACTTTTCCTTGAAATGACAAAGTATGCTTATTTGTTGATGCTATGAGGAAAATGTTCCATGTTGTGATCTTTCGAGGCTTATCAGCCATTCTCTTTTGTATGTGGTGAGATGCTTTTCCTTGTGTACTAAATGTATTTTCCTGATGCTTTGGAAAAATCATTTTAGTTTCATGAGAAGTTTCTAAATTTTTTTATAATGAAATGAAGTTATTAAGAGAGCAAGAAACCAGAAGAAAAATGATGATAAAAAGACTATGTCATCTCAATGGAGCTGCCCTATCAGTCTGCATAAAAATTATGAGCTGAAACCTAGAAAGAAGCTAGGAAAACTGTTATATCTCAGAGATGCATGGATGAAGATTTGCGACCAAACTTTGAAAATATTTTATCCCAATATTCACTTTCAATTTGTAGAATTTTATCTTAAATAATTTATGAAGGTTTTGGTAAGAATAAGGATAATAAAGCAATCCACAATTTATCTGTCCTCTAGTGTATATTCATGGAGTAGAATGTCTGCTTATTCAAGGCTATCTTTTTCCCCTTCGCTAGTTATGGATAATTTTTTTCCCTTTGATTCTCACAGTTATTATTCTATTCATGTTAGCTTCAGTCAGTTTTAATTTCTGATTTGTTGCAAGATTGGACAACTTTCTTACTGTTTTGAGTCTCTCTATCTCTCTGTTTTCTTTCAGTGGTCCATAAATAGTTGTTTTATTTACTACTACTTTGCATTACATGTATTTACTCGCAGGAAACATCTATTATGTTGTGCATAAATATTATTGCATGAATTGTAAGATAGACAATTCTTATTTTATATTTCATATTTGGTGCAGGCATCATTCTTCATAGCATATGTTGTGACATTCGGATGGACAAATATAGCATCGGAACTCGTTCAATTGATTCCACTTCTTTACAATTATATTAATATATTTTTTGTTGGAGATAGTGATGATGATGATTTTGAGGCACCATCAATTCAATACCACAAGGAAATTCCCAGGATTCTTTTCTTTGGTCTTCTTGGTGTTACATACTTCATCCTGGCTCCTCTAATACTTCCATTTCTCTTGGTCTACTTTTGTTGGGGATACATCATTTACCGTAATCAGGTTTGCAAATTTTTTTGTTTTTCCCTTTCCTTATATACTTTTATCTTCCTTATTTGTTGTATAATATGCATTTAATATAACATGACAAGCGGATTACCTGTTTATTAGAAGTGCTCACTTTGCAAACTTAAGATTACTTGAGATGCAAATAAATCTTATCAAATGATTACAATAGAATTGTCACACACATGGTCTTACTCTGTGGCAACTAAAACTTATTGTTGTTGCTTTACAGGAAATTTCTAGAAAAATTTTACAGAAAAAAATAAAAAATTCATAAAAAGAATTGTATAAAAAAATCCACAAGAAAAAAATTCAAGGGTTCAAATCAATATTGTATAAGCTTTTGTATACCAAAATGAAGATATAACAATCACATAGAAATAGGTTTGAAAAAGGGGGAAAAAAAGGTTTTTTTATTATGAAAAGACAATTAATGAAATAGTTAATGTATAAAAATATTATTAAATCAATCATAAAAGTTGATGTTATCAAAAACAAAAACTTAAAACGTAATATTAACATCTAAATTTGTCTATAAAAATAACAATAATAAAGAAAGTGACTAAAGATTACATTTTTTATGCCCTTTCAATAACTAAAAAATTGCAAATCAATGCTTCTTTCTATTACTTAAAATCATTAATAATTGAGAAATAAATAATTTTAAAGAATATTTCAAAATGCTATAGGAGACATATTTAGTGCTAGGACTATTTTTATATGAGAATGAGAATAAAATAACGTGACTTTTAAAAACTCACATGACTAGTATATTTTAATCTTGACCATTTTATAATAAATTTTAATTGTCCATTTTTTTTTTTTAGTCTCACACAAAAATGACCTTAACATCATGTTTCCATCTAATGCTTACAGTTGCTTCGATGAATTTAAATTAATTTCATTTGGTTTTCGTTCTCTCTCATATGATATGATTCTTAGAGGCAAAATAGGAACAGTTCAATAATATTCATGGCTATATAGAGATGAAACTTGGTAGAAGGCTTCATTGTGTCTTTAAAAAATTGTTAATTATTTGTTTCTCATGTGATTGCTAAAGTTCTTATGATATCTTAAATATGTTTGTGACAGCTCTTAAATGTTTATGTGGCAAAGTACCAGACTGGAGGAGAGTTTTGGCCTACAGTGCACAACTACACAATTTTTTCATTGGTACTGATGCATATTATAGTAATTGGGATATTTGGGCTGAAGAAGCTTCCGCTAGCATCTGCATTGATTCTGCCTCTTCCTATTCTCACACTTCTATTCAATGAGTATTGCCAGAAACGGTTCTTTCCTATTTTCAAGGCTTATCCTGCTGAAGTACGGTGCTTGACAATTCGTGCTAATTTATTTGATTTTTTTTGTTGTTGATTATGATGCTTGTATGTTTTTCATCTTACCTTATTTAGTTGTGAAGTTATGATTATTACTAACACAATTTTTTTGCATGCCCTGATAAACATTTAACTATGGTTCATGTTGAAATATAGTCACTCTCAGCAATCCTGATTACTAACTACTTAATTGTTCACTTGCATCTTTTGGCCAAGCTAGATATCAGGAATTGATTAACCACAAAATCACTTGCATCTAACAGTTACAGAATGTACTCTCTGGGGTTTTAGGTTGGTGTTAGATATAGAGGAAAATTGGAAAATGAAATACTCAATAGTCATTGAAATTAATTATAAAGAGATCTGGTTGTTAATTAGCCTGATGTGGATTTTGTTTAAGATTTTCAGCAAGAAATATACTGGTAACCATGGACACTTGTGGTTGTAAAGTTTGTATTCATCCTATAACTGGTGAATGACTTGGTTTAGCTTATCAAGTCACCTTATAACTTCTCATTGTAATTCTTATGATGTTCATTTTGTTGCTGAGTTGGCTTCACCAAAATTGTCTGACACTTTATGAGTAACTGTTTGCAGTGTGATTGAAACACATGATGCCAATATGCTAAGTGGCATATATTGCTGATTATTCTATTTTCAATTGTGAGTTATTTCCTTTTTTTCTATTTTCCTTTTTGCATTCTTATGAAACTAAATCTCCTGCAGTGTTTGATAAAAAAGGACAGAGAAGACCAAAACGAGCCTAACATGTCCGAATTTTATGATAAGTTGGCCAAAGCATATAATGATCCAGCTCTGATGCCAATCAAATATTCAGGAAGGTTTGGTAGTCACAAGCCTCTACTTCCATGCTCAGATGTTTAAAGTTGATAATTAGCTTTCTATGACTTCACTTGTAACTAACAATGTAGAGTTTATAGTAGATGGTTTGTGATGTTGGTATAAGACAATGTACCTTCAGCTTCTAACTTTCTTTCAGTTTATATTTGATGATCCTCTATGCTGCATGTCCTCTTGATATCCGCATGAGATATTGCCAGCACTTGTTTTTTCATACTGCATGTTAGAACTCCAGCCATTTGCAATTGCATTCTCACAAGCTAAATAAATACTTTAAATAAATACCATATCTCTAATAAAAAAATACTACAAATTAATATTATACTAATTGAGAATAGAAATATGTAACCACAAAAATTAGTACACTGTTTTCTTGTTATTGCTCTTTCATTGTATCTTTCAAAGTTATATATATAAATTAATGATAGGGTGTTCAAAATTTGCTGTTAGTGTCATAGTTGCAGAATTCTCCCAATAATCTTACGTATTGCATACCAAATTCACAATATATACCGGGTTCTCGTTAAAGGAAGTCTTGTAATAATAATCAATGTTCTCAAAACCGGACCGGACCAGCCGGTTCGACCGGGAACCGGTCTGGTGACCGGTTTGGTTACTCTATAAAACCGGAGGAACTCGGAACCGGTAGGAACCGGTCAAGAACCGGTCAAACCGGGCCAAAACCGGTAGTCAAAACCGGTTCGAACCGGTATTTTTTTTTTTTTTAATTTTTAATTTTTTCATTTAAAATTTTAAATTTAATATAAAATATTTTAAAAATAATTAAAAACATATATTTAATAAATATCTCAAATAGATATAAATTATTTTATCAATTATTATTATTATTTTCTTGTAAAACATATAATTTGCTCATTTATATTAATTTATAATTTTTTTATATCTTGATTTTTGATAATTTTATATTATATTAATTTGTCATTTTCTTTCTTTATTCTAAATGTAAATTTGTTATTGTTAATGGACATTATTTTATTTTATTAAAATTTGAACTTAAGTGTTATGATATATTTAATTAAACTTTTATATATTTTTTGAATGTTAAAACCTTGTAAAGTGATGTTTTAAGTTTTATTATAGTTTTTAATGTTATAAAGTTATGTGATATTATATTTATTTAATATTATTTTATAAATTATTTTATTATTATTATTTTATTAATACCGGTTCAATCACGGTTGAACCATTGAATATTGAACCAGTGCCTTGACCGGTTCAATGACCGGTCCGGTTTTAAAAACATTGATAATAATATAAGAAGTGACAAACCATGTACTTGTACTCATATCACCAACATGGTAACTATGGTTAGTATCACTTAAAGTTATAGATAAAGGAAGCATGTCTTTGAAAAGTTCATTCATAGTTATTCATCACCCTGTTAATGAGAGGTTTGTTTGTATTAGAATGGAGCAAAATGTAACACGTTTATCTTTTACGGAAAAAGAGTGTAATTTTTAAAATTAAATAAAAAAACGTTTTTTTAATTGCTTTCTGGTCTGTTTACTATATTTATTTCTAGAATTTGGTCCTTTTTTTTTTTTTTTTTTACAAATTTGCTACCCTAGTGATTGTGAACTTTTGATACATTTGTTAACTTAACATCCAATATTTGACAGAAATGATTGACTTTGTGTTCTATTGTACATTCATGTCAGCATATCCATATCAACACTCTATTATCTTATTAGCATTAATTTTTTAAAATATTAGATGTCAAGTAATTGAATAGATTAAAATAATAGAGGATCAAATTCAAAAAAAATGAGTGGAAGAGCAAATTCGAGAAATGACAATAATAAAGAGATAAAAAGTGTAATTAAGTAAAAAAAAATCGTGTAATTTAAACATCATTTAAGAGGAAGAAATTTAATTTGCCCTTTTTTATAAATTTTTTACTTTTATGTTAATTATTAGATAATATTTTAGTGCCATTCCCTTCAAAAAAAAATATTTTAGTGTTATTGAAACTTATCTTTTTCTGAAAAGTTCACTTTGAAGTATGAGAAGAGTGGTATAAATATATCAGCACAAATATCATGATTTTTATTTTTATAAAAACAGGACAAAGACGAATTTCTTTGATATGTTGGTCGAAGAATACCCGTCAAATGTGCCGCACGAAAGTAATTTTCACTTTCATTCATTTTAATGTGTTTGTTTTATTGTCCAACTTTCGTATCTGTTGCCGGTTGCTATTAAGACCATTTTTATTCTTGCTAAGTCAAGACAAATCAAATGAATCCAAATGGACCAACTTTGTCTGAAAAAACATTTTCTTTTGTTGCTTATTAGATTAGATGTTCAAAGAAAACAAATACGAATATTTGTTGAGACACACAATTATAATGTTTAAAGAACTTGTGGTGAAGTGTGAGACAAGTCTTTGAGATTCAATTCACCTAAACTTTCTTAGTTGTTATAAAAAATAAATAAATGAAATTGTGGTTCAATTACTACATGCCTACATCCTTAAAACTTAAGTATGATCTCATAAGATTTGATCTTAATTTTACTAAATCACTTTTATGAGAGTTAGTGTCTATACAAGAATATCTCTTATTGTATTATACTTGTCTTTTGAATTTTCATATCAAATTAATTTAATATATTTTCTCTTCAATTAGTTATTCAATTAAATGATATTTTATATTTTCCCAATTGCCTTAATCAATTCAATACTCAAACATTTTCAACTACCATTAAAATGAGATATTTACAAATTACTATTAAATTATTTTTTAAAACTTTCAAAGTCTATATTTTTATACTTCAATTTATATTTTTTTTATATTTTATTAGTACTTAGGAAATACTGGTGCCATGGAAATATAGAATGGAATTAATAGTGACTAGCGGTTTCCGTTTTATCTGGGGATGGTGGTGTATTATAGCTTATAACCATCTTCAATCTTTCACAATGGGAAACTGATTCATAAGTTGGTCCAGAAACGTCACCATCTCTAATCGACGTATAATGAAATTCCCATAAATAGTTTGCACGAAAAAAACATCAGATGATAACATAATTATTGATCAATCAAGGTTTGATGACACAACATTGCAAAATCGTTTCAATAAAATTTATATTCTAAAAGTATAGTTGTCACTTGGACATGGGCAATATATCCCTGGTGGGGCATTGGATCAATCGTCTTCCCTGACCTTTATCGCGAGAGACAAGAGCAAAATGCATTTTATTATTTTTTTTAAAAGTGTTTTAAGATTTAGCTGACTGAGAATGACATCCACCTTGTTTTGGCTTGAAAGAGACTTCTGCAACTGGATTCCTTACACACTTGCATGGGTCAAAAGGTTATATTTAATAGCTTTAATTAACTTAACAAAAGGTGATATTGACACACTCAATTTTCACTGAATTACCGTTTTTTAAGGATAAATGCGATGGGTGAAAATTGTGAAACTGTGGGATCCTCAGTCCTATGTGTATAAAAGAATATCTAATGTGAAAGGATCTTGATCAATTAGTTCAGGACTCTTAATTAGAAAATATACCTTAGATTTACCTAAAAATAATAAAAATCTATTCTGGTCCACACTTTATTAGTTTAAATATTTTTTTATCTTTTACGTTTGTATCGTCCTTGCTTAAACACGAAAAAAAAGGTGAGACCTAAAGATTGTTTGTCTACATATGATATTTAAGTCATGCGGCTCTTCTACCTAATAGATTTTCTTCTTGTGTTAAATTCTAACAATTGATGTTTTCATTGAGAGTTGGACTACAAAAAAGACTACCTATAAAGTTAGATTAAATTGCAAACAGAATACTAATAAGTGGTACTTGAGCCATGAGGCTTTCTCACCTAATGGACTAATCTTTTGAGTTGGGTTATCCTCTTGTGCTTAAGTCCTAATATTGTTGATGAAAATTTAAGCTCCATGACCTATATCAATACTTTCAATTTTTTATTTTTTTTTTGCTTAATCAAGCATAACAAAACAGCAGTTCACGGGAGTTCCACTATTGTAGGGGGTGATGAGGATCACATGTACCTCTATAACAGGTCATAAGACAAATGTTACCATTGCTACAAGGTTCACCCTCCAATAATGCATAGCATTGTGGGTACTACATTCAAATCATGATGCTCTTTAATGTAGCACTAAGAGAATCCTTAGAAATCCACAAAAACACGAATGGGAATATAACTCAACTGATTCTAAAGCTAGAATCCAAACGCCAGCTACAACTTGTTATGGTTCCTATATCCTTTTGTAGTCCATAGATCTTGGCTACTAAGGTTTTCTACTTTTCTTTTTTGTCTTTTTTCTGACAAATGACGCGGAGCTCTCTGTCTCAAATCTCCTTGATGTCTTGGACCAATTGGGAACAAAGGGCAGATCATGGACAGCATGAAAATCATAACCTTAAAAAAAATATTAAACCACATTATATTTAGTTTCTATCACATAAACGGTTGAAAACTGTGGCAATGACCAATTCAAGCTTGCACTATGGCATAAAAACATTTTTAAATTCTCAAATATGTGCACAGAAAGAGAAATCTAAATACCCTTTATCCAGGTCCAACCAGCTGCATCAATTACAAAATCTGAGAAGCTGCCAAATGTTTTAGTATAAAGCCTGAATAATAAAGAGACAAACAAATGGAGCCAAAATCAGTGTGTGACCTGTTCAACTCTAAAAACTGAACTATTCCAAAGGTTCACTCACTACACTACCCCTCCTTCATATAAAAGCCTAAACAAGCACACAAAAAATCACAACAAACCAAACCTCAGTACCTTCAAAGAACCACTTGTAACCTTAAGAAAACCAAGAAAGAGGCAAGCAGTGTAACTTTTCACAGGAAAATGGCAAGGAAGAGAAAGGTTGCCGAAGCAATTGAAGAGAGGAATCCATCTGAGGCAACCATGGCATGGGATGAGGTGATGAAGGAAGCTGCAGCACTAGGAAGTGCCAGGAGATTGAGGAAGAGATTTGTTGGGGTGAGACAAAGGCCATCAGGAAGATGGGTAGCTGAGATAAAAGATACCATTCAGAAGATAAGAGTGTGGTTAGGAACCTTTGATACAGCTGAGGAAGCTGCAAGAGCCTATGATGAGGCTGCTTGCCTTCTTCGCGGTGCCAACACTAGAACAAACTTCTGGCCTAGTTCTCAATCTTCCTCAACTCCTGCTCTTCCCTCAAAGATTACCAATCTCCTCCTTCAAAGGCTTAAAGCAAGGAATAACAATAACAATACCAATGGCAACCCTTGTTCTCTTTCTTCTTCTTCCTCCTCCAGTTCTCTTTTCACCAACCACCAACAAAAGCAACAAGAAGATGCATGTGGAATTGAGTCAACATCTTTCTCAATGGACCAATTCACAGATTTCCTTAATGACCCTGAAGATTATAGCACAAGCAACAATGAGTTTAGCAATGATAGTGCACAAATTGATTACATCACAAGCAGTCTTGAATCATGTTTGAATGAAAATGATGATTGCAGGGAAAAAGAAAAAGAAATGGAAATGGAATTTGACTTCAGCAGTGTGACACAAACATCAAGTGCTGATATAAATTCCGGAGGGGAAAGAGAGGAAGACAGTGAAGATGGCACTGATTTGAGTGCTCAGGATTTTCAGTTTCTTGACAATGTTGTTCCATCCGGTTACTATTATTCACCTTTTGAGATTGCTGAAGAGATTGAGGAGCAATTGGAGCCAGAGAACTGTGGTGATGAGCCTTCAATGCTAAGAGCAGTCATGAAGAGAATGAAATATGAGAGGAAGTTTTCAGCTTCCCTTTATGCCTTCAATGGAATACCTGAGTGCTTGAAGTTGAAACTTGAATCAAGAAACAGAAATGGAAGAGGGGTTTCTATTTCTAATCAACTAACCAACCTCAAGATGGCTTGTAGCAAAAACAAAATTGAGGCTAATAAGAAGAATGAAGAATACATGGAAGCAATGGATAGGAAAGAGGAAGAAACCCCACAAACATCAATTGGCATGGATTGCTCTTCCCCTTCTTTCTCATCCAGTGTTGATGATGGAGAACTGTTACTTTGGAATTCACTTGATCTTCCTACTATTTGCTTTGTTAACTAGCTACCATTCAATTAGTTTCATTCATTTATGTAACTTTAATGTATGCTAAGTAACATGTACGGTAACATCAGATTTATGAAGTGATGAAAAATATTTTCTAGCAAATACTGTGTAGTTATTTATAAAATTATATTTCATTAGTCAGTCGTTGTAAACATAAACTCCGTAGATAGCTCATCATCATTATACCTTCTACAATGGCCAAGAAAAGATCAACATCCCACGATATCATCCAACAAACAAAGGTATCAACTGCTAAATGCATAATATCACAAAAATAATGGATCAAAATAAGGGGATTAATCATTCATCATTAATTTTTTAATGACTAAAATTGACTAAGGACCTATTGACATGTAACAAAGATGATGTGGTCATCTGTTTAGTAATCACTTACAGTGTTTTTTTTTTTTTTTAATCAACAACTTACAGTGTTCTGTAAAGGTGGGAAAGGGAAACTAAAACACCTAGTTTTGAAATTAGGGGTGCCCACTAACCAGGTTGGGTCGAATTTGGCCAAATTTATGATCCAACTCAATCAAAATTTTATGGATTGGGTTGGGTTAGGTCAGATTTGTGTAATTTTTTTTTCTTAAATCCAACCCAAACCAACCCGATCATAAACAAGTTGGTTTGAATTGGGTAAATGGGTCTGAAAATTTAAATTTATTTTAAATTTCAAAATAATTAAAAAAAAAAAAAGTTAAATAGAAGCAAACAATGATACATATTGCATAGGTCCATGTCCACATTTTATTATACCTGAACATCCAACTAACATAGAACAATCCCAGCACCCGTTGATAGTCAATAGTTTTTTTGCTATTTTGACTCATTTTTAATTCCTAATTCACAATTTTGATCTTATTTTTTTTTCGTGATTTTATAATTTTGTTCTAATACTAAATTTTGCATATGTTAACCATTTATTGACTAATGATATGTCAATATTATGATGAAATGGAAATTAACATTTAACAAATAAAAAATTAATTTAATTAATTAAAATGTAAAAAAATAAACGGATGTAAAATTGAATATTGAATCAAAATTGTGAATTTTCTAAAATCTAGAAACTAAAATTATAGGAAAAAAATAGAGGAACTTAAATTACAAATCAAGAATTAAAAAAGGATCAAAATTACAATTTAAATTTTTTAATCTTTTTTTTTTTTTGGTATAATAGACGAGTAGCTCGTACTCTGGCTAATACTAAGTGATGAAAAAAAATGTTTATTTTCGGAGATACTTGTAATAAAATAAACTTGGGAGTCCGCTTCTAAAGCCACATAGGAAAATCAAACGCGGGCATAATTTTTCAGAAATATTATCCCTTAATATCATTCTTGGGAGTAAGATTTCCAAGAAAGCAAAATCAACTCCCAAACAAACGATCCCTAAGGGTCTACAAATCAAATACGTGGGCCATATATCTTGATTCATCATGATAACTTTCCAAAGGCTAGTGCACAGTGATCCTGGAAATCTAAATTTTGTTAAGTACCTGAGAGATAGGAATGGTTGCAGTCTTCGTCATGGCTCATAGGATGAACACAGTCGTCACATAACATTCATACATGAAATTACATTTATAGGACAACAAAGGCTAATCTGCAAAAGTTAGAGGCAGCCTAGACATCCCTTCCCAATGGCAACAGTCATTTACAGCATTTGGTTGATAACCATACATATCACTGTCAGTTCAGTTGGGGCTAATTCTTTTAAAACATTCCCCATATAATATAATTCACTACACTGATAAAATTAAAATCACCAAGAGAAAGGAACACCATTGTTAACGAAGCAAATCCCAATACTTAGGATTGGCTCATTATAATGTTTACCCACAGAAAAACGGGTAGAAAACAGAGGATAAGCTTGTATGTACAATGTAAGCTTATTCACATGAAACACAAGGCATATTTAAGTCTCTTGTGAGCCTAAGCTCTTAGCTCTAGAGGACACGAAGCTGTGCAAGGAAAGCAGCACACAGATCCAAGAAAAGAAACTGTGGACCCTGCACTCTTTGAAGATCAAGCAGATACTTTTCTTCCCGAGTTTTGTAAAGCTGTTGAAGTGAATGTAAGAATTAGAGAATATTCTGGAAAAGAATTATAACTACCCAATAATAACAGAAGAATTAGTTTATTAAGAAGACAATCTCTGTCTCCAAATGGTTATAACACTGTCAAGAAACAGCAATGATTTAAATGTGTCTACTGTCTAGTATTATAAACATGGGTTGAGGGAAGCAAAATAATCTGAAGACTCTTTAGTTATAGCTTTTTTATTTTGGCCATTCAGTTGTGGCTTTAAACCACTTTAATTTAACAAGGGATATACTTATCTGACCATCACAGCAAAAATGCTACTACTAAAGAAATAATTGAAATTTTCCTTTTTTTTATCACATGCTGTAAACATTATTGTTCTAAATGTAAATTACCTGCACTTCAAATTTGACCACATTTGAAGTAGAAACAGCATCATTCTCAATAATGTTGGAATCATCTCCAAAGTAATGATTACTATGCACATTATTGTTAACCATTCCTTCGTGATGACCAGGAATGCCAGCAACCCACCTACACTTCATGTTGTAGTGACCAATCTTCTTCCAACAAACATTTAATTCTTGCAAAGCTTTAAGGACCTCAGTCATTATTTCACGAGGATGGGCTCGAGACTGTCACAAGATAATGAAAAAAAATTAGTAACTACCACCAAGACACCAAAACTACAACTTTTCTGATGGCAACTATTACAAAAATTCAAACAGCTGTTAGATATAAAGTATAAACACTAGTTCTTGACTACAGCAATATCTTGTGTGCACATATCCAGAGAGGAAATAAAGTACATAAGCAACAAATTCAACAGCCCATACTTTCATACAACAGATGGAACAAATTAAACAAAGACATCCAACAAATATTTCCCCTCAAACAGCAAGATTATCATAAGTGATATTCGTCATACCTGAAGCCCAAGGGCCCATTTCCTTTCAACAGGGAACTGTGGCCTCGATCCTACTCCTGGATAATCCATATAGCCTGGAAAGCGGTGTCCAACAACTGAAGAAGCAACTTCACTGGAATGCATTTGGTTAAAACCAGAATCCTAAGCAATCACAATATAAACCCAAAATTAATGAGTTTTGCATAGGATTCAGTTTTAAAAGGAAACAAGCAAAGAAATATAATATCAAGTAAGAATAAGAAACATACAATTCCATGGTTATAAGATATTAAGATCCACAAAGAACCTAGTTCAGGCTAAAAAGATATATTTAATGACATGGCTAAATGATAGAAACCTCACTCAAATTACAGAAAATACTGAGATCAGTGATATGAAACTCAGAATACAAATAAAACCCAGGACCCAGGTAGCTCATCAAGGGGCTAGTTTCCCCTCTCAATTTTTCCCTTCCCCACTCCTCCTACTCCCTTTATATTCTATAACTGAATCCCACCTCTTCCCTCCCCCTTTTCTCACATTCCCAATGCAACCTTCAGTTGTAATACCCAAGTACCCAATTTTCTGCTGTCCCTTCCCATCTTCCTGGCTTGCACCCACATAATGCAGAGGTGCCGAACATATACTCATAGCACAAACACTCATACAGCATATAACAAGCAACCCAGTTTGCATAGGGATACAATTTACACAAATGTCAGAAAAAAGTCTTCTTCTCTGAATCATTAGATGAACTAAATGACTTAATTAGAAAACAGAGACAGACTACTAATGAAATATTAAAAGAAAAATAGGGGTAAAAGAAACCCACCATGGTCTCTTGAAACTCAGCTCCAAGATAGCCACTGGAAACACGGAATCGGTTGTCCAATAACAAATAGTATGCCACAGTACCCTGAAATATATGGATGGTAGTAAGGGATTATCTGGCAGATGTAGAAGGAGAAAATCAAAGGCACAAACCTCATTTTGCATCCTGTTCCGAAGAGATTCGACCAATTGATTCCTGTCAAATCCCATTTTCACCACTTCCTGAAGGATCTCCTCATCAATCTACAAAACCATGATATCATTTGGTTTATCATTGCTGATTATAATATATCAAGTAACATACACTTTATAATCCCCAATGTGTATGAATGTAAAGTGCAAAGCTTTGAAAAAACAGAAAGCTGAAAAGATACCAGAACTCTTAAGACCTGTGAAGTTACTCAAGGTTTGAAACCAAGCATTTTCACTTCAAATCAGTATTTTTCAACTACATTTCTCATGAACCATGAATAATTTACAGAAGAGTGAAAATGGAGGGAAGAAGGGGATAACACATAAAAATAAACCTTTTTGGCCTGTTGCAGTGTATCTGGTGGTGGCACAGCTAAATAACGCGGAAGTCGAGCTTGGAACCATGGGTGTTGACGGATCTCAGGTATGGTCATTCTCCTCATAGGGTCAACCACGAGCATCCCTGGTATCAAATCTCTAGCACCGGGTGATAGATGACTGGGAAGAGTGTATATCCCACCCTACATGAAACAATGTGGTAAAAAATCTCTTTGATGATAACATCATTTGACAAATAAATCCAATTTGGATTATCTGATTTTCAAAAAGATCTATTACTATATAAAATTATATTAATATTAATATTAATATAGAACAACATCCAATGTTTAATTCAAAACTGCCAAGATATTATAGCACTCCTATTGTATTAATATAGAATAGAACTCAAAAATGTAACCTGTGCATTTGCACAATTTCAGAAGATTAAAATAATTAAAAATGGGCAAAGCAAAAAGAAAATGCACGAAGCAAAAATAAAAATATAAAGAAGCAGGAGTAGAAAGCTGAAAAATTAGCCACATGTCCAAGGCCTATGCAGTTTTAATATATATGTAGACAACTGCTAATGCTCAATTAGTTAAATAAATAAAATTAAAATTAACAATACCTTTATTTTCTTGAAGAGATTTGGAATGTTTTCATCATCAAAAGGAAGAGTGCCACAAAGAAGAGCATATAAAATTACACCACAGCTCCAGACATCCACTTCAGGTCCAGCATACAATTTCCCAGAGATAACCTGTGAAAAATGAAAAAGTGTAACCAGGAAATACAAATCACAAGAGACAAGATATATATATATATATATATATATATAACCTCAACATGTATTCAATTACAAACCAAAGAATTTCAAACCTCAGGAGCTGCATAGTTAGGGCTTCCACAACTTGTCTTAAGAAAGTGACCATCACGCATGATGTTGCTCAAGCCAAAGTCAGCAATCTTGACATTACATTTGGAGTCCAAAAGTAAATTCTCAGGCTTCAAATCTCTATGAACCACCATATTCCTGTGACAGTACTCCACACCAGAGATTATCTGCTTCCAAAATCAGAAATTAGCTTGAATAATCTGTGACAAGCAAAAGTCTTCTTAACTACACAAAATTAAACAACCCTACCTGCTGAAAAAAATTACGAGCTTCATCTTCTTGCAACCTACCCTTCTCTACAATGTAATCAAAGAGCTCTCCAGATTTCACATACTCCATGACAACATATATGTCAGTTGGAGTTTCTATGACTTCATAAAGTCGTATAATGTGAGGATGCATGAACAATCTTAAAATTTTTATTTCTCTTCTCACTGCAACATGTTTTGAAAAAAAAGGGGGAGGATGATAAGTATATTTAATTAATAAGACTGAGCAGGAGGAAACATAGATTTTGTAAACTCGGGCATAAGGAAAACAGTAATATTTGTCCTCAAACTCCACACCGTTAGATTATAAGGATAACAGGGTCAGAAAAATACGTAAAGTTCTTGAACCTATAATTATAAATCAATATTCACAAAACAAAACAAAATTGCCGGAAATATTGGAAAATCTAAAATTAAAAAAAGGCCCACAATTAGATTATGATTGAAATTTATTGATAAAAAATAATATAAACCTTTTTCTTCCATTTCCATGTTCTTTATCTTGCGTCGGTTAAGGATCTTGATTGCAACCTTATGGCCAGTCAATACATGTTCTGCAATTTTCACCTTGCCAAATGATCCGATCCCAAGTGTTTTTCCCAATTTATAATTTGGTAGAAACATGTCCAGGCCAGCACCACCTCGGCCAGCTGGTCCATCCATTTCTAGATCTAGTGGGAAAATTGTGGAAGAAACAACACAAAAAATCAGGCACATGAAAGTATATCTAGATGCATAAACAAATGCAAAATATATTGAAATCTACATCAGATGCAAACATCAAAAGAATACTAGAATGAAAAGAGGAACATGCAATATTACCCATGAGCTGTCATGAGGGTTTTACAGAACCAGTACAAATTCAATTGTCACCCCAGTTGTACTTTTATTTAAAGGCAGGGACCTATAATCCAATTCAAACCGATCTTTAAAAATGAGGGAGGGGATCAGAGAATAAAGAGGGATAGCTCCCATTGTGTAGCCTACACCAAGAGACTGGAAAAAAAATCTACAACTCTACTATATAAAGTCTCAGCAACTAAAACTTTTAAGTGCTATTAATATTAACACCAACAAATGGGTACACCAAGACTGATATACATCACATGAAAGCAACATTACTTGGCAAAAGAGGATCCAGAACATCATTGTAATTGAGAACAACTGTCTCACTAATTGTTGCAATCAAAGAAAATAAGATCCTGATTAATTGTATTATAAGAAAAAATTCACCTAGTGGAATAAGGCTTTGTTGTTGTTTATAAGAAAAAATTCAACAGTTTTCTATGATAACATAGTTATTGATCCCATATAGCAGCATGTAGCACCTATCCCCAAAACTGCTATGGCAGGATAGTGAAAAGCAGGATGACTGCTATTTTGAAGATTATAAATACAATTTAAATAATTTATACTTCACATATATAAACAAAACAAACAACAAAAGCCTTATCCCACTAGGTGAGGTGAATCCCTTATACTTCACATATATAAATGCCCAAAAAAGCACCTGAAATTGAAGACATATTTACAATCTATAGTCAAAAGTCATAATTTTAAGTTAAACACACAACTTAACGATAAAAGTCTAGGAACATATGGGAAACACAATCAAAACAGAGACCTCGATGAATTCAAATGGAGAAAAAAAAAAAGACAGATAAAGAACTCTTTGAAAAGTACAGAACACGTGAGGCTACCCTGCCACTTGGAACACAAACAGAAAGAAACAAAGAACAGAGCAAACACAACACAGATATGCTGAAAATAAAAAAGAAAACAGAGACAGAACACAACAGAGACCAGATACGAGTAGGTGCATTTAGTCTCTGTGTTATCAATCCCAGATAGCGGCACGTTGCAGCTGACCTCAGAAACGCTACAGTGAGATAACAGGTTGGCCACTATTCTGAAATTTTTTATACAGTTTATATAATGTATACTATACATATAAATTGTCAAAAATTAGTCAAAATTCATGACATTCATAATTAACAACAAAAATTAGAGGCAGCAGGTCGCTGGAGAGTAGAGACAGGCAGCAGGTCTCGCCAGAGACAGGATGAAGGTCTGCCAGAGCCAGAGACGGGGAGGCAGCAGGTCTTGTTGCCAGAGAAAGAAGAGAGAAGAGATGGGATAGAGAAGATTTGGGAGCAGCAGCAGGTCTCGGACTTTATACTGTGTTTTTTCCTGAAAATCCCTAAAATACCCCCCTAAAAAAAAGCCATGACGTCTGATTAAAGAGGGCTTTTTAGGAATCTCAGCAGCACCGCTCTATCCCGCGATGATCCATGCTATTTCTGATGCAAAAGCGGCCACAATAGCCGAAACATTTAAGAACGCAATGGCAGCATTGTAGCACAGTATTAATAGCTATTAATTATAAAATACACACCGACAAAATAATTATACACACCGACAAAATCATTATTAATAACAAGGAAAAAAAAAAAAACTAACATACCCCAATGCCAAAAGGCTCCTCACCATGCGAAGGTATAGGAGAGGGTCATTATATGCAAACTTACCCTTGTATATGCAAAGAAGTTGTTTCCAGATTTTAACCCATGACCAATCGGTCATCAAGGCACAACTTTACCACTGCATCAAGGCTCACCCTCACGAATGAATAGAAAAAACTAAAAAAAAAAAAAAATAGTAGCATCATAGCATCTTTCATTTTCTTTTTTTATTGGTATTGCGCATTCGTAAGAGGGTGGCACATGGCACAAAGGTTACCAACCTGTGATTCAACGTCATTGTTTCTAGTGGCAGAAAAAGTTCCCTTTACGCGCACAGGGCTAACGCTGCATTGCATACATCAACCCCGCCAAACCCCACCAATGTTGGAGCCTCATGCACTAGGAATTTCTTACAATTTGGGTTTTGAGTCTAACTCAACCCTACAAAACCAATTTATAAGGTGAGGGTTGACCCCACTTATATACTCTATTTTGGCCATATCACTAGTCGATGTGGAATCTCCAACACACACCCCTTATGCTCAGGGCTACCTACAACAACTAAGGTGGGCTAGGGGTGACCGCAATTAAGATGGCTTTCCAACAGAATTGAAAGCTTATTTGTATGTCCTAGATTTGTGAGATAATTTACCTTAAGGGAGGTGAAGGTACCAGTACAAAAAGGGTATAGGCAGCCAGATAAGTTATATACACATTTTCTGTATATAACTATAAGGTTCCAAGATAATTCGTGAGAATCCATAGAGTTCATGGAAAATTATTCCAGTGTTTGATGCACAGCTCAAGACAGAATATACTTTTTCCCAAGGTAGCCAAAGGTGAAAAGCAGCCTTAAGGTGCTTGGGGGTTGTAACTCCTTCAGACAAGAGGTGGCAAAAAGCACACACCTTACTGAACGAAGTAGAGCGTCTACTTCAAATGGGAGTTCTGTGTTTCGCACCCAACCAATGCAAGACCCACTCGCCTGCATATAGCAAACCATTTACATCGGGGGAGTGTCCACTCTTGAAAGCGAAGATATTAAGCGAGCAGAGTGTCAATTTTAAGGAGCTTCATGTCCCACACCCAGCTAGTGAGGGTCTCAAGCTCCAATTTCAACCTTAAAGACTAGCATTAAAATTAGAAAAGGAAGAAAACAATAAAAGATTTGACTATTTTGCAATTTGCATAATTTGCACTCAAATTAACTATTCAAGCAACACATTTGTAGTACAAAGTACAAACTAAAAAGGAAATATTAATTGTTCAATTTCCAAAACCTGTAAAATACTTTCATTGGTAGGAGTCTGAAGGCAGACAACTGATCACTTCCACCATTTCAAATAACTGGCATCTAAGGTTTTGCACAAGGATTAAGATAGTTATTAACATGGTAGTACTAGTAGAATTGGGATTCAAATAATGAATCGGAAGGCCTATTTTCCAAATTGCAAATTGAATCGTATTGTAAATAGTAAGATTCATGATCAATATTAAAACATAGCGTATAAAACTAACAAACACATAAAAGCACAAATTCATGATCAATAATTAAAAAATATAACTCTAGAAGCATTTTAACATAAAGAAATATATCAAAAATCAAAACACACACACACACACACACACATATATATATATATATATATTAGCATTTCAAAGTCAAATAGCTAACAAAGTGACATATAAGCTTCAAAACAAACAAAGATCAAAATCATAACAGCCACCTGGCCAGAAAAACAGTAGCTGCTGCTACAAAGAAAAGGAGCAAAAACATGAGAAGAGACAGTGGCCCACCCTGGGTCAGATTGGAGGGTAAAAATTGGCATGTTCCCTCTTGTTTTACTTAATATTTCAAAATTAAAAAAAAAAATTAGGGGTGCAACCTGGTTGGTTGTGCCAGGATCGCACAATTCGTGTGCAAGATGCGATTCATGTGGGATTCGAGTGAATTATCTACAATTCAAGCACAAAAACAATTCAACACACAATTCATATGCCAAGGCCTTGAATCATATCATATTGACAGTATTGTATTGCGAAGCGTACAATACTGGTAACAATGGTTATTAAATATCCTTAATTTCAGGGAATATATCTACATTTGACTAAACTAACCTTTTACTTCAATAACACCCTCTCGTTCCACTTATTGGAGATACAAAGAGACAAGGATAAAATCAGGGGTAAGAAAAAAAAAGAAAAAAAAAACACTTTCTTGATTTTCTAAAGTGACAAACAATTCGAAACAAACTAAACTTCTAAAGTGACTATTATTTCGAAACTGAAGAAGTATTCTTCTACCATTCTTACTATTTTACCCTGTATTAGCATCACAGATATCAAGTTATGCCAGTGGCCTCTTAGGGTGTTCTACATTTACCAATAATAAGCACCAGGCACACAGCATAAAAGGCAACCTGTGTGCCTCACTGATCCATTCTGCTGCTTTACCTCAGGCGCACCTTTAACTACACTGTTTCTTTTAATCTTTCCAACCATGAATAAGCTACTACAAGCTAGCTGATGAGCAACAGATTTTTCAAATGTTGTCAGCTACCATTAACCACCAGCTAATGTTCCACTGATTGTTAGGAATATACAAGGCATCTACTACTACTCTGACATCAGCGGTGGTATATATATAATAATAATAATCACAGAAACCATAAGGTGAAAATCGATGAGCGTAATAATAATAATAATAATACAACATAAAGAAGTAAACACTATATGCATTCATTCATAAAATTAAAATAATAATGAGAATCTTCTTAGAACAATTCAACAAAAATCTTCACAATCGTAGCCATTCCTTATCCACAAGCAACGCAATCCAGAATCTCAAATCTGGAAATTGACATCCTTCCGATCGAAAGCGCTTGCTTTCATTTCCAAAAGTAAAGAGAAGAACAACAATCTCAGCACGAAAAATAAAGTGAAATTAACGGGGAGAGAGAGAGAGAATTGTTTGGAGATTGAGAACGGAGAAGGGAGAAAGCTCACCAGAGTGTTGTTGGAGTGAACGGAGCTTGGGAGTGAAGAGGAATAACGAGATTAAAGGAACCCTAAAGTGGAAAATTGGGAAGGGGAAGAACAAAAGAGGAACAAAGCATCGCGTTCTCCTTCGATGTTTGAATCTGCGTCAGCGATGATGCTAATACACGCGACAAAAGACGGTGCGTTTCGATATCAGAAGATGCTTTGGCTAAATTCGATTCCAAACCATGTATTTTAGTACGTTATTACAATATTACCCATGATAATTAACAAAGATCACATGTATGCATCATAATTACAATATTACCCCATACTAGATTTTTTCCCACAAAGAGAATCTTTCACAATTAAAGTTACCTATGATCTCTCTTTACTTTATGATTTCAGTTTAGGTTAATTATGTTTTTAGTTCCTAAATTTTTTTGAGTTTTCACTTTTAGTTCCTGAACAAAATAATGACTAGTCTTATTTCCTGATGTTTTCATCCGTCAATGCTTTTAGTTCCTGTCGTCAAAAATTGTTGTTAAGTGATAATGTGGCGTAAATTTTATTATTATTTAATAACATTTTCTGGCGGTTAAAAACTGCCAGAAAAATGCTTGACAGAAGTGTTTAAAACAAATCAAACAAATACCAGCGGCTAAAAACTGCCAGAAATCGCTTCTCTTCTTTTCTTCATTCCTGATAACTCTTATCTTTTCCCTTACTCCATTACTTATCATCGAAATTAACACATATCCAGTGATTGAAATTCAAGAAAAATCAAAACTTTAAACAACAACAACTGATTGAAAATTTCTAAAGATTAAAAACAAATAATGGATTAAAGATTTGCTGCTAAAAAGTGTGATATTTGGACAATTGGCTAAAGCTATTATGAAGATGATTTCCAGAAGAGCAACCTCGGAATAACTTTAACTTTTGCGTGATTGATACATTTAATAAGAAAAGATAGAAAACAAGAAAAAGAATTGTTAGCTGGAAACAAAAAAACAAGATGCGAATGAATTACCTCTCCAACCGCGACAGAGGGTGTATAATCAAAATATTTCTCTTTAAACTAATTGGGACTCCTCTCTTCAAGAAATCTGCAGAAGCCCAATTGAGGAAACCCAAAAACAAAAACAAAACAAAAAAATTGGAGTTACCAAGGATGAAAGACCAAAGCAAGGAATGACACTAACGTATGCTTCACCGAGTGCCAATCTTGTTCGTAAACTCTATTAACTAAGAAGTACACAACGTAGGTGTATTGTGCGATTTTTATGAGTTGGGATGCCTTGCTTTAGAATTCAGATTCTCGGGTTTGGGATCGAGTGAAACAATGGAATTTGGGGAAAATAAAGTGAGAGATACATAATTTCAAGAATGAGACACAATTTCGGAGAAAAACATAGAGTGAGCATAATGGACGTGCGTCGCAACTCCACACCCGTCGTCCCAACCGATCTATTAGTTGACGATTTCCTCAAACCCAAAGCCAATGACATCAACTGTTGTTCCGCACCGCCAATTGCTTCAAGCTCACTTACTCGACGCCCACCACTGCACTATGCGAAATTGAACTAGGTATATCGTTTGCGACGTTGATGCAATTTGAAATCGGAGAGATCGATTAGGCTTCTTGGGTTTGAAACAATTGGGTTCTTTATCCTAAATTATTTTGATTTAAATATTGTACTGTTGGTTTGCAATGTTGATGATGGGGTTTCTAGGATTTTTTATTTGATTGTAGGTACGGTGACAGTGATGCTGGAATTTGATGAGGGGAGAGGATCAAATGAAAAGGGACAATAATAAAAGCGATGAAAACAATTTCTGACAATATTTAGCCGCTAGAATTTGTTTAATTTGTTTTAAACACTTTTGTCAAGCATTTTCTAGCGATTTTGAACTGCCAAAAAATTAACTGTCGGAAAATCCAATTAAATAATAATAAAATTTATGCCACATCATCACTTAATAGCAACTTTTGATGGCAGAGACTAAAAGCATTGACGGATGAAAACATCAGAGACTAAGACCGGTCAATTTTTTGTTCAGGGACCAAGAGTGAAAACTCAAAAAAGTTTAGGAACTAAAAACATAATTAACCCGTTAAGTTTTGATACATATTGATTCAAGATAGTAGAACTTGAAAGGGAAACTAAATCGGTTATTAAATTACTCGATTATTCTGATTAAAATAAAAAAAAATTAGTTTGATAAGATGTGCTCACACCTAATAATAAGTTTCCAATATTGATATATCTATACCATTATATAAAGGGGATACCATTTTAAATAACTGCTTTTTGGTCTCCATTTTTTAGGATAATTTTATCCTTAAATAATATATAAATATAATAATTATTTCTAATTCTTTTTCACTTTTTTGACATCTTTTTCCCTCTCAATTTACATATCAGAGAAGTTAACTTCCACTCCCATACAACCACCCACTATTATAGAGAAACAGTGAGGCACGAAATGCCTCTTTTCCCCTATCACTACAAGAAAATTCGTTATTACCGACTGCCAAAATCCGTCGGTAACTGCCAAAATCCGTCGGTAATGCAATTTTACCGACGGAATATCGACGGACAAAAATCCGTCGGTAATAACCTCGTAGCTAACTTCACCGACGGATTTTACCGACGGATTTTTACCAACTAAAATTACCGACGGATAATTCCGTGGGAAATTACCGACTGATATATTTGTGTTACCGACGGATTTTTGTGTGTTACTTACTGTGAAAAATTACCGACAGATTTTTTCATGGATAATTTCCATCAGATTTTTATGTGAGAATTTAAGAATAGTTTTTTCTGTCAATTACAATATTTTTCTTCTTAAATAATTAATGTTTTTATTTTATATAATTCATGTAAAAAAATGATAAAAAAATATATAAATAAATTCATTGTGTAGTACAAGAAAATCCAACAATATGAAAATCTTGTTCATTTAAATATTTTTGCAATCCATTGCAAAAAAATAAAAATAAACAAATACAAAATCATAATACATTTCCCCTAAATTGTGCTCAGGTCGATACATTATGATATAAATTACCACATAAGTATTATAATAAGAAACACATAATACAAACTGTCAACTCCATGAGCAAGACTTCTTTTAACAATTTAATAAAGCAAGAATTTAATTAGGAGCAAGACTGCCATGCTCGAGCTCCGCAGGCTGCCAATGGAAATCAAACTTTGCAAATTTTCCTTGTACCTTTTTGGTATAACAAGTCCCTGCATTTAAATAAAACATTTAGAAAATGCAATCTTATATTCAAACAACAGTCAATAATGAAACATGAATGATTCCACATCTGCAAATTCAATTACATCCAACAAATACAATGAGTCGAGAAGCAAGAACAAGTTATTAACAGATGAAATAACTTATGGACTAAGTCAATATGAAGCGTTGATTGAGAAAGAATAAAGTATGAAAATAACTTCAAGTTGTGTATGAAAAATAAAATATTATTCTATATAAATAATTATATTAATTTACACTATTATTTTTAATAATTCTATATTAATTCCATATAATTTTTTTGTTACGATATTAATTTCATAGTATTAACATACATAGTTTAAACTAATGCATGTTATTCCTTGTTATTTTCGTAGTCTATTTTTTGCTTATTGGCAAGTCTACATTTTGTATATTATATTATTTTAATTCTCTATTTTAATTCATTATTTATTTTAATGCTTTTTTATTTTAAATCAATTCTAAAAAAATTATTAGAATCATTAATTCCATGCATATTACAAAAATAAAGAGAAAGACGAATAGAAGGCATATGATCATGCGTAGACAAGTTGTGACTATCAATGTAATGGGCTGCATTAATAAAAGAAGGCATTGGGCTAGTATATAGCACTAATATATGTCTAAAACCAAGTAACTAATCAAACATAAGTCTAGAGTTCCCAAAAGTTGGCCTAACATTATTTTGTTTCTATTACATTAGCTTGATATACTAAAAATAGGATGAAATATAGCGCTAGTGTCATTTAGATAAATTGATAAAAGGTCTAGAGGCATGAAAGTAAATATAAAACTAAAATAAAAGGAAAACATTTATAGTGAGCATGAAAGAAAGGAGAACAGAAGAGCCCAAAATTGACATTGACATATATAAAAGGGAGGAAAACCATAAAGATAGGTTCAACATGACCCACCTGCTTAAATATACTATAAACAGGATCTAAGCCTCGAGATATTTTAGAGAATAGCCTGAACATTCTTGACAAGTCTTCAACCTAAGCATTTAAAGGGAAACATGATAACATTATACTCTTGGCTAAAAATTTGTATGCATAACAAGTAAATAGAGTTTCATGAGAACCTTGTCATCTCTAAGTAAAGCATGACATCCAGAGTGCACTTTCTCCCATTCTAAGCACTCTTCAGCATGTAATAAAAGACATAAGATCAAAAGATCAAATAAAGGCCAGAAAGTAATATAAATGAAGAAATCAAGTTAAAGTAAGCAAAAATTATGCTCAGTGTCTCACATTTTGTAAATGAAAAATACTAACCTTATAATTAAAAAAATAATTCTGAAACCCCCTATTTATCAAGCATATTCTTGAATCTGTTCATATTTACCAGAATATCAACAATCAAAGAAATAGAGAAATGCACAGTGCTGAGACAGAGGTTGGCTTTGAATATAGTAATATAATAAAGGTACAAATTAAAAATAACAGGAACAAATGAACCATATAAGTTAAAAAAAATAAGAAAGGAAAGGAAAGTAAAGAAAGAATAAAAATTCACGAAGAAGATGAGCGTGTTGCCAATTCACGTTGAACAGCGTTCATAAGCTACCACTGCTACAAGCAGTGGCATGCATAATCTCGGTTATTCATCTTGGAGAAAAACAATTGATCAACACAATTACAGATTCCACAGTGTGCTAAATTCACATTTCATAGCAATATCTTGTGGCAAAATATTTAATTGAAAAGGAGTAAAGATAATTTGTTTAATTGTTCACTATGCTTCACAGCCTTTATAATTATGGTAACTCTTGTTTATCTTTACTGTCCAAATCCAAACAAAGACATAATTATAATTTGATTACGGTACATAAAGCCAACCAAATTCACCATAGACATACTATCATGTAGGAACATAAAGCTCAAGGTGACAATCCTACTCCCCTGCAGCCAGCATTGTGCTTAACAATATACTACTACATAGCCCAAACCATCAGTCTTGAATAGTGTTATGTTACTAGAAATCAAACTTAACTAACCATGACCATTTGCAAAAAGCAATATCAACAGTATTTTTCTGGCACGAAACTTGTCGCATATTAACTAAAATCAAGTCATGTAAACATTATCAAAGGGTATCTATGTATGACTTTTCAGACACCTGGGATCAATTCCATCATAGAGTGGCAAATTCAATAATAATAATCAGTAATAGAGAAACAACACCATTCAATTGAGAACCCCCAATCCAACAACACTAACGGCCCCGATTAGCCAGATAATTGAGGAAAAGAAAGGGGCTTACAGTGATAGGGGTTTGTTTGGCGTTGGCTTTTTGCTGCTGTTCGCGGATCTTCTGCATCGCCATGTCAAGTTCGTACGCCAGCGGAACCCTGAACTCCTCCTGCGTCGCTATCATCTTCTTCGATGGCCCTGAACTCCTTCAGATCGAGTACACCATTTCCATCTTCGTCAAACCTTTTGAATATCTCTTCATTCTCTTGTCGTGGCGGTGATTCCGAACCAAAAGGCAAAAGCCCAGAGAAAGAAATAGAGAAATGCATAATTGAACAATTTTGGGGCTGAGATTTACAAACGGTGCTGAGATGGACAGCTGCAGGGAACAAATTTGGGGCTTATATGCGTGGTTGCTTCAGTGGAAACGGTGCCATCGGAGGAATTCTCCACTGCAGTGTACCACTGGAGGCGCTAGGTCACTTGAGGAGCACCGTGATCAGGGAAACACTTGAAGTTAGGTCAAATGAGTATTAATAGTTAGTGTTTAACAAAATTTAATTGTTTTAAAATTAATAATTTTAAGCTAAATAGAATTGGTTTTAAATAATAATAATAATAATAGTTTCACTAACATTTTGACTCTATTTTTTTTTCTTTTTTGTATATATATTATATAAATTAATATTCAGTGTGGTTAAAATAATAATTTTATTGTTTAACAAAATTTTATTGTTTTAAAATTATTAATTTTACACTAAATAGAATTGGTTTTAAATAAATAATAGTTCCAATAATATTTTCACTATCCTTTTCTTTTTTATACATTATATAAATTAATATTCAGATTGTTGTTAAAATAAGAATTTTGACTCATTCTTAAATGTTATATTATTAAATTAAGTATTAATTTTAAATATTTAGAGCTACTGAATTTTGACTCAATAATAATAATAATAATAATAATAATAATAATAATAATAATAATTAATACCAATAATTAATAATATACCATAGTATAACTTAATATTGTGGCAAAATATTATATAAATTAATCATTATAAATATTATATTATTAAATTTTGATATTAAATTTTGAATTTCAATGTAGGATTATTTCGTTTGTAACTTTGTGGTATATGGAGACATGGAGTTAAAAAATAATATGAATTTTAAAGTAGATTGAAATGATTTAATGTTATTGACGACAATGAAGATGATCATGATATTTGGTGCTGAAATAAGCAATTCACACAGGGGAATAATTTGAGTGATTTTCAAGATGAATTAGTCATAGGATGGTGATTGTGATTTACTAGCTAAAAAACATGTGGATCAAGGGAGTTTTTTTTTTTTATTCGTAAGAATCATAGGTATCAGAGGGTTTACAATAACTCATGCACCTTATTCAACCAACTGAACTAGACCACCTTGATAAGAGAGGGTTTAAATTAGAGGTGAATTACATATGTTAATAAATAATAACATGGATAGGTGCGTGTTATTTTTTAATATAAATATTTAAAGTTAAAATAATTTATAGTAATTTATTTAAAATTGTAATTATAATTTTAAATAAATTACTATAAATTAAGAGTAGAAATTAAAAAATAAATTATTATTATATATCTATATATTTAAATCTTTCTATTTTAAAATATATTTTATAAACATTTTTAATCAATAATAAGAATAATAAAACTTTAAGGATTATATATTGGTCTTTTTTATTTGTTGGCATCACCAAATGGGATTGCCCTATCTCTCTTTTCATTTTTATCATTACCTATAGATAAAGTTGGACAAACGGGTAAGTCCGCCCATTTGAGCCCGCACCCACATAACCTGCCCTGCGAAGCCCGCAATTTAAATGGGCTATATTTTAATGAGCCCACAACCACACCGTTTAGCCCGTGGGCTAAACGGGCCGGCTCGCATCCGCAACTTTTTTTTTAAAAAAAATCAAATTTAAAAATATGAAATTTAACTCATTTTTCAAACCTTTTTAAAAACAATTGTCTAAAAAAATATCAAATTAAAAAAGTGATTAAAAATCAAATTAAAATCCCTTTTAAAAATCCTTTTGTTATCATTTTATAGTCCAATTAATAATTAGATATATGAGAATTATTCTTTATGGATTTTAGTTTGGTGTTGACTATTTTGAAATGTATCTAATTTCAAGTAGAATGACCCCAATTTTTTTTTATTTTAGTAGTCTACTTTCTATTTTTATTTTACTTTTACTAAAAAAATTCATTTTTCTACTTAAGGCATAAAAGCCCATGGTCAAGCCCGTTTAACCTGCTGGTTAAACGGATCAGGCTAAAAAGCCTGCAATTTAAATGAGCTCAAAAAATTAAAGTCCATGCATATACCATGCGGCCTGCGGGTTATGTGGGTGGCCTGTGGGCTCAAGCCCAAATGCCCAGCTCCTGGCCATAGCAACAAACCAGTGAAAAAGGGACTCTCTCTCTCTCTCTTTCTTGTAATTGATTTCATAAACAGGGTAAAAGGAGAGTTTATCATGTTGGTAAGCAAAAGATCTCACGTTAGTTTCATTAAAAAAATAATTTTTAATTTATATATAAGTTAATTTTAATTTATAAAATATTTTTTTTTATTTTCTTCTTCTATGAATATTTTGGAAAATTTTATCTAAACTGACCCAATATGCATCACCACAAGTGTTTCAACTTACTGTTGCAGTTGCCATTACTATAATTTCATGTAGTTATTGTAATTACTATGACACTATCGAAGTTGTTATGGCGTAAATTTATTTTATGTTTTTTTTAAAGGAAATTTATTTTATGTTTGTACATAATATAATATACTTTTTAAACATTCATTCGTCACGTCAACATGTAGTACACAGAGATTTAACTGACATATTTGAGAAAAAAAAATTAGGATCTAATTTTGTGTAATTAAAAATAAAGGAATCAAAATTGTGATAATTAAGGAACAAAATAAAATTAAGCTAATCTTAAATAAAGGCTTCAAAAAAGCAATTTGATGCTAGTTCTAGGTGCTTTTATTTGTAGTAATTTTTATTACATAAAATTATTTAATTAAAGTATTTGAATTAAAATTATGAAAATACTAATTTCAAATAATATTTTAAATTTTTCAACCTGCACAAAAGTACCTTTTCTCCAAACATGTTTCTTAAGAGCTTTAAAGTTTTTTTGTTATTTTCTAAGAAAAAAATTATATTGATAATTAAGTCCGTACAGCCTAAATTTTTTTTTAAATAAGTTTTTTGATAATTGTATAACCAAACTGTAAATCGAGTTTATTTGACATAAAAATTTAAAAAAAAAAAAACTCTTAGTTTTTTTTTTCTTTTTTTTAACAACCAAATTATTTCTCCTTCAATTTATTATATTATTTAAAAATCTAAAATCACTAGAAGTGATTTCACACGCACAAATTAACATCCGTTCATATACATTGACAGTGGTTAATTCATATAATAATTAATACATGTCTAATTCATTTAAAAAAAAAGTCTCGACTTATTTGATTTGAGCATTAGGTGTATGAAAAAAAAATACATTATGTGTATAATGTTTAAAAATTATTAGTCCTATATCACACTATAAATGTTATTGGCTCGAATAACATCCCTAGAAAATTAGTCATGTCACACTTGTAATTCTAAACCAAAATAACCCATTTTTACATAAACAACAAGAATAGTGTCTTTTTAATATGTTAGGCAGCATCTTTTCTTTCTCTCTATTGATTTCATTGAAAAGTTTTAAAACACATTGCCTGAGTTGTTCTTGTATTACTTATTACTTATTTACATGATGTAAGTAACATATGTCAATTGTTTGTTTAATAATAAAAGCAGCATAAAAATATGCACAGCACAATGGTCAAATGGTGTTCCCACTGAGATAAAATTCCATGTTCAAATCCCATCATTCCATACCCCTCAACATTAAATATCTTCACTATCTTTAGTCTCACGTTACCTCTTTTTTAGTTGGATTGAATAAATATCAAAAACTAGTTAGTTATTAATCTGTTGTCACCATAATTAATACTTAAGTCCATTATGTATAACCTAAAAACAACTAACTACCAATAAAGGAAGAGTGTGATATAAATACTATATTAGAGGGGGGAAATGCCTGCATGTAAAATATAAGCAAGAAAACCCAAAGGATTGACGCAGTAGTGTAAAGTCCTGCTGCGTTCACATGAGGGAGAACGATCTATTTAGCGGAAAAATCCGTGTTCGATTTTCTCCGTGTGCAAAAATTTCTTGGACCAGCGGCAGCCACACATCACGAACGGAATTAGTCTCCGATCAGTGGGTTGGAGGATACCCGTAGTGTCTGACCTAGGACCAAAAAATATAAGCAAGAAGAATAACCCCACTTTTGTTAAAAAAAAATTGTTTGATTGTGCATTTATTATTATATCAAAACCTAAATGTTTTAGTCAAAGCACATCTAAGTTCGTCAATAAGTGTCACAGTTCAATCTAATTCGAATTTTACTTCAGCATCGTCAAGGTAGAATGTTGACACACAACTAACAATCCCTGTCTTTGAATATGCCACTTTCATTCATATGGGCCTCTTTGAGGATTGAATCTAAAATAAAAGACACATTTCCTTCGGGAGTTGCTATCTGCACTTCTCTAATTACTAATACACTCCCATTTCTATTGGAATGCATGAAATCGTGTTGTCTATTATTTTTTTTGCGTTCTCATTTATACAATAAATATATATTTTTTTTTAATTTCTTAACCAATTTCTTAGCAAGACCCTTAATAATAAGTATCAGAGTAACTTAAATCCAACCTAAATATCGATGCGTGATTTTGGTCACAGCCAATCCAAACACGATATTGTGATTTATTGGGATAAAAGATCTTACTTAAGACTTGACAGAATCTCCCATTTGTAGAAAAAGACTACAATTTGGTTTGGTCCAATATTGCATTGTATGTGTTGTTGCTGGGACATGCAACTAGAGAAGGCTAAAGATAAACTTGAAACCATGGATGTTGACGGATGTCAGGTGTGGTCATCCTCTTGATAGGGTCCACATTAAGCATCTTTGATATTAAATCTCTAGCTCCAGGAGATAGATGGCATGGAAGAGTGAAAACCCCTTCCTATGTGAAAAAAAAAACCTGGTAATTAAATCTCCTTGAAGATAGCATCAATTGAACAAATAGCATTTTGTTTAGATAAATAACTTAGTAAAATATTAAATCAATAAATTCTTATGAAAGAGTATGTCATATCAATATATATAAAATTTACGAATCCAAAAACAGCTTTAAAAAACACATGGCGAAACAAGGTTACTTCTCAAATATTGGATGACACGTGTCATCATTTCATGCTTAGAAATTGTTTGGTTCGATTACAAACCAAATTCAAATCCAAAAACAGCTTCGGAAATTAAAAATGGAATCATCAATATTATAGATTTACAAATTTATAAGTATATCAATTAATCATCCTTAATTTTCGTTAATTATAAGTAAATCAATTAATTAGACTTAATTTTTGTTAATTTATATGATTTTAATTAATTAATATTAAATTTTTTAAATTAAAAAAATAGAATCGTAAATATTAATTGATTTAAGAAATTATAAGTATAATTTTTAATTAGGAATATTGTTTTTTCAAGATTAAATAATTATGTGCCATGCAAATTGATTCATATCATGCAAATCTATTCCGAAGCAAAAAATATCATGCAAATCTATCTATAATAATAAATTTATGAATCCGTTCAAAGTTAAAAAAAACACATTTGGAGAAATAATTTTATTAACGTTGTTTTAATATAAACTACCGTGAATTATTATTCAAGTTAGCATAATGGAAAAATAATTTAAAATATCAACAAGATTGGATTTTTGAGATATCACGGGAACATTGATTGATACAGAGATACTTAATTTTATGGAATATATAATTATTAGTATCATAATATTTATTTTTTAAAATTCAAATATTTATAATCATGCAATTCAAAATTGTGCTTGATTTTGACAATATATAAATCATACTTGCCTTTTAGTAGCTTATTAATAGATCTTCTTCTCCAACAACCTTCATTCTACATTCTCTCTCTCAAAGACAAAAGCATGTGAAAAATCAAAATGTGGTTTGAGATTTCCTTCTCCATAGATAAGCAAAGGTACTGCTTGATAATAAACATTGTTTATACACCATTTTTTCCCCTTTTTTTTACTATTTTGTTTTCTTTCTTTTATTGAGTAGAATTGCTAACAAGGCTAAAAATTAACCACGTTAAACAAAAATGGAAGTTTTATAACAAAATATAATAATATATAAATTATAATGATTTTTTACACAATTATAATGATAAATATGTGCATCATATGAGAATCGAAGTTATATAATATAAATTGATAATGAATCACTAATAAAGTACTTATCTTTGTTAGATTAAATTGATCCTTCTATTAATTTATCATAGTCAAAATTGATATTGTTGGTGTCAAAAACTAATATAATGACCAATTCGGTCTAAAAGAGATATTTAGTAAAGGACTAAATTAAATGATTTTTTTTAAATATAAGGGACCAAACTTGACAACATTATACCTAAATTAAAACATTTTTATGTGTTAATTTGGCAATCTTTTAATTGATTTTGTCTATAATTAATTAATAATTAATTGCAATGTTTAAATTTAACATTGTGTTTGATTGCAGGATAAAAAAAAATAACATTGTGTTATAATTGTTAATTTTTAATTGATTGTGTTAATATTTTAATTTTAATAATTTGTCTATTTATCTATTATTTATAGCTGATATAAGTATTTAATTTTTAAATTTAATAATTAATTATTATTCAATTTTAAATTAGGTAAATTTATTTTTGGATCACATTTTCATAATCTCAATCCCTAATTAAAGATAGCATGAAAAATATCTCTAATTAAAGATCATATATTGGGAAATTTTCTGTTAGTAAAACAATGGAGACACGACTAAGTTACTCTCAAACTAAGACCAATATTACTAAGTGAATTATTCAATACTTTTTTTTTTGAATTTAAGTTCTTATAGTAGCTAATTTAATTATGTTAATACTTTATTAAGTTATTTTTTCAATTTCTAATTTATTTATTTTATTCTTAATTTTGTTTATTTTGTTTTTGAGAAATCTTAAACACAATTAAAGATCAACCCATAGTCTCTGACCAAAGATAAAAAAAACCAATTAAAGATCTTAATTTTATACAAATCATTATACATTTAACTATAACATTATAAATTTGTTGTTGTTATCATCATTTTGCCTCAATCCAATACTGACAACTAAACAATAATCTAAAAAGAAAATATCACAAGGGTCGTGATTGGTATAGAGAAAAAGAATATCCAAGATTTATGCAATCATAATATTTTAAAAATAAAGTTTATTTCTTTAAAGTTATTGACATTATTAAATATACTAATTAAAAAGTTAATGAAAATAACTCATTTATAGAAATTAGCATTCTTAATCCTAATATTACAAGTACTTATATTAACATGAGTGATAAGAAATAGGAAAAACATAATAAGATAGTAATATTTATTGAAATAAAATAAATTTGTTTTTTTAACTGATGAATTGAATTTTAAAGAAAAAAAGAAAAATCATAACAAAATTGTAAGAAATAAAATTTAACATTATAATATACTATTATACTTATGAAATATTATCATAATTTCAACTGTTATTTGTTTCCATATTTTATTTTAAATATAATAATTAATTGAATCTTCAACTAACTATTTATATTGCACAATAGTAATTAAAAATTTTAAAATTGTTATACTTTATGATTCATGATTGATATCTAGCACACTTTTTTTATATTAATTTTAGCATGACATGCGTCGCTTGAATTTTGGTTTTAATTTAAAAATATATAGTTATAAATGTCATTTCATAAAACTATTTTGTTAAATATTTTTTTTGTAACGAGGAACTCTCACTTTATATTGATTGAAATATTTCACAATAACTATCTAAATTACTACCTTACCTAACACACAATCAATTTTCATTTCTCTCATTTATTATATTTTAAAAATCATAGTTTGCTACATATATAATCAACTATATATCTATAATGGCCAACAATGATTAATAATTAAAAATGTTATACCTTACCATCTATGATTAAAATAAATAAAATAATTTATTGCAAATAATTCCTTTTACAAAATTTAAAAACTATTTATAAATTTAATTTTTTATAAATATATTCATAAATCATGCTTACCCGTGCTTGGCACAGGTCATACACTCTAGTTCATAAAAAAAGAAAGTTTATATCATAAATTTTATTATAAAATTTATTAGATTAAGTTAAAAAGAATTTATTATAAAGTCTTTGGTTTTGGATGATGTAAGCCATTTGCCCGTTGATCCTTGAATACAAGTGTCTATTATCAAAAAAAAAAAGTTAAAAAGAATTTATTTTAATAAATTTTATCAAGAAAAGTTTCTTTTTTTATAAAAGTCATAAGTTGAAATAAGTTCCATGTATATAGGTCTAGTTTTGATAAATTTCTTCATAAACACTATAGGAAAAGAAAATAAGAAAAAATGAAATAATTTTTTTTATAAGTTAAAATTAGTTTATGTATAAGCTATTTTGTATAAGCTCTCTCATACTAAGTTAACTTCTCCAAAAACTATTTTTTAGCTTATAGAGAAACATATTTCATTTTTCTTTCTTATTTTTTATGCCTATAAGTACTTGTGAAGAAATTTATTCAAATAGGATCATAAAACTCTTTTTTTTACCATTCTTTAAATCTAATTTGAGTTACATTGTTTTCAAAAAGATAAATTGATATATATTAAGATAAATAGTGTATGCATTGATGGTGTAAATAGTTTTTACTGTCATTTAATTACAAATCATTATTATGATAAGTTTGTTAACTTTTATAATAACTAGTTTAAAAATCATATCAATGATAGTTTTTAATTATTTTCTTTACACTAATAGTACATAGAATGTCAATGTAATTTTTTTCCATGTACACAAATCTCAAACCAAACCATGGCCTACTTGTTTGAGAGCAACCCCATTCTACTAAGCCAACACATGTTGATGTCCAATGATATAATTAAATAAATAAAATTAACAAAAATACCTTTATTTTGTCGAAGAGATTTTGAATGTTATCGTTATCAAAAGGTAGAGTGCCACAAAGAAGAAGATATAAAATTACACCACAACTCCATATGTCAACTTCAGGTCCATTATCCAATTTCCCAGAGATAACCTGAGGGAAAAAAAAGTAACAAGGAAATACAAATAACAGAAAACTTAAAATATAGAGGAGTGCTAGGGACACATTCTCTAACATACTACTTTAAACACACTTTTTCTAATTGGTTAAAATTTATTGAAAACTACAAAATCAAGAGATATAACCATTAAATACAACGTGGAACCTATAAAATTTTATCATTTTCAATAAATTTTGACCAACAAAAGTGTATTCAAAAGAGTGTGTGAGAGAGTGTTCCTAACATTTCTCAAATATATATCCTCAACAATAGCAATATAACAAGAGGAGTGCTAGAAACCCACTCTCTAACATATCCCTTTAAACACACTCTTTCTACTCCCTCCGTTCCAAATTACATGACGTTTTAGAGAAAAAAATTTGTTCCAAAATAGATGTCGTTTTACAAAACCAATGTTGCATTAAATATCTTTTTCCAGGACTACCCTTAATTAATACTTAGTGGAAGTAATGTATTATGAATAATTAATTAGAGAGATAAAGGGTATATTAGGAAGTTACCTAATATTTTCTAGGAAATTCAACAAATTAATTGCATTCCTTAATACATGTGCCAAAATATTAAACGTCATATAATTTGAAACGGAGGGAGTAGTTGGTTAAAATTGATTGAAAACTACAAAATTAAGAGAGAGAATAATTAAATATGATATGGAATTCACAAATTTTTGTCATTTTGAACCAATAAAAATGAGTGTGTCAGAGAGTGTGTTCCTAGCATTTCTCATATACTCCCTCCGTTCCAAATTATATGACGTTTAAGGTATTGGCACAGGTATTAAGGAATGCAATTAATTTGTTGAATTTCCTAGAAAATATTAGGTAACTTCCTAATATACCCTTTATCTCTCTAATTAATTACTCATAGTACACTACTCCCACTAAGTATTAATTAAGGGTAGTCCTGGAAAAAAAACATTTAATGCAGCATTGGTTTTGTAAAACGACATCTATTTTAGAACAAATTTTTTTCTCTAAAACGTCATATAATTTGAAACGGAAGGAATAACAAAGAGAAATGCTAGCAACGTTAGCACTCCTCAAGTGACATTTAATTAATGATTATTATCATCATGTATTCCATTACAAATCATAGAATTTCAAACCTCAGGAGCTACATAATTAGGGATTTCATAACTTGTCTTAAGAAAGTGACCACCACGCATGATGTCGCTCCAACCAAATCCAATAATCTTAACATCACATTTGAAGTCCAAAAGTATGTTTTCAGGCCTCAAATCTCTATGAACTACCATGTTGCTATGACAATACTCCACACCATAGATTATCTGCTTCCAAAACATAAATAACACAAACAATAATAATCTTATGACAAGAAAAAGTTTCTCAAGTGTATACAAAATACCAAAACTCTTACCTGCTGAAAAATATTACGAGCTTCATCTTCTTCTAACCCACCCTTTTCTGTTATGTAATCAAAGAGATCCCTAGATCCCGGATACTCCATAACAACACATATGTCAGTTGGAGTTTCTATGACTTCGTAAAGTTGTATAATGTGAGGATGCATGAGCAATCTTAAAATTTCAACTTCTATTTTCACTGCAACACAATTTGAAGAAAGAAAAGGGAAAAAGATGGTAATATATTTAATTAACAAGACTAGCCCATAGTAAACATGCATATTTTATAAACAAAATCATAAGGAAATCAATTTTATTTCTCCGATCCCCAAATTAACTACACAATATTAAAGAAATGGCTTAAATGTCTGTAAATATAGTAATTTCCACATAGTGAAATTATTTGACCCATTGAATTTCTCAATATTGAATTTAGACAGTTTATATGAGGTCTTAAATTTAAACTTCATTACTACCATTGTACACACACAAAAATATATTTACAAATACGTAAAACATATTTAAACTTAAAAAAAAAAATATGAATCACATGTGTGATAACAATATATGAATTTCTTGTACCTATAACTACACATCAATATATTCACAAAGCAAAATTGCCATAAAATAGGAAAACAAAAAATTAAAGGCCCAGAATTAGTTGAAGATTAAAATATATTAATAAAAAAACAATATAAACCTTGTTCTTCCATTTCCATGTTCTTTATCTTGCGACGGTTAAGGATCTCGATGGCAACCTTCTGGCCAGTCAATACATGTTCTGCCATTTTCACATTGCCCAAGGATTCAAAGCCAAGTGTTTTTCCCAATTTATAATTTGCTAGAAACATGTCCGGGCCTGCACCACAACCTTGGCTAGCTGCTGCTGCTCCATCCATTTTTTTAAATCTACTAGAAGCAAAATTATACAAGAAACAAAACAAAAATTTAGGCACCTAGAAATTATATCTGTATAAACATATACATAAAACTACTATTAATAAAATCATTAAACATCACCAATTTAAAAAATACAATAGTATAATTTGATTAAATTAACATTTTGCTACAGTGATACGTACTCTCATTCCACTGAAAGAGATATCAAGAAATAAAGAAAATAATGTTTTATTCTCAACAAATTTACACCAGCTACTGTTCCACTATAAAAACCACCTTCCTCAAAAATGTAAAATTAAAAATATGCGTTAAACAAAGCATCTACTACTATGGGAATGGTGGTGGCTTATATAATAACAAATCATAAAAACAGAAAGGTGAAATTCGATGGAAGTAATAATACAACATCATGAAGAAAACAATCAGTTTAAATTAATTCATATAGTCAAAATCAACATAATTTTTTTAAAAAAATCTTGTTAGGAAACATAATCTTCACAGTCATAGCCATTAATTCATTACCTACGTGCAAGGCAATTCCGATCGAAAGAAAATCTTGGCTTTTATTTCTAAAGATTAAAAAATAAAAAGAATCTTGGCACGAAAAAAGAAAGCGAAATTAATTAATGAAGTCGAAGAGAGACATAGAGAACTGTTTTGGAATTGAAAAAAAAAAAAAGGTGATGGCTCACCAGGGTGTTTGGAGTCAACGGAGTTTGGGAGTGAGAGGAAGATGAGATGAAGGATGGATTGGGATTGAAAAGAACCATAGGGGAATAAATCGTGCCATTCTCCTTTGATGTTTGCATCAGCATCAGCAATATACTGACAAAATTTCTAACACTAAATTAAGTTTTTTTTTTTTTTAATTGTCAGTTTTATAACGTTGCATAGGATTTTTGATGTATAATAATAGCAATAAAGTTAGAATTTAGAATCTTGTGTAAATTATTTAAACTCTTCACCACTAAGCCAACCTTAGTAGTTATGTTGGTTAAGAATTTTAATATTTTTATTTTAGATATATAATTATTAAAATTTTAAAACAAGTTTCACATTTTTTTTCACAATTTTATAATTATAATTGTTTTTGTTTTAACTTAAAATAATAACTCATTAACATTATAATTTTAAAATAATAAATAAGTAAAAAGAAACAATATTAAAAATATAGAAAAAATATTTTAATTATTTTTATCCCAAAAATTAAAATTGATAAGAAATAGATAACATTGTATAATTAAGATAAAACTTAATTTTCATGTTCAACTAAATAGGTTCTACTAAATCTAGTTATAGACTCAGACAAGAACCCAATTTATAACAACTTGAATTTATTTTGTAATAACTACAATAATAATAATAATATTTAAAATAGTAATAATCATAACAAAAAACAGTAAGGTAAAAATTCATAATAAACATTCAAAATTTGAGGGTTTTTTTTCCTTTCCAAATTATGGTAACATAGAAACTTCAAAATAAAGTTAATATAGTAAAAAATAAGTGTCAAAACAAATAAAATACTTACAGAAAAAATATGATATGATCATAAAATAGTTAAATTAGAATATTTAAAATATAAAACATATTTTTAATTATTTGCTAAAAAAAATAATTATAGTAAGTTTCATTATTTTTAAGATTTTTTTTAGTATTAGTTAAAAAATTAGTATTCTTTATTCAAATCACTAACTAAAATGTTAACATGTATGTATTTGTGTATATACATACCGGGGGGAGGGGGTTGTAATATATGAGAATAGCCTTTTTTTAGGTGATTTGTTTTCCTTGGGTTAGAGATCACGTGTGTTTCTTAATCTACTGGGTCATAGATTAATCTTGCTCGTAATGCATGACTTCTGCTGGTCCAAGGAATCGTTTAAATTAAAATGGAAGACCTATATTAAAATATTTACTTAAAAATTCATTAAAACGTAACGTGACCTCATCAATTTTTTAAAAGATTCACAGAACAAAAATTAAATCTTTACAAAATCTCAATTATTTCTTCTTAAGATTGTTAACTCATCACCATCGCTATTGTGATTGCCGCCGCTACCACTGTCATGACCATCGTCACCACCACTACTGCCATAACCGTTGCCACCACCACTAGTATAACCGCCATGGTCATTGTTGTCGCTACCACCGTCGTCGCTGCTGGTGATGGTGTAGAGGCACTGGGGGCTTCATATGGTTTTCAACTGTTCTCTCCCACATCTTTTCTTTCTCCTTTTTTTTTTTTAATTAAGTTCCTGGGTTATTTTCACTGAAGAGAGTTTGCTAGTTTTGTTGTCGCAAATTATTTTTTGATGAACATGTTATATCTTGGGGAACTTACACATCACACAAATAAGTCTTAAAGGATAATATGAATTCACATGTCTCAGACTTAATATGCCTATGACCATATATGCTCGTAGGTCATGATTCGTGAATAGGGGTGGCAAAACGGGCCGTCCCGCCCCGCCCCGCCGTTGACCCGCCGAAAACGGGTTGGCCCGCCCTGCCCCGCATAAGAAAGTGGGTTGCGAAACCAAGCCCGCCCCGTTTTACTCGGGTTGGCTAAAAACCAAAAAAAAAAAATAAAAAAAAAATATATTTTAATTGATTTTAATTATTTTTATCTTTTAAAAATACTAAATAATAAATATTTATTAAAAAAAATTAAGTATATTACCTTAAATTTGGAATAATAATTTATTTAGAAAAAAATAAATTACATAAATATTAATAATATATGTATAAAATATTAAAAATATATAATTATTAATTAAAACGGGTTGGCAGGCCAACCCGCCCCGACATAAGAAAGTGGATTGCGAAACCAAGCCCGCCCCGTTTTACCGAATGTTTTTTTCAAAGCAACCTTAGAGTTACTTTTCCGTTGAACGTGTAGCAATAACAATGCTAAAGGCAATTTAATAGTGCCAGGCGCCAACAAATTTGGTCACGTGATTAGTTCTAAAATTGGTCAATTGAACCACTATGAATGCAGGGGGATTAATTTGCATGTTGATATTAAATAAATTTTTATGTGATTAAATTACATTGATATTAAAATATTTTTTATGTACATATTTTAATATATTTTGCTAACTTATTGTTTTTAATTTATAATATCAGCACCAATTTTTTTACAAGATCTAATAATAATAATAATATATTATCAATTCAAATATACTTAAAAAATAATAAAATAATATTAATATCACATTATAAAATCTATACCCATTTAAATAATTAACTAATTATACATTTAAAAGTACTTTTGATTAATATCATCCAAACAAGTTTCATTTTGATAAAAGTACTTTTAGAATAAAAGTTTCCAAATATAAATAAAGTTACACTAGACTTACTTTTAACTAAACTTAAGTTTTCAAAGTTACATTTAACTAAACTTCCATTTACAAACTGTAATCCAAACACACTCTTGAAGGCAACGTAAAGTGTTGGACACTTTTCCTTTCATTTTTGTCCATTATGAAACTTTGAGCATTCATTTTCTTTTATCTACTTATAAATAAAATAACAATAACAAGAATAAAATATTAGTATAGCATTATCGAAAAGAACTTCGTTGATCGATCCTGAATAATAAATAATAAATAATAAATAATAATAAAAAAAAAATCCATCCAAAGGATTGCACTTATTCAAAAGTCCACACAGAGAAGTTACTAGCCTGTACCTGTAGTCAAAAGATACAGAGAATCTCTGAATAAGAAATAACACCAAACATAGTATACAATACAATAATTGAGGGTCTTCGTGAATTGTTACCTAAGAAATTAAAAAAAAAAAAAAAAAAAACCCTTCTATATTGTTGCCATGTGCAGTGGTGATATGACACAGAGCGTGTGCACCGTAGCTTTGGGCGGTTTGCAATGATCCAAATAAATTCTCTTTTACATATACGTTCGTGCTGGTGCACGTGCATGCATATATAACTGCACTTAATTGCATGTGAAGACAGATCCTTCTTCTATCATATTGAAAGTATATTGGCAGTACTTGATTAAGTGTTTCTCATGTGTTCTTGCCTCGTTCTTAGTTTTTCTCTTCAAAGGGTCTTTGTTTTCCTTTTGGTCAACTGCTCTTGGTAATGCTGAAGTAGAGTAGAGAGCTAGCTCAAACTTTGAGTAGTTCTGACGCCTACATTATTTTCATTACACAATCCATTTTTTTAATTCAACTGTCATCCAATCCAATTATGAATTTACATATATAATAAAATGGTTAAATTTTTATAATGGTTTTAAAAGTAATATTTAAAGTAATTTCTATTTGATCAAGGTGTAAAATATTTATCTTGATAGCATATTAAAATTAAACTCTTTTTGGCCATTTTATAAAAAATTAAGAAATTTAGTTAATTTTAATGAGTGATATTCAATTTTATCAACTGTTTTTTGAGTGGAACTAAGCTCGGATATCTTACAAAAGATTCAACTTGAACCATATGAATAGAAAAAAAATGATTAAGAGGGAAGATCGAAGACCCACTAGAGGTGGTCAGACATGTTCTTTAGCAGATATTAAAACATTGACAAAGCCAAATAAATACATTGTACCAATAATATGGTGACAAAAAAAAATTGTCAATAATTTTTATTATCAGAATTACTGTTATATTAATTAGGACTTATGTTAATTTTTTCTACCTAATTAACTAATGTATACTTTTTTTTTTGTAAAAATACAATTAATGTAGTAGATATTTTGAAGGAAATCTTTTATATATATATATATATATATATATATATATATATATATATATATAATTTGTAAAATTTTCAATTTTATGATAAATTAATCCTTTTTTCTCAACTTACTGATTTGATGACAAATTCAGTCTCTAAATTTGGTCAACTTCATGTTAAAAGGATTAAGTGGTCACTCACTATTAATTTTTACCATTGATATATGATTTAAAAACATCACTAAATTAACATGTAGTTTACTTAAAACATCATGTCAAGTTTTTACTTATTAAGTAAAATGATAATATCTAAATTTGAGATAGATAAAATAGAATATAAGATGATGAGATCCTGAAGTACAGCATGGCTGCTAACATGGAACTCTAGTATATTTTCTCTCTCTCTCTCATTGAATAGATCCAGCTAAATCTCGTGCATGAAGACCTAAACTCAAGGGGAACACCACGACCAAACAAACATATGAACACCATTCCCACCTTCTCATTATTATCATCAACTCACCGAACCTTCCACTTTTGTGAATATATATGTAGCCATTATTATCCGCACCAAAGTTTGTTCAAAGCCATTCATCTCTCCTTTTAATTCTTTGCATCAACATCTCATTAATGATTGATTAGGTGGTTCATACACAGTACAATTATTGCAACAGGAAACACACATAGAAGGTGTTGTGTTTTTGCAACGTTCTGGATCCGACATCACCATTGTCGGACCCACATACACATGTTCTTCCTTCTCCCTTCGTTTTGAGTACCTCATTGTTTGTCCATATTGCACGGAGAGGAAGACCATATCCTTCCCAACTGATCTCTCATAGAACAGGTAATTCTTTGTTGTTGTTATTATTATTATTATTGGAGATATCAAACTATGAATATTCAACATCAACATTACGTCAGTCGAACTGGGTTGAGATTGCTTAAATAAGATTTTGGATTTAAACCTTGTAGATGAAAAAAAAAGTGTTTTATGGATTGGAAAAATTTGGTTGGAAGGATAGATCCCCTAAAGTAATCAACTAGATTTCTCGACAAAAATTGATTATCGACAAAACTGGTGGATTATTTGCACCTATAACATGTAACAAAAAAAACATCAATGTCACACCCCAAGTCTTACATAGGCCGGTGTCAACATGAGTTATAAGCTTGTTGGCATCTTTCATATTGTTTTTTATTTTTATTTATGTTTGTGTTTTTTTTATTATATTTTTTTACGTTGAATTGGCCGGTCTTTCGCATCTTCTCTGCCACAATTCTTTATAACTTTTCTGGTATGTGAGTATCGCCCATGATGGCATTTCTCTTTGTCAGATAGATAGATTTTTTATATTTTTCTTCCTTTAAAAGCGATTAGAAAAAAAAGGAATTCCAGAATTTTTTTGTTGTGTGTCCGTATTTCTTAATCAGATATATATGTTTCAGATTTTTATGCGTTCTTGTCTTCTTCTTTGTTGTTTGTGAATTCTGCATGTTCTTCTGCCTGAGCCATTATCTTGTGTTCCACTATTTTTTTATAATACCTTTTTACTTCACATAGTATTTCATGTTATATAAACAACCTTTTATGTATACAACAACATATTTATTTTTTAAATCTATATACGACATCATATATATTTTTTTCTGTGTAGATGCATTGTATACAAAAATAATAATATCTTTTCTCTTTTGAAGGTTGTTATTATGTCATTTCTCTTTTTCTATTCTTTACATGCCTTTTGTTTGTCTGATGTCTCACCTGAGGATCTTTTTTTTGCTTTTCTTTTAGCCTTTTCCATATATATTTAAGTATATTTGCTCTTCCTTTAAGGAGACAACAGTAGCTTCCTTGAAACAACCTCAAAGGGAAAACCTCTCTCCATATATATCTCTCTGTGTACTATAAATTTGTTTTGGTTGTGGCTATCTTCATTGGTTTATCAGTCTTCCTCTTCCAATGTGTTGAATTCTATCTTTTTCTTCATTTCCTCCATACCGAGCCCAAAGGTAAAAGCAACCTTCCTTTCCTCAGCTATGGAAGTTTGTGTCGTATGATATATAATATCCCATGAAAATTCTTACTTTGATTCACTTTGAGTTTCAGGGGAAAAATAGTTTTAGAATATCACTGCATTTTATATTAGAAATTGTTATGTAAATTTTTAATTGTTTCCTTGTTCAATTGTTTTTTTTTTCAAAGCTGTAATTTTAGTCGATCCTTCATTTTTGACACTATAATTATCTTCATTCTTTTTTGGAGTTAATTATAATTTTACTGTTGTCACAACAAATTAAGTACCCAATTTTTTTATTTGAAAAATATTTTTGGTAGGTATCTAATGAGTACCAGGTACGTACCCAGTACATGTACGTGATGATTTTAGAAGTACTTATGCTTCAGAGCTGTTGTGCATTCTGTCCATGGAATTGTCATAATCATTTTTTTTATCGGCAAATGTTAGTTGTTAATTGTTAGGTCTTCTCCCCCTTTCCTTCTTCCTTCATTACCGAGCCAAACTTTATAACTCCTGAATTGTTAGAATCAATGAGTGTCACCTTCCCAGGCTTCATTTTGTTTTCCAACATTGCTTTGATTTAGTTTCTCTAAAATTTCCTTTGATATATACTGTGCAGATTTTGAGGTTTGTCATTCTTACAAAGAGAATTCTGAAGCTTTGAAACTGGTATTCCTAATTCCTAACAATATACAATGGGGGGTTGCGCGTCAGTACCTTCTAATGCAATAAAAGCACCAAGGAAGATCCGTAGACGGATATCAAAACGCCGTCAAAAGATCTCAAATTCTATTCCAGGTGATATCATCAAGAAGAGGAATAGCAATGCAGGGGCACGTGTAACAGATTATTCTGTAAGTGAGTTTGTTCATATGAACTTTGAAAATGGTGCAACTACTACTTGCAGGCGCTCTGAAGTTTCTAATTCAGCATTCCATCTTACTCAGCTTCAATGGCACCACAGTCAATATGATGCTGATGCAAACTGTATATTCCTTTGACTTTACTATTTTCGGTTTTTATCTTTTGGAACTTAGAATGAGTTTTTTTATTATTTCATTGCTTGCAGTAGTGAGTCAAGAAGAAACTTATTTTGACTCAGTCAGTATTCTGGAATCTGATTCAGATGACGAATTCAATAGTGTTCATGGAGGTAATGAATAACTATTGCCTAGTAACATATAAACAATTATTGAACCATGTGTACAGAAATTCTGGCCTCTAAGAATGGCTATTATAACAGTATGTTGGGGCACTAGACTACTGATGATTTTGATACTTGATACTTGATATCAATCATTGTACATATATTGAGCCAAAAGTGTCAAGTTATGCTAATGACCTACAGATGTTGTGTCATCAATTAGCATTAATAAATGCAAAGTCCCAATTCCAAATACCCTTTCTTGTCATTGTAGATATTAAAATGGGGGGAAAAAGAAGAAAGGGGAAAAAAGTAATTGGTTGGTTAACTCCTATAATTATTAGTGTGTGAAATATAGGTTACGTTGTCTTTATTGTTATTATTATTTGAGAAAAAAAGGTTATGCACTGACAGTGTAAAATTGCTTTACATTGTCAGTGCATCACCATTAAACTCTTATTATTTTACACCATATAGATTGTCTTTTCTTTCTTTGTTTTCTTACCTTGATTTGCAGATTTATATGCAGATGGTTTTCCAATAGTAGGCAGCACAGTTGGAAGCATTCCATGTGGTCAAGTGCTCCAGTATGGAAGATCAACATGTTTTACGGATAATAGGCGTCAGTATGAAGAATATCATGAAAGTTATGTTAAAGTTGATGGAGGGAACCAAGACAACTTAAAGGGAAGAGATGAAAGTGGTTTTGGCCTTGTCAGTACACAAGGTTGTGGAATGTCTCGCTTAGGCAAGAATCAGGGAAGCTTCAAAGGTATTAAAGAATATAAACATGGTTTGGAAGAGAAACCTCAAGAGAATGCACGGAAATCAGGCCTTCATCGGTTGGCACCCTCTATTAGTTTCAATGACAAAACACCGAATCGACCAAGCAAACGGCTGTCACAGATTTTCAGGCTTTCTTTCAAACGAAGATCTTCTGACGTAGAGGATGCAAATGAACTTAGTAAGTGATGAAATACTTTAATTTTCCTTGCATGAAAATAAATTTACACAGAACAATGGGCATTTTCAAAAATTGCATTGGTTTGGGTTTGCACTTTAAACTACCAACTATAAAGTAGAATACTGGAAAGTGTTGAACATTAGTATTATTTTCAAATTCAAAGTAATACAAGTACCAAAATAAGGCAACCTATTATTGTATTGCTTGAATCTATTGTATGGAAGTATGCTACATTAATATATTATGCTGATTATGCTTCTTAATCTTGTATTTGTATGTAAGGTCAATCAAAAAGATATTTGATTCGACCCAGAGCAGGGCATATAATTCCATGTCAGAATCGAGAAAAGCCATCTCCTGGATGTTGGTCTGAAATTCCACCCTCAACATTTCAACTTCGTGGTGAAAACTATTTCAAGTATGCTATTGACCTTCCTTGCTTGGATATATATATATATATATATATATATATATATATATATAGATAGATAGATAGATAGATAGATATTTTCCATTATATACAAATATAACCAATTTTAGTTCCATGAAAATATAATTGTCTAACCATTCTCTTTGCAGAGATAAGCACAAGTCTCCTGCACCGAATCATAGTCCCTACATTCCAATTGGTGTTGATCTATTTGTCTGCCGAAGGAAGATACATCATATTGCCAGACATGTTGAGCTTCCAAATGTGAAAGCCATTGGGAAAATTCCCCAACTTCTTATTGTAAATATCCAGGTATGGTTCTTTTCTTTAATTCAACTTTCATAAAACTTTTTCAGTACTACCAAGGGGGTCTAGCTCAATTGGTTGAACAGTGAGCGTGAGTTGTTGTAAACCTTCTGGTACCTATGTTCGATTCCTACGGATAAAAAAAAAACTTTTTCAGTTCTAATGTTGAAATATATATTATTAATTCACTATCAAATTATGAGACTGTGTACTGCTGATTGGTTTCTCATCCATCATATTATTTCACATTCCTTGTGGCAGTTGCCTACATATCCAGCTGCAATGTTCCTCGGTGATAGTGATGGAGAAGGGATGAGTCTTGTACTGTATTTCAAAGTTTCAGAGACTCTTGATGAACACATTTCTTCCCAATTTCAGGAAAGCTTTATGGTAATAAATCTACTGTCCACTGCTATTATCCCATTCCAAACGATTATTAAGTTCATTTTAGTCAACTTATGGCACCAAGTTACCTTAGTCTATATGAAGTAAATAGGATATTGTGTTCTTCATTGCACGCCATTTTGTTTCAATTGGATTTACAATATTGTTTCCCACACTTTTAACTCTGAGATTTCATTCAAGGTCACACATGTCTGGGGTTTGTAGCTTATTGTTCTATGATGTCTATGTTCAAATAAGAAATTCTTGCAGGATCTAGAATCCGAAATCTTTATTTAACTCTTATAGGTCAGCATTGGATTTCTTGAGTCATTGTGATGAGATTACACCAGTTTTATTTAAGGTTTCTATACAATTGTTCCACTTTTTTAACCCAGTTTGAAGCATTAATGCTGCACACACTTTGTGCCCAACATGTCTTCATGACTGTTGGAAGTGTCGCTAAAATACTTTTCTTTCTGTACATATAGAGTAACATGTGTTTAAACTGAGTATGACACAATATATTATATTTTAATGCTTAACAATCAATATAATCAATATAATATTATTAACATGGTTCATGTTTCCTATTTATGCTATAGAGATTAGTTGAGGATGAGACAGAAAAGGTCAAAGGATTTGCAAAAGAATCAAGTGTTGCTTTTAGAGAAAGGCTAAAGATCATGGTAGGACTCGTCAATCCTGAGGATATGCAATTGAGTGCTGCAGAAAAGAAACTAGTAAATGCTTATAATGGAAAACCTGTACTCTCGCGCCCACAGCACAACTTTTACAAGGTAAAGCTCATACATGCAAGTGTCATCACAAAGATGTTTTCATCATATGCTTAGAATAGATTTTCAAATAAATAAAACCTATCAGTACTGTCTTTCCAAATTTACATTTCATTTCAATACAAAATAGTAAACTTTAAGGAGTCAATATCTGGTTGGTGAATGACCAATATGTAGGGATACATATGCATATAAACTACAATAATGATTACTAGCTTTAAAGATGAACAAAAAGGATTGATTGTTGCATCATTGGCAACTTATAGTAAAATCTTGCATGTGTGATATGTCATGGGCTCGGTAAAGAAGTTTAAAATATAATATAATTACCATATAATACAAAAAAAATATCAAAAGATGCAAATTTTTATGTTTTAACTAATGTGATTCCTTTTTCCATAATTTTTACTTTTTTTCCTGTAAGTCATGACTTAGGATGTTAGGGTTCCCTTAGCTCCTTTTTTTTTCTTTTTTTTTTTTCCTATTATAGCATTTCTCCTCATAGATTATCCAAACATATGTTGTTTCATCTGACAAGGAATTGACTTTTGTTTATTCTGCTCCCAATAGGGTCCTAATTACTTTGAGATTGATTTGGACATTCATCGATTTAGCTACATATCAAGAAAAGGACTTGATTCATTTCGAGATCGTTTGAAAGATGGCATTCTTGATCTAGGCCTAACCATTCAGGTATTGTGTCATGTTTGTGTACTTTAGTATTCTTAGATATAATATTTGGCATCCACATCCATCAAAATAAAATCTATGGTTTTTAAACTTGCTATGACTCCATATAAACACCCCTTTTCTTTAGCAGGTTTCAATTCAAAAACATCAACCCTTCCTAGCCTCTGCTACAACATGCATATAAATTCCTATGCTTACCATATATCATGTTGTTTCTAGCCCATTCTAAGCAGATTTTTTTATACCAAATCAGGCATTTAATAATACAACATGCATGAAGATCAAGTTTTAAATGAACTTGAATGTTCTATTTTGAGACACTGCAACCCTTTTTCCAGCATTATATAGTTAGCCTTCAACTGAGATTGACCATCTCTCTCAATTTCTAATAACAGGCACAGAAACAAGAAGAGCTTCCGGAGAAAGTATTGTGCTGCCTTAGATTGAACAAGATTGATCTTAATGACAATGGTCAAATGCCCATGCTAATGACCCTTGATGGTGAATGCTAAGGGTTTTCAGTTAACTGGAGGGAATAGCATTCAACAATAGAAACAAATATATGTATGTATTAGTTACCTTTGTATTAAGTGGGAGTTAAGGTGTTTAAGTTGGATGCAACTCCTGCAGTCATGTATTTCTGTTCAAATGTACATTCAGAGGAAAAGAAATTTAGAGGATGATTAACATGTATTGCCAAATGACATGAAAGGTAGAAGTGTTTTTCCTTATTAACGATTGTAACCGGTAAACAAGTAAAAGGAATATTCTATTATTGAAATGACAAAGTTGCCAATAGATGTTTTTGCCCTACATTATTAACCTTTTGTTGCTTTTGCATATGCAAGCCATTTGCCTAAATGTGGCGGCATTGAAGATTGACCTAAATTTTCTATATCACAAATATGATTATTTACTTAACCTCAAGCTTCAACTTTATAAAGACTTTATAAAGAACTAATTGGCATCACTTAAAATTCTACTGTTTCAATCCACCTTTGATTTTTGTGGCACACATACTTCATACTTGTTATGTTACACGCTAAAAACATTCCACCTCAATTTTGGGTTGAGTGCATTGAAGTTTCTGCTTATGTCATCAACATATTACCTCAAGTGAGGCTTGGATTCATTTCACCACATGAAAAATTGTGGAGCATAAAACTGTCAGGGGGTTACTTCCAAGTTTTTGGTTGGGTTTGCTTTGCTACGTATTGTGCCAAGTCAAGAATGCAGCAAGTTTGATAAGAAGGCAATTATTTTGATGCATCTTTGTTGGTTATGACAGTCAACGAAAAGGGTGGAGATGTTGTGATCCAATGATGTGATGTTGTTATGTATCTAGAACTATGGTGTTTGATGAAGCATCATGGTGGTCCTCGCAAGCAACGTTACCAAATTCTAAGGAAATAGAGGAGCAATTACAAAAGCAGATAGAGGTGCAACTGGTGGATGATAAAAAGTTGTCAACTCAAGAAGTGGTTGATGTAGGACCTTCACCAAATCAAGCTAGAGTTAAATCACCAAATAAAGGAAAAATCGCCTGGCAAACAGGAATTCGCATTAGGTCTTCAAAGGAAGAGAGACCAAGTCAGATGGAGGAATTGAAGAAGGAAGTTGCTCTGCTACAAAACAGTGCAGAAGGCAAATCCAAAATCTGCCAATGCAGCATTGGTTGGGGATAACAGTGTGAAAGAATCAAAGCTTGCAATAAGAGAAAAAGTCGTTGAGGGGAGTATTGAAGAATCACCAACTTTTTGGTGATGTCAGTAGATAAATCTAACTTCACCTTTTACAATTGTAAACGCACTCCCTTACCAACAAATCAATTCCCTTAGGCAAGGTCTCGGGTTCGAGCCTTGTAGATGAAAAAAACGTGGTTAGGATGGGAGACCTCACTAAAGGTGGTCAGCCAGGTTCTCCAGTATAGATTAATTATCAGCAAAGCCGGTGGATACTCCGCACCAATGTCATGGTGAGGATGGGAGACCTCACTAAAGATGGTCAGCCAAGTTCTCCAGTGTAGATTAATTATTAGCAAAGCTGGTGGATACTTCGCACCAATGTCATGGTGACCCAAAAAAAAAAAAAAAGGCACACCCTACAAAATTTCAGTCCAATTTACTACACCCAGTCACCCACTGATTGAAGTAGAAACTTCAAAGCAACTTGATAAAGAGAATTTTCTAGTGGACTGATGATAAGCTTGCTGCACTACCTACAATTTGCAGCACACCGTCTTTGCAAATTGTAAATTTGAAATGAAAAGTTGTATGTGAAGATTCTGGTAGCCGTATGGCCTATACAATAGTGAATTGGCCTTATTGCAGCACCACCAACTTCTCTTTAGAAATTAAGTTTATTTCATTATTAAGTTCTCATGTTTTATATTGTTTTATTAGATAATTATGCCTATAAATAGGCCACCATTGGATGAGCCATATAACATCAATTGAATTAAATTAAGTGAAATATTCTTCTTCTTCTTCTTCCTCTTCTTCTCTCTCTCTCTCTTCAAGTGGGTGCATGAGTTATTGTAGCAATTTTCTCCTTCTATATTCTACAATATCTATAATATGAGGATGGTGAACAGAGTCTACCATTGGCTTTAGTGTTGACATAGATTTAAAATAAAATGTATGGAGAAATAAATAAAACAGTGATTGACAAAAGGAAATATGAAATGCTGAGTAAGTAAGATGCATGGTTACTGGTTAGATACAGTCTAACAATAGTTCACTTGCATGCCCATTCGAGAGTGTGAACAGAATATTAACATAGTAATAGTAGAATCTCTTTTCTCAAACACTATTCTTCTTTTTAATTTCACTAAGGTGACAGCAACGCACATAAGGCACATTCAGTTACTCTTCTACCATCAAAAAATCCAAGTCTCTGTTCAAACGTTATCTGCCAAATTATATAGGCTTTAAGCCTAGTAAAATGGAATCTTTAGTGATAAAACAATCATGCAACGTGTCACTTCTATTAGCTATGCAATTTTAAAGTGAAAACTGGTATTTCAAATTCTCATACTATTTATGAACAACTCTTGCACACACTAATTGAATTTCGAGCTATTGCAAGTCATAATCTATTAGATATGAAACGTATGCTATGATATTAACAGTTTAACACATGAGCAATTTTGTTAGCATTATTTTTTCTGTTTCAACTCAAAAAAAAAAAAAAGAAAAAGAAAAACAACTCCAACCGCACAAGCCATCTTCAAAGAACATGATAGAATTAATTTTTTAAAATCCCTATAAGAAAATGCATAAAATTTAGTACCATACCCAACTTGTAAAGCTCCATCAACGTCATGACCCAAAACTTAAAATATTAATTAATAAAAGGTTGAGGTAGGAAAAAATAGACCTTTACTACAACTTAGATATTTTAATGTTAGAAAAACTATAATAGTAAAATACAAGATGTGATTCCCCCAGTTTTTGAACTTGAAGAGTCAGAAACTATTGAAAGAAAATCTTGTGTGTAAACTGTAAAGCAATATGATCAACATCATCATCTTCCAAAGCTCCAACCATCAAAAATGGAATTCACCAATTTCCTAATTTCATTCATGTCTATCTCCATCATCCTCTCCCAAAGTCCCACTTATCTCACTCACTCGCTCACTTGCCACCTTTATGTTTAGGGAACTCTCACTTAATTTGGAGCAAAGTCAACAAGTCAATCATTACTCTTCACCCACAAAAGTTTACCCAAAGTTTAGCTTCTTGTTTGGTTTTGTTTTTTCAAAAGTAAGGTTTGCTGTTGTTACTCTTCTCTCACTGCTCTTCCATGATGCATTGTGGTGCTGGTTTTATATTCTTTATTTCTTCTTGTTGACTTTTTATAAACTTAGTAGTCTATGATGTAACCATAAAAAAGAGTATAACAAAAAAAAAAACTTTGTAGTCTATGATAAGTGTAACGCACTTGATTACAAGTTCCACAAAAAAGAAATGCTTATTCTGTACCCTGAGGTACTACATATTAATTAGCAGGTCTAAGAGATTCATACAAAATCAAGGGAAAAATACATACAGATTCCTTTTAAGTAACAATAATTAAAATCTTTATTTAGAGAAAGGAAAGATATACACAAATTTATAGCTAAAGTTAAATGAAGACAAATAAAACTTTTGAAGAGACACAAGTTCATCAAGATGGCACCTATTAATTTTATTCTTCATAATTGGTTGCTGGATTTATATTAGGTTTAGAGTATATATACTCCACTGTTTAAAAAGACTTTTTTTTTAAGTCCATCTATTTGTTTGGAGTATAGATAATATTGTCATTCTATTACATACAAGTCCGGCAATTTCTTAGGGCACCTCGCTTTTTTCCCGGTGCACCCCATAAATTTATATATTCCTATTATACCCTTATTGATTATAATGATATACTGCACCTCTCTCTCATTCGCACCTCATTCTTCTTCTTCACTGCAACTAATCCGTAATGTTGTAATTGCATTACGAATTGTGTAATCCGTAATGTATATTGTAATATACATTACGGATTACACAATCAGTAATATAGCTAGGAATTTTGTAAAAGAAACTGTATTTGCTGTGATTAACCTGTTTAAGTTCAATGAGTTGAAATTGTATTTATAATGCATGTTTAGTTAATAATAATTAAATTATTGTTGTTAACAATGTGGGCAATTTGTTGGATGATTTTTTGTGTTTATTCAATTGAGTATTATTTTTTTTGAAATATTAGATTTTATGGAGGACCATTATATGAGCAAGATGTCGGATGAAGTAGACATCGATGTTGATCAGACAATGGTTGAATATATAATGATGCAATTAAAAATTAAATTATAGATTTTCTCTTAATTATGGATTATTAAATCCGGAGTATATATTGAAATCCAGAATTATATTACGGAATACCCATTCCGTAATACATTGTTGCATTACGGAATAGGAATTCCGTAATAGCTTTTCGGAGTTCCATATATACTACGGATTATCCAATCCGTAAACCACTAATAGGTGTGTCTTGCATTACGGAAAAGGAATTCCATAATAGGTTTTATATATAGTACGGATTATCCAATCCGTAATAACACAAGGGGTGTGTGTTGCATTACGGAAAAGGATATCTGTAATAACACAAAAGGGAAGAAGGGTAGAATTGTCTCATAAGGTGGATAATTATTTTTCATGGGGTGCGCCGAGAAAAAAATGGGGTGCCTTAAGAAAAAGCCTACAAGTCCGTATAGTTTTATTTAAGTATTAAAGCAAAAATGTTTAGAGAGGGCACTTGATAATCAACAGTGTGCAGGGCCTGACCCATGCTAAATCCTTCCCACAAAATCTATACCCAAAGTCAGCTACTATTCATTGTTTTTACATGTTCAGGGTCATAAGTAGAATTTGAATATCCTTGATCCTAATTATGATCTGAAACCTTTAGCAAATAGCGAGTTAAGACGACTTAGTAGGAATTCTACACCAGTAAAAACACTAATTGGTTCCAGACGTGTTTCCCACGAAAAATAACATGGTTGAGAAATAGCAATATTTAGTTTATACAATCATATTGAAGTGACCAAAAAATAATATAAAGACTTGTTTCCTCAAGCAAATGATATTAAACAGTAATTTACATAAAAAAATTAAAATAATAATCATAACAATATGTTGCTATGATCACTATCCACTCACAATCATGAAGAACCAATTAAATAAGGGTAAAATATGTTTTTTCCCTCATTTTATCTTGATTTCTATTTTTAGTCCCTCATAAATATTTTTTACTATTTTTAGTCCATCATAAATTGTTCTGTTCTGTTATTAGTCCCTCATAAATTGTTTTGTTTTGTTTTTAGTCCCTGACGTTAATTTCAACTGTTAAGTGGTGACATGGTAGACATAAACTGTGTGTGTGAAAATTTCCTAATTAAGTTTCTAGTGACTTTTAACTGCTACAAATTTTTTATTGGTCAGAAATGTTTACTTTTGTAACATTTCTTGTGATTTCAGAAAATCTAGTGTTCGAGGTTTTGATTTTTTTTTTTTTTTTTAACATTGCTGACAATTTTAGTTTGCCAGAAAATTTGCAGCAGTTAAAAACCGCTAAAAACTTAAACAGAAAATTTTCAAGCACAAATTATGTTCGTCACAACATCACTTAATAGTTAAAATTAATGTCAGGGACTAAAAACAAAAAAAAAACAATTTTTGAGGGACTAAAAACACAGAAAAAATTTATGAGGGACTAAAAACAGAAATTTATATAAAATGAGGGACCAAAAACATATTTTACCCATTAAATAAATCACATGATTACTCCAAAACTATAATTCGAGGAGGGCTTGGACCACTCTCGAATGATTCAGTTTGAGTCTAAAGCATTATACAGAGAAAATATGATGTCAAATGAAATTTCTAACCATAAACAAAGTTAATTTAGCCCACATAAATTTTATTGTAATTAAGGAAACTTTAGCACCACAAATAGTCCATACTGCTAGAGACCATCATCAAAATCTCAAGAGCAAATTACAACAACACGAACTTTTATCAAATTACACATAATCCCATCCTTTATTATTTTCCTACACTAATCCCTTTTAAGTTTGAAAACATTACATTAACACCCCTTATATGTTTGAAAAAATTACACTGACATCTTCTCAAACCTTACACTAACACCCTCGAGGTGAAAGTAATAGTTAAAAAAGTAAAGGATATTTATGTAATTACACGAAACCTCAGGGATATTGCTGTAATTTGCTCAAATCTAAATTATACTATAACAGTGAAAGAGTGTATAGAGATTCTGACATGAAGAATAGCCCTATAGTAATTGATCTTTGGTAAATAGACACTATACCTCTTACATAGGTCAGTATGGCTCAATTTGGTATCCTATGTAATTGAAACCATTCTGAAAGAACAAAAGTTATCTCAGATATTAGATCATGCTTCTCAATTTACAGAGTAAGCAAAATGGTGTGTTAACTTGATGGGGCATATACATAAGTACGATAATGATAATTGATAAGGAATCAAGATCCACGAGTTTTCTGCACACACACTTCATGGGTGTGAAGTAAAGTATAAAAAAAATGGTTATTAAAGATTATAGACAACATCTCTGTGGCTAGACAGAAGTATGTTGGACACAAAGGTATTTAACTGCACTTTAAAATTTTGACCAAAGCCGAAAATTATTCAGTCACTCACTCAAAGTTACAAAGGTTACATTGTGTATATATATACACACATAGCTCTAACGGTCAAAAACATAAATTAAGAAACATGAATATATTCCATGATTCTTTCAATGAATCAAGGCTGTGCATTTAATAAGATTTTCTTTCAATGGTTTATAATCATTCCATGATTCTTTGCTTGATTTGTCTTGATTTGATACTGCATTTAAGGCATGATTTGCATGGTTCTTGTCAAATTCTAGACAGCAACCAGAGTTTTGGATAACAGGCAGAATTACTTACAGCAAACCAACTCTAGACGGTAAGAAGAATTCTAGGCCATCAACCACGATTTTGGATAGCACTAAGAAATTCTGGCAGCAAACAGAATTCAAACAGCAAGCAAAATTCTAAACAGCAACCAGAATTTTGGACAGCAGGCAAAAATTCTGACAGAAAACACAATTTAAATAGCAAGGCAATCTATCAACAATATGGAAAAACTTGCCACTCTTGAAGAGGCCCTTTTGAATGGTGACTCTAGTGCAAGCAACAGTTCTGATCCCAGTAAGATCAGAGGAAATGAAAATTTAACCTGCTATTCAAATGCTGGATTTTTCAGCATTCTTACTTTCTCATGGATCAGTCCACTATTAAGTCTTGGCAATGAGAAGACTTTAGATCACGAGGACCTCCCACTGCTTGCTGCCGATGACAGTGCCTATGTGGCCTTTACAACTTTTAGAAACAAGCTCGAGTCAGAGTGTGGTAGTGTTAGGAGAGTGACCACTCTTAAGCTGGTGAAAGTGTTAATCTTCTCAACATGGAAAGGGATCCTTTTATCTGGTTTGTTAGCATTCTTATGCACCTGTGCTTCTTTTGTTGGACCCTATCTTATTCAAAGCCTTGTTCAATACTTCAACCAGGATCACAAGTTTAAAAATGAAGGCTATATGTTGGCTATAGCATTTGTTGCAGCAAAGCTTGTTGAGTGTCTTTCAGAGAGACACTGCAGATTTAACTTGCAGCTGGTTGGGGTAAGGATGCAATCAATGTTGGTGGCAATGATCTATGCTAAAGGTCTGACTCTTTCATGTCAATCAAAGGAAGATTACAGCAGTGGGGAAATCATCAACTTAATAACTGTGGATGCGGAAAGGGTTGATGAACTTTGTTGGTACATGCATGCTCCATGGATATGTGTTCTGCCAGTTGCTTTGGCCTTCTTAATTCTCTACAAAAGTGTCGGGGTTGCTTCAATAGCTGCTTTTGCTGCCACTGTAATTTTGATGTTGCTAAACCTTCCCTTGGCATCATTGCAAGAAAAGTTCCAAGATAAGATAATGGAGTTCAAAGATAAAAGAATGAAGGCGACGTCTGAGATTCTAAAGAATATGAAGATTCTAAAACTGCAAGCATGGGAGATGAAGTTCTTATCAAAGATTTTTCATCTTAGGAAGACTGAGGAGATGTGGCTAAAGAAATTTCTAGTTAGCTCAGCTACTATGACATTTCTCATGTTTAATGCCCCAACTTTTATTGCTGTGGTCACTTTCAGTGCTTGTGTTCTTATAGGCATCCCACTTGAATCAGGGAAAATCTTATCTGCACTTGCAACATTCGAAATCCTTGAAATGCCCATCTACAGTGTTCCTGACACAATTTCAATGATTGCACAAACTAAGGTTTCTCTTGATAGGATTACATCCTTTCTTTGTCTAGATGACTTGCAGACTGATGTAGTGGAGAAACTTCCACGGGGTAGTTCTGATATAGCAATTGAATTAGTAGATGGAAATTTCTCTTGGAATTTATCTTCCCTCAACACAACACTGAAAAACATAAATCTCACAGTTTTTCATGGTATGAGGGTTGCTGTTTGTGGTACTGTTGCATCAGGCAAATCTAGTTTACTTTCTTGTATAATAGGTGAAATACCTAAGATATCTGGGACCCTGAAGGTGTGTGGATCAAAGGCTTATGTTTCTCAATCACCTTGGGTACAAAGTGGCAAGATAGAAGAGAACATATTATTTGGCAAAGAGATGGACAGGGAAAAGTATGAGAAGGTGCTAGAAGCATGTTCCTTGACAAAAGACCTAGAGGTTCTACCATTTCGTGATCAAACCATCATTGGAGAGAAGGGAATCAATTTGAGTGGTGGACAGAAGCAAAGAGTACAAATAGCCCGTGCTCTTTACCAAGATGCTGACATTTATTTGTTTGATGATCCCTTCAGTGCTGTGGATGCTCATACAGGATCTCATCTCTTTAGGGTACTGTTTTTCTAAACTCTAGTTTTCTAAGCGTGCTTCAGTTTCCATTTTCACAGGTCCTATAAGAAGACTGCTCAGATACCAAATTTTTTGTTTTATGGAAGCAAAAGAAAAAACAGTGAATCAGTGAAGAATACATTGATGTTTTTTGTTCTGTTTTTTTTTTTTTTTTTTTTTTTTTGAGAATGAATACATTGAAGTTGAGAGAAGAAGGATATGGGAGTTATACTTTTATTTCTCATCCAACCTTATACATTTATAATATTTGAAATAAGCAAAAAGTCATAAGCATGTACAGATCAAGATTCTAGCAACTTTATACAAAAAAAACAAACATTCTCCTAAAGAAAAGAAACAATCAATTAGGAGAACTTATTCAAATAACTGGAATAAACATAAATTTTAAAGAATATTAAGTTCACTGTATTCTTATATAAATGTCTCAAAAATTAACTGACACAGTGAGTTTAGAAGTCCCCAAGTTTACAACCAACAACAATAAAAGTCTTATTCCAGTAGGTTAGATCGGCTATATGGATTGCATGAGACGCCATTGGACTCAGGTAAAGACCAAATTCTTAGGGATATTATTCATTATGATATCCCACTTAACAAATTTTTAGTCATTTTTTTCCTCAATCGGTGCCACATCAATGTCTCCTAATATACAATCATTCTGAATTTTGTCCTTTCTTGTGTGGCCACACATCCAGAATTTTATGTTTCTGATCTCTCTATAAATTCCAACAGTATATTATGGACATGGATACAGCTATAACCTCATAGAATTGAATTCTTCTTTTCTTTGTAAGATGATATCTTTCAAATACAATTTCACTAGTTTTGTTATGCATTTGGATGGACAGGCTGTTATCTAATTTTACATTTACTACTACACAACGTTTCAGGAGTGTCTGCTTGGCCTTCTCAAAACAAAAACTGTGATATACATAACTCATCAAGTAGAGTTCTTACCTGATGCTGATTTGATATTGGTAAGTGATTCATATTTTTCATGCTCATGAATTCAAATATCAGAATTTACTGTTATCAATATTTTTCTCTTGCTTACAATTTGTGTAGGTCATGAGAGAAGGAAGGATAACTCAATCAGGAAAATACAATGACATTCTCAGGTCAGACACTGATTTTATGGAACTAGTAGGTGCACATAGAGAAGCTTTGTCTTCAGTTATGTCCTCAGTGAGAATGTCCACATTTGAAACAGTGAATATCTCCACAAAGGACACAGATTCACTAAGAGATTTTGAACTTGAGCAAAAAGAGAAAAACATAGATGATCATCATGATAAGTCAGATGACACTGATAAGCCAAAAGGCCAACTTGTTCAAGAAGAAGAACGAGAAAAGGGTAGAGTTCAGTTTAAGGTCTACTGGAAATACATCACAACAGCTTATGGAGGAGCTTTTGTACCCTTCATATTGCTCTCACAGACACTCGCCATGTTTTTTCAGCTTGGAAGCGACTATTGGATGACTTTAGAAACTCCTGTTTCTGCAACTGCAGAAACTGGTATTGAAAGCTTTACACTTATGGTTGTCTATGTTGCTTTGGCGATTGGAAGTTCCTTTTCCATCCTTGTCATATCAGTTCTTACTGTGATAGCTGGATACAAAACAGCCACTATGCTCTTTAATAAAATGCATTTGTGTTTTTTCCGAGCACCAATGTCATTTTTTGATGCCAACCCAAGTGGGAGAATCCTTAATAGAGTATGTCATAATATGTTGATAATTCTTGACTGGTTTAATTTGAAGGGAAAACTTATTTACCTGATCATGGCATAGTGCATTATTTTTGACAGTTTGATTTCTCTATTTATTTTTTCAATTGACCATATTGAATATATTTGTTGTCTAAATTTTTGTTTTACTTTTTGTTGCAGGCTTCAACAGACCAAAACACAATAGACATAAGCATTTCAGATTCGGTATGGGAAATTACCTTCAGTCTGATTCACCTCTTGGGAAATATTGTTGTGATGTCTCAAGCTGCATGGCAGGTGTTTATATTATTGATTCCTATCATGACAGCTTGCATATGGTATCAGGTAGTTTTCTTGACAATGTCTAACCAATATCATATGACACCACTAACTTCAGATGTCACTAAATGAATCTTATTTTGACTTTCACTCCTCCTTTTTAGTTTTTCAAAGCTTATGTTTTTCTCATTGTTAAATATTTAAAGTGCACTTAATTTTATCACAATTCTCAAAAGTTTTGAGAGGAAGAAAAAAAGAAACAATGTAATCTCTCTAATATTTTGTCCAAATTAACAATATTCATAATACTATGTATGCTAAAAGAGTGGTTCAATATATGCAGCGATACTATTCTGCATCAGCACAGGAATTGGCGCGATTAGTTGGTATATGCGAAGCTCCTGTTATACAACATTTTTCTGAAACACTTTCTGGATCAACAACCGTAAGATGTTTTGAGCAACAATCGAGATTTAATGACATGCATATGAAACTTATTGATAGATATTCTCAACCCAGATTGTACAGTGCCAGTGCAATGGCATGGCTGAATTTCAGATTGGATATTCTATCCACTATAACATTTGCCATCTGTTTGGTTTTCTTGATATCCTTTCCAAATTCAATTACTTCTCCGGGTGAGTACTTCAAATTACATACATTCACTAGTCATACATTACTCATTATGACACTTGGCATAAAACTTCATTCCTTTCCTACTTCAATTTTGTTTTTGTCAAGGCATTGCGGGATTGGCTGTGACATATGGGCTTAGTCTAAATCAACTACAATTTAGTTTAATCTGGTATCTTTGCAATTTGGAAAATGAAATTATATCCGTAGAAAGAATACTTCAGTACACCTCCATCCCAAGTGAAGCTCCTCTTGTAATAAAAGACAACCAACCAGATCATTCTTGGCCATCATTTGGAGAGGTTCATATCCAGGATTTAAAGGTACCTTTTAAAGGTTATTCATCTGTTTCATTCTGAATTGAAGGATAAAATTATACCATGAAGGCCTAGCTCAGTTCGTTGAGCAATGTGCTGAATTGTTGTGAATCTCTTGCACTGGAGTTCAACTCCTCCCTTTGAACCGAAAAAAAAAAAAGGATGAAATTATATTTTCATGGTTACAAATATATCCTTGCTATTTTATTAATGAGGAAGTGGGTGATTCAGGTTCGATATGCGCCACATTTGCCTCTAGTTTTACATGGTCTTACTTGCACTTTCGCTGCTGGAGCAAAAACTGGCATTGTGGGAAGAACAGGAAGTGGAAAATCAACTCTAGTGCAAACACTTTTTCGACTTCTTGAACCTGTTGCTGGACAAATATTGATAGATAGTGTTAACATATCTTTGATTGGAATTCATGATTTGAGGTCCAGGCTGAGCATTATTCCACAGGATCCAACAATGTTTGAAGGGACTGTACGAAGCAACTTGGACCCCCTGGAAGAATACACAGATGAACAGATTTGGGAGGTAATTTGATTTTGCTGACATTATGAAGAACTTGTCTGTTGTCTCTTTTGGTGCAAGTTATGTATATTAATATATTTTAAGTTATGTTTTAGGCTCTAGATATGTGCCAACTTGGAGATGAAGTAAGGAAGAAAGAAGGGAAGCTTGACTCCACAGGTTTGACTTCTCAAAACTTTGAACTTAGATATAGGATGTGTTACTAGTGACACTTAATAATTATAGGATAAAATATGTTTTTAGTCTCTATACTTTCGTTGAATCTTGTTTTTAGTCCCAGAACTTTCATATCATACAATTTAATCTCTAAACTTTATAAAAAACGTATTTGAGGTCTAAAAATAAGATTCAACAAAAGTATAGAGACTAGAAACATATTTTATCCTTAATTATATGACTACATGTAGTGAGAAGATATTACTTATCAATTATCATCATGTGTTTTTGCAGTTACTGAGAATGGAGAAAATTGGAGTATGGGCCAAAGGCAGTTGGTGTGCCTTGGCCGCGTTCTACTTAAGAAAAGCAAGATATTGGTGCTTGATGAAGCTACTGCCTCAGTTGATATAGCCACAGATAATATTATTCAGCAAACAGTGAAGCAACATTTTTCAGAATGCACAGTCATTGCCATTGCTCATAGAATAACTTCAATCCTGGATACTGACATGGTTCTGTTTCTAAATCAAGGTAAGCATCACTTTTTTTCTTCTTCTTTATTTGTCACATTTTTCATCATCATGAATGTGGATATGATTTCTCTTCATATCAATCCTTCAGGGCTCATTGAGGAATATGATTCACCAAAGACACTGCTTAAGAACAAATCTTCATCTCTTGCTCAACTAGTTGCAGAATACACAAGGAGGTCAAACTCTGGTTTTGGAACTTAAACTGATACTGAATTGAAAATTAGCCTGGAACCAGATATGTTCTTATTTATTAGTGAAATATATATAAAGAGAACATAAAGTGAGATTAAATTTCATAATTCAATGAGTGCTCAAGGCTAAGCAATATTTGGTAATTGTGTAAAAGTTAAATTAGAGGACATATTCTGTTTGCTGCCCAATATCCATCCAGGAATTGGTCCAACTGTCCAAGTTTCCAATATTTTTTTATTTTTTAATTTCTCTCTTTTTGTTGGCATTTTGAAACAAAATATTGCAAATAATAATTTGCACAGATGTGTTAGGAATCTCCATGTCATTGGGTTGACCTCCTTATACACTGTGAAAGACTATCTTATTCAAGGAATGATAGAAAAAGATTACCTGATCTTTTCGGGAATGGATATCTGGATCGAATCCTGATATGATGAAGATATAATTAAAAATGAATCTTCAAATTGAATGCATGAAAAGACATAGCTTAGTATTACGTGTCTCATCTCTGAATTTTATATTAGAAGTGAATTTTAAAATATATTGCGTGTGGAGTGTAGTAGATACTAGATACACTGTTGCATGAAAAGACATAAGTAGTATCGTAGTTGAAAATTACTAATAAGTTAAAAATTATTAAATAAAAATGAAATATTTTAAATTTTTAATATTAAATATTTTATTTTTTATTAAATATATTTGTTTTTTAATGTTTACAAGTAGTGACTATAAGATTCATAATTATATTATTTTATTATTTTTAGTTAAAATAAATAAGAATTTAAAAGGATAAATGAAAATGAGGAGATGAGGATATATCTTGTGTAAAAGAAAAGCTGAGAAGGAACGTGTGATCAATCGACGTTTGACAGTTACAGTTGAATTTCATCTCACAAGGGGTGTATTTCGATAAAAGTTATATTGAACGTAACTTACCTTTATATCAGTGTGACAAAATATCTGCTTCTAATCCGGATGTATATGGAACTTTTTATTTGATGTCTAATTAATTCGCTTCCACTGGATATGTCTATTTTTTGGGTAAAATAATAGTATCTTTAACTGTGATTTTATATCTAAATGATAGAATCCCAAATTTTAATTAAAAGATTCAAATATCAAACTACTTGAGTCAGACTAGTAAGAATCTAGGCCTATGCAGTAACCTTTGGACAAGTGGTGTGCTTTTCACATTTACCTATATTAAAAGGATTTTTTTTTTTTTTACTTTGTTTTTGTTATGGCAACACGAGTTTATGCACTTTCAATATAAAAAACAAATTATATTATTAACAAATCAGAAATTATTTTTAGTATGATTTTTAAAATAATTATTATAAAAATTAATAAATTTATCATGCATAATCGTTAATAATTAATAACAGTATAAATCACTTTACATTATGAATAGACTATTTACTTATGACAACAAATTTATAACAAAAAAAAAATATATCGACTATCATATTCATTTATTTTTAAAAAGAAAATGCAATTTTTTTAGTTGAAAAATCTTAAAAGTACTTTTACTTTTAAAATAACAATTTTTTCTTCTTTATTTTATGTATTGAAATTCGTTATTATACATTAAACTTCAAAAAGTATTTTTTTCAACTTTAATTCAAACGTAGAAACAATTAGTAGCATGTTTGAGTTAGTTTAAAAGCATCCAAAAATATGTTTTGAAGTACTTACTAATACTCCCTCCGTTCCAAAATAATAGTCTTTTAAGATTGTGGCACACTAATTAAGAAATATTCAATTGAGACAAATTTAAACGAAAATATTCTTACTTTTTTAACTACTCTTGTCATAAATTATCCTGCTATCCATTAGTAACAAATACACCATACTATCCACTAACTTATTTTTATGATAGATATCTCTTTTCAATACAAGTATTAATTGATCTTCTTAATTATGTCTAGGGGCATTGTTGAAAAAAAATAGCTTAAAAAGGTTAAAAAGACTATTATTTTGGAACAAAAACAACAAACTAAAATATTACTCCCTCCGGTCCTTTTTATAAAAAATAAAATAGTGTTCTTTTATTGTCATAATTATAAGAAACATAGATCCACTTTAAGTTGTATTAATTGCTAATTTTCTTTTTTATCCTTCATCTTGTGAAATTCATTATTGAGATACCTACTCATTTCTCATGCATTTATTGGTCTATTAACTATACAAGTTGAACTTATTGGTGGAGGTGTAGTGTCATTAATATAACCACTACTTAAACCAATCAATTTAAGAGGTACTTTTGAATAAAATTAAAATTTATGACATTATTAATTATAACTAACTAACTTAACAATTTTTATTGATCTTGACTATTTAGTTATTTGTTTCTTATATAAAAGATCGGAGGGAGTATTATTTTGGAATGATGGAGTAGTATGTTTGGGGGTATCCTTGGACCACAAAGATAGTTTTACACTTTTGTCCGAACAAGTCCTTTGTAACTTTTTCATTCATATGCATTGAAATTCGTGCTACCAATAATTGAATGGAGAAGCAGACATACCCTAATATGTCATTAATCCAAATAAAATTAAGTTCAGATTTCTTGGATAATGTTTCGAATTTGAATCTTATAAAAAAAAAAAAAAATCATCCCGAAGAGATTTATCATTTCCAAAGTCAATAAATATTTGACATGAATAACATAATTATCCTAAAAGGTGTGTTTGAAGTAAAAGATACATGGGAAAGTACTTTTGCAGCTCACAAGGTCTTCTTCCACTTCAATTCAAGAGTACTTCTTCAACTTTAAATCAAGAGGGTTGTTGATACGATGATGTCCTCCTGAGTGCCCCTGAATCCAATATCCATTGCTCTCTTCCAACCTCCCAAGTTATCAACAATGTTGTCTCCCACTTCCACCTCCATCCCAACTCACAAGTGTCTTTCTCCATTCTCCAATTCAAATCTGGAAATACCCAGCACCAACTACACCCACAGCATGAGTGTGGTAACAGCAGGGCCAGAAACATCACCAAACGCTGAGGTCAGGTTAGTCAGCATAGAGTTACAAGTGCAAGGATGGTACAAGCTGTATGTGGAGCCAACAAGAGGGTGTGGAAAACTCACAATGGAGGAGGGGTATTTGGTGTCACCAAAGTTCCCTTGCAACTTCAAGCTTCCTTTTTTCCTTTCCACTTGCAAGGTCACTTGCAACTCTTACATTGAGCAAGAGTTGGAGAAGTTGCCCATATCCCATGGCCTGGCCCGGTATCTGAAACCCTTCATTCTTCAGAGTGTTCTTGGGCTGGCTAAAAGGGGCCCCGCCGAGTTTAAGTTGGTTTTTGATGTCAAGGTTGTCAAGATTGACTTGGCCAGCTACCAAGAATGTGAGTCCTATCGCAGACGTGGTCTAGTCTAGTGAAATTTTTTAGAGAGGTTGGTTTTCTTTGCTGTTTTTAACGGGTTTAGTAGTACACTACAGCAATTTGTTGCATAGCATAGAAATGGTGAGGAGAATAGTCCTTTTCTTTTTGTTTTGTTATGTTAGGTGGTTTATCCAAATGGCATGTTGAGACTCTCAGTAGATGCTCACACAGAGCCCAGAGGTTATTGCACAGACATAAACTTTACTCAGTAGCAGCTATTCAACTAGCCCTTGGACACCAGGGGATTTTCCCAAGGGGGATTGTTCACCAACTGAGATTTTAATGGTGTTAGGGGAATGTAATAGATGATATATGATATATTTCAAATACAATTGCGCTAGTTTTGTTAAGCATTTGGATTGACAGGCTGTTATCTAATTTTACATTTACTACTACATGATGTTTCAGTAGTGTTTGCTTGGCCTTCTAAAAACAAAAATTGTGATATGCATAACTCATCAAGTAGAGTTCTTACCTGATGCTGATCAAATATTAGTTAGTGATTAATATTTTACATGCTAATGAATTCAAATATCGGAATTTACTACTATCGGTATTTTTCTCTTGCTTACTATTTGTTTAGGTCATGAGAGAAGGAAGGATAACCCTATCAGGAAAATACAATGACATTCTCAGGTCACACACTGGTTTTATGGAACTTGTAGGTGCACATAGAGAAGCTCTGTCTTCAGTTATGTCCTCAGAGAGAATGCCTACATTTAAAACATTGAGTATCACCACAAAGGACACAGATTCACTGAGGGATTTCGAGCTTGAGCAAAAAGTGAGAAGCATAGATGATCATCGTGATATGTCAGATGACACAGTTGAGCCAAAATGCCAACTTGTTCAAAAAGAAGAACAGGAAGAGGGTAGAGTTAGGTTTGAGATCTACTGGAAATACATCACAACAGCTCATGGAGGAGATTTTGTGTCCTTCATATTACTCTCACAGACACTCACCGTGGCTTTTCAGATTGGAAGCAACTATTGGATGACTTTAGAAACTCCTGTTCCTACAAATGCAGAAACTGATATTGAAAGCTTCACACTTATGATTGTCTATGTTGATTCGGCTATTGGAAGTTCCTTTTTCATCCTTTTCAAATCAGTTCTTGCTGTGATAGTTGGATACAAGACAGCCACGATGCTCTTTAATAAAATGCATTTGTGTTTTTTCTGAGCACCAATAACATGTTTTGATGCCACACCAAGTGGGAGAATCCATAATAGAGTATGTAATAATATGTTGATAATTTTTTACTGGTTTAATTCGAGGAGACAACTAATTTACCTGATCAAGGCATAGTGCATTATTTCTGACAGTTTAATTCCTAACCCAGATTGTACAGTGCTAGTGCAATGGAATGGCTGAATTTCAGATTGGATATTTTATCCACTATCACATTTGCCTTCTATTTGGTTCTCTTTGTATCTTTTCCAAATTCAACTACTGCTCCTGGTGAGTAATTCAAATTCAAATTCAAATTCAAATTACTTACATTTACTAGTCATTAGTACTCCTCATGACACTAGGCATAAAACTTCATCTCTTTCCTAATTCAATTTTGTTTTTCTCAATGCATTGCAGGATTGGCTGTAACGTATGGGATTAATCTAAATGAACTACAATTTAGTTTAATGTGGTGTCTTTGCAATTTGGGGAACAAAATAATCCGTATAAAGAATACTTCAGTACACCTCCATCTCAAGTGAAGCTCCTCTAGTAATAAAAGACAACCAACCAGATCATTCTTGGCCATCATCTGGAGAGGTTCATATCCAGGATTTAAAGGTACCTTTCAAAGGTTATTCATCTGCTTCATTCTGAATTGAAGGATAAAATTATATTTTCTTGGTTACAAACATATCCTGGTCCTTTTTATTAATGAGGATAGATATAGGATGTGTTACTAGTGACACTTAATAATTATATGACTACATGTAGTGACGAGGTATTCTTATCAGTTAAACAGTTATCATCATGAGTTTTTGCAGTTAGAGAATGGAGAAAATTGGAGTATGGGTCAAAGGCAGATAATATTAATCAGCAAACAGTGAAGCAACATTTTTCAGAATGCAGAATCATTACCATTGATAATAGAACTTCAATCCTGGATAGTGCGACATGGTTCTGTTTCTAAAATCAAGGTAAGCATCACTTTTTTTTTTCTTTCTACTTTATTTGTTATTGGTTTTGATTCTTCTTTTCTTTTTCCCATCATAAATATGAATATGATTTCTCTTCATATCAATCTTGCAGGGCTTATTGAAGAATATGATTCACCAAAGAAATTGCTTAAGAACAAATCTTCATCTCTTGCTCGATTAGTTGCAGAATACACAAGGAGGTCAAACTCTGGTTTTGGAAGTTAAACTGATACTGAATTGAAAATTAGTCTGTAATAAATTTTACTTATATATGCGTGTGATATGTGGTTTGAGAAAAAAACTTTATCTAACCATCATTTTTAATTTGAAATTACATGATCAATTACTTCTACTGAAAATATGAAAAATAAAACATGCATCTCAAGTTTTAAATTATGAGTAATATTACAATCAGTTATTTCAATTTTTTTTTTTTTTATCGTCATTGACTGTTTTATTTATAGACGGCAATTTTTCAAGGAAATATATGGAATGTGGAGACAATAAGGAATATCAATTTCCATTATTTTAACGTGTGGAAGCCGGCTTTTCACTTTTGTGCAATTAAAATTTTAATCAATTTTTTAAGGTAAATATAAGCCTTTAATTAATGTTCTTTGAACGGAGAGGTTTTTTCTATCTTAGAATGTTGATAAGTGAAAGAAACATAATACCTAGCAGATAAGAACGTATTTTCTTTTAAAATTACAGACAATTATTTTCTTCGTATCCTTTCAGATAAAATAAAAACATGTATTTTTCTTATCATTCATTCTACAATATTTTTAGTGAAAAAAATCAAATTTTTTTATTGTGTATCCAGAATGTGCACGCATTAAATATATCATTAATTGTTTTAAATTACTTTTTTTTTTACTGCAAATGTTTTAAATTACTAAAAACAAATAAACATTAAATAACTTTTATGCTATTGATATAAGAAATGTTTTCTTATTAATAATTTTTTTTATCTTTTTACCACATGTCTATAGACCCATGCTGAAGCTTATGTGATGACCATACATAAACTTGTACATTAGCGCATTACAATTTATGTATGAATTAGAACCACGAAAAACCACAAAATGTACAAATAAAAACGAAATTCTTATTTTATGCCTACGTTCAAAACGAAATTAGGCATTTTGAGGTTTTGCAAGAGTACTTTTAGATATAGTACTGAGATGAGATTTCTCTCTTTTTTTTTAAGTTTTTAATATCTGCATTCACAAGGGCTGGGAGAAAAAAGTTGAAATAAATAAATAAATGAGTACATGTACTAGTAGCCTACGAAGGAAAAAAAATTCTATTAGAAAATTTAACCTTTCTTTAAACGTATCACAATACAGCTGGGCATTGTAATTTGTTGCTGTAATCCTATATATAATTCACTGTTAGTCCTACTATGTACGATAAACCTGTATTAACACTTAACTCTCTAGGGAACAAAAGGAAGGGGACTGTAGCCAAAGAAGTCAGATCAAATCAAGAGAGCTGAAGTCACAAGTTAGAATGGTTCAGATGTCCATAAAGGAGTCCATCAATGGCTACAATGTTTAGTCAAGCACCCCTTTTCTAGATGTGTGATTAATCCACTCCTATGATCCTTGTCTCATTGGTCTGTAATACACAAATTCATATATTGGTATTTGCAACGAGTTATATTGTAACTTTGTTTTAAACAACTTTTAATTTAACCTAATAATAGAAGTTGAAGACCAAAGAAAAAATGTAATTGCAACATTAGGTTGAGTTTCTCACCAAACTATTCAATGAATGCAGATGAAGGGAAAATGATAGACAGACAGAAACACAGGCAAAAAATAAATGCACAAACTATGTGAGATATGTGTATATTCTAGACCATTCAAAAAGGTTACAGGATAAGGAAAGTGGTTGAGATATTATATTCATGCAACAACTTATATAATACTTCATTTTCTCTCTGTCTCTCTCATACCATTTATCTTATTTCACACTTTTCTAGCTCGTCTTCTTATTTCTCTTATTTGTAAGAAGTTGTATAAATTTATTGCATAATTAGAATTTCTCTTAAAAAAATTGTATCTTTTGCTCTTTCTCTCATCTTTTATGTATTTGGTGAATTGACATTTTACAAGTGTAAAAACAAAGTGATGTGAAACAATCATTTTTCATGAAAAAAAGTAATGATATGATGCGAAAGACTCCCAGTGGATCTAATAGCATAAAATGGAGGTGTAGTTTGTTTCACTAAATCTTGCATGTGTAACATCACCCTAGATGAAAGTAGTCTCTTTACCTCTTCCCAACCTTGATTTACGAAGAGATTGCCGCATACTATTATCATTCCAATGCAACATCTCATCATTTTTATTTGATTGGATTATTTTTGGTACTGATTGCTCCACAGGCTTACCATGTTTTCTGTGGCCCTGTAAAAGTTTTGGTGCATAAAATAAGATGCAATCTAATAGAAATAGAATATGTAGGTATTTTGATCCATATCAAGATTTCATATATGATCCTCACTCAGTGAAAACATCACTACTAAATAAGAATTACCATAAAAAATAAACAAAAAACAATAATAAACTCTTATATTGGTCATTGAAAGATTCTAGGAACAATAATTTAGTTTGCAAATGATATTACACCAGTTTGGTGCTCTAATAATAATTTCTGTTCATCAAAATGGTCCAGAAGTTACTATTCACTAGAACCAAATTGATGTCATTTGAGGAATAAAATTATCATTTGAGAATCATGTTGATGTTACTGACCTTTAGAGAATTAAGTTATGGATTACTCTCTATAATAGTAAAGAAAGTTTTACAAAACCACTAGTGAATCAAAATTGAATCCACTAGAAAATAATTATCTCCAGCTATTAGTAAAAAAACACATGTTAAGTGTTAGTTGCCAAGTCTGTGAACTGATTTCAGTTTATGTTATAAAAAGTGGTATATTTTCCATGACCAACAATGATAACCTTAAGGTTTTGTTTGATCATAAAACGTGTTTACATTCACCTGAGGATTTCAAACTTACCTGAGTATCTGTCAAAGCATCCATTTTATCTGTGAAATCAAATTCCATGTAATAATTTGAGTTGTATGTATCAGCTACATCAAATGATTTTTGTTGAACACGAGGAGCCTGGTACTTTTGTGATACATAGTTGGAAGTCTCATCCTGATGGCTTGTGTTGTAACTATGTTTCCTTTCTGAAACTTCTATCCCATGTTCTGTTAAATCATATGTGCCTTTTGCAAAGGTTGGATCCAGAGCACTGATTTTGCTTCTTGAGCCATCTGACAATAGGGATGAAGCTTTTGGTTTTCTACTTTTAGCCCATGTAAAGCCACTAGATCCTGAAACTGGTGCTGGTCCTGAGTATACACTGTATCCATTGCAACCATTCTCCACTTGGGCAGCCTCTGACTTTGCATCATATGAAGGCTTTGGTTGCTCTTTATGCATAGTTCCTACTTTTGCTTTTATAACATGTGCCCTACCATCATCTGTACCAGCATTTTGAGAAATATTCTGCATTTCCTTCACAAAGAAGAAAGACAAGTGAATAAAAGTAGTTACTTTCTTCAAGCAGTATGGCATTGTGCAATGCAAGCAAGAGCACCTCTTTCAAAGCTGGTTTGTTGAAATTGATAGGGTCATGGGAAACTCTGTGGACTCGTCTTTGCCTTTTTGATGTTATAGTCTCTCTCACTTTACCTCCATTCTTTTTTCTGAGTATAAGATCAAGACTTCAGTCACAGAAATTGGAAATAAATTAAACAAAGTTTCAATAGAAACCATGATTAGTAGACCATCCATTTTGAATAATTTGATTAGTTAAGATACTCAAGATTGGACCCGGTTAATGGGTTAAATGAATATTCAAAACCATATGGAGATTATGAATATAAAGATAAAAGACAATGAATAATTTATCCTCCTGATTTATAATTACCAACTTTTTCACTTCAAATGCCTAATTCTCCAGCATAAGGTTTTAATATAATATATGGGGATGTGGCCAAATGTTAGGCCTTGGCCTTTGAAGATGATGCAACCTTTAATTTTCGTTCCGTAGAATAATGATAACTAGATTCATGAATAAGACTCAAAGCAGGAGAAAAATTCAAGTATAAAATGGCTTTATCATGACTATTTTCTATGAATAGAAGAAAAGACCACTGACCACGATGATATACCTGCACGCATCTTCCCAATTTTTGGCATCCATTTCTTTGCTTGGTGGATACTTTGGCAGGAGCGATGGATTACAAGCATATGGCTTGGATCTGAAATACTACAAAAGGTACAACATGAAAAATCAGAAATCAAACTTAATTTTGTGCAATAGGCAACAGTGAGCAAACATCTTAATAACATAGCATTTTCAGAATAACAATTATGAAAATTACACATCAAACACCATCCTCAAAGTTAACTCATGAAAACTCATTCTTTATCATAAAGATAAATCTTATTGAAAAAGGAAGAAGAGTAAAATGCATAAAGAATTCACCTCAGATATGAGTGCAGAGGAGGCAGTCCCGCGCTCGGATGGATCAATGGAAAGTAAAGTCTCAAGTACGTTTACAGCAGTTGCAGGAAAACCTCTACACCTCTCCTGAAGAGTGGTTTCGTAATTAGTCTGAGGCTTAAACATTGTGGCCAGAGGAAGCTTATTCTTTTTCCAGAACTCCTCAGGTGGAGAACCACAAAGCTTGAAAATTTTGTGTAATTGTTCAACCTGTAGATTAAATAAGAATATACAACAGATTAAGCCACCAAAGTTTTAGTGTCAACCTGAACCAATGCATTGCTAGTCTAGCCTAGTAAATTCCTTTGTTTCTTTCTTTTTATTTAAACTTTATCTTGTTTGATTATCGTTAGAAGGATGAATTATGTCTTGATTTTTATCTCACTAATGTCAAAGCCATATGGCAATTTCATGATCCTATTCATTAATGTGATGTAGCAATAAGGTAAATTTCTGTTGGATGTTTATGTAAAAATGTTTTAACAATGTATATAAATTAAGAGAAATGCTAGTAACAGACTCGATCTCTAACACACTCTTCTGATTTAACAGTGTATGTAAAAATGTTTTGAACACACCCTCTACTATTAGCTGAAATTTATTGGAGATCTCAAAATTTCGTGGACTCACTTCATATTTAATGATCCCCACTTATAATTTTGTAATTTTCAACAAATTTTAACCAACGGTGGAGTGTGTTAGAATGAGTGCATTACTAGCTCTCCTCATAAATTAAAATCTTGATTAAATACATTGATAATGAGGATTACCTCAGTTCTCCCCTTAAGGATGGGCTTCCCCAGAAAAAGTTCAGCAAATACACAGCCAACACTCCATAGATCCACTGAAACTCCATAATTTGTTGATCCCAACAAGAGCTCGGGAGGACGATACCATAGAGTCACTACACGACTTGTTAAGGGTTGCTTACTATTTGGGCTAAGGGTATTTGCTAATCCAAAATCTCCTATCTTGAGAACACCTTCATTGTTCACTAGTATATTAGATACTTTAATATCTCGATGCATGATACCTTGAAGGTGACAATGCTCAATTCCACTTAATAGTTGTTTCATGTAACACTTGATCTGTTGAGGAAAATATGAAACAACAATTAAGGTAACATCTAATGTATTAAACTAAAGTAACCAACCTAATAACACACAATTATGTAAATGCAGACTAAGACAAACCTGTGAATCAGTGAACTTTATATCAGGAGAAGCTACTAGGCCAGCAAGGTCATGCTCCATGTATTCAAATACAAGGTATATGCTATTTGATAGTTGTGAAGTGATTATACCCTCCAATTTCATTATGTTTGGGTGATCAAGTGTGCGGAGAATTAATATTTCTCTTGCCATGAACCTAATGCTTTCGGCTTGAAATTTGTCAAAGCGCACCTTCTTCAGTGCAAACATCCTTCCAGTTTCAACTTCGCGTGCTCGGAATACACTGCTATATGTACCTTGTCCAATCTACAGAAAAGGAAATGTTAAAAAGAAAATGTCAGAGATAGATAAATGTTGACATAAGGCCAAGAAATTCTAGCTTAGATAAGTGTATCAGAGAACAGGAAATGTGTCATTGTAGATAAAAGAAATGAAACGTTGTAGCTAGGAATTTGATCGCGCTAAGCTTAGCTTGCTCAGTAAATGTTCTTTACAAGCTTGTTACTAGCTAGCTCATGAGCTTATTCACAAATCTAACATTAAATATTTTCATATTCACAGATCTACTGACTAAATTCTCTGCCAATGTTATGGTTTTACCAACATTTACATAGCCGGTCCTAAGTCTAATGGTTGTGTTAGGTACGTAGTCAGTAGTCAATATAAGATTTCATTGAATCTTTATGACAGGAATTAACGATAAGAAACAACGCAAAATTTTCACCGGATAATACTTTTCAAAATTGAATTAATAATAGCCTTGAACTTTTTATATAGTACTCCTTTTATTTGAAAACCATTCCATGTTTCAGAACATTTAATATTGCTATTTTTGTTTGAAGAATTGTAATATAAGAAAACTGTCTCATTCCCATCATTTATTTTCCTCCAAATAATAAAAAGTCAAAAAACTTAAACATAATCTGGTCTATCACACTACAAAGCTTATTGGCATCTTTAAACAAAATCATTACTGCAAAAGTTAAAGCCTACATGAACTTGACCCAACCATCATTTACACATAATCCCCATAAAGCATCCATTTTCTCAGCTACAAAACTTAGATAGTATTATTCTCCTATCAAAATTGAAGTTTCACTTCATTAACCTATACTAACATTTAATACAAACCCTTATTAATTACATTTTCGAAATTAATATTAGCTTTTTCAAAAAAAAAAAAAAATTACATTTTTGAAATAAAACTTCAATTCTGATCCAAGAACAATATTAAATACATTTAAGAATCTGCATCTAAGTCTGTCTTTTTTTTTTTTCACTTCATTTATTACATCAATATTTTGTTACCAACTTGGCTGATCATCTTTAGTGAAAGTTTTCCGCCAACTACAATTGTTTTCATCTACAAAACTCAGAAGTTAAGACTTTGTCCAAAGAATCCATACTCAATTCTACTCGAACCAACATAATAATGTTGGTTAATTAATTACATCAACTTGAAACAACTTAGAGAATGAAGCACATGATTATAAACTTAAATGTTGAATGTTGAATCCATGCATTGATAGATATATAACTAACAAGTTGGGAAATGGGGTTGTTGAGGTACCTTATCCAATCTCTCAAAAGAATCCGTTTTGAGAGGGACCCACCCTTGAATGGCTTCCCCAGCAACAGAGGTAAACCAAGGTGGCCACCCAGCAGCATTCTGTTCAGCCTCCACAAACCTATGCGACAACCTCAACGACACCGACCCATTCCCCCCTCTCAAGCTCCCCTTCTTCACCACCTCCCCCTCACGCGCCTCCACCACACGCGCCTCCTCCACTACGCCCTTTCGGCTTCGCCCCGACCCATTGTTCCGCTTCCGCGAGCTCAAGCTCGAGCTTGAACGCCGCACCACGCATGGCTCCTCCGGCGTGGAACCTCCGGCGACCGCCTTCTTCGAGCTCGCGCAGCCCATTTTAGCGGCGGGTCGACCCGACTCGGAAACGGGTCGCGGTGGAAACCGAATCGAAGAAGAAGCTTTCAGAGAGAAAACGGAGCGAGACGCAGAAAGAGAAGCATTGAGAAAGGAGGGAAAAATGGTGGCTTTGTTGCTCTTCCCTTCGTTTCTGTGTGTTTTTTCTCTCTCTTCCAAAAACGACACAATCCAATCTTTTTTCTCTCTCTATCTACCAAGTCGCGAGATCCGCGCAGGATTTTCGAGGATGTCGCGAACGGTCGTGAGACATTCGCGGGTCCCAATGGGTGCATCTCTTTTTGGTGTTCGTTCTAACGTAAGAGAAAGAAAGAGAGAGAGAGAGAGAAAGGTGTAATGTAACCGTTCGTTCGGAGGCTGTGTTATTGTTTTGTGTTTGTTTGTCGCTTTTGTTGGATACAGAGGGAAGTACGAAGAGAGTGAGTGTTGTAATGGGCATGGTGATGATGGTTGCATGCCAACTCTCTAACAGCATCATGAAAGTTAGTTGGTTTGAGTTGGGTAGGGAAAGAAGAATAATAATTTGACAGTTCTTCTTAGTTTTGATATTGAGTTGAGTTGCTAACCAATTGTGACCTGACACCTCTCTGTTGTGCCTGATTCGGTGGTGATTTACTTATTCAGTGATTGTGGTTATGATGTTCCTTCTTTAAATTATTGATCACTACGTGGGGCATCATTGTTTTTGGTTTTCATTGTATTTTGAATATGTACATGTTTTTGAGGTATCATTCCCTTGTATTGATTTTTTTTTTTTTTTTTTGTATTGAAAAAACAGTGATACATGTTTAATGATATATATACATGGCTTAGTGATACATGTTTAATTAGCAAAGACAGGGTGGTAAAAGAAGCTTTACACTATTTGTGTGTGTATTATTTATTTTAATAATAAAAAATGAAAAAAAAAAAACACCAACAGAGGTTGAGTGTAGCAGAGAATACTAATTCTATGAAACATGGTGAATTATAGTCTGAATTTTTCTTAAGAAAAGTGTCTATATTTGATATTTGATTACCTCTAAGAGAAGATAGTTAAAAGGAAATGAGGGAAACTTCTTATTTAAGCATCACTTAATAATTTGTGTGTAAAGCTCCCATCTTGTACTGAGAAAAGGATTTAATATAATGCTTAAATCAATGAAATTCTCCCACTCTATAAACTACTTTATGATAAATTCTTCTATGATGTTGACTCATAATAATTGCTATTTGTCCTTATATATCTATATATATATATATATATAATTCTTTTGCTCCCAAATGTGAGAGTGATGTGTAACCTTTTTTCTTCAAAAACTACTAAATGTTACTCTCTGGTTAAAAACTTAAAATCTTCCCACACATTTAGAAAATGAACATAATACCCACAACTGTGTTGAGAGCCAAAATCCTGTTGTTAAGATCCCTTGCCACGGGTAAAGTGACCACAAAAAATATAAAAAAAAGGTCAGTTAAATTAAATAAGTCTAAACTTTAATGTTTTGACCATCTTTAGAAAATAATAAAGGCAGCGGCAGATAGGTGGTTACTTTCCACTTTCTTGTCAGATTATTAAGATATAGAGGCCCTCAAAATAGAACATATAAATAAACAAACAACAAAAGAATCTGTTTCTTTTATATGGTATAATTATATTTTGTATTCCTTTATTACGATTAACATGTAATTTTAATCTTTCAATTAGTTTCATTCGAATTTAGTTTTTTAATTCTTTAATTATATTATATTCGAGTATTTATACCTCTTTTTCTTTATACAAAACTCATATTTATTATAAAAAAAAAACAAATAATTAGAGATTTAAAATGGATTTGAAATAGAATTAACTAAGGATGGTACGATCACAACCCTTAGTTAATTCTATACTTGTGGAATGCCTAAGCCTAACCAAGGAGCAAAGTATGACAGTATTGCATTCTATCCATTCCAGACCTAAATCTGATCCTGCCAAAACGTAGCTGAGATGAAATGCAAATTTTACATAAAAGAATATTCGTGTAATAAATTTAAGATTTTGTTATGTAACCATCATATTTATATCTCATGTGTTAGTTGACAGTGGTCCTCAAACCATACTCAGCTACTTAACATTTTTTTTATCAGAGCTACTCTAACATTTTTTTATCAGAGTTTAAACACTGCAATGAAAACTGAGTCAATTAACAGGATGAAACAGACAAAAATGTTTCCACCCTTATTAATAGCCTTTTATTTATATATCACTACAATATTCAATCGAGGCTTGTCACATTTTTAAATCTGACAAATTTCCTCTTTCCTAATTTTTGCTTATTGAAATTATATCAATAAAAGTAATAAAAAGAAATAAATAAATAAATAACTCGTATCATGATAAGAGTTTAAATTTTCGCAATCGAATATTACTTTGATGTTTATCTTTACTTTTTAAGAATAAATGTATTTAAGTTGTCAATTATTGATTGCTGATTCATTAAATTTAATATATTTTTATAATTAATAACAAAATTAATAATCAACAAATTTCTGGCAACTAACCTCCAATACTGCATCGGTCCAGTTACCATAGGAACTCCCTTCATGGAATTATATAGATGCGTTTTTAGAGACTAAGTTTAAGATAATCATGGAATTATATTTTACTCCCTAAATGCAAATACACATTGTGTAGTTCACAGTAGCCAAGTCCTCTAGTACTTCCTTAAGTACAAGGCATCTGAAAGTAGTGACTTGAAATTTCTGGTCAGACTTACAAATTTTATCCTAAATCTGATGCTAGACCATAACTGGATACAATCAAGAAATATCTCACTGTCAGGTAATGCACTATGTGAACAATAATAAGTAAACATCATTCAAGAACACTACCTTACTAGAATCAAATATGAACAATATAACAGTGTTTGAATAAATACTAGAATCGATTCTGACCTCCAAAATCATGATAAAAAAGTGAAAAGAACTCTTTGTTACTTTAGTTTTCAACGTGAAATTGGAATTGATTTTGAAAAAATTGAATCTAATCCAAACATTCAGTAATTCTACAAGGTTTCGGTGGGTACAGCTACATGGATAAATCCATACACGATTAAAGTTAGCAAAGTCATTCTTTAAACTTCCATAACATACAAAAAGGAGTTCAATCGTAGGATGCCATCTTTTCAATTTTATTTGTACTCTAGAACTGCCCGTACAACTTACGAGGAGTATTTTATAAATTATATAGTATAATAATGTTCGTACATTAGTTGAAATGATCTTTCATACCTGTAAACGACATCTTATACAACCAATTCCATAATTTAGATGTACAAAAGAAGGTGTTTACATACAGAGAAACTAGAAAACAATAGACATGCACTAACCATTGCCAACTATGACTAGTGACTACACCTTCATATTATCCATTTCATCTTCTAGACAACTTCATTCTGTACTTGGAAGCGGAATAAGTGAACGTGGTACCAGACATTTATACTATGATTTGCTCTTCTTTTAAGCGCAAATGTACAGGTCTTTGGTCATTACTTCCAAAATCCATATCTTTAAGCAAAGGATGCTTCTCCGGCACCGCGTTATGCGGTTTTAACGGCATTGAATTGCTACTAGCTGTGTTGTGGCTGCTGTTTCTAGCAGCAGGCACATCATGATTATGTTTACCCTCATACGTGGTTATGACAGCTTTGGGGTCCGTTGAAGCTCTCTCAACATGCTTACGCACGGTGCATCCTGCACTAGTGCATTTGTAATAACTCCTGCTCAGAGAAATTCGGTATCAGACAAGTTAAAAATATTCGAAAACCAAAATACGCAGAAAGCTATAAACAAAATTGGTTATGAAATTGTTGTCAGATTGAAAGAATAAGTGGGCTGTGTCCTCATATACATTGACAAATTGAAGTTAGTATATCTTAGGAAATAATATAGCATAAAGCATCACATGATGGGAACACCAAACTCCAAGAAGGGAACAAAACAAAGAAAGATTTCCTATCGAACTTCATCCATTTCAGGGAGGGTTAGGGCATGGGGGAGAGGGCTGAATCTTAACAATAAGGTCAAACCGATAGCCAACCCACAGAGTAAGGATGTTTCAGGATTGAAGAACAAAACTTGAATCCTGAAGTTATGATTATCTCATGAAAAAGAATAGTTATACAATGTCATACAAAAATGCATGAACACGTATCAGACACTGCTGAGCTGGTGCTAATAATCAGAAATGCTGACTAATGCAACCAGAAACAGCGCCAAAAGTTTACAACAACATCACTATTCTCCCAGGTAAGAATATCAATAGAGCAGAACATTAAAAAAAAAAAAAAAGTAAAAACATTTCATACCCAAAGGAGCACACACAACGTGGGAATAAAGAGATCTTTTTCTGTTGTACCAAGAGAATTTAAATTATTTTAATAAATGATTAAATATGAAATTAACAACTATTTTAAATTTCTCTATTTTCAAATTGGATGGAAACTGAATTAACAACTACAATATGTACAAAATGGATAGTTTTAAAAAGCTCCTTGTAGAAAGCATGCAAGTGGTTGTTGGTCTTGGTTACCATACCAGATTCTTTCTACAACTCTGCATATTGCATACCAAATTTCCCATCGCATGTACCACTTACTAGATTAATTTAAAGAAAGACTTGTGAAAAAAAATGTGAAAAGTGACAAACTGGATATCCATATGAATCCCATACCCATACCGTATTCCTGGTCACTATTGGTGGACTTTGTCAAGTTAAAATGTTGAGTTTCTCCCTATTTTCCAGCAGTATTTTGTCAAGCATAACATTTGGGATTTTAGTCCCCAATCCCATTGCTTATAGCAAGTGACAGATAAAATCCTATAATAAAGTCTGGGAGCCTTTGAAGCTGACACTCAGACACAGACAATCTTTGTAGTGTATAGAGAAATCAAAAGCAGAAAACAAGGATGGGCGAAAGTAAATTTCTCAGTGAATACTTTTAGTGCACAATATGAAGAAAACTAAAAGCACATGAAGTTGATTTGGGAGTAAGGATTGAAAAATAATACTCCTTCCTTTTCAAAATATTAGTCTGTTTTAGAAGAAATTTTGTTTCATTTTATCTGACACTTGAGAAAAGTATGAAGATATCAATTAATTTCTCTAATTTTATCCTTACCTTGTAACATCCCTGCTGAGTGGAATGATAGCATTAGCAAAGCATCAATGGAATACAAGGTTAACATTGTCAAATGCACTTATATTTAATGATTTTCATAATCCTTGGGCAAAAACCTTAACCAAATGATATTTTGAAACAGAGATAGTATCAATCAACACAGATTTGTATGTGTGTGAGTAAATTACATTGACCTACATGAGGTTTAAAAAACACATGCAAACTCCCTCTTAAGCTTCAGAAATTACACTCACCTGTCCTATTTTTATATTAGACAAATGACTCTTGCACAAAATTTAGAAGTTTTCCGAAGAGATATATACCTACTGTGTACATTTGTTCAGTGCACATAATACCCATTTAAAATCAACTAAAGTGAATGTGTGTACATTTGTTCAGGGCACATAATACCCATTTAAAATCAAATAAAGTGAATGTACAATATACAATTAGAGAAAGTGATTTCATATTACAAATTACTACACACTATACAAAATTAACACATACTGAATTTAATGTAAGAAAATCTAACCAAAACTTCTTATACCCCAGTTGCATTGATTCACCTTATACCATAAAAAACCGGTGCTTGCTAATTAATTTGTCTTCAATGTTTTTATAGATGACCTCAATAGAAGATACAGAAAACATAATGAAGGATTCTCATATGTTTGATTAACTTCATATCTATTAAGTTAAGGTAATCAAACTCTATGAAATTATTTATATGATTCCAAAGCAATAATTTGTTTAAGATTTAAACACATTTTGAATTTTTGAGAAATATGAACCTAAGAAGCTTTTAGAAGAAATATAGTGGCATATAAAAATAATTAAAGTAATCACCTCGGATGAGGGTTTCCCTTCACCACTTTCTGACCATACTTTCGCCACCTGTAGCCATCATCCAAAAGATCAACTTCACTTCTTGTTTGCACAATGATTTTGGGTTCTGTGACAGTCTTCTGTGACGGAGGTACTTCAGAAACCCCAACATCAGTGTTCCTGAAAAGCAGAAATTTAGCCTACATCATGAAGAATTATAGAAGTGCATAGCTGTATGATAAAAGATCAACATGGATAAACTTGCCTTCTCTTAGGGTTTGGCTCGCTGTCATCTGCCTCTTCCCTATTATCTACATCACCCACTTCCTCACTCTCACTTGACCCAGGTAATAGTTGCCTGGGAGCCCCTTGATTGGAGATCTGGTCACTTTCAGGAACTGAAGAATCAGGAATGTTTTCACTAAGCTTGTTTAATTGTCCAACAACCCAACCTTGTGAGTTTGACTCAGGCTTGGGCTGAACAGTTACATTTCCATTTGAATCACTATTATCCTTGACACGCCTATTTGCCTGAGGCTTTTCATGGTTATGCTGGCCTTTATAGATAATTTCAGTTATGTGACCATCAGGGGCACGCTCAACCTTTTTCTTCACAATGCAATTCAGATGAGTGCACTTGTAATAGCTTCGTGGATACTCACTGCCCTTAACCTGCTTCTGCCCATACTTACGCCAGTTGTAGCCATCATCTGCAGGTTTGTCAATGGCCTGGGAAGATGGTTGATATTTCTTATCAGCCTGTGAGAGCTCTGATGTTTCGAGTTGAGCATTTCTAGGTTCTGATACAGATGATACACATGAAACCACTTGCTGCTCTGAAGCTTCATTTAGAGCAAGAGAAGGCTGCCGTACAGGTTGTTCGGTGGGAGCTGTTACTGAAGGCATCTGGTAATCAGCTTGCATATGCATATGAGATTGAGCTAGGACAGCTTGAGCTGTAACCTGTGCTAAAGCCTGTTGATGGGACATCCCAAAGGGGCTCTGTATACATTGAATTGCAGAGATAGTGAAAACCTCAAACAAGTATATCCACCATCCCCAAGGCAAAAAGATCACATGGATAATAATTATGAGGGAAAAAAAAAAAAAAAACCCAGCAGCAGGACCAACAAATAATGTAATATAACGCCTAACCCTGCACAATTACCAACTAATTTTTACAAGGGGAAGATGGATCTTCAATAACATTAATGAAATTTAGCACGGCCACACAGTCATGAACAAGTAGAATGCAAAGCTACAAACAATTGTTCCTAGAAGACAACTAAATCCAATCATTGAGTAGCTTAGTCAACATAGACTTCATTTTCTTTGTTTTCACTATGGAGTGACTAGCACAGATTGTATTTCAGTCGCAAATTCTGTCTTCATTTTCTGCTGTTGCCAAAACACCCTATCAAAATTATCATTAAAGAGAATCAAGGTAATGCAACCAAAAATCATTTTACTATGACTCACAATACCTCCAAAAATTTTGTAAGAGTGTGATCTAAAAATCCTATTCCTATCACTCCAATAATACCAAAGACTTCATTAATTCACATATTGAATGCACTAAAGATCAACTCCTTGACTGCAAAATCCACATAGGCGATTCCAAAACCCAGAAATCCTTAGACACAACTGAAGCAGTCCACTAAAAACATAACACATGTCACAGTACAATTGTACTAAAGTTCAGATCAAATCTGAATTGTTGAGAGTACTATACTACTATCAGAGTCCACTTCCCTAAAAAAACACTGATAAACCCCAAAATCACCAAACTTCAATCCCTGATCCCCATCAACCGATCCCATCCCCCTCTTTCAAAAAAAATCACATCTTCAGAAAAATCACCACACCCCTTTTGAAATTCATCCACAAAATTTGTTCTTTTTTCTTCAGGAAGCGCTATTGTTGGTCAAATTAATCACCTGAGGGGAAAAGAAGCCAGGGGAGTTAAGAAACCCAGAAGGGCTCAACCCGGGTGGCACAGTGAAGACAGGGGAACGAGCAATGACCAAATTCATGGGTCTACTCTGCTTGAACCCCTTGTGGGGCCCATCGTCGTCCTTGCCGGAGTTGTCGGCGGCGGCGGAGAAGGCCATCGGGGAGGCCATGGCGCCGGCGAGGAGCTGCGAGAAGGAGCGGCAGTCGCCGGCGGCGTCGGAGCCGAAGAAGCTGGAGACGAGCGTCATGGGGCCGGGGCTGGCGCCGCCGGCGGCGGAGAAGAAGGCCTCGGCGGAGGGACGCGGAGGGAGCGTGATGGTGGGGCGCGGTGGCGGCGCCGTGCCGGAATCGGCGTTGGGAGTGGACATCGGTGGAAGAAAAAAAAAATGGATAGCAACTAAAATGATGGGTTTCGTTTCGTTTCGTGTTATCTTCAACACTCTGCAGCGCAAAGTCCACTTCGTGTCGTGCAAACTCGATATTATTAATTATTATTATTATCATTGGTATCTTATTTGCACCCTTTGTTTTCGGGTTTGGTTAGTTTTCTTTTTGTTTGTTTTACGACATTCAACCTTCTTTACCTTTTTACCGATCTTGATGTTATCTCCTTTTACTTATTTAGATAAGTGAAAAATAAATAAATAATATAAAATACTAATTAAAAATAATTTTACTCCATTGTTTTTTCTTAACATAAAATTATTTATTATTTTTTTAATTTTGTATGTTATACAAAAAAAATTAATTTTTAAGAAATTAAATTAAAAAGAGAGAGAGAGAAATCGTCTCCCTTCAATTTTTTGCCAATTTGGATTGGGAGAGCTTTTTCTGGTAAGTCTTACAAAAGAAAAATCTTTTTTTTTTCCTATTACTCTTCTCAAACAAATAGAAAAAAAAATGATATTTATATCTTATTCTCTTTCTTTTTGTTTCCTTCTATTTATTTCTATACAAACAAATTGAGAGTTACGTAAGAGAATAAGAAAAAATATCAACTAAGTTAGAGAAATTAACCACTGTACAAGCAAGCAAACATGGTTTTGTTGGGATGTAAAAAGAAAATAAAATAAAAAAAGAAATATAATGAAAAGAAACAATAGAAAAGGAAAAGATTAAAAATTAATATTTTTTATATTAATTGTTTGATTTGAGAAGAAAAAAAAAGTTGTCTTCTCTCTGAAGAGAAAATTTTGTGTGGGCTCCCGAATAAATTTCTTTCTCTTGTAAATTTTATGTTAGAATAATAATATATGGATACTCAGAAAATATATACATATCTAATTAATAATTTTTTTCATCGTATTACTTATCAAATTACAAAAAAACATTTATATTTCTTTTGCTTCTATCCCTTTCTCTATTTGAATATAGATTGACACAAGAGTGTCCATGAGTCATGAATCTTTTCTTTTTGTTATTCTAAACCTTGAAATATTTTAGAAATGTGTGTTACCTTTCATTAATAATTCTTTCTTCTTTCTTTGTTAGATAGTACCAAAAAAAACAGATCATAGTTTCTCTTTGGCTCCCAACCTAGAGGGCAAGACGGCAAGTTTAACGTCCCGGCATCATGGGCACAGTGGGACACCATGCTTTCGGGTTTGGTTAGTTTTCTTTTTGTTTGTTTTACGACATTCAACCTTCTTTACCTTTTTACCGATCTTGATGTTATCTCCTTTTACTTATTTAGATAAGTGAAAAATAAATAAATAATATAAAATACTAATTAAAAATAATTTTACTCCATTGTTTTTTCTTAACATAAAATTATTTATTATTTTTTTAATTTTGTATGTTATACAAAAAAAATTAATTTTTAAGAAATTAAATTAAAAAGAGAGAGAGAGAAATCGTCTCCCTTCAATTTTTTGCCAATTTGGATTGGGAGAGCTTTTTCTGGTAAGTCTTACAAAAGAAAAATCTTTTTTTTTTCCTATTACTCTTCTCAAACAAATAGAAAAAAAAATGATATTTATATCTTATTCTCTTTCTTTTTGTTTCCTTCTATTTATTTCTATACAAACAAATTGAGAGTTACGTAAGAGAATAAGAAAAAATATCAACTAAGTTAGAGAAATTAACCACTGTACAAGCAAGCAAACATGGTTTTGTTGGGATGTAAAAAGAAAATAAAATAAAAAAAGAAATATAATGAAAAGAAACAATAGAAAAGGAAAAGATTAAAAATTAATATTTTTTATATTAATTGTTTGATTTGAGAAGAAAAAAAAAGTTGTCTTCTCTCTGAAGAGAAAATTTTGTGTGGGCTCCCGAATAAATTTCTTTCTCTTGTAAATTTTATGTTAGAATAATAATATATGGATACTCAGAAAATATATACATATCTAATTAATAATTTTTTTCATCGTATTACTTATCAAATTACAAAAAAACATTTATATTTCTTTTGCTTCTATCCCTTTCTCTATTTGAATATAGATTGACACAAGAGTGTCCATGAGTCATGAATCTTTTCTTTTTGTTATTCTAAACCTTGAAATATTTTAGAAATGTGTGTTACCTTTCATTAATAATTCTTTCTTCTTTCTTTGTTAGATAGTACCAAAAAAAACAGATCATAGTTTCTCTTTGGCTCCCAACCTAGAGGGCAAGACGGCAAGTTTAACGTCCCGGCATCATGGGCACAGTGGGACACCATGCTTTCACAATTCACAAACACATCATGGTTATGGCTTGCCTGTTACAAAACCTTCAAGATTTTTAATAATAATAATAATAAGTTCATTAAAGGGGCCCCATTTAACATAGATAAAACACTACCATTAATTAACGGTTACTAAATATAAATATATTCTTTCATTTGTACATAAGGATATTGTTGAAACTTGAAAGTAAGTTGATTAGTTTTCAACTTTCTTTTACACAGAAAAAGAATATTCTACTAGTATGAAATTATCTATTGAAATATTAGTTAAATTTTATGATTAATTAAAACGAGTTTAATGTTTGTCATGAAGTATTAAAAAAAAATCCAAAGTTTTAAAAGAATTCATTGTGCTTTTCTTTAAATTAAATTATTGATATAGGTTGAACAATTAGTTCTTTCTATATAAATTGAGCCAAATTAAACTACATGTCTCACTCACTTATAAAAACAACAAGCTCTATCTCAAATAAAAAAAGTATATGAGTGATTCACTTACTCCAAAAGAATAACTCTAAGAAAGTTACACTTTATCCTCACTATTCATTTTCTTGAAATCTGATGATTAAGATTAGTTACTCATTGCAACCATTAGATTTAAAAAAATGAACAGTGAGGATGGAGAGTAACTCTTTTAGAGTTACTGAGTAGTGGATCACTCCTCAAAAAAGTAATTGTAAAGATTTCTCTCTCTCTCTTTTTAACCACAACAAATAGGATTTTAGTTCTTTGGTAGGGGTATCTCCACAAGGGACCGGGATCTTTGCAGTGGAAAAAAACATGACCTTCTATAGTGTTTCCAATCTCAACATTAATTATTTAAAGCTTCCATTTTATAATAAAACTTATTATATCAAAAAATATTAATAGATGGTTAAGATCCTATGTAGTGGTTAAGATCCTCAAGGTTTGATTCTTTGGGTCTGTTATGAGATTAATCATAGATTCGAAGGTTAATTACACTTAAAGTTCCTCATCTCTCCTAATATATAATGTATTATGTAAGAATCGAACCTAGGTCTTCCCCTACAAACTCAACAAGTTCCTTCATATTTTAAATGATTTTAAGATTGGTTCTATTATAAGATTGTTTACTCTTATGGGTTGAACCATTCGGTTCAATTTGATTTTAATAATTAAGATCATATAAAACAAATAAAAAAGTAGTTAAAATTTTCGCATTTGAGCCATGTAATTAGAAAAGAAAAGGTTTGTGAGTTTTTTAAGCTAATTGACGACAATTTTCTTCGTTGTTTTGAGTTTAATCATTATAATTAACAACATGCATATGTGGGTCATATAATCATATATTGATGGTTAAAGTTAACATTTATTTAGTGGTTACTGTACTATTTCTCCCATATTTTTCACTAATCTTTGTATCTTTTTCTTCATCTCTTTTCTATTTTTCTTCAACCTAAGAAAACAGAAAATTACATGTAATTTCAAGAAAATTTTTAAGAAGCATCAATATAATTTATTCAAAAGATTTTTATACTAGTGCCAATTGCCAAGAACATAGTTTTAAAAATCGACTCGAAGCGGTCGATCTGATCGGTCAAATAAAAAATTGGTAGTCTAGCTAATCCAAACCTCTTGTTAGATCAAGCACGCCATCAACCTGGATTGACCCCGCCAGTTCTATGGTTGAATTGGTCTGGTTGGACCAGTGAACCGATTTGGTTAAACCAATATTAAGTATTTTTTGAAAAAATGAAAAATTTAATAAAAATACAAAAAAAAGACAAACTAAAAAATTGAATCAAGGGATTGAAAATTATTTAGTAGATTAACTTAATATCAAATCATCATGATTAATTATTACAAATAATACATATACTTATATTTTATGTTACTTACGTCCATTTATGCTGTCCAACTTTTAAAACAGATCAAGAATACGTCCGTGTCAAATCAATAGTTATTAGTTACACGAGTGAGAGAGGAAAGGTGTTGTAGTGGATTTAAACATTGAAGACTACTTTAGAAAACTTTTTGCTTGTATAACGATTAATTTTTTTTTTACCGGACCAAATTAAAATCATGTAAAATTAAATGCATATCTTAATTATAACAAATTCATTTGATTTTCACAAGAAGAAATATTCTAACTTCTAAGCACCTGCAAGATAGTTTACTTTTGATAATTATGGAATTGGTAGGTGTACGTGGAGCAAGTTAAACCATCAAGTCAAACACCCTGGAAAGTTGTTGTAATGTTGTGGGCTTAAAATTGACAAATCAGTTAAATAAATTAAGGCAAGTCGGTGAACAAAGACAGGGTTGAAATGCTAAAAAAGGAAGTGTTAAATCTGAAAAAGAAAAACTCTGTTTAATTTATTTTAATATTATAAATTAAAATACACAAATTAAAAAAAAAAACTCACTCTCTTTATTAAACATAGTCAATATTTTCCATTTTATTTATTTTAAATGTGTGTTTCATTATTCATACACCACTTTTACAATTAGCAAAATCATTTTTCTTTCAACTATTTTTTTCAATAACTATTTTTAAAAACTATTAGTAGTTAAAAACAAGTCTATATAAAAATTTATATTGTTCATTGTAAATCTAAAATATAATTTATATATAAATATAATTATTCATTATAAATTTTAATTATATAAAATTAAATATTTATTATTTACAATCCATTGCCTAAAATACTAATTATATTAGAAATTAGGACACGCATATTGGTAGGCAATTTTAATTTTCACTTTTAATACGCATTTCAGCACTGTTGAGCTTAATAATTGTCGGATGGAGAAGGTTATTGAAAAAAATAGATAGAAAATTAACTTTCCACAATAATTAATATACTTCTCGATATGCAGTAAAATCGAAGTTATAATATACTTGTATAGTTCACGTGAGTATATTCTACAGTGTTTTTTTTTTTCAGCTGGAGCATATGATAGGATGTAGATTACCTTATCGATCGAGTTGAACATACAATAATATATGATGTCACTGACAAAAATTAAAAAAAAAAAAGTTTTTGACAAAATTATAGTAATAAGTAATAACTAATAATCCGGAGCTCTTATAAAGGTATACCTCATTTTATCGTGTATATAAGTAAAAGGATTAAAGGGAAAAATTAAATATATGAATATAATTATTTTAATAATCCCTCCATTATTTTATTCAGTACTGAAATTATTAATTAGAAAATGTTAGTTCTCTATAATACAATGAATTTTTCACTAGGAAAAGTATTTACATTTAATATTTGATATCGCCTTGAATAGAATTAAAAAAAAATACTAGACAGCAACGAATAAATAAGTCATCTAACTAAAGTAGCAATAAATACAAATGCCAGCTAAAGGGACCAACTAGTACTGTGGTCCACAATAAAACACCAAGTGGGCTAAAAATTAAAACCACATTAAATTTGAGCTCACTGTCACGCACTGTCAGCAAAATATTGATGGTAGTAATTGGTACCCAAATGCACTGTTTTTTTTTTTTTTTTATCATTCAAAAGTTTAGGTGAGTTAGGTCCCGGGGATTTACCAGTATCAGGACATGCTTCAAGACTCACTAAGCGCTTGGTACTTACAGATCGTCCACCAACAAGATCCTCATATCGACAGCGGAATTTGAACTCATGTCCTTGTGGGATATGAATTCGATATTTACCAACTGGATCAACCTTTGTTGGCTCCCAAATGTACTGTTTGATACTCCTTTAAGGTGTGCGAAATTATAGGACACGTTTATTTTTGTCTTCACTCAGTTTAATTTTTTTGAGAGAATTATTTATTTATTTTAATTCAAATGTCACATGATAAATTGTATAGTAAATTGAACTGAGTGAAGACAAAAATATTGATAGTGTAAACTGTCTAGTAAAAAAATAAATTATAGTATATGCTACTATAGTATATAAAAAATTTTACATTGTTATTTAATCATAAAATGTTATGTATGGTAAATTTATTGATTTTTATAATCATTATCACAAAGTAATATTTATCATGATTTCTAATTAGTTAATACTAACAGTGTAAATTTTTTTACATTGATAAAAATTAAACTCTATAAGCAATCCCACTTAATAATGTTAATTTTTTTTACTTCTTTCATTTTAATTGAAAAAGGTTATCAATCAATCTCATTTGTACCAATGCAAACATGGTTTTTAACTGTTTCAAATCTGACTTATATATATATATATATATATATATATATAAATGGCAAAAAAAAATTTATGTGTTTTTTTGTTAAGAGTAAAACTCTTAATTTTAATTAATGTGAATATTTTATCTTTGATAGAGAGTGGGCTTATCAGTTCTAGTAAATTTGGGTGTCACTTTTAAAACAATAAAGTTGCTATAGTCTTAATTAATTTACACACTTTAATACTTGTATGCACTATAATAAATAATAAAGTTGAGTTTGTATAGATATATAAACAATGTACAGCACTTGAAAATTTGTTCAAGTAACAATGTTTTCTTCTTTAGTTTACTGTTTTAATTTGTTTAGTTGGATGGAGGTGGGAAAGAAGGACAGGGTGCTGAGAGGTCAACAAGCAAGTGTGTGAGCATTACTTGTTGTACTTTGCTAGCTCCTCCTTAAATATGTGCTACTGTTTCTTATAATGCAAGTTGAGTTTGGTGAAATACCATACCACAGGCACTGCCTTTCTAATTGGCATTTGGCAGCAACCATACATAAACTAACGTGCTTCCAACTTCCAAGCAAGTTGCCAAATGGCACTGTCCATGTCAGAGACTTTCAGTACTCACCATCAGGCGTGACTGTGAGACTCAACCCTACCTCGTCAACGCACACCAAAATTATAGGTTAAATTATTCACTTGAGATTTAAAATTTTCTATTTTAAGATTTAGTTTTTATATGAAAAATTATGGGATATTTAGAAACTCATTGAAAATAGAAGAATTATTATGTTTGAGTCTTTGAGATGTAAAAATTATAACTATTAATTTCTAAAAATTACATTCAAAACACGGAACCAAACATGTTATTAGTCTCTATACATATATAAAAGCTAAGTTTTGATCCGTTGAGAATACTGGAAAAAACCCTTTTAACAGTATAAAATCATTATAGAAATTTTCTAGTGATAATAAATTGCCAAAAAAAATTATAGAGATTAGAACTTACAATTTTTTCATATAAGTCTAAAACTTAAAATAAAAGTAACTAGATCACATGAATAGTTTAACCAGATTTATATATTTGCTTTCATAATCATCTTTGTTTTTAAAATATAAACTTCGCTATACAAAAGTTTCATAGGATTTGATTGTGGGTTATTGAAATCCGTAACAATGGAAATCGTGAAAATCATTCCTCTAATGATATGTTGTCATTGACTAATCGTCATCAATAATCTATAATCGTTGATGTGTATATATAGAAAGCTAACTAACTAACAGCTTTCTTTCCTTGTACACGAAAATGATTTATAATAACTAACACGGTACGTAACTAACGTATTTTCTCTTAAGCAATATTTGGTTGTTTCAGATACGTGTTCTCTCCATTTTAAATTATTTATAATTTTAAGATACTAGTGTTTTAGTCCGTATATTGCACGGACTTATTAAAATTTTCAATACCTTATTTATATAGTCAATAGAAAGAAATTTGGAAAAATAATAATTATATATTACATTCAAAGAAATATTTAAAAATAGATAATTATAAAAGAAATTAGAAACTATAAAATAAAATAAAAAGATAAGGGAAGACGTAACAATGTAACTTTAATTTTTTTTAATTTTTAATATTAACTTTGAAAATTAAAAAAGTAAATTGAATTAAGGATTTAGAATTATTGACTAAAGAGAGAAATCTTCGAAATTAAAAAATAGAGTTAGAAAATCTGATAAAAGAAATATTAAAAAAAATAGATTATAGAGTATAAAATTTGAAAAAAAAATTATATAGTAAATCAATTTTTTTTTTGAAAAAGAGATAATTATAAAAGAAATTAGAAACTATAATTTTTTTAAAAGAAAAAAAAGGAAGATGTAATGATGTAACTTTAATTTTTTTAATATTAAATTTGAAATTGAAAAGTAAATTGAATTATGGATTTGGAATTATTGATGAAAGAGAGAAATTTTCGAAATTAAAAAATAGAGTTAGAAAATCAGATAAAAGAAATATTAAAAAAAAAAGTCCAAAAGATTAGAGAGTATAAAATTTGAAAAAAAAAAATTATATAGCAAGACATTTTGAAAAAGAGATAATTATAAAATAAATTAGAAACTATAATTTTTTTAAAAAAAAGATAAGGAAAAATGTAACGATGTAACTTTAATTTTTTAAATTAACTTTAAAAATTGAAAAGTAAATTGAATTAAGGATTTGAAATTATTCATTTATATGTATAAGGAGATTATATACCTTTTAAGGAAATTATTAATTAAATAAATTATTCTAATAAAATAATATTTTTAACTAAAATATTTTTATTAAGAATTATAATGTAATTGTGAATTAAATAGGTATTTAAATAAAATGTCAATAAATAAGATTTTTTTTAATACAATTAATAATTTTTAATTTTTCAAAAATAAATTACAAATTTCAAAATGATAAATAATTTAAAAATGGAAGAATACATATATATTATGCCAATAAGGACATCTATCTAGTAAGAAAGTATTATATATATATATATATATATATATATATATATATATATATATATATATATATATATATATTAGAGTAAGAAAAATTAAAAGCTTTTAAAAAGAAATGTAAAAATTAAAAGTTTTTTTGATGAGTAAAATTAAAAGTTGTTTAAAATCACATAATCAGTTAAAAAGGTCACATAACTTATATGATTTAATCTTAATTATTCATAATAATATCTCATAATCAATATTTTTTTTTCTCATTTTCGTATAAAAGTAATTTTTTTCATTCAATAAGTTTCATGCCTATAATAGGTGAATCAATGAGAATATTAGGTATGAAGTGGGCTTTACCAACAAAAATGGGCGACCCTAATCATTTCAGCAATTTATAAACATCTCTTTTCATTGGATAACTTTGTTGGGTATATTTATGAAAAATATTAAACTTTTCATGGTATTCTAGCACAAAATTAGAAGTATCAGTGAGGTGAAAAGAAGTAATCTTCAGATTTTATAGTCATCATTACAATCTTATTTTTCTCTTTGGAAACCCTTTGTCTTCTTCACCATCTTAATTCTGCACGAATATGACACCTTTTAGTCTGTCGTACAAAGATAGAGCATCGATTATAACCTCTTCCTTTCGGCCATTCGCAAAAAGATTTAAGAATCTAAAAAACTTGTGTTGATTCGAAACAACCAACATCAGGAAAGTCTTCAATGAACGAAATTTACAATGAAAATAACACAGAAAAAGATGTTCAAAGACAACTGTTATAGGAACACAACCCCAACATTGTTCATTACAAATCCTAGGATATAAAGACATCATCCAAAGAAAGAAACCGGTGTCTGTTAATTTCTACCAAATTCAAATCCATTCAAAGACAGTAGATCCAATGATTCACAAAGATGGTCTTAGTCTAAGGTTTATTTATATATATGATTTGTTGGTTCTCTGCCACCAACATAACCAACAGCACTTGCTATGTTCAGTCCAGCCTCCTCAATAAATATGCAACTTGCACTTCCTTTGTCAATGGCATGACCCAATCGCCATATAAGTCAGCAACCAAACTTGGAGTTATTTTGTACAGTGGCTCAGCTCGAGGCTCCTTTGGATCTATAACCACTTCTTGCCCAAAAATTTTGGCCTTTTCCTCTACTCTTATTTTGTTTGTTTTTTCCACTTTCGTGTATGTTAGCATTTCCATCAGCCTATCCTTGTCCTGCAAAATCAATGTGACAACATGAAGTTAATTCAGTGCAAATCTAACATGCAGAAAAATGCAAATGGCACCACAAAGATGTCTCTTCACCATTTGCAATGTACCAGTGGTTACTAGCTCAAAAACTTATGTCCACAAAATAAGGACTATTTTACAATAACCCAAGAGATTTATACTTGGTCTGAAAAATAGTATGGCCCAAGAATGGTTATTACTATTTGAGAAAATAATATATGTACTTTTTACACTGTCACCCAATCATAAACGGTCATGTATGGTAAGTCATACCAACAGTTATTTTTGATTGGTTGACAGTGTAAAATTCTTTACACTAATAATGCATAGAAATTAGACTCTATTTATTTTGATGAACATGTTTGCTATTTAAAGCTGATTTAACAATGATATCAGAAAGGTACTACGAAATTTGCCTAGAAAAATAACAAGAATTGCATACAAGTCTCTCTCTCCCACTGCATGTATTTTGTACCTGGGCTAAAATGGCATCTTTATATTTATTGGGATCTTCTTGATATTTTGCCTCCGCTACAAACTTTCCATAATGGATTCTCTTTGAGAGAGCCTGCAATCACAAGAATCACAAGTTTCCAGCAATGTAATAAGAGTTTGCTTGCAAGCTATGAATTGCCCAATGATTTCGGTTACAATCTCAAAACTTGGAGGGAGGGAAATCAACCTTTCAATTGGTTAATCTGAATGAGGAAAGATTAAAGAACACTGTTTTGTTACTAGTTTAGTAAAAGCTAAGAAGGTGTACCTGCAAACACATTATGTCACAAACAGAAGTGGATCCATAATTGCCATCATCTCCTTCCTTGACTAATCTTGGGATAAGATCTCCAAAATACATAATCCATACTTTATCATTTATATTAATTGAATCCGCATTAGGATACAATACCTATTTGCACATTACACAGAAATTTAGTTAAGAAGCAATTAGCATATAAGGATTTAGCAACAGCTCAAACTACCATTAAACATGTAACATAGCGAGAGAGCTTGTAAATAGGCAATTCATCAATTAATTGAATCTGTTAACTAATAAAATATACTTTCATATTTAATGTGCATGTCACTATGAATTTATAAAACGAACTAAATTGTTCTTGTTGAAGAAACCAGCAGACTGATTTTTCTTTCTTTCCTCATTTTTCTATTATTAATGTGTGTTGGGTTAAAATGGTCTCACAAACTACAAATATCATAAGGGATTTGCATGCTTGGTATTCAATTTTTCCTTTTCTTAAAATCTGCTTTTGTTCTGTTATAATTGAAAAGAGAAGAGAACATTATCATTTCAAATTAAATTCAAAGGCTCTCTTCGTGCTCCCTTAAAGTCATAATTTAAAGAAACTTCTTTTTTAAAATTACCTTTCTTTATACATACTACCTTTTAGCTTCCATTCAGTTTCAAAATATATAATGAGAGGGAATTATACTAACAAGGTATGTTGAAATAGAATTGGTATACTAAGGAAAAATATCATTGATAGTAAGTTTATCCATCAAGTGAGAAAGAAAAGGTAAGTAGCCCCAACGACGGATCTAACATAAACTCTAACATCATCTTGAAACTTAGGTCAAGGACTAACTCAACCCTACAAATCAACTTATAAACTAAGAACTGTCAAACCTTATAAGGACTACATTGATCATATTTTTAATTGATGTGCGATCTCAAAAGGATTATTTTGTTATACCAACATGGAAGCATAGTTCTGTCCATGGGAATGTAACAATCTCCATGGCAAATCAAATTCAACTTAAAAGAGAACAACTATGATTTATCAGTGTTAAGGCATATTACTTACCTGAGTGTAATGCGAAGATAACATTGGTTCAGGTAGGTCATCAGGAAAGAAAGGATGCTCATCAGGGCACATGTATCTGCCAACCTTCAGTGTAGTGGAAACCAAGTCAGGAAACAACATCAATATTATATATCAGGAGTTTGGCACTTAACATTTCACTAGATCCCTTTTTCTTGATAGTGTGTTTTTCATTTTATGATTTTTATCATTATCACTCTCACTTAGTTCCATACCTTTGCATGAAGCCTCTCAGTTTCCCTGACCATGTATTCTACCAACGAGCCATCAAATCCATCCATGGAGAAGACATCAGGGTCATATGTTTTTGCATTGTACAAGAACTGTGCTCTCTTCAAAAGGCTATAGATTATGCTATCCTCTTGAGAAATTAAAATATGTCTTATGCTTTCAAGGGTCAGTTTTTCACTTCTATCATCCCCTTTCTCTGTTGGCACATATCTGCATGGAAGAAATAGGCTAATTTTTAAATTTGACAGACAAAAACTGGAAGGCAAAAAAGTGAGGGAATCCTTCACAGAAACAACAAATTATGCACATACAGACTTAAGGATGAAAAGAGATGGTGTATGAAACTAGGCTTTACTAATTACTAGTATAAGCTGAAATAGTGAGGATGAGAATTTATTGAAGCAGTTTAGATTGTTAAGAATTATTATTATTATTATTATTATTGAAAGTTTAAAGACTAAAAACAGAAATTTTAAAAGGTTTAAGGACTAAAAAAATAGTAAACTCTTCTTTTATAATAATAATAATAGAGTAAAATATGTTTCTGGTCCCTCATTTTATCTTGATTTCTGTTTTTAGTTCCTCATAAATTTTTTCTCTGTTTTTAGTCCCTAAAAAAATGATTCATTTTGTTTTTAGTCCTTGACATCAATTTTCTTTGTTAACTGATGTCGTGATGAGCAAAATTTACGCTTAAAAAAATTTCTGTTTAAGTTTCTAGTAGTTTTTAACTGCTGCAAATTTTCTGGCTGATTAAAACAGTCAGAAATGTTAAAAAATAAATAAAAAATCAAAATCTCAAACATCAGATTTTCTGAAATCACAAGAAATATTATAAAAACATTTCTGATCATCAAAAAATTTGTAACGGTTAAAAATCAATAAAAACTTAATCAGAAAGTTTTCACACACACAATTTATGCCCACCATGTCATCACTTAATAGTTGAAATTAACCTCAGTGATTAAAAATAAAACAAAACAATTTACGAAGGACTAAAAAAATAGAACAGAACAATTTATGAGGAACTAAAAACAGTAAAAAAAATTATAAGGGACTAAAAACAGAAATCAAGATAAAATTAAGGACCAAAAACATATTTTACCATAATAATAATAATAATAATAATAATAATAATAAAGTCATAGACATCATATCCACAAAGAGTGACCGGTACAACCAGAACAAGTATAAATATGCCCATCATTTTATTTTATTTTATTCTGGATTGGTTTTCTAACTTTTTTTCCCTTTATTTTGATATTTATCTTTTTTTTCTCAATTTGGTCCAATTTGTTAATTGTGGCAATAAAAGAACATCACAATTGACAAAAAAAAAAAAGCCACAATTTATGGCAGTTCAAAAACCACTGCAGCTGACAAAAATAGAACCAAATTGAAACATAAAAAAGAAATATAGGACCAAAATGAAAAATAAAAAGTTAGAGGATTAAAATGAAAAAAGTTGAAGAACCAAATTATGAATTTTGTCTTGTATAAATAATTGGAAAAATTCAAGAAACATGGATGTACAACATTCTATTGATTATCTAGTACCGTAGCCATAATATTTTATCATTTGGCAAAGAGAATCACAGGATGATACTTGACAAAGAAATGAAACTAATGGCATAACAGCGACCTATATGCTGATTGCTACCATATGCAACGAGCTCAATTGCTAACCCTCTAATATTTAATAAACAAAAAAGTTTTCTTTTTCTTTTTATTTTAGAGTTTAATAATGATGCACTGACGGTGTAAAAAAGTTTTACATGGTCATCCAATCATAAGTCACCATTAGCGTGACTTTTAAGATAATTTTATAAAAGTCAACAGACTTACCATACAAGATGGATTGTGATTAGATGACGGTGTAAAATTATTTCACATTGTCATTGCATAGCTATTTTTTCTCTTTCTTTTATGCCACGATGGCAACTATGATGTAAAATAACATTCCTTTAATAATAAAATAAAATACAATAAAGCAATAAAAGTTGGTGACTGATTCTACACGCGATGGCAACTGCCAACTACAATTAAGATTATTGAGATTACATCTCAATCTCAATACATTATTAATTAACTATCATTTGTGAACATATATATATATATGACGATTAACAAATTATCAATTATCAACCATAAACTCTGACATTCCTCACACATATATGTTCTCAGCAGCAGGACTAAGTCACATATCAAAACTACAAAAAAAAAAAAAAAATCCAAATGCAGAATAAATTTCTAATAAGCCAACTAGTTTGATCAAAGGGTACTCACCCGGAGGATGATGGGGGAAGTGCCTGAAGAGAAAGACCCAGTCTTTTGCCATACCATGAGGTGGGGTTGAAGGGAAAGCAAGCCCTGTGAGTCTGTGTTGAAGAACCAGACAGAGGAAGAGGTGGTGGTGACATGGTAGCTCTTAAAACCTTAGTCTCCATTGAAAACATAGAGAGCAAAAACAATTAATCAAGATGTGATAATAATCAATAAGAATGAAGAATGGCAAGAGAGAAGAAGAAGAAGAAGCATCAATCAACGTACATTAACAATTATATAGAATGGAGGAAAAATATTGAAACTTGTAGCGTACCCAATTTAACGTCCGAGTTACATGCCGTTCCAATTAAGTTTATCTTAAATTTTACAATAATAACGTAGAAAGTCCCAAACTTATAACATATAAATGGCGTTGGCGTATCCTTAATCACGATGTTCCTTGCAAGCATTTTGGTGTGGTGGGGTGAAGAGTCAACTTCAAAAATAACAAATTAATGTCAGGTGCTAGCTAGGTTGTTCTAACATGAATGGAAGGGTGGAGCACACGATTCAAAGATGTGAGCTTCGTGTTGTGTTGTGTTGTGTCGTTGAAGTTACTTACTTGCTGGTCCGTGTACTATTTGGATTGGCAAATTTGTCACGCACCCAGCATGACATTTTGTTTCTGCATACTACTATTTCTCTTGGCAAATTTAATGTGTTTTCTTTTCTGGCTTCTTCTCTATAGAGTCTTCTTGGTAAATGCCAACTTTTTTACCTTTGTAAAATGGTGGCAAATTAAAAAAAAAAAAAAAGGTTATATTAGGTGTGAAAGTTTTTAAAAAAAACATGGACCGCACACAACAGTCTTTCCATGCGAAAATAAGGTGAAAGTAGCTTAAAGCTATAGTAACGGTGTTCGTTACAATACCGATTATATAATAATAATAATAATAATAATAATAATAATAATAATAATAATAATAAATACTAATATTATTAATAATAAAATAATTATAATAAATAATAAATATATTTTTATTTAATATTAAATTCTCTTTTTTTTTCTTTTCTTACCTACCAAACAATTTTAATTCAAATATTTATTCTCTTGTCCACTCTAATTAATTTCAATCAAACAACCTTACTTTCTACTCTCTTTTTATTTTATTTCACTTCTTTTAATTTTACAAATATTCCCTCCCTTTCATTCATTTTCTTTTTTCACAACCAAACACAGAAAAGGAAGAGTAGGAAAGATGTTTTAAAGGAAAAGATTGTAATAAAAGTAATTCTCTTTCCTTTCTATGTAATGGGTACATGGATTGTTAAGGGTAAATTAGCTATGTGTTTTATTTTATGGTTATAATCATGTAATGCAATGCAAGCCTTTTTTTTTAATCGTTGGCTGAATTTTTTTTTTTTTTGTTTTTTCTCCTTTTCTTTCCCAATTTACCCCTCTTTTTCTTCCCCTCTACTTCTTCTCTTTGCCCTTTGAACTTGCTTCTATTTTCCAGATCTGAGGTTGCTTCTCTTTACCAAACCTTCTCCTTCCCTCTTCGGCGGCGCATCGAGTTTATTGCACAAGCCATGGCGACACATCCATAACCTTCAACCTCTTTGAAGGTATTATTGTTCCTATTGAAGGGGTGCAAGGTTCGAGACTCGACAGATGCAGATCTCCGATTGATGCGGGACTAACCAAGACCACCACACCCACTTCTCTCTATGCAATCCAAATTCACAACAAATTACACCCTTAACCCCACCACTTCCAAACCCTAATGAAGCGCATCCAAACTTTCAATAACATTTGCTGCTTCCAAACACCAACTAAGTGCATCCAAACCCTTGTCGGACGGTTGACGAAGGAGATCCAACCATACGATTTCTGAACAAGTAAGTCGCAAACGAACAAGAAAGTTTTTTTTTTTTTAGATCTGAAATTTTGAAGTTTATTGTTTGTTGGAGAGGATGAGAGATTTGTTGTAATTAAAGAGGAGGTCTTTGCCAGAAAAGAGAAGGCCTTGCTGGAGGTGGAGAGGAAGAAGGTGGGCCTTAGGGGGTGAAGGGAGATTGGGTGGTAGTGACAAATTGGGAAAGATGGATAAGGAAAGAGAAAAAAGAAAGAAAACTTTTACCATTAATGTTAAAATTAATAGATCTAGCAGTGTGAAACCTATTTTCTATGGTGGGAGACATGCCAAGGTCTCCCACCGCTTCGTCTTCTTTCAATTAAGTATACTTTTCAAATGTAAGTAAGTCAAAGGCCAAAAAATTGGATAAAAATCATAGTTTTAACAATAATAATCAAGAAATTTAGACATATAAAAATGGATACTACAAAGATTAGAGATGAAAAAGGTACATACTTTCCAATTAAGGCTCCTTTGAAACATTTTTTCTGGGTTTTTTGCAATGTTGTTAGAAGTGAAAATCACTGCATCTTCTCCACATCCAATCTTCTTGCAAGACCAAATCGATGAAGATGAAAACTTCATACTCATTGCCATAGTAACCCCAAGTGCAATAAGGTATGGTGGAGGGGAGACAAAATGAAGTAGGAACGATGGAGGTATGCAATGGAAATTGGGAAAGGTAAAGTAACTTAAGGTTTTATATTGCTTTTTTAGTCTTTCACTTGAGTTGCACAAGCTGGTTTGACGTGGACAAAATTGAGAAAACATGACAAGTGATGTGCATGCATGCTTACACGTGAAAGTGGTGACAAAATACTTAGCCACATCATCAACAACTTAACAATAAAAATTAAATTGGATAATAGAAAAATCATTAAAAACTATATTATGATACATGATATACATACTTGGAAAAAATTGAGAAAAATATGACACATGACATACATGCATACTTACACGTGATAATGCTGACAAAACACTTTGTTAGTCACATCATCAACAACTTAACAACAAATATTAAATTGATTAATAGAGAAATCATTATAAATAAAATATAACACATGACATACATACATGAAAAAATTAGAAAAAACATGACATGTGACATACATGCATACTTACACGTGAGAGTGCTGACAAAATACTTTGTTAGTCACATCACCAACAACTTAACAACAAAGATTAAACTGGCTAATAGAGAAATGACTAAAATATAAGAATGGTCCCTTAACTTATTTTTTGCTTCTAAATTGGTCCCCTAATTTTTAAAAGTTCTAAAATGATCTCCTTATTAAATTAATGACATGTTAGTCCTTTTGAAAAATTTATTATTTTTCGATTTTCGAGCACGATTTTGAACCTTTTTTTATTGATTCAAGACGTGAAACTTCTCCCATTAGATTCACTTATATGAAAACTATGGGAACCAACTAATATTTGAAACAAAAAGGGCAACAAATGTGGTGAAAATCGCGTGAAAAAGTGAGCCTCGTGAGCAATTAAAAAAATGATATATATTAAATTTTTTAGTTTTTTATTGCTCGTGAGACTCACTTTTCATGCATTTTTTATCTTGTTTATGTCCTTTCTTGGTCCAAACATTAGTAGGTTTCCATAGTTTTCATGTAGATGAATCTAATGAGACAAATTTCACGTTTTGAATCAATAAAAAAAAGGTCCAAAATTATGCCCAAAAATCGTTGATGATAAGCTTTTCAGAAGGACTAATATGTCATTAATTAAATAAATAACGAGACTATTTTAGAACTTTTAAAATTAGGAGACAAATTAGAAAAAAAGAAGAAGTTATACATACTTGGAAAAAATTGAAAAAAATATGACACATGACATACATGCATACTTACACGTGAGAGTGCTGACAAAACACTTTGTTAGTCACATCGTCAAACACTTAACAACAAATATTAAATTGATTAATAGATAAATCATTATAAATAAAATATGACACATGACATACATACATGGAAAAATTAGGAAAAACATGACATGCGACATACATGCATACTTACACGTGAGAGTGCTAACAAAATACTTTGTTAGTCACATCATAAACAACTTAACAACAAAGATTAAACTGGCTAAGAAAGAAATGACTAAAATATAAGAATGGTCCCTTAACTTATTTTTTGTTTCTAAATTGGTCCCCTAATTTTTAAAAGTTCTAAAATGATCTCCTTATTTAATTAATGACATGTTAGTCATTTTGAAAAACTTATTATTTTTTGATTTTCGAGTACGATTTTGAACCTTTTTTTAATTGATTCAAGACGTGAAACTTCTCCCATTAGATTCACTTACATGAAAACTATGGGAACCAACTAATATTTGAAACAAAAAGGGCAATTAATGTGGTGAAAATCGCGTGAAAAGTGAGCCTCGTGAGCAATTAAAAAAATGATATATATTAATTTTTTTAGTTTTTTATTGCTCGTGAGACTCACTTTTCATGCATTTTTCACTTTGTTTATGTCCTTTCTTGGTCTAAACATTAGTAGGTTTCCATAGTTTTCATGTAGATGAATCTAATGAGACAAATTTCACGTTTTGAATCAATAAAAAAAAGGTCCAAAATTATGCCCAAAAATCGTTGATGATAAGCTTTTCAGAAGGACTAATATGTCATTAATTAAATAAATAACGAGACTATTTTAGAACTTTTAAAATTAGTAGACAAATTAGAAAAAAAAAAAGAAGTTATACATACTTGGAAAAAATTGAAAAAAATATGACACATGACGTACATGCATACTTACACGTGAGAGTGCTGACAAAATACTTTGTTAGTCACATCCTCAACAAATTAACAACAAATATTAAATTGACTAATAGAGAATCATTATAAATAAAATATGACACATGACATACATACATGGAAAAATTAGGAAAAAAACATGATACGTGACATACATGCATACTTACACGTCAGAGTGCTGACAAAATACTTTGTTAGTTACATCATCAAACAACTTAACAACAAAAATTAAACTGGCCAATAAAGAAATGACTAAAATATAAGAATGGTCCCTTAACTTATTTTTTGTTTCTAAATTGGTCCCCTAATTTTTAAAAGTTCTAAAATGATATCCTTATTTAATTAATGACATGTTAGTCATTTTGAAAAACTTATTATTTTTCGATTTTCGAGTACGATTTTGAACCTTTTTTTGATTGATTCAAGACGTGAAACTTCTCCCATTAGATTCACTTACATGAAAAGTATGGGAACCAACTAATATTTGAAACAAAAAGGGCAATTAATGTGGTGAAAATCGCGTGAAAAGTGAACCTCGTGAGCAATTAAAAAAATGATATATATTACTTTTTTTTAGTTTTTTATTGCTCGTGAGACTCACTTTTCATGCATTTTTCACCTTGTTTATGTCCTTTATTGGTCCAAACATTAGTAGGTTTCCATAGTTTTCATGTAGATGAATTTAATGAGACAAATTTCACGTTTTGAATCTATCAAAAAAAGGTTCAAAATTATGCCAAAAAATCGATGATGATAAGTTTTTCAGAAGGACTAATATGTCATTAATTAAATAAATAACAAGAATGTTTTAGAACTTTTAAAATTAGGAGACAAATTAGAAAGAAAAAAAAAGAAGTTATACATACTTGGAAAAAATTGAGAAAAATATGACACATGACATACATGCATACTTACACGTGAGAGTGCTGACAAAACACTTTGTTAGTCACATCATCAACAACTTAACAAGAAAGAATAAATTGACTAATAGAGAAAACATTAGAAATAAAATATGACACATGACATACATACATGGAAAAAATTGGGGAAAAAACATGACACGTGACATACATGCATATTTACACGTGAAAGTGCTTACAAAATACTTTGTTAGCCACATCATCAACAACTTAACAACAAATATTAAACAGGCTAATAAAAAATGGCTAAAATATAAAAATGATCTCTTAACTTTTTTTTTTTCTAAATTAGTCCCCTGATTTTTTAAAAATTATAAAATGCCACCTTATCTAATTAATGACATGTTATCCTTTTGAAAAACTTATTGTTTTTTATTTTCGGATTAAATTTTGAACCTTTTTTTTTTATTGATTCAAGATGTGAAACTTGTTCCATTAGATTCACCTACACGAAAACTATGAGAACCAACTAATGTTCGAAACAAAAAGGCCAATAAATGTGGTGAAAATCACATGAAAAGTGAGCCTCATGAGCAATTAGAAAAGAATATGATATTAGATTTTTCAATTTTTTGGTTATTCATGGGACTCACTTTTCATGCAATTTTCACCTTATTTGTACCCCTTTTTGGTCTGAACATAAGTTGATTCCCATAGTTTTTATGTAGATGAATCTAATGAGACAAGTTTCATGTTTTGAATCAATCAATAAAAGGTTCAAAATTGTGTCCGAAAATCGAACATGATAAGTTTTTCAAAATGATTAATGTGTCATTAATTAAATAAATAAGGGGGCCATTTTAGAGCTTTTAAAAATTAAGAGACTAATTTAAAAACAAAAATTAAGTTAAGGGACCATTCTTATATTTTAGCTAAAAGAAATTGTTAGAAATAAAATATGACACGTGACATACATGCATGGAAAAATTGGAAAAAACATGTCACGTGACATACATGTATACTTACATGTGAGAGTGCACACAAAACACTTTGTTAGTCATATAATCAACAATTTAACAACAAAGATTAAATTGGCTAATAGAGAAACCATTAGAAATAAAATATGATACGTGACGTACATTCATACGTGGAAAAAATTGGAAGAAAATGACACGTGACACACATGCATACTTACATGTGAGAGTGCTGACAAAACACTTTATTAGCCACATCATCAATAACTTAACAACAAAGGTTAAACCGATTAATAGAGAAATCATTAGAAACAAACTATGACACGTGACATATATGCATATTTACACGTGAGAGTGCTGGCAAAACATTACATTAGTCACGTCATCAACAACTTAACAACAAAAATTAAACTAACTAATAAAAAAATCATTAAAAATAAAATAAGGTTAAAATATAATTTTAGTCTTCCATTTTAATTTTTGGTTTTAATATGGTCATCTAAATTTTAAAAAAATTCACTTTAGTTTATAAAATGTGTTGGTAGTCCTTTTCAAATTGTAATTTAAGGATAGCGTCGTAGTCATACCCTCCTAGCTCCTACTCCTAGTGAAGCAAAGGCAAGCCATTTTGCTATGCACTGTGTTTGAGTGGCGATGCAAATGCAAGTTCCGGTGGGAGGTCGAGTCCCCACATGGTTCTCTCGACGAAGACTCCTCGAAGAGAAGCTCTGCGACCTTCATAAATGCACCAATTTGGACTCTCTGAACCAAATCCACGCGCAAGTGCTCAAAGCCAATCTCCACCAAGACCTCTTCGTCGCTCCCAAACTCATCGCCGCCTTCTCCCTCTGCCGCCACCTCGCCTCCGCCGTCAACGTCTTCAACCAGGTCCCTCACCCCAACGTCCACCTCTACAACTCCATCATCAGAGCCCACGCCCAGAACGGTTCCCGCCCTTCTCTCCCCTTCAACGCTTTCTTCCAAATGCAGAAAAACGGGCTCTTTCCCGATAACTTCACGTACCCTTTTCTCCTTAAGGCCTGCAATGCACCCTCCTCGCTCCCCTTGGTCCGAATGATCCATGCCCATGTTGAAAAATTTGGTTTTTATGGGGATATCTTTGTGCCCAATTCGCTTATTGATTCGTACTCCAGGTGCGGGAGTGCCGGGCTTGATGGGGCCATGAGCTTGTTTTTGGCCATGGAGGAGAGGGATGTGGTCACTTGGAACTCCATGATTGGTGGGTTCGTTAGGTGTGGGGAATTGGAGGGTGCGTGTAAGCTGTTTGATGAAATGCCTGAGAGGGATATGGTTAGTTGGAACACCATGTTGGATGGGTACGCCAAGGCGGGGGAGATGGACAAGGCGTTTGAGCTGTTTGAGAGAATGCCTGAGAGGAATATCGTTTCGTGGTCGACGATGGTTTGCGGGTATAGTAAGGCTGGTGACATGGATATGGCGAGGGTGTTGTTTGATAGGTGTCCGGCGAAGAATGTGGTGCTTTGGACGACGATCATAGCTGGGTATGCTGAGAAGGGACTTGCGAGGGAGGCGATGGAGTTGTATGGGAAGATGGAGGAGGCTGGGTTGAGGCCTGATGATGGGTTTTTGTTTAGTATTCTGGCGGCTTGTGCCGAGTCTGGAATGCTCGGGTTGGGGAAGAGAATTCATGCGTCTATGAGGAGGTGGAGGTTTAGATGTGGCACTAAGGTGTTGAATGCGTTTATTGATATGTATGCAAAGTGTGGTTGTTTGGATGCTGCCTTCGGTGTCTTTAGTGGAATGACGGCGCAGAAAGATGTGGTGTCTTGGAATTCCATGATCCAGGGGTTTGCCATGCACGGACATGGTGAGAAAGCACTTGAGCTTTTCTCTAGGATGGTACAGGAAGGTTTTGAGCCAGATACATATACATTTGTTGGCCTTTTGTGTGCTTGCACCCATGCTGGTCTTGTTAATGAAGGGCGTAAGTACTTTTATTCAATGGAGAAAGTGTATGGGATTGTTCCTCAAGTTGAGCATTATGGTTGTATGATGGACCTTCTTGGCCGCGGGGGACACCTAAAAGAAGCTTTCATGCTTCTGCGCGACATGCCTATGGAACCAAATGCCATTATATTGGGTACTCTTTTGAATGCTTGTCGGATGCATAATGATGTAGATCTTGCAAGAGCTGTGTGTGAACAGCTGTTTAAGTTGGAGCCATCAGACCCTGGGAATTACTCCCTTCTGTCAAATATTTATGCTCAAGCAGGAGATTGGATGAATGTTGCCAATGTAAGGTTACAAATGAAGAATACAGGAGGCCAAAAGCCTTCTGGGGCTAGTTCCATAGAGGTAGAAGAAGAAGTGCATGAATTTACTGTATTTGATCAGTCACACCCTAAATCAGATGATATATATCGGATGATTGACAGATTGGTACAGGACCTCAGGCAGGTTGGATATGTTCCGATGATATATCAATAGAGATGAATGAAAATCATTTGGTTGCATCAGTATGCACAGCTGAAATGATGCTTCAAGAGATGAATATGATAATTTAGTTGTGCACAACACATTGCTGGTTTACTAAAAACAAGTAAACAAATCATTGTATTCATCACTACCACTGGTTTAGCAACAAAGTTTTATGCATGGCTGAACCTATGCTTCTGGTGCAAGCATCATCTGCATTCCTACTAATGCTGGCAGGAACACTTTTTGTAAAGTCAAAGAAAGGGAAAATTGTAAAGAGAAAATGCTCTGATTCTTCTTGTGTACTACTTGTTCTAAAGAGAAGCTACACTTAACATATGTATACTGGGTGGCAATTCCACTCTTGACTCTATCAATATTTCTGCGTGCTGGTTGTTGGGATGGCACAAAGCTGGCCCTATTTATTGAACTTGAAACATTTACTTGAGTGAGGTTATTTCCAGAGCTACTTGCTACCTCTAATCTGCACGTCGCTATACATTTGACATTTGTGTTTCTCTCAGTGTTAACTTCTTTCAGCCTTTGCTTTTTCGTTTTTATCTCTGTTCATTTCTCTTGATGGCCAAAAGAGCTCAAGATGACTAATTATATCAAGTGAATTGTGCGAGCCTCCATTTTGGATGATGGAATGTAAATGGATACCATAGCATGGTAGTTTTTGTTGATGACTTTTCTGCCCTTCATCTTCTCACTCTAGAGTCTAGACAGTAAGAACTTTGAAACCCCTTTCTTTTTCTGCAATAAATCTTATTCTATTCATTGATTCTTTTTCTTCATTTATTTTATTGTATACATTATTTAGCATTTGGTTGCTAGTCTAACTAAATAAACTTTGGATTAAGAATTATTTTTCTCTGCATAGTTCATAACCTTCCTTCCATTCATGCAACTAGGAGGAATTGTCCAAGCATTGGAAAGCTCAGTAGACTACAAAGACTGTATAAGTAGAACATATTCATCCCTGCCCTGAAGAAGTGGTTATGAATACAAAGGAGCATCGAGGTGAGCCAGTGTACAAATAATTCCAAGTTTGGTTGCTGACTTATATGGCGCTTGGATCATGCCATTGACAAAAGAGGTGCAAGTTGCATATCTATTGAGGAGGCTGGACTGAACATAGTAAGTGCTCTTCGTTATGATGGTGGGAGAGAACCAAGCAATCATGCATCCTTACACTAAGACCATCTTTGTGAATCATTGGATAACACATTGGATCTCATGTCTGTGAATGGATTTGAATTTGATAACAATTAACAAACACCAATTTCTTTCATTGGATGATGTTATCCTAGGATTTGTAATTAACAAAGGAGGATGTTGGGGTTTTGTTCTTATACACAGTGGTTTTTGAACATCTTTTTGTGCTATTTTCATTGTAAATTCCGTTCATTGAAGATTTTCCCTATGTTGGTTATTTTGAATCAACTCAACAAGTTTTCTAGATTCTTAAATCTTTTTACAATGGCCCTAAAAGGAAGAGGTTATAATCGATGCTCTATCTTTGTATGATAGACTAAAAGGCATCATACTAGTGCAGAATTAAAATGGTGAAGAATTGAAAGGGTTCCAAAGATAATACATTCAATAATTGTTGGCTTCACGTCTCATATAGCATAATGGTTTAGACGTGTAGAGCTACTTGAATTTCTATGTTAGAACTTAGATTAAGCTGATATTTATATAATTAATCTGTTAATTAGATTTTTGTTTAGTATAATAATTTATATTCTGGTAAATCAGTTTGAGCACGGAAACTATTCTAGTGTATTCTAAAATATATACTTTAAATACATCAACTCAAATAAATTATATTGACTTGGATCTTGATTCACATATTACCTAACCTTGACTGAATCCAATTCAAGTTTGAATAAATAATTTTATTAAAATATCATAAATAAATAAAAAACAAATTGGTCTTAACACGTATCATCAACACCTAATCAAATTGACCCATTCGGTCTTCCTTCGGTGGTTTAACCATGATAAGAGGTCAATTTCAGAGTAATCCAACACTTATAAATTTTCCTCTCTAGTTCAATGCTGCCTATGCTCTCTTTTTATCTTTAAATCCCACGTGTCCTTCTCTATAATGTCGAATATCCACAAGTTGAAAACATTTTCAAAATTGGAAGTTGGTGCAGAAACAAGTAAGTGGCATAGAACCTGACACATCACCCAAAAAGTTTTTGATCCATCCAACACCCTAAATAAAGTTCCGGGGGAACCCTACGTGTTGGTCCATCTATGTGGCACTTGTCAAAGTTTATCCACTGGCTCATACTTCTGAGACACCCAACTTGGATTAGATGCCCTTGTCAAAAATACAAAATAAAAAAATAAAAAAGCAATGTAGATGTCGTACAAAACACTTTGTGGTGCAGATTAAACCTCATTTCACATATATACAGATTCCACCAAACTCTCATCACTCCATTTCATTTCATTTCACCCCTTATCTGAAGAAACAAGGAACTCAACTAACATGGAAACATGTTTTCTCTCCCACAATTCCTTCGCCAAAACCACCGATCAACTCATCCCCACAATCAGAAACGGATCTCTAGCACACCACCCCAAGCGATCTTCTCAACAATTCCAGTGTAGAAAAGTTAGAACTCCATTTCCCATATCATGTAAGTTCCTCAATATTAAGATCAATATTCATTCATTTTCTAGTAGCACTAAAGTATGAGTGAATAGTACCTTTTTATACTATCATCTTATCATCTAATCATAAATAGAGTGTGTTATTCCACAAAAGGTTTAAATTTAATCAGAAATCATATATAAGATTTTAATTTGTGATCAGATCTTATCATCTAATCATAAATAGAGTGTGTTATTCCACAAAAGGTTTAAATTTAATCAGAAATCATATATAAGATTTTAATTTGTGATCAGATGGATGATAGTATAACGATGGTAATAAGTTTTAAACTTAGAATTTTGTAGAAACCATTCAAACCTTTCATCACTTATGGATCCTAAATTTCAGATCAACTTTATAATACATTAAAAATTAAACTTATCTCATTGTTTAAAGATCTGTTCCTTTTAATCTTAAAATTTGTGATCTAATCACAGGCTGCCACATGTCATCACCATCACCGTTGGATGATGATGAGAAACCCACCCTAAGTGGTGATTGGCGATCTTTCCGTGCAAAACTGGTGGCAGGAGAGGAATTGAAAAGGCCTGAGGAGGTTTCTTCGGTGAATGATCTAGACACTGTTGTGGATCACCCTCCACTGATCACCATTGGTGATAAATGGGCCCACGTAATCCACGAGCCCGAAAAGGGGTGCTTACTAATTGCCACCGAAAAGCTCGATGGGGTCCATATCTTTGAACGGACGGTGATCCTTCTCCTATCAACTGGGCCGTTGGGCCCATCGGGGATCATCTTGAATCGTCCATCGTTGATGTCCATCAAGGAGACGAGATCAACGGCTCTGGATGTGGAGGGCACGTTTTCCAATAGTCCCTTGTTCTTTGGGGGACCCCTGGAGGAAGGGTTGTTTTTGTTGAGTCCAAAAGAGGGTGATGGGGTGGGGAAGAGTGGGGTGTTTGAGGAAGTGATGAAAGGGTTGTATTATGGGGCAAAAGAGAGTGTGGGTTGTGCTGCTGAAATGGTGAAGAGGAATGTGGTTGGGCTTGGGGATTTTAGGTTCTTTGATGGGTATTGTGGGTGGGAGATGGAGCAGTTGAGAGATGAGATAAGGGCTGGGTATTGGACTGTGGCTGCGTGTAGCCCAAGTGTGGTTGGGCTTGGGAGTGTGGGAAGTGTTGGGCTTTGGGATGAGGTTCTTGGGCTTATGTCCAGAAGGAAGGTCATGTGAGGCATAGAAATAGTTTCAGCAAGAAAATGAGTGAAAGTGGAAAGCAACTTGTTATAAGGATCTGACAATTTGTAGGCATAAGAAACAGAATTGTCTGATTCGGTTGAATTCTTACGTGCTGTAAGCCTTGTAAATTATAATTATTTTTCCTAATTGTTGTGTTTTTATGTGACCGGTGGTTGTTGTGTTTAGTTGTTTGATGACGTTAACTCGAGAGATTTTTGCGTTCTTCACGGTGAAAATATCTGATATCTCTATAAATGCATTTCAGCCTTGTAAAAGTTAAACCATAGGAAAAGGATTTGTCATCATCCTATATAAGCTAGGAATATAGTGATTCCTATTTGGACAATCTTTTTATTTTGAGTTAGTTCTAGAAGTGTTTCGAACTCGATTTACTTTTAATACTCATTACAAAATTTAATACTCATCCAAAAAGAAATTGGAATTCGAATGACCATTACCATAAAAATGAAAATTACATAAAGGCCATTTATTTAACCAGCGAGACGTGACGAAAGAGAATAGAGTGTGGGTCGGTTATTCGGTTGGTTTTGGTTTCATTCATTTAAAACATGTGAGTGAGTTGCAGTTTTAATTAGTTGTTTCATTGTTCTCTCTACCCTGATTTGGAAGAAGAAAATGGAGGAGGAACAAAACGACGGTCGTTTCGACCTCATAATCCTGGGCGCTTCGGGATTCACAGGCAAATACGTCCTCCGCGAAGCCATCAAATTCCTCAACACGCCATCCTCGCCGCTCAAATCCATAGCCATAGCGGGCCGAAGCCCACAAAAGCTTTCCCGGGCCTTAGAATGGGCCTCCCGGCCCAACGCTCCCCCCTCTCTCCCCATCCTCACAGCGGACACCTCCGATCAACTATCCCTCCGTTCCCTCTGCGCCCGCACGGGCCTCCTCCTCAACTGCGTGGGGCCCTTCCGCCTCCACGGGGAGCCCGTCGTGGCCGCCTGCGCCGCCGTGGGGTGCGACTACCTGGACATCTCCGGCGAGCCCGAGTTCATGGAGCGCGTGGAGGCCGCGCACCACGAGAGGGCAGTGGAGAGCGGCGCGCTGGTGGTGTCGGCTTGCGGCTTCGACTCGGTGCCCGCGGAGCTCGGGGTGATGTTCAACTCGAGGCAGTGGGTGGGACCCTCGGCGCCCAACCGCGTCGAGGCTTACGTGGCGCTCGAGTCTCAGAAGAGGATTGTCGGAAACTTCGCTACTTACGAATCGGCGGTTCTCGGCGTCGCCAATGCGCACAAGTTGCAGCAACTTAGAAGGTCACGGCCAAGGAAACCTAGGCCTCAGGTAACAATTTTTTTTTTCTTAGAAGATTTTAAGGACTGAGAAAACCTAGGTAATAAAATAAGATAAGCATTAAGAATAACAATTTTATCAACCGTTATCTTATGAAAATGAAGATGAGGAAGAGGAAGAGATCTAGAATTTTAGTAGTAATGAAAGTGATAATGAAGGAGACTTGAATTTTGAAGAGGATGATTCAAGTTTCCTACTAATATTAAGGGGCACTTTTATTTTAATTTTAATGTTAGGCTTAAACTTGTTTATTTGCTTGACTTTTGTTGTTCTTTTTATTGTTTTTTTTTTTTTTTGGTATTCTTTTTATTGTTAACCATGAATGTCTTATGGATTTTTGTTAATTTTTTAAAATTTTTAGCATTTATATGTGTATAGTATTAATTAGTTAATATATACTATAAAAGAATTCATGATAGGGGTTATCTTTCTATGCACTATCTCGCCATAGGGCTTTTGGGGTCAGCCGCTATGCACCGCTATCTGAGATTGATAATTATGGAAATAACAATTATGGGTATAGATAGACAAGAGAAGTTCTTTTATTTATTAAAAAATCTGATTCCAAGTGTCCCTCCTAGAGTTGTACAAGGCATATGAATGAGATTTTTGCAGTATTCATAATTCAGAATACTGTAATGAGAAGGTATGCTTCCTACTTTCATAGTGGATGATAAATTGTGAGTTCTTTTCTAAGATCATACATATTATACTTACTTGACTCCACTCCCACCCTATTCCCTTCTGCTTCTGTTGTTTACTCAGGCTACTCACAATATCTTGGACTGAGATTGACTTGAGCTAATGTATATAGTGTCTATCTTTTTTTTTATAATTTTAACTGTCATTTATCAAGTTACAATTTCGTGGTTGCAGATTCCTGGACTTCCTCCTTCAAAAGGAGAAACTATAGAGAACAATAAGAAAATTGGTCTTTGGGCAGTGAAGCTACCTTCAGCAGATTCAATTGTAGTTCGAAGAACGCTATCAATTCTAACAGAAAACCCCCATGGTCTCCCTGGGCTGAATGAGAGTGCTGAGACGGTTGAGAAAAGGGAAGCCTTCTGGTCATCTGTGAAGCCAGCTCATTTTGGTGTGAAAATAGGCACAAAATCTTTGTTGGGCATTCTCCGAATCATCATGGTTGGAGTTTTCATTGGTCTTTTAGGAAGCATTAGTTTTGGAAGGGGGCTTCTTTTGAAATTTCCTGAAATATTCAGCCTTGGTTGGTTCAGGAAGAATGGCCCCTCTGAAGAGGAGGTGGAAAGTGCTTCCTTCAAGATGTGGTTTGTTGGACATGGTTACAGTGATGGGAGCATTGCTTCACAGGGAAACACAAAACCTGACATGGAGATTGTAACAAGGGTAATGGGACCTGAAGTTGGATATCTGACAACACCAATAATTCTTATTCAGTGTGCTCTTGTTCTTCTCAGCCAACGTCACAACTTTCCAAAAGGAGGAGTTTACCCTCCTGGGATCATCTTTGGTCCAACTGATCTCCAGGAAAGGCTTCAACAAAATGGAATATCCTTTGATGTCATCTCAAAAAGCAACATTTCTTCTTGACTGTTGCAGTTTCATAGAAATATACTCTTCTTAAAACTGAATTATATTATAGCTGAGTGGGGAGAGAGTGTTTGCTTTGTTTGACTAAGTTTTATAAGGATACTATATAGTTATACTAAGATTTGGCTTGATATGCGTTTGAATCATTGAACCATCTTCTATCTGCTATACTTGCTCATTTACTTTTGTCTTGTGATAGTTCAAACCATAGTTATCAGAATCTTAAGATTCACGATTCGAATCTTACGATTTGATACGATTTGACTGTCTATCGATACATATCCTAAAATGAATCTTAAAAGACTTTGTATCTTACGATACATGAATGAATAATGTGAATCTTACGATTCATGAATGAATCATGTTGAATCTTACGATTCACAAGATTCAAGTATTCGTTATTTTTTTAGTTTTGTTTCACCAATTCTCATGAAAAAATTGAAAAGTCATATATGCTTAAATTATTTAATAAAAAGGAATTGAAAGAACACTTATGAACTTATCCTATTTGATTATTCCACTACTTTATTTGTTGCTTACTCATTTAATGCATGAACTCTATTTAGCTATTTAATTGCTTTGTTTTCATTCTACCAAAATAAAAGCTTCACAAACTCAAATTTAACAGAACTCATGCATCTCATGCTCCTAGAGTTATGTTTTTTTAGTTATTGATCATGAATATGTGCTTTAATATGTTTTTATTTTATTAGTTGTATATGCTATGTTTTATTATTGATCATGAATCTTACGATTCACGATACGATTCGATTCACGATTCAGAAAATGAGCCTTCCGATTCACAATTTGAATCCCGATTCAACTACCATGGTTCAAACAACAGTGCGTGGTAGCCTGGTAGGGGAGAAGAAAATGTCCACATCAGCATAATTTCATTAAGCAACATATAAAAACATATGTATCAAAATACATTTATTTTATTATTCATAAAATGGTGTAAAAATGACAGGAAAATTAATGTGCATTTCATTGAAATGCCAAATTATTACTGATAAGATTTACTTATTTGTAAAATTCCATCACTGCCATAGTAGAGAAAGCACGACAAACAACTTGAAACCTAGAAAATCCAGAACGCTTGCCCAAGCTCTCAAATTGTTTCTCAGTTCTTTCCCTTCCACCAGGTGTAATAAACATGATGTTATCAAGAATTGAAATCATTTTATAATCATTTGTAGGTTCTGGATCTTCTGGCAGTATGAGATCCCCAACAATGACCTTCCCGTTTGGTGGCAAAGCTTTGTGACAATTGCTTAAAATTTCTATGGCTTTTTCATCCGACCAATTATGGCATATAGCCTGCAACAATGTTATCCACATAAGGACACACAAAAAAAAAAAAAAAAAATTGGTTAGCACTTTGTTACTGAAATTTGGTCATGTTATCAAAAAAGAATAATTGAAGTTTAGGTGATATGTTTCCTATACTAACCTTTAGCATTATGGCATCACCCTGTGGAACACCTTCAAACATATTCCCCCCAATATGCTCAACCCCTAAATGAAACTTTATAATTTTTTATTAATGATTTTATGAAAATTAAAAATGTAACCATTTGAGTTCTAGGAGATTGATGTGATTCAATTACTCCAACAGAATCAAGTAGTTGTGGCTTGAGAGATGAATTGATTACCTGGAATGGGTGGTGAATTTTCAATCACATGTGGGAGGTCAAAATTAATCCCCTTAATGGAAGGGTATTTGGAGATGATCAATTTGAGACATTGTCCAGTTCCACCTGCTACATCAACCAAAGTTGATATGCCCTCATATCCTGTGTATACTTCAAGTATTTTTTTCATATGGGTTGTGCATATATCATCCATTGCTTTGTTAAATACGTGATTTAGTTCTGGTTCTTTCCCAAAGTACTCGAACTTAGACATTCCATGAACCTTCTTGAACAGGTCAATCTCAGGATCAATAACCGCTTCCTTAAAATTAAGCCTATATAACAACCAGTTAGCATATTCTTATATAAAAACCGTTCTTACAGCGTGAGTATCAAATTAACCCACTACAATGGTAATTCATTCTATACAAATATATCTTATAAATTATGATATTAAGCACAATAAAAACACTTACCACACCCCGGATAATGCACGGTGACACAGAAATGAAGTGAATGAAGCGAGATAACCACCACCATTATCATTTTCATCATAGACAAAATATTTACCCGATGGTGAGACCCCATAAACTCTCACAGTGCTGCCATCCTCATTGGTGCGAGTGGAAACAGTGAGAAGAGAGTAGCTAACAAGCAAGCGCAACAAACGTTCAAGCCTATTTGGCAAGTCAGAGTGTTGTTCTTGCATTGGTAATAATAACTTGGAAGCAATTTCATGGGGTGACATGAATCCACCACTCTCTTCTGAGCTCTCCTTTGCAATGATCTCAAACACGTTGAGCTCAATTGCAGCGTTGAGAGCTGCAGGAAAGACCACATTGGAACCGAGAACCATGGCATGGAGGGTGATATCAGTGTCTTCTCTTTGTGGGGTGGGAATTTCCACCACATGGTTCTCTTTCTCTGAGGAATATGAACCCATGTTAATTTCGGTTAATATATATAGTTTTGTGATCTTTTCTCTTCTGGTGATGTACGTATGCTTCCTTTATGTGCTGCTTTTATAGGCACATTTAACAATTGTAACCAGCTATATATACATTAAAAAAATTTCTTGCTTCTTTCTATACCTCTTTCGTGGGTTTTAAGTTTTTAACAATCGTGTAGTTTTGCTTTCAACTCTTCACGACTCTAAGAGCATCCACAATGGCAATCCCACACAATGAATCTTAAGTTACTTTTTGTGGATCCCATGTTACCACATCATCTTTAAGAACTCTACTAACTTTTTACTCCAATGTAAATTCATTAATAACTTAAATTGGATCCCACATGTTATTCTACATGTTTATAATTTTATTATATATTTTTGAGAAAAATGACTATGTACTGACAGTGTAAAATAGTTTTTCACTGTCATCCAATCACAACCCACCATGTATGATAAGTTTGTTGACTTTTAAAAAATTATTTTAAAAGTTATACCAATGGTGATTTGTGATTGGATGACTGTGTAAAACAGTTTTACACTGTCAGTGTATCACTATTAAACTCTATATTTTTACTTAAAATAATAATTTATTTGTAATTTAATTTCCAAATAATAAATATGCCAAAAAATATATATTCTAGAAGCATAATTTGTTTATTTGAAAATTAATAAATTAAAAATAAAAGAAATACATCTCTTCCGTGTTGTCTCACCGCAGCCCACAAGCATAACAAATAAAATTATTTTTTTATTTGTTAAGAACCCGTTCGTCATGAAGAACCGATCATCCACCTGGCGATCGCATGTACGCACTCCAGCAGTCGAACCACATAAAGATGGGATCGTTGGATGACAAACCGTGCGACGATCCAGCGATAAAGATGCTCTAATATTTCTAAACTGTTATTAATTAAATAAAATACTAATACTATTACTAATTAAATACATTGTGCGGATGGCTTCATGGTGCCACGGGTAGCCATTGATATCTAAGTTAAATATATTTCATTTTGACACGAGTGTGATGGAAAGAAAGATTCGAGGATAAGAACAATTAAGAATATAGAACTCATCAAATCGGATCCTTTCTTGTTGATCTAGGGGCAACTAAAATCTAACAATCATTGATCAATCATTGTACAACAATTGAGGAAGGAAGAGAATGTGATACACGTAGATTTTGGCTACAAACAACATTATGCTGCAGAGTGAGGACTGAGGAGAAGACACTAATTCTAGGAGTGGTATTAGTAGAAGTTAGTTTAGTTAGGATATTTTGTATATGAATACCAATATATGCAATGTAATAAATAAGGGTTGAAAATTTGTTATTGAAAAAGTCTTCTTACATATTCACTATTCAGTTTAGGCTTAAAAGAAATAGAGTAGAGAGATGAACATATATGAGAAATCTCTTATAAGAATTGATCTGATTAGGATACTAATTGAGAGAATCGCATCATCAATTATTATGGTCAAGATTCCCTCTAATAATGAGTATGTGATTTAAGGATGTGGGTTGACCATAGGCCTAGTCCGAAACATAGTCCCATAATCCATGAGTGCATGAGTATGAGGTGACTTGAATGACTAGGATAATATGTTGTTGGTCTAGTCATAAGAGCATCGACAATCCAGCAACTCACTTTGAAGTTCTTAAATGAGTCTCACCATTACGCGTCACCTATATCTACAAATTTATAATTTAAGAACCTTATTTCTCAAATCTAACATCTCTACAAATTTTATTAAATAAGTCTCACAAATAACCACACATCATTGTATTTTAGAGAGATTCTATGGTACCCCTAATAATTTTGGGGGTTTTGATATTATTGATTTTTTAACCAATCAAATTGCACATTATCTTTCTTCTCATTAATTAAAAACAACTTTTGTTTTTTCAAATTTGTCCTTGATTAATTAAAATATTTTTTAAATTTAAAATTATAACTATTTTAAATTAGAAAATCTAATTAAACATAAATTTAGAAATCTGAATCCTAATCTCCTTCATCTCTTTCACCAATAAATCATGTTGACTGAACCCTAATCACTTTTATCTCCTTTACCGATAATTTTTTTTTAAATTACAACTTTAAAAAAAATTACTAATCTCTTTCATCTCCTTTACCAATAAATTTTTTAATTTTTTTATGTAATAATAGATATATAATGGGATTTTGCTGATATGGACGTGGCTTATTTGGCTGAATATACTACATACAATTTATTGTTTTGGCTCTAAAGTTAGTCTTCTTGCCATGTTAATATTGTAATATATTTTAAGGGCAATCATGATTCTCTGTGGTATTGGTAGCACCTGAAGGTATTGATATTCTTGTAAGCATGTTTTTCTTTTGACCCAGTTTGTGTTCTAACCTTGGGTTAATCATAATAAAATTCTTATTGGTTGTTAAAAAAAAAATAGGTTTATTAGTTCTCGCCCTATTAAGCACCGTCACAAGGATATCTGATTAAAATAAGGTGGGATAATAACAACTAGATCATAGTTTATTCATAAAGGTATCATTCTGGATGTTAATCATAATTTTAAACAAAATATTTAATTTGTCGGAAAAAAAAATTACCAGCGAAGGAGATGAAGGAAATTAATGTTCAGATTCAACGTGGTTTACCAATGAAGAGGTGAAAGAGATTAGGATTTAGACTTCTAAACTTATGTTTAATTGAATTTTTTAATTTAAAATAATTATAATTTTAAATTTAAAAAATATTTTAATTAATCAAGAATTAATTTAAAAAAATAAAAATGTTTTTAATTAATAAAAAAAATGACATACATTTTGATTGGTTAAAAAATTAATAGTATCAAAATCTCAAAATTATTAGGAATACTATATAATCTCTTTATATTTTATCAAACCAATTTTTTGGTTCGGATTGATCGGGTTGGCAAGTTGGACCGAACCCATGGTCACCCCGCTTTCCACTTGAACGAATATCTTTACTCTATCCTCAAAAAACGAGCAATGTGTAGCTGAAGTGTGCAACTGCAACTGCAAATGAGTGCTTGCAAAACCCTTTCGTGTTTTTCCCTCTCTTCTTCCTCCTCCTCCTTCTTCAAGCGCACCCTCCTCTACCCACACCAACGCCTAACCCTCACTCGGAGATGTTCCACGTCAGCCCTAGCCGCAGCTTCTCTCGAAGAAGCGGAACCCCAATCTCCGAGCGTGCAGCACCTCCTCACGAGCCCCGACGGCGTCTCCACGCTCATGAAGATGGACCGCAAGCCTCTTCTCCCTCACCAACCCCACGCTGCTCGCTGGTTCCCTTACCTCGACGCCTTCCGCTGCCGAAACGGCTGCGTTTTGACCAGCGCGGAGGTCGTCCAGGCCCTCGCCCCCTGCATCTCCGAGGAACGGATGCAGAGGTTCGGGAGCGTGGTTCGGAACCGGAGCTACTCGGTCTGCCTCGTCGTGGAAGGGCTCTGCGACTTCGGCAACGTCTCCGCCACGTTCCGATCCGCCGACGCGCTCGGCGTTCAGTCCGTCCACGTCGTGTCGTGTGACACCAACAAAAGGTGTTGTTGAGGTGAAATTTTAGGAGCACTCTCCTTTCACTTGCTTAGGTTTAATTTTTTCAATTCAGATTGAATGTATCATAGTGTAATCATAATTCATATTAGGTAACCTCGATTTAAATCAATAATGTAGATGTTTTTGCATCAATAGGCTGTCACATTAGTCCTGAAACTAATAAAATTTCAAATAAGCCCTTGAAAGTGCAATCCGTCAATCACATTACATTAGTCTAAAATTCAAATAAATGTGACTTGAGTAATAATATTAACATATGTTTAGGGACTAAAATGACAGTAAGTAGTTAAATTTAGGGACTTGGATGAAACAACCGGAAATTTCATGAACTTATTTGGAATTTCCTTAGTTTTATGGTCTAATGTGACAACGCTATACACTTTCAGGAACCAAAATGGTGTTCACTCATTTTAGAGTTTACCAAAGTGATGCCAATGCGTGGTTTGAGTTTCACAATTATTTAGGTGTTATTATTATGAATTATGAACTGTGTTGTTTGGACATTGTTGAAACTTCTGTCGTTGTTTCTGGTGATTATAAGAGGGGTGTTGCGTTCTGATTTTGTTATTATCAACCATAACTGAAGTTAAGAGACTGGTTTTAATTGAAGTGTTTTGCTTGCCTGGCTTCCCTGTTGCAGGTATAAAGATAATCGCCATGTGAGCATGGGTGCAGAGAAATGGTTGGACATTGAACTGTGGGACTCTACGAAGGAGTGCTTTAAAATGTTGAAATCACGCGGTTATCGAATTGCCACAACTCATGTGGGAATGGATGCGGTATGGTTTGTTTCTGCTATTTTTAATTGCCTATGTTGTGCTTTGTTGCAAATATGTACATAAGGGACCGATGTCTGGATAAAAGGTGAGTGTTGTGTTAGGCAGTTGACTGCCAACTTGAAATTTTGTCAAATGTCTATGACATGGTTATATCCACAGAAATTGTGTGCAACCAGTAATCATGGTATATATTATTGGTGCCTTGCATTCATTATTTGATGAATCTTTTTTTCTCCATTTGTGTTTAATTATTATAAATCCCAAGGCAAAATGTTCAAAATCTTCAAATGACATGCAGAGAAGTTTACTGACCTTTTCTTGTTGTGTACAGGTTTCTATTCATGACTTAGACTGGTCCTGCCCAACTGCAATCGTGGTCGGGAATGAAAATAGGTTATTTCCTTCATTTTCTTGATGCTCAATGTAACTGTCATATGTTCTTGTTTACTGAGTACTTACTATTAGTAGTCGGGGGATCACTGACTGTCTTGACATTGAATTAAAATATTAAATAATTGTTATATTTCCTGTAACTTAGGTTTTACTTTTTGCTCAGGTTTTGTATGTATTTAACAATGGCTATGTATGTTGTTGCAGAGGTATTAGTGATGAGGCATTGGAGTTGTCAGATTTGCATTGCAGTATTCCAATGGCAGGAATGGTGGACTCTTTCAATGTTTCAGTTGCTGCAGGAATCCTCATGCACCATGCCGTTTGTGATAGAATATCTCGTACGGTAATGATTTTAGTTTATGTACTTTATGTGGTGCAGAATGACAAATCAATTTGAATCTTATATCTGGGTTTTGTCATTTAAATATTGATACTGTAGGGAACCCATTTGGTCAAGCTTTATTCTTTACTCTCTCCATCTGAATCAAAGATAGTACTTGATTTTGTCAAAATTAGAACAATTCAAAAAGCTGCTGCTCGGTTTTGTGCATTTCTTTTCTCAATGGGATATTCCAATGTTCTTTTAATCTACAAAGCCATCTATAAAAGTACATATTCAGAGTAGCACTGCTTTTTCCCTTCTCTCTTTTTTTTTTTTTTTTTTTTTTTTTATATTTCCTGTAAATAAATAACTAAACCCGATCTGTTGTTCAAACAAGTTTATATAATATCAAACTCAACTCTGGTTTTAAAATTCGTTTGTGACTGTCATCATCAAGGTTTGCTGCATGCCGTTTGACATTTAGCAGACTGAATTTTCCATAACATTTGCAGGGCAGTCACGGTGATCTAACAGTAGAAGAATGCCAGATTCTACTTGCAGAGTTTTCGCTGCGCCATAGCAAGACTTCGATTGGTATTGTTGAAGATTATGCAATGCGTAAAGCAGCATCATTGACCTAACAGCAATAACAGGAAAGACAAGGAGACTAGATTGTCTCTGATTGATTGATTCCTACAAGCATGGTGTGCAAGGCTCGCAGATGACAATGGGACCTTACCAACTACCCTGCTTCTGTTGTCCTCAACGATGTGCTTACTAGCCCAATTTACTCAGCAATGGGGAATGATACCATCAAAAGTGCAATTGTATTTTCTTTATGTGGATTTTTTTGGGCATTATTGTGTCCAATGGTTTATTTGGATGAGAGAAGAAAATAGAAGAGAAATTTTTTACCTCCTATTTTTAAGAAAATATATGCAATTTGCCATTTTTCTGCATCCCCTTATATTTCTTTTGATTGGATTGGATAGATAGGATTGGATTGGTTTTCAATTTTAATCTTATTTTTTATTTTTTGAAAAAATATTAAATAAATGGTAAGATATATACTAAATATAATATATAATAATTTAAAATATCAAATATTTCATTTATGTGATATAATTAATAATAGTATAACTTTTTAAATATATACTTACTATATCAAAAATAAATATACACAATTTAATAATTATATTTATGCATTTTAATTCAAATAGTTAATAAAAATTATGTTTAATTAAATATATTTTTTTCATAAATAAATATAAGTTATGTGATAATTTTACAAATATATAAGAAATAAAATATATATATATATATATATATATATATATATATATATATATATATATATATATATATATTGAATTGGTTTTTTTGATTCTCATTGGATTGGATTAAACATCCGTGATAGGAGGAAGATTAAAAAAAATGTATTAGAGAATCATCAAAAATGTCAATTTTTTAATGACATGCCTAGAACTTAATTGAATTGCAATGAAAAATCTTTTCAGATGATTAAAATTAAACTCTATTGATAAGGGCTTATTTTTTATCCTCCCTAAGTAAAAAGTGTTTTACATTATCTTTAAAAGAATGCAAACTTTTGGGTTGTTGTCATCAGTCAAACTCTTAATGTATTTTTACACAAATGGATGATTCTTAATTAAAAAAATTTAACATTAAAATTAAATCCAATAAGAAAACTGGTGAACTTTTGCATTATAATGCTCTCAACCTCATCTTCTGCAAAATGCTACTCAATCACTAACATAATACAAAAATTATACTTATTGTCCATGCCTTTCGCCAATGAAAAATTAGACGGCAAGACAGTTAGAGGAATGAGTGCACTTACTACATCACACTGTAAGGGACTCATTGTTGGGATCATTTTGCAGGAATATGTTACAAATGTAAATTAGATGTGGGCTTTCATATTATGCAAAGATATGTGGAAATATTATTATAAAGAATCATCATTAGAATGTTCATCATTGGATATACTTGACGATGAGTATCCTGCATTAGCAGGACCAAACAATAATTCCAAGCAGAAGTCAGGGCCACATATTGATCTTCCTTTATTCCCAACTTTGTCCAACTCTTGTATTGTGAGCTACAAAATAATAGTTACAAAATGGAACACAATCAAGTACACTATTGTGGAATCTCTATTTAATTGTGAATGTCAAACCAATAGAAGGAAAATGACATGTCATATGAAGTTCATTTCATATTCACATATGTACTTCTAAAGTAATATCATGTAGTTTAAAATCATGATAACTTGGTTTGTTTTGTCTACTCACTTATATTTCTCTATGCCTCATGGTATAATGCTTATGTTATATAAGCCTCACCTTGGAGAGATTTTCCATGACAAAGGACATATTGTTGCCCTTTTGGTTTTAATCAAATTTGAAGGTATAATCTCCTTCCATCTAATATATCAGCATCAAAATTAATAATACCATGAATAAAGGATAAGATGAGACTACCTGTAATAAGCTATTCCTAATAAAAGTTGTATTAAAACAGCAGTAGAAAAGGCGACCTCCTATCATTTTCTCATAGAATATGACACGTACATCTCCAGTTACCTGTTCAATGATTTGAAGTGAAATCAGAACATTTGTGGACGGAAATGAAAATGGATATTGGATAAAAGAACTCCATTAGCAATACTTCCTATAGATGTTGTGCAATTCCATATATATTTTTCTAATAGAAGGGATTCTAAGAACAAAGCTGATTAGATTGCTTGATCAGTCATAAATCACTAGTTTATAAGGCATTTAATTTAATGGACATTGATTACTTACTTGTATAGGTTTATCAAAATAATGGTCCAAACACGATTTTTGGTATATTGCTGGACTCTCTGTGTCCATTTGAACTACAATGCGAGGTTCTTCTATTTCCGATTGCTTTCCATCTTTATCACCTTCAAGAACAGAGATATAATAGCGAGGGCTATTGTTTCTCTGATACCCTTTCTTAATCTGTCTACAACAACTACGGTAAGCTTCCACTGGTGGACGATAAACCTCATTAGGAATCTGTAAACAAATAGGAACCCGTCTAAACAAAAATAAAAACAAAGTCTTATATCTGTTTCATTATTTCAAGATGTTCATAGTGGTGCAACTCAATTTGTAAAGATTGGTAGAAAAAAAAAACTAAATAGTAGTATTGATGAGATATGTGTTGTGAAATAGTAATAATTGGCTCAATTACTAGTGTTGTACAAAATTAATGAGAATATTAGCATATAATTTATCCAAATGTTTTAATATTACCCTCAGCTACTATAAATTAGCATGCTAACAGAAAATAAAAATATAATGTGGGATCCATAAACCATTCTAGAAAGATAAATTAGTATTCCAAACATCGTTGTATCATAACTTGTGGTGAACTAACCTCGTGTAGCTCTGAGATAACAAAAAATATCGTCTCAATGTTGATTGTATCATAAAGCCGAATTCGCCGCAATTCTCTGCTACATGGTTGAGGTAAGTTCACCTTTGTCAGCCCATTTCCAGTTCGCCTTGGGATAGAATTTGAAAGTAGATTATCCCAGTATGCCACGTAACGACGTTGGCTTGGTATTGATACCTAATCCCACATATGTACAAAATGTAGTTGAACTTAATTCTTCCATTAATTTCCTTGGGGTAAAAGAATAAACGATATTTTCATATTCAGACCCATTTCTTATAAGTTTATCATTCAGTGGATTGCCATTTTTTTTTATTTTTTTTTAAAATGATAAATATTAACCAAAACTTTTGTTAATGAAGATAGATTTACATTTCAATTTGTTGGAATTATACCTAACATAACTTACTCCTTCATTATTGGTTGTCCGTCTATCTGCATACAATTGAAGAGCCTCATCTGCAGACATGCCGCAATAAGTTAGGTATGCACACACCATCAATCCAGTTCTACCTTTTCCTGCCTGCATTATTGGAACCAAAGAATACAAATGAGAAAACATGGAATTGGTTATATTATAGTTAAATATACTAGAGGAAAAAGTATTTAACACATATTTTTAACATCTAAAGAATTCTCTTCTTTATAGAAAAACAATTAATCTTAGAAGCATACAACCAAAGTTTTTCTTGCAAGTTTGTAAATTACATTGGTCATCCATATATCAAGGGAGTCATATTTATACATAGTTTTAAGTGGAAGAAATTTACATGATCTTTATGAAATATCAAATATAAGATTCTAGGATCAATAAGAGTGAATAGTCATAAGTCCACACAAATTAATGCAATTAGTAGCACACCTAAAGATAACTTCAAAATTCATCTAAAATATGTCAAGGCATCATTTGAAGATGAGATTGAAGTTGTTCACCTCAATTAAAACCTCATCTGGCATATTATGATATTTATTGAGTTATTTATATCCCCAAAAATTAATATGATAAATTCTAAACACTTATTTGAAATTTGCTAAATATCTAATAAGAAGTGTGACCTCTCATACCATGCAATGAATAACAGCAATGTTTTTTGGGTCACTTGACAGCCATGAATCCACACTTTCACAGAAAGCTTTGATCATTTCAAGAGATGGCACATGGTTATCATCAAAGGGGTATGCTTCCACGCGACCATAGAAGTTATTTGGATCATAACTTTCTTCTATACAGAGATTATAGATCTGAAAAATTTGAAGTAATATGCCTTAACTATAACAATGAGTGATAATGGGGTAGGAGAAAAGTAGAATGATAGGTACAGACAACAGCCTTTACAATTGTCATTTGTTAACATTGCCAAACAAGAAAACAATCTTGATCAGTCTTCAAAGTATATTCTGACAAATGCAAAAATAGGTAATAATAGTGTCATCCACTTTTATGAAGATGTAAGTTATATTACACAATCGAAGAAAACTGAATATCAGTAGCAAGGAATGCCAAACTAAAATCATAATACCCCACAAGTGATCTCTAAGTATCGCAAGCACACAAGTAATTGACCTGAATTCAAGGGGATAAGTTTAGTCTTTTTCATCAAATAAATATGACATTAGTACCATTTGAAAGATTGGTACAAGACACTAAGCATTGTCATGCGCTATACTAGATTAAATAACGAAGACAAATTGAACAAAAATTTTTGGGTTTAAAGAACAAAACATTCAATGATTGATAACCAAAAATGTCCATGAAGAATAGTTCAATAGACATAAAGATTAGAGCAGAACTACACAAGTATGGGCAATTATTATCCACTTCTAACACATTAAAGGTTGACAAGAAGATAATATGCACTATACATGGTCATAGGTTGAAGGTGCACCTTATAATGCTCATAATGTCTCATGTCCAACACAGATTTGACTTGCCATAGAGGATTTCGATACATTGCTCGCATACGTTGTGCAGGAAATGACATTGCTAATACACGGTCTGTGATATATGACATGTCAAGATCATAACCAGCAATAAGCATTCTTCTTCGTTGCTTAGATACCAAGTTGCGAATAAAATTCTTGGTAAGGTAATTTATCATTTGATGATGTAAACTTAGATCCTCAATTTTAGGTGCTCCCTGCTTTGTAAATTTCAACCCCATTAGGTTGATATGCCAGGTTCCACACTGACAAGGTACCTACGGCAAAAATAAGAAGTTTGTAAAATATAGAGTGATAAAGGTTAGATGCACAATCTAAAAGAAAAAAAAATAGTGAACCATCTAAAAGTGAAGTGAGAGAATGTCACCAATAAATAAAATATTTACAAAGTTTGAGATTGCTAGAACCACTGAAGTTGGGGTGCAAAAACATTTAAGAGAGAAGAAATTCAATTCCAAGGAAGCTAATCTCTATCATAGTTGTTGAGGAAGACAACCATAAAAAAATGTTGAGAAACTTGACATATTGCAATATCATTAATCATTTCATTCATCAAGATTTATAATACATATTCTACTCCATTGCAGAGTGCACATTTGTAACAAGTATTCATGAAGGTGTGCAATGAACTCATGCTATCAAAGGTGATGCAATTGCTACACCCATTTTGGCTTATCAATTGACTTCAACAAAAGTGCAGAGAAAAAAAATTCTCATCTAACTCAATAAAAACAAGAACGAAGCATTACAAGTATTCACTTTGTTGGTTCTTTTTTCATGTTATAATAATGATAAAAAACAATTCAATCAACATTTTATAGCAATTACCCTTATATTATTCACTTACAAAAAGTATAGGTTTCAAGCAACATCAGGTTGTTAATGGTTTTAAATTATAGTCTCGAATCACAGTTGTGGCCACAATATTATGGTTTTTGAGGTCTCCACAAAGCATTGTGGCCATATTTTTCTGCAATTTCCCATGATGTTGCTAATTGCAACGTGCAATTTAAAACAATAAATAAGATATATTACATCCTCCAAAGTATTAATTATAAATTGCATTTATGATCCATTTAGTACAAGGTGAACAAAAGGTTTGGATAAAGTTATCAAATCTTGTAATTTTTTTGTTCTAAGATTTCCTTTACAAAAAGATAAAAACATTTGGGCAATTAATACATTTGCCTTCCTAGATCACTACAATCAACAAATATGTATTTTTTTTCACAACCTCATTATAAAACAAAGAAAAAATAATAAAAGACAGAGAGAGGGAATATGATCAATGATGGTACTTAATTAAGCGGAACATGTAGCTGCAGATCAAGGCTCTGAAATTGAAATTGCAAAATCCAGCAAAATCTAGGGTTCCAAAGGAAAGTAGGAGACCCTAGAGAAGCCAGTGGGAGGATGAAATGATGAGGACCTCCATGACCCATGTTGTGATAGGTTAGGTTGGTAACAAAAGAGAGAAAAATTTGGGAATGGGATTGGCAGAAATGCTTTGCCATATTTAGAGGTAATGATGACCTCACTTCACCATAATATTTCTAAATTTGGACACATCACAATCGAAAACATAGGAAAGACTCTGTTTTGTTCTGTCATATTCTATTCTGTTTTGTTTTGTTCTTTCCCATTTGTATTTCTCTTATGTTTTGCTTCCTTTCATAAGGGGCCAAATTACACACCCTTTATGCTTTTCATTCACTTCACTCATATATACTCTTTGCAAATAACTTTATTTAAATTTTTTATTCATAAAATTTATTTTGAAATGCATAACTTTCTCTTGGTTTATATTAGATTCAAAAATGTTAAATTTTGATAGATTAACGTCTTATAGGTCATGTGAGAAACATGTGCATAAATTCAATGTTATTTATGTTTGATGTTTTTAATTTAATGATTTCTTAATATTTAAAGAATTTAATTTTTATGCAATATTAATGTTAAATTTTTTACACTCTCAAACAATTAGAATCATAGATATGATTTTAAAATAATTATTACAAAAGTTAACAATTAATCAATTATACCATTTATAACAATTTATGATTGAATAACATTATGAAAAACAGTGAGAAATGTTACTTGTACAATAACTCAAAACAAATTATATAACTAAGAGAAAAATATATATAATAAATGATACAATGGATTGAGATAGACAAGTGTTATATAAAATGTATGACTAACACAACTCAAAAAATTCATGCAATTGTTATATTTAAGTTGAATTCATATTTAAATTACAATATGATATTATCTAATTTTAGTTTATATTATAAAATTAAATAATTACTTTACCGTATTTAGTTTTACTCACTTAACCCCCCCCCCCCCCCCCCCCCCCCCCCCCCTTTTGTTTAGCAGGATCAATTCTCTTGCCAGAACAAAACTGTAAAACTGACTCTACTACTTCTCAATCAATTATCCATTAAGCACATAACAGCCTCGACAGGGGATTGCTCAAGATACAAATCCCATGAAAAAATAATTCTGGTAAACTTACAATCAAATGAAAGAACGGTGCCTCAATGATTTTGCAATTACTCATACTCACTTTCTTGTTTTTTCTTTTATACATTTCATGAATGATTCCATGACTTCCACAGCAACTTCAAATGGTCTATAATGGACCTGAGACACAGTTTTATTGAGGATCAGGAATCAACAACAATGAGAAAGACATGGACACCAGCTTTCATTCAAGGTGGTCATGTGGCCTTATTGACATGAACATTGCAGCATATTGCAAGAGCCTGCGTTCAGTGCCTCCATTATTGTCCCTTACAGGTGTCACTGGACCTCTAGTCCTCTGCCTGTAACGTCTCCAAGCAAATTGAATGTTGACAGCAGCCCAGGTTCTCCAATTGGATGAGTAATATCTTGCTGTTCTCTTCAGCCTCTCATTGGCAAATTTGTACCGGAAGTGATCAGTGATGTACCTCAAGTGATCAGCATCAAGGCCAAAGGCTTCTGCTGATTCAAGACACACAAATGTGGCCGAGGAGGCCGGAAGTCTGTCGATAAACGGCCGACGAAGGCACCATGAAAGTAGCTCGTCGCCTAAAAACCCTCCTGGCTCAAGGATGCTTGAGGCTACCATGCCTTTGCTCAGACTTTGGTTGCGTTTTATGCGCCCTCGGACGAGGAACACCATCCTTGGTACAGGATCACCTTCTCTGATTATCTGTTTCACAAGGGCATTAACAACATGATGGTCTTTTTCAAATGGAATGCTTGGAAGAAAATTTGGTCTCAGATGATGTCAATTGTTTACATGATTAATTAGTACCTTTTCATCTTTAGAGAAGACTAGGGGCTTCACTCTGTCACAGATGTTGTCAAGAATAAGATCATCCAAGTTGTGGAATAAAGGAACCTGTCAAACAGAAATAACTACTTATTAGGAGAGGTTGCTTAGATAGCCATAGCAAAAGGGTATTGTTGTTTGCACATCACAAAGTGATGATGTAATTTCCCCTATGCTGGAATACTGTTATTTTTACAGGTACGTGGACATCTTGAGCATGAAGTTGCAGAATTTGACATTTGTGGGTGGTTCAATAATGGGTAATCTGAGAAACCCAACAATTACTACTAGGATAGACTTTGATACCATCTTAAAATTTTGAGTTTGGGTTTAACTCAACTCCAAAAGCAAGTTTACAAGGCAAGGGTTGCCCCCAACTTATATACACTATTTTGATCATATAACTGGTCAATATAGGATCTCCAACATGGTACGTGTTACGGTGAATTCTCTATGTGGTATGCAGGGTTATTGAGAAGATTTTGTAACTATGGATTGGCCTATCATGCAAACATAGATACCTGTGTGTGTGTTTGTGGCAGCTGCACAAGGAACTAATTTCTCTTCGGGATAGTGATATAGAAAAGTTCTGTTATAATTTCTGATCTAGTCAAACAACATTTTAGAGTTCTGATGTAGTGATGTTTAAGCAACATTATTATTAATAACAAATATTGAGTTAACTAATGTTGCTTCTTTCATTATTTTTTTTTTCTTAATCTAACATCTAAGGATACTAGCCAACTTATTGAGGCATTTTACTATCCAACTTCTTTCATTTGCAGGATTGAACATTAGTTACCTTTCTAATGAGATCAAGGCAAAGATGGCGCTTGATGTCCCTCCTCAGCCCCTCGGGCAAATCTTTGATCATTTCCATCTCATCTTCTCCTCCCATGGCAGCCCATCTCTGACGTTCAAAATGGCGAACTCTTTGTCTTAATCGCGATGGCAACTGCCTCCTCCTCATCCACCATTCCATGTCACGACATCTCAGCTGCATCTTTCTCTTCTTTGCCATGACTGCATGTAAGAATACCTACACGGTAGGAATGATTCCATTTGTTAGACTATGTTTGAGTATGAAACAGTTTTTCAGCAAGTGCAACAATAACCAGCTTTTTTTCATATTTACTTATAATAATAAATAATAATGCTCTTTGCATACCTGGATGTTACCAATCAATAATGTGAAAAGCAATAGTCCACTGAGTACGATGCATATACTGAAGATCACTTCTAGCCAGTTACTTGTGGGTTCAAGATCATTTCCGAAAGTGCTGCAAGAAGTAGTAGGGATTATGAAAACACACAGATGCTCAGTCAAACAGGTGTGAGGCTTATTTTATGTATAACATTTGGATACATCTCAATCAAACACATTAAGGAAACATTTTTTGCATGAATCCAAATGCAATCTATTTTCTTAATTTAATAACTATATAAAACGATATTACATATTTCTGTTTAACCGATTAACTTCCAAATTTCTATGGTTTTTAGTTATAACCACTGGAACAAAACTACAAAATGAAACTATGAAAGCAAGATATTTTAGGTTTTCACTTATTAAAAGAATTGCACTCAAACACTCCAACAGTCCAATTATGCAATTTGTTTCCAGTTTTCACCTACTTGAATGTGTTTTGGTGGTTAAGGAAAACCAGAAGTTATCATAATCAAAATGTTTTCAGGTTTGAGATCCAAGCCTATTGGCATAATAAATGTTTATTGAGTTCTAATGTTTTTTTTCTTATGCATTATACACTAACATGAACAAGCATAAACTTCTTAACTTGAGAAATAGTAACATCAACAGTTTATTATTGACCAATTTACCTGAGGGTCATCAAACCCCAGAAAATGGGATAAAGAATCTTGACAGCCAAAGAGTTACTGGATATGACTGGAAGTGCCCATTGGTAGATCCCATATTTGAAAGGTCCTTCAACATCTAAGCACAAAGGCTTTCTTACCAATGTTGAGTTTCCACCACATGAATCTCCTATTGCACTTGCTGGTAACAAAGACTGGTAGCATATCTCCTCTGAGCATGACACAGAAAGATTGCATCCATGAGTTCTCTCACACTGCTGCCGGAGGCACGACGCAACACGTTGAATTGCAAGGACATACCAGCACCCTCCAGCAACCTATAAATTAAACATGAGGGAAAAGAAAAAGAATGTTCAGGTTTTTAGCAACGGATTTAGTGACAACTTGATCATAGACAGGCTCAAACTTCAGTTGTGGGGTTTGCTTACATGAGAAGCAATAAAATAAGCTATGAGATTGAGGCCAAAGCCCCACCAAATGGTGCCAAAGATGTAGCCTGTGACTTTTTGCATTCTTCTCATCATGCAGATGCTATGGTAAACCTTGGGGAGAAATTGGAACAAAAAAATTAATAGCATTATTGTCATAATGATTTTAATTTTCTCTTCTCTTATCAATTTTGGCACTATCAACCAAAACACAGCCTGCAAACAGAAGGAAAACATATAGTTAAAAGAGAGTTGATATCATATAAACAGGCAGAGACAGAGCAGACTAGTAAGTATATGTTAATTATATTGTCTTCTAAAGCCACCCTTTAAATAATTCAATCCGCAACTGATTTGATAGAACAAAAAAAACTCAGATTTAATCAAAACTTTCAATTTAAAACATGCTGTTGAAAAGCCATTTCAATATAATCAATTGAGCAGGAGGCAATACATGAATGAAGATTCCAAGAGGTCCAAGACAAAGATGTGACTGTGAATCATTGACATACTTTTAAATATATTTCACTGTACTACCGACCATGTGAGATGTCTATGGTTTAGTAGGCCAGTGACACTCGATGGAAAGTAGCAGACTGTGAAATCAAACTTTCAACCTTATAAGCACAGTGCTTTAAGACTTAGAAATTGAGCTACCAGTCTACCACTGTCTAATAACTATTGTTTTGCACTTTAGGCACTATAGTCTTAGTGAGGAAATTCCAATTTGGTCACTCAATTATTATATATAAAAAATATTATAAAATAATGACTGATATATTAAGATAATACCCCGTTAAATATTACAGAGCAAAATGTATCATTGCCTTAGATATTAGTACACTTTTGGTCCCTTTAGTTTAGATTATGAGCAAGAAAAATACTAAAAACACATTCTCTAATATACTATTTTGAACACCATATATTATTAACTGAAATTTATCATAAGTTTTTAGTTTTCAATAAATTTTAATTCACAGTAAAAGATATGTTAGAAAAAGTATATTAAACAATGAGAGAGTGTGTTTCTGACATACCTTTTATGAATAATTTTGGTCTTCCAAATTTTTTTCAAGTGAATTAAGTCCCTTTACATTTAAAATTAAGCAGATTTGGTCTTTATATAGATCCTTAAATTCTCATTTTCAACTCCAAATATTCAGAAATTGAATCAATCGAATAATTTCAAACCTCCCTTTACCCAAAATTAAAAATCTCAAAAATTTTCATCGGTATACCATAATTTCGCATCGCATAAAATTCTTCAATTTTATTAATTTTTCACACAATTTCTAACTTCTAAACTTTAAGACTGTTTTCATATTCTAAATCCATTATAATAATTATTTTTTAAAATGAGAATTTAAGGGGTTTAGGTAGAAAAAATTAATGGAAGTTCAAATTTGTTTAACTTTAAAAATAGAGAAACTTATTTCTTGAAAAAAAATTTAAGGCTCAAAATCACAGATATTCTAAACTAGAGACACCAAAAATACAATCAATAATAATAATAATAATAATGCACTAAAGTATTGTAATTTTTTTAAAAAAAATAGAATATATTCTTTGATATATTTTTAAAATTTTATTATTAAATAAACTTTATGTAAATCTTCTCAAAAAATGAGTTCCATTATTTTTAACAACTATAATATTTACTTCAAAAGAGATTATCAACTAGTTTCTTTAAGCACTAATTAAAGAACTAAAAGTTAATTTTTTTAATAAAAAAGTGTTAATAAGACATTACTTACCATAATTTTCAGTGTAATTTTTCACCTTAATTTTTAATAATAACTATTAATTTATTAATTCCTTCATCAGTTTCCGTATCACACTTTACAACAGGATCCATTACTAAATAACAAAGAAAGGTTTCCCTCAAAAAAAAAAAAAAATAACAAAGAAAGGTCATTTCACCCCAAAAAAAGTAAAACAGTGAAAAAAAAATTAAAATAAGTGAAAGGTGTTATTACCGTTACTCTTTTCATTTAGTACCAAAAAAGACGTTACTCTTTTCATTTACCAAAGTGAAGACTGAAGAGGCAAACACGTGCGAGTGAAAAAGAAGATAGAAGGAACAAGCGAGTGTTTGCAGTACTTCGCAGTGTGGGATATAGTGAAAGAAACCAGCAATTTACGAAAAATCCTCACCTGGGGAACCGGAAGGATCACGAATGCGTCGAACCAGAAACCCTTCAACGATCGCAAGTAATGCGACGCGATCTCACGCGCGTCCCACACGAGTTTCCCACATCCAACCACCAGTGACTCTCGCGACACGTACGCCAGCCTGAACTGCAGCCACACGTGCAGCAGGTGCACCGCGTCCACACCCGTGCGCGCCACCGTCACCATCGCCGCAAGCCCGCCGTCCATGTACAGACACGGCGAGCCCTCCCTCCCGATCGACAGCGCGTAGAAGAACAGCGGGTCTATCGCCAGCGCCACCCCACGCGCCAGCAGCAGCGCGCGGTTCCACCTCTGCACGCGCTTGCTCCGCGGATCCAGAACCCGTCCAAACGGTCCCCGGTTCGAACCGGACACGGTCCGAAAGCCGGAGACCTTGCTGCTGGGCCGATTCTGGATAGGAACAAGTGAGGACCCAGCAGAAGCCTCCCACTGTAGTTGGTGGAAGGCGCTATCGCAGCTGGTGGAGTGGAACACCGGCACGCCTACCTGCGTGCAGGCGTAACACTCCACCCCGCTGCCAAATGGGTTGTCATCCACAGCGGTGGCAACAGCGTTGCCACCGTTGTGGATGCTGTCGCTGCTACTATCTCCATTGATAATTGAGTTCCTTCGTCGCAACTTTTTGCCAATCCACCTGTAAAAAAGTGACATAACAATCATGTGTTAATACAAACCTTAAAACCTATGATATGATATTTTATTATCATAGGAATTTTGTCAGCTTATTCTGAATTTGTTAAACAAGTGGAATAATTATATAGTGTATCAAAATCCCCACGACATGACTAATCAACGTTCGAATCTCTGTTCAAAGAGGTGTCTATCAATAGTATCTGATAGAGGATACATGATGTGAACTATCATGATATGGTGAACCAAGATTTAAATTTCTCATGTTTGAGAGTGCATTAGAGAGAAATGAGATGAGATTACCGAAGGAGAGAGGAGAAGGTGTTGGGCATGGTTGATGATGGAGAGGAACCATTAGCATGGGAGAGGAGAGAATGAAGTTGGGAAGGTAAGAGTTACATGGGATGGGAGTGGGGTTAGGGTGTGTCAGGGGAGGCACATGGAAGAGTATTTAAGAGCATGGAAAAGAGATGAATGAATTGAGGGATGAATTTGCATGTGAATTTGGAGAGGGTGGGGATTGGAGCTTACGGTTACGCAACGTTGAGATAGTGGTGGTGGGGTTGGTACTCGCTACTGAGTTTGTGTCGTCTATTACGTTCAACTCTGCTGTTTGTTCTTTGCCGTTTTCTGTCACCCTTGGGACCACCTTCTTTTGTTTGGCTCCTTCTTCTTACACTCTCCCCCCCCCTTTTTTTTTTCATTTTTTTCTTCTTCTTATCCTTCAACATTGCATCCAAATGGCATGAATCATGAGCTAAGTGGATAATGCAATCGTTTAGCCATCATATTTCAATGTAATTAAAACTCCATGAGAATTTAATTAAAAGGTAGTTTAAAGGGAGTAAACTTTATATGAAAAAAATGTAGATATGTATTAAGTTAAAAATTAAAAATATAGTAAAATATAATGTACGTACTTGATTGAAGACACAATTGTTTTACGGTTTAAATTTCTTATACCATATACACATTTCAATACAAAAATATGATAGTTATTCTTATTAAAATTAATTCTACTCAACTTTAAAATAGACTCTAAATTGTTATTGTTACAGTTTAAACGTTATAATTAAAAGTTATAAAATTCTATTTTATTCGAAAATTTGTATGGTTCATTTTAGAATAAACTTTGTAAATTTATTCACTTATATTTGCTAAAGATGAAGTTTGTTTTATTTTTTGTTTTAAAATACAAAAATATTTTTAAAGTTTTATCTTTCTTTCTTGATGTTAATTAAAATAAAATATATATTAATAAAAAGAGGATGATTTAGTCAAATAAAAATATACTTATTTAAAGAAAAATGCTAATGGAATTTCTTTAAGATTTTTCTATTAATATCTTTCTTTAAACACTTTCTTATCAAGTAAAATTTTACGCTAACAACATTAAATAACTTGAATTCACTTTATATTAAGGATTTTTTTAACACAAATTTGAGACATCAAAATATTTTTCCTTTAATTTTGAAGTGTATATAATATGCATATATACGGAAAAGATAAAAATAATAATAATAATAATAACTATATGTGATAAATGTCACAATATAGTAACAACTTTTTTTCTGTTTAAACCTGCAAATAACGAAATTGTTATATCATTGATGGTAGCATGAGATTACACCCCAATAATAAAATTGTTTTAAAATATCCAAAAATGTGTTATCAACAATTTTTTTCTTTAAAATAAAAAATACTAGTATTTAATATTTTTTTTTAAAATTCCGACAAATAATTTGTACGCCGTGTATTTTGAAACGTATAGTAGCCAAGATAACAATGATTTGAAACAGGAAAACATTCTACTTATCTTCCCAGCCAGCTGGCATCTTTTTCTATTGGACAAATAAAAACAAAGTGTATTAAATATTTCTCATGCGACACATAATATATATATTTTTTCAAATCGAAACATTTCTGCAATCACATATTTTGTGTATTCAGTTTATTATTTTACAGTAGAAGGATATTAGTATTAATTAATATACGTCATTTTTTATTTATTTTGAGTACGTTGTTAAATTATATTTTTTTCATCCTAGCAGATTTGTTAAAAGTCCATTTTCGATTATATCTTAACAATCTCGAACCCAAAATTTGTTATTCTAGAACCATACATGCATCCATCATCATCAAATATGCTTTGGTTAGAATTTTTATTTTCATAATAATATTGATATGAAGTATTCATCAATTTTGTCGTGACTAATATCTATAAGAGAACTTAATTGACTATTTTGATGTCTTTTCAAGCACATTTTTTCCTTCACAAAATTCAAATCCAACACTTTGTTTAAAAAATTTAAATATAATTTCACTTAGATCAACGACATATTCATTGTTAGAAATGTTGAACATAGCCTCTGAATGGCTAGCTACTATTAATTTCATTTATATTTTCCAAACATTTTATTTCTGCTCTTTCAAAAATAAACTAATAAAAGATTAAACTGATACATTTATTTTTATTTTTTTAAATTTTAATAAGAATAAAATAAATACACAACAATAATGCCTCAAAGCCAAAGGTTTTTGTGATGAAAGAGCAAGCTAGTGTCATTTGATGGTCCTTAATTAATTTCTTTATCAAGCAAGAGTGGAGCGAATGGCTTAGAACGAATCTGGAGAATACTGATTTAATTCATTTCATGGAATAATAGAGTGGAGGAGAAGCATATATACATTTTCGGTGCAAGTGGGTCTGTATGCATTTGGTGGCGCAGGAATGAAGCGACTTTTAAGTTTTAATTGAAATAGGTTTGGCCCTTCAATTCAATGACGTAGTGAATATGATTTGGAATATGTCTCAGCCTTTTATTTCACCTTCCAGTAGCTTTACCAATGTTGGGTCAAGTGTCCCTTAATTGTGATGGATCAGTGATTGAAGCTGCTGGTACTAAGGCTACTTGTGGTGGAGTTTTGCCATATGATAATGCTGTTTTTATTCTTGGCTTAATTAATTTGCTGTTAAGTTGGGGAATTGTTTTATCTTGATAGCTAAATTATATTATAGTGAATTTGATTTGGAATATTAGAGGTTTTGGTAGTATTGTTGTATATTCTGATTTTCAAATAGTGGTGAGCCCTTTGAATAAATATGGTTGTTGTCACACTCATCGATCCTTATTACAATTTGGTGAAGGTCATTCACAATATTATGTTGGATCTTCAGTTTACTAATTTTCGTGTTTTAGATATAGCTCCCTCTTTTGTTTTAAATACCTTACTTGTATAAATTTTTCTATAGATTTCTAAGTCTCTCAATAAAGATTCATTAAAAAAAAGAAAAAAAGACAAAGCTAGTGATAATGACATCAGACTAACTTATATACATATACAAATATATAATTTTGATCATAATCACTCAAATAATCTTTGACTCATTTAAACAATGCATTAATGGGACCTTGGGTTATAATTAGTTAAGAAGAATGCTTATCACACATTTTTTTTTTAAATATTTTTATATTATTAGTTAAAATTTATTGACAATTATAAAATTTTAAGAGATGTTTATGAAATAAGTCGTGATATCTATGTAATTTTATGATTTTTAATAAATTTTAAATAATAAAAAATAATGTATCCAAAGTAATATATTAAGAATATATATGTTGCTAACATTAGCTAAGAGTAAAATGTAATTAGTTTTAACGAGGGGATTATGATTTGATTTTGAGAAAATTATTTACGTGCTCCTTTTCTCTGTGATCAATTATCGTTGCTTTCAAAGTGACGTGACGGGTAATTAATAAAGGGGCTCAGAGATTAACTCGCTCATTTAATTAGTTTCCTTAGATTAGCCACCAACTTAAATTATCTGGTAACTTAGAATTGAATCATCATGCAATTAAGCACTACTCCAACGGAAATTATACATATTTAAAAGAAAGAATGAAAGACAAAATCGAAAAGTGAAAGTGTTAATTTACCTTTATCAGTGCAATTAACTGGTAGGTAGGATCTGTAAAAGGACAGCACCACGTGTTTGTTTCTATAAACTAAAATATACAACTGCTTTGGCATTTCACTTTGACTATGATAGCTCTGTAGTTATCTGGCAATATTTTTCATTATTTCAAACACTTTATATCTCTTCCAAGGGAGAACTAACTGTAGGCTATAGTATCATCTTTTGTTTGACACACGTAAGTTTCGAATAAAAGTTGCATCATCACATATGCAGGAAAACAGTAGAAGAGAAATTGGATAAAAAATAAATGGTGGAATTCATAATTTTTTTTTTATTTTCTTAGAGAGAAAGAAAAAAAATAATGTTTTACATTATTTAATAAAAATAATATTTTATTTTCTTACATTTTTTATTTAATATTATTTTCATATTTTTAATACGGACATAATTATCTATTTAATAAAATTTATTTCTATCTATTATCTTTTCATTTTCTTTCTCAAACGAAAGCATTAGTTCCTTATAATTGAAGTAAAATAATGAATAATTAATAAAATAAATAAGTGAGATGTGTTTTCTTTTATCATTATAATAATAAGGAGTGGAACACTGGAACTTTATTAGGACAGAACAGAAGAAGCCTTGGCCCCCCGCATGTTTTTGGTATTTGTGATAAACTAGTATTTTATCACACATAATATTGTTAGTTTCTCTTATCTGATTAAGCTTGTTTTCTTATTGTTTATTATTTTTCTGTTGCTATGTAATTTTTTTTCCTCGTAGATCTTGTTTATTACTACCTCTGATCCTTATTATAAGCAACATAGGAAAAATCATCAATATCAAGAAAAATAATGATTACAACTTTTTTCAATTAATTCTGCTAAAAGTTTAATTTTTATTCCAAAAATATCATTTACTTTAAGTGGTTGTCATAGTGTATAGGGACTAGAGTAAACAATAAAGTAAGGGTACAAAAAAAATTTACTTTAAAAACTAATAATTGTTGCTTATAATTAGGACCAAAGAAAAAATCACTTTGTTGCTTATAATTAGGAGCAGAGATAGTATTTTATTTGCAAATTTTGACTTATATAAAGGATTTCAAGTTATTCTGGAGATGAATTTTTTTTTTTATATTGAAATATCTATTGGTAAAAATAAAAGAACTGGTAATTTGTTTTTAATAAAAAGACTATTGAGCAAATGAGAGCTTGCAGATAATTAAATTGGAATCAAAAGGGTAGCCAACTTGAGCACCATTGTACCTAAAACCTTATTAATTACCACACTTGACATGAATGTAGTGATGAATAACGCGAGTGAGCAGCAATTCAGATATCAACATTGATTTATAAATATTTTCTCTGAAGATTTCATCAGGGATTTCTTTATATCGTTAAATTATAGTTTCAGAAGTGCATATTAATCTCACAAAAATTGATGTAATTAAATGTTGTTAACTAACTTTTTTAGTTAACGTGAAATGATTTTTTTTGTTTGCTTATACGTAAATTTAAAGGGAGTACTTCATTGAAAGGATTGATCTGCGCAATGTAGTTTCGAACAGTTGGAACATGACGAGTTTTTTTGGAGAGGACACAATCTAAGGACAAAATGCTGTAGAGCTATATTGTGAACAGAGGAGAAGAATTTATATAATTACTCTAATTATTCTTTTGTGAATGGAGATAGGTCAGGGGTATTCTATTATTAATGCCAGATATAACCGACAAGAATGCAACAAAACATGAAAAATTTGTGATCTCCCTTACATTAGGTTCAAAGACACTTGTGGAAAATAGTAATGACTTGCATTAGTTTATTGGTATTCCAAATTACCTCATAGATTTTAGCATCACAATAATTTGCAGTTTTTTATTATATTCTCAAGCACGCAACGTTATATATATAGGGAACAAGCATATATCATTATTCTATCAATATTTGCATGATTGATTTGCTGCAATAATACACTTTAAAATTGTGCCTTTAATATTTTATTAGTATCATAACACGTGTCTTGCATACCAGGTTTATAATGTACATATAGTATTGTATATTTTTAATGTATTTGTCTTATTTTTCATTTTTAGAAAATATATGTCAATATCTATATTTATAAAAAAAAATGTCAATGTATAATTATAAGTATCAATATATATTAATTTAAATTTATAATTGTGTATATCATTCTAATTTTTATAAAAATGTTTTTCAAAAATCTATTTGTATATAACTTATATATATATATATATATATATATATATATATATATATATATATATATATATAATTTAAATAAGATATTAAGAATGAAAAATATTTTAAATTAAAATTTGTTATTATTATTTTTTTTAAAAAAATATTTCCATCTTAAAAGAAAGAAGCGAATAACGTTGATTATAAAAAAGAAGAATAGAAATTTATGTGTATTTGAACTTATTGATTATAATAAAACAAAATAATTATGAATAAAAATATAAGATAATATTTACCTAAAAAAATTTATTGATCTTATTTTATTTTGATTAAGAACATTTGAGAGACTCTTAAATTTGTTAATAGAATAATCCTATCACAAATATTAAATAAATAATGTTTAAATTTTCTATAACATTATTTTTTAAATGTAATTATTTTTTTATAATTTTGTATTTCTTACGGTTTTTCTATTTTAGATGTAAATATAAACACACACTATAATGCTATTTTTTTTTACTTTATTTTTATGATATTTATAAGATGTGTAAACTATTATTTATTAATTTACTAAATCGTGAATTAAAATGATAAAGACTAACAAAAAATGAAATATTCTTGGATGAAAATGAATTATTATGATGATAATTATTTATTTTGAAATATAAACGAAAAGAATTTTGAAATATATAATCCTGAAAAAATAAATTTAACTTATCTAGTAGTAAATAAACTTTATCTGTCTGATGTCTTATGGTCATAATCAAAATCTCTGTGAAAAACATGTTGCATTGAGACGCTGATGGTACCAAATTATTTTGGGGGTTAAAATGGAAGTTGATTCCGTAACAACCTATTTTTTTATTTTGCGTGTTTGGGTTGAGTCATGAATGTGAGGAATGGTAGGGAACGTCTGTTTCCAACTTTCCATAGGTGGAAGGTTCGTGGTGTCTGTGTTACACATCAAATTTCGTCGGCGCGTGCAATATTGCATGCAATTCATACATTGATTGACGTGTATATATATATAATTATATATCTCTCTTTTTTTTTTATCATTGTTATCACTGACTTTACATTCAAAATAAATATACCATATACACACTCCACGGATACCTCATTTGATTAGGAGTTCGCAACTCAATAATTGAGGAACTTTTGATGCGTCCAGGTCAGATCAAAATCAAGGATTATCTTAAACAAATCAAGATAAATTTCACTCTTAAAAATGTGGATGATATAAGAGTTTAATTTTTACACATATTAATGTAAAAAAATTTATACCAACATGGTGTTAGTCATAATGAAATTAGACTCAAATCTTTTATATAAAAAACTTAAATAAAAAAAAAGATTTTACTAAAAGTGGTCAGTCATATTTTTTAATAAAAATTAGTTACCGACAAAGGATATTTTGAACCAATTATAATATGATGACAAAAAAAATGTAAAATTTTTACACTATCTAGTACTAATTAAAAAAATTAAAAAGTGATTTTTTAAAATAATTATTACAAAAATCAATAATTTTGTTATATATATTAGTATATTTTGATATAAAATATATTAATATTATCAGTATATTTTGATTAAGTTTATAATAGTAAATTGGACGAAACTTGTAGAAATATATTGGAATCCTACCGGAGAGTTAAAAGTCATAATTATGATAGTTACTAGAAAATAATAATAATAATAATAATGGGTCCCAATTCTTTATACACAATCTCCATTATTATTTCCTTTTTGTGTTTGTTTCTTGCTTTCTTTTCGGAGAGTTTCCCGTCGTCGTCATTGTTATTTTACGAGTATGATATGATCATATGAACTATATTCCAAAATCTTGCAACCGTAAGTAAGCTGGTAATGATACTGTTGAAAGATTCCTACACAGTACTCATTTGTTTCCCTCTTCCTCTCGGAAAAGCAAAGCAAAACCGAGCACTTCCACGTCTTTTTTATTTTTTAAATATTAGTAGTAGTAACAGGCTCTTTAATATTTTTTTATTATTAACAAAAATTTATTAAAATTTACAAAATAATATATGATTTCAATCATTAATAAAGAATATATTACTAACATCTTCCTTAAGCAAGAGAAATGAGAGAAGAGGAGAGTGTTTGAACTGTTGTAAAGAAGAAAAGACTATACATAACCCAATCATGACAGAGGAGAGCTTTAATTTCCCTTACCCAAGTTCATGGCAAATTCGGATTACTGGTAGCTAAATTGGATTGAGATAACTCCAAGTATAATTCCAGCTCGTTTTTAAAATACATCAAGTCTAATTTTCAAAATATAAACTCGTTAAAATAAATTACAAATTGGAACATATTAGTGAAATGAAATGGATGGATCATGATCTTTCCTACTTAATTAGTTGAAAAAATAAAACTAGATTAACCACATGATCATAATAGAATAAAACAATTTGTCCTATTGTTAATGATTATGAAATCTCCAAGAAGCTAGTCGTAGTAAAAAGTAAGTTTTAACTTAACCCCCTCTTCGGTTGTGTGGGAAGAAAATAGATGAAAATAAAATGAATGAAAAGGGATGAAAGAGAGATGAAAGTATGATGAAAAAAGAGTGAAAAGTGGGGTTGTTTGATAGAGATGAAAGAGAGTTGAAAATGGGTGAAATATTTGAATTAAAGTAATGTTGTAGGAAAAAAGAAAAAAAAGAAAAGTTAATTAATTACATTTTTCCTATTTTACCCCTAACATTATTGCTTTAATTTTCTGTACGTTTTTTTTTAATTTAACATGCATATAATCAATTATGCTTTGGCATAATCGATTATATGCATGTGTGAGTGCTTTTTATTTTTAATTCGAGGTTCCATATTCAATTATGTGAAAACATAATTGATTATGTAAAAAATGAGTTTACAAAGCCTCCCTCTCTCTCACGGGAATAATGGGACACGAGGTCCACAAGAGGCCCGCATCAGAGGAAGGGTACACATACGAAGGGTATTTATGGCAAAGAAAGGGGATAACATTTTTAGTGTTCATTACGTAGCACTTTCACCTCATTTTTTAGGTGAAAGTTTCAAGCATGGGACCCACTCGTTTCAGTTGACTTTCAGTCGACTTTCAGCTGCACCGAACAGCTGCAAATGCAACTTTCACTTTCGTCTGCAGCTGAAATTGGGGAATTTCACCAGAAACGAACACTACCTAATAGTTGAAGAGGGTCGTAAAAAAAAATAGTTGACGAGGTTTTATGATGTCAAGTATTTGAACTTGTGAGAAATCAGTTGTACGTAAGATATTATGAGAAAATAGTTAAATAGATATCATAGATAGAACGAAGTAATTATGATATATATTTAACTACAATATTTTCGTGTCTTAAAGTGCATGCAACATAATTTTTCCCTCTAAATTTTCTCTTAAAAAAAGATCACTACCTGCAATTGAAGATTCACTGCTCACAATTAATAGTTATGTCAAAAATGAATTATTAGAGATAGGAAATTGTTGTTATATTTGGCTACATAAAAGCCCATTTATCCTCATTGTAACTCAACTTTTACTGATCATAATACACTTTTACTTTGAGTAATATTTTTTCTCTCCTTTTCTTCCTCTGAAATCATGTTTCCTAACATGGTATCAGAGCCACTCCACCCACCATGAGAGATTCACTGCTGCACCTTCATTTTCTTTCTTTTCGTTTCTTCCTTCAATATTTTCTCTCTTTAGTTCATTCATCTTCTTCTCCATTTTTCTTTCCTGATTTTAGATCAGAAAACCCCAAATCTTAGTCACAACATTCTGCCACAGATCATTGTTTTGATTGTTCCTATTGCTACTCACGATTTCAACATACACTATCTTTGCCACTGAAGTCTGTTTACACATAAAGAAATAAAGACTAGAATATGAGAAATGCGTTTCTCTGAAATGCGTTTCTCTGTGTTATTCAAAACAAGTAAACTCATGCCTATTAAATAGGCTAGTACATAACAGAATAACAAGAAAATAAGAATCAAATCCACTACTGCATAATCTAAAACTGAAATCCTAACGTTTAAGGAAAAATACAACCACTATGCTACGTGGAGTAACACACTCCTTAAAACTAGGATAATAACTGAACTACTCAAAACAAATAATTTTTTTTTATTTTCTTAACAATCCCTCCCTTAAACTGAACAATGCAGTGCTTCAGTTTAATGTTGCAGTAGAAACATTAACATCCTTCAAAGAGCAGACCCCCATCAACTTCCTCAAATTTTGGAAAGGTGAAATTTTGAGAGATTTTGTGAATATATCAGCTATCTGATCCTTGCTTTTACAATACTGCAGATCAATGGTGCCATCATTGCTTCGTTCCCTTAAAAAATAGTGCTTCACATCTATATGCTTGCTTCTTCCATGTAGCACTGGATTCTTGGACAATTTAATAGCTGAATTATTGTCACAGAATATTGTGGTTGCACCTGGTTGTTTGAACTTCAGTTCTTCAAGAATTCTCCTTAACCAAATGGCTTGACAAGCACAAGCTGTAGCAGCAACAAATTCAGCTTCTGTGCTTGACAAAGTAACTATTGGTTGCTTCTTAGATAACCATGAAATGGCACCGGTTCCCAACATAAAGACATAACCAGAAGTACTCTTTCTATCATCTTGATCTCCTGCATAATCACTGTCAGTGAAACCCAATAAATTGGATTTTTCACCCTTTTTATAGAATAGCCCAAATTCTCTGGTTCCTTGCAAGTAGCGAAGGATCCTTTTAGCAGCCAACAAATGTAATTCTGTAGGTTCCTCCATATATCTGCTAATCATACTTACAGAATACATTATGTCGGGTCTCGTTGCAGTTAAATACATCAAACTGCCAACAATTTGTTTGTAAAGTGTGTTGTCAACCTTCTTTCCTTCAAGATCCTTGTGAAGCTTTAAACTAAACTCTGATGGTGTGTTTGTTGGATTGCAATCCTTCATCTGAAACCTATCCAAGACTTCTCCCACATATTTCTTTTGACAAATAAAGATCCCATCAACTGTTTGATTCACTTCTATACCAAGAAAGTAATGCATCATACCAAGATCAGTCATTTCAAACTCATCCATCATGGATTTCTTAAAGTCTTTAAACAAGACATTGCAATTTCCAGAAAAAATAAGATCATCAACATACAAGCAAACAATGAGCATTTTACCTTTATCTCCACTTTTAACAAAGAGTGTGTGCTCATAAGGACATTTTGTGAAACCAGCTTTAAGAAAATAAGCTTCAATGCGACTATACCATGCCCGTGGGGCTTGTTTCATCCCGTACAGGGCTTTTTTCAATCTGTAAACTTTATGCTCACTTCCAATCTTGACATAACCCGGTGGTTGTTCAATAAAGACTTGCTCCTTCAAGTACCCATGTAAGAATGCTGATTTAACATCTAGTTGGCAAATGGGCCATGAATTTTGTGCCGCTAAAGCAATCATCAATCTGATCGTGTCATGTCTTGCAACTGGAGAAAAAACTTCTGTATAGTCAATCCCATATTGTTGCTTGTATCCCTTCGCCACCAAACGTGCCTTGTACTTGTCAACTTCACCATTTTCTTTCAACTTTGTTTTAAAAACCCATTTTACACCAATGGTTTTGTGTTCTTTAGGAAGATCACACAGCTCCCAAGTATCATTTCTTTCAATGGCATCAATTTCATCATTCATTGCTTTTCGCCACTTCTCTTCTTTGACAGCACTCTCAAAAGTTGTAGGATCACAATCTGAAAACAAAGTAAAGTGAGTAATTGAATCTGGAATTCCAGTTACAAGAAAGTCATCCATCCAAGCTGGCCTTTTTCTAATACGGGGAGGTAGTTCTTCTTCATTGTCACTGTTTGTTGGAGAAGTTTTAGTGACTATTGGAGAAATTCTTTCAGATGTACTAGAGGCTGAAGTTTGTCCTTTCTCGTCATTTTCATCAAGAAATACTTGGGTAGGCTGCTGCCTATTCCAATCCCAAGTGTTTTCTTCATCAGAAACAACATCCTTGCTGGTCACAATTTTCTTTGTACTGGGATTAAACAATTTGTATGCTTTGGAGGTTTCACTTACACCAATAAACACACATTTTTCAGCTTTGTCATCAAGTTTCTTTCTTTTCTAATCAGGAACATGGGCAAAGGCAATGCATCCAAAAATTTTGAAGTGATTCACATCTGGTTTTCTCCCACTCCAAGCTTCTTCAAGAGCCATATTTTGAACAGCAAATGTTGGGCTTCTATTCAAAATATGAACACTCCAATTTACGGCTTCTGGACAAAAATTCTTTGGAACCCTTCCTCGTGTCATTAAGCTCCTCACCATGTTAAGAATTGTCCTATTCTTCCTCTTTGATACACCGTTTTGTTGTGGTGTATAGGCTGTTGTGAGTTCTCTTCGTATGCCATGCTCTGCACAAAAGTTTTCAAAAACCTTTGAGCAATATTCACCACCACGATCTGTACGAAGGGTCTTGATATTTTTTCCAGCCTCATTTTCAACACGAGCTTTAAAAAACTTGAATGCAGTAAATGCTTCAGATTTTTCCTGCAAAAAATAAACCCAAGTTTTCCTTGAAAAATCATCAATGAAGGTAATTAAATAACTTTTACCTCCATTGGAAGATGGACTTATTGGCCCGCATATATCTGAATGTACCAGCTCCAGAACATCCTTTGCTCTCCATGACTTGTTTTTAGGAAATTGAGAACAATGTTGTTTGCTAACAACACAATCCTCACACACTTGGGAAGGGGCTGCAATTGGAGGAAGTCCTGTCACCATGTTCTTCTGGTTGAGAGTCTTTAATCCACCAAAACTCAAGTGGCCATAACGAAAATGCCATAACCATGAAGGATCTTCTGGTTGGAACTCATTTGTACAACAGCAATAGCACCTCTAGTAGAATCATAAATTTCACAAGCACCATGTTTAATAGTAATGACATAACCCTTCTCTTGTAACTGACCAACACTCAACAAGTTACTTTTTAAGTCAGGTACATACAATACATTAGAGATTGTTTCCACAAAACCATTCTTGGTTTTTATTTTAATATCACCTTTACCCTTCACTTTTACAGAGGAAGAATCACCAAAACTAACAGTTGAATGAAAATCTTCATTTAGATGAGAAAAGGAGGACTTACTTCCACTCATGTGATTACTGCAGCCTGTATCTACATACCAAATATCTGATTTTGGTTCCTCACTATTTTGAACAGCCATCAATAGCGTTTCAGCTTCATTCTCTTCAACAAACTTTGAAATCCCTTCCTTTTCTTTGTCACGTGGCAGCTTTGTATAACATTCAGAACGATAATGGCCAAACCTATGACACCGATAACACTCAATCTTAGATTTATCAAATTGATTTCGTCCTCTACCTTTGCCACCGTTGTTGTTTTGATCTCCCCGTCCTCTGCCTCTACCACTTCTCCCTGTGCCCTTACCTCTGCCTCTTGAAGAGGTAGATGCCTTCAAAGCTTGCTCTTCTGTAATTGTATCTTGATTCATCTTCTGCTCATGAACCAGCAAAGAACTCTGGAGCTCGTCAAGGGAGAGTGTATCAACATCTTTGGATTCTTCAATGGAACACACAACATAGTTGTACTTTGGTGCCATGGAACACAAGATCTTCTCGACTATAACAACATCTTCCATCTTTTCACCATGGAATCGCATTTTATTTGCAATTGTCATGGTTCTTGCAAAATAGTTGTTACCGATTCATCATTCTTCATGTGTAACATTTCAAATTCCTTTCTCAAGGCTTGAAGCTGTGCACGCTTTGTTCTATTAGAGCCTTGATATTTTTTCTTCATTGAATCCCAAATATCTTTGGAAGTTTCTTTGCAAAGATTGTTTCCAAGATAGAGCGATCAATGGCCTGGAACAAGTAATTTTTTGCCTTTAAATCTTTCAACTTCAGTCCCTCCAACTTCTTTTGTTGTGTTTCTGTGAGTGCTACATCAACATTAGGTGTTTCAACACCACTTTCAACAACATGCCAATACTCTTTAGACTGCAGGAAATTCTCCATCAACATGCTCCAATGGTCATAGTGACCATCAAAGCGTGGAATAGCAGGCTGCACAAAGTGCCCTTCAGATGACATCTCTTTTGTTTGTTGTTATCACAAAAGCTGCTGCCTTTTTTTTTCAGGTCCCGTTTAGCTCTGATACCACTGTTTACACATAAAGAAATAAAGACTAGAATATGAGAAATGCGTTTCTCTGTGTTATTCAAAACAAGTAAACTCATGCCTATTAAATAGGCTAGTACATAACAGAATAACAAGAAAATAGGAATCAAATCCACTACTGCATAATCTGAAACTGAAATCCTAACGTTTAAGGAAAAACACAACCACTATGCTACGTGGAGTAACACACTCCTTAAAACTAGGATAATAACTGAACTACTCAAAACAAATAATTTTTTTTTATTTTCTTAACAAAATCGTCATCGAAATTGGTTCTGTTTTCTTCGTCACTTGCTCTAGTTCTAATTTGGGCGTTGATTGGTGTCCTTTATGCGATTCTGATTTGGCATTATAGGGTATTAAGGTTTGTTCTGTTGACCTTGGTTCTGGCTCTGGCACTGATCTGATTTCAATTTCAATTGTGTTTATGTTGTCGATCTTTGGTGATGTGGAAATTGTAGTCAAGGTTTTTGATGAAATCCCTGTTAGATTGTTGCATGGTTGGAAAAAGATTTTTAATGGGTTCTTTGGTTTGGTTCTTGCTACTAGTTAGTTTTTGCTGTCATTGGGATATCTGAATGCTGAAAAATCGAACATTGAATCTTGGTTGACATTTTTCTTTGGAGGCTATTGATGATGGTTGGGTCTACCTTCCTCTTGTTCATGGCCAGAGCATCTTTCTTGTTCAAGCTTCAAAATGTTTGTACATTTGTTTGGTTTAGTGAGGTGCTCACAAGGTGTTTGTGAAAAGTCCTTTATGAAGACAGATTCAAGTTTTTGTGGTTTATTAGCATTTTTTCTCATGTAGGCTTCTGTCCATGGTGGTTAAGCATTGATATGAGCTTCTGCCATGGATGGTTAAGCATTGAGGGATGTATTGCTTCTGTCTTGAGTGGTTAAACCATAGTCACATAATTCGTAATACGTTCGGTACGTGGTACGGATACGCGGTACGCGACCTTAAAAAGTATTGGTACGTGGGGGGTATACATAGTTGGTACGCTTTGGTATGTTTTTTAAATTTATAATGGGTTCTAATATATATATTAGTATTTTGTCAATAAAATTTTAATTCTTATAAAATATTAAAACAATTAATATTTAATATTTACTAACAATTGAGTTTAATATTATTTATTTGTGATAGTTTATTTGAATTTTATTATATATTCTATATTAAAATATGTTCATTAATATAATTTTTTAATTACACTTTAATCAATAGATTGATTTTTTTTATAATTTCTATAAAAATATATAAATTAACTTATTTTTATAAGTGAATTTATTTTTAATTAAAATTTCAATTACCTATGTTACTATTTCGATTTCCAAGAATAGTGGTGGACAATAACCGTGAATTCAGAAAGAGAGAAACTGAATTAAAAAAGACATAGCCCATTTATTTTTTTTAAAAAAGAAAGAAAATGTTCATCTTCCCCTTCTCTAAACTTCCGCTTCCTCCTTTTCATTCTAACTTCTGAGTTCTGTTTCTTTTTTCATCTTCCTTTTCCCATTGCTGCAGAGGTTTGCCTCCTCTTTTCGTTTCCACTATTCTTCCTTCTCAATTCTCAAGCAATTTGTTTCAATGGAACTACAACCTGCATTTTTCCCCCTTCTTTTCTGGTTCTTCTTCTTCACGAATTTGTTGACGAATTCAGGCGAACCGGTTCGTAAACGAACCGCGAATTGGTTCGCACAAACCAATTCGCGGTTCTATGATGCATGGAGCGAATTATGTTACTATGGGTTAAACATGATGGCTTCTGCTCTTGATGGTTAAGTTCTTTTACTTCTGTCTTATGGTGGTTAAGCTTTCTTAGTGATTTGTGCTTCTGCCAATTGATTAAACTTTGAGGTATAGTTTCTGCTTTTCTTCCTCTCAAATCATGTTTCCTAACATTAATTAATTCATGTTGGTCATCTGCAGTTTCAAAAATCCGAATCAGTAAATACAGTAATGCTTCAAAATCATCTAGCTATTAAACTCTTAACTGTTTGAGCACACATAACAGTACAATTTTCACGTGACTGCTTAGTGCTTACATATCTTAATGAGTTAATTACACATACATCCCCTGAGGTATCCACTTATTACACTTAACACCCCTCCATTTTAAAACATTACTTTTAACCCCCTTATCTCAAACAGCATCCAACTTCCGTTAAGTATTTTTTTTAAAAAATAAAATAAAATTTTATTTTGTAATAACCCATAATTGCCCCTCTCTTCTCCCCCAAAGGCATCGTCTCTCTCCTCGTCTTGTCCTCGTCTTTGGACCCAGATCTGAACCGCGACTTCGATCTCTGACTAGCGGTGCCGTATAGCTGGATCTGCGAGCGAACCTTACGCGCAACCATGGAGGGCGAGAACGCGAGCACGGTGATTGAGTTGGTGAATGAGCTAGCATCTCCGATTACAACCTTCGGTGAAGCAGTACTGCAACTCGCCTCCATGGAAGCTCTCAAATTCGCAAGGGAACTCCTCAAATTCGGAAGCGAAGGCAGCAACTGAAAGTAGATTAGGGGCATGAAAGACGCGATTCCTTTGTTTATGATTTTTGTATGATTAATTTTAAGTTTGTATGATTTTTGTATTTTGTTTAAAAAAATATTTCGGATTTTGAGATGTTTTTCTTTTTCTAATTCACGTCTCTTTTATGTGATGATTGTTGATCGCATTGTATCTGTTGGTTGAGTATACATTGAGCATGAGCATAAGTTTCCAGATTCTTGTTCTACTTTGGTCATTTATTTCTTTTTGTTTCTACATGATTTTTTGTTCTGCGTCATTGTTAGGTAAATTAGTTCAATTATTGGGAATTTGTTGTTCATTTGTCCACAGGGATGTTGATTTTGTTTCACAATTGAAATTGATTTTCTTGGCAAGTGAACTTGGGTTCTGTTAGAAGTGATTTCTGCAAAATAATGAAGGTCACAATTTTGCGTCATTGTGCATACGTTCCCTTTTCTGAGTGTGGAACATTTGCAATGTTCAAGGAAGAAGATGAGGTCATTTTTGGAAGAAAAAAAAAACATTAAAAATCATGTGCCACTCACATGACTGTCTAAAATTAACGGTATTGATGTCTTAAACTGCAAGGGGGCTCAGTGTAATGGACTGCCAAAAATTAAGGGGGTTTTTGTAGGGTTAAAAAATGAAGGGGTGTCAAGTGTAATAAGTTCAAATCTCAGGAGGTGTCTGTGTAATTTACTCTATCTTAATTTGCAAGGGCCCCATCTACCTCTTATGATGATTAGACCAGACAAGACATGTCTATCATATCGGATTATTTGTCAAAGAAAAAATAACGGATCCAAATAGCAGAAATCATTCTATTTCACATTTTTGGTCGCTGTTGTGAAAGAATTTTTATTTTAACTCCACAAATACTATTATGGACTTACAGTATAATTCGCTTAATTATACTTTTTACCCTAATATTTTGCCACTTATTTTAAAAAATCTGTAAATTTTATCTTCCATCATTTATTTGTTAATTGACTAATAGAGAGTTGATGTGACATATTAATATAATTACATTTTTTACTTCTATTTTTTTTAACAAATTTTACCCCTAATGATGGAAGGTAAAATTTTGAGTTTTTTAAGTTGGGGTAAAATGTATCAAATTACTTTGTTGAAAGTAAAATTTGATAAAAATATAAAATGTTTAAAGTAAAAAATGTAAGTAAATATATTTTATTCCGTTTTATCATTATGTTGGAACTGAAAGATCGATCGAATTAATCCATTTAAACTAGTTTTTGTTGAATTATCGTAAAATGTTGAAAGTTTCCATGAAAAGGGTTTTCATTTTCACAAGTCCACCAAGTCATTCTTGTTTTATATTATGTATTTATTGTATATCTTTAATAGAAAAAATACACATAAATGGATAAAAATTAAAAATAAATTTTAATAAATAATAAATATATTTTTATATATAGACGGACTATGATTAAATATTCATTAAACCGTAAATTAGTACCTCTTTTAATTTAACGACTGATTGAATTTTAAAACCATTGCATTTTATCGACAATACAAATTTGATGCATGCTTCTTTTATTTTCAATCATGACAATAATTGAAAAGCTAGGAAGATTATAGGGTTTTTTCGTCATTTCGTTCTTTTCTTTTCGTCATTTCAATCAGGGGAAAAAAAGTGTAAGCAATATATGGAATAGTGTATAAGGAAAAGATGTATGTTTAGCTTAGATTCCAAGTTTGTTATTAACTTTTATAAGCAAAAGGTGCTATTTTTATATAGCCCAAATTTGTTAAAGTAAAAGTTTGAACAATGTTTCATAAGATTTATATATAGCAATGTTTTAAAAATAGACCGATAATTGAATTGATTATAAGACACTAATTCAACATTCAATAATTTAATTATGGTTGGACTGTAATTGAACTGATATTAATAAAATATAATAATAAAAATTAAACAGTACATAAAATAATATATAAAAAAAAGTACAATATAACTTTATAACACTAAAATTTAAAAATAAAATATAATTCATAGATTTTTAACATTAAAAGGACACATAAAAATTTATATTAAATATATCATAATATTTAGGTATAAGTTTCAACAATATATAACAATATTCATTACAAAGTCTTAACATAATATAATATACAAGTATTATAAAATATAAACATTTACATAACACGTAATTTTATTTAAAATGATAGATTTAATTACATTAAACAAATAATATAATTTTAACAAATTAATCATAAAAAGATCAATCACATTTTTTATTCAATTTATTTCTATACTATCATATTATCTGTTATTGACAAAATATTTGATTAATTCCAGCAGTTTTAGATATTCTGCGTAATAAGATTTTTTTTTTAACTCACGTAATAAAATATTATTAGAACTAACTTTAATGATAACTTCAAGTCAAAAAGAACTTCAATGATAACTTATTGAAATTTTAGAACTAAATAATGTAACCAAGACACGTGATTTTTAAAGTGCATTGATTTCCATTATCCTTAAGAGCATTTCAGCGCGCTGGAGTTTCTTTCCTCAATATTAAAAAAAAAAACAATTATAGAGATACAACTCCTGTTATAATTAACTGTACAAATTAAAAAAAAAAAAGTGTAAGTCCTAACTAAGTTTACTTTTTTTGGTAAAAAAAAAAAACTAAGTTTACTTTTCACTCTTTTTTTACAGATAAAATTAACGTGGGAGAAGAGCAGATGATACATGGTTAAAGTTGTTCTAAAAATAACTTTTTTTTTTACCACATATATTCTTCATTTGAAACAATTTTGTTCGAACCGAATAGAATCACTATGGATAGTAAAACTTTTCCTACATAACTAAATACTTAGAACTCGAATCCAAGACTTCGTTTTTTAAATATAATTTGTGTTAGCAAAATAAGTTTTTTTTTAGAATTTTTTTTTTCTTGCATACAGAACCAGAAAAACATTTGATTCCTCCCCCTAAAAGTAGTTTATATACGAGTGAGTACTGCAAGATATAATTAAAATGCACAAACAATATAAAGATTGATTATCATACAACTATAAATTGTCACAAATGATAAGTTTGTTAATTTTATAATATATATTTTAAAATTCATATTCAAAATAATTTTTATTAATTAATAGTGTAAAAAAATTTATGCTGATAATGCATGAAATTATACTCTAGATTTAAATGAGTTTTTTTATTCATTAGATTTAAATGAGCTTATTGAAAAAGGAACATTATTCCTTTTAAAAGTATATGTAATTTTTTTTATATAAAAGTATATGTATGTGTAGTTTATATGGCACTGTAAATTGGATGTAACATTTTGTTTGTATGACATGATTATAATTTATGAACGAAGCATTTTCTTTTTCAAGACATAAGATATTTTTCAAGTCATTTTCGAATGGGGAAACCAAGAAGGTGCCTTTGCCGTTGCAGAATCTTTTCACACAGTGAATTGTTGTTATTATTTGTGTGTGTGTGTGTGTGTGTAACTCACACAGTGAATTATGAATACGAAGCTCGGCATATCTCTTCAGGAAATAAAGAAGGAAAGGGATCTTTATAAAATAAAAAAAAAAAAAAAAAAAGCTTGAATTAAATAATGGTTTGGGACCTTTGGGTTGTTGTCTTTTTCGCATTTCAAATCCCCCAAAAGTGAAACGTGATGCACGATTTAAAGACACTCTGAGGGTAAAAACTAAAAGGGTACCAAATAATGATAGTAAAAATAAGATATGCACCAAGCTTTCTTAAAATTAAAGTTTGTTCCTGAAACTGAAAACTGAAAGCGAAAGCAGTGGATGGAAACAATTCTAAAGTTGATGACTTGATGGCACTGAGATTCATTGCCCCATTTATCATTGAACAATAATTTTTACCCCTCAAATTAATCTTTGATATTTAAGTCATTTTTAATTAGGTGGATCTTTTTTTTTATGCATATTAGGTGGATCTATTTAAGAACTAAAACTGCCTCACTGTATTTTTTTTTAATTTTATAAGATATGGACTTAATATATCCTATTTAAAAAGAATTAATTAATTAAACTCTTGTTACTTAGAAAAAAAACAACTGACAGTACTTCTTTTATAAGCAAAAGATAATAGTTATTAAAGAATTGTATTACTAAATTTAAAAGAGTAATATTATCAATATAAACGTGTTATTCATATAATAATTCATGCAACAATTTATATTGATAATTCATACAGCAATTTATACAACCTACTTTTTTTAGGCGTTTTAAGGTTTTTTATTTTTAATTTAATTAAAATAATATGATCTTAGGTGACAAAATAGAGAAATATAATTGACTATCACTATAAAATTTACACCAGCAGTTTTAAACTAAATTGAATGAGATTAAGTTTCATAATCCAATAGGAGTGGAAATAAATTGAATGAAATTAACTTTTATATAGATTGAATTTAATTTATTTCCTAAATCTAGTGTTTGAACATAATGTATTTACTAAATGTATGCACTTTTTAAAATCTAATTTTACCTTTTTAAAAATTTAATCTAACCAAAAAATTTATTTTATAATAAGCCTCTTTAAATAAGTAAAAACAAAGAACTCACCTCTAAGATAACATTTACCTTTGTGTTTGGAACAACAAAAATAGAGGAAGGAAAGGAGAGAAGGAGGACATGAAGGAAGGGGAGATAGGAAATTTCTTTCGTTTGGTAAGGTAAATAAAGGAAGAGAGAAAAAAAAAGTGTAGGTCTCATATCATATATTTCCTCGTTCAATAGGTGAGATTTTCAATAGTAACGTGTTTCTCATGTAATTTCTCTTCATCTATTTGGAAACAATGTTATAAGTGACTAGGTGTTCGAGTAGTGATGTTTGAAGATTGTAGAAATCAAATTCTACAACATTATTATGGTTTTACAAGGAAAGCACTCAAAAAGACTTGGTGGGATGTATGGTTTGCTTCACTATGGACTTTATGGCTACACAAAAATAATATAATTTTCAAAAGTGAAGCAATAAATATCGCGCACATCATGGACCTTATAAAATTTAGATTTTAGTCATGGTTAAATGCTAAAATGAAGGGTTTCTCCTTTTCTTTTTATGAATGGTTTACAAACCCTAAAAAATGAGGTACTTCTTATACCATTTATATAGTATATTTGACCTTTGCTGACAAAAAAAAAATAGTGACACGTTTCTCAAGTAAAATAATTGATTATTTTATCTCGATAATCGACTATCAATCATTTCTCACACTAAAAACAAATTGATTTTGAAGTTTGATAATAGATTGTTTTATCGAAAATTGATTTTCTTTAACAACAAACGATATATTTTTTTTCTTGTTTTTTTAAATCAAACACTTTTAAAATTTATTCTATTTCTCACATATTTTCTTGTTATGTTTCTCTTTCCCTATTTCTATCCAACACACTTCTTTCCTTCCTACCTAACACACGTTAGCATGGCTTTAGTCAAAATTATGTAACAAGTATTTTAATTAGGGTTTCATCAATTCATCTTCCTCAAAATGGGATTCGCAAACCCCGGTTTTGCTTCCAATTCACCCTCAATTACAGCGAACTAACAATGCTTCGTAAATCTGTATCATGTTCTGGATTAGCTATGACGTCCAACGGAGAAGCCGACGGCGACGGATGCAAGGTCGACGGTGACTACACGATTCCACCACCCCATGGTATGACGACAACAACAATGCGTTAAGTGACAGAGGCAACAACCAAAGGGTGAGTGAGAGGATCGCGACTATGCAAAAGTTGAAGATGGAAACTACGAGGGAAGAACATTGGCTACTTTTTAAAAGTTACTCCTTTTTCATTTTTTATTAAAATAAAAATATGCTACTTTTTATGATTTTATCAGTCTTTTTTTTTTTTTTAAATGTTTAGCCCAATATTGAACCTAAAGAGATAGATATAGGTTAGTGCTTTAAATTTATTTTTTCTTATTAAATGTTTGTTTAAGCATCCATGCCTTGTGTTCCTGCGAGAGATTCATATCAAATTTGTAAAATAACACAAAAGCAACTATTACAACTATATATACTCTAATTAACATGCAATAAGTTTTTGGTACTTAACAGTTAACCGTTAAAAATAAGCTACTTAACAGAACCATTGGAACTGTTAGGTGGTCAACTCGGCACATCTTTTTTATACTTTTTTTATATATATATTTTAAGTAGGTTTCACTATTAAACATTAATGGACATTTTCTGTCAAAAAATGATGCCGATCCTATATGGCTAGGCTGATGAAATACGAGGGAATGCCTTACATCAGCAGCAGCGAAATAGCTCAAGAAGATGCAGCCAAGAGAGCGTTCCAACGAGATGCAGCCAAAGGGAACGAAAGTTAGTTCAGTGAAAGGTTTCAATTTCAAATCAGCCACCAATAACCAAACGTGCGTTTTATTTTCCTATTTGCAAAGATTAATGTACGTTTATAGAATCATTGATTTGATGTCATGATCAAACTCACCTTTTGATGGTTTGAGAAAATATTTGCAAACCACAAAACTATGAGAGTAAGTGGCAATGTATGTTTATAAATAGTTAGTTATTAGTATTTTTTTTTTTTCATTTGTATGACTAAAATTTGTGCTTCTGGAAAACTAAATACGTACTACTGGCTACTAGCTGCTATCTTTTTATTATTATTATTATTATTCATACAAATCGAATTCAAGTATTAAGAGGAGTTTACTATACTAGCTGCTATCTAAAGAGAAATTTCATTTTTATTCATGTTTTTTATAATTCTTGTTTACAATTAGGAGAGAAACGTATCATAAAATAAATAATGTGATGAATTAGAGAAATAATAAATAAACAAAAAGTTGTAAGAGTTATTAAAGATATAACAAAAATACAAGTCTTTAACATTGTGTTTAGTTGTGTGGAAAAAAAGGAAATAGGTAAGAAAAGAAAAGAAGAGTGAAATAAAAGAGAAATATTTGAATTAAAGTTGTTTGATAAGTAAAAAAAGAAAAAAATTATTATTATTATTATTATTATTATTATTATTATTGCTACTGCTACTACTGGGGGAGGGGGAGCCTCCATAATTGATTATGGAAGGCCTCGTAATTGATTATGGGGTCATGATTTAGAACAAATTGTTATTTGCGTGATATAATCAATTATGTTGTACTTTAGAAAGCAATTTCCGCACATTTTTTGTTCGTTTGCATGGAAAGTTTTTTATGTAAGTCCCACTGAATATTTTTAAGACTTTTCTTGCATTTCTTCTCAACCAAACAACTATAATTCTTCCATTTCCACTCTTTTCCTTCCTCTCTCCCTTTCTTTCCTACATACCAAACAGAATGTAACTCTTTCTTCATCTTCAGTATTCTCAAAGGCCCTCACTCCTCTTTTCGTCTTTGTGCGTGCGTTATTGAGGTGAACAGAAATGTCTAGTATTAGCATAAGTATAACCTAAGACCAATTAGGCCTCACATCTATGCTAAATGACCCACGATTATGTATACGCTCCTAACTCGTTATAATTGTAATACAAACAGACACACATATCATTAACATGTACTATCTCCTTCCCCTATATATAAGATAATTTCAACTAATTCACATCTTTTATAAAAAAAACAACAATGCTATTTCGTACGAAAGCTCCTTACACGAATGGCACGAATAAGTTATATGGGGCAATTTTCTTTTTCAAAATAAATATTAATTAAAATAATCTTAAAATAAAAGAGAAGTCATTGGCACAAATACACATTTGTGCAGTTTTTACGAAAATGTTTTCGTACTAACAAGCATTTCCCTTATAAAAATTGGTTAATTTAGTTAAGGACATTAAATTTGTCAATAATTTGTACTGTTATTCTAAAATTACCCTTAATATTATTGAAATTAATCGTTTTTCTTTCTACTTAATTATTTCTCACGTAATTAATTAATATTTGGAGAGAGGATAATGATTATATAATTTGTTGCTACTCTCATCTTCTTCAATCCTAATAAGAAAGAGAAAGCGTTTATCTCATTAATTCCTAACATTTATTTATTTATTTTGGCTAAAAAATGTGTTAATTAATTACGGTATTTTAAGAAAAAAATAATTAATATAAGAGAGAGTTAAAAAAGAGTCTTATCAAAATGAAAAAGCCATTTTTTAAAAAGGATCTTACTATAAGAACGGAGGTTGTAGAAGTTATTTAGGTATGGGTTAATTCGAATTAATTTCACCACAAATATTTATAAGAAAAAAATAATGAGCCATAAATAGACAAACTCGATCTCAATAATAAGGTAAATTAACTCCTCACCACCGTACCGTATGAATGCCAACAAAACACGACTTCTTTATAATTTTTTATCATCATGTTCAACAAAACGACAGTTGGTTGTCACTCACCAAGATAAATATCTATGGATATCTGAATTGGTACAGGTATATAAGAATTTAGAATTAACTCTTATTTTATTTTTATATATATGAGTTTAATTCGTAACGTTCATAAGCTAATTTAACTAGTTGTGACCAGATAAAATTGTTTGCAAATTAGATTTATATCCTAATTTTCTAGGTAGGGTTTTTCATTGATAATAATTCAACGTATCATTGACGCCTTTTTGTTACCCAAAAAAGATAGACATATATATATCACTCGACGTGTAAGATTAAAGAGCTGATGGAATCCATCGCTGTACAGTGTACCCGTAACATTAGCAACCACATTTTTTTCTGGAAGTCTGAGGTCGAAAATAACGAAAGACAACCCGACACATGCACAAGTCTAAATTCCTCAAATAATTGGAAAACAACAAAACCCTCATCTTTCGTGGGCCCTTCAAATAATGGGTGCAGTTCTTTTCAAACTTCCGTACTAATTAAATGCCGTACCTCTCCTTCTCAATTGTTCAAGTAAAATTGAATTTGAAGCAATTGCCTACTAGTTGTAGATGAGGACAACCAATATATTCAAGAGTGTACAAACAACCTACCTCTTTCATTGTTTAGCCCCAAAGGAAAAAAAAAAAAAACATGTTCTAGCTGTTGGGCCAGGTCTTTTACGTGATATGGGTACCTACCACTATCGGAAAATGAATGAAATGTGATTGATTGTTGATTACTGTTTTTTCACAAATAAGTGGAGACTGGCCTAAACAGCAATGCTTATCTTGTAGCCCATCAATAGCTAGTAAGACAAATTAGAGAGTACTATACGGAGTAGTGAATGCGTAAAAATGGTACTAGTAGTTTAATTTCCTCTTCTAATTCCTGAATTCACTTTCTATGAAATAGGGCTTTCTTTTCTTTTCTTTCTTTTTTTGGTGAGGGTATCATTCAAATAAATCAATATTTCTAAATTACTAACATTATTTGGTACACGTTTTATTGTTATTTTCTTGTTAGAGGCTGTAAATATCTTCCATATATATTACAGAAATTATATATATTTTTTATTTTTTATTTTGTGAATGAAAATTTACATGAGTTGAGTCCTAGAGGCTTAATAGGACTAGAACATATTTCAAGGCTCAAAGATATATATAGAGATTATCTATTAATAAGCTTTTCATATTAGCATAGGTGAATTTCGAACTTACGTCCTTGTTAAATGAGTATGATTCTTACTAATTGGACCAATATTTGTAACCCAGAAACTATCTTCCATATATATATATATTGCAGAAAATTTTGTAACCCAAAAAATAAAAAAATTTACAGAAGTTGTTGACCTCTTACAAGAGAGAAACGTTAAAATCTTTGGTAAGAAAGTTCTTAATCGGTATATGGTATTTGCTCTGGCTATAGTTGGTGGACCTTGTTTTCCTCTACCATAACCAACAAGACAATGAAGCTTCTCTTGGTAGTTAGTACAAAGTAATCATTGAATTCTGTTGGGATGACAAAAGTTGCTGTCCCTTAGCCACAGTTTTTGCTTAGATGAGCATGATGCTCCCCTGAAGTAGGTTCTTCATGTCTTTAATTTTGTTTTAATCCTCATTATTATTATTATTATGGCATGGAATTCTTCCAAAATCACTTTAACATTCTAATGTAGACCCCAGTGAAGATGTTGAAAACTATTAACCAAATCCTGTATCACCTTGAAATTCAAACATGCCTTTCTTGACTCTTAACATCCCATGATTTGCCAAGTACTTGATTAGCTTTCTCTCAAATATTTGATTTGAATCCTTCAATTATTTATTTTTTGTTGATCTTGCTATTCTAGTTTATTAAGTGAGTTGACAGATCAAGCCTCTTCAAAAACTTTTACCAGTCCTTTAAAACTCATTAGGTTCAAATATTCAATTTTATCATAAAAACTGGACCACCCCCCCCCCCCAAAAAAAATGAAAAGTATCATCAGCAAAGGTGCAAAACAGTGGAAGCACAGGGTAGGGTAATGATCAACCAACATATCCACTCATTAGTTCTCATATTATACGGTTTGAGCCCCTTCAAACCCCAAACATGTTCCAAGACATAAACCTTCTTCTTATCCAACCTCTTTGGATTTTAGTCCCCTTTCAAAGTTTGTCCTTGAGGCTTTTCCAGATTTGCTACAGCCTATACAGGTGGTCCATATGTTGATCAAGTTGTTTCCTTAACTCTTCTGGATATTGCCTATGGCTACTATCTCTTGTGGCTTTTTCATCTATTTTGTTAATATATACTTCAAAACCTCATTCTTGTTAATATATTCTTGATCTTACCTAACATATTATTATTGGCTATTGCTCCCATCATATCATGCCACACATTTCATTCATCATTCATGCAAAGGTGGCCTAGGATATATATATAATTTACACAACATTCACTACAAAAATAATTAACTTTAGTGACGAAACAATTTACACGTAATTTTTAAAAAATCACCAATAAAACTTTAGTGATGCTGATATTAGTGACGAAAAATCATTTTTCATCACTAAATTTTGTCACAATTGCATTCATTTCTTGTAGTGATTCTTAGAACAAATAATGATCATGACACATACACGATAGATAAGGATTATCTATAACCTAAACCAGCTAGACCTATTTCTCTTCCTGTCCATGTATCTTGTAGTTGGATGGTATTTAAGTTTATAAAAGGAATAGACAATACGATCAGTGCCATCTGAGTATGAAAAACTGGCCACTATATATGTTAATTGCTGATAGGATAGTTTTTATTTATATAAGAAATTTTACTACCACTGAAGTTTATTGAATTTACACGGCTAATTTCGGACTCCAAGCAACTTGGCAAGTGGCAACTAATACGAACCGACTAGGAGGTTTTGAAAGAAGAGAAAAATGAGAGATTTAAAAAAAAAAAAAAAAGCTAGTTTTGTTACTATTTGTTTAAAAATCTAAAACAAGTGTATTATGTTTTGTCTCACGTTAACAAGTGTGAGTTTAATTTATATATGATATTATTATAAAATATTTGTAAAGAGATGTCTAGTTGGAATTTATTACTTTATCTCCATATCATATTAATAAATAGAATAACGTGATAAAATTAAAATCCAATGTGATGCATATTTTACATACTTACTAATTGAAAATATTTACTTACTATTCACTTAATTACTTTCAGTTTTAGGCATAAGCTATATAATTTTTTTTTTTTAAAGAAGCTATATATAAATATAAATGTATCTTTTTATTCGCAATAATTATGAATATATTACGTTTATTTTAGGTTATAGATATAGGTTTAAAATGATTTGTAAATATAATTATATCAAAATACGTATTAAATTTTGCTAAATTGTTATTTATTAATTTTATATTATTTAGTTTTTAATAGAAAAGGTTGACTATGCTGTCAAAAAATAGAAAAGGTTGACTACAAACTCTTCCAGTCATGGGAAAACGTTACAGAGTTAAGATTTGATATTTGTAAAAATTAATTTAATTAGGATATTGTACTAATAATTCACACACAAAAAAAGAATATTGTTCTAATAGTATAAAAACTTTTTATACTATCACTCAATTATGAATTGTGTAACATTATTGATTTTGATAATAACTACTTAAAAGGTTTTTTTTTTTATATAACTACTTAAAATTTATATTTAGGATAATTTTAATTGGTTTAACTGCATAAAAATATTTATATTGAAAGTATATGAAAATGAAACTCTATAAGAAAAATACTTATTTGATATAAATAATGGAGGAAATATTAACACAATAATTCCATTAACTTTTGTTGTTACATGCAATTAGGCACATTATTGTTAGGACCCGTTATTATTTAAAAATAATGAATATTATTATTTAAAAAATAATGAATATAAAGATGAATTAAACATATCATAAAACTTGTGGTGGGATGACGTTTAAGTTTATAAACAGAATAGACAATACAAGTGCCATTTGAGTTTGAAAAATTGGCCATATGTTGGGTGGTTGATTGTTTGGAGCTAGGATACCTGATATTGTCAACATGTCATTATTCGAGTAAAATCGAACTCAAATTTTTTAAGTAAAATCTCAATTTCAAACTTTATAAATGAGAAAAATGTATTTAAAAAGAAAGATCTTATTAAAAATGATAGGTTAGCCAAAATTTTCAATAAAAATTACTCATTGATAAAATCAATAAATACTTCATATTAATAACTTGATGAAGTCATAAACATTTGTTATGTAAATAAACTTTTCTAGCATAATATATATGTAACTTTTATTTCCGATTATGGAATATTAAATACAGAATTTTATTTAAATTTAATGCTACTTTAACATAAAATGTAATTTTTATTTAAATTAAATATACATATAACTGTGCTTAGCATGGAAAAAACACTAGATAAATGTAATTAGATTGAATTTGTCAAAAAAATTTATTAATCTAACTGAAAATCAATCAATGAAACTAGGGTTGAATAAGGTTAGGTCGTCAATTTTTTACATGGTTTTTAAAAAAAAAACGTATTTAAAAATTGTACTACTCGGACTCGACACTCCACCGAGTAGGTGAGCTGGCCGAGTAGAGACTTCTCACTCGGACCAAGGGAGTAATAACGGAAAACATACCTTACTATAAGATAAGATAGAGAAAGATCAGATAATAAGATAATGATAGAAGATAGAATTATCTCTATCTTAATCACGAGATTTGAGGAGATTTGATAGGAAAATAACCCTATATAATCTCCCATTTTAGTCCTATAAATACAACAATGATCCAACCCGCCAAGGTACGAAATTCTTAATCCCAATTACGATACCTGTCTCCTACCTCTGCGCCTCTAACTTGAGCGTCGGAGTGTCTTTGCAAGTACACCCCCACTAGTCACGGAGGAGATTCCAACGGAGCCACCGCACCGGAAGGCTTGCCAAAATCTGGTAAGAACATTTGGCGCCCACCGTGAGGCTCGGTGAAACTATTTCCAGCCACACCAATCAAGACGACATAATTGCAATGGCAACAACCCAGAGCAAAACAGCGAACCACAGGGGGCGGAAACCCAAATCCAGGGCACACCGCCTCCAGGGGATACCCAGGGAGGTAACCCTAACAACGTGGTGCCCTTCCCGCATCAGGTGCTTGAGAATCACCCGTTGATCCAAGCCCTGCAAAGGGAAGTCAACACGCTGAAGCAGAACAACGCTAAGGAGATAGAGGACCTCCGCAAGGAGAACGCCACCCTCCGAGAGCAGTACGAGAAACTGCAGGAGGTCCGGAATGGACTCTCGACTGCCCACGCCACTGCCAACGGACTCTCGACTGCCCACGCAACTGCCAATAGACATCCTGACCGAATAGAGCAGGAAGACACCACCTAGAGTGAGCAGACCGAACAACAACCCACTTAGAGTCCAGATCATCCTCAGGCTCACGGGCAGCCCCAAGACGAAACGCAATACCCGAGACAACAAGGCGACACCTGTTCGTAGATGGTATCATGGAAACTCCACTACCGGCCGGATGGAAGCCCTTGTCCATGGACTGTTATGACAGCCTAACAGACCCGGACGAGCACATCGACGCGTTCGTCACATAGGTGAACCTGTACACAAACGACGATGCCATCATGTGCCGTGTGTTTCCAATAACTCTGAAGGGGCAGCATTGAACTGGTACACGTGCCTCCCCCCTTACTCGATCGATTCATTCGCCACACTAGTCGCTCATTTTGGTGCTCAATACGCCACGAGTCGACCCCACCACTTGACAGCAGTGGCGTTTGCCAACATTCGGCAAGAGGACAACGAGTCCCTCAGGGATTAATGGAGAGATTCGCCGAAATCTCCGTCAAGATCCGAGACCTAAATCCCCAGATAGCACTAACCGCCATGCTAATGGCGCTGAAATTCGGATCCTTCTCGGACAGTCTCTGCAAGAAGCCACCGCATGACATAGACGAGCTCAGAGCAACAGCAGCAGCATACATCCAGATGAAAGAAATGACTAAGTTCAGAGAACGAGTCAGAGGCGAGTCCTCTAAAAGGCAGGAGGAACGCGAGAAACCGGGAACAAGCCGAGAACCGAGTAATAGATCTAGAGTCGACAGACCGCCTCGCGCAAGGTTTACTCATTACACCCCTCTAACAGATAGCAGAGCACGGGTTCTAGAAGAAGCCTGCAGTGCCGAGCTGATAAGTCTGCCTACTCAAAACCGCTCCCCAGAGAAAGCAGATAGGTCCAAGTTTTGCAGATACCATCGAGTGCACGGACACGCCACTGAAGATTGCACCACCCTGAAAGATAAGATTGAAAAACTTATCCAACAGGGCAAATTACGACGCTTCGTCCGAGACGACAACCGAAAGTCTGAGCGAGAACGAATCAGAGACCGGAAAGACAATCGCGACAGAAAAACTAGACGCACAGAAGAGCCTCACTAGGAGCAACCGACTAAACCTCCCGAGACTCGACTCCGAGGCATTATCAACACAATAGCAGGAGGATTCCCTGGAGGGGAAAGCTCGAGCTCGGTAAGGAAAAGACACATGCGCAGCCTTCGATCAATCAACGCGGCTTCAATTAGCCCTAGAATACACAGGAAAATGCCTCCTATAACTTTCACAGATGCAGATTTTGAAGGCGTAGAACCCAACCACAATGACCCGGTAGTGGTCAAGGTTGAGGTTGCAAATTGGTTGGTGTGTAAAGTCTTAGTCGACCAAGGAAGCTCAGTAGATATCTTATACTGGTCCACCTTCCAACAACTAGACATCCCGAAAAGTAAGATACAGCCGTACACTAAACAACTAGTCGGTTTTGCAAGCGAAAAAGTCGATACCAGAGGCTACATTGACCTCCTCACTACCTTCGGAGATGAGGAGAAAGGGTCCAAGACTATCACAATTAGGTACCTCTTAGTCAATGCCCTTACTTCATACAACATTCTCATAAGCAGGCCGACACTCAACGAACTAGGGGCAGTGATCTCAACTCCACACTTGGCAATGTAATTCCCTGGTTCATAAGGGAAGATAGTGACAGTCAAAGCTGATTAGGAGACGGCCCGCGAATGCTACTTAGAGAGTCTAAGGATAGTTAGCGGCAAAAAGGTTCCAGAACCAACAGTAAAGCACGTAGCATACATCTCGCTCACAACACAACCAGTAGAGGAAGTCGATCTCAACCCCAGAGAGGCCGAGCCGAGAGCAAAGCCTACAGAGGAGGTAAAATCTTTCCAAATAGGAAGAGAACCAAGGCAATGCACAAAACTAGGGACTCAGTTAGCAAACGAGACCGAGAACGCAATCGCCAGAGTCCTGTTAGACAACGTCGGCTTATTAGCATGGTCAGCCACCGACATGCCCGGAATCGACCCGAGCTTCCATTGCCACAAGTTTGCCATCTGTCCAGAGGCCAAGCCAATCTCCCAAAAGAAAAGAAAGCTAGGGGCCGAAAGAGGAAAAGCGATCAAAGAAGAAACTAAAAAGCTACTCAGCGTCAGCTTCATAAGAGAAGTGCAATACACCATATGGCTTGCAAATGTGGTGATGGTAAAGAAAGCAAACGGCAAATGGAGGATGTGTACTGACTACGTAGACCTTAACAAAGCGTGTCCAAAAGACTCATACCCGTTACCAAGCATTGACAAGCTGGTAGATGGAGCAGCCGGCTATCCGATCCTAAGCTCTTTAGACGCGTACTCCGGGTACAACCAGATACCCATGTTCCCACCAGATGAAGAAAGAAAAGACGGCATTCATAACTGACATGGCCAACTACTGTTACACAGTAATGTCATTCGGGCTTAAAAATGCGGGAGCAACATACCAGCGTTTGATGGACAAGATTTTCGCAGACCAACTCGGCCGGAACCTAGAAGTCTATGTCGACGACATGATGGTTAAAAGCAGAGAACCGAACTCACACTCAGGAGACTTAGCCGAAATTTTCGGCGAGATCAAAAAACATAACATGAGGCTAAATCTTGAGAAATGTGTATTCGGAGTACATGGCGGAAAATTCTTAGGATTCATGCTCACCCACAGAGGCATAGAAGCCAATCTGGAGAAGTGTGCAACTATCATAAGCATGAGAAGCCCGAATAACATGAAGGAAGTATAACGGCTAACTGGAAGACTGGCATCCCTGTCCCGTTTCTTGCCAAAAATAGCAGAGGTAGCCAGACCCTTTTTCCAACTGCTCAAGAAGCAACGGGTGTTTGGATGGAATGAAGAGTGTGAAGCAAACTTTCTAAAGATAAAAACACTACTCTCATCACCACCAATCCTAACACAACTTGAACCCGGCAAAGACTTAGTTATACCTAGCCGTCTCGGGAGACGCAATCAGTTCGATCATCATTCAAGAAGAAAATCAGACGCAAAAGCCAGTCTACTACATAAGCCGAGTGTTCAAAGATGCCGAAACCAGGTACCAGATGATAGAAAAGCTAGCACTAGCCCTGGTCACTTCAGGACGACGGCTACAACCATACTTTCAAAGCCATCAAGTAGTGGTGCGAACAGACCACCCAATACGACAAGTACTGAGGAAGCCAGAACTAGCCGAAAGAATGATAACATGGTCAGTCGATTTATTCGAGTTCGACATCAAGTATGAAGCGAGAGGACCTATCAAAGTACAATGCCTAGCCGACTTCATTGCAGAGCTAGCACCAGTAGAAGAGGAACCCTTCCCATGGTGGACCCTCTACGTGGACAGTTCCTCGAACGTTAAAGGTAGCAGAGCAGGAGTCATAATCGAAAGTCCTGAAGGGATTATCTTGGAACAGTCACTCAGATTTGACTTCGATGCATCTAACAACCAAGCCGAGTACGAAGCCCTGCTAGCAGGACTGAAACTCGCCAAGGAGGTGGGGGCGAAACACCTTAGATGCTGGAGCGATTCAAAGTTAGTTACTGGGCAAATGAATGGATCCTATCAAACAAAGGACCCCCATATGACAAGATACTACCACCTGGCCTCCCAGTTGAAGAACGAGTTCATTGAGTTCGAACTCAACCATATTCTAAGAGAACAGAATGAAAGGGTCGACCTGCTATCAAAATTGGCAAGTACAAAGAAGAAAGACCAACATCGAACTGTCATATAGGAAACAGTATCTGCTCCGAGTATTAACAAAGTTGTCTCTAGTATCAACCCGGTAGACCCAGAGTGGATGACAGAGGTATGGAACTTTCTGAAAGAAGGAACCCTCCCAGAAAATCCAGAAGAGGCCAGAAAAATAAGAAGAAGGGCTAGTTACTACGTCATAGAGGGATAAGACATTTATAGGAGAGGCTTCACTACACCACTACTGAAATGTGTCACAAAGATTCAAGCCGAGTACGTGGTAAACAAGATGCATAAAGGAATATGCGAAATGCACTCAGGAGGAAAGGCCATGGCAGCCCGAATCCTACGAGCCGGATACTACTGGCCAACAATGCACCGCGATTGCGTCGAATACGTGAAAAAATGTGAAGAATGCCAGAAATTTGGCAATATATCCCACCTACCAGTGGAAGAGTTGCATAATGTCACAACACCATGGCCCTTCGCCATGTGAGGAGTAGACATATTAGGCACTTTTCCACTTGCTAAGGGACAAGTCAAATTCCTCTTGGTCGGAATCGACTACTTTACGAAGTGGATCGAAGCCGAACCCTTGGCCACCATCACCGCCCATAATGTGCAAATATTCATATGGAAAAATATCATATGCCGATTCGGCATCCCCCACTCAGTAATATCCGACAATGGAAGATAGTTCAGTGAAAAGAACCTTGAGGAGTTCTTCAAAAACCTCGGGATTCGGCACCGAGTGACTTCAGTGGAACATCCACAGACCAACGGACAAACTGAAGCAGCGAATAAGGTGGTACTCGGAAAAATGAAGAAACGAGTAGGCGACGCCAAAGGAAGTTGGGCCGAAGAGCTTGTCGCAATCCTCTGGGCATATCGTTGCACACCGCAATCAACAACGGGGGAAACACCTTTCAGACTCTCATATGGATCGGATGCCATGATACCAGTAGAAGTCGGAGAACCCTCCCTACAAAGAGCAAATTTCATCCAGGAAAATAATGATCAATCACTAAGGGATGCACTCGACATGACCGAAGAGACTCTTAACGAGGTCCAAATCAGAACAGAGGCCTGTAAAAGAAGAGCCGAGAAGAGGTATAACAGCAAGGTTAAACCAAGAAACTTCGAAGTCGGAGATCTGGTTTGGAGAAAGTACGGAGAAGCAAGAAAAGCTACAGTAGAGGGCAAGCTGGCAGCCAACTGGGAAGGCCCCTTTAAAGTAACCGAGCCACTGGGAAATGGAGCCTACCGATTAGAGCATCCATCAGGCAAAGCCATCCCCCGAACTTGGAATGCGACAATTTAAAGTTTTATTACAGCTAGAAAATTGTAAGTGGTGATGTACTCTTTTTCCTACTTTGACATTTTTTTTCCAAAGAGGCTTTTTGTCAAAGAGGTTTTATTGAGGCGCACCCAATTTCTTTTGTTAATAAAACACCTTTCTTCAAATTATCTATTTATATTTGACTGAGTAGACCAATCGGATACCGGCATTAAACACCACTTAGTGAGCGATACTCGGCATCCCGAAAGGAGAATGACCGAATTTCAATACAATTAACTAACCGTGTAGACCTTTATGAGGATACAAAAAGAGAGTTAGAAAAAATCGCGTAGACCTTCATAAGGATACAAAAAGCGAGTTAACGTAAAAAACCGTGTAGACCTTTATAAGGATACAAAAAGCGAGTTAACAAAGCCGAGTAGACCTTTTAAAAGGATACAAAAATGGACTGCAAACAAATACTTAAGAGAAAAATAAATTTCATTAAGGTAACACCCTATTCGGTAGGCTGGGTACGAGCCTTTACAATAAAAAAAGATAAAAATTCCTAAGATTAAGCAGCGGGTTGAGTGGAGTCGTCGGGAGCATCCTCACCCTCAAGAGCAGACTCCTCCACCAACTGCCCCTCTTTATTGATATCTTTATCAACATCAAAAAGAGAGGTGTCGGCATGCTTGAAGAAGTAACGAACTTGGCGAAGTGGCTTCTTGAACCCGGCCTCATGGGTTGAAACAATCTCGTCCAAGGCCTCGCCCAAATCGACTTTAAGTTTAGCCTCAGAATTGGTGGCCTCCGTCTTCGCCTGCGCAAGTTCGAGAGTGAGCCGCTCCACCTCGGCTTGCAGCTCCTAGGTCGAGTTCTCGGACGCCGCCAAGGAGAGCTTTAAATTTTCTTCTCGGCCATCAGCCTCCTTTAACTTAGCCTCCACCTCCTTCTGGGACCTTTGAGACTCCTCAGCAGATTGAAGAAGAGTCTCGTTAGCCCGGGTAGTCTCAACCAGGGCTTGCTCAGCTTTAGCAACAGCCTCCTTCACCATGACCAGCTCCTGGTGGCCGCGGTCGAACTCATCGGCCCAATATTGGGCAATAGCCCATGAACGGGCCTGGAAGCGACAGACAGCCTCCATAGAAAGCAGCGGCCAGACATCCCTCAACATATCCCGATCGGCTTGACCGAGATTGTCAGCACAGATGACAGCCTGGGGGTTGAAGTCCTTCCCCCAAAGTGAAGACCGCCCATCTTTCATAGAAAGAAGCGTCGGATGCTTCTCAACGAAAGAACCTGCAGCTTGAGCACCAGGTAGACTCGATTTCGACTTCTTGGAAGGGTCACCCCCCCCCAAAACAGCCTCTTGTTGTTTCCTCTTTGGAAAAGGAGGAGGGGGAGGAGGAGAAGGAATGGGAGAAGCAACTTGGACAACCTCGGCGGCAGAATTCTTGCTCCTCAGTTTCTCAAGCCTCTACTTCTTGGCCGTTTTGTAGTCGAATTTCCCCATCACAGTTGCAGAAGAAACAAACATCAGTAAAAAACAAAGTAAAGAAAGAAGGCCGAATAAAAAGAAGATACTCACAGTCCCAATCCTCTCTCGGAGTCCGAGAAGTAGGAATCCCCATAATCGTCTTGCAAGATAGGGAACGCGGCAACTTGCACAGGGTAACCATGTCATCCTGATCCTCAGGAGACATGTTCACGACCTGCCAAGACAACCACTTGTTCGGGGAACGGGTCCAATAAAGAGGGAACCTTGGCCTCCCACGGCTATGAAAAAACTCGATCTCCCCTTCCGGACCCGGCCGAACACGAAAAAAATCACTCTTGAAATTCTTCCAAGAAGAGGTATAAGGACTAAGGATAGACCAACCAGAGATCCCGGTCAGGGAGACCCAACCGCCCTTCTGACACTCCTTAACTTTGTAATGATATAAGAATTTGGGAGCAGTAGGAGTAATAAAAAATTTACTGCAGAGCACCCGGAAAGCCTATAGCGAAGCCCAGGAATTCGGATGCAACTGCGTAGGAGCGACGTTCAACTCCCGAAGAACGTCAGCTTCGAATTGGTCAAACGGCACCGTGATGCCGAGAACCAAAAATAAAGCCTCATATACATATGTAAAATGAGACTGGCACGGAACAGCAGAAAGGAAGACTCGATCATCAGGCCCACAGGGCTCGACATGGACCATACCCGGCATTTCTGAATGACATAAATCAATCGCTTCAAGAAAGGAAGACAAAGCCTTCGCGGTCTGATACCGAGAGGCATAAGCACCCACCTCACCGGCTACCCAGGAATAACCAGGAGTAGTAACAGGAGGGTAAACCTTCCTGTTACCCCTAGACTCTATGGGTTGGGGGAGAATGGGAGGGGGGAGAGGAGGCCGAGCATGCCGAGTCTCAAGAGGACGATCCTCAGTAGCCTCGGAATCATCTAGGACTACTACCCCCTAACAGGAACAACTAAAGGCACTTGTGCAGGGTCGACGGATGGACGAACCACCCCGACATCCACGACGATGACATTTGCCGCCGACGCACCATCACTAACTCCACCGGAGTTAGAGCGGCGCAAGGGAGAACCATCATCGGAGCCTTCTCTGATGAGGTGAACCTCCAGCGCGAGCATGCGACCTCCGCCGAAACGCCCTGATTCCCCGGAAAAAGAAGACATTCAGATAACAGAGAACAATATTGGAGAGGAGAAGGGCGTACCTGAACGAGGAAAATAAGAAGAAAAAGCTAGAAGAAGGAGGACAAAATGGTAGAAAGAAGGAAAATGTCACTAGGAAAATGAAATTTGAAGAGGAAAGTGAACACCGGCGTCAACATTGCCCCTTATATAGGGCCCCAAGCATTTCGAATACGAAAATACGAAGCGGTCCGAACCGTTGGATCAAGACCCTTCACCAGATCAATCAACGACTAGGAGGGCTTGAGACCTTTAGGAATCCCTAGAACGTTTCAAAATTCAAAAACAATCATTGTTGCCGCCCTTGGGAAGCGTTACGACTTTAATAGGTCTGAAACGACACCATCACCTAACGACATGACGCTTCGAGAACCGAACTCGGACCCGTCCAAATGGAACGAGTAAACTCCACTCGGCCAAGTAAAATCCAAATTCGACGCAACCACTACTTAAGCTCCTACATTACTTCAGAGCTTTGGGGGCATGTGTACTACTCGGACTCGGCACTCCCCCGAGTAGGTGAGCTGGCCTAGTAGAGACTTCTCACTCGGACCAGGGGAGTAATAACGGAAAACATATCTTACTATAAGATAAGATAGAGAAAGATCAGATCATAAGATAATGATAGAAGATAGAATTATCTCTATCTTAATCATGAGATTTGAGGAGATTTGATAGGAAAATAACCCTATCTAATCTCCCATTTTAGTCCTATAAATACAGCAATGATCCCACCCGCCAAGGTACGAAATTCTTAATCCCAATTACGATATATGTCTCCTACCTCTGCGCCTCTAACTTGAGCGTCGGAGTGTCTTTGCAGGTACACCCCCCACCAGTCACGGAGGAGATTCCAGCGGAGCCACTGCACCGGAAGGCTTGCCAAAATCTGATAAGAACAAAAATTATAAGAGACTTACTCCAAGAGTGTATATATATATATATATATATATATATATATATATATATATATATATATATATATATATATGAGGAGGGAGTAAGTATAAGAGATTTACCCTTCATCCTCACCATTCATTTTCTTGAAATCTAATGGTTGTAATGATTAACTAATCTTAACCATTAGATTTCAAGAAAATGAATGGTGAGGATGAAGAATAAGTCTCTTATACTTACTCTTGGAGTAAGTGGATCCCTCCTCTCTCTCTCTATATATATTAATAAAAATAAAATGAAATGAAAAGAATACCGAAAAAAGGTCATATTTTAAATAGAGACAATTCACTGAATTCCAAAAAAAATAAATCAATTCAATAATAATGAAGTTATATGAATTTTGACCCTACTTAACCCAATTATTATAACCAATCTATGATTTTACGTAAATCAGTTTTCACTGTTCATGATCACTCCCGAGATAAGGAGGCGTTTATTTCACGGATTTGATTATATTCCCGGAGAATAATATTCTTAGGAATGCTATTATTGGGAATGTTATTCCCATCAAAGATATTTGGTAAATACTTCTAGTTCATGGGAATGTTATTAAATTTATTTTAATTTAAAAACAAAAATATTAAATAAATAAATGAGGTAGAATAAAAGGGAAGTGAGAAATTATTTTAAACATTCCTATGGGAATATAAAATTTTCCCCCTTTACATGGGAATAGGAAGATGGAGAAACATGTGTAAAATAGATTCCTGGGAATGAATTATTTTTTTTATTACCTTCCAACAAGCGTGGGAATATATATTCCCATCTCCACATTCCCAGGAATCCAATAAAATTTCGTGAAACAAATGCCTCCTAAGTCATATTTCTATCTTTTAAGAAATTGTATTCATACGATTTGTTTGTAAATATTTGTAAGATATAAAGAGAAATAAAAAATAAAGAAAGAAAAACAAGTGTGATAAGATGATTAATATAATAGAAAAATAAAAGATATACTATTATAAAATTTATTATATAGGTAATATTTAACTCAATGCAAGGAATATACCATATGTAATATTCCTCTGCTACAGTACATTTTATTTTTTCTATATTTCGCCTCAATCAATGAGAGTACGTTATCTGGGGCTTGGGCTACTACGCCTAAGAAACAAAAACAAAAACTAATTATTAACATTAATAAAATAATTTAATTAATTAATTCTAATTAATTTAAATTATTTAAGTAGTAAATATATTTAATAATATTATTTATAATTCAAGAGGTAATTTTTTTGGACCTGCTAACTAATGTCCTAAGAATATTGATTAAGAAATCAATAAAAAAAAAGATTATTGGGAGAGCATCTTGAAAATCATAAGAAGGTGTATCATTATATTTTCTAATAAAAAAAATTCACTTTGATTCTTTAAATAATGTTCTAAGGGTGATTAGTATTTTTCTAATTTTTCTATCAACGAGATTAACTTAAATTGTCAATAATATACCGCCATATAGTTGGTATGAGTGAAACTGAGTTTAGATCTCTCAAGCAAGATCTTGAATTTGAGTGTTGTTGATGAAAAAAGTAGTTGAAAAGGAAGAACAAACTAAAGGTAGTGTTCATCGACAAAGATTAATTATCAATAAAAATAACCACACCAATATCATGGTGATTAAAAAAAATGTCAATATACAAATTAACGTCTCCACTTACATAAAAAAGAAAAATATCTCATCAATAGACTCTTCATAATAAATTAAAAATACAAAAGAAATTAACAATTAATATTTAAAAATAATCAATATTTTTATAATTAAGATAAAAAATACTTTATGTCTTATATGTTATATAAATGACTAAAAATAATATTATTTTTTTCTTCATAAAAAAAAGATGAGCTAAAACAAAATAGCTTTTAAAATCCATTAGATATTTGATTTGTACAACTGTTGAGAAAGAGATCTCCATGGCCCAAATCCCAGGCAATGGTTCTCATATCTTCCCATGATGTCTTCTACAAACCACAATTCGCTTAGGCAGTCAAACAAGATAGCAAACCACAAGACATCTTTCTTGTAATAAAATTGGATGGTAGTTGTTTTCTGCACTTAAAAAATAATCTTCTTATATCATTTTTATCTTTCAGAAAGGTTAATTTAGAATATAAAATTATAGTTTGGATTTATCTTTTTTAAAATCTAATTTTATATTTCGGATTGATGTAGGAAGCAATTCATGATGTGCAAGAAGTAATTGCCAAATTGGATAGGGCTGTACTATTCTCATCCCACAATTTGCTATTCTCAACACTCATGTAGGTGATTTTTTGTTGATTTTCCAAAATGCCCTTGTACAACGGAATCATGATTCCGTTGCAATGAATGGGGGGTGGCAAAAAAAAAATACACAACCGAAACACAATTCCGTTGCAATATATGGGGTAAAAAAATAACAACGGAAGCATGATTCCGTTGTACATTGTACAATGGAATCGTGTTTCCGTTGTAGTTAATGGGACGGAAAAAAAAAATGAAAACACGATTCCGTTGTTTATTTTTTTTTCACCTCCAAAACGGAAGTATGATTCTGCGGAGGAACCGCAGCACCCAGCACCCCTTCTCCATACAGTGCCAACAAATTCACGACTCGCTAGCCAATTTCCATTCAACAAAATGAACAAAAATTTAGGGAAAATACAGAGAGCACCGAAGCTAACCAAACGTGGGTTACCAACGCCGCCGAGTCCCTCACACACCTTATCAAAAGCGAAGAATACTGCTCTTAGTGGGTGGAGGGCGCGGGGTAGTGCCGGGACGGCGCATGGTGGCGCACGGGCGACGAGGTGGATGCAAACGACGCTGGTGACGCGCGGTGGGACGATGACCCGGTGGCGCGGGGACGACACGATGGGTGTGCGGTGGCGCAGTTTGTAACACCCCGTTCTTTAAATATATATATATATATAAAATAGTTATTAATAAATATTTTATATATTTGTTTTAAAAAATAATAATAATAATAATAAAAAAAAAATATATATGTTGAGTTAAATGTTTTGGGCCTTTAGTCTTTAGAAGCCCAATTCAAGTCTCTACAGCTTTCAGGTTTTGTTTTTAAAAACCTAATCTTCCCTCACATTCACGTTGTCTTTTGCTCTATTTGGGAACTGTGCCGTCAGAACTGCAAACGAAGGAGTGAAGGGGGATTGCAAAGGAGCATCGTTGCTTGCACTCTTGCTGTGGAACTGCCTCTTTCGAGGTAAGGGGGGGAGTGAGACTATCTCGCTCATGGGTATGATTATGGTCGGGGGGTAGCGGGGTTGGCCCTAGACCCAAATTGATTGTGTATATTTTAAATTCAATTGAATGGGTTATTTTAATTTCAATTTGCATTGCTATATACACTGTTCTTATTGATATTGAATTTTAATTCCCGCACCCTTATTTTCTATTTGTTACGTTCATTGTGCATTGGGCACTGTTGTGATTTTCTTTTGATATTATTGTATTCAATTGTTAATTGTTAACTTGGTGTGACGTGGTGAAATTCAATTGCCACTGATTCTTGTATTTGAATTGGTAACTTTTATATGTTAACATTTTGAGAATCGCCACCTCCTGAATGTTAAGTTCCAATGATATATAAGTATTTTATTTATGTAATTGATTCCCAGTAGCTTGTATTCTATCACGTTCACTTTGTATATAAACGAATGGATTATATGATTGACTGGAATTGGCAGATTTGAGCTTAAATTGAAATCCATTATTCCTATGTTGTGTGTTAGTTTATCATATATATATATATATATAAGTCGAAACAAAGAAAAGTTGCAGGCGTTGGTATCTCATGAATTTGGCTAATTAGAATATATTTTCATTGTACATGTAAATTCATTGAATAATATTATGAGTTTAAAGTCTCCAGGAATTTTGGTCACGGACTATATATAGATATATTAGGTAATGTTCTATAGTATTTGTTACTTCACGCGGTGTTATAGTGTTGCTATAAATTATTATTATGTTGTAATTTGGAAATGTAATGGTTTGATTTGATGTATGTTAGGTATGTTGTGTATTGTGAACATTGCTATGAATGTATAATATGCTTGATATGAATGAAGCATACATGTTTTGGATGTCATGGTGTATGGTTGATATGAAATAAATGGGGACCAAACCTATGTGAGGTAGGATCCTCCATGTGATAAGTTAGTGAAATCATGGGTATCTGTATGAACCATGCATCATAACATAATAAATGTGTTTTTGAAAGTAGTTTATGAACCTAACTGGGGAAGTCGTGAAGAACTCGTTGAGTTCTGACCTTGGGGGTGTTATCTGGTTTGGAATCTCCTTTAAGCTCATGCTGATCACATGGGTTGGAGTATCCTTGCAAGACTGGGTAACCCTGACGAGCTGCTAGGGGTATCATCCTGGTTGAGACTGTTAGTGTCGGATGCCCATTGTGTGGCTATTCGTCGACTGCACGTACTCCCAGGCTACTTTCACAAAAGAGTTTTGAATGGTACCACATGCATACAAGACTAAGAATATAGGACACATTGCATTACATGAATACCTTGATGCGTATGTGTTTGACTAAATTTAAATGTCATATGTGTTTGTGTGGCTACCTGTCTCCATTTTCATACCACGAGCATGTAGTGAGATGTATCTCACTCCCTTTGTTTTTTTGTGTTTTCCTGTGTATGTGTTGGTGACAGGTGATGTCCAGCAGGACCAAGAGGATGACGTTAGAGAGGAGGCATAAACCTCTATTTATGTCTTTTATTTTATTTTATATTATGGGACTTGTGAAGCTCTGATAGGTTGTGACATCGGGGCTAGGATATTTTATGTCTTTGATTTTGGGACTCTAAATTATTAGGTTGTCTTTGATTTTTTTTTTTTTTTTTGTTATGGACTTTACGTGTGGCCTTTTGGAGAGCCAAGTACTAAGTTATTCTTAAGTTTTTTTTATGATGAATGTTCAATGTGATGTTCTTTACCGCATGAGAAAAAGTTTTTAATTCGATATTTGTTCCGCAAACGAGAACTTTAATTTATTTTCTTTGCTTTTATTTATTTAATAATGTATTTGGGGTAAAGGGTGTCACATTTAGTGGTATCAGAGCCAGGTTGGTTCTTCCGGCCAGTGTGTTATGTGTTTGTAGAATTGTTTGACTTGTTTAGGCCATGTTGGTTATATCTTTTCTTATCTTGTCATTTTACTTGTTGCATCCAGTACTTAGTTCTGGTTTGTGCAGGAAGAAATGACTGATAGGAATGATCGTGCGATTGCTGATGCTCTACAAGCTTTAGCTCAAGCTATAGGAAATCAGAATGCTAGTGGTGGAACAGGCGAGTTCAACTGGTTGGATAGATTCCAAAGGAACAACCCAGCTACGTTCAAAGGGAGATATGACCCCGATGGTGCGCATAATTGGTTGAGGGAGATCGAGAAGATTTTTCGAGCTATGGCGTGCCCTAATGTTCAGAGGGTAGCTCTTGGTACCTTCATGCTCGCGGAGGAAGCAGAGTTTTGGTGGGAGAATGCCCGTGAACGCTTAGTAGCTGAGAATAGAGCGATCACTTGGGAAGTCTTCAAACAGATTTTCTTGGAGAAGTACTTTCCCGAGGACATCAGGAACAGGAAGGAGATGGAGTTCTTGGAGCTCAAACAGGGGAACATGACTGTGGCTGAGTATACAGCAAAGTTTGAGGAGCTATCCAGATACTTCCCTCATTACAATGGGGAGGCAGGAGAACGCTCCAAGTGCGTGAAGTTTGTTAATGGCTTGCGACCTGAGATCAAGCAGGCCATTAACTACCAGGAAATTGGTCGATTTCCCGTACTGGTGAACAGGTGCAGGATTTATGATGAGGACAAACGAGCTCGAGAAGCGCATTATAGGAGTGTGGGTCCAGTGAAGGAGAAGAAGTTTGGTGTTCAGAACCGCGGGAAACCATATTCTGCTCCAGGTAGTCAATATGGTAACCGCAGTAGCAATCAGAAGGCCATTACTAGTCAGCCTATTAGTGGTGGAAGTGCGAGATCATCTCTTTCTTTTCCAAGAAGGTGTGGGAAGTGTGGTAGTGCTAATCATTCGACATTTGAGTGCAAAGATAAGGATGTGACATGTTTCAGCTGTGGGAGGCAAGGTCACATTGGGAGGAATTGCCCTAATCCTAGGAATGAGATGAGGAGTGGTGGTCAGAGTTCACAAGCTAGTCGACCTAAAACCACTGGAAGAGTCTTCGCTCTTAGTGGTGCTGAAGCCTCAAAGTCCGATGACTTAATCCAAGGTAAGTGTTTCATAAGTGGAACTCCTTTAGTTGTGCTATTTGATTCAGGTGCAACTCATTCATTCATATCACATGCTTGTGTTAAAAATTTGAAATTGTCTGTGTCCCCTTTGAAATTTGATCTGGTTGTTGATACTCCTACAAGTGGTTCTGTTGTTACCTCTAGTGTTTGTCTAAATTGCCCTGTGTTGATTTCTGATAGAGAATTTATGGTTGACTTGATTTGCTTACCTCTTAGTCAACTAGATGTGATTCTTGGTATGGATTGGTTATCTTCCAACCACGTCCTGTTAAACTGCTTTGATAAAACTGTTGTGTTTGGTGAGTCTGTTGAGGGTAAGGATGAGAGGTTCATCACCGCCAACCAGGTGAAGGCATATTTGAAAGAGAATGCCCAAGTATACATGATGCTAGCTTCCTTGAAACTTGAGAGTAAGGTAGTGGTTGAGGATATGCCTGTAGTGAGAGATTTTCCTGAGGTATTTCCGGAGGATGTCTCTAGTTTACCCCCTGAGCGTGAGGTTGAGTTCTCCATAGACTCAGTGCCTGGTACAGGACCCATATCCATAGCTCCTTATAGGATGTCTCCCTTAGAGCTAGTTGAGCTTAAGAAACAGTTAGAGGAGTTGTTAGAAAAACAGTTTGTGAGACCTAGTGTGTCGCCTTGGGGAGCGCCAGTTTTGTTAGTGAAGAAAAAGGATGGGAGCATGAGGTTATGTGTAGACTATCGTCAGCTGAACAAGGTGACGATTAAGAATAAGTACCCCCTTCCTAGGATAGATGACCTTATGGACCAGTTGGTGGGAGCTTGTGTGTTTAGCAAGATAGATTTAAGGTCAGGTTACCATCAAATCCGGGTGAAGTCCGAGGATGTTCCAAAGACTGCTTTTAGGACCCGTTATGGTCACTATGAGTACTTGGTTATGCCCTTTGGTGTGACCAATGCACCTGGTGTGTTCATGGACTACATGAACAGGATCTTCCATCCCTACCTGGATAGTTTTGTGGTGGTCTTCATAGATGATATCCTAGTGTACTCTAAGACTAGGGAGGAGCATGCCGAGCATCTGAGGGTTGTGTTGCAAACCCTTAAGGACAAACAGTTGTATGCTAAGTTGTCCAAGTGTGAGTTCTGGTTAGAAGAGGTGAGTTTCTTAGGACATGTCATATCCAAGGGAGGGATAGCTGTAGACCCATCTAAGGTAGAAGTGGTGCTTAAGTGGGATGCCCCTAAGACAGTTGTTGAGATTAGGAGTTTTCTAGGTCTAGCTGGTTACTATAGGAGGTTTATAGAGGGTTTCTCTAAGTTAGCCTTGCCTTTGACCAAGTTGACTCGTAAGGGTCAAGCCTTTGTGTGGGATAGCCAGTGTGAGAGTAGTTTCCGAGAGCTTAAGAATAGGTTAACATCAGCACCTGTGTTAGTTTTGCCTAACCTGAGTGAGCCCTTTGTAGTGTTTTGTGATGCATCTAAGATGGGTTTAGGTGGTGTGCTTATGCAGAAGCGTCAGGTAGTAGCCTATGCTTCTAGGCAGCTTAAGACCCATGAGAGGAATTATCCTACTCATGATTTGGAGTTAGCAGCCGTGGTATTTGCCCTCAAGCTTTGGAGGCATTATCTGTATGGTTCTAGGTTTGAGGTTTTTAGTGATCATAAGAGCCTTAGATACCTGTTTGATCAAAAGGAGTTGAACATGAGGCAGAGGAGATGGTTAGAGTTCCTTAAGGACTATGACTTTGAGCTTAGTTACCATCCAGGTAAAGCCAATGTAGTGGCTGATGCCTTGAGTAGGAAGTCTTTGCATATGTCTGCTTTGATGGTTAGGGAGTTGGACCTTATAGGGCAGTTTAGAGATATGAGTTTGGTGTGTGAGGTTACCCCTAGGAGTGTGAGGTTGGGTATGTTAAAAGTGACTAGTGGTTTGATAGAGGAGATTAGAGAAGGTCAGAAGTCAGACCCATTCTTATTAGCTCAGTTGGAGTCTATAGCCCAAGGGAAAGAGAGTAGTTTTAGTTTGGGACAGGACAGAGTTTTGAGACTCCAAGATAGGATCTGTGTGCCTAGTATTCCTGAGCTTAGGAAGATGATCCTAAAGGAAGGCCATAGAAGTAGCTTGAGTATCCACCCCGGAGCCACAAAGATGTATCAAGACCTTAGGAAGATGTTTTGGTGGCCCGGTATGAAGAAAGAGATAGCAAAGTTTGTTTATGCTTGTCTAGTGTGTCAGAAGGCTAAGGTAGAGCACCAAAAGCCTTCAGGTTTATTGCAGCCTCTAGATATCCCTGAGTGGAAGTGGGATAGTATATCCATGGACTTCGTGGTGGGTTTACCTAGAACCCCCAAAGGGTTAGATTCTATTTGGGTTATAGTGAACAGGTTGACCAAATCTGCCCATTTTATCCCAATTAACATTAGATACTCTTTAGAGAAGTTGACTGCCTTGTATGTTAGTGAGATTGTGAGGTTGCATGGTGTACCCTCTAGCATAGTTTCTGATAGAGATCCTAGGTTCACTTCTAGGTTTTGGGAGAGCTTGCATGAGGCTTTGGGAACCAAGCTTAGGTTGAGTTCAGCTTATCATCCTCAAACCGATGGCCAAACTGAGAGAACCATCCAATCTTTAGAGGATCTTCTTAGAGCTTGTGTATTAGAGCAGAGGGGTAGTTGGGATAGTTTCTTGCCTTTGATAGAGTTCACCTATAACAATAGCTTCCATTCCAGTATTGGGATGGCACCTTATGAAGCCTTGTATGGGAGAAGGTGTAGGACCCCTTTGTGTTGGTTAGAACCTGGTGAGAGCCTTGTGTTAGGACCTGAAGTGGTGCAGCAGACCACTGAAAAGGTCAAGTTGATTCAAGAGAGGATGAGAGCAGCCCAGAGTAGGCAGAAAAGTTATCAAGATAAGAGAAGGAAAGCCCTTGAGTTTCAAGTGGGCGATCATGTATTCTTGAAAGTCACTCCGTGGACTGGGGTTGGTCGAGCGTTGAAGTCTCGTAAGCTTACTCCTCGTTTCATTGGTCCTTACCAAATCCTAAAAAGAATCGGCGAAGTTGCCTATCAAATTGCCTTACCACCATCCCTTTCCAATCTCCATAGTGTCTTTCATGTCTCCCAACTCAGAAAATATGTCCATGACCCGTCACATGTGATTGAGTCTGATAATATTCAAGTTAAGGAGAACTTAACTTATGAGGCATTACCGATAAGGATTGAGGACAGAATGGTGAAACAACTAAGAGGGAAGGAAATTCCTTTGGTTAAGGTTGTCTGGGGAGGAGCCACTGAAGGCAGTGCAACATGGGAATTAGAAAGTCGCATGAGGGACTCATACCCCGAGTTGTTTACTCCAGGTAAATTTCGAGGACGAAATTTCTTTTAAGGAGGGAGGAGTTGTAACACCCCGTTCTTTAAAAAAAAAATATATATATATATATATATATATATATATATAAAATAGTTATTAATAAATATTTTATATATTTGTTTTAAAAAAAAAATAATAATAATAATAAAAAAAAATATATGTTGAGTTAAATGTTTTGGGCCTTTAGTCTTTAGAAGCCCAATTCAAGTCTCTACAGCTTTCAGGTTTTGTTTTTAAAAACCTAATCTTCCCTCACATTCACGTTGTCTTTTGCTCTATTTGGGAACTGTGCCGTCAGAACTGCAAACGAAGGAGTGAAGGGGGATTGCAAAGGAGCATCGTTGCTTGCACTCTTGCTGTGGAACTGCCTCTTTCGAGGTAAGGGGGGGAGTGAGACTATCTCGCTCATGGGTATGATTATGGTCGGGGGGTAGCGGGGTTGGCCCTAGACCCAAATTGATTGTGTATATTTTAAATTCAATTGAATGGGTTATTTTAATTTCAATTTGCATTGCTATATACACTGTTCTTATTGATATTGAATTTTAATTCCCGCACCCTTATTTTCTATTTGTTACGTTCATTGTGCATTGGGCACTGTTGTGATTTTCTTTTGATATTATTGTATTCAATTGTTAATTGTTAACTTGGTGTGACGTGGTGAAATTCAATTGCCACTGATTCTTGTATTTGAATTGGTAACTTTTATATGTTAACATTTTGAGAATCGCCACCTCCTGAATGTTAAGTTCCAATGATATATAAGTATTTTATTTATGTAATTGATTCCCAGTAGCTTGTATTCTATCACGTTCACTTTGTATATAAACGAATGGATTATATGATTGACTGGAATTGGCAGATTTGAGCTTAAATTGAAATCCATTATTCCTATGTTGTGCGTTAGTTTATCATATATATATATATATATATATATATAAGTCGAAACAAAGAAAAGTTGCAGGCGTTGGTATCTCATGAATTTGGCTAATTAGAATATATTTTCATTGTACATGTAAATTCATTGAATAATATTATGAGTTTAAAGTCTCCAGGAATTTTGGTCACGGACTATATATAGATATATTAGGTAATGTTCTATAGTATTTGTTACTTCACGCGGTGTTATAGTGTTGCTATAAATTATTATTATGTTGTAATTTGGAAATGTAATGGTTTGATTTGATGTATGTTAGGTATGTTGTGTATTGTGAACATTGCTATGAATGTATAATATGCTTGATATGAATGAAGCATACATGTTTTGGATGTCATGGTGTATGGTTGATATGAAATAAATGGGGACCAAACCTATGTGAGGTAGGATCCTCCATGTGATAAGTTAGTGAAATCATGGGTATCTGTATGAACCATGCATCATAACATAATAAATGTGTTTTTGAAAGTAGTTTATGAACCTAACTGGGGAAGTCGTGAAGAACTCGTTGAGTTCTGACCTTGGGGGTGTTATCTGGTTTGGAATCTCCTTTAAGCTCATGCTGATCACATGGGTTGGAGTATCCTTGCAAGACTGGGTAACCCTGACGAGCTGCTAGGGGTATCATCCTGGTTGAGACTGTTAGTGTCGGATGCCTATTGTGTGGCTATTCGTCGACTGCACGTACTCCCAGGCTACTTTCACAAAAGAGTTTTGAATGGTACCACATGCATACAAGACTAAGAATATAGGACACATTGCATTACATGAATACCTTGATGCGTATGTGTTTGACTAAATTTAAATGTCATATGTGTTTGTGTGGCTACCTGTCTCCATTTTCATACCACGAGCATGTAGTGAGATGTATCTCACTCCCTTTGTTTTTTTGTGTTTTCCTGTGTATGTGTTGGTGACAGGTGATGTCCAGCAGGACCAAGAGGATGACGTTAGAGAGGAGGCATAAACCTCTATTTATGTCTTTTATTTTATTTTATATTATGGGACTTGTGAAGCTCTGATAGGTTGTGACATCGGGGATAGGATATTTTATGTCTTTGATTTTGGGACTCTAAATTATTAGGTTGTCTTTGATTTTTTTTTTTTTTTGTTATGGACTTTACGTGTGGCCTTTTGGAGAGCCAAGTACTAAGTTATTCTTAAGTTTTTTTTATGATGAATGTTCAATGTGATGTTCTTTACCGCATGAGAAAAAGTTTTTAATTCGATATTTGTTCCGCAAACGAGAACTTTAATTTATTTTCTTTGCTTTTATTTATTTAATAATGTATTTGGGGTAAAGGGTGTCACACAGTTTCATCGCGGTGGCGCTGGGACGTCGCGGGGTGGCGCGCGGTGGTGTGGTGTGGCACGGCATTGCTTGGTACAGGTTAGGGGAGTGGGAAGTTTGAGGAGTGGGCAAAATGGAGATTTCACAAATTTGTGAGGTGAGAATAGTAAAATATGGGGTGAGAATAGCAACTCCCAATTGGATATGTTTATAGCCCATTTGAACAAGTTATATGAAGCCCAAAATAGGCAACATGTCAACCAATTATTTCATCCCTGTAACTAGTAAGCTTTGCATTTGACATTTGTCCATTCAATTTTTTTTTTTTTTTAGAATCTAACTCACTAACTGAGAAATACTGAAATTTTGTTACTTTCGTTAAATTTTGTCATGACTTTGTTACATTGATATCTCGAGAAATACTGACGCATGTGAAGGAAGCTATATTTCGATACCATGACAGTTGGCTTCCTCCTTTACATGCTGAAAATGTAGTGGCATATGTTTAAAGCGATTTTGATAATCATTGTCAGTTTCCATTATGCAGTAACTAACCATTTTGATAACCATTATGTCAGTCTAAAACTATAAAATGGAACCAAAATTACAAACCTCATCCTACAACTTCTTATACTTAATGAAACATCATACATCATCTTCATCTATCCATTAATCTACAACTAGGAATTGATATTGATAGCATATACAAAAGGACGCATATTTTGGGGACCTTGTAATGTCTCCCACCATGGAAAACTAATTTTAGTCATAGGATAAGTCTATTTTTTGAGATTGATGTGGGACTACCGTTCAACTGCCTACACTAGATTTTTTTTTTTTAAAAAGGGATCTTTTTTTTCTGTTTAAGTTTTTTTTTTTTTAAAAAAAAACGATCATTCTTCTTCGTTGTTGCTTTGCTTCTGCCTCTCTTCCCATTTTTTTGTCCGTCATTTTATCTTGATTTTTATTTTTAGTCCCTCATAATTTTTTTTACTATTTTTAGTCTCTCATAAATTGTTCTGTTCTAATTTTAGTCCATCATAAATTGTTTTGTTCTGTTTTTAGTCCATAACATTAATTTCAACTGTTAAGTGATGACATGACAGACATAAACTGTGTGTGTGAAAATTTCCTAATTAAGTTTCTAGTGACTTTTAACCACTGCAAATTTTTTGGTGGTCAGAAATGTTTATTTTTGTAACATTTTTTGTGATTTCAGAAAATCTAGTGTTCGAGATTTTGATCTTTTATTTTATTCTTTAACATTTCTGATAGTTTTAGTTTGCCAAAAAATTTACAGTAGTTAAAAATCACTAAAAATTTAAACAGAAGAAGAAGGATCCCTTTTTTAAAAAAAATCTAGTGTAAGCAGTTGTATGGTAATCCCACATCAATAAGCAATAACGGAGAAGAAGGGTCATTTTTTTTATAAAAAAAAAAACTTAAACAGAAAAAAAATCCTTTTTTAAAAAAAAAAAAATCTAGTGTAGACGATTGTACGGTAGTCCCACATCAATCTCAAAAAATAGACTTATCCTATGACTAAAATTAGTTTTCCACAGTGGGAGACATTATAAGGTCCCCAAAAATAGCATGCGCCTATACAAAAGTAAAGAAGTAGAAAGTGAGACACGATCAGAAGAAGAGAAAAGTTGAATACAGAACGAAGGTATGCCATATATATTTGGGTAAACTACCTTTTTAGTACATGAAAGTGTAATCCACTGTCACTTAAGTTCCTGAAAGTATGAAAATGTCACTTTAATCCCTGAAAGTGCAATTTGTTTGTCACTTTAGTCATTTTGATAAAAAAAATTCTTTAAAATTCTTTAGTCCCTGAACGTTAATTTTAAAGATTTTTTTTTATCAAAAAGACTAAAGTGACAGACAAATTATACTTTCAGGGACTAAAGTGACAGTTTCATACTTTCAGGGACTTAAGTGACAGTGGATTACACTTTCGGGGACCAAAGTGACAGTTCACCCTATATATTTCAATTAGATGTAATTTTTTAATTGATTGTGTGTAAAGTTGATGTGTTAGATATGTGTCAATGTAAGATTTACTCACGAAAAAAGTCAAGAATATATGTAAAAAAAATGAAATAATTTTTTTTTTGAAATAATAGATAACAAATAAAATAAGGCAATAATATTAATAGACGTAAAATTAAAATAAAAAAATTAACAGAATTTTTCATTTCATAATTTATTAAAAAAATTAACTGAATTTAAAAAAGTTGAATGAGGTGTGGGCGAGAGCGACACGGCGTCGTTAACTGCGCCACTTGTATCGAAACTCCGTAGCTGGCTGGCTGGCTCCACGCTAAAAACGTTGTAGAAGATAGAAAAAAAAAAATGAGGGGTTTTCCTTAACCCTCTTTTTTTTTTCTTTTTTTTTTTTAAAAAAAAAAAAAATCCAGTCTCTCATTCTCTCTCTATCATGATTTTTGCGTGCAATAGCTTCCACCATCGGTAAGTTGTTCTATTTCCTCCCCTGCTTTAGTGGTTATGCCTAATTAATTCTTCCGATCTGATTTCACATTTCGTTTTCCCATTCCTTCTCGCATTGCCTTCAATTAGGGTTTCTTTTTTCTTAAAAATAAAATAAAATTGGAGTTGCAATTGATTTTCATTTTACTCACCTGGTTTCGGTTTTCACATTTGTAAGTGTGTGTATTTATTTGTTGATTTGGATGCTGTCATGAATTGATTGAATAATGTTAATGTTACATTCTGATGTGATGGTTTAAGAAGCTAATTGTGACAAACTATTGGTCTATGGGGCATGCTGTGAAGGTTGTGTTTGGGAGGTTGGAGAAGAAGGAATAAAAGGAAGTGATTTTTTTGAAGGGTTATGATAAGCCTAAAATGTTGTTTGGGTTACAAATTCCACTAGTTTTTATGGCTAGGTTATGTCGTAGGAACTAGGAAGTGAAAGAAAGTACTTTCATAACTAGTGACATTAGCATAATTGCTTACACTTACTAGGTTATTTTGTAGTTATCTCTGCTTTAGAAATTTATTTGATGCATGTACCATATTGTATTGTTATGGATGAACAATTTTTAGTATTGAAAGAAAGGTGGGCATGGATTATGACATTCAACATTGTTTCCTGATTGATTATGTATGAAGCACTGATTCTTGCATCTGCTTCACATACCGTATAGGATACGTATCCAATTACCCACTATGTAGATACTTCATCTATACAGGTGATGCTCTAAGAGGGAATATGATTGACACTATTCTTGGCCCGAGTGTTTTAAAGTTAGAGAATATGATAATTCTTGCACTTTTCTAATTAAAAACACATATTCCAATATATAAATATGTGTTTCAGATTAATTTAGTCACACATCTCAATCACATTTAACGGTTCAAAATTAATTCTACAAAACTCTGAACTGAACAGGCATGTTGTAGGCGGCAATTGGCAGTGATTTATGACGAAAATGATTTATGTTTTTATTTTATTTTTAGTAATGTCCAAGACGCATCCTCTGAGTTTGGATTTGCAGAATTGCAATTATATATTTATTATGTTTTATAAATATTTTATACATATCTATGTATATAGTTCATGGCCTTGTGTCTTACATATTCTAGGAATAGCCATATCGCTGTAACGGATACATATTGAATCCAATATGTGTATCGTATCTGTGCATCATAGTTGATAATGCTTATAGAAACTGTATTAAGTGCATGTACAAGATTAACATGAGTGCACATGTTTATGATCTTAAGTATGTGTATATCATTTTACTTTAAGGAAATATTTCATTTCTGTTAATACAACATTTCTCAGTATTGTGAAGGTGTTACAGGGTGTGTTCTGACACTTGTTTTGATTTAGGTTTAAACTTGGTACACCTCTGTCACAATTGATATGTTTCAGACTTGATGCTTTGATCCCGTCATTGATGACCACATTGAAGTCCAAATGATGCTTGTTTCCTGGTCATTTCTGTAGTATTGTGACTTGATTCAGAATGTGGAACTTTGCATCTACTTTAATTGCTGGAAGTGTGGGTCTGAAAAATGATTCTCCAAAACCAACTCATCCTGCTTCAGAATTTTCTGATGACGAGACTTCTATGGTGAGCAGAGAGGAAAGGCTGGAATGCCCAATATGCTGGGAATCCTTTAACATCGTTGAAAATGTGCCTTATGTCTTATGGTGTGGCCACACCCTTTGTAAAAATTGCATCCTTGGATTACAATGGGCTGTGGTGAAATTTCCAACGCTGCCAATTCAGCTTCCGCTTTTTATCTCCTGCCCATGGTGCAACCTTTTGTCTCTCCGTTTAGTTTATCGTGGAAATCTGAAATTCCCTCGCAAGAACTACTTTCTTCTTTGGATGGTTGAGAGCATGAACGGTGATAGAGTGAAGTCACATTCTACTCTTTGTGGGGATCATCAACCAGTGTGGCCAATTAAAGACAGTTTAGCCAACGGAAGCCAAGTAAGCCATGGCAGCCTTCAGAGAGGACAAGTTTGCCATCCAGAGTCTTCAAGTTCCAATCAATATCATGGCAATACCAGTAATTACCTAAGTATAGAAACACTGCATACTTCTCTGCGGAAGTCACTGGTTTTATTTGTTCACTTGACAGCAAAGTTCCCATTGATCATTATATTTCTTTTGATTGTCTTATATGCCATACCAGCCAGTGCAGCCATTTTGGCTCTGTATATACTTGTTACCATTCTGTTTGCTCTCCCATCATTTCTCATCTTGTACTTTGCATATCCTAGTTTGGATTGGCTTGTCAGGGAAATTATCACTTGAGATTGAGGCTGTATTTCTTCTGCTTTGCAAGCATTATGAATGTAAGTTTGCCTCACCTTGTGGCCCCTTCATCCAGTGTCTTCTACTTTGTAATTGGCCGACATCTCCATTTACAGCTTTATCATTTATCTTATCATATATAGTCCCAGTCAATCTCAGTATGAGCTCTGGTTGAGCTTGGCTGGTTGGGAGGAGGGATATCAGTTTTTGGCATAAACTATTATGATGACAACCAAGGCCGTGGAGTGAATAAGGTAATGAATAGTGATTTTGCCTTTTTCCTGGTGGCAAATGGTTGTTTTATCAGTATTTGAACTTCAGAAGAACACCCTGATTTAGTTATCAAGTGGGTCAATATCAGAAAAGCTTCTTTTTTTTCTTTTTTATTTTTTTTAATTTTTATTTTATTTTATGGGCATATTTGGATGCTCCTATTAATACTGCTTACAGTATTTTTGCTAATTGTAATCTGTAATTATTATTAGTAGAGTTATTTTCCTGGTTATATGTGCAAGCATTGTATGCTTTATTTGATTTTAGTGATCTTCTCGTGGTTGGCTACTGCAAAAGGTCTTGTTCTCAAGTTGGAAATGTATCTTTTATGTATGGTTGAAAACCTGATTTACACCAAAGATAGAATAGAAACAAAAAGCTAAAAACCAGTGGTTTGTGGTGAGTGTGCTGTACGGTTAAAAAAAAGGGGTCATATATCATTTTTATTTTAGATATAGATATTCTTTTTACAAAGCTCAAGACTTTGGGGCTGTCTACGGTGAAGTAGTGAAAGCGTACCTCACCTCCTATGTCACTTAAATGACCGGTAGTAGAAGGTTTCAATCAGTAAGAAAAAAAAATAAAAAGTATATTAAAAAAATTAAATTCCTTTTTTTTTTTAGACCGGCACCACCCACCTCCACGGCAACACCACTCTCCGCGCCCTCCTCTCTCGCTTCGATCTCGCCGGCAACTCCCACCACATCTCACGACCTCCCCTCCCTTGCTGCAAACCACACCCTCTGCCGTCGCCGCCTATTTCTCCACCTCACCTGTGTCGGAAAGACAGTGCGGCGACGCACGACGGAGTTAATTTTTTTTTTTCTTTTTTCGATCCTTTCTTCCTCACCGTGATCTGTTTTATTTTTCTTTCACTGATAATTTTCCTTTTTTTTTTGGATTGCATTTTTGTTGGCTTTGGGGTCTCATTGAGAAAAGTTGCAATCTAGGGCCCTAAAATGGTGGAGAAAACTGATGGTGTTAGCTACATCGAGATCCCAATCGAGGTTACCGTCAACGGCAGCCGAGAACTCCGGGCTCAACGACATGTACGATTTGGGTTGGGAAAACTCGAATATGGGGGAAGCCACGGTCGCTCGCGACAGTTTGTGCAATGCTTGCGGCGAGGGTTGACGAAGTGTACGGCGTTAGAAAGATGTTTGGGGGAAGTAACCAGAATGGATGGATGATGCACCTCAAGCGAATTTCAAATTGTTTCCGATGTGCCTCAATCGAAAATTCCTTCTGCATATATAAATTTAGTATATAGTGATGTCATTTTTGTATTTTACATTGTTTGGTATCCAAATTGATGGTGCCAATTACTGCCTGTTTTTGTTGTGTTTTATTTTATCATTGCGTCTAAATTTCATGGATTTGTTGTTATGCCATGAGAGCTCGCCGAGACAGAGGTCGACGAAGAGATCTGTTTTAGATCTGAAAGTTAAAAATCAGAGAGAAAGAGAAAAAACTCAGAAAATGAAGGAGAGTCGCTGAGGGGAGAGAGAAAGCTGTCAGATTTTTTAATTTTTAATTATTTTTTATAACTATAATTTTTTTTTCTTCCGGTAGAATACTTACTACCGCCGGTCATTTAAGTGACATAGGAGGTGAGGCACGCTTTCACTACTTCACCGTAGACAGCCCCCAAGACTTTTAATCATTTATAACCCCTGAAACATGGTGCATCTTAAAAGATCAAACTCCTGAAACATGGTGCCTAAAAAAAAGGCCGGTTGATTATCATAAAAAAGTTGGATAAGAAACTTTTAAAATAAGTTTATTTTGAAACTAAAAATTACAGAAAAAACTAAAATCAAAATTTCAAAAAAAGTTAGTTGTTATTTTTAAAAATTTTGAAACACACAACTAAAAATTATCCCAAATGGGGCCTTAATTTCCTCTAATTCCTCTCCCTCTTCTCAATTTTCATGCTATTTCTACTCTGCCGAGCAAAGCGTAATTTTTTCTATAAATTAAGTTGTGAAGAAAAATTAATATACAGGATTTTTATTTTTTTGGTATAGGATATACAGGATTTAATTTAATTCAACCTATTAAATTTATGACATTTTTGTGATATTGTTCGAACTTGGCAGTACGTGGTAACGAATTCTGATTTGTGTTGAACTAGTTTGGCTGCTTCTGACGAGGGAAGCACCACTCAGCTAACATCGTAGAAAATAACAAGGCAACAAGTCACTCTTCCCTTGTTTCCTTGAAAATTCCTTGTTCTGTTCTCTTTCCCAATATTTTTGTTTTCTCTTGCTATTTTTTGGACTTCATAAGAGTTTATCTTTCAAACGAAATAGTAGTCTGTCTAATCTAATCAAATGTTACTATCTTTAGATAAGTGATGCCAAAGTTAATTGATTTTGGTGAATGTGTAAAAAGAACTGTACTTTTCTTGCAATAAATAAGGGACATTTAAAAAGCTTTTATGAAACTTATTTGCATTTATAAAAATTATTTATGATTTATAAGTGTTTTAAATTCCTTAAATAATTCTTTTGATAAAAACTTATTAAAATAATGTGTTTTTTCAGTTTACTTCAATAAACTTTGTTATAATCCTCTTTCTGTCAAAAAATAAACTTTGTTATAAAATTTATGGTATGAACTTTTATGTATTATCACACTGGTACGTACTGTCATATTTAGTAGTATTTACAGATCAAAAAAAATATTTAGAAGTATTTACTACATCATCGCACTGATGTAGTTATATATGGTAGTCAATTGCAAAAGCATGTAATATATACATAATTTATTAGTAAAATAAGTTGAATAAAAAAAAGTTGATCTTATTTTCTGTGTCGTAGAATATTGCCTTATAGCCCAGTGATATCAGTTAGAAGTTTCATGTTTGATATCCACAAATTAATGTGCGACTGGCGATAACCGAAGGGAAATTACCATTGAACTTTGGGAATATATAACCATGTTCTATGAAGATAGTATAGAACTATAGAAGTCACACTGTTGAGAAAGATGGTACTACGTACTATAATAATTAACTACAGAAGAGAAGAGAAATGAGCAGTGAATTTGAGAGTAAGAGTGTGATACAAGATAATGACTAGAGACAGTAGCAAATCATTAACTTGCTAATCATAGTATTTTTTTTTTATATATAAGAATCGAATACAATACCAAGAGGTTTACAACACTCACGCACTCTGCTCAATCAAGACCCCTTTAATTTGCTAATCATAGTATATTTATAGGCGACTAATTAAGCTAAAGCCAGCTAATTAACAAATTGTGACAACCATGGTCATGTTTCTTTTATTAGTTTCTTGCATGTATATATTGTAGGATTTCATTCATATTGTTTCTTGATAATGTACAGTTATCATTTTTTCTATTATAATTTATTAAAAAAAGTACATATCTTATCAATTTTAATATGATGAATTTGATTTTTCATTCTTCAAATTATATTATGTCACTTTTTTTTATATTTCGTACCACATGTTTTACCTGTATCTATATCAAATTAAATTATTTTTTCTTTTTTTAATTAGTTATCTAGTCAAATAAGATTTTAGGCTACTGGATTATTTTAATTATAATTTGAATTCCTTCAATTAAATTAAGTATAATAAGATATTTATAAATTATTATTAAAACAATATGTCATTAATACTGAAATTTCTCAGGTCAATATTAAATATAATAAAATATATAAAAATATTATTAAAATAATATTTCATTAATAAAATTAAATTATATTTTAGTTTTAATTAGTTATTATAAGTTGAATTTCTTCAATGAAATTAAGTACAATAAGATATTTATAAATTAATATTAAAATAATATGTCATTAATACTTAAATTTCTTAGGTCAATATTAAATATAATAAAATATCTAAAAATTATCATTAAATAATATTTCATGAATAGCATTAGTTTTTACATTTAAATGTTTATACTATGATTTTAATTTTGATACATTATCAATGTAAAAAAGTTTACACTGACAACTAATTATAAATCACTTTAGATATGACTTTTAAAGTGATCACTGTGAAAATCAATAATCTTCTATTATATGACAATATATTTAGATTACAGTCCAAAAAATATTTATACTATTCGTATATTTAAAATAAATTCTTAATTTTTATAGTTAAAATTTTAAATAATTATCTTATATTAGTATAATTTTGATTCAGTGTAAAAAAATTATACTCTTAATTTATTAGAAATTATTTTAGGTATGATTTTTAAAGTAGTTACTACAAAAGTAAATAATTCTTAATTATATGATTATCTATTATTTGATGATAGTGGAAAAAACATTTATGTCAGTAGAGTAACAAAATAGAAGATATAAAAAAATTTACATTACTAATGTATTCAAATTAATTTCTTATATCATTATATTTTATTACCAATAATTAATTTTTATTTAATTTTTAACATTTATAGTTTAAATTTCCACATAATTTATAAATCAATACAATGTATTAGATATGTGTTAATTCACCCTTATATTGATTTATAAATATAGTTTACTAAACATGATTTATCAGTATAAATTTTTTTACATTGTGAATCAATAATATATTTTTATGAATAGAATAATAATAAATTATTTTTGAAAATATTTTTAAAGTAGTTACTATAAAATCAATAAATTTACCATATTTAATTATTTGTGATTGAATGATGGTATAAAATATTGTTTTTATTATCAATAAGGAAAACATTTTTATATGTCCTTCTTATCATTATTAAGTCAATTGACTTTTCTTGCTTTGAATATTTATTTATATTTTTATTTATTTTAAATATTTTTTCTTAATTTTAATTTTAAATATTGGTACACTATATCAAATTAAATATATCTTTCTTTAGATAAGTTGAATTTTAAATAATTTTAGTTTTAATCAATTCTAATTTGAATTTAAGTTTTAAATTTTGACACATTATATTAATAAAAATGATATATTTTTATTTTAATAATTTCCTTCTCATTAAATTTTTTTTTTGTCCTAGGTACCACGAGTGTCCTCCAATCTACTGGGTCAAAGATTAATCGCGGTGCGTGGCTGTCGCTGGTCCAAGGAAATTTTGTCAAAGACTAATCTCACTCGCGGTACCCGCTAAATAGATCGTTCCCCTCATGTGAACACAGTGGGACCTTATACCACTACATTAACCCTTTGGGTTAAAATTATTTTTATTTAATATAATATACTCTATATATGCTATTTTATTAATTTATTTTTATATATACTTTTTTATGATCCTGAAACCTATACCGCTTCAATTCAACGCATGCAAATGAAAACCATTGCGAAAAGACGTGTCTCTATATTCTATACACCGTTTAGGAAATGAAAACCGTTGCATTTTTGGAAATGAATTTCAAATCGAATGAACACGTCCGTAATGGATTGAGTATTAATGTGTTAACATATACTATCATTTATACCATTTTTAACAACATGCCGTTAACGAAACGTTACATTTATTTAAATTTTACCTCAAAAGATAAAAATGAATGAAAACATCCCTTCGGTGTGATAATATTAAATGATAAGATGTGGGGGCACACATGCTTATTTGATTTTTAATAAATTTTAATTAATAAAAAATACAATAAAAAATTGTGTTAAAAAGTGTGTCGTTAATATTTTCCTTTTTCAAAATTTTTCAAATCTAATACTCAATCGTGAAATTTCACTTTCTCTTTTAAAATCTGACTATCAAGTAAGAAAATTAATTTTCGTATCAAGAATTCAAGATTTGAATTGAAAAAAGAAATTCAAAATCCAAAATTAATTTTCATATCAACAAATTTTAGAAAAATATCTTCACATTTTGACCAATTCAGTAACTTCTTTTTAATGCATGCTGAATGCTAAATTTGAATAAAACATTCCTTAACGATTTGAACCGGTGCAAAAATGCATTGAATATTCAGATTCTAACAATTTTTCTCTATTTTCTTTAGATTCTATCCTATCATAAATAACAAACGCGCAGTGAAGTAACAAGCTCAACGAACGAACCAGAAGAAACAAAAACCAGAAACTGTTGCTTTCTTGCACGCACGTTCTCTTCTAAAAAGAAACAACCCTTCAAAAGTTACGTTCTGTTCCTTTTCCCTCGCTTGCTGTTGAAGCACCCTTTTGTTTCTGAAGCTCTGGTGCGAAAGTATAAAACAAAGGTACGTTATTTAGAGAATTTTATCATCTGGGTTGTGCGAGTTCTGTCCCATACCCAAGTGGGTTTGCTGAAAAATGTGATTTTGGTGGGATATTGAGATGGTTTTTCGGAGCATGCTCTGATCTCTGTCTCTGTTGCTTTGTCTAGGATGGGTTTCGTTTTGGTGTGTTTTTGCTGAAACGTTTCCTTGGCCGTTACCGTTGCTATGGGTTCTGTAGTTTGAAGAATCGGCATAAGGTGATGCTTTGTTTATAATATGAATATGAATCTCTTCAATTGTGTGTGTTATATATGTTTGCATGAAATGGGTGATCAGTGATGCATGCATCATTCCACTTTTTTTTGTTATGGATGAATGTTTTTTGTTCTTGATTGCCTCTTATACGTAGTTTAAGTTGATTATGATCAAGTGTACTTGCTTGTAATATAATCTTCTAGTTTTTTTATTTTCTTAGATGATTGGTTTGGTACTTTGGTTGCCTTGTTGATGTGCTCGATACGTGCCTTTTCTCATTAGGGTCAGTTAAGCTAATAGATGCATGGTTGAGACACCTATACTTGCAGAAAAAGTGTTTGTTAGATGCGAGAATGTTGTTTGCTGAATAATATGTTTTGGATCTGCGTCTAACCTTCACAATTCAATCAAATTCACGTTAAAATTCTTAAAAGCTTGTGATACTTCACCAATAGCAACTTCTGAGAGGGTGAAACATTGAAAACAAGGAACAAAAACAAGAAATGAAAATAGAACATGATTCCTCAAACCAAACAAGGCCTTAGTTCTTTTTTTTTTTTTTTAATGTTTTTGCTGATTTCATTTCCTTTCCATATATTTGTGCCTTTATGGCTGGTTCCTGTTGCATTTATTGTTTCATTTATCTTATTTTGTTCAATGACATATAGTGTTTTAATCTAGATAAAATGGACAAGAATATGTGTAAATCAAGTAATTCTGATGTTGTTAGATACTGTATGAATGACTGATGTTCTACTAGTTTCTTATAGTTGGTGCCTTAGCATTTTGTGCAGTAGAGATTTTTATTCATTTTCAATTTGTGATACCTTATTTGAGTTTCAAATCATAACAGATTATAACATCATTTATTTTGCTGAATATTATGAATTTTTTTTGCCTAAATTGAGAAAAGTTCTAAAAATATTCTGCTTTTGTTAACTTCCAAAGATTATGCTTTGTGAATGGTACTTTTCTTGATATATGACATACTCTTGTATTTAATTTTGAAGCATGGCTGATAAATTTTCATTACTTCTAGTTCTAACCTAAAAATTGTAGATATTGATTATGATTATGTACTTCGACTGAAATTTTGAGTAGGTCATTGACCATTTGCTGTTTTAATCAGTCATTACCATATTGTATTTTTCTTTGCTTTTATTTACAATTAGTTTTGTTTTCATGATTCAGGATTTTTGCCCCCGATCTTCTTCTGCATAGCTCATATCCCATCCGATGGCCAAGGAAAGTGTTGATTTACCACTGATTCCAAAAGTAACCATGTCAAGTGGGGTTGAATTAAGAAGGCACTCTGTTGGCATAGCAAGTTCTGGAAATAATGAAAAAAAAGTTGTTCCTCATTATCTCAGAGCATCTACTGGCTCCTGTCATGACTTCTGTAAATATGGAAGGAAGAATGTGGAGGAAGCAAGGGAGAAACTCTCCATGATTAAGAAAGCTGGAAGAAAATCACTTTCAGGAAGTTCAGAAGACATTATTGGTGGGATAATGACATCAGTTGCCAAGCAGAAAGCATCAGTTAATACCAAGCCAACAAAGATGTCAACAGTGAAACATAGTGAATCAGTTGATTCTAAGATCCAGATTTCTGATGCTTCTGACATAAATAAGATGGAACTCCCAACAAAATCATCTGGCAGCCAAAAACAAATAGGGAATAAAGTTCTGGTAAACACAAGCAAAGCATCAATGGTCAGGGCCAAACCATCATTCCTTCCAAAATCATATATTTCTTCAATCCCCCAAACAAGGAGGGGGGGAATTTCTTCAAGTTTTGAGGTGGAAACACCATCAAAATCAACTTCCAAAAGGGTGGAAACTTCACCAACAGCAACTTTTGAGAGGGTGAAAACTCATCCAAAATCAACTTCCCAAATGGTCAAGACTTCACCAAAATCTATGTTCAAGATGAAGCAAACTTCATCAAAGGTGTCTTCTTTTGAAGATAAAGAAATGGAGTTGTCTGATAAGCATGTGACTTCTTTGAATCCAGATTTCATCAGAGTGCAGACCATATCTTCTGTGAATACTTCTGAGGGATTCGGTGGCCAAAGGAATAGTAAGATTAAGATGAAAAAGAAAGAAGCCTCACCCGAACCTTCTAGCAGAGTAATTGCAAGTGTTAGTGCAAGAAAGCACAAAGGCCTGAAAATTGTGCCTCATCTTATGAATCAACCCAAGCCTATAAAAGTTGAATTTGAGGAACACAACAATGAGGCTCAGGAAAAGACTTTGTATGTCATCAAGATGGAAAGTGCAAACCAAACTTCACAATCTGATCAGCACGAAAGCCAGGATATTGCATTGCCCCTTTCTAATTCATTGTCATCACCCAAGTTTTCATCCCCCTCAATTTCTCAATCCTCATCCCAAGAAGACCAAGAGGAATCTGAATATGCAAATAGTGAATTTGAGGAGGATGCTTGTCCAAGAAAGCATGAAATTGAATATACGGCTAATGTGGACACTTTGGAAGCGGAGGAGAATGGAAAGTCTCAAAAGGATGCGATTGTTTGTTCTGAAGACAAGGAGTGCCAAAAGTTAGGGGGGAAATTGATTGAAACTCAAATTGAATATACGGCTAGTGTGGACACTTTGGAAGCTGAGGAGAATGGAAAGCCTCAAAATGATGGGATAGTTTGTTCAGAAGACAAGGAGTGCCAAAAGTTGGGGGGAAAATTGGTTGAAACCCAAATTGAATATACGGCTAATGTGTACAATTTCGAAGCTGAGGAGAATGAAAAGCCTCAAAATGATGGGATTGTTTGTTCTGAAGACAAGGAGTGCCAAAAGTTAGGGGGAGAATCGGTTGAAACTCAAATTGAAAAGGGTAGTCTGAGGAGCCTTAAATTCCAGAGAGGAAAAGTGTTGGGGGACAATGCCACTGATGTCAAGGCTGCTGCTATAACTGGTCCAGAGAAGGTTGTTTTGAGACATCAAGATGTGCAGGTCAAGAAAGGTGGACAAGGATTGTATAATATTGTGATTGAGGAAACAGCAAGCAAACTAATTGAAACTCAGAAGGGCAAGGTTAAAGCATTGATTGATGCTTTTGAAACTGTAATCTCTCTTGAAGAGAAAAAGACTTCTGCAAAGATTGTCAATTGATCTGGGTAGACTTTTTCTAGATTTCTCTTTGTAAAGAAATGTTAGGAAAATAAATCCAAGCTTGTGGCAGTAAATGTGTGCCAACAAGCTGATTGTTCAGCTGAAAATATAGATAGATTTGTCTTGTCTGTAGAAGTCTAGAAGACCTGGGTGTGTCGAGTTGAAAGAGGGATCTCGTGTTCACCACCACTCTTGTTAAATTGCACAATACAGTATACTCTTTGTGTGAACATATACTCATCATTCTGTTCTTGAAACTTATACCTGTTGTTATTGATTTTTATCTTTGAACAAAACAATGATAGCATGGATTTTGCATTTATAGCCAGCAAATGAAAAGTGCTTTGAACTAGTGAAAGTTTAAATTACAACCTTGATACTCACATAAAAGTAATAGTTGCTGATACTGTGCATATGTTTAGGGCAAAATATCATGACAGTGTCCTCACAAATCAAAGTGGCAGTTTGTCTGCTGTACCTTAGAAAGAAGTAAAAATAAAAAGGGAAAATAAGTAGATTTTTAGCATTTTAAATTAAATAAGAAAGAAAATGAAGAGAAAAAAAAAATTAAGTTCCCTCTTTACTTGTTTGGTGAGATTAAAAAATATATATTAAATAACATATCAACTTTTATGTATAATATAAAAAGGAGGGGGTTGTGTTTTGTCATTACATGATAACTCTCCCCATCTCTCCTTGTTTTCTCCCCGAATTGGATAGAAGCTCACAGTGAGCCTCACACTTAAATTATCTTACACTGTTCTTCTTCTTCTTCTTTTTTACAAGATTCTTAATAGGAATCTCCCCATTTGAGAATATTCTTTTATATATATATATATATATATATATATATATATATATATATATATTCTTATTCTTATTCTGTAGACTAATTTGGTGGCCATTAGGCAAGTTATTACAAATTAATTAGGACTTTAAATCTAAAACAGCTACACTTTCAACATAGGAAGATTTTTTTTTGTAAATCTGCCGACCTCCATATTTATTGAGCCACCTCTATAAAATGACATTAAGAACAAAATTATAATTAAAAAAGGGTAAAATATGTTTTTGTCCATCATTTTATCTTGGTTTTTATTTTTAGTCGCTCATAAATTTTTTTTTCTGTTTTTAATCCCTAAAAAATTGTTTCATTTTATTTTTAGTCCCTGACATTATTTTTAACTATTAAGTGATATCGTGACGATCAGAATTTGCGTTTGAAAAATTTTTGTTTAAGTTTCTAGCAGTTTTTAACTGCTACAAATTTTCTGGCAGACTAAAACCGTCAGAAATATTAAAAAAATAAAAAAAAATCAAAATCACGAATACCAGATTTTCTGAAATCACAAGAAATGTTACAAAAGTAAACATTTCTGAAGGTCAAAAAATTTGTAACAATTAAAAGTTACTAGAAGCTTAATCAGAAAATTTTCACATACACAGTATATATCCGTTATGTCATCACTTAACAAAATTAATGTCAAAGATTAAAAATAAAACAAAATAATTTTTTAGAGACTAAAAATAAATAAAAAAAATTATAAAAAATTAAAAATAAAAATCAAAATAAAATAAAATGAGAGAGAAAAAACATATTTTACCCTAATGATTTGCCTTGTTGACCATGACAAAACCAAAAACAATATTGTCCATGACAAAATCAAAAACAAAATTGCTGATCAAGGAAATTCTTTGAAAAAACGGTGACCTGAGACGTGGCATGATGAGCCGATAAAATCATCTGCGAAAACATTGTGCTCACACCCGACAGAGAAATCTTTCTGCTTTATCTTTATTGTTCAAAACAAGGGGCGTGCGTGCTTCTCGCACACGGCATATTACGAAAATGACCTCCCATTATGGTTATGCCACGTCACGAAATGTGGGCCCCGCCTCACAGCCATATCTGGTGCCATCTAATTGGAGGTGACGTCACGCAGCAGGTGTCGGCACATGAGTGGGCCTTGATATTTGGATTGCACCCAATGCTATGATTCAATGATTCTTCTGAAACGGCTTAATTATTATTTTAATCATTTAATTTAAGAATTATATTTTTTTTAATTTTTGAAATTTAAATTTATTTTTTTTAACATCTGAATTTTTAAAAATTATTCTTTTTAGTTTCTCATATGATAAATTGATAATTTATGACGATTTTTAATTATTAAAATTTAATTTTTAATCCTTTTTATCATAAAATTGATATTTTGTGATAGTTTAAAATATAAATTTTAACAGTTAAAAATTAAAAATCAAATTCTATCAATTAAAAAATGTCATAAATGACCAATTTATTATGAAAAAAACTAAAAAGAAGTAATTTTAAAAAATTCAGGAGTAAAAAAAATAAATTTAAATTTCAAGAATTAAAAAAAATAAGACCCTCAAATTATAAAACTAAAATAGTAATTAACACTTCTGAAATTTATAACAACACTGTCTGTCATAAATCATTTCATATCTATCTAATCCAATCCGTCCTTTCCAACCTTCTCTCTCTTTTTCTGCATAAGCTGTTGCTGTAGCCACTGCTACTTTCAGTGTGTTTCAGTGTTTCTATTCTATGCATCCCTTTACCAAATTGCCCCTGCTCAGAGGTCAAATTACTTAACCATTTTTTTAATCTTTTTCTTTGGCTGTTTTTCTTATTTTTGTTTTTTTTCATCCCCAATTGCATGCAGAGGTGGGTTTTTCTAGGGTTTGGAGGCTATGCCGAAAACGGGTTAAATAAGCTCAGGTAGGGAAAATCTCTCTCTACATATTATTTTTATCTTTTTTTTTTAATTGCAGCCATTCAATTCTCAAATTCGAACTTGGGATTTGGTTTTTTTTTTTTTGGAAATTTCTTGTTTGTGCGTGAATTCTACTTTGGGGGTGGGTTTTGAATTTGTGTTTAACTTACTGTGCATTTGATGACGGGTGTGTCTCGGAGATTTGAGATTTTGGGGCTGGTTAACATGGATTGAGGAATGTAGCGACTTTGTTATGTGGTTTGCGATTGTGTTGTTACTGGGAAATTTGAAAATGTGTTTCTCTGTTGCCCGAAGCTCTGATTAGTCGTTCCCCTGAGGTGTTTTTGGATATTCTATGTTGTGAAGTGTTAGTGTGAGTCAAGGCTGGGCACTTCGTGGATGATTTAAGGGATTTGGGACAGTTTGGACTCGTTGGTGTATGTAATGTATGAGTGAGTGTTGAGGATTTGGTGTAAGATTGTACATCACTTCTAAAACTAGGAGTGAGCTGAAAGGGAATCAATTGAATATCACTTGAATGTCTAACTTGGTATTCTAGTTGTTAGGAGCTTAGATGTATGTAAGAGCAAGTTTGAAACAAAATTTTGAGCTTGCGAGCAAAATAAAAACAACAAAAGCTTTTTCCTTCTTGGTCAGGTCAGCTACATGGATTAGATGATGTCATAATGTTTTATTGTAAATTATGTGTATAAACAAATTATTTTAATCTGAATCCTTCTTGATGGTTTGACCTTTAGTTTACTTGTTTTCCCGCTCCTCCTAACTTTCGGACTACCTCCATTTGATCTACTTTTCTTATTGGGTCTTCTACAAGTCTTCAAACATGCCCAAATCACCTAAGGCAAGATTATACCATCTTTTCCAAAATAGGTGCTACTCCAACTTTCTTTCTAATCCATTCATTTTTAACCCTATCTTGTTGTGTGTCCCCTCATTCATCATTGCATTCTCATCTGTGCCACATCAAGCTTCTTTTTTGCTGGATTTTTACTGCTCGACATTCAGTTCTATCTATACAACATTGTTGGCCATAGAGGGGCTTGAAGTTGCCCTTGATGCAGTCTGACAATTATAGGAAAGTCTTTTGTTGCCTTGTGTTCTCACTCCAGTGACCCCGTTGTACATATATTTGATTTGATTGCTTGAATATAAATAATACGAATTCCTTTCTTCTCCTGTATTTCAAAATACCTCTCTAGGCATCCTATCATACACCTTTTTCATGTTGATGAAAACCATATGTAAGTCTTGAATTTTTTATTTTTTTTTAAAGCAAAATCTTGAATATTTTTGTAACTCTAATATGTGTCCATCATTATCAATTATAGCAAGTGTATTGCTTTCATGGTCAACCAGCTCAACATAAAACCAAATTAATCTTCTATAATGTCAATATCATCTGAATCTTTGCTCAATTATCCTTTCCCATAACTTCATAGTATGACTTGTGAGCTTAATCTCCCTGTTATTTGCACAATTTTGTATGTCACCCTTATTCTCCTAGATAGGTGTTGAAGTACTTCTCCTGAACTTGCCCAATGTTATCTTAGACTTATAATCTTGTTAAATAGTTGTGGAATATTTGATTTCTCTCTCCTTAACCCTTTCATATCTCAATAGGTGTTATGTTATCTGACTATTTTGTCATTATTCATTCTCTTCGTTAGGAGTATAATTTTACACAGGGACTATGCTTTATAAGTCTCCCTTTCAACCTTAACCTATGTTGCATGTTTGTGTCTCACCACCAATAATCTTCACCCCTTGGTCCAAAGCCTTACTGATTCCTTTAGCCATCTTGTTCCACAGGTAATGAGCAAAATAAAAACATGCCATTTTGTAATTATAATAAAAAACACCAACTGAAAATGGAAAAAAAAAATAAAAAACATATATACACTCTAATTTGCAGCCTTCATTTTCAGTTTGGGGATGGAGAAGGTATTTTATGGATTGTAAGACTAGAAGTAATTGAAGTAACAGTACACTAGAAATCCATCCCATACCATTGCATTGGAAGGAGAAGAGGATTTGTTGTATTCTTTTCCTGAGCTAACTTTGGAGTACTGTAGAAAGCAGCCTGTTTAGATTAATTCTTTATTGTAAGTTATTTGCTTCATATGCATAATTATAAAATTGTTATTGCATTTTTCAGTATTGGCTTGATTTCTCCTCATTACCATGAAGTATTTAATTGAGAAATTTGGTATTTAGGTTTTGTGAACTTTATGAATACCCTAAAATTCTTCAATAGAGAATTGTCTTGAACTGATAATTTTTCTTTTAGTTTTTCTAGGTGAAGAAAATGATTCTCACAAAGCAGTACCGATGCATACACTCAGCTAGCTGTCAATGTACTAAAGGGCATTTAAGTGAAGATGTGATATTCTTAGTATTTCATAATTTGAATTGGAACCCCAAGCTAATTGCTACTCTATCATGTGTGTGCAAATGGTTTGATGATCTTGCCAAGCGAGTTCTATGGAAAGAGTTTTGTCGAACAAGAGCTCCGAAGATGTTGCGCGATCTGCAATCTAACGGGAGCCACATCGTTGATGGGAACTGGAGAGCCCTTGGGAAGCTGCTTATATACTGTTCAGGATGCACGAAAGGTGGCTTGTTCAATAGCATTCAGATCCCTGGTCACTTTGTTTATCAGACTCGATTTTCTAGAACATCGGGAAAGAGCTTTCTTCTGCCACAATGCAGAACTGATATTTTGTATGTGTCTTATCCTTGTGAGCATCTTGACCAAGGTGAAGAAGGAGATGTTGGATTCTTCCGTGGAATATTTAAGTCATTTGCAACCTCAAAGGTCAGGAAGATGCTCATTAATAAAGGTGCCAAGCTCCATTCAACAGAAGTCTGCCCTTATTGTAAGGCAAAGCTTTGGAGCATGCTGCAAGCCAAAATGATCCCTCCAAGTGCTAGTTTCAGACTGGGTTCTTATGATGATTGTATTGAGTATTATGTGTGCCTCAACGGCCATATGCTTGGGATATGTACCCTGTTACCGCTGTCTGATTCAGAAGAGGCATCTGAGTTGGAATAATACCTATATGATTTTCAGGTATTTTCATGTATCTGGAAAACCATGACTTCTCTTGTTTATGTTAGCCTTTTACATTTCTATATAAAAAGGGAATAAGGTTGGAAATATGTATTTTAGTAATGAGGAGGGATCAAATCACACCGGTATAACTTAAACCATTATTACACCATTCAATAACTTGATATAGAATGTGATTTTTATCGATCCAACCGTTGAATTATATCTATATGTTACCAAGATTGTCTATGTCAAATTTTGTCAAAATTGCACAACAATAAAAAGGTAATCAAATGATCCATATTTTAGTATATTTTGAAAAATTTATATTACGTCGATTTTAATTTACACAAATGAGGTAGCAAATAATTTTGGATTAATATGAAATTTTGTATATATGAGCTATGTGAAAGGAACTTTCAATCTAACAGTGAGTTTTAAGAAAACATTATCCAATTGAAAGTTATTGAATTGTGTAATAGTTGATCAAAGTTACACTGGTATAATTTGATCCCTCATCTATAGTAATTGTGACAGTTGAGAACTGGACCCATTTAGAATGCAATTAGGTGGAATTTAATTGGATGTTTTTGTTGTAGTTAATCTTTATTCTATACTAATAAAAAAGAAATAATAATCTATAATTTCATAGAATGAGATTCTTTATAAAGTATATAATTTGATTATGTTACTATTCAAGTTAAATTTTAAATAACAAATTTAACATTATTATATATACAATTGCAGCAGCAGGAAAGCAGTTAGTCTTACATAATTCTTGTGTAGTACATAATTCTTTTAACAATAATCTCCTCTTCTAAAGTTGTATTATTTGCATTCCTGCTTAAAATTTTCTAGTTCTGCCCCTGCTACTTGCTCCCACTCTAGGCTTGCTTTAGGTTAGGAAGAAACAAGAAATTGTTGATTCTTTTCTACTCGATGCAATTCTATGTGAATTGAAGCATGTGAGTACCAACTATCAGAACATATTCAAACACAATAACTCAGCATTAAGTGAACTTGGTCTATAACTTAAAACGTGGTTTTGGATGCTATAGAAATGTGCTTGTTTGTATTAGATTTTTGAGCATATAAAATCTTGTTTTTGGTAGTTTCAGTGCATTATCAATAAGCCACATGTTTGTTGATATTTTGATGATTGAGTCTGAAACATTTTAGTGCATGTAGAATCACATCGGAGAGAATCCCGTGCCAAAATTCTTAGACTGGGTCCACAATTTTTCTAAAATTATTTTTTATTTTATCAAATGGGTCCAACACATCTTATGTATTGTTTTTAGTAATGTAATAATTCAAAAGTGGTTTTTCCTAACAATACAAACTAGACAGAGTCTAGAGATCACTTAATAGTATGACTTGACTTCTTTGAATATATTTTCATGGCAGCATATCCTCGTTCAATACATTATGCGTGTAAGACTAAGAGACGGACATGACAGTATTACTTAAGTAAAATCTGTGTTAAATTCAAATGGAGTGGCTGTGGCTATCAACTCCTTTCTTGTGTATATGCTAGCAACAAGCTTTCAAGGATAAATGCTAATGTTTTTATGATTTCCTATCTACTAAGATTGGGTTAGTGATTAGTGACGGTGCCCTTAGTTTACAAGACGTTTTCTTTGTTCAAACTTTAGCTGTAATGTAATTGTACCAGTAGAACTTTGAAATCTGAATTAAAAATAATAGCTGCCTACAAAAGTCTCACTAAAATTAGATTAACTAATGTCAAACTAATTTAGCTACTTTTCATTTGAAGTTGATCACTTGCTGAAACAACGGTTTCTTACCAGACCACATTCATTGGCTAGCTACATAAGGATATATACTTGGTTAAATATGTTTGACAAATGATTAATCAACTATCTCCTTTCACCTCATCAAGTGATTAATTAAATGTATGGAGTTTGGTGATCAAATTGATTTGACTGTTTGACTGTCCGTTAGTCTTTGTATATAAAATTTATATATGTGAAACTGTCATCACTGTTTCTAAATTTGCTAACTGCAAGATAAAATAGTTTTTAAAAGATATTACTGTAGCATATGTTTTTTCAGGAGCATAACACTATCACAGGTGAAGAATATAATCTAGGAAACTACGATGTAGGATAACTTGATTACAAGAAAAAAAATATTGCATGTATTGAACTCGTGCCTCACGGGAATGATAAAAAGTGTATAATAGAAATAGAAAATATCTAGAACTAAGAGTAAAGAATCCTGAAAGCATAAGCATTTAGTTACATTATTCTGAACTCCTAACCATATGACACGTCCTGTTATCCTTGGACAGGTTGGCAGTAAAATCTTCACAAGTTGGTTGAGCATTCTGCTGGTATATTCCTAGGTCAATTCAACTAATCAGCACCTTATGCCAATGCCATTAATTTATCCTTGAGCTTGATGCTGCAGTCTCACCCAAGATAGCATTTCCAAGGAAGGCCAGAGATATTAACCAATTTTTCATATGAATCATTATACAGAATGTGACTGCTTTGAACTATGTGATATCCATGTATATTTTGATTGATACGTAGTGTCTCTGCCCGTGACAAATATGCGTGTGCAATAATTCATACTAGTTCAATATAATCAGGATCATTTATATCACTCCACTCTCCAACCCCGGCGAAATACAAAAATAAATTGGATTTAAATGAGAGACGTTATTCTCTAGGCCCTGGCAGGTCTGAAATTGTGCAAGAATACGTGGGATTTGAGATAAAATTAGAACTTACAAGTTTTTATAAGTATTTCATGACCTTTTTAAAGTTATTCTAAATTTCAATAAATTTTAGGAAAAAAATATATCAATAATTTTTTATTAATTTATGTTAGTGAACTTTAAATTATCATGTACTAAAGATTTTTAAACAAGTACTTAAGTAAATCATTTAATCAAATACAGCCTTATTGCTTACAGTTTAATGCTTCTCATAGCCAAGCTTTAATTCTTAACGAAGCTGGAATTAATCCAACTCTATTATTGAAATAAGCTTAGCCTAGCACATTTACATCACTAGTAACAGTATATGACGGGGTGACCTGGCTAATTATGCAGAACGCGACTCATTCAACAGAGGTAAAAATATATATTTACACTGTTTTCGAGTGACAAATGTTATTCGTATTTGGTAATAGAAAATATATATTAGATGCAAACTACACCGTGATCATTGTTCAATTGGTATAAGGAAACTGTATACTCAATTTTTTGTGTGAAGGAAAAATATGGAGCAGTAGTTGAAGGAATTCATGGAGCCTGTGGGAAGGGTTCCAAGCTGTCTTGAGGTGTAGATTCTGAATCAGCTGCTAGTTTCTTAAAAACAAGCTTTTGCTGGGGAAATTGGCCGCTGGTAAATGTAGTGAGTTCTGTGTCTATTAAAATTGCATCCTCTTCCTTAAATTCTCCTTTGAGAATACCCTTGGCAAGTGCATTCTCCACATTCTGCTGAATTACTCGCTTGACTGGCCTAACACCATAGTTGGGGTCATATCCCAAACTTCCAAGAAGTTGGACAGCAGCATCTGTCACTTGGATTTTCATCTTCCGATCTGCAATTCTTTTCTGCACACGCTCCAACTGTAATATAGCAAAAAAAAGAAAGTGTTGTTAGGGTGTGAAATACCATGTAACAGCACCATGCAAATTCATGCAATAAGGCTCAGTGAAGTTGACACTTCTTACTAGTAACTTCACATGTCAAAATAAGAGACATCAGATTCAGATTTCAAACTAGAGCCGATAAAATGTCAATTTCTCTAAATTCAAGGACACTACCATCCTTACCAGCATTGGCAATCAATATGAACATATGAATCAAGCAATTTTCTGACGGGGATGGGGAACTCATATTAAGCATGTCAGTAATAAGAATAGAAATTACCTGTAACCTGACAATGCTACTTATTTGTTCACGGTCTAGAGGCTGGAAAACAATATATTCGTCAACTCTATTCATAAACTCAGGGCGGAAGATGGATCTTGCAGCATCCATTACGCGCTGTTTTATGGTTTCATAAGCCAACTCTTTCGGCGTGGTGTCATCATCTGTGTTCAGGATGTACTGTGATCCAACATTTGAGGTCATAATGATAACAGTGTTGGTAAAACTCACTGTGCGACCTTGTGAGTCAGTTACTCTTCCATCATCCAAAATTTGAAGGAATACATTGAAGACATCTGAGTGTGCCTTCTCAATCTCATCAAACAAAATAACAGCATATGGTCTGCGGCGAACTGTCTCAGTAAGCTGGCCTCCTTCTTCGTACCCAACATATCCAGGTGGAGCCCCAATCAATCTTGAAACAGCATGTTTTTCCATGTACTCGCTCATATCAATCCGTACAAGAGCTTCTTCAGTGTTGAACAAGTAGGCTGCAAGTGCCTTAGCCAGCTCTGTCTTTCCTACACCTGTAGGTCCCATAAACATGAAGCTGGCAATTGGACGATGAGGATCTGAAAGACCTGCTCTTGAACGTTGGATAGCCTCAGCAACTGCCTTAACAGCAGGGTCTTGACCTACAACACGCTTGTGAAGCACTTCCTCTAAATACAACAACTTCTCCCTCTCTGATTGTTGAAGTTTTGAAACAGGGATACCAGTCCACTTGCTTACAATTTCAGCAATATCATCTCCCGTAACTTCCTCTCTCAGCATAGACTTCCCAGAGTTCATATATTCGTCCAACTCCTTCTCTGCACTTTCAAGTTGTCGTTGCAAGGAGTTAAGACTGCCATACTTTAATTCAGCAGCACGATTAAGATCATACTCCCGTTCAGCCTGTTGGATCTCAAGATTCACTCTGTCTATCTGTTGCATAAATGCAGAAATCATTAGTATCAGCTATTGATCATATAGTACAATATAATCATCTTTTACATAATTAAATTTCTAACTTAAATTATAATTACCAACTCAACTCCTATACTTGCTCTAGTTCCGTGTGCTGAAAATACTTCAGAATGTTATATTCATCCTACCCCTCTTTTAAACAATTGCTTAATTAAAATGAAAAAAAAAACTTTTAACAAAAAAAAGAATAAAATAAGACACCTCTTCTTTGATTGATTGAATACGAGTCATTACAGACTTTTCATGCTCCCACTGTTCAGTCATCTCAGCCTGTTTCTCTTTTAAGAGAGAAAGCTCTGTCTCAAGACGATTCAGCCTATCTTTAGAAGCCTTATCTGTATCATTCATGAGAGAGAGTCTCTCCATCTCTAGTTTCAGGACTGATCTATTGATCTCATCAAGTGCAGTAGGTTTAGAAGTGATTTCCATTTTCAGTTTGGCAGCTGCCTCATCAACCAGGTCAATAGCTGCAATTTGGAAGAAACTAGAAATTAGTGCTTTATGGGCATTGTTGATGCTGATGCCAGTCCAGAAGAAATTTTAACAACTTAAAAGTGTAATAAAAAGACACGAGTCACTCAGAAGTCAGAACTATATTTTGATCATTCAAAACCAAATCCTTCAGAAACCAGTACTATAATCATATGTATCAGGCATGTTCCCAACAACAACCAAGTGCTATAGATTTGAAGTTTTACAAAATGATTTCAAACTTTTACATGATTTATCCCTTAATGGCAGCAAACTATTTTCTAAGCATTGGAATTTGAAGGGTTTCAAGACCAACTGCACAGGGATTCTTATTCTAACCAACATCTGTAAATTATTTGTTTTCCATAAACCCTCAACCGAATTCATATATTCTTAGAAGCATGCTCAAATCATTCAGAAAATGTTCTAATTCAGAATTCAAATCTCTTTCATACAAAAGTTGTAAGTGTCATAAAATAACTTATTACTAGAACCAATGTCAATGCTCCAGAAGCTTCTCAATCATTGTGCAAAACATTCACTGAGAGTTTAAAGCATGTACTATTACCTTTGTCAGGCAAAAATCTTCCACTAATATATCTATCTGAGAGAATTGCAGCTTCCACAAGTGCACTGTCAGAAATTCGGACTCCATGATGTAGTTCATACCTTTCCCGCAGTCCCCTTAGTATTGAAATTGTATCTTCAACTGTAGGTTGGTCAACATAAACTTGCTGGAAACGACGCTCTAGTGCTGGGTCCTTCTCGATATACTTCCGATACTCGTCCAGTGTTGTTGCACCAATACATCGCAGCTCGCCCCGACCAAGCATAGGCTTTAAGAGATTACCAGCATCCATAGCACCATTTGTAGCTCCTAACATAAGATAGATAATGATCGCAATCAAATCTCCATTTGGCATCAGCTATAACCAGAAGTCATATTTTAGGAAAATGATATGAACTAAAATGTATCATCTATGATCAGAATCCCCCATTGATCCAAAGAGTTTTGGTATACAAACCAATTTGCATCAAGTAGTAGTCTGACCCTTTGAGCAGCTTTAAGAAAAGTCAAAAGTAAGCTGACTGAAAATGGTAGAGTTTGAAGCTTATTACCTGCCCCAACAACTGTATGAATCTCGTCAATGAAAAGGATAGTCTGACCATCAGATTCTGTCACTTCTTTTAGTACAGCTTTCAGCCTATCCTCGAATTCTCCCCGGTACTTCGCTCCAGCAATAAGTGCTCCCATATCAAGAGATATAAGCTGAAGAGAGACCATTGAAAAAAAATCAATTTTATAATCCAAGACAATATACAAACTTCCATAAAGAGAAATATTACGTTTTGCTTTAGAAAATGGCAGTAAAACTAAGCTGGCAGAGGATATAATAGAGATTATTGTAGTGAAATTGAAAATGGGAACAGACACTTGAAAACCAGTTTCATCCATTTTCAGCTCTATCAAGAATTGCCCAAGCATTTGGATATAGCACATACCCTACGGTTCATCAAAGCTTGAGGAACATCTCCTTGCACTATTCTCTGAGCCAGTCTGTTTCAAAGGAAGAATTAGGTCAATATGCAGAACAAAGGAATACTAACAAAAGCATCCAAATAAGGTGCAAGCAAGAATAAAATTAGTTAACCTGATTGTCTTCCAATAAAGTTATCGGAAAAGCCTGAACCTCTGGCTAATTAAATATTTCAAAGGTATTAATGCTCACACTAAGCACTGAGGATACAACTGATCATATTGTTGCTGCAATTCTAATTTATACGACTAGAGGGGAAAAGTCATCATTTTAAATTATCACTTAGGCCAACCTTTAAAAAACCATTCGCTATTTTAAGAAACTTACCTTTAAAAAAAATATTTTATACATATTGGATATTTTCAATAAAATTTCATTATCTTTTTTCAAAAAATGTATATTGTCATGTTTAGATAAAATTTGTATTATTTTTAACCTGTGTAACAGACGGCATTGCTAGTATTCATGAAGCAGGTTAGACATTGAAATTAAGGCCTGCCAATATTGGTATCAACTATTTAAGCTTAATTCTAAATTCTAAAAGATTTTAAATGTTCAGCAAATGGTAAAGAAATCCAATCATAGGCAAAAGCAAGGACAAAGACCTAACCCTTCAGAAATGGCAGTCTTTCCAACACCAGGCTCACCAATTAGCACGGGATTGTTCTTTGTCCTCCTGGAGAGAATTTGGATGCACCTGCGTATTTCATCATCTCTTCCTATGACTGGGTCGAGTTTCCCAGCTTTTGCCATTGCAGTCAAATCTTTTCCATATTTTTCCAAGGCTTCATACTTCCCTTCAGGATCTATATAGAAATTTAAAATGAGGCTTGAGCAATACAAAGTTGACAATCATTCACAGCATACAGTTCCAATAAACTCATGGAAAAAAATGAAAGACAATAGCAATCCACTAGTCCTCAGTACCCCCCAATCATACTTGAGTCTTCAATACAACGAAATTAAAATCTCTAACTAGCGCTACTCCAAAAGAAAAGAGGTAAGGTGAAGATAAAAAGAAGACAACACACAGTTACATATCATATCATATATTAAAACTTCTTAAAAAAGACAAATGGAAAATGTTACTACCTTGATCAATAACCGACTGACGTCCCCTAATGGACTCTATTGCAGATTTTAGAGCCGGCTCAGATATTTGAAAATCTCTAAAGAATTGCTTCCCAAATCGTTGATCTTGGGAGAAAGCAAGAACCAAGTGCTCAACTGAAACAAATGAATCCCCATACCTTTTCTTGTGGTCCCTAGCTCTCTGAATCAATGCCTCCAAATCACGGCCCAGCATTGAACCAGCGGATTCCCCTAGAACCTAACATAATTGAACATGTGTTAAACAACTGGGTTCTTGGGAGGAATAACTAGCAGTTAAACTCAACCAGAGTACCAGACAACAAATACAAAAGCTCAAATTTCAATTCAAACTTGTTTGAATCTGTTAATCACCTTGGGTTGCCGCTGAATGTACTTATCAGTAGCTTCTAGAAGGCGAGTGTTATCCACTCCGACCTTGGAAAAGATCCTGCGAGCAAGCCCATTCTTCTGCTCCAACAAAGCCTTCATCAAGTGCTCTGTCTCCACAATCTGATGCTTGTTCTCTTTGGCCACCTCCGGCGACGAAACTATCGCCTGCCATGCCATCTCTGTGAACTCTTGTTGCGTAATCTGCCATTGCATCAAAACCCCAACATTAACCACTGCACCCCACAATCTCCAACGACCATCATACAACCCAAATTCACAAACATTCAAAATTGTAAATAAGCTGGACAAAATTACCACATATGGTTAAATTGGTTGAGTTTGGTTAGTTAGTGATTCATTAGTTAGTTGGTGCTAGCTTGCTTCTCTACTGCTACACAGAAGCTCAATTTTAAACTACTTTTCTCCATTCAACCAATGTTATTTTCTTCTCTCTCAATTCTCCTCTCTACCATGCTTTCCAACAGAGAAAATCTTGTAATTAGGAAAGTTTAAACTAGTTGACTAGGCTCTGTTTAGATAAATTTCTCCATAAACACTTGGGAGAAGAAAATAAAAAGGTAAAATAAATTAAAATTCACTCACAATTTAAAATCAACTTACACACTTCCAATTTTTATAGAAGTTCTCTCATTTACCTAAAGCTGATGTTTTTAACTTAGTTTAATTCATTTTACTCCTTAATTTCTTTCTTAAAAGTGCTTACCGATAAGTTTATCCAAATTGGACCTAGTCAAACTAGTTTCTAATAAAAATTTGAACTTGCGTCAAGCATGGTAATTGCATGTTTGGAGAGGAAAGGAAAAAGAATAAATTGGAAAGAAATGCGTTATATATTACGATGTGTTACCCTTCCAGTTCCACTTGAAGCTTCACAGCGAAGGGTAAAAGGTGAGGAATTTCTTCGAATTGTCTGAAACCCATTTGCAAAAGGGTGTGTTTTGTTGAAGGGAAGCGATTGGAGGGGCTTAAGGGAAATGGGTTTTGCGAAGGAGAGAGAGAGGCTGTGGCGGTGGTGAGAGAAGCGAGAACGGTTAGTGTTGCAGGAGAAGGGAACAGCGACGTGGGAGGGAGAAAACGACGTCGTGGAGGCCATGGGCGAGGAAGGGAAGAGCGAGTGGGAAGGAATGAGAGTGGAAAATTAAAGAAGGGAAGAGGAGAGGGAACTTTGCGTTGCGTGAGTATTGAGAAATTAAGAAAAGAAAAGCAAAGCAAAGCAAAGAAAAGAAAAGAAAAAGGTTATAACAGAACAGAGATTGCAAGGGAAAGAGTTGGAATGGAATAGGTATAGAGTGAGAGTAGAGCATTCTCGGAAGTTCGTGAAATGTTTAGATGAATTGAGCAGCCATACGCCACGTGGTGGCATGCTTTGGATGATGTTCATGTTCCCCTTTGGAGCTACTATGTACTAAGAAAATGACTTATCCCTGGTTTGGTTACCATAAAAATAAAAAATTATATGTAAATTTTTTAATTTAAATTTAAATGTGGATCTCACATCTTTTATTTTTTACTTATCAAACCATTTTAATTTAAATATTTTTTTTCTCTATTCTTTTCCATTTCATTCTCTCTCTTTCTTTTCTCACAACCAAACACACACTTACATTACATCAATTTAGCCTCATAGCATGTATGTTTTGATATATTGTTATTGTATTTTAATTAAATTCTTATTATAAGATTTTAAATTTATTTTATGTACAACAGCGAGATGAGATTTTTCTTTCTTTTTATATAACAACGAAATGAGATGCGAACTTAAGAATTCATGCAAACTATTTAAACATTATTATTTGACTGATTTTAGTGGGTCTATAAAAATTTAAGTTGTCAATTAATTATAAATTATCTTAAATATAATTTTTAAATTAATTAATAAAAATATGTTTTAGTTTAAATGTGTCTAATTAATAATTGAAAAAATAAGTTATATACTGACAGTGTAAAACAATTTTACAATGTTATTCAATCACAAACCATCATATATGATAAATTTGTTGACTTTTACAATAATTATTGTTAACTATTATAATAATTATTTTAAAAATTATATCAACAATAATTTCTAATTAATTGACAGTATAAAATTTTTAAAGTAACAATATATAATCATTAAACTCTTAATAATTATGGCCGCATCAATGGTTTGTCTATCCAAAAATAATGTCACCTTCATGTATTTCAATTACATTCCTTCTCTTATCACTCACAAGTTAATGACATTTACATCTTTGCTTCGTTACATATAACCAATGAAAAAATAAACAATGTTAGTTGTTAAAACTATTACACGTTTGTTGTAACAAGCTGAAACCATTGGCTTTGAGGGTTGTCCAAACAAGCAGGATTATCATCCACACAGATGCATTTTTTTGTGACAATCTTAGATGAAGTGGAGGATTCCCTTTCCAAGCATAGGTTATGGCCTTGTCCATCTATGGTACCCAAATGGAGATTGGAAGCTGATAAAGTTTTCCACGAACTCTGCTTGCTCTTACAATCATTTGAGAGACTCACTAGAGACCCATCACCAATTGCTTTTAAGCATGTGCCATTACCCACCAATTTAATTTGCTGCCCTTCTTGGCTCCACCTACTTTGGCCTTCACAATCACCCAGTTCAAGTTCATGGTTCTTGTTTACATTCACACATTGCCCACTTAGTGGGTGATATATTATATGGGACTTGCTGGAATTTGAGCTTGGATCTGCAATTAAGAAAACATACACTCATCATAACTAATTCATTATGTTCCCTAAGAAACTATATGGTATGTGAAATTCAGAATATCTTGGGCTTTATGTGATTGTGAGTGTGCTTGAAAGTTCACAGTTTTAGTTTTTGACAAGAATGTAATTATATGGTTATATTCTCTAACACATTACTTCTAACACACCTTTTTGTATTAGAAGAAACTTAGGTTGGTCTTACTAAATATGTTATGTAGATCTCATTTCCTATTTGATGAGTTCTATTTCCAAATTAATGAAATTGATTTCAACTACTGAAAAAGAGTAGATTGGAAAGATTGAGTTTTACCATCATGATTTCAAAGTTGTTGACTTCATTGTGATTGTTTCGTGATCACAATTGTGATTGTATCAGCCGCATTTGTCTGTAATTTCCGGATTGTCAAGGATGCGACAAAATTGCAACCGCAACTCCAAATTTAAAATCATGTATACTATATAAAAGACTAGTTGACTTGAGTAATAAAGGGTATTTTCATTGTGTGTGTGAGAGAGTGTGCATATATATAAAATTTATTTAGCTAAATGATTCAAAGGCCATACCTAGAAGCTTCTTCTGCACAAGTTGAAACCTCTGAGGGAATTCCAGGTATCTGAGGGTTCTAAAATAGAGCTGTCATTTTGGCCCTAAGCCCTAGGGCCAGCCCCACTTGGCCCATCATAATGGCCCTAGGGACTTTTGGCCCTTCTAATGAGGGCCCTAAAAGGCCCTAACCCACAAAGTCCCACTTAATATGGGGCCAGGGCCAGGGCTTAAGGGGGTTAGCCCCACAAGTCATGCTATTCGTTCGCTTTCGAACAGAGCATTTTTTGTAGACCTCGATCGAGGCTATTTTTGACCGACTTTAGCAAAGACATTTTCGGTTGACTTCGGTCAGGGTTGTTTTCAATGACCTTGGCTAGGGTTATTTTAGGCTAATTTCGGCCGGGGCAATTTTTAACCAACCTCAATCACGATTGTTTTTGGCCGACCTTGGTTATCGTTGTTTTTTGTGACCTCGACTAGGGTTATTTTTGGTCGATTTCAGCCAGGGCAGTTTTTGACCGACTTTGACCGGGGCTATTTTCGACCAACCTTTGTCATTGTTGTTTTTTTGGTGACCTCGACTAGGGTAATTTTAGGCCGACCTCGACCGGGGCTATTTTCGGCCGACATCGGCTAGGGTTATTTTTGGCCTACCTCAGCTAGGGTTATTTGCGGCCAACATCGGCTAAAGATATTTTCAGCTGATGTTGGACGGAGCATTTTTCGGTCGACTCGACCGGGGTTGTTTTCGGCCGAACTTGGCTAGGGTTATTTTCGGTCGACCTTGGTCGGGGAAGTTTTTGGCCGACCTTGGCAGGGACAATTTTCGGCTGGCCACGAGCTGAACTATTTTTGGCTGACCTCAACCAGGGCTATTTTCGAACAACCTCGACTAGGGTTATTTTCAACGACCTCGGCTGGGGCATTTTCAATCAACAATTAGTCGTGGCAATTTTCGGCCGACTTCGACAAGGAAATTTTTTGGTCGACCTCAACTGAAACTGTTTTCATCCTACCTCGACCAGGGCTGTTTTCAGCTGACCTCGCCCTGGACTATTTCAGGCAACCTCGGCTAGGGTTATTTTCGGTCTATCTCAACCAAGGCATTTTCTGTTAACCTTTGCTGGGACAGTTTTCGACTAACCTCTGTCGGGACAGTTTTCAGCCGACTCGACCGAAATTGTTTTCGGCCAACCTCTGTCGAGGCTATTTTCGGTCGACCTCAATTAGGGTTGTTTTCGGCTGACCTTGACTTTAGTATTAAAACAAGTATGTCATAGTATTGAAACTTAAGGCCCATGGGCTAGCCCTAGCCCACAGGGCTTTGTGGGCTTTTTGGCCCTGCGGGCTTTTTGATGCGGGTTGTTTGGCCCTGCAGACTTTTTTAGCCATGATCCACGCGGGCCAGGGTCGGGCTGGGTCGGGCCGGGCCATTTTGACGGCTCTATTCTAAAATCATACATCCACAAGCCACAAGTCTCATCCACAATCCTATTTTGCTCTTTGACATAGTAGCCACCCTGTGCAGTCCACAATGCCCAATCCAAGTCCACCCCTGCAAGGTAGGCCAACATGCATGACATGAATCTGTTATTCTTCTCATCCCTTTTGGTCATGTCCATGCCAAACTCACTCATCACCAATGCACCAGGATTCTGACCCCTCAAGAGAAACCCTGCCCTTTTGTTCAACCCCTTCATCACTCTGCCACATAGTTGATTCACTGGCTTCTCTATCCAGTCACTTCGTGATGTTGAGGACCATGCATAAGAATGTATGTACCTCGTACACCAACTTGTTCCCCACATTAACGTTTAGAGGCCTTCTCTTCAAGAAGCTCAAATTAGTGTCATAGTTCAAACCAGAAACAAACACCAGAACATTGGGATTTGCTTTGTGAACTGTTGCTGCTCCTTGGCTCATGTACTTGTGCCAATCCTCTTGGTTTTGACGTGGACCACGTAGTTCATTTCTCAAGCCTATTGCCACCACCTATTCAAACGTTACACATGAAGGAAAAAAAATGCTTTGAGAGAAATAGACATTTGAACCTTATTAAACGTGAAAACAAACATGCAATTAGTGAATTAGATTGTTAATTAATTAGTTACTCTATAGTTGTTTAAAATTTGCTTTCCTTTCTGGAGGAAAAAAATAATGACAAAAAAGTTTAATGAACCTGAGATTTTCCTTTGACGCGATTGGCTACCATGGAGAGCCCTTGTAGCCATTCCTGAGGGTTGAAGTGTTCATCTCCAAAGAAGCCATTCCCATCATTGTCGCCACAACACCATTTAGGGTCACTAACATGGTTATCAGCCAACACCATCAACCCTTGTCTCCCAAACTCATCAATCACAGCATCAAAGACTTCCACAAGTGTGGCATTCTCCAAAGAAGGGTTGTAAGGTCTGAGGCCTAATCTAATGCCATGGAGATTCAATGAGTCCAAAGTTTCACCAACTTTGTGGCTACTATAGCGTGTGAACATGTGTGTTGCCCATGTGTAGCGAACACAATTGAAGCCTAGTTTCTTTATTTCACCTATAAGGTCTTTTAAGGGTATTAAGTCAAGACCTTCCCCCAACATTGCATTGAGGTGACTTGACCAGTTCACACAATGCATCTTCACCCTTTTCCCTGACTCATCTACTATCCATCTCTTGTTGGTTGAAAGTGGAAGAGAATTGGAATGTGATGCAAAGAGAGAGATTGCTAACAATAAGATCATGCACAAAGGTTTTCCCTTCATTTTTTTTTTTTGGTTCTAAAAAAATTGTGTATGTAAAATTATTGAATAGAATTTTGGGTTGAGTTTATTTTTCCTTGTGCTCTACCTTTTGTGCTTATATAGGAACCGTGGTGTTAGTTACCATGACTTTGAGCTAGTTAAGATTGAGTTTTTCTAATTTTAGCAACAACTTCTTTTTGCTGCAGTTAGTGCCAACTTCATTTAACATGTATAAAATTTTGTTGTGACACTTCAAACCAAAACCTCTAATTTTTATATTTGTTGATAAAAAGCTTCGTATTCTTTTTTAGAAGTTAAGATTGGTTATAATTTCTCTTTATATTTATCTATTAAATAAGATTTTGGCTATGTTCGACAAAACTAGCTGAAAAGCTAGCTAGTAGCCGAAAGCTGAAAACTGGTAGCTGAAAACTGTTAATCTAACTTATCAAATTATAAGTGTTTGGTAAAACTATTTGTTCAAGTAGCTGGAAAATGTAAAATGACGAAAATGGACATATTTATATGATATTTTTTTATTTAAATTTCAATTTTATTTTATGGACAAAAATATATTTTGAGGTGTTATAATTTTAGTTTTTCAATTAATTTTAAACTCTTGTAATTTTTTATTTATAAATAAATTATTTTCTTTAAAATTTTATTTTCAATAATTACATTTTTTTCATATTAAGTACTCTACTATTAATCTTATACTATATCTTAAAATATTTTTAAACAAATTTAAAATAGAGTAAAAAAATACACTTAAGTAGACATTATATTTTTATTATGTTAATTAGCGTAATAGTTAAAATAAATCTTCTAATATAAAATTATTCAAAAAAAAATCTAACATTTATTATTGTCAATTTTGTGAAGTATAATGTTGAAATAATAAATTAAATATTATAAATAGTACAGTTGTTAAAATTAATAGTATAATATAAAAAATGTATGAAAATTAATAGTACAATGGCTAAAATATTAAAAAATTGTTTTATTTAAAAATGATAATTAGAAATATAATAAATATTTCAAGGATAAAAAGGAAATAAAATATAAAAAATTAGAAGCTAGCGTTTTAAAAAATACTACTTCAATTAACATTTCAAAAAATGTTAAAAATTACTAAAAAAAATTATTTACCGAATACTCAAACAAGCTTTTCAACTAATAAAAAAAGCTAAAAACTAGCTGAAATGACTTGTCGAACATAGCTTTGTAAAAACTGTTTCCAGCCAAAATTTCTTGTCTGGGCGAGATAATTTAGTGCTTTCCTTCCAAGTTCCAACTCCAACTAATCATGGGTGTTATCGGAAATATCAGAGATAATTCTAAGTCCATATGCCATAAACACTATGTTATTCAATATTGTTTATTAATTTATTCAATCATGAAATAAACGATTGGTACTTAAAATTTCACTTGATTTAAATTTTAGCTGTCATTAACTTTTTTTAAAAATGTATATTTTTACTTGTGTAGATTTTAGTCCCTCAAAAAACTAACACCTCAACAATTCCAAATTATAAAATAAATCCTTCTTGAAAATTAAAAAGTAAAAAAGGTAACAAAAAAACCGCTTGTTCTCAAACTCAAGTGTGTGAAAAATATAACACCAATATCGCAACAATAAGGAACGAAACCTAAATATATAAAAATTTATTTAAGGGAGCAGAAAAAAACTACAAGAACCAAAATATAAATTTGATGAATTTAAGGACTTATTGTTTATTTCATCCTTCTAAGTTTTTAGCATATTGAAGATTGTAAAAAATATAGCTACGCTAATTTCAGAAATTATTTAGGAAAATGCAGCCAGCAATGTTGGAACTTGAGAGGGGGAGGGTTTTTTTTTTCTTGGGTTAACTAAGTTTTTAGTCCCTAAACTTTTTTAAAATTCAATTTTTAGTTCCTGAACTTTAATTTGGCTGATTAAAATTTCTAAACTTTTTTAAAATTCTGTTTTTAGTCCCTAAACTTTAGTTTGACCGGTCAAGGTCCCTAAACTTTTTAAAAATTCAATTTTTAGTCCCTGAACTTTTTAAAAATTTGACTTTTAACTCCTGAAATCTCATTAATTCAAAGACTAAAAACTGAATTTTTAAAAAATTTAGGAACTTTGACCGGTCAAAATTTTGTTCAGGGACTAAAAACATAATTTTTAAAAAATTTAGAGATTTTGACCAGTCAAACTAAAATTTAAGAACTAAAAACCGAATTTTGAAAAAGTTCAAGGACTAAAAACTTAATTAATCCTTTTTTCTTTAAGGCTATGTTTGTTTCCGACAATGGAAATAAATTACCACAGATGGAATTGATGCTTGCTTGTTTGGTATAGTAGATTTAAGTGAGAAATAACTTTAAAAATAATAAGACCCATTTGTACTATTTCTTACTTATTTCCACTCATCTTTCCATATCTCTCATCATTTCTTCTCTATTTCTCTTCAATCAAACAACTTTTCTTATCAATTTGTTTTTCACCTATTTCTACTTTTTCTTTTTTATTTCCATCCACTTTATTTCTCTCCTTTGTACCAAACACAGCATAAGTATCTTAACTTAGAAAAAGCAAGGCTGTAATTACCACCTGTCCAGCCCTCTTTGGGAATGGAAATACTTTGCTGTTTAAAACATGAGTGAGATATTACTCCAGGTATAGGAGCACAAGGTTACAATCATGTGCCTCAAGCAGTGAGAAAATTGATAATTTTGTTTGCTGTAAAATTAAAGGTTTTCCAAGGAAATGTATGTTTTTCTAAAATATAAAATCTAAGGAAATTCAATTCAAGCATTAAATCTCCATTTTGTGAGAGATGTGGCTAAACCACTATTGCCACAACTGCTATACAAGAGTAGCAATGGTACCATATAAACAACCAGAAAATTAAAACACATTCAAATATTCAACACATACATGTCTGGAATTAAGCAGCATGTTGTATCAGACACAAGCAAGAGAAGAATTGTAAAATATATATGAGGGGTAAGATGGCAAACTAGTAGAGTTCATTTCAATCAACAATTATACCAAGTGTCTGATGAGGCAACACCTAATACATGTTGAGATCAGCAGAAGAACATCTCCTATGAAAATTGTGCAAGAAATTTGGCGCCGCAGAGGAATCAGGGAACTACTAGCTTCACAATCTTCACCAAGTCAAGTACTCCATTTTTTATAAAGTAAATAGTCCAGTACTCTTTGCCTGTAGTTTGAACGAGGCATGCAACCAAATAATTTGTGTATGTTGAAATCTTGGACGCCGCAGGTTACGTAAAAATGAAGTGTCCCTAACCACCTAAGACAGATGACATCTGCTATTCAATCTGGTTGCTATAAAATAACACACATGCATTTGTTCTGCGTTGCTTTGTTTGCAGCTTTCTTCTCTGTTTCAGGCAAAAAGACAATTGTCAATAAGTATCAGATAAAGCATCAAAACTAAATGAAAACAAAATCAATCAAACAAAATAGAAGCAGTTCTACATTTAGATGCAAGTAGTTTCCAAGTTAAGATTGGTGCTTGAAGTGCTATTAACTGATAACCAAAAATCAAGTTGTTCCCAACCAAGTCCGTCTAGTTATTAAGAAACTACTACAAATTTTATTTTTCAGTTTTCTTCTCTTCCTCAGATAAAAGGAAAGTCAATTAGGATTAGCACAAGACATCAAAATTTTCAAAAAAAAAAAAAAAACAATTGTAAACCCCAAAATTTCAGAAAGGACTGCCTTTTTATTTGTATTTTGAAGCAGATAGTTACTGTTGTCGTTCTGACATGACACAAGTCTGAAAATTGGATTAGAACAAATAGTACTTTGATAGACATTAAGGGCCCGTTTGTTTGTGCTTTTCTCAAGAGAAAAAACATTTCTTATTTAAAAATATATCAAATTTCTAAGATAATTTGATTAAGTTATTCGGGGGGGAAAAGGCTAAAGCCCAAACAAAAACAATTTTAGTAGATTTCTCTTAAGCAAGAAAGTGTAGTATCTAAAAATGGTTATAAAAATTATGTCATACAAGCATTTTTTTTAAATAATCTTATGGCCTATATCAATTTCAGTGTATTTAGTTTCTTTAATCTTTTGTTCCTCCCTCTATACCTAAAACCCTATAATTTCTACAAATACTTTTATAATGTAAATTTATGTAGAACAGTAGAAGTATTTTACCAAAGCCAAAAAAAAAAAAACAAACAAAGCTATTCAAACTAGCTTTTGGCATGTCTCAAATAAATACTAGACCTTTCTCCGTAGCAGGATGTTGTACAACCACATGCATTGTCGTAACTGTATCAGGGGTATCACATAACGGGCTCTGGCATTCCCCAACTGTTCTGTTGTTCTCCAATATTTTTCCTGCACTAATTAACTTCACATCTTTTATGGTCTTTGGGCCATTATCCTTGTCTTCAAAACAAAAACACAAACTTACAAATCTCATATATCACAAAAAGCATGGCAAAAATTTAACGTGCAGCTCAATATATTAAACCAATATGACAAACATCAGAATGAATGAAAGACTCTACTTAAAATATCACTTTAATTTTGCTTTCTTTGCCAAATACAACTTACTGTTCCCATATTAATCTAGAAAATGTTATTTTAATTATATCTTATATGCCAAAAAGTTGTGGCAAATCAGGGAAACTGGTAAGCTTGGATCTCAGTATAAGTAGAATATGTTTACTGTTTACACACATCAGATGATATCCACAAACAATGAGCAATGGCATGGACATTAAGCTACAAACATCCTCTTCAAAAATTACTAAGCATTAAAGAAAACATAAGCCTTAAAAAGTTTCAGCATAAAGAAATAGTAAAATAATATGACACATAAATATCTCCTTGTAAGTACACTGCTAACACTTAAAAAGGTATCAATCTTGAACAAGTCAAGCAGTACAGTAAGGGATAAGGAGAAGAAATTGAAGTTTTAAGAAAGAAACTATGTTACTGGGACATATACCAAGAGTTTCCCACATTTTTAATTTAAGGTTGTTATCCAGGTCTTATCACCTTATAGATACTTTCACAATTTATGAAATCCTAAAGGTGCCTTCATATGAAGAAAAAGTCAGTTTTATTAATGTAAAGTCTCCACAATATATGCAGGACAGCATATCTTTGACAAATATTAAAAGTAACAGTATCACATTAAATGGAAAATATTTTTATTCATACAGTTTATTTTCTGATCTCATCACAAGCAGGAAATATTTTGATAGTTTTTTGTCATTTTGGCAATGGACAATGGCCACATCTGCACTCACTCAAAAAGTAATAACCATTATAGTAAAAGGCATTTATTAATTCTTCATCCACAATGTATGTCTTTTAAAATTAATTCCTTCAGGGACTATTTGATCATGTAATTAAATCTTAGGTCACTTTGCATCTAAATTAGCCCACCTATCCCTGCCCATACCAGGTCTTGGTGCTCTCTTATAACCAAATGAATAAAATCCACATAAATATTCCTGCAACTGCCGTCACTACATCATCTTCTCACATTGATAGTTTAGCTATCAAACCAGAAGACCAAAAAGAGAAGCATAAAGGAAAAGACAACAGTAACACAAGTAACCTTTTGGCCACTGAGCAAGAACACTCTCTTTTAATGTTGCAATACTAGTAGCTGCAGGAAAACTTTTGGGGCCAATATCAGAACCATCAGTCAACCGAAACTTGATCTCAAACTGATCTTGATTCCCAGCCATGCTCGAAGATCCAACGAACTCGTGTAGTTAAAACAAATCTAACAGCTTCAGTTGTACCTCAAATGCTATGAAAAATAAGTTTTCCAGTGAATCACTTCACTTCAATTGAATCTCGCTAATGAAAAACAGGATTTCATTCAAAGTCTATCACTCAAGAGTTCTGCAAAAATCAGACACAAAGGAGAATGATTGAGTTAGAGTCCCACATAATTACATGCAGAATCTGGCATGAAAAACTAGATAAATCATGAAAAGTTTGGAGAGGTTTGAAAAGCTCTTATAGAAACTCTTATAATAAAAATATGAACAGAGGAAATTGAGAATAACTGAGCTGGACACATATTCAAAAAAATATATAAAAATAAAAAACAAATATATAAATAAAGGGAGTGAAATGATTGAAATCCAACAAGTGCTTAAAAGGAAACATCATAAGATAATTCAACACACTGTCACCAACCAAAAAATAAAAAATAAAGAAATCTCAAACAGCTAAATCAAAAGAGATCCAATCTTCAAATGGGTACACATCAAACAAGAAAAAAATCTCAAATTTTCAACTGGGTCACCTACAAAACAAGCAAGGATTGGAAACATCATAAGATAATTCAACACACTGTCACCAGCCAAAATAAATGAGAAAGAAAGAAATCTCAAACAGCAAAATCAAAAGAGATCCAATCTTCAAATGGGTACACATCAAACAAGAAAAAAAAAATCTCAAATTTTCAACTGGGTCACCTACAAAACAAGAAAGGATTGGACAAAAAAAAAAAAAAAAAAAAGAGAACAAACTATGGAAAAACCTGAGTTTTTGTTCTTGTGGGGTTTCTGAGATAGGTGTGTATATGACTGATCTGAGGCAGTCACGGAATTTGCTTTTCACTTTCGAGAAAACCCAAATGGAAGAAGAAGAAGGGAAAGTGGATACTTTCTTTCCTTTGTTTTGGTTGGTTAGTGTTTTGAAAGCAATAATAATAATTAATGTTGAAATCGGAGAAAAGGATGAAATAAGGTCGTCCGGATCCTCTCCATTCCCAAAGGAAATGGAGATCTCCGGTCCAATGAATCTTTAGATGACACCTGTACTAAAGTTATTTAACGGCTGAGATTTAATCTTATTAAATTTAATTTAAATTTGAAAAAAATTGAAATGTGTTACTTTTTCATACCAAAATTATTGAGGTTTATGTACTTAGTTAAGGTATTTAGTATTGCTCACAAACTACATATTTAGTCTAATATATCCTTATTTAATATTTATGATGAGAGTAGTTGAGGAATAGATAATAATTATCTAAGATCATGATAAATATGAGTATACCGGAAAGAAAATAATTAATTATACAAGCTATGAAATATCAATAGTTTTGGAAAACACAAAGAAAAAATGTTAAAACATCAATAGTTGTAGTTTGGAAGAGGAGAATACTAGCATCATTCCGACGATCAAGTGCATGTTTGGAATTCTGTTCAGTTGAACTGAATAGTAATTCATCTTTTCTCTTCCTTCTCCATTAAGTGCTTTGGAAAGTGATATTTTCGATTTACAATGCTTCTAACAGATTTTCAAACATACTCCAAATTATTGACGCAATTGTGCTCCTATTGCACCCAACCTCGATGAAGGTTACTATTCTCTCCTCGTTTACAATTGTAGACTGCCTTATTTAGTAGAAAAGAGAGAAATAAATGTAATTTCGGCTTAGGCCTCCTTTTAACACAAAAAAATGAGAGAGAGAGAAATAAGGTGGATGAAAATTTAAAAAAAATGAATAAAAATACATGAGAAACAAGGTTTTAAAAGTGTGAACAAAAGCAATTAAATTATTCAAAAAAGAAGAGAAGTGAGGTACAAAATACTTGGCAACAAAGGAAATTGCAAATTATTCTAAAGATGTATTTGTTCTTTTTCAACCAAATGTATCATAGAGTTGTGAAAATTTCACACTGTCACATAATTCTTAGCCTCCTTGTTTGCTTGTATAAAAATTAAACTCTTTGATACCAATCAATAAAAACTGATTCAAGGTAGAAGGACATCTTGAAAAACTATGGAAGGAAATTGCAAGTTGTTCTCATGTTTGACTTTCTCATAACACACTTGTCATTAGATATGGCAAGAGAGACCCGAGTTTGGGACACCATTGTCCTTAACACAAATAATTTTAGAAGTCTCGTATAGGATGAGTTGAAAGGTATAGAATCAAGTAAGAGCAAAAACGCATGCTTATTTCGAACTAATTTTTATTTTTTTTGTTATTAGTCGAAAGGATTGGAGGGACCTTTTTCTTTTTCTTCTCAGTTCTCATATCATTTCTTTAGCTGGTATTGGTTGCAAAGCTATGGAATTAAATGGGTACACATGACATACCTTTTTAAAATTAATTTAAAATGAATTAAACGAGATTGAATCTCAGACGTTAAAATTTTTTAGTACACATGTCATCTCAAAATTCATTGGAGTGGAGATCTCCATTTCCAAAGGAAAATGAAGAGGATCCGGAAACAAGGAACGAGGCTGCTTCGGAATTTTCAAAGTCATGGAAATCTTTGGTCAATGACTCCTTTCTTTGTTGCCTTTTTCCCTCTTCATAATCTCCGAAGGCTGTGGAAATGGAGAATTTGTCATGTATATCATTATCATGCACCATAACACATGTTAGGAATAAAAAAAAAAGCACCATAACACATGTCACCTCACATTAAATTTTTACAATACTACTTGTTATAAAAAAAAATTAATTACAATACATAAATGATGCAAGTTGCTTGTGTATACAAACATTAATTTAGTACTCTTTTAAGTTACCTTGGATTAGATAGATAGATAGATAGACAAAGTTACCTTGTGTGTTGACTTAAAAAAAAAATAGTTACCTTATGCGTAGGGTTAAATTAGATTTTTTTTTTAGATTAAAAAATTATAATCAAAGTATTTTTCAAGAGACATTTTGAAAAGAAAAAGATTAAGAGTAACTTAAAACAGTATAAATATAAAATTTAATTTAAATATCTTGACAATATAGAGATTTTTTATATCATTATCTAATTATATATTATCATGTATAATAAGATTGTTAAATTTTTATAATAATTAGTTAAAAAGTCAAACTCATAGTAATTTTAATTAAATAACAGTGTAAAAATCTTTACAATAACAATACATAAAAATTAAACTAATAGTAATTTGCTAGTATTTTTCTCTGTAAATATGATCTTCCACTGCATGTGATGTGAGAATTACTTAACCTTGAACAACTCTTTCTCTGAATACTTATAACATCTCCTTAACTTTTTTTATTTTTTATTAAAACTTTCTACTCTCTTTTTTTCAAACAAGTTTTGATAGATATTTGTATTAATATACACATGTGTGTGCCATTTCTAGTAAAAGTGTATTAAGTTTAGTACTAAGTTTATTCTTCTTAGATAAAATATTTACATGGATTTATATATTAATTGCCAAATGATTATCTTGCGTATGAGTGGAAGATAAAAGCAACAACAAAGTGAAGATGACTTAAAATTACTGCTATTTTTTTTTTCTGATTAATTTAACAGACTATATTCTACAGGGGAAAAAAATGATCTATCAAAAACTTTAACGGATTATTTTGCATATTTTGGAAGAGAAGCATGATCCACTTAATCAAGTGGTAGCGGTTTGTGTCCTTTAATCAAGTGGTTTAGGGTTTAAATTCTGGTGATGTCATTTTAGGTATGAAATAAATTATGTTAAGAGAAAAATATTCACTTTGATATGCGTTCATAATCCGTACCAATACCATCGATAGAAAATAATAATAATAATAATAATATGTTTGGATGATTCTATACCGTACACTATGTTCACGTTTGAACAATAATAATTATCTTGACAGTCTGTATGTGAATGTGTACAAAAGATTAGTCATTACAAGGAAGAAACAGCAACAGCAACAGTGTTCAAACACCAGAATTTACATTATGACAAAACGATCAAGGGAATAGTCCTTAGTCCTTATCCGATACCTGACAACCTAAATTCTGACGAACCCCAACTGGGACCTCAAGGAAAGGAAAATGGTTACAAATGTGTAGCATCAAATAGATTCCTCAATATCATACTAGAAATTATATTTTTACATAAATCTTATAAAAAAAAGTATGCAATCAAAAGAGATATTTAAAAAAATAAGTTTATGAGATGAAATACTGATTGATATAATGAAGGAAATAAAAAATAGTTTTATAAAAAATATTGTATAAATTTAAACTTTAATAAAGTATTATAGTGTTGTTAACTAATAAAAAATTCTTTGGTATGATTTTTGTTTTAGATTAGTCTTTAGCTTATCGGTCTCTGTCCTTTGTTGACACACAAGTTGGTCATGTAAAGACAGAACACCAACAATATCTATGCAATCTCACTATATCGGGAACTCATTTGACCTTGGTCTTCAAAAACATCCACAAAGTCGATCTACATAAAGACCGACCTCATAAAGCCAACCTTTACAGGTTGGTTGCCCGAGTTCAATCTTGTCACACGTCACAAGCTGTAATGTAGGTTACGTGTATTGTAGAAGCCTAATGACTTTTTTGGACAAAGGAACCACTGTATAAGGGTGTCTCACTTACCAGATATATGTATCTAATCCTCATTTTACACTTCACTTATATTCTCACTAGGGGTGAGCAAACTGGCCCGACCCGACCCAAAATCGCTCAACCCGATTTTTTTTTTTTTTTTTTGCATTTGGGTGGGTTCGATCAGGTCCACGGGTTTATCGGGCCACAAAAACGGATTTAAATGGTTTCATTCAGGTGGGTTCAGGTTAGAGAATTTAAAATCATCGATAACCGACCCATCCGAAATAGTATACAGATGCATGTGAGTTGTGATATGATTTGAGTATTGGCCCAACACCAAGCCTAGTGTAGCACCTCCGCGGCTCCACCTCCACGTACACACAGTCACTTACATGGCCCATATCCAAAATTCCAAACAACTCATAAGACTTAACTAAGCCAGTAACCCTAGTTTCATTTCATTTGTTTCTCTTACTCTTTAGTCTCTCCTGTTGTTGCCTTGTGAAACCCTAAGATGGTGCGCTGCCGCTCTCGCATGCGATGAGATGGTGAGACCGTAAGCATCACTCACGCTCTTCTCGCCCACCGACGACGCCTTTCAGAACTTGAAACCTGGTGGCCTCAGCGACGATCAGAAGGTGAAGCTCATTCTCCACCGACAACGCCTTATGAAACCTGAAACCTGGAAGTCGAAGTACTACACCCTCTTCGATCTTTTAACCGTGCGCAACCTTGTGAGGATGCAAGCTACTGAAGAAGAATGGACTTTAGGGCTCAACTTCACCGGCCAAAGGAACCTAGTGAATGTTTCCACTGGTGTGTTATTTTTCTTTTTGCACCTCTTTGGCTCTTTAGGCACCGATTTGTTGTTCTTTTTATACCTTTTTTTTTTTTTAATTTTGAGCAATTGAGTCAGTGCTATAATTAGATTAGTTTGAGACTATGAGTGACATTTGTAGCATACAAATTTGACAGGGTCTTTATGTAATGTATGTGCGTCATGGAATCTTTATGTGTCATCTAGTGGTCGTTGTTTCGTAGTTGTTTCGTAGTAGGAAGGAAGTTTTATTATTCAATATATGTTTTTGTATTTATGTATATTGTCATCTTCAATAAAGTGTCAAGACAGAAAATAAAGGGGAAAAACAATTACTTGGATTAATACTTTGTATCAAGTTTGTTATGTGTCCAGTGTAGCTAAAGATAATGATTAACGGGTTGGTTTAGTCGTCAAGGAAATGTATTGCTTTGGTAAGTTTGAATCTTGGATTAATACTTGATTTTTCTATTAAACCTAGAATGTGAGGGTGCATCTGTTTAAGGTCAGTTCACTAAGTTGAAAACCTTAACATCGTTTGTCCAGTCTCATAAAGTTCGTATTATTTACTGGTTTCAATGTTTGTTTGTATCATTGTTGTGTTAAATTTCTTCTGTCATGTGATTTTATTTCTAACTGTGGTTTGTTTTTGTTTTAGAAGACTAATATTTGATGAGAAAGTGAGAAATTGCATACTGAAGATTGAGGTCTTAAGATTCTTCTTGTGGCTGGAGTTCATTTTTTGGTAAGCTATGTTCCCTTATTTTGATTCTTTTTAGTTGTTACTGTTTTTGAACCCGCTGGATACGCTTTATCAGTTTATCAATATATGATGCTTTGGATAATTTCAATTTGTTTTCCTACTTTGTTTAGAATTGTACTTTGACACACATAGTTTGGATCCATAGTTTCATAGGCAGAGCGTAATTGGGACAGGGGGAGCCTAATAATTTAATTATTTCTCATATTATTTATTTTTCCTTAACTCAATTAACTTACAATTTAGTAGAAAATTTCTTTCTTTTCAATGAAAATAAAAAAACCCTACTAAAGTGTAGTTTAGTTTTTTATTATTTCTTAATAAAACATGAGACTGAAAGAAAGAAATTTTCAATGAACCTTAACTTAATCATTTCTCGTACTTATTAAATTTGTGTGTGATGAGTTACCTTTCAACTTTCAAAGTCCAGTCTTTACTATTGTTGTATTTGTTAATTTTATAAGAAATTTATTGCCTTTAGTAATTTAACGTTACAATGTGTTTAATTGTTACCAAAGGCAATCAACATAATGAGTAATTTGGAAATGAGAATGCAACTATACATAATAAGTAATTTCCAGCAGTAAAAAAAAGTAATGTTTATTTATAACATTTGATCCATCATGTAATGTTTGCTTTCTTAGTAGCTAAATGGTAATCCATTTATAACACTTCTATTGTATATTTAATTACCTATTTTGAGTGTTTTCTCTCATGAATATCAACATTAACACTTGTATTAAATTTCAGCTATCAAGATGTGGAAAGTATGAGCTTGGAAATGGAACCTAAGCTTGCTGTTAAAGATGCAATAGCATGAATATTCATCAAGTAATTTTATTTTCACTTTTGCTATTTTTTTAAGGAAAAAATTGTGATCAAGGTTGTTATATTTAGAATTTAGTTATGTTGACAGATTTAGTTCTCAAATTCTATTTATCTTAAAGTATTTAGAATGAAGTTATTTTTTTATCCACAATACTAATTCGCTCCTTTGAATACTAATTTATTATACACTACCTGTCAGATTGCTTATTGTTTGGATCCAGAATGAAGTTAATCAAGGAGAGTTTATTCAGCATATTATTCATGTAGGCCTATGCATTTGTTATGTTTTGAAATCAATTTTGTTTAGATTTATATAAGTGTATCATTTGTATGGTGTGCTGATTTTTTGCTATTTCATCATTGGCATTTGGCAGGTCACAGGTGTGTGACAATTATGAGTTTTGTAGCTAAGGTTGGAGTAGTACAATGGCAATTGGTGATGTTGGACTGTTATGATTTGAACACAACATATCTTAATTTTACGGTTGTGTAATTTTTAATTGGATTATAAATTTGACTTGAATTAGACATACTGGATGGTTGGATGTTATTATGGATGCCTTTGTAATTTTAAACTTATTGAATCTGAATGCTTTAAATTTGTAATTACTTATGGTGGATGGCTGAATGCCTTTTAAAGTTGTTATTTTGTTTTTTTTTTTTTTTTTCATTTTTTCATTGTGTTTTTTTTTAAAAGGAATTATAGTAATTAAATTTCCTTAACTTCATTTCTTTTTTGGGCTTAAAAATTAAATAGGCCCAAATTAGCCTTTTTAAAATGGTTAAAAAAAGTGAAAAAAAACTGGGTAAAAAAACATTTTTTAATAAAAAAAACTGGTAAAAAAAATTGATTTGGGCTAAATAAATCAGTATGGCCCAATGCCTTTAAAAAAAACAGTATGGCCCAATTTAGGCCCAACCCGATCAACCCATCCGACCCGCCCGGAAACCATTTTAACCCGAACCCGCCGAACCCAAAAATCAATTTGGACGGAAACAGCCCACATAACCAATGTAATGGGTTGAGGCGGTTTGTACATTTTGGGCCCGAATCCGTCCAAATCCGCCCAATGATCACTCTTAATTCTCACTAACTTGAGCATCAAAGTTCTTGCAAATAACTACCACGAGAAATCTCATAGCCGTTATTCTCTACCCACTAAAAATCACCTCAAAGCTTAATAGTAACTTATCTCCACCTAGGTTCACAAATCCAAATAATTTTTAAGAAAATCAATAATAATATAAAAATTGTTCAACCACCACCCAATTAGCCACATGTTGATTTTGTGACAATACAAGCTCACACATCTTTTGCATCAGTTTTTTTTCTTTCTTGCCCAGCACCCTCTTTTTTGTATTTTACATTTTTATTTTCACTAAAATTAAATTGTTTCTTATGGCCGTGCAAAACACAAACACTGTTCTAGTTATTATAAATATTAATAAATTTATTATATATTGGACATGTTATGGAATTATGATGTAAAAAACTCTCACATGCTAATACAGTATCAAATATTAGATGACCTTTATATGCTACTATTAAATGACATTACAAAACTACAAACAGTTTATTGTTGATAGATTTATTATATAAACAATGTAACTAATATCGTATATATCGACAAACTTGTGGTCCATCTCTTACATGCTATCAAGTTCTAATATGGGAGGTTCTTATCTAGTATTTGTAATGGTTATTCCCTTTCTCTTTCAGAGGCTAAAGAATCTTTCATAGTGTTTCACATAAGATTTTGGAAGAATTGACACTTGTTAAATATAGAGACACAACTAAGTGATACTTGTTAAATTTCAATCATTCAGCCAATTTATTGATTAATTGACAATTCGTAGATAAAGAAAATGGTCCCCATTTAAATTGTGGGTCCATAATATTTTGTTGGATAAGTCTTAAAAAATAAGATCCTCCGTGCAATTTGAACAGTAAGGCGAAATTTCATTGTTGAGAGCTATGAAGAGTGCTTAACGTTAAAATAGTTTTAATTGGAAATCATGTCATCATCAACTTAGCAAAGTCGTTCCATATGATTCTTCTCTTTCGTATTTTATAATTATTAGAACTACATCTACATGCATGTTAATTAAAGTTGGTTACTTTTGGACTTTGTCTAGTAAGTGGATTGTTTCAATATCCATATTTTTTACGTAGGTAATAATGACATTTAAAATGAGTTATTCAGTTTATAAAATATATTTTGTATTTTTATTAACAATCAGTTTGGTAGATAATATACCTTTAAAATCAGGTTGAAAAATTTAATGATAAGTTTTTTGGGTTAATTAAATTTTTAGTCCCTAAACTTTTTCAAAATTCGATTTTTAGTCCCTAAATTTTAGTTTGACTGGTCAAAGTCTCTAAACTTTTTAAAAATTCAGTTTTTAGTCCCTGAACAAAATTTTGACCGGTCAAAGTCCCTAAATTTTTTAAAAATTCGGTTTTTAGTCCCTATACTTTTTAAAAATTCAGTTTTTAGTCCCTGAATTGATGAGATTTCAGGAACTAAAAATCGAATTTTTATAAAGTTTAAGGACCTTGACCGGTCAAACTAAAGTTTAGGGACTAAAAACAGAACTTGTAAAAAGTTTAGGAACTTTGACCAGTCAAACTAAAGTTTGGAAACTAAAAACCGAATTTTGAAAAAGTTTAGGGACTAAAAACTTAGTTAATCCAAGTTTTTTATATGATGGTTCTTTCGCCTCATTTCCAAGGATTTATCACACTGATCTAAGTTGTTTTTTAGTCTTACACGGGTTTCTAGTGCAGAAGAAGCAAGATGTATGAACAGGAATATCACATAAACAGAAATGTCTTTCATGATGGACGAAGACAAAGTTGAGAAGACAGTAAGGCATAAGCTATAAACTACAAGGATTGTTATCCCACGGAAAGGGGAAAACTGATTAATAATTGACATATTAACAAGCTGCGCATGACAAATCAGCCACTATTACTGACTTTTAACCCCACACAACTAAGCAATCTACACCTCTAGCTCTACCTGGAGTGATGATTTACCCCTTCTCCTTAATAACTACCCACATATGTCAAAAGGTGTAGTATAAAGCCTTTTTCTCATTAATGTTCTTAACCAATATGATTGATGAGTCTTGAATTTTCTTACCAAAAATTGGCCAAACTTCTGTTGCCATATAACTTGCATTTACTTCTAAAAAATTGTTCCATTTTACTTTTGCACATTATGTCTCTGACGGGGAAGGGAGGAGGAAATATTGTGCATGAGGCACAAAAATGATGAGAACAATTATGACCCGGCATTGCAAGGATGGGGAAGAGAAAAAATGAATTTTCTGCACATTTCCAATGTCTGGTAATCGTACATAATGAATAACAATATATATATATATATCCTACAAACAGTTCCCCAATTCAATGGACCCGTAACAAACCAATATCATGAACTATTCCTAGAATTCACCATCATGATATCAAATCAAAGTGGGTGAAGGTAAAAATTGGTACTAAGAAAAATTAAGAAACTAAAAAATGAAGGGTAAAACGCTGCTCTAGAGGGGGGAACCTCACAAATTAACTGTCCTAGCACTTGTGTTCTCAACACCAACTAGATTGATGAAACAGGCCTGACTTTTTTATCTCCAGCATTCACTTTATTCTCCAATATTCAACTATGGAATCTTTGCTATATTTGTCCCATAGAAGACCAATAATAGTATTATCCTTTCACAAACCAAAAATAGAGGACGTGTTTCTATGTCACAACTCAAGGGCTCAAATGATTTCTTTAAGGCCATGCAGGGATGGTAACTGTGTCATCTGCAAAAATGTAGGGAATGGAAGCAAATCCACCCACAATGGTTTTTATCATTTTGCCCTCTCAACCAATTTTATATTTGCCTTGTCAAATTCATCTTGAAGAAAATTTCAAGCTGCAAAAATTTAGATGAAACCTGTATTACTTGTCCCTTTCATATTCACTGTTGTACAAAACATTGTGCTCCTCATTGGCAGACTATTGTTCCAGGATATGACAGTTCCTCAAAAAATCATTAGAATAATTGACATACTTGGTCCAAAATGGCCGAAGATGTTCAAAGCCAATTTGCAACCAAGGTTTTGACTGGCCATTGTAGTGAATAACAGCAGCCTTTTTCACACTCTCAATATTGGTATTGTTCTGATAACCCAATCCAAGCATGTGCCAAGAGGGATCAATCGGGTGAACAAGACCTTTAAATGCAATCAAAGCAGGAGGCAGGGTTCCAAGCTTCCACATTGTCAGGTTTGACTTCAGATTCTGCCATAGTGAAGCTGTCAATAAATATATTCTTTGGTAACAGAAACATTGAAGACCAAATGCCCAAGAATTCCCAATACCAACCCCTCTTTCAGTTTCGCAAGGAAAGGGGGGTTCAATAAGAAGACCAAAAACAGAAGAAAACAAAAAGTCACGTTATTGACATATAGATGTTTAATCCACTCAATCAGTTGCCGCACAACAACATTAATTTATAATAATGTGTGGATTTTGTATGAACTTCAAATTATTGAAAATCAAAGAATAATTTAAAATTCTGAAAAACTGAAATTATATTAGTCTGAGTATATGTGGACTTTTACCTCTCTCAGCCAAGAATGATATATCTCTCTTATATTAGTTCTTCTCCATGCACGCAGATCAAAGATATTCATTCCATAAGCCCATGCACACTCATCAGGGTCCAAATTCCTTGCAATGAGAGGATGGGAGAAATTGAAGTAGTTCCTAAAATGCTTAGACATTACCCACCCGTCTTCACCTCTGCAAGTTTCCACAGCTCCATTAACTTTTCCTTCCAGGTCAATTTCCCAAAGTGGAGACAAGTCACGCTGAATCACCACATCATCATCCAAAAAAACCACCTTGTCAAGGCTTGGGAAAAGCTGTTTGACATACAAGACAAACATAATCAGCACAAATATATCAAACAGAACACAATTTATGTTCAAAAGAGAAAGACAACAATAACATTTTACAGAATTTTACATAAAAATATTCAGCTACAGTGACCAGTCAATTGTTCATTTCTATACATTACATTCAACATAAAAAAATCACATAGAATATTAGATAACGATAAATAACAAAAGCCAATGAATTGCATTATCATACTTCTGTAAGGCTTGAAAAGTATCAACAATATATATATATATATATAGAGAGAGAGAGAGAGAGAGAGATGGACAAAGAAAACAGAATGATCATTGTTGAATGCAATTTACCTCTGGTAAGTATATGCGGAGATGGTTGAGTAAAGATATGTACTTTGGACTTCTGGCCTGCAATTTAGATGCAAATTTACGTGGACTGGTGTCACTGAGATTGGCTCCTGCAACATGATTCCCATGGTAGTAATTCCTGATCCCATTTTGATTTTCTACAGCTTCAAGCACTGGGACATTCTCTCTAGTCAACCAGTCAAATTGGTGAATGCCTTTGATTTCGACTACGGCAGGGGTGACTGGATTCAGTGCAAACCATGAGTGCATACCCGCATAAGTTTTTTTATCCGTGATCACATGGAAGACTATCTTCTCAGGTTTCAGAGATGACTGGACAGTTGAAGTAACAACTACTGAAGCAGCCAATATGTTATCAGTTGACAGAATAAAATGGTGGTAAGAGTTGTCGGACAGTAAAGGAAGTAACTCTGGAGGAGGCAATTGTTTGCGTGCATGGGCATTTGATGAATATTCATCAGTCAGACGCAAAGACAGACAATGAATCCCTTTAGGGATAGAACTTGCTGCAAAGTGTTTATTCATCAGCTCTGCAAATTTAGACTCTCTGATTTCTCTCTCAAGTTTTTCCATCTGCCCAAGAAGCACAGCATTTAACAAAGATCAATAAAATCACAATTTTTAATACAAGAACAGTAATGTATAGTCTAAACAATGTGACTAAGCTATTGCAAGATGAATTAAAGATATGAATATTCATAAAGCTAAGTTTCACACATCAACCTTGCATCTGCTCCTACAATTTCTCAGGGTCATTATTATTGTCTATCTACATGATAAGGTTCATAATTGATAGGATTCTTATTTTAAAGAGTAAAAGTTCTCTTTAGCCCTCCCGAATCATATAACAAACTGAAATTTTAGAAAAGTGCAACAACCATAGTACTTTATCCATCTAATAAGCATTTCCAATAATATGATGATTTGTTTGGCAAACACTACAAAATAAGTCTCCAATAAACTACACACAATACACGCTAGCAGTATAAACAGCAAGGGTTATCTTACATCTTTGTAAATATTAGTTATTAGTTATAGATGAACCAAAAATACAGTCAAATCCTACACATTGAGAAAATTCCATATAATACAACAGTCAGTACTCAGTTCAACACTACCACAACAACACAGAATCAAGTCTAGCGGGGACTTACATCCAATTTACAAAACCAAAGCCATAGCCTAATACATTTGAAATAAATATTCATCTAGAAAAGTCACGAACTGAATCATTATATCTCTAGACAGAATATTGTGCCTTTGTTATATAAGTTGCCATGGACAGAATATTGTGTCTTCATTCTATAAATTGTTTGTCTTAGTCAACATTCATACTTACACAGCACATTATCCCAACCTCAACCTTTTAATGTTACAAGTGTCAGTGACGACAAACACTAAATAAAAATTGTGTTTTCCTTGTAATCCATAAGAAATAAGATTTAAAAATGTCAATAGAATTCTTTGAGTTAAATGAAACAAGCAACTTACCATTCCCCTTAGCATGAATGCAAAAGTTTTTGCATCATACTGATTGTTCTTCATATCAGAAACCAGTTGATCAAAAGAATCCGGCAGCTTTAGATCAGGTGGAATTTCCCCAGCCTTCACTTCGTTAAGGATCTTGTAAAAATCTCTAACCAGTCTCTGCAACACCACCAGTGTCATCATAACCACACAGATTCAGAAAATAATTTTAAACCAAAACTTTACTGGATATGATAATAAAAATTATTTACCCCTGAATCGTCAACCCTACCAAGAAGCCTCGGTCCCAACCGCCTACCTAAACAATCTGGAGCACAAAATAAGGAGTCAATCAATGGTCTAAAACAGGCACAAGGTGAGACATAAAAAAAAAGGCACAAATAATAAACTTTCAGAACATAAAAGCAAGCTACATATAGCTGATGTTTCAGTAAGAAACAGATAGACCAGAACTACAATCATCATCAACATACCGAAAAAAGCAGAACCAAGCATTGCATAGACAGAGACCTTTAAAACAACAAGCATTGGCCCATAATGTTTTCCCCTAACAAGTCACAATAACACGAAATAGTTTTCCAATAATAAAACACAAGGATAGTATTCATTCTTCAAACCCAATACTCAACAGCCAATAGAATTCAGGAATACTTGCCGCAAAAACATCACTTACACAAATTGCACTTAAATCACCCAGTCACACTTAAAATTTCAGATCCTAAAACAAAAGTATGCATAACACATTAACACTAGCCAGCAGCTGCAAAACTTTCACCACGAAAATCACTTAACACAAATTGCACCACCACACATAACAACACAAGTTTTATTTTATTTATCTCACTAGATGAGATCAACTACACGGATCAACAGCCAACATAAAATTCAATAATACACCAAACACGGATCACTCACGACAAACAAAGCCTTATCTGACTAGATGAGGTCGACTACACGGATCACTCAGACAGAAATCCAAAACACTTCCATCCATCAATATTCATTTTGAAACAAAAACCACACAATGTTGAAATCAAGATCTACCTAATTGCAATGGGAATTGACAAAAGGGGATTGAGATTTGGAAAAGAGTACCGAAGGAGGAGCACTTGTTGACACCTTCGAGGGTGACGAGGGCGGTGAGAATGAAGACAAAGGGGAGGAGGAAAGCGAGGATGAGGATGGTGTGGAAGAGGGTTCGATAGGAAATGTGGCGAGCTGCGACCTTGATCTTCATCAAGTCAATAAACCCATTGTTGTTGCTGCTGCTCGATATCGTGATGCTTCTCATGCTAGGCGAGAAGTGAAGCTGCATCGTCCTTCACGCCGCAGCCCCACCGCCGCAACAACCCTACCACCACAACAACAACAATACCGCCAAAACGACACCCCCCATGTCCACACCATCACATTCTCGTTCTTCCGATCTCAAAACGACAATGGTGTGCCTCCCACAACCCAAATCCAAAATCGAATCGAGGTAAGGCTCGATCGGTTAAGCTTCTTCGACTTCCTCTCCCATGGATCGATCAACAAGGAGAGAGAAATTTTTGGGTCTTTTGTTTTATTTTTTTGCTCACTTTCTGCGGAGCCTTCTCATTGGTCCGATCTGAAATTTCGTTTTCCCCAAAAAAAAAATGTGGAAAATTAATTAATTGATTAATTAATAATAAAAAAAAAAATGTGAAAACCTTGTATTTACTCAAATCAAAACCGTGTTGGTGTTGGTGTTGGGCTTAGAGAGAGAAATGTGGTGGTTGTGTTTGACCTTGAGATTAGGGGGAGTGGGAGCATGATTTAGGACCTAAATTTAGATGTTTCCTATGTTTATGGGCAAGGTTTAAAGATTTATGTGGATAGTATTATGAGGAAAGTGGTGGTTGGTTAATTTTGGTTAAAATTTCTACATGTTTGTGTTTACTGTGAGGCAGTGTAAGGGAAGGTGATAAGGGAAAAAAGTAGGGTAATGTATGTAATCATAGAACTTCAACTTTCAAAACCTCTAATGCATGGAATGTAATAGTCCCAGAGCTTGAAAATAAGGATTTGAATATTTCACCACAAAATTAGGGATTCTTACCCAGTAAACAGTATCAAAGAAAGGAATATAACATTTTTATAATTAAAAGAAAGAAATATTTTTTTTCCAATCCATATAAATTAATACAACCCTGGAAGATAATTAAAAAAATAATATTTGAAAAAATAAAAAAAATGAAAAAACATGAGAAATATAAAGTAAGAAAAGCCACATGAAGTTTGTTGAGAGAAAGTAGACAGAGAAAATCATGATGAAGTCAATAAACTTATTATATATGATGATTTATTATTGAATGACGGTGTGATATTATTTTATATTCTTAATACATGACTTATTTTCTTTTTTCAAATATGAGTCTTCAAATTTAATGCATAAGAGTTGAGTAATTATTTATAGAATTACATAAATTATATATTTTTATGTAAAAAAAATCAAAATCTATACATAGTGTTTTTTTTTTTAAAATGCCCTCCCCTTGGGCCTTGAGTCCTTCTGCAGTACGTTTGTAGAAGGGAAAATTATCTGAATTTAAATGGCATCCACACACCAACTAGAAATGGGGAATAATTATAGTTTGATCAAAATGTTGCAAGCAGTAATTGCGCTGTACATGAACCTGCATGTTTTTATTAAAAAATGGAGGAGCCAGCCTGTAAAGGATTGATTGTTAAACAGATTGTCTCAAAGGTCTAATTTTCCCACTCTCTACAACTTACAATGGAAGAAAGTAGCAGGTAACATAAAGAGGAAGAGGGATACTAATACACTTTTTAATTATACAATTATTCTAATACATTCTTTACTATTACTTCAAATTTAATGAAAATTAACTATAAAAATAAAAGGAAAGAAATGAAAAAAAATAGAAAATAAGATAATTTTATAAGTTATTTGGTAAAAAAATGAAAGGAAAGAAAATTATAAATATATATATATATATATATATATATATATATATATATATAAAATAACATAAATATCTTTAATAAAATTATTTTGGACACTTAGTGTATAAGATCAACTTTCTCTCTCCTTTTATTCCGTTTTTTGTATGAAATACTCAACATGTGGATCGCACTTATTTTTTAATCTGTTTTTCCTTTTATTAAGTAACCAAATAGAGAAAGAATGATAATTTGTTTTCAAAAAAATAGAGAAAGAATGATGATCTTGTTGTCTTTTTATTCTCTCCACTTCTTCCTTCCAGTTTCTAGCATACCAAATAGACCCTAAATAAAAAATAAAATTCATAAATTTTTATAATTTTAAATAATACTAATAATAGAGTATATTAAAAAATATATTGTCAACATTTCTTCATGACAGATTATTGCGCAACTACAACGCAGTATCAACTTATTATAAGTTAATGGCACCTGCAAATAGCCATATAGTTTGTCTGAAAAGGAAACAAATTGGTTAGCCATATCCATCATGAGGTAAAATGGGCAAAAACATGCTAACAGTTCAACACTAATTGAAAATTTTTTCATCTAACTGAAATTGTAGTTATAGGCAAGTAGAAGTATATTGGAAGAAAAAAATTAAATGAATTTGTCTCTAATATGTAAAGTAAATAAATAAATAAAATATATCTTCTATTAAAACTTTTTTTTTTCACTTCACATATTTATTTACTTTTAAATTAAACCCAAATCCAAACTGAATACATCATCTTAAACTGAGTTGGAGTTCCTAAAATGTATCATAAAAAAAAAATATGGAGAGTACAGCTTTCAATTCCAAGTGAGAGTGTTTAGACTCACATAATGCCAATTCATAGCAAAGGCAAGTGGCAAAATCTGAGTAAATGAAGTGTGTGGAATCAATGACACTAACATGCTTTCATGTGCAGGAGGGTGCTTCTACCTTATCCTTTACCAAACTGGGTAACGGGATTCACATAATGATTCTGATACTTTTATTAAAAAAAATTAAAGTGGAAGTTGAGTTAAATATATTTAAAGAAAATTCTTACAAATTAAGGAACTTATTTTTTTTTTTTTATAAAAGAAACAAAAGGAAAAGTAAATTAAAAAAATCTAATTAAATTAACTTTTAAAAATAAGTTGTACACTTTAATCTTTCTCTCTCCAATGGTGAACTAATTGTTGTGGAAATAGTTTTAAAGAAATTTTTAAGTTAAAATTTTAGTTTTAAAGGAACTTTAAGTTAAAACTATCAAATGGTTTCGTATTAAAGTTTTTTTTATCATTAAAAAAAACTTGAACTTTAAAATAGTTTTTAAGTTATTAAAAAGTTCTTCTCAAAAATAAAAAAGTTATCAAAAAGTTGAGTTAGACATGGTCGAAAAATTTATGTGTCACCAAGGACTACTGGGATATATATCTGATAAAATCAAGGACAACTAGGATATATATGTGATAAAACTAACAGATAAACTATTTAAAAAGTCAGTTAGAAGTTGAGATTTGGTAGATTAGCATTTTTTTTTTTGAGAGACAGAAAAAAAAACATTTATATCAAATATTTATAAAAGTGTAAAGTGACATAAAATGATATGATGTAGTATTTACTGGTACAAGAAAAGACATTTTACATCAGTAATCTATATCGGTTCCCTGGAAATTGATATAACATGTGAAACCTTAACAATTTTTTTAATATTGGGATAAATGTTTTAGATCAATTGATAAAAAAAATAAAATTAAAAATATTTTATAAATTAGTTATATAAAAAACTAATTTTAAAAGTATTTATAGATCAAGGCCTTGGCAAATGATTTAAAATGTGGACTTCTTTTTTAAAAAAAAAAAAAAATCTAAACCAGACCTTCTAGATTGATTTCATTTTAACCAATCTATAAAGTTACTTTTTAGATTGGTTCCTATTAAAATTAATCTAAAATATTGATACATTTTCAAAATTTTAAAATTCCAAATCAAACTAGTTGTTAAGAAATTGATCTGAAAAGTCAATTTTTATATTAGTTCCTCTTGCATATGACATAGAAAGGCTTATTAAACCTCAAATTTTTTGCCTCCATGACCCTTAAATTCTCAAACAATATAACATTTTCAACTCATGTTTTTAATGCTTTCATTTTCACACCCACCGTTATTATCGCCATTTTTATTGTACGTGTTTGTTCATTAGTAGTGTGTGTTTGCATTAACTAAAATTGTATTTGCTCTCGCCATTGTGTTTGTATGCTTAAAGACTTGTGATCTTTTTGTGATAAAGTAAGTTGAGCATCCTTAAAAAAAAAGTGAGATTACACATAGAAGCATGTAAAGGAGGAGATTTGATAAAGTATTTGTAACACCTCCTTAGCATCATAATTACTTTACCTATAAAACTCGTTTATTGCAAAAATGTTTCAGAAAAAATAATAGCAATTAAAACTTTTTCACATGTATTTTTATTCATCAAGTAGGATTATAAGACAAAGAAGAAATTTGCCTAAAACTAAACCACAAATGCTCAAATTAAAATCATAAGATATCATACATTATACATATAAGTAACAGTCATAAGTACATACCCAGTACTTAATAAGAAGAAAGAAAGAAAGGTACAACAAACAAACTTTGTGCAAGCTACAAGCTGGTCAATTTAAGTCTAAATCCACAAACCACATAGGCTTACATGCGAGGTCCATATGTGAAGGCTTTACCTTCAACGATGGTGGATTTGATAGAGTAGAGAAGTCGATGGACTTTCCTTAAGAAACCTACACCAAATGGGTTATCGTCCTCAAAACTTCTTTATAAGAGGAAAACACAACTCCATGGGTACAAAACACAAGGTCACACTATTAAGCCAAGCTCTCATCGCTAACCTCCCATCACTAATCAAGTTATGATAAATAATTTGTTATGATATATTGTTAATTTTAATTATTAATATTTTTTTTTTAAAATATTTAAATTCAAGTTAGAACTAAATATATTAAAAATAATAGATTAAAAAAGATAAGAAATTAAATCGTTTAGTTGATGTTCCTGTCTGAGGGTACTGGAGTCTTCAGCTAATGTTCTATGTTCAAGATCTTTTATATCTGTCCGAAAGGTGGGGGGTACCTGCAAAAGACACTCCAACGCTCAAGTCAGGTTTCGGCTAAGAGCATTTAATGTACGTAATAAATGAGGGTCCAAAGTCCCCTACCTTGAGGGGCATATCCCTTTTTATACTTATCTTATTGGGCCTGGACCCTTGTGGGCCCTGACCTCTTCCTAATCATAGGTTCGTGGTAATTAAGGTTGCTTAATTACTTTCTAACCTTAAGTTTATCTTGCCATGAGTTGCCTAATGGCGTTTATATTATTACTGGTATTCGGCCCTGGTGGTGCCGGATACTACTCTTATGCCTTCTGAGGTGTAAGGGGTCGAGAGTGTTCGGCTAAATAAATGCCGAATACTTCTGTTTGTCAAGCGTACCGGGCTGTGTTGGAGGGTGTTCGGCTATACGATAGACGCCGAACACTTATCTGTTTACGAGAGCGTGCCAAGTTGTGTTGGAGGGCATTCGGCTATACGCGTTGCCGAATGCCCCACCGGTACACATGCCCCCCAGCCTCGAGTGAGAAGGGGTGACGAAGAGGCTTTGTATTGGGATTGGCGCCTCGTTGTTGTGCCGTTTGAACTTACTACCATTATGGCCGAAAAAAGCCGTTGGGTTTGAGGAGATCGAAGTGTTGCATTTTGTAGACCGTTAGATCTGAATCGATCTAACGATTGACAATGTTCAGATGCTTCTGGACCGTTGTGGGCCTGGGCCCTATAAATAGGGTGAAGGATGTCGTCTTCGCACCCCTTATTTATAATTTACCAATATCTTCTTATTTTGCTCTTGGCCGAATAGTTACTTCTAGCTTCACTCTTCTCGTCTTAACTAAGGTACGAGAGTTCGGCTATTTCTTTTTCTTTTCCATTATCATGAGTTCGACTGGCCGTGAGCTTTCTGGGGAAACCGAGGTAGTTGACATTCCGTTTGCTTCCTCGGCTAGTAGGGATTCTAGTGAGGGGTCTTCGACTTCCTCGTCTTCGTCGTCCTCGTCCTCGTCTTTTTCTTCTTCCCCTTCGGCGTCCCCCTCTTCGTCCCCTGTCCGAGAGGGGGTGGGTGAGAGTGTCATGGGCCCTTCGGCACCTTCAGCCTCTTCGGCTAGGGAGGCATCTCGTACAAAACCGAAGCGTAAACCCCGGGTTATCCGAGGGAAAAGGAAATTTTCGCCGACTACCCTGGAAGGGTATACCTGGGTTGATGGGGAGGTCGGGGCCTATTGGTCTCGGTATGACGATAAACAAAGTGTGTCAAATTTTGTAAATTATATAGATGTGTCTTCTATTCCTGAAGATGAGTTTTTTCCTATAGCGTTACAATATTGTCGGCGAGAGCCGAATCCTGAATTTGTTTTTATGGGGAAAGGTGAGTCGAAAAGAGACTTCTTTTACATGTATGATTGTGTATTTCGTGATCTACATGTAAAGGTTCCCTTTGACGACTTCACAATGGGGGTGCTTCGGGTTTTAAACGTGGCACCCTCGCAGTTGCATCTGAATGGGTGGGCTGCTATCCAAGCCTTCCGAGCTCTTTGTATTTTTAACTTTATAGAGCCTTCGGTGAGTGCGTTTTTGTATTATTTTTGTACTCGGCCCAAGGATGGTTTGTGGGTTTCCTTAATAAGGAAGCCGAAGAGGCCTCTATTCCAATCCTTTACTACCTCTTACAAAAATTTTAAAATCGACTTCTTTAAGGTAGTTGTTAGGCCGAACATAGGGACTAACCATCTTTTCGACATGAGTGGGAAGTCCCAGTTTCCGTTCTATTGGGAGCAAAACCCTCGGCGTTATGACAAGTTTCTGAAATCCATGATGACCGAAACGGAACGCGAGGATCTCCTCTTTCTTGAGTCTCTCCCCCGAAAGCTCCCAGCTAGGCAGCTTGTGGCTTTGTTAAATTCTTCCACTGTTTTAACCGACATGTGTGGTAAGGCTTTGGTTCTTTCTTTTTTGGTGTTTCTATGTTTAGATCTTATCAATGACTAAGTGTTTTGTGTAGGTATTATGGCTGATGCTGGTGGAAATGTCCTTTCATTCTGGAATGCTCGGAAGAACCGGGCTCAGGCTGCTGGGAACAAGTCTAGTATTGCGTCAGTGCCCCCTGTTCCCAAGCAACCGACCCCCCGGCCGACCCTGATGGATACTGTGCCCCCCCCGGCGGGAGAAAAGAGAAATAAAGACAAAGATCATAAGAAAAGGCACTGAAGCCGTGAGGCTTCGGAAGAAGAAAGGGCCAAGAAGCTGAAGCAACAGACTTTGGATTTTCCGGCTTCGGGGTCTTTATCTTCAATTAATGCCTTGACCGCCGAGGGATTTTTTGCCAAAGATTTTCGGCCGAAGAAGATGGTGAGTGCCAGTGACATCTCGGATACTGGGAAGGCCATCTTAAACAAAGCCGACGCTGCTACCAACTGGTCGGCTTATTGCGAGTTTCAGGCAAGGGCTTCGGCCATTGCTTATCATATGTTCGTAAATCCTCTTAGGGAGGTCGAGAAGCTGAAGAAGAGTTTGGAGGAGGTCCAGGTGTCCAACAAACAGGTGTTGGAGGCAAATATGGTTTTAGCCGACGATAACGGGCGGCTGAAGGAGGAAGTTAAGCACCTTTCAGCCAATGTAAATGATTTAAATACTAAAGTAATAATGGCCGAAAAGGATTCCAAGCTTCAATCCGATAAGATCGAGCGGCTAAGGATGTTATTGGCCGAGGTCCGAGAAGAGCGGGACGCGGAGCGTGCTGTTAAGGAGAAGATTCTTGCTTCGGCTGAAGATAAAATTTTAGCCAAACACGAGGCTGGTTTTCTCCACGACATGCGACAAATAATGCATTATTATAATGTCCGTGACCGTAGTATTTTCGACATGGAGAAGGATGTTTATCAAGGGCAGCTGGTGCCTATTGATGACATTCCGGAGGATGCTGTTCTGGAGAATCCTCTTCATGCTTCAGCCGTTGAAGGCATTGTGGACCCCGGGACCAATGAAGATGGGGGGGAGGATGATGCTATTGATGCCGAGGTTCGGGAGGATCCGGTAGAATGAAATATTTGTAGGCTTAGGCCATTAGAGCCTTTTTTTTTTTTTTTTTTAAAGAACGCTTGTAAATGATTCTACCCCTTTTTGGTGATTAATGAAATATATGTTTATCTTTCGGTATTTACTTCTCTACTTGGATTAATTTTGCAATCTTACTCGTATCCGATTACCTTGTGATAATTGCGTTTTTAGTTTGAGCAAGGTATGGTTGTATGTGTTCTTCTGGAGAGTACCTTCGAGTGATGCGTCGTCCTTTGTTATCCTCGACATCTTTGGAAAGAATCGAGATTCTTGTTCGTAACATTCAAAAGGTGCGAGGATCCGAATGGTGCTTCCTTAGCCGAATAATCCTACTCGGGAGGGAAACCATTTTGAAGAAAATCCAAATGGCGCATCCTTAGCTGAGTAGAAGTACTCGGAAGGGAAACCATTTGCGAGAAAATCCGAATGGTGCATCCTTAGCCGAGTAGGAGTACTCGGGAGGGAAACCATGAAGAAAATTCAGATGGTGCATCCTCAGCCGAGTAGGAGTACTCGGGAGGGAAACCATTTGCGAGAAAATCCGAATGGTGCATCCTTAGCCGAGTAGGAGTACTCGGGAAGTAAACCATTTGCGAGAAAATCCGAATGGTGCATCCTTAGACGAGTAGGAGTACTCAGGAGGGAAACCATTTTGAAGAAAATCCAGATGGCGCATCCTTAGCCGAGTAGGAGTACTCGGGAGGGAAACCATGGAGAAAATTCAGATGGTGCATCATTAGTCGAGTAGGAGTACTCGGGAGGGAATCCATTTGCGAGAAAATTCGAATGGTGCATCCTTAGCCGAGTAGGAGTACTCGGGAGGGAAACCATTTTGAAGAAAATCCAGATGGCGCATCCTTAGCCGAGTAGGAGTACTCGGGAGGGAAACCATTTTGAAGAAAATCCAGATGGCACATCCTTAGCCGAGTAGGAGTACTCGGGAGGGAAACCATTTTGTAGGGAGATATTATGCTGCACTTAAACAATGATAACAATGCACAGGGTGTTCCATTAAAATTCATTTGAGGTGTGCCTCATTAAAACCTTATCGAAAAAAACCCTTTCACGTTCTTGTAGGGATAAAAAATCGAATAAGGGAAAAGTGTACAACACCCGAATACATAGCGAATTGATACATTAACTGAAGTAATATTTGAGGAGAGTGGAATTCCAGGTTCTCGGTATTACCCTTCCTGACAGTTCTTCCAACATGTAAGCCCCATTGTTGAGATTTTGTCGAATTCTGAATGGGCCGTCCCAATTAGCTGCTAGTTTTCCTTCCTTGGTGTCTCTTCAGGCGTCACCTTGCATCCTTAGGACCAGATCTCCTTCTTTAAAGTCTCGCGGCTTCAGCTTTGAGTTGAATCTCCGGGTCATCCTTTGTCTGCATGTTTCGGCATTGAGGCGTGCTCAGTCGCGTAGCTCTTCGATCAAGTCGAGTTCGCATCTCATGGAGTTTTCATTTTCGGGAGCCTCAAAGTTTTGTCTTCGGAAAGAAGGTTCACTACAAAAAATCGCCGTATTATCGACCGTCAAAATCCGTCGGTATTGGTAAAAATCTGCGGTAATGCGTATTTACCGATGGACTTCCAACGGAAAAAAATCTGTCGATAAATATGGCGTAGCTAACAGTTTTCGACGGATTTATACGGCCGTCGGTAATTACCGACGGATTTATCCGTGGAAAATTTTGTAGGTAATTACCGACGGATTTATCCGTGGAAACAACGAACAGAATTTTTCGACGGATTTTCCGTCGATAATTACCTACGGAAATTTTCCACGGATAAATCCGTCGGTAATTTCCGTCAACAATTCTAACGTTTTCCCATGGATAAATCCGTCAGTAATTACCGACAGCTTATGATTTTCTAACGGATAAATCCGTAGATAATTACCGACGGATATATTATCCGTCGGAAATATAAATAACACTATCTGTAGGTTATTACCGACGGATTTATCCGTCGGTAATTATCTACTGATAAATCCGTGGGTAAAACAGCTTATATGTGCATAAATTTTTCTACCAATTTATCCGTCGGTAATTATTTCATTTTTAATTATTTTTTCATTATTTATTCACTTTTAAAATAAAATTATATTTAAAATTCATATATTTCCTAATTAAGCATTAAAACAATATTGCATTTATATAAACATTTGGAAAAAGTTCAACAACCATAAAATATATATTATCTTTTGGATAATAAAAATTCAACATCAACAACTTAAAGATTAATCCATAAATCCAAATAGTCAACAAGACACAATGTATATAACAATAAAAACCATTATAAAAATTCAACAACCATAACATGGAAAAGTAAATGATAAATGATAGTATGATAGCCCATTACATAATTTAATAATCAGAATATCCTGTGGAATCATGTTGTTGTTCTCCATCTTGCCGCTGCTGTTGATTGCCATCCTGTTGCTGTTGCTGGTTACCATTCTCTTGCTGTTGGTCGCCATTGTCCTGTTGTTGGTTGCCATTCCCTTGTTGTAGGTCACCATTTTGTTGCTGTTGAAAAATGGTTTGGGCGGCTACTGCTGCTGGTGCTGGTAAGAATGGGAGGACAGTACTGACAAATGACTGAAACTGACTGCTCATTCGATGAATCTCCTGCCTCAAATGATTAATCTCCTCTGAATCATGAGAGCGACTAGAAGATGCCTCCATGAAATTGTTCCCATTAGCAATCCCATTAGTGAGGCCTCCAGTACCATAGACACGTCCTTTATACAGTCCACCAGCAGATGCATACCAACACCGGTTCCTAAGTCCCTCCTCCTCAACAGGGTCTAGTGGGGTGCACTCTGAGTTACCAACACAAGATGCAGACTCGGACCTAGCTTGAGAAAGTCTAGTCTCAAAATCTTCCTGTTAAATCAAACGTTATTTTATAATATAATCATTAATAATATTATATATATATATATATATATATATATATATATATATATATATATATATATATATAAGAACACACAAGATTAGTAGGGACTCACATGTGTCTGCCTAGATCTATCATCAACAAACTGACCAGTATCCTTCCGTATATGGGTTTGTTGAAAGACCTCATCAATATGTACAGGTCAACCATACTCCTCTGACTGCAAACCAACATTATAAATAAACATTTAATATACACAAGTGTATTTAAGTGTTAAATGAATACCCAAGAAGTATATATATTAATAAGTGTTTAATGTACATACCATGCGAATGGCGTGATTATGCACACTGATAGACCCACCTGTGTGCAAAGCCCCACCTTTATCAGATGCCCGATTTACCTGTGCTTGTGTACACTTTGAACGAAAATTAGACGTATTCCAGTGTGCTAACAGACTGTTCCACACACCATCCCCAATCCATGTCAGCTTCTTACTATCTCTTCGGGCTTCCCTGAACATCTCTGAAAGTCTATGAGAGGCTTTCGAGTGAAATTTTTTCTTAATTTGATTCTCATGCTCAGGTCTCCATGTGACCTTCCTCTGTATCAGAAGAAAATGTTTAGTCAATAATATAGCGAAACTGTTATTAATATGAAAATATAAATGCTGATTTTAAATGCCTCAAATTGTAGTTGTAATTAAAGTCTTAGCATAATTTATGGGAGTCATTTTGTTAATTAAAATTTAGTTACACCATTGTGTGATGGAACATTTTATCAATGCAAGTTGAGCAAGCCCCTGCATATATTTCTATTTACCATGCTTTCAATTTTCACTTGAGGCAATATAAAAGATATAGGAATAAATGCATAAACAATGCAAAGGGGCAAATTAAGTATAGAGAAAAATAAAGCAGCTCCATGCATAGAGGTGCGACCTACTTATCCCATGCCCACATGCAGCTCTATCTAGTATTTTGAATCAAAACTAGCAGTTTTATGCAGTGGTCCTCTCCCCTACATTCATATATGTTTCTACTTACCATGCTTTCAGTTTTTACTTAAGGCAATGAATCAAGATATAGGAATACTAAACAAATGCATAAACAATGCAAAGGGTCTAATTAAGTATAGAGAAAAATAAAGCAGCTCCATGCATAGAGGTGCGACCTACTTACCCCATGCCCACATGCAGCTCTATCTGTGTATTTTGAATCAAAACTACCAGTTTTATGCAGTGGTCCTATCCCCCTCATTCATATTAAACTCATTATTATAAGAGCAGCTAGCAAATGGAAGCAGCACTACAATTAGAGTTTGACATGTTGCATGCATGTGAGTCTTAGGCCCCCGAAATGTAGTGTTTTTTGTTTTGCTGGTAGAATGGAGTATATTCCTTCAAGCGGGAGACTATGATGATTCAGAGTTTCATAGTCTCACCTAGCAGAAAAAGCTTTGGATATGTGGGATTTGGCTGCTAGCTTCACTTTTGGCTTTACTTTTTAGTTTCTTTTGATGTCAAAATCTATATACCACCAAAGCAAGTGTAAAATTTTTGGCTTTGGCAATTGGTTAGATAAAATTTTGACTGCTACTGTGAGCCTATAACCTGCTAATAAGGCTGACCTGTAAACTGTCTGGAAAGGAAAAATAAAATGTGGACCAATTATGATAGTGAAGCTTCTTTAATAATGTGGATTATTGAGTTTAGAGGCATCGTTATCTTTTTCATTGGAATGATGGAATTTTAACAGCAAGGCTGATTTTTTACAATGTTATTGTTAGTTATCAAAGACTAGTTAAATATTTTACTAGATATAGCCATGTAAAATATATATTGACACCATGTGAACTAAGTAATATTAGAACCGCATCAAGTCTATACGGCTATTGACTGGTGTCACAGCTGAGTGTAAGAAGTCAATTATTATGACAGAGCACAGCATGAGAATATTCCTCAAAATGGGACAAGTCACAAGACCCTTTTCTTTTGTTTTTTATCTACAAGACCCTTTTCTATTTGAAAGTTTAATGTGACAATTTAGAGACTCATCAGATTGTCAATTCTCCCCAACTAGAAAATCAATAAATAAAAAAAAACAATGTTAATGCTATTGTTCTTGATAAGTTGCAGCTTGAGTTTTTCTTTGATCAAATCATATATTAGCAACTAAGTTTTTTTTGCTTTCATAAGTTATATAAATAAATAATACATTTTATCTTGTCACATGAAAAAAATATAATACAGTTGATATCTAAACCAGCAACTATAATCATTATATTAGCAAACCAATATGAAACTGAAACTTACAAAGTTAAAATTACATTTGGAGAAGAAAAAAAAAGCTGCTACTTAAGTTATATTCAATCCAATACTAAATCACACTGATAAAAATATTATATTTGAAATAAAAAAACAACTAAAATACTGAAACTTGCAGAGTTAAAATTAGATAAATGAGATAATACAGAAAGCTGCTACTCCCTATCCTACACTCCATTTGATACACCATTACAATTTGAAACTAGAAACAAACTTATTCAATATAGTCAAAATAAGTTGAAATACAATTATGAATTGAGTAAAAAATAGATAAAAATACAGTCATGAAAAAAAAGAAAAAAAAAACTGACCAACTATAGACAGATTTACAAATTATTGGCAAAACATCCAATATGCAAAAGGGGAAAACTGAGGAAAGAAAAAGAGAACCTAACATTAAACCAATTATTGAAATCCTACAAGCAATTTTCAAAAACTTAACTACAGCAACCATAAAAGATACAGTGATACATTATCCCCTACTACATACACAACATAAGAATCCACCAAACATGTTTTCATGGAAAATCCCAGTCAATGAAGGCCTACATAACACCAGCAAAATCCCATAGGAGGCAGAGAAGCTGGAGATTCAGGCCAAGATATGTGTGTGTGATCAACTCTGTTTTGTGAACTTTTTAAGGTCATATTATAAAGCACACTCCCAAGTCCCAACTGATAGGGCCACTACCACTAGCATTTGCTTTCTTTTTCAGTTGAAGAAGTTTTATTTTGTGATGCTATGAAGAATAGAGAGAGAAAGGAATCAAGGATTTATGTGGAACTGTGGGTAAAATTACAGGAGTGGGATTGGATAAAAAATCATGATATGGTGCCCCATCAATTTCATGAATTCAGAATCAGTGCAATTACAACTAACTACATAAGCCATAATCCACGATTTTTTACTAGCCATGCAACCACATTTGAATTAGCTTAAAAATCCTTAAGTCAAAGAAAAATCTAATATCGCATACAATGAATCAGCCTCTAATCTGTTCTCACATAGAATAACAGATGCCATAGATGATAAATATTAACTTGTCAAGTCATCAGTACAGAGTTAATATCCATAATAACAATAAATAAATAATTTACCTTAAAACGTTGGAAGAAAATATCTCGCTCTCTTTTAGGAATCGCTCCCCATGTAGGCCAAGGCTCCTGAAACTGCCGTTGAATGGTCCATGTGATTGCCTTTGATGCAGTCTTGGATGGAACAAATCTAAATAGAAAAGCAAATCATGAAAATTAATAGACAATGAATTGATCTATAAAAATATAATGATAACTATTTAAATTCTAAATAATTCTTACCCTGAAGAGGTAGGTCGAATCATATCACGATCACCAAGTGGGCGGTCCTCCTCGTCTAAGTCTGACATATGCTCCATATGCTGCTGAAAAGGAGTATCATTAACTCTGATGGTTGGGGATGGTGTGGCAGCAGCAGCTGCTGGGGATGGTGTGGCTGCAACAGATGCTGGGGATGGTGTGGCTGCAGCAGCTGCTGAGGATGATGTGGATGCAACAGCTGTTGGTGATGGTGTGTTTGCAATAGCTGTTAGGGATGGTGTGGCTGCAACAACTACTGGGGATGGCGTGGCTGCAACAGTTGCTAAGGATGGGGTGGCTGCAACAGCTGCTGGGGATGGGGTGGCTGCAGTATCTGCTGAGGCTGGTGTGGATACAGTAGCTGGGGCTACAGCAGATGATGGTTGTCTACCTCTCTGTGACAATACTTTAATCTCATAACGTTTCCTTCCCTTCACTATCCCTCTCCCGTTATTGCCACTAGGTGGCGGGGGTCTAGGAGGGTCACAACCACCTGATGACATATCTATATACAAGAAAAAATATTACTAAAGGCACATATGATACCAATAATTAAATAACAATGACTAACTAGTAAAATTGCATAACAAAATTATAATTACCAATAATAAATGAATGAAACTGTACACATTTTAAATTAAGAAATAGATAACTAAAGGCATATATAATACTAATAATAATCATTACAACTGACAAATTCAGCATTCCATAACAAAATTATATTTTCAAGAACATTTATTGAATTTTCCTAATCCTATTCAGAAATGGAGATTTAAAAGTCATGTTCAAAGTCATCTTCAAATTCCTCCTCTTCAATGTTAGCTTCTACACAATCATATGCATCTTCATCCACTTGCTGTTGGATTGGTGCTGGAACAGGGATGTCCACTTCTTCAAAATCAGCTTGTAAATCTTGCAACCCAGAAACATCTTCAACTACAATGACTTCATTGACATGCGTCATTTCATCGACTTAGTAAGGCACATCATCTTCTGCATCATTGGATTCTATGCGACCTCTTGGCTTCGTTTTGATTGCAACACACCAACCATGTTTGTCTGTTCGTGATGCTGGATACGGGACATAATACACTTGCCTTACATTATGTGCAATGATAAATGGATCAAATAAATGATATCTTTTATCCATATGAATATCCACATCACCATATTTACGATTCACTCTTGTCCCTCCTCTTCTTAGATCAAACCAGTCACAATAAAACAACACTACTTTCTTTGGAGAGCTTGAAGTATTGTACTCTAGCTCATATATGTGTTGAATGACCCCATAGAAATCATCTTTGCCTCCTTCCATAATGCCCTTTACATAAACCCCACTGTTTATCATTTTTTTGCCCTTGGTCCATGCATGAGTGTGGAATTTGTACCCATTGACAAAGAACGTGTGCCATTCTTTAACACAAGTCATAGGATGGTTCGCTAAATCCCTTAGGTGTTGGTTTCTCACACTTAAAGGCTCATTGTAAACCTACAAATGTAAGACGACGCATGAAAAATTATATTTTATTTAACATATAATGGAAACAATTAAAATGTTGTGATACATACTTGTTCCTTGAACCATGAAGGAAATTCTACATGTATACGATTAGAAGCAGCTGATGCACTTATTTGTTGGGATTGCAAGAATAAGCTGTTCAAATTTACCATTTGAAGGATCAAGGACAATGCCTACTTATAATAACTAATGAAAATAATTATTCTAAAATGCTTACTCAAGGTATGGTTTAACTTCGGTACAATTGATCAACACATGAACATGGGCCGACTTCAAATCTGTATCAGTGAACCAGTGAATCGACTCCTTCCCAGAAGGACGACTAGGCTGGTCAAAGACTGATAAAGTTGATGGATTCCTTTCACTTTCAATTCCCACTTTGTTTCTAGAATTCCGTGGGGACAACATGAAGTTGTTGAAATAATGGGAACAAAAATGAGTTGTCTCCCGGTGCAAGTAAGACGCACAAATTGATCCTTCAACCCTAGCCTTATTTTTCACTGATCGTTTAGAATCACCCATGAATCTATAAAATTAAATAACTAAGTGATGATTTGCAGGTATAAAACAAATTAAATTTAAATAAACTAAATAATAAGTTTATTAATTACCTTTCAAATGGATACATCCACCTATATTGGACTGGTCCACCAAGTCTTGCTTCATATGCCAGATGAATAGGGAGATGTTCCATTGAATTAAAGAATCCTGGGGGGAATATTCTCTCCAACTTGCATAGAATGATTGGAATGTTTTGTTCCATCTTAATCAAGTCATCTTCCCTCAAACTTGCAGAGCATAAATCTTTGAAGAAATGACTTAATTCAATAAGTGGATTTAAAACATGCACCGGTAATGAACTGAATGCAATAGGAAGTAAACATTCCATAAATATGTGACAATCATGGCTTTTCATCCCATGCACCCTTCCCTTTTCGACATCAGCACATCTTGTCAAGTTGGAAAAATAACCATCGGGCATCCTAAGTTCTTTTATCCAATGACAAACTAACTTTATTTGCTCTGTAGTTAAAGTGTAATTAGCCTTTGGCTTTAACATCTTCCCATTAGCCCGTGGCTTCAACTCCAAGTCTGGTCGATTACAATACAAAGATATGTCCATCCTTGCCTTCTCATTGTCTTTTGTCTTGCCACCTACATTCATAACAGTGTTGAATATGTTGTCAAAGAAGTTTTTCTCAATGTGCATAACATCAAGATTATGTCTTAACAAATTATCTTTCCAATATGGAAGATCCCAAAAGATACTCCTTTTTGTCCAATTATGCCGCTCCCCATATCCATCTATTGTTGGCACTCCATTTTCGGTGACTTTTGGCAAATTCTCGACTCTATGCAAAACTTCAGTAGGTGTCAACCTAGTTGGTGGACCATCCCATTCTTCTTCACCCTTTTTGAAGGCCTTCTTATAGTTCATACCTCCTTTAATTTGGTAAAAAAATAATGCAAATATATGCCAAATGAGGTGTGTATACCCTACATATTCCAGCATGAATTTCTTGACAAATCAAAACAGTCCAGGTAAAAAGGGAGTCCAGTAAGAATGTTCACAAATTGTTTTAGTAAAATTTAAAATGCATTTATTTCAACTGTTCATGCCAGTATCATGAAGCTTTAGAGACAAGATAATAGGTTCTCTTGGCGAAATTAAAACTTTACCTAATGCAAGTTTAATAAAGATTGGCAGTATAAGGTGACAATATTTATGCAGTATTTTTGTCATTTGTTCCTTAGCCTGAACATAGAATAGGATTTTTGTTTTAAATAAAAACTTAAATTCTTGTTCATCCAAGAAAAAGAAATATGCAAAGCAAAGAAGTTTGTCTTTTGATTGTACTTTACTCTTACCATAGATTAGACCATCGAGAAAGATATCCACACATAAAGGAATCAAAATTTGACTCAAAATGTTCACCAAATAATCAATCAATCTCTAGCTAATTAAGATATTTCTTCTCGTATGACTAGACTTGTGAGGCATAAAAACTGAAAGAAGAATGGATATGACTTACTTTGTATCCTTTCTTTCAATTCTTTCTCGTAGAAACTTCAAATGCAGAGATGAAGTGGTGAAAATCTGAAAATCTCAAACTGCCAAAGCAAAGAACATTGGTAAGTTAGCTACCTTTTTCCTCTTAGTTATGTACATGTGAAACTATGGCAGTGTATTAAAAAGTGCAACAAATTTGCTAGGGAGGAGCAATTACCAAGGCATAAGTATTTATCAGGCAACTTCTCAAAGGGAGTCCTGCTGTTGTAAATATACCTGCAGCATCATTTAAGTATAACATGAGCAAAAAAGCATGATGGGGCTTGTAAATATTTACGTTTAGCATATTCACTATTGAATATAATGATGAATATAAAACTTTTTGGATTATAATTTAAATATATTAAGATATTAAATTACTATCAAAAGAGTGTAGTTAATTTAATATGCAGAAATAAATAATTTTCAAATAGCAAACAATAAATAAAAGTAGGATAAAAAAGTGTAAATAACATGGGACTGCCTTATGTGTAAATAATAAGAGCAGCCCTTATAAACATAGTTGTTTCACTAAACTCCCACTCCCGTGACTAAACATAGCTCTTTCACTGAACTCCCACTCCCCAAGATCATATGTAGCAAAGAATTAATAGAATAATCAATTATGCATGTTCAAACATCTTATACATGAAATGACCTTGAACAGCTCAAGTCTTCTATAAAACGAACGAAGGTTATTTTATTTCATATATATGCACAAAACTTCTTTATTTCATTTCAAAATGATCTAGCTAGTTATTTGTGTGTGTTTGTTATTTTCGGAGTTCCTATAAACTACTGTACGTATAATGAAGTTGATTCCACATGTGTCTTGTAATTTAATTATTTTTAGGAAAAAAATTTGAGAGAAATGGATGGGCATGTGACTAAGTACAGTTATAGAGCATGTGTACAAGAAGGTTGACTAGCTATATGCGTGGTCCTTTCTTTGCCTAGGAAAACTAATGATCACAAAGTAACACTAGTAAGCCTGGTGTAGCACATTTGACAACCTCATTTATTGATCACGAGCACATGATGCCTGGTACATAAATGATAACTAGTATTGAAAATAAGTAACAAACTCAGAAGGCTGCAGATGATGAACTCCAAATAACATTAGCAGGTCATAGGCTGACAGTCATTCAAGCAAAAAAGGACATGCCTTTAGCAGGTCAAACGACTCAAGTTAAGAAAGCATTTGAAAGTATAAAGAAGAGAGGGACTGCTAATCTATAGCACATATATAAAAGGCTAAGTTGGATAAATAGTTATCTTATAAAAATTTATACACAGAGCTTATTTGTGCTGCTAAACTCGCTCTCCTTCTGCCAAGTGGATGCAAAGATCTCCTTCCTTAGATGTTTTCCAGAGGCTCAATGTGAGCCACACAAATCAGGTCCACTAAAGTCATGAAATTAAAACTTGGAAACTGGAATGGAAGATAGTTTGGATTGGGTTGGGATGCCCTGATGCTACAGTGCAAACCCGTGACCCATCACATTATTTTTCTTCTTTTATTTCAAAAAATAAAATACTACTTGTTGCTGGTAAAACCACACAGAAATACAGGGCTACTAGCACCTCAACCTCAAGAACACAATGTGGCAGCTCATCTTTGCTAGATTACAGATTTGGTTTTATGTGAGAATTAGATCTTAGTACTATTTTAAGCAAACAGTTAAAAAAATTAGTATGAAAAATCACGAATGAATAACATGTTTGAAAACTCATTCAAAATAGAGAATTCACATTTGAAATGCAGAATTAATAACTATTAACTTTTCATTATCATATCTAAAATGTAGAAAATTAAGTCTAAAACGTGAAATCAATCATGTTAGAAGTTTTATTCTGAAATTCAGGACATTATTGGTTCTAATTAATCCCAAAGCATTTTTAAGACTACCGAACACTACCAAACAAAGTAAAGCAAATCAGAAGCATTTTTAAGAACTTGGAAGGAGAAAGTGAACGAAGATTGAGCACGCATATGCCAGTGAACGAAAATGGAGAGTGACGAACCGCACATGCCCAGCCCCAATTTCACGTGAGTGACGAACCACAAATGCCCTAAATTTGAGAGCGAGAATTTCAGGGAAAGGAAAATGCAACATTGAAACTAAAAAAGAAAGGGAAAATTGAATGGGAAAGGAACCTGTGTCGTCTCACTGAGTGAACGAGAAGCCGAGACCACCGGGAAATGGAGAGTGAAGAGTGAAGGAGTGAAGAAGGAGTGAAGAGTGACGAGTGAAGGAGTGAAGAGTGAGGCCACGAAGGTTTCTTAACACAAGCTTTTATATATATAATTAAATATATATAAGAATTTTATTATTATTACTATTATTATTTTTATTATTATTATATATAAGAATTATTATATATTATAATAATTATGTATATATAAGAATTATTAAATATTATAATAATTATATATATATAAGAATTTTATTTATCAAGTATATATAAATAAGAATTTTGGCTCATAAAACTTTTAAAAAAACATCATCATCATTATTATTACTATTATTATTATATAAGAATTATTATATATTATAATTATATATATATATATATATATATATATTTATAAGATTTTTTTATCAAGTATAAATAAGAATTTTGACTGATAACCTTTTTAAAAAAAACTTGATATCATCATCATCATCATCATATATTATTATTATTATTATTGCATTAAATCTTAAGAATTTTTTTAAAAGAAGAATTTTTTTTTATAACATATTATATATATAGGTTGGGTAGGGCTATGCCTTGCTAAACTTTCAGCCTGACATTGGTTAAACATTTTTTATCCGAGTCTGATCTATTTATTTATCAAAAGTCTTTTGCAAAGGCTCAAGGCTTTTTGAATGGCCTAGGGTCAGGGCGATCACCTTTTGGCACTTGTTAAATATACCCTACCTAATTAATGAAAATGCTCAATATTTTTCTTAAAATACATGCACCCTTATAATTTTTTCCCTTTAAAATACCTTAACTCTTTTACATTCCAGTCATTTTGTTTTCACTCCTCCGAGTCTTGTGTTTCTAACTCTCGGGCTCCGGTGAGGAATGGATTGGAGAAAATCATTCCTACTCCAGTTCACACACAAGCTAGCTATAACGACAACATGGGAGATTGATTGTGGAAATTCTTTTGAAGGGTCATTAATCATATACACCCACAACCTCTGTTGAATCTCTCCGTACACTGAAATTAATGGTATGTTTGGGCTCGGGGAAGAAATTCGCGGAGTCATTTGCTCTCTATATCTGGGTGGATCTACGACGACCATGCCATTGGACAATTAAGCATATATCCATTAGTCAACAATTTTTTTAATTGAAATTAATTATAGGTGATGAAATTATGACGGTATTTTGAAAATTAAAAAATATTAAAAAGGGTTTAAAAGAGATTAATTGAGTGTTGGAAATAAGCAATTGGAACATGAGAATAATTAAAAAGTAATATATATATATATATATATATATATAATATTTATATACGAAATTATTATAATTAAGAATAGAAATTAAAAAAACAAATTATTATATTAATATATATATAAATTATTCTATTTTAAAAGATATTTTAATTATAATGTTTTTTAATCAACAAATATAACAAAACTTTTAATATGTAATCATGTAAATTTATTTAACAATGTTTTTTTTACAGCAATTTAATTAACAAATATTTCCGACGGATTTTATCCGTCGATAATTTACATCAGTAAATTTCTAAAATTTCCGACGGATATTATCCGTCAGTAATATCCGTCGGTAATTTCTAAAATTTTCCGACAGATATTATCCGTCGGTAATATCCTTCAGAAATGCCTGAATTTCCGACAGAAATTATCCGTCGGTAATATCTGTCGGTAAGTGCCTAAAATTTCCGACAGAAATTATCCGCCGGTAATATCCGTCGGTAACGTTGAAATACCGACGGATATTTATCCGTAGGTAAATATCCGTCGGTAATACGGCGATTTTTGGTAGTGGTTCTCCTACCTCAACCGGGATCATTGCTTCTGTCCCATAAACCATTTTGAATGGTGTTTCTCTTATGGTTGATTGTGGGGTACATCTGTATGCCCACAAAATTTCGGGTATCTCTTCGGCCCATGTCCCTTTGGCTGCTCCTAACCTTCTCTTCAGCTCTCCCAAGATGACTTTGTTTGCGGACTCTGCCTGTCCGTTCGTTTGGGGGTGTTCGGTCGAGGTCACTTTGTGCTTTATTCCCAATCCTTCGAGAAAAGTGTTCAATTTTTTATCCGTGAATTATAGACCGTTGTCGGTGACAATTACATACGAAATGTCGAATCGAGTGATGACATTTTTCCACAAAAATTTTTGTACGTTTTGAGCCGAAACGATCGCCAAGGGCTCAGCCTCTATCCATTTTGTGAAGTAGTCGACAGCTACTATCAAGAACTTGCACTGCCCTTTGGCTATAGGAAAAGGACCCAAGATGTCGGTTCCCCAAACAGTGAAAGGCCAAGGTGACGAGATGGAGTGCAGTTCATCTACTGGTTGGTGGATAAGGTTGGCATGCTTTTGGCACTGGCTACATCTTTTGACGTATTCTGCACAGTCAATTTTGAGGGTCGGCCAGTAATACCCTGCTCTCAAAACCCGAGTTGCCATCGTTCGAGCACCCGAGTGCATGCCATAGATTCCTTCATGCAGCTCTTTCGTGACATATTCTGCCCGATCTTTCTCTAGACACTTTAATAGGGGTGTGGAAAACCCCCTTCTGTATAACTCTCCGGCGATCAAGATGTACCTTGCAGCATTGATTCGCAACCTTTTGGCTTTTTCCTTATCCTCCGGAAGGGTTTCCTGTGTCAAATATTGTTGTATTTCGGTTATCTAAGTATTTCTGGTCGCCGAAAGTTGCATGCATTCCTCGACAGTTACACTCGACTCCGACAACATCTCCTGGATGAATGTTCTCAACTGTCCGGGTTTCTGAGTAATAGCTAACTTAGCGAGTTGATCTGCCCTGTCGTTGTGTTCTCGGGCTAAATGATTTACTCGGACTTCCTCGAATTCTTATTTTAGTTGCATGAAAGTTTGATAATACTTCAACAACTATGGGTCTTTGACCTGGAAACCACCATTGATCTGTTCGGCAGCCACTTGCGAATCACTCCAACATTGCACTTTCCGGGCTCCCATCTCTCTTGCCAACCTGAGCCCAGCTAATAAGGCCTCACACTCGGCCTGATTGTTGGATGCTTTGAAACCGAACCGTAAGGACTGCTCTAACCGTACCCGGTTGGGTCCTTCCAGTATGATACCTGCTCCACTTCCCCTTTGGTTTGAAGAGCCATCGACATGTACTACCCACCACTCTTCTTCGAAGCTCTCAGCAGGGTGTAGCTCATTGACAAAATCTGCTAGACACTGTGCTTTGACGGGACCCCTCGACTCGTATTTTAAGTCAAACTCGGAGAGTTCTACTGACCATGTCATCATCCTTCCGGCCAGTTCTGGTTTCCTTAATACCTTTGCAATTGGGCAATCGGTTTTTACAACCACTCGGTGTCCTTAGAAGTATTGTCTCAAGCGTCTTGCAGCATTAACTAGTGCTAGAGCCGCCTTCTCAATTGTTTGGTACCTGGTATCGGTCTCTTGTAGTACTCGGCTGGTAAAGTATACGGGTGCTTGACCTTCTTCATGTTCTTGTACTAACATCGCGCTTATGGCTGCTTGAGAGACCGAAATGTAAAGCATTAGATCTTTCATAGGCTCCGGTTTCTTAAGTATGGGCGGGGCCGAAAGGGTCTTTTTTAGTTCTTGGAAGGCCTCTTCACATTGTTGGTTCCATGAGAAGTTATTGGTTGTTTTTAACAAACGCATAATGGGTTTTGCCTTTTCGGCGATCCTTGGCAGGAATCGTGATAGAGAAGCAATTCTCCCTGTGAGTCTCTGGACCTCCTTTGGGGTTTTCGGGCTTTTCATACGAATAACCGCTTCGCATTTGTCAGGATTGGCTTCTATACCTCGGCACGTTAACATGAAGCCCAAGAATTTTCCTCCTTGGACACCGAAGACACATTTTTCGAGGTTTAGGCGCATGTTGTGCTTCTTGAGTTCGGCGAAGATCTCTTCGAGGTCCCTTGCGTGCTCGTCAGGCTTGGAGGATTTAACAACCATATCATCAAGATACACCTCAAGGTTTCGTCCTAGCTGCTTTTGGAAAACTTTATCCATCAACCTTTGATAGGTGGCTCCCGCGTTTTTTAGGCCGAAGGGCATAACTTGGTAGCAAAAATTGGCTGATTCGGTTATAAAAGCGGTCTTGTCTTCATCAGGAGGGTACATTCGAATTTGATTGTATCCTGAATAAGCATCCAGAAATCTAAAACAAGGGTGTCCGGCAGCCCCATCAACCAATCTGTCGATGTTTGGTAGCGGGTAAGCATCCTTTGGGCAGGCCTTGTTCAAGTCCGTGTAGTCTGTACACATCCTCCATTTTCCATTTGCCTTCTTTACCATGACCACATTGGCTAACCAAGTGGAATATTTGACCTCCCGGATAAAGTTGGCGGCTAGCAACTTGGACACTTCTTCTTCTACGACTCTCCTCCTCTCATCCCCCATCTTCCTTTTCTTTTGAGAAATTGGTCTTGCCTCTCGGCATATTGCCAATTTATGACAATGGAATCTTGGATCGATGCCAGGCATGTCTGCGGCCTTCCGGGCAAAGAGGTCGGCGTTTTGTTTTACCACCCATTGAATCCGAAGCTTGTTCTTTTCGGATAGGTTGCTCCCGAGGTATGTCGTTTGAACTTTTTCTTCACCAATTTGAAATGCATGGATTTCCTCATTTGGTTTTACCTGCTTGTCCTCTTCGACTCTGGGGTCAAGATCCAAAGTTTGGTCCGAAGGCTCTACCGCTGAGACCATGTATATTGACTTGCACTCATCTTCCTTTAGCTGAGTAACCTTAAGGCTGGCCAAGTAGCATTCTCTGGCCGCTTTTTGGTCCGCATGAATCGTAATGACCGTGCCTCGGTTTGATGGAAATTTCATGGCTAGATGTGGAGTGGAGACTATGGCCCGGAGAGTATTCAACGAAGGACGTCCGAGTAGTATGTTATACGAGGTGTTGGCGTGCACTACAATGTACCTTACTCTTATGGTCTTGTACTCCTTTCCCTCATATCCGAAGGTTGTGTCCAACTCTACACATCCCCTGGTGTTAACCCTCTCACCTGAGAATCCAACCAAGGGTTCGTCATACGGCATGAGCTTCCCCTCCGGTATGTCCAATTGTTTGAAGGTGTTCCAGTATAGGATGTCGGCTGAGCTTCCTTGATCTATCAGCGTTTTTCGGACTGTGCAATCGGCTACATCTATACTAATGACCATTGGATCATCTTGCATTGGGTCGGACCCCTGAAAGTTTGCGTCAGTGAATGGGATGGGTGGCATTTTGAGCTTGTTCATGGTCGACGTCATGTTGACTGACCAGACTAACCGGAGATGCTTCTTTCTGGTCGATGAGGTACTTCCTCCTCCTACAAATCCTCTGGCAATCGTGTTGATGACTTTCCGAGGATTGGAGGGTTTTATGTCTTGCCGCTCCCGGGACTTGCTTCTTTGTCTTTCGGCCCTCCTGCCGTGGTTAAAGTCCATTCTATAAGTTCTTTCATTGTCTTTATATTTTGAAAATTAAGACCTTTCGGCCCTTGGATCATGGACGAAGTCTTTGAGATGCCCCATTTTGATGAGGTCCTCAATCTTGTCTTTAAGTGCGGCGCATTCTTCAGTGGAATGACCTTTATTGCGGTGGTATCGGCATTGCTTGCTGTAGTCGGCCTTAGGAGGAGTATTGGCTCTCTTTGGCATGGCCAATATTTCTGTCGCCAGGGCTTGTTCGAGTATTCGGGGGCAGCTAGCGTTGAGCGGCGTGTAAGTCGCGTACTGGGAGCCACGGTACTCCTTCTCCTTGTGGAATTTTTCTTTCCCCTTTCCTTGATGATCCTTTTCTTGTTCTTTCTTTCTTGGGTTGGCTTCTGCTTGGACCTGGTTCCTGTATTCGGATAACTCTTCCATCTGCATGTACTTTGCTGCTCGTCGCCGGAGGTCATCCATGTCGAGTGCTGGCTTCTTGCAGAGACTGTTAACAAAGGCTCCTGGCCTAAAAGCAGTCACTAAATGATGCATGGCCACCACTGGGTCTAGGTTTCGGATGTTTAAGGTGATTCTGCCGAACCTTTCCATGAACGTTCTTAGGGATTCCCCTTTTTCCTGCCGAATATTCACTAGTGCCACCGAGGTCAAATGGTGAGGTCTGCTAGTTGCAAACTAATTGCCGAATTTAGTCACCAACGTCCTGAAGCTATCAATGGAGTTGGGCGGTAGGCTAGTAAATCAATTGAGGGCGTGTCCCTTGAGGGACGTGGGGAAAACCCTGCATAAGACGATGTCTTCTGCGGTGTATAGGCTGATTTGGGTTACGTAGACATCTACGTGTTCATCTGGATCCGTGCTACCATCGTATCGGTCCAGATTGAGGCTCTTCCAATTTGGAGGAAGGGGAGTTTCCATGATCCCAGAAACAAAAGGGTGCCTACAGGGGTGTGACTGAGTGTTGATGGTAAAAAAGGAGGGCCGATTCGTCGCACCTTGCATGCTAAGGTTGGTTGCTTACTCGTCTTCATGTTGCTTGTCTGGGGCCTGATTCTCTGGTTTCCAGGATCGGTTCAAGTTTCTCAACTCGACATTCTCTTGGCGGAGGACCGATAACTCCTGAGCGTGCTGTCTCCTTATTGCTGATATGTCAGCCCGCAATTGTCTTAGTTTCGAAGACAGATTTGTTTGATCTTCTACATGCGCTATGTTTTCGTCGACAAGGCGTTGTTCTTCCATGTGTGCGTGACTTCAAGTAGTAATCATTCCTTGTGGGGCTGCGGGGAAAGTTTTACCGGGCCCCACGGTGGGCACCAAAATGTTCCTGTCTGAGGGTACTGGAGTCTTCAGCTGATGTTCTATGTTCAAGATCTTTTATATCTGTCCGAAAGGTGGGGGGTACCTGCAAAAGGCACTCCAACACTCAAGTTAGGTTTCGGCTCAGAGCATTTAATGTACGTAATGAATGAGGGTCCAAAGTCCCCTACCTTGAGGGGCATATCCCTTTTTATACTTATCTTATTGGGTCTGGACCCTCATGGGCCCTGACCTCTTCCTAATCATAGGTCTGTGGTAATTAAGGTTGCTTAATTACTTTCTAACCTTAAGTGTATCTTGCCATGAGTCGCCTAATGGCGTTTATACTATTACTGGTATTCGGTCCTGGTGGTGCCGGATACTACTCTTATGCCTTTTGAGGTGTAAGGGGTCGAGAGTGTTCGGCTATATAAATGCCGAATACTTCTGTTTGTCAAGCGTACCGGGCTGTGTTGGAGGGTGTTCGACTATACGATAGACGCCGAACACTTATCTGTTTACGAGAGTGTGCCAAGTTGTGTTGGAGGGCATTTGGCTATACGCGTTGCCGAATGCCCCACCGGTACAGTTGATATTAAAAGTACAAATATAAAATGATATATGATATGGAACATATTTGAATTTGAAATGATTTTTGATATTCAATTACAAATTATTAAACCAATCAATCAATTAATATTAAAATTTAAAAACATAAAAAGATTTACCAAATACGTTTATATATACAGGATTACTATATTTTGGTTGGGATTGAATTGGGCCAAGAAAAGAATTTTGGACCCAATACATATTCTCCTTCAGTTTTCTTGTTCCTTATACGCTAACGCTATCAATCGTTATTCTCTCTATCTGAAGGGAGCCATGAGTGCTACTCCTTCCGCCGCCCAAGTCCTCTCTCTCTTTCGCTCTCTCTTCCGCGCCGCACGCGAGTTCCCCGATTACAACATCAGGGAGTACACTAAACGACGCACCATCGATGCGTTTCGGCACAACGCGACTCTCTCGGACCCCGCTTCAATTTCCACCGCCTTTGCCCACGGCAAGTCGCAGCTCGCCCTCGTTAAACGACAGGCCGTCGTCTACTCTCTCTACGCCCCTCCGCTTCGCAGCGTCATGGAACTCCAACCACAAACACCGTTCTAATCGCGGTAATCTCTCACAACACACGGTTTATTTAGGGTTTATCATCGCTTCATCACTTTCTAATATTCCAGTAGAATATCAGACTTGTTGATTGTCTTGCTATTGTTGCAGGTTCTTAAGCAGAGGACAATGAAGAAATGTGTGTTTCCTTGATCTGCATTCTATTATCGTCGAACTGGCTACGAGGTGAAAAGAAAAGATTTTTAGGGAAAGTTAGAATTGCTCTTTTATTTTAGGACGAATTTATGTATTTTATAAGTTGAGTGGCACTCTCTAATAATAAATGGAAAACCGGTTTTAAGTTGGACGGCCTGTAAATCTGACATTTTTATTTAATTTTGATGATGATGATGATGATGATGTTATCCTTCACCATAACAATTTGATGTATTATTCTGGTTTTGTCTTTTACATTGAACGAGCAATAATATTTTGAAAGATTTCCATGTTCCATTTTACTTGAGTAATCATTTGTTTCACGGCCAATGGATATATTATGTATGTTTGTATGTTACACTGATGTAGTGGTTGTTCGGAAGTAGTATTCCTGTGGTTTTCATACCATTAGTTTCGACTCTAGAAAAATCAAAGAGGGAAATAGCGGATTCTGTGTTTCACTCTAGTCTATTCTCCGCGGGAACACTATGACTGCTGAAAAAGAAGCACAGAGGTTCATATGCTATCTGTGGAGAAAATGTGCAGAGCATTGCAATCTCATTCTTTTGATACATTATTAACAACTCTGATTTTTGTAAGCTCTTACATCTGCGTTTTCATGAAATGTGGGATAAATTTGTCGAAACACGAATTACAAATTAAAATTCCTGGTATCTGAATAATTAAATAAATGTTGGAAAAAAAAGGTGGTTGAGTCTGATAGAGGATTGAGGAATCAAAGGCCGAAGATAGAGGATCGTGCCACAGGGATGGGGCTTGAGAACTTGTTGTCAGTGAGGGAGAGGAATAGGAGGTGAGTGGCGTAGTCAGAATGTGTAAGGGAGGTGGAGTTCAGTGAGGTTAAGGGTGATGATGTGTCAGTGGGTGGTGTTGTAGGAGACCCCAAACCAAGAACAATGGAAAATGGAGGTGTTCCGAGAGAACAGGTGGGGTGCTGTCAGTAATGGTTGCTCTCTGCTCTGAAGATGTTTTTACAAAAATGGTGTTCTCAAAAAGTGCATTTTACGTGAATTGTTCATTGTCTACCATTCATATTCTTGCAAGGAATGGTCTGGTTGCTGGTATGCAGGGAATGGTCGAAGGAATAGACAATGAATCTTTTAAGTTCAAAACATCATCCAATGAATCTTGAAGAGGATACATTATGGATGATGGTTAAATATGAGAATTACAATGATACTAATACTGGTTCCTTTTGTGTTTAAGTGCGTCATGAATCATTAATTTGCTAGAACACATATTTATTTTTGTGAATTTATATACAATCCTGCGTCTATTTTTTAGACTTTGAGACATGGTTACCTAGCGGAGGATTGCTGAGCAGTGATAACTTTGGAATAATAATCTTTAATTTTTTTTTTATCAACCCATTAATTAGGAGATTTAATTGACCATCCGAAATTCCTTTCAATTTTGAAGACAATATGACAAGAAGAATATTACAAGTCACAACAACCGTTTCTCTCTGATAGATTTCTTTCACCTACAAGACCTTCCTACAATCTAAATACACTTATTTTATCTTTTTTTCCCTTCATTTTCTTTTTATTTCTTTACATCTCCCATCACATCAATTATGATTTATTATTTTTTTAAATTTTTGTTCTCTTTTCTTTTCATCCCAATTCACTCGAAAATGAGGTGCTTTACATTTTATCGCATTATAGGATTCAAGGATACGGATAAAAATATCTCTACAGTTAAAACGTATCGGTCAGTTAGACAATGTTTCATGATAAAATCATTCTTCAGTTTTTCTTCTGTTGGACATTTATTTAACCTTTCTCTCGTTAATTTTCTGGCCATTTTATTTCTTTTTTCTCAGGACTACTGTTAAACGTTACATTTAATTATACGAGTCTGGAAACCGTGGTTTGCTTTGCTTAATATTTATCCTTTCTTTTTGTGTGTATCAAAATTTTCTGCGGATTGGCTCACTGGCGTTGGTATATCATATGATGCAATGAATGAATAGACTCAAGGATACGAATCAAAATATTTCATCAATCGAGCAAATTAGTTTTGGTGCATCAAAATTTCGTGCTGGTTAGCTTAGCTCACTAGCTTTCTCCCTAAACCCCCAGAAAAGAGTATCACGTATGCAATGAGTCAAAATTTTTCCCCCTCCACCCCCTTGTGTTTAGTAATACGTTTCTCTCAATGGTGTGGATATTTTATGGTGTTTTTCTTGGGATATTATCATTGCAGAACGCAGTATACTAGTATTTTGACTGGTCTGCGGCAAGTCATAGTTGAGCAACTAACAACAGCATTAGCCTTATCACAGAAGATGACATCATGGAGATGTTAAACATCCCAATAACTTATGTTTGCCTTCTAACTCATTTACATGGCCACGATCATCCTTTTATTCTCATTGTACCTAAATGGTGCAGTGTATGTTGGGAAAATTATAGAGTTGATCATGCTTCTCATTTTAAGCAAGAAAATTGTTCTTTGAAGTGTTAGTGCAAGTGTCTGTTGCCGCATCACTACTACATCATATCGGCTCCAAGGCTCAATGTTTTTTTATGGTTCCATCAACTTGTGTAGTGTTTGAGGTCAATCACCTGGAAAGCAACATGTAACTCCTACCAACATTGAGAAAACAAGTGAAATTGCTTCAAAAAATGTTGGAGAAGGGCTGATAGCCCGAAAGTGGTAAACAACAATTGAAGTTGAACATTACAAGTCCATTAGAGAACCAACGACCAGTTAGACACACAAATGAGCTCTACCAATCTGAAGTCCAAAAAAATAACTCCTAGATTACAATTAAACAATACAAATCAAACTGAAACTCAGTCATACATGATTCATGTCATGGCCATTCACGTCAAAATTTTCACCCCTTTACTGTTCTTCGAACCACTTCTGTTTTCCATCTTAAGTGGCAACGGAGCAGAGAACAGAAGTTTCTCTTGGTGCGCTTGAAGCTGCTCTTTCACCACATTTCTGCCCTCATTATCAAGAACCCTTCTAGTGTTCCTCTCCCCATCATCACTGCTACATGGCGATCCTCCACTCTCCACCACCAACACTTCCTCATCATCCTCAGCACCCTGAGAAGAATCCACACCATCATCTTCAACTGCACCACTCACATTCTCCAAAACCTCTCCTTGCTCATCACTAGATGAACAACTTCCATCTGAACATGCCACATCCCCACTATAAACCTCACAAATATTCCTATTCTCAGCAAACCTCACACTCTTCTTCACTCCAGGTTGAATTCCTTGCCTATGAAGGAACACCCCATTTTTGTTTGGGGACACCTCATTCCTTCCACCAATCAAAACATTGGTCACCCCATCATCATGAATGCCCTCCTCAGGCTCTGAATCTTCTTCATCATTAGCAGAAGCCTTGCACAATCTACTAAGCTTCTCAACCCTACCCCTCAAATTCTGCAACAGCTTCCTCCTCTCATCATCAACTGAATTTCTTGGTTTGTGAACTTTCTTACCAGATTTCACAGTCTTTGCTGCTTTTACATAAAGTACATGTTTTTTGAAAGCAACCTCTTCAATTGAGTCCAAAAACTGAACCAAATCTCTGCTAATCGACCTTTTCCCATCCACAATCATCGGATCACAACCCTAGAATCAAAATTAAAACTTTTTTTTAGTTAAAAAGAATAAATTCCTAAAAACATTTTTTTTTTAAATGCCCATGATGAGATTACCTGAATGGAATCGAGTTCTAGGAGCAAGTTCATGGCTTTAAGAGAAAGGGCTGCGAAATCGACATGGGTGTGGTTGGAAAAAGAGGAATTGAGAGCGTTGAATGTGGATTTGATGGAAGCGAGGTGTTTGAGTTGGGTTAGGGTTCTTGATCTGCGAGCGAGGAAGGAGCGAAAGTGGGTTTGGATGACGCGCGCGGCAGCGTGACGGAGGGAGTGGTGGGTGTAATTGTTGAGAGAGGATTCGAGGGTTTCGATGCGGTCGAGGAGGGAGGAGATGGTAGAATGAGTATGGTGGTGGTGGTGGTGTTGGTGTTGGAGGTGGTGGTTTTGAGTGGGAAAGTTGAGATTTTGGTGGGTGAAGGATTTGGTGTAGTGATGGGAGGGAATAGGAATAGGAATAGGAGTAGGGTGTGGTTGGGGTTGAGAGAGGAGTGATGCAATGGATTGTAGAAGGTGGTGGTGGTGGTGTTGGAGTGGTGAGGGTGTGCAGCAGGTGTAAGAAGGGTGGTGGGGTAGTGGGGGTGTGCAACAGGTGTATGGAGGGTTGTGGTGGCAGCAGCAGTGAGTGGTGGGAGGAGGAGTTTGGTGGTGGTGGCAATGAGAGGCCATTCAGAACCCACCAGCACCGCTGTGAGGGAAAAAGGGTTTTTGGTTTTGGTCTTGTGACTCTTGTTGGCGTGGAGTTGTTGAGTACCTGGTCAATTCGAAGGGTATTTAAGGAATTTGTATCCTTAATGGCCATTATCCACGGTCTCTTTACAGTCATTCCATCTCTCTCTATCTTTTTTTTCTCTCTCTATTATTTAATTTTTATTTTTTATTTTTTCTCTCCTTTTCCTTTTGTATTTTTTGACAGCAGACAGCGGTATAATAGACAATCCAAACTCGTAATTAAGAGAATGTGATTAATTGGTTTAGCATTTGCAGAAAGAAATTGTTCTGCAATCATATATTTATTTATTTTTAATAAAACATATGATAGAATGGAGAGATATTCCTCTGCTACTGCATAGGATGCTAATGATATATTACTAATAAATTCTTACCAAAAAGATCAATTTCCATGCTCAAACCACAAACAATTTTACTTAATTACAATTATTCAACTAATCTCCTAGGAAGGATTACCACCATAGATTACTTGAATTTTAATTAGTTTGATTAATACAGATTACTTGAATTTGTTTTTATTAGAGCCAGCTATTCGAATTTTAGTTAGCCCACAGACTGGTATCATATTCATGGTATGCAAAGATTTGTAAATTTGTAGGTTTGCACGTAACCGGTTTTATTAGGTCTACAGGAGTTAACCCACAAAACTATGGGATAAATAAATGGGTTGAGGTCACTGGTTAAGGTTAACCCATTAACTTAAAAAAATTAAAATCAAATTTAAACATTTTAAAAATTGACAAATGTTTTTATATTTTTAAATTATTTTAGAGGAAGAAAAAAATAAAATATAAGTAAAAAATGAACAAGAAGAAATTTTTTTTTAAAATTACATATGGTCTCGTTTATATGCGAGTTTACCAAACTAAGTCATTTAATTGCAACTTACGCACGGCAAGCTGGTCAACATGCAAACTCACCTATAGTTTTAATTTAGATACTGTGGCTTAAGCTTAATTTTGATTGAATGAATACAATGTGAATCAGACAAATGTGTTGGTAACTATAGAAGAAATCTCCTATATCCTCATTATCCAATTTAGAAAATTAAACAATAATATATGATTTTTTTAAAAAAACAGTTCAGTAACATATTTTTAATGGTGATTATTTAATACTAATTTTTTCGCATGTTATAACTTAATTTGAAAATTTAACCATAATCACATAAATATTTTTTGTGTACAGTAATAGCAATGAGATTTAAACTTAGAATCTTGTGTAAATTATCTAAACTTTTACCACTAGGTTAACTTTAGTGGGTAAATCAAATAAATTTTATGTGAACTTTGTACATAAAATCATAAAAAAAGTTATTTTCAACACTCATTATATTCTGAAAAATAGTCTAGAAAAATATTACCAACAATATTATTGCACGAAGAATATTTGTGAGTAATAAAAAAGAAAAACAAAAATTATTTTCGCACTTAATAAGTGATGATACTATGGTCTGTTTCAAAAAAAAAAGTGATGATACTATGGAAAAAAATTAATTAAAATAATTTATTTTAAATTGAAAAATAAATAAATTTTAATATTATAATTATAATATACTACTAGAAATTGATTTAAAGATAAGTATTAGTATAAATTATTCGGTTTAAAGAAAAATTTAATTTAGAAACATCGTTAAAAAAAATATGAAAGATTCGAAGGGTATGTACAGCTATTATTAAAGATCATAATGATAATGGTGGCGAAGTTGGTGTCTAACTTTTTGGAATGTCGTATGTGTGACTGCAGAACCGAGGAAGAAAAAGCAATGACCAACCCTGACATGATTCAATAATTTTCCATGTGGCCAATGTCAATGGCGCTATTATTACCCCAAGCTAAGATAACGTTTCTGCTCTGCTTCTTCCTTGTAATTTTTCTTACCCTCAAGTTAACAAAGAATATTTAATCAAAGTATATTGAAGCTGCTTCATAGTTATTTTATTGATGCCAAGTAGATGTTCGAAATAAGGCATTAAGCTTCATTTTTAAAGGTTTTCATTGCTAACAGAATGGCCGAGTACAAATATATTCAGATCCCCAATCCATGTGTATGAAAAAAAAAATCTATTAAAAAAGATTAATCCCTTAAATGAATCTTAGAACCTTGAGTAATTAACTCTTAACTCTCAACCAAGGGATACCTGGGTTCACTCAAAATGCCTATATTCAGATGACACCAAAGTAAAAAAAAAAATCAATTGGGGAAAACTAATAGAAATGCACCTAAAAGTTGTGAATAACGAAAGTATAAGATGAAAAAAATAAGTCAGTCAACTGTTTTGAAATCAAAATTCCCAGAAAAAGGTCTTTTTGACCATTTGATAGTTATCATTGCAAGATTGTTGTTCTTGCAGAGACGAAGGTGTGATGCATCTCAACTGCTAAAACAATGCAAAGGTGTATATACTGAACCCATTTCATATTCAAACTAAAAATTAAGCAATGGATATTCTATTCAAATGCAGAATGGAGGTGCCAAAACAAGTGATGTTCCTAAATAAAAGGGGGAAATTCAACTGGCATTGGATTTCGTATGATCCGATGCTTTCTTCAGCATAGCAGCATGCTTTTGTCCTGCAAGATGATAATTATAAACTGTCTCACTATTACACACCACATTACATATAGCACATATCTTAACTGCTTCAACTGCTGCCCCACCCTCAAGAACCTTCCTTTTCTTTTTCTCCAAATCCTCTGCACTTTCAACTTTTTTTCTCTTACTCTTATTCCCACTGATGGATTTGCTCTTATCGTCCGGTAATTGGGGTCCTATTATAGGTTTAGACGACCCAGATGGTTGAACTTGGGTTTGGGTAGGTGTCAATGATTCTCTTAGTTTCTCCACGTTCTTCTTGTGCTTCTTTCCTAATTTATGCTGGTCCAGCACTTCCTTGCTGGTGCATTCTATCTTGCAGACTTCACAAAACGCAGGTTGCACAACCTTAGTTTTAGCTTTCTTTTGTTTTTTCTTCAGTATTCCATTGACATGAGGTTGAGTTGTGGTATTTGTCCACCACACAGAGCTAGGATTTGCCATAGCCAACTGTTCTGAGCCATTGGATGGCAAAGAGATGTCCTGCATGGTTGTATGGATTTATTTCCAACTCAAGATAGTACACAATGCAATTAAAAAAAAAAGGATGAATGGAGCATACGGGACTTGCATACAACCATTATATGAACTTCAATATACTATTCAAATCCTCAACCAAACAATCTTAAAAACAACTGATACAATCAAAACCCAGAGTCCAGTCAAGGATTTTTTTAGCAGTTGCAAGCACTTGTTTAGTGTTTACCAATCAGATTCAAATACATGTTGAATGTAGAGGAAATTACTGAGATTATAGTTTATAAAAGATAATGCACATAATGAATTTTTACCGTAATACTGGTCAATGACACAAAGATAATGCCCAAGTCAGTTACTACTCCAATCCAAGTACTGGGCAAAACTTGTTCACTTTCATTTTCATTTCCTTTACCTTATAGAGTTTATTCAGGTAAACTTTTTGATGGCAAAACTGAAAATAATACTGGTCAATGACACAAAAGAAGCGCAATGAATTGCCAAATAAAATTCATAGTAACTAGAAACCTATAGGCAACTTGAATAAATTCAAAATCACTATCCACTCAATTTCAGAAATATAATAGAATGAAATTTTACATTCCTTTATTTAAATTTGTTGCATACATTCTTAACTTCAGATAATTATGAGAGAAAGTTAGCTGATATCTAGATAACATACTATGTTTATTTGATCCATACCTAACCCAAACAATTGGATACCATAACACCAAGGTCATAAAAAATTAGTGCATTTCACTACCCATATATAGAGGATCCATATTAGTAAGAGTATGCTCTCATAAGAGGAACTAATCTTGACATATAATCAGGAGTGAATGTGAAGATTAGATTTAAGTAAAACAATGTTGACTATTTATGTATGGTTGCATGGTCAAGAATAACTCCTCTCATAACTCATCAATGGCCTATATATATGTCCGAGGTCATTTCAATACCTGAAATACAAAACCATTCTATAATCTGCAGTCTAGCTATAGTCAACAGTGTAAATTTTAATAATATATCAACATCTAATGGTCATTGTAGAAAAATATGAAGATACAATAAGCATGTCAAAGCATCCAAATGACCAACTCTATAAATTCAAAATATTAGAAACATTTTGTTTTCCTGATTTGAATAAAAATTCAAGTTTTTCCATTAGCAATCATCACTAACAACATATCAATTTTCCACAACACTTCAACTAGCTGCCACTAGACAAGAACATGATCATTTCAATTTTGATTTTCAACTATTTCATCGAACTACTTTGAATGTACAAGCAAAGTTTTAAAAAACAGTCTGCCACCACAATTTTGGCCGCAATGTCAAGGATTTGGGAATCTCTGCCACCTCAACACAACCACAATTGCGGCCGCATTTGTCCATAATTTCCAACAATATCAATGATCGCAATGGCGAAGAAACCACAATCGCGACTGCAATTTAAAACCTTGTATATAAGACAGAGAGAATTGTCAAGGGGACCAATTTCACAAGCACAGTTATAAGCTCTACCCTATACATAAGAAGGATCAAACTCATGCCCACAAGTTATCCAATTCCAAACCCTTTCCTCAATCACAATCACTGTCGTTTCTACCTCAAAAAAATCGAAACTTTAGCCTAAAACATAAAAAGAAAGAGGCACTTACAGGTGCATAGAGAGTAGGGTCAGTACCAAATTGCCTAACAGCCTCTCTGGCAGCCCAATTCTGGTCCAAGCAGTAGCCAGAAGACGCGTTGGAATTAGGCCCAAGATGGCTCTGAGCGTAGATCAAAGCGGGAACGGGTTCATGAGGCGCATAGCTAATAGGGTTCAATGGGGTTTGGGAATCAACACCGGGAGGGTTGAGGGGAAGAGAAGAAGAAGAGGAAGAGGAAGAGGGGTTAGGGTTTTGAGGGTAAGAGGGGTAATGGGTAGTGTGAGATGGAATAGGATATGATGAGGGTTGTGGGAAAGAGGGAAGTGGGGTTTCGGTTTGCAGCGATTCAGTCCAATTGCTGTATTCCATGGCTATGGCTATGCCTATGGCTATGTGGGTTTCAATGGCATGGAGGAGATTGAAGATAGTGAAGAAGAGAAACACAAGGTGGATGCTTTATACATACACACCCAACATGATGGGAACTTGTTATATTACATGATCCCAACACTATTATGGTATGGTTTCTGATGATCTCTCTCTCTCTATTCATACATTGAAGACTTCGATGTAACTCACATAATGATTAACTTTTTTAGCAATTCATTCATAACTCACTTATATTTACTTATTTTCTTTTAAAAAAAAAACTTACTTTTCTAATATTATTTCTCTTCTTTAAATTTGTACTCGCAAAAAATTTATAAATAGTAAATATTTTTTTTATAAAAAAAATGTCATTATAGGACTATATAAAAGTATTTAGTAGTAATTAATCTTAAGTTTGTAAGGCTTGAACTTGACTATCAATAAGTTGTTGATCCCCGAATGGTATTGGATTTGACATCCTTAAGTAAGGTATTAAATTTGTCATGAAAAAAACATGATTGGAGGAAAGATCCACTAGAAGTGGCCAGTCAGACTCTGCACCAATGTCATGGTGACCTAAAAAGTTTGAACTTGACTCATTTGAATAGTTGAACTTATTATCAAATTTAAGTTAGTTTATTTATTAATAAACGAGTTTAATTGAGTGTTTAATTAGTCATGTTTGAATAGTTGAAGAATAATTTAGTTTATTTACACCTTTAAACAAAACACAATAATATTGCTAAAAGCACGAAATTATTTTCTAAAATATATATTTTAATATTTTATAACATATTGAGTAATAAATTCATATAAAATTATAAAAAGTGGTTTTGACAAAATTTTAAAGTTTTTTTTGTTACATTTTTTCTTTAAATTTTAAACTAACAAAATCCTTTAATTGGAAACATAAATTATTATTTACTTTTATTGATTCATAGAATCGATTACATTTAGTATGTACCAAAAACAAATTACATGTGACCTATGATCCTATTAATTATGGATTGAGAAATGCTAGTTTAAACTAACAAAATCCTTTAATTGGAAATATAAATTATTATTTACTTTTATTGATTCATAGAATCGATTACATTTAGTGTGTACCAAAAACAAATTACATGTGACCTATGATCCTATTAATTACGGATTGAGAAATGCTAGTTTAAACTAACAAAATCCTTTAATTGGAAATATAAATTATTATTTACTTTTATTGATCCATAGAATCGGTTACATTTAATGTGTATAGAGAAATGTTAACAACACACATTCTTTTAAATACTTTCTCTCTTGTTGGTTGAAATTTACTAAAAATTACAAAATGTTATGAGTCCAACATCTTATTTAATGAATCTTTCTCATGATTTGTAATTTCTAATAAATTTCAACCAATAAAATAATGAGTGTCAGAAAGAATGTTGCTAACACTCCTTATAAGAATTTTAATGATATAACTAGTGCAAGAATAAAGGAAATCCTATTAATTGTGTTCGAATAATTTTTCTTTAAAGTCTAAATAACAAAACCCTCAATTAGAAAATATAAAAAAAAATTATTATTTATTTTGATTGATTAATAGAATCAATTACATTTAATGAGTACCAAACCAAATTACATGTCACCTGTGATCTTATTAATTTTAATAACACCTCCTTCCCATTTCTTTTGATGTTTTAATTTTTTTAATTTTTTTCCAAAACAATTGATGTTTTAAAATTTCAAAGTCTAATTAATGTTTTTTTCTCAAATATACCCTTGTTTAATACCCACTACTGTGGTGTAGGCATCAAAGGTCAAGGTATTAAATAAGGACATTTTAGTCCAAATGTAACAAATTTTAGTTTCATTAAATATTTCTTAATTCATGTACAATAACCTTAAACATCAAAAGAAATGTGGAGGTAGTAATATATAACCAGTAAAAAAAAGAAAGCTGAGCTGACTAAAAATGGAGGTGTGAGTCAAGTGGTTTGGTATTTGGGTAGGACGTACCGTCAAATCGAATTCATAACACCTGTAATAAAAAACATTAAATAGCGATTAAAATTTCAACTCATCATAATTCATAAGGGGAAAAAAAAATGCTTTGAGCCTAAGGGCTCTGCTTCAAATGTCCGTTCTACAAAGGCATCTTCAAGACCATTTAATAGAGGAAATATGTAGCTTTCTCAAAGTAAACTTGTATTTAAAGTACAAGAATTTAAGGTGTATTGATTATTAATTCAGTTTAAAATATATTGTAATTTTAACCAATTAAAATTTATTTAAAAATAGATACACTCTTATTTTCTTGTTAAGCCCTTCTTGCCACCCTTGTTTTCCTTTGAACATTAGGCTCAAATGTTTCTCTCAAAATTACAAAACTTTCACCAATATGATATTAAGAGAAGATTAATCAAACAAAACAAGTTTCCCTAGTACATTCATAACAGATTGGAGTACAAAAGCAACGTAGAACATAAAGCCACCCACTTCCCACAATTTATACCCCATTTATGTCAACTATTATGAGAAAGTTAAAGAGGAAAAGAAAAACTCTTACAAAAAATAATAAAGAATCAAACTGACTGCCTCAATACTTGACTGGTATTGCAGTGTACTTGATCAATGGTCTATTTTATGCCACAGCAGGCATGTCTTTGAGCCATGGATCAAGTGGCTTGCCAATTGAGTAAACTATGAAGCCAATCTCACGCAACTTATCAGCATCCACAATGTTTCTGCCATCAAAAACAAATGCTGGTTTTTGCATGTTGTCAAATATCCTCTGGTAATCAAGAGTCTTGAACTCATCCCACTCGGTCAGAATGCAAAGGCCATGTGCATCCTTTGTTGCTTCATAGGCATCCCAAACCACACTGACTTTCTTCACAGTGGTGGGACTTGTGGGCTGCAGGTGGATAGGATGATCCCAATCAAACTTGTTCATTGATAGATCCCTCTGGATTTGGTCCTCGGTTACTTGTGGATCGTATATGCTCAGGTTGGCCTTATCACCAAGTAGCCCCTGGCACACATCAATGGCAGGAGTCTCCCTTGTGTCACCAGTGTCTTTCTTGAAGGCAAATCCCAGAATAGCAATCTTTTTGTTTGAAACTGTGTTGAACATTGATGCAACTACGCGGTTCACAAATCGGCTCTTCTGATAATCATTAATCTTGATAACTTGCTTCCAGTACTCAGCCACCTCTGGAAGACCATTGCACTCACAGATGTAAACAAGGTTCAAGATATCCTTTTGGAAGCAGGATCCACCAAAACCAACACTAGCATTGAGGAACTTGGGTCCAATCCTTGAGTCTGTACCAACAGAATAGGACACCTGTTGAACATTTGCACCGGTAGCCTCACAAAGTGCTGACATGGCATTGACAGATGAAATCCTTTGGGCCAAGAAGGCATTAGCAGCAAGCTTAGACAGTTCTGCTGACCAGAGATTTGTGGTTAGTATTCTTTCTTCGGGGACCCATTGAGCATAAACATCCTTCAATGCTTGAATAGCTTTTTGGCCCTCTGGGGTTTCCCTGCCGCCAATGAGAACCCGGTCTGGTTTAAAAAGATCTTGGATTGCAGTTCCCTCGGCAAGGAATTCAGGGTTAGATAGAATCTGGAATTTGATTCCCTTGCTATTGTGGGTCAGAATCTTCTCTATGGCCTCAGCAGTTTTGACTGGGACTGTGGATTTCTCTACCACGATCTTGTCAGACTTTGAGACATCAGCAATCATGCGAGCTGCGCTCTCCCAATATGTCAAATCTGCTGCTTTGCCAGCTCCAAGACCCTGAGTTTTAGTTGGGGTGTTGACAGAGACAAACACTATGTCAGCCTCAAAGACATGCTTTTCAACATCAGTGCTGAAGAAGAGGTTCTTGCCACGGCATTGCTTCACAACACCATCAAGGCCAGGTTCATAGATAGGAAGTTGGTCACTGTTCCAGGCTGCAATGCGGGATTTAGAGATATCAACAACAGCCACTTCAATGGATGGGCACTTAAGTGCAATGACTGCCATTGTAGGACCCCCCACATATCCAGCACCAATGCAGCAAATCTTCACCATTTTGCTTTTCTAAATAACCTATCCAAATCAGGGTTCAAACAGATAAGTAAGAACACAAGCTTGCAACATAAGCCACTTTGATGCCTTATACAGCTATCATTTTGCATAATAGTATTAACACAACATAATATAGACATGATTATATTTTGCAAATTGCAAGTATTATCATCTTGGAAAACGAGGAAAATGGTAACCATAGCTGCTTATGTCTTTAAGAGAATATATTAAAAAACAACATACATTAAGAATAGGCCAATAATTCTACAAGGTTCCATCCAATTTCATTGAGTTCAAATGGTAATAGATTCACTTCATTTTGAGACATCATATCAAGCACCATCCTTTTGTTCTACCTAGCTTTGAGGATCTAAGACCTGGCCAATCATGGCCAACTGAACTAAATGTTACTATTGTTAAAACAGGGAAGAAACAAGTATGCATTCCGAACATGTTGGAATCAACATCATGTTAAATATTTTATATCAGAAAACAAGAAATCAGATTAAAAGAGGGTGGAAGATCTATCAAACAGATGAAAGTGAAGACACTGGTGAAACAGGAACCAATAAGAGCTTATAAGAAACCAGATCTAACACACACATGCAGAAGTTGGTGATTTGATGATAAAGCATCAGCATGGCAATACTTTGACCACTCAGACCAAAACAGATCTAGCACCAAGTGCAGAACCATGAACTAAATGCACGTGATTTCAATGCCAAAAACCACTAATCCCAACAGATCCATAGTTAATTTTGTTTCAAAACAAGTTGACAACAAAATCCCACCAACCAAATCCCATGACAACATCGAAATTGAACAACACAACAACATAAGAAAGTGAAAATTGCCACAGATCCGTCTCCCTTTCACACAAATCAGAACCAAACCCATCAATCACAAAAAAGAAAACATTAATAATAGTAATAATAAGCAAAAAAACCACCACCTCACACAAACAAAACAAAATTTTCAAACCATGAATGTGTGATCCAACAAAAAGCAAAATACTTGAACATGAGAGACATCAAAAACCTGAAATGGGAGTGTCAGAATATTACCTTCAGAGAAGAACGATGAATCCCTTTGACTAAGGGAGAGAGAAAGAAGAAAATTGTGTGTTATGTGGAAGAAAGAGCGTGACAAAGGTTATATATACGCAACGAAAATCCACCTTCCCAATGTGTTATTACCTAAATGGACACGCTTGCGGTCGGTGTCGAGAACCTTTCTATTTTTTTTTATAATTAAATATCCATGTCAGAGAAAAAAATAATAAAATAAATGCTCATAATAAATAATAAATACCATATAATAACCAGTGATACCACATGTTCAATTTGGATTATTTTAGGGAAAAAAATTACTACTTCCTTCCAAAAATAATTTTAACAGATATTTACTTGACGAAATTATCTAAACCTATTATATCTCTAATATATGTTATATTATTTCTTATTTTTTTTGCATATGTTTTTAATATATATATATATATATATATATATATATATATATATACTTGTATCACTTTATTTTTTTGTTTACATATTTTTTGTTACATGTATCACTTTTTTTTTAAAAAAAAATTGCTTGTTATTATTAGATTTTTAAGAAAATATAAAAAATAAAAATAGTTTTTTTCTTAGAAATATTTTAAACATAAACTTAGCCACTTGAAATGATCAAATTATAGACACTGGTATTGATTTAAAATTTCCAAATGAGAATAAATCTTCAAGTAAAGTCAATATAATTTAATAACTTCAAAGGACCGAATTAATAAGATTTAAAGCAACATATTTTTCTATATTGTCCATAAATATTTCTTTGAATTTTTGTTATGGAACAGGGTAAAACTGGAAGTTGAAGTGAATTTACAGAAATGGCCATGAGTTCATGGTTTTGCTCCTAACGCAACGCAACGCAACGCAACTGGCAAAGAGGCGTTTACAGCTTATTCGCGCGTTCCACGCGTTTTGCTTCCATTCCTTATTCTGTGAGTCAACTGCGCATTGTCACCACCTCTTAGTACTAATAATATATTAGTACTATTTAACATTTATAGTTAATTATAATTTTATTAAAAGATAATAATAATTAATAATATTAGTAGTGGCCATAACAACTTCTCGTCATTATATATTTATATGGGTTTCTTTTTACTTTTCTTTTCTTCTTTTTGGTTCAAACTTAGATTTGTAGCTAACTTTTCTCTGTCTATTGAGAATATGAGTGACTGATTAAGTTGTAAATTAAGAAATTCCCGTGTTGGCCACATTCTATTAGTTGTACCACGTGCAAGGGAATGGAAGAATATGCATTAGATGTAAATGATGTGCGATTGAAGTAAAGATTTTGGATTATAAATGGATTATAAAAAGGACTATAAGAACTTTAGGTAAAAGGTACTAACAGATCGTCAAAAATAGAAGGTACTAACTGAGAAGGGAGAACTTCAGCAAAAAAGAGAAGGGAGAAAAAAAGAAATCGAAAGGTAGTCTACGTTAAGGGTGTTTATAATTTAATTTGGGTGGACTTTGAAGAAAAAACTATCTAATAAAAAACCTCATGGTTTAATTTAGATCGGTTTGATAAAACTATTAGATTCGATCTAATCTATATTTTTTTTTTTTAAGTTTGGATTGAATTGATTATTTCAGTTTTTGTTTTATACTACTTTTCTAGGGACGACTCTTTAATTTCTTGGTTGGCAAATAAATGGAATTTCATTAATTAGAGTAAGAATAAAGTCTTGAAATAATACATAAATTCTTCTCTTGCCTAATTTTTCATTTAAGAAACAACACTCATTAAATAAAAATAAAAATACAAAATGAATATAAAAAAATTGTTCAAAGCTTTAAATATCATTATAAATCACAAATTAAAATAATTTCACATTTATTTGAAGATAAAATAAGAAAATTAATATAAATTTAATATTTTTGCGATTCAGTTTGACATGAAACAACAGATGAAACTGAACTGAATAAAAATATATGTCAAATTTCAAATGTTTTATTAACAATTTAAATAATTTTCATACTTTAAAATTAATTTAGTGGTTCGGTATGGTTTAAATCAATTCTTCAACGCCCTTAATTTTGTCTTTCATCCTACCTTTCACTTCTCATAGTGTTTAAAGTTCAAAGTATAAAAAAAATAGTGTTTAAAGTTCAAGATCTACCACAATTTAAGTTCTAACTTTTCTCTCACGTCTAAATTAACAATATAAAGTACATGCATATTTTCTTACAAAATAAGGCATAATAGATTAAAATTTGTTTAATAAAAAAACACTTACCAGTCACATTCACAGAAAACAAGCTTCCACGTAATCGTCTAATTTCATTTTTGGTATTCCACCCCTTGTTTCTTTCCTCTCTTTTTTTTTTAAATTTTTTTTTTTTAATGAGGAGGAGGGCCAAAGGCCCTTATAATATAATACTACTATCATTCCATCCCTTGTTTCTAATGGTTGGATTTTGTCATTGTGCTTCGCATATAATAAGGATTTGTTTTTTTTTTATGTCCTGAAAAAAAAAAAAGACATGCCGAGTTTAACAAACTTTACCAAAAGAAAAGTATCACAATTCAAATTATAGTGAAAATCTCATTTCCTTTTTTCAAGATCATTGACATTTTTGGTGTTAAGACCATTGACATTTAAATATTACACTGAAATTCAACTAATTTAATTTGAGTTAGGCGAGATTAATTATCTTTTCAATTTTTTAATATAGAGAAAAAGGGTTATGTAAAACTATTTTACAATGTTATCCAATCACAATCCATCATTTATGGTAAGTTTGTTGACTTTTATAAAACTATCTTAAAAGTCATGCAAATGGTAATTTGTGATTGGATGATAGTGTAAAACTATTTTACATCACTATTAAACTCTTTAATATATCCGCATTAGATTTTTGTTTTGGTTACAATTAGATTTTCTTTTTTATTTGTGAAATAACGTTCTTTTCCTCTATAAAATTAGTACGAATTTGAATACGTCGTAATTTCTCTATATTTTTTTATTATTATTAGAAAAGCAATGTTTTTTAAAGATGGAATTCAAAATATCATTATTGACAGTGATTATGGGGAGCTGGGATTTCATGTGCGCTTATGTATTGACCAAATCACCATAATTACAATGCTTTTTCATCAAAGCAGATGGCGAAAGCTTAAAAACTAAGAATGGACTTTGCTTGAGAAGTTAGAAAATAAATATATATCTTGAGTACATTTGAAGCTATAAAAGGGGAAAAATTTAACAATTTCAATTTTATATTGAAAGAAAAAAAAAAAGTCCTTAGATTGTCCTTGACGTCTCAAGGAAATCACGGCATTTCTCACATGTCTAACAACTAAGAAAATGAAAAGCAAAATAATGTAATGCTAAATAAAAAATTATATTATATTCCTTGGTTATCTTTTTCTTTTTCTTTTTTTGTTTTCTCTGTCTATCCTTTCAATCTGTCCAAAATTTGATTCTTCGAAAAAAATAAATCTTGACAAAAATATGATGACTACTTTGATAAAATATCGTCAAATATAAAAGACATGCAGTTTTTGTGTCAAATTAGGTCTTTTATTGTTTTTTTTAACAAAATATCTTGTCTATCAGTCTATGTAAAAGTTGTACCAAATTTAGTCAATTAATTTTCTGACTGTTTATAAGGTGGACCACTTTTGTAAGTGGTTCATCATGCATCACTAATAATGGCCTCTAGATTAAATTAAGGTCTACAATCTTATTATACATCCACCACACTAAAACTTTATCCCTTCCTACTCTTTCTCCTTCTCCGACAGCCCCTACATTGGCTTCGGCAGCTTTTCCACCGCCTCCGGCGGCTTCATCAAGACGCACCCACCACACCCCCAAACATCGCCGCCTTCAACCAACCCTCCTCCATCTCCCTCTCTCCCTTCTTCCCCAAATCCCACATTTAATTGATAACACTATTTTTGAAATTGCAACAAGCAAAACTAACACCATCAACGACACCCTCAATCCATGAATCTGAGCGAGACTAATTAAATATCAATCATCAATAGCCGTAGAAAATTAAATTAATTGCAAGAAACAAAACAAATCTGAGGCATATTACACACAATAATTCACCGTCTGCGGCTTTTTTTTTCTTCTTTTTCCTCCTTTTATCCCAGACGCAACCATCGTTCTCGAAGCTGATAGTGACTTGCTCGCTCGACGCCGCGAGGGGGTTGTCATCGATGGATTTCGCAGCATAGGTGTCGCCTGGGGCGGAGTGCTTGCTGGTGGCGAAGGCGAGGTGTGTCTCGTGGAACGCAGAGAAGGCACTGAGGGCGCGTGAGGGAGAGAACCACTCGCACATCTGAGCAGGATGTCAGATCCATTTGCGGGTTGTAAGGAAAATGCTAAACAATAATCAGAGGTTACTGATCTGAGTACGAGTGAGGATCGTTGAACTCGCAAATTTGAATCAAGCACGAATGCTCCCTTCTCTCTTTTTCTTTTAGTTTTTTGGTTTTGGGATGAAAAGAGAAAATAATTAAAAAAAATGTCACGTTGCCGGAAATCGTCTCCGGCGGCGTTGAATGGTGGCCAGCAGCGAGGGATTCCTGGGGAGAGGAAGAGAAGTGGTGCTATGGTGTGGATAGTGCATCATAATACTGTGAAGATAAGATCAATCTAATGGCCACTATTAGTGATGCATGGTAAATCACTTACAAAAGTGGTCCACCTTAGAAGCAGTCTAATTTTCTTTTCTCTGAATTTCAATAAAATGTTTCCATAGATTTATACTTGGACGAAACACAAACTATGGACTTTAGCCCATGACGAACCATAATGATGAGCAAATGGACTAAGGATTAGACCTAAGCCCAAACAATTAAAACCACTCTAAGCTTGGTCCAAGACATGATTAGGCTCGTTCCGTTAACTAGTCCATGGGAATAAAGTTCAGTCCTTAAACATTACAATATTTCTCACATGACTTTACACGAATAAAAACGATTTGACCTCTATTCAAAAAAAAAAAAAAGATTTTACCTAAGATCTTAGGTCATATTTGGTAAAAAGAATGTTTCAATCCTATCGAGAAGTAACATGAGAATAAAAATTTTCTATAATTGGTAGAAGAAAATAAAAATATTTCCCAAACATAAAATATTTTTAAAAATATTAATTGATGAATAAGTGAAAATAAAATCTTCCCATTTTTGTAGGTGAGAATAAATTTTTACATAGTAATTAATTATAATATTACAAAATTTTGTTAGTAATTGACCAGAAATATAAAGAAAAATTAAATAATAACCAAAAGTATTTTATAGATTTTCAGAATTCCTACTTTAAGAATCTCATTTCTAAGAAAATGATTTAATTAGGAATAGAAAATTCCTAATACTAATTCAGTAGTAATATTTTATGCGTCAAATTAGCTTTTGAATATATATTTTATCAGTCAGCAGTCTAAAAAAAAAACCACATAAGAAACATTAAAAGCCACTGTTAAAATCCCAAATAGCTTTGCATTCACAGTAGAAATGAACACGAATTTTTTTTTTTTAACGCGATATGGATTTTGTCATCTTGATTCGCCATTCTTTTGATGGTGTTATGCAAAAACCCACCTTTTATGCGAAAATAATAAATATTCAATTTGCAACAGTGTATCACAATCATAAGATAAGAGACAGTTTATCAAAATTTAACGGTCAAAAAAATATATGGAAACAAAATTACAAAAAATAAATAATTAAATAAACAAAACCAAAGAGACAGGAAAAATAGCCGTTACGAAGGGAGCCTGAAGTAACGTTCCAATTTTCTTTCTCTCTCTTGTGATCTCAACCCCTTCTTTTCTTTCTCCCATTGCACAACCACCACAATATTCTGTGACACCCTTTCTCTTTCTTTCTCCGATCGAAGAACCCCCATTTTCCGATGGCCGCCGTAGCATCACCGACGCCACGTGGGTCTCGATCCAAGACTCAAGAACCCTCCAAAAACCTCGAGAATTTCGACCCCAACAAACAACAAAGCCCAGTTTCCAAACCCTCTTGTTCTTCTTCTTCTTCTTCCCCTCTCGTGAGATCAAAGAACCCTAATAATACAGTTAGCTATTACTCCCCTCAGAAGAAGATCCGGCAGAGAAAGTTCTTGGTGGCAAAGAAGAAGAAAGAGAAGGAGGAAGAGGGTGCTGCTGCTGCTGACTCTTGCAAATGCAAAGGAACTGGTGCAAATGCAAACAAGTGTGTGTGTGTGGCTTACAACAACCTAAGGAAGTCACAGGAAGAGTTCTTCAAGAACAATGATGATGATGATGTTGTTGATGATGATGATGATGATGATGAAGGGGTTTATGAGAGTGAGAGTGTGGTTGAAGAGGAAAAAAAAGAAGGAGAACTATTATTGGGGAATGGTGATGGGAATGAAGTGTGTGGTTTGGTTGTGAAGCGTAGGAGGGAGAGGTTGATGGAAGAGGCGAGGAAGAGTGTTCCCCAAAGTGGGTCTGGGAAAGTTTTGCATTTGGTGAAGGCCTTTGAGAAGCTTCTCTCTATTCCCAAAACTGAGGAAGATGAGGAGGAGTCTCAAGAGAAGGATAACAAGGTGGGGAAATGGGCACTGCCAGGGTTGCAGCAACAAGTTTCTATAACTTCTGAGGTTTCATTTTGCCCACCAAACTGTGTCCTCACATCAGAAACCCTTGGCTTGGATCCTGGGGCATCCGTTTCCTCTTCCTGGGATAGCAGCCGTGCAAGGTTTGGATTCACTTTTTAGAGAAAAAACAACTTTTTATCTGCTTTTTTTTATAATGTTTATTTCGATGAACAAAACTTACATGAAGTTCTTTAGTATTTTTATTATCGTTGTCTAGTTAGAATTAGAGTTAGTTTGAACTAGCTAACTTATGCAAATCTTTATTATACAAATTATTGCTGTGAAACACTAATTCTGATGGGAGAACAATACCAACTAGAGAGGAGTGCGTACTTAAGAAACCACATCTAAGTTTTGTTTTATTTTACATTATCAACGGATCAAAATTGTAGTTGTTATGACTCTAAAGATAGTTTCTTTTGTAGAAGTCAACAACCTTACTGGTGGATTGTGATTGGATTGTTAGTGTATAGACTATTTATTCTTTTAATTATAAATTGAGTTGTTTTAAACATAAAATAAGATCCAAAACGCCTTCATGTATGATTTTCATCTATCCGTTTTCCTTGATAGTGTTAATTTCAGTGTTGTGTTGATGTTTGCTAACTTTCTGTGTGTTGCAGTGTGTCTAGCAGGACTTCTACTGGGGGTCGAAGAAGCAGGAGAAATGTAAGACTTTAGTAAAAGTTCAGAATGGTCAATGATTTGAATAATGTTCATCAATCAGAGTTTTGATTTTAATTGAATGATTTATTTCAGAGCCTGGAATCATCAAGTACTTTAGGGAGAAGAAAGTTGAAAAAGAAGCAGCAGAAAGTCACTAGCCAGAAGCCATTCAAGCTAAGAACTGAGGTAATTGTTGGCAATTGATTGATTGATTGATCATTTTAAAGTTCATTTTTTATTTTATAATGGTTTTTTTCCAAACAATTTGGATAGTAACATTTTTAATGGAATGCTACTGCAGCAAAGGGGGAAGTTAAAGGAAGAAGAATTTGTAAAGAAGAAACAAGAGATGGCAGCAGAAGAAGAAAAGCAAAGGATACCTGTTGCACAGGGTCTTCCTTGGACAACAGATGAACCAGAGGTAAAGCTTGTTTTGCTATGGAATGAAAGTCATTTTTTTTTTGCGTTGCATACTACTTAGTTTGATTGTTTGTGCTCCAAAACACAGAAACTCATAATCCAATGATATATTTGATCCCATGTGGTTATGTTTGGAATTGCTATAAAGATTGTCAGTCATTCTTTGGTGCTGCCATGTTTGTGTTCTGAAACTGAAAAACTCATTAATCCAATGACATATTTGATCCCATGCGGTCATGTTTGCAATTGCTATAATTAATTATTTGGCATTTTTTGGTTGGTGCTACTATTTCAGTGCTTGGTTAAACCTCCGGTGAAAGAAATCACAAGGCCTATTGACCTGAAGCTTCACAGTGATGTGCGGGCATTAGATCGCGCTGAGTTTGACCATCAGGTGCCTCTTTCAGATCTCATTCAGCCTTTTTTCTTTTTTTCATTATTGTTGTACATGTTTTTCCTATTATGTCTCGTATTGCTACATTGTTTTTCTTAGTTTTGTCCAAATACTTGTGTTTTAAGGTCCTAGGGACAATTTTAACAGCTGAATTCGTACCCTTGTATATCTCAATTGAGTTATATTTTGGATACTTGTTGTACACATTCTTTCCTATTATGCCTTGTATTGTAAGGTCCTAGGGATAATTTTAACAGCTGAATTTGTAACTTGTCAATCTCAATTGAGTTATCTTTCATTTTTGGAAGAAGACGTAGATTGTAGGAAATGGAAACAAGATTTGATGATTGTTGAATCATGCAGGTGCTAGAAAAGTTGAGCTTAATAGAGCAATACAAATTGGAAAGGGAGAGACAACAGAAGGTGCACTACTAATATCCAGATAATCCTGCTTTGATTCTTTTTTGGTGATCAATTCCTGCTTTGATTTAACAAATGCTTCCTTTCATTAAATACTGATTTCTTGTATGTTACTCCAATAAAGTTGGCAGAAGAAGAAGAACTAAGAAGGTTGAGGAAGGAACTCGTACCAAAAGCACAACCCATGCCATATTTTGATAGACCCTTTATTCCAAGGAGGTAATGATTGATTAATCCAATGATCAATGATCTAAAGTTGCACTTGCTTCCTCTTTATAGAATGTCTGTCTCATTAGTTCTTTTGTATGCTCAAGGTCAATGAAGAGTCCAACCATACCTAGAGAACCCAAGTTTCATAATCATAAGAAGATCAAGTGCAGCTTATCATCATGGAACGATATGAGCCCCTACTCCTCCTCCTGCCTGAACTAAGTTCCAAAGCTTATTTGTTGATGTGAACTGTGAAGTGAATAATATTCTTTTCATCCCCTTACCCCGCTTCTCTGAATAATCTCAGTTTTGTATGCAGGCAACAAATTTAGTTGCACATTCTTTCTTCTCTCTCTATCTCTCTTTTTTTTTGGCTTTTGGTCTTTTGTACAGTGTTTGAAAGATTGAGTCACCTAAGCAATTTGATCTTGTATTCCAAAGAACCATCAATTCATTCATTGTGAACTAATTTAATTGCACATTCTTCTCTTTTTCGCTTTGGTTTTTGGGAAGTGTTTAAAGATTGGAGTGTATTTTCCAAAGAATCGTCACTATCAACAAGTGTGGAGTTGTGGAGTTAGGTATCTTCTTTTTCATAAAAATGAAGAAAAAAAAAAGAAAAAGATTAGTACGAGGAAAATAAACCAGATGAGTAACCTAGGTTTGGCGCAGTGATATAAGGCCCTGTTGTGTTCACATGTGGGGAACGATATATTTTCCAAAGAATCGTCACTATCAACAAGTGTGGAGTTATGGAGTTAGGTATCTTCTTTTTCATAAAAATGAAGAAAAAAAAAAGAAAAAGATTAGTACGAGGAAAATAAACCAGATGAGTAACCTAGGTTTGGCCCTGTTGTGTTCACATGTAGGGAACGATATATTTAGCAGGAGAATTTGTGTTTGATTCCTTTTGTGTAAAATTTCCTTGGTCTAACGGCAGTTACATACCGCAAACAGGATTAGTTTCTGACGTAGGACCAAAAAAAAAAAAAAAAACAGATGAGTAACAATTGCAGTTTGGAACCAGAATTATCATGCAGGCCCAAAGAAAAACTTATAATGGTGGGCTCATTCTTCATTTCCACTTGCATAGATGACAACTTATTGAGTTTAATTTTAATTTTGCTAGGATAAATGAAATGGAATTAGTACTTGTTTGGTTTAACTTTAAAACTTTAAAGTAGATTTGAATTACTTGGATTTTAACTTTTAAGTAGATTTGAATATAAATTTTGAAAAAAATTGAAAGAGAAATTACATTGTCATGTTTTTCATTAAAAGTAGGGTATCCTTGAGCAAGAGCAAACTTTTGTGGTGTATTTTCAAGGATGAAAATTTGATGCTCAAATCAGTTTATATTGGATTGTGAGACGATTGCTTTATGAGGCGAGAATTGTCTCATTGATATTACATCAAAGTTCTGTACTTATATTCAAATCTACTTAAAAGTTAAAATCCAAGTAATTCAAATCTACTTATAATGGTGGGCTCATTCTTCATTTCCACTTGCATAGATGACAACTTATTGAGTTTAATTTTAATTTTGCTAGGATAAATGAAATGGAATTAGTACTTGTTTGGTTTAACTTTAAAACTTTAAAGTAGATTTGAATTACTTGGATTTTAACTTTTAAGTAGATTTGAATATAAATTTTGAAAAAAATTGAAAGAGAAATTACATTGTCATGTTTTTCATTAAAAGTAGGGTATCCTTGAGCAAGAGCAAACTTTTGTGGTGTATTTTCAAGGATGAAAATTTGATGCTCAAATCACTTTATATTGGATACAAGTGAGACGATTGCTTTATGAGGCGAGAATTGTCTCATTGATATTACATCAAAGTTCTGTACTAACAAAATTTGGATCATGATCTTGGTACAAACTCTTTGGGTCAACTCACTGACTTATTTTCCTATGATGGGCTCAACTCTTAAAGAGGAGTCTATAATTGACTTATTCACCATATAATGCATCATGGGAACTTGTCCTTCCTAAAACGTCATTAAACACATTATATTGGTTTAACATGTTAGTATATTATTTGAACTTGTAATGTCAATAAATGTATGCTAAATCCATAAATCTTGTAACATCAGTGTTTTAAACATGATTGTAGATTTAACAAAATCACCTCGTGAAAACTAACCCTTCCAAGCTACAAGACAATTTTTTCATTCCTAATGCATGTGATCTATGAAACCTAACATATCAAGAAAGCTACTTGTTTCCCCTATTTGTAATAGGCATTCAATATCATTGTTGCTAGGCCTTCTTATGTACTCAATCAAACCTCATTCACACCTTTGACAAATCTTTCTAAGCATTTGATTGCAATGATTTCATCAATTTAGACATAGTCATCTACACATCGGCACATGACACACATGTCAATATATGAATAATAACAATGCATTCTATAACGGTGAAAGACTCATTCTACTAATTGAATCAACCCTTATTTGAAAATACTCTTCATAATTGCTAAGAGCTTATACAATTTGAAGAAACACATGTCTTCACATTTGGCATCTCAATTGGATTTGGGCTTTGTATGTATATTAGATTTTTAGAGATCAGTGAATAATCAATTATGTCCTTCACAAATCTAGTCTATTACTATTCTTGTACATGAATGCTTAGTGGAGCTTTCAGGTTGTTATCTTTGCCTCTCAATTATTAACCTAATGTGTTCTTCACCATTGTCCATAATTTTTGCTTCTATGATTTGTCATTCAAGTATATCATAGAAAGCATTTGAATCAATTAGATGTAGGATACATGAGAAAATAAGAGAAGATTTCACAATTGAGTGGACCTAACAACATGGGTAACTCACTTAAATGAAGAGCTACCTCTAAGGGATCCTAAATGATTATAAAAGTTTTATTATATCCAACTTTGAACTATAAATTGCCCTTCACCAAGATGAAGGACAATAATTAATCGATAGATTAGCTAAATTAACTTTTATATAATTAACAATTATTGGGTTAAGGATGTGTCATAGAAGGAGATCTCATTGTTATTTATAATGTATAGACTTTAGCCTTTTTCATATAATAAAATTTTCAGTATGATTTCTCAAAAAAACAAAAAAAATAAAACTATACCATAATTAAAAAAAGGAAAAAAAATAGAAGAAGAATTTAATTTTTATACATGATTAATTAATCTAAATTATCTTAAATATAATTTATAAAATAATTATTATAAAAATATATAATTTTACCGCACATTGAATAATTATAGTATAAAAAAAATTATACTTTAATTAAGTTAAAAAAAGAAAGGTATAGTTTGAATTTTATGAAATTTATTTTATGAGACAAGACAACAAATGCCAAAGAAGTGTTGTTCCAAGTTGGTTGAAACCGACGTTGATGTGTTCATTGTTATCATCGAAGCCACAGTGTTAAAACCAGAGTGTTCCTCCTTTGTACTCTCCATCATCCCTTGCATTGCGGTGTTTCCCTTTTCTCTTCGATCTCATCGCCTTCACAAACCCTTATATTCACACTTTCCCATTTCCACCATTTCGTGCAGATCACAGCGCCGTTTGAGCTCAGAAGCCGGAAAAATCGGTTTTTGATTCGTGGGGTTGGTTCCAAATGGCGTCTTTCACGGTCCCTTGCCCCAAGTGCGTCGTTCCCTTTGCTCATTTGGGACTCAACTCCCAGACCCCTCAACGGAACGAGTTGGGGTTGAAGAAATCCCCTTCATTTGGATCTCTGAGTCTTGATTCGGCACCAAATGGGATTCAGGTGCGTGGTTTTTGTGAAATGTGAATCTGGGTTTCAAGTTTGGATTAATAATAATACCACGTTGATTTGTTCAGATTTTGGATTCACCGTTTCGTGAGTGTGCTTGTATGAATTGTGTTTGAGATTTTAACTGTATGATGAATAAGCTAGAAGGGTTACTCTAGAATGCCCAATTTAGAAATTTGGGTGCCTTGTCTTTAACTTATTTCTTGTTTTAGCATATTGGTTGTTAAGTTATTGTCTATGATGCTCTTGCTTTAATTATTCTATTTTTTTCAGCATAAATTAGTGATAACTGATAAGCAAATCCCTATCACTGTCTTTTCTGTGTTGCGTGTCCTTTACTTTTTGGGTTAAAAACAAAAAAAAGGGGTGCCTTTTGTTCCTTTAAGTCCTATTTAATTTAATTTGAAGCTTTGTTCAACAACTCACACTTTACAATTGACACATATTTTGATGTATAGAAAACGTAGTGTTTCATCCCTGACTTTTACCGTACTTCTTGCACTGTGAAGAAATAATGAGTAGTATTTTGTTTTATTCAAAACAAAACAATCTACAGCTAAATGTTTGATCAATTGACAACTGTACGTCTGTACCTTTAATACATTTTATGGGGTCCTTTTCCCTCTTGTTTCTGAATGCTCATGATTGAATAGGAATATTGAGCTCCTGTTTGGATAAATTTGTTGATAAACACTTTTATAGAAATTCTCTCATTTAACTTCTCCAAAAGCTGAGATGCATAAGTTGGTTTTAGCTTATGGGAAAAGTTCAATTTATTTTGCCTTATTCTCTTCTAAGTGCTCATAGAGAAGTTTATCTAAACAGAGCCTGAATCTAGTTAAAATTCCGTGATATTAAAATTTAATGTTGAGCATAAGATTCGTCTTGCATATGAAACTACAAAGTACAGTCCTAGAGAATCAATGTGATCAATGCTTTTGTTGTATGTTATTGTGTTGACAATATTTGCTGCAATATGGGAATATTACGACCATGAAGCTTGGTATTGGATTTACATTCAGTATTATGGTTTAGAATTCCTAGTAATGTTTATGCTTAAATAATATGCTCATAGTCATCTTTCTCTATATATTTAATGTCCTCACATGGTGACGACACTATTTTGGAGCATGTTATAACCAGAAGTAGTGCATTATTTCCATTCTATTTTATGTTCTGAATGCTATTGCTAATAATAAACTTGTGTCAGAAGCTTTGCAGCTATATTTATCTTCCTGATTGTATGTTTCATTGTTATTGTATTGTCCTGCAGTGCCTTAACAGGAAGCAAATTTCTGTCTGGAAGCTTCAAGCACAACCCAAAGAGGTCAGTTCACATTGAATTTTACTTTTCAAGAAAATTGTCATCAGAGTCTACTAATCCTTCTGTGCAAATCAGCACTTCATAAGATTAAATTAACAATAACCATAAATTACCCCGCTCTGTGTGTCATAGGCTGTTGCTGTTGAAAATTCTGCACCTGTAAAAGTTGCTTCACCAGAAGAGAAAGATGACCATAATGGAAAACCCTCTGGTCCAAGCCCTTCTGCTGATGCATCTTCAATTTCTGCATTTATGAACCAAGTTTCAGATCTTGTAAAGTAAGACTAAGCTGCTGTGCTTTGCATACACTTACGTGTTTGTTTTTTATTCTTATATCAATGTTAGTATATGAAAAGTTTCTATATATTATATTAAATATTATTTTTGTGGGCAGACTTTTGGACTCTAGAGATATTGTGGAGCTGCAACTTAAGCAAGCAGACTGTGAACTCATGATAAGGAAAAAGGAAGCTTTGCAGCCTCCTCCAGGTACATTTGCAGCTCCAGTGTCACAACCATTTCACTATCCCACAAATCCTCTGCCTGCAGCACCACCATCGGTTGCTACTTCCGCTCCTGCAAGCCCTCCACCTTCAAAAGCAGCTTCTGCCTTACCTCCTGCAAAAGCAAGCACATCATCTCATCCACCGCTGAAATGTCCAATGGCAGGAACCTTTTATCGAAGTCCAGCACCCGGCGAACCTCCATTTGTCAAGGTATGTATCAGTATTATTGTATAAGCATATGTAATTTAAATAGTGATCTTCTTTTGAGGTGTTGATTTACAAATCATTCTACTGGGTACATACTACTAATCATTACCATGTTTGTCGAATAAATTAATGGATAGCATTAGGGTGTGTTTGATTGTGTTTTTGTTTTTAGAAATTATTTTATTAAAAACTAATTTTTAGATAGTAAGAGTAGGAGAAGAAGATGAGATAATGTAAGGAAGAAAATGAGTAAGAGAAAATTGAAACTTGAAAACCAAAACAACTTAAAAATGTTCTGGTTATTTTATTTTGAATAGAGGTATTACTTTTGAAAACAGTTTTCAAAAACTACTCTTGTTAAAGGGTTTACTTTTGTTTTCTTGTTTTTAAACCCAGAGAACAAATTTCTAGAATAGGAAACAAATAGGTTCTTATTCTTTTGTTGTTGTTTCTGTGTTTCAGGTGGGAGATAAAGTGCAGAAAGGGCAGGTCATTTGCATTATCGAGGCTATGAAACTAATGAATGAAATTGAAGTATGTATATTGTTCTTTCTGTCCTAGTTAATATATTATTCTGCTTTTCTATCTACTTTTACTTATGTTACTATCTTATTTTGCCTTTCTCTTTACTCTGGAGATTTGTCCCATTATTATTTTGGGTTATAATAGTCCCATATAGTAGAATACATAAATTCTTAAAGAAGGTTCCCTCACAAAAAACACAGACCTATAAAAACTGTATGCACAGTGCACACAATTTCTGTTTCTTAATATTTCCATCTCATTCAACTGCATTAGCTCTAGTTATTTATTTAACCAATAAAAAAATTGTAATTACTTGGTTCTCTGTCATGGCTTTCCAGGCTGATCAATCAGGAACAATAGCTGAGGCAATAGCAGAGGATGGGAAACCAGTCAGTGTAGACACGGTACTCTCTCTTTCTTTCCCTCTCTCCATTTGAACTTTTTTTGCATCATTTCTCTAACCGAAAGAAATACTTGTGCTTCATGCAGCCTCTTTTTCTAATTGTACCATGAAGTACCAGAAAGAACCTTTGAAGTTGATGGAAACCTCCTTCGTTGGATAAAATGCCACAAGATTCTTACAATGGCACAAGTTTTTCATTATTCAAATTTCTTATGCTATAATGTTTGTCCCATTTTAGGACGTCCTTCTTCTCTTTCTCTTTTTAAAGAACTTCTAAGACATAAAAGCCATAGCATATTAGAAGGAATATCGGAGTTTGTAGTTCTAAAAAAGTTTTGGTATTTGTAGTGTAAAAGTTCTATCACTATGCATTTGGTTTCTCAAGGATGAACCTTCTGGCTGGTTTTAGAAGAATTTGTTATGGCATGTTTATGTGGTTAAAGGTAGAGGATGGATTATTATAAATTTATAAGAAAAACAATACTGTTCTGTTCCTTTCATTAACGAGTATCCTAAATTGGGCCAATTTTCGGCCAAGGGTATCCCTTCTCATGGGGTACCCCTGCACTCTTTTAACATTTCTTGGAAAGCAATTTTTTATATATAGTAGTTAGTAGAAGAAAATAAAATTATTATTTTTGGATATAAATGATTCTTGAGAATGTGAAGACCTGTCAGTCTATTTTGAAAATGTTTTTATTTCTTAATTTTACTTTTAATTTTTAAAGCATCTCTTTGTTTTCGTTTTGTTCTTTATTTTCAAATATTTGTATAAAAAATAATGAAAATATTTTTTTATTGTTTTCAATATTTTAGAACAAAAATTTGAAAACAATAAATTTTGTAAAAATAAAGTGATATTTTTGTAATTAAAAGTGAAAAAAAATTTAAACTAAATTTGAATAAGTGAAAATAAAAATAAAATTTTCTCGTTATAATTACCTGTAAAGTTATTAAGCTTTTTTATTACCAGTAAATATATAATATAATTTACATATTCAAGAATATTTAATTATTATGATTTTTAATTATACAAAAAGAAATATTTATACTCTGTAATACACAGACTGAAGTACCAGTAGATAAATAACAAATATTATAAGTATTTTAAATTTAGGAGGAAAAAAAAAATTTAAAAAGTTTAATAATAGAGTATGCGTAGTTAAAAACTTAAAATTTGAAAAGAAGAAGAAGAATAAAATTTTATTATAAAATTGAACAATATTATTATTTATACTTAAATTATTTTTTCACTTTAAATCTAAGATTCTTATATTTTTCTATATTTATGTTGATATACTATTCTTTTATATGTTTAAAGTTTTATTTAAATTATTAAATACAGGTTTAGTACATGGGAACTAGTTAATTCAAAGTTTTTATATAATAAGGAAAATAAGTTTGACTTTCTTTTTGGCACAATTTTTCTTGCCTAAACTAGTTAATTCAAGTCTTTTTTTTTTCATTATTTTATATCTCATTTATATAATAAATTATATTAATATTAATTATCAGGCCATATAGAATGTGACTTTTTAATTTATATATTTAATGTTATACTAAAATTTATAAATATTGGTTCAATATATGGGAGAAATTAGTTTTTATTTTTTCCACTATGTTATAAATATAAAATATCCCTCAATTTTAACAACTAATCCCTTGACCACATTTAGTGGAAGTCTTTCCTCCCATTTTTTTTATTCACAGAGCTTAAAATGAGACTTTGATGAAGAAATCCAAATTCAATTACACTCAGACCAACATCTTAGTAAATAGAAATTAGTTAATTCACATAGATAATTAAAAAAAGAATATAAGTAGCTTAAAGTTTAAGAAGAAAAATAGTTAAAGTAATTAATATGAAAGTATTAGTAATCAAATTTTATCTTCAGCCAAAAAAAAAAAGAGTAATCAAATTTTAGAAAGAAGAAAATTTTAATATAAAAATAGAAAGTAATTAAAGCTGAGATTTATAGAAAGAGAAAGAAATCTGAAAGTTGAAGGAAAATTTCAAAAGAATTAATTATTAATTTGAATTTTTAAAAGATACGTTACATCTAAGAATGTGAAGATATATATGTTATATTTGTATGAAAAGGAATAACATTAAACATCGAATAATTAAATTATTGTTATAAAACCGTCACTTAATTTTTTCCCCTTTTAGATTTAAGACCATCGTTTTCTGGTCAATGGTCATCACATTCAACAGCGAAGGTCAATTTCCATTTCCATATATATGAGCATGGAGGAAGTGATTGTATACATGCTTTCAAAGTAAATAAATCTCAAAATAAGGAAAGAATCATACAATCAGAATCCATTCATGAATTTTCATGCAAATCCTTTTGTACTACATTTATCACTGTCCTTAGAAGGTTCCATGAATAAATTGTGTATAGCAATAAAAATAAAGTTACCTTATCGGCTATTAAAGTCAATGTGACCGGATATTAAGAATTAAATGTTCATATTAATTTGTTTTGATTTCTTTAACTGATAGCAGCAATTAGCACTAGTCCCTCTCCTTTAAATACCATCCTTTTTTCATCATCAAAATTTAACCTGCTACTTTATCATTCATTCTCTAACTCTGTGTTCTTAACATCATAGTCAATAGTTAGGGTCATCATGGCTAGGTCTCACAATTTGGTTCCTTTTGCAATTTTAATGGTTCTCTTTGTACCAGCTTTGTCATATGACATTAACAGCCGACGAGATAAATGGCATAGTGCCCATGCAACTTTCTATGGTGACATGCAAGGAGGAGACACCATGCGTAAGTATATATAAAACTCCCCTTTACTACTCTCTCATTTTCATGATTAATCATATTTTAGCATTGTGTTTTTCTAGAATTGAATTTTTGATGTTGTCACTCCAGTTTTTCTAGAATTGAATTTGTTGTGTATGTCATTGGTAATTTTTTTTTGGCCATCCTCCTCGTCCGATCCCACCTTTTCTTAAATCTCTCTCTCTCCCCCCGTGTGGGTGGATTGGGGTGTTCGTGTACACGTATATGTGTCCATGTGTGTATGAAGTGTATTAAATATAAAATTTTCTTTTTATAAAAAATAATAATTATAAATATAGATCATTCAATCATAATTGAATGATTAAAATTAAAAGAAAAATATATATGACTTCTTTAAGTAATTATATGTCCATTAACTAATTTTTAATTTTGTTTGTTTATATATAATTGTATGGTCCAAATTTATAGCTTTAATTTCTTATAATAAGGAGAGTTCTTGCTTAACACATCCATGTATATATAGTATATAATTATTAAAAACTATTTATATTTTTTTTATAGAAAAAACTATTTATATTTAGTCAACACAAATAAATGGTTTTATAATATTCTTAAATATTCTTTAAAATTATTTATTGCTCAATTATTACGATTTAAGTCATTAAATGGGCATAGAAAATTTTGATTTGAAAATTATAGCTCATTAAAAGAGCATAAAGAAGGTAATTTTTAATTATTATTATTATTATCATTAAGAATTTTATGTTAATATTGCACTATATTTTTTACTTTGATAACATGAGTCCGTACGACTGATTCAATAACACTTTATACATTAAACTATTTCATTAATTAGTTTCTTTTTTTTATAATAAAAACTATTTTTTTTTTGTATTTCTCAAACCTATTTTTCTATGACTTTTATTTGTCATTCTGGTATAGAAAAGATTATACAATATAACTTAGAACTTGCAAATCTTTCTTTTAGATTTTTAATGCAGTTTTTTTCTACGAATTTTGCAAATTTTTCTATGAAATTATAACCAATTTTCCCTATAATTTTGACAAAAATATGATTATTTCCTTAGGTTCATTGAAAAATCCATAGATATTTTTTGTGTGTATTCTTATACAAATTTTGTTTTGTATAAAAAAAAAACTTAATGTTTCTTGTACATTTTTTCACAAAAAATTAACAGGCAAAATTTTCAGTTTTTTTTTTTTTTTTTATTAAGTACCAAATGAGAGATATTCCCTTTATTATTATAGATATAGATCATAAATATTAAAGATTGGCTCTGTAAAACAAAATGGTATTATTTAATGAGAAAATAGTCTATGTACCCAATATCTCTTATTGATGTTTACAAAAATTACTTAAAAGTCATACTTATCATGATTTGTGATTGGTTGACAGTATAAAACAATGCATAATATATCATTAAGCTCTTATTTAATAACAAGATATATGACATGCAGAGGGTGCTTGTGGATATGGTGATCTCTACCAGCAAGGATATGGGCTTGAAACCACAGCCCTGAGCACAGCCTTATTCAACAATGGCCTCACATGTGGTGCATGCTTTGAGATAAAGTGTGTGAACGACCCCCAATGGTGCATTCCCAACGCAGGCACAATCAAAGTGACCGCAACAAATTTTTGTCCCCCCAATTACTCTCCACCTAATTTTGACCATTGGTGCAACCCTCCACAGAAGCACTTCGACTTGTCCATGAAAATGTTCACCACAATTGCCGTATACAAAGCAGGGATCATCCCAGTCATGTATCGTAGAGTCCCATGCTCCAAATCTGGGGGTGTCAGGTTTGAGATCAAAGGGAACCCTTATTGGTTGCTGGTTTTGTTGTACAACGTTGGCAATGCTGGTGATGTTACTCAAGTGAGCATCAAAGGCTCCAACACTGGCTGGCAATCTATGTCACGTGTGTGGGGACAAAATTGGGTTACTGGGTCCAATTTGGTGGGACAAGCTTTGTCATTTCAGGTCACTACTAGTGATGGGAAAAAGATGGAGTTTGATAATGTTGCCCCTTCCTATTGGCAATTTGGACAGAGCTATGGGGGCAACCAAAATTTTTAGATGTATTGTTGGATTTTGGTGCTATCGACAATTGGTCATAAAATTAAGGGCTGTCTTGCCATTTTAAATACACCCAAGTCTCTCATTCAATTAATTATACATTGATGTACGTAGGATTTGTATTTATGTCTAGCCATGAAGTTTGCTGCTTCCCTTGGTCTATAAAATGTCTTCTTTGAAATGGATAACAAAGCAGTATAATATGTCTAGCCAAGTGTTGCTCATTCTCTAGCTAAGATGACACCATCTTTTCCTTGCCTCCATGTTTTTAATCAGACTCACTCTTGTATTGCTCAGATGATTATTAATGAAAAGCCATAAGCTATTCTCTGTAAAAAAAAATGAAAAAAATACACTTTAGATAATAAAATGTTATAATAACTATTAATAAAATCAATGATTGAGATTGTAATTAATTTTAGATTTTGCTTATATGTATCTGATTTTATTACAATTCTCAACCATTGATTTTCTAATAAACATAATGAACTTTATTCTCTAATTCCACCTCCTCACTTGAAGAACCAAATTCATTTTTATTTTATTTGGTCACCTAAAAGAAAACAATCAAATAAAAGAATAATATAAACACAATCACTTATAATTAAATAATATTAAAGGAATAATTAGAGTAATAAGGCGTGTCCTATACAGATATTAAGTTAATAATTTATAATTTTTTATATTATTACGATTTTTAATATATTTCTCTATTAATTTAGTAGATGCATTTATAAATATTTATAAATGATATATATTCAAATAGTTTATATTTATAAATATTCTTATCTATATTGCATAAATGCTTCTTTTAAAAATTTTAATTTTATAAATATATTTGTATTTATATATATTATTAACAATAAAAAATATTTTAAATTACATTTTTTAATTGTTGATTTTTTTAAGAAATTATGTTTTCATCATGAAAGAAAGAAATGAATAACATTAATTAAAAAAGAAAAGAGATTTGTGGGTATTTGAACTTATTAATTATGTAAAGGCGAAAATCACAAGAAGGGGGGTTGAATTGTGATATATAAAAAATTTTGCAAACTTTTATAAAACAAATTGACCGTCTGTAACAGGTTTAGAAAGGAGTTTAACAAAAGAGTTAACAGACGATGTTATACAAGATAACAGACAAAACCTTGTAAAAAACAAAACGAGTTAAATCACAAGACAGAGTTAGTCCAAGTAGTTAAGAGAGACAGATAGAGCCGCAAAGAAAACACAGGAAATTATATCGGTTCACCTCACCCCGAGACACTACAAGAATTCGCTAATTAGCGAGGGAAATTAGCGAGGGAAATTCTACCTCGCTATTCAGCCGCTATGTAGCGATGGATTCGCGAAGACCTATTAATCCCTCGCTAATCCCTTGCTAAAAGCATTACAAAAAATTTAAAAACAAATTTCTTACTTAGCGAGGATATATTTCCAACGCTAATCCCACACTAACTTGTGAAGGAAATATCCGTCTCAAATCTTTCATTAAATACTTTGGTAAATTAGAATGTATTTTAGCGAGGGAATGTTCCCTCGCAAATCCTCCCCAATTTTGCAAAGGGTTTTTTGCCTTGCAAATTTGCCACAAATGTGGAAACAAAGTTCTCAAATTTGGCGAGGGAAGTTTTCCCTCGCAATTCCCTCGTTATGGTTATTTAATTTTGTTAAAATTTAAGTATTTTATAGTTAGAAGTAGTGTTATAAAAATTGAATCGATCATAAACTCGGTCAGGGCATTAGGTCAATTGGTTAATGATCGAACCGGTGGATCACTAATTGAATCGCATGACTCGATCTCTATTAAAAAATTTAAAATTTCAAACCCTATCTTAAAAAAGCCCAAAAAAAATCACATCACGAATTAATATAATTTCACTCTAAAGCTGATTAGTTTTATTATTATTATTATTATTATTATTATTATTATTATTATTATTATTATTATAATTTTTGTCTCCATATGTTAGGATTGAAATAAAAAATAGAAATAAGAGAAAATAAAATGGACTTCGTATGTTTTGATTAAATTAATATATATGATTGAAATAAAAATAAATATTATAACTTATAAATATGTTATTGTACCAGTTTTATCTGAAAAAAATGATGTGGTGCACTCTCGAGAGTGGCTTGCTTATGTCTTCATATGTTTTGATTAAATTAATATATAATATATATAATTTTTAAATTAAAAATACAATAAAAGTTATTTTTGTCATATTTATTTTAATATTTTGCATTCCAATGATCATTAGACTATTAAAACATAACATATACTAGTGTTTTAGCCCGTGCGTTGCACATGCTTATTAAAATTTTCGTTGCCTTATTTATATAATCAATAGAAAGAAATTTAAAAAAAAAAACAAAGAATTATATAGCACATTGAAAGAAATTTTAAAAAAGAGATAATTATAAAAGAAATTAGAAACTATAAAATTAAAAAAAAAAGATAAGGGAATATGTAACAATGTAACTTTAATTTTTTTAATATTAACTTTGAAAATTGAAAAGTAAATTAAATTAAGGATTTAGAATTATTGACTAAAGAGAAAAATCTTCGGAATTAAAAAATAGAGTTAGAAAATCCGATAAAATAAAAATAGATTAGAGAGTATAAAGTTTGAAAAAAAAATTATATAGTACATCGAAAGAAATTTTGAAAAAGAGATAATTATAAAAGAAATAAGAAACTATAATTTTTAAAAGAAAATAAAAGGAAAGATGTAATGATGTAACTTTAATTTTTTTAATATTAAATTTGGAAATTGAAAAGTAAATTGAATCAAGAATTTGAAATTATTGATGAAAGAGAGAAGTCTTCGAAATTAAAAAATAGAGTTAGAAAATTATATAAAAGAAATATTAAAAAAAAGCCCAAAAGATTAAAGAGTATAAAATTTGAAAAAAAATTTATATAGCCCATCGAAATAAATTTTGAAAAAGAGAGAAATCTTTGAAATTAAAAAATTAAGTTAGAACATCATATAAAAGAAATATTTAAAAAAAGCCCAAAAGATTAGAGAGTATAAAATTTGAAAAAAAAGAATTATATAACACGTCGAAAGAAATTTTTTAAAAGAGATCATTATAAAAGAAATTAAAAACTACAATTTTTTTAAAGAAAAAAAGATAAGGGAAGATGTAACTTTAATTTTTTAAATTAACTTTGAAAATTGAAAAGTAAATTGAATTATGGATTTGAAATTATTTAAAATAAAAGTGAATGTGAGAGAGAGTGGGGAGATTGAAGTAATGAGAGAAGAAAATCTTTTAGTCATTTATATATACAAGGAGATTTTAAAAGTCCTTTCAAGCACCATTTTAAATAATCTTCTCGCATAATATGTAATATATACTATATTTGTCAGCATTATATCAACTAACAGAACTTGGGTCAGTGGCGATACATATTATTATTATTTTATATTATTCTTATTTGATATAATACATATGACACTTAAATCTAGTTTCAATATTATAACTAACAAGATGGAGATATACGGTGGCATATGACATTAACTATTAAGTAGTTATAGAATCCATTGCATAAGCCAAGAACATTATGTTCATAGAAGACAAAATTCATGTTATAAAATAATAATAATAAAAATAAAAAATAAGTTTTTATTATTATTATAACTAAAGTTGACCCGCCTAATGCGGAGAATATTGTGAAAATTATTTTTTCAAATAAAAAATTAATTTAGAAAAAATAAAATAATTTATAAAAATTAATTTCTTATTTAATAAGGGAGGTCCTTGTATATGTTTATCTGTATGGTTAAAACTTTCACTCTATGGCTATGCTTTGCTGTTGCCTAGTTCTGAAAAGACTCAATTAGTTAGATTTCAAAGCAAGTTTCAATTGAAACTTGTGCTGCTGTTGCGCCTATTAGATCCACTGCACTTGTGAAATTGGATCATGTGCTCATTTTTTTTTTTCTGAATTAAAGCCTTTTTCTCCTTTTACATTTACACCTTCAGCTAGTAATCTTCAATTGAATGTAAGACATAGTATCATTTTTGTTGTTCTGATTGTCTTGAGATTCAAAGTACCATACATGATTTTCTTTTTCTCTGTATGGTTAAAACTTTCACTTTGTATGGCTATGCTTTGCTGCTGCCTAGTTCTGAAAAGACTCAATTAGTTAGATTTTAAAGCAAGTTTCAATGTTTCAATTCAAAATTGTGATGCTGCGGAGTATTCTCTGCCTATTAGATCTAGAGCCCTTGTGTAATTGGATCATGTGCTCATTTTTTTTCCTGAATTAAAGCCTTTTACTCCTTTTACATTTACACCTTCAGTTAGTAATCTTCAATTGAATGTAAGACATAGTATCATTTTGTTGTTTTGATTGTCTTGAGATTCAAAGTACCATACATGATTTTCTTTTTCTTTGTATGGTTAAAACTTTCACTTTGTATGGTTATGCTTTGCTACTGCCTAGTTCTGAAAAGACTCAATTAGTTAGATTTCAAAGCAAGTTTCAATGTTTCAATTCAAAATTGTGATGCTGCGGAGTATTCTCTACCTATTAGATCTAGTGCCCTTGTGTAATTGGATCATGTGCTCATTTTTTTTCCTGAATTAAAGCCTTTTACTCCTTTTACATTTACACCTTCAACTAGTAATCTTCAATTGAATGTAAGAGATAGTATCATTTTTGTTGTTCTGATTGTGTTGAGATTCAAAGTACCATACATGATTTTCTTTTTCTCTGTATGGTTAAAACTTTCACTTTGTATGGCTATACTTTGCTGCTGCCTAGTTCTGAAAAGACTCAATTAGTTAGATTTCAAAGCAAGTTTCAATGTTTCAATTCAAAATTGTGATGCTGCGGAGTATTCTCTGCCTATTAGATCTAGAGCCCTTGTGTAATTGGATCATGTGCTCATTTTTTTTCTTCTGAATTAAAGCCTTTTACTCCTTTTACATTTACACCTTCAGCTAGTAATCTTCAATTGAATGTAAGACATAGTATCATTTTGTGCTTCTAATTTTCTTGAGATTCAAAGTACTATACATGATTTTCTTTTTCCCTGTATGGTTAAAACTTTCACTCTGTATGGCTATCATTTGCTGCTGCCTAGTTCTGAAAAGTTAAAGCAAGTTTCAGTGTTTCAATTTAAAATTGTGATGCTGCTGGGTATTCTTCGCCTATTAGATCCACTGCACTTGTGTAATTGGATCATGTGCTCATTTTTCTCCTTTTACATTTACACCTTTAGCTAGTAATATTTAATTGAATGTAAGACATAGTATCATTTTTGTTTTGATTGTCTTGGAGCAATAAGGATAAACTAGTACTAGAAAATTAAAAAAATAAATTGTTTTAAGAAATACATTTTCTCCTTCCATTCTCTATTCTTATGTGTTTTATTACTTTATTGCTGAAAAATGCTTTCTGGTGACAGGGATCTAAATGTAATTTATCAATGGAACATTTATATGGATTTACTAGAGGCATCAACATGTCTAATTAACTAACTCATTGTGTCAGATGCTTTGTAAAATAATATCATGTACTTTAGGAGAAAATCGTATTGTGTGTCATAGGTATAACTTTATGCCTTTATCATTAAAAATTCACTGAACTGCATTTGTGGGAGGAATTGATCTTTCTATTATTGTAAATTAAATTGAATATTTTGAATGATTAGTAGCACATCCTTATCTTTATATTTAATATTGATTCCATGACTTTTAAGGTTGCTGAGAAGCGTTCTTAATTTTTAGGCGTTGTATTTTGATAATGAGTTAAAATTTAAAAATCTACTTAGTAAGAGTTTGCTTATTATGTTATCACAGGAGGCAGAGCACAAGCATCCTGTTACTTACAGTGAATTGTACTCCAAAGTGCATAAAAAATCAAATGGGGAATATGTCTCTATCAAAGCTAAGAACTTCATTGTAAGTAGTTTTTTTTTTTTTATTATTGATATTGTCTTTGTATATCTGTTTGTTTCTACTATCTCACTAAAATTTTATTAATCTTTGTAGGAATCCTATGAAAATGCTATAACAGAGAAATATGGAGAAGATAAATCAAAACATCCTAGAGTCGACTCTGACGTTTGGAAACAAATGGTTGGTGAAAACAAAAAGGGTAGAATCCATGGCATGAGCCATAACTTGGAGCTTATTAATGGTTCTCCACATGGGTTCATCTTCAACAGTTGTAGCTCCATCTTCCACAACACGTTCCACTGAAGACATCACTGCAATAGCTACACAAATGTCTCAAATGTAGGAGCAGATGCAAGCACAGTTGCAGATACATACACAGGCGCTACAACAATAATTTCAGACACAGATGCAGACATAAATTGCAGACATGCAATCACTAAAGAGATATTGCTTGCCTTTATGAATCAAACACCACCGTCAGACAAAAATAAATGATAATGATGCACTTTAGTTTGATGATTGAATTTCTGTTTTTATATATGTTGTAAGACTCAACAATAGATGAGACTTGTTGACAATAGATGAGACTCTAATAGATTGCCTGCCTTTTTTTTTTTTGTTATGCACTTTGATGACAATGTTTATTATTTAGTTATGTTGAAAGAAGACTTAGTTTTATTATTCAGTTATCTTGAATAATTTTGGTTATCTTGAATCATATTATTTTTTTAAATTCATTTTTTGTAATTATTTTGAATATACAGATCAATAAATTTATAATTATTTTTTAATATGCAGGTCAAATTTTAAAAAAATGAATTTACAAACTAAAAAGGAAAAGCGAGGGACATGCGAAGAAATAATACAATAACTAGCAAGGAACACTGAGGGAAAAGCGACAGATTTGCAAGGGAAAGTTGCAAGGGAAGTGAGAGAATTGCGAGAGAATACTTGTAACGAGCAACGAGGGAATAGCGAGACAATTGTGAGGGAATTCTTGCAAGGAATAATGAGGGAATAGCGAGAAAATTGCGAGGGAATACTTGCAGGGAACAATGAGGGAATAATGATAGATTTGCGAGGGATAGTTGCGAGGGAATAACGAGAAAATTGCATGTGAATAATTGCAGCTAGCAACGAGGGAATAGCGAGAAACTTGTGAGGGAATACTTGCAAGGAACAACGAGGGAACCGCGACAGCTTTACGAGGGAGAGTTGCGAGGGAATAGCGACAAAGGTGCGAGGGAATTCTTGCACGAAACGAGAGAATAGAGAGAAAATTGCGAGGGAACACTTGGTTGAAACAATGAGGGAATAGTGACAGCTTTACGAGGGACAGTTACGAGGGAATAGCGACAAAAGTATGAGGGAAATCTTGCAAGGAACAACGAGGGAATAGCGAGAAAATTGCGAGGGAATACTTGGAAGGAACAACGAGGGAATAGCGACAGGTTTGTGAAGGAAAGCTTGCAAGGGAATAGCGAGACGATTGCGAAGGAATAATTGCGACAACATTGCGATGAATTAGTAAGGAAGCGTTGTTGCAAATTAGCGAGAGAATTGTCTATCATAGGTCTTATATTTTGCGAGGGATTTAACGAGGGAATTGATGAGATTAGCGAGGCAATAGCGAGGGAATAATTCCCTCGCTAATTAGCGACCCGGATTCAGCAAGACAATATTCCCTCGCAATCCGTCGTAAATCCGTCGCAAAATCATTCAGCGAGGGATTAGCGACGGATTAGGGGGATATTTCTCTCGCTAATCAGCGAAATTCTTGTAGTGAGACTATGTCCAGTTTTTGACAAACCACCAAGTTTCACTAACTTTCACAAGTTACAAGTATTGTTTACTACCACTTCTGGCTCAACCCAAGTAGTTTTTACACTAGTCTCTCCAAGCTAAAAACTCAAGTATTCTTTCTTACCAAGCCACTTCTGGCTCTACAACAAATTAGTAGATTTGTTAAAGGTTGGGGCACACAGACTTTAGGATAGCGTCTTACAGATGGATATACAAGATTAAGAACACAGTCTTTTTCTCTCATGATACTCAAGGTGTTTTGAGAGCTTTTACAACTTAGTAAAATTTGAATTAAGTTCAGTCTGGTCAACACTTCAAAACTTCTGCTATATATAGATTTGCTGAGGAAGTAACCGTTGTCTCTAAACGGTCTTCTTGCATGCGTCTGACCAGCGTCTGAAGGAGAGTGGCCATTGGGGCATTTACTGCAAGCATTAAATGCTTGTCACCAACTAATCACTTTGAGTTGATAAAACATTCTGCTTATCTTCCTTGAGAGGTACTCCATATTCTTCTGCTGCAGTGGTCACATCGCTTGTTCAGACAAGTACTCATTGCTAGCTATAACGCGTCTTTTGAGGCGAGGGAAAGCTTATACTTCTTTGACTCTTCTTTCTGTTTCCCTTTATACACTTCGACAGATCCTAGGAATGATGTTCCACGAACATTTCCTACAATCTAGATTACAAAACGACAGTACATTTACTATGCCTTTAAAAGTTCCTACATATTTAAGAGCCTGTCTACGTATCATTTGTATCTTACAGACGCAGATGCAACGTTTTCGTCTGTTGGCATTATAAGACACAATCTTTTTAACTTAATATTTGTTTGCATTGAATCAAAATTATTGAGAGTCCTGATTCGTCTTATGACTAAACAAATTACAATAAAATAAATTAATGATGAATAAAAATAGAATTTAATTAGAATGAACTAATAGTATACATATTTTTATAATAATATCCAATTACAGATTGTCATATAAAATAAGTTTATTGACTTTTATAATAACTACTTTAATTAGAATACACTGAAATTGTAAATATTTTGAATCAAAATATTTTTTATTATTTATTAATTTGTTATCATGAATTAAAATGATAAATTATAAAAAGAAATATTTTTGGATGAAAAAGAATTATTGTGATGATAATAAGCGACATAGTATTCAAATGAAAAATCTTCATCTATTTTGAAATTTAAACACAAATTTTTTGGTATGTTAAATAGAGTATCATATATAAAAATGTTTAACACATATGCCAATACATATTTATTAAAAATATGAAGGATTAAAAATTAGAAATATCTATCTATCTATCTATCTATCTATCTATCTATCTATATATTATATAAAATACAGTTGCTGACTATGACTGGTTGTCCACGTGTCACATTCTTGTGACATTTTATATAATATATTGATTGATATTTCATTCTTAATTTTAGTATCATTAATCAATCAATTAATTATTGATTATTGATTAGTACAATCACAATCTTAATATTTGTAAGACATTTAATATATTTATAATTTTCTTTCCAAATTTAAATAACGAAATTAACATGACCAACATCTTTGATTTTAATATTCTTAAATAAAATTATATTTTTAAAAACTAACATTAGCCTTTTTAAATATTCTCAAATAAAATCATATAGTTCCCTTTTTAACTGATGGATATGCATATATTAATTGAAATTGAAATCCTTTAATTGAAATCTTTTAAAATGGCGCACTCTTTACTGAAATTTATATATAATTTGAAATTAATTGAAATCTTTCCCCTTTAAAATGACACAATTTCCTTTTTTTTAAAGGACACAATTTGTATTAAGTGCACAGTTTCACAACAAATTCTTTCATTGTACTATAAAATGCAACAATCAGATTGCGGCTTTCTTCTACCCCTCTTCTTCAAGCGTTTATATTCTCCCTCTCCCCATTAGGTGCCTCCATAGTAAGCAGTTTATATTCTCTCCCCATTAGGTGAGTATTGTTTATGGACCATTTTTTTTCCTCTTCTTCTTTGTCCGATTTAAATGACCTTTGGTTATTTTTCATTCTTATTATATGATGTAAGAAGTCAATTGGTAAGTTTTAGCACAACATCTTATTCAATTCAATTCATTGCATTATATATCATCATATATTATTTTAATTTTTTTGTTTCATTTTTCAACCAAATGCTTTGTATTTGGATTTTTTTCCTCCATACCAAGTTTTACATTTTTTACTCATTTGTTATGTGGTGTGAATAAAATACAAATGAATTGTTCTTTTTTGTTTTGTGGCAGGCTTCAAAGGACTATGGGAAATGATCATCATTAGAATAAATTTTGTGCTACTACTAGATTCAAGAAGGACAATAGTTTATTACTTAAATTTTCAAGTTGCAATGTAAATATTGTTAATATATATAGAATTGGTAGATATATTTTTTTTCCTATTTGTATATTAAAAAATATGAATATGAGATCAAATTTTCTTAATGTACATAGAAGTAATTGTTAGTTTTTTTTTCTTCCTTAATAATCATGAACTGTATTTATTGAAAATGTAACTTTATGATCAAAATTAAAATTAAAATTAAATTTTATTAATGAAGGTGTTATTTATATGAGATATGTTAAAGGTCAAATGTATTTATTCATGTAAACTATTAGTTCACCTTATAACCATTCGAAATATATTGCTCTATATAAAGTATTAGAAATGTTTTTATTTAAATTTCGATCAATATAAATTAATTTCAATAAACATAGACTAATTTTAATCTAACCATGTATAAGTTATAGTGCAAATCTATTATTATATACATCCATTCAATATAAATTATTTGAATTTCAATAAATATAAATTAATTTAATATAAATTATTTTAAATTATAATTAATTTTAATCAATTTTAATTAGAAAGTTAATATAAGTATATTAATCGAATTAGAAGTAACTTTAGAGGTGATATAGATACGCTGCTTAATCTAAATACAATAAAATTTAAAATAAATTGATTGTTGTAGATTTTTTTTATCGGGGATAGGGGTGGAAACAGGCTAGGCCAGGCCAGGCTTTGGCGGGCCTGAGCCTGTCCTACATCATAATTACTAAGCCTGGACCTGGACTATTTACCTGTTATAGACATTTTTTTAGGCCTTAGCCTGACCTGTTTAAAAGCCTGGCCTGGCCTGAAAGCCTGTTTACGTGGCCTATTCTATAAAAGGGCCTATAAATAGACCAATAAGCCTATAGGCCTAGCTAGGCCAACGAGTCTAAATAGGTCAACAGGCCTTGTTCATCACGTAAAATATTCAATATTTTTAAAGACTAATATTAAATATAAATATTATATATATATATATATATATATATTATATTAATGTAATATATATAAATATATAATATTATATATATTATTATATAAACAGGCCAGCCTGTTAGGCTTCATAGGCTTTTTTTAAAGCCTGAAGCCTGACATTTTTAATTAAAAAGGCTTTTTAAAAAGCCTAAGCCTGGTCTTTTTAATAAACAAGCCAGGCCAGGCCAGGCCTTTGGTGAGCCAGGCCGGAGGCCTCCGACGGGCCGCCTAGCCTATTTCCACCCCTAATCGGGGATTGATTTAAAATAAAATAAATTTATCATTCACACCCATTCTAATTTGTTAGTGTTGCTCTCATTTATTTATCATTTTTTATCGGCGATTGTCGTTAATTGTAGTAATTACCATTGATATATTGAATAATTTCTTACTTAAATATGTTGTTATTCTCACTTATTTATCACTGACACCCATTATAATTTGTTAGTGTTGTTGTCATTTATTTATCAAATGATAAATAAGGAGTGTTCTTTATTTTTTAAATAATAAATTAACAATAGAAGATTTTACTACTACTTTTATTCTAATTTTAATTCTCACTTATTTATCATTGAGAGCCTATAGAATTTGTCAATATTTTTTATTAATAAGGTTTCCTTTAAAAAAATAATTAACGATAGAAGATTTTATTACTGGTTTAATTCTAATTATAATTATCATTATACAGTTTATATTACTTTTATTTTTATTATAGTTACAACTTATTTTGTATTTTAATATTTTTTTTCATTGTGTTTGAATTTTGTGCCATTTGCTTCATGTCCATTATAGAATTAGGTATTAATTTATATTGGTTCTTGAATATATATATATATATATATATATATATATATATATATATATATATATATATATTAATATTTTTCGTCGTAAATCTTTCTAAGAAAAATAAAATCTTAAATTAGTATATCTTTCCACTTGCTTCACTTATTTTTGTTTTGTTTTAGAATAGTTTTATATTTTTTACGTGTTACTTCTATACATTACTTTTTCTTCATTCACTTTGTCCTTTTCTAATATTTTGAACATTTTTTATATAAGGAAATTTTATATTTATTAATAATATTTTTTGTCTAGCAAAATATATCATTTTATACTTAATTAATTTATATTTAATTAGGGACCAAATAATATTGATTAATTAGGGACAAAAAATATATTTGTTGCTTATTTTTATTTATTTAAACTAATTAGTATATTAAATTTTGTATTTTATCTCTTGATTGTTTGCTACGATAAATATATCCAAATTAAATTATTTACGTTTATGATTTGAAATTATATTTGTATATAATTTTTTTACATAATTTAAAATAAAACATATATTTCTAATATCCTACAATTAAATTGCCAATAGTATGCACTATAATCATCTTATGAAAATTAGCATGTTTCTAAGACTCAATAATATATAAAAGAAAGGATAATGCAATATTATATAAAATTAGCATGTTAAACATGTTAAACAAAGCACGAATACAAAAAATTATATAGAATTTCAAAGCATCCTAATGTATAAAACAAAGGATCTTAATATATTTATCTATCTATATTATATAAAACACAGTTGCCGACTAGGATTGGTTGAACACAAACACAAAATATTACAATATCACATCGAAGTTAATACAAATGAATGTGATCTAGGACATTACGTTTATATGTAATTATTTAAGTATGTGTTTTTAAATTTATATTGTTTCATTTATTCACTTAATTTTGTTTACAATACTTTTGCAGGATGTTAAATTAATAAACTCTATAAAAAATATTTTAATGAAATAATATGTAAGTTCTTTTAGTTAAAATTATTTTTCTTATTATTTTTATCTTATTTTTGTTATATAGTTTTATTTGTCTATATAGAAAAAATTTTACTTCAAGAAATTGACATTGTAAAATTTAAATTTATAATTGTATTACAATTTTTTTTTGAAATGATTTGTATTATAAAATAAACACATCTAATTATCTTTTATTATTTTTATTAATGAATAAGTTTCTTATTGCAAAAATTTAAATTAGTTTTAGATCTTTTTTAAATAATATAATAATTTAACAACATTGTCAATATACTTCGTACATACAAAAAATTCATTCTTTCCTTAATAAATCATCGCACGGGTACTATCTAGTTATTATATACACGGGATATATATAAAAATTGACTAAAGTTATTTTTGTATCGCAATAAGATTATTGTTTCTTCTTTGTTAAATCTTTCTTTTAAACTTTTTGCTTCATCTTAATATGGAGTAATTGAAAATGTAAAAATAATTGGGATGTGTGCGTGTGTTAAACACCTCTTTTAAACCTTTTATTTCAACTTAATAGTTGACATGCAAAAACAACAAAATAATACCGGTATGAAAATGTCAAATCCCAATTATTAGAAAAATTTAGATTTAGTAATATATATTCAACGAGAATGAAGAAAAGTTAAAAGTTTACTTTAAAGAAAGAAATAAAAAAAATAAACTATAAAACATAAAATAAATGAATTGAATAAAAATAAAATAAAAATACACAATAAAAAACCTAATAAAAATACACAATAAAAAAAAAACTAAGTAATGAAAACTTGTATTAGGAAGTCTGAAAGTCTCTCCAAAAGCAAACAATCTCGATTTGTTATTTCCAGACCTTGCGACCATTTTGAAGATTAATGTCTACAATGGAATCAAAATCGAAACATATGACATAATATAGGAAAGACTATTGTAAGGTTTGAAATTAGTAGAGTAAATTATTTGAAGTAATTTTTTTTCTTAGAAAAAAGGATTAAATGTTCAAATCATGAAAATCACTCATTGTAATCATAAATATTTTGAAATCAACATGTATAATCTAATTTGACAACTTTATATATATATGTATATAATTTATAATTTATAATATTAATTACATTACTTTAACTATGTAATCTTGTTCAACAGCAATATACAGCACAAATCAAAGGAAATCACGTTATAACGTGCTGGTGTACAAGCTTAAAACAAAGGCATTTATTGATAACAATAGATTATAGAGTATTTACATACTTAACACACACGAGATATTAACACTAAACTACGCAAATTATTGGTGCTGATAATAAGATGCCAAACTTTGTAATGCACCCCATATCAACAAACAAGTTAACATAAAATCACAAAGTTCAATTACTTTCATTGTAATGATGGAGCATCACACTTTGTTTGAACATTTACTTCCAGTCAAGCATGTCCAACAGCCACAAGACTTCTTCCTTAGAATTTGCCACATCACAGAAATCCATTTGGATCCCAAACACATCCATAAGATCTTCATTTCTATCTTCCATGAATAGCAAAGAGATCCATGCACGGATGCCAGACAAAAAAGGGTAGCGAGGGGATATGTCTAGGTAATCAAAAGCCAAGGCTCTATATGATGAACGATCAATGTAATCAAACATGGACTTGTTTATTATGCGAGCAACCTTATTTGAATCCTTCCTCCCAACCATCACAGAGACACTAACATTCTGGTTTTGTCCTGAAGGGATAGTAAACCTAGGTTCCACAGGAAAAGTCATCTTGTATTCAGAACCTTCCAATTGAAATTTGAGCATGTCGCAAACTCCAGATGCTGGAACTGTAAAACCTGCTTGAAGGACAGAGCCAGGCACCACTTCTGAGAAGAGTAATATGTTTTCAGCCCAAATGTCAATGAAGAACTCCAGATCATCAAAAGAAATTCTCGGAGGGAGAAGAGTTCTGCGATGCTGGCGTTTATGAAAGGTTTTGTATAACTTGTAGTAGGTTAGAGTTGAAGGATTAGGTCGCTTGCAGATTGAAGGCCATCTCTTGGCACACAGACATTTCCAAAAGAAATCATCTCTAGCTATGTCTTTCCACTGCTTACAGACAGCCATACTAGAAGCAAGATCAACACCATCCAGGAAAGGGAAAACAGCCTTCAGAACTTCTTCAGATGCCATTGCTAATTCCAAGTTGCAATAGAAAAATTGAATATATTATTGATCATACACTGCAATGAAGGATCCAAAAATGTAAAAATCTTAAGAATTCAAAGAAAATGAAAAATAAATTATCAAGACCTTTCAAAAGCAGGACTCAACATAAACACTTTACTACTAAGAAAACATAATTTCCACATCAAATAAAACTCGTAATAATTCATGATTAGCAGCACATTGAAATGCATAAAAAAAATCATGTATATGTACTTTCCAAATAAAATTCCTAAAGCAAGAAAATTTTTCTGTTTGATAAATTCAGAAAGTTTTTTAAAAGAAAAATACAGAAGTGAGGACCATACACACACACACAGTTAACACAATTCCCTCTTAATGCAATTTAGGTTGGAAAATTTGAATTTTCAACATGCTCCATTCTATTACAATGCACCAAAGCAAACCAAATATTTCTCAATGCATAAAACAATTACCCCTCCTTCTTTCAAAATTCCTAAGGAAGAGTTTGGAAGATTAGAAGGGAAAAAAAATTGAACTGTTTTAAGTTAACACTGGTTTCAGAAATCTATAACATTTATGCAGGATTAATGTTGAACTAGTCCCTGACTTAAACCCTAAAAACATATGAAATGGGTTTTTCAAAACATGAGTATTATGAAACAGGTAAGATTTTAAAACTAACTCAACAGTCCTCCCTCCTTAGCCAGTCACCCCAACACTATACCTAATATTTAAGGACAGAATCTCATTTCTACACATGTAATGAGAATTTATTTGTTAGAAAAGTTAACGACTTGAACAAAATTCTTTCCTATCACCATGAAAGGAAGAAAAAAAAACAAGAACTGGATGTTTTCTGCATAAAAATGTTCATGTTATTATTGGCTATCCTCATCCTCACAAACTTCCATGTTAATGCAAGAATAAAATGAACAAGGAAATAGATACAGAATTTAGAGCTTAAGCATACAAAAGGACAAGCAACAATTAACCCTTGCAACATCCATCACAAAACTCTAATACAGGACTGCTATTTAATCCTTGAAAAGATTCTGTTCCTTCGGTATATAAAATCTATCCAAAAAATTTCTTTCCAGATACAGGGTGTTCAGGTGGAAAACAGAGGTTGAAAAATAATTAGCAACCAAAAATGAATATATTGTAAATTTTGGATTAACATGAAATCTGTAAGCTGAACTTGCTGATTTAAAAGGGAAAATATATTTGCAAATTCTTTTTTCATTTTTTGGCTTTTTCCTCTTCGTTTAAACAGATTCAAAGGCTTTCAGATAATGTAACCAACAACGATCTCTTAAAATTTTGGTTTCTTCGTCATGCACCAAAAAATGAAATAAAGTTTCAATTACATCAATTCACACAGCACACATGAAAAAAAAAAAAAAGTTGAAATTTACAAATTCCAAATAAAAGTAAACCTAGCAATCTAGAAAGCATGTCTCTAGCAATGAGATGTCGAACTAGAAGGAAAAAAGAAGAAACAACGATTTGATAACCAAACGATTAGAACGCTAAATCAAGTTAACGAAGATGGAAAAAACTAAGAATTGAACATAAAATATTGAAGCGTGGCGTCGTGAAGAGTGAGTTACCGGCGTAAGGTGCGACTGATGGTGGCGCGTGACGCGCGGCGGAGGGAACTAGATCTGATCCTGGAACCGTAGAAGAAGACACGATGAGGGAAGGTGGAAGGGAAAGGTTTGAAGAAAATTAGAGATAGAGATTTTGGGAATGTGTGAAAATGATAGAGGCCCAACAACATTAGGCCCAAAGTCTACTTATCCATTCAACCTGATCTGGCCCTAAAAAAATGATAGGCAGTTGTTGTTGACACTTTTTGTTTTTTACTATTTCACCCCCTAATTTTTTTTTTAACCCCGAAGTTACATTTCTACTCTCCCCTAACCTATAAAATCATTTAAACTTCTCACCCCCTTCTCTTTTTTTTTTGAACGCATTCTCACCCCCTTCTTCTTCCCCACCTCCCATCCCTTTATCAGCACCCTTCACACCCCTATTTTCTTCTTCACTCCCTTCACACTCCTTCTCCTCCCCATTTCACATCCTCTAACAGTTTTTTTATTTTATTTTAATTTGTTATTACTTATTACTGTGTTATCTCAAATTTTATTAATTATTCAACGGGAAACTTTTATAAATTTCTTATTCATACTTCCGTCTAAACATTAGTTTTATAGAAAATATGTTATGCATTGATTTTATACGGTCACTTAATTACAATCTATTATATATAATAAGTTTATTGAGTTTTATAATAATTATTTTAAAAATATTATTACCGATAATTTTTAATGGATCGATCGTGTAAAATTATTTTACATCTTGAATAGTAAACTTTAATTTTATCCCTTCTTCTCCTTTTACCTCTCCCGTAGGTTCCATCGTTTTACCTTTTATAGGTTTTTTCATTACGCGTATATACTATGGTGTTTCTGCCTTTGGGATTCTGTTCTGTGCATGCAATTTGTACTAGTTGGGGTATTCGATAACACATATAACCGAATACCCTCCCGACAGTATGACAGGTGTTCGGTGTCCAAAGTATAGCCGAACACCCCAGCACCGTACGGTCCGTTTGTTTGACAGGAGTATTCGGCATCTATAAAGCCGAAAACCCCTAACCCCTTACCTCAGGGGCCTAAATAGTAGTATTCGGCACCTGCAGGACCGAACACCAGTAGAGGTATAAACACCATTAGCAACTAATGGCAACATAAACCTAAGGCTAAAAGGTAATTAAGTATCCTTAATTACCACTGGCATGTGATTAAGAAAAAGGCCAATGCCCATGAGGGCCCAAGCCCAATAAGATAAGTATAAAAAGGGGATCCGCTCCCCAAGGTAAAGGATTCTGAATCCTCATTTATTACACACATTAAATACTCTGCGCCGAACCCTGACTTGAACGTTGGAGTGTCTTTTGCAGGTACCCCCACTTTCCAGAAAAATTACAAAAGATCTTAGAACACAAAGCGACTGCCGAAGGCCCCCTTATCCCTTGACAAGAACATTTTGGCGCCCACCGTGGGGCCCGGTAAAACTTTCCCCGCAGCCTCACAAGGAATGGTTACTACTCGAAGTCACGCACATATGGAAGAACAACGTCTCGTCGACGAAAACCTGGTGGAAGATCAGACAAATCTTTCGTCAGAGTTAAGACAGTTGCGAGCCGACATTTCGGCAATAAGGCAGCAACACGCTCAGGAGTTGTCGGCCCTCCGCCAAGAAAACGCCAATTTGAGAGACTTGAACCGATCCAGGAGACCTGAAAATCAGCAACCAGACAAACATCACGAAGACGAGTCGGCCATCAACCTTAGCGTGCAGGGTACGACGAATCGGCCTTCCCTTTTTACCTTCAACACTCAGTCACGCCCATGTAGGCACCCTTTTGTCTCCGGGATTATGGAAACTCCCCTTCCTCCAAACTGGAAGAACCTCAGTCTGGACCGATACGATGGTAGCACAGATCCGGATGAACATGTAGATGTGTATGTAACCCAAATCAGTTTATACACCGCCGAAGATGCCGTTTTATGTAGGGTGTTCCCCACCCCCCTCAAAGGACACGCCCTTAGTTGGTTTATCCGCCTACCACCTAACTCCATCGACAGTTTCGAGACGTTGGTAACGAGATTCGACAATCAATTTGCAACTAGCAGACCTCATCATCTAACTTCAGTGGCACTAGTCAATATTCGGCAGGAAAAAGGGGAATCTCTAAGAGTGTTCATGGAAAGGTTTGGCAGGACTGCCTTAAACATCCGAAACCTAGACTCGGCGGTGGCCATGCACTAGTTAGTGACGGCTCTTAGGCCAGGAGCCTTCGTCAACAGTCTCTGCAAAAAGCCGGCTCTTGACATGGATGACCTCCGGCGACGAGCAGCAAAGTACATGCAAATGGAAGAATTATCCGAATACAGGAACCAGGTCCAAGCAGAGGCCAACCCAAGGAAGAGGGAACAAGAAAAGGATTATCAAGGAAAGGGAAAAGACAAGATCAACAAGGAGAAGGAGTACCGTGGCTCCAGGTATGCGACTTACACGCCGCTCAACGCTAGCCGATCCCGAATACTCGAAGAGGGCCATGCCGAAGAGGGCCAATACTCCTCTTAAGGCCAACTACAGCAAACAATGCCGATACCACCGCAATAAAGGTCATTCCACTGAAGAATGCGCCGCCCTTAAAGACAAAATCGAGGACCTCATCAAAATGGGGCATCTTAGAGACTTCGTCCATGATCCAAGGACCGAAAGGTCTCAATTTTGGAGAAATAAAGACAATGACAGAACTTATAGAATGGACCTTAGCCACGGCAGGAGGGCCGAAAGACAAAGGAGCAGGTCCAGGGAACGGCAAGACATAAAACCCTCTAATCCTCGGAAGGTCATCAACACGATTGCCGGGAGATTTGCGGGAGGAGGAAGAACTTCGTCGGCCCGAAAAAAGCACCTCCGGCTAGTCCGGTCAGTCAACATGACTTCGACTGCAAACAAGCTCAAAATGCCACCCATCACTTTCACCGATGCGGACTTTCAGGGGTCTGACCCAATGCAAGATGATCCAATGGTCATTAGTGTAGATGTGGCCGACTGCACAGTCCGGAAGACCCTGATAGATCAAGGAAGCTCAGCCGACATCATATACTGGAACACCTTCAAACAACTGGACATACCAGAGAAGAAGCTCATGCCGTATGACGAACCCTTAGTCGGATTCTCTGGCGAGAGGGTTAACACCAGGGGATGTATAGAGTTAGACACGACCTTCGGGTATGAAGGAAAGGAGTACAAGACTATAAGAGTGAGATACATTGTGGTGCACGCCAACACCTCGTACAACATACTACTCGGACGACCGTCGTTGAACACTCTTGGAGCCGTAGTCTCCACTCCACATCTAGCCATGAAATTTCCATCAAACCGAGGCACGGTCGTTACGGTTCACGCGGACCAAAAGGCGGCCAGAGAATGCTACTTAGCCAGCCTCAAGGTTACTCAACTGAAGGAAGACGAGTGCAAGTCAGTACACATGGTCTCGGCGGCTGAACCCTTGGACTAAACTTTGGATCTCGATCCCCGAATCTAGGAGGACAAGCGGGTAAAACCGAATGAGGAAGTCCATGCATTTCAAATTGGGCAAGAAAAAACTCAAACTACATACCTCGGAAACAACCTATCCGAAGAAGGCAGGCTTTGGATTCAAAGAGTAGTAAAATGAAACGCCGATCTCTTTGCCTGGAAGGCCGCAGACATGCCTGACATTGACCCAAAATTCCATTGTCACAAATTGGCAATATGCCGAGAGGTAAGACCAATTTCGCAATAGAAAAGGAAGATGGGGGAGGATAGGAGGAGAGCAGTAGAAGAAGAAGTGTCCAAGTTGCTAGCCGCCAATTTTATCCGAGAGGTTAAATATTCCACTTGGTTAGCCAATGTGGTCATGGTAAAGAAGACAAACGGAAGATGGAGGATGTGTACAGACTACACGGATTTGAATAAAGCTTGCCCAAAAGATGCCTACCCGCTACCAAACATTGACAGATTGGTCGATGGGGCAGCTGGACATCTTTGTCTTAGTTTTTTGGATGCTTATTCAGGGTACAACCAAATCCGAATGCACCCTCCCGATGAAGACAAGACCGCTTTCATAACCGAATCAGCCAATTTTTGCTACCAAGTAATGCCCTTCGGTCTGAAAAACACAGGAGCCACTTATCAAAGATTGATGGACAAAATTTTCCAAAAACAGTGAGGACGAAACCTAGAGGTGTATGTCGACGACATGGTTGTTAAGTCTTCCATGCCTGACGAACACGCAAGGGACCTCGAAGAGATCTTCACCGAACTCAGGAAACATAACATGCGCCTAAACCCCGAAAAATGTGTCTTCGGCGTCCAAGGGGGAAAATTCTTAGGCTTCATGTTAACATGCCGAGGCATAGAAGCCAACCCTGATATATGGGAAGCGGTTATTCATATGAAAAGCCCGAGAACCCCAAAGGATGTCCAGAGACTCACAGGGAGAATTGCCTCTCTATCACGATTCCTGCCTAGAATCGCCGAGAAGGCAAAACCCATCATGCGTTTGCTAAAAATAGCCAAGAACTTTTCATGGAACCAACAATGTGAAGAGGCCTTTCAAGAGCTGAAAAAGACCCTATCGGCCCCGCCCATACTCAAGAAACCGGAACCTACAAAAGATCTAGTGCTTTACATCTCGGTTTCTCAAGCAGCCATAAGTGCGGTTTTAGTGCAGGAACATGAAGAAGGCCAAGCACCCATATACTTCACTAGCCGAGTACTACAAGAAACTGAGACCAGGTACCAGACGATTGAGAAGGCAGCCCTAGCATTAGTGAATGCTGCAAGACGTCTGAGGCAATACTTTCAAGGACATCGGGTGATTTAAAAATCGATTGCCCAATTGCAAAGGTATTAAGGAAACCAGAATTAGCAGGGAGTATGATGGCATGGTCAGTAGAACTCTTCGAATTCGACTTAAAGTACGAATCGAGGGGCCCAATCAAGGCACAGTGTCTGGCAGATTTTGTCAATGAACTACACCCTGCTGAAACCTTTGAAGAAGAGTGGTGGGTAGTACATGTCGATGGCTCATCAAACCGAAGGGGAAGCGGTGCAGGTATCATACTGGAGGGACCCAACCAAATACGATTGGAACAGTCATTACGATTCGGTTTCAAAGCATCCAACAATCAGGCCGAGTACGAGGCCTTATTAGCTGGCTCAAATTGGCAAGAGAGATGGGAGCCCGAAAGGTGCAATGTTGGAGTGATTCGCAAGTAGCAGCCGAATAGATCAACGGTGGTTTCCAAGTCAAAGACCCTCAGTTGCTGAAGTACTATCATACTTTCATACAGCTGAAACAAGAGTTCGAGGAAATTCGGGTAAATCATTTAGCCCGAGAACACAACGACAGGGCAGATCGACTCGCTAAATTAGCTACTATCCAAAAACCCGGACAGTTGAGAACCTTCATCCAGGAGACGTTGCCCGAACCAAGTGTAACCGCCGAGGAATGCATGCAGCTTTCGGCAGCCAGAAGTACGTGGACAACCGAAATACAACAGTATTTGACACAAGGAACCCTTCCGGAGAATAAAGAAAAAGCCAAAAGATTGCGAATCAATGCTTCAAGGTACATTGTGATAGCCGAAGAGTTATACAGAAGGGGATTTTCCACACCCTTATTAAAATGTCTTGAGAAAGAGCAAGCAGAATACGTGATGAAGGAGCTGCATGAAGGAATCTGTGGTATGCACTCTGGGGCACGAACGATGGCAACTCGGGTTCTGCGAGCAGGATATTACTGGTCGACCCTCAAAACTGACTGCGCCGAACACGTAAAAAGGTGTAGCCAGTGCCAAAAACATGCAAACCTTATCCACCAACCAGCGGATAAATTGCACTCCATCTCGTCACCTTGGCCTTTTGCTGTATGGGGAACCGACATCTTGGGTCCTTTCCCTATAGCCAAAGGACAGCGCAAGTTCTTGTTAGTAGCTGTCGACTATTTCACAAAATGGATAGAGGCCGAGCCCTTGGCAATCATCTCGGCTCAAAACGTACAGAAATTTTTGTGGAAAAATGTCATCACTCACTTCGGCATTCCGTATGCAATCGTCACCGACAACGGTCTACAATTCACCGACAAGAAGTTAAACGCTTTCCTTGAAGGCTTGGGAATAAAGCATAAAGTTACCTCGGTTGAGCATCCCCAAACGAACGGACAAGCAGAAGCCGCAAACAAAGTCATCTTGGGAGAACTGAAGAGAAGGTTGGGAACAGCCAAAGGGGCTTGGGCCGAGGAGATACCCGAAATATTGTGGGCATACAGGTGCACCCCACAATCAACCATCAAAGAAACACCCTTCAGAATGGTTTATGGGACCGAAGCAATGATCCCAGTCGAAGTAGGAGAACCCTCATTCCGAAGACAAAACTTCGAGACTCCCGAAAATGAAAGTTCCATGAGATGCGAACTAGACTTGGTTGAAGAAATACGTGACCGTGCACGTCTCAATGCCGAAGCATGCAGACAGAGAATGACTCGAAGATTCAACTCAAAGCTGAAGCCGTGAGACTTTAAAGAAGGAGACCTAGTCCTTAGGGTGCAAGGCGACGCCCGAAGAGACTCCAAGGAAGGAAAATTGGCAGCCAATTGGGACGACCCATTCAGAGTTCGGCAAAACCTCAACAATGGGGCGTACAGGTTGGAAGAACCGTCAGGAAAAATAATACCGAGAACCTGGAATTCCACTCATCTTAAATATTACTTCAGTTAATGTATTTTTTCACTATGTATTCGAATGTTGTACTCTCTTCCCTCTTTATTTTTTCATCCCTACAAGAATGTAGAAGGGTATTTTCGGATAAGGTTTTTATGAGGCATACCTCCAAAAGAATTCTAATAAGAACAGCCTACACTTCGCCATCATTATTTGATGGCACCATTCGGATTTTCTTCAAAATGGTTTCCCTCCCGAGTGCTCCCACTCGGCTAAGGATGCACCATTCAGATTTTCTTCAAAATGGTTTCCCTCCCGAGTGCTCCTACTCGGCTAAGGATGCACCATTCGGATTTTCTTCAAAATGGTTTCCCTCCCGAGTGCTCCCACTCGGCTAAGGATGCACCATTCGGATCCCCACACCCATTTTTATAACAAACGGCGATGCATCACTCGAAAGCGCTTCCTAGAAGAACACATACAGTCCTACTTCGCCCAAATTAACAACGCAAGTATTACAAGGTAATCAGACAAGAGTAAAAACGCGAAATAAACTAAACAAATACCGAAAAGATGAACGTATATTTCGTCAATTATAAAAAAAAGGGGTCAAGTCATATACAAAACATTAAAAAGGCTCTAACGGCCTGAAACTACAAAAATTTTCTATTCTGCCGAGTCCTCACGAACCTCGGCATCAGCAGCTTCATCCTCCCCCCATCTTCAGTGGCCCCAGGATCCGCACCACCATCAACAGCCGAACCATAAAGAGGATTCTCTAGAATGGCATCATCCAGAATGTCATCAATAGGCAGTAGCTGCCCTTGATAAACATCCTTCTCCATGTCAAAAATGCTGCGGTCACGTACATTATAATAATGTGTTATTTGCCGCAAGCCGTGGAGAAAACCAGCCTCATGTTCGGCTAAAATCTTATCTTCGGCCGAAGAAAGAATCCTCTCCTTGGCAGCACGCTCCGCGTCCCGCTCTTCCTGGGCCTCGGCCAACAGAGCCCTTAGCCGCTCGATCTCATCAGATTGAAGCTTGGAATCCTTCTCGGCCATTATTACCTTGGTATTTAAATCGTGAACATTGGCCGAGAGGTCCTTAACTTCCTCCTTCAAACGCCCATTCTCGTCGGCTAGAACCATGTTGGCCTCCAACACTTGTTTATTAGATGCCTGGGCCTCCTCCAAACTCTCCTTCAACTTCTCGGCCTCCTTCAAAGGATTTGCGAACATATGATACGCAATGGCCGAAGCCCTTGCCTGAAATTTGCAATAAGCCGACCAGTTGGCAGCAGCATCGGCCTTGTTAAGGATGGCCTTCCCAGTATCCGAGATGTCGCTGGAGCTCACCATCTTCTTCAGCCGAAAATCTTTGGCAAAAAAGCCTTCGGCGGTCAAGGCATTGATAGAAGACAAAGACGCCGAAGCAGGAAAACCTAAAGTCTGTTGCTTCAACTTCTTAGCCCTTTCTTCCTCCAAAGCCTCACGACTTCGGTGCCTTTTCTTGTGATCTCTATCTTTACTTTTCTTTTCTCCCACCGGGGGGGGCACAGTATCTACTGGGGTTGGCCGAGGGGTCGGTTGTTTGGGAATGGGGGGCACTGAAGCAATACCAGATTTGTTCCCCGCAGCCTGAGCCCGATTCCTCCGGGCATTCCAGAATGAAAGCACATCTCCTCCAGCATCAGCCATAATACCTACATAAAAAACACTTAGTCAGTGACAAAAGCTAAAGATTGAAACACTAGGAAAGAAAGAACAAAAATCTTACCACACATGTCGGCTAAAACAGTGGAAGAATTTAACAAGGCCACAAGCTGCCTAGCTGGGAGCTTTCGGGGGAGAGACTCGAGAAAAAGGAGATCCTCGCGTTCCGTTTCAGTCATCATGGATTTTGGAAACTTGTCATAACACCGAGGGTTTTGCTCCCAATAGAACGGAAATAGGGACTTTCCACTCGTATCGTAAAGATGGTTAGTCCCTATGTTCGGCCTAATAACTACCTTAAAGAAACCGATTTTGAAATTTTTGTAGGAGGTAGTAAATGACTGGAAAAGAGGCCTCTTTGGTTTTCTTATCAAGGAAACCCATAAACCATCCTTGGGCTGAGTACAAAAGTAATACAAAAACACGCTTACCGAAGGCTCTATAAAGTTAAAAATACAGAGAGCTCGGAAGGCTTGGATAGCAGCCCACCCATTCGGATGCAACTGCGAGGGTGCCACGTTTAAAACCCGAAGCACCCCCATAGTGAAGTCGTCAAAAGGAACCTTTACATGTAGATCACGAAATACGCAATCATACATGTAAAAGAAGTCCCTTGTCGAGTCGCCTTTCCCCATGAAAACGAATTCAGGATTCGGCTCTCGCCGACAACACTGTAACCCTACAGGACAAAACTCATCTTCAGCAATGGAAGACACATATACATAGTTTACAAAGTTAGATACGCTACTCCTATCGTCATACCGAGACCAATAGGCCCCAACCTCTCTAGCAACCCAAGTATACCCTTCCAGGGTAATCGGTGAAAAAACCCTTTTCCCTTGAGCAACCCGGGGTTTACGCTTCGGTCTTGCTCCAGATGCCTCCCCCGCCGAAGAGGCAGAAGGGGCCGAAGGACCCATGACACTCTCACCCACCCCCTCTCGGACAGGAGACGAAGAAGGAGATACCGAAGAAGAAGAAAGAAAGGACGAAGACGACGAGACAGTCGAAGACCCCTCACTAAAATCCCCACTACTCGAGGAAGCGGACGGAATGTCAACTACCTCGATTCCCCCAGAAAGCTCACGGCTAGCCGAACTCATAATAATGAAAAAAAAAAAAGAAATAGCCGAACTCTCGTACCTTAGTTAAGACGAGAAGAATGAAGCTAGAAGTAACTATTCGGCCGAGAGCAAAAAGAAGAAGATTTTCGCGAAATCGTAAATATGGGGAGCGAGGATGACATCCTTCACCCTATTTATAGGGCCCAGGCCCATAACGGTCCAAAACCCCCCGAACATTGTCAATCGTTAGATCCACTAAGATCTAACGGTCCACATAGCGCAGCGCTTCGATCCCTCCAACCCAACGGCTTTTTTCTGCCATAAATGGCAGTAATTTCAAACGACACAACAATAAAGCACCAGTACCAAGGATAAGCCTCTTCGTTACCCTCCCTCACTTGAGGCTGGGGGGCATGTATACTAGTTGGGGTATTCGACAACACATATAACCGAATACCCCCCGACAGTATGACAGGTGTTCGGTGTCCAAAGTATAGCCGAACACCCCAGCGCCGTACGGTCCGTTTGTTTGACAGGAGTATTCGGCATCTATAAAGCCGAAAACCCCTAACCCCTTACCTCAGGTGCCTAAATAGTAGTATTCGGCACCTGCAGGGCCGAACACCAGTAGATGTATAAACACCATTAGCAACTCATGGCAACATAAACCTAAGGCTAAAAGGTAATTAAGTATCCTTAATTACCACAGACATGTGATTAAGAAAAAGGCCAAGACCCATGAGGGTCCAAGCCCAATAAGATAAGTATAAAAAAGGGATCCGCTCCCCAAGGTAAAGGATTCTGAATCCTCATTTATTACATACATTAAATACTCTGCGCCGAACCCTGACTTAAACGTTGGAGTGTCTTTTGCAGATATCCCTACTTTTCAGACAAATTACAAAAAATCTTAGAACACAAAGTAACTGCCGAAGGCCCCTTATCCTCGACAGGAACACAATTGATAAGCGCCAGAAAAATTTTGGATGCAGACTTTCATGAACTGGTGGATACATACGAGAGGAAGAAGTGATATTTTGAGCTGTCAGTATTCAATTATCATAGTCGAGATTAATATATATATGGCCTCGTGGAAAGCGTGTCTATAAATAATTAATGCTGCCGTTGAAAAACAGTTTGCGTAAAGAGTTTTATAATATAGTCTTGTGTAATTGCTCATAAGTTTTTTTTTATGGACAGGAATCGAAAATAAGTATTAAAGGATTTACATTAACTCTCACAACCTATTCTCAACCGACTGATGGAGCAGTTGTACTTCAGCCTTGTTTTGGTCCTGTTTGTGTCCCTGGTCTTTCTGATCCTTTTCTACAGGCATCGTTCTCCGTTCACCGGCACGAACCTGCCACCGGGAAAGAGGGGGTTTCCGGTGATCGGCGAGAGCCTGGAGTTCCTTTCGACGGGATGGAAAGGGCATCCAGAGAAGTTCTTCTACGAACGCATGGCAAAGTACTCTTCGAAAGTGTTCAAGACCTCACTCTTTGGGGAGCCTGCGGTGATGTTCCGCGGAGCCGCATGCAACAAGTTCTTGTTTTCTAACGAGAACAAACTGGTGAAGTCGTGGTGGCCAGAACATGTCAACAAGTTATTCCCATCGTCGCTTGAAACCAACTCTGGCACTGAAGCCAAGAAGTTGAGAAATATTGTTGCTCAGTTCCTCAGCGCCGAAGCTCTCCAACGTTATATTGGTGTTATGGACGCCGTTGCCCAAAGACACTTCGCTTTGGAGTGGGAGAACAACACCCAAGTCACCGTATTGCCCTTGGCCAAGAGGTGCTTATTAATTAATTATTATCCTCAACGCTTTTTTTTTTCTTTTCACAGTAATAAAAAAATGTCATATATCAATTTAAAAATATTAATGCTTAGACATATTTTCATAGATATGGATTTTAGTCTGATAAAAAAAATTATATTGTTATAATAAATATTATGAGTTTATAATTAATAGTATATATCAATGTTCAGTATTAATAAAATTATTTGTCAGTATGATTTTATATTATTTATATAAAAATTATAATATATTAATTAATATATAGTTTATTGTTTGTTAAATAATTTTATTTAAATATCTATATGATTTGAAATTACACTTCTGAGTTGAACACGCTTAAGTGATATGAGGAAATTGCACATAATATTGTCTATTGTATTTTTATACTTTTTTAGCTTTTATATATCTCTCAACCGTGAAATTAATCCAACTATTATTGTTGATGCATGGAGAGGGCTGAAGAGAGAAAACTGATAGAGAGGATCCAAATCTATAGTAATAAGAAACTAATGGGGTTGGCTCACTTGATAAGTTCGATTTATAACAACTTAATAGAGATGTGATAAGGGATGTGACTGAAAAGGTAAAGATATAAGGCCATCTGCAATGGGAGTTCTTTTTCTCCCTTTTTCTTATTAAAAACCACTCTAAATAAGAACCCAATATCGTTGCAACAAATTTTCTTAGCACCTGTTAAGCATCGGATGCTTGAATTTCAAGCACAGGTGCTTAACATGCTAGTGGGTCTCAATAAATTATTTTTTAATAATAAATCATATTTATATAATAAAAAAATAATAAATTATTGGTGAAATGTAAGGATATGAGATTTTTTGTAAGGTCTATTTAAGAACTCAAATAAAAGTGCTTGGTTGGAGGGATGAGTTATGAGATGTTTAAATTGAAAAAGTAAAAAATGAGTGATTTGTCCACGTGAGACCCTTTTAGGAATCTAAAGAGAGGTGCTGGATTACAGATGTTTTAAGAAGAAAATGAAGTGAAAATAAAATGAATGATAAAATGGATATAATGGAAGAGAGAGAGAAAGAAAGAAGAAAAGGTAGAGAAAAAGAATAAGAAATATGATAAATGTTGTCATTGAAAAGGAAGAGAGATTATCAGAAAGTGGGTTTGGTCCTAACTCAATCCTACAAAACCGGCTTGTAAGATGAATATTGTTCTCCACTTATATACTCTATCTTGGTACTATCTCTAATCAACGTGGGACTTCAACACGTCCCATTTTGCCCACGTCTAATCAACGTGGGACTTCAACACGTCCCATTTTGCCCATGGCTACTCGTCACAATGTGAGACTTCAACACATTTCTCTTCTGTCCATGACTATCTATCACAACTAAGGTGGGTTAGGAATAACTACTATCATAGTGACTTTCCAACAGAGATAATAAGAAAATAAAGTGAAAACTAGATAAAAAAGAAAGTAGTTATGTATCTTTATAATTTTTCTTTTAGAAACTAAAACCTCTATACTTTTTCTGATTTGACTTGCTTAAATGCATGTATTTTTTTCTTTCTTTTCATTTGGTGTATTTTTCAAAAGCTGTTAACAGAATAATAAATTCAAAAGCAGAATTATGATTCTGTTTGGCTGAGTACTCCTGCAACGTTCACTGAGACCCTCGGTACTACAGGTATACCTTTTGGGTGGCTAGCCGTTTGTTCTTGAGCATTGATGATTTGAATCAAGTGGTGAAAATGGCAGAATCTTTCGGTCATGTGAACGCAGGAATCATAGCAATGCCCATTAACTTGCCCGGAACTCTGTTCAACCGAGGAATCAAGGCCTCCAAGTTCGTTAGGAGGGAGCTGTTGAGGATTATCAAGCAGAGGAAGGTGGAATTGGCTAACGGAATGGCCACACCAACACAAGACATTTTGTCTCACTTGTTATTATATTGCGATGAGAATGGACAGTATATGACTGAAGATGATGTTGCCAACAAGATCCTTGGCTTGATGATAGGCGGCTACGACACCGCAAGTACTGTATGCACTTTCATTGTCAAATTCCTTGCTGAGCTCCCTCAAAATATTTATCAAAATGTCTATCAAGGTATGTCAGTCTCTGTCTATATATCTTTTAATATAACCAGGAAGTATATATATTGCATTTTTATTGTTTTTATTTAGCACCCAATTAATTATTCTCCCACCGAGTCAATCCACTTTGGAGGTACAGTGGTAAATTGGAAGTTAAATCTCACATCTTAGTGTGTGTGTGGATTACAGTTACAAAGTTAAGTTCAACTAAACTTAACTTTGTAAACTTAAGTTTAGTTAAAAGTGTGTTTAATATAACTTGATTTATGTTTGGATACTTTTATTGTAAAAGTACTTTGATCAAAATGAAAACTTGTTTGGATGATAATAATAAAAAACACTTTGAAATATATAATTACTAAAATGGATATAAACTTTGTAATATAATATCAATATTATTTATTTCATTATTTTTTAAGTATATTTGAATTGATATTATTATTATTATTATTATTGTTATTATTATTATTATTATTACTACTACATTTTAAAAAAAATTGGTTCTAATATTATAAGTTATTAATAATAATAATAATAATAATAATAATAATAATAATAATAATAATAATAATAACACAATTTTTTTTTAAAAAAAAGTTTGAAAAAATGTTAAATAGATACATAAAAATATATAATTTTTGGGCTTGCTTCAACAACCCATAAGCAATGGTAAAACAGTTAAAATTAAAAAGAAGGGTAAACTACCACTTTAGCCCCCAAAAGTGTACTCCACCGTTACTTTAGTCTCTGAAAGTATCAAAATGTCATATAGGTCCTTGAAAGTAATTTTTCTATCACTTTAGTCCTGTTGGTAAAAAAACCTTCGTTAAAATGTAAAATACGTGTGCACTGAATTACTACTTGTTATCTACATGTGCACAGTCAACTACCACGTAGGCAAATAACATGTCACGTGGACACAAATGTTAACTTTAATGAAATGTTTTTTAGCGGTAGGACTAAAGTGACGGAAAAATTACACTTTTAGGAACCTATATAACATTTTGATACTTTCAGGGACTTAAGTGACAGTAAATTACACATTTGGGGATCAAAGCGACAGTTCATCCTAAAAAGAATAACGAACCCTACAGGCCATCATGGTTGCCGCACTGATGCTACCTACATGCCACCATGGCTGCGGATAGAAGAATGAAACCAAAGAAGAAGTTTCAGACCATGTCCAAATTTTTATAGATTTATTATACCTTGATGCAAGGGGTGGTATTGTCTGATACATGTTGTTAGAAAGTTAAAATGCTTCCAACCATTTCTCGTTGAACGGAAAAGCAAGGATTTGGAGCTTTCACTTGAACGGATGTTTTCATGAGAACTACGTTCAGTTGAACGGGAAACAAAATTCACCAAACATGTTGATGTGGCATTCGATGCAGGTGAATGGCCGTTTGGGTGTCCAAATGTGGAAACAAACACCTTAGTTAAGGAACATAAGTGTCGAACCACTTAGGTCAATAACTTTTTGTGAGTGAATCATTAAATAAGGAATGAGTCTAACAAGGTACCTATGAGTCTCTTACTAGGTATGTGTATGTCTCTCTCTCTCTCTCTGTGTATATACACAAGAACTGGATAAAAAATATAATAGTAAAATACATTCTATTTCTAACATACTCTTCAAACAAAAAAGATAAATGTCAGCAAATATTTTTGTCTCATTTCTTATTTAATCAACCTCTCAATCATTATTTTTTTATAGGCAAAAAAGGATGCATTAAGAGTACCAATGGTGACTCAAGCAAAAAAAAGAGTACTAATGGTACTCAGAAAAGAGGAAGGTCATCCAAGGCACAATGTTACAGAAATAAACAATGGCTACATAGGCACAAAGTATCCCTTGAACAAAATTGATCCTCCTGAACGTATACATCTAAAAAAAAAAAAAGTAAAATCACAAAAAAAAACAAAACAATCCATAATAAGAAGACCCACTATATAGAAACAACCAGAAGGCTAACAAAGTCAACCAGCGAAACCAAGATAGTTCCTGTGAAAGTTTTTCAAAACATTGCCAACAATGTGCTGGATGTCAGCAAGGGTACCCAATCCTATCCCTCCCAACGTTGAGGAATGAATTGATACCTATAAGATATGGTAAACTGTCAAATGATATTCCACAAATATATGCTAAAGGATATAGTTTTGCAATGAAGATGTTAAATTGTGTTCTCTTTGCATTATTTAGAGAGTGTCTTAAAAGTGTGTCGTTAATACTCTTGAAAATATACTATCTCTATTTTTAAATATAAGAATCTTTTTAAATTTATTTGTATCTTTTTATAAGATTTTTTTAAGTTTTCTTTTGTATTTATTATTTTTTATTAAAATATCACTAATTACTTTATAATAAATGGTATAAATTAATAAGGGCTTAAATATGTTTTTAATCCCTCAAATTTGGATCATTTTTTTGTCCTTCAAATTTGAACTTTTTTTAGTTCCTAAAATCTGCATAATGTTCTTTTTAACCCTTCTTCATAGTATAAGTGTAAGCTAAACGGAAAATAAGATATTCGTAATTTGTAGTGACTTTTAACTGTTAGAAATTGATTTTCTATTTTAAATTTTAAAGTACAATTTCTGACGATTTTAAACCGTCAGAATCAAGTCAATAAAAAAAAAATTAAAGCAATTTTTAAAGCATTTAATAAATTTTTAATTTTTTATTGACTTGATTCTGACGATTTTTAATCAAGTCAATAACCATTCATTATAATCACATGGCATGCCATGTCCTCAAAGCATTGCCTTCATAATTGATTTATTTGTTAGTTTAATTTATAGTACAACATAGTTATAGAAATAAAAATCTTTGACCCAAAGAAATAACTTTTCTTTTTTCTTTTTTATCTGAAGAAATAACTTTTATTAATAATGTAATATATGGAAAGTTTTTTATTTTTTATAACAATTAATTAGTTTAAAAATCATATCAATAATAACTTTCGATTGATTAGTAATATAAAAAATTATATTAACAAATGCATGCATATTAAACTCATAAAATTGTTTGTTTTCCCTATCTTGTAATTTGTTCAGAACAAATGGCGATTGCAAAATCCAAAGCTCCAGGAGAGTTGTTAAATTGGGATGACATCCAGAAGATGAAATATTCGTGGAATGTAGCTTGTGAAGTATTGAGGCTTACCCCTCCAGCCCAAGGAGCTTTTAGGGAAGCCATCAATGACTTTGTCTTCAATGGATTCTCAATTCCAAAAGGCTGGAAGGTAAATTCTGTTAGAATTTTTGCCAAATATACAAGCAAATTCACATGTATGCATATATATATATATATATATGTATTTCATTTTTTTATGCATTTATGGTTTCAAATGTTTGACTTTACTACTTTAGCTAGAATTTAGCTAAACCTTGATGCTTAAAAATATCCACTTACAAAAATTTACTTGATCTTATGTGCTAGCTAGAAAGACGAAAATGGTAAGACGACAGTACATATGCAATTGTTGAATACTAATACGAGACATAAGAGATTTATTTTGGTCGTTATTTAAACTGTTTTGTTGATCATGCATGCAGTTGTATTGGAGTGCAAGTTCAACACATAGAAATCCAGAATACTTTAAAGAGCCAGAAAAATTTGATCCTAGTAGATTTGAAGGAAGTGGGCCAACTCCTTATACTTATGTGCCATTTGGTGGGGGGCCAAGGATGTGCCCTGGAAAAGAGTATGCACGAATGGAAATATTGGTGTTCATGCACAACTTAGTGAAGAGGTTCAAATGCCAAACTCTTATTCCTAATGGCAAAATTACTTTTAATCCCATGCCTATTCCTGCCAAGGGCCTTCCTGTTCGTCTTATTCCTCACTGATCTTGAAGGAATTATATTTGGATTGTTGAACCAATGTCAACTCTCATGTAGTAGTAGTAGTATGGCCTAAATCCTGAATAATGTATGTCTCTTCGTTTCGATCTTTCTTTGTTTTAATGTATGTCTCTTGTGTTCTCTGCGAACCCTCAATCGCTGTGTCACCTAAGAGCAACTTTAATGGTGCCTTCGGAAGCACCGAAGCTTCTGAAGCAACGTGCTAAGAAAGCAATTTTCCATAAAATCTTATATGAATTTCAGTCAAAGAAGCACCGGTTGCTTGTTGAAGCATCGGTACTTCAGCTTTAAAAATAAAAAAAAAAATTTAATTATTTAAATAGTAAATTTGAAATGTATGGGTCCGTTGATTTTTTTTTTTGCAATTATATTTTTTTAATCACTGTATATGAACACTGAATATAAATAGGGGTACTTCATATTTTTTTGAGTAAATTACACATACTCCTATGAGATTTGCTCTTATTACACCTAGTATTCCTCTATTTTTTTTACATTACTTTGAGCACCCCTAAGAGGGATAAGTGTTATATTTTTTAAACCTAAGAAGGGAGTCAGTGTATTGATTTATGCCTATGAGAGGAGTCGGTGTAACAAAAGTCCAAAAATTAGAGGGTTTTTTGTAGGGTTAAAAAATGGAGGGGTGCCAGGTGTAATAAAGACAAATCTCAGAAGGTGTCTGTATAATTTACTCTATTTTTTTACACAACTTAAATCTCTCAAATTTCTCTCATTCTTATTCTTAAAATATTTTCAACTACCTCTTTGATTTGTTTTCATTCAATGGAATGAAACCAAAATCGATTCAATATGAATCCTTATTTTAATTTCATGTCAAATTATCAATTTCCTATGAATCCAAATTTTCAAAATTCTCCACATTTACCAAATTCACAAAATAATTTAAATATGACAAATTATCAATTTTCTACATGTAATTTCTATTATTTTAATTATTGTCTTTTATATCGTGCTATTTGTGTGAGGTTAGTTATTTTCATCATTTTAAATAAAATATAATTTAATTATATTTTTATTTTTATTTTGTTATTATAAAAAAATATTTTACATAATAATAGTCTAAAAAATTTATTAATCTTTAAAATTTAATTAATTTATAAATAAGATAATCATAATGTAATAAATAACTTATTAATATAATATAATAATGTAAGCTTTTTGGTGGATCCTATTGAAAGCATCTAAGAAGAATTGTTCCATCGGAATGAATTAAATGCTTAAAGATACTTATATTAAAAACAGTAAAAATAATATAGGTCTCATTGAAAGTATTTATAAAGAGTTGTTTCATTAAAGATGTTCTAATCAGGTCACCCTGCAATATTGTTTACGCGTGACCACGACGCCACCACACATTGGCTACGATCAGTCAGCATGCGACACGTGGTCGGACAGTGCTGAAACACTTGTATTATAATCATAGTTATCAGACCCGGCTCGAACCGGCCGGGTCGACCCAATAACCCGCGAACCGGTCACCCAACCGGTCCGAGTCACCAATCGGACCGGTTATGCAATCGACCCGGTATGACCCGGGTTGACTCGGCCGGGTTTGATGCGACCCGGTGACCGGGTTGACTCGGCGGGTCACGAATTTTGGTTTTTTTTTTTTTTTTTTTTTTTTTTACAGGAGAACAATAACACTCATATAAGAAAATTTAATTTATATCTTACACTTATGTTATTTATATATTTACTTACTTTTTTTTACCAAGCATAATCGCATATTAGGATTTGAGATGATAAAGGCATAAAGCTATTGTCACTTCCAATTTTGCCTTTTCTCCTTGGCTTATATTGTTATTTACGAGTAAAACTTGTATTTATCTTATCTCATCCAATATACTTACTGGTTCAAAAAATTATTATTTTTTATCAGAGCAATAGTGAGATGAATGAAAAAATTGTATTATTTAAATAAAATAGGTTTATATATATTATGTCTGCCGGTGTACAACAATGATAGCTTTAGCTTTTAATAAATAGATGATAATGATATATTTTAAATTATAACTTAAGGTTGTGTATGTTGAATTTTAGAATAAAATATGTTGCTCAAGATTCTTAAACAAGTTCATAACTATGCTTCTAAATGTGTTGAATTTTGTTAAACTTTAAATATTTAAGGGTATAAGTTTATAAGCTATCTTTTCTGCACACAAAAAAAAGTGTACAAATTTACAGGTTATGAAATTATTGAAAAAAAAATTATTAAAAAGTTTACAAGTTATGAATTTTTAATTATTTTTTAATACAGACCGAGTCATGCGGGTCAACTATTGACTCACCGAGTTGACCCCTGACCCAGTGACCCGGTACCCCGGCCGAGTCGATGACCGGGCCGGGTCTGATAACACTGATTATAATGTCACTTCCTTCTCTGCTGGCTGCCAGCAAATACGATTATTTATATTCATGTGGGACTTCATGAACATAAATAACCATTTTGTGATTGGCTGGAAGGAATTTTTTGTAAAAGGCTTTGGATACCATTTGTACCTATCAATTATTATTAATGAATACACATTTATTTGCTGATAAAAAAAAAATGTCATTTCCTTCTCTATGTAAAACTTCTAATCGTACAACATCAAAAAATTAAAGAAAGTGTAGGTAGTGTTTCCTATCGATCCACTATTATACCGTATGATATCAACCAATTCCATAGAGGATTCATAATTAGGGGGAGAATTGTTGGCTAATTGCCTAATTGTCAAAACTTTAATGTGCACATTAATCACACTCAACCAACAAGTTGTCCAAGAGTTGTTAGTTCGAGTGATATTTTGCTCGATTCTTTTAAGTAAAATTTCATATTCAAATTTTATGGATGGAAAAAATGTGATTGAAAAAAGAGACCCACTAAAAATGACTAGTCAAATTCATTGACAAATATTAGTCATCAACAAAGTTAATAGATACTCCACACCAATATGACAAAAAAAAAAAAAATCACACTCAACCACCCAATGGTACTGGAAGTAGACATGGTAACAAGGCGGGTCGGGGACGGGTTTGGCTCTCCTAGTCCTTGTCCCCACAAATGGTAGGGGCGGATTCGGGTTCAGGTATGAAAGATGCGATTTTGAAATTTTAATACCCATTCTCATCTCTGTCGAGTATTATCGGGTTCAGGTATACCTGCTACACTTTTTTTTATAATTTTAATTTACTTATATATTTTAAATAAATTATATATTAAGTTATTAACTATATTTTAATTCAAATAATATATAAAAAATAATGAATAACAAAGAAATTAAAGATAAAAAATTAAGAATTATATTTTTAGTTAAATATATAATTTTAAGTTTGTTATTTAATTATTATTATAATTTAAATTATTTAACTAATTAACTTATATTTTTAAAAATTATAAAAAATAAAATTGTAACAATAAAATCTTTAATATATTTGTGTGTGTATATATATTTTGTGACAAAAAGATTGTAAAAAGAATGTAAAGGTAGCGGGTACGGGTATAGTTAAATACCTATCTCCATTTAAAAAATTCGGATAATACCCGTACCTATACCCGCTTTGGTCGGGTATTCCCCGTCAAAATCAGGATGGGTTTGGGATGGTACACACGAGTTCGGGATTTTTTACCATGCCTACCTGGAAGGTCTAGTTGGTCTAGTCGGGCTACAAAGGAAAATAACCTTGGTCTTAGTTGGTTTCAACCAATTTTTTTTTGCTTAAATACCTTTTTAATCCTTGCAATTTAGTGTTTTTTTATTTTTTGTCCTTACAATTTTTTTTTCCGATTTTAGATGTTTGTTTTATTTTTCGTTCTTAAAGTGGTTTAGATAACGCTTTGAATAGTGGGAAAAAATGCTATCTAAAGTACTTTAAGGACGAAAAACAAAACAAATATAATTTGCAAGGACTAAAACTATTTTTTTTGTAAGGACGAAAAGTAAAAAAATGCTAAATTGCAAGGACTAAAAATGTATTTAAACCATTTTTTTTATTCGGGGTTTCAACCAATTCATATACATGTTGTGTAGTTGTATAAAAAAAATTTACATGTTTTGTAATACCCGTATTTATGTATTTGTGATTAATAATTTCATTGAATATAATTATAAGAAAAAATTTAACTTAATTATAAAATTTTTATTAAATATATATATGTAATTGTTTTTTTGATATACTGAGGAGGGCAAAAGCCTAAAAGAAAAAAACTACAAACTGATATGACGGGTATTAGCTAACCCCATAACATCACGTAACAAGAAAAACCCACACCCAGTTGGAGGGCTACTTAAAACGTAAAGACCAATGTCCTCCAAGTGAGTCGCAGCAGCTAACCAATCCGCAACCGAATTGGCTTCTCGATACACATGGGTGACCTACAACTCCCACTCTTTCTGCCACCAGCGACGAATAGCACTAACCATAGACCAGTACAAATGGTTTTTGCTAACTCCATTGTTGACAAATTGAACTGCCACTCTAGAGTCACTCTCCACCATGAGCTTCCTAACACCAGCATCCCAGGCAACCTGCAAAACTGACGTAAAGCCCGAGTTCAGCCATCAAAACATTTGTAGATCCCAAGTTTCACAAAAAACCTGACACGCACTCCCCATAAGCATTCCTCAACACCCCAGCACAAGAGGCTTGACAACCATTCTCCCTAACAGAACCATCAATGTTAGCCTTCACCCATCCCAACGGAGGTGTGTTCCAACTAACTTGGCATGACCTTATATTGGCAGCATTATTCAAATTTAAACCAGAAACTCCACTAACCTCCAATGCCTTTCTCATGATAAAATTAACCACATCCACGGTAAGAAACTCTTTTGACTCAAAAACCAATTGGTTTCGTCCATACCAAATACCATTAGGAGCCACTGGAAAAACAGTACTCCAAAGACAACCGTTTGTTATCCGAACCATACGGACCAAATTGTCTTTAATTCACTTCCCCAAACTAGAAGAATAGAAAGCATCAGTTAACTGAGGGTAAAGAGCTTGCCATATGGGAACCACACAGTGGCAATCCCTTAATATGTGAAGTTGAGTCTCTGCACATTGTCCACACAAAGGACACAAATCACTCTCTGTCATATCTCGGTCAAATCTGAACTCATTTGTCAGAAGACCCCCATGCAAAACTTTCCAAAGGAAGCATTGTTCACGAGGATGTGAGACAGATTTCCAAACCTTCCTCCAAACATCAAGGGGTCGGTCATTCCTCGGCTTCATCAACAAATCATATGTCGTCCTAGTAGAAAATTCTCCATCAGAAGAAAGGCTCCATACTACACGGTCTACCCCTAACCAAGAGGGGACATAACTTTCAAAGAGCATCTTGTTCCAACACCCGTCATTACCAACCAGCTGGAAGGCAAAACAATGGATTAAAAAATCAGAAACTGGTCTCAGCACATGCTCCGAAATAATGACACCAAAAGGTAACCATCTATCTGTCCAGAACTTGACACGTCTACCATTTCCCAGAATCCATCTACAACCACGAACAACCTCCTGCCACATGTGTGTAATGCCTTGATGCGTAAAAATATGATTGCAAATGGCAAGCGTACCCTATGCGGTAGTTACAATGGACCTAAGTCCGGATATTGTACCCAAAGGAATAGAGGAGTTCCCAAATAATTCAAAATTGCGTTAAACTAAACAATTTAATTTAATTGGCAGTTTGAGAAAGGATGTTCAATTACTCGTAGAAAAAGAGAGTTCAAAGAATGAGCAATAACAATTCAAAAGATTTTCGAATAAGGAAGACTAGGGTTGTGATTTCAACTTTGCAATAAAATCCCCCAAAACTTATTTTAATTGAAATTCAAGAGTGAATGATCAATTGCTAATCAACCCCCTTAAATTAATTAACAGACAATGGCCATGTACTGTTAATGCTCTTTTCCAGAATTTATTTCCTAGGTGATCATATAGGAATCAAATTAACGAAAAGGATAAATAACAGAGGGGACGATTAAATATAATTAATCCGATTAGAAATTTACCAAACAAGTCTGATCATGCATGTTTGTATAAACCCAATTATTTCATAGTTCTACCAATTGGAAGTAGATGGTCACTAACATACAATTGGCTAAAATTAGGATTGATCAGTTCCTATAACAGGCAAAGCAAAAGGGGATTACATGCTCGGTTTACATCACAACCCTAAGAAAAGTAATTAGCCAACCATAGGCACAGGAAGGCACAAAATTACAATCAAAGCCATAAAGAACGAAACAGAGTAGAAACTTTAGAAGTTAGGACCCCCATCACCTTCCTCACGTTCTTCCTAAGCCTGAGCTTTTATGTCTGTCACTAACTCTATCAGAGAGCACTGTTTTTGAAACAGAGTAAAGATGCCCCAAACCTTCAGTTCCAATTTTCTATTTATAATACAAAAAGTGTAACTGTCATGTGGAGGTCAGCACGACCGTTCTCAGAAAAGGTTGACGTTGAAGGCTTTTTTTGTGCAAATTAGAGCACAATCGTTCTCTAAGGAGCACGGTCGTTCTCAGAAAATGATGACGCTAATAACTTCTCTTATGCAAATCAGAGCACGGTCTCGAGCATGGCTGTGCTCATTTGAGCACAGGCTTGAGCATGGCCATGCTCTTCAGGAGATGTCCAAATATTCTTCAAATCATCCCTTTTTAGGCTCTTTTCATGTTTATTCTCTTGGGGGCCTTCCTGTTACACACTTAGCATAAAAATGTGAGTTTTGCCAAAATAATTTAAATAAAATAAAGCATTTTAGGGCCAAAACTCATGTCCCATTACATACAAAATATGGTTTATCACGCCTCTCCAAGTTCCAGACATAGTTTTACCTTGATATAAACTAGGAATAATACCATCTGGACACTTATACTTACTACGCAAAATCCTCACCCACAAAGCATCCGGGTTATGTATAATACCCCACCCAAGCTTCATAATCAAAGCACGATTAAACTGGTGCACATTACAAAATCCCATACCTCATTCGTCCTTCTCCAGGCAAAATTTATCCCATGAAATAGAATGGCATTTCTTTTGTCCCTCCATACCACCCCAAATAAACTGCCTCATCATACTTTCTAACTTGTAACAGACCTATTTAGGAAGAACAATAGTCTGCATCGTATATGTAGGTAGCATTGCCACAACTGCCTTGGACAAAGTACATCGACCTGCAAAGGACATGGAGTTTACCCTCCAATTGCTAAGCCTTTGTTGTGTCTTTTGAAGCAAATAATCATATGTTTCCCGTTTCTTACGATGATGCAAAAGAGGAACTCCTAAATACTTACCAAGGTCACTAGTAAGATTGAAATGAGAGAGATTCCTCAATTCCAAGGCTCTAGAATGATGGATATTTTTCGATACCAGCATCCTAGTCTTGGCCATAGAAACTTTATGACCCGAAGCACTACAGAAACTATCTAGACATCTCATGATGACTTCCATATGGGCAGAAGAGGCCTCAACGAACAACAGTAAATCATCTGCAAAAACTAGATGAGAAATTGGTGGACCATTTGGACAAAGTTTGATAGGCTTCCAATTCCCACCATCTATCTCCTTTTGTATCAAATGTCCTAGCCTTTCCAAACATAGAACAAACAGGTATAGGGATAATGGAACTCCTTGACGGATACCCCTAGAAGGAGAAAAATCTCTGTTGCCTTCCCATTAAGAAGAACTTGCATGGAAACTGAAGAAATACAAGCATGAATCAAATTACAGAAATGATCATCAAACCCCACAAGTTTGAGGATATCAATGACAAACTGCCATATAATACAATCATACGCTTTCTCCAAATCCATCTTAATAGCCACAAAGCCAATCTTCCCTTTTTTACTCCTCATAGTATGAAAAATCGCTTGGGCAATCACAACATTATCGGTACCATGTCTTCCGGGCACAAAGCTACACTGGTTAGGCTCAACTAAAATTGGCATAAGCACCTTCAACCTAGTCGCTATAATCTTCGTAATAATTTTGTATACCACATTACAAAGACTTATAGGTCTAAATTGATTCATGCAAGTAGGTGCTTCACACTTTGGAATAAGAGCAATCAAGGTACCATTCACTTCCTTGATATAATCAGGTTCATAAAAACATCTTCATACCATATCACAAACTAATGAGCCCACTATATCCCAGTTATTCTGAAAGAAGATAGGATGAAGACCATCAGGGCCAGGAGCTTTTAAAGGACCCATACAGAAGATAACATCCTTAATCTTATCATCAGAAAAATGTTTCTGCACAGAAAGCAAACTCTCATCATCCAGCCTCGGAAACATATTAGGAATATTCAAAGGCTGGTTTTCCCCTTCCTCCTGAAAAAGTTTATAAAATTGCTCCTGAGCAATATGTTTGATCTCATTAGGGTCCACAACAAGCTGACTGGTAGAGTCAACTAGAGCTTCCACTCTATTCTTCTTCCTCCTGATCAATGTAGCTTTATGGAAGAACTTAGTGTTTCTATCACCAAATCTCAACCAATCACACCTTGCCTTCTGGAACCAGTAGGTCTCTTCTTGGTGTAAAAGAGAATCATACTCCTTCCACAAGTCAGTTTGAAGCTTATGAAGATACTTATTCTCCTCCATACTCAACTTAGCATTTATACCCTCCAATCTTGCTAACAACCTCTGTTTCCTATGGAAGAGATTACCATAGCAATTCTTATTCCAATCATCGACATTTGACTGAAAAGTACTAATAGCCTCACTCCAAGATAGAGATCCACTCAAAGAGTTACGCACCACATCCTTAAAAGTGTCATCAGCTAGCCAGCAGGCATGAAATCTAAATGGCTTTGCTCCACCTACAAACTCCTCTTACGCCAAACTCAAAAGAATTGCTTTATGGTCTGACTTCAAAGAAGGTAGATGAAACACAGAGGTTTCCGAAAAAACATACTGCCACTATGAGTTAGCAACAACACGATCAATTCTCTCTTTGACCCCACGCCCTTCCCAAGTGAAGGGAGTCCTTTAAAGCCCAAATCATCTAAGCAACTCTTACCAAGGCACTCATTAAACTGGGACATGGTAGATAAATTTGGAGGGCCACCCCCAGACTTCTCCGAAGGCATACTATAACCATTAAAATCACCAAAGATGATGCCTCACCACTAGAGTATGACTACCATAAACAAAGGTACCCAAAAAGGAACTCGAGCCATCTCTAGGAGAACATTGGGTATGAATGTATTGGTCCCTAGGTTGCAACACCACTACATCCACAATAGTGGAATCCCGCAGCACCTAAATACCCCTAGAAAAACCCCTTGCATCCACCTTAAACCACGAATCTAAACCCAAACGATTTAAAATCGCATCTGCTTTACCACCACTAACCTTGGTTTTGAACAAACCCATCAGACCAATACGATGTTTACAAACCAAATCCTTCATCAAACGTGGTACTGTTCTACCCGCTGCTCCTCTTATATTCCATGAGAGAATATTCATCATAAAAGGCTTAATATAAGAAAGCAACCACAGAAATCCAAGTTAAGAACTTGGATTCTCTGTTTCCATACTATGCTGAGGTCTAATAACCTCCTCCACTTTATTTGATTTCTCAATACCCTCCATCATATTTTGTAGGGGGTCGCCAGGGTCATGTGACACAACACCTTCAGCTCGACTATCAGTAACTTTTTTACGAGAAACAAAACAACCCATTTTATCAAGGGCAAGACCATCTGTCAACACATCCAGAGGGACATCCATAACACGCATGGCCGCTAGAATACCCTTATGAGTACCACCATTGGGGTCATAACCCGCAGGAACTCTGTTCTTGCTAGAGCTACCCTTCTCACAAACTTTACGACCCTCACCATGAATCATTTTGGTTGCTTGATCATCACCTTTATGAACTAGGGTCCCTTTTGGTTGTATGAGGCCTTTATTCTTGTTAGCATCTTTCTTTTGCAACTGTCCTTTGGTAGAAACTTGTTTATTCCTCCTTGCTCGTGGGTCCGTTATTTTTTCCCTATTCAAATTGACCTTCTTACCCCTCAAATCAGAGGTAGCATTCCCCTTCGCATTCTCACGATTCTGGCCCACCACTTCCGCATCATTCAAAGCCCTAAATATGGACCCCATTACTTTATTCTCATTTGCTACTTTTTTCTCTTGACCAGATACTGTCAAATTCACGTGTTTCTTTTTTACAGTTTTTTTTGCCACCATCCACGGACCAAAATCAGGTGCTGGACTTTTCGTTACGCTAAGATTCCTTGTAATTGATTTCCTTTCATTCTTTCCATTAATAGCATCATTATGGTTCCCATGATTTAGGCTATCATTATTGTTGACGTCAGCCTTAATCTCTGCTTCTGGGGAACTCACAGCCACCTCTGGCGGCACCACCATCGCCTCAGTAACTCCAAAACCATTTTGTACTCCTTCAGCAACACCCATCGATGCATCATGAACCACACACTGTGCCGCTTTATGGCCATATTTCCTGCATTTGAAGCAGATCAAATGCAAACCTTCATATTCTATGCAGTATGTGTTACCCCTAGCCTCAATCCTTGAAACCAGCTTCTTCTCCAAATCCACCTCTACGCATATTCCGGCAAATTTCCCACGTGAATGGATAGACATCAGTTTGTCAATCTTCAAAACGGTACCTAACAACGATCCAACATGTCGAAGGAACGTATCATGGTATAACTCCATAGGCAAGCACGGAAAATGAACCCACACTGCCACCCTCTTAGTTTCCTTTAAACTTTCAATAAATGCTGGCCTCCAACGTTGTGCCACTATGTAATGATCATGCACTAGCCACAGTCCCTCAAAAAGAGCATGCTTATAGTCTGCCTCCGATGTGAATTGCACCAAGAAAAAACCATCAGGCATATCTACTATACGTATCTTTCCTGCTTTAGCCCAACTTCTTTGTAGTTTGGCTTCTATGATTTTGAACCCCACTTTCTTACCCAAAACATGGACCACCAGAGATCCACGAAACGGGGCTCACCATTGCGCAAACTCATCATCAGGAATAGGAACAACAGGACACAGGTTAAAGTCCTTCTGATCGTCCTCCTTGACATCCGCCTTCTCACCCTCATTGATCGTTTCCATATCCATCCCTAGTCCATGCCCCTCATGTCCCTGAAAAAACCCTATGGTTAATAGGGATTCCATGTAAGACCTCTACTTGGCCCCATTCCCTTCAGTGACCACGTTTGAATGAAATTCAAACGGGTTTCTGGTACCTTACGTTTCACCTTCTTTGTCGCTTTTGACTGATCATCCTCCACTTGACTTGCATCCGGTTCCAAAACCCTAGTGGAGCCCTCCAAACCCCCAGAAGAACTCTCATAAACCCTAACAGAGCTCTCAAACATATTTTGACTCTAAATACATTTTCAATCTAATATATATATGTAATTGTTTGGATAAGTTTCAATAGGAAAATCCGTCGAAATCGGGAATACTTTGTAAATTGACAGTGTAAGTTTACACTATAAAAGTGAATAAACAATCAATAGATTTATAAAATAATTATAATTAGTCATTATTAATTATAATTAAATCCCTGTAAAAAATTTAATTAATTCTAACGTGGTTGATTAAAATAATTATATTTTAATTGAGTGTTGGATACGTGTTTAAGGAAGCTTTTCGGAAGTTGTTAAAATACTGAGTTTTTCTAAATTATTTTTAAATGTCCTAATTACTATTAATGAATCATCTACTGATCTAAACACGTGATTAGCATTTTGATTAAGTGACTATTTTTCACAAATAAATGAGATACTTATACTGTAGGTCCAAAGATCATAACTGCTTCATCTGGAGCTGTTTGTTGGTACACACGTGACCAATCTCTCCTGTCGGAGTGTCAGTCCTTCTCTTTTGAAGAAGAAAATGAATTAATTATTGATAAAAGGTTGTTAATAATATATGTGGCTAAAATATCATTTTGGTTATTTATATTTCCATTTTTTTTGTTTTTTATATTTTAAAAGTCTTATTTTGATTTTTTATGTTTGCGAGTGGACTCAACATGGTCCTTCCATCCATTAAATGATGAAATGACCATTTTGAATTTATTCATATACATAAAAGACCAAAATAAGACTTTTAAATCACAAATGACCAAAACAGAAATATGCGAAAACATAACGAACCAAAATGATATTTTAGTCAATATACTTTATAGATTATACTAGTAGGGTACCCATGCGATTCACATTGGTTTTCATGCATGTTCCAAGATTATTTATGCGTATATTAATAAGATGATATAAATTCATCAATGCAACACACAATCATAAGTTGATATATATTAATTCTTAATCAAAAGCTTAGTAATCTTGAAACAATTAAAGTTTTTCATCCTTCATATAATGTGTTTTGCAGAAAATTTCTATTTATTTTATAATGATTGTAATTACATTCTTACTGATTCAAATACAAAAAATTGAGTGTTTAATTGATCGTATTTGCAGTAAAAAAAATTGATTGTATTTATTCCTATTTGTTTAATAATTATAATTCTAATTTTAGTATAATCATAATAATATAAATTTTAGTATAATCATAATAATATAAATTTTCTATTATAAATCATCTTGTTTAATAATTATTCGTTTCCATTCCTTCTTATTTGTTCCATATTGTTCAATTTCAATAGTATGTTTTTTAAAGTGTTTTTTATATTACAATTAATTTGTTTCTACCATAAATAAAATAATTTTAATCAATTAACTTAATTTTTATCAATTAATTAATCTAATAAAAATTGTTAATTTAGAACTTTTATATTTCTTATTAAAAAAATTAATTTTTAGAAATAACTTTCTGTATTTGCTTAACTTTATATTATTTAATTTATTTTTTTGTGAATTATTTAAACAAATAAAATTATATTTTAGCCTTAGTAAAAGGTAATAAAATTATCTCACCTTTTAATTTGTTTTTTATATTATTTAATTTGTTAATGTAATATATACTTATATTAAAAAAATTAATTACAGTTAAAATATTTTTTTTATAAAATTACTTTTACCAAAAGAATTAAATAGTCTTTGTATTTTATTTGAATATCTAGGTAAGATATTAATAAATAAGAATATTTTTAAAAATATTTAATATTTGCAATACAATATATTTTAAGTAATATTAATCAACAAAATTTTAGTATATGAAATTATTATAAATAGAGAGAAAATATTTTTTAGTACATATATTAACTAATTAGATTTAAATTAATTTTTAGTATAAAAATTTCAACCTCATAATTTAAATGCTACTTTCAGTCCTTTCTAAAGAAATATATGGTAGCATTTTTTTATTCTAATTATAAGAAACATATGACCACTTTCAATTGTATTAATTGCTAGTTTTCTTTTATACCGTTTATTTATTGTGAAGTTTATTAATGAGATATCACTCATTTTCAATTAAAGTAGTTGCATTTATTGAGCTATTATCAATATAACTTATTATCATTAGTTTAAAAATTATTCTTGGACTATAAGTAGTGTCATTATATCTAATTACCACTTAAACCAATTAATTCTAAGGGTATGTTTGGAATAAAATTTAAATTTATGACAATAGTAATTAAAATTAACTACTTTTATCTGTCTTGATAAATTAGATATTTATTTTTTATATATAAGATTAGAGGTAGTATTAATCAGTAGAATATTTATTTATGAAACTATTTAAAATGATTTTATATAATTTTATAGAGTTAATAGATTATTGTAGAATAAAATAATTATTTGTGTAAAATAGTAGATGACCAATATATATATATATATATATATATATATATATATATATATATATATATATATATATATTTAATAGTAAATGTGAATTTTAGTATTTTATTGATAATAACATAGTTGCTTTTCTTAAAATATGATAATCATATGGTTTAATTACTCTTTGGGCCTTGAACTTTTACCAAATTTTTAATCATGTTCCTAAACTTTTTTATTTCTTTCAATTGGGTCCTTGAATTTGTATTTATTTTTTTAATTAAGTCCCTGCCAAACCTAATTAGAAAATAAATACAAGTTCAAGGATCCAATTGAGAGAAAAAAGTTCAAGGATCTATTTAAAAATGACAAATAGTTTAGAGACCTAATTAAAAACATGTGAATCTCTGTAGGCCAGTATTTTCATCCCTACAAGTTCTAAATTGGTTGAAGAACCTAAAAATATTGAGTTTAAAATCTTTAGAAGTGAGAATACTGGCTTGTAGAGGTGATAATACTGGCTTGTAGATGTTGATAATTTTTTAGTTAGGTTTCTGAACTATTTGTTATTTTTAAATATGTTCCTGAACTATTTTATTTTTCAATTGGGTCTCTGAACTTGTATTTAATGTTTAATTAGTCTCTGTTGGACTTAATTGAAAAACAAATACAGTTCAAGGATCAAATTCAAAGGAAAAAAAAAGTTAAGAGATCTATTTAAAAATTTGGTAAAAGTTTAGGGACCCGCAAAGTAATTAAACCTAATCACATTATTAGAAAAAAAAAAAAGAGATAGCATAATATATCTGCAACAAACTCAAAATAAAAGAAATGTTGAGAAAAAATATTTGTTAATCACTATACGATCTAGGCCATTCAACTAAAAGACAAATCAACGACTTAGATGTTAAAAAAAAGGGAAAAATTTATGAAATTTTGACATGTGTCCACCAAAAGCTTCATTTTTTTTATCCGAAGGAATCAAACACAGGTAACAGAAGTTTACAACAACTCACGCACTCATCCTACTCAATCAACTGAGCTAGACTCCATTGGCATCAAAAGCTTCCTTTAGTATATTATTATTATTATTATTATTATTATTATTATTATTATTATTATTATTATTATTATTAACTAATTAAATAATTAATAGATAATAGATTGATGAGGAAAGGCAAATGCTAACTTATAGCACTGGTTAAGAAAATAAAAGGAAAAATATTTTTATTGTGATGCAGAAAAATATGTTCTCCTAAAACTTTTAAATACGTTCCCATATGATTTTCAACAAAACTTTTTCTCTTTTAATTTCTTAACCAATGCCTTAAAGGCACTAGTTAACAAAATCCATGAGCAAATTACATTTGCATCTCCTGACCTTTTTTTGACTTACACACAGCATTGTTCTTTTTTCTGTTTCTACACTAACTCCTTTAATGTTTGAAAAACATTACACTGACGTCTCTTATGTACTCCCTCTATCCCAAAATGAGTGCCGCATTTGGATAAAATTTTTATCCCAAAATGAGTGTTGTATTTGGTTTTTCAATGCAATATTAATTACTTTTTTTTCACTAATACCTCTAATAATGTCACTTTAGTTTTTCAATGCAATATTAATAATAAGGTTAGTTTTGTAAATTTACTTCTCTCTTTCTTCTATTTAATAGCTTTTCTTGATATGTGTAAAAAAAACCTAGGACGACACTCATTTTGGGGCGGAGGAAGTATTATATTAACTCCCCCTTAATGTTTGAAAACTTACACTCACACTCTAGAAGAGAAGTTGTTTTAAACATTAAATAAAAAGAAATATTTTGTGTAATTCAAAAAAACTTCAAGAATTGTTAATGTAATTTACTCTAGATTAATTAATAGATAATAAATTATTGAGCTTTGGTACATGTGTCAAAAGACAATAGTGTTTTCCATTTTTCCTAGTCCTTCTTTCTTCGAACACATGAATCTCAGTAAAATAAAAACTCATTAAATAATTAAAAGATAACGAGTACGTTATCACTTAACTGACGGCAGAGATCCAAAAGAAAACTTTTTTTTTATCAGGGACTCATAATTAACAACAAAAAAATTTATCAGGGATCTAAAAATTATTTAAGCTAAAAAATTAATTATAATATATTGACAATATAAACTTTTTTTTACAGTGTTATTTAATTACATATTATTATATATATAGTAAGTTTGTTAATTTTTATAATAATTATTTTAATTAAAAGTCATATTTAGAATTTTTTTATTAATTGTCTGAATAAAAATGTTTATATTAGTAGTACATGAAAATTAAAATTTTATATAAAATCTTAACGAATCTTAATTTTAATTTTTAACTATAAAAGTTAAACATCATAAACCCAAATAATTGTGCATTATAATTTTTTAAGGGTGAATTCAAGTATCCCAACCCTAGTTGAAAGGTAGAAATTAATCTCTCAAGATACCACATATTACATATAGGACATTTTACATTAGTTAAAAATGATCTTTTACATTGAATATAAGTCTGTTATATATTCAGTAGATATAAAATGTAGGGACTTTTTAGATCGGATATTGAATCGACATAAAAAATGTTGTTTACATCAATTAATAACATAACCAATTTAATAAGTGGTACTTTTTAGATCGATTGTAACTAAAATCGATTTAGAAAATTATTGGGTTTGATCAAAATTGGTCAAAATTTTACATCGACTGTAACTATAATGCAACCGATATAGAAAGTGACTTTTTAGATCAATTATAGTCATAATTGATGTAAAATGTCATTTTTTTTAATAAATGATTTGTTTTGTTTATTTCATTCTCTGTAAATTGGCAATAGACCACAACAACCACACAAACAACGCTAAGACAGGCGAATCATAGCAGAAACATACATTATATACTAATATACTTTTGAAACATATATACTTAGTTTCATTGAACCTATATACATTCTAAACAAATATACAATATCACAAATTACTAATCTATAGGAAAAAGCTTGCCCAACATTCTAAAAGTCATTAATTTCCTCTTTAGGGAATGGGTTTGGATTGTTGAATATCTGCAAGATGAAATAACACAAGATAAAATATTAGCTCATCAACTAAAAGAAAACACAATCTAACTTGTTAAAAATTCTATTACCTCCTTCCATGAATCAACAATATCTATGGAGACAACGTTGAGCATATGTCTCATGACATAATATCTACACTCATATATAACTCTCAGGTTGTCTTTGAGTAAGTATTATAATGATTAAGTATTATAAACTATAATTGAATCTCATGTTCTTATAAACTACTTATAGGGGGCAAATCCATGTAGGCTTTTTTCTGCTTGCCAAGTGCCTACCAACAACATCTAAAATTTGTCCATAGCTCTATGATAAAATAATAATAATAATAATAATAATAATAATAATAATAATAATAATAATAATAATAATAATATGAAGTATGTTATAGGTTTGAGAGTAATAATACATATCACAAAACAAATGTATTACAAATAAAATATTACAAATTAATTATGTTCTTGATTTCTTTGTTTGGCTTCTTTCCCAATGAACACAAAAAGATGACAACATTCTACACAATAAAATGGAAGAGTTAATGTTTCATAATTTTATGATTAAATACAATAGATACAGATATAAAGAGTAAACGTGAGATACCATAATACTTTGTGCATGTTTGACAATCCGGTGGGGGAGTCCCAAACGGAGGTTGCCCAAAGCATCTCCCCCCATACTTTTGCGTTGGTCCGTTAGATGGTTATGGGAACGTGTGCCACCGCAACTTGAACTGAGACCCAAACATGCTATTTGTCAATTTTATTCTTTGTGCTCTCCTTTACATGTTCCCAATCCTCAATCAGAATAGTAACCTTGTTTCGACCAAGGAAAACTCTTTAACTTTTTGTTGTTTGGCCTTAAAGAACTGTCAGTCAATTGGTCGCAAACTCAATTGATATCCTCTGATCACCGCCATGACTGAGGGTCAAGTCTTTTAACCGCGTAGTATTGCCACAAGCAGCATTCCTAGAGCAACTAGTTTATAAATTTCAACAAGATTTTTAGTATTTTATTATTAGAAAGAGTTTATACGAAATATACTAAGTAATATTTAGATTCAGACCATTTTGTGAAACTCAAAGTTTATAGTAATAACGAGTTGAAAAAAGAGTGTATTACTATAGGTGAACATGAAATAATACAATGAAATTGCTTATACTATTTCACAAGCTTCCTCGCCCATTTCTTTATTAAAACTGTGATTATTCATGATATTACATAATTAATTATCTGTTTTCCTTATCCTGTGATTTGCTCAGAACAAATGGCGATTGCAAAATCCAAAGCTCCAGGAGAGTTGTTGAATTGGGATGACATCCAGAAGATGAAATATTCGTGGAATGTAGCTTGTGAAGTAATGAGGCTTTCCTCTCCGCTCCAAGGAGCTTTTAGGGAAGCTATGAATGACTTTGTCTTCAATGGATTCTCAATTCCAAAGGGCTGGAAGGTAACACTACAAGAATGCTAGCTATTAGCTGCCACAAGCCAGCGTAGGAGTAGGAGCGGACGTAAATAGAGTCGGCCAAGCCGACTATAAGCAAACACTAAAGTATATTTTATTTATTTTACGAAATTTTTTCATTTGTGTCGAACTAGCTGACGCTTAATCATATTTTTAAAAAAAAATTTATTGTTTGCCTCGAATTAGCTAACGCTGCATAAAAATGTTTTTTATTGTATTTTTTTATTCTAAAAACACCTCCGCATTTCTAATTCCCTCCCTTCCCTAAATTTCTAAAACTTTCCACATTTGCCCTAGCAGACCTAATTCCCCTTTCCCAAAATTTCTGAAACCTGATTCCCTCCCTTTCCAAAATTTCTGATACCCTAATTCGATAGTCACTAGTTAGTCAATCACACACTCACACTGCTAGGGTTAGAAGAACTTAGAGTTTTAGTCTCTTAGAGAGTAGAGACCTAGGGTTTTCGTCGATGGTGGCGCCGTCCTCTACAGCAGCGCCCTCCGCATGCGAGACCTTCATGCCGCACCACTGCACGCCTCGCCTTGCTCCGCTTTGTGCAGGTCCTCAAGTGGACATCCTAAGCCAGGCTCATCCTTGAACTGAAGGTAAGGTCATCACCACAAACCTCATATTTTTCTGGTTTTTCTATTTTAAGAATGCTTCCTCTCCTTTCACAATGTTTCTGAAAGGTCGTAATTCATTACCCTAGCGAGCCTAAACCCTCACTTGTGAACCCATAACAGAATGGACACATGGTCTAGGGGAATTGGAGGAAGGGATTCGGGAATCAGGCAGTAAAATATTATTAGGGGGTGAGGGGTAACCGAAAGGAGGGAGGAGACTTGGCAATTGGTGGGTGGTTTGGGCTTGAACAAAGAAGTGCTCTCTCTCAAATTGGGAAAATTCTTTTTCTCTGTTTCGATCATTTCTTTTTGCAAGGAGCATAGCCCCATTCCATTGTTATTTCAATTCCTTCATAGCTTCTAAAATTACCTTGTAAAGAGGATTCATTATTTGTAACGAGAAGTTATCAACACATGTTTCTTATTTTCTTCTATTTTTTTATTCTGTTTTCTGTCAATTTGATAAGAGCTTCTCCAGTTAGCTTACGGCATCAACTCAAATGGAAACACAAACAGAAGCAAGTGGAGAAAAGATAAGAAGATATGTTTTCTATCATCACCCTTTCGAAGAAAGACCGAAGAACTTCTAAGGAACTTGCTGTAAGTAGTGTGGTGCTGGTTGACTTTAGAAAATGGTTTATGGTTATGGCTATATATTGCTCTGAGAAGAAAGTTAGTTGGATGCTTGAAATACATATATTTAGGAGGGGGTTTCATTTTCTTTCCTCTTTTAACTTTATCAATGAAGTTATGCTGATAATCCTCTTCAAGACATAAAACAGTATCTAAATAATTTGGCTTTGCATTGTGGACTAGTGCAATTGTATGTTAATATCACATGTGCATCGCATTGCATGTCTGAGTGCATTTAGAAATTCTGTCATTTACAATTTGATTATGTCATTTTCCATTTTTCAGAGGATATTGTCCATTCCAATTTTAGAATTTCTAGCTGGCATCAGTGAAGCTTTTGTTGCTACTATAAAACCTGTTTGCTGTTTTGGTTGCACAATATCTTCCTCTGCTACATATAATGAAATAGAAGAACATCGCACATAGAAAATGAAATATATTTAATGACAGGGTATAGTAAGTCACAGATTTTTGTTAGTATCCTATAAATACTGCTCTCTGTAAGCTGTTAGAGATTAGAAAATCAAATGTCTCAAATTCTTTGAATCACAGATTTCTTCAAAACAAAAGGTAGCCTGTTAGAGGAGGATGAGGTTTTTGCTTCCTTAGAGGAAGAAACACCAAACCTGCAACTGCGACACAAGACCTTGCATCCTCTTTGTTTCTTCTATTGCTTTGAGGCTTTCATTCTAAGACACAAAGACTAAGCGTTGAATGTAAATTTGTGCAACAATAATATAGCGAGAGTTTGGTTTCCGTCCTTTTTTTTTATCTTTGGTTGTGAGTCTATATTTAACAAGACTTCATATTAACATTTATTCAGGTTATTCATCATTTGCTTTCGTTAGTAGCGGTAGCTTTTTCAAAGTTGAGTGGGGAGGGTCAGCTATACACATACATGGTCCTCATCTCAAGAAACTCCTGGGATCAATTTTAGATGGTAATTTTGCACTTAAATTTTGCTTTGTTATATGTCATGGGATTTATTTCTAGTTTTCTACAAATCCTTGAAATCCTTGTGGGTTGTTAAAGACGAGAATTTGATTTAATTATTCTTACTAATGTTTGTAATTTTAATAAAATATATGTAAAAATAGGAGTCTTACCAATAAGCTTCTTGCATGCTTTTCATTCTTTTGTACATTGTCCAGGTTCACGCAGGAGACAATATCAAATTTAAAAAAAAAAGGTTAGAGTCGGCTAAGTCGACACAAAGATATTAAAATATTAAACATATTAAAGTCGGCTAAGCCGACTCTAAATGAAAAAAGAAATATTTTTTAAAAATCATCCAAGGTAGCGTCGGTTCCTAACTGTGACCGTTTACATGTCAGTTAAGCCGACTCTACTAGCTTCCACCTTCGAAAATCGACGCTAGCCAAATTAGCTTCGAGGGTTTTAGCTTCGAGAGTCGGCTTTTGCCTTTTAGAGTCGGCTTATCAATGAAGTTATGCTGACAATCCTCTTCAAGACATAAAACAGTATCTAAATAATTTGGCTTTGCATTGTGGACTAGTGCAATTGTATGTTAATATCACATGTGCATCGCATTGCATGTTTGAGTGCATTTAGAAATTCTGTCATTTACAATTTGATTATGTCATTTTCCATTTTTCAGAGGATATTGTCCATTCCAATTTTAGAATTTCTAGCTGGCATCAGTGAAGCTTTTGTTGCTACTATAAAACCTGTTTGCTGTTCTGGTTGCACAATATCTTCCTCTGCTACATATAATGAAATAGAAGAACATCGCACATAGAAAATGAAATATATTTAATGACAGGGTATAGTAAGTCACAGATTTTTGTTAGTATCCTATAAATACTGCTCTCTGTAAGCTGTTAGAGATTAGAAAATCAAATGTCTGAAATTCTTTGAATCACAGATTTCTTCAAAACAAAAGGTAGCCTGTTAGAGGAGGCTGAGGTTTTTGCTTCCTTAGAGGAAGAAACACCAAACCTGCAACTGCGACACAAGACCTTGCATCCTCTTTGTTGCTTCTATTGCTTTGAGGCTTTCATTCTAAGACTCAAAGACTAAGCGTTGAATGTAAATTTGTGCAACAATAATATAGCGAGAGTTTGGTTTCCGTCCTTTTTTTTTTTATCTTTGGTTGTGAGTCTATATTTAACAAGACTTCATATTAACATTGATTCAGGTTATTCATCATTTGCTTTCATTAGTAGCGGTAGCTTTTTCAAAGTTGAGTGGGGAGGGTCAGCTATACACATACATGGTCCTCATCTCAAGAAACTCCTGGGATCAAGTTTAGATGGTAATTTTGCACTTAAATTTTGCTTTGTTATATGTCATGGGATTTATTTCTAGTTTTCTACAAATCCTTGAAATCCTTGTGGGTTGTTAAAGACGAGAATTTGATTTAATTATTCTTACTAATGTTTGTAATTTAATAAAATATATGTAAAAATAGGAGTCTTACCAATAAGCTTCTTGCATGCTTTCCATTCTTTTGTACATTGTCCAGGTTCACACAGGAGACAATATCAAATTTAAAAAAAAAAGGTTAGAGTCGGCTAAGTCGACACAAAGATATTAAAATATTAAACATATTAAAGTCGGCTAAGCCGACTCTAAATGAAAAAAGAAATATTTTTTAAAAATCATCGAAGGTAGCATCGGTTCCTAACTGTGACCATTTACGTGTCAGTTAAGCCGACTCTACTAGCTTCCACCTTCGAAAATCGATGCTACCCAAATTAGCTTCGAGAGTCGGCTTTTGCTTTTTAGAGTCGGCTTATCAATGAAGTTATGCTGACAATCCTCTTCAAGACATAAAACAGTATCTAAATAATTTGGCTTTGCATTGTGGACTAGTGCAATTGTATGTTAATATCACATGTGCATCGCATTGCATGTCTGAGTGCATTTAGAAATTTTGTCATTTACAATTTGATTATGTCATTTTCCATTTTTCAGAGGATATTGTCCATTCCAATTTTAGAATTTCTAGCTGGCATCAGTGAAGCTTTTGTTGCTACTATAAAACCTGTTTGCTGTTCTGGTTGCACAATATCTTCCTCTGCTACATATAATGAAATAGAAGAACATCGCACATAGAAAATGAAATATATTTAATGACAGGGTATAGTAAGTCACATATTTTTGTTAGTATCCTATAAATACTGCTCTCTGTAGGCTGTTAGAGATTAGAAAATCAAATGTCTGAAATTCTTTGAATCACAGATTTCTTCAAAACAAAAGGTAGCCTATTAGAGGCTGAGGTTTTTGCTTCCTTAGAGGAAGAAACACCAAACCTGCAACTGCGACACAAGACCTTGCATCCTCTTTGTTGCTTCTATTGCTTTGAGGCTTTCATTCTAAGACACAAAGACTAAGCGTTGAATGTAAATTTGTGCAACAATAATATAGCGAGAGTTTGGTTTCCTTCCTCTTTTTTTCTTGTTTTTTTATCTTTGGTTGTGAGTCTATATTTAACATGACTTCATATTAACATTGATTTAGGTTATTCATCATTTGCTTTCATTAGTAGCGGTAGCTTTTTCAATGTTGAGTGGGGAGGGTAAGCTATACACATACATGGTCCTCATGTCAAGAAACTCCTGGAATCAATTTTAGATGGTAATTTTGCACTTAAAATTTGCTTTGTTATATGTCATGGGATTTATTTCTAGTCTTCTACAAATCCTTGAAATCCTTGTGGGTTGTTAAAGACGAGAATTTGATTTAATTATTCTTACTAATGTTTGTAATTTTAATAAAATATGTGTAAAAATAGGAGTCTTACCAATAAGCTTCTTGCATGCTTTTCATTCTTTTGTACATTGTCCAGGTTCACACAGGAGACAATATCAAATTTTAAAAAAAAAGGTTAGAGTCGGCTAAGTCGACACAAAGATATTAAAATATTAAACATATTAAAGTCGGCTAAGCCGACTCTAAATGAAAAAAGAAATATTTTTTAAAAATCATCCAAGGTAGTGTCGGTTCCTAACTGTGACCGTTTACATGTCAGTTAAGCCGACTTTCCTAGCTTCCACCTTCGAAAACCGATGCTGGCCAAATTAGCTTCGAGGGTTTTAGCTTCGAGAGTCGGCTTTTGCCTTTTAGAGTCAGCTTTTCGCTGATGCTAATCGACTGTTTTCTTGTAGTGTAAATTATGTTAGAACGTTTGCAAAATTTACAAGCAGAGATGCGCATGTTGCATAATGATCTTTTTCATTTTTTTTCCTATATTTAGGGTTTGAAATGTTTAACTTCACTTCGATAGCAAGAATTTAAAGTAAACCTTATTGCTAAAAAAATATCACCTTAATTACAAAAAAATTATTAGATCTTTTGTCTAGCTTGCTCATAACATCGAAAAACTATATATATATTTTTTATCTGTAGGAATCAAAGACAATACCAAGGGGTTTACAATACTCACACACCCTACCCAACCAACTGAGCCAAACCCCTTTGATATGGAAAATCTGTACATGCACATATGTTTTATTTTTGTAACTAGAATAATATTGCTTATTCATTTCATTTTACTAAAAATAAAATTAACAAGTAGGTGCTTAGACATAGTACATATACAATTGTTGAATACTAATACGAGACATAAGAGATTTTTTTTGGTCGTTATTTAAACTGTTTTGTTGATCATGCAGTTGTATTGGAGTGCAAGTTCAACACATAGAAATCCAGAATACTTTAAAGAGCCAGAGAATTTTGATCCGAGTAGATTTAAAGGAAGCAGGCCAACTCCTTATACTTATGTGCCACTTGGTGGAGGCCAAGGATGTGCCCTGGAAAAGAGTACGCGAGAATGGAAATATTGGTGTTCATGCACAACTTAGTGAAGAGGTTGATAAACCGGACTTTGATTGCATTTTGATGTGAGTTTAGATGTCATTTTCATACATTTTGAATATATTTTATTGGCAAAACTCACTGTTTGGTGTTAGTTGATGCAAGACAGGTACTCAAAAGGCTTCATGAGGAAAAGAGTTGAAAATTGCATTTTTTTTGGAGCAAAAATGTCACTGTCTAGAGGACCAAGAAAAAAAAGGTTAGAATTGAAGTAACGCAAGGACCATGGCCATGGTAAATTTACCATGGTCATGCTAGTTGCATAGCAGAATTGGACCTTTATGCAAGGACCACGGTCGTGGTCATTTTACCACAGCTGTGGTAAATTACGCTGTCAGCCCATTTAAATTTTGAATTATTATAAATAGGAGGAGGAACCCTTTTATCTTTTATCTTTGGTTCTATTTTCGAAAACTGAGGGTTCTGGGTGAGAAAGAGGTCCTGTGAGAGACTCTGAGCTGCGGGAGGACGTAGAGAACACCATAGGGGATCATCACTGTAAAGTTTCTTCCCTTTTGTAATCTTTATGTCTTCTTTTGAGTTTTCTGGCTTAATCATGAACATGAGTGGCTAGTTTCTCTTAGTCCTGGATTGTGATGTAACTGTACCTTTGTACCCCGGTTCTAATTTTAATAAAACCTCGATGTTATTCAATTATTTGTATCTCTTCACTACTTTTATTGCTTTTAGGACCGATCAGTCTAAACATAAGTTAATCTCTTGTCTATGATCAAGTGCTTGCGATTAACTGAACTGTGAAGTGATTGGATTTGTACAATTTGCATGATCAAACTTATTGTATGAATTTCCAGTAGATTAACCTGTTAATCAACCTCTATGAGATTTATCATTTGCTCTAAATTAATTCACCTATGATCAATTGGGAATTAAATTAGGGGAAATAGCGTTATTAACTATGATCAATTGTTAACGAATTTAAGAGGTCGCTGGCAAGTAACACATTTAGGGATTTTATTGAGATTAGAATTGGGGGAAAAGGGGTACATGTGAAATCACAATCCTAGGCTTCTTTATCATAATTGTTCTCACACTAATCTTTCTGCTCCGATTCTCTTTCTTTTGAAAAGAATAATTGACCACCATTCTTCTCAATTTAATTTTATATTCTGGATTGCTTAGTTATTTGTAAAATTGATTATTTGGGAACGCGACTGGTCCTTTGGGTTCGATATCCGGACTCCTAGAGTCCACTGTTACTACTGTGTAGGGTACGCTTGTCCTTTGCAAACGCATTTTACGCATCAAAGGTTCAAATGCCAAACTCTTATTCCTAATGGCAAAATTACTTTTAATCCCATGCCTATTCCTGCCAAGGGCCTTCCTGTTCATCTTTTTCCGCAATGATCTTGAAGGAATTATATTTGGATTCTTGAACCAATGTCAACTCTCATGTAGTAGTAGTAGTATGGCCTAAATCCTGAATAATGTATGTCTCTTCGTTTCGATCTTTCTTTGTTTTAATTCTCGTCGACTTTTTTTTGTTGCTTTCTTCACCTTTTTATATGTTCATTTGTAATAATCCTTATCGTGTTTATGGGATGATGAAGGTTTGTATAATGTAAGAAAATAAATTTAAGTATTGTCCTTGAATTAATTTTTTTTAGTGCTTGAATTAATTTTTTTTACTTGTTAATGTTCCTCAACTTTTTTTGTCCTTATTTTTAGTCATCGTTTAGGGATTAAAAGTAAGGACGAAAAAAAAGTTAAGAGACTAATAGTAAGGACAAAAAAAAAAAATAAAGACTAAAAGTAAGGATGAAAAAAAGTTAAGGGATTAAGGGTCCATTTGGTGGTCAGGATATGATAGGATATACGAACAAGATATGAACAGGATAAGATAAGAGCAGGATAAGTCTTAATCCTATCGAATGTTTAATTGGTGCACACCATGATACGAACCAGATAAGGATAGGAGGTAGTGGTGGCGACGATGACGACAACAACGACAGAGGTGGTGGCAGTGGTGGTGACAACAATGGTAGTGGTGATAGTGGTGACGATAATGGTGGTGATAATCGTAATGGTGGTAGTTGCGATGGTGGCAATGGTTGTGGTGGTGGTGTGGTGGCAATGGTGGCGGGCACGTTGGTAATGGGTGGTGGCAGCAATGGTGTTGGTGGCAATGACGATGGTGATGACAGTGGTGGTGGTGGTTGCGATGGCGTAAATGACAGTGATGATGGTAGTAACAATGGTGGCGACGGTTGTGGTGGTGGTAGTGGTGATGGTGACGAAAACGATGATGGGATGGTGGCGGCAATGGTGGAGTGGTGATAACGACGATGGTGGTGGCTATGATAGAGATGGCAGTGGCGATGATGGTGATGATGGTGACGGTGATGGTAGTAGTTAATTTTTTCTCACATGTAGTTAATAGTATCATTGATTGATCGTAAGAAATGGTTAATTATATGCAAAATATGACTAACTTTTTTCACTAGTGGTTAAAAGCAAATAAACATAATTATATACAATTATTGATATGTAATTAATATTGTTATAAATTTATTGAAATATTTAATATTGGTTAACTTTGCTTCACTGGTAGTAAATAATGTCAAGAAATAAAAAAAAATGTAGTAAACTTTAAGGTTTCTATTATATATAAATATTGAATTGTCTGATAGTAATTATTAATAATCTCTTTAAAATAGATAATATCAATCACGTTTATTTATTTTTAATCATTTATATATTAAGAAAAACTCATGATATTATAATCAAAATCAGTACTCAAAACTTGATGCTCACGTTCATGGCCGAGAAGGGCAGAGGAACTTGTGAATGTGATATTTTGGGTGGTCATTTCAATTACTATCACAGTCATAATAAAAAGGCTTAATACCCAATTTGGTCTCTTAATTTTTTAAATATACTCAATTAGGTCATCTTATTTTTCGATTATGCAATTAGGTCATTTTGTTTTGACAATTAATTCAATTGAGTTATTTCCGTCCAATTAAGGTGACATTCGTTACCTGATGAAATTTTCTGGTTATTAATTATGAATAATGTCAGTTATAAACCGCCACTATATTTATTATTATTTAAAATTAAAAAATAAAATAAGGGATGAAATTTATGGAAATGACCTAATTTGGTAAAATTAGAAAACTAAGATATCTAATCGTATAGTCAAAAAATTAAGGGACTTAATTGAGTAAAATTAGAAAATTAAGAGATCCAATTATATAGTCAAAAAAACTAAAAAACTTAATTAAATATTTTTAATAAATTAAGATACCAAATAGATAATTAAGCTTGATAAAAAATGACAGGTGCATAACCTCGAGAGAAGCGTGGATATAAATATTAAATAAGGCTCATGAGAAGCGGGTGTGAGTATTTATAAATATTAAATAATGTGTCCGTATATATATAAAGAAATGTCTGCGCTGAGTGCTAAATGGCTAGCCAACACAGGAGCCGCGTCATCTCATATTCTCATTATCTGAGAAAAAGGCCCTAAAAAGGACGAGTTCTGCCGTGAGAAAATGAAACTTTTTTTGCAGTGTACGAAAGTTTTTCTTAGCCATTAGATAAATTATTTTTTTAATTAAAGGTCAAGATTTTTTCACTTTTTTTTTTTCCTCCTTTTCCCACTTTGTCCCTCTATCACCATCTTCCACACCCATCAGCAACAACCACACCCCACCGAGAGCCAACGACGGCGACACCACCGTAACCTCCACAGTGATGTGAACTAAGGCGACGACAATAGCGAAACCACCGCGAAGTACCAAGAAACCTGCCACAAGCCATTACCGCGAACCCACCGTAGCAACGACAACAACTCTCCCTTTTTCTCATATCTAAAACACAAATCAATACCTTTATAAAAAAAAAAAAATAGACACAACCCAATTAACCTGCGACCCACTCCTCCATCTACCTTCTAGAATGTTCCCTCATCCTCAACCAAGATCCACGTCGCCGTCTAGGCCGGCATTGGTGCCGTCATCCTCAAGGTCGCGCTTGAGATCAATGGCACGCCATAGCCACACTTAAGCGCAATCATCAAACACCTGCATATCTGCGAGGTAGAGATCGGAACAGAGAACTCCATTCAAATCTATTTCAATCAAACTCAATATGTATTGCACCTTTAGATCTGTGAAGGTAATCAACAATGAAGGCTGCCGGGGATGTGGTCTGCTGCTGGGGAGGGAGTTGGAGAGGCTAGGTCTTCTGAGGGAGAAGAGAGATCAACAGAGATGAGGGGTTTTCCACAGGGACAAAATGGGAAAGAGAGGAAAAAGAAATAAAAACAAAAACATTAACCGTAGATTTAAAGTCAGGGAATATCTAACGGTCCATAAAATTTTCGTACCATGCGAAAAGAGTTTCACTTTCGCACGATAGAACTCGTCCCTAAACAGATTGAAATACCCTCCTAGCTGAACGCTAACTGATGCTTTAGGGTGTGTTTGGTTTAACTTTAAGTTGAACAGACACACATTCTAATGCACGTTTTGTGAGAAGTAAAATTTCAAAGCTTTTGATTCAACGGTCATTTGGGGCCTTCTAACAGAAAACCAAACACGCACTTAAGCATTAGCACCGTTATATCCTTGTAATCTCCCTTCTGTCTTTGTTTTGCTTCTTTTCTGAATGAGTAAATGGCTAAATTAATTTCTAAATTTGTATTTTGCTGTTATTTTTGTCTTTAAAATTAAAAAAAAATTAGTCTCTAAAATATAAGGTTTTATTTAAATTCTTGAAAACAATCCATTTAATTTTAGTTTAAATATATTTTTTATCCTTGATAAATGACCGAATTTTGTGTTTGGTTCTTATTAAGTTTCATTCATCGTTGGTTCCTGATAAAATAAATATTTTGTTTTTGGTCCATGTTGTTAGGATCATTCAGTTAAGTGATGGTGTGTCAAAAAATTTCAAAATACCATATGTGGCTGTTTTGAAATCGTTAATATTCATTTACAAAATTAAATTACAATTTTATGACGATTTTCGAAACCAACAGAATCAAATAATGCAAAAAGGAATCAAGAATAGAAATTAATCTCTAGAAAACCAATGATAGATCCAACTATAAAACTTAACTAGTGGATTGATTGTTTTTATTAAATTGAATTCTATTTCTAAAGCTATTCTTGCTTTCGAACCAACCCTCCCCCCTCCCCCCCCCGGTCCATTTTTTTTTTTTATTTTCCAAACATTCCTGATTAGCTAGTAAAAATCAAAGATTCTCAAGAGACGACTAAAGTTGTTTGCCTTGTATTATAGTTTTTAGGCTTAAATACCTTTTTAATCCTTGTAATTTAACGTTTTTTTGCTTTTCGTCCTTGCATTTTTTTTGTTTTAGTCATTGCAAATTATATTTATTTTGTTTTTCGTCTTTAAAGCGTTTAGATAGCGCTTTGAATAGTGAAAAAACACTATCTAAACTGTTTTAAGGACGAAAAACAAAACAAACATAATTTGTAAGGATTACAACCATTTTTTTTTGCAAGGACGAAAAACCAAAAAATGCTAAATTGCAAAGACTAAAAAGGTAATTATACCCAGTTTTTATTATTATTTGACCCGACCTTAGATCAACTAGGGGAACTTAATTGTCTCCTGTGTATACAAAATCTCTAAATTAAAGTATTTAGGTTTCCACTTAGTGTTAGCAAGAAATTCGTCACACTTAGCATGATTCACAGTGTTTTAGGGTTCTAGGGTGTCTAAGGAACTTTTCCAAGTCTTCATGGTGCACTTAGCGCAAGTTATCGTGCTTAGCTCACACTCATTGTGTTCATAAGTTCATCAATCATGCTTAGCGTGCATTCAACATGCTTATAAGCGTGCCTTTAATAAATTTTTCAGATATTCATCACGTTTAGAGTGCTTAGCACACCCTGCCCAAATATTCATCGCTTAGCGCGCATGTCCTGACAACACATGAGATTTTGCATTTTTCATATTTTTCTACATGCATGTAACATGTTTTTAAACAATCCAAACTACCCAGCATAACATTATATATACACATAAATTCATTTTGATCATAAAAGACAACTAACAATAGCAAAATCATGGCATCTCCTATTTTCACCAAACTCTGACATAACTCCAAAAACACACCACAAATCAGCCTCATACAGCCACTTGTTTATCTAGCATGTTCAACATCATTTCTAGGCATCATATAACAGTTTAAACAACTAAAACAAAAAGGGGTAGGCTTCCCTTGCTTAGAAATGGTGTTTTGCAAGAAGAAAGCTTCCAGAAGATGATGGAAGACTTCAACAATGGTGGGCTCTCCAACTTGAAAAAAAATAGCAGCTTAGGGGTGTTAAATGTTGGGATTTCACGGTCTATAATTTTAAAATTTTCAAAAAAAGACCTTGAGCGGCAAAAATCACATCCCATGGACTACACATTATGCAAGAGTCACTAAGGGTTTAGATGTTACCTTTGTAGCGCGCTTTCAAACCACATGTTGCTTTTTTATCACCAAGCGTCGAAGAAACGGTGCCTCTACTCAGTCCACGCGAGCAATGATTGGAGCGGGTCTCGGCGCTAGCCGACGGTAGACGTGTAAGGATTTAAAAAGAACTCACAAAACTATTTTTCTCATGCGTCAGTTGTGAGGTATGCACCTCTTTATATAGAAACATGAACTCTATCTTAATCCCATAAAATATCTTATCAAATCTCATTTGATCTTATCAAATGTTATTTGATTAGATATAGATCTCATCAAATCTTATTTGATTAGATAATTATCTTATCAAATCTCATTTGATTCAGATAATTAATTAAATAATATCTAATTAATTATCTTATCTTTTGCTTCTTATTTAATTAAACATGTTGATTAATTAATTAAATAACATTTTTATTAATTAATCATGAACTAAATTAAATCACATTTAATTTATTCATCTGCTCTAATTAATTACTCTATGCGTGTGACCCTATAGGCTCCCACTAAACTGGCAATAACATTATCTCTATAATATTATAGACAGTGATTGGCATTTAGCAATGCATCGCTGCCACCAAACTTATGAGATAATTGGTGATCCGGTTTCAACCTTTACGACAACTATTTCCATCTTGTAGCCTTTGTCCATTCGTCCGAATGCCTCGATTGAACACGAGACATAAGAGTGTCACCCTTGTTAAGTCCAATAATTTATTTCTCGATACCCAAGTAGACGTTTAAATACAAACATACTCAATATCTCATATCAGTCCATTTGCGCGTGGTCACGCATATTGCACGTCTCACTCTATCGAGAGGCCTATAGACATAACTCCTGTTATGTAGGAGGGACGAATCCTATCTACATCACTCACATCCCTCAACATGATTCATTCCAGGCCCAAGTACTACCTTTATGATCACCCTGTTACAGATGACGTTTGATAGCATTAAAGCCTACAACTCCTACATGTAGGAATCGTAGTGACTTCAAGTCGAAGGATTACTATCACCTTGTGGTTGCCATAAGAAGCGCTTATGGCACTTACATAACTATTATGAAACCTTCTCATAGTGGGTCTGTCTAGTATAAATATTACTCCTAATATTTATACTGTATGCCAGCCTGATATCCCATATCCATGACCTGTGAGATGCGGTTATCATGCTACTCACACAATAGTCTCGATGCATCATTGTCGTCCTGGTTAACAATGATACTCGACTATAAACACTTTAAGAATCGCGTTCTATTATTCAATGAAACTCATATCATCGAATAGTCCGCCTATTCTATGGACGTTACCATATTATATAACAAATAATATAGTAACCGAAATGCCTAATATATAAATCAAAGTCGTAATACAAATATAGTCTAAAATGGATTGGTCACTAGGGCTAACTCCAACATTAAAGGTTCTATTTTTTAGTTGGAGTAAGCTATATATAGAGGGGGTCTAAGAGAGCAAAACCATGGTTTAAGGAAAATGGTTTTGAAGGGATATCAAATGTGGAAATGGTGGTTTTGCCAAAAAAATAGGGGAATCAAATGGGGTTTTTGGGCTAAGTACTTTATGCCATTTTTAGGTTGTTTAGGTTTTGAATTTCTTTTCTCAAATGATAAGGTAATTAATTGGTAAGTTGCACTATTTGTCCAAAACGATAAGTTAGCGGGTAAGTAATTTCGTCAAGGTGCTAACTATATAGAGGGAAACATAATGACACTTTGATATTGGCCTATGGTATACCTTTGCTGGGTCACTTACTTCTTTAGTTATAGTACTTACTTCTTTAGTTATAGTTTTAAAAAGGCTAAATTATTCATATAGTCCTTTATCTTTGTTTTAGGTTGTAATTTGATCCTTTAATTTTTAAAAGTTATAAAATAGTTCCTTAGATAATTTTTTATAGCATGTTTATTCCAAAAAAAATTAAAAAATACATTACTTCAAGGGTAAAAATGCTATAAAAAATTATTTAAGGAACCATTTTACAACTTTTAAGAAACACATGATCAAATTGCAACTTAAAATAAAGATAAGAGATCATTTTACAACTTTTAAAAAATAAAAAACCAAATTACAATATAAAATAAAGATAAAGGACCAACAAAATAATTTAGCCTTTTAAAAATCAAATCAATCATCGACTCAATTGAAATATTAGATCAATGGTGAATCAGTGAATTACTAATTAAATCACATGAACTGATTGTAAGTAACATAATAAAAATCAGAATACTATATGTATCATTTTTTGTGCTTCTATTTCAAACATTTTTAATAGTTCATTGGGTTGCAGCTGTGAAGATGACATCATGATCATAGGTTCAAATATGGGGGTCGCATTTTTTTTTTTTTTGTATTTTTTTTATTGAAGTAACAAGAAACAAAGCAACAACTAACAGACAACTTTTGACACTACGAAACAGTGTGTGGGACAGCATGCGTGGACCAGTAGTGTGCGTTTCAAGGTGTGGGACAGTGTGCCAGCAATGTGTATTTCAAGAACCGGTCCGAGCTACAACCTGTTGGTTTTGTGGTTCATTCGGAAATTAATCGGTTCGCATTAGGTCAATAGCATATACGATTGAATTAGTGGCCTGGATCGGTGATACCACTGTTTCCTAGTTCGAGCGGTCGATCTGAATTAATGTTTAAGACACTGCCTTCAATGTACACTGACACAACATAACTTGACACCAGTGCCATTTTTTACAAAAGATCATATTGAAACATGAGCAACATGAATTAATTAAATCTTTTCAAAAAATTAAATTTAATTACTCTTCTAATTATTTCCAATCACTTCAATTAATCATATATAAAGAAAATCACTGTTACAAACATTTATAGGAAAATTGCTTGTAAAAAATCTTGCAAAATTTAAAAAAAAAAAAAAATTTCTTTGCACATTTAAATGCACAGAAAAAATCACAAGTAAAAGTTACTATATGCAAAATTTACTTCAAATTAAAAATCGGAATTAAAAACATTTAAATAAATTTGCAACAAAATTCACAAAAAATTAATGAAAAAAAAATGCATGAAAAATCGCGCGAAATTTCATGCATTTTTAGAAGTGAATTCTCACCTTATCTTTCTCTTCCCCACAAAGGATGTGTTGCTTTTTCATTTGGTGGGGTACATATATTTGGAGTATACGAGTATTGGTATCATAGTTCACTTTCTCTGGGATGGCTTTAATTTTTGTTGGGGTGACAACTTACATTTGGAGGTATAGTAGTTTATATATTTTGGTTTTATGCATCCGGCTATCCAGACCACGTATCACTGGTTATTTTGTAGTTACATGGTAAAAATCTCATATAAATACAGCATAACCTATGAGATTTGGTTTTATGATGTGATGTGGTGCACTGGTGCTTTAAAAAAAACCTATGATGTGGTTGGCAGTTGGGTTGATAGATTGTGCAGGAACGACTTTGTCACTTTGGTGTATGAATATGCATCGGTTCAGGTACCCCGCCCTTGTTCATGTTATCTATATACTTTTTTATCTTTGCTGAAGAAAAAATAACCTTTCTCTATCTAGGTTTGCAATCACGAGTATACAGTTAGCCTAAGCCACAAGCTTTTTGGGTCTTGTCGGCAACACAACATGATCAATTATATTCTAATAAACCGTATATTAAACCATGATTTAATGAGTCTGCGAAATATCACCGACATATAGATTTTATAGAACTCGCAAGTTCATAGAATTACTTTGTACAAGGATGAAGGATTGACTAGATTTAAAAATTAAAACAAAAACATCGTTATGCAAAGACATAAGAACACATGGTAAATACCACCTTAATTTCCACCCTTTTTATTTTACTTTCATTCTAATTTCATTTTCTCTATTTTTCAGTTCTTTTATATAAACTTATTTGTTAAATAAGAAAGCTAGCTAGCGTGTGTTTAATTCTATTAATTAATTATTTTATTGAAGCATAAAACAAGACATTAAGAGCTTTCTTATTCCTTAGCCCAATTGATAAACTTGTTGAGATTCTTATCACCTTGTGCTTTGTTCTTGATGACCAAATCCATTAATTTCGAAGATCTTCCTTTTATTTCTTCATCACCAAGTAGCTGCTCCACCTTCTTTTTTATCTCTTCCCTTAATATCAATCCATTTTCATCCCAGTGAAATCCAAGTCCAACCTTCCACACATCACAAATATATGTCTTGTTCATAAGTTGATCACTGCAGAATGGCCAGCACAAGAAGGGCACCCCATTATACACACCTTCTATGGTTGAATTCCAACCACAGTGGCTAATGAAACATGCTATGGCAGGGTGGCTCAGAATCTTCTTTTGTGGTGCCCAACCAACAATTTTACCTTGAATTCCCCGGAATTCATCTGGGTATGCAATGTTGTAACCATTGTCTTCACGCACAACCCAAAGAAAAGGCCTTTTAAGGAGATCAAGTCCAAGGGCTAATTCATTGAATTGGTTTGGTTTCATTGACACCATACTGCCAAATGAAACATATATGACAGATTGAGGTGGCTGCTGTTCCAGCCATTCAAGGCAGGTTCTGTCTTCTTGCAACAATGAACATATGTTGGGCTCATTTGCCATCAATGGGCCAACTGGTAGGAGCTTTGGTGATGTGGAGAATGCTCCAGCTTCAAGATCAAAAGTGGTGTTACAAAGCCACCTTTCTGCTAAATTCAAGTTTTGCATCTCTTGCTTCATGTGAAGGAAGAAGAAGGCATTGTCCAAGCAGTACCATGGCATGGCAGCTGCCTCCATCAAAGGCAAATTAGAAGAAAGCTGTATTTCCTGCTTTTGGGTTGGGAGTCCTGAAATGCCAAAAAGCCAATTAACAAGCACCTATGTCAGTGCTGCACTATTAATTATCTGGAAATATGATATTAACAATAGTGTAAAATAATGGCTTATAGTACGTGTATAATGGGACCAAGATTCCCTGCAATGAAAAAGCAACTGCAAGTTGGTGAAGTCATAATCCAACCGCTTAAATTATGTTATCTTGTATATATATCTTTAATTTTAAATTATAAAATATAAAATTAAGGGTGCAGATTTTGTGTAGTTGAAAATAATTGCAGGAAATCCAAACTCAGGTGGGATACAGCTATGGTTAAATTAACAATTTCATCTATACACCTGCTACATAAGAAAAGAAAAAAAAATCTCTGTCGTTTGATGAAGTTTATGACAGTACTAGATTTTGCTGATATCATGCTATCTCAACAAAAATGGTGGACAACTCAACAAAGCGTGAGTTTGGATACGCGTTAGGCATGGTTTGATGCGCGTCTTCAAAGCCCCACCAAGTTACTTTTGCGTCTTTTATCTGATATTTGACGTGAAAAGGTAGATTAACGTGTGTAATAAAATTCGATCCAAACACACGGTAAAATCTAACATTATTTTAACTTTGATAAACAGTAAGAACTGATTCCTAAACAATTTTTTTCATAGAGTAATCTTACAATGTAGGACTTTTCATGTAAGAAAAAAATTGGTATTGAGTATAAAGTCTAGATGTTTAATCTAACCTCTAATTAATTCTAAAAGTTAACCAATCAAGGAAAAGATATAATGCTTGGTAAAATAATTAAAAATCTTCAATAGACCATACACAACACAACACAACACAACAACAGCATGTGACAGGAAGAATATAGTAAATTAAGTACTAATTAATGGATTGTGATAAATTGAGGTCATATATGTGGTCAGAAATTAATCATATTGCTTGTGATTTCTATTTTCAAATTAGTTTCCTAATCTTCTGATCATGTTGAGCAAATGACAGAAGAAGTTTCTACTTAATTAATTCATACCAGTTTTGGAATCTATGGCTCCCTCATCAATAAGCCTCTGAATGGAGTTAAAGGATGCCAAAGAAGTTGCTGAGGCTGGCCAGAATAGAGCCCCTTTAATTCCCAATTGGTGTCCAACTTCCAAGGCCCATCCCATATTCTTAGTGACAATAATACAAGAAATCTTGTTGTCACTGTCCACAGCATTTACCTCTTCTATGAGCTTTGGAAGCTTAGCACGCATGGTGTTTATGGTGGTGAAAATAACCTTGGCCTGGTCCTTTCTGTCATCTTCAGGGTCCACACCATCCGGTAGAGACACCAACTTAATGTGTGAGTCCAAGACTCTGCCATGGCCAGCACTTGCACTCTTCAGTTTATCATAGTTCTCATCTGAACTCAAGAAAGTGATTTTGCAGGCATATTTGGCCAAAACCTGAGAGAACTGCAGAAGGGGATTCATGTGCCCTAAGATTGGGTAAGGTATTGCAAGAAAATGTGGGATACCCATCATAACCGTGTGTGAGTTGGAATCTGGCAAAGGAAGCAAAATTTACTGGTGTTTTAATTAATAGTGAAGCTCAGAACAATAGTTTATATGTGTAATTGATCTTTCTAACTGAGGAGGTTGCGTGAATGGGTTTGTTACTTTTTGTTTTATATATATATATGGACCTGAATTGCCTAGCTGCACATTCAATCACGCAATCAACATAGAATATTGGTTTGTTTTTATGTTTTGGGTTGAAATCAAACGTAAACAAGGGGTTTGATTGTAGTAATCAGGAAAATAATGAATGAGTGATATGAACTTGGACGCATGCATGCACGGGTAGCCAGCATATGCAGGTGTGGTGGTCCTCCATGTCTCCAATTTTCCAAATTCCAATTCACATGGAAATTATATATAGTATGTGATTTATATATATACGACAATTAATTTTCTTTCGACTTTGAAAATTCTGTTAGACCTAACCGCATCAATGGACTTTTTATATTAATTAACGTACCTCATACGTGCAAAATGGGTTTGTTTATGGTAATAGAGGGATGATTTTGACAAATATATACTATTGTAAATGGAATTAGAAAAGTGTAATCAGTGTTCTCAGAATGTTGTTAAAGAATTAAAAATGAAAAAGTATCCTAATAGCGCAAGAGTTAGCAAGACGCAATAGAATAATATATCTTTAATAGTTTTCAATTCAATTTATTGACTTTCAAGACTTTGTTAGACCTAACAGCATGATGGCTTTTATATTAATTAACATCGGAATACGTGCATGCAACATTGGTTTGTTTATGGTAATTATATAGGGATGATTTTGACATACACTATATACAATAGACATATCAAGTAAAAACTTTAGATTTGATGTAAAATAAGAATAAGAATTATATAAATTTGAGTCATATAATTATAAACGAATGATTAAGATTAGAAATTAAATAATAGTTATATAATTATTTTAAAAAATATATTTTTTAATATTTTAATCTTGATAATTTAAATAATTTGATAATTAAATTTAAGTTTTCATTTCTCACAATAATAAAAAAAATTAACTGATATTAGAAATTAGGGATGAAAATAGATTAGCCAGTTCGATAAGCATATGATTTAGCCTATATCAAACTCAAGTCAGAACAAGTTTTTTTAGAAAATAAATCAGGTCAAAGCTTTTATTAAAACCTGTGTCGTTTTAAAATAATCATAAATAAATATTTTTTATTATTGTTATTATTATATTTATCTTGTTGTAATGTATTAAAATCTTATATTTATTTATCTTTTTAAATGTTAACGTTAAGCAAGTTGTAGAGTCAAGCTTAAACTTATTATAAGTTTATTAAAAGATAAATTTATGGCCTATTCAAAGGTCTTATTCCATTTTTTTTTTTTTTAAATAAGTTATCATGAATGTCATATTAAACCTCAATGGTGGATCTAAGACCCTAAGTTAAGGGGACAATCTATTTAAAAAATAAAAATTACTACGTGTGTTCCTATTTATAAGACACAATTATCTAATTCATTGAGATTAAGAAAAGTGGTTAATTTAGTTGATGACAATAAATTTGTCCTAAATTTTTTTTTTTTTTCAAAAATACCATTATAATTAATGCTCCTCTCTCTCTTCTAAATGTTTATCAATACAATCTCTCTCTTATTTAATTAAGGGTATTTTATCTAAAAATAATTAATACAAGCCTTACTTCAAATTTGGGTCTTATAAATAGAAACAAATATATTAATAATTATTATCATGAAAAGAGTGAAAAATTAGGAATAGGAGTTCAAATATACAAAATTAGGGAGACAAAATATATACATTCTAAATATTTATATTAATTTTTTAAAAAAATGATGGGTGCATTGGCACCCCTTGAATAAAGCATGCATCCGCCACTGTTAGACCTTAAAAATATGTTTATATCATATAAACAAGTAAGACTTGACCCGTATAAAGTTTAGCATATACTTATTTTTACTTCTATTTTAGTATTAAATTATCTCCAAAATAGACCCTTAAACAGGTTTGTAGGTCATACCAAACTTTAATGTAGGTTAGATCATACCTTAAAAAAAAACCTATGACAAGTAAACATGTCAAACTCAGACTATGCAATTTAACTCAAGTCAGACTTCACCCTTAACAAGAATTTATCGAATAGGAACCCTTGCTATGAGAGATGAGTGTTATAAATTTGGAATGTTAGATTATTTTTCAATAGTTAATATTAAAAAACAAATGATCGTGATTTTTTATATGATCATGTGACTAACAACTTTTAATATTGATTATTTATATGGTTGTATGCTCAAATTTAAAGTTTTTATTTTTTTTTATAGTAATCAAGAGTTTTCAATTGACATATATATCCTCTTATAAGTAAAGAACGTTTCAAGTAAGAAATCTTAATTATTATAAAAAATAAAAACTATAAATTTAAAATATATAACTACACGTAGATAATTAAATTAAAGATAATATACATAACTTACTTAAGTAATCATGCATTGAATAATTAATTTTTAATCATGATCAACTTACTTCAAGAGTAACTCTAAGAAAGTTACTCCTTATCCTCACCATTCATTTTTTTAAAATCTAATTGTTGTAATAAGTAACTAATTTTAACCATTAGATTTCAAGAAAATAAATGGTGAAGATGTAGAGTAACTCTTTTAAAGTTACTCTTAGAGTAAGTGGATTTCTCCTCTATATATATTGAGAGAGACACATACATTAACATTGTGTTTGGTTTAAAGGAGAGAAATATGATATATAGAAATAGAAGAGAGATAATTTGAAAAAGAAGGAATAAAGTTGTATGTTGTGTTATTTGTTTTAAAAGAAATAGGTGAAAAATGGAGTAGAGATAATATTGTAAAGTTGTTTGGTATGAATTAAATAAGGAGGAGGAAATTAAATAGACACACAAAAATCAATTATGATGCACAAATAATTGATTATGATACAAAAATAATTAATTAAATTGGTGCTGATAACCATAAAAATCTATTATATGATGCACAAATAATTGATTAAATTAGTAAAAAAAAAAATTATTTAAGTAAAATAATCAATTTTTGTTAGTCAAAATAACTTTTGCAAAGACAAAAATTTGCTGACTAAACCCCACAAAATTATAAATTAACTCTCTTCAAACTCTATCATGCCAAACTCCTGCCATTTATTTCCGTCTTCAACATTTTATTTTCATATAACGAACTGAACACAGTGTAAGAATTCAACTTTGACTAGGTCGGAATACAGAATATATTATATATAAATAGAATGTTCACAAAGTAATGCGGACCATCAATTTTGTTGGAATTAAGTGTTGACCATATCAATTTGAAGAGATGACAACGGCTCTTTGATTTTATAATTTGGTTCCTAGTCTCTGCTTTTCCTACACATTGCAATCATCTTTTTCCTCCGTGTTATACATTTCAAAATAACATATATGGCTAAGATTAATTTAAACAGAGTTTATCAAGTGAAAAATGAAAATTTTAAATTTAGATAATAAAATTATATAAAAATTATCAATATTAAAATTATATATAAATACTAACTAATTTAATTTTAATCATATCCATGTATAGTTGTACGGTTTAAATTTATAATTCTCATTTTATATAAAAATAATAATTTTATTCAATTTTAAAACAAGTACCCTTATTTATTATCCTAAAGATAATGCTTAAAAAAATTAAAAATATGTTTCTATTAAAAAAATAATATTTACTAATACTTATCAATATATTTTCATCAAATTTTAATAACAAATTATTTATTAATCTTATTCGTTATTTTAAAGAAAAATGATTAACAAAATCGTTTATAATTTTCATAACCAAATCTACTTTCAATTTTCATAAATCTAATTCTACAAAATTGTTCCTACAGTGAAATTATTCTGCTAATTGTACAAATCTACATTAAATTGTTGGCTTCATTATGGTTTTGATTGATTCATCACTATCAGTGCGCGTGTCTTCTAAAATTTATGTATAATGTTAAAAGTTTTTTCACTAAGATCATCGCATAATACGTATTTTTAATTTTTTAATTTTTAAAACATTTTAATTTGCTTTAAAAACATTTTAATTTAATAATTGGACAGTAGATTGAGACAAATTTTTTTTTTCAATTAGCAAAAATAGGATATTTAATTGTTGCGAAAAATTATTAAAAAAAAGTAAAGATATGCATTATAATCATAACAAAATAAATTATAAAATTCAATTAAACTTGAATTATTTTAAAATTAGAAGGCGACACAATTTTTGGATGTTTGTATCACGGACTCTGTCTACCAAAATAGCTTAACAATGACCTGAAACAATACAATTTTTGGATGTTTATTTTAACTATAACAAAATAATTAGCAAGTATTGTACGGCTTATTTTAAATTCCAATAAATTTTATAAATAAAAACAACTTAAAGAAAATAATAAAAAATATTCTTAATAATATATTAAATAGAAATAAATTAACGAAGTAAGACTTTTAAAATTGAAAAATATTATAAAATTAACATAAATCTACAAGAATTTAGAAGCAGAAAAGATAGAGAACAAAAAGAACCACAGAATCAAGAGTTCTTCTCTTGTTATATATGTTTCCACAAATGATCGTGAGGTTTCATACTACAAAGTTGTTTAAATTTTTTAAGCAAGTATTTGAGTTCGAGCATTATATATGAATAAGATAAATATAGTCAGAAGATACCCTTTAACAATATAGTGAAATTTTCTTGCAGAAATTAATTACTGAAATCACTAATAAATACTTCTTTAGTATGGTAAATTATTTGTAAGTTTACCGAGATGCCGATGTAAGTGGACACCTTATGATTATTCAATGCTACATTATATATTAGAATTCCATTTTAATTTCCTTTTTTGCTTTTTATTTCTATACAAAAATCATGTATTTGGCACACCTTGAGTACTGCATGCAAATGCCGCATAGCTATTATACATCAAGTTGAATGAATTATTATTGGTTTGATTAGTATCAATAGGGAGAAGATTTTAATAGTGTATTTTACGGGGACGTTTCTGAATTATTTTTGTCCGAATGTAGAACATCATTTCAGAAAAAGACTACTGCACTAGTGGATGGTCGTGGAAGAGACGAGAGACATAAAGAAAATGAGTGCATGTGGGACCCACCGTGGTGCATGGCTGTTACTGCAGAAAATGTTAAGTTGTTAACTAGAGAATAGTAGGGGTGTTTAAATCCAAACCAATCCAAAATAAAAATCGAAAATCGCTAAAAAAAAATCAAAAATCGAATCAAACTGATATATTTTGGATTTGTTTGGATGATTTTGTTCTTAAATCGATCGGTTTGGTTTGATTTTCAGTTTATATCTTTGGAACCGAATCAAATCAAACCAAATCGAATATGATCATAAAGTTGTGCTTTTTTATTTATTAGTTGTTTTATATGACACTCAAGTATGCTTTTTAGTACTATTATTCTTTTATAATTTTATTTTTTTAAATAAAAGAAAACTTAAGTAATGAAATGTACAAGGAACTAAATAATTTCTTTTAAAATTATGATTTGTTATGAATAAAAAATATGTAAATGTCAATTTCAAGTCTTGATTATAACTCAATTAGTTACTAGATTTTAAATTGCATCATTTTTTTTGTTAGTTAAATTAAAAACATTTTTAAAATTTAAAATCATATTAAGATAAAATTTAAAATATTAAAACTGTAAAACCGATCCAAATCAAACCATAAAATGTTGGTTTGGTTCGGTTCGGATTTGATATTACATTTAAACCGAATCACATATAATTTTTATATTTGGTTCGGATGATTTTTTAATTGAAAATCGAATCAAACCGTATCACGAACACCAATAGAGAATAGAGTGACAAGACATGCGAGATAACGTGAACAGCGGAAGAAGAGGAAGAAGCAGTTGACTCCGCGAGACTGTCCCTTTAGTTGATTGAATTAATTTGGCCTACTCTTTTGTTTGGCTATAAGGAAGGAAAGTGAAAGGTTTAGATTCTTTCCATTTCCTTTTTTCTCCGTTTCTTCCATTATTAAGTTTTAAAAAAAAATAAATGTCACTTTCTATAAAGTATGTATTATCTTCATTTTATTTATTTTTCTGAAAGTTTATGAAATGGAAGAAATAAAAAAAAAAAAAATAGAAAGGATCCATTTCCGGAAGATAAAGAATGAAAGAGAATAAATATGAAAAGAAAAGAGAAATAGAGTGGAAACATAAGTTATTTGTAAGATTGAAGAGAAATAGTGTAGATTAGAAAAAAAAATATTTAAATTAAAGTTATTTGGTTAATAAAAAAAGAAAACAAAAAGAAAATTGATCCATTGAGGAAACTATGATTTTAACCTTATTAATATTTATTTATAGTTTAATTATTGATGTAGATGACATAAATTGTAGCTACATAGGTACGCACTTTCATGATACATGGCCATATAACTAGTTCTAATTGAACGCAATATACAGATTGGGGCACTTTGGACAAGGGAAGAAGCATGCAGCATGCTGCAATCGGACATTAATCCCAGTCTAAAACGCACAAAAATGGCAACAATATGTCAACTACAAAAATAGATCCGAGGTTCACAATGGACACCAAACAAAACAAGGAACAAGAAATATAAAGAGAAAACATGGGTGAAGAAACCAATGTTTTCAACCAAAGCTTGCAGAAGCTATGGCTTTCAGATGGGCCACTCAGCTATCACAACAACTCTTAATGGACCACATTATTTTTGAGACAGATTGTCAGGAACTATACTTAGCAATTACAGTAATATCCTTCGTGCAGCAGAAGAGGAACAGGACGAGTAAAAAAAACCAGTAGTTGGAAAGGAGACCGAAGAGTACACAGGTTGAAAGAGTGTGCAAACGGGAATGTCACAGTTGCAGCTGGAACCAAACCCATATTGATTATTTCTTTGCAAATCTAAACCCTAAACCTAATAATAAGAGATTTGGGATAGTATGTATGGAATCATAGATTTAGATCTCAGTGCAATCATTACAAAAAACAAATCACTATTGAGATTCACAAAAAAAATTAAAATTTTTTCTTCTTTTTCATTCAATCAAACCATCCAAAATTTTCACATTTCTCCTATCTTCGCCCATTCTTCCTTCCTTTCTCACTTATTTGACACCAACCAAACAAAAGGTGAATGAAGAGACAAAAAAATCAGTTTTTTTTAATAAGATTAAATATAATTTTACTTTATTTAGATTTTGTATTTTAATTTTTATATTTTTTTAATCTATAAGCACTTTTAGTCACTCAAATTAAGGGTAACATGATATTTTTCACTATTGTACAATGTCAATTATAATAAAGTAAAGTTAGGTATAATTTTTCTTATTGGGTAGAGTTTTTGAGTGAAGAATAATATCCCATGATTTGCGTTGCCTCGTTAACATTGAACAATAATAAAAAATTTCAAGCTTGATTTAGATATTAAATGTCATATCAAGCTACACCTTTGAAGTTTTTTCAAGGCTAAGTGCAAAGGGTCTCACCAAGGAAAACATCAATATCAATATTAGAGAAATTTGAGGCATTATCCTTACTATTAGAATTTTGTAGAAATTATTGAATTAGAGTTCCAATTATTTAAACTTTGTTACCTATTGAAAAGTGTTAAACAATGTACTTTAGAGGTTTTGACGCCCTTAATTTCTAATAATGTTTTGAACAATATTGTGTTAGTGAGGTGAATATAGAAATAGATGAAGAAGAGATAAGAGATTTCAAAAAAATAACTAAAATCAAAGTTTGAAATTTATGAAGACTAAAATCAAAATTTAAGAAATTTTAGAGAAGAAGAAAGTTCTTAAAACAATATAAGCAACACTTGATGTGATAACTACGAATGTGTTTGGTAAGATTTTTGAAGAGCTTATAAGCTTCTTTGACCAAAATAAACTTGTTTGGTAGACGAACTTATTTTAGTAGCTTATTTTTATAAGCTACTTGAAGTAGTTTATGGAAAATAAGTTAGCTTATAAGCTACTAGCCTTTTTTCTTCTCAATTTTATCCTCGCTAATTTATTTAAAATTCCTTTTTACCCTTTTATTCAATTTAAAAAATCATTTTACATATTTCAACATTCTTAAAAACACTAGATGACATTTATTTTCTTAGTTAATACGAAACTTGAAATTCTACTTTTTTTTTATTATTTTGTTTAATGTTAAACTATTTATTTTAATGAATTAATACATTGTTTATTTTTTTATTTAAAATATTAATTGATCACTAAACAAAAATTCATACAAAAAAATTATAAACAAACAACAATTTTTTTAAAATAATATTATAAATAAAAATTAAATATTAAAAAATTTATTTTAAACAATATAAGTTTATTTAATTTAATTATACTTTTTTTAAAAAAAGAAATTTTTTTATTTAAAACAATATTAATTTGTTAAAAACTTGATTTTAAACAATATGAGTAAAATCACCAAATATTTACTACTATTTTATATTACAAAATTGTTATCCTACTTTTTAAGATGATAAGTTATTAAAAATAAGTTCAAATATTATAAATAATAAATATGTCATTTTACGTTATTTGACATTTATTAGTTAACTTATCAATTAATCTTATCAAATACTTTCAATTAAATCAACTAGTTTATAAATTTCTAGCTTTTGAACTCCTAACTTATAACTTATAAGCTTTCAACTAGCTTACAAGCTAGTTTTACCAAATATAATCTATCTAGATAACATATGACAGTTACATAATATCTATGCCACACACGTTGTCACATGGCTGGCGTATCGAAAGAGTCGTTTGGGACCATGAGAAAGTGTTTTTTACTTCGTAAAGAGCTCAGAGTCTTGGCCAATGACAAGGTTACTGGGTGATGATGTGGTCCAGAGAATGCTAGAGCACTATTGTGGAGAAAAAAACATTTATGCATGTGCCGTGAGAAGGGAATTTCAGGATATGAGACAATAAAATTGTTCAAAAAGGAAAAAATAATGGCATGTATTGATGCAATTGCAACAGAATTTTGTAAGTAGCATAATGTAATGATTTAATTTGAAGAAAATATAAGGAAGCAAATTGGGGGTACAAACAAGATTTTTTTTTTTTTAAGCAAAAATGAGAGAATGCAAGTATAAAGGTTGAAGCGATCCCAATTAGATTAGGATCCCAACAATCCTCAAACACGGTTTAATTCTAGGATGAGAGATGATTTGGGTAGGAAGAGAAACTTTTAAAATAACTTTTAATCAGTTGCTTGAAATTTCTGAAATTTGGAAATGGATGCTGGATAATGTAGGATTCACTGTCAAGGACTAATTTATGAGACGCGTTTTTTTTTTTTTCAAAATTATTTTGTCTAAATTAGTTCCTATAAAAGTTTCTGTACTAGCCTGAAAAGTTATGCTTGAAAGGATGTCAACCAGGGATAACTTTAGTGTCCAGTTTGAAAAAGATAAGAAAAATAGGATAGACGAAAATAAAATAGATGAGTGAAAATAAGTAAAAATAAAGTAGAAATGATAGATATTTGATTGAAGAGAAATAGAAAAAAAATAAGAAAAAAGATAGAGAGATGAATAAAAATAGGTGAAAAATAATACGGTGCTTTCATGAATTTTAAAATTATTTTCACTCTAATATTTTCTATCAAACAAACCAAATAATTTTCATCCCTTCTCCTCCTCGCAATTTCTCTTCTACTAGACAGAGGCTAGAAGAGGAATTCCGCACCAAAATCATTATAATAGATGATGTACTTTTTGTCATTCATTAGAAAAATTCACATGTCATTTTTTTTAACACGAGATATCCCTCAATAGGGAACTAGATCTTTCAAGGTATTAAGATCTATTTAAGGGATTGATATTTTTCAACAAATGTTTTTTTTATATGCATGGATCAGGAATCAAATTCCTGAACACATGCTTAATAAATAAGGTTATTTATTAATTATGTCACATTACGTTGATAGGTCATTTGTTTTTTTTTTTTTGAAATGTTATTTTTCACATTTTGTCTGAAAGAGTCTTGGAATTCTTATAGTACTACTAGAGGTGGGCAAATGGGCCTGGGCCCGCGGACTAATCCGTTAACCCGCAGCCCGTACGGTATACGGACTGCATTTTTTCGAGTCCGTTTAAAATGCGGGCTTTTTAGCCCGGCCCGTTTAACCCGCGGGCTAAACGGGTTTTAACCGTGGGTTAAACGGGCAACCCGCGGGCTTTTTTTTTTTTTTTTTTTTTTTTTTTTAAATTTAGGATGTTGTTATTTAAATATTCAATGAACTATCTATTTGTATTATATTTGTGTACATTTAAAATTTGCACTTGACTTGTTTAGATCTAGACTTGACACACTTGACAAATTAACTACTTTTTATATGGTTGGTGATATAATATTTTGATTTAGTATTGATTGAGTCGTGTTTAAGTATTAATTGATTTGTGTATATCAAAACCTTTGATATTGATTTTGTGATAGTTGCCGCTATATATGTATATAAATTTTTTTGGCCTTTTTTTTAAAAAAAATGAAATATTTAAAAAATGGTTAAATTTTAGTTTAAAAAAATTATTTTTCAGTTTTTAAAAAAAAAAAAATTATTTGCGGGCCGGCCCGTTTAGCCCGCGGGCTAAACGGGCCGGTTACGGGCTTAAAAAATCTGAGACCGTTTTTAATGCGGGCTAAACGGACGGGCTAAACGGGTAACGGGTTAAACGGTTTACGGGCTAAACGGGCGGGCCGACCCGTTTGCCCACCTCTAAGTACTACCGGTGATCCGTAAAACGTCACTATTTACAAATTACATGAATAAGAAGGGTGTGTAAAGATTTCTGTAAAAAAGAAAAAAGGGACGATTCTACCGTGGATCTCTGAGGTAAATGGTCCACTGATGGACCCAATATTTTTCAATGAACAGTACCAAAAAGTATATTTTAGAAAAATGGAAACAGTTTATTATAACTAGATTGGTGACCCGTGCGATGTACGGGTTCGATAGATAAATTATTTGAGTAATTTAAATGTCTGCTAAATAAAAAGTAGAATTCAGTTTATTAAATACCATTTTATCAGATTTATCAAAGATTGTAATATAGCCGCGGTTGTTAAATTAATTGGTTAATTGGTATGAAATTGTTCTTAAATATATAACATGATTCTCCAAACTACCAATTGGATTTTGAAGTTTGACAATAAATAAAAATGAGATGAAGACACAAATTGCTCTTAAATTTAAATTGCAAAATAGATAATAGGTACTATATACAAATAAAAACATAAATTGTTCTAAAATTTAAGATTAAAATTAGATAATTAATCACAATTTGTTCTAGGCCACAGAATCCTTACAACTTTGATGAACACCCTTTTAATTTATTTAAATCTATTAAATTGAAAAGTTAAATAAAAACTAATTCTTATTGTTTCAGTTGTAATTCACAAATAATTTTTTAATTGTGCCTTTAATTTTAAATTTGGATAATTATCAAAAGTTAGGGGAGTAAAAGGATTAATTTGAATGTAAAATTCCTTTGAGCAATAAAAGCATATTTACTTTTTCTATGAATGAAGTATGTAATATTTGTTCAAGTGTAGAAATCTATTTTATTTGAAGTTATACTCACATTAACCTTACTGTGTGAGTGACATCATTATCAAGCTAATTGATTTCATTTTACTGGTTTCATACATCATTTATCTTATAGAACTAAATTTCTTTCCTTTGTTTGACAAAAGAAATTAAAAATGGAGTGGATGAGGGTGCAGATGTTGGAGAGAGGCTTAGAAATCAAGACCCAAGCCAATTGAAATAAGTTGAGATTGTATAGTATCACTATCTATGTATAATCCACTCTAGTTTTGGTCTTTTTCAGCAAGTACTGAATTTCTTTTTAAATTAACTTTTTCATTAACTTTCTCTTTGCTAGCATAGCAGTAGAAAATGACTTGGGAAAGGGAATAAAATAACCTGATGCACAATGTATGAGTCTATGAATACTTAAATAAGTGTACTCTGAATTCTAGAATAAAATAACTTGAACCACTGAGAAGGACTTTGAATTGTATTTAACACACACACACACACACACACACACACACACACACACACACACACATATATATATATATATATATATATATATATATATATATATATATATATATGCCGTTCAACTGAAATGAGAATATATTTTTGAAACCAAAAGAAATATCTTACTTGATATAGACAATTAAATATTCTTTAGATAACCATTGAGAATTCAGAATGACAAAATCATTAAGAGACTAAAATGGTTTCATCTTCTTATAAAAAAGAATTAGAAAGTGCGGCTCTTACACTACAATCCAACGCACAACCCCAAACATGTATTCCATCTTTTTTATTTTCTTCCTCACCGAAAAGAACATACTAACACCAGCAACATCTCTGTCAGCTTCATTGCTTGTTTTCATATATTTGACTCATGTTATAGAAAAATTGTTCACCCAAAACCACTTTCAACACTTTGTCCAGTTAACTCCATAGTGAGATAAAAGAAAAATTTTCTAGGAAACTTGCAATTGTAGCCCACGGTTAGTAGTAATTCGCACAAAGTATGAAATCTTTTTTGGTCTTCAAGCAAACCTTATCTGCAGCTATATTTTATTGTATAACTAATCAAATGAAAACAATAATCAATCTTGCTCATCTCATGCAAATTGAGAACATATTTTAATTATCTTAGTTTTTGCCTAAGATCTATGAATATTATCAAATAATATATCTTACAGGTACACTGAAGGTACAATGATATGGAATTTAGCCACTGATAGCTGCATAACTATAAACAGTGAGACAGTAGATGTTGTAAAATCAATCTTAAAACTTCGAAAGAATATCATCCCAATTGTCCAGTTCAGGGGAAGAACTCTGAAGGTGGCAGAAGATCATTCTCCCAAATCATTAAACACTCCAAATATTTAAACATGATAAAACAAAAACGAATACCCACCCATCATCTCTGGAACTCTTCAACTTTCTTATATAGTTATTACCTATGAACATGATAATAAAATATTTTAACAGGTCCACAGTAAAAATTGCCAAAAAAAAAAAGGGTGTGTTAAGATTAATATAGGTTAAAGTTTGGTGGTGACTTATAGCACGTAAATACTAAATAGTATTTTTTAGAGAACACATTACCTTTTATATATGATAATCATGTTTGAATTGAGTAAAATTATTATGAATGATAGCTAAACCTTTTCTCTTAATATTTAATGTAATTACATTTTTAAAATTTAAATTTGAGAATACTAATTAAACTAAAATAACTCAACATCAATTAATTCACGTATTCAGTTGCAAATACTAATTAGTATAATACTAAACACACAACTCAAATGGAGACTTTATTGATACAAGTGCGATCAACTTTATGGGAATCGTAAAACGATTTCAACCTAACATTTTTAGCCGTCGGTTTATTGAAAATCATTTTGTCTATAATCAAATTATAAGTATCAAATGCTTTTTTGCCTTTTTGGACTTAAAAATTCAAAACGAAGAAAAAAGGTTAAAAAAAAAGTCCAACTTGGGAACTATTATAACGAAAAGCACCATTAATCCTTGGCCCAATTGATAAACTTTTCGAGATTCTTTGAAGATTGACCTTCAGCGGAATTATTCACGGTCAATTCCTTCAGCTTCAATGATCTTGTTTTTATGTCTTCATTCCCAAGCAGTTGCTCCACCTTCTTCCTTATCTCTCCCTTTGATATCAATCCATTTTCATCCTTGTCTAATCCCACCCCAACTTTCCACACATCACAGATATATGACTTGTTAATAAATTGGTCACTGAAAAATGGCCAACACAAGAAAGGTATGCCACCACATACACCTTCTATAATAGAATTCCAACCACAATGGGTAATGAAGCAAGCAATGGCAGGGTGGTTCAATATCTTCTTTTGCGGAGCCCAACCAATAATTTTACCTTTAGATCCATGGAATTCATTTGGGTATGCATTGCTTACCTTGCTACTATCATTACTTGCACGTACAACCCAAAGAAAAGGCTTGTTAAGGAGATCAAGCCCAAGAGCCAATTCTTTGAATTGGTTGGGTTCCACTATTGCCAAACTTCCAAAGGAAACATACACAACAGATTGGGGTGGATGTTGATCCAACCAATCTAGGCAAGTTGTGTCTTCTCTCCAGAATGAACTTTTGTTGCTATCACTTTGCATCAACGGGCCAATTGGAAGGAACCTTGGCCACATAGCAAGTGCTCCTGGCTCAAGATCACAAGTGGTGTTGCAAAGCCACCACTCTCCTAACTTCAAACTTTGAGTATCTTCTACCATGTGGAGGAAAAAGTTCTTACCAAGGCTACACCATGGTAGATTTGCCGTGTCCATCATAGGTGAATTTGGTAAAAGCTGAATTTCTTGTTTTCTGGTTGGAAGTCCTGCAAAGTCCAAAGAAAATTAAGAATTGCATATGTCAATGTTGGACAGCACTAAAAAAGAAATTTTATTAGTCTACCACAAAGAACAAAAAGTTTAGTATACATTATAAGAAAAATCAAATTAAGTCTGCTCTCGTCAATATAATGTTTGTTTAATAAAAAAAAAAAATTGCTACCATAAACCTTATGAATTTATACTTAAAGTGTGATTAATAGTGTATGCCTTTTTTATGTTGTCAATAAAATTATTTTGTAATAATTTTATTTATATTTATTAGTGTATTTTTTTTTTTGTATAACATCAATGCATAATATCTTCAGAGTAAACTCATATTGCCTTTACTAATACTCTCTCCGTTTCTTTTTATCTGTCGTTTAAGGTTTATTTATAGAAACCAAGAAATGCATTAAATTTTCTTGATTCTAATCAAGTAATTATGGAATTTCTTATTTTACCCTCTTTTCATTTCTACTCTATAATAAATGCATGTGTAAATTCATTAAAGATCAAGAGAGAAGTAAGAGTATAATTGATAAAAGAGTAATTAATGTGATCTTGAACTTTGCAAATGACAGATAAATAGAAACAAATTTTTTCCAAAAATCTGACACTTAAAAAGAAACGGAGGGAGTAGATTATAATTTCTATTACACAAAGTCAGTGTTAAGGAATTGAGGATAAAGAGTAATATTTGCTTCTTTTTTTTTTACAATTTTAGTGTACTATTTGTTTAACTGAAAAATTGAGATGAAAAAGTATGTACGTAGCGGACGATCCAAAAAGAAAAAAATGTTAGAGAGATAGAGGAAAAAAATGAAAAAATAGAGAGAGAAAATAATAGTTATATATATAATATGATGAAAAAGGTAAAGAGAGATAGTGAGAAAAATTGGGATGAAAGCAAGTAATAAGAGAGTGAGATGTATGTTTATCATTATTTATTAAAAAATAAACTGATGGAACAAGTGGCCTTTTTTTATTTTTTTATTTTGAAGAATTGAAGACAGACAAGATGTTTATAATAATTCATACATCCTATTTAATCAAATGAGTTAGATGCTCAGTGAACATTTGAATTCTCATTTGATTTTTCAAACAGAGAAATGAGATAACTAAAACATAGAAATGAGATCTTTTATAGGGGGGGGGGGGGGGGGATCTTTAGAAAATAATAATATTGAAATACGCCATTGATATCAAGGGAGAAGAATATACACAACATATTGGCCATTGATATTTTATGGTGATTTGTCACTGAATTGCTTGGTTAATAGGTTAACTAACATAATATAATAGAGTAATTAGTTAAATTTGTTCTTACCAGTTTCAGAGTCTATAATTCCTTCATCAATAAGCCTTGGGATGGACTCAAAAGAGGTCAATGAAGTAGCTGAAGCAGGCCATAGAAGAGCCCCTTTAATTCCCAATTTGTGTGCAACTTCCAAGGCCCATCCTATGTTTTTGGAAACAACCAGACAATTGATCTTTTTGTTGTCACCATCCAAAGCATTATTGATGTCTTGTATGAGCTTGTGAAGCTTAGTAGGCATGGTGCTTCTGAGTGACAAAATCACCTTTGGCTGGTCACTTCTGTCATCTTCTGGATCCAAACCATCTGGGAGTGTCACAAACTTTATCTGTGCTCCCAAGTGGTCAATTTCACTCTTCAGTCTCTTTTGGTTGAACTCAGTGATCAAAAAGGTTATTTTGCAGCCATGTTTGGCCAAAACCTGGGAGAACTGCAGAAGTGGATTCATGTGTCCAAGAATTGGATAAGGCATAACAAGAAAATGTGGATAACTCATGTCTATTGTAAAAATGTGAAGAGGGAATAGGGAGGGGACAGTAACGTTTAATTTGGTGTAGTAGATTTTATAATGAGAAAAGTAGAAGGCTGAGTGAAAGGCTTGAATTTAGTACTTGTTACTTGTTGCTCAGTAGGAACTTATTTATATGATGTTAATGGTAACTTGTTATAGTTGGTTTCTTGAAGTTATACGTGAGTCTCAAGAAAACTAACGAAACAATAAATAGATATAAATGTTTTGATCTGATTCTACACTCTGCACAGAGGTTAGCTGAATCACGTGTTTCTTGAAGTACGTGTGTCTCAAGAAATGGACCACTCAAGTGATAAAAAAAAAATGAAATATGTTATGAATGGGATTTATGCGTTATGCGTTGCGATAAGGACAAACCTCTTCCTAACTTTTTTTTCTGCTGCTCCCTCCGTTTCAAAATAATAATTTTTTAAAATTATGATAGACTGATTAAGAAATATTTAATTGATATAAATTTAGATAAAAATATTCTTATTTTTTCAATCACTCTTGTCATAAATTATCCTATTATCCACCAATAACAAATACATCATACTATTTACTAGCTTATTTTTATGATAGATGTCTCTTTCCAATACAAGTATTAATTGATCTTCTTAATTATGTCTAGATGCATTGTTAAAAAAAATAGCTTAAAAAAACTTAAAGAACTATTCCCTCCGGACTGAAATATAAGTAACAAAAATTGCATGTATGTTGAACTAAAATAGAAACAAATTTTAACTAACTCTCTCCTATTTAATGATACAATCACCAAAATACCCTTTATTTAATTAGAGTTTTGTTTCCAACAACCTTCTTTTTTTGTCTTATGCAATTAAATACAAGGGGTACTTTAGGAAGTGTGTTAATTTTTTATTGAGACTATCAAAATTAAATGATGCTAACTAATTTTTTTAAAAGGTGTGAATCAATTTTTTTTTTTTGCTCATATTTCAGTATAAAGAGAGTACTCCCTCCGGACTGAAATATAAGCAAAAAAAATTGTATGTGTGTTGGACTAAAATATAAGCAAAGTTTAACTAACTCTCTCTTATTTAATGATACCATTTCCAAAATACCCTTCATTTAATTAAAATTTTATTTCTAATCACCTTCTCTTTTTTTTGTCCTTTGCAATTAACTGTAAATTAAATGTAAGGGGTACTTTAGGAAATGAGTTAATCTTTTTATTGAGACTGTTAAAATTAAATGATGTTAACTAACTTTCTTAAAGGGTGTGATTCAATTTTTTTTTTCTTATATTTCAGTCCGGAGGGAGTATTATTTTGAAATAAAAATAAAAAATTATAAAAATTATTATTTTAGAACGAAGACTATATCAGTTACACTATTTATTACTATTTATTACGTGACTGTGTCTAGCGTGGAAAATAAAATTCATTTCCCACCGTGCAAGAGTATTTCTATGGATCATTTCAATTTTAAATGTACGGTTTAGATATTTTTTTCATTTTTATTTTTATTTTTCTCTTTTTGTTCTTCTTTCCGAAATTAACCCTCCATTTCTAATGACACCTCTCCATCCGTTCTTGCCTTTTCCCAACCCTACCCCCACCTCCTCTAACTAATCAAACCCTTTGAACCACCGCGCCACCATCGCACCTCCGTCACACCCGTTAAACAAGGCGGTGGCGCTGTCGTTGCCGCTGTGATGGTCGATCTTTTTTGTTGATGGGCATATAAGACGCAGAGCAAGGGAAGGAAGGAGACAATCTACAGCGGTGCGTTCACGTTTGGCGACTTTGGTGGGTGCGAAGGCACGGTAGATTCGGCGGCGTCACTGCTTCTGTGATGCATTGTGCGGTGGTTCACGGTGTGTTTCACTTTGGTTCACAGTGGGTTTTGTAGGTGGTTCATGGTGATACGGCGTTTGGCTTTGGTTGGTGTGGTGGATTTCGTAGTGGTTCAGATCTGATTATTGAAGACTTGTATCGTGAATTTTTGTTGTTGGTTATTGTATTAGTTTCTCGGATCTGAGAAAAATTGAACATTATCTTCATAGCTTTATCTGTATTAGATTTGAATTTTTTGTTCTGTGTTTGGTCTTTTGTTTTCTTCTTCCCTGTTTTCTTTTTTATTTTGTAACGATCTTGGACAATGATTGATCGCAATGATATAAAGTTTTCACCTTTATGTTGTATTTGTCGTGATTCTTCCAAATGGATTTTTGGGTCTTGTTGATTTATTTCAGATCTGTGTTTTTTTTTTTGTATGATCCCTGTTTTTTTGTCGTGGGGTTTGGTTGTGACGGTGAGGTGGGAGCAATGAGGGAATGAGGATGTGGTTCTTGAGCAAGGTGGAGCGCCACTAATGGTGCCGTAAGTGACAGTGGTGATGTAGGAGGAAGAAAAGAAAAAGAAGTAAAGGGTAAGGGTAAATTGGTATAGAGGAATGAAAAAAAAAAAAAAAAAAACGAAAAAAAAAAAAAAAAACTCAAACATCTAATTTAAAAGTAATATATCCGACGGTTGGTGTGATTTTTGCATAGTGAAACAAGTTTTACTTTCCCACACACCGTCTTATTACATAAATATTTGTAAAACCACTGAATTTCAGACATAAAAATTAAGAAAAAACAGACAGAAAGTCAACATCCAATCCAAACTATTGCCGGAGCTATTACTACTTCGCCCAGTTAATAAACTTTTCGAGATTCTTTGAAGATTGCCCACCTTTAATTGAGTTATTCACAGTCAATTCCTTCAGTTTCAATGATCTTGCTTTTATGCCTTCATTCCCAAGCAGTTGCTCCACCTTCTTCCTTATCTCTCCCTTCGATATTAATCCATTTTCATCCTTGTCTAATTTCAGTCCAACCTTCCACACATCACAAATATATGACCTATTAACAAATTGGTCAGTGAAAAATGGCCAACACAAGAAAGGTGTGCCACTGTATACACCTTCTATAGTGGAATTCCAACCACAGTGACTAATGAAGCAAGCTATCGCAGGGTGGTTCAATATCTTCCTCTGAGGTGCCCAATTGACAATTTTGCCTTTACTTCCATGAAATTCATCAGGGTATGCATTGTTTACCTTGTTATTATCATTACTGGGACGTACAACCCAAAGAAAAGGCCTGTTAAGGAGATCAAGTCCTAGAGCTAGTTCTTTGAATTGGTTGGGTTCAACTATTGCTAAACTACCAAAGGAAACATACACAACAGATTGATGTGGCTGTTGATCCAGCCAGTGTAGGCAAGTTGTGTCTTCTTCCCAGAATGAACTTTTGTTGGCGTCACTTTCCATCAATGGGCCAATTGGGAGGAACCTTGGAGATATGGCAAGTGCTCCAGGCTCAAGATCACAAGTGGTGTTGCAAAGCCACCATTCTCCTAACTCCAAGGTTTTCATCTCTTGAACTAGGTGAGGGAAGAAGATCTTACCTAGGCCTCCCCATGGGAGGTCTGCAGCATCCATCATAGGCATGTTTGGGGAAAGCTGAATTTCTTGTTTTTTTGTTGCTACTCCTGCAATTGCAATGGCAAAAGTTAATCATTTTTTTTTTATATTTTATATACCTTTTGCAAATTAACTGAGAAAGTGAGATCCACCATTGTGCATTTTGGCTTTTCAAATCAAAATAACAGCATTGACATCTTGATATTTTTTTAATGAAAATATATGCAGTCCCATCTTTAGGGGTGAGTTTGGTTGTATGAAATGGAAAGGAATGGAAAGAAACTGAGAAGAAATAGCTCTAACCCCAACTTAGTAGACATAACTTTTTAGAATTAGACGGTTCAAAATCAAAAGTTCGGTTTGGAAGAATTAATTTTGAGAGAAATAAATACTCATGTGCACATATATACAGCATAATTTGCTCATGGTGAGTACTTTCAATACCTTCCAAACATGTGAAACAAAAAGTTTTACAGTAGTATTTCCTTAACTTTGGTAAAATGGACGCCGTGATGAAATTTGTATGTAACTACCAGTAAAAATTTTTTTTACTGTAACAAGATTGAGTAGTATATATTATTCTTACCTTCTGAGTCTATAATTCCATCATCAATCAGCCTTGGAATGCAATAGCATGCAGCCAACGAAGTTGCAGATGCAGTCCATAGAAAAGCTCCTTCAATTCCCAATTTGTGGCCAACTTCCAAGGCCCAACCCATATTCATTGTAACAACTATGCAAGTGATGTTATTGTCAGCATCCAAAGCATTGATATCTTCTATGAGCTTTGGAAGCATAGCAGGCATGTTGGTTTTGATAGACAAAAGAACTTTCTCATGGTCACTTCTATCATCTTCAGGTTCCAAGCCATCTGGGAGTGTCACAAACTTTATCCCTGATTCTCTAAGGCTGTCTAGCCCAGCACCAGCATTATTTGCTCTCTTGTGGCTGAACTCTGTGTTCAGAAAAGTGATTTTGCAGCCATGTTTGACCAGAGCCTCAGCTAATTGCATAAGGGGATTCACATGGCCTAGAATTGGATATGGTATAACAAGAAAGTGAGGGATACCCATTTGGTTGAAAATTGATTTGCAGGAAATAAATCTGAGGAGGTTGAATATGATCCAAGAGTTTGAGATGGATTTTATGGTGGGACTAGTTTTGGATGAGACCTTTTTATATGAAAAGGATTTCTTGAAGTTAGCCATTCATGTTTTCATGAATCGATCGATATCGTTGAATTAAGATAGGCAATATTCAAATTCCATATGCGTATTTTAAATTTGGTTTATCAAGATCAGAGTAATATATTTTTTTATGCTTATATATATATATATATATATATATATATATATATATATATATATATTTTATACCATGATATTGGTACGAAGTATTCATCTGTTTTGTTGGTGACTAATCTCCGCTGGGAGTCCTGATTGGCCACTTAGTGGGATCTCCCCTTCCAACTACATTTTTTTCATCCACAAGTTTCGAACTCGAGACCTTATTTAAGAGGACCGAGTCCAACACCACTCGAACCAACGACTCATTGGTCAGAGTAATATGTAAATCGTTCTATCAGTTCCGATTAATTAATTGCATGAAAACTAACATGATTAGGTGTAATAACAAGGTTCAAATTCTATTAAGAAAAATATTTTTTGGACACCTTTTATATTTGGAGAGAGAAAGAAATAAAAAAGAAAAATACTAGATATAATATGACAACAAAAGAGATAAAGAAAAACTAAAAATATTAATGAGATGTTTGTCATTGTAATATTTGGATGTCCAAAAATGTTTGCCCATTTATTAATTAGCTTATAAATTAGTCAAGATGTAACATTTAAATATATTTTATTAAAAATAATGTCCACATTGAACATTTAAGAGGTGTCAACATTAATTGTATGAAGCCATGAAAGCGTTAAATTTCTCCTCCCAATGAGACTTTTAGTTTGTTGTTGACTAGTATAATTTTATATCAGAGTCACATGTTGTAATAATGTTGTAATTAAGGTACTTGCGTAGTTGAAATGACTAAGTGACAGTCAGGGCCATGCCGCCAGGGACAAGTCAAAGGTATTTAATTATTTGTTTACGAGAACCCATAGTTATTTTTTACACGGTACTCCTTCCTTTTTTTTATTTTAATTTGTCGTTTAAAGTTTATTTTAATAAAATAATTATAATTTTTTTTTATTTCTATTCTGTAATAAATACATGTATAAATTTATTAAAGATTATGAGAGAAATAAGAATATAATTGATAAAAAAATAATTAATATGATTTTAAACTTTATAGATGACATATAAATAGAAATAAATTTTTTTAAAAAATCTGACACTTAAAAAAAAACGGAAAGAATAGTATTTTATTTCGTGTATATATATATATATATATATATATATAAGATAAAATACTTTTATATAGTTTTTTTAATTCATACTATCGCGTAAGTGCATACGCATTCAAGTAAATAGCAATATATATAGTTCAGCAAATTAATCAACGAGAAGGCTCTTCAAGAGAAGTCAGCTACAGGCTACATCCTTTAGAGATCGGGGAAAAATCCTTGTTTAAAGTATAAAATCTTGTTTTTATCCTTAAATTTATTTAGATAACACTTTAAATAGTAAAATAAAGTTATTTAAATAACACTTTAGAAAATAAAAACAAAATTTTAAATTTATCAGGACTAACAATGAATTTTTTTTATTAGAAATCAAAAATAAAATTCAATCATTTATCAATAACTAAAAACATATTTAAGCATAAAAGATATGATAAAATTTGAAGTTGATCCTTTGCGTAATATTCCCTAATTATCATTTTCTATCATTATTTATTATTTATTTTTTGACTTTGAATGAGAAAATAATTATTGCCTTAGTAGGCTCAAATGTTTTTTTTCTTTCGAAAAACACATTTTGTGAGAAAGATTTGCGGATTTATTCAATTTAACTATTACGGATTTACACGTTTTGTTTCACTTTTCTTCTTTATTGTATCACTTATCATGTCACTTACTTTCTCTTTCCCATGGCATGAATGTATGCTCTTCATGGGTCTCAAAAGAAACATTTACTAGTACTTAAGTAACAGAACTTGTTATAATTTGGAAATCATAGGCTGAGGGAGTATATGGTTGCAGAAATATAAACTATTTGTTACAAAATCTAAATCTAATGATTCACTAGAGACTAGACATACACAGTTTGGCCAAACTTGTATACAATTTCAGTTTAACTTCTCTGACTTTACTCCATTTATTTTTCAACCTTGCGTTCACATAATCCTTAAATAATCCTTCGCAACCTTACCTCGACACGTAGCTTTTTGGGAATCTTGATTCATCCCAGTAATTCATCTTTGTCAATATTTTTCACCACGCCAAGTCCAACGTGTTCCGCTTCCGTTCGAAACTTCGTTACGCTCTCTCTGCTCTCTCTGTTCGCATCTCACACACCGTCAGTGAAAAAAGTGACGACTTGCATTTGTTTAAGAAAGGGCCACCAACAGAAACTTGATTTCTTCAATTCACGACTCTTTGTTTTAAACAAAACGAAGTAGTTTTGTTTCAATTGATTTTTTTTTACGGTTATATGTATTTCAACATGGCAAGTAGGCACCAGGTCATTTGTGCCACATCATCTTTCCGTTAGACACTAAACGGAAGATTAACAAAATGGTAAAATTTAAATAGTTGGATGGTAAAATTTGTGAAATTGAAACTTCAGTGGTAAAATTTGCAAAATTTTGAAACTTCAGTAGTAAAATGTGCAATTAAGCCTAAAGTTTAAAATCTTGTTTTTATCCTTAAATTTGTTTAGATAACACTTTAAATAGTAAAATAAAGTGATTTAAATAACACTTTAGAGAATAAAAATAAAATTTTAAATTTATCAAGACTAACAATGATTTTTTTTATTATTAGAAATCAAAAATAAAATTCAGTCATTTATCAATAACTAAAATCATATTTAAGCATAAAAAATATGATAAAATTTGAAGTTGATCCTTTGCGTAATATTTCCTAATTATCGTTTTCTATCATTATTTATTATTTATTTTTTGACTTTGAATGAGAAAATAATTATTGCCTTAATAGGCTCAAATGTTTTTTTTTTTCGAAAAACACATTTTGTGAGAAAGATTTGCGGATTTATTCAATTTAACTATTACGGATTTACACGTTTTGTTTCACTTTTCTTCTTTATTGTATCACTTATCATGTCACTTACTTTCTCTTTCGCATGGCATGAATGTATGCTCTTCATGGGTCTCAAAAGAAACATTTACTAGTACTTAAGTAACAGTACTTGTTCTAATTTGGAAATCATAGGCTGAGGGAGTATATGGTTGAAGAAATATAAACTATTTGTTACAAAATCTAAATCTAATGATTCACTAGAGACTAGACATACAGAGTTTGGCCAAACTTGTATACAATTTCAGTTTAGCTTCTCTGACTTTACTCCATTTATTTTCACAATGCACGTTTATTTTTCAACCTTGCGTTCACGTAATGAGATATTAATAGTGAGGTTTTGAACAAGTTTCTTAAAGTCAATACCGGGTACAAGTTTTGGCAAGAAAAACCATGTCATTGGGCTTACTCTGTTCTGACTAAAAGAAATCATGTCAGCTGAATGAAACCAAAAGAAATTATTGAAAACTACAATTATGTAAACACAACCCGATTGGCTAGTGATAATGAATGAAGGGGACACATGATTCATTGAACGAACTTCATAATACAAATGGGATGTATACGACAGCTCCTAACATTTTTCATAGATGAAGTTGTCTAGTACATAAATATGTTGTACGAAATAAATTTCAAACATTCAAATAAACATAAAAAAAACAACTTCCAATCCAAACTATTGCCCAAAGTATTATTACTTTGCCCAGTTGATAAACTTTTCTAGATTTTTCGAAGACTGATCACCTTTGCCTATATTGTTCATAGTCAATTCCTTCATTTTCAATGATCTTGCTTTTATGTCTTCATCAAAAAGCAGTTGATCCACCTTCTTACTTATCTCTCCCCTTGAAATTATTCCATTTTCATCCTTATCTAATCCAAGTCCAATCTTCCACACATCACAAATATATGACTTGTTAACAAGTTGATCCTTGGCAAATGGCCAGCACAAGAAGGGTATGCCACCACACACACCTTCTACAGTAGAATTCCAACCACAGTGACTAATGAAGCAAGCCAATGCAGGATGGTTCAATATCTTCTTTTGTGGTGCCCAACCTACAATTTTGCCTCTACTTCCATGGAATTCATGTGGGTATGCATTAACACTTACCTTGTTGTCATCATTACTTGGACGTACAACCCAAATAAAAGGCTTGTCAAGGAGATCAAGTCCAAGAGCTAATTCATTAAATTGGTTGGGGTCCATTACTGCCATACTTCCAAAGGAAACATACACAACTGATTGAGGTAGTTGCTGATCTAACCACTCCAAACAAGTTGTGTCCTCTTCCCAGAATGAACTTTTGTTGCTGTCACTCGCCATCAATGGACCAATTGCTAGGAGCCTTGGTGATATGGAAAACGCTGCAGGCTCAAGATTATAAGTAGTGTTGCAAAGCCACCACTCTCCTAGCCTCATAGTTTGCATCTCTTGCACAAGATGATCAAAGTGCAACTTATCATGTCCCCGCCATGGAAAGTTCTCTGTGTCCATCACAGGCATATTTGGGGAGAGTTGGATTTCTTGTCTTCTGATGGGGACTCCTTCAATGCCAAAAAGAAGAAAAAAAACAATGAAACTTCCCATTAGTCAGTATATAATTAGTAATTTCTCAAAATTTTGACATAAAAGTACTATAATGTATAACAAGATTTAATAAGTAAATATTATTCTTACCATATGAATCTATAACCCCATCATCAATCAGCCTTGGGATGAAATCACACAAGGCCAATGAAGTTGCTGATGCAGGCCATAGGAGAGCCCCTTTGATTCCCAAATTGTGGCCAACTTTCAAGGCCCAAGCCATGCTCAACGTGACAACCATACAAGTGATCTTATTGTTAACATCTAAAGCATTGACATCTTGAATGAGCTTGGGAAGCATAGAGGGCATGTTGGTTTTGATTGAGAGAACAACTTTCTTCTGGTCACTTCTATCATCTTCAGGGCCTAAGCCATCTGGGAGTGTCACAAACCTTATCCCTGATCTCTTGAGGTTGTCTAGGCCAGCACCAGTGTTGTTCAACCGTTTGTGGCTGAACTCTGTGTTCAGAAAAGTGATGTTGCAACCATGTTTGACTAGAATCTGAGACAAGTGGATAAGGGGATTCACATGGCCTAGAACTGGATATGGTATAAGAAGAAAGTGAGGGATGGCCATTGTGGTTGGAAATTTGACTCTTGGAAAACGAGTTCTTGGGAGATTAAAAGATGCTAGCTAGATAGTGTGAGTGATTGTTGCTTGGGCAAGTGTTTATTCAGTTGCCATAAAAGATGCAATGACTTTATGGTACAAGACTACATGAGTACTAGGTTCATCTACATCCACGCTATTACAGGTACAAACATATCTAACTAAGCTTGTCTCATTTTCAGAGAACACGAACAAAAGCCAAAACATGAAAATTGAAAAACGTTAACTCTTATAAGGTAATTATGTTTTTAGTCTAATTTTCTTACAGTGTCAGTGCACTTATAAAAATTTTTAGACTGTCAATTTATAATTAAAAAATTATTATAAAATTGATAATTTTATTATATATGACACAATTATATGAGAACGCAATTGCATATTTCAATTAAATTTTAAAAACATTTTAAAGTAAAATTATAAAATGTAAAAAAATAATTAAACATTTTAAAATAATTATATTAAACGTTATGTTAATTATAATTTCTAATTAGTTTTTTTAAGCTTATAATTTCTAATTAGTTATTGACAATGCCAAACTTTTTACACTATTGACAGTATTTAAAATTAAACTCTAGATTTTTTTACAATAGAAATGATGTGTATTAAATTCATAATTAAAAGCATTTAAAACAAACGGACGTTTACGACAAAAAGTTCGTTCTTCTCCATGAATAGCTCTTCGTGGACAAATCAATGCTCCGCTGGCTTAGATTAATTTTACTAGGGTCACGCACAGCGGATTTACCTACGCTCACCAAATTGACTGCTCAAAATCTTTACACTTAATTTTTATATTATTAGTATAATCAAATAATTAAAAATCACTTAAATATGATTTTGAAAATAATTATTAAAAATTTATAACTTTTAATTATATGAGAGTCCATGACTAGACAATATTTAAAAAACATTTATACTATCAGTATATTTTAATTAAATTGTTAAAAATTTAATAAAATACTACTAACCCTTTGAAATGGCTCCAACCCTTTATATCTGGATTCCCATGGTCAAAATAAAATTATGTCAATCTCCTGCTACCTTTTCAAGCCGCACTGTTGCATTGATTGCATGTAGGCACCACAACACTACTTAATTTGGGAGATAGTATATGATTTTAATTGGACCTCAACCCACTCTGCAGTGGATTACACTAGCCTATATTTAATGTTTTGCTTCATTGTTAAGTTTTACTCTTTTTCCTTCTTATTATTTTATTAGAAGAAAGGATCTAATTAATTATAAAGGACATGCATGAGTGGTGCTTGGAGCAATAAATTGAAATAAATTTAAGTGTCTTGCTCTCCCCTGCTGCTTTCGTGGGCTACATAGGTTACATTTTCGTATTTTTTGTATTATATCTGCATGCCTCCCAGTCCCATTGTTAATAGTATTTATTATATAAAATTTCATACAAGAAAATATATTGTGATTTCTGGCTCAGTGTTAGCTTCTTTTACATATTTTGGGAGCAATGATTGCATAACCCAGTAAAAAAAATAGTATAATATATTTTTTTTATGTATATAGGTTTGAATTAGAAGAAACGTTTGCATTTAACTTAAGGAATCAAACTAATCTAATTCAGTAGATTCAAATTATAAACATAGAAGTTTGATTATATTGGACTAGATTGCTACACATGGTGAAGAGAAAGGATATTTGTACCCTAATCATCTCTAGATCATCGTTCTCTTTTGTATCTATAGTTTCTGTTTTGATTCATTTTACTATTGTTCATTCTTTAATTGCTTCAATAGTCCATACTGGTAGTAGTTGGTAATTATCTCAATTCCTCTAGCATAGACATATCAGGAACAAAGTGAACATCTTGCTTCAAATTCTTACAATTCCAGAAAGATCCAAGTTGTAAAGCACCCTTAGTATTGGAGGCTTCAATTAAGCAATCTGACATTGTTTAAGTCCTTTAATTTGCTGAAGTTATATTCTTCTCATGGCCTCATCCAGAGCAGACCCACTACCACTAGTTTCTTTGACAAAACAATGTTTGGGACAGAATTTTGACCTCACCAGTTCTCCTCTAGCTCATCCTCATTCCCCTTCCTTGTCATCTTCTTGTCCTCTAGACACTTCTTCAACAACGATGCCAGAGAAGAATTTTGGGTGTAAATTTTATCATAAGGAGAAAAAAACTGAAGCATCAAAATTAGAAAATAAGAAGCTAAAATAAATTAAGCTTCTCCCATAAATTAAAATTAACTTATGCATGAGCATAAGTTAAAATCAGTTTTTGGACAAGCTAAATGAGAAAACTTTTATAAATTAGTTTATTCATAAGCTAATTTTAACTTGTGTGAAAAACTTAATTCATTTTACCTTCTTATTTTCTTCTTGAGTGTTTATTGAGAAATTTGTCCAAATAAATCATAGCCAGCCATATATAAATAGATAGACAACTTAAAAAGCTTTTAGTAAGTGAGCTCTGTCTCAAGTAGAAATAGGCACCTCCTCTGTTCTTGACTAAATTATGAGATTTATAATATTCAATGTCCTCAAAAAACTACATAACAGAATGAACAATTTTACTAACTACATTACAACGATTTCCAAACTATACCAAAGCATTATTTCTCTGCCCAGCTGATAAAGTTTTTGAGATTCTTTGAAGAGTGACCACCTTCTACTATGTTATTCAAGGTCAATTGCTTCAGCTTCAACGACCTTGATTTTATGCCTTCATCACCAAGCAATTGCTCTACCTTCTTCCTTAACTCTCCCTTTGATATTAATCCATTCTCATCCTTGTTTAATCCCAATCCAACCTTCCACGCATCACAAATATATGACTTGTTAACAAACTGATCCTTGGCTAATGGCCAACACAAGAAAGGTATGCCACCACATACACCTTCTATGGTAGAATTCCAACTGTTAGCAATAGCAACTGGAATTCTAAAGATCAGAGTAATTACACGCACACACACAGACACGAGATTTAACGAGGTTCGACAAGTGTGCCTACGTCCTCGGGAGCAGAGCGACTATTTCTATTATTATTATTTGGCCAATAGGGTTACATCAGTATATATAGAATAAACTACGATACAGACTTACAATATTACCCCTGTACCGTACCGCGGGGCTAAACCCCCGCACCCCCAACCCACTTATTTCGTAACCCAACAACAAGTGGCCCAAACCCAATCTGCTCACTCATAAAATATGAGCCATGCACAACAATCTACACCTTGGCAAATATTCAGCCCCGTGGAAGATAATAGCAAGTCCACTTCATATCCTATATGTCTCTTGGGTTGGGGGTTCCAGTCACGTCTAGCACCGAGCAACATTCAACAAGTCCAAGCAATGCTTGAACTTGTTAGCTGTGACCGCCTTGGTTAACATATCAGCTGCATTATCTGAAGTGTGAACCTTCCTAAGCAAAATCTGACCAGATGCCATCAACTCCCTGATCTTGTGGAACCTCACATCAATATGCTTGGTTCTAGCATGATACACCTGATTCTTTACCAAATCAATAGCACTCTGACTATCACAATGCAACTGAACTCCACCTTGCTCAATGCCCAGCTCCTTTGCTAGCCCTGTGAGCCACACAGCTTCTTTACTAGCCTCTGCTACTGCCATGTACTCTGCTTCAGTTGTTGACATTGCCACAGTAGACTGAACAATGGACTTCCAACAAATAGGCCCACCTGCAAGAGTAAAAACATACCCTGTTATAGACCTCCTATCATCCAAATCACCAGCATAGTCAGAATCCACATAACCCACAACTGAAGGATCACCCTGTTGACTACCAAACATGATACCATGCCTTGTTGTACCCTTTAGGTACCTGAAGATCCACTCACTGCTTCCCAATGTCGCTTCCCTGGCTTCGACATAAACTTACAGACTTGGCTTACAGCATGTGCCAAATCTGGTCTAGTGCAAACCATAGCCTACATCAAGCAACCAACTACATTGGCATAGGGAACCTTTGACATGTATTCCACCTCTTCATCTGTCTTTGGGCACTGATCTACAGAAAGCTTGAAGTGGTTTGCAAGTGGAGTACTCATTGACTTAGCATTACTCATGCTAAACTTGTCCAGCACCTTCTCAACATAGCCTTGCTGTGAGAGCCATAGTCTTCTGGACCTCCTGCCCCTATGAATCTCCATCCCAAGAATCTTCTTGGCAGGACCCAAGTCCTTCATGTCAAACTCCTTGCCCAGCATGGATTTCAACTCATTCACATCACGCAAATGGTTACCAGCAATCAACATATCATCCACATAAAGTAGCAGAAAAATAAAAGTACCATCATCAAGGCTCCTCACATAAACACAGCAGTCATACTCACATCGCCTATAGCCAATCCAAAGCATGTAAGAATCAAAACGCTTGTACCATTGCCTTGGAGAATGCTTCAATCCATATAGAGACCTCTTCAACTTACAAACTAGCCGGCCCGGTCCATTTTTACTGAACCCCTCTAGCTGCTCCATGTAAATCTGCTCCTCTAGATCACCGTGAAGAAAAGCTGTCTTCACATCCATCTGCTCCAAGTGCATATGGCTACCAAGGCTAACACTGCCCTGATAGAAGTATGCCTCACGACTGGGGAGAAAACCTCATCATAGTCAATCCCCTTCTGCTGTGAATATCCTTTTGCTACTAGGCGAGCCTTGAACTTTTTCGCTTCTTTTTCTGATACTGGAGGTTTCCTCTTGTACACCCATTTGCACCCTATGGCTCTCTTGCCTGGAGGAAGCTCAACTAGCTCCCATGTCTGATTCTTTCGCAAAGACTCCATCTCCTCCATCATAGCACCCATCCATCTGTCTTTCTCCTGGCTGTTCATAGCCTCTTGAAAGGTAGACGGGTCTCCTGAATTGGTGAGAAGTGCAAAAGAAGCCAACTCTTCAAACCCATATCGGACAACGGGTTTAATAGTGCGACGTTCTCTATCTCTGACAAGAGTGTACTCATGCGGTCCTGTTGGACTAACTGGTCTAGGCTCAGGTGCAGGTGTGGTCTCAGGTCTTGGACTGCATGGTTCTGCCCTCTTAGGAATCATCGGCAGATACTCAAAGTCCACCTGAACCTCCACGGAGCTAGGGGAAGCTCCATTTGGCACTGGCTCATGTGTCTCAACTGTCTGTGGCATCATGGACTGCTCATCAAACACTGCATCCCTACTGATCACCATCTTCTTGGAAGCTGGATCCCAAAACTTGAACCCCTTCACGCCTTTGGAATAACCTACGAAAATACACTTTTTCGACTTTGGATCAAGTTTAGATCTTTCATCACTGGATATATACACAAAAGCAGGACACCCAAATATTCTTAAATTGTTAAAATCAACCGGGTTACCTGTCCAAACTTTCTCTGCAACTTTCCCATCCAATGAAGCTCGTGGTGATCGGTTGAGCAAATAACACTCCATGTTCACCGCCTCTACCCAAAAGCCTTTGGAAAGGCCAGCATTCAACCTCAGCGACCGGGCCCTTTCAGTAAGGGAACTATTCATCCTCTCTGCAACACCATTCTGTTGTGGTGTTTTCCGCACTGAGAAGTGTCTCTGAATGCCATGTTCCTCACAGAATTTCTGAAACCGTGAGTCTGTGTACTCCCTGCCATTATCAGACCTCAAGTACCTGACTTTTCTGCCTGTTTGGTTCTCCACCTCAACCTTCCACAGCTTGAACTTCTCAAAGACTTCAGATTTCTGTTTCATGAAGTACACCCAGACCTTGCGAGAAAAATCGTCAATGAAGGTGACAAAATAATGGGAACCACCCAAGGACGGATCTCTAGTAGGACCCCACCCATCAGTATGCACATAATCAAGGATCCCCTTGGTGGTGTGCTTCGCAGCTTTAAACCGCACTCTGGACTGTTTCCCAAGCACACAATACTCACACAAGTCTAACTTGCAGCTCCGAACTCCCTTCAAGAGTCCTATCTTATGAAGCTCCACCATCCCACGCTCACTGAGATGGCCCAAACGCATGTGCCGTAATCTGGTAGCATCATCATTAGACTCAACAGATGCAACGCGGCCTACAACTGTGCTTCCCAGCAGTCTGTAAATATTGCCTACAGTCCGCTGTGCTTTCATCACAGTCAACGCACCCTTACACACTCTGAGGGTATCTCGATCTCCATCAGTCCTGTAACTGAAACCATTGGCCTGTAAAGTACCAAGTGAGATCAGATTCTTCCTCAACTCAGGGATATGCCGAACATCACACAACGTTCTCACTCCACCATCATCCATAGCAATCTGCACCTGTCCCATTCCAACAACAACACAAGCTTTGTCGTCACCCAAATAGACACTGCCAAAATTGCCCGACCTGTATGTGGTGAACCATTCCCTATTGGGAGTCATATGGTAAGAACATCCGGAATCAAGAATCCACGCATCTGTAAGCTGATTGCATGAAACCGAGAGAACATCTCCCTCACTGTAGTAGTCTGAGTCGTCAGTCTCTGCCACATTCGCAGAGCGGGATGGCCCTTCACCAGACTGCTTCAACTTTGGACAATTATTTCTAAAATGCCCTTGTTGTTTGCAATTGTAGCACAGAACTGATTTGCCGTGTCTGGTTTTGGACTTATTCCTCTTCCCAAAACCCCCTTTGCCTTACGTCCTCCCACGTTCTTTATTCCCCTTTGCATACAGACCCTCGCCTTGAGAACACTCCCCTGCATTCTGTTTCTGTTGATAGTGGGACATAAGTGCAGCCGTGATCTCCTCCAGAATAATGGTGTCTTTCTCGTACGTTAGGGTGACACTAAATGCTCATAGGAATTAGGGAAAGAACACAACAGAATTATTGCCTTATCCTCGTCCTCAATCTTCACATCAAGTCTCAGTAAATCACTGATAATCTGATTGAAGACATTGATATGCTGTTGCAAATCAGAACCCTCCTGCATCTTCAGCCCGTACAATTTCTGCTTTATGTACAGCTTGTTCGTCAGGGACTTGGACATATACTGACTCTCCAATTTCGTCCATACTTTCCCCGGAGACTTCAGGTCCATAACGTGGTACATGACCTCGTCTGCTAAACACAACCGTATGGTTGCCACAGCCCTCTCCTTCAATTCCTCCCAATCCGCATCCTCCATATCTGTAGGTTTCATTGCGCGCAGTGCCTTTTGAAAACCTTGCTGTGCCAACATATCCTTAACCCTCCTCTGCCACACTGCGAAATTCCCAGTTCCATCGAACTTCCCCACTTCGAATTTCGCACCAGGGTTAAGCGTCATCTGATACCAGTTGTTAGCAATAGCAACCGGAATTCTAAAGATCAGAGTAATCACAAGCACACACACAGACACGAGATTTAATGAGGTTCGGCAAGTGTGCCTACGTCCTCGGGAGCAAAGTGGCTGTTTCTATTATTATTATTATTTGGCCAATAAGGTTACATCAGTATATATAGAATAAATCACGATACAGACTTACAATATTACCCCTGTACCGTACTGCGGGGCTAAACCCCCGCACCCTCAACCCACTTATTTTGTAACCCAACAACAAGTGGCCCAAACCTAATCTGCTCACTCATAGAATATGAGTCATGCACAACAACCACAGTGACTAATGAAGCAAGCTATGGCAAGGTGGTTCAATATCTTCTTCTGCGGTGCCCAGCCAACAATTCTGCCATTACTTCCATGGAATTCATCAGAGTATGCATTGTTTTCCTCGTTATCATTACTCGGCCGTACAACCCAAGGAAAAGGCTTGTTAAGGAAATCAAGTTCAAGAGCTAATTCCTTAAGTTGGTTGTGATCAATTACTGTGGAACTACCAAAGGCAACGTATGTAACTGATTGAGGTAGCTGCTGATCTAACCAATCCAAGCAAGTTGTGTCTACTTGCCAGAGTGAACTTTTGTTGCTGTCAGTTTCCATTAATGGACCAATTGGTAGGAACCGTGGTGATATGGAAAATGCTGCAGGCTCAAGATCATATGTAGTGCTGCAAAGCCACCAGTCTCCTAACTTGATAGTTTGCATCTCTTGCATAATATGATGAAAGAGGATCTTGCCTAGGCCATACCATGGAAAGTTTGCTGTGTCCATCATTGGCATATTTGGGGAGAGTTGAATTTCTTGTTGTTTTATGGGGTTTCCTGCAATGCCGAAAGGAAATCATAAAAATTTTCATGTTTGTACTTACACTAGTAATTAACTGAGAAATTAAGATCAGCCATGGAAAAGGTAAAGTTATAGATATGATTTTCTCAGAAATCTTAACCATAGGTGTTAGCATTAGAATTAAGAGGAGGCTGAGGAGCATTTCATATGTTACACTTGGCTTGGTTCTCGTAACTTTAATGGTTTTAGAAGTAATACATAACCAATGTTTAGTGAAACATTAAAAAATTGAGCATTGCTTTAATCTGATATGGATACATGCAGTAGCAAAGAAATAAGATGGTGGTGGAATGTGTAGCATTTTATGGAGAAAGTTTCATTCTGTTCATTCGTACATACTATTTGGTGTTAACTGGTAATTCTTGATGCGTAAAAATGCGTTCGCAAAGGGCAAGCGTACCCTACGCAGTAGTAACAGTGGACTCTAAGAGTCCAGATATCGAACCCAAAGGACCAGTCGCGTTCCCAAATAATCAATTTCACAAATAACTAAGCAATCCAGAATATAAAATCAAATTGAGAAGAATGGTGGTCAATTAAAAGAAAGAGAATCAGAGCAGAAAGATTAATGTGAGAACAATTATGATAAAGAAGCCTAGGATTGTGATTTCACATGTACCCCTTTTTCCCCCAATTCTAATCTCAATAAAATTCCTAAATGTGTTACTTGCCAGCGACCTCTTAAATTCGTTAATTAACAATTGATCATAGTTAATAACGCTATTTTCCCTAATTTAATTCCCAATTGATCATAGGTGAATTAATTTAGAGCAAATGATAAATCTCAGAGAGGTTGATTAACAGGTTAATCCACTGGAAATTCATACAATAAGTTTGATCATGCAAATTGTACAAATCCAATCACTTCACAGTTCAGTTAATCGCAAGCAATTGATCATAGACAAGAGATTAACTTATGTTTAGACTGATCGGTCTTAAAAGCAGTAAAAGTAGTGAAGAGATACAAAAAACTGAATAACATCGAGGTTTTATTAAAATTAGAACTGGGGTACAAAGGTACAGTTACATCACAATCCGGGGCTAAGAGAAACTAGCCACTCATGTTCATGATTAAGCCAGAAAACTCAAAAGAAGACATAAAGATTACAAAAGGGAAGAAACTTTACAGTGATGATCCCCAATGGTGTTCTCTACGTCCTCCCGCAGCTCAGAGTCTCTCACAGGACCTCTTTCTCACCCAGAACCCTCAGTTTTCAAAATAGAACAAAAGACAAAGATAAAAGGGTTTCTCTCTCCTATTTATAATAATTCAAAATTTAAATTGGCTGACAGCGCAACTTACCACGGCCGTGGTAAAATGACCACGGCCGTGGTCCTTGCATCAAGGTCCAATTCTGCTACGCAACCAGCATGGCCATGGTAAATTTACCATGGCCATGGTCCTTGCGTTACTTCAATTCTGGCCTTTTTTCTTGGTCCTCCAGACAGTGTCATTTTTGCTCCAAAAAGTGCAATTTTCAACTCTTTTCTTCATGAAGCCTCTTGAGTACCTGTCTTGCACCAACTAACACCAAACAGTGAGTTTTGCCAATAAAATATATTCAAAATGTATGAAAATGACATCTAAACTCACATCAAAATACAATGAAAATCCAGTTTATCAATTCTCTCGAAATTTTGACATGAAAGTACTAGAGTTTATCAAAACAAATGTATTACCTATCTAGGTAGTAGGTACACTTTGGTATTCTAAATCTCAATATAAAAGCACCAGCATCCTCTTAAGCTACCCTACTTCTGAAAGCAGCCTTTTGCAGCTGTTTCTAAAAATAACAGGAAGTTGCCAAACAACTAAATTTACTTCTTTTTTCGCCAGTTAGACAAAACAAATAAAATTGATACTTTTTGTCACTATAAAAAGTAGAATAATTCCAGACTAAGAGAGAAATTTAGAAGCAATTTGTATCAAACAAGGCAAAATTTAACTAAGAGTATAATATGCAGCAGGATTACATGAAGATTGGAATGAGTACAAGTATTGGCCAGAGCCAGACAGAAATATTGGTATTGGTCAAAATGCGTCAAAAACTTTTCAGTCCCTTCCCAGAATGTAACATAACAAGTCACAAATAACTATAGTGTAACAATGAGAAAATATTATTTTTTACCATCTGAATCTATAATTCCATCATCAATCAGCCTTGGGATGCAATCACACGTGGCCAACGAAGTTGTAGATGCTGGCCATGTTGTATTTTTTGAGTTTTGGAGAGTATTACAAAAGGCACAGTCCCACATTGCCTAGGATAGTTTTGCCTCACTAGTTTATATAACCTTTTGTGTTTATAACTTTCAAAGAGGCTAGTAAGAGGTGGAAGCCTCGCGCGCATGAGTTTGGGCCTCATGGGCCTTTCGTAGTGCAAATCCGTCGATTTCCCCCCCCTGCGCGTGCAAGAATGGGCTCTGTACTGGTTTTACACTGTGATTTAATAAAATTATTTTCGGTTTAAGTTTATTTGAATTTAAAGCTTATCCGAAAATCATGTTTTTCATGTTACCGTTTTATTGAGTTGTGTGGTTACGAAAAATAAGAGATTTTATTTTGTGACCGTTTTATGTGTACGATCAGATCTGTTTATGACCGTTTTAATATGTACGATCATATCTATTTTTTACCGTTTTATATGTACGATCGTATCAGTTTATGACCGTTTTAAATTTACGATCGTATCTATTTTTTACCGTTTAAAGATATTATCGTATATTTTATTTAACGTTCATTTTATTAACGTTTTAATTTCTTTCGCTTTTAAATACCCATTCGTGCTCTACGTTTGGGAAACACACTGATACACCCTCTTCGTCTTTTCCTTCTTCCTCTTCTGTTTCTGGGTTAAATTTATTACTTGCCAGTTCTGTGCCTCAGTACATTCTGAGAAGTTCCTGTTATATCCTGGGGGGCTTGCACGGATATCCGCGGATAATTCCTTTAGGACAGTGCTCTTGCACGCCTCAGGAAGTGTGTTTTGTCTAAAAGTGGCTACAATCTAAAGGACTTATGGCTGATAAAAACAAATCCGTAGCCGCTGACACGTCCCAACCTTCTTCTCCGGTCAACAACAATGTTGGTTCGATCCCCGCCAACTATGCAAAGCCATTGCCGGACGTCTCAAAGATCGAAGTGTTCTCTGGACAGAACTTCCGCCGGTGGCAGGAGCGTGTCTCCACTTTGTTGGACATGCATGGAGTAGTTTTTGCTCTCACCACTCCGAAGCCAGAATCCACTGCAACTGCTAAACAAATTGATGACTGGACTCAGGCCAATAAGGTATGTCGTCACACTTTGCTCAGTGCCCTATCTAACGATTTGTTCGATGTCTATTGTTCCTACAAGGAGGCCAAAGAGATATGGGATTCTATTCTCCTGAAGTACACTGCCGAAGATGTTGTCAGACAGAGGTTCATTATTGGCAACTACTACCGCTGGGAAATGATCAAAGGCAAGGACATCAAGGTTCAGATAAATGAATACCACAAGCTGATTGAAGATCTCAAAGCAGAAAACATCAACCTTCTAGATGAGTTTGTATCTGATTTGCTGATTGAAAAATTGCCTGCATCTTGGACTGACTACAAGCAACAGTTGAAGCACAAGCACAAGCAAATGTCACTATCAGAGCTGATCACGCATATCATTATTGAAGACACCAACAGAAAGGAGTGTGCTGCAGCAAGGGCAAAAGCATTATCTGCCAAGGCAAACGTGGTTCAGGACAAACCAAATAAGAAAAGGTACGAGCAGAAACCTGATCACAAAAATAAATTTAAAAATAATATCTCACATTCTTCTAACCCAACCTTCAAGAAGAAGGGAAACTGTTTTGTTTGTGGAAAGCCAGGACACTATGCACCTCAGTGCAGGTTTCACATCATGAGAAACGACAACCCTCCTAAGCCTAGGGTCAACCTGGCTAAAGGGGATGATGTTATAGCTGCGGTTGTTTCTCAAGTGAATGTGGTGACCGATGTGAGTAAATGGGTGGTAGATTCTAGGGCTACCCGACATATTTGTGCAAACAGAAATGCGTTTACCTCCTACAATATTGTGGGGGATGAAGAAGAACATGTGTATCTTGGTGATTCTAGGACCACTCCGGTTCTAGGAAAAGGAAAAGTTCTTCTGAAGCTCACATCTGGGAAGACTCTGGCTTTGACTGATGTGCTACATGTGCCCTCTATTAGAGTCAATTTAGTTTCAATAGCACTTTTGGGAAAGGTTGGGGTGAAAGTATCCTTTGAATCGGACAAAATTGTTATGACAAAGAACAATGTGTTTGTGGGTAAAGGGTATTGTGATCAGGGACTCTTTGTACTCAATGTTTCTGAAGTTATGAATAAAACTGCATCTACTTCTACTTATATGGTTGATTCTTATGATATGTGGCATGCTAGATTAGGACATGTGAATTCCTCGTATGTTATAAAATTGCAACGACTAGGCCTAATCAACATGCATGATAAACAAAGTAGAAAATGTGATATATGTGTTGAATCTAAATTAACAAAGAAAACATGCTCTGTTGTGCAACGTGAAACTGAACCTCTTAGCTTAATTCATTCTGATCTTGCTGATTTGAAACAAACTATGACTAGAGGAGGTAAAAGTTATTTTATAACCTTTATAGATGATTTATCTAGATATACTATTTGATTAGACATAAAGATGAAGCATTTAACATGTTTTTGTCTTATAAAGCTGAAGTGGAAAATCAGTTAAATAGAAAAATTAAAAGAATAAGATCCGATAGGGGTGGTGAGTACACTTTGTTTAATGACTTTTGTGAAAAGGAAGGTATAATCCATGAGGTAACCCCACCATATTCACCTGAGTCAAATGGAGTAGCTGAGAGGAAAAATAGAACCCTTAAGGAGATGATGAATGCTCTGCTTATTAGTTCCTCTGCACCTGACAACCTTTGGGGAGAAGCCCTTTTGACGGCTTGTTTCTTGCAAAATAGGGTTCCACATAAGAAAACAGGGAAAACACCTTATGAGTTATGGAAAGGATATACACCAAACCTGAAATACTTGAGAGTGTGGGGGTGCTTAGCTAAAGTGATGTTACCAGATCCTAAGAAAAGGAAAATAGGACCTAAGACTTCTGATTGCATGTTTATTGGTTATGCGGAACATAGTGCTGCCTATAGGTTTCTTGTCCTCAAGAGTAATGTGCTTGATTGCAATACCATAGTAGAGACTAAGAATGCTGAATTCTTTGAGGACTCTTTTCCCTTGAGGTCTACCTATGATTCTGAACAACCTGTAGAAATTTCTAGTGAAACTATGATTGAGGATTTGAGGAGGAGTAAGAGACAAAGGAAAGAGACATCGTTTGGAGATGATTTCTACACATATCTTTTTGAGGATGACCCGTTGAGTTTTTCAGAAGCTGTTACTTCTTCTGATGCTAACCTTTGGAAACAAGTTATTAAGACTGAGACTGATTCTACTGTGAAAAATCATACTTGGACTCTAGTAGATTTACCACAAGGAGCAAAGCCTATTGGATGCAAGTGGATCTTTAAGAAAAAGTATAATCCTGATCAATAGATAAGTATAAGGCTAGATTGGTAGCTAAAGGGTTCACTCAAAAGGAAAACATAGATTTCTTTGATACCTTTGCGCCTGTTACCAGGATTTCCTCTATTAGAGTTTTGATAGCCTTAGCGGCAATTCATAAGTTAGTCATTCACCAAATGGATGTGAAGACAACTTTCTTGAATGGTGACCTAGAGGAAGAGATTTATATGACTCAACCTGAAGGGTGTGTGGTTCATGGTCATGAAAACAAAGTGTGCAAACTTTTGAAATCCCTATACGGTTTAAAACAGGCACCAAAACAATGGCATGAAAAGTTTAATGAGACTTTACTTGATTATGGCTTTTTTGCTAGTGATGCTGATAGATGCGTGTATACAAAATCTGAGAATGGTGATTGTGTCATTATATGCTTGTATGTGGATGACATGCTGATTTTTGGTACATGCAATGATATAGTTTTGAGAACTAAATCCTTTTTGGCATCTAAATTTGATATGAAAGACATGGGTGAAGCAAGTGTAATTTTGGGAGTTAAAATCATAAGGAAGGGAGATAGTATATTACTATCCCAAGGACATTATGTTGAGAAACTTCTAAGGAAGTTTGGAAGTTTGGATATTATGACTCTAAGTCAATGAGTACCCCTTATGATGCTAACTCTCAATTGAAGAAAAATAGAGGAGAACCAATTGATCAAACTCAATATGCCCAAATCATTGAGAGCTTACTGCATTTGATGAATTTCTCTAGACCTGACATTGCATATGCAGTAGGTAGATTGAGTAGATACACTCATAGTCCTAATCAGGACCATTGGGATGCACTTGCGAGACTCATGAGATACTTGAGAGGTACCATGGACTATGGTATTGAATATAGTGGATTTCCCGCTGTACTGGAAGGGTACAATGATGCTAACTGGATCTCTGATTCAGATGAGACAAAATCCACTAGTGGTTATGTATTTACACTTGGTGGTGGTGCGATTGCATGGAGATAAGCCAGACAAACTATTATAGCTAGATCAACAATGGAGTCAGAGTTTGTTGCTCTAGAAATGGCTGGTAGTGAGGCTGAGTGGTTGAAAAACTTCTTAGCTAATATTCCTTTGGGAATGAAACCAACCCCATCAGTGCTATGCATTGTGACTCTCAATCAGTAATAGCTGTAGCTAAAAACAAAATCTTCAATGGGAAAAATAGACATATATAATTGAGACATAATGTAGTAAAGCAGCTGCTAAAGGATGGAATAATTTCCATAGATTATGTGAAGTCATAAGGAAATTTAGCAGATCCTCTGACAAAACCCCTGGGGAGGAACATGATATTAGAAACATCGAGGGGAATGGGACTTAAGCCAATTGAAAACAAACAAGTGATGGTAACCCAACCTTTGTGATTGGAGATCCCATGAATAAGGTTCATATGGGTAAGAACAAGTCACTTGTCAGTTTTGCTAGCACTAAAATTGATTTTAATCAATTTTTAATTTTTTGTCCCTTCCTATGGTGTGAGAAAGTGCTAGATACTACATTATTGAGAGGCTAAACTTTATAGTTAAGCTTTACGTGGTGGTGAGAAAGCTTAACAACTTATAAAGTTTTTAATGACTTTCATATCCCTTATGAGTGGTGTATGATTTGCAGCATACACTTGATGGAATCACCTATATGAGTGTCAAGTGGGGCCGCTTGTATGAGATCCTGGCAAAATCTCTAGAGCACTCATGAATACCGGGCACGCGCATGGCCTAGTAGCGCAACACAGCGATAACTGCAACGATTGTGGGGGTGTACTGTGATTGGTAGACCGCTAATACACGTCAAGTGTTTTTGGTTCATATAGCTTGCTACACCAACTACACTGTGTGTTAAGTCTTATCAGTCTACGTCTGGTTCATATAGCTTGCTACACCAGGTCTGACGCATTACATCCCATGTAATAACCCAGGAATTCTTTTCTTCTTTCTTTTAAAAATTGTTTTATTTTGCCTTTTGTAATATGTGGGGGATTGTTGTATTTTTTGAGTTTTGGAGAGTATTACAAAAGGCAAAGTCTCACATTGCCTAGGATAGCTTTGCCTCACTAGTTTATATATCCTTTTGTGTTTATAGCTTTTAAAGAGGCTAGTAAGAGGTGGAAGCCTCGCGCGCATGAGTTTGGGCCTCATGGGCCTTTCGTAGTGCAAATCCGTCGATTTGCCCCCCCTGCGCGTGCGAGAATGGGCTCTGTACTGTTTTTACACTGTGATTTAATAAAATTATTTTCGATTTAAGTTTATTTGAATTTAAAGCTTATCCGAAAATCATGTTTTTCATGTTACCGTTTTATTGAGTTGTGTGGTTACGAAAAATAAGGGATTTTATTTTGTGACCTTTTTATGTGTACGATCGGATCTGTTTATGACCGTTTTAATATGTACGATCGTATCTGTTTTTTACCGTTTTATATGTACGATCGTATCAGTTTATGACCGTTTTAAATTTACGATCGTATCTGTTTTTTACCGTTTAAAGATATTATCGTATATTTTATTTAACGTTCATTTTATTAACGTTTTAATTTCTTTCGCTTTTAAATACCCATTCGTGCTATACGTTTGGGAAACACACTGATACACCCTCTTCGTCTTTTCCTTCTTCCTCTTCTGTTTCTGGGTTAAATTTATTACTTGCCAGTTCTGTGCCTCAGTACATTCTGAGAAATTCCTGTTGTATCCTGGGGGAATATCCGCGGATAAGTCCTTTAGGGCAGTGCTCTTGCACGCCTCAGGAAATTTGTTTTGTCTAAAAGTGGCTACACGTGGCCAACGAAGTTGCAGATGCTGGCCATAGAAGAGCTCCTTTAATTCCCAATTTGTGGCCAACTTCCAAGGCCCAACCCATATTCACTGTGACAACAATGCAAGTGATCTTATTGTTAACATGCAAAGCATTAATATCTTGAATGAGTTTGGGAAGCATAGGAGGCATGTGGCTTTTGATTGAGAAAATAACTTTCTTGTGGTCAGTTCTGTCATCTTCAGGGCCCAAACCATCTGGGAGTGTCACAAACTTTATCTGGGGGTTGTCTAGACCAGCACCTGCAGCTGTATTTGCTCCTTTGTGGTTGAACTCTGTGTTCAGAAAAGTGATCTCGCAGCCATGTCTGGCGAGAACCTGAGACAACTGCATAAGGGGATTCACATGTCCTAGTGTTGGATATGGAATAAGAAGAAAGTGAGGGATGCCCATATGCTTGAAAATTGGCTTTCACTGCATGAATTGTTGGGAGATGAAAAGTTTCAGTGACTGTTCCTTGATTTAAGGTTTGTAACTTGGTTGTGGTTAAGGATGTCTGAAGCTTTGAGAAATTATTAGATAACTCAGAAAAATAATATTCTACTATGTTTAATATAAAATTATATATGACCATAATAATTCCAGATCATGGAATAATTTTTCCTTAACCTTTATCTTCTTTTTTTAGTGGAAAGAAAAAGAGGGATACAAAGAAAACCTTAAACTTTAAATTTTTATTTGTATTTTTTTTTTTTACTTTTTTAATTTAAATGAGCTACTCAAGCAAGTGGCATTTGTGAGGCTTAGGAGTTTTCTTTTTAAAGCATGTTATCAAAGTGTTAGTTTTATTTAAGTATTGACTTTGATTTTTCTCTAAACTGATTTCTGCATATATCAGTTTAAGGGAGGGTGTTAGCAGTTGCATTTTTGTGACTTATCATTTTACTTGGTTTTTGTAAACATTAGTATTCATTTTTTGATTTGTGAAGAGTGATTAAAATTCTTATTGATGACTATTTGTTATCAATATAGGGTGTGCTTTTCAATTTTTCTCTCTTTATGTTTTTTTAGCAATATGCAGTAAAAAAATCATACAATAAAATTACGTGAAAAGATTTATTTCTATTTAACAAATTATTTGCTCAATGAGAAAATCCATTCTCATTCAATGTTAAATAATTCAAACTAGATATACAAATTGTTGCTCAACCAAGAGTTCGAGTAATTGATTGTTTAGAAGTAAAGTTTTGCCATGGTTCTCCCCTGATACTAATTAAGGAGGTTTTGATAACATGAATTCTAATTTATTGTCTATATCAAGTAGCTTTATTTAAATGATCAATATTTTGTCGGAACATCACTTATGTCAGAGTATAAACTTCAGAAGTTTTAAACCTCCTCCGTTATTATTTATTCTGCTTTCTCTGTTTTCAAATTGTCAAATTTCAAGATGATATGGGACAAATATTGTTCACAACTTCAGAGCACCAACAAGAATATTCTTACTTCTTACTGTTTGAGCCACTCCTCAAACTTGCTGACATTCTCATAGGATTGTTCCCCTTCTGCAATGTTACTTACAACCATCTCCTTCAGTTTTTGAGACCTTTCCCTTATGCTATCATCTCCAAGGAGTTGGTCCACTTTCTTCTTTATCTCCCAACGTGATATCAACCCTTTCTCATCCAAGTCAAATCCCAACCCCACCTTCCACACATCACAAATATAAGCCTTGTCATATAGTTGGTCACCAAAATATGGCCAACACAAGAAAGGCACCCCATTGGACACACCTTCCATGGTAGAGTTCCAACCACAATGACTAATAAAACAAGCTATAGCAGGGTGGCTTAACACTTTCTGTTGGGATGTCCATTTAACAATTTTGCCAAGAGTGCCTTGAAATTCATCTGGGTATGTGATTTTGGTGCTTCCACTAGCATCCTCACGCACAACCCACAAAAAAGGCCTATTTGTGAGGTCAAGTCCAAGGGCTAGTTCCTTGAGTTGATGAGGGTCAAAAACAGTGAAGCTACCAAATGCAATGTATATGACAGAACAAGGTGGTTGTTGATCAAGCCAGCTTAAGCAGGAGAGGTCTTCTTTCCAGAATTGTCCTTGCAGTGATCTAGACTCATCACCACTCTCCATGAGTGGACCAATTGGTAGGATCTTTGGAGACAAGGATAATGCTCCAGCTTCAAGTTCACTAGTGGTATTGCAAAGCCACCAATCTGTTAAATGTGAATATTGTATCATCTTTGAAAGATAATTATATATAGTCTTCTGCATGGTTTTGTCCCCTATGCAGCTCCATGGAATGTCAGCTGTGTCCGTAATTGGCATTCCTGGGGATAGTTGAAATTTCCCTTTTATAATTGGGAATCCTGCAGGGACAGCCAGTGAGTAATAGATGATGTATCTTGTTCTGAATACACATATACACAAAATATTTATTTACTACTCCATACTAAAACAAACACTGAACTCACTGTTGTAGTAGAATTATAATTATAAAACAACTTTACAATTCAATGAATTAAGAAAATACCAACTTGATGAATCCTAATATGAAACATGTGGAGTCAAATTAGGTGTGTAAAATAATAAAAGAATTTATGAGTTATTTAAGTTTGACTTGTTAAATGATATATTAACTTCATTTATTTAACTGAATAAACAATATTAAATTTAAAATCAAGTTCAATTTTTAAAGTCAAATTTAAAATTTTGAAGTTTAGTGCTAATAGTTCACGAATAATTTATACATCTGTATTATTTAAAGAATTGTAATTTGAATTTTTATTATCTTATTTCTACCACTTATTTAACTCTAATTTTTAGGACCTCTATTTAAATGATGACCGTCATTTTTTTTTTTCCAAAAATTCAAATTGTCATTAAAATTTCAATGTTTATTAATACCACCTTTATGTAGTGTTTGGTAGAATGGAATGAAATAGAATGAAAGTGAATTGAGATGAAAATTGTGAATTAAAGTAGAGTATAAAAGTGTGAGTCCCACCCATTTTTACTGTTCATTTCACTTCTTTTCCACTCTCTTTCACTGTAAACAAACGGACCATTAGCAATGCAAAATTAATATATATATATATATATACATATATGTTAAAGACAGCCTCTAGTATGGACCAGTAGTGCAAATGGTACATGGTGGACCATTTTTAGGAACCACTAGATTCATCTAATCCCTACAGTTTTATCTTACACTCACTGTATTAGATTCAGCCCCTTCTTTTCAGTTTTTTTTTTCTTCTTCTTTCCTCTCCACCTCCCCCTCCCCCTCCGGTAACACCCCCTCCGCGTACTTTGCTAGAAAACGCTATGATCATGGACACTTTGCTAGCTTCCTCTAGTTCCTTTCCACCTCCAACCTTCCCCTCCCTTTCCTCATCCACCTCTTCCTCCAATGTCACTATGTCATAAACCCAAATCATGAAGTTTCATCAAATTAAATGGTATCCTACACCATCTCCAAATCCCCAAATCAGTTTTACACACAATCATCTTAAAATTATTAATCAAGATCAAAAGAAAGTGAAATTGCAATAGACATGGTACAAAACTTATTCAAACCAAATCATGAGGAAAATACTTGTTATAAGAAAAAATGCAGCAAAGATTCAAAGCTCTCATATAAGGGATAAAAGAAATACTTCAAACTAAGCAAAGAAAGCAAACGTCTATAGATCAAACCCTTATGATCTCTCCGCAAGTTTTCGCGCAATGTTGTTGGTCTGAATCTAACACCAAATTAGAGTCTACAAAATTTGACAGTACCACATCGGAAAAAAAAAAACTTATTTCTTCGAATATGGTCGGTGTCGTCAACACCGTGCAAGGGTGGTGCATTCTTGCCCGAGACGACAGAGCAGCTAATCGGAACTTTTGTCAGGGACAGGCCCTTCGAAGCCACACAAATTCCCGAATAACAAGACCCAATCCAAACATTATCCTAGCATCAAATCTGAAGAAGAGATGCCGCCACAACTTAAACTAGGCAACGATGATGACGATTGATGAATGCAACATCGAGGATCTTGGGCGGAGACGGTGTCGTTTGCCAATCTGTAGCTTCCTCACTTCGCCCCCGCTCTGGCATGGGCCTCCCTATTGTTGCGATTGGGGTTGTGTTCGAGTTAGATGTTACGATTGTGTTTGAAAGTGAAGGTGGGAATGGCAGCATTTTATAGCGGACTAGGCGGAGGGGGTGCTGTTAGAGGTGGAGGTGGAGAGGGAAAAAAAAAGTGAAACGCCGCCGCCGAAAATCGCCTCCGACGACGGTGAATGGTGGTCAAAGATGAAGGGTTTGAATATAATGTTGATGGTGTAGGATAAAATTGTAGGGATTAGATGAATCTAGTGGTTCCTAAAAATGGTCCACCATGAACCATTTCCACTACTAGTCCATGCTAGAAGCCGTCTATGTTAAATATTAAATTAATAAACTTAAAAATATAATTCAATAAAAAATTTAATACAGGAATAATAATTAAGACATAAATAAATTAGATAAGTCATGCTTAAATTCATATTTTCAATTAAATAAATTATGTTTAAACTTTAAATTCAACTAATTTATATAAGAGAGAAAAAAATGAATATTCTTTTCTTAAAAGACAAAACTAAAATTTTAATGCTCATATTGACTCAACTATTTCATACCTTGGCAGAAAGTAAAATATCATGGTTGAGAAGAAAGATGTAAGAGTAATAATATTATGTTATAATAATTTTCACAATAATACACATTCACCTTTTTTTTTTCCATCTCAAAATTGTTATAAAAATATTTTGTAAATTACTCAAATTTTCAAAATGTAATACAATTTTACCAACAAGTCGTTGGTCCGAGTGGTATTGGATTCGGTCCCCTTAAGCAAGGTCTCAGGTTCGAGCTTTGTGGATGAAAAAACATGATCCCGAGTTCGAACCTTGTAGATAAAAAAAAAACGTAATGAAAAGAAGAGACCCTACTAAAGATAGCCAACCAGGTCAATTAAGGAAGAAGTAACAAAATTGTTCACGTATGTATTAGGTGCAGAACTGGAAATATAATAAAGTTATATATGAAAGAATTATAAGGAAACTAGCACGAGTGGCAAAATGGCAAATGCATCCAAACACTAACATGATTCTAGCTAGCTAGCTATTTACATTCTTAACTGACAAAAATGCCCTTACCATCATTATCTATGATTCCATCTTGAATGAGCTTTGGAGTGTTCAGTTCCAAGGCAAAAACAGCTGCTGAACAAGGGCAGAAGACAGCACCTTTGACTCCTAGCTTATCTGCAATTTCCAAGGCCCATGTCATGTTCACATCAGCCACTATGCCAGTGAATTTCTTGGTACCACCATCAAGTGCATTAATATCCTTTATGACCTTCTCAAGGGCAGAAGGCATGGTGCTTAAGATTGCCAAACATAAACTAGCCAAGTCATTTCTGTCATCCTCAGGGCCTAAACCATCTGGAACTGAGATTAATCTCACTGCTGAATCTGATCCCTCAAGGTTAATAACCTTCTCATTTGTTGCACTCACCACTCTCTTATGGTTGAAATCTGTGTTGACAAAGGTGACTTTGAAGCCATGTTGAGCTAGTTTTTTGGAGAAGAGCATGAGAGGATTGACATGCCCTTGAGCAGGAAATGGCAAAACCAGCACATGTTGGATTCCCATCTTTTGTAAATGGGTGAGGGGAGAAGAAAGAAATTCAATGAATGGTTGTGGTTTAGTTGAGGTGGTGAAGAAAGGAAGGCATGCAGCTTTATTTATATAATTTCTAAGAATTTGAGTTTGAGTTTAACTCGAACTCAAAATTAGCTAGATTATGATGTAATAATAATAATAATAATTAATGAATGTGAATTTCCAACACTCTTCTTTTATATGTGGCGATCAGATATTTCAAGTATAAAATTTGTAAGATTGAACATATATGAATAATCCAATAATAATCTAATAAGTGGTTTGATAAATCTTTTTGATCTAACTGAATTTAAAAAATTAATTTATATAATAAGTTTACTCCTTTATTTGTATATACTACTTTAGTTATATCATGAGTAATTTAATAAACTATTTAATTGTATAATAATTAATTTAAAAATTGTAATTTCTAATTAATAAATAATGTAAATTACACTTCAACATATTTAAATTGATAAAAAGATTGAGGAGTTCTTGACTATTAGTTTTTCTTTGACTATTAAGGGGATGTATTGGATTAGGATTTTAAAAGATTATTTTGGCATAAAAAATCATGCGGATTTTAAAAGACTTTGTAGGAATATAATAATTTTTAAGATTTTTTAATAAGACTTTTATGATTAGGATTTTGTAGTTTGAATTCTAATGGATTTATAACATATGAATTCATAAGATTTAAAATGACTTTATGGATTTACAAGATTTTAAATGACTTCATGAATTTTTATAAAACATTCAAAACTATAAAGAGTCGATGAAAAAGATAACAAATAAAAGATAAGATTTGAATAAAGAAAAGTAAAACTGATACAATTTTTTTCAATCTTTTAATAACTAATTGATTCTAAAGATATATTAGTCCTCCATGCATTAGCATCTTCTCGTTCTTACTCTTGGATCTAAACAATATGTTCAAAATTATGACTTTTGTTAACCGGTAGATTCGTCTATTGATTCAATTGAAAATTCATTGTAGCGACATTCGTCTATTTATATTTTCTACTAAAAAGTCTCATGAAATCTATCGAAATCCATCCTAAAAGAAAATCCATCGAAATTTGTATACTTTTAAATATCAAAAGACTTTTCATAATAAGTTGTAAAAAATCTTAATCGAATACCATAAGATTTATTTTTGTGATTTAAAAATTTTGATTGAATACCACAAGATTTTTTTATAAAAAAAATTCTTTTAAAATCCCTTGAAATCCTAATTAAATACACCTTTCTTAGTTTGTTTTTTTCTATATTTTTATCTTTTTTTCATTTTTAATCAATTGAGCTAGATTCCTTGATATAATCTATCGATTAAGTAACATAATAGTATGTTACTTAACAAATTATAATAAATTATAATATATTATATTATGTGTTTTAAAAAATTATATCCACGGTATATATCAGAAATTACGTGTGAGGATAAAATAATATTTTATTAATTGTTTAATTTTTTTCTTTTCTTTCAAACCAAACAATCTCACAATTTTATATTTACTTTATTTTTCTTTTATTTCTCTTAAATCAAATAACTAATATTTTTTCCTATTTCTCTTTATTTTTTTCTCTCACCCACCTATTTCGATTTCCACTATTTTTCTCCTTTCTACCAAACACACACCCCAAGTGGAAGGACGGGATTAAAACTCTGAATGATCAGTTAGAGATGGTTTCGCTGTTTAGAGGGAATGAATTTGGCATGGAAAACGCGGTGACCAACAAGTTCACTGAATTTGAATGAATTTGACCAGCCTGTTTTAACTGGCACACCGGACACGTGATCACCAATCCAGAAAACATACAACAGATGCAAAATAGAAGAAATGATGTTATCATACATAATATATTAAAAATGTAAGAATATGATTTTCTTATAAAAAAGAAAAAATAGACTTGGCGTATATGACTATTTAAAAAAAAAAATAGACTTTCATTAATCATTTTAAAAAAAATAAAGGTGGCCGAACCTATTGCTTTTCGGTGGTCCCTGCAATTTGCTCGTGATCTCAGTTTTCTAGCACCACAAATGGAGACAGATTGCTCGATTTTGCTGCAACAGTGGAAAAAATGCACAAATTGGCCCAATAGTTATTTTCATGGTTTGTTGGAAGATTGCAACTCCTTATGTAATGAACTTCAATCTCACGCACTCAATTTTACTAGGAGAGGAGATAACAAATTAAGTAGCTCATGAACTAGCAAGATTAGCTTTTACTTTTCATGAAAAAATACTGGATAGAGGAAGTTCCCCATCAAGTGGAACAACTAGTGACTTATGATGCAATTCACTCTTCTGTTTCTTTGGAGTAATTTATCCAGTATTTCTTTCTCAAGAAAAAAAAAATCAAGAAATTGACATTACATATATGTAACGTAATATATAAAAGTTATTTTTGTCCTTTTTAGGAAATTTGTCCAGTGTTGTTTCCCTAGTAGGTTCTAGTTTGTCTGTATCCTTCCTCTTTTAAAAAAAATGTTGCTTAAACATTAAATTAGGACAACAAAAAAAAACATTCTTGTTAACATCCAAAGCATTGATATCTTGTATGAGTTTGGCAAGCATAGCAGACATGTGGCTTTTTGATTGAGAAAATAACTTTCTTGCTGTCAGTTCTGTCATCTTCAGGGCCCAAATCGTTTGGGAGTGTCAAAAACTTTGTCTAGGGTCCCTTGGGGTTGAACTCTGTGTTCAGAAAAGTGATCTCGTAGCCATGTATGGCAATTAAGAACCTGAGAAAACTGCATAAGGGGATTTGCATGTCCTAGCGTTGGATAAGGGATGGTTGCAGTTACATTTTCTCACTTATTATTTACCTTCGTTTTTATGAAAATCAGTATTCAGTTTTTTATTAGTGTCGTAGTGACGAGTGAATAAAATTCTTAATGATGACTATTTGTTATCAATATTGGGTGTTCCTTTCAATTTTTCTCTATTTTTGTTTTTTTAGCAATATGTAGTATATAAAAGTATCATACAATAAAATTACGTGAAAAATGGTTTATTTCTACTATTTGACAAATTATTTGCTTAATGAGAAAATCCATTCTTGTTCCACAAGAAATAATTCAAACTAGAAACAAATTGTTTCTCAACGACAGTTCGAGTATTTGATTGTTAGAAATAAGTTTTGCTATGGTTGTCACATAAGTTTTGATAACGTGAATCCTAATTTATTGTCTATATCAGGTATCTTTATTTAAATGTTCAATATTTTACAGGAACATCACTTATATCAAAGTATAAACTTCAGAGGATTTAAACCTCAGTTATTTTCTATTTTGCTTTCTCTGTTCTCAATTTGTCAAATTTCAAGATGATGGGACAAAATTGTTCAGAACTTCAGAGCATCAACAAGAACATTTTTATTCCTTGAGCCACTCCTCAAACTTGTTAAAATTCTCATAGGATTGTCCCCCTTCTGCAATGTTACTTACAACCATCTCCTTCAGTTTTTGAGACCTTTCCCTTGTGCTATCATCTCCAAGGAGTTGGTCCACTTTCTTCTTTATCTCCCAACGTGATATCAGCCCTTTCTCATCCGAATCAAATCCCAACCCCACCTTCCACAGATCACAAATATAAGCCTTGTCAAAAAATTGTTCAGTAAAATATGGCCAACACAAGAAAGGCACCCCATTGAACACACCTTCCATGGTAGAGTTCCAACCACAGTGACTAATGAAACAAGCTATGGCAGGGTGGCTTAACACCTTCTGTTGAGGTGCCCATTTAACAATTTTACCACAAGTGCCTTGAAATTCATCTGGGTATGCGATTTTGGTGCTTCCACTAGCATTCTCACGCACAACCCACAGAAAAGGTCTGTTTATGAGGTCAAGTCCAAGAGCTAGTTCCTTGAGTTGATGAGGGTCAAAAATAGTGGAGCTACCAAAGGCAATGTATATGACAGAGCAAGGTGGTTGTTGATCAAGCCAGGTCAAGCAAGATAGGTCTTCTTCCCAGAATTGCCCCAGTGATCTAAACTCATCATCACTCCCTATGAGTGGACCAATTGGTAGCATCTTTGGAGACAAAGATAATGCTCCAGCTTCAAGTTCACTAGTGGTGTTGCAAAGCCACCAATCTGTTAAATGTGAATATTGTATAATCTTTGAAATATGATTATATATAATCTTCTGCATGGTTGGGTCACCTGCAATGCACCATGAAATGTCAGCTGTGTCCATAATTGGCATTCCTGGGGATAGTTGAAATTTCCCTTTTGTAATTGGGAATCCTGCAGTGACAGCCAGAGAGAGCTAGATGAAGTATCACTTATGAATACACACATATACACAAAACATTCAGAATGTTATGCATAAATGCTACCGTGTCATAGCCTATAGTAGATAGGTTTGCATAATTGCATTCAGAATTTCTATATAATTTATTTTCTTTACTTACATTTGATAGAAGAGAAAGTAAAATGACGATGGTGGAATGATATTATTTATCCGCATAATGCATATTGCGGTGACTGTTGCATAATGCGTATTTTGTACTGCATAATGCATTTCTGTTGATTGACTGCATAACGCATACTGTGAATTACATAAGTTCATATGTGTTGCCTGCATAATGTATACTATGTATTGCATGATGCATGATGCATAATGAGTTCCACACCTTCTATGAGCATGTTTGGATTTCTGGTGGGAGAATCTAGAAGTATATTTGAAAGTAAAATCATTTTGAAATTATGTTTGATTACCCTTCAAAAGTATGTTTGAGAGTAAAATTTTGCCTTGAAACTGAGTTTAAAAAAAGTAAGACTTGGAATACTTTTACAAACTCAGTTTACAAACTTAAATTTAACCCAAACTTAAGTTTGGAAACTTTAATCCAAACATGTACTATGTTTTCTCACAAACGGCATTAGTAGAGATATCACGTTGAGGACCAAATTGGATAAAACACATAACTATAAGGACCAAAATTGGCATGTTTTAATCTATAGGGATTAAAATGAAATGTAGTTGCAACTATAGGGACCAAAAAGATGTTTAAACCAATATAAAATAAATTTTCACGACAATTTTTATATAATTTATTTTCATTATCTCTTTTGACTACCTCTGTTTATCTGATCACATATTTCTCTTTTTTCTTTTTCTTTTCCTTTCCTTCGTGTAAAAATTGTTTGAAAAATCTTTTGTAGGAATAATATTACTCAAAATGTAGTACCCTTCTGGGTTGGAATTATTCTAGCACGAGTGGCAACATGGCAAATTGCATGCTTCCAAACAGTAACATGATTCTAGTTCTAGCTATTGACATTCTTAACTGACAAAAATGTCCTTACCATCACTATCAATGATTCCATCTTCAATGAGCTTTGGAATGTTCTCTCCCAAGACAAGAACAGCTGCTGAACAAGGGCAGTAGACAGCACCTTTGATTCCTAGCTTATCTGCAAGCTCCATGGCCCATGCCATGTTCACATCAGCAAATATGGCAGTGATTTTCTCACTACCAAGTGCATTAATATCCTTTATGACCTTCTCAAGCGCAGAAGGCATGGTGGTGCTTAAGGTTGCCAAACATAAATTAGCCATGTTATTTCTGTCATCCTCAGGGCCTAAACCATCTGGGATTGAGATTAGTCTCACTGCTGAATCTGATCCCTCAAGGTTAACCTCCTTATCATAATTTGTTGCACTCACCACTCTCTTGTGGATGAAATCTGTGTTGACAAAGGTGACTTTGAAGCCATGTTGAGCTAGTTTTTTGGAGAAGAGCATGAGAGGATTGACATGCCCTTGAGCAGGAAATGGCAAAACCAGCACATGTTGGATGCCCATCTTCTGTATATCGGTGAGGGGATGAGAAAGAAAGAAATTCAATGAATGGTTGTGGTTTAGTTGAGATGGTGAGGAAAGGAAGCCGGCTTTATTATTTATAAAAGAACGAATTACACTCGTCTCTCCTGTATTTATTACTTATTACACTCAGTATCCATCTTTTTTTTTTATCCTACACAAATCTTCCTTATTGTTTCATTTATGTTACACTAACCACTCCTGCCCTTGAAACGCCGTTTGATCTGTTAATAGAATTCAGCACATGATCAGCACGTGATGGATTTATTTATTTTTCTTCCAAAATTGTCCCTATCTCCTTCCTTCATCAGTTCCCAACCCAGAACTTCAATGTGAAAAAAAAAAATGAAGACCTGAAAACACACATCCAGTATTACAAAGATCAGAAAAATACAAAGATCAGAAAAACAGAATTTTTATCAAAAAATTTTAAAGGAATCACACAAATTGAGAAGGTACCAAAAAGGAGAGAGAAAAAAAAACAAAAACAGTAACCTCTCCACTAAGAAACAAAACAACAACAAAACGGCAACCTCTCTGAACAACAAAACAGCAACAAAATTCCAGGATCTGAGAACTAAGAATGTAACAACAGGACAACAAAATAAAGAAGGAATCAACAAATTTTATAAAAGTACGTGTGTCGAGGTTGGTGTTGGTTTGGTTGGTGACGGTGGTGATGGGGTTGCGAGGTTGGCGGCGCCGATTGGGTGGCGCGCCGTTGGTGTGGTGGTGGTTCAGGGTGGCGGCGCTGGTGTTTGGGTGGTGATGTTTGGTGGAGCAGTGGTTTAGGGTTTTGCGGCGCAAGGAGAAAGAAGAACAGGGTAGGTGTCGAGGTTCAAACAGAGACGATTTTCTATTTTTTTACCTGCACCCCCGGCTTTACTATCAGCACTCCTTTTGTTTTTGATAGATTAGCACCCTTTTAGAAAGGGTTATTTGGACTTTTCACTAAAAATAAACGCTGCCAGTTAACGGAGACGCTTAGGGGTGTCAAAGAAATACATTTTAACGAAGGGGGTGCGAGTATAATAAATCCTAAAGTTAAGAGAGACAAGTATAATTTACTCTTTATAAAATATCAATATGAGTTTGATTTTAATTCAACCTCAAAAAATTCATTGACTGGTTGTAGGTTGTGGTTTAGTTGAGATGGTGACAGAAAGGAAGGCGGCCGGCTTTATTTATAAAATATCAATTTGAGTTTGATTTTAATTCAATTTCAAAAATTAGTTTAACTAATTTATCGGGTGAGAATTATCTTTATTTATATAATTTTTTTATCACTAGATAATGTAAATCTTAAATTTATTTTTCTCGAATCGAGAATTAGACATTTCAAATATAAAATTTATAAGAACTAAATAATTCAATAATAATTTAATAATAGGTGATTCAATAAACTCAACAACAACTAATAAAATACGTTTTAATATTATCTTAAAATTTGATTAATTACCTAACTCAAAAAATTAATTTATAGAATAAGAGTTATTCTCACTTATTTATACTATTTTAATCATATAATAGTATATATCACTAATTAAATATGAGTTCTCTAATCAAATTTAATATACTGTTTAATTTTTTTTAATAATTAACTTAAAAATTGTAATTTTTAATTAATTAATAGTATAAATTACACTTTCAACATATTTAAATTGATGCTGCACAGATAAATTAAGATTGAGGAATTCTTGACTGTTAGATTTTCTTTGACTATTAGTGCTCTTTTTTCCTATTTTTATCTTCCAGGATGGGATTAAAACTCTAAATTATCAGTTAGAGATTATTTTGCTGTCATTGAGAGAACAAAGAGAATGCGGTGACCTACAAGTTCACTGAATTTGACTGAATCTGACCTAAAAGATCAGGAGACCAGCCAGTTTTGACTCGCACACCTGATACGTGATCCGCAATCCATGATCACGTATATTTAAAAATAGAAGAATAGAATAAACAAGGATTAATTATATTTTTGGTTCCTGAATTTTTTGAGTTTTTATTTTTAGTCTTTAAATAAAATTTTGATCGGTCTTAGTTCTTGAACTTTTTTTTCTTCAATATTTTTAGTCCCTTAACTTTTCTCAATTTTCACTTTTAGTCCATAAACAAATATTTGATTGGTTTTAGTCTCTGAACTTTTTTTCGTTCAATGTTTAGTCCCTAAACTTTTTTTTTCAATTTTTGTTTTTAGTCCCTAAACAAATATTTGACTGGTCTTAGTCCCTGAACTTTTTTTTCTTCAATGTAATAATATTAAAAAAGTCCATGAAGGACTAAAAATATTGACAGAAAAAAAGTTCAGGACTAAGATCGGTCAAATATTTGTTTAGGGGATAAAAATAAAAATTGAAAAAAAGTTTAGTGACTAAAACCATTGAAGGAAAAAAGTTCAGGAACTAAGACCAGTCAAATATTTATTTAGGGACTAAAAACAAAAATTAAAAAAAGTTGACGGACTAAAAACATTAAAGAAAAAAAGTTCAGAAACTAAGACCAATCAAAATTTTGTTTAAGAACTAAAAGTATAAACTCAAAAAAATTCAAGACAAAAAACATAATTAACCCAATAAATAATGTTATCATACATAATATATTAAAAAAGTAAGAATATGCTTTTCTTATAGAAAAATGAAAAAGGACTTTGCGTATATAACTATTTAACGTATTAAAAAAGGACTTTGATATGTGTTCCTGCAATGGCTATCTCTGTGTACGTAGAATAAAAATTTCATTGTTTAAACATCAAGAAATTGATGTGACGGATACATATAGGTATTTTTGTCATTTTCAGCAAATATGTCCAGTTTTATTTCCGTAGTAGGTTCTAATTTGTCTGTATCTTCCCTCTTCTTAAAAAAATGATGTTTCAACATTAAATTAGGGGGTGATTCTAGCGTGGGAAAGTTAACAATGTTTCCCACAATGGGAAAGTTTTAACAACCGTCCGATTTATTGATTTTTTATTGTGCAATCAGGATTGAAAACCATTAAGTACTGCTGTTAGTTTAATTAAGTATTCTCTTTTTAATAAAAGATGCGACGTGGCCGTATCATTACTGTCCCACCGACAACTTTTCTGAAAAGCAAAAAGTAGACTTTTACTGCAGAACACCTCCCTCCGACCACCGGTGCGGTGCTCTTCTTCTCCCTTTTCACGCAGTGCCTTTGTGCAGTGTCGTCAACGTGATCGAAATTCCACGACTATACTCCTTCGCCGTTTCAAGGGCTTGACTTCGTCGCCGTTTTAAGGTCGTTACTGCGTCGCTGTTCCGTCGTATGTTTACCATAGATTGTGGTTTGTGCAGCAGAGGAGTCATCTCATTCCAACTTCCAAGATCCGTGAAGATCGAATAAATCGTGCTCAACGGATTGACGAGTGCTAAGTGGATCAGAAACCAGTCGCTAATGGCTTCGCCGGAGAGGAACCTCTCGACGGGGACGATGGTGACTCCGATCAGGTCGGCGCCAAACATGTTGTTGTCCTTAACGTAGAACTCGACCTGCGATGCTGAGTGAGCAAGCGGGATCTTGAAGTGCTCGTTCCACATCGGGTTCTGCGAGTTCGAGATCACAAGAGTGCGGGCCGCGGTGGCGCCAGCAAGGCAGATGGTGATGGAGGCGCACTTGTTTATTTCCCAATCGCAGTGGCGCGCTTGTTCTTGCTTCCTTTTCCCGATGATGGAGGCGCTGCAGGTGTTGAGAGTGAAGAAGAACCTTCGCACGCGCTTCGATTTCTATGTTCGGAAAGTTAGTGGCCACGTCGGCATCTTTTAATCGAAAGGAGGATACTTAATTAAACTAACAACAGCACTAAATGATTTTCAATCTTAGCCACACAATAAAAAACCAATAAATCGTACGGTCGTCAAAACTTTCCCATCGTGGAAAACATTGTTAACTTTCCGACGCTAGAATCACCCTAAATTAGGACACACACACAGATATACTGTTCTAAATTTAATGTTCAAGCAACATTTTCTTTCTTTCTTTTTTTTTTTTCTTCTGAGAAGAGGAAGATACAGACAAACTAGAACCTACTAGGGAAACAACACTGGACATAAGGCTGTGCTTTGCTAACAGCTTGCATGATCACGCCACGGGCAAGCCCAATAATATTTCCGGTAATGGCTGAAAGCAAATCAATAAGGTCCCAAAAAAAATTATTTTTTTACTAATATTTTTAATTAATTAAATAAAGTTATTAATTTGTAATCAATATATAATATTTCAAGTGAATTTTTTGAAAAGAAATAGGCTTTTAATTTTATCATTTTTCTTAATTAACAACTACTCTATTTACCTTTTTTATTGTCTTTTTATCATTTGAAATATGCATTAATTTTATTATCAAACATTTTAAAAAGTAATTAAAATCTAAAAAGCCTATTACACTTTCTATAGACATAGTAAAGTTTCTCAAATTCTAATTAAGATAATATCATAGTTGTTTGATGCGTATAAATGCGTTCGCAAAGGGCAAGCGTACCCTACACAGTAGTAACAGTGGACTCTAGAAGTTCGGATATCGAACCCAAAGGACCAGTCGTGTTCCCAAATAATTAATCTCGCAAATAACTAAGCAATCCAGAATATAAAAATCAAATTGAGAAGAATGTTGGTCAGTTATTCTTTTCAAAAGAAAGAGAATCAGAGCAGAAAGATTACTGTGAGAACAATTATGATAAAGAAGCCTAGGATTGTGATTTCACATGTACCCCTTTTCCCCCAATTCTAATCTTAATAAAATCCCTAAATGTGTTACTTGCCAGCGACCTCTTAAATTCGTTAATTAACAATTGATCATAGTTAATAACGTTATTTTCCCTAATTCAATTCCCAATTGATCATAGGTGAATTAATTTAGAGCAAATGATAAATCTCAGAGAGGTTGATTAACAGGTTAATCTACTGAAAATATATACAATAAGTTTGATCATGCAAATTGTACAAATCTAATCACTTCACAGTTCAGTTAATCGCAAGCAATTGATCATAGACAAGAGATTAACTTATGTTTAGACTGATCGGTCCTAAAAACAATAAAAGTAGTGAAGAGATACAAATAACTGAATAACATCGAGGTTTTATTAAAATTAGAATCGGGGTACAAAGATACAGCTACATCACAATCCGGGGCTAAGAGAAACTAGCCACTCATGTTCATGATTAAGCCAGAAAACTCAAAAGAAGACATAAAGATTGCAAAAGGGAAGAAACTTTACATGATCCCCAATGGTCTTCTCTACGTCCTCCCCCAGCTCAGAATCTCTCACAGGACCTCTTTCTCACCCAGAACCCTCAGTTTTCGAAAATAGAACAAAAGATAAAAGATAAAAGGGTTTCTCATCCTATTTATAATAATTCAAAATTTAAATGGGCTGACAGCATAACTTACCACAGCCGTGGTAAAATGACCACGGCCGTGGTCCTTGCATAAAGGTCCAATTCTGCTACGCAACCAGCATGGCCATGGTAAATTTACCATGGCCATGGTCCTTGCGTTACTTCAATTCTGACCCTTTTTTCTTGGTCCTCCAGACAGTGGCATTTTTGCTCCAAAAAAAATGCAATTTTCAACTCTTTTCCTCATGAAGCCTCTTGAGCACCTGTCTTGTATCAACTAACACCAAACAGTGAGTTTTGCCAATAAAATATATTCAAAATGTATGAAAATGACATCTAAACTCACATCAAAATGCAATCAAAGTCCGGTTTATCAACCTCCCCACACTTGAGCATTGTTTGCCCTCAAGTAATTATTCTGAGTCAAATATCAAAACCAATTCCCTCTAGTCAAGAACTTGTAACAGAACCCCAATTTATTCTGAATGGAAAATGAAACATAAGCAACAATAAAAGCAACAAAGTGCAGCAGAATTTTTCCAAAGAATTCATTAGACTTGAAACACCTGCATAAATGACCAATTTCCCATGAGCCTGGTTCACTCATCTCTCATTCTCTCAGTGTTTCAAGGTCAACAGAAATACTCTCAAATCACACTTAATTGAGCATGTTCACAAATCTATTCATCAATCAACTCAACTCAATCAACTTTTCACAACAGAACAAATGAGGCATGACTGGGTGTAATGGGGCCCAGTTTATAATGATAGGTAGATGCCGAAAGGAAAGGACAACAAAGGGCTCTAATGGCAGTTCACACTTAGTGATCTAAAATCAAAGGGAGCCAATGCCTTCCCTCATCCACTTTTTCACTACCCATATTTCAGCTCTCACTTCTTCTCCTGTTATTCTATTTTCCTTCTTTTTTTTTTGAAGGTTTTTGACCTTATTTTATTCAATTCACAGGAGAAGAAGTTGAGAGACACTGAATTCTTTTTTTTTTTTTTTAACTGGATGCTCTGCATTACATTGGCTTTTCCCCCATCCTTCTGATCACCAAGCATAAACAAATATACATAATTTCACAGAGCAAGGTGACAAATGAATATTTAATTAGGCTCAAAACAGACAACTAGATGGGGATGTAACACAAAATCTGAATCCAGAAAAATGCCTAACCAATGCCTCAATAGTTTCAGAAAATAAAAAACCAATTAAGGATATGTATTTCAGGATAGAAAATAGAACATGCCACCTAAGGTGGATCAGAATCACACACTAAAAGAAACAAAAGCTCAAAACTCACATTTCTATGGCTAAGCTCAAGGGAAAACAATTTATTCAATTATGTTCAGTGCTAATGTTCATTTCCTTGAAGAAAATCCCACTGCAATGCTGCAAATTTTTATTTTTTTTTCAAAGGGGTTCTGAAAACAAAATTTCATGACTATCAAGAATTCAAAAATAACACAGAACAATGTACTGGCATAATCACAAATCACAGCAATTCAAAGCTGGGGAGAAAAACCGTGACCCCCCCCCCCCCCCCACACTTAAAGTATGCAATGTCCTCAATGCATCCAAATGCATAAATCAATAAGACATGAAAATAAAATGTACTGAAGGGAAACATAAAATAAAGTACTGAAACAAGAAAATAACAAAAAAAAATAGAAAAAGAAACAGAAAAACCTCCTCAAAAGCGGGTCTCAAAGGTATCTGGTAATGCTTCTGATGAGGAGGGACAATGAACCTGAAAAAGAAAAGAAAGAATTTTTTTTTTTTCAGTTTTTTTTTTTTTGTTTTTTTTTTACCATGGCCGTGGTAAAATTTACCACAGCCGTGGTCGGAAAATTTTGACGCTGATTTTCACAAAAATTGAAATTTTCTACTTCCAGGGTCCATTTACCAGACCCGTGGTCATTAACCACGGCCATGGTCAATAACCACGGCCATGGTCAATTTAGCACGGCCGTGGTCGTAAATGACGTTGATTTTCACAAAAATTGCAAAATTTCTACTTCCAGGATCCATTGACCACGGCCATGGTCAATTTAGCACGGCTGTGGTCGTAAATGACGTTGTTTTTCACAAAAATTGTAAAATTTCCACTTCCAGGGTCCATTGACCACGGCCATGGTCAATTTAGCACGGCTGTGATCGTAAATGACGTTGTTTGGGAATGCTGGGAGCACAGCTGTGATCAAATATAACCACAGCCTTGCTTCTACCACCACGGTTGTACTCAATTTAGCACGGCCGTGGTCCCCACATGCGAGAACAACCAAAATAAAACAGTTCCTAAGCTCTAGAATGCAAAATAAAATAATTAAAAGGATACAGTGGGTTCATGAACCCACTCTTCTCAGGTTGCCTCCTGAGCAGCGCTTGTTTAATGTCCCGAGCCTGATGGGTGAAAAGGAAATCAACCTCCCTCAAACAAGGTGGTATTCCCTTCTTCCAGTAAACCTTCAGCATGTCCATCCACTCTATAGCCAGGAGCTTCCTTCCCCACACTTGGGTGAAGCTCAGTATCAATCATCCCCACCTTGTCAATGGCTTGCACAAAATTACAGGAAGCGGAAGAGGAGGAGCTTTTTGCAGTATCATACACTTTAATCACTTCCTCCTCATCACCTAGCCTCAAAGTTAATCTCCCTTTTCTGACCTCAATCACGGCATCTCCTGTGTTGAGGAAGGGTCGTCCCAAAATAATTGGGATTTCCTCATCCTCATCAATGTCCAGAATAACAAAGTCAGCAGGGAAAATAAATTTCCCAACCTTAACCAACAAGTTCTCCACTATTCCTCGCGGATAGGTAAGAGTCCTGTCTGCAAGCAAAATAGAGATGTCAGTGGCTTGGGGTTCTTGTAACCCCAACTTCTTATAAACAGAATAAGGCATTAGATTAATGCTAGCACCCAAATCACATAATACTCTGTCAAATTGCAAATTGCCAATAGTACAAGGAATTGAAAAACTCCCGGGATCCTTAAGCTTAGGAGGCAATTTCTTTAAAACCACAGCAGAGCATTCTTCGTTGAGGCCAATTGTAGCAAAGTCCGCCAACTTTCCTTTATTTGAAAGAATTTCTTTTAAATACTTGGCGTACTTTGGCATTTGAGCAATTGCCTCAGAGAAGGGGATATTAATATGCAAACCTTTCAGCATCTCTACAAATCTAGCAAAATACCTATCCTCACTCTTGTCTTTCAACCTTTGGGGGAAAGGAACACTTACCTGAGGAGGTGTCAGTACCTCCTTTTCCTTATCTTTCTCAATAATTGGGTTCTCTTCAGTAAGAACCTCCTCTTCTGGAGTTGGACCTGACTCTTCCTTCTTCTTCTGCTCTTCTTTAGCTTTCTTGCTCCTAGTCATCACAACATTCGCCTCCTCCTTCTTAGGATTAGTTTCAGTTTGAGAAGGAAGGGTACTAGGGGCTCTCTGAGATAGCAAAGTTTGCATGCTAGAAAGTTGAGACTCCATAGACTTCATGCGCTCATCACTCTTGGCTATATATTGCATCATGACATCCTCCAGTGATGGCATTCTCTCTTCTTGTCTTGACCTCTGATTTTGCATATGTGGAGGCCTATACACATTTTGATTCTGCTCCTGCCTGGGACCTTGGTCCATCTGGTCTCTCCAAGAAAGGTGAGGAAGATCCCTCCATCCTTGGTTGAATGTGCTAGAGTAGGGATCATATTCTGCACTCTTCCTACTAGCATAGTTTACCTCTTCCATAGCTTGAGCAAGTGCATTACTCACAGGGCATTCTCCTCTATGGGCTTCCCCACACTTATGACAAGTGGGTGGTGGAAGAGCTGCAGTCAAAAGTTGTACCTGTGCTTTCATCACGGTCTCCATCTGCTTAGACAACTTCTCCAGCTTCTGATCAATGCTTGAACTAGATGTTCCACCTTCCACTTGGTTCACAGGTTTCATCAGAATACGCCTATCTACGGTGTGGTTGTAGGCGTTGGAGGCCATGGCTTCAATGATTCTATTTGCCTCTGTTGGTGATTTAGCCATCAATGAATCTCCACAAGCAGCGTCGAGGCTAGTCCTATTATGGCTGGACACACCTCCATAGAAAATCTGGATGATTCTCTGCTGGCTAAACCCATGATGTGGATAACTCCGAAGCAGCTCCTGATATCTGTCCCAGGCTTCTGACAGGCTCTCCTGCTCCCTCTGAGCAAAATTGTCTATCTCTCTCTGCATCTGGTCTGTCTTCACTACATAATAGTACTTTCGGAAGAATTTGTTGGTGCACATCTCTCAGGTAGTGATGCTGTTGGCTGGAAGTGAGCACAACCAATTGAGAGCTTTCCCGTTAAGTGAGAATGGGAAAGCAGCCAGTCTGATATATTTAGCAGACACCCGGGGATATTTTACAGTGCTGGTCATCCTCATGAATCTTCTCAGATGCTCCACTGGGTCCTCAGTAGCCAGCCGATTGAACTGGTTACTCTCTATCATCTGGAGGAAGCCATGTTTCAATTCAAAATTGACATCCCCCAGTGCTGGCAATAAGATGTTGTTAGCTACCCCAACTTGAGGAGTGAGATAGTCTAACAGAGATTGTCCACCGGTGCGTCATTTTCGTCAGCCATTACTCTTCTTCTTTGTTCTGCTCTGTTCTTCCGGGCAAGCCTTTCAATCTCAGGTTCGTTCACAAGCTCTGGCCTCTGGGATCTGGTTAGCATAAACTGTCAACACAGAAAAAGGGATCAAAACGCAACTGGCAAAAGAGAATTAATAATTAAAATAAATAGAGTTTTTTTTTAATAAAATAAAATAAAATAAAAATTCAGAAATTAAACAAAAAAAATAAAATAAAATAAAATAAAATAAAACAAAATAAAATAAAATAAATGGGAAAAAAATAGATAAAACTGAAAATTAAAAGGAGCGAAAACTATGAACAAAATGAACAAGAATTGCTTAATTTTCACAAAATAAATTATCTAGGAACTACACAACTAGTCCATGGCAAGCGTACCCTACGCAGTAGTCACAGTGGACTCTAGAAGTCCGGATATCGAACCCAAAGGACCAGTCGCGTTCCCAAATAATTAATCTCGCAAATAACTAAGCAATCCAGAATATAAAAATCAAATTGAGAAGAATGTTGGTCAATTATTCTTTTCAAAAGAAAGAGAATCAGAGCAGAAAGATTACTGTGAGAACAATTATGATAAAGAAGCCTAGGATTGTGATTTCACATGTACCCCTTTTCCCCCAATTCTAATCTTAATAAAATCTCTAAATGTGTTACTTGCCAGCGACCTCTTAAATTCGTTAATTAACAATTGATCATAGTTAATAACGTTATTTCCCCTAATTCAATTCCCAATTGATCATAGGTGAATTAATTTAGAGCAAATGATAAATCTCAAAGAGGTTGATTAACAGGTTAATCTACTGGAAATTTATACAATAAGTTTGATCATGCAAATTGTACAAATCTAATCACTTCACAGTTCAGTTAATCGCAAGCAATTGATCATAGACAAGAGATTAACTTATGTTTAGACTGATCGGTCCTAAAAGCAATAAAAGTAGTGAAGAGATACAAATAACTGAATAACATCGAGGTTTTATTAAAATTAGAACCGGGTACAAAGATACAGTTACATCACAATCCGGGGCTAAGAGAAACTAGCCACTCATGTTCATGATTAAGCCAGAAAACTCAAAAGAAGACATAAAGATTGCAAAAGGGAAGAAACTTTATAGTGATGATCCCCAATGGTCTTCTCTACGTCCTCCCCCAGCTCAGAGTCTCTCACAGGACCTCTTTCTCACCCAGAACCCTCAGTTTTCGAAAATAGAACAAAAGATAAAAGATAAAAGGGTTTCTCATCCTATTTATAATAATTCAAAATTTAAATGGGCTGACAGCGTAACTTACCACGGCCGTGGTCCTTGCATAAAGGTCCAATTCTGCTACGCAACCAGCATGGCCATGGTAAATTTACCATGGCCATGGTCCTTGCAATTCTGGCCCTTTTTTTCTTGGTCCTCCAGACAGTGGCATTTTTGCTCCAAAAAAAATGCAATTTTCAACTCTTTTCCTCATGAAGCCTCTTGAGTATCTGTCTTGTATCAACTAACACCAAACAGTGAGTTTTGCCAATAAAATATATTCAAAATGTATGAAAATGACATCTAAACTCACATCAAAATGCAATCAATGTCCGATTTATCATTGTTTTCACCTAATTTTCTTTGCCCTAAACATTGTATGTGTTCTTTTTAAATAGCATAACAACATTGTTATATCTTGGTCTAAGTTGAAAATTAACAAAAATGAGTCATTTAACCGTGAAAAATTACATTGTCACCAATTAGAAATTATTATTAGTATAACTTTTAAGATATTTAATATAAAAATCAACAAAATTAATATACATGAAGATATATAATTTTTTTAGTAAATTAAATGGACCTCCCATAAGGTTTACTCTTATTACACATGGTATCTCTATTTTTTTACATTACTTTGAGTACTCCTAAAGGAGTGTCAGTATAAGAATTTTCAAAACTAAGAGGGGGGGTTGGTGTAACAATTTAAGTCCAAGAAGGGGGTCAGTGTAATAAAAACCTAAAAATTATGAGGTTTTCTGTAAGGTTAAAAAACAGAGAGGTATCGGATGTAATAAGGACAAATCTCAGGAGAATCAGTGTAATTTACTCTTTTTTTTTATCAATCAGAAAAATCATAGAGATATATAATTGAATAATAGTATAAAATCTTTTTATATTGTCAATGTATAGATTATTTACTTATCTAGAAAACACCAACATAAATATGTAACTCAAAACAACCTGAGTTAATTCGAGTTGACAATCCAAAAATATTTAAACTCTTATTACTATCATAATTTCTTATTAGTTGACGGTATAAAATTCTTTTACACTATTGATACATAGAAATTAAACTCTTATAAATAGAGATTATACGTGATAATATACTATTGGATGGTAGTATATAATTTTTTCACATTATTTATGCATTTTAATTAAATTCATAACCAAATATATTTGAAAATTAATCCTTCCAAGACATGATTATTGATTATGCTATACTACTATAACAACAACAAAAAAAGAAACACATGACTAGGTCAATACAAAACCAAATTAAGCATAATTACTTCGCCCAATCCTTAAAGAAGTTGAGATTCTTTGATGACTGACCACCTTCTAGTATGTTATTTATGGTCACCTCCTTCAACTTCAATGACCTAGCTTTTATGTCTTCATCAACAAGCAGTTGATCCACCTTCTTCCTTATCTCTCCCCTTGAAATTATTCCATTTTCATCCTTGTCTAGTCCAAGTCCAATCTTCCACACATCACAAATATATGACTTGTCAAGATATTGATCAGTTGCGCATGGCCAACACAAGAAAGGTACACCAGCACATATACCTTCTAGGGTAGAATTCCAGCCACAATGACTAATGAAGCAAGCCAATGCAGGGTGGTTCAATATCTTCTTCTGTGGTGCCCAACCAACTATTTTACCTTTACTTCCATGGAAATCATGAGGGTATGCATTAGCATTTTCCTTGTTGTCATTACTTGGACGTACAACCCAAATGAAAGGCTTGTCAAGGAGATCAAGTGCAAGAGCTAATTCTTTAAATTGGTTGGGATCCATTATTGCCAAACTGCCAAAGGAAACATATATGACAGATTGTGGTGGCTGCTGATCTAACCACTCTAAACAAGTTGTGTCTTCTTCCCAGAATGAACTCTTGTTGCTGTCACTTCCCATCAATGGGCCAATGGGTAGGAACTTTGGTGATATGGAAAATGCTCCAGGCTCAAGATCATAAGTAGTGTTGCAAAGCCACCACTCTCCTAACTCCAAAGTTTGCATCTCTTGCACAAGATGGTCAAAGAAGATCTTGTTAAAGCCACGCCATGGAAAGTTTTGTGTGTCTATCATAGGCATACTTGGAGAGAGTTGAATTTCTTGTTTTTTGGTAGGAAGTCCTGTAATGCCAAAAGGAAATCATGAAAACTCCGTTAATTAACCGAGTAATTGGGATCAACCATCAGTAAAAATTTGACGTGGGAAATACTAAGTTAACATTGACAATATTTGAAAGTTAACAAAAAAATTACTAAAATTTCTTTGTTCTTTTGCCATAACAAAATTAAACATAAAATGAAATGGCATTACATGGAATGGAACAAAATCAAATAAAATTATCATATCATTATATTTAGGTTCCTCCATGATGATTTCATCCAATATTTAATAGAATTAATTGAATGACAAACTCACATAACAACTAGTAAACATAATATACTGGGTAAAAAACATAGAATATTTAGATTATACTAGTAACCTAAAAAGATGTTCTAACTGAATTGATTTAATTGTCGTGATGATAATACTTATAAGTGAATTATTATTTTTATGACAACAATAAATAACAAAAGAAATATTTTTTATTTATTTTGAGCAAACTAATTATTATTTAAATATTGGATGGAATTCGGATGGAGTGACCCGATTGTATATATTAACAAGAGAAAACTTTAGAGATTCATTTAACCCAATTAAAACTTAGGATATCAAAATCACACAATCACAATGCATAAGGAACTAAAAAAACAATTTTTGTCAAAAAACTATTTACCTTGAGAATCAACAATGCCATCATGAATCAGCTTTGGGATGCAAGCAGCACAAGCCAAGGAAGAAGCAGATGGTGGACAGAGAAGAGCCCCTTTGATTCCCAGTTTGTGGCCAACTTCCAAAGCCCAACCCATATTAAATGTAACAATTATACAGGTGATCTTATTGTCAACATCCAAGGCATTAATATCTTCTATGAGCTTTGGAAGCAAAGCAGGCATGTTGCTTTTGATAGACAAAAGAACTTTGGTCACATCACTTCTGTCATCTTCAGCGCCCAAACCATCAGGGAGAGTCACCAACTCTACTTGTGATTGCTCGAGGTTGTCAGCACCAGCACTCTTGGCTCGTTTGTGGCTGAACTCAGTGTGTACAAAAGTGACCTTGCAACCATGTTTGGCCAAAAGCATAGAGAATTGCATAAGGGGGTTCACATGTCCTTGAACTGGAAATGGTATACAAAGAAAGTGAGGGATGCCCATTTGCATGAACTGTTGATGGAAAACAAAAGAATTATTAGAACACTCGAAGATTCAAGGATTATTTGTTGAGACAGAGGAGGGTTTGGGTGAAATGTTTGTATTTTGTATGCATAATGCGTTTTCTCTTATATATATAAAGGTCATGGCTATTGAAATCCAAGTATGCAACTGAGGTACCTCTCGTGGTAGTCAAAGTTGGTGGGTTTGAAGACACTACCAAGGACACGTCAAAAGGGATAAATTATTATATAGACTCAATTAATTTTCATGCAATACGTGGTTAAACATCAAAATCTTACTTAAAAATATTAAACATGTGTGTATCACTTAAATTATTTAACTGTTGATAATCCAATCTTCTGTAAGACAAACACTTATATAAGTTATTTTTAAATTAGTTTTTTTTTCTAATTTCAATAAATTATAATATATATTAGTTATTTTAAATTAGTTTCTATTTATTAAATTAAAATGTATTCTTTTAAAAGTAATCTAATCTCTTAATACAATGTTCTGTAAACAAATCACTTTTAACTTCTAATTTTTAATTATTTAATTTTTAAAATTAATTGTGATTATTTATACTATAAAATATTTTTTAAATATATACTATCAAGTTTTTACACATTATAGAAATATTTTAAATTCAAAAAATTAAAAATAAAATATTATTAAATAATAATAATAATAATAATATTACATATTTCAAGAAAAAATACTTTAATAGAAAATATTCAATAATTAATATTTTCATAATCTTAACAATTTTACATTCTTAAATATTTTAACTTTTTAAATTCATTATAGATATACTTTTTATATTTTTAAATATTTTTTAAATTTTAACTAAGTTTTAAAATGCCTGTACAAAATACTGGTCATGGACACTCGACATGCGTAATAGCTGACGTTGTTTTTTTTTTTTTGTTTTTGAAGGGTAATAGGCTAATAGCTGACGTTTTAAGTCATATAGTTTTTATAAATTTAAATATTTTTTTAAATTTTACCTAAGTTTAAAAATGCTTGTAAAGATTACAGAATACATAAATACTGATCATGAACACTCGTCAAAGCCGTCGTGCGTAATAGCTAACGTGTCAAAACAAAAGACTCCCTGGCCAGGAGAGCTAATATTCAAAGTTGGAGAAATGTTATCATCCTTTCAACATAAAAAAGAAATGTCCTCATCCAAATACCAAAGTTACGTGTAAGGACAAAAACACCTGCCATTTCGTAAACGTACTATATATATGTATATATAGTATATAGGACCATATTAAATAAATAAATACAAAAATATTGCATACTACTTGTATAATAGATGTTTCTACTGATTCAAAAAAAAAAAATGTTTCTACTGAAAAGTAAAATATATATATTTTTTTACAACTGGAATATGGGTTCTCCCTTTAATTGAGGAATGTTTATTTAGATGCATGTGTGTATATAAAAAAATAAAAGTATATTTTCAATTATATCATTATTTATACTTAATTCTTAAATATTTTATATATTATTGAGTGAAAAATAATAATGAAAGTCATATAAAAAGTTAAAAGGAATTTTGAGTTACTATATTATAAGTGTGAATGTTCACCTCGTTGGCAAGCGCACCAATCGGTGTAATATTTTCGAAATTTGAGTACAAAGTCATCTTCACAGGAATTTGTTTGTACTAGGTTTTTGTGTAAAATAAGATATAGGCAAAAGAATATGTTGTTTTAGTGAAAATGGTTCAGTAAATAAATTCTAAGTTATAAAATAAACTACTAAAAACACGACAGATTTCAAATAGGCAAAAGATCAAACAGTTGGTATATAGTAGCTAAAAGCAACGATAAAACGGACTAGTTGGGGGTATTTGGTGATACTTGGCAAACATCTCAGTAATATAAATGATTTTTCTTCATTTAATGAAAACCCTAGTGCTATCTCAACTCACTTAAGTCTTCTAACCTTGATTCCTCAAGTGAAAGAAGCTAAAGCACTTAACTCTACTCCTAATCCCTTAGCAAGTGAAGTTAAATGATTTGTTTAAGAGCAAGGATTATTAAGAGACTAACAAACATCACTTCATTCCTAGATGAGACATTCATTAGACACCATTATCAAATATCAGTTTTCAACGCATTTTCCAATGACAATAAAAACAAATAGAAAAGTGTTTGGGTGATCAAGTCAAGAACCAACATTAAACACAGATAATAGTATTAACACTGAATATTCATTAAATAGATAGTAAGAGTAATTACATGAGAGTTGCTAGTGTAACACCCCTTTTTACTATTAAAGATTTTCTTATTAATTAAGAAATTTGTGAAGTAATTCGATATCCAATTATTGAAAATAGCCTTTATAATTCAGGAAGATTTGTTTTTCCTTTAAAAAGGTTGTTACTTAAAACTTTGAACAAAAATCATCCCCAATAACTTATTAATATATAAACATTCCTTTTAATGAAATATCAGTCTTAATAAATCAGACTCATTTTATAAGACATTAACTTCGATGCAAACCATGAAACATAACAAAATCTTCTTTAATTAAAAACATCCTCAGATCCAACATTATACTATTCTATTACACCGAATATATTCATGCATTTACCTTCTTGGAATTTAACACATTATTCATTTGAGCCACGTATGAAGAGTTGTACATCATAATATTAAAACCAAGTCCACCCCTTTTTATACAAGAAAGTACTAAGACTCAGAGCAGTGACTCAATGAAAATTTAAAAAAAAACCCAATTATCCCAAGTAACATCCTAGAAGGATCCTCTTCTTTCTCTTAAAACATTCACTCGTGTTCACAGTGCTTGTTATAGCCTTTCGTTCCATCTTTGTTGTCTGCATAAGGTCATTTGTCTAAATCTGAAAAATAAAGGCGTATGGAGTGAGTCTCTCTCCTCCACTAAACTAACAAACAAACGACCATTACGGTCTCAAACAAACATACAACATCAACCACTTCACAGTGGTGCTCTCACGAGTCTCACTCGAAACCTATTCGTTTCCACAACTATTCTTGTAAATTATTTCACACTGGCCAGCTGCCACTGGAACTTCCAGAACTCAGTGGTCTTACATATTTTTGAGTTGGATGACATATTGGGAGTACACCCTTCTCCACGGTACAATGGCAGGGCTCTCACCAATCGATGATGACTCGTAATTTCTGTCGGGATTGCCAAGTCGGCTATGTGACTAGCGTCACAACTCGGCGCCATATATCCCCCAAGGACTGCCTCCTTACGATCATCTCCTAGGTACCAACTGTGGTCATCCATTACTCCGAGGACTAACTCCTCAACACTCTCCTTACAGAGTTTATTTTCTTTCTTCGTCGCATGTGGGTTTCCCGCTGCACATGGTACAGGTGCGGACGTATTGACGCCGAGCTAAAGGTACCACCTCTACGCTCACATATGCATATATAATTAAGGACTTTGCCTTTATCGCTACATCGTAACGATCTCATCACATCAAGTGACGCGTCATTCGCAATCCGATCTTGGTTCACAGATAACTTGCAGCTGAAATATCCCACGCGACCTTTCACAGGTCTGTGTGAGCTTTTCTACCAAAGGCACTCGATGGCGGTCCTCAATCAACATATGTCTCCGACATACAACACGGAGATCAAACTCCCCCACTATCACAGTGGTTAAACATTACAACCCCGTCATCTCACAAGCACAATGCTCACCGTAGATAAAGCCTCCACACGACCTGTCTCACAATTATCCGTTCAAGCTTTGTCCACGAACAAATCCGTTCAACCGTCTCACACGACTTAGCGTTGGAGGTTCCTTCCTCCTTTCGATTCTCACCACGATTCAGACAATCACAGTTCACAAACTTTCAAACACATGTGCGTATCGCACTTTACCCAATCATGACCCACATCATGATTCTTAACTGTCTTACTTTGTTTTATGGAAATCCTCACCCACTCTCACATTTTATGCTTACTTTAGTCATTTTGCCCAAATCCATGTAAGGGTCCTAAATTCCTTTCTAAGTCCAAACATCCAGCATCCTCCATGTGCATAGGTAATTCCTAATTACTTAACCCATAATGTTATTATGTTCACACTCTTAATTATAGTTGATTCACTATTTCTCATAGTGAATATTATTGATTACTAGAATGACCTTCTAGTATTCACAAATGTACTCCATTTGGAGTTCATTTGCTCCCACACAAGAATGAATTATTCTCGTTCCCACAATCAACAAACCATCACAAGCAATTCACATGCACAAGCCAATTCCAGCACTCTTTGCCCGAGGATCACATTCCTCCCGGTCTCCAATTCACAGTTAATAATAGAACAATCATTAATAATCAATAATTCAATAACTCAACATAATCTATTAGACAACATCATACACACATTTTCTATAGGAATTTCCCTTTTGAGGTGAAATATCCATTAGCAAGTCCAACGAATAACCTTAGGCATAATTACGAAATCACTTAATTAATTTTCATGCATATACTTATAGTTGTACATACATACCAAAAATTATTTGACCTAGCAAATTAACTTAGAATTTCGTGAAATTTTACAGGAACATAATACATCACATGTGTTTCATCATATAAATTTATCTCACGAAAATTTAACCCACAAATATTATTTTTGAATTAAAAACAGTGTCTGTACATGCTCTGTAAACACAATTCCATATTTTTAGAAAATAGCATATCAAATTCGTTTTATGTGAAATTTTACAGAGAATATCTCCAACATGTGGACCATCACATATAATTTCCTCAGTATCAAAAACCCACCAAAAATATCCTTTTTGAATTTTTAAAGCATTTCTGTCTCAGAACATAGTCTCCCATATAAAAACATAAATAATTACCAAAAATGCCTATAAAATTCCGATAAAATTCAAAAATATTCCACATAATCCAAATAAGGTTACAAAGTTTTCTCATAGCCAAATTCGTACAAAAAGGATATTTTCCCCATTTAAATTCTCCACTGTCCAGTTTTCATTTTTCACAACAATAATTTTCTAAAATTACTTTCCGACTTTTTCTAACCTTGAAAAAATTCAGAGATGACCCTCATGATACATAAAATGAACGCATGGTTCCAGTTTTCCAAAATCGCGTCCCAAAATTCTTGTAAAAATCAAAACAGTCCCATTCTCAGAATTAACAGTTTTCGAAAATAATTCCGGTAAAAATAGTTACAGTGCTCAAAAAAATCTGAGAAAAATACCACGACATCCAGAGACATCAAAACATGGGAAAATATATTTACATCATCAAAAACGTGCACGAAAACCGAGACGAAAAATCCACACTGTAACAGGACCCAAATCACAAGTAGCTTATTTCGGGTTTTCAAAATTATTTACAGACCATCAACAACAACCACAATCCATATTTAACAAGAAAATAAGGAAATAGCTTAGGAAAAAAAAAAGAAACCCCTCCATACCTCGACGAAATCGAAATCCAATTGGTGGGTATTGAAGCTCTAGTCTCCCTCTATGATATATCCAAGATTAATCGGTAGAAACTTTGATTTGGAGGCTCAAATATTAAAGAGAAGATGCAGAGAGAAGGAGGAGGGAGAAGACAGCGTCGGCAGAGCGGAGGAAGAAAAATGAAAAAATTAGAAGCATGTGAACGTTTTTAATGTGGGTGCGATTTTTTTACAATATTGCTATTTGCACCTCACTTCCTATAAAGACACCCCTCTACTCTTTTTTTTTTTTTTTTTCTACAACTTACGTAACTCACGTAAAAGTCCCAAAAATTTCACAATAATACTAACTATATTTTAATTCCTCAAACATATCTTTTCTTATTTAAAAGACATAAATTCCAAATAAATCATAACTCAATCACACAATTATATATTTATTGAGTTGTAATTTTTTGGGTGTTACAAGTTGCTAGTACACCAAATCCCCAACTACAAAGAAGTTAGCTCCTCATTGTCATGAGAAGCCACAAAAAATTACAAAGAACAAAGGAAAATGGAAGAGAAAATGGTGAAGAATGGAAAGGAATATGGTAGGTGAGAGCCTCAGTCGTCAACACACAATCCTAGAATGATCTAATGATGATCCCAATGACAAGACACTTTAAATAGGTTGATAATCTCTGTTTTATTGCTTATGCATAAAGGCACAACTCGTTTAGCGAGCAATAACTCACTAAGCAAATTACAATAAATTCCATTTCTCCTTCAGGTAGAGAGGTTAATTCACTTAGCGAGCTCATGCTCGCTAAGCAACCTTGACGTGTCCAAGTTGCCTCTTTAGCTTCCATTCCCACTAAGCGAACAGAACTCCTCACTTAGCCTTCAACTTGCCATGTGTCCTCTTTAGAGCAACCTTTCTCGCTAAGCGACATCATCAGCTCGTTGAGCGAGTTGTCTTGAATTCCTCAACTTCAACTCTTCTTCTAGTGTACTAGAACTCTGCAAAAGCATAGTTAAAAAGCTAATAAGATCCTAAAACTATAACTACATACATGAAAATTAGATCCTAAAAGGAAGTAATTCCTAACAAAAAGGGACTAATCAAAGCAATAAATGAGAAGAATGTGAGATAATTACTGTGAAAATTAAGTGCAAATATAAGTATGCACAACAATTATCAGTGAAGTATTTATCGGCTTTGCTGATAATTGATATTTATGAAAAAATTTGATTGATCATCTTTAGTAAAGTTTTTTCTTTCAATCAGTTTTTTTTTTTTCATTTACTAACTAATTTTGAACTCGAGACCTTACCCAAAATAACATAATAGTATACTAGCTAGCTTAGACTCATGAATTGACCATTTACTTATTTGTCTTTTCTTAGATAATTCTGAAAATTAATTAGCACTAAATAAAAAAATTATATATTCATCCAATTACATTTTTTTATCGACTTAATTATTAGAATATGAGTAATGTCATATTAATTCCATGTGTTAAATTGTCATATGAGTCTTAGATGTCAAAATATAGAAAATTCAAATATAATAAATATGCTATCAATTGATTGGTGCTTATATACAAAATTAAGTGGGCGTGATAGCGGCGAGAGCTTTTGGTATTTTATTAGAAGTCAAAACTACTCCACTTTGAGAATCATTCTTATGAGAAATCAAATAGATTGAAGAGGAAAGCACATACGATAGATACTTTTTTTTGAAAAAAAAAATTCTGTGTTTCTTTAGCCCAAATAATATGTTTCTGTTAACAAATGAAAAAATAAATTCAGGAAGTCAACCTTAGAACTTGATTATTGGAGACAAAAAATAATAGTTTAACTCTAAGTGAAATCCAAGGAAGATAACGACATGAGATCAACATTTAAATTTGTTGTGCTTACAATTGTTAAATTTTATTGAAAACTATAAAATTATGAATGAGATTCATTAAACAAGAAGTATAACCCAAATAATTTTCAATTCCCATCAAATTTTAAGAATGTGTTAATTAAAAAGTATGTTAGAAATGTGTTGTTATTCTGCTTGTTAAATCTATTTATTTATAATATATAATTTCTGAAGTACGAACTCATGTTAACACGTAAGTAACATTTATTGATATAATTTTGCCATTTCAGCATTTTAGTTTACTTGTCATCTTCCACATTCTAAAGACAACTCTTGTTACCTTACCAGTCTTTCTTTTATAATGATGAATTGCATGCATATTAAAATTATTTCATAACAACATTTTTTTAATTTGATATTACTTATATGTTTATTAAATTCTTATCAAACCATTAAGGTATTTAGCTTAATTGATTAAACAATGTGCGTGAGTTGTTGTAAATCTTATATCTGAGTTCATTTCCTACAAATCAACAAAAAAAAATCTTATCAAACCATTGTTATTTGTTTTAAATCTGTCATTTTATTTCTCACAAATTTGCCTATCATTTTCTCTTGATAAAACATAAAACAAATTCATTACGTCAACTCAAATATAATGCATGTAAATGATGTAATTTTAATATTACAAACAGTTAACAATACATATTTATTAAAATTTAGATATTGAAACATATAATGTTGTGCAAGTTTGAGAATAGTATTTATTCATACATTTTGAATACATTGTTCATTCGTGTGTTGAAACTTTTAATAAGTAAAACATGCTTAAATAAGACTTCGTCAAAAGATATAAAATCTCTATAAAGAAGATATATAGTATCGGCTTATGATAAAGATTAAATATTAAATTATTGTTATAAAATTGTTTTAATGCGAAGACTACAAGAAATTTGCCATAAAAAGCTTACATTATAGTTAAAAAAAAATACATCTAAAACTAACTCATTTAATTGATAAATTAACATGTTTCAACATATTTTTTTAATCAAACAAAATTTAAATAGTTGACTTATTTGTCCGCGCATTGCACAGATTCATGTCTAGTTAATTAAGCATAATTACTGCACCCAGTCGATAAAGAAGTTGAGATTCCTTGCTGACTGACCACCTTCTAGTATGTTATTTATGGTCATCTCCTTCAATTTCAATGACCTTGCTTTTATGTCTTCATCAACAAGCAGTTGATCCACCTTCTTACTTATCTCTCCCCTTGAAATTATTCCATTTTCATCCTTATCTAATCCAAGTCCAATCTTCCACACATCACAAATATATGACTTGTTAAGATATTGATCAGTGGCACATGGCCAACACAAGAAAGGTACACCAGCACATACACCTTCTAGGGTAGAATTCCAACCACAGTGACTAATGAAGCAAGCCAATGCAGGGTGGTTCAATATCTTCTTCTGTGGTGCCCAACCAACTATTTTACCTTTACTTCCATGGAAATCATGTGGGTATGCATTAACATTTTCCTTGTTGTCATTACTTGGACGTACAACCCAAATAAAAGGCTTGTCAAGGAGATCAAGTGCAAGAGCTAATTCTTTAAATTGGTTGGGATCCATTACTGCCAAAGGAAACATATATGACAGATTGAGGTGGCTGCTGATCTAACCAATCTAAACAAGCTGTGTCTTCTTTCCAGAATGAACTTTTGTTGCTGTCACTTTCCATCAATGGACCAATGGGGAGGAACTTTGGTGATATGGAAAATGCTCCAGGCTCAAGATCATAAGTAGTGTTGCAAAGCCACCACTCTCCTAACTCCAAAGTTTGCATCTCTTGCACAATTTGGTCAAAGAATATCTTACTAATGCCACGCCATCCAAAGTTTTGTGTGTCCATCATAGGCATATTTGGGGAGAGTTGTATTTCTTGTCTTCTGATGGGTGCACCTTCAATGCCAAAATGATCAAATCATGAAAACTCTGTTGTCTCTACTTGAACTATTAATTAACCGAGTAATTAATTGAGATCAACCATCAGTAAAATTTTGACGTGGGAATACTAAACTAACACTCAAATATAGTCAAATGTTTTAATTTGTTGATAGTCTAGGTTCGTACTTGCATCAAAATCAAAATCACCAGCATATCTCCCCAATAAGCAGCTCAGAATAACATTGACAATATTTGAAAGTTAACTATAACTAATTACGAAAAATTTCTTTGTTCTTTTACCATAATGTAGGTGAATTAAGTTGACGGTTGACCCTTTCGGTTAATATAGAAAAAGAAGAATCAATTTACAAAAGCCAGTACGAAATTTGCCATGTACAACTTATAAATTGCATGAAAATTATCAATGAATTTGATTTATAAGTAGTTAAGTACTTTTTTTAGAGCAAAAAGATAGGCATGCTAATGCATCACAAAAGATCTCAACTATGTTGACACCTTAACCCCTACCTTGCTTTTGCAGCACACCATAAGATATTATAAGTACCTATCTCACTAATATTTTGAACAAAGTGGTATGATAACTTTTAGGAGAGGTTTAGATATTTAATGATAGATGAAGTAAGATGGAATTACAAAATTAAATATAAAATTAAATGGCATGGTATAGTATGGTATAGTATGGCATGAAACAAATATATAAAATTATCATAGGTTTAAATGTTTTTTATTTCTAAAAAATTGTCGAATTTTGCATTTGATCCTTAATAATTTTTTCTTTACTTTTAGTTCCTGAATTTTGCATTAAGTCAATTATTATTATGTAATTTTTTTCTATAAAAGAAAAAATATGATTAATTAATTTTTTTCGTTTTATTTTAATTTGGTGAGTCAAGTGACTCGGCAACCTATAGTGGGTCAAGCCATTTAATTATTTTGTAGCTCACCAAAAAAATTAGTTGGATTGGATTTATTTACTTTTAAACATAGCCTCAACCGAGTTAGCTCACTTAGTGCATGTTTGTTTTTCTATTAGGAAGTTTCTAAACGGACGTTCAACCTAAAGCTCCAAATTTCCATTTCTTATAATAAATACTCGTTCAACTTAACGTTAATACAAATACACCCTTACTAATAAAAATCCAACTTTTGCCAAAAAAAAAAGTTTTACCTTCAGAATCAATAATGCCATCATCAATCAGCTTTGGGATGCAAACACCAGAAGCCAAGGAAGTTGCAGATGCTGGACAGAAAAAAGCCCCTTTGATTCCCAATTTGTGGCCAACTTCCAAAGCCCAGCCCATATTAATTGTAACAATTATACAGGTGATGCTATTGTCAACATCCAAAGCATTAATATCTTGTATAAGCTTTGGAAGCCTAGCAGGCATGGTGCTTTTGATTGAAAAACGAACTTTCATCACATCGCTTCTGTCATCCTTAGGTTCCAAACCATCAGGGAGAGTCACCAACTCTACTTGTGACCCCTCGAGGTTGTCAGCACCAGCAGTTTTGGCTAGTTTGTGGCTGAACTCAGTGTGTACAAAAGTGACCTTGCAACCATGTTTGGCCAAAAGCAGAGATAATTGCATAAGGGGGTTCACATGTCCTTGAACTGGAAATGGTATACAAAGAAAGTGAGGGATGCCCATTTGCATTAACTGTTGATGGGAAACAATAGAATTATTAGAAGACTCGAATATTAAAGGATTCAAGGGTTTGGGTGAAATGTTAATTTGTAGTTTGTATGCATAATGCATTTTCTCTTATATATATAAAGGTCATGGCTATTGAAATCCAAGTATGCAACTGAGGTACCTCTCGTGGTAGTCAAAGTTGGTGGGTTTGAAGACACCGTTATGTTCAACTGCATGCTATTTGGAAATTAAGTAGAAATGAGTACATTAATCTACCTTCTACAACATCGAGAGAGAGAGAAAAAAAAAAAAAGTAAAGTGCTTAATAACATAAAGGTTTAACATATTTTTGCCTCAAAATTTTTAAATTTTTTTGCTTTTAGTCCCTAAAAGAAGTATTTTTAGCGTTTCTGGCCTTATATTTTTTCTCTATTAATAGTTTTAGTCTCTGCAACTCAGTGACTTGTCATGTCACCAAAAAGTCTAACAAAGCAACCATGTATAATTATTTTTGCAAACTATTTTAAATCTCTATCAACTAGTATGACATTATAGAAATATTTTTTTTAAAAAATATATAGTATCAAGCTTTTTATACATTATAGAAATATTTTATGTTCAAAAAATTTAAAAAAAAATGTTGTCATTATTAAATAACAACAAACAACAGCAAAAAAACAACATTATGTATTTCAAGAAAAAAGAGTTTAATAGAAAGTGCTCTTCATGTTAACAAAGAAAATTTTATTTTATTAGATAAGAAAAAAGATGAATGACTTCTTTGTATAAAAAAAGGAAATATTAAAATTAAAAAAAGAATCATGAAAATAAATATTAGATTTTTTAGATTTTTTAATTTTAACATTTTAAATTAATATTAATAATTTCGTAATCATAAATAATTTTACTTTCTTATATATTTTAAGTTTCTATATGAATTCATTATATATACTTTTTATGGTTTTAAATATTTTTTAAAATTTTAACTAAGTTTTTAAATGCTTGTACAAAATACTACTTATGGATACTCGTCAAAGTCGTCGTCATGCGTAATGGCTAACGTGTTAAGGCCAGGAGAAATTTCGTCTAAATATTCAACGTTAGAGAAATGTCATCATCCATTCAAAAGAAAAAAGAAATGTCCTCATCCAAATCGCGATGTCGTAAACTATATATATATATAGGACCATGTTAAAGAAATAAAATAAAATAAACACAAAAGTATTACATACTACTTGTACAATAGATGTTTCTACTATACAAGCAGTAGAAGCATCCTTTAAATATAAAACAAACATAAAAAAGTATTTTTACAACTTGAAAATGTTATATATATATAACACATTCCCCAGTTGTTAAAAAACTTTCTAAGACATGTGATTATTGATTTTGTTAAATAATAATAATAATAATAATAATAATAATAAACAACGAAGAAACATAAGACTTATTCAACACAGAGAAAAAATATTGTTATCCAAATAAAAAAAAGCTAGTAATATATTTTTAACTCATTTTTAAAAATGTTTTTTTATTATCAGTTAAAATTTATTAAAAATCAGAAAAAAAATGAGAACACGACTTTTGATTTAATGAATTTCACTCATAATTTTACAATTTTTAATAAATTTTCATCAATAGCAGATAGCAGATAGTACATTGAAAGAAATGTGTTAGAAAATGTGTTGTTAGCACATTTTTTATTTAAAGATAAGTGTTAGGAACATATTTTTTAATATAATTCTTTTAATACACATTCTTAATGGTTAAAATTTACTAGTATTAAAAATTATAAAATCATTAGGACATTCATTAAATAAGGAGTGTGACACACATAATTTTATAATTTTTAATAAATTTTAACCAAATAATTAAAAATAGTGTATATTAGAAAATATACTGCTAGCATTTTTACTTATCCAAATTAAGCATAATCACTTGACCCAGTCGATAAAGAAGTTGAGATTCTTTGACGACTGACCACCTTCTACAATGTTGTTTATAGCCATTTCCTTCAATTTCAAAGACCTTGCATTTATGTCTTCATCACTAAGCAATTGCTCCACCTTCTTCCTTATCTCTCCCCTTGAAATTACTCCTTTTTCATCCTTGTCTAATCCAAGACCAATCTTCCACACTTCACAAATAAATGTCTTGTCAATATATTGATCAGTGGTAAATGGCCAACACAAGAAAGGTACACCAGCACATACATCTTCTAGGGTAGAATTCCAACCACAGTGACTAATGAAGCAAGCCAATGCAGGGTGGTTCAATATCTTCTTCTGTGGTGCCCAACCAACTATTTTACCTTTACTTCCATTGAAATCATGTGGGTATGCATTAATATTCACCTTGTTGTCATTATTTGGACGTACAACCCAAAGAAATGGCTTGTTAAGAAGATCAAGTCCAAGAGCTAATTCTTTAAATTGGTTGGTTTCCATTACTGCCATACTACCAAAGGAAACATATATGACAGATTGAGGTGGTTGCTGATCTAACCACTCTAAACAAGTTGTGTCTTCTTTCCAGAATGAACTTTTGTTGTTGTCACTTTCCATTAATGGGCCAACGGGTAGGAACTTTGGTGATATGGAAAATGCTCCAGGCTCAAGATCATAAGTAGTGTTGCAAAGCCACCACTCTCCTAACTTCCAAGTTTGAATCTCTTGCACAAGAAGGTCAAAGAAGATCTTACTAAAGTCACGCCATGGAAAGTTTTGTGTGTCCATCATAGGCATATTTGGAGAGAGTTGAACTTCTTGTTTTTTGGTGGGAACTCCTGTAATGCCAAAAGGAAATCATGAAAACTCTCATGCCTCTACTTGCACAAGTAATTAACCGAGTAAAGTTATACAAAGAGAATTCAAGATTTGGGGATAATTGTTCTGTTGGCTTCACTCCGGTACTTCATATTTTTTTGTAGGAGCTCTGTGTTGTGTTCATGTACATACAAAAATAATTTTTAAACACCTCAATTGTTATTCAACGTTTAGTATGAGAGAGATAAAAAAGAGAAAAATATATATATATAATAAGTAATATGATATGATACAAAGGAAAAGATAGAAAAAAAATATAAAATGTTGATAGTATATTTAAAAAAATAGCATGTCTAAAAATATTGTTCATGTACATAAAAACCTTTTCAAAAAATTGTTATGCTTTTTTATAAGATCTCTTTCAAATTATCTATATTTTTTTTAAAATAACCTTAATTACTTTAAATTATTGAAAACATTTGGAAATATTTTAAATTGAAATAACTAATATTATTTAATTTCATTTTGCTTTATTTAATTCATTTCCATTAATCTAAACATAGCATTCTAAATTTGCATAACTCAAGTTTTCAATTGGCTACTCAGTTTTATGTTTAAGTCATGCGACAAACTCAATTTAACACATTCTTATTAATAAATTTTTTATTATTATCTAAATTTTATTAAAAATACAAAAATTTAATGATCTTGCTTCTTATTTAATAAGTTTTACTTATAATTCAATAATTTTAAATAAAATTTAATCAATAATAGATAATATATTAAAAGAAATATATTAAAAAATGTTGCTAACACTTCTCCTATTATATTTTACAGTCATCTTCAATTTTAGATCTTAAAAATGTTTATCAAGAATTAAACCTAAGGGTTCAGTATTACAGAAGGACTTCTTGATGTAGCTTATGATGTAACCAAGAGTAAATATTTCTAGTCACCATTAAAAAAAGTTATTAGATCGATTCTTTGGATTATTATAGTTTTGACTAATCTCTACATAACACACACGTAATGAAGTATTATTAATTCTTTCTCGTAACCTAATTGAAAATTTTAAATATATTCCACACATAGATTGGTCAAAACTATAGACACGGGTGGCTTGAGATTATCTAATAATTTTTCCGTCAAAAGAGAGTAAAGAAATATTTACCTTCAGAATCGATAATGCCATCATCGATCAGCCTTGGGATGCAGGCAGCAGAAGCCAAGGAAGTTGCAGAGGCTGGAGAGAGAAGAGCCCCTTTGATTCCCAGTTTTTGGCCAACTTCCAAAGCCCAACCCATATATATGGTAACAATTATACAGGTGATTTTATTGTCAACATCCAAAGCACTGATATCTTGTATAAGCTTTGGAAGCCTAGCAGGCATGGTGCTTTTGATTGTAAAAGGATTCAGAGAGAAAGAGAAAACTGAAACTAAAATTGTTATTGTGTGAAAGAGAAAATGAATTCAACACATTCTGATGAACAGATACATTGAGTTATTTATACAGAGGTTACTAACACTAACTAACTCTCAACTGACTAAACAGTTAGTTAAGTAAACAATTAAGCTATGTCTACACCTATACAAAGGAAAAACCCCTATCCGAGTAATTCTACTCTAATATCCCCCCGCAAGCTCAAGAGGGGTGGGCAGAAAACTTGTCTACCACTCTGAGCTTGGACCGAAAAGTAGCAAAATTAGAGGGAGTGAGAGCCTTGGTGAGAATATCTGCACACTGGTCAACAGCTGGAACATGAACAACTTGAAGTTGTTTGCCAAGAACCTTTTCACGAACAAAGTACAAATCAAGCTCCATATGTTTTGTTCGAGAATGTAACACAGGATTATGAGCTAGTGCAACAGTGCTCATATTATCACAGAAAATGACCAGTGAGGTATGTGAGATGCGAAGTTCAGATAAAAGAGATTGAATCCAAGTAACCTCTGCTGTAGTTAGAGCCAAACTACGGTATTCTGCCTCAGTACTTGAACGTGCCACCACGGTTTGCTTTTTAGACCACCATGAAACCAAATTAGGACCAAGAAAAATGGTTGCACCAGATGTAGATTGCTTGTCATATGGATTAGATGCCCAATCAGCATCGCAATAGGCATAAATCGAGAAAGGAGGACCAGTAGAAGCAGGCTGAAGATGTAACCCGAAATCAAGTGTACCCTTGAGATATCAAAGAATTCGTTTGACAGCAATCCAGTGTTGTTCAGACGGTTTAGACATAAATTGGCATACTTTGTTAACAGAAAAGCTAATTTCTGGTCTAGTAATAGTAGCATATTGCAGAGCACCCACCACAGATCTATAGAGAGTAGGGTCAGAAAAATCTTCAGAACCAGATTTGGATAATTTACAACCACCAACCATTGGAGAAGAGATAGGTTTGGCCTCATCCATTTTAGTTTTGGATAAAAGATCTCGAATGTACTTGGACTGAGTCAGTGTGAGTGACCCATCTGTTTGAGTTCTGACTTCAATACCCAGAAAGTAATCAAGGTCACCAAGGTCTTTCAGAGAGAAAACAGAGTTTAGTTTGGAAACAAGTGTCTGAATAAATTCTGAGTTATTACCAGTGACAATGATGTCATCAACATAGACCAAAATATAGACAAAGAAAGTAGCACCAGTATAAACAAATAGAGAAGGATCACACTTGCTTGTAGTGAACTTAAACTGAAGCAGAGTAGTTTTGAGTTTATCATACCAGGCCCTAGGAGCCTGTTTCAAGCCGTAGATGGCTTTGTTCAGCTTGCAAACAAGTTGTTTGTTGGAATGCTCAAACCCAGGAGGTTGAGTCATATAGACTTCTTCTTCTAAAGCCCCATTCAGGAATGCGTTATTGACATCAAGTTGTTGAAGTGGCCAGTTGTGAGTAAGAGCAAGTGAGAGAATAATACGAACGGTAACAGGTTTGATGACAAGAGCGAATGTCTCATTGTAGTCATATCCAAGTTTCTGATGAAATCCTTTTGCGACAAGCTTGGCTTTATGTTTATTGACTGACCCATCAGGATTCTCTTTAACTCTGAAGACCCATTTGCAGCCAATGGCAGACCTGGATGGAGGCAAATCCACAAGAGTCCAAGTTCCATTTCGGAGTAAGGCATCATATTCAGCTTTCATTGCTGCAAACCAGGTAGGACTGGAAAGAGCTGATTTAACTGTTTTTGGTTCACAATGAGCAATAAGAAGGGTGGGACGGATCTTTGGTTTAATAATACCTGATTTTGCACGGGTACACATAGGATGATTGTTGTTAGGTCGGACAAGTAAGGGTGGCAATGGGTCAGCATTAGTAGGAGAGGCAGATGGAGATGAGGATGTAGAAGAGGAGATAGAGGAAGTGATTGGATCTGGAATAGCAGGGTGTTGAGCTAGGTTACTATTTGAAGGAGAAGAAGAAACTGGAGTGTGGTTAGTGTGTTGCAAAACAGTTGGTGAATTAGGGGATAAATGAAAACCAGTAGAAGGTAAAATAGTGAGAGGATTGGTAACGCAAGTTGCTTCAGAGGTAGTTAGAGATGAGTTAGGAAAAAGTTCAGGAAAGGGAAATTTGGACTCATTAAAAACAACATCCTTAGAGATGTAGATTCGACCATCTACAGCAAGGCACTTATAGCCTTTATGAGAAAGAGAATATCCCAAAAACACACATTCCTGAGACCTGAACTGTAATTTATGTTGATTATATGGTCGAAGTAGAGGAAAACAAGCGCAACCAAAAATCCTCAAGAAGCTGTAATATGGTAATTTTTTAAACAATTTCTGATAAGGTACTTCATTATTAATAGCTGAGGAAGGAAGCCGATTTATGAGATAGACACTGGAGATGAATGCATGATCCCAATACTGCAGTGGCATGAGAGCTTGAGAAAGTAAAGTAAGTCCAAGTTCAACAATATGACGGTGTTTGCGCTCAACAACACCATTCTGGTGGTGAGTGTGCGGGCAGATTAATCTATGAATAATTCCAAGTTCAGTAAGATACTTGGTAAATGGTCTGAACTCACCACCCCAGTCTGACTAAATAGCTTTGATTGGCAAATTAAACTGAGTAGCAACCATTGCCTTAAACTGTTTGAACACACTCAAATTATCTGACATATTTTTCAGCAAGTACAACCAAGTGAATCTAGTGTGAGCATCAACAAAAGTCACGTAGTACTTGAAACCAGAACTAGATGAAAACGGTGCAAGGCCCCATAGATCAGTAAAAATAAGCTCAAAAGGTTTAGAATAAACAGTAACAGAAGGGGAAGAGGGAAGGCGATGTGATTTGCCAAGACAACAATGAACACAAAAATCAGAAACAGTTTTATTAACAGTAGGAAGATTACAGAGTTTGAGTACAGTTTTCATGGTATCAATACTGGAATGACCAAGTCTAGAGTGCCAAGTGGCAAATGGAAGAGAATTACAAGAAGCAGTATTAACAATAGGACTTTTATTCACATTATTTACAGGGACAGAATTTGAAACAAAATAAGACTTGTCCATCTGAGGAGCAGTAGGAAGCAAATCAGGAAATTGATAGAGACCATCACGTCCCACTAATCCTTTGAGAAGAACTTCATTAGTAGCCTGTGATTTAACCAAGCAAAAGGAGGAATGAAACTCAAAGAAGACAGAATTATCTCTACAGAATTGACTGACACTGATTAAATTTTTGGTAATCGAAGGAACAAATAGTAAATTATTGAGGAAAAGAGGAATTTTAGGATTAAAAGGAGAGTGAAAAGAAGAGACACCTGAAGAGTTAATATTGAGGCCCTGACCATTTCCAATAGTGATTTGTTCAGGTCCTTCAAGTGGTGTAGCCTGCTGAATATTTTGAGATACATTCGTTACATGATGAGAAGCTCCTGAATCTGGATACCAGCTATTTGAGAACGAAGGTATAGCACTTGCAAGATGTGCTTGAGGAATGATGTTAGGTGTTGGAGCTGGTGGACAAAAACCTTGAGTGTATGACGGTGGAGCCGAGTATGCTTGAGGAAAACCAAAGTGTGAAGAAGACGGCATCAATCGTGAAGGATGAGAGAGTGGAAACGTAGATGAGTTCCAATACCACTGAGAGGATGTGGCAGAGGTTGGAGAGACCAATGGAGTAGTAGGAACGTAATTCTCCTCAAACCTATGATAGCAAAATTGAGCATCATGACCAAATTTATGACAGACCTGACACTGGACGTTATAATAACGGCCTCGACCAGCACGGCCAAAACTCCGACCACCGCGACCTCCGCGGCCAAAATTCCGGCCACCACGACCAGCTGCAAAGCGATTAACACCATTGTATTCTTGTTGATTGGAATCACCAGTTAAGTGAGCTTGCGGAGGCGGGTCCAAATTAGGGTTTGAAGACACATTCGGAGTTGATGTAGAATGCAAATTAGGGCCAGAATTAGGGTTTGGGTTAGTGGAAGTACCTTCAGTAAGATTAATTGACACAAGAGCTTTCTTGTGGAACTTCTCACGTCTCGCTTCATGAGCCAAGAGCAGAGTTTCAACTTCATCAATTGTCAGTGGCTCAAACTTGCTACTGATCAATGAAACAATCGATTCATATTCCTCTAGAAGACCTTCAAGAATTACATCTAATTATTCCTTTTGTGAAACAGAATCACCAATCGAAGTAAGCGAATCCACCAGTGTTTGGATTCGTAGAAGATAATCAGAAATCGGGCGATTGTCAAGAGAGATATTGCGAAGCTCTGTTCGAAGCTGGCGAGCTTTCGCACGAGTGAGAGAGTGAAAGTGCGAATGAATTTTGTCCCATAGATGCCACGAGGTTTTGCAACCAATGACTCTTGGAAGCACCTCGCCTGAAATGGTATATTGAAGCCATGAGAGGAGAAGCTGATCTTGTTGTTCCCAAACAAGATACTCCGGGGAAACAATATCAGCGTCGCGATCTGCAACAGATATGAACTTCTGCGGAATCGTTGGATTCAGAAGAAAATGATGAAGATGATGACCTTTGATAACGGGTTCGACTTGTTGACACCATAATAGGTAATTCGTACTATTCAATTTTTCAGAAATCGCATGCGAAAACGTAGTCGCAGCAGAAGAAGAAGAAGCAGAAGTCACCATAACTAGTGGTGGAGGAGGAGGAGGAGGATTTTCGTTTGCGGAAGCCATGAATCAAGGCCTAGGGTTCGAACTAAGCTCTGATTACCATAAAAGGATTCAGAGAGAAAGAGAAAACTGAAACTAAAACTGTTATTGTGTGAAAGAGAAAATGAATTCAACACATTCTGATGAACAGATACATTGAGTTATTTATACAGAGGTTACTAACACTAACTAACCCTCAACTGACTAAACAGTTAGTTAAGTAAACAATTAAGCTATGTCTACACCTATACAAAGGAAAAACCCCTATCCTAGTAATTCTACTCTAATAGATTGAGACAAGAACATTCATCACATCACTTCTGTCATCTTCATGGCCCAAACCATCAGGGAGAGTCACCAACTTTATTTGTGATCCCAAGAGGTTGTCAGCACCAACAGTTTTGGCCCGTTTGTGGCTGAACTCTATGCACAAAAGTGACCTTGCAACCATGTTTGGCCAAAACCAGAGAGAATTGCATAGTGGGGTTCACATGTCCTTGAATTTGAAATGGTATACAAAGAAAGTGTGGAATGCCCATCTGCGTGAATTGTTGATGGGATTGGGAAACAAAAGAATTATTGGAAGACTCGAAGATTCGAGTGTGTGATTATTATTTATTATATAGAGAGGAGGGCTTGGGTGAAATGTTTGTAGTTTGTATGCATGCATGATGCCTATATATTCTCTTATATAATGGTCATGTCACAGCTATTAACATGCAAGTGCACAACTGAGGTACCTCGTACAAGTCAAATTTGGTGGGTTTTTTTTTATCATTAATTTGGTGGTTTGATACTGTTATGTCAACTGCTTTGATACTATTATGTCAACTGCTTTCTGGCTGAAAGAGAGAGAGAGATAGAGAGAGAGAACTGACATATAGAATTTATATCAATATATAAGTAACCATATTTTATCCCTTACAAAAGACTAATTATTGTATTTATTAAATATAATTAATTTAATAATGTTATTAAAAATTAAAAAAATTATAAAAGTAAATTATGTGTAATTACCTTATTTATTTAAAATGATATATACTTTACTTAAGTAAAAATTACACACCTAAAAATAATCTAATTATTTTAATTTAAAATATTCTTTATCAAGAGAGTCTAGCTCAATTAATTGAGCCATGTACATGAGTTATCTTTCTAATACATAAGTTTGATTCCTATGGATCCAAAAAAAATTAAAATATTCCTTATTACCCGGCGCTAAACTAATTATTGCTAATAATAAGAACTAAAAAAGAACACTAAAAAAAATATAAGAGATCTAAAAGTTACAAAAAAGTTTACAAGAACTAAAACTGAACATAATCATATTTGCTGGAACTTAAAACATATTTAAGCTAAAAAAATATATCAAAATAATACATTAAACTAGAGAAATGAAGAACATATATCAAGATTTTGAACTTTAATTACTTTCTAATCGTCATAATTAGTTAACCCCATTGTTTGGTGCCATATGGTATATAAGTTTAATAATTAAGAAAATGACCAAATAAGAGAATTCATTTAGGTTAGATTTATTAGAAAAATTCGAGGAACTCAACCAAACCAAATAAATTAGTTCAGTTAATTTTTTGTACATTCAAGTTAGATTCAAACTAAACTAACCAAATTCGATCAAGTTCTATTAATTTGATTATTGAGTTCATGGCTTCTAAACCCTAAATTGATCACCATAGTTTTTTAATTCCCTTAATTAATGACACTAACCACATTTTAAGTTTGTTTTTTTCAATTTTCTCTCATCCTCAAGCCTGAGTCATCCCCACTCTTCTTTCACACCACCTCTTGACTCATCATCAACCACCACATACTATGCCTCTCCACCACTCACCGCTCATCCTTCTTTGTTATCCACCATATATTGCTTGATTCATTAACAAACCACAAAGTACAAATTGTGTCTCCCTTCATCACTTGACTCCTATCAAAATTTTGAGAGGAAATCCAAGACCCAAGTTGATAAGGCTAATTAAAAATCACAAAGCTCAAAGAACAAGAGAAGACTTCCATAGAAATATCCAATTATATTAATTAATATGAAAAGATACACACAAGAGCTTCTAATTTATGCTCTATTTATAGAGCTTGTTGCAATAGTAACTAACAACTAAGAAACATTCTTACAAACTAACTAATTAACTAACAAACTTGAATTATCACAATGGACCGCAATTGATGGTTCTCAATCATCATGAACTAATCCTGTGTTGTTGTTTATTGCTCGTAAAGTACTGAAGTACGTAAGATCTTGCACAACCACAACTCTAGCTTCCATCTCTTTGTTATCTTCTTTCACAGTGAAATCATTGTTCTCTTCGTGAAAGAGCATTCATGTCATATCAAAATTTTGAGAGGAGATACAAGTGACCTCAAATTGATGAGATAAAAAATTATAAAGCTGAAAGAACAAAAAATATTTCCATTAAAATATCTCACTATATTAATTAATATGAAAATTATACACATAAGAATGCTCTATTTACAAAATTCCTTCCTCTAATTAACAAAGATATTTTGATTGATACTCAGGTACACGTACAATTTTACTAGTTTTTGCAACTTTTGCGTTGAAAATTTTGTAATATTTTTATTTTTTAAGTATTTTTATATCTTCTTCTGGTCGAACTACAAGATTCAATTTTGGTTAATTAATTTTAGGATAATTTTATAATTTCATGTCTAAACACGAACACAAAGCAAATGGATTCTTTCAAATTATCTTTTAAAATGTTATGATCTCAAAGATAATTAAAAACTTTCTAGCATGATTTTTTTTAACATCAATTCGATTAAAATTGAATTCCAATTAAAATAGGTGTAATATATTTTGCTGAGTTTGATGTTGGTGACCATAGGTGTAGCCGTGTAGGTAATCCTTTGGCATCTTCCATTTTGCCTTAGACAAGTCTCTAATACCTTTTGTTTGAGATAAGAATAATTAGCCATCTTGGAGGTGTTAGTCTTCTATGCCTGAGAAGAATTCGAGATTGCCAAGTTCTTTAAGAGAAAACTGATTGAGATACAGTGATGCATGCAGAAGTAGAAAATGATGAGGATGTCGCAACCTATAGTGTCACATGTTATAGACAATGATAGAAATAGAGTAGAAAGTGAAAACAAACATGAGAGATTGAGACTAATGCTAAAAATGATAAAGTGATTCGTTACTAACTAAATAAAATTGTAAATATTTATAAGCTACGGATTGTTGAGTTAGCAATCAGTTAAAGACAGTTGCAATTGACAGGTTAATTAGTTACAAAGTGCAACCAACAAGCTAACTAATGATACCAGGAGAATATATCTAACAGTGAAAATGAGAGAAAAGAATGAAAATTAAGAATGTATTCAAAATAGATTCTAGTAACAAAAGCTAAGCTATTATATACACCGAAGAGTAAGAATCTAACTCTATGTAAGTTGTATATTTTAATTTATAATATAAGAATACAATTAGAGCGCCAGGGTTGTTGAAACAATGGCCGAAAGACGAGCTTCAATGAATGTGGAGTCGCTGTATGTCCTCAGCATTGGCATACCAGCTAGGAATCAGAACCAAAGCAAGGGGATGAAGAACTCTGTATGCCCTCTTCAATGTCTCTTCACTCACATTACATGCTTTTGCAACTTCTTTGAGACCTAATTAACCGAATTAAATGCAAATTCTCATCAAGATAGATACGAAATTCAAAACTTTGGATTTCAAAGAAAAGAATAGACTTATAGAGAAATTGACCAAGTTTCAACGGCTTGTTGATATTTTTTTATTGCAATGTACTATAATCCATCGGAAAAAAAAAATATTACAAAAAAGAATCTAAAAATTTAGTGAGGGATGAAAAAAAAAGGGAAATTCTTCATGTTTAGTACAAAATTTTCTAGATAAAAAATTGAAGAAAATCAGTTACAATATAAATTATTTTTTATCATTTCTCTCTCACGTCACGTATGTAAGAATTTCACTGTTGATATATATTTCATAATACATAATTCTTCATAGTAAATAACACATTTTCTTGAGGAGGAAAAAGGTAGGCAATCGCAAAAACAAAATAATAATAATAATAATAATAATAATAATAATAATAATAATTGTGCCACCAGAGTGCTGATTGTAGGGAAGGAAAAGAAAATTAAAAACATCTTCAACATTTCATATGAAACCCTAGAATTTGAAAAAGGGAAATGATATACTTAGACACCTATATGTCATTAGACACCAAGAAAGAGATCCAAATAGAAAAGAAATTTGTAAATATGATAGATCAAAAAGAGCTCAGATAAAAAAAAATAAAGAGATTTTTAACATATCCCAAATAAAAATGAGGTTAAATATATAATCCCTAGAAAATGATTAATTCAATTAAAAAAAATTGTATCAACCATAAAGTACAAGGTTAATTGCACCAATCATTTTCTATGGGGTTGTTTAACCATATTTTTATTTAAAATAAACTAGACAACCTCATAAGAACAATGATTTTTTAACATTTCGTTTTTGAATAAAGAATAAGTAATATTCAGATCCTTATATTTACATGTTAGAATTTAGATATCTAAAGCAAGAGAAGTGAAAGGAAAACCGTACCTTGAAAGTGCATCTTATTCTCCGAAGAAAGCTGATCAACCATATAAATAGTGGCTGCCAAAATGGAAGAAGGCTTCCTCCTTACCTGAAACTCTTGTGCTTTCTGCAGCACTTCTCTCACAGCTTGGATGACTCGATGGTCAAGGCCAAGATTGGAGCAGAAGCGTTCACCTATGTCCAAGTCTTGTGCCTTGTCATAATTTCTACCTATCTTAAAATGCTTCTTGAATAGCCCTATTGCCTTGTGAATCATCTTGGCTCTGACTCCAACAGCAAAAGTTTCAATTTCCTTCAAGGTCATTGGAAGACACTCTTCTTGAGAAGCCAAGTAGAAGCATGCCAGCATAGAGGCCTTTGTATATTTTCTAAATTTAAATATCCCATCACCATCTGCCCTCTTGTAGAGTTCCTTGGCATGATTTTTTACGGTCCAAACCAAGCCTAAGTTATCAGCCATTTGATCCATGGTCCTGAGAGCAGCTGCAAGATTGCGATCTGTCTTGGCATTATTGATTCCCCCTTGATTGTTACCGGTGTTTACCATATCACTATTGTTATCATCAGAGGAGGGTGTGTGTGTAATAAGAGTGCTAAGACGAGCTTCACTAGTTAGTAGTAAAGGGTTGAAATTGTCACTCACACGGGATCCTTGTTCGCAATGCTCATCTTCACCATCACCATCATCATCATCATCATCATTACCATCATCGCCATCATCATGATCATCCCTCTCAAGATTATCGTTATAGTGTCTCCACCTCGGTGTTTCTTCTATGAAACGGGACTCGAGAACCAAGCCACATTCTAGGCAGATTGTGTCCCCAGTATTGTAATCATATATTGAGGGAGTGTAGCTTTTGCAGTCACTGCAATACTCTTCATCTGCCATGTCTATTTCTCAGTGTTTAATTTGAAGAATGAATGAAATGGTTTTTTTTTTTTTTGGTACAAGGAATGAAATGGTTTTATTTGAATATAGGAGGCTTGGTGTTATTATATATTGGCAGAGCATTTGGATTAATAGAATCTATTAATGTGACAATAGCTTGGTCTATGTGGTCTATACCGAAGAAAGAAGAAAATTTTAGCAATCGATCTTAATTTGTCATTTAGTGTAAATCATTAATTGCCAGTCTTTGGTACAATTAATGTTTGTTTAAATTAATGAGTATTTCTATAATGTTTATATATATATATATGGACAGTATTAATTGATTTACAATTTTTTATTTACTCAAATTTATTAAACAAATACCTTATTAAACTTGGTCAACTAGGTTTCCCGTTTAACATTAGTCATTGACATTGACAGACATAGAAAATTTATATTGTGGGAGCTGTGAGATATTTTTAAAATTAATGAAAAATTGTATTCTAAATTAATTAATACTATCCATATATATAAATTAATGTGTCTCTTCACCAAGGTTCATGAAATGTAATGAAAGGTTGTAATAATTAATGTGTCTATTCATGTGAAAATATAAATATGAATAGATGTGATTCTTCACCAAGAGACACAAGATGTGACTATTAACTGAGGATCAATCATAAGATGTGACTCTTCACCAATGAGATGTGACTCTTCATCAAAAATCATGAGATAGTCTCTTTCAGTAACAATTTTGAACTTTTGTGGACCCGAGATGAAACAATAAATAAGGATCCTTATATATAAACATTCTAAAATATAAACATATGTTAAATAAAATCAACACATAATTTTATTAAATATTATATATTTTCTTACATTAAACAAATAATATAGTTTTAACAAATCTAAAAAATTGTATCGCATTTTTTATTCAAATTAGTTCTATAGTATTAGCTTTCATCGACAAAATATCATCATCTTCAATTCAATCTTACATGTATTTTTTCTCTTTATTAATATACTAACTTTTATTTTAAACTAGTATTTTAGTTTGTGCATTGTACAAGATAAACATTTTTTATATAATTATAATAAGTAAATATTTTAATATATAATAAATAATTTAATTTGTTATATAAGGTTATGTTTAAATTCAAATGAACAGGCAGTATATATATATATATATATATATATATATATATATATATATATATATATATATATATATATATATATATATAAGTGTGTGTGTGTGTGTGTCCGTGTGTATAAAGATAGATGGATTGTGGTTTGAAATAATTGAGAGAGATATCTTTTGCTTAATTGTAGAGAAAGTGTGTGAAAATGCACTTCCAAAGAAAATATGAGAAAAAGTGTTGAAAATATCTAATTGAGAGAGTGATGGATTTTAATTTTTAATAAAAGAATAAATTCTTTTATAAATAGATTTTTAGTTTGTGTCTCTTGTTTTGTTGAAAAACAAAATTTATATGTCATAGTGAGTTAGAGATTTTTTTTTTTAAACAAAAATTTATGAATAAAACCTTAGGGGGAAAAACAACCAAGAAAGTGCACTTCATAATCACGTCACATTTTAATTTAGATATAAAAAATGAGTCATGATAAGTAATAATGGTTTCAATGTATTTATAAAAATAACATAAAATTATATATGATTTTTTTCTATCACATTCTATTTTTTTTTTTTTGTGCCCCTTCCAACTGTGGACCTGGGCCGTCACCCCTCTAGCCTAGGCCCAGGGCCGGCTCTGGTCTCTTCACTAATTCAATGTGTAGTTTTCATCTTCTTTCGAAACATGCAGAGGTTCTTTCCAATGTTTACTTTGTATTGTATTAAGACCATGGATTGGATTTAAGGTACCAAATCTGTGAAGAGAAGAATACCCATTTTCTCCCCTTTAATTGATCTGTGTTTTTGGATCTGGGTTTTTCGGATTTGTGTTTCTTTAGTTGTTTTGTTAGAATCTTGTTAATTGTTAAGCTTAGATACGTATATTTGGTTGTGGTATTTGACCAATGTTTGTATTGGGATCTTGGTTTCTAAGTTGGATCTAAATTGAAACAACACAAACAAGACAGAATCGACGCCAGATCTATTTCTTTTTTTTTGTTTTAAAATTCAAAATAAATAGTAGCGATTTTTGAGCTGCCAAAATCACATTTTAAAATTTTTAATGATGCGTCATCACTTAATTGACGGCAAGGACCCAAAACAAATTTTTTAATATATCGGGAATCCAATGCAAAAAAAAATATTAAGGGCCCAAAACAAAATTCGATTATTTATCATGGACCCAAAACATATTTAAGTCAAAGAAAAATAATCTATCCAGCTAATCTTATCAAGGATGATGACAATATAGTCATGTGGTGAAAGGAAATAATAATATGATGAAGAAAAATCATATGAAAATACAAAAATTATGGTATTGAAGTTGGGTATGACCACTATTGGCGATCATTGGTTAAATTGAAACAAACTCATGTAAGTTGATCTACACGATCTATAGTTTAGCGTGTTACATTTTATGTATATTTTAAGAAAATCAAAATTTTATCTTACCAAAATATTTTTTCTAAATACAAGTTAGTGTATGTTACCAAACCTCTTAAGTACTTATTAATGTATACACTTATTTATTTATTTGAATGGGTAATTTAACGAGTTTCATCTTATGTGTATTTTAAAAAAAATTGAAATTATAATTTATTAAAATATTTCTTCTATAACGTGGTTGAGTATTAGAAAATGTCATACGACTTTATATATATAGAGAGGTCAAGTTACTCCAAAAGTAATTCTAAAAGAGTTACACACATACAGAGGATATAAGTTATGATAGTTTGATATATCTAAAAACTATTCTCTAAGGTAAAATATAAAAAAATAATAACAAATTGGAATTAATTAAAAAAATTTATTAGATTGCTTTAAAGAAATTGACTTTGGTGTGAACATATGTTAAACTTTTTTTTTAGGGCATACAAGCTGTGACAAGTTAGAAATCTTAAATTTTAATAGGAAAAATAATCAACTCACAATATCTTATAAGAATTATGTAATTTTGATTCTTCATTGTACTAGGAGATATGTTGGAGTAGGAAATCACTCCTATCGAGTCCAAAAAATAAAACTTAATCATTAGCAAAAAAAAATAAACAAAAGTAGTTGAATAAATAAAGTCCTTTTTTGTAATTAATTTTTAGGGTGAGATAATATTTTAAAAGTTATAAGTAATTTTCTTCATTAAGAGTAAACCATTTTTAACTAACATTGTGGGATGTTAATATACATTTTCCTACAGAGTTAATAGCTGTTGAATACAAATTTGGCTTTAAAGACTGTCTTATTTTAAATGGGTTTTCTAATATTTTCCCAAATAAAAAAATAAAAAAACCATTAGTGGTGACTCTATTTCTTTCAAACTTATTGTTTTAAGTTTTCATCAAACCGTCACGACCCTAATTGCGACAATAGGTTTCGCGATTTGTAGCTTAGCTCAAACGATGGGTCCAAAGTACTTATTAGGTCTTGTATTTTTTTTATTTTTTTTTTTTGAAGAGCTTGTATTTTGTTTTATGCTCTTTACGATGTTGACAAAATATTCCTTTTGCGAATGTTCCTTGTCGCTTTAATTACGAATGTAGCATATAACTTTTTTTGCTAAACTAATTTATTTTAGGCTTAAATATATTTTAGGTTCATAATAAATTGCCAGATTTTGGTTTTGGGTTTCTAATAAATTTTTTCGTTGCGTTGGATACTAATATATCAAAACTTTTGTTTTGAATCCATGTCGTCAGTTATTATAGATCTAAACATATTTAAGCATTTATTTTATGTCGACTATGAAGTTAGACTGATTCAGAGGGTGAACTACCTCTTATTTTGCCTTTGGCTTCATTGTATTTTTATTCTCCCAACTTATCAAAGTAATTATTTTGAAGATAAGAAGAAGAAATGAATGTGTTTATTAATTGTGGCGATTTTTAGCTGCCACTATTTTTAAATAAATTATTTTAAATAATTGCATTTAGTGGTGGATCAAAACTGCCAGAAAGTATTAGTGTAGTTTTTTTTATCCGGCAGATATCGAGGAGTTGACAACAATTCACGCACTCTGCTCAACCAACTGAGCTAGACCCCTGGATAAGTATTAGCATAGTTTGAAATTCAACAGAAATATGACGAAAGGACAAAATTTACAACATTTTAAAAAGTGGGGAGCAAAATGCGCAGAAAATAAGTTTGGGGACTAAAATAGAGTTGATATATTTAGAAGGACTAAAACAAAATAACAAGGATCAAAACCAGAAAAAGAAATATATACAGATCAAAAGTCAAGTAAAAAAATTTTAAGGATTAAATCTTATTTATTATTTATATTTATAATTAGATATTTATAAGTCTAACATTTATTTTTATTTTATTTTTTGAAAAGAAGTCTAACATTTATTAGTTACATAAATATATGCCCTTCTTAAAATTCTCATTTACTTAGCAACAATATTTGGAAAAAATAATCAGCTTTTTGCCAAGCTTGACAAATTGGACGGCATCCTATATTTGTTAAATTAAAATAAATGTTTCATATTAATTAAAATCATACATAGTATAATGTATTATGTATTTATATACATCTTTAGTGAACACCTCAATACCGCATATACATTTTTAGTGATTTCTTTGGTGTTTTTATTTTAAAGGATAAAATATACTTTTGGTTATTTATTTTTTTATTAAAACTCTTTGATCCTTTATATTTTAAAAGATTTATTTTGATTTTTTATCTATCAAATTTGGGTCAATAGAGTTCTTCTCAAATAGTGATAATTTTCTATGTTAGAACACGATTTTGAATCATTTTTGGACTAATTCAATATGTGAAACATGTCCTATTAGATTCATCTACATTAAAACTATGAAGTCAAACTAATGTTTGAACTAAAAGGATAATAAACACTGTTTAAAATCACATGAAAAATAAGTTTTACGAACAACCAAAAAATTGAAAAATCTAATATCATATTCTTTTTTGGATATTCATAGGACTCACTTTTCACACAATTTTTATCATATTTATGGTTCTTTTTGGTTTGAATATTAGTTAGGTTCTATAATTTTCATGTAGGTGAATCTAATGAGACTGCTGCTATATCCACTCCCCCAATCTCCTTCTCCCTCTCCCGTATATTGTCCCTCTCACCTATCTCTAAACCCGCCTCTACCAAAAGAAGAAAAGGGTAAATTGGACAAAACAAGAATACGTTTAGCAACAGCCAACAAAATACTTCATTGATGTGAAATCAATTAAGAATGATGGAGATGTTGTAAACTTAAAGCCCTTTCTACTGACCATAGATAGCAAGGGCAATGGGGCACCAAAATTAGCACCATCACTCGTTTTGCTGAATTACAAAAAAATTTCTAAGCCTTTTGTTAGAGATTTCCTTAAGAAGGCTGCGGATAGAAGACTAAGGAGAGTGACATCAGTGCCTCCATTTGAGGCATGTTTCGATTCAAGAAGCATTGGCAATTCCATCACTGAGTTTGTTGTGCCAACTATTGATCTAGTGCTACAAGGGGGAATGAAATGGACAATTCATGAAGCCAATTCCATGGTAATGGCAAAGCAAAATGTAGCATGCCTTGCATTTGTTGATGGAGGGACAATAGCAACAATGTCGTTTTTTAAAGCCTCAATTGTTATAGGTGCGCATCAGCTAGAGGAAAATCTTTTGGTGTTTGATGTGGCTTCCTCCAAATTAAGCTTCAGCTCTTCGCTTTTGCTCCACAATGCCACATGTTCCCACCTTTGAATGTCATTGGTTCCATGTTCTGCCGTATTTACAAAAAGAAGAAAAGAGTGTGTTTTCTTTTTCTAGAAGAGAATTATATACGGGAGAGGGGGAAGGAGATGGGGGAAGTGTCTTTTAATGGGGTAGTTTGGGAAAAAAAAAGGAGAAGAGGGAGTGGATTAGTATAAAGGGAAGTGGATATAGCAACAGTCATCTAATGAAACAAGTTTTATGTCTTACATTAGTAAAAAAAAAAAAAAAAAAAGTTCGAAATCCTGGCCCCAAATTTTAAAGGATCACTATTTTGGAAGGAACATTGACTCAAATTTGAGAGATAAATGACCAAACTAAATTTTAGTAAAAAGATAAAAGACTAAAAGTATACTTTATCCTACTTTATAAGAGTATTGATATCCATAATATTTAGTAAACGATAATATGCATGTGTAATTTTTACTTGAAGTGCAAATTCAATATATCATTACTTATTAATATGATTCTTTAAAATAATTATAAAGTGATTACAAAATATTTTGTATTTTTACCTTTTTTATTATTTATAATATAAATTTGATCTATTGTATATAAATCTAGTTGTTTAAAAATAATAGTGGATAATTTTTAAATTAAAAATAAAGGTTTTGATTAAGTAATATTGCACAAAGTTCAGAAAAATAATTTATTACATTTAATTTGATTAGGATACTTAAAAAATATTAACTACTAATATTAAAATGACTAGCATTTTTCGTAATCACAAATAACAAGCACTCTTCAATATTGTTCAGGACTGACCCATGACCAAGCCCAAACTACTTGGGTTTACCACATCCAACCCACTGACATGCACCTCACACTAGAGATCTAAAATATTCTATCAAATGAATTCCATGTCTAATGTAAGAAGGTTGAGGCACACCATGAGATTCAACTACAGTCACTATATAAATTGGAAAACACCCCTTTACCTTGATCATGTAAATAAAACATTCATCATAACTGGCTAGTTTTTTTCCTATATTGTTATTTTGTTAGAATAAACCCTGACTTGATCTACCAAAAAAAAATAAAAAACACCTGACTTGAACATCAATGTGTCTTTGCAAGTATTCATCCCTACACTCTATTAAATGAAGCTACCAAAAAGTAGCAGCAACACCAACACGAAAGATCCAAAATGTAGTGTGAGTCATTTTAGGGCAAACTAATAGCCTTTATTGCGTGCTTGTGAATCTAATAGGTTGGATTTTAAGGAGGGTTAGTCAAACCTCATTTTAGTGGAAACAAAGTTGCAAGTAAATTCATTATGGGCTCACAAAGCAACATAATGTGAATACACACTGCTTATATGTAAACAAATGCAACACAAAATGCAGATAAAATTTTTTGTTTTTTTATGGAGGCATTTGACTCGAGCTGATATGAAGCAGATAAGAAATACCTTATCTGTTTGTTGGTTATATATTACAAACAAAATATTTTTTCTTTTTTTCCTTTGATGTGTGTGCATTATTGAAGCTATTTTCAATTTCCATTACAGTAAAGAGCAATGTCTACAGATTGGTATTAAACTATTGTCTCAACCACACTTGGTAGTCTGTTCCTTTGTCAACAAACTTCTGCCAGCTCCCTTCCAATTGGTTCTCCTTGGAGGGATTCCAATCAAACTGCCCAAGCTTCATTACTAGTGCATCACCAACCTGAGCTACATAACCTTCATTGTTTGCATGGTATATCTTGATTGAGCTCCGACAATGGATCCCGGCTCGTCTCCGAGCCTCAATCAACTCCGTTATTACATCATGGATACCAAAATCATAGAAATGGTCATAGAATATTGTAGGCTGCAAAAAAAATTTAAACACAACAAAAATAAAGATAGGGCTTTGAAGTTTCCAAGATTTGTGCAAGCAAGCAGATTACCTTAATTCCTTAGTCCTTGCAAACAAGAAACTACAATTTTTTAATTTAAGCCACCACAAATACAGTTCAATTATTTCAGGTGTATCATGAAAGCATTATATGATATTGTATTATGGACTCACGGTTCCAGGATGAGTCAAAATATATGCATATCCCTGCATGAGCTTATCCCGTGGGAATGGCCAGTGACCCTGAAAATAAAATGAAATGTTAAATCCATTTTTTTTCTCTCTAGCATTGTTAAATTGTAACTTGAGCATAAAAGGCAGTAATAGTAATGCAACAATGTCACAGCTCACAATTACCAAGGAAAACAGAGATCAAACTTTGGAATCAATAGAAAACAAAGGAATCTTATGTTACAGCCACAAACTTAAAGCTATAGACAAGATATTATTGCAATGTTGATATAGAAGAAACAAGGAAAACCATAATACTTGAAATGATTGTGCTACAGATTAAATTGCAGTAAATTAAGAATCTAGGATTATGATTAAAGACTCAGTAGAAATACCTAATAAATTATATAGGCCGAATTTATGGTGCTATGAACCACATCAACCAGAAACCAACCACGGGAATAGAAACCAAAACCTCAAATGTAGATAAGCTCAACGCAATATGTTTCCCTTGTACACCTATATGATACCAAAGATTAAGACTGGTGGATTTTTAAGTTTTCATTCGCCAAAAATTTATCTCTCACAGTATCCAGGGCATGCTCTTATACAAGGTGATATTCTTCAGGCCTAGATTCCATACATTTACCAACAATATTGTCAGGACAGAGGGAAATAAGAAGTTGGTTAGGGACAGTTGGGATGTTAGTTAGCTAGCTAGAGGGCATTAGTGAGATAAATAAATAGGAGAATGAAAGGGAAGAGGATTCATTCTGTTTTGTTATCATTTGGGAAACTGAGCATTAGCTCCATTGCAGAAAGGGGAAACCTTTGTAATTCAATAATCACTGTCAACGCATTCTTTTCCAACTCAGTTTTTTCTCATCTCTCCAAGAAAATTCAGAACCCATTTCTGGGTTCCTAACAAGTATTTTATGTGACATACTACATCAGATATAAATATATACATATATGTGTGTATCAAGAGAGAGAGAGAGAGAGAGAGAGAGAGAGAGAGAGAGTTGATACTTGTGTGGACCCAGTATCATGGTTCTCTAGGAAAGTAACAGCACGAGAAGCCCACCATCCCATCACTCCTGTTGGTTTCCCTTGAGGATCTATGAGTCTCCAATATTCATTATGCAGAGCAGAATGAAGTATCCCCTGAGAAAGGGTAACAAACAGAATAACAATCTTTAAAATGCAGAAAGATAATACCAAATTCTAGCATAAAATTATGTTTTATTATTCACCTGCCTCCTCCCCATGGCATAAAAAGAAATCAAAACTTGGCCAAGAGAATTTCAAAATGTGAAAAACTACAGCAGTCAAATAATAGGCATGCTGTCAATTGCAATATCAAATTTTGAAAACTCCCTGTGGGATCAAGTCCTTCATTTGAACAACAGGACATAATAGGATTAACACAAATGACATGTTGCATGTTTGTAAACCTTGAGCAGCTCTTTAACCTAATATTTGTCTCATATGCAAATCTAACTCGGGAACTGAAGTACATTCATATTTCTATTGTAAACAGCTACTTTCTCGTGAAATAACTTATTTGGCATTTTGGTGTACAATGAGGTGTCTTCTCACATTGGAGCTATTTTTCATAATACATTTTAAAGATTTTGGCAGAAAAAAGCTGACTGATTATATGGCGGAGTGGTTCGTGCTGTTTTTCGGTGCATTTCAAAGGTGTCTCTATTACCAATACATTTCTTATGGGATAAAGTTGTATTTGCTGCTTCTCTCTGGTGCTATACTCATCCATTGATGTCTGATGTGATGGGAGATTGGAAAACTGAGTTATTTTGGCTTGTTTTTTTTTTCTCTCTCAAGATTTTTCTTCCTCCCTCAAGATGTATATTCTTATTTTCATTAAACATATTTTTCTTATATATATCCTTTCTCAAGATTTCTACACAAATGCTTCCTTCAACTGAACATTTATCCACTTAAACAAAATTTATGTTCATAATCACATCCAAATAAATAAGTACCTTTGTTGTGATATCAAATGCAGACGAAGTACCACCAGTTGCATTAATCCAATTAATTATCCGTTGTCGATGAGCATCTAATTATTATAAACATCATAAATAGCTTGTAAGACAATAATATAAAAATAGGATATATTGAAAATATTTCATATTATTGCAATAGAACCAAGAGATAATAAATATGCAGAGAATATCACATAATTGGTGTGAACCCATATGGTGGTACTAAAGAATTTCTTGAAGGTAAACACAATATTCAACCAGCAATATTAGTAATATTAAAAATATACTGTCCTATTCCTAGAGATGTCACTAGCTAGGACATAAGTTGATAACAAATAAATAGCTGTTAGTCCATTACCGCTTCGATGAAGTAGCCATATGCAATGTAGTTTCCTAAAAGGTACACAGGTTACTATGATTGTTCTTGCATAAAGGGGCTCTTATGATATAATTAAGATATAATTATGATATAAAGGGGCTCAAACTGTGTCATATCCTATGATATAATTAAGATGTATTTACTAACAGAAGCTCAAATAATGTTCCCTGTAACAAAGCTAAAATTTTTTGGTTCCAATTCCCATACTTCCAGTTACAATGTGCCAGTTGAATTCCTTATTTTCCTTCCTCATTTTTTATGTTGCTTGCTATGGCCAATATGAACTGAACAAATGTCTCCTCATAATGAATAATTCGTACTTAGAACAAAGATCATGTTTTCATGACCTACAGAGCTGCTAATAATACTTAAGACTCCTCTGAAATTCAAAAAAACAGATAACTAAATTCTAAAATCAGAACTAAAATATGAAATTTTGAAAAAACAGAGCACAAAACATTGAACAGATGAAGAACAAGAACAGCCACACTGAGAATAAGAAGAGAGAAAAAGAGATGAGGAACATCTGAAGAAATGAACAACAGATGAAGAATAAGCAGAGAAAAAGAAAGAAATGGAAGGAAGAAGGAAAAAAAAAACTTGTTATGGGTTGCCGCCTTGCCGGATTTGTTCATCAGAAAAGCTTGTTGGAGCTCAATATGTTTTAAGTATGAAGTAACTCTTAAAAGGTTTTTTTAAAAATGAAAGGGGGGGGGGGGGGGGGGGGGGGGGGGGGGGGGTGTTCCGCCATGGGCGCCGTGGCATGGTGGGGCACCATGGTGGATATGGCGGATGGTGCCATACAACGGCAAAGAATGGATGGTGAATGGCAGAGAGGTCCAAAAGCGGCACGTTATGGCGCTCGCCATAACGGTTATTTAACCACATTATCAATTAATATCAATTCAGTGTTTCATTATCTTTTATCTCTTCCTCCCTCTACATTGAAAACCTCATAATTTCAACAAACAATTTGAACTCAACTTTTCTCAATATACAATAAGGATAGACCAATATCAAATGAGTCTACAAGCAGTGAACAATAACCTTGGTTGTAACACAAACTTCCGTGTTCATAGGCCAAGCTGTCCCAATATTCTCCGATGGCAAATACGGGATTTGATGCTTCAATATATTCTTTTACATATGTACCAGAGAAGCCTCTGCAGGCAGCAAATTTTACATTAGAACAAGTTAGTTATGAAACAAAAAGAACAAGATTATCTTCCCAAGTTCCATGGGATAAAAGCTAAAGATGTATGGCATATAACAAACACAGAGAGACACCAAATGTATAAAAGACACCAAAAAAGTTAGCAAACACAGACTACTGAAACATTTTAGATGTTAGGCTCCTTTGAACATAATATCCATAAGTATCTTCTTATTCACTCATGAGACCATTGATATGAGATATGAAGGTAGGGCTTTCCTATTAACAATTTTTATTATTTAGCTAGACTATTTTCAGTTTGCAAACTAAAATTATAACAATTTTCTAGTAAGAAAGTTCCCTTAAAGACAAATACTTCAGAGAAATGGATCTTCTTTTTACTATGATGAGCATGCTGCTGGCAACTATTACAAATAGGGATGGCAAAAAAATCCGCATCCACGGATAACCGAGGATAAAATCCGCAACGGATAGAAGATGGATATCTAAATGGATATCCGCGGGCAAAATAAACGGATTTTTTCATTACCCGTTTGTTAAACAGGCGGGCACGGGTATGATACTATCCGCCCCGCGGGTACCTGCGAATTGGAAATTTTCATTTTTTTTTTGTATATTTATTTAGACTTAAAGAAATTGAAGCACTTTCACTTGTTTTTTTTTTATTGGACTTATGTTTTAGATAAACTAATTTTATTTGGACTTATGTTTTAAAGAGATTAATTTTATTTGAATTTATGCTTTGAAGTTATGTAATGGACATATGTTTTAAAGATACTAATTTTATTTGGTTTTTTAGAATTTTTTATATTCTTCTCTTGATGTAAAGACACTTTTTATGCTCATTCTTATGATGTAATAAAAAAAAATCTTTTGCCAATCAAAAGAAAAAAAAATTAAATTTTTTTTTGAATATCCATGGGTATCCGCAGGTTTACCAAAAATCCACGGGTAATTCTCTATACGGGTACCCGCGGGTTCGCAGGCGGGTACGGGTGTATTTTCTAGCATGCGGGGCAGGTAGCTACTATCCGCGCCCGCCCGCACCCGTTGCCATCCCTAATTACAAACTCTATTTTAGCATTTTCCAATGGCTAGTTTTTGTCACTTACCTCAAAGCTTAAACTATTAAGGACCAAAGAATGGTTTTTACAACTCTAACATGCAACCTCATGATAGATCATCCATTGGGCTTGAAATGTGATTGACCTATATACTGAAACTAAAGGCTACTTTAATTTGTTAAGCAGAAAATTTAGCAAGCGCGGCAAGGATTGAATTCTAGACCACTTGGTTTATTTCTTTGCTCTCCCACTACATTGCTGCAGTGACTACAGAGGAATTGATCCTTATCAACTGCATTATAGTAGCAAAACAAAATTGGCTATCATCAAGCAATACACACAAAACCTGGACTTGTCACATACATCACAAGAGGGGAGATGGTTATGCCAATTGTGTAATTGATTGCATTTACTTAGGAATTTCTTCTAATTTTTTTGTTTACTCGGAATATATAAAGTGATAAAAGAGCAATTTAGTAGGACTTAATGCGTAAAGAAATTGTCATAAAACCGCAATACACTTAAGCAGACAAAAAAAATACCTAACAAAGTCAAGACGCCATCCATCAAAACCTATATCATTGCGAAGCCAGTTCAACCACCCCTTGATATCTTTCCTTACAAAGTCCTGAGAATGATCAATATTGGGTGCAGCATGGAAGATATCACCTACATATAGCATTAAAAAAGTCTAGATAAGTAAAATCTCCTAGTCTTATATTGTGGAAGTATCTGTTAAAGTGTTGTGTAGTCTTATATTGTGGAAAAGGTGCCATATTTTTGTCTTTCATCTCAGGGCAATAAGACACGAGTGTACCGTTTTTAGGACCATGTCAACCTTGGTTCAAAAGAGGCACACTCGGACTAATTACAAAATAATGGTTTCTTGAGATTCTTCAATTTTTTACTCGTACTAATTTGATTAAGCTTTGTTTTAGTTGGAATGACAAAAAACAGCTTCAAAAGTCTCATGTAAATTACATATTAAAAAGACAAGATTGAACTAGTGCATCATCTGCGTAGGATATATAAATATACCACTTGAAGGATTTCCTCTCCCCTGAAAATTTGGATCATCACATACAATTGCTTCAGGTCCCCATGCAAGCTTGCCACCAAAAATGTTCCAAACACCATTTGGACTCTGAAACAAGTAAAAGTTGTTAATTTCTATAACAGCCACTCAATGGCATGCATTATGAACTGTGCCTTTGAAAAGATTGCCCTAACTGGAGTTTCATATGCTAGTGTTGAATATAAAAATTAAATAATGCCATGAGTCAAAGATCAAAAACAATCATAGGCGAACTTGCATGTACAGACACAGACTGTCCATAAATAATTAACAAATTTCTGCACATTTTAGAATAAAGTGAGTAAGGACTAGTTCATAGGTATTAATATTGGTTTATTAGCAGTGAAATAGAGAATGAAATTTTGAGTCAATGCATAGACAGATGACTATTGACTAACAAGTAGTATCATATTCCCCAAAGTCAAGACTCAACTTTTCTAAAAGCTTAAGCTATTAGGAGGAATACTAGGAATAGTTTTACATCTCTAACACATCTCGCATAAGAGTGACTTCAACTTAAAGCGTGGACACTGGACAACTCACAGTTCACTTTGTGTTAATATTGGTTTATTAGCAGTGAAATAGAGAATGAAATTTTGAGTCAATGCATAGACAGATGACTATTGGCTAACAAGTGGCATCATATTCCCCAAAGTCAAGAATCAACTTTTCTAAAAGCTTAAGCTATTAGGAGGAATACTAGGAATAGTTTTACATCTCTAACACATCTCGCATAAGAGTGACTTCAACTTAAAGCGTGGACACTGGACAACTCACAGTTCACTTTGTGTTAATATTGGTTTATTAGCAGTGAAATAGAGAATGAAATTTTGAGTCAATGCATAGACAGATGACTATTGACTAACAAGTGGCATCATATTCCCCAAAGTCAAGAATCAACTTTTCTAAAAGCTTAAGCTATTAGGAGGAATACTAGGAATAGTTTTACATCTCTAACACACCTCGCATAAGAGTGACTTCAACTTAAAGCGTGGACACTGGACAACTCACAGATCACTTTGTGCTGAAATTTAATTTATTTATGAAGAATGGAGGAAGCAGGGGCAGATCAATTGGTCATATTATATTGTGGGGCGTATAGTATCACAAAAATGACAAAAGAAGTACTGACCTAAAACCTTAAGCTGTAAAGCAAGGAATTATGAATCCCTTTCATGGCTCCAACTCCCTCATCATGCAGCATGAAATGAAGACAAAACTCAAACTCAACTATCTCATACTAGAACTATACATTCCTTTATACCAGAACATTTCATTATAAAATTAGATTTAGACCTGAAACTCTGCTCTTAAACTCTTCAAACAACCACAATATCCTCAAAGTTTAAACTTTTAATCAATGGCCCAAACAATATTTATAACCTTTCACAGCAAATATAAACAAGAACTCGGGTAAACAATAATTTACCTGTTTCTGTGCACATCGATGGTTAAGTACAGCATCTCCCAAGGCCTATTTACAAAGGAAAAATCTTACAAAAATTAAGAATATGAAAATTTAAACACATGAAATATAACCATTAGTCCAATAGAAACAATTTAACAATATAAATTCATTTGTGCAACAGGCAAACCCTCACAAGTTGAAATGAAACTCAGTAAAATCATCAAAATATTTCCTTCCAGCATTCAAGAATAACTGATTTTATGTTTGCATTTCTCTTGTCATCAAAGAGGTACTTAACTGTTTCCTTTAAGTCTCATAAAACAGGGTTATGTCATTTAAAAATAACCATGATGTATTATCATTCCCACACAACTTATCTTAAAAACTTAACTGAGATCTCAAATGAAATGACTTAACATTCTTGTTACCACTTGATAATTTAAAATAATGAATTTAATTAATTCCAGTAACCAATCAGATTCCTTATTTGTGATTCAACAGCACAATTTAACAGAGAAGATATTAGTTGTCCACAAAAGAAATGTAATTTTGATTCAATTTTTATTTTTTTTTTGTGGGGGGGGGGGGGGGGGGGGGGGTTGTCACTTTTGGACACCTAAAACCCATAAAATTTTATATTATTATAACATTTGAAGAGATTAGTTGCCTAACAATACATCTTCAGGTATTCAATTGTTCAAAATTAGCAGCACAACTTACCAGCAGATCTTGAGAATGCATTTCCTCTATACAGTATTTAAGCTCTTCCACAGAACCATAGGATGAATTCAAGTTGTAAAGATCAGAAGGCATATAACCTGCATATAGTTTTTATACTGTTCATGAATGCATGATCTGTCACAGGTTGATCATATTATCGCATAAAATAAATTTGATTGGCAATAAATATAAAAAGATTCCCTTATATGATAAAAATTGAAAAAACCATGCTATAAAGCTTGCAAAAACATTTATCCTTTAAATTAGATGTCATTAGCAGTTATAATCTTACATTTAGTATGCATTTATTTATAGAAGTTATCCAAAGTACAAAACTGTCTGTTCGCAGGAAAGAATGGATACATGAAATATGCTTATCTTAGACTGAGCATATTATTTTTGTTCCTTTTTTAACACATCCACAGAAAAATAAGAAAATACAAATTATAAGTGCTTTAGATATGCTCATAACTCATAAGTGCAATGACAATATCAATCAGCTCAATGGTGCCAGTGAATATTAGGTAGCCAAATAATGCTTTACTTGGAAGAAGTCGACTAGATACATGTTGACTACATGAAATAATATAAAGAATTAAATTAGTTTGCAATATAATCAAAGCTATTGAAAAAATTTAAGACATGGGTAGGAATAACAGTAAAAATAAATAGAACAGATTTTCCGGGAAAGACCTAACTTTTTTGTCTAAGAAAAAAGTTGTAACATTTTTTGTACTAATAAAGTTAAAATGTTGTACTTAGTTCAGTTGAAAACAACCATTCAAAGTGGAAGAAAATTTACTGTTATGCATGATATGGTTATATATTTGTAGTATACTTTGAAGGTAAGGTAACAGCTGATGAGTGATGACTGTAACACCATCAGCAGCATCTAAAATTAATCTGGACGTTACATAAATACACGATCTGTATGCTTATGATCATGCAATCATATTAAGCAGATTGTTTGCTCTTATATAAATAGATCTCCAACCCAATAAAAAAAGGAAAAAATGAAATATGGCCTTCTATTATGATCACAAGATACCCCTTCAAGTCCCGTTGAATGTCTTAGAATTTGGGCTTAAAATCTAACTCAACACCATAAAACCGGCTTCATAGACTATGTCTTAGAAAGCAAGCACTACTTAGGCCACACTATGATGTAGGATCTCAACCTACTAAGAGCCGACGTCTCGGTGGCTCCACACTATGATGTTGCACTCAGCCTTTTCTGATCAACCCCTCCGTAGGTAACCCTTTCCGAGACACTGCAGCCTAGGGATGACTGCAACTAAGGTGGCTTTTCAACACACACCCTCACGCCCAGGACTATGGGCCTAGAGCGTGGCAATGCAAATGACCGCCCAACAATGGATCTGGGATAGGCTCTGATATTATCTTATTTTTTATTTTATTTTTTAAAAAAAGATAAACTAATCTAAAAGATTTAAAAGATAAATCAAAAGATATACGATAAACTGAAAGATAAATTTTCCTATCCTAAATATCAAGTGTATGTACAGAATGTGCAATCAAGAACATTGACGAAATAATACAGAACAAAGCAAGTGAAACCTTGAGGAGCAACAGATTCTGTTGGTGGTGGCAGCCACACTGCTGTCACCCCACAATTAGATAAATCAGCTGTTTTAGCTGCTAATTCCAGATACCAGCGCCTTCTCCAGCTCTCCCAGTTAAAACCTTGAAACTTGAGTAAAATGAAAATTCATTAAAATAATTTCTTTTACTTCTTCCCCTTTTACCTGCCACTATAAGATGTAAATACATGCAACAGAAAATGCACATAAAAAATACTTGCAATATCAAGAGTTGATGAAGAACAGCAGACAGAATCATACAAATAAAACAATGCATGTGATATAATGAAATGAAAGGTAATTTAGTCAAATCAATAACAATTGGCATATAGTGCACAATCACTAAATGCTTTAGTGTTTCTACATGTACAGTATTGCATAATACTACACATTTTTATTGACACAAAATAAAAGTACCATGTAAAAAATAAGCTAGATGAGAGATTAGTTAAAATGGAATAACCACAAGAATTACATACTACAAGGGGGGGGAAACACATTCTATAATTATAATCACCAGATCTTATCAAATCAAAATGCATTTGTGGCTAATATACATTGACACGTAATCTGTCAAGATACTGGGTAAGTAAATGTACTAACCACAATCTCACGTCCTGTTCCTGTCCCTGGCTCTGCATTGAAGTTATGTTAAATTTTAAATGCCAGAAGTGAACCACATAAACAAATTAAATCTTCTGGAAGCTTTTTTTTATATTTAATTTCAAGAAATGCACTAAGACCAGCACATTGACCTAGTTTTGTTTGTTCAGGAGCTCTTTGCCACTGTATAGTCTTCCGATGAAGAGCACGCTCCAATGCCTTCCGCTTTTTCTCAATCGTTTCTCTTTCATAAACATGTTCAATTAAAGCATCCCCTTCCTTTGGCTTTTCTCGAGCAATGGACCATACTTCATCCGCTGTAGGCAACTCCAAGGATCTGAATTTTGATGTCAATGCTTCAGCTACATCAATCTTTTTTGGTGGAAATTTGGGAGAGACAGCCTTAATCCTTCTTGCCATCCACTGAGGTATCTCTCTACGAGGACCATCACTCAGTAGTTTCCATTTTTGAGAATCAACATCTGTCAAAAGGTCTATCCTTCCCCCGTTAACGACATAGATAGAATCTTCATCCCTTTCATCTTGTAGCCTTTCCTTCAATAGCAATGATTCAGCCATTTCAGCTCTCTGTCTCCACATCTTCATAGCATCTTCTGATGCCTTTAATGATCTCTGCAGTGCTTCACATCTTCTTAGGTAGGCATAATCTTTACAATGGACCACTTCTTTGGCAGCATCAACAGTAGCCTTGATGTTCTTCAAGTCAGCCTTAAAAGCCTTGGAAATAGCCTTCGTCCTTTCTGCCACATCTTTCTTCACTTTCTCCAACATTGACTTCATCTCCTCCTCCTGCTTGAGAGTGTTTTTCCTGCTTGACTCCTGAAAATCAAGCAAAGCTTTCTCTGCGTCATTAGCTCTTTGTTCAAATGCCTGTAGCTGCTGTCTGGTGTTCTCCAATTCTAACTTCAGTTTATCAGCCTCACTTCTTGCAATCATCAACTGAGATTCTATATCACTTATTATTCCCTGTAACTTGATATTTTCTGCCTGGACAGCGGCAATTTCAGTAAATGGAGATGTACCATCTATAAATGTTTCCGTGGACTTCTTTGCAAGTTCCCCTGCTTCCTCTGCCACAACTAGAGCCCTCTCTATAGCATAATTTGATTTTTCCACTATGGAAGATATTGTACCCTCAGTTGCATCCTTAATTTGCTTTTCAATCAGATGAGCCGCTTCAGCAGCTGTGGTTTCAGCAGATGAAATTCTGAGTTGAGCATCTTCTAGTATATGAGAAGTTGCCTGCTGGAAAGCAACCTCAGCTAATTTTTCAACCTGCACAGCGAGATCAACAGCATCTTGTTTGGCAAGGACCAGCTTAGATTCCAAAGTGAACTTCTGTTCCACCGAGTCCTCCAGCTTTTTCTGGAAAAGAGATTTGGCAGCCTCAAGTTCTGCTATAGCTACTTCCTTGTCATGTAAAATGGTAGTGATGTATTCCTGTTTTTTAGCCTCAGAACGAGCAAGTTCTTCAAGTAATTGATCTCTCTCTTTCTCAATAACCTCTTGTCTATGCTGTGCCTCTGAAAGAGCTTTTTTGGTTATCACTAATTCATCTTCTATTCCTATAACATCATTTCTTCCTGAATGATCATCTTGATCAACAACTACATCCGTGAATGTGTCATCTGAATCATTCTGTCACAGAAATAGAATAAATATAGGTCACTCCCCCACTATCAAAAAGAATAACCCTTTGTCATTTGCACCTATGTAATAGAATATCATTAAAAGATATGTGAAACTTGGTCACCTTTCTGAAACCCAATTATTCAAAATGACCAGCCTCCAAAACATGTAATTCAAAAAGAACTAGATCTAAGTGTAAGAATGGGAGAGATGTATTTAGAGATTTCTACCAAAAGGGGGGTGATTAAAAGAAAAAATCCTGGTTAAAAATTTGCAATTTAGGAAAAATAAACTACTCATAAAGTCAACAGTTTTCAAAGAGTAGTGTTAATCATTAACCACTCAATGGCTCAAGCAGTCAATTGTTCCTAAACTAAAAATGCTTACACCAAGAATTCGTTTTCTGTATTTTCCAGAAAAATGACACCGCTCAACAGAAAAGTATAGGTTATGCGCTTAAAAGATGAGTTTTACTCTACAGGTCTGCATAGTAATTAGTTATGAAATAGAATTCTCAAGTAAAGAGTGTAAAGCAAATAAAAAAGCATGGTAAGATGAAATAATGCAAATTAAGAAATAAAAATAGGATAAATTACACATATCCCATACATGGTTGTAAATTGTAATGGCCTTCAACTTTACACACCTGTGATTCTCCATCACACATGTTAGTTTAAAATACCTTATTCTGTTACCCATCTCCACTCCACCACCAACTCTTACTATTTTGACAGTTGACACTAAATGCCTGTTTGGATTAGCATCCGTGATCCACGTTTGATCAATTTTTCACATCAAGATGCACCAAAAGCAACTAAAAGTTGCTTCTATGATCCATATTTGAGTTGTTTGAATGAGAATCCAAACACACTATAAGTATAATTCATATGTGTAAGTGTAACAGAGAAACCACATGCAAGAAAAATAACACTTTTAAACCATGTATGAGTGGTGTAGACAACTGTGAATAACATGTACATTATTTGTAATTTACCAAAAAAATATATCAACTTACTTGGTAAGGCTAATCAAGTACTAGATACATGAAAAATGGTTTGAACTGTCAAATGAAAAGTTGCAAAAAGATATATTGAAACGAAAAGAAAAGGCCAGATGATAAGTTTATAAGCAACAAGAAAAGATGATAAGGCGAATTCCAAATAAAGAATTCCTGTTCAAAATATTGGCTATTATTTATAACTTATCAGCATTGGCTTAAGTAACACTCTTAACGATTACTGTTCCTTCGTGCTAAATATTAAATTCTGTTCTGGAATTCTACCAAATAATACTTCAAAGTTCAAAGGGTTTGTTAAAACTTAAGGCTGTGTTTGGTTTAGAGGATGGAAATAGAAGAGAAATTTTTGAATTAAAGTAGAGTGTAAAAGGTGTGGGTCCCATGTGGGACCCACCAAATTTCTCTCCTATTTCTCTTCTCCTCCCTCAAACCAAACACAGCATAAAAGTATACAGCTGAAAAGCAAAACGCAATCTTTATGAAAAATGTCAGTGACATGTTATTTAGCCAACTCCAAAAGGCTGTAACTTGACTAAACTTCCTGTCATTATACTGTACTATAACCTTATTAGCCACATTGATAAACACCAACTAAACTTTTTTCTTAGAAGATGGTCCATCCATCCTAACTTCCTAAGCAATATACACAAAGAAAACTCCTCACCGAGTGGGACAAAACAATGAGTGCTGATTTGGAGATCCTCTTGTCAGCAAAGAAATAATTTCTGCAAAAGTAGAAAATAATAACAAAGAAGAATAAGCCATTCACTACAATATTTGTACATAAAGTGAAAAGTAACAGAAAAATACCACACAACACAATTCATTTCTGTAATCAGTAATCGCACCTCTTTCTAATTGATGTAGTAGAACTAGAAGTTGTTCTACATATCAAAGGGTGCCTGGGAACAATGGAACAACGTGGAAATATTCCAAATGCTGCATCAGGTAACAGAGCAGCTCCCATTTTATTTCTGCATATTATACAATCAATTCATATAATATTGAACATTCTATCATCACATTGAATAGCAGAAGGGTGCATCAGTAAATTAACAACACACAACACACCACTATTCCTTATCTTCTTATCTCCTTAGCCTCACATCTATAACCATCACCAACAACTATCTGAAAATAAAAAAAACACAAAAAATAAAACTAAAAGAACCCATATGATAATTGGTTGATTACAGTAGAGATTACAGCTGAATTGAGCTGAAAAATTTGGAAATTCGGGAAATGCAATTGCAGAACTAAAATAACCTTAAAAAAAACTGAATTTTGGATGTATTTTTTTCAATATTTTTAGTATGAATTGATGAGAGTGAATTATTGTATTGTATTGTATGAGAAGTTGGGAATGTGACGTAGAGGGAAGAGATGGGACCTGTGTGTATAGCAATGGCGCGGACAACGAGAGCTTTCCACGGCCAGAAAGTTGAATACCGAAAAGTGAACAAAGTTAAGAGTCACGTTCCTTCACAGAGTCAAACTGGGAAAGTAGTTAAACGATAAAAAATAAATAAATAAATAAGAAGTACTCATTTTGAGAAGTCGTTGTTATGTTATCTACCGTTTATGAAGGTTATTTTTGGAAATTCAAGTCTATGTTCTCGATTTTGGAAATACAAAATGAAGAAATAATTTATTGTTTTACGAGTAAAAGTATTTTTTAGTCCTAACTTGCATTTAAACATAGACGCCTTCTAGCGTGCACAAGTCGATTAGGTCCTGCACCGTGCGAAACTCACCTGGACCCTTGGATCTGAAAGTTTGGTGGACATTATGTGGGAGGGATCGCACTAGATCGTGGGGAAGCATTTTTAAAAAAAAATTGAAATTCCAGGTGGAGTGGAGGCACAGTAGAGGGCCCCACACATGCAGAGTTGCCTTGGACAAAGAGATCATTACACTTAGATTCTTTGTCGTTTTGTGATGTCGTATATGAATGATGGACCCCTTTTTGTTAATTTAAGCTAACTTCTTTTACCTTTTTTTTATTTTTTTTATATTACTTTTCCTCCTTTTACCTCCCTTGTAGGTCGGATTGTTTGGGCGAAGCTCACAAAATTCATTTCGACTCCCCGATTTGGACAAAGTGGGATTAAAACAAATTTTGATAAGGAAATTGCTAATTGCACTTATCGTGTTTGCTAATACACTCCCATTTGTTTCTTTATTTTGAAAATTACTCCTGAAAATACACTTCACCTCTGTCAAGCCCATGAAGATAATCATGGGGTTTCGTTTTATGTTAAGCACATGAAGCTTTAAGATTGATTGTAAGCGAAAACATTGTGTTAGCTTATATATTAATTTATAATGACAAATAAAAAATGATTATGTCGTAATCGTTTCGTATGCACTTTGGTATGCTTATGCATTTTCTTCTCCATCTTCATCTTCATATATATACATTTCCCGGGACACCTTCACCTTCTGATGCATCTCCAACTACGATTGCTACCCAAACACAACCACTGCTACGAACTTCTCCCTACTTCATCTATCTTCGCTTCAGGAAGTCGCGTTATTGACCAACAAAATTATCAGAAAAAAGGTAACCTGCTGTCTGCAAGGCTAATCTGCAACAGTGGGAACCACTACTGTACTTGCTATCTACATGTAATAAAATTTTCATTTTAAAAAAAAAGGTTTGTTGTGATTCGGTGTGTTCCTGCCCACACAATCTCAACCTTTCTTTTACCGAACTTTTAGATCTGAGGGTCCAAGTGAGTTTCGCACGGTACAGGACCTAATCGATTTGTGCACGCTAGAAGGCGTCTTAAACATATACAAACTCCCTTGTATCAAAAAAACATATACAAATTCTCTTAGTATAAGTTTTTTTTTTTTTTAAATCACATTTATCTTTTATGGAGGTAATGTTTGAGCAAGGTGGACTATTATGGATGATAAAATTTTCTTTCTAAATATTTAGTGCAATTACATATTTAAGCTAGTTAAGCTGAAATAATCTCGTACTATTATTTTTTAAAAATAATATTTATAATTTCTTAAAAGTTAGGATGGGGTTTTTTATATTTTAAAAATTGATATATCTAACGAAATTAGTCCTCCAAATTATATGAATAGAGTATTTTTAGTATCTTAAATTTTAGAAACTTTTGTTCTAACTTTAAAAAAGTCTTTTGTTTTAATTTTTTACTTCATATTTACTATTATTTTGCATTTAAAAGTATTAAAATAAATATCATTTAGCAGAATTAGGGATTAATAAAGAATTTTAAAAAAAAATTAAAATTAAAATATCCAATTCATATAATTTTGAGGACTAATTTAAGGATTTACTCTAAACAAAAAAAAATTAAAATAAGTTTGAGGATTTACCAGTCCATTTTGACATTTTATAATGAAATATATCAGTTACAAAGTTACTCACATTTTTTTTTAAATGGATATTGTTATCTTAATTAGTAGTTAATTTATTACCTTATGAACAATTTGGCGTTACAGAAAATCTTATTATTGTTTAATTATACCAATTATTACTATGAACCTCTAAAATATAATTTTTTAATCTCACTAAGCATTGTTAAATTAAATTGTAATCCCTTCAAAAAAAAATTAAATTGTAATAACAAATTATGTATTGCTTCAAATTCTAGCTTTGTGCCAAAGAAATTCTATCCATCTCTTCAATAGCCGTAGGTAGTAATTGTTCTTGTTTTTCATCCAAGCCATTTTTTTTTCTTTTGTCAAATACTTAAGTCTTTTTTTTAGATGTATCATTTAAGTCATTAAAATTAGACTAATTGTGATGAATTTAAATAATTTATGTTAGAGTAACATTCTACTTTAGTACTTATTATGTGATCCTTATAGACTAATCTTATTATTATTTGATTCCCTCTAAGTTAAAATTTCTATTATATAAATTTCTCGATCTAAAAAAAAGTGAATTATATGTAAATTATACTTAATCTATAAATTTAAAATATTAATAATTCAAAACTTTGAAAGATAAAAATTTTAAAAATTAACCATTCTGTCGATATTTATTATTGTATAAGAATTTGAAAAAAGATGCATGATATGCGAGAATCATCTGTTCATAGATCCTTTTCACGGATTATGCCAGGGGCTTACCTATAAAGCGAGCAACTTTATTAGACATTTAACTGCTAACCCAGAGAAATTTAAAAATCAACGCAAAAATTCAATGTAGCCACAATCAATGAAAGTTACAAATAGAACTGTGCAACATGCCCAAGTGAATGCACCGTAACCTTTCATGGAAATTAAACTCTTCACCCCATTAGAGGATCATTGGCAACTGCATTTTATCTTTACAATGAAGTGCACAACAACGTGCGTAGCTGGAAGCACACACAATCGATGGAACAGAAAAAGGTTTCACAAACTTGAAGCAACGGTCGTAGTATAATGTCATTCTCTTGCCAATTTCTATAAGCTCACAAATTGACAATATGACAGCAAGGTTTTTTTGTGGGGACTCAAATAAAATTCGCTAGCTGAAAATGGAATAAATTGGCAAAATCAGAAGTTGATGGGGCTCAAAATTGCCAGGGCAACAAATCAAGCTATGTTGGCTAAGCATGGTTGAGACTAATTACAAATGAAATTTCCTTGTTTCCAAGAATTTTCAAAGCAAAATATTTTCCTCGTTCCTTGCCAATGGAAGCAAAGAAGGGAAACAGAGCTATGTTTCGAGAAGCCTCATGGATGTGCAGCGGATTATTGAGGACTGGGGACAGTACTATGTGGAAAATTGAAAAATGGTGATACTGTCTAGGTTTGCGGTGACAGATGGACTCCTAACCTTGGTAACAGACTAACAGGCTTTATGGACAGCTGTATAATGATATGAATTCATCGAATCTGGTGAATGAATTTTTTACATAGCTTAGACCATCTTCAATTGTGTTCTTGTGCCTGGTTCTTGTATCATAAGAACCGTTTCACTGGTTCTTACCATTAGAGAGGATTGACGTGGCTGTCTGGGTGTAAGAACGGTTCTTCTGCAAGAACTTCTAAGAACTCGTTCCAAGTATTAAAAAAAAATAATTATGACTAAAAGAAGAATACCTGAAAAATAGACGCTATATGCACACAAGACAAATTCATCAACAACTTCAAACAGACTTGGTGGAACATATTTGGGAACGTTTCGGTCACAAGAATAATGAAATTTAATTTTTCTTTCTTAATCTCAATGTTGTGCATTTTTTTTAATCTTCAATGTTATGTATTTCTCATCAATTTAATATTTAATCACAAATAAAAATTTTAAATTATTAATATTTTTTATATTACTTTTTAATTTTTGTTTTATAGTTAAAATTTATATAAATAATTATTTAAATTTAAATTTAAAAATATTTTTAAATAAAACTATTAAAAATGTGGGATCCAATGTAATACCTACAAAAAACAAGTTAAAAATCCAAAGTAAGTTCTATCATTAGAGCAAAAAATAAAATGAGTTCTTATATCCTATGTTGCACTGTGAGACCCACAAAAAATAGTTTAAGAATCCAAAATGAATTCTACCACTAAAAATGCTCTTAGGAATGGAATGTCCATAAACTTATGAATTTTTTTTCATTTTGGAAAAATCTCAGGAAGGTGAGAGCTTTGCCTAAATGCATTAATATATGGTGTAGAGAGCTTGCTTCAACATTCTGCCCACCAAAGAAGCTTTATTGAAAACGCTTTACCCTAAAACATTTGGTCTTTCAAAAAAATACTTTATCAAATCTCATGGCTCAATTACAATCTGATCAACAACCATGAGAAACAGAGATACTCAACTCAAACAATAGAAATGAATACACTCTTTTATAGCCAATACAGAGAGGAAAAGCTACAATTTTAAACATAAAAAGCACACAAATTGTCACTCTTGATTTTAGGATAGGATTAACTTCTCCAGGATTAAGTTCAAAACCATTCACATTCACATCTCAACAACAATTTTCTTCAAGAACCATAGTCATTTTAATTAACTTCGAAAAGTAACACGAACTAATTACAAAAGCAAACAGATTCACATTTCCACATAACCACATAGATAGAGCATTCTTACAAGCAAACAAAAGTTAAACATGCATCAAAAAAAAACAAAAGTTAACCCCCCAAACACACCCTTCAAAATCAGAACCCTAACCCTAACCCTAGCCACCTAACACCTAAACCTTCCAACCATCTTTCTAAGCCCTCTCGCCTCTGATCCTGCGTGCGAGTTGAATATCCTTAGGCATAATAGTAACCCTCTTCGCGTGAATCGCGCAAAGGTTAGTGTCCTCGAACAATCCAACGAGGTAGGCCTCAGCAGCTTCTTGAAGCGCGGAAACAGCGCTACTCTGAAAACGCAAATCGGTCTTGAAGTCCTGCGCGATTTCCCTCACGAGTCTCTGGAACGGAAGCTTCCGAATGAGAAGTTCGGTGCTCTTCTGGTACTTTCTGATTTCCCTCAGCGCCACCGTCCCCGGCCTGAAGCGGTGGGGCTTCTTCACTCCTCCGGTGGCCGGAGCGGACTTCCGAGCAGCCTTGGTCGCGAGTTGCTTACGTGGCGCCTTTCCGCCGGTGGACTTGCGAGCGGTTTGCTTCGTACGAGCCATAGCGAAGTGAAAGTGAAGTGAGTGAAGAAAATGAAGAGTGTTTTTTTTTTTTTCTCGGGAAAGTGAAGGAAAATTCGAAGGTGTGAGAGACAAAGGGGGATTTGGTGAATATATATATAGGGGGAATTTTGGGGAAGGAAATGGAGGGCAATGGCGCGGGAATTGTGAAAGGTTTTTGGAAGATGAGAAGAGAAAAACGTGGTCGTTGATGGGAAGGGAAATCAACGGTTGCGCGTGTTTTAAAGTAAGGGCACACGGATCGCGATCCGTGGCACTAGATAATAACCAATGGGGTTATCTTTTCTCGTCAACATTTTGTTGGCATCGAGGAGTAATATTGAGCAAACAAAGTTCGCGGAAATAGCTTTGTTTGTTATTCTTTTATGCTTTAAAATTATAGTTCTCGTAAGATTTACGAGTGTTTATTTGAAAATAAATAAATAAATTGTTTTTTAAAAAATAATTGCTTATTTTCAAAGAAATAAAAAAAAATGAATTAAATATAAGCTTAATACTTCAGTAAGTCTTGAACATTTTAGAAATTTTTAATTAGGTTCTTAAAAAAAATTATAATTAGGTCTTTGATTTTTTACAAAATTTGTAATTGAGCCACTAGAATTTGCAATTGTCAGAAGAAAATAACAATTTGTAATAGTTTTATTAACTCATGAGATTCAATTAAAAAATAGAAAATTAATAACTTAATTATATTTTTTATTTAATGACTTAATTAAAAAAAATTTAAAAATTCAATGACCTACTGAAGTGTTGAAGTTTAAATAGTATATACTTTCTCCGATCCTTTATATAAGAAACAAATAACTAAATCGTCAAAATCAATAAAAATAGTTAAGTTAGTTATAATTAATAATGTCATAAATTTTAATTTTATTCCAAACGTACCCTTTAAATTGATTGGTTTAAATAGTGGTTACGTTAATGACATTGTACCTTCACCAATAAGTTTAACTTGTATGGATAATAAACCAATAAATGCATGAGAAATGAGTAGGTATCTCATTCATGGATTTCACAAGATGAAAGGTAAAAAAAGAAAATTAACAATTAATACAGCTTAAAGTGGATCTATGTTTCTTATAAGTAGAATAAAAAAAGAACACTTTTTTGTTTCTTATAAAAAGGACAGAAGGGAGTACTTAATATATTTAAACATATTTTTCACCTTAGTGCATAATTGATATTAATCAAAATTGCCAAACATGTTCACAAATTTCAAAATATGTTGTACATATTTAGATGTGTGTTTATTTTTGGTAAATATTATAGATAAATGATATTTGTACAATAAATTGTACAACAAAATATATAACCAAAAGAAAGAGAGAGAGAGAGAGAGAGAGAGAAATAAATTTGAAATGTAATAATGATAAGGTGGTGGAGTAAGATAAAAACAAAAACAATGTTGTATAAATTATTGTATGAATTGTTGTATGTATATCTTATCCTAAGATTATAGATATTCTCTATGAAAGGCAATTATGTTCAAGTCAAGTACGATTACTATGGGTGGTAAAATTCTCCTTCCAAATATTTAATGCGATTGCATACTTATGACTCAAACTCGAGATCACGGGTTAAACTAAAATAACATTAAATCTAAGATAGAAGGATACACGAGAACTTGTCGTGGATGTAACACCCCGTTACATTAGATACAATCCACACTAATATTTGTATTTGTTTTTAAGTAATTATAAAAATAAGGGAATTTTTTTTTATTAAACATAATTAGAATAAAACGAATTAATAAAAGCGTAAATATTATATAAAGAACCATTACCATCTGAAATTCAACATCAGTTCATAATACGGAAATAAGCACAGAGTTTAACAGATACAGGAAAATCGAGTATTAGTTATTCCTAACTCATACATGTAATATCCTAGTCAGAGCAGTGAACAAGTTCTACCCTAACCCAAAACATAAACGTAAATAACACTAGCCTTCAGATTTTATATCTTCTAGTATCTCTTCTTAGTCTTCGCAATCTCTGAAATGACCACGTCAACAAGGAACTTGATCACTAGGCTTGACCATCATCTTTAAGTATCCAATCAGCACGTACATACAGAAAAGAAAGAAAGAGGAGTGAGACTTGATTTTAATATATATATATATATATATATATATATATATATATATATATATATCTATTACTGACGGTATAAACTACCGTCATTTAATAATAGCGGGGGAATCTAATATTTATCTAGTCATAACGTCCCAACTACTAACAACTCAAACCTCTAGACGCAGTATGAATTCATACTCCCCGATTGGAAGTGATTGGGAGTACATACGCCTCAACCCTATGGAAAAAACCTTCATCTTCCCTAGATGAACTCAAATTATCTCAATTTAGGACATCCACAGTCCTATATAACTCAGGCGTACTCTCGCACCAATCAATTGAATGCTAAACAGTTGTTGGGGTTGCCAAGTTTGGTCAGATGAAGTCCCCGACACAGGGTGCTCTCCTGGCCTTTAGTTACTTCATCACTCGACACCGTACCCCCTAGACTTCCGTCAGTGAGTCCCTGCCTTTCACTCCTCAGCTTCCCAAGCTGTGTCTTCCACTATAGGCAACATGTCGTTGCATGTTCCTCTTTTAACAATACTCACACTAGAGTACTCACAAGTCACTTTACTCATCATCATTTGACATAACATCTCTATCCCTCAGACAGATAAACAGTATATATCTAGTATACATCACCATTCGCTATATCACATCTAATATCACTGGTCTCATTCACTGAGCACCAGTACAGAGTAACAACACAAGTCTTACAGACAGATAAATAACATTGTCAGAGTAAAATCATCGTGTCATGTCAATATATCAAAGCATCTTATCACATATTAAGTATATAAAGATTTATGTAATATCACAAGGTATTTAAGCAAGACAATAGATATTTTTCTAATCATTAATCTATTAATTAACTAATATTTAACTAATCATTATTTGTATTAAAATCTTATTTAAAACTTATTAAGTTAAATTTATTTGCTTTATCTTTTTCTTTGTCTAATCCCTTAATTTAAATTGTAAAGAGAAACAACTTTCTAACTTACTATAATTATTTCTGGTAAAAGCATAAATAGATTTTTAATATTTAAAAATTCCTTTCTGGTGTGAAAGATCATATTATACCGCAACCACAGAGCATACTTAGAATTTTCATAGACTATGTTCAAAAACTTAGTAGTAAGAAAAAAAATCCTTTTTCTGGTGTGGAAGATCAGGTTATACCGCAACCACAGAGCATACTTCGGATCTTACTCTACTAATTTTAAAAACTCAGTTTAATACAAAGAAAATAAATTCTCATCATAACCTTACAACATATATATATATATATATATATATATATATATATATATATATTAAATTTGTTCTATATTCTCGTTTCCAGTGAAATCAAAAGTTGAAGAGATAAACTTTTTTTTTTTAAATTTCCAGAAAACTTTGAACCATCTAGTAGACTTTGCCGATTTTATAAAAATAGTAAACGAACTTATTTTGTTATGAAATTTTTATGGTAGATATATAAGACATGTATAAACATCATGACATTTTTATTTTTCCAGAAAATAGTCCAGATTTGTCCCAGTAATTTCCAACATAATGGAAATTTTCAGAAAATTCAGAACAGGTGGTTCAACTTGTAACTTGAATATATAATTCATTTTATCATATTTTGTAGTAAGTCCAAAAGAAAAGTTGTATATTTTTAAGTCTATTTTCATTTAAAACTGATTTCACACGATTTCGTTAAGTATAACTTGAGATATTCATAAAATAGTGACTGGTGTCCGGGTCAAAACGCTGGAATATAGTTATATATTGCTTTGTTCTGTGTCAGTTTATGTTTGTTCCTTCTTATTATAAGAATAGGAACGTGTACTGGAAAGAACAATAAGAAGAAAAATTATAACAAAAATTGGGCATGGTCTCCTCTAAAAGAGGGACACTTGTAACAGTTCCAATAACAAGAAAATTCACAAATAATGAAAATATAGCATGAATAGTAAATAAGAATTTAAAGTGATGCAGAAAAATAATCAAAGATAAAACTTATATAATATAAAGTACAAAAATAAGAAAGAGTAACAAGAGAATCAAGGTCTCACTCCCCCCTTACCTAAGAAGTGATTTTCGTTCACAGCAAAGAGGAGAGGAAGAGGAAACAAGATTGCTTCTTGATGGTGAAAGAATGTAGTTTTGGGGGTGTAATGAGAAAAATTGAAGAAGAAGAAAACAAAAGCGGAAGAGACAAATAATGTAGGTGCAGAATAGTGAAGGAATCGGCTTCCTTTTTATAGACGTCGAGGATTTTTTTTTATTTTTTAACAGTGAGTTGAGTGGGTAGCTGAAGTGGGTGAAAGTCACGTGGAGAGGGTGGCTCCAACTACGTGAGAGATTTTCTACATAAATTTTTACGTTTTCTTATACTGCTGGTATAAATTTATACGCTTAAATTTTTAACTTTTTGATCAAATAATTTTATTTTTAATTGAAACTTTTTAGTAAACTTAATTTATGTCCATTATTAATTATCATAACTAAAAATTAAATTTTTATAATTATTTTCAAATAATTCACTGTAATTTTGATTTAGATCTATAAATTTTCAAACTTTACTAGAAATTATATTTTTATATGTGTGACTTAAAAATGAACTGACTTTATCAGTTTCATTAAGTTTTGATATTAATCATATACTAACTGATTTATCAACATTACACTTTAAGCATTTTACATATTATTCACATTTTTCCGTGATTGAAGTACTGTTCGTAGGAACTGTTCACTCCTTGAATTACTTTTTGCACCTATATTTTTACTGTTTACATCATTTTTGTTGATTTTGCATCAGTGTTTCAATTGAATAAAAATTCAATTGCTTGGGTATTCACACCTATAAAACATATTTAAACTTATAAAACATGATTTCAAGTTCAAATAATTATTTCGTAATTATTTGAGACCTTTCCTCATATATACCATAAATACAAACAATTATATACTCAATCGTTGTTTTAATAATTTTTCGGACTTTGGTCCGAAATAATTATTAAAAATTCACGATTAAGTAGAACAAGAAATCTTGATCATAATAGTATGAATCAATATTTCAATATTCTATCTTGATTTCTCAATATTAAATTATTAATAAAAAGAAAATAGACAAAATAAAAATGAGGATGTTACAGTGGAGGTTGTGAAAAATAGACTGACAACATATGGGATAGTAAACATGTTTCTTTAGCAATAAGGCTTGTATTGATTAAATTAGTTTTGTCATCTTTACTGATTTACTTCATTTTTTTCTTTAAGGCTCCAAAAGGTATCATCTCATTTACTCAAATCTTTTTAAAAAAAATTATTATGGTGTGAGGGGAGGGAGAAATAAAACAGGCTGATTCACCTTTTTAGGTTACTTTTAAAAACTATTTTTCAAAATGGGTCTCTTCCAAAATATATTACTGGCATGGGTCTGTTTTGACCAAATATCAGGTCAAAATTTCAAATTGATCACGTTGCACGCCACATCAGTCACAGGATGAAACACTATTTTAAATAACTATTTCATCCTGACCATTGTACTTTTTTTGAGTTTGTTTGTTAGACACGGTCAAATCATTTGTGATTTGACCATGTCGGATTTATTAACGAATACAAAAAAAAAATTGTATAAAAATCGCTATTCGTAATGGCTGCTTGAATCAGGCTAGAGGAACCAGCCACCTGTGTTTGCTGGTTCTGCCCGAGAAAACATGAAGCAGCCATTTCGAATGGCTACTTCAAGTACATGAAGTAGCTATTGGAAATAGCTACTTTAAGTGTGTGCAACTTGTGCCCGATTAAAAAATGGGAGAAAATATGAAGCAGCTAATATGAACGACTACTTCAAGTACATGAAGTAGCTATTAGAAATGACTACTTTAAGTGCGTACAACTCATGTCCAATTAAAAAATTGGAGAAAACATGAAACAGCTATTTCGAATTGCTACTTCAAGTACATGAAGTAGCTATTAGAAATGACTACTTTAAGCCACGTGAATGATCCAGTCATTCACACAAATGACTCTTGTAGCTATAAATATGATTTCTTCCTCATCTTCTTCACACATGTAACCGGATATCAAACATCTGAGTATTTTCTTACACACCGTTTCTTTATTTTTTATATGTTAACATATATATATATATATATATATATATTAAAATTAGTTAATTATATGTATATGTTATATATGTATTTTTTTTCATTTTATTGTATCTATTTTGTGGAGTTTTATGTGATATTAATTTTTTTAATAATTTGATTTAAAGTGTATTTTTTTATTTTTGATACATTGTATGTAATATTTATATTTATCATTGTACGTATTTTTTAAAATTATTATGTAAATGGAATTTTTTTTGTTATTTGTAATTTTGTTGTGTATTTATATTTTTTTTATTTTTTTTATTTCAAGTGTATACACGGGTCTTTGCAACATGCAATTTGGGAAAAAGGTGCAGCCATTTGTAATTGCTTTTTCTGCCTGCAGGTCCACGTGCCACACGGGTGTAGAACCAGCCATTTCTTTTGGCTGTTTTAGCACAGTGTAGAAGCAACTATTTTTACTGGCTGTTTCTTCGTACAACCTTGCAATCAGTTACTCATTATTATGTTGACAAATTTTAACGAATTACTCAGTGTTAAAACAGCCATTACCAATTGCTGGTTTATGTGGTTTTAACAAAAATTATGTGGAATTTAATTTGTTGGTCAAATTTTTTTGTTGACCTGGTCTTTGGTCAAAACAGACCAGTAATATGTTTTGGAAGAGACCTATTTTGAAAAATAGTTTTAAAAGTAACCCAAAAGGATGAATCGGCCAAACATATTGGGTGACATTGGAAAAAGTATGCAAGAGGAAAGAAGAGGTAGGCTATAGAGGTTAAGAATCTAAGGGCTTTTAATTTGGTGTTACTAGAAAAATGGAGGTGGAGTATGAAGGGAAAGCAACAAACTCTCTAGTATAGAGTAATGAAGTGTAAGTATGAAAGGAAACATGGAAGGTGGGAAAATGAAAGGCAAACGGTGCTTTAGGTGGTAGATAGATATAAACTTCATGGAGGGCGATTACAAATTACACCAGAGCTAGTTGTCAAGCAATATTAGTAAAAGGTGGGGGAAGGGAGGACACATTGTTTTGGCAAGATCTTTGGGTGGGGGAGGTAAGGTTATGTGAGAAGTTTATATGATTATACAATATTGCAAAGAGGGGACAAAGTTATGGACATAGAGATGGAGGCGGGCTTTGTTTCAACGTGAACAAGAGTTATTGGGTGAGTTGGAAGACACATTAAGCAATATAATTTTGATTTACTTGATATGCTGACTTCTGAGGAACAACTAATTGAAATTTGAAACAATGAAGATTCATTATTAGCAATTGAATAATGCCAATGGTGGGTTGATTTATCCTCTTTCTGTTCAGAAATTGCAATTTAGAAAGAAAAAAAAATGTATACGGACAAGGACTTGTCGATTAAATTTTTTTTTTATATAAAAAAAAGATATTACCAACAAAATTCATTAAAATATATATATATATATATATATATATATATATAATTGCACAACTCATCTTTTTTAGTTTTGTCAAAAAAAACTCATCTTTTTTAGTAGTAGTACGAAACAGAAACAGACGACAATCTTTAGTACCCGTCATCGTTTAATCTCTGCGTTGTGTCGTTTAACCCATCTCGCACGACGTTGGGCGATAGGCACAAAACCCCGTTTCACCGACCAATCGCGTTCGTTCCAACCCAACTCCGACGCTCGCTGAATCCTTTTTCGTTTTCGGGTATCGAAAACGAAGAAGAACCAAAGAGAAACAAAACGCCACGAATTTGCACTTCTTCTTTCGCAACTCAGAATCGCTTAAACAATGACAGAGGATAGCAGCGTTAGGGTTTCTTCTTCCGACGAAATCTCCGCGGCCAACGATGCTTCGCAAACGCGGCAGAGGTAAAACCTCCTTCACTGCAATGCCTTCCTTTTCGTGATTTGCAAATTATGTGAAATTGGTTTGGATTTTTGCGGTGTTGATTCTATTGATTCTTTCGTCGTTCTTGTTTGTTTTAATTTGGTGCATGGAATTGTGATTATTTGTATGGCGTAGTGATTGAGATTTTAGAATTAGGGTTACATTGACTGACATCCGAGCTGAATGGTGTCGTGTGATCCATGTAGCCGACTAGCCGACGTCACCTAGTGAGATAAGAAATTGTTGTTGTTGTATTGACATGTGGTGGAAATGCTAAACAAATTTCACTCTGTTGGATTTGGTGCATGCTTTTTTGGGAATTTTTTTGAGTGTTGTGGTTTTTGTGTAGAAAGAAGAGAAAGTGGGATCAACCCGCAGAGTCGTTGATGCCAATTGGGATGGCAGTCCCTGGAACACTCCCTTTGAGCAATGCTGTGTCCCTTGGAGGGGTTGCTTTTCCTGGCGTGGCTCCGGTGATCTCCGGCGCTCTTTTGACGAATCCTCTGGCAGCTTCTGCTCAGCTTCAGCAACACACTGCTGCAGCTGCTGTTGCCGCTCAAAAATTGAATCAAGTGAGTGTGAGATTTCTAATCTCTTAAGATGTTTGTTATGTTTTCTGGTGCCCTTTCTACATTATTTTGTTTATTACGGATTTCTTTTATATATTTTAAATAATATTTCAAGTTCCATATCTTAATTCTGAGATGGATTTTCTTGTAGCAAAAGATCCAAGATGAATTAATAATTGCTCGAGAAATTGTCATAAATGATGCAGAGTCTTCTGTTCGCTACAAGTTGACAAAACGCCAGACACAAGAGGAGGTGACTTATATATAATCAATTCTACATTCTTTTAACTCGAAACTCCTCTTAATTTTTATCTTAATGATTGATCTTCTTCTTCATGCAGATCCAGAGGTGCACTGGTGCCATAGTTATAACTAGGTTTGTAGGCCATTTAAGGCATTTCTGAATTCCTTTGTGTTTTCTATACTCCTGTTATGTAATGTTACTAATGTATATCCTAAATTTTTCCATAGGGGGAAGTATCGACCGCCTAATGCACCACTTGATGGAGAGAAGCCGCTGTATCTTCACATCTCTGCAGGAGCTCATGTAAAAGCTGCTGCTTGATTTCATATAGCATGATGATTGTGTTAAATAATCAAATTTCATTAGATATTGTGTAATTCTTTGTTTTAATATGAAAGTAAAAGCTGCTGCTTGATTTCATATAGCATGAAGATTGGGTTAAATAATCAAATTTCATTAGATATTTAGTGTAATTCTTTTTGATAGGAAAGTAAACATTTATTACTTTATAGATTAGAAAGCTTTGAGTAGTCAAAAGAAAAATAATGTCTAATCAAAGCAATAAATGAAATGTCTTATGAAAGGGTTGATGAATTTGTTTGTAACTGAAAATGTTTACATATTCTTGAAAAAAGAACCACATGGCTTGTTTGTCATCACTCATGACAAAATAATACACTAATGGTAGTGTTTGTTTGTTTGTTTTGAAGTTCACTAATGGGTGTTAAACAGGAAAGAATTACATAATTTAGTTTGCTTTTGGTGACAAACTTTTGTTGCAGATAAAAGAGACAGCAGAACGGATTTTAGCTGTTGAACGTGCTGCTGCAATGATTGAAGAAATGCTCAAACAGGGGCAAAATTCACAGTCAATTTCTTCCGCCTCACCTTCAGCTTTGGTTAATGGACTGAAGGTAGACATTCATTTATTACTAGCTTATGCACATTGTTGTGATGTGATGTGTTAACTGAAGTTTCTTACTGAATCAGGTGCTGAGTACATGTGTGTTTTTGGGCTTTGAGGCTGATCCTTCATTGAACATTGTTGCTCGTATACGTGGACCAAATGTAAGCCATTCCCTACCCAATTGATTTATCTAGTCAGTCTTGGAGGTTGGGTTCATGTATGACCTTATTTGGATTCTGCCACAAATTTTATTAGACGATTGCTTGAGCCTAGAAGTTTTTCGGTCTCATTCTATTTGTGATGTGACCACTTAGTCATCTGCTGTTTTTGTTTTCATACTATTATAGCCTTTCACTCACTACGAGTACCTGTGTCATTGTTCTCAACTTCTGATTTGATGTTGTGAAAATACTTGGGTATTACTAGGAGTACTGATTTTCCAAGAGTTGATTAAGCAATAAAAGGGAGGATGGACTGGGGGAGTGGAGGAGTGTTGTTGCAGTTTATAGTTACATACGGCGTTGTAATACTCGTTAGGTGCTGTAAGTGTTATTCAGAAAGATAGAAAATGGTTCTTATGATGACTTTAGAACACCCTTTTGTATGAATAATTAGCTTCATTCCGAGAGACTGAGATGAAAGTTTGTCTACACACACTCACAAGAACAAAGGATGCTTGCCAAAATATCTGCAAGTTAGAAACTTAATTACCAGAATAAAAAATAGAGACTGAACATTCTGCGATTCACGCTTCACTTATCAATAAGTAAAACAACTATATTTACCAAAAAAAAAATGGACTTGTGCTAATTAGTAACCTCATCCTACGCTAAAGAAATAGTTAGCCTGCCTAGGCTAATATTTTTTCTTCAATGCCCTGCATCACTATATTTTTATTTCCATTTGCTGGATATAATTCTTCAACATTTTCTGAATTTTACATTGTGTATAATGAAGTCGAGATAATCTAATGTTTCAAGCTTTCTCTGACATCTCCATACGATTGGGAGAAATTGTTTTGGTGTTGGTGGTGGTTTGGATTTGAACGTGCAGGACCAGTATATAAATCACATTATGAATGAAACAGGAGCAACAGTTGTACTAAGAGGACGTGGTTCAGGAAACAATGAATGCTTGAATGGAGAAGGTACCTTTTCATTTCTGTGACCTGTGCTTTTAATGGGCATGGTATTTCAGCATAGCTTATTTTTTCATTGTATACGTTTTTCAATTTTCAATTTAATTGCTTTTCTGCTTGCAGATGGACAGCAGCCTCTGCATCTGTTTATGTCTAGTAGCAATGCGAAAAGTCTTGAAGATGCTAAGCTTTTGGCTGAAAATCTTTTGGATACAATCTGTACGGAGTGTGGTGCTTCAAGGTATTTAATTTTATACTGTAATAGGATATGGGATCTGTGGGCCAGATGTTTCTCCTCCAGAGTGGACAATTTTTGAAATTTTGTGCCCTCGTTAGATTTTGGGTCCGTTTGTTTAAGCCTTTTTTTTTATTAAAAAAAGCACTTTTTTAATAAAATGAGCAGTTTCCTGCTTTTTTGATGTGTTTGTTTGTCTAAACTGTTTTATAAGAAGCAGTTTTATGCTTTTTTTAAGAAGCAAATCTTATCTGCTTCTTAAAAAAAAAAAATACTTTTTTAAAAAACATTTTTTTTTAAATCACATTTTTTAAGTTTAAACAAACTGGCCCTTTAGCTCTTACCATGAAAAAACAATTTTTTTTTTTTTTTGTAAAAATTCCTAATTTCTTGCATTTTATAATTCATGGACAATGACACCTACCTTTTGATAATTCTAATTTACGGCATACTATTTTCAACATGACAACATACCTTTCATTCATGGATTATTTCTATCACTTGCACATTTGCATTTTTTATGTTACTTTGGTACCATTGAGGAAAAGGGGCCTAAATAGTAAATTTTTCTCCATCCATCCTAGAAAAACATGGATCCTCTTTTTAATATAAGGGATTTGATCTCATTTTAAGCTAGACCAGAAAGATATCAATCAGAGATTCAGGTGCCTGGCTGTGCACCTGGTGTCTGATGCTAGGTCCTTACCTCTGCAAACAATTGCTGCTTTAAGGTGCTCTGGGTAATTTGAAAATATTGATATACATTAGGATGAGACATAAGTAGAAAATGAATTCTCTAGGTTTTGCACAAGTCCTTACTATGAGGGCTAGCCTAGCCCTGTATGCCCTAGAGTTGCGAGTTTCAGGTTGATGCCCAAGAGTTTTTGCCCTCCACTGAATCTCATTTAGAGCTGCATAAAATTATTTTCATGAATGTATGTTCCCGTCCTGTCGCTGTCTGTTTCACGTACACTCTTATAATTATCCTGCTGTCGCTATTATTTTGTTTACAATTCGAGTATTTCCGGATTGCAGGTACAGTTCTTTAATATGGACTCTGTACCTTAATTTGGCAATTTTAACTCTGGACTTGGTCGGATGATTCAAATATTAATAGTAAATTTAGAACTTTTGGTTTGTATTAAAGTTAAATTTAGTTTTAATTTTCTGCGGAACTGAGATTGAGTTCGAGAGGGCAGTGTGTGGGTGGAAGTTGAGGTCTGGTAAATCTGATTAGTAGTGTAGAGAAAATCCCCCCTGCCTTCTGTCATTTCAATGCTTTAAACATTGTGTTATTTGATTATATTTATTGTTGGTACTATGATAAACTACTTTATGTTGGATTTATATAAGTTTTAGGGAATAACTTATGATTTAACTGTCATAGGGTTTCATCATGTAAGGTTTATAGTGCTGTTCCACCTCCACAGCAGGTATACACTGCTGTTCCACCTCCCCAGAAGGTATATAGTGCTGTTCCACCACCCCAGCAGGTTTATAGTGGCCCTTCATTGTTAAAGCAGATTCCTACTGCCATTTCACCCTCACAAGTTTATAGCGCTGTCCCACCCCCACAGCAGTTGTTGACTGGAGTTCAGAGTTCTGGAATTGAGCTAGAGGCAGGTACCAGCCTAATCACTAGTTCAATGTCAGCAACTGGGGTCTTGACACCGGTTCCTCCAGCTTCCTTGGTTGGAGTGACTGGTGTCACTGCTGCCCTCACTTTGGGGACTACACCACAATCTACAGGACATTTAAGCTCTGGACCTCTAGCAAACATGATTGGTTATACTCCACCTTTAGTATCAGGTGGCACTAGCTATATTGGATATGGAGGAATATATCCTCAAGCTACCCCTTTGCAACAAGTTGCCCTTGCCTTGAGACACTCACCTCCTGTTGCATCAACAGTTGCTCCCACAACATCAGCATCAAATGGAGAATGCAAGACAACCTCAAGCTCTGATCTTGAAAAGGAGAAACGGCCACCTCAGAAACGAAAGTTTCAAGAATTGCCAGTTGGTTCGAAAGGCACAACAAAACTCAATCAGGTCATTGCATTGTCATTCATAAAATCTTTAAATACATCATTGCATGCATCAAGGCCATTCAAGTCCCTTCATTTAATTGTAGTTTCTAGTAAGCTTGCAAATGAATGAAGGGCTTGGTTTATGCAAATTTAGTTTTATTTCTACCTATGCTCTTTGGATTATGATACACTCTTTGGAAATTTGAATATTTTATAAAGCATCAAAGCTAGAGTTACCTGCCATCAGGGATGTAAATGAGGAGCACCATAATGAAGCAAGGACAAAGACCGTTTTGTAATTCCAAATGGGCAAAATAATTTTTAAGAATCTCGATTTCACTTAAAATAATAACATACTTTCTAAACAACACAACACCAGCCCAGAAACTCCACTTTCTTTCAAAACCTTAGTTGAGTTGACACCAACTCCTAACATTTTTATGCAGAGAGTTGGACTGCCTTTTTGTCATTTATATGTAGACAGGTTTGTGGTATGGTTAATGTCTCCAAATTGACTGATTTGATAGAAATTAATCCCCCCCCCCCAGAGGGGTAGAAGTTATATTTTGTTGATTTTACTCTTTCACTATTATTCCTATCTCCCTTCCCTGTCTTCTGACTGCAGCATAGGGAATGATTCTTATATACTTACATGATGCATACATTTTGTATGTTCACTTCCAGTTGTATCTTGTATGTTTAGATGAACTTTTGCCATTTGACAAAGAAAAAATGAAATAAATTAAATCACTTGTAGATACATATCAGGAACAGGGAGCCATGTTCATTTGTTGTTTTCTCTTTAACTACATTTATAGCTTTCTGTTGATACCTTACCCTCCAGAACTGAATTCTTTATAACTTTCTTTAACAAAGAAAAATATAAGTGCAAAACTTTTCTCTCAAACACAGTTCATCTGTAGCTCTGTTCTGATTTAAACATGTTATCTTGTGCTGACTGTTAATGCTTAATATTCCAGGTATTTTCTCTGACCTTCTATGAAGCTAAAAGCCTGACACTGGACCTGTCTGTTGGGCCATTGGTTTGTATGTTTGACAGGGTTTTCAGTTTTTGAGGAGTAGGAGGGTGCTTGTGGCTTCACAGCATATGCCCTTTTCAATCCAAGATATTATTATGATATTTTCCTTCATTGGTAAAATTGCTGCAAAAGATGTTGTGGCATGCTTTTCAGCCATGCCCTTCTCTAGTCCTGCATATATGGACTGTCAATTTCCTGAAGAAAAGGGTTTACCATACCAATGCCAAATTGATGGCAATCCTTTAAAGGGAAAAAGACAGTTAGAGATGGGAGAAAATATAAAACTATAGAATGAGATATCATAGCAAGGTATAATAAGAAAAGGAATAAAATAAAAATTGTATGTATGGATGAAGTAAATTAAAATAATAAGAGCCTGTTTGGATACAAAGCTAGAAGAGCTTTTGAGAGCTTCTCTACTAGAAAAAGCTCTATATTTTTAGTAGAGAAGCTCTCTAAAGCTCTTCTAGCTTGTATGTGACATTAGATCATTTTAGAATGGTACACTACTAACAAGTTACTTATCCCCTTATATTGTTTTACCTTGTTTTTTGTATTTTTTTTTTCTTGTTTGCAGTTCAGTCTTAATTTGACTTTGTTTGGTGTGTTGGAACAATTAGTAAATTATCTGATTCAAAAGTTGTGTTTGGGTTTTTGTTTTCTCCCACTCTAACTTAATTGCAGGGATTGCAACCTCTAAAACCTAATGAACAATCTGATGGTCTGGTTGTGAGGAATATATCAATTATGCCTGCCCCTAAGAAGTTGGTCCAGCCATCATCCAATGGAATGCCACCATCTCTACCGAGAACCATGCCCCCACCACCTCCACCTAAATTTTCTGATCCATCTGAAGTTAAAGTACAAGACAAGAACAAGACTTTGCTTAAGACAAAGTCTGATGCAGTTCCTGGTTAGAATTAAGCCTGCTTTTACTATATTTGGGTCAATGTTGCTTTGATGCTTCATTCTTCTTCTCTCTATGGAACATTTATTTTTTGTTTTGTCTGACCCTGTAATTTTACAATGCCTTCTTTTTATTAGACATCTTTATACTGTTTTTATGTAACTTTATTTATTTCAGATACGTTGGTCAAGTTAATGGAATATGGAGAGGAGGATGATGATGATCTAGACGATTCTAGTGAGGAATCACTTCCTCATGCCGCCCGAGCAATTGGGGTTCAAAAGCCTTTCTGGGCTTTATGAGCTACAAAGTGCATATTGGACATAGATATGTAAATACTTATTGTTTGGGTTGGGACTAGTTCTTGCCGGTTGCTGGTTATGTACTCTTCTTCCCCGGGGTGGGAATGGGAAGCCCTTAGCAGGATTTTTGTAGCGAAATAGTTGGTTGTTGAGTAGCTTCTTAAAGGTTGTGATTGCCCATTCTCGTGCTTCGGGAGAGTAGATTTGTATGTTGTAATTTTTTGTCCCTATTTGAGTATGCATGTACACTGGTAGTCTTTTTTTAGTGGTTTAGTAGGCCACTAAAGTAACGATGCTGAGATAAGGGACAGTTTTTTCCTTCTTCCCCCCATTTTTATAGTTAGAATCTTGTTAATTATTCACCCTGACTGATGAATGAAACTGTGCTTACCAGGTTAGATTGAACAAGCAATTGCAAAAGCTTTTATTTTTTTTCATGGTTACCATTTTCATGCAAATCTGCAACCTGTTTCTGTTGCTGTTTTATAATTATGCTCTAGTTGTCGAAAATCCCACGCTTTTTTTGGGGGTCAATGATTTAAAAACAAAAGTTGTATTGGACGTGATATTAAATTATAAATTGCCCAAAATCATATGCAATCTAAATATAAATCATATTAGTGGATTCTCGTTGTTCAAATTTCTCGTTTGTCATTCTACATGTGTCTTGACATGTAATTTTAAATTGATTTTAACATTAGTTTGGCTGCTCAGCCAACGGTCACGAAACTAAAGTTACAGTTAAATTAATTGAGTTAAATTTCCACTGGTGCCAACCGAAGCACCTAGAGCAACAAAGAAGCCATTTCCCATTTGACAATAAATTAAATATCAAAAATCAAATCACATCCTTAGAGGTGATCGCACCCATTCAGAGTGCAAATGTGAAATCATTTTGAGAAACAACGTAAATAAATAAATGCCTTTCGGCTACGGGGATCTTATTGCCAATTTTGAGGATGGAGCCTCACTATAGGCTGTTCCAGTTCTGGTTAGGACATTTTAAATCCCGATGTATTAACCTCAGGAATATTGATGCCTTCAAATGTTTTCGATTATACGAATTACATGCTATCTTGGTGCATGTTACCAAGGTATTCAAGGGGTTTTTAATGTGAAGAATATATAAAGCATAACTGGTAAGTCTGGACCACGGGAAGGTTGAAAATTATTGCCGTTGTGGGATAATGGATTATGGAAGCTGATTCTGGTTGTTGATACGAGAGTTCATGCTACCACAGTCCACAAAATGTAGCTAGTTAGCATTGCTATGGCCATTGTTGCTACAGTCCACAAGTTCCATTCGTATAATTATCATCTCCATATCCACCATCATCAAACCCTGAATATGGTAATTTTGTAGCATAATCCTGCTAACAGCCTAACTAAATGATTACCTACAGATTGTTTTCCAAAATCAGTTGTCTTGGGATCCATTTGAATGACAAACTCCATCGAATAGCTACCAACTTTAATATACTGTCGTCCAAACTCATGCTTTCCATTCTTAAAACATGTCATCTCATTTTATATAAGTTTTGAGATCCAGGTGTTCAATGGTTGAAAAATAAAATCATTCTAAGTGAAGTTCAACTCCTAGAAAAATCTTATTTTACATCAGTCGTTAAGCTGACAAACTATCAAGTTCAAGCCAAACAATGAACATATGAAAATCAAGATGGCAAAAAAAGAAAAAATTGGAAACACATTTGTTTATCATCAACCCCACAGATTACTTGCTCTAGGTAAGGTGAAAATTCTCATCCCCGGTTCTGAGCATAGTCATCAGGTTCATCATTGTTCTCCCTCACATTGTCTTCAAGTGGCTCAATGAATTCATCATTGTCTGCACCTGTTCCGTCATTCTGGTTGCTGCTGAATTCACCGCTAGCTGAGCCAAGATCTCCAACAGAATTTTCATTGAATTGGTAATTACTAGCATTAGCACCACCAGTGTAACTAGTTTCAGCATTGCCACCACCATAGCTGCTTGTAACACCATAACCACCGCTTCCATAGTTTCCACCCCTATTGTCATTACCTCCATAATTACCACTGCCACCTCTACCATAGCCGCTGCCTCCACCATAGCCCCCGCCACCACCGCCATATCCGCCTCCACCATAGCCACCGCCGCCACCACCTCCACCATAGCCACCTCCACCACCACCAAACCCTGGACGTGACCTTTCTGTAGCATAATTCACCCGTATCCTCCGACCATGAAGATCCTGTAATAACACTATAATTTGAGATGCCAAAGAAACATTGACTACTTTCTGAAATTTGCAAACATCAGCAAGATTAATCTACTGAAACTAACAGTAACAATTAATTGATGCTAAATTCTAATACAACTGTAAATATGAAGAATTGTTTCGTTATTCTTTATTTATTTATTTAAATAGACAAGATTAAATTTTAATTGGTAAAATATTTTACTAAATCTTTATACAATTCAAAATCTCAGTCTTGGTTTTGAAATCCAATTCCATATTGTAAAAATTTGCTTGGTCTCTCAAATATTCTTATTTTCAAACTGACTCTTGGAATAAATAAAAAATGTAATAAAGATTACTTAGTGAAAAGCATTCTTGAGAACAATACTATTATGTAGGTAACAATAACGTAAGATATTTACACTCAAGTTCAAGAAGCCTCAACCATTACAGAATATATGTTTTTGAGTTTGAAGCTTAATGTCTGAATCTGAACTGTCAAGCCACTTGCATATGCAACAAAAGTTATCATCTTTGCATTCAACATGTCTATCTTACCTAAGCCAAATAACAGCAATTGCTCACTCCAGGTATGCATACAAGGTTTTTCACTACTTCATACATAATATGAAGACAACTTTATAATTTTTTCATATAAGAGGATATAACACCATACTTTCCATGTGAAAGTGTCATAATGTCAATTTTAAAAGATAGCACGGAAAACTGATAATACCTGGCCATCCATGCCCTGAATGGCAGAAGATGCATCCTCACTTGTTGCAAAAGTTACGAAGGCAAAACCTCTTGACCTGCCAGTTTCACGATCCATAATAACCTTGGCTGGAAGAATATCCAAAACAAACAGTTTCAGTGCTGAAATCAATAAGCTTTATATTATGAAATATGAATGCTTAACAGCCAAAATTTTTAATGCTTGTTATATGAACATTTGATTGTTGCTTGCCAGTTTGTCACACAATACAGCTGGTGGAAATAGACCACTCTATCATCACCAACAACTAAAATTGTGAAATTAATTCTAAGAAAACAGAGGAACAAAGTAAAGTACAGCCACAAAAGAAACAATGACACAAGTACACAACTATAAATGACTAACCTCTATTTTTATCAAAACAAAAATGATAGCCACTCTATCAAACTATATACATAATAAGCATCATATTGGATTCCTTGGCTCACTTTGTGAAATTCGGGAAAAAAAAAGTTTACAATTGGATTTTTCTTTTTAGTATGATATTACCTTTACCTGAAAAAAATGAAAAACAAGTAGACTGTGTAAGTAAGAAAAATACCATCAATTACTTCTCCATAGCGAGCAAAAGACTCTTGCAAACTCATATCATCAGTGCTGTAAGAAATACCTGCAATGAAAATTGAAAATTTGTAGCTATGTTCCATTCTGAAAAAATTCAGCATGATCAGCTAAAGTACCTCCAACGAAAAGCTTTGCAGATGACATGGATCTAATTGCTAGGAAAAGTGAAGGAGTAGACACAGAAAAATCTTGATTGATGTGCTTGACAGCAGAATTCTTGAGCAGATTTCCAATTTTATTTAAGAACGCCATTGCTCAAACCTACAAAAGCATCATACGGCAAAAAGTTCATACAGTATATTAATACAAGGCAAAACCTCAGGACCTGCCAGTTTCAATGTAACTTGTGCTCTTCAGCATAAAAAGTTCCACCCCAAGGTCACACTCTTAATACATTATAAAGAATCATTAATACAATTGCAATCTAATTTAACATTAGCCACATCACAAAAATTAAAAGTGACTATTAAAGGTTGTGGACTTGTGGTTGAACTCCACTCTCCACAGCATCAATTCTGTGGGGTGTCTGGTTCAATCCACTTGGTAGACAGACTAGAGATTGGTAGGCAGTGATGATCTCATAGTAGTCATGGATTCATGAATAAATTCTTTCAGTATCATATTTAGAAGCAATTCATTCCCAGTTAAAATTACAAACTTATAATAGCCTTTTGCACCAAAAAAATTGGCTTCCAAAGACCCTATTTATGCCTAATACAAAACTCTATTTATGCTTAATACATGTTCATATGTGCAATAGATATGCCACAAACTTCTAAGCAAAAAAGCCCACAAGCCAGGAAGGCATATAACAGTAATCAGAAACAAAATTAAGAATACCCAATTGTGTTTTAAACAAAAGGAAGTCTTGGGGACCGTAAAAATCAATTCTTTCACGGTATAAATCATAACCAAGGAGATAAACATGCAACGCTACAAACCCGATAACAACGGGGTGTGGGGAAAAACGAACCAAACAAGCTTTCAGAGAACAACGGTGAAATAATGATGGAAATAGGAAAAATGGGTCGAACGAAAGTTGTGAACTTGAGATCTTACCACCCTTGAAAAGCACTGTGGTGGTTCTATTATCTTCTTCTGAGGTGTGTGTAGAGACTGAGAGTGTGGAGCTGCTAAAAGCTAAAACCCTTAAAACTCCACGCTGACCAAAATTAGGGCTTTGGCTCTGCAAATTGACACGTGGCGACTCAGGTTATTACTATTTTTTTTTTTGGTAACATGGCGACTCAGGTTATGCTGCTTCTTAAAGTAACACTAATAAACCCTTTAGTTTATGAATAAAAAAAAAAACTTTAGTTTTTTTTAACAAAAAAAATAAAATAAAAATAAACTAACTATATTGAATTTAATTGACATGAACAATTAATAAATATTTTAATATAATTTTTAAAATAATTATTATAACGTTAACAAATTTAACATACGTAATAATTTATAATTAAATAATTGTGTACGAAATCTTTAAGGCATTCTAATTAAATTTATAAGTATTTGTAGACTATATAAGTATATTTTAATTAAATAAAATTTTAAAAATTTAAATAAAATAGTACAATTTTATATAATTAATTCAAACAAATAAGTAAAACATATAATTAATTTAAGTTTTAGGGAAAAATGAAAAAAATGAATATATATATATATATATATATATATATATATTCTTGTTTTAATTTGGTTACTTAAGTTTAAAAAGTTTTATTTTAGTCTCTTAAACTATTTTTATTAGATCAAATTGATCTTTCCATTAATTTATAATATTGATTTAGTCAACTTGATAACATACGACAAATTGAAAGAGACGTCACGTCAAATAAAAGTTTGTCATATCAACCAAAATTATACCATTAATGTCAAAAACTGATAAAAGCATCAATTTGACATAATAAAAACACACTTACCAAATTGAAACAACAAATGTAGATGAGGATCAAACATTTATTTTAGCTATTATAATTCAAATAAATAAATTAATACGGGCTAGAGAATTCACACAAAAAAAGGCTCGGTATAGGTTTGTAGGCTTTTACTTAAGGCACCTCCTTTTTTTCTTGGTGCACCCCATAGTTTTCAATATTTTCATAATACCCTTATTTATTATACTTCTTTATCCTGCTCTCTCCTTTGCACCCCATTCTTCTTCACTGCATCTCGCTATCTCTCCTTCACACCCATTCCATTCTTTTTCACTGCTACTCTGAGTAAGGTGTCGTGGTTCCTCCGCACTTTCGTTCTCTTTTTGCCGCTCTGCCGCCTTCATGGTTGATGTGTTTACTTCCACGAAGCATCCATTTTAGGTGAAGAAGGTGTCATAGGTTCTTCTCTCTCCCTCGTTCCTCCTCCTCCCTCCGCAGATGAGGTTTCTGTTTAAGTTCTTCATCTGGTAAGTTATTATTATTTTTTCATTTAACAATGTTACGAAATGATGGGTCCGTAATAGAATATAGCTCAATCCGTAATTATACATTACGGATTGAGCAATCTGTAATTGTATATAGCATTACGGAATGTACAATCCGTAATTCTACTAATACAATTACGGATCATACAATCCGTAAACCTTGTAACACAATTACGGATTGTGTAATCCGTAATGTATATTACAATTACGGATTGCTCAATCCATAATGTATAATTACGGATTAGTCATTCCGTAATGTTTTTTATACAATTACGGATTGATGAATCCGTAATATAGTTAGGAATTTTCAAAAAAAATTCCATTTGCTGGATGAATTTTTGTGTTTATTTAATTGACTGTTAATTTTTTGAAATATTAGATTTTATGGAGGACCATTATATGAGCAAGATGTCGGATGAAGTGGACATGGATGTTGATCAGACACTGGATGATGATATAATGATGAAATATGGACTAGACATTAAAAAAGACGATGACTGTACTGTTGTATTCACAAATAAGGTAATTCTTTTGTTTAATTAGTTAGTGAAATAATTGGAAAGGTGAATAGGTATAGTGATGTTGTATGTTTTATTATGCAAGTCTTTTCCACTTGTGATGAGTTACTAAAATGGGCTCGAGCGATTGCATTTAAGATGGGTTTTGTCATTGTGATTTTGAGGTCAGACACATCAAATGGGATACCAGGAAGGAAGACATTTGTTTGTTGGGTTGTGAGAGGGGTGGAAAGTATAGGCAAAAGAAAAAATATGTAGTGGGCACAGTGACTGGGACTAGAAAGTGTGATTGTCCCTTTAGATTGAAAGGAACACCACTTAAGAATGGTGAAGGATGGACATTGAAGTTATTGTGTGGGTCTTATAATCATGATTTAGCTGAGACATCGGTTGGCCATCCATATGCGGGTCGTCTAACATCTAAGGAGAAGACAATGCTCGTTGATACGACGAAGAGTATGGTCAAACCAAGAAATATTCTCCTCACATTGAAAGAGCACAATGAAAATAATGTGAGTACAATAAAACAAGTATATAATGCGAGGAGTGCGTATTGGAATGGTGAAATAGGCCCAAGGACACAAATGCAACATTCGATGAAGCTACTTGAGCGTGATATGTACATTCATTGGCATAGAATCCATGATACATCCAAAGTTGTGCATGATATTTTCTGGACACATCATGATGTAGTGAAGTTGGTGAATGCATTTAACATTGCTTTTATGATAGATAGTACGTACAAAACAAACAGATGTAGACTACCATTACTTGAGATTGTTGGTGTGACACCTATTGGGTTGACCTTACACCTACCAAAAACAATGAAGCAAAAAAATTATGGTAAATACGTTTAATTTATACACATCAAATATAACATAGGTACCATAATAGTAGTTACCTGTAGAAGAGTAACATAACCGCCGACCTGCCTTGTCTTAGCAAAACAGGCATCACCCAGATGCTCATACATATGAACTAGTGCAGCTGCACCCCATGCATAACCCCCACACAACTGAAGGTCACGGAAAAGCGGTAAGAATTTCACGTTAACAGCGTCGAAACTCTTGTCAACAAAGATGGTAGACCCCACTAGATGCAACAAGTACGCTCTAGCAGCCTGCATCCATTGCATCGTCGAGCACTTCTTTGCGTACACGTCCCGCAAAAAGCTTAGGCGCATATGTCCCCCTCTCGTGAATCTGGTCTCTGCATCTGCATCTTTAAATGACACTCCTAATAACTCCATCAGCACGAGATTAGCACTTGAAGCATCCAAATGAGGGTAACTGTAAAAAGCTCCAATAACGGGGATATGTAGCAAAGATGACACATCATCAAATGTGATGGTCATCTCTCCGATGGGCAAATGGAATGTGTTGGTCTCTTTATGCCACCTCTCAACAAAAGCACACAACAATCCCTTATCTGCAGTTTCATAACTACATTCAGTCAATGGGAATAAGCCAGAATCCTTCACCACATTTTATTTGCTCGTGTGGGGGGCCAAAGAGTTTCAATTTACATCCGTGTGATACCACCTTTAACTCACCCCGATCCTACAAGTAATTACAAATGATAAATAATGAAAATTAATAAATCAATGGAAAAAAAACATGTATTATTTAATAAAATAAATTATGGAAAGATGTATACCAATCCCTGCCACAAATCTCGGGCTACGTGATCAGCATATAATGTCAAGATTGATGTGTCCTCAGGTCCGCCACCAAACTCAACAACATCAGTTGTTCTGGCTCCTCCTGTTGCTCCATCTCCTCATTGTCCTCATGCTGAACAATATCAGCAAGTCGCCAATAGTGCTTACGTGCAAATGCAGTGGGTCTCACACATTGGGACCAATTGGCACTCCCACCTCTAGTGAGTGACATTTCTGCACAAATATCAAATCAAGTATATAACAACCACAACTAAATGACGTGTTACTGTATATAACAACAATCACATAGAAATTTCATAAATATTTTAATATTATCTAATGGGTGTATGTTAACTTTTGCCTTTTTTTTTTGAACAAGCCATCACACCCCTCATTAATTTTTTCCTATACAATTACAATTTAATTTAGTTTAATATCAACTTATACAATCACAAATTAAACCATACAATTACATATTAAATTATACAATTTTAATTTCTTACGGATTACAAATTAAATTATATAAATCCTGAATTAAATTATATTATTACAATTACATATTAAATCATATAATTACAAATTAAATTATATAATTACATATTAAATTATACAATTACAAATTAAATTTTATTATTACAAATTAATTAAATTATATTATTACAAATTAAATTATATATTTTAAATTTATTACGGTTTATCAAATCCGGAATATTTAGGGACATTCCAGAAATGTATTATGGAATACCCATTCCCTAATACAACAATGTATTACGGATTGGACATTCTGTAATACATTTCTGGAATGCCCCTAAATATTCCGGATTGCATAATCCGAATGTGGAGTTGTTCTACGGAAAGGGCAATCCGTAACATAACAACATATATTACGGATTGGGTAATCCGTAATATATGTTGTTATGTTATGGATTGCCCTTTCCGTAGTACAACAACACATTTTTTTATTACGGATTATGCAATCCGTCGTACAAAAAAAAACAAAATTTAAAGAACGAAACACTTACCTCGTGGCTTCAATGGCAGAGATTGAGGAAGAAGAAGACAACTCTCGTCTTCTACAAAGATGTTCCGATGAGGACTCTTGGTGCGAGGTGTTCGGACGAGTGAGGAGAGGCGCTGGAAGAAAAAAAAATTGAGGTGCAGTAGATGGGGTGCGGCGGGGCTGCAAGCAATGACGAGGAGAGGTGTTAGGGTTATTTGGAGGATGGGATGCGCTGGAGGTAAGGAATAAAGGAGGGATTCACAATAAAAGAGGAAAAGGGTAAAATAGTCAGCGCAGCTGTTTATTATTTCCAATGGGGTGCATCAGGAAAAAAAAGAGGTGCCTTAAGTAAAAGCCAGGTTTGTAACTAATTTGAAACCCAATCTCAAATATGGCCCGGGTTTGAGATCTACTAAAGTCTTGCGTTAGTATTTGTTTTTCGAAAGGAGATCTCTTGTTAGCAACATAAATGACTCCTACATAGATCTTCACTAGCCCAGTTTGATTTGATGGTGCTGTACATATTCTAATTGACTGCAATAGTATGTGTAGTAATTTGTTTTAAAATGTTGAAGATCTCAACCTCTAAAGCACAAATTTTTATACGCCATGAAAAAACTTCAACAGACTCCTGTAGCTGTCTAATGTTGGTAACTAAATATTAATACACCTTTGCTTGTCTATTAAGTTTAATTTAAAAGTGACTCGTCTCAATTTCAATTCCCAATTTCCCATTGCTATTCAACAGAGAAATTCTTAAAAAATCAGTGATGCATCATTTTGACATGGACAAGTAAAATTCATTATGCGAGAATAGAGATTGTAACATTGTAGATGTTGAAGTTTCTTTTGACTCATTCCATGCCAGCAACATTAGTATTTATTTTTCCCTAAACTCTCTAAATACTTCTAAGTTCGTTTCATCCGTACTACTACTAGTCCAGGTAGTTGGGAACACTTGCCTAGTCTTATGATATTGAGGTTGATTGAGACTCAAATCCGTAGGGTTAGGACAAGTTCTGACCTAATCAGTGACACGAATGAAAATGTCCACTACACGTGAAGGACAATTGATTGCTGCTACTTAGTGGCAGAAGAATTAACGAATTGAAGGTTGGTTTTCAACAACATGGGGCACTGCTTGAGGAAGTGATCCAATGAAGATCCACCACGTGACATGTTTTTGTTGACTGCTTCTAAGCCTTACAAATTGTTGAAGATTCAATGGAAGAGTGTCTCTACACCCCCAATACACTCCAGACAACCATAATACTTTATTGCTCCATGTGTTTCATTTCTTAGTCGTTTACTTCAGGTCTTTGTCTATAAAGTTTTAGTTTGTTTGGTTGAATTAATCATATCCTTATTGTGGCCCCAATTCAGCTTATTGTTTTCGTAGTTTTCCTTTTTCTTTTTAAATTTTCTGTTGAACTGATGAATTGTGTAAAATCTTTGGTTTTTAGTGATTTAGTAGTACTAACCCTTTACCCTATTATACAAGAGTAAGTTCATTCATTTGCCTCAACTATTATTTTTTCGGACAACTTTTATTTCCCTCTTGATATTTAGAATCTCCTTCTTTTATTAACTCTTTTTTTCATTAAGCTCATAAGTAATATCTGTTCAAATATGCCATGAAGCAAATTAGGAGATTTTGTGCAAAGTAGCATCTGTCATTATTTAGTTATGTACTTTTATCCTTGATATTCATTTTTTTCATTATTTTTATTTTTGATGTTTCAGTTTTTTAATTCAAATCACCTATTTCTTTTACCTGTTCTTGTCTCTGAAAAAATGTTACATCAGCAAAAAAAATTCTTCCATTTAAATGATAACTTTATCCCTCTCAATTGTGTTGTTGTTAGAAGGAAAAGAATCAAGAAAACAAGAGACATGTTTCTGGTTGAAATCTCCATATAACCTTCATATTTTTGGGGAGGTTTAAGGACTGTTTCATAACTAATAACTATTATCTAATAAATGAAGACGCTGATTTGATTTGATTTTTTTTTTTGAAGTCATTTGTATATTTATTAAGATTGCAGAGAGTCAAAAAAGGAAACTGAATATACGGTAGCACTTGGTGAGGGACATCCTCAGCTCCTGAACAGTGAAAGCAAAATCTGCTAGTTTATCAGCAACAATATTACCATTCCTCTTAATAAAAACTGAAGGTGTATTACTCCCCCGTAAGTCAATGAGGCACAATCTCTGACTATAGCAGCAAGATAAGAGATATCTTCATGGTTTCTGTTCTGCCACATATTGTAAAGCACTTGACAATCTGTCTCAAAAATTGTCTGTGGAAGGGAGAATTGTCTTACACTGATTTGATTATCTTAAACTTAGTCCATTTACACATTTTTTACATGACAATTATACACCTAAAAAAGAAAGATATAATTCTAAAGAAATTGGTTTCCCAATTAGAATTTCAAAATTATTATTATCGACTGTGTGAATCAATTGACAAGGAATTGTTTTATAAAAAAAATTTAACAAAATTATTTTTAAACAAAAGTTACAAGAAACAGTTTTTTTTTTCTTTAATTGGTGGCCATAATAAATTTGCTGTCTGTGAATGGTCAAGATTCAGCCACAAATATAATTTGTTCGGGGTGAAGGACCATGGTTGGAATTGTAGTAACTACGAAGAATTTCTTGAAACTTAAAAAAATAATTTGAATCACAGCTCACATAATCAAATATTCAATATCTACATGATACATATTTTCATAAAAGGGATTTCAGAGCATAGTTTTTGGTCAAAGGGTGAGGATACTTCATTATTCAAAAGAACAGCTACATCTCTAGTCTTCAAACAGGACTCATTGCCACTTATTAGCATATACAGATGTAATAACTTTTCAATATGTTCCAGCCATGTTAAACTTAAAATAAGGCCAACCAATGAGGACCTTAAACATTTTTCATTTGTTCATTCTCATTCAAAACCCTTTTTTCTTTAAACATTTTCCACGAGAGAAGAAAGACTAGTTGATGTTTGAGGCAACCCCTTGGTGGGTGCCCCGTATCGGTCCATTAATTTATTCCTTTATGTTTTGGGGGGTATGATGGTGGGCAATGGGTCTTAATATCTTCATAACTCACATGGCATGACAAAAAAGAGTTGGGTCCAAATTCAATTTCCCATTTAAAATATTGACCAATGATGCTGACTATTGGCCATTTGCATTCAGGACCCTCCAAAGATTTCAAGTTGCTCAAGGAAGTGTCTCTTTCAGTTAATAGAGTTACACTTCCAGGAGGAAAGACCAAGTGCTCTTAACCAATTTTTTTTTTTTTTTTTTGAGGAGCTTAACCAATTTGTTAATAAGCAGTGTTTGACTCTTTAAACTTCTTAAAAGTAAAAGTCCCTCTAATTAGTCTATGTAAAAATTTCTCATTTTAAAATTCATTTAAAAAAATACAGCTTTCATTTTTAAGATTGACTCTCTAAACTTCTTAAAAACAAAAGTCCCTCTAATTAGTCTATGTAAAAAATTCTCATTTTAGAATTCATTAAAAAATACTACTTTCATTTTTAAGATTTATTTATAAAATTGTGTTTGTCTCATCTCCTTTCAAGGAGAAGAAAGTCTCAATATCTTACACTTGAAAATGATAGCACTGCAATTGGTAACTAATTCTTTTTGCAGGCCGTTTGGTGAATGCATCTGGCTTGAAATTTTCAAGTTGGCTTCAAATGTCTCAATTCTTGACAATTTCATCAGCTACAGGTCAAATTTATAATATCTTTATTGCCTTATCAAGAGCCATTTCAAATACTATATCTTGATTTTGACCACCATAGATTTCTTGGATGACCATTCACTGGAGTCAAAATGGTTACCGGTTATTTGACTTGGTTTATGGTCTTACTCTTATATGCCTCCAATATAACTTCAAGTTCTATGCAAGTTATAACCGTGCTAACTGCTAAGGTTTAGTAGGAATTGAATTACAAGAGAATTTGAATATAATAGAACCATGTTTTTCATTATGGCCAGTTATTATCTCCATCCTTTTAGATTTATTGCATGATTTGAACAAATAAACTTTAAAGAGAAAGAAAACAGAATATCGTATTACTCCTATTTTGGAATCAAATTTAAGTAAATCAAAAGAATACATTGCAAAAGGGCAGCATAACTCTGAAACTCTTACAATCATTACATATAATACACACTAAGTGGGACAATAAGGTCTTGACATGGACCCTAACCTGTTTATGAACACATACAAGCCTGTGTTAAGAGAACAGGATTATTCTTGCCTATCTGCTATCACCTCCTATGAGGATTTTGCAACCACTTTTGAGATCCTTCAAAGAAATCCAAAAGGTAGTTTTCTAAATCATCAGCAGTGTACTTAATGTTTTTGTCACTTATGTGACTGTTGTGCCTTCCAACAAACGTCCTATAAGCTTGGATTACTTTGAGGGATATAGAAATCCGCAAATCTTCGCGAAGCTGAATATCTGGGATAATCCAAGCTGTCTGGATCCTGTAAACATCCTCAAAGCCGAGGTAGAAGCTTCGTAGCTTGTCTTTAAGAAGACTTTTTGAGACTGAATTTGTACCTGGAACATGAATTCCCTCATCCTTAAGCAAGTTGAGAATGGAACTCCAACTAGCTCTCTCATATTTCATTGCATGCTGCTGAAACTTCCAGTTGCGCTTTCGAATCCATTCATCTCCATATATGAGCCTGAGTTCAGACCCCTTAACCTTTTCAGCCATATAATGTAGGTTGTTCATTAAGAACAAGTGCTGCAAGGAGACTTCTTTGTATAACTTGGACTTCTCCTCAAGGTTGCTTTCCAAGATTGAAGCGATTGATCGGAAGTGGAGGGCCATTGAGGAAACTCTACTTGGAGATCCCTGGCTTCTGCTATCTTCTTCTGTACCAGGGCTCATATCAGGTGACAGCGAAATGGCATCCTCGTCTTCGTCCTTCAGAAGCAGATTGAGTATGTCACTGTAGTCGGTAAGGGTTCTAAGATAATTCATAACATATTTGGTCAAAGGATGTATCCCACCACCCACAAAAGGAGTTGATGATGCATTTGTTGCAATGGCATTTTCAAATTCAAGAAAAGTCGCCCTCACACAATCGCCTAATCTCTTCAGAACCTCATGACATTCAATTTTAACCGAGGAACCAACCTCATCTGAATACAAAGCATCAATGTCTGGCATAAGGTCTTGTAGAACCTCATACATGTCAAGAACGCGGAACAATTTTTCAGGTTGGTGAGGGCCAATGGACATGGCTTCACCGAAATTCAGAAGCTGCAATATCGAAGCCTTAGATGCATCAACAAAACAAGCTAGACTAACAGGCTCACCCTCCCCAAAAATCTGGTCACCAAGCCACCTCTCACTTGCAAGATAAACCCTAACAAAGATTTTCACAGCCCAAATCCATCTTTTGATTTTTGAATTCAAAGTACCCCACTCCATTTTCAAGACGTCCTCGATGCTGAGCCTTTCCATTTCAAGAATGAAGAGGCACTCATCTAAGGCATCCCTTCGGACAATGATATAAGCATTGGAACATTCCTGGACATAATTGGAAGCAAAAAGTAAGTTTGCAATACACCTGAGATCCGGGATCACGGCTGGATGAACCAAATCAATGATATGCTCCTCAGAAGCTCTGCTGACACTATCTCTTTGAAGTGATTCCTCAACTGATTCATCACCTAAAGAGACTATGGAATTCTCATCAACAGCATCTTCCTCATTAGAGCGAAAAGAGACGTATTCAGGCTCAAAAGGTTGCCTGTTCTGGATAAGCAAGTTCCTGAATTCTTCTTCAAGCCGTGCCATAGCCGTTTGAAGAACACTATAAGCCCTCTGCATAAACTTGTACTCTTGATCCTCTTTCTTCAAATGCAAACTTTCTAACTTCTCAATCAACCGGCGGGCTTCATTAGCAGCATTCAGATACTCAGATGCTTCCTCTGGCCCCAAATCCCAAATCATGGACAGATCTTCCTCCCATCTCATAATTCTCTCCTGAATCACATTAAGCCTTTCTTCAATAGCACTAACACCCTCATCATCATCATAAAGATCACCACCGCCATCATGATCATCACCATCATCCTCCCCTTGCCCTTGTTTCCCTTCCTCCTTCTCACTGGGTATGGACATGGAGGACAACCTAGTGCCAAGATCTGCCAGAATTTTCTTGGCATCACTAGTAAGGGTCTTATTTGGCCCCAATGCCTTCACAATATGCCTTACTGCAGCAATCAAGTTCTCCTCCCTTTCTAGCTCCCCAATCACAGGCTCAGACTCCTCTACAGCCATTGATAAACCAAACTTCAACAAACAACAATCACCAAAACAAGTTCAAACCTTTTCAACTCCAAAATCAACCCCAACACTTCCTTCTCCACAATCCTCCAATACACCCCCTTCAATAATTTACACACCAACCAAATTCAACACCAAAAGTTCATATGGGTAAGAAGAGAGACCTCCTTATGCCTGCACAAATCCCCAACACAAAAATTAATTGGTATCATTATCATAGATACAAAACAAAACCCATTACAACAACCATCAAAACACACATATTGAAACCCCCAGATGAATAAGGAACAATAACAAGAGGACAATTATAATAACAAGAAAAGGGAACACATAAAAAGTTTACCTTTTACTTCCTGGATGAGGAGCACCCCACAAAAATCTGAGTGAAGAAGAAGCAGAAGAACTGAATGGTGTGCAAGATCTGGAAGGACAGCAGAAGCATCAAAAGCACTGAACGCTATTTTGACTTTTATGAGCTCAGACACAGTTGTGTAAAAATGGGGAAAGTGAAGGAGAAGACAGAGCTCTTTTTGGAGCTTTAAAACAGACAAATATATATAATATAATAATAACAATAATAATAATAATATGAAAAAATAATGGCGTGGCTGCGATTTCTATGACCAATCTCAAACTCGTTTTCTGGCTACAACTTGTTACTAACAATATAACAATTTATCCTTAAAAAATTGAAAAAATTCGTACTGGTCCTTGTTCTGTTTGGGTTGTACGACTTTCACCTTTTCTTGTTTAATACTTACATTATTGGACGTCTCGGTATTTTTTTACATACTATATATATACTTTGGAAAAGCATAGTTGATTTAGATAAGCTGTTTTCTTTTTTTGTGTATGCAAATGACAATTAGAGATTTAAAATGAATTGTTTTAAAGTGAATTTATTTTGAAAATAAGTAAATAATGTTCTTTTTATCTTTAAAAAATTAACATATTAAAAGTAAGATATATTTTAAACTAAATCATTGATCGATATATAATTACTTATTTTAAGAATGAACAAGGCATAAAATAATTATTTGAAGAGTTTAATAATGATGCACTGATAGTGTAAAATAGTTTTATACTGTCATCCAATCACAAATCACAGTTAGTTTGAATTTTAAGATAACTTATAAAAGTGGACGCTGGCTAAAATGGGAGACATTATAATGTCTCCCACCGTGGGAAATTAATGTGCACCGTTGGATTTTAAGATCAATGTGGGACTACCGTACAACCGTCCACACTAGATTTTTTTTTTTTAAAAAAAGGGATTTTTTTTTCTGTTTAAGTTTTTTTTTTTAAAAAAACGACAATTCTTCTCCTTTGTTGCTTTGTTTCTGCCTCTCTTCCCATTTTTTTGTCCGTCATTTTATCTTGATTTTTATTTTTAGTCCCTCGTAAATTTTTTTATTATTTTTAGTCTCTCATAAATTGTTCTGTTCTGTTCTATTTTTAGTCCATCATAAATTGTTTTGTTCTATTTTTAGTCTCTAACATTAATTTCAACTGTTAAGTGATAACATAAACTGTGTGTGTGAAAATTTTCTAATTAAGTTTCTAGTGACTTTTAACCGCTGCAAATTTTTTGGTGATCATAAATGTTTATTTTTGTAACATTTTTTGTGATTTCAGAAAATCTAGTGTTCGAGATTTTGATTTTTGATTTTATTTTTAACATTTCTGACAGTTTTAGTTTGCCAAAAAATCTGCGGTAGTTAAAAATCACTAGAAACTTTAAACAGAAGAAGAAGGATCCCTTTTTAAAAAAAAAATCTAGTGTAAACAGTTGTATGGTAGTTCCACATCAATAAGCAATCATGGAGAAAAATAGTCATTTTTAAAAATAAAAAAAAACTTAAACAGAAAAAAAATCCTTTTTTTTAAAAAAAAAAAAAATCTAGTGTGGACGGTTGTACGATAGTCCCACATTGATCTCAAAATCTAACGGTGCACATTAGTTTCCCACCGTGGGAGACATTATAATGTCTCCCATTTTAGCCAGCGGCATAAAAGTGAACAAACTTATCATAAATGATGATTTATGATTGAACAACGATGTAAAATTATTTTATACTGTCAGTACATAGTCTTTTTTATCTTATTTGAATGCAATAATAAGATACTAACCTAGTATTATTCTTTTATTCACTAAATATCATTCTCTTCATTTCATATTATTTGTTTTTCAAATAATATATATCTTTAAGAAATTTATTAATTACACAAATTATTATGATAAAATAATTTTTTATTACAAAACGTAGAATGTAGTTATAAATTTATTAAAATATTTAGGTGAAATATGAAGATGTTGTTCAAAAAATAACTAATGCTTTTTAGCCTTTTTAAAGAAATAGATTAAAAAATTCAAAGAAACATATAATATGAACTGGAGGAACTATTTTCATAAGTATATTAATTATTAAGGCGCCGTTCGGGTAGTTTTTTGTTTATAGTTTTGAAATTTTTAAAAATAAAACCAGTTTTAGTTCTTTTTCGTTTTTATTTTTTAAAAAGTTATTGCAAATTGATTATGGATAACGAGTCAACCGTTTTATCTTATCTTGCTCCACTACGAAATAATGTAATATAAAAAAAATATCAACAATAAAAATAATTAAACCTGTGGCGGCGGTGGTGGTAGCGTAATGGTGGCGGCGGTGGCGACAGTGATGGTTGTAGCGATGGAGGTGGTGGTGGCGATGGCGGAGGTGGTGGTGGTGGAATGGTGGTGGTGACGGTGACGGTAGTAGAATGATGGAGGTGGCGGTGGTGATGGTGGAGGTGGCGATGATGATGGAATGGTGGTGGCGGCGGTGGTGGTGACGATGGTGGTGGTGGTGGAACTGTGGGGCCGATGATGGTGGCAAAATGGTGGCGGTGGCGGTGACGGTGGTAGTGGTGGAATGGTGGAATGCTGGCGATGGCGGAGGTGGAATAGTGGTGGTGGTGGTGGTAGTGGTGGTGGTGGTTATGGTGGTGAAATGGTGGCGGTGGTGGCGACGACGATGATAGTGGTGGTGGCGGCGGCGACGACGGTGGTGGTGGTGGTGGTGGTGGCGGTGGCGATGGTGGAATGATGGCGATGGAGGTGGTTGTGGTGGTAGTAGTAGTGATGTAATGGTGGTGGTGGTGGTAGTGAGAGTATTTTTTAAAATTAAAAATCAAATTCACAAAATATTTTTATTTTATTTTAAAAATAAATATAAAAATAATTTAAAATTAAATTAAAAATCATTTCATCTCAATTTTTGTCAAAAGTATTTTGATTTAAAAATTATATTTAAAAATCAAAAATCAAAATCTTGCAACCACCCCCAACAGATCCTAAGCTTTGTTTTTTGGGGGCAGCAATGTTTTAAAACTTTGTTCACATGATGTATCTAAATCGATTCAATAGACACATAAAAAAAAAAAAAATCAATTCAATAGGTTCATGCACGATTTTTTTCTACTACCGTTGTGCTTTTTGACTTCTTAGACCCTTGTCTTTCTCTTGGGGGGAGTTTTTCTTCCTCCACTGCTGGCAACTTTTGGTTAGGTTAGTTCACAATAAATATTTTTTACCAGATTTGGATAACTTTCCTAATAATAAGAAAAAGAGTTTGTATTATTTTACACGGATTTATTAGATTCGTACAAGAGTGTGTCAGTCTTTTACTCGCACACGTACACTGGTACACATACACTATCTCCTAGCATGACACTATAGTACATTTTTTTTAAAAGAAAAGGTTATAAATATAATATTTTCACTCCTTAGAAAGGGCATTTGGGTAGTGTTGTAGCGCTAACAACAGTGTTATACATGACTAGACTAGATGTGATGGCGAATAATTTGGACGGCAAGAATTTAATAATAATAATAATAATAATAAATAGACAATAAATAAGGTGGTATTATTTTTCTTTAAAGTATAAACCGTGAGTCACAAAATTATTTGATATATATATGGGCTCCATTGCTGCTTTATCGGGTTCCTTTTCCTAATAATTTTCTTTGTCCACTTTTCTTTAAATCAACACTCCCTTTCCATATCGCCCGCTTGTCGCAGAAAATAAGCACAGAATGACCTTTGATTCACACCCAAGTAAAAAAGAAAGACCTTTGGTCAATATGTGATTTTAAAGTCCTACAATTACAAGTTGAACATTTGTGGTGTTGGTGTTGCTGGATAGCACTAAACGAGACAACGGAAAATCTACCCAAGTTAACAAGGCCATGAGCCCATGATCATACTATTGGTGTATGCATACTCTTTATAAAATATTGACAAATATCATAGTTTTTTAAATTTATGAAACAGTCTTAAATTTAATTTTAAAATACTATAAATGGTCCCTATATGAAATAAATTTAAAAACAACAATATAATTTTTAGAGTTAAATATGTTTTTAGTTTTTCAAAACAGAAAAAAATATTTCTCTTTTGTCTCACAAATTTAAAACATAATTTTTTATTTCTCCACTATTGTGAGAAATAGATCAATTTTAATGCGACTAATAGATTGACAATTCATCGCCAGTCACATGTCATTTTTGTTCCATGCACGTGGTCTAATAATTTCACGTCATATGTTTAAGAGAAACTAAAACTAAAATTTTAAATATTTAGATAAATCAAAATCAAACTTTTACATATTTAGTGAGACTGAAAACATGTTTTATCATATTGAATGTTGTAAATGTCAATTTAGTTATTAGGTTGGGTAAGAATTTACTTTTGAAACTAATTAATGATCATCCATTAAAGGGTTTTTTCTCATTTGTGTTCATGGATGATATATTTATTGCAAAGAAACTATTATATCCAATAATAAAAGTGACAATAGACATATAGTCCAAGTTCTCTTTTATTTTTCTGTCAAAAAAAAAGTTCTCTTTTATTTTATCACACAATACACACCTTATTCAAATGATGTCATGATTGTATACGTGGTACTAGGTAGACAATCTTCCTGAATGACCACTAAATGACCTTGTCTCTAATTGCAATATTGGACTTTCAACTATGGTTTTGGGAGGTGAAACTTAACCAATGTGTATGCACTGGGCGCTATAAAAAGCCCAATACTAAAACAAGGTTTATTATAAGTCCTTCAAACTAAGATTGTCTAATTGGCTACTAGCTTTGAGAATTTTCCATCATAAGTTTCTACTCCGTAACTTAGTGTATGTCTGGTTTATAGTTACAAATACGTCAAACTGAAGTTTTACACGTTCTTAGGCATTAAATGCAAAAGCAACATATGTGTTGTTTTAAGAAAAACGTTGGTTGCATTTTTTCTTGATGGCAACCCAAACATACTATTAGTAGTTAGTACATCTTTTTCCTCAGTTGACTCATTTTCTTAGATGAAATTCTAAACCGGTACAACTTTTTTCCTCTTTGGCAAAAAGAATTTAATAACAAACATTTATTCACCTCTCTTGTAGATACTCTAGATCTTAGAGGTAAATTTTGACTATCTCATCTCTTCGTCTTTAAGAAAATAAAAAAGGCAAATTGCAATGCTTTGGTGAAAATAATAATCACAAAAATTAAGATCAAAACTTGAAATCTTTCTCTTATGTTGGTAGACTCTAATTAGTAAGTTTTTCTTCTTCTTCCTATTCAAGTGTGTTGATCTTCTCTCTTTATTTTGCCTAAAAATGTTAACCATGTGGAACAGATTTGAGAATTCTTTTTGAAACTAATAATTAATGTTGCAAATATTAATATAATCACGAGTTTTCTCTTTTTATTCTACACGAGTCTTTTCTTTTTTAACAATTTATGAAAGCTCTAGATTGCCAGGAGAGGGAGTTTTTTTTTTTCCAAAAAAAAATAATACACTTATTTGCCTATATGAATGATTTAGTTTGTTGTATATCACCATGTGTTTAGATTAAAAAAAAAAAAGTTCAATTAATATATTTATTCTATAAAATGTCGTTAGATAAGTGATTCTTATTTTAATAAACATATAGGGTTTAGCAAAAGCTAATAGAGGTACTTAATCAGAAAAAAATGTTGACATCAAGAATTAATCAAATTTAAACCCTGTAAGCAAATTGTCTCAACTATTGTTAGCAGAATCCTTTTGGCAAAAGGAATATTTATTTTTGTTTGTTCATTCCAATCACCTTTTAACCATCATTAATTGACTCTATTAATTTTTCTTTCATTAACTTTGCTGGTATTAGGCTGTTTGTATAACATTTTAAATGTCACGTCTTGACATTTTTGGCAGTGTTTTCTTAACGTAAATCATTAAAAGCCTAGACAAACAGACGATTATGGTTGGTGTGATTTTGTTATAATTAATGTGAAATCATAGTAATTTGGAAAATCAAAAGAACAAAACTTATAAATCAAAGTCCTTATATAAAAATCATTCGCAAAATGAATGGATACTTCGCATATTAACATATGTTACGGAATTTTAGTCCTTCTGCAAATATATTACAGATTTTTTTTTTTTTTTGAAAAGATATATTACAGAATTTTAAAAAAAACATTTATACGTTATTATTCTATTTAATTTGAGAATTTAATGACAAAATATAATAAACTTATAGCATTTAAGTTATGTCCAAATAGAATATAAGATTGCTATACGCTGAGTTCATAAGCAGGGACGGATCTAGAAGGGGGGGCAGGTAGGGGCGTCAGCCCCCCCTCCTTTGGAATTTTTCGTATATATACATATATATTTTTAAATTAATCAGTGTAGAATTGTATAAAATTAATTGTGTATGTTATTATTATACTACTAGTTAAGGTTAACTAGTGTAAAATTATGTAAAACTAATTGTATTTGTTGTTATTATTGTAATAGTTAAGATGATAACTAGTGTAAAAATATGTAAAACTAGTTGTGTTTGTTGTTATTATAGTAATTGTTAAGGTTATTATCATTTGAAATAAAAAATAATTTTAAATTTATTTGTAAAAGTAGTAAATATTTTTTAAAAATTATTATTTATTAAAAGTTAAAATTTTAAACAATTATAAAGAAAGAAAAAAAAAATCCAACCTCCCCTTTAATAGGTTTCTGGATCCGTTCATGTTCATAAGTTCTTCAAGTCAAACCTTCCATCATTAAATGTTCAAACAAAAGAACCATCATTATTTAAAAAAAAACAAAAAAAACTTGAACAAGAGCTTTAGAAGTACCTCAATACCCTGGCCTTCTAGATTTTGAAACAATTTCTATACAATGCATTGAAGCTGTAGAATTCGAAAGTTGACCCGACATTTATGGTATACATTTTACATTATTATCTTCTATAGTCAAAGTGAGTACGAAAAGAAACGTAAAGAAGATGTAGCTGCCAAAGATTGAATTGAAACTTCATATATATGAGTAGCATAAAATTAAAACGTGTGGCACTAGTGACCAATATTAGGTACCTCACTTTCGCAAACATACGAAATGATATGCAAGGAAAGTCTCCCTTGTGTCAAACATAGTATGCAAAACATATTGTTTAATTTAATTATCTAAAAGCAGCAGTAGGACCATATTAATGTTATCTGATAAGAGAATCTACGAATCATCAAAATATAATTCCACAATATCGGGGCATTGATCCTTAATCCTTTGGTTTGAATCCCTCTTTCAGCCAACTCAAAGGATGGTTGCTTATCCACGCAGCTGAATTCTACGCCCCTCCAAACAACTCAATTGTTTATGTACACTTCCTTTGTAATTTTAAATTTATTTAAATTTAAAAATACCTACATTCTTGGATTTAATCTAAAATGAAAATAATTAGTAATTACAATTGCAATGGTGATTGTGGTAAAACGGGTTTACCTCATAGGGTAGCTTGTTTAACCCACTTTTTTAAGCGGATGGAGTTATTAACCAATCAATAAAAAATCATTTTGATATGAAAATAGTGTTGTATTTAGAATTTAATATTTTAAGTAAAGAATTAATTTTCTTCAATTGTTATTTTAGTTTTTATAATTTCTATTTTAAAAAAAAATTATGGACCAATTTGCCAACGTGCCAATCCACCCTTAAATGGAGCTGGTTACATTTTTCAACTCCATATATCAAAAGTAGGCTAATCAGCTTGACAGGCATTGAGAATCCAACCACAAGATATTTGATTTTTCCTTCTTATTAATGAATTAATGAATATAATTAATTAAAAGATTAATAAATTATTTTTTAGTAAAAATCATGACGACGATAAGATATATTAATGATATATTAACATTTTCCTTGACCTATAGTATTTATACGTAGTGTAGGCGTACACCTGTTTTTCCATCATTGTTTTAGCTCATTTTATCCATTCTACCGAGTGAGTGACAAACGTTTATATCAGGAAAAAAAAGAAGAAGAAAAAGTTTGCTCTTTCCACCAACCCCTTTTGTTAATTTGTGGACAACGAAAAATGTCATAAACTTTGTTCAGAACGAAAACAAGGCAATAGTAATTACTAATTAGCACCTCTGGGCTTTTACACTTGTTTTGTTTCCCTCTTTTTTTAAATTTCCTTTTTCATTCTTTTTTTTTCTTAACACCATCTCATTTTTGTGTTTTTAGGACTTTGGAAGAGGCTTTCCTGCAAGGAATGATGTGAATAACTGAAGTGCTGCTCTTGGCTTGAATAGCGGCACTTCATGCCCTGCTCCTCTCACAGTCGCAAATGTTACCCCTTCATACACCTCTGTCCACCCTCCAACCTTCACATAAAAACCACAAAAATTCCCTTAGTTTGTAAAACCCAAAATTGAATTAATTTAATATAATTTTAGGTGTGAATTGAATTTTCCATTTCTATATAAAATGTACCCTTATATTATATACAGGGTAAATTACACTTATCTCTTCTTCTAATGTCTTCTTAAATGACACTCACTCCTAATTTTTAATCATAGAAGGGGTGTGTGTCACTTAATTAAATGAAATAAGGGATGTATCTCACATTATTAAATATGTATAAAGAAGGTGAGTGTCTATTTGAAAATTAGAGAAGAGAAAGTGAGTGTCAAAAAGTGAATGTAATTTCTCCTTATATATATATCCTACGGAGTACCATTTAAGGAACTTATTTACTATATATAGTAATTGCCCAAACATAATTGCATCTTTTTTATTTTATTTTATTTTGGGCCAAAAAGTAGGTCCGCTCCACAATGGTGAATGAAATTAAGTAAGGGCAGCAGCTGTATGTATGATAAAGTGAAGGTAGGACACTAGGACCTTTACACTTTCAGCAAGTTCAACATTTGGCATCAGGTGAAGATTGATTTTGAATCAACATAGACCAGAAATGTTTAGCCACCCTAGGAATCAAGGACATTGATTAAAGAGTAAGGAGTACAATAGGTTTTAAATTCTCTAATTGTGGCAAGAGTCCTATCCAGCTATCCTATCAAGGTTAGGGGCGGGCCAACATATTTGACTATCCCTATGTCATAATTAAGCTCCATTATTATCCATTCTAATAAAATTTCTTATTTATGTGCCCAAGTGTCCCATTAGAGACTCAGAGTAGCTCTATTGTAAACTCTAGATAGATAGCTAATGGAAATAAAACTATATAAGACACACGGCAATAGGTACTAGTAGTAATTAACTAATTAACTAATAAATTATATATGGGAGAGGAAGAACAATTTTCAAATGCACTCACCTGATTTTTGACATACCAAGGATACCATGGTATTTTAGTTGACAACTTAAGCTGTGCAAGGGCATATCTTGTTGCTGTGACTGGCACCACTGAGTCCACGTCCCCACTGTGTTAGCAAAAGTGTCAAACATAATTAATATATATGCATCTAGCCATTAATCATTGATTTTGATCCTTTCTAGCCAGCTGCACTATCTAGTGTAAGAGAAAAAGAGACATGGAGGGCTATTAATGGGACTTCCTACTAAATTTAGTCGCAGTTCTTTATATGCTTTTGATACTGTTCTCTAATTAGAAATTCAAAATTAGAGTTTCACTTCAATAACCTATTTTGACTTCTAATGTAAACTTTTATGACATAGATTATTAAAGTGAAACTCTAATTCTGACCTATGAATAATACCATTTTAGTTTTTACTACTTACCCCATGTTTCTTTCCCTTTCAACTAGATGGTGCAGCTACAAGAGAAAGTCTTGAGAGAGCTATATATGCATTTTAAAACCAACCTGAACACCCAAACTCTTATTCCGTGAGCTATCAACTCTCTATAAATTGGAAGAACAGATACATCTGTATCATTCCAGTTCCGATTCAAAACCTCACTGCATCAAATAAAAACCAACATAATCATGTGAATATCAGATTACTTATTTTGCAATTAATTAAAACTTGACCCTTCATATATAGTCTACAGTACAAACTCACCTGCAAGCAGTCCACCTATAAGGGATGCCGGTTTTGTTGGCATGGAGTGCTTTCTGAACATCAGGCCTGTTGTAGTAAATCTCTGCATACTTTTCCGTACATGGATCATAACCAGACCAATGCCTAAAAGCCTGACAATAAATATATATACAAACAATAGCATATGAGAAAATTAAAAATGTTAACTATTTAATCTTACATACATAATCAAAATCAACTAACTTCTATCTTATATAAAACTTCCAAATGTGTTCATACCTATATTTTAAAAGGAATACATTACTAAGTTACAACATTTTATCTATTAATATTCAAATTTGTAATTTGCTAATATACTCTCATGTACATTGTTTTTGGGTGATCAAGAAATGTCTCGGTCAAGAGACAAAGACTAATCTCTTGAAGTATGGAAATCTATTTAAATGACTGATGTCTCCTAACATATATTATTCCATACATACAGATCTGAAAATCAATCATCTGACTACATACTTAAAAGACATATATAGTTATTTGCTAACTATATCACACTGTATTAGTTTCATGTACGTTTATTGAATACTTAAAAGAAGATGTGACAACACATAATCATAAAAAAAATTAATTACAGTGGCAGATAGTAGTAGATGAAAATTAAATACCACATGGGGTCGGTGAGGTAAGCGCATGGTGCGGCGGGTGGCAGAGCTACTACTACCATCAGAGTTGTTGCATGGAGGAGCATAGATGTTGTACTGATCAATGTTACCAAATTCTTGATCCATGGCATAGCTATACACAGACTCACACTCATCAGATTCCTTCTGCCTGTGAAAATCACATGTACTCATGAGTTGCCGGTAAGTCTGGTCGGAGATCATAGCATGGCTCCACCAATACGTCACTGTGCCCAAGTTATCATAGTAGTTGTCTGTCACTGCATTTCCTACCTGCATTGCATTATTTTATTTAATATTAAGATAAAAACTTCACCATCATCAATATTACTTCTCCCCCTTTGTTGGTGCCACCATCTATAAACTTTTACATCTTATCTTAAAATGTTAATTAAGGCATACATTTAAGTTGTTAAAAGTGACAACAACCTACTTTTATTTTAAAAGAAAAGTTGTTAGAAAACTATAAACTTCTACATCAGACAAATAAAGACAGGTACTACATATAAGCATAGAGGGTTTAAGATAAAGTAGTTTGAATTTTTTGTATAATTACTATGCAAGTCTACACTCTCTTAGACCTGCACTTCTAACAAAAAATGTAATAAATATTTTTCCTTAATAAAATGAATCTTATGGACTGAAGTTAATAAAACTGTTTATAATTATAAATGCAAAAAGAGCTAGAGTTGAGTGTTTACCATTATTCCTTTGAGATTGATGGGGTGCTTGGTTTTTGCGTTATAGGTCATGATTTCCTTGGCTAATTGAGGAACATAATGGCCTGCATAGCTCTCTCCAGTGATATAAAGTTCCCGGTTTTTGTAACGTGGGAATCGTTCTAGCCATTGGATAACAAATTTCAGAGAGTCTTGGGCTGAACAGTGAATTGAACACATAACCATACAATTTGTCATTAATTAGAAAAATGATTAACTACATATGTACTTATAGCAAAAAAAAAAGAATGATGAAATGGTTCCAACCATATTGTAATTACATACATGAAGAGACGTTTAAGAAAAGGAAAGAAAATGACATATGGCAAATATCACTGGCCAAACAAGGGAAATATTGATTAACCATCAATTTTGAGACACCAACATTTCGTTGCTAATCAAGTCAAATGGATAAAAGTAAAACTGAATTCTAGCCTCTAGGTTGTTATTTTCAGCTGAATCACGTTTTGGTTACGATCATGAGAAATTTTTGTACTGAAGCGAGTGCTACAAGTACAATGTGGCTTGTTTAAGAGGTACGTGGTTGATCAATACATAAAATTATTATGTGATGAACGTGGACCACCAACATTGGTCCATCGTTATCAATTGGCAATTATGTTCGGGGACACACATATCAACTCATCATAATAATAATGTTAGAAGTAGTAATTAATTTGGTGAACCTCGTCCATTCAGTTGCACATTTTATCACCAATTATAACATGCTCATCTTTATTATTTTCCATGGCCTACCAAAAAAAAATCATCACTAAGATAGTATATGAACCGTGAACCGTGGTGGCAATTAATGTGGATGGGGGGGTTGTGGGCCCTACCGGTGCGGCGGTCGCCGGTGTCGAGAAGGTCAGAGGAGCGGTTGGTGTAGGAGAAGCCCACGCCGGCCGGAGCTTCCAAGAACAAGAGGTTGGCCACTGTGTTCCATGAGAACTTGTTAATGTATAGCCCAGAAGCTGTTTTGTTTATTCTAAATGGGCCAATCTCTTCAGATGCTCCATATGCCACTGATGAACATCCTGGACCTAATTTACCACAAAATTGCACACTAAGTTAAAAAAATTGGATTAAAAGTCAAAACATTGTAAGTTAAATAAATAAGTTGAATATAAAAAGAGTAGGAAACTAAATAATAAAGTATAAATAAAGTAATATAAACAAAGCTTGGTTAGTCTATATATAGTTTTTCAACCAATTTTTCTAACTGTTTTTTTTTCCTTACAACTATGGTAATGAAAATTGAACTTAAATCCTCATGCATCTTTTTAACCCTACTACTAGGCCAACTTTAGTAGAATTTTATTTAAAGAATATTTAACATTACAAATATATAAATTTATTATGATTTTCAATACAATTTTATTTATTGATTGATTGTTTGACCTTTATCGTTAACAAATCTGTTTCCAATTATTATGTTTTAAAGCAAATTCTAAGAGTAACGATACATCTTACAAATCTCCCTATTACTACTTTATAAAAATTCTCTTAACTAATTTAATGAATATAAAATACATTCGATACTTAACAGATAAAAAGTAAAAGAATTATTTAAAGAATACGGTAAAAAAAAATTTAAATTATTCATTCTGAATTCAATTGAGTGTACTTACAGTCAGGATAGTGGTTAAGAAACCAAAAGAAAAAGTTTTTATTAAAAATAGTTATTAATGCATTTTCACTATAATTATTAGTTATACACTTCTAATGTAATTTTCAATAAATGATTTGTATTTATTAGTAGTAGTTGCTTAATAACAAGAGCCGTGTTTTTATTACTAAAACTTTTTCTTATATTTATTTAAAAAAATAATAATTTTAGAGGCGTTTTCAAAAAATGATTTAAAATGAGTTTAATTAAATGCTTAGATTAGGGAGGGAAATGCATATTGCATAGGCATTCTGCTACATACTAGTATTGATGGTGCGCCAATGCCAGCTGACAAGTTGCATAACAGAACCTTAAATAATGGCTCTGAAGCTATTTAATCATCAATGAGGCTGGTTTTTAGTTGCTTTCAAGCATTAAGTGCCATGCGTGTGTATGCGTGTGCGTATGAGAAAAAAAAAAAGAAAAAAAAAGTTTTAAATATCTTTTTAATCCTTATAATTTAATATTTTTTTATTTTTCGTCCTCACAAAATTATTTTTTTGACTTTAGTCCTTACAAATTATGTTTATTTTATTTTTCGTCCTTATAGTGATTTAGATAGCGCTTTTTTCACTATTTAAAGTGCTATCTAAACCACTTTAAGGACAAAAAACAAAACAAATATAATTTATAAGGATTAAAACCAAAAAAATAATTTTACAAGAATGAAAAGCAAAAAAATATTAAATTATAAAAATTAAAAAAGTATTTAAACAAAAAAAAATTGAGACCAGAACTTCACTGTAGCCTTGTGCGTGTATGTTGCTTTGCTTTGTACACCATTCATCGTTAGTTAGGTCATCATTCCAAGCTATCCATTGCCGTTTGCCAACCCACTCATGTGGGCTCTACGTACACTTTCTTTTGTTTCTTTCACTGTACAAAAATTCAATGCATTTCTACATCCAATTTAATTTTCAATTTTTCATTTTCTCTCCCTCCAATTAAATTAAATATAATGACACACTGTAATGTACTAGTAACCCCCCAGCCCAAAAAAATCAATGACACATCAGGCTTAATTAAAGAAGCCATTTTGAAAATATAAATAAAAAAGTGTAAGTAACACGGAAAAGAATAAATGTTTTCATTCAATTTCAAGTCAAACTAAGCGTTACCAATAAGCGGTATTTAAGGAAAATGAAATGAAACGTCTCATTAATTAAAGTTGCACAGAAAAAATATTTTAGAGGTTAAAAAAAAGATAGTATTTGTACATTTTGTTGACTGGTGCATGTCGGTAGCAAAAATGTATTAGCTGTATTTTCCACCGTTTTGTTAGCGTTACTAAGAGCAAAAGGATTAAAATACCAAATGAGGAAAGAAAAACAAAAACATACCACTAATCAATAGGCGATATAACAGTGACTTTAGGATATGTATAGACCATTAGAAAGTATAGTGAATTTGCATGCAATTGCTCACACTTAATCAAAATGCTAATGCAACTTTGCTGTGACAGAGAAATGATTAGATAGTTTCAAATCTTGATTAATCTTTATGATGAAAAAAGTTAAAAATACTTAATTGAGTAGTGGTTATGACTTCTAACCTCCATTGAGCCAAATGACCAAAGGTTTGGTGAGAGGATTTTGGGCAGCTTCAGTGAGCCAGTAAAAGAGGGCTCTACCAGCAACCTTGTTGACAGTAACATAGCCAGAGAACTGCTGAAATGACACTTTTGGCTGACCAGGGAGTTCCAAAATCCTATCAGCTGCTTCTCCTCCTCCATCTTCTGCCTTAGCACAACTGGCTCCAACTAGGACCATAAGCAACAAAATCACCACATGAGCAAAGATCTGACTTTGCTCCATCACTTGGTGTTGGTGGTCTTAGTGAAAATGAAGAAAGGAGTGTATGAGAGTATGACTAAAGAGACTATATGGTTTGAGGGAAAAGAGAAAATATGTCTCACTTGATAGTTGTTTATGAGAGTGAAAGGAGTTAGGCGTGATTGTCCTCTGGAGTGGATTAAATAGGAGAGAGAGCAAGAGGGATAGGAGAGTTATTATCAGTGTCATAAACAATTTTGGCACTTTAGCTACAAACCAATTATTTGTTCAAATACTATTTTGACCCTATTTTGTGTAGCTTCTATACTAATTTTGGTTTGCTATCTTATATCCAAAGAATGTTGATATAGAAACTGTAGAGGAAGAAAGAAAAAAAAGTGTTTGTAAAGGTGTCAGTTGGTTACACCTGGTTGAGGTTAGGTAAGACTTTGGAGTTTCAATAAAATAATTCTAAATGTGAAAAAAAAGCAAGATTATCAATAATTTAAAGATTAATTACTTTTTTGTTACCTATTTCGTAAAATTGGTCTCTCTAATTGTTCTTTATAAATCTGATTCCCACTATTTTAATTTTACAATTTGGTTCATCTATTAACTTGACATTCAATATTGAATAAAAATATAACATGAACTCTATTTCACTACCACAACAACATATATGTGTTGATGTAACAATCTATTGCATTATCATGTCAATTTTTTTTATTAAAAATTGGAGGTCAAGTTAATGAATAAAATAAAATTGTACAATTAAAATAGTAAAAATTAAATTTACAAAATAAAAATGAGGGAATCAAATTTATGAAATGACAATAGTAGTAATTTTTTTATTGGAAATCACAATAAAAATGCAGTGAATATCATAATAAATATGTATTAATGAAAAATCATTTTTTATATCTTAACAAGTGTTTACTAGTTAACATTTGTTTATTTTTTATTTTTTATCATAGGTCAGAAATCACGGGTGTCTTCCAACCCATTGGGTTAGAGACTAACTATGCTTGCGGAGCGTGACTGCCGTTGACCCAAAGGAATTTTGCACACAGATAATCAAACACGGTTCTCCCGCTAAATAGATCATTCCTCTACATATTAACGTAATGGAGCTTTACACCACTACATCAATCCTATGGGTTATATTTGTCTAATTTAAATACTGTTTCATAATAAATCTAAAAAAGGGGTCGAATTTTGTTTTTCATTTAAAAAAAAAGGCTTGTATTATGCTCAGTCACATTGATCATTAGGAAAAGATTGAAAGGAGGGGTTCGTATTTGAATAGCAACAAATTCAAGCTAGGATGAATGATTTTGATGGGTTTCTTAAATCTTATCTAACTGGCTCACATGGTCTTTGCATGACCGCGAAACTGACGCTTTGATCCGCCATTAATTAAGCACAAGAACTTTGACTATACCTCCTTTTCTTTTTTTTTCTTGGCTCTATCTATTCCTATTAAATATAGTTTGCTTCAATCTGGGCTTTGTTTACAAAAGTTGGGAAAATATCTAATTTGTCTTGTACAACACCTATAATTGAACAAATTATGATTATTTTTTTGTCACATTGTGTTCTAGACTTGTAGTACGTAGTTCATAATTAGAGTTTTTTGGGCTCATGATTTTGGAGCACTCCAATTATTGTAGATGAACAATTGGTAGCCCAAAAAGTATTTCCAATGTTTAATAAAAAATATATCAGGAAGGCTCAGTCATCAGTTTTAAATGCTCTTGCACTATTCTGCCAATTACCTATACATGCTCAGAGGCCAGAGCTGATTTAAAAGAACGTGATGTCATTTACATTTTCTGAATCGAAAAGTGACTTCTCATTTTACCAATTTCATCAAACATTCACTTAAATACAATGGGAAAAAATAAATAAAAATATTATTTTACACCCCAACGACAACTACTGTATATATCCTTAACGACAAGAGAAGGGCAAAAAAATACTACTAGAAGAAGAGAAAAATAAAAAAGATAAAAAATAAGTGTATAAATTAGATTTTGAAAAAAATTAAAATTTAAAAGGAATAAAATTTCATCTACTAATTTATGACTTAAATACAAGAAGAGAACTCAATTCAAAATATTGGTTCATGAATGTAAGAGTCTCATAGATGAAGTGTCACATTAAATTTTTTATGAGATTCGTATTATTGTCACCACTTTTGAGAGTGATGAGTTAATGTTAGCTTTTTTTTTTTTTCCTAAGCATTGACTGTTTCACTCACCTATTAGTACATATGTACAGATAACTTTTTTTTAGTCTAATCTCAATTAAAGTATCAATTATTACTCCAAAAGACTAATTCAAAAGACTAATTAAAGTATCAATTAATGTACTATGAATTGTGCATAAAAAGATAGTCTAATTCAAAAGACTAATACTTTAAAAAATAGTCTTATGACATAAATACTACATTAAACAAGGTTTTGGATTCCCTTAAGTAAGGTCTCAGTTCAAACATTCTACATACAAAAAACGTGGTTGAAAGAGAAGATCCTACTAAAGATGGTCTGTCAGGTTTTCCAGTGAAGATTAATCATCAGCAAAACAGGTGGATATTTCGCACCAATATCACGAGTATAAAAAGAATACCACATTAATTAAACTTTTTATTCTATTGGTACTTAATATAAGACTCACAACTTAGTCGTGATTAGTGACAGTAGTAATAGATAATAAAAATTAAAAGTTGGTCACACACTCATGCGTTAAGTGAGATTCCGTGGTAAAGCTTATTTAAAGGTGTAATTCGACTAGTATGTTTATAATTTTGTTTCGTTCTTGTTCTTGCAAAGATTAAACTACAATTAATCAAGGAAAAGAGTTTTTTTTTTTTTTTTTTTTCATCTTTAGGTATATTCATCTTAAGGCGAAAGAATGAGAAACTGAAAAGAGGTAGAAAAAATAATAAATATAAAAATTTATAAAAAAAAGCGTATGTTTAAAATTTACAGAGTGAAAATAATTAAAGTTAATTAGATAATGACACTATCAAACCCCATATGCAACCATTGTTGGGATTGTAAGAAGAAAACAACGTTTATAATATGTTTATATTTTAGAGGGATTGAGTCTTTCATGTTAAATTTCAATACCAGTGTTTTGTATAAATTGTGTATCTATTTATCTTTATTAATCAGGATTAAATAGGTGATATTTATTTAATATTTATGAGAGATCGATGTGTGCAAATTATAAATATAACTTGTCATATAGTATATGACATGATTCATTCCTCATTTTAGAATGGTTTTTCTTATCATTATTTTAGAATGGTCTAATCAAGGATAATGGAATCATATAATAAAAAATGCTAACAACAAATTACTTAATATTTTTTTGCACTGATATGACTCGTTAAATAATAAAAAAAAAGATTCATATTATATTAATAAAATTTAAGTGAAATTCACTTAATAAAAAATAGAATAATATATATATATATATATATATCAAAGAGTATATTATCAATATTTTTTTAAATAAAATATAACATGCCTAATTACAATACATACACAAGCACGCGTGTTCACACGTATTTAAATGTGAGTACTATGATCTTCTTTAAATGTAAATTATTAATGTATGTAGAATGTACTATTATACTGAGATCGCTACTCTTAATCTTACAATGTTGTCCATTAAAATACATGACTAAAGTTATAATGAAAATGTGCATAATGTAGTAAATATCTTGCATTTAACACGTCAAATACTTGAGGTAAATATGTACTTTTGTATGCGATGTGCTTTTGTTTTGTTTATATATATATAGAAATTCTGGAAAAAAGAGAAGAGAAAAAAGATATGTATTGACAGTGTAAAATTTGACAGTCCACTCAGACCAAGATGACTCGAAAGTACTTGATTTAACTAGATCGAGTACTTAAATCATCCATATCGACAAGGAGGCAAACACAAGACGCGGGTCACGTAGGATGCCATCAAACTAGATCTAGTATAAATCTACCGAACATTTGTTGTTAACTTTAATAATAACCATTGTAGTGTTAAGAACCAAGCGAGTCTTTTCACTAGCACATTCACTTATATGTTGCTCAAGTTATCCATTTCTAATATAAAGGTCACACAAAATCTTTTACATTAGCGGAATATATCCATTGAACTCAAAAGAAAAAGAGAAAACAAATCCTAAAAATCTATAGCTTCAATTATGGGGAGTAGAGAACGATCATGCACACTCACATGTTCCTTATTCCGTTAGTAGTTAAACTACAAAATATGATCAAATAACTAATAAGTGATTTTCCATTTTGGTGAAAGTGAAGAATTATGTCTAACAAACGGATATTGTCCTTTTTTCCTAATTAAGGGCAAGAAAGATAAAGAAAAAAAGAAAAAAGGACATTGCATTATCTACTGTTCTCTTGACGTGCACGCGAGATGTGGGGATGAGAGGTGCGATTGAATTCTGAAAATAGAATGGTGTGATCGTTGTGGCCGCTAACATGATAATGGCTCTTTTGAACCTTTGTTGCCAAGCTGCCCTACAGCCTACAAGCAGGTTGGTTGCAAATGTGATTAACACATCAGTTGCAATTTAATTACTTTTTACCTTCGTGTAGAATTTTAAACAAGTTGCAATATATTGTAATCAAATGTTTTTGTGAACCCAAAGGGTTGACACGGTGGTGTAAGGTCCCGCTGCGTTTACATATGGGGGAACAATCTATTTAGTGGGAGAACCCATGTTCGATTCCCTCCGTGTGCAAAATTTCCTTGGGCCAGCAACAACCACGTACCACGAACAGGATTAATCTCTAACTCAGTGGATTTGGGACACCCGTGGTCTCTGACCTAGGACAAAAAAATGTTTTTGTGTACCTAGAAAAAAAAAACTCAAATGTTTTTTATATACTCAAAGTTATTTAATATTTTTATTATTTTGTAGGTTTCTCAAACCATTATGGCTATATTTGTAAACATTGGCTAGCGTGCCACAGTTCCAAAAATGTGGCACCGTGCCATAGTTTATAGGAACCATCCAGATATAACATTAAAAATTGACGGTTGGGACTTTTTACCTTTTTTTCGGATATATTACAGTATGTGCAATTGATTAAATCACCGATAATATTACACGTGGAAAAGGAAAAACAGTATTCCATTAAAATAATATTCACGTGGAGGAGTCCCTGTCCCTTATGGTCCCCATTGCCCTTGAATCCTCTCAACATCGGTGCTTCCTCATTCCCCCTTCCGTGTTTCTTCGTCTCTGCAAAGTTTGTTCGACCCTGGTTGATTTTTTGTCGAGGTTCGATTCTAACCTCCTATAGGCATAACAGAGTGTGACAACCTTCTTCTTCAACGTCGATTAGCTGCCTTCGACGCTGATTGACTGACCTCGACGCTAGTTAGATTTGGGTGAAGCGCATGTTGTAGAGGCATAACCTAGTGTACTGGCTTTTGGTGAGCGTGTGTGGCTGTGTTACGAACCTTACGTGGTTGGTGACAAATGCTACTGTACTTGAGGAAGAAACCACAGTTTGTGAGTGAGTAATTAGTATAGGCTTTGGAAGTCGATCTGTGACGTTGTTAGCTTGATTTGCGGCAAATTGAAGAACGTGTTGTTGTTTGTGTCTACATGTAGACTGGACATCGTTCTTCAGTGGTGGTTTATTTACCAGTGTGTGTTTTCCTCAGCAAAACAACCGCCGGCATCAAAGAAAGTTGACAAACATGAAGAGATGGGAAAAGGGGATGACTGACGAGGGACCTCCGACGGTGAGAGGATTCAACGAAAATGGGAACCCAAATGGGACACGGGCTCCTCCACGTGGGTGTTACTTTAAGGGTGGTAATGTTTTTCTATTTCCATGTGTAATGTTTAATCAATTACCAATAATGTTATATATTCGAAAAATTAATAAAAGTCCCAGCCGTTGAATTTTAAATGATTATATCCGATGGCTTAAAAAAACTTTGGCACGGTGTCACATCTTTGCAACTATGGCAAGCTAGCCAGCGTCATGTTTGTATAAGGCCTCTGTTATGTTCAACGGAGAAGTAAAAATTTTCATCAGTCACGTTAGGTGCCTAGGAAAGTGGGAAAATGCATTGAAAAGTGTGAAACGAAATTTTGTGGTGGTTTCCAAACACACACTATAATGGTTGGTGGGACTTATTAAATTATTATGATGGTTAGTGATAATTCATTTATAGTGCAAATTTAAAAGCTTAGTGAAATATTTAATGAGAATTTTTAATGATTAGTGAAATAAATTTAAACAAAATTAAGTGTGTAATTTTGGTTTTTATTATTGCTACATTAGCATATGTGCCAGTGCCACATTAGCATATGTGGAGACTATCATGTCAATTGCCACGAAAGCATATCACTATCATGCCATATGCTACATCAGCATGTTTGCGTCACATCATCATTGATAGGCACAAATTGTGGTAACACATAAGTGCCACATCATTTATCACATTAGTCTATCTGTGTCACATCATCATTAATAGGCACAAATAGTGGTAAAAATTAAAATAAGTAACAAAAACTAAAAAATAGTGGTAAAAAGTATAATTTTTTTTAATACAATTTTTTTCTCGTATAGAAAAAATATGTAGAATAATTTGATTCTTTGAATTATTATTTAATCTAATGTTAGTAATTATGTTTTTTTAATAACTATTTTAGAATTTATATTTAAGATGATTTTTAATTAATTGATAATATAAAAATTTGTACACTAATAATAAACAAAAATAAACTTTAAAATAATAAAAAATATACTTTCTCTATATTCAAATATAAAAAAAAAACTCAAGTTTAATGGACTGAAATATAAGCCAATTTAAACTAATTTAACTTTATTTAATGTCATTATTTAAAAAATACCATTAAGTTAATTTAAATGTGAACACCATCTTTAATAAATGCAATTAAGAGTAGTTTAAAAAATGTTATTTTCATATGAAATTAAAAAAATAAACAAACTTAACTAACATTCTTAATCAATCTCATATAAAATTAGATATTTTTACCTATATTTAACTTCAATGAGAATAAGTTTTTTGATCCGTAATAATCGAAGATACTAGGTGATTCACAACAACTCACAACTCACATATATCTGTTCAACCAACTAAGATAGAGCCATTGGTAGTTCAGTGAAAATATATGTTAGTATTATAATATTTTTTTATGACAAGTTACTATTATAATATTTTTATATAAATACAAGATTTAAATATGTTTTTAGTCTCTCAAATTTAAGTCAGTATTGTTTTTGGTCTCTTAAATTTAAATATTTTTTTTAATCCTTCAATTTTGAAAAAATACTTTTTTTTTTCCTTCCAATAAAAAACTGTCATAAATTATGCATCTAAAATGCTAAAAATCAGTTAAAAGAGATTAAAAAATATTTTTTGAAATTGAAGAATTAAAAAAAATTAAAAAGAACATTAACCTAAATTTGAGGAAAAAAAAACATTTAAGTCTAAATATAATGTATAATATCTCTAATAAAAAGCAGTTAGAAAGTTTAGAAAGGACAGACAATGCAGGCAATGTGCCTAAGGGGATGAAATTGAAAAGCAAATGGATGGAGTAATTGGAACTTGAGCTTTGTATAGGGACATAGTTAGGCCCCATAATTAACCTCGCTCGTACCTAAATTCAAAGGCATTGATTGAAGACTGAGAAGGGTATTTGTCACTGTCACATCTCATGGTCAATGCTCATCTTCTCCCTCAAGACCCGCACGGAACGAACGTTTCAAATTATCATTATGGCCCTTCCAAATTCCAATTACTACTATGTGAAAATCAATTAATCCACTGCCCTTTCCTCCACTTATATTATGCAGTAGTATATAGTGTGATAAATTATTTATTAGTATTTTATATAAATAAATTATCATACATCTTATCACAACTAGTAAGCCAAGTGTAACACAATGAACCGAAGTCAATCAAACTCATATAAAGCTTAATTATCATACATCTTATCACAACTAATTTAACCACAAGTTGTTAGATATAAAAGTAGAAATGATAGTGTACGTATTAAGATTTTTTTTATATTAATGGTGACATATTATGTTAATTCTTACAAGACATGCATTTGGTTTCTGAATTTCATTTTTACATTTATTTGGATAACTTTACTCAGTGCTATATAATTATAATTAACTTCTCACTGAATTTGTGCTGTTTGTATATATGTATTTGCGTCATGTATATATTTCTTGCTTCATACGTTTCCATGTTACTTTACTGAGTATCCACTCAAAAGTTTTGATGTGTGTTCTGAGTGAGCAAGTTCTGAAGGCAGTAAAGCATCAAAAAACAAAAAAGTTCTGAAGGCAGTACTATTAGATTGTCAGATATCAACATATGCAGTAATGATCTACACACCTTCAACTGAGATTATATTTCTTAAATATTTTAATTTTTAAAAATAATGCTCACTTTATTTTAATTTGGTGTAATATAATAGTAAGAAATAAATAAAAATAATTAAATAAATAATTCTTGCAAATTAAAAAGTTATTAAAAAAAGAAAACCTCAGAAACTAAAATACACGATCTTGCAATTCTAAGACTGATATGTACATTTACCCATTATTATGGTTATCTTATAATCTAATATACAATGAAAGATGATGGATTGTTAATTAGTAAACATACGTTGTATTGGCCTATTGACATGATTATATATGTGGAGGTGACTATGTCAATAGTCTAAAACGTTGTTCACTTTCTAACCTAAAAGAACTAAAAGTTATTTGAATATGTTTTCTTTTAAGAAACATTTTTAATTAAACAATTTGCTTAAAAAATTAGTATATATTTATGATTAATTTTTTAAACTAATAAAAACATTTAATGTTATATAAAGTTAAAAAAATCTTCTTAATTAGAAAACTTAAAAAATTGAAATTATAAAATTATTTATAAAACATAAACAAATTAAAACAATTACTTAGTAGGTGCTGAGTAATAATGAGTTTCTGATCAGTGATAATATTCATGTTCAAAATTCCTGTGCAACAAGGGGGCAAAAGAAAAAGCAAATATAAGTGCGTTTGTTCAACCTTTGTCTGAACGTAGCACGGCACGTGCATGGTTACAGAAAGTTTTTGCAGCTGAGATTAAACTTAACATGCATGAATCCCAAGCATGACAGACAACAGACAAATTAAATTTTTACCTTCTCATCGTCCAATCGCGATGGGAAAGGTAATTGGTCATAGACAAAAAACAATGATGAATACTCCTTTAGTTGTTAAACTCTTTATGTTTAAAATCAATACATACAGTTTAAGAAATATTTAATACAACTCATAAATAATAAATTTAGTCTAAAATATCTTTATTTAATATTTATGATAAAAAAATTATGAAAATTCAGGTCATGTTAAATAGAGGTATATGTGAAAGAAAATAATTAATGAGTCTTGTAATGTGTAAAACATCAAAAATTTAAAAACAAAAATAAAAAATTAAAACATCAAGAGTTTAGGAACGAAGGAAGTAATAAGTTGTCTAAGTCATGTGATCAAACACATAACGGTAGAGAAAGGAAATGGCTACTTGGTTCTCACGGCACAAGGTTTGACTGTTTCAGTAGTTCTTAGAAAATGTTATTAGACTTTAATTAATTTGATGCAAAATGTTTAAGTTCATTGCATGTGTAATTAAGAATTTTGACAAAGAAAACATTAGATACATAACTTTTGACTTAATCATAGAAAAATAACAAATCAAATAAGGCAATATTATACTCTCTCCGTTTCTTTTTATGTTTAAGGTTTATTTGTAGAAATCAAAGAATGCATTAAATTTTCTTGATTCTAATGTAATTATGAGATTTTCTAGTTTACTCTCTTTTTATTTCTACTCTACAATAAATGCATGTATAAATTCATTAAAGATTAGGAGAGAAATAAGAGGTATAATTGATAAAAGAGTAATCAATGTGATATTGAACTTTACAAATGACAAATAAATAAAAATAAAAGTTTTCAAAAAATTCGACACTTAAAAAGAAATTGAGGAAGTAGTTCAAAACATAACACGAAAATTTTAGTGGAGCAATTAAAATAGTTGAGTGAGTGGAGAGAGGAAATTGGATTTATAAAAAGAGCAAGCATCTTTTAAAATTAATAATAATTTTTAAGATAGCCGAGAAAACATAGAATAATATACTTCTTCCGTTTCTTTTTAAGTGTCGTTTAAGGTTTATTTGTAAAAATCAAATAATGCATTAAATTTTCTTAATTCTAATAAAGTAAGTATAAGATTTCCTATTTTACCCTCTTTTCATTTCTACTCTACAATAAATGCATGTGTATATTCATTAAAGATTAGGAGAGAAATAAGGGTATAATTGATAAAAAAAAATAAAATTAATGTGATCTTGAACTTTGCAAACGACAGATATATAGAAACAAAATTTTTCTAAAAATCTGACACTTAAAAAGAAATGGAGGTAGTATTATTAAAACACAATTCAATTTTAGTTATTTTCATCTGCAACATGTTTCTAAATATGTTCCAAGTATGCTTTGAAGATAACGATGTGTTTCCTTTTGACGAATATGCAATATTCTTAAAAGTATCGTTTAAAATCGAGGTGAGAATCATTAAAAAAATTAAGTGTTGGAATTTGGAAAATCATTGTTTGGACGATCTTATGAAAGATCAAAATCTTCATTATATGCTTTCCGTTCATATATCTTTGACAATTATATTCTGCAATATTATGAATGCATGTTATATGCTTCCATGCATCCATGCTCCAAGATTATGTTGCACCATTACCATATGCTAGATAGTACCTTGTTATATATGGTCTCATTCAATGTAAATTGTTCCCTAGAAACCTGTCTATGCAAAACATTATTAAAAACATTATGTTGTGGCCATCAATATTGTTATTTGAATCGACAATATCAAATAATGCATGCCAAATCCATAAGTTTTGTGACGTCACTATTTTTTAAGGATAAAAGTGAATTTGCCATGATCTTCTCAACAAAATTTATTACTATTCTACATTGTAAGACATTTTTTTTTTCCATTCTCAATATAAACAATAAATGCTACCTAATATATTGAGAAAGCCGTGTGCATCCCCTCACCTATTTTAAATAGACATTCAACATCATTGTTGTTGAGTCTTCTCAAGTACTTGGTCCTAACTACCTCATCCACTTTTTTGAAAAACTTATCTAAACACTCTACTCTTGAGAATCTAACAACGTGCAAAAACTCATCCATATTGTGAACTGTTGATTCATAAGTCAACATGCAAATTAATTATGACAATGCATTTTTGTAACGGTGAAGGACCTATTCTACCGATTGAATCATTCTTTAGTTGGAAATACTTGTCATTGTTGCAAAATTCTTCTACAATGTATAGAAACGTACATGCGTTAACACTTGAAACTTTCATCGGAATTGATTTTTATTATATACTGGATTTACTAAGAAGTAGTCATTAAATAAGTGGGAGTGTCCTTCTCATAATTCTTAATCTAACTTTGGTCCATGTCAGTAATGGGTTTGTTTCCGTTATTTTCTAGTGTCATATGCTCCCTTTCAAAGCACTTTATTCGTTATTAATTGTCTGATTTGAATTTTTTAATTAATTCTTTTATTGTGTTTATCTGCTCAATAACCTTGCAATTTCTATCCTTAGTACAATGGTACTCAACAATGATTATGCTTATTGCATATCTTAGTATATTTCTATCAGTGCTTAATATCATCCATATCTAGGTCATTGTAAATTGATTAAAACTAGTGTTTTAGCCCGTGCATTATATGGACTTATTAAAATTTTCATTACTTTATTTATATAGTTAATAGAAAGAAATTTGAAAAAAAAAAGTAATAAAGAATTATATAACACACTGAAAGAAATTTTAAAAAAGAGATAATTATAAAAGAAATTATAAACTATAAAATTAAAAAAAAAAAAGATAAGGGAAGATGTAACAATGTAATTTTAATTTTTTTAATATTAACTTTGAAAATTGAAAAGTAAATTGAATTAAAGATTTAGAATTATTGACTAAAGAGAGAAATTTTCAAAATTAAAAAATAGAGTTAGAAAATTTGATAAAAGAAATTAAAAAAAAAGATTAGAGAGTATAAAATTTGAAAAAAATTATATAGTACATCAAAAGAAATTTTGAAAAAGAGATAATTATAAAAGAAATTAGAAACTATAATTTTTTTAAAAGAAAAAAAAAGGGAAAATGTAATGATGTAACTTTAATTTTTTAATATTAAATTTGAAAATTCAAAAATAAATTGAATTAAGGATTTGGATATATTGATGAAAGAGATAAATATTTTTAATTAAAAAATAGAATTAGAAAATTAGATAAAAGAAATATTAAAAAAAAATCCCAAAAGATTAAAGAGTATAAAATTTGAAAAAAAAAATTATATAGCACATCGAAAGAAATTTTGAAAAAAAAGATAATTATAAATAAATTAGAAACTATAATTTTTTTAAAGAAAAAAAAATGATAAGGGAATATGTAACTTTAATTTTTTAAATTAACTTTAAAAATTAAAAAGTAAATTGAATTAACGATTTGAAATTATTTATGAAAGAGAGAAATCTTCGGAATTAAAAAATAGAGTTAAAAAACTGATAAAAATATAGCTTTAGATAAAGAAGAGAATGAGGTAATTATAGAAATATTGTGAATGTGAGGTAGTTACAAAAATTGATAAGAGAAATTTTAGAAAAAATAGAAGAACTAGATGCATGTTAGGAGAGTGGACTACATCACTCCTTGAAATCAGAGTATTCAAATAAGAGTGAATGAGAGAGAGTGAGGAGAGTGAAGCAAGGAGAGGAGAAAATCTCTCATTTATTTATATATGTAAGGAGATATTGAGCATGATAGCAAACTTATAGCCAACTTTTCTTTCTCTACCACCATGATTAATACTCCTTCTATTCCAATTTATATAATGATTAAGGTTTTAACACATGTATTAAGGAATGTGATTAATTTATTGAATTTTCTAAAAAATATTAAGTAACTTTCTAATATACCCTTTTATCTCTCTATTTAATTATTCATTATACACTACTCCCACTAAGTAATGATTAAGGGTAGTACTAAAAAAAATATTTAATGCAACATTGATTTTATAAAACATTTATTTTGAAATAAATTTTTTTCTCAAAAACATTATATAATTTGAAACAGAGGGAGTAACCTAAGAGTGCATCCTGGTAGGTGCATTAATTATTGCAGAAGGCTACATTTATATTTGGCTTAATTGTAATTTTTACCCTCAACTTTTTAATTTTTGGCAGACTTTATCCTCAACAAATTAATTTGGTGCATTTTACCCCAATTTTTTTAAAAAATTACAAATTTTATCCTCCACAGTTTTGTTGACGTGACATGCTAAAATAATTGTACTTTTTACCCCCCAACTTTTTATTTTTTGGCAAATTTTACCCCTAACTTTTTCATTTTGGCAAATTTTATCTATAACTTTTTACTTTTTGGTGAATTTTACCCCCATTTTTATGTTTATGTCAACATGCCACGTCATCAAAACTGTGAAGGGTAAAATTTGCAATTTTTTTAAAAAATTGGGGGTAAAATGTGCCAAATTAATTTGTTGGAAACAAAATCCGCTAAAAATTAAAAAGTTGAGGATAAAAATTACAATTAAGCCTTTATATTTTTGATAGTTTTGCACAGTACAATAAACTCATTCGGGAAGAGAAATTATTAGGCACTCTATAGTCTAGACTACTATGTGTTCGTAATTTTTCGATTACATATTTAAATTTTTTATTAATACTCCATCCGTTCCGGAGCTTATGAGACGTTTAAGGTTTTAACACAAGTATTAAGGAATATAATTAATTTGTTGAATTTTCTAGAAAACATTAAGTAACTTATTAATATACTCTTTAACTCTCTAATTAATTATTTATTATATATTACTCCCACTAAGTATTGATTAAGAATAATCCTGAAAAAAGATATTTAATACAGTATTGATTTTATAAAATGACATCTATTTTAGAATAATTTTTTTTCTCTAAAAGTTCATATAATCTGGAACGGATGAAGTATTACTTTACAAGAAAAAATTAACAATAGTCAGTTACGTATGCTGTGAAGATTTAATGAAAACCATAATATAATTATGTACCACCTAATAAATTCTTCGGAACCGCAGAGAAGTGCCCTAAGTCTCGAACCTACGAGGAGATAACCAAAACCCACACTCCATTAACAACGCCATCACAACCTAATATTTTCACTATCTGCAGCCTAGAAATTAACAACGAAATCCACAAATCAAAACTATCAAGGTGCGTTTCCTTTATTTATTTATTTTTTTAAAATTTGAGTTGAAGTTCTGGTTTGGAACATGTCTATATTTTGACCGATTTTGAGTTGTTGAATTTGAGTTCGAGGTTGTGGAGGTGACAGATCGATATGCGTGTGCGGTTAATTTTAAGGTAGCAGAAGGCTTTGATAATTTGATTCTTTTGGTGAGAAACAATATGGGTAGTGGAAATCAATTTTATGGCTGAGAATGAGAAGGCTTTTATTTCACATGTGGTCATCGCCACTTAGTTTTAGTAGTAGTTCATGTGATTAGGGAAGAAAAATGTCAAATGTGGAGAGGAGTGCTATGATATGAGGTGTTGTAATACAACAGTGGAAAGTGTGAAGTATGTGCTGAGGAGTGGTGTGGGCTGATGTTAGTGCATTGCAGTGCAGTGTAGTGGAAGACAAACAGTAGTGTCTCTGCTGGGGCCTCAGGCCTGCAAAATTAGTGTTGTGTGCAACAGTTAGGTCAACAAAAAAGTTTTTTTTTCCTTCTAGAGAATTGTGTTCTATACACAGTTTATTTTATGATAAAGAAATTTCACTTAAGTACTGTATTTGACAACTACTATAGTTTAAGCTAATTTATAATTTTTTAAATTAAAATCAAAATATTTAGTTAACGATTTCATTTCACTAGTTTATAGACTTGTTTTAGGGATTAAGTTAACAACTTATTATTATTATTATTATTTACATTCACCTTTAATACTTTAATAAAATAACAAATATTATAAGACAAACTAAAAAACAAAGTACTTGAAAATTATGATGAAAATATATTAATTATACTTTTTCATGAGAACTTTCCACTTTAATAACTTGTTCGCGTAACCACACGACTTAGCGCTGTTTTTTCTGTGAATTTTTTGAATCGGAAGTTGCTTTTTGAGAATTCAGCCAATTTACGTGGCATATATCATTATTATTAGAGTTTTAGATCCTTTTATTGAGTCAAAATGTTTTAGTTTTTGGTCCATGTCAAAAATTTAAATCACTTTGGACTTTTTTGAATGTGGATCTTTTCGGTCCACAAACGGAATTTGGGTTGATGTGCCTTAGTTTTTAAAGAACACCCCAATTAAAAGGTCCATCACCTAAAGCTAAAAAGGTCCTTCACAGACCTTGGTAGTGAACAGATAGGTCATGCAAATTTGTTTCCATAGGTTCAAATGAAGTGATTAAGGAGGAGTCCTAGAACACTTGTGTGCTTCTAAGGCCCACTTTATATCTGATAAGGGTAAAGATCACATGTATATAAGTTTGGATTTTGATTTTCAGGTTATCTTTTGCATTTTCTAGCCATTTTAAAGTTGACATATTATCAAACACTACTATCTACATAATGAGTGTTGTTGTGTGGTTCGTGTAGCATTCATTTCTGCCAATTTAATTTTGAACCTTGAAAACTCTATATTGCCAAAATAATATAAATTCCTCTTTAAAAGCACGAAACCATACGAAAATGAAACCACATCTACTGGGGTAGTTTTCTACCTTTCTTGTTTCAATGAACTTGAACATCATTCCTTGAATTGATTCCCAAAGCTCAGACAGCAAACTGCCACTCTTGGATCTAACACTACTTAACACCAAACATAAACAAGTGAGTTATGTTGTGCTAGCTAGAAACACTTAGAAATTATAGGAATCCTAACTTCTAGTGCACTAGAAAAATACGGTAAAGTACAAATTTTATTAAATTCTTGAAAACGCAATTTCACAAAACTGATATGAGATACAGAATTTCATAAATTACTGCAAATTAAAACATTGATAATTAGTCAAATTGAAACATCATACATTCCATGGACTTTGCTCTTAGTCCAAAAACTTGTGTGCAACACTCCTCATCTGCTGTGAATCCACCACAAGAGATTACTCAACGAATTCCCATCATCAAAACCTTTCAACTTTCTAATATTCTCCAATGCTGTTTCCTTATCATAAATTCCTTGCAAGGCATAGGTCATCCCCTTCCACCCTTGATTACTTAAATAGGGCAGTGTCCATTCCACAAGCTCCTTCACATAATCAGCATCAGAGAACAATGTCTCAGTGATAGGCAACAAGGGTAGCACTTGGATTCCAAGCCTACACTCTCTACACTCAGCAGAGGCCCACCATAGCTTACTATCCCTCTTGTTAGCCCACAGAACACCCACTATCCTGTTATCATTTGCAAATTCTTCTTCGTACAAATTGTCCTCCACTTTCACATGCCACCAAGTTTGTGCAGCAAGAATTTCCAACGCCACTAAGGTTGACGCAGTGTCAACAAGACTTGAGTCACCATAAGCAAGACCCACCAACGCTGCTGAATAGTATGCATTCACAGCTTCACTTGTACTTTCTTGATTCCTTCCATCTTGAAACTCGGTCAACCCTGCAGCCCAAGAGTGCAATTTGTAAAGGTCAAAACACCTTAGGCGTGGATAAAATCTGTTATATCTTTGGCCCAAGTTCATGAAATCTGTCACAAGTGAATAAGCTTGTGGCTTGTATTTTTGTCCCCACTCGGGGTCAATCTTTGCAAGAACCGCTATTCCATATAGGAAGTACCCCAAATGGTAATGGTGATCATTGTAAATTCCAAACCCAAAATCAGCGGTGGAATCCGTTGACCCTAGTTTGGTGACAAGTCCACCCCATTTATTTTCATATAGAAAACCATTCCCTTGAAAAGTTCCATCCAACCAAGGCTCAATAGACTCCTTCAGAAACTCTTTAATAGTGGGAACCACGTTGGAAAAAGACACTTCTTCCGCTATCAACGCCAGCCTTGCAGCTCTTCCGACATGCTTCCCATAAAAATAAGACGAACTTGTTCCTATTGCTGAAGAATTCAGCGCTTCCACATCCTTAACAAGCGCTGAGACAATCCCATCATACGAATCTTTGTCTACACCTTTGTTAGAATACCACGTCACAGGAATAGCATCCGTTTCCAACACCCATGAATCTCCAACAACACCAACAAGATCACCATCAATGCTTCTATACTTAAAATCATTCAGCACAGTAACTTGACCATTATTGTTATATGACAAAAGCTTCACATGAAGAGGGTGAGCTAGCATGAGCAAGTCTCCAGACCCTTCCTTTTGCCATTGATACACAACACGGAAAGGTTCCACGAGTGTTGCATTACCGGACAAAGGGTAACAAGTGCTGTACTTGTCAAGAATTGTCACGTAATTGGGGTTAGGCAACACTGCCACACGAATTATGCCCGAGAATGGCTTGGATGTAACCTCTGAAGCATTATGGTTCAAATAGATTGGTGAGGAAGTGTATATGAGCCATGTTTGAGTGTTGTTAAGCTTAAGGGTGTACTTGGTGTTGTTGTCATCATTGGAAGACAAAGAAACTATGGTGTGCACTGTTGTGATGGAGAGAGATGTTTGAGATGTCACAGAAGCGGTTATATAAGGGCTTCCTCTTGAGAGAAAGAACCTTAGGTTGGAGGAGGGAATGTCCAAAGTAACACCAAGGTCACTGTATGATGAGATTACACGGTTTTGTTCAAGTGAGTGTGTTTGAGTGGAAGAGATGGTGAGATCTGGCACAAAAGCTTGGTACAACACTGCTGTAGTGAAGAGGAGAAGAGGGTATGAGGCGGAGAGTGAGGAGTGTGAGGTTTTGATGAGGTAAGGGTGAATGTACTCAGCTTGGGACCCTTTTGGAATAACGAAGTTTTGGAAGAAAGAGTTTGTGGGGAGTGGAGATGAAAGGAGGTTTGAGGAGAAGTAGGTTGAAGGGTCTGGGAGGACTGTGGATTGAGTTTGAGGGAAGAGAAAAGAAGAAGAAGACATTGTTTGTGATTGCTCCTTGCAGTGTTGTGTTGTGTGGTGTGGTGCCGGCCTAAACCTCTTATATAAGTAAAAGATAAGAGATTGTTTGGTATGTAGGTTGACTTTAGAACCAAGAGAAGAGAAATCTGCTATTAATTTATTATAACCATGCCCGGCTGCAGCACCTAAACATTCTTTATTATTAAATTAATTTCATTAAAAATAAAACAAATTGGGTTGGTCATATGTCTAATGCACGGAAAAGTTTAATCTATACTACATTCCACTTATGGAGGTATGAGTAGAAGAAAGAAAGGGATAGAGACGAGAAAAAAAAGAGAAGAAAAATGAATAAATGTAATAAATAATTTAATGGAGATTGAAGAGAGAAATTAAAAAAAAAAAAAAAGTGAGGATCCAAACCTTGGTTAGTTATATTCTGAGAGATTAGTTTATTTTACTAGACTCAACTCTTATTAATGAGAAACTAGTTGTATGATAATAACTAAATTATTATTTATGATTTTATATTTTTCAATCAATTTAATTAAGTTGATGATAAAAATGTATAAGAAAGAGTATGATTTTCATGTATAAGAAAATGTATAGTGAATACATTATTGGCCCTACGAGAATAAATTATGATTTTCATATACCTTAAATTAGACATATTTAATTTATATTTTTCATTTTTTTCCTTTTTTATTGTATCACCTTTCATTTTTATAATTTTTTTCTCTCTTATCTTCCTATTTCATTTCGCTTCCAACGTATGTACATACGATGGGATATTTCATTTTTCTTAAAATAACGCTTCTTGCATTGTGCATATTGTATCTTGCACGGATCTGAAGGGTGTTTCACTTTCATTTTTCTTAGAATAATGCTTCTTGCATATTGTATATTGCATTACATGCTTGGTCAACAACCTTATACCTCATTTTTGTCTCTCCTTTTTTTCTTCATTAATCACAAGTTACATATTTTTTTCTTTCTATTTTTCTCTTTCTTATGTGTATACAACCTAAATAATGTTAAATAATAATTTTTCTTAGATAAATAATAATAATAAAAGAACACTCTATTTTTAATATTATATATTTTTTTCTTACACTAGTCTTACTCTCTATGGTAATTCTATCTTCCTTTAAAAGATATACGAATAATATTAAAAACTATTTTTTCTATGTTATACATTAAATAAATAGATTAAGAGTATTAAATATATTTTCTTAATTAAATGTATTATATTACTGAAAAAATATTAAGTACTTTATGTATTTTTAATATATTTTTTATTTTTATTTTCTTTAGTTAATCTACTTTAATGCATAAGATAAAAAATCATAAATTAATATACTATAGAAAAAAAATTTGATAATAAAATTCAAAATTGAGTATTGTGAATCAACTGACATAGAGTTGCTTTAGCTTAACGAATAATCTTGAATTCGAATTTGAAGTATGTAATTGTATTTAAATTCTTTTAGTGAAGAATACTTTTGGTCTATAAAATAAATCCATAATTGAATAATAAACTGTTAAATGCATATATAGGATATAAAACGTTTTTGGTAATAAGTTGTTGATTTCATAAATATGTATAAACATTGTCTTCCTTTTTTATTTATCATTTAAGATTACAACACATAGATTAAAAAAAATAATTGATATCTTTGTTTATACTAAAATTATTATAAGTTTTAATATGTTATTTATCTCTCTCGTTTATTACTTTAATATCATTGTTTTTCTTTCTTTTTTAACAAGGATATAATTGAAAAATAAAAATTAACGTTATTTTACAAACTTTCAAATAATAAATACTTAGAAATATTTTTTAATATGATCGATTAAAAATGAAAATACTATTATCTTTCATTTATTAATTTTGATTTCTTTGCTCCATGTTTGTTAACTTGGAGGGTGTCGATGATTGATTATATTTTATTGCATAAGCTCCATATACGTTTAGGAGGCAGAGCATGTGTCCATTTCCAAGGCACGTGAAATTCCAACGGTGGAACAAAACTTTTTCGTTGCATTGTTTATTAATGTCTTTTTTTTTTTTTTTTTGATTAATTTCTGTTTTAGTCCTTGAATTTGGAGGTTGTGCTATTTTTAGTCCCTGAAATTTAAAAACGGTTTTTTTAGTCCCTGAAATTTTAAAAATTGTTCTTTTTAATTCTTTTTCATGATAAATTGGCAATTTGTGACAGTTTTTAGAAATTCTGGCAGTTAAAAACCGTCACAAATTGTCAATTTATAAATTTTGACAACTAAAAACCTTCACAAATTGTCAATTTATCATGAAAATGACTAAAAAGGATAATTTTCAAAATTTCAGGAACTAAAAAAAATATTTTTAAATTTCAGGGACTAAAAAGAATACAACTCCAAATTCAAAGAATAAAATATTAATAAAATATTTTTTTTTCCTCCCTTTTATACCTTGTTTTGAGGCTTTTGAGTGTAATAGGTGTCAATTGTACAAGCATTTACTGCTCATCCCTTCTCTTTCTCTCTTTCTTTCTTTCTTTTATTTTTTATTTTATTTTGGGGAACCGCTCATTCCCTGTAACCATGTGAGTGTAACTTTTTTTATATTTACAATGTATTCAAACTAATTTTTACGTTTTATATATTTTATAATGTATTTAAATTGTAATTTAAAAAAAATTATTTTTATTATATTTTCTTTTTTTATGGAGGAGAAATAAGGTGAGAGAATTTTAACCCATTAATACATTTTAAAGGAAATTCACAAGTAAATATTATATAAAAATATCCTAACTTAGTATTTTATATGAATTTGTAGATAGATTAAATGTGATTGAAATAGGATATCATACTCATAATAAGATGTCATTGATGATGGATTTAAATTTATGTATTCGTTCATTAGTTATTATGCATTCATTTATTATATTTATAAATTTTAGCTTTTGAATATAATAGTATCATAATTAAAAATAAAACAAAAAACTAAAAGTATTAATTTGTAATAATTGATTTATTTATCATTTATAATTATTTGTAGTATACAAGTTTATAATGTTTCAAAAAATATTAATATTATACCGTCGAAAGATTAACATCAAGTAAACTTAATCTATCTATCTATCAATCTATTAATATAATATTTTAGGTTTTTTTTTATTTTTTTTATTTATTTTTTTACAGTTGTTACTCTCTTCTTTGTTGGCTTCTTCAACATTTCTTTAAAATTTGGTCTTTAATTTTTTCTTTTTCCTCATTAACTACTTTTCAACAGAGAGACTCAAAATCTACTTTTCACCATTCTTCTTCGTTTTAGATTCCACTACTCTTTGGATTGTTAGATGAAATATATACTTCAATTGCAAAAAAATTGTGACTTTTCAGTGTTGTCCGCTACTAGAAGGAGACTCGTTAATTAAAAAAAATGTCTATTTACAAAGCAATGCTATTGAAAATTTGAGATAATTTCATAATAAAAAATTGAGATAGTTTATTTGTCCAAAAAAAGATGTCTACTAATTTGTTAATTTTTAAGTCATCTAATGGATGTGATCAAAATTAATAAATTAATAAACTTGACATATTACATTGTATAAATTATATGATATAATATGAAATAAAAAATAAATGATTAATTATAAAATTATTAATTTTTAAATTTTATTTTATTTTATTTTCCATCATTTTAATTTTTTTTCTATATTTTTATAGTAAGGAAAAACCCCTGCATCGCAGGGGGTGAGATACTAGTATAACATATTTGAAGAACTTTTGTTAATGGATTGCACAAGAAATTCTCATCCAATTCTACTCTACTAAAATATAACACATGACAAAATATTGGCACATATGTTATTATGTAAGTTTTAAAATTATTATACAATAGAATTTAGGTTATTTCTAATTTGTTGAAAATACAGAATAGTTGGACATAAGTATTGATTGTAGACTTTATGTTAGCTTTAAGTTTGTTTTATTGTTTGTTTCTGTTGGGAAGTGCTTGTTCTTAATATGCATTATACTAGTTTCTCGTCCTGTACACGAGAACATTAGCATTTGAAAGTAATATGTTAGTTGATGTGGTTACATATGCAGTAGTGTTACATTTACAGAAACTCAAAATTTTAATGTTGCGGCTGAAATCGTTGTCACACACCGTATTTTAAAACCTTATTTAGGTTAGAAGCACTTAAAAATTATAGGATCACTAGAAGATATGGTAAAGAGAAAAGTCTATTAAATTCTTGAAAAAACCCAAAACAAATTTAAACCACCATAACAACAATAACCTGATATGAGATACAAAGGTTCATAAATTACTGAAAACTATAACATTGAAACATCATATTCCCTGGTATTTGCTCAAAACTTATGTGCATCCATTCCTCATCTGCTATGAATCCACCACAAGAGATTAGTGAATGAGTTCCCATCATCAAAACCTTTCAACATTCTTATATTCTTCAATGCTGTTTTCTTATCATAAATTCCTTGCAAGGCATAGGTCATTCCCTTCCACCCTTCACTACGTGCAGAAGGCAGTGTCCATTCCACAAGCTCCTTCGCATAATCAGCATCAGAGAACAATGCCTCAGTAATAGGCAACAAGGGTAGCACTTGGATTCCAAGCCTACACTCTCTACACTCAGCAGGGGCCCACCATAACCTACTATCCCTCTTGTTAGCCCACAAAATCCCCACTACCCTATTCTCTTTTGCAAATTCTTCTCCGTACAAGTTGTCCTTCACTTTCACATGCCACCAAGTTTGTGCAGCAAGAATTTCCAACGCTGCTAACGTTGACCCAGTGGCAACAAGACTTGAGTCACCATATGCTAGACCTAACAACGCTGCTGAATAGTATGCATTCACAGCCTCACTTGTACTTTCTTGATTCCTTCCATCCTCAAATTCGGTCAACCCTGCAGCCCAAGAGTGCAATTTGTAAAGGTCAAAACACCTTAGGCGTGGATAAAATCTGTTATATCTTTGGCCCAAGTTCATGAAATCTGTCACAAGTGGGTAAATTTGTGGCTTGTATTTTTGGCCCCATTGAGGGTCAATCTTTGCTAGAACCGCAATTCCATAGAGGAAGTTCCCCAAATGGTAATGGTGATCATTGTAAATTCCAAACCCAAAATCAGCGGTTGAATCCGTTGACCCTAGCTTGGTGACAAGTCCACCCCATTTATTTTCATATAGAAAACCATTCCCTTGGAAAGTTCCATCCAACCAAGGCTCAATAGTCTCTTTCAGAAACTTGTTAATATTGGGAATCACCTTGGGAAAAGAAACTTCTTCTGCTATCAACGCGAACCTTGCAGCCCTTCCAACACGCTTCCCATAAAAATAAGATGAAATTGTTGTTATTGCTGAAGAATTCAGCGCTTCCACATCCTTAACAAGCGCTGAGAGAATCTCATCATACGAATCTTTGTCCACACGTTTCTTAGAATACCATGTTACAGGAATAGGATCCGTTTCCAACGCCCATGAATCTCCAACAACACCAACAAGATCACCATCAATGCTTCTATACTTAAAATCACGAAGCAGGGTAACTCGAGTATTCTTACCAGATGATAAAAGCTTAACATGAAGAGGGTGAGCTAGCATGAGCAAGTTCCCAGACCCTTCCTTTTGCCATTGATATAACACACGGAAAGGCTTCTCGAGTGTTGCATTACCGGACAAAGGGTAACATGAGCTGAACTTGTCGAGAGTTGCCATGTAATTGGGTTTAGGCAACACTGCTACACGAATTATGCCAGAAAATGGCTTGGATGTAACCTTGGAAGAACCATCTTGGTTCAAATAGATTGGGGAGGTGGTGTATATGAGCCATGTTTGAGTGTTGTTAAGCTTAAGGGTGTACTTGGTGTTTTTGTTATCATTGGAAGACAAAGAAACTATGGTGTGAACTGTTGTGATGGAGAGAGATGTTGGCTTTGTCACAGAAGCGGTTATATAAGGGCTTCCTCTTGAGAGAAAGAACCTTAGGTTGGAGGAGGGAATGTCCAAAGTGGCACCAAGGTCGCTGTATGATGAGATTACACGGTTTTGTTCATGTGAGCTTGTTTGAGTGGAAGAGATTGTGATATCTGGCACAAAAGCCTGGTACAAGACTGCTGTGGTGAAGAGGAGAAGAGGGTATGAGGCTGAGAGTGAGGAGTTTGAGGTTTTGATTAGGTAAGGATGAATGTACTCAGCTTGGGACCCGTTTGGAATAACAAAGTTTTGGAAGAAAGTGTTTGTGGGGAGTGGAGATGAAAGGAGGTTTGGGGAGAAGTAGGTTGAAGGGTCTGGGAGGACTGTGGATTGAGTTTGAGGGAAGAGGAAAGAAGAAGAAGAAGGCATTGTTTGTGGAGAAGAGAAGAGAAGGGAGTTGAAGTTGTGAATGCACTTGCAATGTTGTGCGGTGCCGACCTAAGCCTCTTATGTAAGCAAAGATATGAAATTGTTTGGCATGAAAGTTGACTTTAGAATCAAGATAAATTCCATTAACTTAGGTTTGATGTCAATTAACATCCCTATATGTTAACCATCATTAACTTAAATTAAGTTATTTTTATTTTTTTGGACAATTCAAATAACTATAAAGACATATTGGATTCTGTTATTTGTCAAATAAATCTTATAATTTGTCCAAGCTTTTAACATGTCTCTATACTTTAACAAAAAAAAAAGTTTTAATGCTTATTAGTAAGTAAAGATTTATTTATTTTTTAAAAAAATTATAGCAACTTTGTTAACAATAAATAAATTATAAACGTATTTTAAAATTTAATAAAAATATGAGGACCTGTTTGTTTAATACACGCACATTTTCTACATAAATTTTAGACCTTTATGTTGTTGTTAATATCGTGCCTTGTACGTGAGGTTTTATATTGATCGTTTGATAATATTCTTCATTTTTAATGCATCATCTTTAAAAATGAAATTTAAAAAATAAGAATATTTTAGTGCCCCTTGGCAAGTCTTATCATTAAATATGGTCGGTTGTACAAATTACACAGCACCATTCCATTAAAGATTGAGATATTATTCTCCTCAAAAAAAAAAAAAAGATTGAGATATTATTCATCATGAGATTCCTCTTAACCTTTCTCTCATATTTCTTCTTGGTTTCCCCTCTTTCTTTTAGAAAATTAAAAATCATTTAATATATTCTCTTTACTAGTGCCGCCAATGGCCTTTTATTCTTATTTAAAATAATATTCTTAAATAGATAAAAAATAATAATATTAATATAAAATCTTGGATAATGTTAATGTGTAAAAAGAATGAAATAAATAAATAATTAAATGTTGAATTGTAATTTTAGATGGACTTTACTTACAATGTTAAGAATTTAAAAATTGTTACTCTAAGAAAAGCCTTATTTGATCATTATCTCTAACTCTAAAATCTTAGTTTTCCAGCTTAAGCAGTTGAGTAAAATTAGACATTTAATTGTGTTAAATACTTGAAAGAATAACTTTGTCGTTCACAATAATTTTACCTAACTCAAACAAGATTGTTTTTCGTAAAGAATTATCTATAAATACCAAGAATATATATTAGTTATATCAAATATATTGAAAAATATTTTGTTAAAAAATTTCTCTCTTAATGTAAATCTAAAAATTTTAGTCAAACCTTTATGTAGTTGTTAATATCGTGCCTTGTACATGAGGTTTTATATTGATCGTTTGATAATATTCTTCATTTTTAATGCATCATCTTTAAAAATGAAATTTAAAAAATAAGAATATTTTAGTGCCCCTTGGCAAGTCTTATCATTAAATATGGTCGGTTGTACAAATTACGCAACACCATTCCATTAAAGATTGAGATATTATTCATCATGAGATTCCTCTTAACCTTTCTCTCATATTTCTTCTTGGTTTCCCCTCTTTCTTTTAGAAAATTAAAAATCATTTAATATACTCTCTTTACTAGTGCCGTCAATGGCCTTTAAAATCATATATATTTTTATTTAAAATAATATTCTTAAATAGATAAAAAATAATAATATTAATATAAAATCTTAGATAATGTTAATGTGTAAAAAGAATAAAATAAATAAATAATTAAATGTTGAATTGTAATTTTAGATGGACTTTACTTACAATGTTAAGAACTTAAAAATTGTTACTCTAAGAAAAGCCTTATTTGATCATTATCTCTAACTCTAAAATCTTAGTTTTCCAGCTTAAGCAGTTGACTAAAATTAGACATTTAATTGTGTTAAATACTTGAAAGAATAACTTTGTCGTTCACAATAATTTTACCCAACTCAAACAAGATTATTTTTTATAAAGAATTATCTATAAATACCAAGAATATATATTAGTTATATCAAATATATTGAAAAATATTTTGTTAAAAAATTTCTCTCTTAATGTAAATCTAAAAAATATTGTTTAAATGTATTCATACAATGAATGAAGTAATTAGAGAACATTTTATTCAAGATGTTTTTGAAGAAAATAGTTTAAGACTATTTTATAATAAACACATATTGAATAAATCATTTACTTAAATAATTTTAAAAAATATTTTATTGAAAATATTATACAAAGAGAATGGTCTATTATAACTGAAACTCAATTGTTTAAAGTAGAATATATATGTATATACTTATATTAAAAAAACTTATATACTGTCATAAAATTAAATAATAATTTAATTTTATAAAATTATAAAAATCTTAAATATTATCAAAAGATAATGCTATTTGAATTGGATAATTTTAAACTTTTTAAAAATATTATTAATTCAATTGCTTAAAAAGTATCTTTATAGTTAATTTATATATAAATTTATTTTTTCATTAAAACATAGATATTAAGATTTTTTTGTAAAAATTACTTATCAATGTCTCAGTCCAAGGAAAGGAAAATCTCCAGACTTAAGGAGCGGTTACAGAGAAGAAGGTGATCAATGTTGGATATAATATCAATAATCCTTCAAATAGTTGATGGTTACGTAAGAATAATATCACATAATGCATACTAACTCACTATACTTCATCTTCTAATACTAACTCACAACCCTTTATCTTTTAAACCCTTATTGTCTAATTATTATTTATAACAGTTTCATTGTATTTTTTTATAATTAATATTGTGACCAATTACGAACAGATACAATTGATGTGGTTACAGATGCGATTGTGTTACATTTGCAGAAACTCTAAAACCTTGGTTATGTTAAAAAAACACTTTAAAAATGATAGGACCTGAACTTCAAGTGCACTGGAAATCATGGTAAGGAGCAAAGTTTATTAAATTCTTGAAAAATCCCAAAACAAATTTAAACCACCATATAACAATAACTGATATGAGACACAATGTTTCATAAATTACTACAAACTATAACAGACATCATATAATTTCCCGGGACTTTGCTCAAAACTTATATGTGCTTCCATCAATCCTCATCTGCTGTGAATCCACCACAAGAGATTAGTGTACGAGTTCCCATCATCAAACCCTTTCAACGTTCTTATATTCCCCAATGCTGTTTCCTTGTCATAAATTCCTTGCAAGGCATAGGTCATTCCCTTCCACCCTTCACTGCTTAAAGAGGGCATTGTCCACTCCACAAGCTCCTTCACATAATCAGCATCAGAGAACAATGTCTCAGTAATAGGAGACAAGGGTAGCACTTGGATTCCAAGCCTACACTCTCTACACGTAGCAGGGGCCCACCATAGTCCACTGTCCCTCTTGTTAGCCCACAGAACACCCACTATCCTGTTCTCATTTGCAAACTCTTCCTCGTACAAGCTGTCTTTCTCTTTCACATGCCACCAAGTTTGTGCAGCAAGAATTTCCAATGCTAGTAGTGTCGACCCAGTGGAAATAAGCATTTTGTCACCATATGCTAGACCTACCAACGCTGCTGAATAGTAAGCATTCACAGCCTCACTTGTACTTTCTTGATTCCTTCCATCTGCAAATTCGGTCACCCCTGAAGCCCAAGAGTGTAAGCTGTAAAGGTCAAAACACCTTAGATGTGGATAATGCCAGTTATATTTTTGGCCCAAATTCATGAAATCTGACACAAGTGAATAAACTTGTGGCTTGTACTTTTGTCCCCACTCGGGGTCAAGCTTTGCAAGAACCGCTATTCCATAAAGGAAGTACCCTAGATGATAATGGTGATCATTGTACACTCCAAACCCAAAGTCAGCGCCTGAATCTGTTGACCCTAGTTTGGTGACAAGTCCACCCCATTTGTTTTCATATAGAAAACCATTCCCTTGGAAAGTTCCATCCAACCAAGGCTCAATAGCCTCCTTCAGAAAGTTCTGAATGGTGGGAATAACATTAGGAGAAGACACTTCTTCTGCTATCAATGCCAACCTTGCAGCCCTTCCAATAAGTTTCCCATAGAAATAAGACGTTGCTGTTGCTATTGGTGAAGAACTTAGCGCTTCAACATCCTTAGAAAGCGCTGAGATAATCTCATCATATGAGTCTTTTTCCACACCTTTGTTAGAATGCCATGCCACAGGAATGGTGTCAGTTTCCAACAGCCATGAATCTCCAACAACACCAACAAGATCACCATCAATGCCTCTGTACTTAAAATCATACACAACAATCATATGACTTTTTTTGCTAGATTGTAGAAGCTTAAGATGAAGAGGGTGAGCCAGCATGAGCAAGGACCCAGGTCCTGTCTTTTCCCACTGATACACCACACAAAAAGGGTGATCTATCAAGAGTGTTGCATTACCCGACAAAGCGTAAGAAGAGCTGAACTTGTCGAGAATTGCCACACTCTTGGTGTTGGAATCAGGCAACACTGCTACACGAATTGTGCCAGAAAATAGCTTCGATGAAACCTGGGAAGCACCATATTGGTTCAAATAGATTGGGGAGGAGGTGTACATGAGCCATGTCTGAGTGTTGTTAAGCTTAAGGGTGTACTTGGTGTATTCCTTATTATTGGAATACAAAGAAACTATGGTGTGCACTGTTGTGATGGAAAGATATGTTGGCTTTGTCACAGAAGCAGTTATATAAGGGCTTCCTCTTGAGAGAAAGAACCTTAGGTTGGAGGAGGGAATGTCCAAAGTGACACCAAGGTCACTGTATGATGAGACTACAGGGTTTTGTTCATTTGTTTGAGTTGAAGAGATAGTGATATCTGCCACAAAAGTCTGGTACAACACTGCTGCAGTGAAGAAGAGAAAAGGGTATGAGGCGGAGAGTGAGGAGGTTGAGGTTTTGATGAGGTAAGGGTGAATGTACTCAGCTTCGGACCCATTTTGAAGAACAAAGTTTTGGAAGAAAGAGTTTGTGGGGAGTGGAGATGAAAGAAGGTTTGAGGAGAAGTGGCTGGAAGGGTCTGGGAGGACTGTGGATTGAGTTTCAGGGAAAAGAAAAGAAGAAGACATTGTTTGTGGATTGATTCTTGCAATGTTGTGTGGTGCTGACCTAGGCCTCTTATATAAGAAAAGAAAAGAGATTGTTTGGAACATGAAGGTTGACCTTAGGACCAAGAGAAATGTTATAATTAGAAAATTTTAATCATGGTCTAAGCAATCTTTATTATTAAAAGAAATTTATTAAAAATAAAATAATTTTTGTTGGTCTTATTTCTTATTCAATGAATTATTATGGAAATGTTTAATACACCCCATTTTTGGTATATAGGTGGAAAAAAGAGAGATAAAGGTAAAAAAAGAAAAAAGAAAATAATAAATATGGTAAAAAAAAAAATATATATATTAAAAAATATAAGAAAAGATAAGAGATTGTTTAAAACATGAAGATTGACTTTAGGACCAAGAGAAATGTTATAGTTAGAAATTTTTAATCATGATCTTATACAATCTTTATTATTAAAAGGAATTTACTAAAAATAAAATAAATTATGTTGGTCTTATTTCCTATTCAATGAATTATTATGGAAATGTTTAATACACCCCATTTTTGGGTATATAGGTGGAAGAAAGAGAGATAAAGGTAAAAAATAGAAATTAATAAATATGATAAATGATATGATAAAAAATAGAAATATATTAAAAAAAATAAGAAAAGATAAGAGATTGTTTAAAACATGAAGATTGATTTTAGGACCAAGAGAAATGTTATAATTAGATATTTTTAATCATGATCATATATAGTCTTTATTATTAAAAGAAATTTATTACAAATAAAATAAATTGTGTTGGTCTTATTTCTTACTCAATGAATTATTATGAAAATGTTTAACAATCCCATTTTTGGTTTTATAGGCGGAAGAAAGAGAGAAATAAAGATAAAAAATAAAAGAAAAGAAAGAAATTAATAGATATAATAAATTATTTAATAAAAAACATTAAAAATTGAGTGAAAATATGATGAAAGAAAAACTGGGCATATGATAATAGTAACTCAATTATTATTTATAAGTTTTCATTTTCTAAGATTTTTCAGTCAATGATAAAAAAATGATATAAGAGAAAATGTGATAGAAAATGCATTATTGGCATTATTGACCCAATTAATTAGAATAAATTATGATTCTATCTAGATTAGACATATTTTATATTTTTTAGCTTAGTTGGTTAAATAGGATATGTGAGTGTTATAAATCTTCTGCTATTATCTTTGATTCCTACAAATAAAAAAAATTATATTTTTTTTGTTTTTTTTTACATTTTTATCGTGTGACCTGTCATTTCTATTTCTTTTCTCTCTCCTATTCCTTTTTTTTCATTTCTCTCCCAAGGTTTGTTTGGAGGGGTATTTCATTTCTCTTAGAATAATGCTTCCTGTGTTATGTATCTTGTCTTGTCTTGCATACATTTGAAGGGTGTTTCATATTTCATTTTCTCTCTCTCTTCATTAAATCACTAGTCAAATTTCTTTTGTTCCTATTTTTTGAGAAATTATCATGTGGTGCTGAACCACTATCTATTCATATCCCTACTAATTTTTTTTATCAATTATTTAAGTTTTTACATTTAAAAAAAAAAGACTAATAACACTTAATTACACGTCATATAAAAATTGGTTGAGATTAAAATTAAGTAGTGGTTCAAAATTACTTAATAATTTTTTCTATTTTTCTCTTTCTTAAATGTATACACCTTCATAGATGTTAAATGATCATTTTTCTTTGGATAAATAATATTAAAAGAACACTCATTTTCTAATATTATATACCTTTTTTACACAAGTCTTACTCTCAATATATTGTAATTCTCTCTTCCTTTAAAAGATATACGAATAATACAAAAAAAATTCTATGCTATACATTAAATATATAGATTAAGAGCATTAAATATATTTTCTTAAATGTAATATATTATTGAAAATGTATTAAATAATTTATGTATTTTTACTATAATAAATATTTCCTTTTTTAATGAATTTTTTTTCCTTTAGTCAATGCACTTTAATTATGCATAAGATAAAAACAAATTATAAATGAATATAATTTACAATTGTTTTTGTTTACACCAATAATATCGTTGAAAAATAATAAATAATTTTAAGTATGAATATCTAAATACCTTGAGGTAACTGTTGTCACATGTTTAAAGGATAAGATTATCTACCAATCATACCACACCATATTAGTAAGTGTGTGATTAGTTTAAAAATGATTGTTGATTAATTATTTTACACTAAATATAATAGATTCTAAAAATTAAAACATATAGTATTGGTATTTACTTTTTATTTTTAAAAAATTATTATATTCTTCTTCTTGATAAGATTTTACTTTAAAATATTTGATTTATTTAATACATACAAACATGGACATAATATCAATTTTTATTCTTGTTTTTTTTTTATTTCACAAATTTGATAAAAAAAATTACGAATGTGTTTGGTAAGGTTTTTGAGGAGCTTATAAACTCCTTTGACTAGCTTATAAGCTACTTTGACCAAAATAATCTTGTTTAGTACACTAGTTTATTTTAGTAGCTTATGAAAAATAAGTTAGCTTATAAGCTATTAGTCTTTTTTTCTTCTCAATTTTATCCTCACTAATTTAGCATTCTTAAAAACACTAGATGGTATTTATTTTCTTAGTTAATGTGAAGCTTGAAATTCTATTTTTTTTTATTATTTTGTTTAACTTTAAACTATTTATTTTAATGAATTAATACATTTTTTATTTTTATTTAAAATATTTGGTCACTAAATAAAATTTGATAAAAAAAACAAAATTATAAAGAAACAACATTTTTTATTTTTTGTTTTAAAATAATATTATAAATAAAAATTAAATATTGAAAAATTGATTTTAAACAATATAAGTTTATTTAATTTAATTCTACTTTTTTTTTAAAAAAGGACAATTTTGATTTAAAACTATATTAGTTTATTAAAAATTTGATTTTAAACAATATATGTAAAATCACTAAATCTTTACTATTCTTTTATATTACAAAATTAAAATTATTGTCCTACTTTTTAAGATGATAAGTTATTATAAATAAGTTCAAATATTAGAAATAATAAATATGTCATTTTACGTCATTTAACATTTATCAGCTAGTTTATATTACCAAATTCGTTCACTTAAATTAGCTAGCTTGTAAGTTTTCAGCTTTTCAGCTCCCAGCTTATAACTTATAAGCTTCCAGCTAGCTTATCAGCTAGTTTTACCAAACATTATGTAACAGAAAAAAAATCTGTATATTGTTATAATTTATTATAAAACTAATTATTTATATAATTTGAACAAAAATATTTTAAAATCTCAAGTCAAAATTAGAGTAATTATGTATATTTTTACTATTTATTATGAAAATTTTTGTAAAAATAAATTAATCTATTAACAATTTATGTAAATATATTTTTAAAAAAATAATGAATTAATTGGCACGAGATTGTTTTAGCATAATTAGTATATTCGAGTTCATGTCTTAGATATATAACTATATTAAATACTTGAATAAAGAGTTTTGTCACTTATAGTGGTCCTACATGAAGCAGGATCTAGTGGAGTATCTCTTTTTGACCACGATTTTTTTTAAAGCCTCATGACTACGTATATCTATTGTGAATTCTTTGCAACTACTCTTATTTTTGTTTTCTTAAGATACCCTTGATTAAAAGATTGTGTTATATTTATATTCTTTTTTGATGCATATGAAAGTAGTTATATTTATATTCTATTACCACTCATACACCTTATTTATATAATTAATAATTATAGAAATAAATATGTAATTGATTTATGTAATTGCAATTCATTTTAACTTATTATTTAATATGGAATGTATTAAGTTTAGCTTCTTTTTTTTTTTGTCTTGAGTCAAAGACCACGGTGTCTCCCAATCCACAGTGTCAGAGAATAATCTCACTCGCGATATGTGGCTGCCGCTGGTCTAAGAGAATTTTGCACACTGGGGGAATCGAACACGGATTCTTCCGCTAAATGGATAGTCCACCACATGTGAACGCAACGGGACTTTATACCATTGCGCCAACCTTTGGGTTATTAAGTTTAGCTTATGGAAGCTACAGTGATGTATTAAGGAAAAAAACCAGTTATAATTTAATATAGGGAATATATTATTTGGACCAAATTAATTTTTTTGAGAAATATTACAAATAAAAATGAGTTTCACCTAAGATCTATTCACGTTGATGAAATTGCATGTCTATGGAGAGAAATCAAATAACATGGATATAATTTTTTCAAAGTTTACGCCAAATTCAAACCATTAATACATAATGATCTTATGTTTTTTTTTTATTGATGACGATTTATAATATCTTATATAGTATCTTCATATATATTTAGATAAATGCTAGCGACATTTTCTTTATGATTGATTAAAATTTATTGAAAATAATCAATTTTGATGGTCTCACATATCATTTAATGATTCTCTTTTCTGATTTAAATGTGGGACCTACAAAAATTGATAATTTCCAATAAATTTTAACTAATCACATAGAGAGAGTATAAGCAAGAGAGTGTCGTTACTCAGTAGCATTTCTCATATATTTATTAACGGAGTTTAACTTAACTTGTTGAATGTTAAATACTGTGTGCGTGAGTTATTGTACTTTCCTTGATACTGAGTTCGATTCCTATGAATGTAAGAAAAAAGTTCAATATATTTTGTAAGAATCAATTAATTAACTTTAATCAATCAATTAGATTATTTGATTTTATTTAATTTATTGTTTGATATTATTGGTTTAACTATTTAAGTCTTTATAATTTTTTAATAATAAATACTAAAAAATATATAATAACATTTGAACTAATTAATTAATTTTTTTAACTCAAATTCACTAATTAAATCATTTGAACTGATTTATTGTTTTTTTTGTACAGAATACAAGTATCTTGTTGGGACAACTGTGAAAATTAAACATTTCAATAATTGATTATTGTTATAATCAATTATAATCAAAATTAACTTGGTTTAAACCCTTTCTTCTCTCAATTTCTCATCTCCTTTCTCTTCCTCTCATTAGTCTCTTATCTCCCTATCATCCTTTGTTTTATATTCTTTGTTGTTAATGTTTTTCACTCCTATTTTTATTGGTTGCAAGTTTTGGTCAAGGATGGTTGCAATGATGACGACAATTACAGTGGTAACAGCAATTGCGGTGATAGTGCCAATGATGACAAGATCTTCTCCTTCTTTAACTCTTAATGAACGGTGTCAATTCTACGATGACACCTCCTTAACCAACACCTTTGACAACACCTCTAGCTGAAAAACAAGAAGAGTGTGGTGGCGACGGTAGAGTGCAATGGTGGAGATGAAAAATTAAAAGGAAACCAACGAAGAAAGAAAGGAGGAGCACCTTTGGCAACACTTTAGCAATGGCGATGTAGTTGCCACTACCACAAGCCAAATTGCTGATAATGATAATTTTTTCTTATCTTTCTAGCGTTGACTTTTATTGGTCGACGTTATTTGCATCAAATTTGTATTTTAGTGTCGGCTAAGCAGACACTAACACTAGCACCAACTAGTGATGGCAAAGTGTATCCGGATCCTACGGATATCAGCAAAAATATCTGCAAGCGGGTCGGATAAATACCCACTTATTGGGGCTGGGGCCGGGGCCGGGGCTGGGTATTTACCTGCAATTTTTTGCGGGTGTGGGTACGGGTACTATAGTACCCACCCCGCCCCGCACCGCACCTATCATATATATATATATATATATATATATATATATATATATATATATATATATAATATACATATAATTAAAATACTTAAATAAATAATTATGTTATATATATACTTTTTTGTAAAAAAAATAATTTTATATTTTCCATAAACTAACACTAATAGTAAAAGATTTATGTTATAACTTACAATAATTTTATATTTTATATTTTTAATATTATGTGTGAATGCTTTTAATGTTAAGTTTGAATTATTTAAGCGTGAATTTTCAATTTATTTGTAATAATTTTTTAATTAATATTTTTATAGCTTAAATGCAATTTTGGTTCATCTATTTTGCATAATCCGCAATTTTGGTCCCCCTATTTTAAAATAGAGACGTTTAGTCTCCCAATTTTCTAAAATATGTAATTTTGGTTCTTCCATCAAATTGAAAGCGTTGACTATTAAGAGATTAACGTTAACCTTAACGTGGTCCAAATATAATGACGTGACACGAGATTATTTATTTAGTTTTTAATTATTTTAAATACTGAGTAGAATAATTGATGAAAAATATATTTTATAAAAAGATAATATCATTTATTTGACTACGATGTGCCATGTATTTCAATAATGTAGAACTAATTTAAAATAAATTATTAAGACTTGTGATTTCTATTTTAGGACTCACGATTATCCCAACCATTAAAATCGACATGACATGTGTTTTAGTGACGTAGATAAACAAATAATTATTACTCATTATTTAAAATAATTAAAAAATAAATAAATAATCTCGTGTCACATCACTATATTTGGGTCACGTCAAGGTCAATATTAATCTCTTAACTGTCAATGCTTTCAATTTGATGAAATGACTAAAATTACGGATTTTACAAAATTGGGAGACTAAATATCTCTATAAAGGGACCAAGATTACTGATTGTGCAAAATAGGAGGACTAAATGTCTCTATTTTAAAATAGGATGACTAAAATTGCGGATTGTGCAAAATAGGAGGATCAAAATTACATTTAAGCCTATTTTTTATTGATTTATTAACTTCATACATAAGTAAAGTGCGGGTAGCGGGTGCGGGTATGGGTATATAGGTACCCAGCGGGTACGAGGATGGGGATTAAAATTGCTACTCGCGCGGGTATGGGGCCGGGTATGGGTATTTTTTTTAAACGCAGGTATGGAAACGGGTATTATAGGACCCTACCCAGATCCTACCCATTGTCATCCCTAGTACCAACCCTTTTTAATTTGACTTAGCTTCCAATTTAGCGTTGGCCACAAAAGCCGAATTTACATATAAGCTTCGAGCATTTTAGCATCAGCTGCAAAGTTGACGCAAAAAAAACAAATTAACATCTGTTTATGACGTTTAGTATCCGCATTTTAGCATTGGCCAACACTAAAATTCAATTTTCTTATAGAGATTAAAACATAATAAAATTCATAATTAAAAAAATCAAATAGACTATTTTTTATTGTTTTTTTATTTTTTAAATTCATATTTTTATTATTATTTTTTAATATATGAAAAAATGAATTGTAACAAAAGAAGAAAAATATTAACAAATGATTGATATTTAAGATAAATAATTTAACACTAGATAAAAAGAACTGGTTGTGAATTAGAATGAAAATCAAAGTTCTAAGTGTCTATTTATATTCTTCAAAAAAAAAAGTGTCTATTTATAAAAAAAAAAAAAAAAAAAAAGTAAAGTTCAAGGAATAATTTTAACAAAATAAAAATTTAAAGTTTAGGGAGGTTGCATTCTCTTTTCCCTTTTTTTTAAGGTAAAATCTAACTGGCTCTAATTTACTTTGGCACTTGACTATTATGTATTATGAGCTATGACAGTTAACTACCTTAAAGTCGTATTCTTAATAATATACTACCTTAAAGTAGTATTAATGTACGGCTAAAACCTACTATAATTGTTCTATGATTGAGTGATTGTGTTAAAATAATTACAATAAAATTAATCTATCTTTATCGTACAAGACTAGAAAGAAAATCTACATGAAATTGAATAAATATTGATCTAATGATTAAAGAGGTATCATGATCTTGATTATTTGTGAAAATCGATTTCTTTTGACTGGATAAACCTTTTATTATGCAGCATCCGATATGAATCCGGCATAGCAAGATTCTCACTAAATATTGATGAGGATAGCTTATTACGGCTAAGATATTTGATATTATGAATCAGACTGAGTTTAACTCCTAATTATAAAGCTAAACTAGAAAAAAATGTCCAGAAAAACACAATAAAATTTACATGTATGAACGTGTAATGATATTCCACTAGTAAAAACAGTGGAATTAAATGACAAACTTTTAATGTTTAGTGGTCAATTTTATACCTTTTTTGGTTAATTTCATAATATACAATTAAGTAATAACATGATGATCTCACATCATAGTTGAATGTAAAAAGTTAGCTCGAAGAAAATATATAAGTGAAAAGTTTACCATAAAAAGGCCTTGAATTTAATTATATATAATTTTTTTACACGTCGTGTCTTAAATCTGATATTTTAGGAAAATCCCATCATCCCAAATGCATCCGAACACAAAACTCACCTAATCCGTTATAAATTTAAAGCCATTAAGATTAACGGTGAGGGATTTAAATGGTTTATACCACATAACAAACTCAAACCTCGTTACAATATTGTACCCAAAAAAAAACATACTGCCTGCTGGGACTAGGCAGACATGGTTTCCCCCCCCCCCCCAAAAAAACCACCTTATCAACCAAATAAAAAAAGACATTGCGCAGGAGAACCCAGCAAAAACTTCTTTAAGGAAACTGATTCTATTCTATTATGATTTTATTGAACAAATCAAACTAGAATAGACAAGTATAGCGCTGGACATCAAATATCTGCATTCTTCTGCAGAGTCATCACCAAGCCCCCTAACCTAATCAGGAAAGGAGCATCGAAAATTGGGGGCACAACTATATTACAATGTACAGGGAAGGAGGGGGGAGAGGATTAAGTACAATTCCCAACTCAACCTAAGAGCAGTCCACAAAAAAGGACTCCATGCTAAATCACAAATTACAATATTTTCTAAGATTACTATGTCAAACTAGCACAGTCTCACCAGGATGAACGGCTAGCATGATGGCGGTTGAAGTTGCTTAAGCCGCCGTACAACATGTTTCATTGATGGTCTGGTTGAGAGAGAGTCAACCGTACACACAACAGCCAAGTGTAGGACCTCTACCAAATCATCTGCAGGTCCTGCATCCCATAAGCCGGCAGCGAAGAAATCTTTTGCCTGGCCTTGCCGCAGTAGCATGCATGCCCATGCTACTATGTTGAAACCATTTCCATATGATGAAAATGAAGGATCCAATGCCTTCTTGTCAGAGAGTAACTCCAGAAGCACCACACCATAACTATACACATCAGCCTTGTCGGAAACACGACAAGTCATGGCATATTCAGGAGCAACATAGCCAAACGTTCCTGCTACACCAGTGGTAGCATGAGTTTCTGAGGTTCCCAGAAGTCTAGCCAATCCAAAGTCGGATAGATAAGCATTATAATCATCATCTAGCAAGATATTACTGGGCTTGACATCGCGATGAAGAACACGCGGTACACACTGATCATGCAGGTATGCAAGTGCACGGGCTATATCCAATGCAATCTTGTGAAGAATCCTCCAATCCACAGCCCTTGTGGACCTCTCTTGGATAAACTTTTCCAGATTACCACCTGGCAAATAGTTGTATATGAGAAACATCTCAGTCTCACAGGCATGATAACCAATCAGTGTGACAAGATTTGGATGACGAAGCCTTCCAAGGGTCTTAATCTCTGCATGGAATTGTTGAACACCTTGGAATCGTCCAACTGATAGACGTTTTATTGCCACCAAGTTTCCTGGTACTATCTCTGCCTTATAAGTTGCCCCAAATCCCCCATTCCCAATGCAGTTGCTAGCATTGAAATTTCCTGTGGCACGGACAACATTTTCAAATGTCAATGGAACCCCAATATCAGTGAACACTGTAACTTCTTTTCTAGTAGACCCAACAACCCTGGACCTAGGGTTCCACTTCCGTGTATAAATAAAAAGGATGATTAGGGCCAGAAGAACAGAAACAATAGCTGATGCAGAAGTTATAGATGCTATTTCAATAGAATTGAAACCATTCCCACCCTTTTTGCCCGTAACTTCTGGTGGTGCAGCAGTATAAGAACTAGAATTATCAACCAGCCCTTGGTCTGATGATGGCACAGTAAGAGAAACTTCATTGCAAGAACGTAAAAATGGATTCCCAACAGCACTGCTGCATTTTATTGAGTTACCATTTGAAGGCAAGGATCCAGATAAGTTATTGAATGACACATTAAATGCTGACAGTGTACTGACATTTGCCAAACCAGCAGGAATCTGTCCAGAAAGTTTGTTATTGTTAAGCAAAAGATCAGTCAGGTTTCTCAAGTTCTCAATACCTTTTGGAATTTCACCTGTAAGAGAATTTGAAGAAAGGTCCAGGACTTCTAAAGAGTACAACTGCCCCAAGCTGGTAGGGATGGAACCAGTTAAGTTATTACCAGCCAAAGAGAGAAACTTCAGATCCTTCAACTGGCCAAGGCTGACGGGAATCTGACCTTGTAAATGGTTCCAACTTAGGTTCAGAGAAACAAGAGAGACCATATCCCCCAAACCTAAGGGGATTGGCCCAGTAATCTGATTACCAGATGCATCCAAGAATTTCAATGATCTGCACATTCCACCAAACTTGGAAGGAATCTGACCGGATAACATAGTATAACTCACATTTAAAAGCAATGCATTTAACCCATCACATTTCTCGAATAAATTAGTAGGAAAAGGTCCTGCCAACTTGTTTTCTCCAACAAGAATTGCGTAAACCAACCCCTTTCCCAGCCTGTCATGTGCTATTGGCAATGACTCCATGCTAACAAAGTTGTTTTGACCAAAGTTGTGAAAAATGGAACGGCCAACTTCTCCTAGTGAGGACAAAATGGGCCCTCCAAGAATCTTAGATGCAAAAAAGGATTTGTATGGAAGCGCTCTGTCGTCAGTTTCAAACAGATTTCCACTCCAGGAAGGAACCGAAGCACACGTGCCAATAGAGAATTCAGGAATTGGGCCAGATAAGACATTCCCACTAACATCAAACACAGTCATACAAGGCACAGGAAGTTCTTCCGCCAGCACACCAGTAAGGTTGTTTGCGCTCAAATCAAGAAAATGGAGCTTCTTGCAGCCACCAAGTTGATTAGGAAAATCCCCAGTGAAATCATTTTGAGCCAAATTAAGCATCTCCAAGTTATCACACTTACCCCAACTGCTCAGAAAATTGCCTTCCAGATTCGCCCTAGGCGCCCACAGCAAGCTCAGCTTAGGAAGGTTCATAATCTCGACAGGAACCGAACCTTCAAAGTAATTAAACTCATCAATATTCATAGCAACCATCTGCTCCACCCCCGAGTCCCTCACGGTACCATTAACATCTGGAACCGGACTAAAAAGATTAGACAAAACCAGCACAGACAACTCGGTACAATTCCCAAGCTCCATAGGCACCGGCCCACCGAGAGTATTCCTCGACACATCCAACACCTCAAGCTTCCTAAGCCTCCCAAGCTCAGCAGGAATAACATCCTCCAATATATTCGAATGCAACAAAACCGTCCTCAACTCACTACAATTCCCCAAACTCCCCGGAATTCCCTGCATCAAAAAATTACCAGACAAATCAAGATACTCCAGTTTCCCACATTGTTCCCCAATCTCCTCAGGAATAGCCCCACCAAGCAAGTTAAAAGACAAATACACCCCTCTCAACCTCCCAACAAAACCAGGAACAGACCCGTTAATCCCATTCCCTGCCAAATTCAAAACCTCAAAACTCTTAACACTAGACAATGAACTCGGAATCTCCCCAACAATCCTATTAAACCCTAGATTAAGAACCCTCAAGCTTTTCAAGCCATTAAACCTAAGAGGGAGAACCCCACTTATCAAATTCCCCTCGAGATCAAGCACCTCCAACTTCTCCATGCCCCAAATTTCCTCGGGAATCTCACCCTCGAGGCCGTTGAAGGGAAGGGACAAAACCCTAAGTTCCGTGAGTTCACTGAACTTCGGAGAAAGCTTACCGAACAATGCGCCACGAAAACCCTCGCAGCTCCTCCTAATTCCAAACCCGTAGAGGGGAAATTGAGCGAAATTGGAGCACGGAGAAGGGGGTTTTCGGTTACCTCCGTTGCCGGTGACGTTGATCGCGATGACGCGGCGGCGCGTGGTGGAGTCGCAGAGCACGCCGAACCACGCGCAGTGGTCGGAGCCTTGCCACGTGGCGAGCAGCCCCGAGGGGTCGGAGAGCGAGTGTTTCAGCTCGAGGAGCACTGATTTGTCGGAATCGGACGAAACGACGTCGTTTAGAGAGAGCAAAAGGAGGAACACGAGTGTGAAGAGTCGCACGAGCGTCATGGGCTTGTGATGGAACCTCCATTTGATCACTGAAGAAGAAGAAAACATCGCAGAGAGCTTCTTCGAAAACCCCTTTCAGTTGCAGCCGGTGAAACGAAAGGGTTTTCGGAAAACCCTAACCCTAATTTTTTTCGCTGCTTGAGATTGGGAAATTATCAGAGAGAAAACAGCGGCGAAGAGAGAGAAGATTCAGCTGGGTGGCTTCTTTTTCAGAATACGCGTTTTTCTTCTTCCATTCTCTTTCTGTCTTTCTTCTTTTTCTTTTCTTTTCTTTTCTTTTTTTATTTTGTTGGGGAAAGGAAGGTTTCGTGAGTTTTTTTTAGGTTTAATTACTAAATTGATTTTCAAATTATTTAAAATATTTTAATTTGATTATTAAATTTAAAACGTGTCAATTTAGTCTCAAAATTTTTTAAAATGCATCATTTTAATTATTTTCCTCCAATTGGAATTGACAGGTGAATAATTTGGGATCAAATTGATAAAACTTGTCTAGTCTTCTTGTTTATTATGATAATTTAGTCTTTAACGACATCGATTTAGTGTCAAATTATTAATTGCGTCAACTCCAATCGGACGGAAAAGATCAAATTGATGCATTTTTATAAATTTGGGAACCAAATTGACATGTTTTAAAATTTGGAAATCAAATTAAAGTATTTTAAATAATTTGATACCAATTTGGTAATTAAGTTTTTTTTAATGTAAAGCATTTAAGAAGTGGCTTTTTAATATATTTTCCTTGATATGGCATGGGATGGGAGTAATAATAAATGTCTTTCATTAAATATCAATATAAATATTCAATATTTTAATTTTTTTTTACTAAAATAAGTATCCAGTATTCCAGTAACTGTTAAGTATAGTTAAATACTTAATCCGGATGTTAAGTTCTTTAGTCAAAAAATTAATAAATATAATATTTTTATTAATGGTTTTGTTATTTATTATTTTTAGAGTATGATGGTTAAAGAGTTAAAAATAGTAAAAAAAACATATTGAAAAGTGTAATATTGAATAGTAAAAATTTACGTATAATGTGAGTTTTAATTAAAAAAAAAATTTATTGATTAGTTGATCATTGCCTTATAGGCAAAATATATAGCAAAACTATTTTATTAAATATCATAGTATATTACATTAAAAAGCACGATAAGGCATGTTGTTAACATTTTTTTAAAATTTTTTAAACATGTTACACTAAAATAGTAAAATCAACTCGTCTAACTGACTTGAGTTAACTAAAATGACTTGAGTTAACTAAAATCAACTTGATGTCATTTTTAACCAAAGGGAACTGGATGTGGATCAGTTGTTAGACTTAATAAGATTCACTGTCTGGAAGTGGATGAAAGCAAAAGCAAATGGTTTCTCTGCTACTTTATATAACTTCTGTTATGCAGATAGTGATTTGTGTATATCAGCCTGAATGCTACACTGGCCTAGTTGGATCATCTGTCAAAATCTGCTTCATCAAACTTAATATAGATGAATGGAACAAAGATTGGTAGCCGTTTCTGTTTTTTGTGGTTTGCTACTGATATAGGAAATAAAACACATAGTTTTGGTTATTTTTGTTTTGAATAGGAAACGAAATTCAGGAAGCATTTTAATGTTTGGTTTTGTTGCAGAATGTATGGTTCCTTGTTGGAAATAGTTTAGTCTTTTGGTTCCCAAGAACCTATGCTACTGTCATATTTGTAGGATGTTTTTGTAATGTTTAATTCCTCGGTTATCACTGGTACCCTTCTGTTTTTAATGAAATCTTTTTTCTGGGCTGATAAAAGAAAATGAAAAAAATCCTAATCATCCTAAAAAATTTAAGATGAAAATATTGCTAACATTTTTCTAAAAAAAAAAAAATCCCAGTCATCCAAAAAATTTTAAGATAAAAAATAAATTTAACATTTTTAAATGAAAATATCTTTACTAAAGCATATTCTTTTAAGTTGAATAAGCTCTAAACCAAATAAATAAAAATGTATTTATTTTAATTAAATTTATTAAAATTTAGAATTAAATACATATTTACTTTATTATATTAAATATAAATTCATTTGGAGAACATTTTTCTTACAAATAATTATTTTTAGTTGCTTTGTAATATTTTACAACTTAATCTAAGTTATTCCCAATTCACATTTATATATTAGAGCGTATCATATGATGATGTTTTTCTTATGTGAGAATTATGAAAATGATTAATCTCAACTGTTAAATTAAAATGAAAGACCAAAATTAAAATATTTATTTAAGAATCATTAAAATTTCACATGACCATCAAATCTATAAAAAAAAAAATCACCAAACAAAAATCTTATATATAAAATATCACAATTATCACTTATTTATTATGTCACTCGTAATGACCGCTGTAACCATCACTATGATGACTCTTGTCTGTTGCCACCACTATTACCCCCCATCATATCTTAATCATTACATCACTATTTTCATGATTGTTGTTAATTCATCACCACCACCATGACCTTTGTTGTTGTCGTTGCATCACCAAGATCGTTGTTGCCACTGCATAACCAAGATCGTCATCGCCGCTTCACCACCATGATCGTCGTTGTCACCACTGTCATGACCATCACAATCACCATCACCATGACCATCGTTGTCATTGTTATTGTTGTCGCCACCATCACTGTCTTATCACCATGAACCACGAATCCACGATCCATCTCTAACTTATGAACTCATTTGATCACGAATAAAATTAGCCTAAAACATGACATTGTTACTATATTCATGGACTTATTTGTATGATGCGTAAGTCCCCAAGATATAACAGTTAACAGGCTCATTTTAACAATGATTGAGATAATAAAATTAGCAAGTTCTTTAGTGAAAATAGCTATGGAATTTACAGAGAGAAAGATGAGAAGAAAGGGACGAGGGAGAATTCCAACGCATGCTAGGTTCACTAAAGAATTCCAAACATACATGGCAAAAAAGAGCAGTCATGAATAGCATATGTAAAACAGTTTCTTGGTGCATGCGACATCTTGGGCACATAGGGTCATTTGACATTTGATGTGCACACCTAAGCTTGTTAATGAAGAGGGAATTTTTAGCCACCTTCCAGATAATAATTTTAATTCTTTCCGGTCCTTTCCAATGCCATATAGCATTGTAAATACTGGCTAGCTAGCTCTAGACTTGAAATTGTGAGCACACCGACTTTGATACGCAGAAGCAAGAGATTAGACCCCATCATTGGTTTGACTCCATGCTAGCCTGTCATCTTGATTCACAGTCAGGAGGGGTTATAGCATGAGTTCTATTTAGCACATCATTGGAATTAAATTTGAAATGGATTGAAGTTTCCATTGACCTCGTTCATCCGTGAAATGGCAAACCTTCAAGCTCATATCAATTTGGTCATGAATCATGATTGGATGGCTATTAGAGATATAGGATATTAGTACTATTAGGATTGGTTATATAAGTCACAATGTACTCATGTAAACTTGATTTTCTCATTTGAGTAAAAATCCACTTTTCACTTTTATCCCTTTCTCTCTTTTCTCCACCTCTGAACCATGATTTCTAACAATGGCAAATAGATTACAAGCTCGTGACAATTAGGCAACCACTTGTCTTTCCAAAAGCACATTTTTCTTCCATTACCAATTCCCCATTCAAGATTTTGATGGAGCATATTCCAAGATCTGCTGACTCCCTTCCAAAAATTGGATGCCCATTTGGGTTCATTGATCCTAGGATTATGTCATTACCACATTTGTATTTATCTCTTAAAATTTTTATCCATGGTATTTCACTTCTATTTTAAACAATATATATATATATATATATATATATATATATATATATATATATATATATATATATATAATAAGTCTCTTATACTTACTCTTGGAGTAAGTGGATTCTTTCTATATATGAAGAGAGATCCACTTACTTCAAGAATAAGTATAAGAGACTTACTTTTCATCATCACCATTCATTTCTTTGAAATTTAATAGTTAAGATTAGTTACTCATTACAACTATTAGATTTCAAGAAAATAAATGATAAAGATGGACACTAAGTCTCTTATCTTTACTCTTAATAACCGGATCCCTCCTCTATATATATTATTCTATTTCTATCGTTCCTATTTATTTCTTTCTTATTTCTTTTCTCTCTAATTTATTCGTAATCTAAACAAAAGCATAAAAGTTATGGACCAATAATGGTCTTTTTGATTCATTGTCGAAATTTGATCAACAAATCTGTAAATTTTATTTCATTGGTTACACAAAAAATGTCATATAAACAATACCTGGGATAAAATGAAAAAAAAAATTAATAAAAGTAAAAGGTTGCCTTTAGCTGTCTAGAGTCTATTCCTGGAACTCGTTATGTCATTGATGGAGGCAAAAAGATAGACAACACATGTGATGAATTAACGGTCCATTAAATTAATAGGGCTAACCTCATAAAGGGTAGATTATAATGCATCTAACCTTTGGATTGCTAAGTTGGCCTTATTAATTATTATGAATTGTCGACCGAGAGGTTAACTTCTACCCCATTTTTTTTTTTTTTGTACAATAACTTTACCCGAATAATAAGCACGAGGGAAAATGTATCAAGACATCCCAAAATAGTTAATTATTAAGAATAGATCTGAGTGCATACCTTCATCAACAATCATCCAAAAGATACAACGACGCCAAAATAAAGCATAAACGGAAATTTAAGTACATAATAATTAATATAGTGCAAGAGATACCAAAACATATGAACAATCATCCAAAAGACACGATAGAAGTCACTGACAGCAAAATAAGTACTATTTAAATCGCTAAACACATGGCTGAATCCTTCTATTCCTATAGTTGCTTGTCTTATAAATATCCTTTATAAGTACTTACCTATAAACTATTTTAGGTCATAAATGGCTGGCGAAATTATTCCTAACCTTGACTTATGCTCTTCGTGGATCTCTACACCTAGGGGTGATAAAACGGGTTAGACCCGTCGGGTCAATCCATTTTGACCTTTTTTTTTTGCAGGCTAATCCATTTTGACTTGTCAAAAAACGGGTTAAGGATGGGGCGCGACAACCCACCAACCGTTTTTATAAAAAAATAAATAAATTTAATATTTATTTTATACATATATTATTAATATTTATTTAATTTATTTTTGTTTAAATAAATTATTATTCAAAATTTAAGGTAATATATTTAATTTTTAATAAGTATTTATTATTTAATATTTTTAAAAGACAAAAATTAATTAAAATCAATTAAAATATATTTATTATTATTATTTTTTAATTTTTTTGTTTTTGACGGGTTGGAACCCGAGCATAATGGGGCAGGCTAGAGTGTGCAACCTACTTTTCTTATGCGAGACGGGATAGACCAACCCATTTTTAGCGGATCAACGACGGGATGAGACAGGACGGGTTGACCCATTTTGCCATCCTATCCATACCTTATACAAAACTTGAACCCATAAATGTATTCTAACAGAAAAAACACTCTTTGCAAAGCACCGTTTACTGAAAAAGCAAGACTTTTTTGCTTTTATTGAAACGTCTATTTGATGGCATAAAACTGAAAATTAAACATATATTAAGGGGAGCATTGTTACACGAAATTTAAGAATAATTACTTTTAAAATAAGAGTAAATAATATGTGTTAGGACAACGTAGAGGATTTTGTTGCTTAATTACAAATTATTATGTTTATTAACTTTTACCATAACTATTTTAAAAGTCACATTTATCATGCATTTATTATTAGTTGACTTGTGTGTGCAAATTAAATTCTTAGAATAAATATGTATAAAATTATTTTTTTGTTTTTTATATTATAAGTAACCTTCTCTACTAGTTCACTAGTATTGTTTTTAAATATATAGCAGGCCATGATAATTAATAAATCCCCTTATGTTTTAGCATTGTTATTGAATTCATTTGGATCGAAGTATCATGTCATTCGATCAACTAATAATATATAGTTAAATCGTTTGTAATAATAACAATAATAGTAAAAAACAGATCATATAACTATTCAAGTCACAAGTTCAATTTTTTTTACCCTTAAAACTTTACGCTAACTAATTTGTACAATAAATTCAATTAATTACTCAATCAATTCAGTGAATATTTGGTTAAATGGGTCGATTTCGTCCGATCTTCAAAGCAATATTTGCTAAAGATATCAATTAATAAATAATAATAAAGCAAGTCCAACGGTAGTTTTTCCTTTCTTTGTTTTTAATTTGCTTTGGGATATGTCAAAGCAATTCCTTGCAAGTCGCAAACATTTTTGTTTGTTCTTTAACGGTCACCTGCTACGTCATCTATGCGGGAGCGTGTAGCCGAGCACGCAACGTAAACATCGGAGATTTGATTTCGTTAGTACATTTAGTTTGATCTTAAAAGGTATGAATGAAAAAACATCTGTTAGGATGTTCGTCCAAAAAAATAATAATTGAACACTGTATGAAGCGTTGAAGATTATTTGAATTAATTACATTATATTAGTTCAACGGTCATCTAGTAGATGATGGTGCATCTCAGCTGACAAAAGAGTTTAATCAAATAGTATTGTTGACAATTATTCTTCTGTACAGATATTTTTCATTTAGTTTTTACTCATGGTTAGTTTAAATAAATTATTCAATAAGGCATAATAAAATAAAATTTTCATTAATTAAAATTAATATTTGTATCTTAATTTTTTTTTGAAAAAAATTCTCATCTAACTTTTTAAAAATTAAAATATGGTATTTGATTTTAACTGATGAGACAAATTTAGTTTATTTTCACTCCTTATTTCTTGTTTTTACAAGTACATGTGAAAACAATTATCCAATCTGGACGGCAGTCAAAAGAAATCATTTTTTTCTAAATGATCAAAGATCATGATACCTCTTTAAGTATTGGATCAATATTTATTCAATTTTATGTACATTTTCTATATAGCCTTTTACGATAAGAAGAGTTTAATTTTAATTTAATATAATATTTTTATCCAGTTTAGTCTTCTTAAAGCGTATTTTACATGACCTTAAAGGTTTAAAGCATTTTTTGACATTCCGTTTAAATAGGTAAATAAAATTACTTCTAAATAAATTAATGAATCTAAATTTTATATAAATCAGTGGAACTAAACTTTTGAATAAGTCAACAAATATATAATTTCTAAGTACTACAATAAAAATTCAATAAAATAATAATAGCACAAATAAAACTATTATCATGTTATTTATATTTATTCAAAATGGGCTGCTTGACCTACTCCAATCTTCTAGTACAATTTAAATAATTAACAACACACTAAGAATTTTAATAACTTTTTTACATAAATTCAAAGAAAACAAATACATTTAAATATATTTTTTATCTTTGAAAATATAGTTGTTTAGCCTCTATTTGTTTATTCTACTCCTCACATTTATTTGATCTTTTTTAGTCCTTAGAAATTGCAAAAATTACATTGTTTAGAAAAAAGAAAGTAACTTGTATGTAAATTTTAGCTGACGTTTGAATATTATTGATATTTTTTACCTTTTTACTTTTATTTCAAAATTATTGATGTTTTACGAATATCAAGTCTTAGTAACTATTTTTTCACATATACACCTATTTAAAATAACTAGATCTAATCTTTGGGAAAAATACTCTACTTACAACCTATTTAAAAAATACTTAAACAAACAACAAACCACATTTATATTCTATATTAAATAAGGATATTTAGACCAAATATATTAATATTTTACACTTATTAAATGCCCCTTAATCTATATATACTAACGTTAAATATATCAATAGTTTTGGAGTAGCGGTAGTAAAGTAGTAATAAATATAAAACATTACATACAAAGCATAACATTAAGAAGTAGTATAAAGTTTTGATTAAAATATCCGTAGTATGAGCGTGAACTAAACAAAAATATAAATAGAAAAACTAAAAATGGAAGAATTTGTAGTTGAACTACACCATATTCCAGATGCATTTTACCTGTTCCCAAATTGGAAAGAGATATGCAGTTGCAACTTGCAAAATTGGACAATCATTAGTATAGAATTCAACTTATACGGTATACACCTTGTTGGTGTTTGGTCTAAGATTTCAGCCCACCTGGTTTTTAATTTCACAATTACAATCCATATATGTGTTGGAGCTGAAGAGCTAATGGGTAATAAATGGTCATGAACACAATCAATGGAATTTTGCTTGCTTTCACCATATTACCATTACCACTACTCGTGTTGTGCTACACGATCACGACTTGCAAGCACTACCGTAGCTTTTAACATCCAAATATACAAAGAATAATAGTAAAACTGAATGGAAGCCGGCCGGCATAGTAAAAGTCCACAATCCAAAAGAGACTTGTTTACAACGGCAATATTCTCAACAAATTGGATCTAAATTAAATTATTAATAACCATATACGCCAATATTATGTCATGTCTTATAGTAGAACAGAGTTAAATAAGAATGAGTAATTCTAAATCCTCTTAAAATTTCTTCCTAATAATGTTAAAAAACAATTCAAATTTTATTTTTTTATAATATTGTTTAGATTTAAAAGAATATTTGTTATTTAAATTTAAAGATATCATTTATAAATGTTTCTACAATATTATTTAAATTTAAAGATATTATTTACAAATTAGAGATTTATTTTCTCTTTTAAAATTAGGATACAAAGTTTATAAATAAATCTTTTTGAAATGAGAAGAATCACCTATCTTGAAGAATGAGAGAAGGGGGGAGGGGGTCATGTGAAAAGAAAGTTTATAAAAAAAACTTGTAATATAGTTGTAGATGTAAGAATGACAAATTGAATCACGTTAAATAAAGTTGTATTGTAAACTTTAAGCATGATGGACTGAATATGTTAAATAAATTTATGTGACTTTTTCTTATTTTCTTATGATGTTGCTTTTTTGTTTTATTGTGTATTCTCTTATTATTGTGCGTGTAGAGGTATTTATTTTTCCAACACTTAATTAGTATAGTAAATTCCTGAGTATTGAATATTTTTATGTTTATAAGATATTAAATATATTTATTTTTATTTAATACTATTTTTATAAAGTATTGAGAAAATTTGTAAAAGAATATAACATTGTTCCATGTGCATTCCATAAACAAAAGCTCTTTAAACAATACATTGAAAACTGAACAGAGAGAGACAGAGGGGTTTAACAAAGCAACGAAAAAGTTTCCGTTCCGCTTGGAATTTTTAACTTGCCTTGGAAATGGTCACATGCCCCGCCTCCCTGGCATTAAAAAAGTTTTGGAAATAAAATACAATCAATCATCCATATGCTCCAAGTAAACTGCCAGCAAATACAAAGCAACAAGTGAAAACAACAGTATTATAAATTATAAATATAAATAGACTTAAATAACTTTTAGGTCTACGATAAATTTTTAAATTTTGTTTTGAATTTCTGATAAATTTTTTCGTTGTTTTGAATATATGATATATCAAAATTGTTGTTTTGAGTTCTTACCGTTAGTTAAGTGGTGACGTGACACCATCCGAACAGATCTTCCTAATATATAACAACCGTTGAGATGGTGTTACGTCATCACTTAACTGAGGATAAGAACCAAAAATAAAATTTTTAATACACGATGGACTTAAAACAAGAAAAAAAGAAATTCAAAACAAAATTTAAAAATTTAGCAAAGATCTCGAATTTATTTAATCCATATAAATATAAACATTTACCCACTCCACTTAATTGCATAGCTTTCAATTAACATCATTTGTGTTTTCCTCTTCACTCTAAAGGGAATATAAGAAAAGTGTGAGAAGATAAATGTTCTTTTACCATTACTTAACCAAACACAAGGATTGCGAGGCACGATATAATAATACACTGAAGCATTATTCTAAAGTCAACTTGCTAGGTCTAGAAAATCTCTTAGCTTAGTCCATATAAGAGACCACAAACATTGCAATAAGCAACCACAACTCCCATCCCCCGTCTCTTCTCTTCCCCACAAACAATGTCTTCTTCTTCTTTTCTATTCCCTACAACTCAATCCACAGTCATCCCAGACCCTTCAACCTACTTCTCACCAAACCTCCTTTCATCTCCACTCCCCACAAACTCTTTCTTCCAAAACTTTGTTATTCCAAATGGGACACAGCCTGAGTACATTCACCCTTACCTCATCCAGTCCTCAAACACATCACTCTCTGCCTCCTACCCTTTTTTCTTCTTTACAGCAGCTGTGTTGTACCAAATTTTTGTGCCAGATCTCACCATCTCTGCCACTAAAACATACTCATATGAACAAAACCGTGTAATCTCATCCTACAGTGACCTTGGTATCACTTTGGACATTCCCAGCTCCAACCTGAGGTTCTTTCTTGTCAGAGGAAGCCCTTTCATAACTGCTTCTGTGACAAAGCCAACACCTCTTTCCATCAAAACAGTGCACACCATAGTTTCTTTGTCTTCCACTGATGGGAACACTAAGCACACCCTTCAGTTTAACAACACTCAGACATGGCTCATATACACCTCCTCCCCAATCTATTTGAACCATGTTCCTTCTGAGGTTACATCCAAGCCATTTTCTGGCATAATTCGTATAGCAGCGTTGCCTGATTCCAACCCCAAGTATGTGGCAACTCTTGACAAGTTCAGTTCTTGTTACCCTGTGTCTGGTGATGCAGCACTCAAGAAACCTTTCCGTGTGGAGTATAAATGGCAAAAGAAACGGTCTGGGGACTTGCTCATGCTAGCTCACCCTCTTCATGCTAAGCTTCTATCATATAATCGTGATGTTACTGTTCTGCACGATTTTAAGTATAGAAGCATTGATGGTGATCTTGTTGGTGTTGTTGGAGATTCATGGGTGTTGGAAACCAATCCTATTCCTGTGACATGGTATTCTAACAAAAGTGTGGAGAAAGAGTCATATGGTGAGATTGTCTCAGCGCTTGTTAAGGATGTTCAAGCGCTAAATTCTTCTGCAGTAGGAACAAATTCATCTTATTTTTATGGGAAGCGTGTTGGAAGGGCTGCGAGGTTGGCGTTGATAGCGGAAGAAGTGTCTTTCCCTAAAGTCATTCCCAAGATTAGGAAATTTCTGAAGGAGACTATTGAGCCCTGGTTGGATGGAACTTTCAAAGGGAATGGTTTTCTATATGAAAGAAAATGGCGTGGACTTGTTACTGAACAAGGCTCTACAGATTCAACTGCTGATTTTGGGTTTGGACTTTATAACGATCACCATTTCCATTTGGGGTACTTCATTTATGGAATTGCAGTTCTTGCGAAGATTGACCCTGTCTGGGGACAAAAATACAAACCACAAGCTTATTCACTTGTGACAGATTTTATGAACTTGGGCCAAAGATATAACACAGATTATCCACGCCTAAGGTGTTTTGACCTTTACAAGTTACACTCTTGGGCTGCAGGGTTGACTGAATTTGAAGATGGAAGGAATCAGGAAAGTACAAGTGAAGCAGTAAATGCATACTACGCAGCAGCATTGATGGGTCTAGCATATCGTGACTCAAGTCTTGTTGCCACTGGATCAACCCTAGTGGCGTTGGAAATTCTTGCTGCACAAACTTGGTGGCATGTGAAAGCGGAAGACAACTTGTACGAAGAAGAATTTGCAAAAGATAACAGGATAGTGGGGATTTTGTGGGCTAACAAGAGGGATAGTAAGCTATGGTGGGCCTCTGCTGAGTGTAGAGAGTGTAGGCTTGGAATCCAAGTGCTACCCTTGTTGCCTATTACTGAGACCTTGTTCTCTGATGCTGATTATGTGAAGGAGCTTGTGGAATGGACACTGCCCTTTTTAAGTAGTCAAGGGTGGAAGGGGATGACCTATGCCTTGCAAGGAATTTATGATAAGGAAACAGCATTGGGGAATATTAGAAAGTTGACAGGTTTTGATGATGGGAATTCGTTCACTAATCTCTTGTGGTGGATTCACAGCAGATGAGGAGTGTTGCACACAGTTTCTGGACAAGTTTTTGCAATCTTATTTTTAAATTTGATCCTTATCAACACTTTTTATTTTCTGTAATTTATGAAATTCTACATCTTGTATCAGTTATTGTTAATGTGGTGGGGTAAATTTGAGTTTTGGGATTTTTCAAGAATTTAACAAAATTTGCAGTATAGCAGATTTTTCTACTGTATTAGCAGTTCAGTTCCCTGTAATTTTTAACAGTGTTTCTAGCGCAAACAAAACTCACTTTGTTTATGTCCATGTAAGTTTCACCTTTCTTCACGAAAAGCAAAACCTTCTGGACTGTAAGAAAATTTATATCAAATTATGGACCTTAGAAGCACAAGTGTTCTGTGAATTCTTACATGCTTCATTAGGATCATGAAAAAACTGACCATGACCTACCTTTTTCTTTTCTTTTCTTTTTTTTTTTTGTGATCAGGGAATCAGAGATGCCCAAGGCACTTAGGCACATCAACACAAAATGTGCTCTTACCGAGACAAAAAAGTCCAAATTGATTTAACGTTTTGTTTCACTAAAAGTATCTGATACTCTGATAATAATGTATTCAGAAAAGCAACATTCGACTAAAAATTTCATAGAAAAATCTTCACAGATCTTTGTGATTCACTGGACAACACTTGAGTTGGTATTGACTATTGAGTTTGTGAAAATAACTTTTGAAACAAAATATTTATAATTTCTACAATTTCAGAAGAAATTGCAAGAGTATATTACCAAAGTAGAAGCTAGAGACGTTCACAATTTGTTCAGAATTTGGCTCAACCACCAGCAGTGGTAGAGAGCTTGACACATTGAACTGCTCCTGCACTGCCACTGCATCTGGGTGAGAGATTGCAGAACTGAGATTCAATGAACAAGGTATAGATTTCACAAGCAACTTAAGCATGCTTCCAATAATATACATTAAAGAAATGATTGTAAGACAAAAATTTTGGTCTCACAGTCCAACAGAACTCAAAGTTGGATCACTGATACACGAGATAAGAAAGAAGAACCAGAAAAGAACAAAAGAAATGAGATTAAGAGTGTTTTAATTAACGTAAGTGTAATATCTTAGGTCAACGTTGGTAATGTAAGTTATTGAAATCAAAGTTAACTCTATTTTTGATGGAGGAATAGTACCAAAAAGCATCTAAAATAATACACTTTTGTCAACTTGTTTATCAGAAAACAACCTGTATATGGAACATAATAAGAAGGAAAAAAAAAAGTCTTTTTCTTGTTTGTGTTCACACTTCAAAACTGTTGCATACAACACACTATTTGCAGGCCCCAGCATTGACAAATACTAATGTATGCATTCCACTTCATTGCATCAACATCAGGCCACACCACTCCACAACACATTCCAAAGTCACCTCATAGCACATTAGCATGCCACATTTGACATTTTCCTTCCCCAATAACACATTTCTTCAGTCATACAGTTTTTTTTTTTTTTTTTCTTTTTTATATAATACTTTCTAGTTTCTACACTATTATGTTTTGTCTCTCTCTCTCTATTACACATCATGTATCTTATTCTTAGCACACATTTCTCTTTTTCCTTCCTATATTTCTCTTTGTTTTGCAGAAATTTATACCGAGAAATTTTACAAATACAATTTCTCTTCATCATGCTACATGGCATCACAAAGCACTCGAAGCCAGAAACTCCCATGCTAATGAGCTCAGAAACTCCCAAATCAAAAACCCAAAATCTATCAACATACAGACATTTCCTGACACTTCCATGGCAAAACCAGAACTTTAATATCAACAGAACCGGCAACTCAAAATTAAAATAAAATTCACTCTCATTCCATGATTATTGCGAAAAGCATATCAGTTGAAAAAAGAAAGAAAACGAAATGCACCTTGATAAGTTTGAATTGAGACTTTCTATCTTTGATTTTGAGGTGCAGATAGTGGAAATATTAGGTTGTGGTGGTGTTAGTTCTTTTGGGTTAATGGGGGTGTGAGTGTGAGTTTCGTTTGTCTCGTACCTGGGTTTGGGGAGTTTCTGTGGTTTGGAAGAGCTTTAGGATAACGTGATCGTTAAGGCAGAGGTAAAAAAATTTAAAATTTGAATTGAAGAAAAAATTTAAAGAAAATAAAATTTCCAACTTTTATTTTTTCATTAAATAAAAATATATATTGCTATTTGTGTTTTTTCTATTTTTTTTAATCTAAATTGATCATTAAGACGGCGTGATAGGATGGTAAAGAGAAAAGTGATGTGAAATGAAAAAAAAAAAGAATGAGATATAAGAGTATAAATTTAATTAGAATGTAAAAAATATGTAAAGTTTTTTATATCATTCAATTATAGATTATTAAATTTATTGGCTTTTATAAAAATTATTTTAAAAATTATATTTAAGATATTTTTTAATTAATTAATTGTGTAAAATGTTTTACATTTAGAATATATAAAAATCAAACTCTAAAATATTAGAATTGAGACTTTTATTTGAATGTGCAAAATTGTGAAAAATATTTTTTTTAAGAGAAAAATGGTGAAAAATATAAATGCATTGTACTTATATTCTTTTTTGTAGACAATGTTTATGGGCATCACTAAAGATCTAAGACCATATTAGATTTGAGAAAAATGATCCCTAACACTGACTCATGAGGATATAGAGTGAGTGCTGAGGCGGCCACTTCAAGAGCAAGCACACAATGGAGGAAGACTTGCCATTCATTTATGTTATTTAGTTGTATATGACATTTTGTATTTTATGAACGTTGCGTTATGTATCTATGATGATTTTAGTATAATTTTTTTTCTATATTCTCGCATTCATCTATATTTAGCAAGATATTTATGAAAAGTAATTTATGAAATCATTTTAATTTAACTCCATTAAAAAATAAATAAATACCAAATCACAAAATTAAATTTTTTTTCTCAAAGTATAATAAAACCAAGTTTTCGTTATGTACAATTCCAAAAAAAAAAAAAGTTTTCGTTATGTATGTCTATCATATGTACAATGGAAGCATGTTTTAGTTGTATAGTTGAGTATTCATACACAAAAGGAGTGTGAAAAAATATTACACTTGTTTCTATTGTGTATAGACACTCAACTATACAACAGAAATAAGTTTCTATTGTGAGAGGCATTTTCGTTAACATAAAAAATACTGACTCTTGAAATGTTTAAATAGCAATGAAAGAGGTGCCAATAGCAAAGCCTTCAATGTATTTTCATTGAGCCCAACCCAATTAACCGTCAAATGTACAAACTACAAAGAGATGGCACCAAGCACCACATGGCACCATGGGGGCATCACAGAAACACCAAAGACTTCAAAACTAAACCTTGAATTGAGCATCATGCTTCTGCATAAGGTTGCACCAAGTATCATGTGATACCAAGCATCATGCGACACCACATGAAGCTTTTTTACAAAATTGGTATAGTTTGATTTTAAAATTACCAAAGCGGTATAGTTTAAAAAAAAAAAATACATGCAACTCTTAAAAAGAAATAAAATAAAGGGTAAAATATGTTTTTGGTCCCTCATTTTATCTAAATTTCTATTTTTAGTCCCTCATAAATTTTTTCTATGTTTTTAGTCCCTCAAAAATTGTTTTGCTTTGTTTTTAGTCTCCGACATTAATTTTAACTGTTAAGTGATGTTGTGACGAACATAATTTGTGCTTGAAAATTTTCTATTTAAGTTTCTAGCAGGTTTTAACTACTGCAAATTTTCTGACAAACTAAAACTGTCAGAAATGTTAAAAAAAAATCAAAATCTAGAACACCAGATTTTCTAAAATCACAAGAACTGTTACAAAAATAAACATTTCTGACCGCCAAAAAATTTGTACCGGTTAAAAGTCACTAGAAACTTAATTAGAAAATTTTCACGCACACAGTTTATATCTGTCATGTTATCACTTAACAGTTGAAATTAACGTCAGCGACTAAAAATAGAACAAAATAATTTTTGAGGAATTAAAAATAAAAATCAAGATAAAATGAGAAACTAAAAATATATTTTATTCTAAAATAAATTACCTCCATGGAATTTCTAGCAGTTTTTCATCGTCAAATAAGGCTTAAAAAGTTCAAAAGCTGTCAGAAATTAGCTTCAGAAAACTAAAATCGACTTTGAGGTTGCCAACTTACATCTACAGGTAAATTTTAAAAACTTTACTACTCTGGTAATTTTAAAAGCAAATTATACCAATTTTGTAAAACAGCCAAATGAGGGCTTAAAATCAGAATGAGTCCCAAAACTGCACTGACATATACCCTTCAATCATTGTCACAGTGGCCTATTATGAAAATTGTAGCCGCGGAATTCACAGGCCAACAAGTTCTACTAGGATGATAAGTCACAACCACTTCAAACAGTCCATGGGAACCACATATTTAAGGCATTTATAAGCATCTATCTATCCATGGGAACAACATATTTATGCCATACTTTGGCATATCATCAAAAAGTCTCGAGTCACATCCTTATCCCTGAAAATCCAGGCACGTAAATAAGGCTAAAATGATTCAAGCCCACTGGCGGTTCCACATACATTTGAGGGGTGCACTCGCAAACCCTCACTTTTAAAAAATTATATATATATATATATATATATATATATATATATATATATATTTATTTTATGAGAGAAAGGTATCTTATATGAGAGTAAGATGGTTAAATCTATACCGTATAACTATACATAGATGGTCAAGATTTAATGTTATGTAATTACTTAAAAAAGTCATGTGACTTTTTAAAAAATTCACATGACCTAATATCTTTTAATCTTGATCATTCAAACAAGATCTAATGGTCAATATTTATTCCTCTCACTCTCATATAAGATAAGCCCTCTCACTAGATATATATATATATATATATATATATATATATATATATATTGTCTCCCCTAATTTTATATATTTGAATCTCTTGCTTCTAATTTTTTTTTCTTTTTTCATGTATTTATTATTTTTATTTAAATATTTAATTTAAAAGTTTAATTTTTTTTTCCAATTGGACTCGACAATAAGATAGGATAAAATAAAATAATTATCCTATTTTATTATAATTGGTTGTTTGTTGCGTCAATATGATATAATTAATAACATTATCTTATTTTTTATCTTAAGAGGAGAGGTATATCATTATCTAATTTTTAGAAAGTTATATAATATCTTATCATTATCTACTAATAAAAAAATATTTTATCATTATCTGATTTGTTATATGATGTACATCAAATATTAAATAAAATTAAAATTTATTTTTTTCTTATCCTATTATATTCTTATTTTGTCCTCTCGACCCAGGGTCCTACATTTGTTACTGTTCAAGCCCATGCGTAAGTCCTAACATGAAGTAAAAGTCAAGCATGCATGCATCATCAGACACTTCAATTAAAGTGATAAAAACAAGTATTTCTAAATTAAAGAATTTTTCGATCAAGCAATCATTGATCTTAGAATTCACCTAAAAAAATCATAATCATCAAGGCACGATAGAAATCACTATCTTAGTTGAATTTTTTCTTTAATTTAGAGGATATATAACCTAATGTTGCTTCAATTTTTGAGACATATCCGTTTTCGTGTGGAAGGGACAATGTTAGATAGCCAGCCAGAGGTTAAGTAAATAGGTTAAGCTGAGTTGAAATTTTGATGATAATAAAATTAACCGAATGAGAGTCTAATATATGTTGATACCCTCTGGTTGTTTTATCCCAGTTAAAGACTGCACCACAAGAAAGTTGGCAAGACATACTTCAAGACATGTATATGCACTAATGCAGGTGAAATAAAACTTAAACTAGCAGGATATGAACAGTATCAAGTATGATATAATATATACTTTAAAGAGTTTTTTCTTATTCCCTTCGTCTAATAGCACATACAAGAGATAACAAACAAACAAAAGCTGAAAAGCTGGCTTCAAGTACAAGAAAATAGAAATCTGGACACACAATAACAAAATAAGATTCATGGTGTAATATTCAGTCAAAGTTCAACTAATCAAGCAAGAGATTAAACGTCCGAGTGACCGAGTCTGTAATGCGTGCTTAATGTTTTACTTTTCTTTTGGGTGGGGAAGGGAATGAAAAACAAGGAAATAAAAAAAAATCAAGAAAAAGATTTCTTCATGATGAGAAACTAAATAATATAATTTCCACATCTTTAGGATATTTAGCTTGGCATATTAATTATTAAACCATAGAAAATTATATCCGCTACCAAATATCCATGGCAAGAAACTCGGATATTATACAAGACGTATAAAAACAAGAAAAGCACACTTTTTTTTTTTGGCTTAATTACAAATTTTACCACCCAAGTTTTATTTTTACAAATTTTACCACCTAAATTTTCAATTTTTGTGCATTTTACCACTCTGATATTTCACAAAAAAAAAAGTTAAAGAATTCAAAACTTTTTTTTTGTGAAACATGAAGGTGGTAAAATGCACAAAAATTAAAAATTTAGGTGATAAAATTAGTAAAATGATGAAAGTTGAATGGTAAAATTTGCAAAAAAATAACTTGAATGGTAAAATTCGCAAAATAATGAAAGTCGGATGATAAAATCTGCAATTAAGCCTTTTTTTTTAAATCAACAAAAAAAGCACACTTAAATAACATATATCCAGTTATCCTTACTTTACAATTTTCAAACTTCCTAAAACTTTAACGAGGGACGAAATAGCAAATTTACCTGAGCCTGTATTAGCAGATAAAGGTAATTAATAAATCTCAGCCATTAACTAATTTATAGATACATATATCCTACATTTTAAAATCTACTTATCCATTCATTATGCATCATTTGAGAGTCAAGTGATGGCAGATTTTAGTGGGAGTGAGAAAGGTTGTATGCTTCATCATTTGAGAGGCAAGTCATGCTAGACTTTAATTAGAGAAAAAGAAGTTTCCATTAAAAAAAGAGAGAATTGTTTTATAAGTAATTTCCTGTACTGCAAAATGATGACACGCAGTGCGCACACACTTGTATTAGATGAATTTCAACACACATATTTAAATTTAAAGTGAGAAAAAGTTGTATAATTTTTCTCTAGTTACAAAGAAAAAGATTTTCGGATTTTTGTTTTATTTCCTATACAATTTTTTTTAATCTTTACATTTATTAAAAATAATATAATTTTAACTCTTCTCTAAGGACTAAATTTTGTTATTTAAAAAGAACAAAATAAATCTTTTTTTATAGAAACGACGAACTAACTTTTTTTTTTTCATAATTTTGGGAATATAAATATATTTGAGTCAAGTAAATGAAGTGTTCCTTTTAAACATGCAAAAGCTAATGTCCTAATTAGTTTAAAAAAAAAAAAAAAAAACTAACGTCCTTAAAAAGAATTCTGCTAAAAATGTACTTGAATAAATTATAAATTTTAAAATTTTATTTCTCACTAAAGATTATAGTCATGCATCTACAAAATCCAAAAAATTAAAAAAATTCTCATCACATGACAATCATAATATTTCGGTTGCAGCACCATAACTGTATTGAGCCATAAACACAAATCACACAGTCGTTTCCGTGAGTGCAACCACTGCTCGAAGTGAAATGTTGACCAAAGGTTCCTCCAAGAGAAATCATAATGGAATGACATTTTTTATTAAAAAGTGTTTTATTTTTAAAATAAAAATAATATAAGAATTAAAAAATTATAATATATTTTATTCAGTCTTAAAATAGAATTTCTATTTTATTTTAAAATATCCTAACAATATAATAACTTTTATTTCATTATTTTTCAATGTATTTCATTCCATTCTCTTGCTACCAAATTTATACATATCATAAGTGGAAAAACAAATACAAGAAACTAGTCTTTTGCTAGCTAGTTTTTGTTAATTTAAGGTGAATACACCAATTTTAACCCAAAAAATATATGTAACAATTTTTTTTTTGTTACAATATAACATCAATTGACTACAAGGGAAGAAAAATAAAAACTGAAGTACTTTTTTTTTTTACATGAAAAACTGAAGTACTTAATTAAGTGTAAGTAACAGATAACAGAAAACTAGCTAACAAACTCCAAGTATCATCGTCCCCTCCCGTTCTAAAGCACAAGAACAAAGAGGAAGAATACCTGAATAAGAAATCAGATTCTTTCATAATAATATACTATCTATGATTTCAAAGGATGAACAGAAACTTGAACATAACATATGCAGATTAGAAGTAGAGGTGAGTTCAAGAGTGAACATAGGAATCAACAGAGTAAAAATTTGATCACTCATAATTGGTTGGTTCTTTCTCTTGGCCTCACAAAAAGCTTGGACTAACAACAATGTGCTTCAATGGGTTTGCCACGTCACTGCCGCCGGCGTGCTTGACAAACTCGGAAGGGGTGAGAAAACTACCATGGCAAACGCACACTATCCTCACCTCCTCACCTTTCCCATACCGGTAAAGAAAACCTTCTATTCTTTTCCCATTAGGGCCCTCTCCTTTGGTGGAGACACAGGGCATGTCTTCCAACAAGTTCCTCACAATGTCTTTGGTTCTGTTTTGTGGTGGTGAATGTTTGTTAGATTGAGTTCTCATTGTTGCTGCAGCAGAAGCATTCTTGCCTGTGTTCTCAGTAACGCCTGCTGGTGATTTCAGTTCACTGTCTGGCAACAAGTTAGTACTAGTAGGGCTTCTAACATCCATAGGTGTTGGTCCTGAAGTGTAGAAAAAATGGGTTGAAAAATAATTAAAGATACCCCAAAAAAAAAAAAAAAGAATCATGTAATCCACTTCTGTCACCACCACTGATTAAAAAGATAGAAGCTTGCAGACAGAATAGTAATTAGATCACAATATAAGTGTTGATTAATCAACTTGCCAACTGATATAGCATGATTAGTATAGGACAAAGCATTTCATGAATTACAATACTTTAGTGATTATAAGTATGATTGCTTTGAGACATATACTTTCGCAACCATCCATACTTTCGCAACCATCCATACCCTCGGTTGCTAGAAGTAAATGATGAATCAAGAACAATGCTGTAACTCTTCAAAACAATGCCTACTCAAGTCCAAACTCAATTAATGTTCTGGACATTTTGGTGGCAATATATAGAAAGGGGTCAACTGCCAAATGGAAAATTAGTCGATTGAAAAAAGAAATATGTAAACATACCTTTGAAACTAGTAGCAGTTTTCATGATCATTAGCATATTTATACAAGAAAAAAAATATTATATAAAACAAGAATCCCGCTCTCTCTAATGTTGAAGTTTGTTAACCTATGAAAGCAAAGTTGTGAGTAAACAATTCTAACCATACTTTAGCCTACTATTGCCAAACCTAATATACAGATCATGAAGCTGAAAACAGGCTCGAATAATACTCAAATACATTTTCTATCTCAATATTTTCATAATATGATTAATATCTAATGATAATTAACAAGTCTGAACTTCCTCAATATTTTAATAGATTAAGTGAAATTTTCAGTAGAATGCTAAGTGCCTAAGTGTATTTTTTTCAATTGAACATCCCAAATTTAATAAACAGATCTGTTGGAAAACACCTTTCTGAATTCTTCTCAGGAGACACTTAGAAGATATTGTTGTGCAATGACAAACTTGTAGGATGCCAAATTTTTTTAACATTCATGTTCTTTCACTTTCTTTGACACAAAAGGATGCAAAAGTAAGGAAGTATTACTTGTAGGATACCCTGAAATAAGATAAAGACCTATTACTAAACTATATAGTGTTCCAAGTGATAGCTATTGATTTGAAACCACTCTCATCCATAAACCTAGTTTTACCATAATAATAAATATGCTACAGTACCAATGAGCTTCGTTTGGGCATGTAATGTAAAAATTGTTTTTCCTAAACTAGTTGTCTCCTTCAAATTGTTCGATTATCATTCTAATTATCATTGGGATACTAAATGACAAATAATGTTTGAAACATCAGTCTAATACTTGGCTATTAAAGGTATATATTTTGCTGGACAGGTTGCACGGCTGCAGAGGATCCAAACTCATATACTAATCCTATTCATTTTTCTAGCCCAGAGCAAAGGAAATTGAAATCCTAAGTAGTAGAATGACCGCATCTTTCAGGGGAAAAAAAAAAAAAGAATATTTAATATTTATACATATGTTCATCTCCAGTTTTATGTTTATCAATATTCTATGTCTAGGTTTTAGAGACTTGTCAACATAATAAGAATCTCCCCGACATATGCACAAAGGACCATGGTGAAGTGCTACATACTAGCCACTAGGGATACGACTTTTATTTTTGGATGATGTTATTTTTCCACATAAGACATACCAGTAGCATATACTACCAATTAACTAACTTTTAAAATCCACAGACTCTGAGAGGTGTTTAATCTTGAAAAGCGTTTTAGGAATCTGGAAACAATTTTCTTAGCTCAAGATTTATTCAAGGCATGCTAAAATTTTGCAATGACTGCGCAGTGAGCACACGTGACGACACCGATTATTATGCAAACAATTACCAATCCAAGATTATCATTCAAAATTAAGTGCCAATTCCAGCTTAAATAATCCTAATACACCCGGGTGAATCGTTTGTTTGTTACAAAAATCACCTAGTAATTGCCAAATTGAACCAAGACAAAATTTTGATTAATATTTGAGAGGCGCAGACATGATCTGACATCTCTGACAGTGAATCCCACGGTCGGTGATTGCTCCATGTGACATACAATAAAATCCAAAAACTCACTCATCTTGATCAATTCATGCAAAATTAGCATCTATCTAAAAAAAAAAAAAAACAGTAATTTCATTTTTCATTTCAAGAGAGTTGAAAAGTTAAAATCGTATGGATGAGAGGTGCCAAATCCGATCTCTCATTAGTCTTTTTAGGGTGAGTTAAACGTAGATATTTCCGTGGTAGGGTTGAAAAGTTATAAGGAAAAAAAAACAGTAAAAAAAAAGGCACTTTTGAGGCTTGATTGATGACTAATAAATATCCTAAAAGAAAAACACAACAAGAAAAAAAATAAAATGAAAAGGACTAAAAACCAGAAGAATTAAAGAAAGCAAGCAAATGCATTAACAAATAGTACCAAAAAAAAGGGGTAAAATAGTACAGTAGTAATTAATTAATTACCTTGAGGTTGTTGAGACTCAGGTTCTGAGATTCCGGAAGAACCAATGGAACCCTGAGAAGGCGAGGGAGGTGGCAACACTATTCCACTTCCCTTCTCCTTCTTCTCTTTTTCATTGTCCCCATTCAAGCCAAGTCCACAGACACGTGTGGTCAACGAGACGGTTCTCCCCAAGGGTGCCGCAGCCTCACCGCAAGCCCCTGCACCCTGCTCCACCGGATTGCTCCCTTCGGACCCAACAACCCTCTGTTGTTGTTGTTCTCTCAAAGCCTTCAAGTTCCTCTGCTTCTCGGAGCGCTTCCTTCTCGCCTCCATACGCCGCAGCGTCTGCAGCTCCTTCCTCTTCCGCCACTCCTCCTCCGTCTCCGTCGGAAGCGAGCACGTCCTCACCAGAGGCCCCGTGCACCCCACCGCAGCGTACCCCATCTCCTCGTCCCTCACAAACTCCGGTATCGAGGTTGTTCTCTTTATCTTCTTCGCCGTGGGGTCCACCCCAAATCGACCATTCATCGAAAGGCCGAGACTTAGTTCCAGCTCTTCCTCTTCCTCCTCTCGGTTCTCTAACTTCACCACCGGCATAGTCAAATTGTGATGATTATGATGATGATTGTTCACTCCCATGAAACTTGTTAACAGATCTCGCGGGAAATTGTTCATTGGAGATTGTGATGTTGGCGGTGTTGAAGAAATGTAATGATGATGATGATGATGGATATGAGTGTTGTCTCTGTCTTCAACTTGTGCCATTTGAAGAAGAAACTAAGAGACACGAGAGAGATGATAAAGCCTCGGAGAAACGTGAAATTCAAGCGGGGAACTAGTTGGTGGTGAGTTTGTGGGTAACCGAAGATGATTCATGGTCACGACTCCGAACAAAAACCGACCAATTCATACGTTTTTTTTTAATCGTTGGAACAAAAGATTCTAGCTGTTCTACATTTTCTGAGTGTGTTGTTGTTGTTGTTGTGTTGTGGGATAGAAAGGGATAGAGAAAGGGGAAAAAAAAAAGAATTTTTGAGATAAAGGGAAAAGGAAGAGAGAGAAAGGCGAAGACGGGAACAAGAGTGAAAATGGGGGTTGTGAAATGACGGGAATGGACTTTAGGGGATAAGGGGGCGACACGTGGAGGGAGGAGGGGGTTTTGGAGGGACACGTGGCGAGAGGAGAGGGTGGTGAGATGGCGAGTGTGCTGGGTAGTGTTTGTCTTGTAGGAAAAGGATTGGGAAGGATGGTTGCGAGTTTCGATGCACACGTGTCGCTTGAATGGGGAGAGTCTGTCAAGGAAATGAAGATACACGTGATGGAATGACAACGTGACACATATTGGCTACAATACAAGATAACGTCGACACCCAGCTCCCACACACTCTCTTCTTTTACTCAAAAAAGATAATAAAAAAACATATTTTATTTTATCTATTCACATGAATAAGAATAATGGCTCCGAGTTTTCATATCATCTACAACAACATAATCTTTTCTTTTTTTGTTGATATCATCTGTTTCTGTATTCTATATCTATAAGAGATATCTCTATTTGGATTCTAAAATTTTTAGACTTTTTTATCCTTTAGTTACTATTACAAATTACAAACTACTTTATTATTCCACTTCAATCTCTATCAGTTATTATATTAATAATAAATTCAATTAAAAAAAATGGGACAAACAAACACTATGATGTCTGTCTTTCTATTAATGAATATAATTTTAAATTTTATCATAACATTTTTCTTTTAATTTTTAATTTCTTTTTACATAATATAAATATTAAGTAACCAATAACATAATATAAATATATATCAAATAAAGAAGGAGGGGGGAGGGGGGGAGTGTTAATAGATTTTATTTAAACTTGTGTGAGTCTTTTTTACTAAGAGTATCCTTCAGTTTAAGTTGAATTATGTTTTTGAGATATAAAAACGAGTTTAATTTTTATATATTGTAAGTATTAAAAGTTTTATGCTGAAAATTAATTAGAAATTATAATAGATATATTTTTTTAAATAATTATTATAAAGGGAAAGAGGTTACATAAGCATCATGAAAATAGGTCATGCACTCGTGCCCATTGAAATTAATTTTTTGTCTCAGTCAAATACTATGAATAACAACAAATTCACTGCGTTTAATGGAGAAGGGAGGGTTACCTAGTTACTCCTTTCTTTTTCTGTACACAACTAGTTGAATGTTTTGAATGCTGAATCACCCGCACTATGTAATTCCCAATTTGTACACTTTCATCGGTTAGGACAGCTTCCACCAGCTTTCTTTGCAAGTGTTTCTTCTGTTCTTGCGTGTTTGTCTTTTTATAATTAACTACATCTTCTAAACTCTTTCACGCTAAAAGCCTTGGGTTGGAGACGAGTACAATGTTTATTTAAGAAATTCTCTTGGCTTTTAGAGGTTAGTTGAGTGACTTCAATCACCAACTTGATTATTATTATTATTATTTTTATTTTTTTATGAGTCTTAGCTTTTTTGTTTCTTATTCTTTCTCTGTTTGAAACTTGAAAGTCGCATAGAATTTAAGTTCACCGCCTTAGAGTTGGGCATTTTTATTTTTTTTTATTATTTGGTGATTCATTCCTTCTTTTGTTTTTTTGCTCCAGTTGCTGGAATTTAATCAATCATTCATCTTTTTCTTAACCACGATAATTAGGATTTTTCTTTCCTGCCTGAAAACAAACAAAATTTGGACTTTTACTGCATATTTAGATTAAAGTATATATACTTAAGTTTGATCAGTAAATTTGTAAACTGAATTTGTGAAAATATCTTAAGTTTTGCTTTTTTAAAATTAAATTTTCAAGTAAAATTTTGTTCTTAAAACATATTTTTAAAAAGTAATTTGATTCTAAATTAATTTTACTTTCAAACAAACTTTGGAATACTACCCAAAATTCAAACATATTCTTAATAGGTTATAGAACTTATCTTTAATTGAGAACTTAGGCACGATTAAAAAGTTATCACTTATTTTCAAAGATGTATATTACGGAAATCAAATCCAAAATCCCTACAACAAATCAACCGTTTATTTGGTTAAGCAGAAAAAAATAATTTTGAAGAGATGGAAATAAGTGATAGTACTTGATATGTAAAAATTAAAGAAAAAATAATTTTAAAATTGATAAAATTTGTTATTTTTTACTTATTTTTATTTATCTTTTTGTTTCTCTCTTCATTTTTTCTTTATTTTCTTCAACTAAACATTTTTAATTTTTACTCTATTTTTTATCTATTTTTTAATTTTTTTAATTTTTATCTATCTTATTTCTCTCTTTTGTATCAAACATAATCTAATTGACCGAAGAAAAAAAAAAAAACATAATCTAATTGAGTAATTGTATATTATCAACTCACTCACAGTCACAGCTATTGTGTAATCAATCATTCATCAGAAGTCCTTGGATGTGATACAAATAATTTATCATTAACACTTGGTATATATTCGGTAATTGATCTATTGTCAATTTGTCATAGCTTTCTTATTATTTTATTTTGCATGATTATCACGATCCCCCAAGTTTGATCATTCCGTTCAAGCTTCCATTTCTTTGAATTATATTTATTTAAGTGATTGTTTACAGGAATTTGTAGTACCATAGAAACATCGTTCAAATCGAATCGAATAACAAAATATATTAACGTATGGTCCATCTAGGGTTGTGTGTCGACTCGTGGAAATATGTCTTATATGGGCCTGTTTCGTTAAATTTATTCGAAAGCACTCCTATGAAAAAAAAATAAGAAAAAATAAATAAATTTTTTCATAAATTAAAATTAAAATATGTGAAATTTTTTTATAAGTTAACTTATAAAAAAATTTTCATATAATTTTTTTAAAAAATATGAATTTTTTTATAAATTAACTTATAGAAAAATTAATTTTAACTTTTGAAAAAAAAAATCTTTTTATTTTTTTTTCTAAAAGTGTTTTTGAATAAACTAATCTAAACATACCCATATTTATAACTAGTGAAATTTCTTTACGTTTTTCTCATATTAGATTAGCTATTAGGATCAGATAATTCATGTATTTATCAGATAAATTTACAACATAGGCTTCTTCTCTCCCAATCCCAAAGCTTCATTAATATGAGTTTCAAATAAAAAAATGAAAAAAAATATAAATTGTACAGCATAGTTAGCAAGTGGGAAAAAATGAGATGAGACAGAAAAGAGGGCCAGCAAAGCAAGGGGTGGGAGAGAAGCACCCCACAAGTCCCAACTCCCAACTATAATAATGGCATATACTCTTTGATTTTTTAAATAAATTTTTTTCTTAGCAACTTGTGTGACAGAAAATGAGGTACCGAAACGTGGACCGTACGTATAGAACAGGATGATTGGGATCGAACGGTGGAGGTTGCTTGTGGGACAGACAGAAGCCCAAGGAATCTCCGGACAACACGGCAGCGGATCAGATTGAGGATCCGGTGGTGGGGCCCACCGCGGAGGGCAACTTGCACTTTTTTTCTTTTTTGCGAGCTGCAGCGGGTGAGTGACACGCGTCCCAGGAAAGGACCAAGTTGCACACACGCGCTGACGTGGCTAACGTGAGTGAGGTGAAAAAAGCGTACGTTGTGTGTCAGAGTGACGTGACGGGTAGAGCTAGCCCCTACAACTAGCGATTCATTTTTTCTTCTCGCTGTTGGACACGTGTCTATTTATGGTCGAGCCCATCCCTGCTTTGCTGTCTCCCAAAGCTACTGGTAGTTGTACAAAATGAAAATGACTTTTCTCTCCACCAGCCAGATTTTTGGTATGTTTGGAAGAAGATACAGCATTCAACGAAAGGAAAAGGAAGATAGGAAAAAAAAAAGGATAATAATATTTTTATTTAATTAAAGATAAATAAGAAGATTAATGAGAAGACATTATTAAATTAAAGTATATTTTGTGATGCCGCCTCTTGTACCAAATATTTTAAGGGTGAACTGTTATTTTGGTCTTCTAAAGTGTAATTCACTGTTATTTAAATTGTCACTTTAGTGCTTGAAAGTACAATTTATCTGTCACTTTAGTCATTTTGATAAAAAAAATTTCTTTAAAATTAACGTTTGTGTCTACATTACACGTTATCTAACTACATGAATAATATGTCATGTAGGTAAATAGCATATCACATAAACACGAACGTTAATTTTAAAGAAATTTTTTTATCAAAAAAACTAAAGTGACAGACAAATTGTACTTTCAGAGACTAAAGTGACAGTTTCATACTTTCAGGAATTTAAGTGACAGTAGATTACATTTTCAGGTACTAAAAAGGTAGTTTACCCATATTTGAACTATATTTTGTCATTTGTGAATAAATTAGTCCTTCTTAATAGATTCAATCCATTAATAAAAAAATGGCTTATTTAATTAGATTTTAATGAAATTAACTTGAAATCATTAAATGTGATCGAAGTATGTATTTAAATTAATTTTAATTATAAATTTTATATTAAAACACATGTCAGTGATACGTAAAATTAATTCTATATACCAATCAAATAAGCCCTAAGCCAACTGCAATTTTAACGTGACAAGAGTTTTTAATTTTTTTTTTTAAAAAAATAACTGCAGTCTGCAGGAAGAGTTTTAATTTTGTAAGTTTTAAGAAATTAATTTCATGAAACTCACGGGTGATTTTTGTTTTCCTTTATTTAGAGTACAAGTATCTTTCATTGAAGATACTTATGGTAAGAATAACCTTTCCTCTGCAAAGATATTTTTTCATATGAAACCTTACATGAAATTTCTATTTTAAGTGTAACTTCAAATTAGGTTTAAAATATCAAAGGAGAACCGATGCATCGTCCGGTAAGTCGTGCATTGTTTCATGCGTTTATGAATTCCTCACAAAATGCATGTTACTAATATAGCTCGTTTTGGGCCTATAAATTTGCGTCATGTGGTTGAAGAAAACGTGTTCAACACTTGTTGGATGAGTTCATCAACCTTCTTCAAAAGATAATAACAAAAAATAATATCGATAGATAGTTTTTTTTTTTTTTTTTCACATTCTAAACCATATATATATATATACTAAGAGATCTTTGCTACTTATTACTATATTCATACCATGTCCAACCTGTTGCATGCATTCAACAAATTCCATACAATTCAGCATTTTCGTTTTTTACTATCAGTATGTAATTTGAGGAGACATAACAGATTTAAATCCAACTTATAAATATTGCATTCTCATCTAATTTTCAAGTTAAGTCCATTTAGAAATAAACATCTTTTAAAAGTTAAAATGCAAATAATGATTACACCATTTTACCACATTATAATATTTAACAGTTCTTGCTATTGGTTATTCACCCAGTTTCCATTTAATTAATTCTTCCTCTCCAGGGCTTCCCAAACAGATAGCACAAACATAAAACCAGTAGTTAACCCAAGTCATTCCTAAATTTTACAAGTGAATCAAAAACAAAAATGGAACCAATAATAACCCTTTTTAAATTAAAATCTCAACTTAGATATAAAAATGTTGCATCATAGCAACAAATAAAAAAGGACTGATGGTTAACCTAATGCCAATTCCAGTCATAGCATCTGTTTCAATTTTTAAAAAGAAAAGAGTATACCTATTCCTGATCACTACTAACCCACTAGGATCATAACAATAACTAGAAATACTACAACTGTGCAAATGCAGTGAAAGAAACATGAGAAAGTTTAGAAGGTTGAGGGTGGCAAGATAATTCCGCAGATTTCCATGCTTGTAACTGACCGAAAAAAGGGGTCACAGAAAGAACAACCTCCCAAAAATCATCCATCCAGTATTTCAGTTGGAAACAGCATTTTGTTTTTGTCCACTTGACCGGCCACCTCTACCTCTTCCTTGATGATAACCTTCTCCATGACCACGACCTCTACCGGAAAACTCGCCACGGCTTACATAATCGTTTCGACCATATCCCCAACCGCCACCATAATTGCCACGGCCCCTGAAAGAGTCATTTCGTAAGCCACCCCTACCGGGTGGGATCCTAGGTCTTCCAGTACTGTTAATGCCACTGCCAACTGAAAGAGAACAAACAGAATTGTCAACTATAATGGAGCTCTTTTCAATATAAAAGCAGTTGATTCTCTCTTTTTGTTCTGTTGAATGAATGACAACAATTTTATTTGTAATAGTTAACATCAAATTACCTCGGGTAGTGGTTCTCTTTATCTCGACTACAGCTTGACGCCCACCAATAGGAATAGGTGAAGCCTGAGAAAGTAAACTAACTGTCTTAAATAGTGAAGAAAGATCTGAAGATTTTCACATCAAATTTTAAGTAACAAATGAGGAAATCATTTACAAAACACAGACAACTTCAGACATAATATAGAATTACGTATATTATGATGTGGCAATACAAATTACAACAACCAGTCAACTGTTTTACTAGAAAATCATTCTGCATTCCTTCCATTGACCTTTTGGCCTAATATAATTCTCTTTCCCTTTGGAGACAAGGAAGGAGAGAATGGGGAAACCACAGATTTGCAGGTAATATGTGACCAACAATAAAAATTATAGCAGCTAGCATACTGAATATTAGAAATCACTCGGGTCCTTTTGAAGCCAGTGTAACTAACTAATCAATGATGGTCATGAGTTTTATTTCCAATAGAAGGGTAGTCTGTTCTAAATGCTTAAATATGTCCAACCAACCCATTTAGGCCCTTTTATTAAAGAAAGATGAGACAGAATTTTGAATTCTATTTATTTATGAGCTTATCTCTCAACTTCCCCAATTTAAACCAGCACAGCTGGTTCCCCAAGTTGGATGACCAGCAACTGCACTGTTACATCAATCAATGTACCCTGCTCCAGATTTAACAAGAATAAGGGATAAAAAAAGCTAATTGGCCAAAAAAAAATGCATCCAATTGAAAGGATTCTATAGATAAATTATACAACTAAAAGCGGGAAGTACATGTCTAACACTAGTGTTAGTCCACTGTGTGGTCGGCTAGGAAGCACATGTCTAACACTAGTACAACAACTACCTTTGAAGTTTCAGTGCTGGCTGAGTAATGATTGCTGTAACTTCTGGTGAGGTAGGATATCTTCTTTTGCTCAAAGTAACTAATGAAAGGAAGTAATGCAAAGGGAAGATGGGAAGGAACAAAGATTAAGATTGAAAATACAGCTACTGTAATTTTGAATACAATGTTCAAATGTTTATGGTTCCTGTTGCAGTGATTATATTTTCTAAATTTGAATTGTGATTTTCAGGTAGATTATGACTTAATTAGTAATTATTTTACATGTAGACACACATTTAAACTGCTAATATTTTATTTAATATTTCATGTAATATCCATCCCTAATATATGAAAAATTCCACATATCATGTCATATAGGATACTGTTAAGAGAACATTAAGAATTATTTTAGAATATCTTTCTTGATTGTTTCCTTAATTAGTTGTTAGTCTTCTTGTTAGTGGACTTGGGATTGTATAAACAGTACTAGCATTTAACCTAATCATTAATAGGAACATAAACATTACTACATTAGTGATAGGTCCCAAGACAGAAGAATAAAAGATAAGACAACAGTTAGAGTAGTGGCAGGATTAGGATGTGTTTGGATAAATAGCTTTATTATGCACTTTTTCAGTATGCTCTTATCTCAAGAGAGTTTTATGTCATAATTTGACTATACAACTTATTGAAATAAAGTAAGAACGTCTTATTTTGATAAGCTTCACGAAGAAGCTTATTGAAATAAGCTAAAAAGATCTTATAGGAGACACAAGTCATTTTTATAAGGCCAAATAAGCTTCCTAGAAGCTATTCCAAACATTTTGTTACTTATGTGGTTAGAATTTTAGGAGCAGGGGCTTAGCTCAAAAAGTAGAGGGGTATAAGAGGGTTCTTAGAATATGGGTTTGGGCCTAACTTAACCCTATAAAACCGGCTTGTAAGGTGAGGACTACCCAAGCTTTATAAACTCTTTTTAAGCCATATCTCTAGTTGATGCGGGACTAAACCACTGCCCTTGAGGCTGGAATTAAAGCAGCTCCCAAAGAGGTCACAACTAAGGTGGGTTAGGTGTTACCACAAATAAGGCGGCTTTCCAACAAGGGTTTTATTCTAAATTGTTAGTATTCGAAAACTAAGCATTTGTTGTCTTTCTAATTTTACTTTTTCCTTAACCCGTAACCTATAATTCTTAAAGTAACTTTCAGGTCATGCCTAGACATGCTGGGGTGAAATTACAGTGTTGCAAAGTTAAAACCACAGTTTCTGCTGCCCCCACTTTGATGTACATGAGCAAGGCCAACAAGGTTGTCTTTCTATAGGATATCATTATATGATGCACTAAAGTAAAGTGCATTCATTAAGTGAAGGGAAGAAAAGATAACAAGCACAATACTAAATCAAGTAAAACATGAAACAACTCAAAAGTAGCAGAAGGGGAAAGCAAATAAGAGGAATTCATCAGCTTAACATTGAGAGAACTTCAGTTTGGACATTTTACACCCGCCCCTCTCTCTGGAATAACAGTATGAATGTCAAATTCAGTTTGTACTGAGAATTCAAAACACAGCACCATCCTCATACAGTTTAGGCATTAAAATTGAACTTTAAAGACTTCAAGAATTTATTTCTGCACAAAATGATTGGATTGTCATTTTGTTTTAATGTCTAATTTAATGGATCCATAAATTAAGAGTACCATACGTTTTCCCTAGATATGTACTGTCCAACAATTGTCTAAACTATGATACATTTTTCAAATTTTTTTACTCTTCCACAAAATATAAAAATGTTTCAGGTTTTATTTGTTATGCACATATAGCTCTTTACACAAGAAAATATCATTTTATTATTCACAATATTTTTTGCAAATACTAAATCCAAATTCCAATAGAAGACAAATGAATTAGATGCCATAGCAAACCACATGAAGATGAAAAAAACCCTGAGAACACTAAACCAAGATATTACTAGACAGTACTAGCACAGGACAGATTAAAGATCTGTTATTGTTTTAAAGAATATGTTTACTGAAGTTAAAATAAGGGATACAACCTATTCAAGTACCTCAAACAAGTGCATTACAGAAACTACCACCAGCTAGATGTAGAAGTGATGCACTACCTAGAATATGAGTCAGCTATAAAGGAGCTGAGTTGTAGGCTTACAGCTAGATGCAGAGATGGTTGAGGTTTGTGTCAATAGAAGACTTATGTAAACAAGAGAATACATTTAAGGTTCAAGTGATAATTTTTTTATAATTTTCTATATATAATTCTTATGCCAAACCATTACCATCTATTGAGAGCAGTGACAGAATTATAAATTATATATACAACAGCATCCAACTTGAAATTACTCCCAAATTAGCAAGCAGCTTCGACAAAATAAATATAATTAACTAGCATGATTAAAAGCCAAAATTCTAGAAATCTAAGCTATCCACTGATGAGGACTATACCTGAATTGCACTATTCATGGAATTTAGAGATAGGAACTCAACAAAGCCAAAACAGTATCCCTGCTGCTGTGAAGACAAATGATGTGTTTCCAACAAAACTTCATTAGGACTGAAGAAAAAGCAAAAGGGTAATTTGAATGCTTCATGGACCTGATAATCACCTTATTATTTCTGACTTGGATGCCTCCCGGCTTGATGGGTCCAAATTTCTTAAACTCCAGTTCCAACTGAGCAACCGTCACATTTAAAGGCAAATTCCGAATGTAAATGGAGTGCCCCTCAACTGTTGGCAGAATTTGTTTATTAGAAGCACAAATATGTTTAAGAAAAATATTTGGCTGAGTTGCGAGCAGCCAACTTAATGGCTTTACAAAATTATATGTTGCTTTAAAATTCATTTTCTCCAAACTTTGAAAGACAAAAACAAAGCATGACATACGTGAAAATTGAAACAAAGAACGTGTACCTTCCTCATGAGCATCACTACTTTCAGGGTTGTTAACACTATCCAAAGCTGCTTCAGGCACTTCAGTAGATTCTACTGACTCAACTACCTGGTTCTCAGTTTTGTTAGGCCCTGACTTTAGTGTATTAGTAGGCACATAGACTTTAGTTGGTACTGAACTCCCTTTTTGGACTTTCACCTACAACAAATCTAATAAGCTTCGAAAATTGAATAATAACAGTGCTTGTAAGTGAAAGATTTGTAGCAATACTCACAATTGATGCATAAGACTTCTTTGGAGCATCTTGAGCTGAAGAAGCCAGTTCTGTGGCCTGAGAATCATCATTACCATTTGGCTGGAAATGTGGTTCTACATTGTCTTCATTCTCAACAGGTATTTGTCTCTCATGATGATTAGATGGCTCATAAGCATTCTCAGCAACAGTTTGACCTTTGTTCACATGAGAATTTGTGGGGTCTGGTGCAGAAGAATCAGCAACATGACTGGGTTCTGTAAGGAAAGGTGAACAGCATGAATACAACTCCTGAATAAATTTTGAAAGAGAAGATACAATTTTTTGAAAGATAATCTTGCCTGGTTCTGGGGTTACTGTAACAGCAGCTGCATCACCATCTCCATTAACTGGAGGCACTTCTGATGGTTCATGATCTTCTACATACCTAAAAACATCATTCAGAACAAAATAGCCATTGTCTTGTGGAGCAAGGAAGAATGACTGCGCAAATTTTCTTCGCAAGTTATCCTTGCCAGTCAAGCAACCAGTCACCAGCACAGTCACTCCTTCCTTGTATGATTTTTGAGCATCTGCAGTCTTTATCTCTGCTTTAAATTCCTTGAAATTTAGTGAAAGAATCTTCTCATTAATGCCCTGCACCATAAACCCTTAGACTTAGAGATCAGCAGAAAGCCTGGGATATATCTATTAAAAATTTACAGAAGCACAATAAAATCTAAATGGATAATGTTTCATCCTTCTCAACTTTGTAAAACACAGGGAAATAGAAGTATAAAACCAATCAGCTGCATGAAGTATATAATATGAACATGAAGGAGGTTATAGAAGAATTAGCAATGTATTAAAGACTAGTAGATTGTATGAGCATATAGCAGTTTTAATTAGTAATTCAATAGCAATGAATTATAATAGATATCAAAAGGTGGCATTACTTTACATTTTACAATGTTTCTTCTCTTTCAATAAGACAACACAGGAAACATCTTTAGAAAATTAAAAAAAAATGTTTATGGAGGTGCCAGTTTTGTACAAGGAAACTTACTTTCATGGTTGTAACTGATGTCATCACACCATTGGAATCAGGACGGCTTATCACACTAGAGTCCTGGTAAAACCGATAGACCAAATCTGGTGAATGGTGAAGAATATGGTAATACTGCTCAACAAATGCATTACCAACAACTTGGGCACTGGGCGTAGTTGGAGGAGTAGCTGTTTGCAAGGCCATCTGTCCAAAACCAGTTGATCAATATTTGAAACTCGAGAACATTTATATACTCATAAAAGTGTAAAAAACTAGGTATCTAATTCCATTTAGATCTAAATGGTCTCCCCTAAAGAATTGCTTTTGGATAGAACATAGTGGTGTCATTTGATCCAAGTAATTGATCTCACCTAGTGAGAAAGGGCTTTTGTTGTTGTTGGAGAACAGGGATGAGTTCTTCTCAAGAAACATAATCCATATGTTCAAAGTTCAAATATGTATTAATATTTAATTAATAATAAAATAAACCAACAAATCTCAGCTAGGCATAGCATCTTTAAGATCACCATGTCAAGATATTCATTACCACATGGAGGTGTAAAAGCGATATGAAGTATGAACCATATAATTGCTATAGGTGCATACAATATTCATACATTATTTTTGTAGGACATGTAGGCACAATGGGATGAAGCAAATTGAGACAAGGCAAGGCAGGGGCAAGTATTAGAAGATGAAGCCTACCTTAACAGACATCTGCTAGCTAGAATAAAGCTAAGGGATTTTAATACTAGAAGCAGCCCTTGAGTAAAGTCTCTTAATTTTACCAAGTTAGAGGATTCAACAATTCAACATAGTTAAACTAGTTGCTAATCCAAGACTGACCATGATTATCAATCTTTAATTTTATGACCACTTGAAAAACTAAAAGAAATAAGTAACACATAATGTACGTAAGCAACATAGAAAACGACAACAAAGCAACCCAAATTCTCAAAATGAAGTGAGATCACCTTAATTTATCATATAACCAAACACATACATTCCAACAAAAAACAATAATCAAAGAGCCTAGTTGTATTACCGTACTAGCCTCAGCACATGACCCCAGATCCAAAGAGAAACAAAAACCTCAAATCTAAACCCTAAACCGAACTCAAAGCACGAAACAAACAACACCCATTTGAGCTCAAGGCCAAGGGCAGCCGAATCAATCATTACCCACAACGAAAAATCCAAACTTGGACGAAAAGAACAAAACTTCAGAAACGAACACACTTCACTTCAATCTCTAAGTTGCCACAAACGCCGTCAAATCAATAATGTCTGATCAATACTAAAAATAAAAAATAATAATAATGCCATTGTCAGAACTGTTAACGTAAGACGGGCATTGCCCATTTGCGAGGATTAAGGTTAAAAGCGAAGAGAAAGAAAAAAAAATTAAAAAAAAAGTGTGGAAATTGTGGAAAACGATGGAGACCCATTTGCGAGAAGAGTGAGAAGAGAGAATGTGGAGTACCTGAGAAGGGCGTGATTGTGAAGAAGATGAGAGATGGCACAGTGAGAGTGTGGGGATTGTGAAGTGCAGAGGGAAGAGACCAACGGGAACAAGTTTGCGCACGAAAAAAGGGGTGTGCGAAAGCTACCTGTGACTGTGATCAGTGAAACGCTTAACTCACTGTGAAGTTATCATTTCGGTCAGGTTCGTTCTCATACGGTTCGTGAGGTTCACCACTTGAGAAACTGCCAACAAAGCAACTTAGTTTTGACTTTGACTTTTCAGGTTAACTCTAATGAATCATTGGATAGTTCTGTTAACACAAGTATTAGAATCTAATCCTGGTACTTTTTAATATAAAAAGTATTTTTATATTACTATTTTAAATAATTATTATTATAAAAACTACGCTTAAAGTGATTTTTTTATGAAATTTGATGAAATGATAGTATGAAAAAAAAATTATATTTGTAAAATATTAAAATTAAAGTTAAATTCTTATTAGTAAACCACCCACGTTGCAACCTTCACTTTAACATTTTGATTTTTTAATTTGTGTTATTATTAAAATTAAAGTGTTTCTTTTAATAAAAGTTTTTGAAATTCAATTTAAAAAAAGAGATAAAAGATGATAGATTGAAAAAGATAGACAGTTAAAAAGACTAAATATACAAATGTAGATAAAAGATAGATAGTTTGAGAGAGAAATTTTGTGTTAGTTGTTCCGGTAAAATGTGAAATGTATATTTAAAAGAGAGATGAAAAATAATATTGTGAATGTCGAATTGAAAGAATGAAGAAAATGAGTCTCTATCTAAATTATGTATTAACATGATTAAATAGAATATCATATACTATGTTATAAATTAGTAAAAAAAAACAATTTGCACAACACTTTAGCACATATATTTTCTTTATAATAAACTCTAGAAGAAAATCAGACACTATATGCCTGACTATTAAATTTCTTTTTAAATGATTTTTTTTTATCTTTTTACAATTTAATATGATTAATTTGATATGAGATTTTGAAGAAAAAAAAATAGTAGATGTAACGGATAGTTTGTAGAGTAGTTAAAGGGTAAAATAATCTAATAAAAAGTAGAGACCAAAATAGGGTATTCCCTTTGTTATAATTATAATTTTTTTTTGGTAGATAAAACTTTAGGAGGAAGGGATGGTAGACCAATCCTGAGGGTTGTTTAGAGGGGTGACCATACTGGGTCCCATGACTGAAGGGAGCCCAAAAAAGTGTTTAAAAAAATAACGTGGGGAGGAAAAAGTTTTCAATTTTTTTGACAATAACTTAATCATGTTGACTTTTTCAAAAACCTTTCCATTACTAATTTCATTTTATTCAAGTATTAAAGTTAACAAAATTGTAATTTCCTCCAAAAAATTAAATGCCTATTCGAATATAATATTTTGTATTTGTATATATTTTTTAATAGAGAAAATATCTTGTATGTAATAAAATGTACTCCCTTCGACTTCGAATATAAGCAAAAAAGTGACTTGAGTTTTGGATATAAATATAAGCAAATCTCAACTAACTTTAATTCATTTAATGAGACAAACTCCAAAATACCCTTCATTTAATAGGGTTTTAATTTCAATGACTACTTTTTATTCTTTATATCAAATTCCAATAAAGGATAGTTTAGGAAAATAACTTTTTTTTTAATTGACATTGGTGCAATTAAATGTTGTTAACCAATTTTCTTAATTAGTGTGAAACATTTTTTTTTTCCTTATATTTGAAGCCAGAGGGAGTATCATTTTAATGAAATTACATATCTATTTTTTTTATGGAACATATGTTTATATTTTACAGTAGACTTAAATATATTTTACAGTTGTTCTTGGTCTCCTAAATTTAAACTTACTTTTTTTTGTTCCTCAATTTCGAAAAATGTTCTTTTTAGTTCCCCTTAATTGATTTTTTGTGGTTTGGATGCGCAATTTATGATGATTTTGTACAATAAAAGAGACTAAAAAAAACATTTTTTTGAAATTAATGGACTAAAAAAACAAATTTAGGGAACAAAAAATAACAATAATCTAAATTTAAAGAACATAAAACATAGTTAAGCCTTTACAATATATATAAAGGGCCTTTATGTATTGTTTTGCCTTGGGCCCCTAAAATGTTAGGACCGGCCTTGTATTTATCTTAGCTCACCTTAAGGAGATGAGTGGAGACTTGAATATGCTACTTGTCAGTTGTGAAACTTTGTTTTGCTCCACTCTATCAAAAGGTATTCCATTTTTTTCTCTTTTTTTCTTCTTAGACTGACCTATGAATAGTTTCTATTTCAAGATTTGAGTTTAAATTTATGAGAAATGTTAGCAATACTCTTTGTGATACTCTCTTTCTAATACTTTTTCTATGATTTGCTGAAATTTACTAGAAATCATCAATTTTTGTGAGTCACACTGCTCATTTAATGGTTCTCTCTATTAATATAGAAGTGAGATCCCACCAAAATTGATGATTTTCAATAAATTTCAGTCAATCATATAGAGTGTTAGAAAGAGAGTGTCGCTAGCATTCCTCTAAATTTATTTATAGCTCTTACTATTCTTATACTATATAATGGATTGGCTTTTTGCATAATATTAAAACATACACACACTTTCACTCATTAACAACAACAAAAACCTTATTACACTGAATAAGGTTTGTTACATGAATCAAATGACATTAAACTTAGTTAAAAAAAAAAAACAAATTCTCATAAATATATTCATCATGAAATTCCTTTTAATAGAACATATACTTTCACACATTCAATCAAATGTCAGATTTCTATTTCTCATTTCCTATCAATTCTTCTTTTAATTCTTGCCATGATTTTCAAAAACTTATTTTTTTTGGTGCTAGCAAATAAATATTGCAACTTTATTTGGTTCATAACATGCAAATCAACTATTAAATATATCACAATTTTAGTATCTAAGGATAGATCTCAATAAGAGACAAATATCCTGTCAAAGGAGATATTTTGTAGCTTTGGAACCCTGCTTCCACGAAAAGTTTCTTCCATTCTTCTTCACTTCTCTCTTTTCCATTAACAAGACATGCCATGTGTACATTCATAAGGAGCTTTAGTCTAGTAACTTCATGCTCATCTTGGTTTTCTTTTATCACAACATCTATGACAATTACTTTTCCCCTTTTGCCTTTACTCAAAATAGCTTCTTTACAATTTCCTAATATTTTTCTGCAATCGTTGTCATTCCAATTATGTAAAATCCACTGCAAGAATACAGAAAGAAAGGATGAGGGATTATAAATTTGGTAATAACTTCATACAAGGGCCATTATGATATTTTATGAGTTCAGACTCAGAGAGAAACAATAAAATAAAACTTTTTATATACCTTAAGTAGAACTACATTAGCATTGAGAATAGATTTAAACATGTCCCCACCAACATATGTCAAATTGTTGTTTCCTGACAAGTTCTCTACAACATGTGGACGTTCCAACACTATGCATTTCAAGTTAGGAAATGCCTCACAGATAACCTTGGCTCTGATTCCAATTCCACCACCAACATCCACAATGGACTCCAGTCCTTCAAAGACCCAATTGCAATCTCCCAACGCCAAGTTCATCATCTGAGAATCACTAGCCATTACCTCATTGAATGACTTGTTATGTGAAGGGTTTTTATTAAGAAAGTCCCACACAGATGATCCTAAGGAGATACCAAAGAGTGTGAGATCATCCTCATAAATCCACTTCTTCAAATGATGCCATGAATCTGAAAAAGTTAGGTCAAGAAAACACTCAACCATTGGTGCTAGACAAATGTCACTGCCTTTGACTAGAAGCTCTGATGCAGTAGTGAGAGCATATGCTTCCTCTTCTTCTATGTTGTCATGGATTCTTACTCTTTCAAAGAATCCATTGTGTGCTAGATAGCACATGAGACTCTGCACACCACTAACTTTATTTGGTGGAACTTGTAGAATTGACACCAATTTTGGAAGTGTAATGGGTTGACCGTTGTTGTGGATTATGTTTGGTATGCTAAGCTCAACGATACATTTAAGAAACATAGAGTTTACCTGAGCATACAAGTGTTTGTATGCATGTGAATTTGGTTTTGTGTTTTGTGGTGTTTCAGAATTTGCTGCCATTTATATAAAGTCTCAACAAACTAATTGATATCTTAGAGACTCTAATTTTAACCTACGACCTATTCTAAATGAAATGTGTATACGTATACCAGACCATTTTAAATGCAATGACTATTAAAGAATGCTAACGAGTGCTCAACTTGAATGAATGTAATTATCTTTTCTATTTATTTAGAGTGCATGAGGTTGATATATGAATAAGTTAGAGAGCTTATATCACTTTTTTTAGTATTTTTTTAAGAGTTATTTTTTTAAGTTATTAGAAAAGGACTGAATTGCCGACCTTTTTATTTTAAGAAAACGTTTTGACGTACAGGGAATGGAAAGGGAATATTAGAAGTGCTAAGTTACTTTGGTACCAAATACTCTCGTTATAAGAAAAAATCCCTTTTAGTGATAAAAAAAAATTCAAACACTTATTGAATTAGATATTGATTTAAAACAATTATTGTCTTATAGAATCATTTGTGAGCAATTCTAAATTGCGAATTTCTAGTAGTGACTTTTTACACATCTAACTTGAATCATTGCAAGAGAAAAAAAAATGCATAATGGAAATCATACTTCTTCCAATTAAAAATTCTAGAAAATTTATGAATTATGGGCTGGCAGAAGTTCTAATTTTGTAATTCTTATCAAATTTTTGAATTGCCATTCATAATTCGTAAATATTCCATGATTGATAACTGTATTAGATGTATTTTTTTTTAACATTTTTTCCATTTCTTTAATGTTCTTGGTGAAAAAAGTTATTTGTATTGGATTTGTGAAAATTTCTTCACACAAAATATAGCATAGCTCGATAAATCCCCATAAGAGAGTTGGCCTAATTAAACTTTTATAAGGGCAAAAATATTAATATATGAAAAGTCCACTTTCAAGTTTTGCTATTTGATGAAATCACACTACAACAGCAACGAATAAAGATTTCAAGTTTGAATCCTAGAGAAGGATTTTTATTTATTTTTTATTTTTTGAGTGTCGTGAGGATGATATATTATATAATTGAGGCGACTACAAAAGAAATTCAACTGTCTCAATCTTTGTATTATTTCATAGTGAAAAATAAAAATTATAAATAAATTAAAATTATGTATATAATTTGATTGAATGTGTGAAAGTGTATTTTTATTAATAACACATATCAGAAAACTCAGGAGAAGAGATGGAAGAGATGCGAGTAATGCCCATTTGATGAGGCCATAGATCATAAAGCTCAAAGAAGAGTAAAGGAGTACCAACAAAGTAACTCATTGTATTTGATGAAATGATAAAAGATACAGTTAACACTACCTAAGTGCTCTATATATAGCACTTATTTCTAACTAACTTACTCTTAACAACACACATGCAACTTTATTTGGTTCATAACATGCATATTAACTACTAAATGGATTGCAACATTAGTATTTAAGGATAGATCTCAATAAGAGACAGATATCCTGTGAAAGGAGATATTTTATAGCTTTGAAACCCTGCTTCCATTATGAGTTTCTTCCAATCTTCTTCTCTTCTCTCTTTTCCATTAATAATACATGCCATGTGTACATCCATAAGGAGCTTTAGTCCAGTAACTTCGTGCTCATCTTGGTTTTCGTTTATCACAGTATCTATGACAACTACTTTTCCTGTTTTGTTTTGACTTGAAATAGCTTCTTTACAATTTTCTAATATCTTCATGCAATTGTTGTCATTCCAATTATGTAAAACCAACTGCAAGAATACAAAAATAAAATGAAGGATTAGAAATTTGTTAATAACTTCATGTCAGGTCAATCCATACATTTTTATAGATTGGGACAAAACAATAAACAAAATCTTTTATATATAAGTATTTTAAAATGTAAATATATATTGCATAAAAAATAACATTAAAAACATAGAAAAAAATCACAAAACAACTTCCTAGACTTAAATTTTTTAGGTCCCTCCAATCTATGTCCTAGGCCATGGCCTCTTCCATTAAGCCCATGGCCGGCCTGCTTCATGTGAGATGTGAGTTATGATTAGGAATAAATAAATTTTTTATAGGTGAACAATTTAGAAAATCATTGTTTACACATGCATGCATACCTTAAGTAGAACTGCATCAGCCTTGGGAATAGATTTAAACATGTCCCCACCAACATATGTCAAATTGTTGCTTCCTGACAAGTTTTGTACAACATGTGGACGTTCCAACACTATGCATTTCAAGTTAGGAAATGCCTCACAGATAATCTTGGCTGTGGTTCCAGTTCCACCACCAACATCCACAATGGAATCCAGTCCCTCAAACACCCAATTGCAATCTCTCAATGCCAAGTTCATCATCTGAGAATCACAAGCCATTGTCTCATTGAATGACTTGTTAAATGCAGGGTCTTTTTTAAGAAAGTCCCACAAAGTTGATCCTAAGGAGACTTCAAATAGTGTGAGATCTTCCTCATGGACCCACTTCTTCAACTGATGCCATAAACCTGAACTAGTTGGGTTATGAACATACTCAACCACTGGAGCCAAACTAAGCTCACTGCTTTTGACAAGTAGCTCTGAAGCAGTAGTGAGAGCATATGCTTCCTTTTCATGGATTCTTACTCTTTCGAAGAATCCATTGTGTGCCAGATAGCGCATGAGACTCTGCACGCCACTAACTTTAGTTGGTGGAACTTGTAGAATTGACACCAACTCTGAAAAAGTAATGGGTTGGCCATGCTTGTGGATTATGTCTGGTATGCCAAGCTCAACAATCCATTTGAGAGACATAGAATCTATGAAGGCAAGCAAATGTTTGTACAAGAGAACTTGACCTTGAAAGATCTCACTTGCATTACGGCCATTGATTGGAGAAGCCATATATAATTGCAAACGAATTTTGATTTTGTGTATGTTTCAGAATTTGATTATTTGATTCGCTTTATATAATGCTACAATTAATTACTACCAACGTACGTGACCCCACTCCAATTAATGCTAAACTACGACTGTTTTGACTAGTCTAAATGAAATGTATCATACATGTGTTGTTAATGTTTTTCTAGTGTATAAAATATATACGCTACTGACTAATTGAATTATTGATGCATCTCTTTCTAGTTTTAGACATCCTAGTTAATTTCTGCTCTGAAATAATGCTCAAATCAAATAGGCTGTAATAATCTTTTAGATACAAATTGCAAAACTGGTTTTCTAATCGTTTAATTTTGATAAAGCCCAAGTAGGGGGATTTACCTCGGACGTGGACATCTATTGTTTATAAATTTTATATAAAAAAAAAACTTTTTTAGGAGGGATAAGTTTTATAGAATTGGAAGTGAAAGAATTGATTTTTTAGGAGATAATACTGGATTATTTTATTGTAAACATAAATGAGAATTTGGTATATCATTTGCAATTATATGGTCCAGCTGGTAATTAATGGTATATGAGACCTCTTCAAGCCGGTCCATGTCATTAAAAGAAAAAATTAAAGATTATTAACAGCTTTACTGTCAACTCTCTGTGAAAAGCAGCTCCCTTTGGACAATAAGAAAATTTTCGAAGATTATTGCGATGAATTCAAACAACATAGGCTATGTTTGGATAAACGTTGGTGAGGTCAAAATGAAGTTTGTCAACAGATCAGGATCCTTCCTTTTTCATTCATTTTGTTTTGATCCGTTGAATTTATCTTGGAATTCGTGCAGTAATAATTTGGATTGAAAACCAAATATGCACATATACGGACCGGCGCTAGAGGTTTAGAACAATGACTGATATGAAAATGAAATGTAATTACTTGCTATTAATATAACACAGTTTTGTATAACGATTCAGAATCTACATTTTAAGTAAAATTACATTTTAAGTAAAATAACTTGTGCAGGTACTCCTTTTCTTATAATTCTAATATAATTACTACTTCCTTTCCATTTGCATTCGTGCATGCATTTTTTAGTCCTATTAAGATATTTATAATTTATAACGACTTTTTATAACCAAAATTTAATTTTTTATTTTATATTTTAAAATACGATTTCTAGCTATTAAAAATTATAAGAATTAAGTCAATAAAAAAAATTTAAAAACCTATTAACTGCTTTAATTGTTTTATTGAGTTGATTCTAACAATTTTAAACCGTCAAAAATCGTATTTTAAAATTTAAAATAAAAAATCAATTTCTGGTAATAAAAAACCGTCACAAATTACGAATTTTTTATTCCCATTTGGCTCATGCTGTTGAGAGATACTAAAAGGAGCATTTTGCGGTTTCTAGACACTAAGAAAAATAACTTCAAATTTGAATGACAAAAAAAAATAACCCAAATTTAAAAGACTAAAAACATTAAATTTTTTTTTTATCATTCTTTTCAGTTTAAAAATAACTTAAGCTTACAAGCTATTAGTTTTTTTATTCACCAAAAACAAAAGTCTTTTGAGTAGACTTTAGAACAAAAGCTGAAAAAGATGGAAAATCTTGTATGTGAACAAGAAAAAGGATTGCGTAGACTTTGAAAGGCTTGCATAAACTGTGTAATCTTTGCGTGAAATAAAAAAGAAAAAGAAACCTTCCGATAGGAGAAATTATTACCTACTCCTGGACCAACACTCCATTGCAAGACTAAGAAGCTGTCTTGCAACCACTAAATGACGTTGTTGGCGAGCATCAGAGCCATGGACAATGGAAACATTATTGTTGCAGTGTCGGAAGTGTCTACAGTGAAGTAGTTGAATGCGTGCCTCATCGGTGAAGCACCTTTATCAACAATTAGATATATTAATAAAAATTCAACGCCTCAGATTAAAAAAGGGAAACTTGCTTAACCAGCAAAAAAACATTTTAATTATTAAGTGGAAACAACAGCTTCTCCTTCACCCAAAAATTCAGGTGCTATCGGAAACTCCATTGACACCACCATCAACCTCCGTTTGGTGAGCGCTCATGGCGGAACAACAAATCTATCAAATCTTTACATCATATGATAAAATAACCACCATGGACGATGTAAAAAAAAAAAAAAAAATACATCACTACATATTAAATTTAAATATACAGAAGGAATTTTCTATTTAGACACATCAGAAACAATTTGAGATTTGCTTGAGGTGCATCATCCAAGGGAGTGAGTTTTTTAGTATCGTTCCCCCAATTTCAGATGAATTTGTCTCAAACACATTTTATTTCATTGGCATGTATCGTTATATGTTGAGACACTATTAGTATTCTTATTATTATAATGGAAATACTTTGAGGCAAATTACATTATTTATTTTACTCATTATGCGTGAATGTTAGTATTTTCTAGTGTATATCTTCTACCCGAGGTTTTAGTTAGAATGAATTTTATTTGATGTATATCTTACGCCTGTGAAACATGAAAAATTTACTCATTTTCATTAAAAAAAATTAAGAGTTTCATATTAAAATTGAATCATCCAGCAATTACGTTAATTAGTTAGTGTCATGCAGTGACAAGCCCTCCACCAGTCTTCCTGCATTAGTCCCAAACTCAATGCATGCTCATTATAGAAATGCATACTCATGCTCATGAATACATGATTTTTTCGATTTTCAACTTTTTAACGGTTGGTTTGGTTTTTAGTTTTTTAGATAGGTTTTACAATTTTGAAGTAGTTTGAATCGGTTTTTTAACAAAATTATATCCCCAAAACCATCAACCCCATGTGAAATCAAATGCCGGAATGACAACAGAATGTCCAAATAGATGGTATAAAATTCGTGAAAAGAAATTTTTTATAATGAAATGCCGCAGTAGCTGTGTTCCACAATGTACAAATTTAAATAACCATTCAGGACAAAAAAGATGACTGTATAATCCTACTCAACCTCCATAGCAGAATTTGCTTTGTCTAAGAAGCTCTTTAGTTCCTTTACTCTTTGCCGGGTTAAAGCAGCACAATCCTGAAACCACAAGTATCGTTGTAACTGTATAATTTCATAGATCATATTATATACGTACTATTATTTCACGCCCTTCAGTAAATGATTCATACCAGGTACAATACTAAACTTTACTGTTTTGGGGATTTTAATGTACACTAATTAAACTTCCACTATCAACCTACTTTGTCATAATTTCACCCTTCAGATTTTAAACTCAAAATAATCTTCTAGAATGAATGAACATTTAGGAAAAGATTGAATCAGAAAACTCTAGTACAATTAAACATTGAAAGATGATTTTAATAAATAAATTTGAACCTCAATCAGACAGAAGCAAGCCTAAATATGGTCCTGCTTTGAATATCAGTTGGGGAATATATGAAGGTCTCAGAGGACCTCAGATATCTTATATTCATTTAAATATGGAGGACTGACTTAAAATTTTAAAAGTATTTACAGTAATTTTTCAAAAATTGCTCACTAATGCATTAATGTTAATGCTATAACTGTCATACGGTTCACCTCGTTACTTCCATTGCAATGTGCAAACTAACCTGGATAGCAGAAGTGTAGGCAAGAACTGGCCCACCAGGTTTGTAAAGAGATATTAGTTGACCGGATGTATCCAAAACTACTGTCACATGGGTTTCCATAATGGATTCTTCTTCTGCAGTAGGATCGGCCAAGATGTAATTCTTGTGAAGTATGCATGTTAATGAGAATGGAATGCTTCTTAATGTAAGCTTCCTCTTCTCCTTATTGACTGGCTCCTGTGCTTGCTTTTGTCCATCTTCATCAGACATGAGTACTATTTTGCCATCATCATTCATGGCAACAGCAGGAATTTGCACTGACAAAACGCAGAAATTCATATTAGACAAAACCAATATGGTAATACCACAACAGTGTTGAAAGGCATCACATTGAGAACATCAACAGCAACACATAACTTCTCTTTAAGCACAAGAAAAGTCTATCTTTTGAATGATTCTGCTAGGAACCTTAGCTATACAGTAAGAAGGAATAACTTTACATTATATGAATACAAGATTTACAGTAATGACGCAGGAAGTGTCCTCTGTACTAAAAATTCCGAAGAAAAAAAATTGATAAAGGTGATCAAGGGCTACCCCATAAGCATAGTTATGCATAGTGCCATTGCAGTGCAGAGCAGCAGCTGGCCACTACAGAGATGCTGTCGTGACTCAGGAGGCATTTTGGTTGTTGTGGGAGTGGCTCTGTAGCACGTAATAGTTGCACAAAGTTGATGGGTTACATAAACCAAATTCCGCCCATGCTGCAATGTCATGGGGCTGTTTTAGGATACAAAGGACATCTAATCCTTAGCCAAACTAAACTAGGATACATAACAAGAGATAACAACCTCCCGAAAAATGAACTGACAAAGTAACAGAAGAGAATAACAACTAAAAGATAAACATAATTGTAACAACCCTATTCTATCTAATCCCCTTGGCTGATATATCATCAGCTGGTTTATTTTTCTTCTCTTTGTTCCTAAATTTCCTCGTGTACGGTTTTCAAATGTGGGACTTATTACTCTGAATAAGGGGTCTAACAGATTCATAATATGACTGAATTATACTGAAGATGCACTACTTACAATGAGATAAGGCAGCAACGGCAGAAAGTAATGCAGCATCAAAAAGAGCACCATCAGCATCCAAACAATAGATATCCTGCATGATAAAGAAGGCAGCATTCTGTCATTCAATAGATTGATAACAACACAATCAGAGCAAACAAAGTCAGTGTAACTCACACCAGATGTGGTGCGCTATGCATTCTTTCTATGGTTGATATGTGAAATTTGGTAAATGCAGTTCATATAAAAGCTTACCAGGTAAGCCATCCATGCAGCCTTTCCACTGACCAAGGACAATTCTTTCAGATCAATCATTCTGGAACTGCAGAAAAAAAGTATAGGGAAAAAAAAAGGATAGGTTAATTTCAACTGGAGTCCAATTTGACAGATCAAACGAGTAATCCAGATTATTGATCACCATGACATGAATGTTGACATAGACCCTGTATGTTTGGATGGAGGGGCTTTTGAGGGAAAGGGAAGGGAAGGTAAAGTCTTCAGTTTTTATTAGAAGGTTTCATGATAAATTGATAATCTATTATTTTATTCCTATCATTCTAAAAAAAATATATATATATTAGAAAATATGTCCTTCAAAAGAAAATTTTACCCTTCCTTCCTTTTCCCTAAAAAATTCTCTGTCCCAAACATACCATTAAATGATACAAATACAAGTCCATAAAGACAACAGGAGGGGCAAACCATAGAAAGGATTTTAAACTGAGGGGGGGAATTTGATCTAATCTGCTAACCACTTTAAACAGCATACTTTCAGCTAAATGTTCCTACACTCTCATGATCACAATTAACATTCATGATTCTATGTACTTTACAGTAAGAATATATCAAAAGATGTGCCAGGGGGTAGGCATGATTATTTCTGCACATCCTCGCTCAAGAAGGGAACATTTGCATTGAGTATAAAGCATACTCAAGGGAAAGGAGGGTGAAGTGGCTTTGGTAGAATTCAAAGAAATAAATTACAAACAGATATCAACAAATTTTTTCTTCATATCTTAGAGCCAAATGTAAAACATTCCCTTTTTATTTTTTTCTTTTTCTTCTGCTTCCTTTTTTTATTTAGTGGTAAATAAAAGGTAGGTGGAGTGAATTTGATAGAATTAGTTTCTTGGATCATCTGAAATAATTGAACCTAACAGAGTGACAGCAAAGATTAAAACATGCCTTGAAATGGTGTCAGACAACTGCTTTGACACCACTGGTGATACTTCAGCTGGCCTGCCAGGCCTAACAATTGGAGAACAAATTGGAGGCATGTGGAAATCAATAGCTGAAATAACAGACATTAACATGTTACTTTTATGGCATATGTGAGCAGAAGACTAAATAACTAGCACATAAGTGGCCCAGAAAGCAAAAGCCAACCTAGACAGCCCTCATCCGGTGACTCCAAGGACGGAGTCATAACTTCCATTTTAATAGCAGTCAACATAGTCTGAGCAGAGATCAATTAGGAAATCGTTATATCCATCCCATAAAAAAATCAAGAACCTAAATTCACAGCGACATTTAACAAAATAGACACAGGAATAGTGACTAACAGTTGATCCAATCTTCACTAGAGCCGACCCATTAGCAGACGCTACAGCACCTGATCAAATGAATTAACCGCCTAAGTTTTGCTCCAAGTGTGGATAACATACTACATACCAAAGATTTTGCAGATTGTAAATTAAAAGAAAAAAAGTAACTAACCAAGAAAAATACTTGTTTCTCTAGCTTTTCCAAGTGGTCTACCATCAGGCCTTATAGATTCAGCAAGATGACGCTCAAAATAGCGAAGTGGAAAAAGGCGTCTAAAGGCATCAACCTCCATCTCTGATGACAAGTCCTCAGAAACATTTGGTAATCCCATCTCTTTTCAGTTCTGTCAACATAAAGAAAGCCAACAGTGTAATAAAAAATGAAAAAGTAACAATAGCTGCCAGAAAATTGAAAATTGGCATTCAGTTAAGTACATCGAATATCAATAGTATTTAAATTAAATTGTGTATCATTTTCTCCTCGGCGATAAGTTTTTACCTGTGATTGAGAAAAGAAAAACCATATGAAATTATTTCTTTCATCCCCTTTTTTAGATGACAACCCAAATTGTATTTCTGAATAATTTATAAAATACGCATTATAGGAGTACAACTTTAGATACTAAAAAAGAACTCGATAACGTATTTCATGTTACTAAACAAGTCCAAACAGAGACCTAAATGGTGTCCCCAGTTCGTTACCTAGTCTAATGAGCATGCAATATTCTGGAATGATACAATGTGACCATCTTAAAGGAATAGAGAAACCAAATTACAATGACCCAACAAACCAACGCTAGTAATAAAATAAGCCTAAGATAATAATAATAAAGAACCAAATAACAGCAGGTTCTTACGGCAGGTCCTCTCTAGAACCGTGGTGGGCAACAGGGTAAGGCAGCTAGGGCAAGGGTGAATAGAAGCCTTGATCGTTCCGCTATGTAGAGAGAGAACTTCAAATTGTGAACACTCAGTCGTAGAGAAATAAACTACGTGGGAAATATTGGTCTTTTAGTCATTAAAATTGGATTGGTCCATCGGTACTGATATATATATACAATGTTTTAAAAACAGGAACGGTCATCAACTCGGTCAGGATTCTGGATCACTAATTGAATTGCATGACCCCGTCTCTGTTAAAAAATTTGAAAATTTCGTACTTTGCCTTAAAAAAAAGCCAAAAATTTGATAATTTCTAGTTTCTACTCTAGTGTGAGTGTGACTCTAATTAACTGATAATGAGAATATGGAACTAAGAAAATTGCTGTCTAAATTTGATTGAGAAAGCTGGTGTCTAAATTTAACATACACATTACACAACCTTAACATTTTTTTTCCAAGAGTATATAACAAATGTTAGTGTTTAAATCAAGATTTTAAGATCTCAACGTCATTGACATTATAAGGGAAACAATATTCCATGATATAAGAAATGCCTCTCTAGGACTCGTGGCTGCATCCTGAGCAAAGAAATATAAGTGAAATGTACAGAACATTATACGTAGATCTCGTAAATACAACCATCAACAACCACTTAGAGCTTCCTCAAGTGTCAATAATACAAACTTTGGTTTATAAGTTAAGTCAACAATTTGCTGCCAGAGGAGTGGGATTGAACCAAGATAACTGTGATATGAAATGAAATACTTGTTTAATTGACACAATATTGGTGGCACATATACAGTTAGCATTTATCTCACAAAACTAAAGCAAGCATCTTAGCTCCCTTTGCTTTAGTCATGTTCTTCTGGATCATACAATGGCATAAGTCACCCATTCTATAATCTAAGATAGTTGCAGTGATCTCCATGAAAAACCTGCTAATACTAGTTTACATCCAACATTCCAACTATCACAATCACTACATTCAAGTAAGTGTCCAGCTCATTGTTTTTAAGATAACCGCAAATCCCACTAGGTACAAATAAATATTTTATCATTATAATTGGAGACCCGCAATTGATTTAATGCTAGAACACTAAAAAATATCAGTCTCTAGACTAGACACAGAGGTTCAATTATATGAATCTTCAAAAATCCATATGCCTTGTAGGCCATTGTTCGATTGCCGTAATCATATCACATGACCACAAATCAACAAATTTTGTTCTCAGATTGACATAATATACACATTGTAAAGAAAAGAAAAAAAAAAAAAAAAAGGATTCGTTGCAAGTTTGGAACCTGCGAACTGCGACGGACGGCACTGGGAGCTGTGGCGAAGGCGACGGTGCTGGGTCTGGGTCCGACGGCGCTGCTCTGGTTTGTGTGAGAGTGCTTGCTTAGCAGCTCACGTTTCCGTTTTCCGTCGTGACTCGTGAGTGCAACGTATCTGTCTTTCATTTTGAGGTTTTTTTTTTTTTTAAATTTTATTTTTCATAAATGAAATGACGATGTCAATTTCGAGCTTTAAAAAAAAAAAAAAAACCATGAACAGGATCGGGTCATTACAACAAGTTGGTTTAACCACAAAACCGATCGAGTCGTACTGATTCATACAGAATCGATAGCACGACCAATCCAATGTGTCAATCGACCGGATTGATCCTCGGTTTACAGTTGGACCAATCCGATCAACTAGTCGAGTTTTAAAATTATGACAATAACCATTTAGATCTCCTTTTTAGTTGGTAATTCTCAAAACCTAGCCATTTATTAAAAATTCAAAACTATAAAAAACAACACCAACACAAACTTTTTTTCTACACAAAGAATTATGTAAGTCTGATTTCCCATAGTAGTAGCAAGGGTCTACTTTTTATTCAAAAAAAAAGGCAAGGGTCAACTTTTATCGATTTAAAAAGTTAAAAAAAAAGATAATATTAATGATTCTCCTTTTTTAAAAATAATAAAATTTGTTAAATAAAAAATTCTTTTTTAATAAATAAATAAATAAATATTTTTCTCTTTTCTTCAAAATGCGAAAAAATAGTTTTGCTCTCTTTCATGGTTATAAATAAATTTAAAGTTATGTTAATTTCATACTTTCAATTAGAAATAACCATTTTTATGACGGATGTCGAAGAGTAATAATACATTTCCTATGTGTAATTGAGTTTCAAACCTGAATTTGGTTTTTAGGGGTCATTTAGGTTAAAAATGGGTTTTTTTTTTTTTTTTATAGTTTTTTTCCCCTAAAAGCTATGGTGGTGACTCTTTTTTTTTTGTCATCCCGTCATGATTCTAGTTGCAACACAAATGACTCTATCGAAATTTCTGGAAAATATTATGGATATAGGGAAGATTATAACAAAAAATTTAAAATCCATTTAGTTAAAATTATAATAATATAAAATATAGAGGAATGCTAGTAGCACTCTCTCTTGACACTCTCTTTCTAACATTTTTCCTGTGATTGGCTGAAATTTGTTGGAAATCATCAATTTTGGTGGGTCTCACTTCTAGATTAGGAGATAGAATCATTAAATGATAAGTGAACCTACCAAAATTGATGATTTCAACAAATTTTAACCAATCATATAGAGAGTGTTAGAGAGAAAGTCGCTAGCATTCATCTAAAATATATTACATGACAGATGAACCTAAACCGAGATAAGCATATCTTGCTCATTCTCGAGGGGAATGTCATGATGCTACAATAACATTCTGAGTTGAGTTCCAATACATAGTTGTAAATAGATTTTACAATACACTTCCCTAACTTTTCGAGTAGGGGGAATAACCCTTGTAAACAGTTAATATTTACTATCATGAGTAACTTATGATTCGTTTGATAGACCACATAATGGATTCAATATCCTTCAGAACATCCTACTCCTTAGATGAATGTGCATGTCTAATCTCGGTGCAGGTGCTCTAGGCAGGCGATTCCTATTTTTCCAATCACCGACATTTGAACCCTGACCTAACAAACCTTCAAAGCGATTTTTCTTAAATGATTCTCTATCTAGGGCTAGTCCATGGACCTAAGGTGAAACACTAGATATGGACCCTGTAACACCCCTAGTTACTATTATAATTATTCTTATTTTATTTTCGAAACTATGAAATTAATTAAAGTTATTTTCTAACATCCTGTCCAAACCATGAATAATTTTTTTTTCATTTTGCTTTAAAACGCCATTACTTGAAGCTCAAAACAAAACTTGTTCATAATGCCTTTATCATAAAAACGTTTGTTAACGAGATACCTTTCTTAATGAAACAACTTAATTTATAAAATACTCAATTTCCAATAAACCAAAAAAAAATGCAATAAAATTTTATTTGAACTTCCTCAATAATTTCATCACTAAGCAATTATACTTTACAAATATAAGTACACGTTCACATCTTTGAAATTGAGTGCATAACATATCTGAGTCACATACAAGAGAATAATACATCATAAAATAAAGACCTAGTCTACCCTCTTTTATACAAGTAAAGGCCTGAGACTCAGAGCAGTGACTCAATAAAATGCAACCCTTATATACCCACTTAACCTATGAGGCATCCTTAGGGATCTTCCGTTTCCTCGGATAAGTCCACCCACACCCTTAGCGCTTGTCATAGTCATTTCATTCCATCTCCGTTGATCGCATAGAATCATACGTCTCAATCTGAAAAATAAGGTGTATGGAGTGAGTCCCTCGCTTCCTCTAAAGCCACAAACAAACGACCTTATGGTCACACACAAACACTAACCACATCGGTGCCGTTCTTGCACGGGTCTCACTCGTAATCCTAAACGTATCTTCAACTACTTTCTTAACTCATCACATTTCGGCCCTGCTGCCACTGGAACTTCCAGAACTCAGTGGACTTACACATTTTAAGTTGGATGACTATTGGGAGTACACCCATCGTCACGGTACAATGACGGGGCTCTCACCAACATGAAAATGTCTCGCGTTTAGTCGAGATTGCCAAGTCGGCTGTGTGACCCATAGTCATAACTCGGCGCCTTACCCCCAAGGTCGATCACGCCTGCGATCATTTTCCAGGTACCACTCTATGGTCATCCAATCTCTGAGGACTGACTCCTCAACAACTCTCCCCACCAGGATCGTCCTTTACAAGTCTGTGTGGGATTCCTCTGCCAATGGTACTTGATGGCGGTTAGTTAACAATATGAGCTCGGGGCCACGCCTTTGGCTCCATGACATGTCATTCGAAGATCAACATCTTCACCACCCCATGTGGTCATTCCATACTAACCCCATCTACGAGACACATCGTCCCCCTCGAGACACAACGTCCCCTTACAGTTGGAAATCCCCACATGACTCGCTTTCATAGCTCACTTGTATTTCCTCGAAATGCGTGTAATCTCTACGTGTGACACCACGAACATAACGCGTTCACCACGATCCTCGTGCATCAAGAGAAAGGAAGAAAGCTTTCTCTCCCTCTCAAAATCACACTAACCACAACTACTCAGGCAACATATCACAATCCATACAACAAGTGCCTCAAACACTTTCACACACTTCATGAGCCCAGTTCATGAATCATCCCACGTCTTCTTAAGTCTTATGCAATTCCTTACCCTATCAAGTTTTATGCTAAATTTTGGTTCCATAGTCCATATCCTCCAAAGCAAAGGTCCTAATGGTTCATTCTAAGTTCAACCTCAAGAGCATTCTCCAATGTGCAAAGGTCCTATATTTACTAAGTCCATTTAATTAGGAGGTTTGCACTCTTGTTAAGTATTTATTCACTGTTTGGTACAGTGAACATTTAATTAACATTAGAACTAAGTTCTAGTTACCACAAATGAACTCGTGTTTTGAGTCCATTTGTCCCACCTCAAGGATCTCATGATCCTTAATCATCCAACAGTACCAAATCAATACACAAGCACACATGCAATCAAGTTTTTCAGCACACAAATTTGCCCGAGGATCACAATTCCTCTCGGTCTCCAATTCAGTCAATAATGATACAAATAAGGACAATTAAAAGGGCAATTAATTCACAGATAATCCAATAATGCATAATAAAGTACTGGGTCTCCCTCTAGGGTTGAACCACTAAGCCATAATCCATAAAAATCAATAATTTATTCAAAATAATTAATTTAGACCAAATTTCTATTATTCACAAGTGTTGAATTCTATAACACAATAATTATTTGGCATATCATTCTAACTCAGAACAGTACGAGATTTTTCCGGAACACTCCTCATCATACATATAACCATGAATAAATTCAGCTCCTAAAATTTCACTCTAAAAATAGGTTTTTTAATTTAATTATTGCTGTGACAGATTTCAGGGCAACAGGGTCTAGAATTTATAAAAAATAGTACATACATCGGAAATTCATGATAATTTACTGAGATAGTCCAAAATGTCTAAGTTACAACATATAATTTTTCCAGAATTTATTTTGCAACAAAAATGTCATTTTTACAATTGTTTCTCTTTGTTGGCAGAAAACAGAGTCATCAAACATAATTCATAAATAACTATTAAATCACCTTTTAAAAATTTGAAAAAGTTACAGGACACTCTACAAGGTGACTTATGCATTATATAATTTTCCTGATTTTTTTTTCTCACGAAAACTAGTTTTACCTATTTAAAAACACTGCTGAGCAGATTTCCATAACTTTGAAAAATAAATAATTTAAAATATTTCCGAGGTTCATAAAATTCCAAGAGAAATCATATATTCTTCCTATAAGTTTTAGAGCAAACGTATGGGTCCAGTTTTCCAAAATGTTACACCAAGAATAAAACAGTGCTTAGGCTACATCTAACAGACTTTGAAAATAAATAAACTATAACTAGCTACAGTGCCCAGAAAAATCCGAAAAGTTCATCATTAGTTCTAGAGACATGGATTTACTAGGAAATGGTCTCAACTCACAAAGAAAGTGCACGAATTTTTTTTAAATAAAGCAACATAGCTGCAGCCATATAAGAAAAAAAATAAACAACATCAAGCTAGAAAGTAGATACTTGAGAAGTGGCACTACATAAGGCCACATACAGCACATATATATGGAGAAAACTCCATGAACAAGCAAAAGACTTAAGAGTAGAGCAAGAAGACCCCTCCATACCTTAAGTTGTGATCACCAAAGTTTCAAAGCAATTCAAGAACTAGACATTCAATGTGTCTAAAAATTTCCTAGTCACCAAAATAAAATTTTTAAACCATAGGAAGGTAGGTCTTGAAATTCTAGAGTAGAATATATAGATGAAAATGGAATTTGAGTTTATTTACCTAAGGATTCAGGACCAAAACACCAAGAACAAGGCTTGGAGAAAACAAAATTTTCTCCTCCCTCTCTCATGGAAGCTCACGGTGGCAGCAACAAGGCTTCACTCTCTCATTTTTTTTTTCTTTTGAATTTGATGCTATAGAGCTACACGCTGGGGGGTGCAGGTTATTGGCCCAGGGGATTCTTAAATCCATAGGATTAAAGTGTGGAAGTTGATTGAAATTGTAGGCAGAGACTAGCTTTGGTTGGACGGTCAAGTTATGTCCTTTTTTGGGCATTTGGCTTTTGAAAACTTTAACCAAATTTGGTTAAAGTAAATTTGCATAATAAGGAAATTTTGCTTTATCTGAAAATGGTAAATTACATGCTAATTAACCTTGATCAATGTGTTAATTATCTAGAGAAATGTGTAATTCAAATTAATCTCATCAATGTTAATTTACACAGTGTGAAATTATATAGTATAATCTTGCATAGTGTAAAATTTAGATTCTAATTAAGTCCAATTTTTTAATTAAACTTGTCAAATTAAATAACATGCATATAATTAAATTTTTTCTTAATCAATTAAATTAAATTTTCATTGTGAATAATTATCTTAGGAAAATGTGTAATCAAATGATCTCTATACAGTATAAATTTACACAATGCAATTATGCACAATATAATTAAATGTTAGTTTAATTAGGATTTTTACTGAAATTTGCCACATAAAATCATACAAAGTTTTTAGATATTTCTCAATTAACTAAATTAAATTTTCAATTGTAATTAATCTCAATATCTATTTAGTTATCACAATATACACTAACACCATAACTACTATATCCTTGGTTGCAAATTTTTAGGGTGTTACAGACCCTTTTATATACAAGTGTTGTAAAATATAAACATATGTTTCATAAAAAATAGACATTAATTTTCATTAAAATGATATATTTTATTATATACAAAATATTTTCTCTACTCAAAAACACATAAAAATACAAAATATTACATGTGAATAGACATTTAATTTTTTGGAGGAAATTAAAATTTTGTTAACTTTAATGTGTAGATAAGTTGAAATTAGGAATTGAAAGGCTTTTGAAAAAGCCGACAAGATTAAGTTATAGCCAAAGGAATTGAAAACTCCTTTTTCAACCTCACATTAATTTTTTTTTTAATTTTTTTTAACCCTTTTTCAATCATAGGACTTAGTGTTGTCGCCCCTTGAAACAACCCTTAGGGCAGGATTGTCTACCCTGCTTTCCCCACTAAAAGCCTTTGTCATTGTCTGCATTAGCTATACCAATATGTGATTCCCATATCTGTGAACTTTCAATTTGACTTGACTGATTAAAAGCATTAACTTTAGATCAAGAGAGGAAAATTATTTTTTTTGGATAAAAGCATTCCTATTTTTTTTCCTTTCAAATAACGACTTATTATTAGTGCATATGGGTTTAGTTTGGAAGACAATACGTGTTTAATTACCATCTTAGTTTTATCTACAACTTTTAGCAACTTCTCAAATTTTTACAGCTCATAAGTCACAACAGTCAAGTATGTTTTGAGCGTTGGTGCCTACCATTAGAATAAAGAATTTGTTGTCGATTGATATTTGATGTAAGTTGCATTGCTTATCCCAAACTTGGGATGTAAATTACTCATCCTCCAGGTTGCGGGAGGTGATCCAGTATAAGATAATTTGGTTAATATTAGTTAGAGATAATTTGGATTCGTTTGCTAAGTCCAAAGTTACTTATTACTTGATTACTTTTCTATTTTTATTTATTTATTTATTTACTTACTATATTAGTTACACATGAATTAGCTTTTTACATCATATTAGAACATTTTCACACATTATCATCAATAACAAAAGCCCTATTACGCTAAATAAAGTTGGTGACATGAATAACATAACGTTATTAAACTCGGTTAAAAAAACTAAATTCAATTCTCATAAATATATTCATCATGAGATTTCTTTTAATAAAACATACACTTTCACACATTCAATCAAATTTCAGATTTCTAATTCTCATTTCCTATCAATTCAATCTTCTTATAACTCTTGCCACATTTTTCAACAAATTATTTTGTTGGTGCTAGCAAATAAATATGACAACTTTATTTGGTTCACAACATGCAAATTAACAATTAAATGGATCGCAACATTAGTATTCAAGGATAGAGCTCAATAAGAGAGAAATGTCCTGTCAAAGGAGATATTTTGTAGCTCTGAAACCCTGCTTCAACGAAGAGTTTCTTCCATTCTTCTTCTGTTCTCTCTTTTCCATTAAAAAAGGCATGCCATGTTTAGATCCATAAGGAGCTTTAGCCTAGTAATTTCGTGCTCATCATGCTTTTCGTTTATCACAACATCTATGACAATTACCTTTCCTGTTTTGCTTTTACTCGAAATAGCTTCTTTACAATTTTCTAATATCTTCCTGCAATCGTTGTCATTCCAATTATGTAAAAGCATATGCAAGAATACAAAAAAAATAAATTAGAAATTTGTTAATAGCTTGATATTCGGTCGATCCTGACATTTTATAGTTTTGGGACAAAACAATAAACAAAATCTCTTACATAGTTTTAAAATGTAAATATATATTCCATAAATAATACACTTAATTTCATTAAAAATAATTTGTTTTATTGCATTAAATGAATAACACAATTTTAATAAATATAAAAATATCATATTTTATATTCAATTTACTCTTATGTGTTATCGACAAAATATAATTATCTCAAATTAAGACATATATATATATATATATATATATATATATATATATATATATATATATATATATTGTTTATTGATATACTAACTTTTAGTTTTAATTCTTTTAAAATCAGAGTTTTGATTTATGGTTTTTATCTTGTTAAAAAAATAAACACTTTTATGTTTACACATTATTATAGGTTCGTTACATGTTGATATGTTACTATAAGTTGAAAATTTACTAAACAAGGCTTTTATAAATGTAATACATTAGACAAAAAAAAAAATAGAACCACTAACAACCAACAAAATAATACATTTAATCACATGTCACATCTTAATTTGGATATAGAAAATAAGACAATAATTTTCATCAATTTATGAAAATAACATTAAAAAATAGAAAAAAAAATCACACCACAACTTTTTGGACATTTTAAATTTTTTAGGCTCATCCCATGTGAGAAGTGGGTTATTATTTGGAATAACTAAATTTGCTATAACTAAACAGGTTCAGGTTAAAAAAAAAAAACTAAATAGGTTTAGTAAATCTTTGTTTACATATGCATACCTTGACTAGAATTGCATCAGCCTAGGGAATAGATTTAAACATGTCCCCACCAACATATGTCAAATTGTTGCTTCCTGATAAGTTCTCTATAACATGTGGACGTTCCAACACCATGCATTTCAACTTAGGAAATGCCTCACAGATAATCTTGGCTGTGGTTCCAATTCCACCACCAACATCCACAATGGACTCCAGTCCTTCAAAGACCCAATTGCAATCTCTCAACGCCAAGTTCATCATCTGAGAATCACTAGCCATTGCTTCATTGAATGACTTGTTATATGTAGGGTTTTCATTAAGAAAGTCCCACAAATGTGATCCTAAGGAGACCTCAAATAGTGTGAGATCTTCCTCACGAACCCACTTCTTCAATTGAAGCCATAAACCTGAAATAGTTGGGTCAAGAATATACTTAACCATTGGAGCCAAACTAAGCTCACTGCTTTTGACAAGTAGCTCTGAAGCAGCAGTGAGAGCATATGCTTCCTTTTCATGGATTCTTACTCTTTCAAAGAATCCAATGTGTGCCACGTAGCGCATGAGGCTCTGCACGTGACCAACTCTAGCCGGTGGAACTTGTAGAATTGACACCAACTCTGAAAGAGTAATGGGTTGGCTGTGTTTGTAGATTATGTCTGGTATGCCAAGCTCAACAATGCATTTGAGACACTTGGAATCTACATGGGCAAACATGTGTGTGTACAAGAGAGTTTGACCTTGAAAGATCTCACTTGCATTACGCCCATTGATTGAAGAAGCCATAATTGCAAATGAATTTTGATCTTGTGTGTTTTGTGCTGTTACAGAGTTTGATTTGGTTCGCTTTATATAATGCTACAACGTACGTACGTGATCCCACTCCAATTAGTGTTAAACTATGACTTTTCACTAGTCTAGATGAAACGTACCATGAATAGTGTATAAATACGACTAGAAAATTGCTAAATCCTAAGAAGCAATTCAACACGAATTAAATGCACGAAAACTTAAAATCAATGGTTGTCCATGATTTCCGTCAAGATTATTTTTTATTGACTCAAATATGTTTTTCGTCTCTCAAACATGTTTTTAATCCCTTAAATTAAAAATTATTTTTTTTAGTTTTTCAAATTCAAAAAATATCTTTTTTTGTCGTTCCTGTGTTCAAAATTCGCAATAAATTATGCATTCAAACTGTCAAAAATAGTCAAGAGGGACAAAAACACATTTTTCGAAATTGAAGGACTAAAAAAATAAATTAAAATTCAAGGGATCAAAAACAAAAATGACCTAAATTTAAGAGACCAAAAATATATTTAAACTTTTTAACCAATTAAAAGAAAACAACCATTTTGTACTTCATAGAGACTAATTTGTAACTAGTGATATTTAGATATCCAAAATTTATAAATATTCTATTAATACCTCTCATTTTTTTTATCTCTATTTTTTTTGTCACATCATATCATTAATCTTATCAATCACTTATCTCTTTTCTCTTTCCTCTTCCTATCTCTCTCAGGTTGTTTTTGGTTGTGAGGAGAAAAATAGAGTAGATGAAAATAAAAGAGAAATAATTTGAAAAAGAAAAAATAGAGTAAAAATAAAATAAAATGTTGGATTGTTTGGTAAAAAAAAATAGATAAGAATTAGAGTAGAAATAATACTGTAAACTGATAAAAATACTGTTATATCCTGATATAATTGTGCCAGGTGCCATGGTTTCAATTAAATTCAAATAACTGAAAGGTAAAACTGTCATTGACATGTGTCACGTGCACAGTAGGCAAAAAGTTTTGTGCATGAAATCCATCCAAATGAATATTATACCAACTCTAATACACCAAACCCCAATAGTCAAGGTGTATACACATTTTATTTACGTGTCAAAAATCATTTCCCTTTCGTAACAAAATAGCATCTTTCATATGACTATTCAACAGTGCCAACAAAGTTGGACTGCTAGTTAGTCGGTTAATACACTATTGATGCATCCCTTTCTGCTCTCTCGACTCGATGGGCTATGTTGGGTCAATGTAATAGCGACAATGAAATATTAATTCTCAAATCAAATAGGCTGTTATAATCTTTTAGATACAAATTGCAAAACTGGTTTTCTAATCGTTTAATTTTTATAAAGCCCAATTAGGGGAATTTACCTCGGACGTCTATTGTTTATAAAAAAAAAAAAATCTATTTTAGGAGGGATAAGTTTTATAGAATTGGAAGTGAAAGAATTGTTTTTAAATACTGGATTATTTTATTGTAAATATAGATGGGAATTTGGTATATCATTTTATGGTCCAGTCCGTAATTAATGGTATGTGACCTCTTCTAGTTCTAGCTGGTACATCTCAATCTCATTGAAAGAAAAAATTAAAGATTGTAGGGTATGAGTAGCCTTATCTCTTTGTTTTGAAGATTATAACGATGAAACAACGTTAACATATATGGGCCAGAGCTCGAGGTTTAGAACAATCAGTGATATGAAATGTAATTAATTACTTAGGGCATGTTTGGATTTCAGGTGTGAGAGTCCAAAAATATGTTTGAAAACAAAATTAGTTTGAGATGATATTTGATTACCCTTCAAAAGCATGTTTGAGAGTAAAATTTTGCCTGCAAACTTAATTTTGGAGAATTAAGACTTAAGATACTTTTGCAAACTTAAATTTTGCAAACTTAAATTTAACCGAAACTTAAGTTTGCAAACTTTAATCAAAGCATGCACTTATATTATTATCTAACCCAATTTTGTATAACGAATCAGAATCTACATTTTAAGTAAAATAAAAGAACTTGTGTGGGTACTGTAATTTTCATATAATTCTATAATACAAGTATTTGTTATTTTGGAACATATACTTTTTGAAATTTTATATATAACTAAATTAACATAAATTTTATTTAATTAGCTACTTGTTTAAAATGGACTTTTATTTTTTTTAAAAAAATCATTAATTAATTCTTAAATTTCTTCAATTAAAATTAAATGTAATGAAATATTTCTAAATTATACTACCTTCGTTTCTCTTTATGTCTTTTAGGGTTTCTACATAGAAAGTAAAAACCAAAAAAATACAATAATATATTTTTTATTTTAATAAAATTGTTGTAAAGTTTTCTATTTTATCATTTTTTATTTCTACTCCACAATAAATGCATATGCGTAAATTAATTAAAGATCAAGTGAAAAGTAAGGGTGTAATTGACAGAATAGTGATTAATGTGATATTGAACTTTACAAACAATAAATAAATAGAAACAATTTTTTTTTCAAATCTTCGACAATTAAAAAGAAAAATGGAGGGAGTATCCATCAAATAAAATTTCATTAATTGAATTAAGTTTAAGATTTAACAAACTTAAAATTTCAAAAAATACATTTTTTATGTTTTAATTCAATATTCCTTATTAGTAAAATAATTTCATTTTAGTTAAATAATTCATTTTTCAATTATCTCTTAATTTACTTTTTATATTTCAATTATATTTAAAAACATTTGTACAATAAATAATACACTTACTAATTTAATTATGAGTTTAGCGAAACACAAATTTTATAAGTAATTAAGTACTAACAGGGGTTGAATTTAGTGAAACACAAATCTAACAATACTTCGACCATAATTATCTTTAAAAGAAGATATATTTGAGAATCCAAAAGATTTATATAAGTAAATTTTATGCCTTAAATAGAAATATTAATTATTAACAAAATTGTATCGTCAAACAATTTTTTGTTCAAATGAAATATTTCTCTCCTTTATTTCTTTTTTTTTTTTTTTTTTCATCCATTCCTCCTTTACCTGTCAGAAGGAAATATTTATGAGTGGTCCCTTGGTCAGCCCAGCTTGGGATGGTGGGTAGCTATGAAAATGGAGTCCGCTATCATCGGCATGCATAATAATTGTTAGCAGCATACATAATTTTTATAAGAGCAAATTACATTGATATTTCTAGAAGTTTTTTAATTACAAATAATATTTTTTTTATTTTTTAATATTTACAACAATATTTTTTACAAGAGGTGTTAGTATAATATTTTTAAACATTAAGAGGGTTAATGTAATAGTATATAAGGATGTGTTAGTATAATGTTTTTTAACATTGATGTTGTTTGGTAGAGTGAAATAAAACGGAATAAAAATGAAATAAGATGAAAGTTTTAAATTAAACTAGAGCGTAAAAGTGTGGTCTCATCTCTTTTTACTATTTATTTCACTCATTTTACGTTCTCTTTTGCCGCAAACAAACGGACCATAAGAGAGATTATCATAGGAATAAAAAAGAGTAGTGTTATGTGTAATTTAAAAAATACTCAAGGAGTGCGAATGTAATTTGTTCTTTTTATAAAGTTGGAGTCACCCATAATCTGTATGCATAAAAATTATAATTTTAGTAGTCTCAAGATTTCTACATTATTAGTTATTAAAAATTAATTTTGATATAAATTTTAAAATAATTATTCTATTTTTTAATTATATGATAATTTATAATTAGATTACATCATAAAAACTTTTAAAGTGTCATCTATTATAATTAAAATAAAAAATTATATCTTCATATAGAAGACATGATTTTTATTCATCAAATAAATTTAAGTCTATGGTTAAATAAATATTTATAAAAATTTATAAATATAAATGTGGGTATAGAGTTACAAAACTCATCCTATATAAGAGATATATTTATACATAAATATAATTATATAATTATATAATGTTATATTTTACATAATTATATGTTACATCCTATAAAATATTAAAAAACAAGTCTTGATTTTGTTTTTTTCCTCAAATTTGTTAGAAGAGTGAATTTAATCCCTATAATTTCTATTGCTCAAATTAAGTCTTTGTAATTTTTTTTTACTGCAAGTCTTTGTATTTTTAAAATCAATGAAATTTAGTTCAACTGTTGATTTTCTGTTAAATTATTAACGGTGTAAAGTTGACATGAGTCTCGTTTAATGACATGGTAATAATTTATGAGAACACATGGCAGTTCATTTGAATAAAATGTATTCTTTTATTCAAGTAAAACAAAAAAAAATTTTTCACAAAAAACAAAAGTTTTTTTTAGAGTGGAAAATTCCCAAAGCTGAAAGAGATGGAAACATCATAGATGTAGACAGCAGTCAAAAAAATCATAGGTGTAGACTTTGAAAGGCTTGTGTAGACTTTGAAATCAAGGCTTGCATAGACTTTGTGTCATTCCTAACTTCGTGAAATAGAAAGAGAAGGAAACCTTCTAGAATTAGGGATGTTTATGAGTCAGTTTGGACTAAATTTGGAGAAAAATAATATACGAATTAATTAAATTTTATTGGTTTAGATTAATTTGAATTTTTCAATTTTTTTTCACAGCTAAAAAAAAATCAACTTGATCAAGAATAAGTTGATTTAGTTTTGATTAATTAGGTCCTATCTTATGCAAATGTACAAAATTTTATTTTGAGGGAAAAAATACATGATTTTATCTCAAAAATTCATATATAATTCTGTCATTAAAAGATGTTGTTGGAGTTCAAATGTGAATGTGAAGTCTCACATTGGATAGAAATGGACAAGTTGAACAACATATAAGTGAGAAAAATCTGCAAACCTCGTGGCCATCCATCATTGGATACTGGACCGAGTTCTCGACCACAAGACTCAATTGAAATAGATGAAAATCTTGAAAAAAGATGAACTTTAAGCACCAAAAAACTTTTTATTTTTTTCACAAAATCACTTCATTCCAACATGAACCAAAGATTTCTGGCAGAAAATGAAAAAAAAAATAGAGTGAGAAAGAAGAACGAAGTATCCACATAAGATAGGAGAAGAATAGGATAGGAATGGATCCTCTCATGTGAGATTTTCATTCGCATTCTCTCATGTGAAAATCTCCACCATCCAAATCTCATGTTCTTCTTTTTTTATTATTTAATTTTTTTCTTTCTTTTAATTAAAGGCTAAGACTTCACATGGCAAAAATGTCACATGAGAGATCAAAACCCAAAAAGGTTAGAATAGAACTCACCAAAACTACTTTTGTGAAGAAGGATGGATGAACAATGGTCTTGAAATGGTGGAAAGGCCTTAGGACTTGAAGCACTAAGCTTCTACGGAATGAAAGAGAATAAAAATATGGAGATAGTGGAAGAGGGTCGTAGTTCAAATAAAGGGAGAAAAAGGGAGAAGAAAGAGTTGGAGGCACCAAAATTAAGAGTGAGAGGGGAAAAATGAGGTGTAGAATGGTCTTAGGGTTTTTGTCTTGTATTTTTAAGATTTGGTATCACAAAATAAAAGCAATTTCCCTTCTAAGAGTAAGAGCCCTTAGAATTCTCAGCACCTTCCTCTCATCCGATGAGAGAGCTTGATTAAAAAATGTACCAAAGTGGTAAATGTGCAAGTGCCTTGAATGAGTACAAAAAGCAACATTGCTTAATAAGTGAAAGTTCCTACGCATTTCATGGATATACAAGACATTAATCAAAACCAGAGTTTTACATGAAGTAAGCTTGAAATGAATTTTCCCTTTACTACTACCCCAAACAGTTTCAGAGTTTCACATGTAGAGTGGATTTTTCTACATTATTCTTTTAAGACATGAACAACCCTTTGTTTGCACAAATATGTTTGGTAGCTCTTGTGTTTAGTATCCAATCAGTTGTGTTGTTGACCAAAATTTGATTCTTTCGCAACAACGTTACCTTGTCTTCTATCAAGTTTGCTTATAGTTTTGTTTTTGAGATATCAAGTAAGACATTCCCATGCATTGGGCAATAATGCCATTAGAACGATCAAATAATTTACTTTTAGATTGTGAGAAAGTATAGGAAAAAAATTATGTCATAACAATAGTTATTGTCCTAAAGTAAATTTTGACATATTTCTTGTGCAACCAATATTCGAAAAGAAAGAGAAAAAAAATATATGAAGAATTTCAAAGCTTAAGCTGTCAATCCTTATATAATCTTCATTATCTAGGTTCATTAATAAAGATTAATAAATAACCGTCAATTTTTACATCAATTATAATAAAATGAAATCATTATCTAAGGAAGGATTAATAAAGTCATCTAATTTTAAATGCAATCATATAGAACCTTTAAAATAACATGTTATAAATGAAAAAAAAAAGCTATAAAAACCTTAATTTTGACACTTTAATATTTAATTAAAAAGGACTGAAATGACATTATATTCACAATAAAAATATAAAAAAGAAAACAGATGATACTTGAATGTTTTGCATAAAAGAAATAAATATGATACATGTCATTAATTATCTCCGCACCATGGTCACAACTGATCGATTTTGTTAAACCAATGCCTTTGCTCCACTAGTTCTTGCAGATGGTATATGCCTTTTTATTCAGTTCGTATAACTACTAAAACTACCCTCAAAATCAAATACATCACTTTATTCAGTTCATAACATGGAATTATTAAATTAACCAAAACATTAATGTCTAAGGATAGATCTCAATAAGAGACAAATATCCGGTCAAGGGAGATATTTTGTAGACTTGGAACCCTGCTCCCATGAAGAGTTTCTTCCATTCTTCTTCATTTCTCTCTTTTCCATTAACACATGCCATGGTTATATCCATAACGAGCTTTAGTTCAGAAACTTTGTGCTCATCTTGCCTTTCGTTTATCACAACATCTATGATAATCACTTTTCCTCTTTTGCCATTATTTGAAATAGCTTCTTTGCAATTCTTTAATATCTTTATGCAATCTTCATCAATCCAGTCATGTAGAATCCACTGCATAAACAAAAGAAAAGATAGAGGATTAGAAATGTTGTCCATAACCTTTTGTGAGAAGTGAGTTATGGTATGAAATAAATAAATTTTCAAAAACTTAACAAGTCCATTGGACTATATTGTTTACATATGCATACCTTAAGCAGAATTGCATCAGCCTTAGGAATAGATTTGAACATGTCCCCACCAACATATGTCAAATTGTTGCTCCCTGACAAGTTCTCCACAACCTGTGGACGATCAAACACAATGCATTTCAAGTTAGGAAACGCTTCACAGATAATCTTGGCAGTGGTTCCAGTTCCACCACCAACATCCACAATGGATTCCAGTCCCTCAAACACCAACTTGCAATCTCTTAATGCCAAGTTACTTATTTGAGAATCACTTGCCATTGCCTCATTGAATATCTCATTATATGCAGGGTTTTTGGTAAGAAAATCCCACAATTGTGATCCTAAGGAGATGTCAAACAATGTGAGATCTTTCTCATAAACCCACTTTTTCAATTGATGGTATGAATCTGACAGAGTTGGGTCAAGAACCAACTCAACCATTGGAGCTAAACTAAGCTCACTGCTTTTGAGAAGTAACTCTGACGCAGCAGTGAGAGCATATGCTTCTTTTTCATGGATTCTTACTCTTTCAAAGAATCCATTGTGTGCAAGATAGCGCATGAGGCTATGCACCTGACCAATTTTAGTTGGTGGAACTTGTAGAATTGACACTAACTCAGGAAGAGTAGTGGGTTGGCCATGGTTGTGGATTATGTCTGGTATGCGAAGCTCAACCATCCATTTGAGACACATAGAGTCTATGAAGGCAAACATATGTTTGTACAAGAGAGCTTGACCTTGAAAGATCTCATTTGCATTACGGCCATTGATTGAAGAAGCCATAATTGCAAACGAATTTTGATTTTGTGTATGTTTTGTGGTGTTTTAGAATTTGATTTGATTCGCTTTATATAATGCTACAATTACTACCTACGTACGTGATCCCTACTCCAATAGTTAAACTATGACTGTTGACTAGTCTAAATGAAATGTACCATGCATAGTGTATAACTATGCTACGACAATTAATTGAACAGTGACAATTAATTGATTATATATTTTTTCTCTCAAAAGTGTTTTTAATTCGTTAAATTTTTTTTTAATTCTTCAAATTCAAAAATATCTTTTTTTGTCCTTCCTGTGTTCAAAATTAGCAATAAATTGTGCATTCAAACTGCCAAGAATAATCAAGAGGACAAAAATAAATGTTTCAAAATTGAAGGACTAAAAAAACAAATTAAAATTCAAGGGATCAAAAACAAAAATATCCAAATTTAAGAGACCAAAAATATATTTAAACTTTTTTTATTTAACTTTTTAACCAATTAAAAGAAAACAACCATTTTGTACTTACTTTCATAGAGACTAATTTCGTAATGAGTGATATTTAAATATCCAAAATTTATAAACACTCTATCAACACCTCTTATTTCTTTTTAGGTTTTATCTCTATTTTTTTTGTCACATCATATATCATTAATCTTATCAATCACTTATATCTTCTCTCTTCCTATCTCTCTCAGGTTGTGTTTGATTGTGAGGAGAAAAATAGAGTGAATGAAAATAAAAGAGAGATCATTTGAAAAAAAAAAAATAAAGTAAAAATAAAATAGAATATTGGATTGTTTGATCTAAGAAAAATATACGAGAATTAGAGTAGAAATAATACTGTAAACCGATAAAAATACTGTTATATCCCTGATATAATTGCCAGGTGCCATGGTTTCAATTAAATTCAAATAACTGAAAGGTAAAACTGTCATTAACATGTGTCACGTGCACAGTAGGCAAAAAGTTTTGTGGATGAAATCCATCCAAATGAATATTATTTCTATTTTTTCTATACCAACTCTAATACACCAAGCCCCAATCCAATACTCATCTCCGGCACCATGCAGACTGTCAAGGTGTATACACATTTTATTTTATTTACGTGTCAAAAATCATTTCCCTTTCGTAACAAATAGCATCTCTCATATGACTATTCAACAGTGCCAACAAAGTTGGACTGCTAGTTAGTCCGTTAATACACTATTGATGCATCCCTTTCTGCTCTCTCGACTCGATGGGCTATGTTGGGTCAATGTAATAGCGACAATGAAATATTAATGCTCAAATCAAATAGGCTGTTATAATCTTTTAGATACAAATTGCAAAACTGGTTTTCTAATCGTTTAATTTTTATAAAGCCCAATTTGGGGAATTTACCTCGGACGTCTATTGTTTATAAAAAAAAAAAAAAAAATCTATTTTAGGAGGGATTAGTTTTATAGAATTGGAAGTGAAAGAATTATTTTTTAGGAGATAAAATACTGGATTATTTTATTGTAAATATAGATGGGAATTTGGTATATCATTTTATGGTCCAGTCCGTAATTAATGGTATGTGACCTCTTCTAGTTCTAGCTGGTACATCTCAATCTCATTGAAAGAAAAAATTAAAGATTGTAGGGTATGAGTAGCCTTATCTCTTTGTTTTGAAGATTATAACGATGAAACAACGTTAACATATATGGGCCAGAGCTTGAGGTTTAGAACAATGAGTGATATGAAATGTAATTAATTACTTAGGACATGTTTGGATTTCAGGTGGGAGGGTCCAAAAATATGTTTGAGAACAAAATCAGTTTGAGATCATGTTTAGTTACCCTTCAAAAGTATATTTGAGAGTAAAATTTTGCCTGCAAACTTAATTTTGGAGAAGTAAGACTTGAGATACTTTTGCAAACTTAAGTTTAACCCAAACTTAAGTTTGCAAACTTTAATCCAAACATGCACTTATATTATTATCTAATCCAGTTTTGTATAACGAATCAGAATCTACATTTTAAGTAAAATAAAAGCACTTGTGTGGGTACTGTAATTTTCTTATAATTCTATAATACATGTATTTGTTATTTTGTAACATATACTTTTTGAAATTTTATATATAACTAAATTAACATAAATTTTATTTAATTAGCTACTTGTTTAAAATGGACTTTTATTTTTTTTTTTAAAAATTCATTAATTAATTCTTAAATTTCTTCAATTAAAATTAAATGTAATGAAATATTTCTAAATTATACTACCTTCATTTCTCTTTATGTCTTTTAGGGTTTCTACATAGAAAGTAAAAACCAAAATAATACAATAATATATATTTTTTATTTTAATAAAATTGTTGTAAAGTTTTCTATTTTATCATTTTTTATTTCTACTCCACAATAAATGCATATGCATAAATTAATTAAAGATCAAGTGAAAAGTAAGGGTGTAATTGACAGAATAGTGATTAATGTGATATTGAACTTTACAAACAATAAATAAATAGAAACAATTTTTTTTTCAAATATTCGACAATTAAAAAGAAAAACGGAGGAAATATCCATCAAATAAAATTTCATTAATTGAATTAAGTTTAAGATTTAACAAACTTAAAATTTCAAAAAATACATTTTTTATGTTTTAATTCAATATTCCTTATTAGTAAAATAATTTCATTTTAGTTAAATAATTCATTTTTCAATTATCTCTTAATTTACTTTTTATATTTCAATTATATTTAAAAACATTTTTACAATAAATAATACACTTACTAATTTAATTATGAGTTTAGCGAAACACAAATTTTATAAGTAACTAAGTACTAACAGGGGTTGAATTTAGTGAAACACAAATCTAACAATACTTCGACCATAATTATCTTTAAAAGAAGATATATTTGAGAATCCAAAAGATTTATATAAGTAAATTTTATGCATTAAATAGAAATATTAATTATTAACAAAATTGTATCGTCAAACAATTTTTTGTTCAAATGAAATATTTCTCTCCTTTATTTCTTTTGTTTTTTTTTTTTTCATCCATTCCTCCTTTACCTGTCAGAAGGAAATATTTATGAGTGGTCCCTTGGTCAGCCCAGCTTGGGATGGTGGGTAGCTATGAAAATGGAGTCCGCTATCATCGGCATGCATAATAATTGTTAGCAGCATACATAATTTTTATAATAGCAAATTACATTGATATTTCTAGAAGTTTTTTAATTACAAATAATATTTTTTTATTTTTTAATATTTACAACAATATTTTTTACAAGAGGTGTTAGTATAATATTTTTAAGCATTAAGAGGGTTAATGTAATAGTATATAAGGAGGTGTTAGTATAATGTCTTTTAACATTGATGTTGTTTGGTAGAGTGAAATAAAACGGAATGAAAATGAAATAAGATGAAAGTTTTAAATTAAACTTGAGCGTAAAAGTGTGGTCTCACTTCTTTTTACTATTTATTTCACTCATTTTATGTTCTCTTTCGCCGCAAACAAACGGACCAAAAGAGAGATTATCATAGGAATAAAAAAGAGTAGTGTTATGTGTAATTTAAAAAATACTCAAGGAGTGCGAATGTAATTTGTTCTTTTTATAAAGTTGGAGTCACCCATAATCTGTATGCATAAAAATTATAATTTTAGTAGTCTCAAGATTTCTACATTATTAGTTATTAAAAATTAATTTTGATATAAATTTTAAAATAATTATTCTATTTTTTAATTATATGATAATTTATAATTAGATTACATCATAAAAACTTTTAAAGTGTCATCTATTATATTTAAATTAAAAAATTATATCTTTATATAGAAGACATGATTTTTATTCATCAAATAAATTTAAGTCTATGGTTAAATAAATATTTATAAAAATTTATAAATATAAATGCGGGTATAGAGTTACAAAACTCATCCTATATAAGAGATATATTTATACATAAATATAATTATATAATGTTATATTTTACATAATTATATGTTACATCCTATAAAATATTAAAAAATTTATATAAAAAATATTAAAAAACAAGTCTTGATTTTGTTTTTTTCCTCAAATTTGTTAGAAGAGTGAGTTTAATCCCTATAATTTCTATTGCTCAAATTAAGTCTTTGTAATTTTTTTTACTGCAAGTCTTTGTATATTTAAAATCAATGAAATTTAGTTCAACTGTTGATTTTCTGTTAAATTATTAACGGTGTAAAGTTGACACGAGTCTCGTTTAATGACATGGTAATAATTTATGAGAACACATGGCAGTTCATTTGAATAAAATGTATTCTTTTATTCAAGTAAAACATAAATTTTTTTATTCACAAAAAACAAAAGTTTTTTTTAGAGTGGAAAATTCCCAAAGCTGAAAGAGATGGAAACATCATAGGTGTAGACAGCAGTCAAAAAAATCATAGGTGTAGACTTTGAAAGGCTTGTGTAGACTTTGAAATCAAGGCTTGCATAGACTTTGTGTCATTCCTAACTACGTGAAATAGAAAGAGAAGGAAACCTTCTAGAATTAGGGATGTTTATGAGTCAGTTTGGACTAAATTTGGAGAAAAATAATATACGAATTAATTAAATTTTATTGGTTTAGATTAATTTGAATTTTTCAATTTTTTTCACAGCTAAAAAAAAATCAACTTGATCAAGAATAAGTTGATTTAGTTTTGATTAATTAGGTCCTATCTTATGCAAATGTACAAAATTTTATTTTGAGGGAAAAAATACATGATTTTATCTCAAAAATTCATATATAATTCTGTCATTAAAAGATGTTGTTGGAGTTCAAATGTGAATGTGAAGTCTCACATTGGATAGAAATGGACAAGTTGAACAACATATAAGTGAGGAAAATCTGCAAACCTCGTGGCCATCCATCATTGGATACTGGACCGAGTTCTCGACCACAAGACTCAATTGAAATAGATGAAAATCTTGAAAAAAGATGAACTTTAAGCACCAAAAAACTTTTTTTTATTTTTTTCACCAAATCACTTCATTCCAACTTGAACCAAAGATTTCTGACAGAAAATGAAAAAAAAAAATAGAGTGAGAAAGAAGAACGAAGTATCCACATAAGATAGGAGAAGAATATGATAGGAATGGATCCTCTCATGTGAGATTTTCATTCGCATTCTCTCATGTGAAAATCTCCACCATCCAAATCTCATGTTCTTCTTTTTTTATTATTTAATTTTTTTCTTTCTTTTAATTAAAGTCTAAGACTTCACATGGCAAAAATGTCACATGAGAGATCAAAACCCAAAAAGGTTAGAATAGACCTCACCAAAACTACTTTTGTGAAGAAGGATGGATGAACAATGGTCTTGAAATGGTGGAAAGGCCTTAGGACTTGAAGCACTAAGCTTCTACGGAATGAAAGAGAATAAAAATATGGAGATAGTGGAAGAGGGTTGCAGTTCAAATAAAGGGAGAAGAAAGAGTTGGAGGCACCCAAATTAAGAGTGAGAGGGGGAAATGAGGTGTAGAATGGTCTTAGGGTTTTTGTCTTGTATTTTTAGGATTTGGTATCACAAAATAAAAGCAATTTCCCTTCTAAGAGTAAGAGCCCTTAGAATTCTCAGCACCTTCCTCTCATCCGATGAGAGAGCTTGATTAAAAAATGTACCAAAGTGGTAAATGTGCAAGTGCCATGAATGAGTACAAAAAGCAACAATGCTTAATAAGTGAATGTTCCTACGCATTTCATGGATATACAAGGCATTAATCAAAACCAGAGTTTTATATGAAGTAAGCTTGAAATGAATTTTTCCTTTACTACTACCCCAAACAGTTTCAGAGTTTCACATGTAGAGTGGATTTTTCTACATTATTCTTTTAAGACATGAACAACCCTTTGTTTGCACAAATATGTTTGGTAGCTCTTGTGTTTAGTATCCAATCAGTTGTGTTGTTGACCAAAATTTGATTCTTTCGCAACAACATTCCTTTGTCTTCTATCAAGTTTGCTTATAGTTTTGTTTTTGAGATATCAAGTAAGACATTCCCATGCATTGGGCAATAATGTCATTAGAACGATCAAATAATTTACTTTTAGATTGTGAGAAAGTATAGGAAAAAAATCATGTCACAACAATAGTTGTTGTCGTAAAAAAATTATAGTTTTATAGAATTGGAAGTGAAAGAATTGTTTTTTAGGAGATAAAATACTGGATTATTTTATTGTAAATATAGATGGGAATTTGGTATATCATTTTATGGTCCAGTCCGTAATTAATGGTATGTGACCTCTTCTAGTTCTAGCTGGTACATCTCAATCTCATTGAAAGAAAAAATTAAAGATTGTAGGGTATGAGTAGCCTTATCTCTTTGTTTTGAAGATTATAACGATGAAACAACGTTAACATATATGGGCCAGAGCTCGAGGTTTAGAACAATGAGTGATATGAAATGTAATTAATTACTTAGGGCATGTTTGGATTTCAGGTGGGAGAGTCCAAAAATATGTTTGAGAACAAAATCAGTTTGAGATCATGTTTAGTTACCCTTCAAAAGCATGTTTGAGAGTAAAATTTTGCCTGCAAACTTAATTTTGGAGAATTAAGACTTGAGATACTTTTGCAAACTTAAATTTTGCAAACTTAAGTTTAATCGAAACTTAAGTTTGCAAACTTTAATCAAAACATGCACTTATATTATTATCTAACCCAGTTTTGTATAACGAATCAGAATCTACATTTTAAGTAAAATAAAAGAACTTGTGTGGGTACTGTAATTTTCATATAATTCTATAATACAAGTATTTGTTATTTTGTAACATATACTTTTTGAAATTTTATATATAACTAAATTAACATAAATTTTATTTAATTAGCTACTTGTTTAAAATGGACTTTTATTTTTTAAAAAAATTCATTAACTAATTCTTAAATTTCTTCAATTAAAATTAAATGTAATGAAATATTTCTAAATTATACTACTTTCGTTTCTCTTTATGTCTTTTAGGGTTTCTACATAGAAAGTAAAAACCAAAAAAATACAATAATATATTTTTTTTTATTTTAATAAAATTGCTGTAAAGTTTTCTATTTTATCATTTTTTATTTCTACTCCACAATAAATGCATATGCGTAAATTAATTAAAGATCAAGTGAAAAGTAAGGGTGTAATTGACAGAATAGTGATTAATATGATATTGAACTTTACAAACAATAAATAAATAGAAACAATTTTTTTTTTCAAATATTCGACAATTAAAAAGAAAAAACGGAGGGAGTATCCATCAAATAAAATTTCATTAATTGAATTAAGTTTAAGATTTAACAAACTTAAAATTTCAAAAAATACATTTTTTATGTTTTAATTCAATATTCCTTATTAGTAAAATAATTTCATTTTAGTTAAATAATTCATTTTTCAATTATCTCTTAATTTACTTTTTATATTTCAATTATATTTAAAAACATTTGTACAATAAATAATACACTTACTAATTTAATTATGAGTTTAGCAAAACACAAAATTAAGTACTAACAGGGGTTGAATTTAGTGAAACACAAATCTAACAATACTTCGACCATAATTATCTTTAAAAGAAGATATATTTGAGAATCCAAAAGATTTATATAAGTAAATTTTATGCCTTAAATAGACATATTAATTATTAACAAAATTGTATCGTCAAACAATTTTTTGTTCAAATGAAATATTTATCTCCTTTATTTCTTTTGTTTTTTTTTTTCATCCATTCCTCCTTTACCTGTAAGAAGGAAATATTTATGAGTGGTCCCTTGGTCAGCCCAGCTTAGGATGGTGGGTAGCTATGAAAATGGAGTCCGCTATCATCGGCATGCATAATAATTGTTAGCAGCATACATAATTTTTATAAGAACAAATTACATTGATATTTCTAGAAGTTTTTTAATTATAATTAATATTTTTTTATTTTTTTAATATTTACAACAATATTTTTTACAAGAGGTGTTAGTATAATATTTTTAAACATCAAGAGGGTTAATGTAATAGTATATAAGGAGGTGTTAGTGTAATGTTTTTAAACATTGATATAATGTTTGGTAGAGTGAAATGAAATGGATTGAAAATGAAATGAGATGGAAGTTTTAAATTAAAGTAGAGCATAAAAGTGTGGTCTCACCCCCTTTTTACTGTTTATTTCACTCATTTTCTGCTATCTTTCGTCACAAACAAACAGACCATAAGAGAGATTATCATAGAAATAGAAAAGAGTAGTGTTATGTGTAATTTGAAAAATACTCAAGGAGTTGTTCTTTTTATAAAGTTGGAGTCACCCATAATCTGTATGCATAAAAATTATAATTTTAGTAGTCTCAAGATTTCTACATTATTAGTTATTAAAAAATAATTTTGATATAAATTTTAAAATAATTATTCTATTTTTTAATTATATGATAATTTATAATTAGATTACATCATAAAAACTTTTAAAATGTCATCTATTATAATTAAATTAAAAAATTATATCTTCATATAGAATACATGATTTTTATTCATCAAATAAATTTAAGTCTATGGTTAAATAAATATTTATAAAAATTTATAAATATAAATGCGGGTACAGAGTTACAAAACTCATCTAAATAAGAGATATATTTATACATAAATATAATTATATAATGTTATATTTTACATAATTATATGTTACATCCTATAAAATATTAAAAACTTTATATAAAAAATATTAAAAACAAGACTTGATTGTGTTTTTTTCCTCAAATTTGTTAGAAGAGTGAATTTAATCCCTATAATTTCTATTGCTCAAATTAAGTCTTTGTAATTTTTTTTTTACTGCAAGTCTTTGTATTTTTAAAATCAATGAAATTTAGTTCAACTGTTGATTTTCTGTTAAATTATTAACGGTGTAAAGTTGACATGAGTCTCGTTTAATGACATGGTAATAATTTATGAGAACACATGGCAGTTCATTTGAATAAAATGTATTCTTTTATTCAAGTAAAACATAAATTTTTTTATTCACAAAAAACAAAAGTTTTTCTTTAGAGTGGAAAATTCCCAAAAGCTGAAAGAGATGGAGACATCATAGGTGTAGACAACAATTAAAAAAATAATAGGTGTAGACTTTGAAAGGCTTGCGTAGATTTCAAAAGGCTTGCATAAAAAGGCTTGCGTAGACTTTGAAATTAAGGCTTGCATAGACTTTGTGTCATTCCTAATTATGTGAAATAGAAAGAGAAGGAAACCTTCTAGAATTAGGGATGTTCATGAGTCAGTTTGGACTAAATTTGGAGAAAAATAATATACGAATTAATTAAATTTTATTGGTTTAGATTAATTTGAATTTTTCAATTTTTTTCACAGCTCAAACCAAATCAACTTGTTCAAGAATAAGTTGGTTTAGTTTTGATTAATTAGGTCCTATCTTATGCAAATGTACAAAATTTTATTTTGAGGGAAAAAATACATGATTTTATCTCAAAAATTCATATATAATTCTGTCATTAAAAGATGTTGTTGGAGTTCAAGTGTGAATGTGAAATCCTACATTGGATAAAAATGGACAAGTTGAGCAACATATAAGTGAGGAAGATCCGCAAACCTAATGCCTTATGATTTTGGATTGAAAATTGTGTCAAGTTCACTTATGTGATTTGCTCGTAGCCATCCATCATTGGATACTGGACCGAGTTCTCGACCACAAGACTCAATTGAAATAGATGAAAATCTTGAAAAAAGATGAACTTTAAGCACCAAAAAGCTTTTTATTTTTTTTTCACAAAATCACTTCATTCCAACTTGAACCAAAGATTTCTGGCAGAAAATGAAAAAAAAAATAGAGTGAGAAAGAAGAACGAAGTATCCACATAAGATAGGAGAAGAATAGGATAGGAATGGATCCTCTCATGTGAGATTTTCATTCGCATTCTCTCATGTGAAAATCTCCACCATCCAAATCTCATGTTCTTCTTTTTTTATTATTTAATTTTTTTCTTTCTTTTAATTAAAGGCTAAGACTTCACATGGCAAAAATGTCACATGAGAGATCAAAACCCAAAAAGGTTAGAATAGACCTCACCAAAACTACTTTTGTGAAGAAGGATGGATGAACAATGGTCTTGAAATGGTGGAAAGGCCTTAGGACTTGAAGCACTAAGCTTCTACGGAATGAAAGAGAATAAAAATATGGAGATAGTGGAAGAGGGTCGCAGTTCAAATAAAGGGAGAAGAAAGAGTTGGAGGCACCCAAATTAAGAGTGAGAGGGGGAAATGAGGTGTAGAATGGTCTTAGGGTTTTTGTCTTGTATTTTTAGGATTTGGTATCACAAAATAAAAGCAATTTCCCTTCTAAGAGTAAGAGCCCTTAGAATTCTCAGCACCTTCCTCTCATCCGATGAGAGAGCTTGATTAAAAAATGTACCAAAGTGGTAAATGTGCAAGTGCCTTGAATGAGTACAAAAAGCAACATTGCTTAATAAGTGAAAGTTCCTACGCATTTCATGGATATACAAGACATTAATCAAAACCAGAGTTTTACATGAAGTAAACTTGAAATGAATTTTCCCTTTACTACTACCCCCAAACAGTTTCAGAGTTTCACATGTAGAGTGGATTTTTCTACATTATTCTTTTAAGTCATGAACAACCCTTTGTTTACACAAATATGTTTGGTAGCTCTTGTGTTTAGTATCCAATCAGTTGTGTTGTTGACCAAAATTTGATTCTTTCGCAACAACAATGTTACCTTGTCTTCTATCAAGTTTGCTTATAGTTTTGTTATTGAGATATCAAGTAAGACATTCCCATGCATTGGGCAATAATGCCATTAGAACGATCAAATAATTTACTTTTAGATTGTGAGAAAGTATAGGAAAAAAATTATGTCATAACAATAGTTATTGTCCTGAAAGTAAATTTTGACATATTTCTTGTGCAACCAATATTCGAAAAGAAAGACAAAAAATATATATGAAGAATTTCAAAGCTTAAGCTGTCAATCCTTATATAATCTTCATTAGCTAGGTTCATTAATAAAGATTAATAAATTACTGTCAATTTTTACATCAATCATAATAAAATGAAATCAATATCTAAGGAAGGATTAACAAAGTCATCTAATTTTAAATGCAATCATATAGAACCTTTAAAATAACATGTTATAAATGAAAAAAAAAAATGCTATAAAAACCTGAATTTTGACACTTTAATATTTAATTAAAAAAGGACTGAAATGACATTATATTCACAATAAAAATATAAAAAAGAAAACAGATGATACTTGAATGTTTTGCATAAAAGAAATAAATATGATACATGTCATTAATTATCTCCGCACCATGGTCACAACTGATCGATTTTGTTAAACCAATGCCTTTGCTCCACTAGTTCTTGCAGATGGTATATGCCTTTTTATTCAGTTCGTATAACTACTAAAACTGCCCTCAAAATCAAATACATCACTTTATTCAGTTCATAACATGGAATTATTAAATTAATCAAAACATTAATGTCTAAGGATAGATCTCAATAAGAGACAAATATCCGGTCAAGGGAGATATTTTGTAGTCTTGGAACCCTGCTCCCATGAAGAGTTTCTTCCATTCTTCTTCATTTCTCTCTTTTCCATTAACACATGCCATGGTTATATCCATAACGAGCTTTAGTTCAGAAACTTTGTGCTCATCTTGCCTTTCGTTTATCACAACATCTATGATAATCACTTTTCCTCTTTTGCCATTATTTGAAATAGCTTCTTTGCAATTCTTTAATATCTTTATGCAATCTTCATCAATCCAGTTATGTAGAATCCACTGCATAAACAAAAGAAAAGATAGAGGATTAGAAATGTTGTCCATAACCTTTTGTGAGAAGTGAGTTATGGTATGAAATAAATAAATTTTCAGAAACTTAACAAGTCCATTGGACTATATTGTTTACATATGCATACCTTAAGTAGAATTGCATCAGCCTTAGGAATAGATTTGAACATGTCCCTACCAACATATGTCAGATTGTTGCTCCCTGACAAGTTCTCCACAACCTGTGGACGATCAAACACAATGCATTTCAAGTTAGGAAATGCTTCACAGATAATCTTGGCAGTGGTTCCAGTTCCACCACCAACATCCACAATGGATTCCAGTCCCTCAAACATCAACTTGCAATCTCTCAATGCCAAGTTACTTATTTGAGAATCACTTGTCATTCCCTCATTGAATATCTCATTATATGCAGGGTTTTTGGTAAGAAAATCCCACCAATGTGATCCTAAGGAGATGTCAAACAATGTGAGATCTTTCTCATAAACCCACTTTTTCAATTGATGGTATGAATCTGACAGAGTTGGGTCAAGAACAAACTCAACCATTGGAGCTAAACTAAGCTCACTGCTTTTGAGAAGTAACTCTGACGCAGCAGTGAGAGCATATGCTTCTTTTTCATGGATTCTTACTCTTTCAAAGAATCCATTGTGTGCAAGATAGCGCATGAGGCTATGCACCTGACCAATTTTAGTTGGTGGAACTTGTAGAATTGACACCAACTCAGGAAGAGTAGTGGGTTGGCCATGGTTGTGGATTATGTCTGGTATGCGAAGCTCAACCATCCATTTGAGACACATAGAGTCTATGAAGGCAAACATATGTTTGTACAAGAGAGCTTGACCTTGAAACATCTCATTTGCATTACGGCCATTGATTGAAGAAGCCATAATTGCAAACGAATTTTGATTTTGTGTATGTTTTGTGGTGTTTCAGAATTTGATTTGATTCGCTTTATATAATGCTACAATTACTACCTACGTACGTGATCCCTACTCCAATAGTTAAACTATGACTGTTGACTAGTCTAAATGAAATGTACTAGGGGTGGCAAAACGGGCCCAACCCGACGGACCGGCCCGTTTTGACTCGTATTTTTGGCGGGGCGGGCCAACATTTTGAGCCCGCATACCCGCTGTAACCCGCCCCGACTTGGCCCGCCAAAAAACGGGCTGAAGGCAGGCCGGGGCGGGTTGGCTCGCGAACCCGCTTAAATAAATAATTATATATATATTTTTTATTAAGTTAGGGAATAGTGAGTGAATTTCTTTGGCTCTTTAAGCATAATTATTGCTAGATATCATATCACAACTTGTGCATTAGATAGTCATAATTATTAATTGCAGCAATTGAGATGGAAATCATGGAATATATTAGTTTACATGTAAAATCAATTTTTTTTATAAAAAAAAACGGGTTGACCCGCCAACCCGCAGCCCATTTGTAATAATTTTGGATTTGGCGGGCCAACCCGCCAACCCGCCAACCCGAGCAAAAACGGGGCGGGGTGACACTTTTAACCCACATTTCAAATGCGGGGCGGGGCGGGTTGGCCCGTTTTCGGCGGGTCAGTGGCGGGGCGCGGCGGGTCGGCCTGTTTTGCCACCCCTAAAATGTACCATGCATAGTGTATGACTATGCTACGACAATTAATTGAACATGCCAACAAAGTTGGACTGCTAGTCGGCTAATACAATTGACGGGCTCAGTAGTGTTGGATCAATGTCATAGCTACACTAAAATAATGCTCAAATAGTATATATATATATATATATATATATATATATAGAGAGAGAGAGAGAGAGAGAGAGAGAGAGAGAGAGAGAGAGAGAGAGAGAGAGAGAGAGAGAGAGAGAGAGAGAGAGAGAGAGAGAGAGAGAGAGAGAGAGAGAGAGAGAGAGAGGATCCACTTACTGTAAGAGTAATTCTAAACGTAACTCTTTTAGAGTTACTCCTCATCTGAATGGTAGGGATGAAAAGTAACTCTCTTATAATTACTTTTGGAGTAATCATATATATATATATATATATATATATATAGAAAGAGAGAGGAGGGGGAGAGGGAAGGGATCCACTTATTATAAGAATAACTCTAAATGTAACTCTTTTAGAATTACTCCTCATTTGAATGGTGGGAATGAAAAATAACTCTCTTATATCATTCATTTGAAAATGTCTAGCAATACTTACAAAGCACAAAGAAGGCTAAAAAGAGCGTTATAACAATATAACATCAACAATGGCATATCAGAAACACACGCTCAACAATGGCTGTAATAATCTATTAGATATATACATTTTGCAAGACTGGTTTTCTAATCGTTTAATTTTTATAAAGCCCAATTAGGGGGATTTACCTCGGACGTCTATTGTTTATAAATTTTATAATTTTTCCTTTCTTTTTTACGAGGGATAAATTTTATAGAATTGGATGTGAAAGAATTTTTTTTTAGGAGATAATTAATACTGGATTATTTTATTGCAATGATAAATGAGAATTTGGTATATCATTTGTAACTATATGGTCAAGCCGGTATGGGACCTCTTCTAGCCCATACATCTAATTGAAAGAAAAAATTAAAGATTGTGGGGGGTATGAGCAGCCTTATTGTCTGCTCTCTTTGTGAAAAACAGCTCCATTGGACATGTGTAGTATAAGTAATTTTCGAAGATTAGAATGACGAATTCCAACAAAATATACGGGTTCGAGGTTTAGAACAATGAGTTATAACCCAGTCTTGTATAACCAATCAGAATTTACATTTTAAGTAAAATAACTTGTGTAGGTACTCTTTTTCTTATAATTCTAATAAAAGTATTTTTTTATTTTGTAACATATATTTTTTGAAATTCTCTATATAATTAAATTAATATATTTTTCTTTAATTAGCTACTTAATTATTTAAAAAGGTCTGTTAATTTTCTGTAAACGATAATAAATTTTCTGTAACAACTAACAACTACTACTGCAATGAGTAATGACTGATGTCTACTTTTTGACTTTCGTTTGTTTTGTTTTATTATAAGTACATATATGACCATAACTTTAATTTTTCTTAATAAACATCATTCCTGTATGATGGGCTGATGGCTATAGTATATGTGTCCAAAACCAAAAGATTGAAATTATCATTTTGAGACAAAGTACAAACATATATATGGTCTCTCATAAAAATAAAAAAAAACCCATATATATGGTCTAGTTTGGCTGACAAGATATGTACGCGTTTGGCTTCCTGTTCGGTGGAAATGGCAGATATTTGCTCTTACGGCGGAGATCTTGGCTAGATCTTGTTGTTCAGTGGCGGAGCTCGTCGTTGGGAGTTGTACCTACAAACACTCTGATGTCTAAGTCAGTATCGAAGGGGGGAAGAGAGTGAGTGAATGAGATTAGAGTTGAGTTTGTACATGTAGGTGTTTACTTATATACTCGAAATTTAGCGGAAAAATTAGTTAGGTAGTTATTACTAGGGGTGTTCGTGGATTGGATTTGATTGATTTTTAAGAGAAAAATTATCCGATCTAATCACTTTGATTTTCTTAATTAATCATCCAATCGGTTTGATAAAAAATTTAAATCTGATCCGATCCAATTTAAATCGATTTGGATTAGATCGATTTTCGATTTGTTTATATTTTTCTTTGGAGAAAGTATTAAATAAATGGTAATATATATAATAAACATAATAAAATATAATTTAAAATATTAAATATCTTTTTTATAAGTTAATAAATAACTAATAATAGTATAACTCTTCAAATATATACTATTAAAAATAAATTTATATAACTTAATAATTATACTTATGTATCTTTAATCAAATAGATACTAAAAAAATATCTTCAATTAAATAGATATTTCATAAATAAATATAAGTTATGTGATAATTTTATTTTATTTTTGACGGCATGTGATAATTTTATAAATATATAAGAAATAAAAATATAAACATGAGTAATATCATAAATTTATGAATAAAAATGTATATGTATATATAACTTCGGTTTGGATTGGATTTCAAAATGAAATCTGAAATCCGATCCAATCCAATAAAAAATTTCGGTTTTTTCAATTTCCGATCCATTCGATTTTCGATTTATTCGGTTTTCGATTTTTTGGATCGATTTTTTTGATTTTGATTGGATTGGATCGGTTCATGAACTCCTAGTTATTACGATCACATGGTCCTCATGACCTGCCTTAGGGGTCATGCATGTCACACATGACTCCTTCTTGGTGCACGATGATTCTTGGTTTGTCGGTCTAACCAAACCGAGTCACAAAGATCTCGGTCAAGATCATATCAACATACTGATTCAATACAATTGCCTCCATACCGATAAGTTCTCGTAGAGAAGTTGTCGACTTATTAACTAGATGTGAAGAGCACCGACGATTTATACGAATTGTTTTGCTCCAGATGAAGCACTTTATGTCCCCTAGCAAAATTTGAATAGCTTCAACAATTTTATTTATTTTACTGGTAACGTGCTTCTCAATTAAGTGGTTCATATTCAGGGTGCTTTCTCATGAATGGATTTCCATTAACTTCAAACTGTGATAATTCACGAGGCGGTTAGGTTGCCCCAGTACGTGTGTCATGTTATTATTGGCGACCTTTCGTTTCTTAAGACTTAAATACCTAACGATTACATGGAATTCGAGGCGGTTGTCATGATTTGGATTTTCATACCACAAGCAAAATAGTTTCACATAGCTTAAGAATCGAAGTTAAGGGTAGTTTATAAACACCATCCTCCTTTAATCCACCGAGACACCTTTTAAGGACAGAACTGTGAGGCTCAGACCAACATCAAAGCGGACAATACTTTAGATTTGGTGATCTTAGCCATGTAGGGGACTTGAGGTTGGAACATTAATTCAAGTAATATTTTTAATGACTTTTCAAAGTTGATGATGGCTCGTAAGTCACAATGGCAGTATGTTTAGTGTGCTTGGTGGGTTCGACTAGAGTTACAATCGCAAAAGGTTTAGGGTGCTTGGTAGGGACGACTAAAGACTTAAGTGCTTTGGAGGGTTGTTGGGAGGCTAATTAGTTAGATATTGAATAAATTACACTTGTATCTACTGTATTTTAATCCTTGTTGTGAAGATTGAAAGAGAGGACGCAAGCTATCGTGGGAAAGCAATGTAGGTCTCCCACGGTGGGAGAGGATTTCTTAACCGTTGGATTTTTTTTTTTTAAATTGATGGATGAGATTTTTTCCTTTTTTCTTTTTCTTTTATTCTTTCTTTTTTTTTTGTCTTTCCTAATTTGTCCCTCATCATTCCCTTTCTCTCTCAATGTTAAATGGCACAACACGGTGGTAACATCGAAGCCGTCATCAACTGCAACACCTCCATTAGAACAACCCTCGTCCCCACTCCTTCCCCTATCTCGTGTTCCAATCCTTTTTGTTATGCAATCTCAATCTGATTTTATATTCTGATTCTAAGTCCTTTCTGGTGTTGACTTACAAGAACTAAGATGCTTTAAACATTCGATTGATCCATTAAAAACAACATCTTTATGTATTCCAAAATTAAGAGATTAGGGGAAAAAAATTCAGAGAAACTTCATAAAAAGGAAAGTTAATGACAAATCTGCAAAAAATTGACAGTGTGACCCCCCAACACCTCCATCTCTGTTAAAAAACAACAACGAGATCTGCAACGAGGGACCGAATCGGTCGATGTTGCCACTGGTTTGGAACATTCGACACAACAGATGGGGGTGGCGCATGTGTATGATGCGGCGGCGAAGCACTTAAGACACGTTTTGTTAACGCGTGATTCGATTCCTTCATACAACCCCTTTATCGTCCACATCGCCATGACTCTCGACTCTGACTACCTTCGCGGCTCCATCGCCGTCGTGCTCTCCGTCCTCCACCATCCTCATGCCCGAAAAAACAGGGGTTTTGTGGCGGCTGACTGGAACAAACAAGACGACACATGGTGGTGATGGTGGTTTTCTTGGAGGCCGATCGGAACAAATAGGGATGTATCGTCGGGAAGAAGAAGAGGCGGAGAGAGAAGAAGAAGGAAAAATAAAAAGAAAAAGGTTAAATCTGGAAAGACAGGAGAATAAAAGGAAAAAAGAAAAGAAAAAAGAGAAAAAATATCTAGCCATCAATTTAAAAAAAGATCAATCTAACAGTTAAAAAATCCTCTCTCACCGTGGGAGACCTATACTGCTTTCCCACGATAGCCTGCGTCTGAAAGAGAGTAAAATGTACGTAGATATTAAAAGAGATTAAAAATAGTAAATGTGTATTTGGTAAGACATTCAGGAAACTTATAAGTTTGTTTGATTAGGTTATAAGTTAGTTTAACCAAATGTGTAAGAACTAAAAGATGATTTTTTAAATATAATGACTAAAAGAGAAAGTTTTTGTAATTATAAGAACAAAATGAATAATTAACTTTAATTTTTTTTCACTCCTTTCCTGTTAAACTAGTTCTTTGATGAAGGGGGGGGGAGCAAAACTCGTCTCCGGCTTATCTTATTGTCGTCGTGCTCACATATTTCATGCCCTTTTCCCCCAAAAAAAATATACACCTCATACGTACTTGTCATCATCTGCTACGGAAGTATGTGCTATCCTAATATTTTTCCTGGTCAGAAAAGTAAATCTTAATTTTACTAAAATTCATCAATTGCACCAACAAATAACGACAAGAATAATTAATTCTTGAACATGCGTGTTGGACTTGTGAGCGCTTAGCAGTTACTTAGCAGGTCCGATCAAGCTGCCAAAATTGGCAAAACATGTGGTCGTAGATACTCTTTTTGTTTTTATCGGATCTGACAAATAACTAGGTTAAGAAAAATGCTTTGCACTTGAAGGACGAAAACGAATACCGTAAATGTTATAAACTACTATACCCAAAACAGTAATGGGCAATAACAATAACCCAATGCAAGGTACTCCCATCCTGGTTGAGTTCAGAGAGTTAATGAGTGGTAAAACATAGAAAATACTAAAAAGTTCACACTTTATTTTCTTTACAGCAATAAATTGCCGATTACTCAGATTTATGCATATAGCTCCCTTAGTCAAAGCTTAATCCTGCATGAAAAATAGTATGAAACTGATTCATCACATGTTTGTTCAGAACTAGCCCCACTTCAATGCCACCTCTCCCATCCTTGCTCTCTGCCATGCCAATGTTTAAACCTCTATCTATCGATGTTATCTCCACCTTGGCAGGCCTTCCCCAACCAAAATCAGTTCCATAAACACCAAATCGGTTCGACCCCGCAACTCCAATTCCCTTAACTCCTTCACTTATCATAGCCATAAACCTAGAGAAAAATTGTATCTAGTCCATTTATATCCAAAATTAAAATATGAAATATAATATACCATTATATTTTAGTAAAACATTGCTAAAGTTATATTAAAAATAAAATAAAAAATTTAATTATTATTGATTCTACTACAATTAGACCATTAACCTTGAACTAGCATTCTCACCAGTTTAATCATCAATTCAATTTTCAAAATATTGATTGTACCTCATATTCCTTGTTTTCATAAAACTACAAATTAAACACACAAGAAAAACCCTAGTAACTTAAATTTTTTTGTCATATAATTTGTCCATATTGTAAATAAATTCTAATTTAACAAGTAAATACACACTAAACATGTAACGAGAACTAGTTTTTAACATAAAAACATAGCTTCACGAAGTTTTCCAACAATTCGCCTAAATAAACAACTACAAAATCTTCATTGAATGCCGATATCGTCTAGTTTAAACTAGAAGTTTTTTTTTTTTTTTTTTTTTTATCAGGAAAGAAATATATTTTTATAAACTAAGATGGGTATAAGAAGTACCCTGAATACAAAAGAAAGTCGCTATGCAGGTCCCACCAAAAGTACAAGCCAAACCACCTGATTGTTATATTATATTTATTTATGCTATAGTGGCATAAATATTAAATAACCACTGTTATGTACCCCACCCAACAAGTATCAACTGACCCCAGCTACATAGCAAAACCTGTAAAAGCTATTTGTAGAAAAGAAAGCGAGGACCTGATAGTAATACAACGTATGGCCACCTGTAGAAGTTTCACTTAGTTCAAAAATTTAAATAGTGCCTGAGTTCTTGACTCATGAGTTGCTGCAACGAAATTTCACGCAAGGGAATGCTCAATGGTGTGAGCTCAGCTAGAAAACACTGAGAGACGCATTTCATTGTTGGACGAGAGGAAGGATTGGAATTTAAGCACGCAAATGCCACAATGGCAAGACGCACTATGTCCAGTAGAAGTGACATTGTTGGGTGTGGAAGGCGTTGGTCCAATACTTCACATAATGTGATGCCATCATCATTAGAAGCTGATTGAAGTGATGACAGTATTTTCTTAGGATGCCTTCCCACCAAAGTTTCGAGTGCCACCATTCCGAAGCTATACACATCACACTTTTCACTCACAACCATTGTATACGCAAGCTCTGCAATTATAACATTAACATGAGTGCATTCAAAGACCAAAAGGAAAATAGTTGAAAAATAACAATATTAAAATCTACAACTTGCATACACTATTACAAACTACCCAAAAATGAAGAAGAATAAGAAAGGCATGGACAATTTACCTGGAGCTATATATCCAATGGTTCCAGCAACTATAGTTCGATTGGATGAATCAAGGCTGAGGAATCGGGCTGTGCCAAAGTCAGAAACACTGGGCTCCCATTCTGAGTTAAGCAACACATTGCTGGCTGATATGTCTCTGTGCACCATTGGAGGGGTGCAGTCATGATGAAGATATGACAGAGCATGTGCAGTGCCTTTCACAATGTTAACCCTCTTTTTCCAATCCAATTCCATTGCTTCCACATCATTATACAGGACAGAAAACAAGCTTCCTTTCTCCATGTACTCATAGATCAAAAACATGATTCTTTTGTGCAAGCAGAATCCATAGAGCTTCACAACGTGTCGATGCTTTATTTCTGATAGTACCTTGACCTCATTTCTGAAACTCAACAAAAGCTGGCACCTCTGCTTCAACGCCATTATGTTTTTTCAAGGCAACAACCCTGCCACTTGGTAATTGTGCCTTATAAACACTCCCATAAGCACCTGTTCCAATACAATACTCCCTCCGTTCCAAATTATATGACGTTTAAGGTTTTAATACAAGTATTAAGGAATGCAATTAATTTGTTGAATTTCCTAAAAAATATTAGGTAACTTCCTAATATACCCTTTATCTCTCTAATTAATTACTCATAGTACACTACTCCCACTAAGTATTAATTAAGGGTAGTCCTAGAAAAAAACATTTAATGCAGCATTGGTTTTGTAAAACGACATCTATTTTGGAACAAATTTTTTTCTCTAAAACGTCATATAATTTGGAACGGAGGGAGTATTTCATGTCAAAGTTTTGGGTTACTCTAATGATGTCTTCATAGGCTATGCTTCCGTCATAGTTCCACATAGAGAAAAAATCCCCATTCTTAGTCGTTGTCGTTATCTTTGCATGTTTGTTCTTAATTGCAACGCGAATAAACCTCAGATACACAAATAGTAAGAAGGCCATGATTAGAAAAATAACAATAGGAAGAACTATCACCAGCTGATTGTGCCTTACTTTTTTTCGGTGGGCCATTGTTTCTTGGTTGTTACGGGCTGAACAAGGTTGGAATTGGAATTCAGTTTGGATACCCAAAATGTCGCTACATACACCCTTGTTACCTATCAACAAACGCGGAGGGAAAGCATCTGGAATGGGACCCTTCAAAGAATTATAGGAAATGTCCACAGAATAAGAGACATTGTTCAGAAATAGAGGAACCGTTCCAGTAAGATTATTATAGCTTAGATCGAGAATTTCCAAGGATGGAAAATATCCTAGCTCTGGTGGTATTTCACCACTAATGAGGTTGTGACTGAGGTAAATAGTGGTTAGTTGTGCATGGCTTCCAACTAACAACGGTTTTAGAGAACCAATGAGTAGATTGTTGGAAATGTCAAGATTTTGTAACTTTGTGAGGTTTGAAAGTGAAATGGGCAAGGTCCCACTGATTCTGTTGTAAGATAGATCTAATGAAGTTAGATTTTTCAGGAACAACAATTCACGAGGAATGGAACCTTGAATTTTGTTGTTAGAGATGATTAGGCTCTTTAAATGGGTAAGATTTCCCAACAAAGGAGGTATCTCACCATCAAAAGAATTGTAGGACATATGGAGATAAGTTAGCTGTGTATGGCTTCCAACTAACAAGGATTTTAGAGAACCAACGAATAGATTCTGGGAAATGTCAAGCCATTCTAGTTTTGTAAGCTTTACAAGTGAAATGGGAAAGGTCCCATTGAGTCTGTTGTTAGATAGATCTAAGAAAGTAAGAGTTTTTAGTGATACCAATTCGTCAGGAATGGAACCTTGAATCTTGTTGACAGATAGATCTAAGACAATAAGATTTTTCAAGGAAAACAATTCACGAGGAATGGAACCTTGAATTTTGTTGTTAAGTATGACTAGGCTCTCTAATTGGGTAAGATTTCCAAGTGAAGGAGGTATCTCACCATCAAGATAATTGCTTGACAAATCGAGATGAGTGAGTTTGGAGAGATTACCAATTTCTGGTGGGATTGTCCCTCTTAGTCCCCTATGCGAGACCTCTAGCCTTTCTAAATTCTTTAAAGCAGAGAGGTTTAGTGTTGCAAATTGAATCCCTGTTGTAATATTCAGATATGTAGACCGATATGTGATTGTGATTCTAGTTATGCTTCCAGCGTCGTTGCAAACTATACCTTCCCACGAACAGATATTGCCTGGATCTAAGTGCGACCGATTCCACCATCCACTATTGAGTATAGCATATGCTTCAGATAGAGATGGTGCAGGTGCAGGTGCAGGTGCGGCTCCTAACTGCAATACAATCCCCATAACAACCACGCCATAAATAACAAAATAGATGGTCCCATAAAAATTGGAAACAAAAAGCTGCATCCTTTGCAGACTAAAATATTTAAACTCAGTTATGAGCTAACTAGTTAATGGTATAGTGATCAAATTTTGTTTCTGAGATTTGTCAAAAACTGGACTTTTCTTACGTTCTGTGACTAACATGTTAGCTGGTCACTCTTTTATTCTCACACCCCAGCTTTGAAAAATTGAATACAATACAAGCATTTCTCCATGGTTGCGTCTGCTTAGACTAACGTTAACGCGTTTCGTGAATGGGAATGCTTAGAAATTGTTGTCACTGATGATGTTGTGTGAGAACAGCATTGTCATTTTATTATCCTTAAGAACAGGCGGAGGGGCAACCACAAGTTTAGGTCCCATGAGAAATCATAAACAATTCCAAGAAAAGAGATAAGAAAAGGAACAGGAACGAGAATAGTCGCCGGAATTAATTACACACTTTTTCTTTTATTCATTTATGAACATAGCACACTTATTTGGAGCCATCACCATGTTGTGTGAATCGTAAAGCACTAATGCTTAGACTACACCTCCTCCTCCTCTTACCTCCCAAGCTGCTTCCAGTAGTTTCCAATGAAGCCTTCTTGTTTAATTCCTCCGTTCCTTTCATTTTTAGTTTGTTCTTATTTTTATTTTTATGGTATTCGTTTCCATAACTGTTCAATTTATTTTCTCTTAAGGGGATTAGTTAAGTCGGCCAGGCCTAGTCAAATTAATTTCATGAAACCCAAATCTCTAAACTAATCTACACGTGTTATTATGAGTTCCTTATTACAGCAAAGACATGACGGGTAGGGAAATCTCTGGTCGAACTACAATAAATTTTAAATATTTTTCTTATTTAATTTTATTTAAAGTTAAATAAATTAATTTTAATACGTACTTGTCATCATCGCTACGGAAGTAGTTTGTGAACTAATATTTTTCCCTGTCGGAAAAGTAAATCTTGTTAGTTTTTTTAAAATTCAACAATTGCACCAACAAATAATGACAAGAATACAATAATTCTTGAACATGCGTGTGCGTGTTGGACTTGTGAGCGAGTAGCAGTTAGCAGGTCTGATCAAGCTGCCAAAACTGGCAAAACATGTGGTCGTAGATTTTCTACCTTTTATCGGATCTGACGAGTCACCAATAGCTAGCACTTGCACGAAAATGAATACCGTAAATGTTGTAAACTATGGTTGCCCTACTCAAAACAGTAATGGGCAATAACTCAATAATCAATGGACTCAGTACAACAAAGCAAAACTTGTACTAACGTGCTTGGCTATTCAAACACAAACATAATGGGAGTTAATGAGTGGTAAAACATAGAAAATACAAAAAATTCACACTATATTTTCTTTACAGCAATAAATTGCCGATTACTAAGATTTATGTATATAGCTCCCTTAGTCAAAGCTTAATCCTGCATGAAAAATAGTATGAAACAGATCCATCACATGTTTGTTGAGAACTAGCCCCACTTCAACACCAGCTCTCCCATCCTTGCTCTCTGCCAACCCAATGTTTAAACCTCTATCTATCGATATTATCTCCACCTTCGCAGGCCTTCCCCAACCAAAATCAGTTCCATAAACATCAAATCGGTTCGACCCTGCAACTCCAATTCCCTTAGCTCCCTCACTTATCATAGCCATAAACCTAGAGAAAATTGTATCTAATCCATTTAGAGCTCCGACCTTATCCAACATTTTTATTTTACTCGAAATCCTCTTAGCAACAATGACCACCCCATCATCTTTTATAAAGTCCTCTGGCTCTGTATCCACTATATGAGAAGCCACACAATTGCCAAAGTAGTTCTCAGGGATTGGAGGCTCTAACCGAGCCCTGCAATCAACATTGAACCCAAGAACGAATTTCTGTATATTTTGGGCTTTATGAATGGCTTTAGCAATGCAGACAGACACATAAGCTAAGGTAGTCACAAAGGTAGACAAAGTTGTTGGCTTTGAAGAAGCTAAAACTGATTCTGCTTCCTCCACTATCTCCCACTTGGATAACACCCTTTTCTTTATCTTCTCCAAATCACCACGTGTGAGCTCGAACGTGGCTCGAACTGAGTGCTCCTCGATTGGTTGTGGCATAATCTTTATGCTTCGCTCGTTGCTGGTGTCAGAAGGGTCCATTTGGGATGCGATTTGTGTCCAGTTATTTATGAACACACTTTCAAGACCCGTTGTATCGTTGATGAGTTCCCTGTCAAATAAAGGCTCTAACTCCGGAACCAAAGATGGTGGCGATTCTTCTTCACCGGATTTACATGCATAAGCCCAAGCCTTGATGAACATGGTTGAAGATTTTCCATCAAGAACAGCATGGTGAGTGCTTATGCCTATGCAAAAGCCCTTGTTTGGAAACAGCGTTATCTGCAGGGAGATAACTGAGGCAAGAGAATCTGAAGACTCCAAACGGGGTACCAAAGTGCGAGACTTGGTGGCTTCACGGGGTGAATTGTCTAAGATGTGATTGAGTTCTGTATCATCATCACACTGTGCTAGGATCAAGGAGACCCCATCACCAGGGTTAAATTGGATGATAGGTTTGGGTGAATCAGAAGGCCAAACTATTTTGCCGGCTAAAGGGAGAAAGTGTTGGAGGGTATGAGAGAGTGAGGTTTTGAGCTTTGGAACCACTTTGTCAAAGAAAAAAGAAGGGTTGGAGTGAGGAAGGGGAAGAGAGTATAAAAAGATGCGCTCAACTGGATGAAACCTTAGCCAAATAAGGTCAAAGAAGGTTAGAGGGAGAGACAAGGGCGTTGCAGTTAGCGAAGTAGGAGCAACGAGGCAGTGCTCATGGATTTCGATGGAGTTGTCGGAAGAAGCCATGAGAAAACCAAAGACAAAAAACAGAGAAAATGCTTATCTGTTTGTTGTGTGAACTGTGAACCACTACTATGGGCACTAGCTAGATGCTATTGTATTCTGAGTAAGTAGATTTTTATGCATAAAATATTACCTGTATCATAACGAGCAAAACATAAAGTTGGTAAATTGTTGTTATAAAAAAAAAAGTTGGTAAATTGTTAACCAAGTCAATTTATTTAAAGGTCTTTCTGTCCAATGCTCTTAAAACACCCCTTAAAGAATTTTAAAATATAAATTTTTATTGAAATTTACATTAATAATGTATTAGAAATCATTATAGATATGTAATAATAATAATTTTTAGTAAAAAAATTATTTTTTATTCTTTCAATAAGCGTTCTAAAGACACTTATTAGTATCTGTCTTTTTATTTTATTTTATTAGTATTCCTGTTTTATTAGTATTTGTCTTTATTTAAAGGTTAGATACGTGTTCTAATTCTTTGACCTGCATTTTTTTTTTATATAATTAATGTTAATTATGAATGAGTGACTTAATTTTTATTTAAAAAATAATACGGGTCAATGAATTAGACCCACATTAAAAGATTTGAAATTAATTATTACTTAAAATAAATAAATGTTTTTTAAATAATATTTATATTTATATAAACTTTAAAATGAACAAGTAGAATTTTTCCTATTACGTTATTTTTACATAAAAATATGCAGAAAACAAGTTTTCAGCGATTTTTTCATGAATTTTGGTTTGCATGTAATATTTTCGTGGACAATAAGTTTTATACAATATTTTTTTTCACAATATAGTAATATTCGGAGGAAATTTTGTATAAGAGAGATGTTTTTAGAAATTTTTCTAAAAATTTATTGTGAAAAAATCCACATGTAATATTTATGCAAGAAATTCGCAAGTAATGTTCACACACACACAAAATAAATATAATGCCAAATGCAATTGATGTCAGTCTGACCATTATCATAGGCTAGTCAATTAAATTCTCAAGATCTATGGTGCATTCATTTCATTCTATGCTGGTGCAATAAACACACCGTTTGTATCCCTCGTAGAATCTTTTAGCACAACAAAACCATGGACTTTAAAATGCCCACTACGAAAGCTATCAGAAATCATACAGTAGCTGGTGCTCTATATTTGCATCACACAGGTTTGAGACTGTCCCCTCTGCATTAGTACAGTGTACAGACCCATGATCACATTCTGGCCATCCACATTGGACTGTATATATCATGTATACATAGGTGGTTCATATCTCTAGCATATATATAACATAGGCCCGTTGAGAAAAACATATGATATATATAGCAGATGTGGGAGAAAAGCCCTTAAATCATTACGTTTCAAATCACAATACATTATACTTGCCAAGAAAGAAATGTTGGGGGAAAGGTAAATTAATTAAAGCGAACAAAAAGATAATAAATTAACAATTAGCTAACAGGTAGCAGGTTTTAAATCTTTATATCATACGAACACTGATAATTGTCATATTTACCTACATTTTATACTAGTTTAGGAGTAATTATGTGATATCTCTTATGCTTTTGAACTTTGTTTGTGTTCATTTTAGGTAACTTTTGAATAAAAGTTTAGTTTATTTAGAATTTTTTAGTTTATACCTTTTACGCTTGATCTTTGGATAGTTTGTTTATGTTTTGTAGGAATTTTGTTGAAGATCGAATCAAGCAAAGGAGAATCCATGAATAACTACATTGGAAGAAAAATGTCAAATTCTGCAACTAGAGTATACCATGGGCTGCCTGTGGTAGCTACCATGGGCGTGACAGACTTTAGGAAGTCAATTATAAAAATCAATCTCAACCACGGGCAGACCATGGTAGACACTATGGCCATAGCACGTTCAACGGAAATAAAGTAGAAAGTTGTGTTTTTTCTTATAGAAAACGGCCTAATTGTATGGATGCTCTAAAATTTCTGAACTCCTCAAATTAATTACTTCAAGGAAACTGATAGCAGGTAACTCAGGAATCTAAAAATTGTTTGTAGTCATATACATTATCCAACATATTAGTAATAAGAGTCAAATAATCTTATGGCTGTTAACTTTGTCAAGATCATTCTTTATTCTTTAAGGATGTATTAATATAATATATATACCCATCACGTCGAACTCATCAAATTACATGAGCAAAGCATGCAACTTATAATAAATAATACAGTTCAAAAGAAACCCAACCTCAAGGGCTTTGTAGATTTTATCAACCTCATGAGCATAGTTAATCTTCTATTTAGTCATTATCACAAATGTATAATTCTTATTAAGTAGAGGTGTTATTCATTAAGAGAGAAAAAAGGAGTGGAGTAAGAAAAAGGAAATGAGGGTAAATGGAGAAAGTTAAGAATAATTTATAACATCGTAAAATTCTTGTTCAATTTCTTGTTTAATTGCTTCTCCCTCCTGGCTTTAGGTTTTTATTGTTGTAATGAGGGAAGATGATAATTGTCTTATATTCCTACTTTTTATAGTAATTTAAGGGAAATTATTTGATATCTTCCATACTTTTGAGCTTTGTTTATCTTCATTTTAGTTGAGTTTTAATAAAAGTTTAGTTTAATTAGGAATTTCTAGTTTTTACCCATTTATGCTTAATCTTGGGTTGTTTTCTTTTGTTTTAGGAACTTTGTCGATGTTCCAAGAGAGATTTGATGTGTTGAAGATCATTTAGGTTGAAGTTTAGAGCTTTGGAAATCTTGTCGAGGCAAAAGAGCATTTTTAGAAGTCCTGGGAGCTTTATACACCTATGCAAACCAAATCACATGCATGTGCAAGTGCATGTGCAAGTTTTTTAAAATGTCTGAAATTTTAAGTCAGAGAGTTTGTACACTTGTGCACTCCGAGTACACACCTGTGTATCGAGCTCTACGAGATTTATCTCTATTGTTCTGTTTTGTTTTCTTTTGGGCTTGAACCCTTATTGGCCCATAGCTTTAAATAGGGATTTTCTGTTTTAGTCTAGGGATCTGAAAATTTGTACGTGAAAGAAACAAGAGGTCCGAGACGGGAGCTTAATGCGTTTGGCTTTCTCCATTCTGTCTCCATCTCTTGCTTCTTCCCCCATGGCTATGCGTAGCTAAGTTCTCTTTTCGTTGGAGTTTAATGTAGTTGGATCAAATTTCATGTAATTACACTTTTCCCTTATTTCAATTAAGTATTTTTATATCTCTTCTTCTATTCTTAATGCTTGTGTTTGACCTGATAAACCAATTGCATGATTCTATGATTTCAATTGTAATTGGAAAATTCTTTTGAATTGCGAACTGAAGAAGACAATCGATTTGTTCCACAGAGATTGAACTCTCCCAATTTTTTATTTTTAATTTTTTTATTTATAAAAAAGATATTCTCAATTATGTAAGAAATCGAAAACAAATTGAGAAAAGCCGACTATCAGATTCGAACCGATGACCGTCTCATTACAAATGCGATGCTTTAACCTCTGAGCTAAGCGGGCTAACATAACCAAAATATGCGTATGCATAGGAATTTAATAAATGGGATCTTAGTTATAAATTGTTTTTTTATGGCTAGGGATAGGTAAAGAGGATTGGTCATCACTAAAACCCACTTTCTTAATGCAAATACCTTGGTTACACTAATTTAAGGGATTGATAATGGAATCAAGGGATTTAGGTTCTTTTACTTAAGGAATTAAGGTTTGAATAATTTTGTGATTGAATAGGAATGAGTTGTGATTGCATGTTATGAAGTCCAACGAAGTTAAACTCCGATGATTTATTTTAATTGATTTAAACCACATTTTTTACGCACACCAAGTGTTTGCTAATTTTCCAAAACCAAAATTCATTCTATTTTACTTTTTTATTTTTATGCATTTGCTTTTAATTTTGGTTACTAAATTTCTCTAAATTTCATAGTCTATTTAATTTACTATTATTTACCTAATTATCGTACAAGTTCATGTAGATACGATACTCTACTCACCCTTTATTATTTGTACGATTTGATACACTTACCAAAATCATCAACAGAAGACAACAGGCAATATACCTGATTTGACACTTTCGTTGTTGTAAAATATGCAGAAGAAACTAAGAGATTGATCTGCTTTTCGATAGATATATATAAGGAGAGAAAATCCATGATACCATAGAAACAACTATAATCATTAACAAATATTGTTTGAGCCTAAGAATTAATAGTGAATATAAAATTCGATCCATCAAAAACATCACAACAAGAATAAATGTTATTGCGCATTTTTAACTAATCAGGAAGAAGAAGAAAAAGAAAATCAAAGTTTCTCCTTGAGTCATTTTATCAAACAATTTAAGCACAATTTGTCAACTCATTGTCATGAAGCAAATTAATCCATCTTAATTAAAAAAAATCACCGAATTATATTTCATAATCACAGAGTAGTGGCTGCGATTTTGAACGCGAACGTGTTACTACATACACTCGAAGGTCCCAATACAAACGACGCTAGGATCCGAATTGAAATTGTACTAAAAAAACTAGTAAATCAATTATCATGAAATTCGCAGGGATTACCGGCAGATTTTCATACAATTTTTTTAAAATATTTAAAAATGAGAAAATAATTTTGTAAAAAATTTATAAAAATTATTTACGAACTATTTTGTGGATTTTAAAAAATACTTAAAAATTACTATCTCCGTTCCTTTTTAATTGTCAATTTTTTGAAAATTTTTATTTATTTATGTATTGTTTACAAAGTTTAATATCGCATTAGTTATCATTTTCTCAACTATACTCATCTGTCTCCTAATCTTTAATTAATTTACATATATATTTATTGTTGAGTGAAAAGGAGAAGGGATAAAATAAAAAATCTAACAACTATTTTATTATATTCAAGAAAATTTATTATATTTCTTGATTTTTAGGTAACAATATTAAAAGATAGATAAAAAGGACTTAGACGAAATATTAAATAGATTTGATAAATAGCTTGCCATACCCATAACAGTAACGGGCAATAACTGAAAGCAAGATAGCTGACTTATACTCACGTGCTTTGCAACACAAACATGTATAAATATAAATTAAATAAAAAACCCTACCCAGACGAAACTTTCTCTAGGACAATAAATTGCCGAATCACCCAGGTATAGACACATAACTGAGAGCATCTCCAATGAAGAAACCCACCAAAGTTTCTCTATTACATTTTGGAAAACTATTTGTGAACATCCACACACAGTGTCGTACTCCCAATAGACACCTGCTGAGATGGCTAAAAATATAATAAGGTAAAACATGTTTTTGGTTCCTCATTTTATCTTGATTTTTGTTTTTAGTAAATTTTTTTCTCTGTTTTTAGTCTCTCAAAAATTGTTTTATTTTGTTTTTAGTCCCTGATATTAATTTCAAGTGTTAAGTGATGTCAGCCGAACAAAATTTGCGCTTGAAAAAATTTCGTTCAAGTTTCTAGCAGTTTTTAACTGCTGTAAATTTTCTGACATACTAAAATCGTCAGAAATGATAAAAAAAAAATAAAAAAAATAAAACCTCGAACACCAGATTTTCTGAAATCATAAAAAATGTTATAAAAGTAAACATTTATGACCGTAAAAAAATTTGTAGAAGTTAAAAGTCACTAGAAACTTAATCAGAAAATTTTTATACACAGTTTATGTCCGTTACATAATCACTTAACAGTTGAAATTAATGTCAAGGACTAAAAATAGAAGAAAACAATTTATGAAGGACTAAAAACAGAACATAACAATTTATGAGGGACTAAAAACAGTAAAAAAATTATGAGGGACTAAAAACAAAAATCAAGATAAAATGAGGGACCAAAAACACATTTTACCCAATATAATATTGTATTATTTAATTTAATATTTAATAAAAGAAAAAATAAAAACAAAAGAGAAAATTTTGAAATGAAATAAAATTTTGGAGCATCATTCCATCCCATTTCCCTCTTCTCTCTGATTTTCCCTTCACTTCATGTTAACTATTTCGCGCTCAAGCCCTCTCGTCCCACCCTCTCCACCACCGCACTGTCATTTTGCCACTGCATCGGCGCTTTGTCCGCCACCGTTGTGAATCCTTGCGTGCCCAAACTTTGCGTCACTCGGTGACTCGCTGATTCAGTTGTCGGAGTTGTTCAAACCAACACCGCGTTCGAATCGAACATCTGTTAGGTGGCTGGTGCGTTTACTTTCCTCTTCGATAGTTACTATTTTTGGCCATTGAGGGTGGGGATTTAACTAACTAGTTATGTTTCTGGGTTTATCAGTGTCGGGTATCATCCTTGGAAAGGCAGAGAAAGCTAGAGCATACATTCGAAAAGAAATGAAATTGTTTGAAGGTATTGGGTAGGTACTTTAACTTGTGCTTATTGAAGTTGCTTTAGAAGGGTAACTGGAAAAATGAGAATATATTTCATCATTGATTAGTTTTGCAATTGTCCCTAAGATTAGTATTTGTAGTTAAAAAGGCAAGTGATTTTTTGCTTGTATATTTCCTAATTTAGTCATGTTGCAGAGTAATTCAAAGTGGTTACATCATGTGTGTGTTAGTGGTTAACTGTGTTAGGTGCATGGTTAGTATAGTTTTACTGATAAGATAAGTAGTTAACACTATTCTGTTAGAGTGGTTAACTTAGTTGTATAATTGGTTAACATGTTGTTTATTATATGCAACCTGGTATAAGTGACTTGTGTATAAATACCTATATGTAATATAGTGAACACAAGTGAGTGTGTGATCAATAAATATTTCTATCATTCCTCTCATTTTCTCTCTAGAGTGTGTTTGTTCTCTCCCTCATCTCCAACAAGTCATTGATACCAGTTATTGGCTTGGATACTCTATATCAGTTTTGAAGTTCATTATAATGTTTAAGATTCAAGTATACTAATGATAGTGATATTAGAGTTTTAACTTTATTCTGAATTATGCCTTCTCTGTTTTAATGAAGTTAGACCTGAAGATAGTGATTTGAGTTTCAACATTATCCTAAACTATCCTATTTACTAGTTTATGATACATATCAAATACATGGTTAACTATGTGTTCTTATATGGTTACCTGCTAATCAGTTTCGGTGGAATTTATTTTCTGACACTTCCTCCAATGTCAGCACACACCTACTATTACTGGTCCTTGTTAAAGTGTAAAACAATGACTCAACTTTGAAACTATGGACATGTAATCGAATACTTACTAGTGTATACTGACCATTATAGAAAAGGTGGTTAAATTGATTTTTGTCATTATACCTTAGATAATATGCTTTAGATTTTGTTAGAATTAAATTTGAATTTTTTATTTATTTTGGACAATTGAATGTGATTGAAATGTGTTACTAATAGCCTTCTTGGATGCGGAGCAAGCGTGATCCCTTATGTAGAGATGTTTTATTTCATCGTCTCTCAGTGAGTATCCTATTGTTTTGTAGGGATATTTTAATGATGAGGATAATTTATGGAAAATGGAAATGACCTCAATAGTGGGTATTAGGTAGTGGGTGTGTTAAATTCTTATTTGGTGAGAGTCCTTTTTTGTATTAAATGAATGTTGTGAATGTGAGTTGGTTAAGTGTTTAGGGGGAGTGTTAAATTCTTATTTGGTGTTATCATAGTATGTAACATATGATGATTATTGTTATTTGACGATATTAAATAATTGTAATGATGGAATCAATTGTGAAGGTTGTGATTGTAGCACCTAACACCAAATGGCAACAAATGAAATAAGGGGTGATGATTCTTCAAAGGCTAAAAAGGTGAACATTGCAGTATGGTACATTTTTTATCGTGGTTGTGTTGCAAGTGATTGTTATGTGTTGATGATAATTTTTTAGGTTTATTTGAGGCATGAATGTAGGACGAGGTGGCTGAGTAAAGTGAACAAGAACCTAACAAATGTGTAGAAGGCTCGAATTGAGGCAACACCATTTAAATGGTTATTGTACCTCGAAGAAAAAGTGAAAATATCTAGGACATTGCTTAGTGAAATAGCTAGTAGGTGGGTTGAAAAGAGGGGTGGGTTTGAAATAAGAAGTCATATAATACCTTTTACTCTTTTGGATGTGTGTTTAGCCTTGGGACTTCGTATAGTAGGTGAAAATGTGAAGTTTGAAGATGTTGATTGTCATACCAGACGATTGTTTGAGGGGAAAGAAGTCAGTGTAAAAATGATATTTGATCAACTTGTACACCGTCACAATGATGATAATGTTGATGATTTCTGTAGGCTTTATATACTTCTTGGATTTTCAGAGTTCTACTTCCCGAATACGACCCCTACTGTTCATTCTGGGTTCTTTAAGCTTTTAGATGATTTATCGTGTCTTGGGAATTATAATTGGGGTGGTGCTGTATATAACTATTTGGTTGATAACTTATGTCGAGCATCTTATTGTTTGTCTAAGAAAAAAAATACTTCACAATTGCATATTATAGGATGTGCTTTTGTGTTGCAAGTAAATAAGAAATGATTATTTATGTTTTTTTCATTGCATGATGCATAAGTTGTAAAGTTTATAAACATCATATTTGTTTGATTTTGATCCGATGCAATAATATGATATGAATACAGATTTGGGCTTTGGAGCATGTCTTGGTAGATCGTAGAAAAACATCTAATGTCATAATTAGATTTTCACGATTTATAGAGTGGCAAGATGTTTCCATCGGCGAAAGAAAAATATCAACATCGTTTAAACAAAATGTGGTTAGTAGGAAATGAAATTAACTTTAGTTATTTAAAGTGAAGTTGATGGTGTGGTAAAATATGTGATTTGCAATGAATTTATTAACATTATCATATTCTAATTTGATTCACAGGTTATTGAACAGTTAAGTGTGACAAATATACTTATAGTTAGTTAGTGTTGTAATATGTGTTGTTAGTTGTGCATGACTATGTGAGGGAAGCATTACAACAGGCACCATGTGGATTTCATAATTGGAACAATGTTGATTTTGATAAATATCGATTAATGGCCGAGAATGAAGAGTTTGTTGCCAAAAATAAACAACAAGAGGCAATGATATCACATTTAGAAGAACGAGTAACAACATTAGAAGAATTGTTACATCAATCAAGAGTGTCAATGTTGGCGGCGACTCCCTGTACTTCAAACTATGAATTATCATTATGGTCTATAAGTGATGTTCAAATTAAGGACATGAAAGTGCATAATGAAGGAGAAGATCAACCCAATTTGTAGTTTGACAACGATTGTGAACATGTAATTGAAATTGACGACATCAAAGTGTACAATAATAGACAAGATCAACATATTTTGCACCTGGACAGTGATGTTAAACCTATATTGCATTGTGAAGTGTCAAACATATACATTCGACTTAAAGATCATCCAAGAAAGCGTGTTGGAAGTGTGATCAAGCGAACACCATGGATTACATATTATAGGAAAAAGAAGAAGAACCAAGTGGTCTGAGTATGAAATGTAAATGTAGAACTGAGTTAACCTTTTGGGGGCTTAGAGTTTAGGATTACATAATGTAGTTTATATGTGTATGCATTAGTTAAGGGAAATTTTATCCTCCAAATACTTTGATTAATTATTTTGCTTTGGTAGTGATACCCTTTTTTGGCTGAGGTTTATACTTATGTGTAGAAGCTGTATGTATTGTCGTTGATGTAATGCAAAATGGTTAATTATGTTTGTTCAAGTGTTTAATGATGTTAGTTGACTGATATATATAGTATTATTGTTAGTTGGGTAATATAGTTAGTTAGTGTTGTAATATGTGTTGTGTTATTGGCTAAGAATTTACTTGTCATATTTCATATTTCTTAAATTTGTCATTCTTTCGTCTTAATTTTCTATATTGTGTGTGTCATATGTGTTATCTCCAACATGTACAAGTTTGCAAATATTATAAATCATATTTGGTTGAACAATGTGTAGCTCGTGTTTGTTTCCTTTTTTTTTAAATATAATATTTGGTTACTACTTAAAATAGGTTGTGATTTGTTGTTTGAACTAATGAGTACCATGATTTAGGTTTCATTAACAGAATGCAAAGAACATAATTCGACCAACAAGTAGGAGATTAGTGGTATTTTAGTAGATTAACATTTTGCTTAACCAAATTATACGACCGCATACAACCAAATTGGTTAAGTACATGCATTTATATTGCTATTTTAAAATTAGTCATCCTCATCAAATAAATCCCCGTCTGTTGAATATTGTGGGAGGTTGCACAGATTTGACAATTCCAGCTCTGAAGGAATTGTTTGCGTTTGTGCATATTGTGTATTACATGCATCATATACAGCTTGGTACTTGTGAATTCTGATTTTCATCTGGTTGTTCTCGTGTCGTATCATGTTAACAACCATCTCCAATGACTCATTACTGTCATGAGCAAGTTGAAGAGATCACTGCTTTGGTCTGTTCAAGTCAAGGTGTCTTAATTGTTATTTCAACCTTGTAGATTCATTGATACGATATTCCCACTCTCTACGGTACTCATTCATATTTGAAACTGAGAATCGATCTTGGGGACACAAGCTATAGTGAAAGGTATCTCTCTCTAATGCCCATACTTTACCCATACATTCCACCATTTTATCTAGAGTGTATCTTGTTCCAATAACCCTTGACCTGTGGGAAAACAACCAATAATCATCATCATCCATGTGAAAATGAATGAAGAATGAAGAAAAAAAGTTCTTGCTTACTCCTAGATTATTGTTTTTGTCAAATTTGTGTTGCTGAAAATGAATGAAGAAAAAGAGTTCCTACATACTCCTATTTATAATGGTCTGGTATTGGAGGAATAATGACAAAAATCAATTTATCCACCTTTTGTATAATGGTCAGTATACACTAGTAAGTATTCAATCATATGTCCACAGTTTGAGAGTTGAGGCAATTTTACACTTTAACAAGCTAAGGACTAGCAGTAGTAGGTGTCTGCTGACATTGGAGGAAGTGTCAGAAAAATAAAGCCCACTGAAACTGATTAGTAGGTAACCATAAAAGAACACGTAGTTAACCATGTATTTGATATGTATCATAAACTAGTAAAACTAATGACAACCTTAATATTCATGGAACATTAAGTGTGATGAACCTTAGAAAACAAAAATGAAAGTCTTTTAGTCCATTATCATTAAAAAGGTCAATGTTCCATGTAATACAGAAAAAGTTATCTTTCACTAAATGAGTAATCGAAATAACCTTGTATATGTGTATGACTAACCAGATAATGTAAAACGTATTTATGTGTAAAGAAATACTAGTAACTATTGGATCACATGTCCTCAATAACATACCTCACCAATTATTGTTACCTTTACAGGCTAAAGACAACCATTAGTACTTGTGCTCTGTCATTGGAGGAATTGTAGTATGGAAACTCATTTGACAAAAAGAAAATCTAAGTAAACCATATACAAATTATAGGTTCACCATGTATGTTCTATGTGTGAAAACCCTTTATTAGTAATTATGACCTTCATTTTAATTGTAAACTTATTATTTTGAACCTAAAATTACAAGAATGAAAGTCCTTTTTGGTCCTTTTAAACAATAAGGATTTCGATTTTGCATGTAAAAGAAAATTAATTCTATTTAACTAAATGACACACTGAGTTAACCTTGTATGTGTGAGTCGCTAACCAGTTAATATTGAAGGCATTCTTGGGTTAGGCTACAGTTTTAACTGTTGGATCACATGTCCACAGCACAAAAGTTGAGCCATGTAGTTCACCTTTACATGCCAAGGGCTACCACTCGTACTTGTAGTGTCATTGCAGGAGTAGGCTCAGAAAAATTGATTTCACCAAACCCGATATAGAGTTAATCATGTAACAACATATGAGTAAACCATGTACTTACTTTCTGTGGTAAACAAGTGAAGCTTATGAGTAGGTTAAACTTAATGGAAAAACAAGTGCCATCAGCCTTGAAAAACACAAGTTTAAGTCTTTTACTATTTTCTAAAAAATAAATAGGTTTAATGAAAGTTCCATGTAATAATACAAAAAGAGTTCCTTTTCACTAAATAAACAAAATAAGTAACCTTGTATGTGACTAATGTTAACCATTTATTGTAAAAGGTCTTTTTGTGTGTAGAAATATTAGTAACTGTTGGATCACATGTCCTCAGTAACATATCTCACCAATTATTGTTACCTATACAACCTAAAGACAACCGTTAGTACTTTTGGTATGTCATTGGAGGAATTGTAGTATGGAAACTCATTTGATGAAAAGACAATTTGAGTAAACCAGATACAAATTATAGGTTCACAATGTATGTTCTATGTGTGAAAACCCTTTATTAGTAATGGCGACCTTCATTTTAATTGTAAACTTATTGTTTTGAACCTAAAATGACAATAATGAAAGTCCTTTTTGGTCCTTTTAAACAATAAGGATTTCGATTTTGCATGTAAAAGAAAATTAATTCTATTTAACTAAATGACACACTGAGTTAATCTTGTATATGTGAGTCTCTAACCAGCTAATATTGAAGGCATTCTTGGGTTAGGCTACAATGTTAACTGTTGGATCACATGTCCACAGCAAAAAAGTTGAGCCATGTAGTTCACCTTTACATGCCAAGGGCTACCACTCGTATTTGTAGTGTCATTGCAGGAGTAGGCTCAGAAAAATTGATTTTACCAAACCCGATATAGAGTTAACCATGTAACAACAAATGAGTAAACCTTGTACTCATTTTTTGCGGTAAACAAGTCAAACAGTTTATAAAAGTTACATTTAATGGAAAACTTAAAATAATGTAACTGAAGTCTATAAAAGTTGCTTTTATGTTAGTTGATGTTGTGGCTTATTTCAATAGTGAACTTAGAACAATTCTTTAACCAATGGGAGAATATCGATATTTACTTTTAGACTTAGATTCATGTTATGAGAACCAGGATAATAGGCTTGCTGCAAAGAAGGCAATTAGTAAAGATTGGAGACTACGAATTCAAGAGTTAGCTGATCTACAAAGAGATATAGATGAGCTACATGCACCGATTCCAACTTTGAAAGCGGTTTAGATATGGCAACAACTTCATCCCCCATTTGACATTTTGGAGCAAGCATTGCTCTGCATTAGAGTGGAGAACAATATCATGGCAATAAGGAGGGTAAGATATGGGATGCTTAGAGTTTGTGAAAGATTCTGACAGGCAAGTAGACAACATCTATCATTAGTTGAAGAAGAAATGATTTTAGCCACAGAAGAGTATTTATCTAATTCTGATGAGGAGTAAACATACAAGACCTTGGACTCTTACTGCCCATAATTGTAAGTTATTATTAAGAATCCCATATTGGGATTTCTTCAGTGTCATGGTTTGGTAACGTGTTTTCTGTAAAAGCTTTTTTTTTTTCCGTCAAGTTTGACATGTGTTTAGGTTATTCTAAACTTGTATTGTCAATGATGTATATGTATTTGGTTCATTTACACATATAATGTAAGGGGTGTTATTTGTTTTTGGTTACCTCACTGATGATTACTAAGCAAAGAATGACTGTTCGACACACACTACATACAACCTGCTCATGTTGGGATAAGAAAGTTAATAACCTTGTAAATAATACACAAAAGAGAGGTGAAACACTTGTCATGTAAGACGTAGTATTGAGTGATATAATTTTGTTCATCAGTCACTCACCCACTCAGTTTATATTGATACACTAACATGTTTTTCTAACAACATAGTATTGATACACTAACATGTTTTTCTAACAACATAGTTATCAAATGCCACATCAAAAACAAATTTGTAAGGACAAGACATTTTTGGTAATTGAAGATTTAATATATAATCTTGTACCATAGTCATTTCGATCATAATTACAATTAGTATGACATTGGTTGAAGACATAGTAAGGCAACCAAAATTTTTACAAAATATGACTTATGTTGTAAATGGATTACATGACACTAGTTTAACTTGATCCCATTGCTTCACTAGTAGCGCAGCCTATGGTGTTGTATTCTGTACCTGTCATTTACATGTTTGACATGAACAACCAAAAAGAAAAGTTTTACCATCACCTTTTCCATCAATAAGGGGGCAACAAAAAAAACATAATTGGTGTCACAAAGGTCTTCTAACATGTTAAATGAATGCACTTCAAACTGGTCATAAGCTTTCAAAAAATCATGGACAAAAAAATAAGTTGTAACACTTTGCAATATTCTACATTATAGATATTTACACTTGCATCCTGCAAGTAAAATGAGAACTTATTAGTGACAAAAGTTGTACTATATATGATATTCACAAAAGTCCGTTATGTAGATAACCATACAAATATAAAAAACTAATGGAATACCCAAAGCTTTGTCTCGAGCTTGATAATTGTGTTATAGAAACATTGTTCTCAACTGTTGTAAGTAAGGACACAAAACTAGTGCTATTGACATTTGATAGCTGCGAAGGCCAACAGTTAACTGAATTTTCATAATCTTTTCTGCTGGCATTTACAGCTTTCAACTGTTAAAAGAAATATAACCAAGAAAAAACATGTAAATACTTTTAAAAAAATATCAAATTTAATACTTATAATGTCATACACTTTAAATTGATAGCATGATACATTGGAAATCGAAATAAGGGAATGAAAAATAACTACAACTTTAAATGAAATTTATGTTTGACACAGACCAAGGTGGACGGCTCATCAGATGCATCATTTGGGGTGATGTCCACATAAGACTCTATATGGATTGCTGACTGAAATAAGTCATTTGAAGTCCCCTCAACGTTCTCCTACAATATAAAAATTGGAGCTGAATAACCACAAAGATGTAAAGTAATTGATGGAATCTTATAACAAGTTCTAGTAAAGATAAATCATTTCCCATGAAGTATTTCATGTTACACTTTTAGGTGAAAAAATTAATTCATCCAATGTAAAGCACATGCAAGTTCTTAGGACACATTTAAATTAATATGGCAACAGAATGATGTTGATTTCAAACTCCTATTGTCAACACAGGAGTCTTCCTTGCATTGCTTGCCCTTTTTGTTCTAACAACTTTCTCAGCAGTTGACAACTTTCGATTTCCACGAGGTTGTCTTTTTCTTGTAACATGCAATGGGCTATGAATGATGGTGGCTCCATTGCCAACCTCTAATGGCTGTGATTTTTGTAATGGATTGGTAGCAATGTTTTCGCCTTCATCACCAGTGATGCTATGTGGGGTGTGCGAAAGTTGTTGCTGTCTTTGATCAAACGAATTCAGCATTTCATGCAATAACTCAGTCTTTTGTTGTGACTCTGATGCAATTTCGGCAATTTAATAAAATTTATTGCACAATCCATCAAGTCTTTCAATTTGTGGCTGCCTTATCTTCACATCATAAGTTGCTTTCATGTACACATGTTTCCTTCTGATGTTTTTGCTCCATCTAGCCAAAATGTATTTACATGGAACATTTTTTACCCTTTCTTCAGCAAGGACCAACAATTAATGTCGACACATAATGCCCTTGAACTGAAAAAGTAAGCAGCTGCAACTAATATCATGTCCATCATGATTGAAATTGACACAGAAATGAGTTTCTTTCGAGTCTTTTCCAACAATGCTCTCCTCCATTACATCAAAACAGCATGCAGATCTAAGAGAAGACACGTTAACAACAGAACAATTTATTTTTGCTCTAAATTTAGCTTGTACCTCTTGAAATTTTGCATGTGTGTATTCAGCTTGAAATTGGCTCTCGATCATAGACTGTGACCCACTAGGAATGATGGTGTTCATTGATGCAAAATCAACCTCATATTCCTTTTCAGCCTTGTCTTGCAAAGCATTGTCGTTTTGCTTGACTAATTGTTGTAGAGTTGTCATTGAATTAATATAACCATCAAAGAATGCATTCATACTTTCACTATGCTGTGTGGTAGACATTCCAGCCCAGAAATCATTCTTTAAAAAGCAAGGGACCCATCTATGGCGGTCTTGGAAAAGGCTAGTCAACCACTCATTATCACCCAAACCAAATTTGTCAATGAATGAACTCCATGCAGTGGTAAATTCATCCATTGTAGATGACTCATAAACAACATTTTTCATTGCATGTTTAATATTTTTATACTCAGAATACCCTTTTAACTTTTCAGGTATTTTTTTCATTATGTGCCATAGACACCACCTATGACGAGCTTCAGGAAAAACAACCTGAATGGCCTTTTGCATTGCCTTTTATTGATCTGTCACAATACCTTGTGGAGCCCTTGATGACATGCAATGGAGCCATGATTGAAATAACCATATAAATGAGTCAGTGTCTTCAGCAGATAACAAACCACATCCCAATAAAATGGATTGGCCATGATGATTTATTCCAACAAATGGAGCGAATGACATGTCATACTTATTTGTCAAATAAGTAGTGTCGAATGAAACAACATCTCTAAAGTACTCAGAAGCAGCCCTACTTCTTGCATCAGCCCAAAAAACATTCCTCACATGGAAGTCATTGTCCAAGTCAATATCATAGAAAAAATCCTTACTATATTCCCTCATACATGCAAAATATGTTAATAGTGCTTTTCCATCACCTTCCTTTCCTAGTGTGCTTCTTTCTTTACCCACAAAGTTTCGTACATCTTGCTCCATAAATGGCACATTTTCATAACCTCCCGCAACACAAACAAATGAACGATAACTCTTGTTCAACCTGACACCAGCTTCATCATTAATCTCAAGTCTTCTCTGTACATGCAGGTTAATCTTTCTATTACCACGAAACAAACGAGATTTAGTAGGGGTAAGAACATGGGAATGCTCCTCAGTTACTGAAAGAATATACCATAGTCCATCCTTCAAGCCCACAGTAATCTTTGCTGGACATTCATTTCTTTTAGTGGGAAGTGTCTTCAGTTTAGTGGGTATGGATGAAACATAATGACCCTCTCGTGCACATGCCAAAATGAAGTACCGTACTTGCTGATCACGTCCTTTCTTGGAGTTTCGTATCTTTATGCCAAACCCTTTATTTATTGCATATTAGCAATAAAATGACTTAACTACGTCTGCTATTTGAAAACACATGCCAACAAAGGGAACAATTTTATCGCATTCGGTGGCCAATGTGACCCCCACATCAGTGGACACTTGATCATGTTCAGGCAATATGTCATCAGTGGCACCTACATTACAATGGTCAACTTCATCCTCTTCAGTAACTTGCCGCATGACGCTTAGTACTTCAAACTCAACTTCCCTGTAGGTGAAGACATGTATTAATAAAACTTTATAGCCCAGCATCAAGGAACATCCACTCTAATGCACAAGTCATTAGAAAAAGCGTGTGGAAATGTTTGTCCCAATGTTTAAACATGTTGCTTTATTGTTAAATAGGTTTACTGTTATTTGGTTTATAATTTAATGACAGGTGGTTAACTCTATTGAGTAATTGGTTAACACTTTCCATCTAAGATGTAACCCTATAAGTGACTTTTTAAAAACAATGGTTAAGTGTATAAAATATGCAGTAAGTTGGTCATCCTTTAAATGTCTTAATATATTCCACTTAATTGTTTGTATGATATCTACTAAATGAACTACACACCCATAAGAGCATCGTTGTCATATATAACATGAGATAGTTTAACCTACACTTACAAACATACAAAAACATGAAAGATGATGAAAAATGACCTTGTTTTTGGTTAAGACGGTGACTGCAATGTTACCCTCCAAATGCCCAGCTGAACAGAAATTCATATATGACTTCATTCATTCTTGTCAATAACAACCATTGTTATGTACCATAGTTATTGTGTTTTTTTGCTGAATTTATTGGCGCATTCATATCCGTCTCACCACAGTAAAAATTTAAGGAGAATTAGGGTGACATATAGTCAATTGGGGCTTGAGCAGTCATGAGACTCGCCCTGTAAATTAGCCTGGGCATCTTTGGAATGGATGGAACTTATTTCTCACCATCCGATTTAATATTTTTAAAATGAAGGGCTCAGATTAGAACAGACAAAGCAATTAGGGGTATTTTAGTAAGCTTGCTTTTAACATTACAAATGCACGTGAAAATCGATCTTCAGATTTTAGAACCAATTTTGTTGTCCACTTTCCCTTTCAAAGGGCTATCTTTCCCCTTCAGAGACCCATCAGCCTTGGAGAGGCATTTTTTCATGTAAATCTATTTTATTACTTATTTATTACTGGAATTGAAGTAAAACTTTACAGTTTTTTTATATCGTTCACCATGTTCAAAAGCTTATTTTGTCAAGGTAGTTCATCTTGGACACAAGACAGTGCACACACAATACACACAATTAATAAGGGTATTTGAGAAAATAAATTAAATGACTATTGCATAGCTCATGGGTCTATAGACCTTCAAAGAGATACGAAAAGAGGATACATTAATGATTCATCAGATGGATGATATCATATGATAGGAACGAAAATGTAGACATAAATCAAAATTCTGTTCATCGAGTGTTTGTAAACTTTAGATGTCCACAAATATCCAATCTTGAGAAAATTATGTACATGACCCTCTAACTATTTATTGCATACACTAGACCTGCATTTAAGGTAGTCACTAGCACTTCGCATTTCAGGAATGAACAGTTAACCATATATTGATGACACTTAACCATTGTAAATTATTGTTTTAACCAGGTAAGAGTAACACTGAAATAATAATCATATTTATTAACATGGCTAACGACTTAATAGTTGTAATCATTGCTATTAGTACATGCACTCAGTATTATGTTGTTATATATTTAGTTGGATAAGTGAACATAAGAAAATATGTCATCGTTCAACGTTGGGAACCATATGTTAACATGGAAATGGTGGAATTGGTGCAGTAGGTGGAGTTATAAAAGAGCTCATTCAGTATTGGTTTGGTTAAATCAATTATTTCGATGGAACCTTAGGAAGCATTGGACATTGATGACTTTGACATTTTCGGCTTCATTCGCCATTGCAACTCCAACTCATGCTCCCTCATTCCTGGTCCCGCTGGTGCCTTTCAAGTGGTCATGAATAATCGCATCGCCGATAACCCCCTGCCCACTCAAGAATTTGTCAGGCGTATTGCTCATGAAAGTGAGCGCGATTTCGACACCAATCCTGGGCAATGGGCCCTCCAATTCAATCGCGCACATGGTGGGGTTCAGTAAACATGTCACTCGATTTCCCCCTCCTAATTTAAGTTGGTTACTAATTTGTTATTTTGTAGGCTTATTGGATGGTCATCACACAACACATGGAACTGTATTGAGCTCAATCAAGAACACTGACAGAGCAACCTTCGTCGTGGGCGTCGTTAAATCTTGTACTCCTAATGGTTTTCGAGACATGACAATCAGCCTTAAGGTAGTCATGCTAATGTATTTTTAGTGTTCTAAAATGGATTATCTGCTTCTGTTGTCAACATTCATTGCTCCGACTTTTCATTTTAGGATCTTACGGCTACCGTTACTGCTAGTGTACATCGCAAAGTCCTCGAGGATGAAGAATTTAGGAATAACATTGCTGTTGGTTCAGTTTTAGTTCTAAAAGATGTATGTGATGAGCTTGGTGTTACTTTTTATCACGCATATATTATTTGGTTGAATTTCATTGTATACAATTACAAGTTGTTGTGTTTTGTCCAAATCGGTCAACAAGTTATTTGAATATAACATTGTATAACATTGTGAAGGTATGGTCAACAAATTACTTGTTTTATGTTATGCATTGTTCTTACCTTAATTACAAATCACTTTAAATTCAATGTACTGTATGTTGTTTGCATATTTATTGCAATGTTGTACACGATGTAGCTCCATTTATGGACATACATTTAATTGGTATGTATTGTCAACCTTGTTAAATAACATATAGGAAATAAGTCCTTTATTTTGACATTGTTAATCATGATAGGTTGTTAAAATGGTTCACATGTATTTCCGAAGCACATTGGACCTCCATCTGAAGAACTAATATATGCTACACGGCCAGTGATGCGCCCCAAACCTGCTATAGGTATGTCTAAATGTATGAATGAACTTGTTTTGGTAGGCCATGCATTGAACTTAAATTTTTGCATTAGTCACATTACTCAGTTATTAGAAATTGATGTTTGGTTTATTTGCAACAGATTTGATCCTACTAAAAAGGATGAACGAGAAAGTCTAGCACAGCTTCAGAACGGAAACACTTTTAAGTATTTTGTGGAATTAACATGGTTTATGTGTTGTATAAATATATGTAGAAATACATTCATGTTTAGCAAGTACTTGGTATGTAATTTCATCATAGGACAGTTAGTGGATGTTCATTATTGTTCACGTCTCAATGTTAAGATTGAACTAATGTTAAACATTTGTCATGTTATATGGATTGTGTTCTACATGTTTTTTTGGGTTTAACAATAGGGTTTGAGTACATTGTTTTACTTGTTACATGATGACGATGTAAATTGAGGCAAACATTAGTATTGTCACTATAATACACAAAGTTAACCAAATTGTATGAAATTTACCACAAAGTCAAAGATTACTAGTGTTAATATTAACATTTTTCAGAAAAAATAAATAAAACATAACCAATTAATGGTAGTTGTTAACCATGTAATTGCTCATAATTAACCATTAAGGTGTGAATATGACTTTGCCATTTGCATGGAATTTGCACTATGTAATCTCATAATTTAGTTTTGGTTTTACATGTTTATTAGATGAAGATCAAAAACCCATTATCAATAAAAGTTAATTTTGAACTCTATTATTAAATTTTAAGCAAATGAATATATACAAAAAAAGGTTTTAAAAAAATTGTTGACACATAATTGCAAACCTTGCAAACACATGGGTAAGTCACAAATTGTTAATGAATGGGCAAAGCAAATGGTGGTGCACCACGAGCAAGACATGGATAAAAAAATTTAATCATGGTATGGTACATTTACATTCAGTTACCCAAGTAGACAATGTGGTTAACCAGTTATTTTATTGGTAGTGGAAACCCATCCAATTTTATTTTTTCAAATTTGCACATCAACTACCTTGCATAAATGTAATGAATTTGGATCGCATTTCACGGTTTCCACACATAGAACATACAGGTGAACCTATAATTTGTATCTGGTTTACTTAGATTGTCTTTTCGTCAAATGAGTTTCCATACTACAATTCCTCCAATGACAGAGCACAAGTACTAATTGTTATCTTTAGGCTGTAAAGGTAACATTAATTGGTGAGGTATGTTACTAAGGACATGTGATCCAACAGTTACTAATCTTTCTACATACAAAAAGAACTTTTACAATAAATGGTTAAGATTAGTCACATACAAGGTTACTTATTTTGTTCATTTAGTGAAAAGGAACTCTTTTTGTATTATTACATGGAACTTTCAATAAACCTGTTTATTTTTTAGAAAATAGTAAAAGACTTAAACTTATGTTTTTCAAAGCTAATGGCACTTGCTTTTCCTTTAAGTTTAACCTACTTATAAGTTTCACTTGTTTACCGGAGAAAATAAGTACATGGTTAACTCATTTGTTGTTACATGGTTAACTCTCTTTCGGGTTTGGTGAAATCAATTTTTCTGAGCCTACTCCTGCAATGACACTATAAGTACGAGTGGTAGCCCTTGGCCTCTAAAGGTGAACTACATGGCTCAACTTTTGTGCTGCGGACATGTGATCCAACAGTTAAAACTGTAGCCTAACCTAACAATGCCTTCAATATTAACTGGTTAGCAACTCACACATACAAGGTTAACTCAATGTGCCATTTAGTTAAATAGAATTAATTTTCTTTTACATGCAAAATCGAAATCCTTATTGTTTAAAAGGACAAAAAAGGACTTTCATTCTTGTAATTTTAGGTTCAAAACAAATAGTTTACAATTAAAATGAAGGTCGTCATTACTAACAAAGGGTTTTATCACATTCATTACATTACACACATGCGCAATACTTGAAAATGTTAACAATATGGTGTCAACTAAATCATTCAGTAAAATCGATAAGTTAACAACAGTGTTCATGAGTCATTACATGACCCTTTAGTTAGCCACGCTTCATGTCTGACGACACCAAAAACATATAGGACAATTATGCACAAAAGGAAAAGCAAAATTGTCATTAACAAGTCATATTCTAAATTAAACTGGTATTATCTTATAGACAAATACCCTACATAGACTAACAAAAGAAAATTCAAATAGCAGTGAAAAAGAGTCAACAAGTTCACATACAATATCCTAGGTGGACCAAAAGGTTAGTTGCTACACAAAAAAATGTCTCCTCTATCATTGTAGGGAAAATCACATACCACCATTATTTGCATGACTTGCGTGACACACTGTAAAAGTTACAAGGGTTTTATACTAACCACAAGTTTTAAAATATAGAACACTTAAATTAAGAAATATGAAAGTAAACTATAGAGTACAAACTATGGTGAAAATCAAAAGGGACATGTTAAACTTATAAATTTATTTATGTATGTCATCATGGAACTGTGGAACAAGACTAAATGGTTGTTCTGCATAGACATGTTGACTTGCTTGATCACTTTATATTTTGTTGTGATACAGATTGGTATCACTTTCCTATTAATGTTTTTTTATCTTTTTTATCCACATGAGGAACAAACTTATTTTTTAATTTTTTTTACATAATTGCACATTCAAAACTTCAGATGAATATCACTAGTTATTTTCGAACAGGTTGACAATATGTAACCTTATATAAACATATGGAAATATTAACCTGTATCATCATTGGAGTCCAAAGCTGTCAGAAACGCCGGCATCTTTCAAGACAAGATTTTTTTTCTCATTTAGAGGATGAAGGACCCATCGACATACATATTCTTCACGAAATGTTTGAATTTCAGCCTGTACAAAGATGATGAAGTGATGCATGTAAGATTATGTAAATCACGGGCTACTAATGCTATAACAATATAATGTCCATAACATTGACTACATTATTAGACGTTAGGTTTTTACCGATGTGTATTTAGACATTGCTTTCCCATTATATTTTTTGAAACCATCCCACAACTCCATGTATTTCAAAACATATAATCCACAATCAAAACTGCACAATGAACATATCCCGATCATCAATGTTAGATGAACAATTAAGCAAGAAAAACCAATAAAGACAAGCAACAATTGTTATATATTATACTAACTGATTTGGTTGTTGTGGCAAATCCTCAAATGTCACTTGGAGTTGCAGTTTAGTGTTACCATTCGTTCCATCCAACTTAGATAGCATTTCCTCAAAATGAAGTCGCTGGTCAAAGTTATGAAAAGATAATTTGTCATGATTAATTCGATACAAGAGAAAGATTACTATGTAGTATAAAAGTTAACCAAATAAATGTACCATTGCATTATCCAACGCTTTGAGACTTTCATCATGATGATGACCTAACAAGTCCAAAACATACATCATCCTCTCCTTCCAATTAACCACGTAGCAAAACTAATGACGGTTGTGTACAATAGGTGCAAATAACTACAATGTGTACAATAAGTTGTTTCACAATTTTTCCATATATAATGAAATGGGTTTGTAAAAATACAAGTATTGGAATTACATACTAACCAATTCACAATGCAGCCACTTATCTACTGTAATAATTTTCTTGGGGACAAAAAAAGAATATGTTATGTTGGACCATTTCGTCACTGCTGCTTTGGGCAACTCTAAATCTTTAATGACACGATCCTTTGACAACACAATTAATCAAAGTAGATTAGATTATCATGTGTATACACAAACAAAAGTGGGTAATTTGATACTAAAGTTGTTACTCACTGCAAAGATTGGACTCAACAATAAACGATTTAGGATCCCTTCATTCTGTTGCATTTCGTCATACATGATTACACTAGTAGCAAACAAAATCACCTAATAAAAGTCATCAAAATGAAATTATATAAGTATTACAGTTTTATGATTGTAAATCCTCAGAATAATTTATTTCACATACTGGAACCAGAAATTACTAACCATGTTGTCCACCCACCCCCTTGGCTTCATGGACTGAAGGTCTTGGCAAGTAAGTATTTGGTCATGCACATCCACCAAAACTCTACGAAATACCAAGTAACAATTCATTAAACTATGATATATGCAAATGCCATATGTAATTTCCATAATTAATACACATATACTGATTCAGGTTGCTTTGGTTATTGCTTGTGCGAAACCTATACAAAATTTTCCAACCTTGTGCATTACCCTTGCCAGATTCGTGTTTCACCTTTTTCTTGACAACAATTTCGTCTGTCTTTGTGGTTGTCCCCTCACCCTCCTTGGTTTCCATTGTTTTTTGGCCATTAACTTTATCTTCAAGGGCTTTCAATTTAGACTCTAGTGCAAAAATCCTCTTTTCATTTGCTTCATTTTGAGCCTTCAACATGCGATGCTCTGTGAGAATTTCTTGGAGATCAAATGGGGCAACAATTAGAGGTCTAAAGCCTTGTTGGGAGATATCCAAAGCTTCTTATACAAGGGCATATGTTTTATGCTCTTGAGTGACGGCCCAATCCCATATCACCTAACAACAGCAAGCATCAATGACAATTTCTTTGTTAGCAAAAAAAATGTAACATAAAAAAAACCATGTACAAACAAATTAACATGCATTGGAGACGAATACTGACCTTGTTCAACCTGAAAGCCTTTTCTACTTTTGAAGTTCGTATAATGACTATTGGCCATTCAAGAAGTCATGGAAAAGAAGTGCTTTTGCTAACAGTGGGCAATGATAAGTGCTCAACTGCCCAAATCTAAATAAAATACAAAAATGATACAAGTCAACAATAGTTGATGACAAACCAAAAAACAAAAGTGCTTCAAAGAATGCAAGTAATTTATGTATGTAAACAAGTTCTTCCAACTAAAATTAAGTACCTGTAACACAGCTGTACATCTTGCAATGTTCAATTCAGAGTTGTTTCTTTGCTAATTGAAAGAAACACTTGCACGGAATATGTTGTCACATAACATTTTATAGACCGCGACACCCCAATTGTATTCATAAAGGGCTTGTAGATCATCTAACAATTTAAATGGAACATTGTTGACTGTGGGGGTTGTTCGGGGAAAATAAAAGACAACAAAGGCAAGCAAGATATACAGCCTACAGAACTCTTCCACATTTTTTTCATTTTTCAATTTTCTCTGCTTCAACTTTTTAACTATATTTTCAACGGTGATATCCTCTCCTTTAAACAAACATTTCACCTTACACTCCCCATCATCTACATCTACTAAGGACACAGCTTCCCCCGAAATACGCAAACCTAGTGCGAAACAGACATCTACTGGTGTAAAAGGAACATAATGATGCCTAATCCTAAATGATGTAGCACCTTGAACCCGCCTACTTACTAATTGACGGAGGATAATACGAGATATTTTCAACGTATTATTGATTCTAAGAAGCCATTTGAAAGGCGTCTGTTCTAGTGCTTGTCTTTGTAAGTCTGTTAGATTTGCATTAATGTCAACCAAAAACAACGCGTCCATGCTATGCCTTATTCGTACCTAAAAATGATTCATTAAATAAACAACAATAACACAAATATTTGGACAAGTTATATACTAAATAACCACAACATTAACTTAGTCGATTTTACATACTTGATCCTCCTTTGCCTCACTTTCCTCACTACTCTTCCTCTTTGCCTTTGAACGAGCCATTGTGTGAGCCTAAAATGGGTTGTTACAAATAAATTTCATTAACAAAACCAAAATGTATATTCATAATGAAGTATAGAAATACTCATTGTGCTATAATGAACTAATTTAATGCAAGCTGCTAATTTGTATGCTATCTACAATGTTATATATTTGTCATGTTGCTTGGAATTTAATGCCACTAAATGAATGCATATTTAAAACGAAAATGTCAGAATATTTCTTATTCCAAAAATGAAATAGCAACGAGTGGGTTTGAGCATGGTGTGTAAGATGACCTTTAAATAATAAGAGATAATAGACTGATTATTTAAACTTCCAGAACATGATAAGTACCGAAGCACATTCTGTGATTCAATTTCTATCGATATTTCTCACTATTTGTAATAAGTACTAATGTCTCAATTTCTATTAAATAATAAGAGAATGACCCTAAAATCTATTATAATCCTTTATTTGAAATGCTACAGTCTTCAGGGAAAGTCTCAAATTATTCAGGAAGAGTTAGTGAAGCTTGGTGAACAAATGGTTAGTAGTTCCGAAGGTGCAAGAGCTCTAGCCTTACAGTTATGCCATGAATTTGAGGACAAATTCCTTCAACATATTACTGGAGGCGAGGTTAGTAATGTTTGTTATTTATCTTTACATTTTATAGAAGCAAGGGCGCATAGTATTTGGTATTTTTTTTGGGGGAAATTGGATTGTCAAAAAAGATTGGAGCTATTTCTCATGTGCCATATTATTAGGGATTTTAGGACTAGTAAAGATGGCAAGGTCTTTTTTGGTGTTGTGCAATTTATGCAATTAGTTGGTGCCTTTAATTATTGATAAATGCTAGAAGTTTCAAGGACAATTGCTTACTATTACCACTTCTTTTAGTTTAATTTGATCTTATCGATTTCTGGGTACTCATCTTTTTTTTGAATATTAGTGTAATTTGTTCAATTGATGTGTGTGTTTCCCCCCCCCCCCCCTATGTAGGAAGATATCTTGTCCTTGCTTCTGTACTTCTCTCTCTCTCTCCTGTCTTTAACCAATTTATTTTCTTAATTCTTATAAAAAAATTCATTGAAGAAGTGTTGAAATTATAGGGATTTAGGTCGAGAAGGAGGAAGAGAGAATATAGAGATTCTGAATAATATTCTCTCGTGTATAATAATGTGATGGTGTGATTCAAAGAGAAAACACTAATTTCTATATATACTGATAGAAGATTCCTAATCTTGATTAATTAAGGAAACAAATTGCAAAATATTATGAAACACAAATATCACTCCTTGCCCTTCTACAATATCATCCAAGATACTTTAAGATTTTTAAATGGGCAAGGTTTGTCCCTACAATCTTTAAAAATACCACCCCAACCCCCAACCCCTCCCTTGGACAAAAAAAAAGGAGATAGGAATAAGGGTACTTTGGGAAAGGTAGTGGTGGAATCTGTTATGTGTCTCTCTAACAGAAGTGATACTTGGCAGAAGGATATCAAAAAGGATGATGCAGCAATCATGAAGGGGGACGTGAATATGAAGGGAATGGAGGGTGGTGCAGAGGGTGTGTCATCATTTGGGTAGTTTAGGGGTGGCTAATGCGTCTGTATTTTCTGCAATTTTCCATTGTAATCAAAGCTTGGTGCTCTAAATTTTTCCTACCTATTCTAGAGTAATAACAGTATCTATCATATATTATGAAGATATTTCTTAAATATTTCAACACTTAAAATTAAACACACTAAAAGAAAATAAATTAAGAATATAATCCAAGGACAGTAGTCAGGACCAAACTTCATTTGAGATTAGAGACGAGGCTAAATGTAGTATGAGATTGGAGGTGAGGCCACTGTGCATCTTGGACCGAGTCAATTTTTGGAAAGACAGTCTGGAATATAGCCAGGTTGTGGAAATACATAATGAAACAGAGCAATTCCACATAAAGACAGGCTACAATGAAGTTAATATATATGCAGAAAGAGACAAGCCAAACAATGCCAAAATGTTGAAAGGCAGGCTGAAATGGTCATTCTGCAGCATTAAGAAAAATGAGCCATAATGAACTATCATAATCCTATATGAATAGCAGCTGCCTTTTTGCTTCAGTTTCTACATGTTTTGACGAACTCATTGTCTTACATTGCAAACTCAAGGTTCTTATAACCATTAAATCAATATATTAACATTTTATGTAAATGTTTCTAACTGATACCATCATGAATCTCTATTAGTCTATTTCACTTTTTGTTTGTTCCACATCAATGACATCTCAGGACTATGATAGATCCCTTGTCCACTACACATATTTGAGAAGGTCCAGGCCAAAGCACATAGATACAGAGCATGCAGAAACAGAAGCAAAGGTAGCGACAATTTAGATAGGATTATGAAATATAATTAGATAGGATTTGGTTTAGTTATTTAGTTTCCTTATTTTTATAGATAGCGACAAGGTCTTTCTGAGCCAATTCTAGCAAAGCCTTATTCAAGATGCATGCAACCAAGCTAAATATCAGCACAGCTTATCATCCAGAAATGAATGGTTAGCTTGAAGTTGTTAATCAATCTTTGGAGGCTTATTATCAAGATAGTCTCAAGTCGTGATAAGGTCTTTCTGAGCCAATTCTAGCAAGCCTTATTCAAGATGCATGGCAGTTTCGTTTAATGCAAAGTAATAAATTTACTGTAGTTTTTGCAGTTTCATTTTCCATTATATATGATAGTTAAATTTAAAATACATAAACATACAGGTGGAAATGAAAAAAGACGTGATAAAATGCAAACACAACAACAAGCAAGCAATCACGAAAAACTTGCCTCAGTGATAGACCAACTGATTAATAAGGAGGTAATGACCATGAGACTGAGTCTATCATTAACAGATATAGCTAACTTTTCAATAAAAGAATATGGTTGAAAATCGAACTAATTTACTAAAGGAAGCAAAATAAAAATAAAAAAGTTCAAGTTTGTCTTAACCTCAGGGAAACTCCACAAGATACTTGTTAATAGTTCCCTTCCCTTTTCAATCAATTACTTTGCCATCGAATACAAAGAGATATGTTTATCATGACCAAAAGACGAATTGCAGGCGGGACAGGGCACCGAGCCTAAAGGTTTGCTTCCAGACACAATGTGCACAATTCAAAATATCACATACACAAATTGAAAATTTTCGTATTTGACAAAAACACATCCGATAAAAGGTGGGTTTACGGTTCCAATCACTCAATCAAATGAGCACCTAACAAGGGTTTAGGGTTCCAATGTTCAAATGGGGAAAATGTAGTCCATCAGATATTACAAAAGCTACCCTTAAATAGTAACTAAAAAAACAAACAACAGAAAAACAACAACCACTAACAGACTCAACAACAACAACAATGAAAGAACCAAAAAAAGGAAAACCAGAGGAATAGGAAAGAAAGAGAAAATGCACCTGCTAATGTGTTTCTTCAATCATTCACAGTGCTCTAAGTCGAACGCGGAAGTGGAAATCAGAAGTTGCTGGAGGAAGCTAAGTGGAAATCGGAAGTTGCGGAGGAAGCTGAGACACAAATAACATAGAGCAAATGGAATGGTTTGTAACTTAAACGACCCTACTTTGGTTGTTTGATTTCAAATTTCTTTTTTATTTTTGTTTTTTTATTAAATATTAAATAATAAAATAATATATTAAAAGCCACGTATAGGGGTGTCTAATGGGGATCGGTTACTGTAGGGTGGTTCATATATGGTACTCTTACATTTTTAATAATATTTCACTTTCTCATAATATCACATCACATTTTTTACTTTAAACAACTCAATCAACATTTTACATCAATAAAAAAAATCACTTAAAGTTTCTTAAATAGACCCCACATCTCCCTTTTTCATTTTTTTAATATAGAAAGTTTCTGAATTCAAGTGGACCCGCACGAATGCTCTCCAATGGGCATATTTTTTCCTTGAGGTGCTGACACTGTACAAGTCAGAGGAGCAACTCCCGTTGATAGCTCCCTTAGTCGAAGCATAACCCTGCATGGAAAGTTGCATGAAACAGATCCATGACATGTTTATTCATAACAAGCCCCACTTGAACACCACCTTTCCCATCCTTGCTCTCTAACAACCCAATGCTTAAACCTCTATCTACCGATGTTATCTCCACCTTGGCAGGCCTTCCCCAACCAAAATCAGTTCCATAGACACCAAATCGGTTGGACCCCGCAACTCCTATTAGCTTAACTCCCTCACTTGACATGGCCATAAACCTAGAAAACATTGTCTCTACTGCATTAAGAGCTCCCTTATCCACCATTTTTATTGCACTCCAAATCTTCTTAGCAACAATAACCACCCCATCTTCTTTCAGAAAATCATCTTGCTGTGTATCCACTATACGACAACCTACACAATTGCCAAAGTAGTTATCAGGGATTGGAGGCTCTAACCGAGCCCTGCAATCAAAAGCGAACCCAGGAGCGAATTTCTGTGTAATTTGAGCTTCATGAAAGGCTTTAACAATGCAGACAGACACATAAGCACAGCATGTGACAAAGGTAGACAAAGTAGTTGGCTTTGAAGAAGCTGCTTCCTCCACTAACTCCCACTTGGATAACACCCTTTTCTTTATCTTCTCCAAATCTCCACGTGTGAGCTCGAACATGGCTCGAACTGAGTTTTCCTCCATTGGCGGTGACAAAATCTTTAAGCTTCGCCCGTTGCTGGTATCAGAAGCGTCCATTTGTGTCAAGTTTTTTATGAACACACTTTCAAGACCTTTTGGATCTTTGATGAGTTCCCTATCAAATATAGGCTCTAACTCTGGCACCAAAGATGCTGGTGATTCTTCTTCACCGGACTTACTTGCATAAGCCCAAGCCTTGATGAACATGGCTGAAGATTTTCCATCGAAAACAGCATGGTGAGAGCTTATGCCTATGCAAAAGCCCTTGTTTGGAAACAGCGTTATCTGCAGGGAGATAACCGAGGCAAGAGAATCTGATGACTCCAAGTGGGGTACCAAAGTGCGAGATTGAGTGGCTTCACGGGGTGCATTGTCCAAGACGTGGTGATTGAATACTGCATCGTCATCACACTGTGCTAGGATCAAGGAGACCCCATCACCAGGGTTGACTTGGATGAAGGGTTTGGTTGAATCAGAAGGCCAAACGATGTTGCCGGCTAAAGGGAAAAAGTGTTGGAGGGTATGAAACAGTGAGGTTTTGAGCTTTGGGACCACTTTGTCAAAGAAAAAAGAAGGGTTGGAGTGAGGAAGGGGAAGGGAGTAGAAGAAGATGTGCTCAATTGGATGAAACCTTAGCCAAAGAAGGTCAAAGAAGGTTAGAGGGAGAGACAAGTTGTTTGCTGCTGTCGAGGTAGGAGCAACGAGGCAATGCTCATGGATTTTAATGGAGTTGTTGGAAGAAGCCATGTGAAAACAAAAAATAATAAAAAGAGGAAATACTTATCAGTTTGCTTTGCTGTGTGAACCATGAGGTCTGAGGGTGGTTGCTACTTATAGTTGCAGTTATGAGTCAATTTCGCTCCATAAAATCTATTATTGAAGCAAATATGAAATGGATTATAACATATGACTGCTAACGATTTTTGAAGACCTACCCTTCTTCATCATGACCCTCACCCACCCTGACTAACATGCACCTCTATCACCCACAATAATAGACCATCACCTACTTTATTACTCCTTCTGGACTCATATATAAACAAAAAAGTTGTTTATGAGTCAATTTCGCTCCATAAAATCTATTATTGAAGCAAATATGAAATGGATTATAACGATATGACTGCTAAATATTTTTAAAGACCTACCCTTCTTCATCATGACCCTCACCCACCCTGACTAACATGCACCTCTATCACCCACAATAATAGACCATCACCTACCTTATTACTTCTTCTGGACTCATATATAAACAAAAAAGTTGACTTGTATAGTGAACTTAAATATAAGCAAATCTAACTAATTTTGTTCTATTTAATGTTATCATTCCTAAAACATTTTTCATTTTATTGTAATTCTATTGTCACTTACTCTTCTTTATTCATGATATCAAGTTCCAATGAAAAACATTTTAGAAATAACCTTATTTTTTATTTGAGATTAGTAAAATTAAATGCTATCAACTAACTTTCTTAATTAGTATGTAATTAGCTATTTTTTCTTATATATGAGTCTCAAATTAACCCCTTCTTTTATTTCAACTGAAAATGTCACTAGCCCTTATTTTAGTTCATGGATTTTAAAAAATAAAAATAAAAAAACTAAAACTATAATGTGCTGCTAATTTTAGTCCCTCCATATTAACATTCATTATCTTTAATGGATAGGTTGATGTGACACTAATGACATGGCATATCCATATATTGGGATGGCAAAATGGGTCAACCCGTCCCGCCCCGCCATTGACCCGCCAAAAACGAGTTGGTCCGTCCTGTCCCACATAAGAAAAGTGGGTTGCGAATCCAAGCCCGCCCCGTTTTACTCGGGTTGGCGGGTTAGCCTGCCAACCCTCCAAAAATTTTAAAAATTTTAAAAAATAAATAATAAATATATTTTAATTCATTTTTATCTTTTAAAAATATTAAATAATAAATATTTATTAAAAAAATTAAATATATTACCTTAAATTTGGAATAATAATTTATTTAGACAAAAATAAATTAAATAAATATTAATAATATATGTATAAAATACAAAGAGAAATATTATTTTTTTTTTTATAAAAACGGGTTGGCTGGTTGACCCGTCCCGACCCCCACTCAATTCGTTTTTTGGCAGGTCAAAACGGAGCGGGTCAAAGCAGGTTGGCAAGTTGAAAATCCCAACCCGACCTGCCAAAAAAAGGGTCAAAACGGGTTGGCTTGACAGGTCCAACCCGTTTGGCAACCCCTATCCATGTGACGTGCATGCCACATGACATCGCAAAATGTGTGTGTTCACTTGACATTAGTTTTTGAAATTATAACGCAATATCATTTTAGTCCCTAAAATTGTAACATGAATTCACTTTAATCTCTGAAATTATAACACAATGTCACTTTAGTCTTTGAATCCCATGAGCATGCAAATCTCATGTTAAACATTTCTCTATTTACAATCTTGTAAAGATTTATTTAGTTCATTTTTTTACGTTCAATTTATCTCAAACCATTTATATTTTGTTTGGATTATAAAAATGACAAAAAAAAGAAAAAAAATATCAAAATATGAATTTTAAGAATCACATGAAATGAGTAAATAAGTTAATTTTAAGAATTACAATATATATATATATATATATATATATATATATATAGGAGGGATCAAATTACACCAGTGTAACTATAAAAGAGTTACACCATTTTAATAACTTGATATAGAATATAATTTTTATCGATCCAACCATTGAATTATATCTACATATTATCAAGATTGTTTGTGTCAAATTTTGTCAAAATTGAACAATAATAAAAAGGTAATCAAATTATCCATATTTTAGTATATTTTAAAAAGTTTATATTACGTCGATTTTAATCTATTTGAATGAGGTAGCAAATAATTTTGGATTAATTTGAAATTTTGTATCATGATCTATATGAAAGGAACTTTCAATCCAAAGGTGGGTTTTAAGAAAACATCATCCAATTAATTGAGTGGTGTAATAGTTGTTTAAGTTATACCGGTGTAATTTAATCATTCCTCATATATATATATATATATATATATATATATATATATATATATATATATATGGCCGGCCCAACGGTGAGTAGGGTTTAAAACAAATTTTAAGAGAATTGTTTTTGCTTTAAATAAGATAGCTACATGTTAGGTCTTTTCTTTCAACATATGTGACTTTTTTGTCAACATATGAGATTTTTTTTTGTTGGTGGGCCTAAAGCTTGAACTTTAATTGTTTTATCCTTGAGCTACCATGTATATATAGTAAAGGTAAACTATACTTTTCTAACCCAAAGTTTTTGTCTAAGTCCATTTCGCAACTCTTAAGTTTAGAATTTGAAGTTATAATTTTCCTAACTTCCATGTAGAAGAAAAAAAGAAAATACATTGGGGACTCAGTCTTCATGAGAAAAGTTTTTGTTGGAGTACAAGTATGAAGGTGAAGTCTCACATTGGATAGAAATGGGCAAGTTAAGCAACATATAAGTGGAAAGACCCACAAACCTAACGCCTTAAGGTTTTGGGTTGAATGTGGTGTCAAGTTCACTTATGTGATGTGCTCGTGTCCCATTTGGTGAATATCTCCCTGGCGTCTTTCCTCCCCCCTCCCCCCGATGCATAACAATTGGTATCAAAGCCGATGGTTCGACCAAGTGACTGGCTCAGATGAATAAGATGGATTGACGATGGATTCGGCATGGACATGGGGATCCCTTGTATCGAAAGTCTTCCTAGCAGTGGGTCCACACATGGAGGCCAGGCGGTGTGTCCACACTGTGGAACGGTGGAACGGCGGTGCAAGGTACTAGAGTATGTTGGCTCTAAAGGCGCTATCATTGGATACTCGTGGTGAAAATGGCTTCCGCTTGAGGGGGAGCTATCATGTGAAAGAAACTCACACTTGAGGAGGAGATTGTTGGAGTAAGTGTGAAGGTGAAGTCTGACATTGGGTAGAAATGGACGAGTTGAGTAATATATAAGTGAGAAAGACCCACAAACTTAATGCCTTAAGGTTTTGGGTTGAATGTGGTGTCAAGTTCACTTGTGTGGTGTGCTCGTGACCCATTAATGAAGATCTCCCCGATATTTTAAACCCCTCCCCTGCACAACAATTCGTATCAAAGCCGATGGTTCGACCAGGTAACCGGCTTGGACGAGTATGGTGGATTGGAAATGGATCCAGGCATGAACATAGGAATCCCTTGTATCGAAAGTCTTCCTGGTGATGGGTCCATACATGGAGGCCAGGCAACATCTCCCGTGGCCGTGAAACGGTGGAGGCAGCGGTGCAAGGTACTAGAGCATGTTGGCTTTAAAGGCGCCATCATTGGATACTCGTGGTGAAAATGGCTTCCGCTTGAGGGGAGCTTCCATATGGAAGAGACTCACACTTGAGGGGGAGATTGTTGGAGTACAAGTGTGAAGGTGAAGTCCCACATTGGGTAGAAATTGGCAAATTGAGCAACATATAAGTGGAAAGACCTGCAAACCTAACGCCTTAAGATTTTGGGTTGAAGGTGGTGTCAAGTTCACTTATGTGGTGTGCTCGTGTCCCATTTGGTGAATATCTCCCCGGTGTCTTACCACCCTCCATGCACAACAGTTTTCAATTTGTTATGGACAACATGGTTTCGTAGCAACCAACTTGTCTTCCAATAAATAAAAATAGAACTTATCAAGCGCTCATGAGGGTATGCCAATTAACTTTTGAGCCAAGGAGGGAGATTGGCGCACAAAAATCTCAATGGATAGCTCCCCCTATTGGCCAAATTATAGCCAATTTTGATGCAGCTATAAGAAAGGGTATCGAGACAGGTTTTGGAGCTGTTTTTAGGGATCACATTGGTTTTCCACTAGCAACAGCAACTAGTTTTGTGTCGATTGTATACAACTCTTAAGCAGCAAGGGTCGAGGCTTTTAGTTGGTGTATTGAAGTGAATGATGGAAAATATTATTTTTGTGGTGTATGCAGCTCTAATACCACTGATGAGGTTATATTTTTTGTGTGTAGAGATATATTTGTAAAAGAAGGAGATATATTATGTAGAGGAGGAGCTTTGATATTTTATTTATCTACATTACAAGTTTTTATGGAAAACTTGTAAACCTTAGACATCTTCATATGCATTACAAGTTTTTATCAAAAAGGAAAAACTTGTAAACCTATTCATCTTCAAATTTTCTGGAAAAACTTGAAAACCCTCCATTTACATGACCCCTCTCTCATCTAGAGTGGTCAAATGGAATGATTATTCTCATATCAAGAATTTCTATTTATAGACCTAGCATCCTAATCTTAAAAGATAAGACAAATATAATATCTTTTTAAATCTAAACAATATCATAAAGATTTGAAACAAATAACAAATTCTTAAAAGATAAACTAAATTATTTTTTTCTAAACTAAAGATATCAGACATATTCTCAACACTCCTACTTGACTTTAGATATCCAATCTGATTTTCAAGTTTGAAATTTGGCTTTCATCCTCGTTTTGATGCTTACTTTCTTTCTCTTTATATTTCTTCTCTTCTCACTTCTGTTCTCTTTTCTTGTCACCGGGCTGTAGTACTAGAAGCTCTGACACCACCGATGGGGAATATTATTTTTGTGGTGTATGTAGCTCTGATACCACTGATGAGGTTATATTTTTATGTGGAGATATTTTTGTAAAAGAAGGAGATATATTATGTAGAGGAGGAGCTTTGATATTTTATTCAAGTTTTTACGGAAAGCTTGTAAACCCCCGGACATCTTCATATGCATTACAAGTTTTTTATGGAAAAGAAAAAACTTGTAAACCTATTGATCTTCATTACAAGTTTTCTGAAAAAACTTGAAAACCCTCTCTTCACATGACCCCTCTCTCATCTAGAGTGGTCAAATGGGTGATTATTCTCATATAAAGAATCTCTATTTATAGACCTAGCTAGTATCCTAATCTTAAAAGATAAAACAAATCCATAATTTAAAGATAATATCTTTTTAAATCTAAACAATATCCTAAAGATTTGAAACAAATACCAAATTCTTAAAAGATAAATTAAATTATTATTTTCTAAACTAAAGATATCAAACATATTCTCAACCTCCTCCTTGACTCAATATGCTTAGATATTCTCTTTATCTTTCTTCTCTTCTTACTTCTCTCTTCTTCTTTTTTTTTGTCACCAAGCCGCGGGAACTAGAATCTCTGATACCACTGATGGATTTTTGTTTTTATTGTGTGTGTGGAAAAGATATATTTGTAAAAGAAAGAAAAATATGTTTCCATGTTGAGGTGGCTTCCCTAATGAACTATCGCTGCAACTTTATAAAGGTCATATTTAAAATTGTCAAAAGATGTAGCTCAGTTCCATTCATTAAAGATGAAATGGTTAATATAAAGAATACACAACTGTTCATATCTCCAAAGTCTCAGCTAATGTATACTTGCAGTCTTCATTACAAATCAGGTTTTAAAAAATTGCTAAGGTATATCTGTGACAATAAAGGGGTAAAAGATAGAAGTCACAGAACAACAGAAATTTCTTATCGTTTAAGAAAATAAACAAGATAGGGTTGCATCATGCATGATTGTAGAAAACGGCCTAATTGTATGGATGCTCCAAAATTTCTGAACTCCTCAAATTAATTGCCTGCAAGGAAACTGATAGCAGGTAACTCAGGAACCTAAACATTGTTTGTAGTCATATACATTATCCAACATATTGGTAATAAGAGTCAAATAATCTTATGGCTGTTAACTTTGTCAAGATCATTCTTTATTCTTTAAGGATGTATTAACAATAATATATATAACCATCACATCGAACTCATCAAACATGAGCAAAGCATGCAACTTATTATAAATAATACAGTTCAAAAGAAACCCAACATCAAGGGCCTTGTAGATTTTATCAACCTCAGGAGCATAGTTAATCTTCTATTAAGTCATTATCACAAATTGTATAATTCTTATTAAGTAGAGGTGTTATTCATTAAGAGAGAAAAAAGGAGCGGAGAAAGAAAAAGGAAATGAGGGTAGATGGAGTTAAGAATAATTTATAACATCGTAAAATTCTTGTTCGATCAACTTCTGTTCTTTAATTGCTTCTCCCTTCTGGCTTTAGGTTTTTATTGTTGTAATGAGGGAAGACAACAGGCAATATACCTGATTAGACACTTTCGTTGTTGTAAAATATGCAGAAGAAACTAAGAGATTGATCTACTTTTTGATAGATAGAAGAAGAGAAAATCCAAGATACCATAGAAACAACTATAATCATTAACAAATATTGTTTGAGCCTAAGAATTAATAGTGAATATAAAATTATCCAATCAAAACCATCACAGCAAGAATAAATGTTATTGTAAATTTTTAACTAATCCGGAAAAAAAAGAAAAAGAAAATCAAAGTTTCTCGTTGAGTCATTTTATCAAACAGTTTAAGCACAATTTGTCAACTCATTGTCATGAAGCAAATTAATCCTTCTTAATTAAAAAAAATACCGAATTATATTACATAATCACAGAGTAGTGGCTGCGATTTTGAACATGAACATGTTACTACATACACTCAAAGGTCCCAATTCAAACGACGCTGGGATCCGAATCGAAATTGGACTAAAAAAAATAGTAAATCAATTGTCATGAAATTCGCAGGGATTACCCGCGGATTTTCTTACAATTTTTTTTAAAAAAATATTTAAAAACGAGAAAATAATTTTGTAAAAACATTATGAAAATTATTAAATAAATTTGATAAATAGCTTGCCCTACCCAAAACAGTAATAGGCAATAACTCAGAAAAATTAGCTAACTTGCATTCACGTGCTTTGCAACACACACAAACATAATGGTTGAGTTCAGAGAGGAAATGGGTGAGAAAACATGATAACAATGGGATAAAATTAAACCCACACAAGTAAACTCACAAACACACAGCGGAAGAATTAGAATGAGAGAGAAGAAGAATTTTGTTAGGCACTGGACACACTCGAAATAGAGGAAGAGAGTTGCCTTCAATCACTAAATTTCATTCACTCAAAATCACACTGCAAACTGTTACATAAGCGGCCTTTTATAGGCAAATGTAATTAATAACAAAGTAATTAATAAAATATTAAAGCTTAATTATTAATGAAAATGCGGTGCTGCCATGCAACTTTCACTATTGTGCAGTAGCTCTAGAAAAGCTTGATTTAATTTTGCCGACAAAACATATAATGTAAATTAAATAAAAACCCTACCCAGACCTAACTTTCTCTACGGCAATAAATTGCCGAATCACCCAGATATAGACACATATCTGATGATAGCTCCCTTAGTCAAAGCATAACCCTGCATGAAGAGTCGCATGAAACAGATCCATGACATGTTTATTCATAACTAGCCCCACTTCAACACCACCTTTCCCATCCTTGCTCTCTGCCATGCCAATGTTTAAACCTCTATCTATCGATGTTATCTCCACCTTGGCAGGCCTTCCCCAACCAAAATCAGTTCCATAAACACCAAATCGGTTCGACCCCGCAACTCCAATTCCCTTAACTCCCTCACTTGACATAGCCATAAACCTAGATAACATTGTCTCTACTGCATTAAGAGCACCCTTATCCACCATTTTTATTGTACTCAAAATCTTCTTAGCAACAATAACCACTCCATCTTCTTTCAGAAAATCATCTTATTGTGTATCCACTATACGACAACCTACACAATTGCCAAAGTAGTTATCAGGGATTGGAGGCTCTAACCGAGCCCTGCAATCAAAAGCGAACCCAAGAGCGAATTTCTGTGTAATTTGAGCTTCATGAAAGGCTTTAACAATGCAGACAGACACATAAGCACAGCATGTGACAAAGGTAGACAAAGTAGTTGGCTTTGAAGAAGCTGCTTCCTCCACTAACTCCCACTTGGATAACACCTTTTCCTTTATCTTCTCCAAATCTCCACGTGTTAGCTCGAACATGGCTCGAACTGAGTTTTCCTCCATTGGCGGTGACAAAATCTTTAAGCTTCGCCCGTTGCTGGTATCAGAAGCGTCCATTTGTGTCAAGTTTTTTATGAACACACTTTCAAGACCTTTTGGATATTTGATGAGTTCCCTATCAAATATAGGCTCTAACTCTGGTACCAAAGATGCTGGTGATTCTTCTTCACCGGACTTACATGCATAAGCCCAAGCCTTGATGAACATGGCTGAAGATTTTCCATCAAAAACAGCATGGTGAGAGCTTATGCCTATGCAAAAGCCCTTGTTTGGAAACAGCGTTATCTGCAGGGAGATAACCGAGGCAAGAGAATCTGATGACTCCAAGTGGGGTACCAAAGTGCGAGATTGAGTGGCTTCACGGGTGCATTGTCCAAGACGTGATTGAATACTGCATCGTCATCACACTGTGCTAGGATCAAGGAGACCCCATCACCTGTGTTGAACTGGATAAAAGGTTTGTGTGAATCAGAAGGCCAAACGATGTGGCCGGCTAAAGGGAGAAAGTGTTGGAGGGTATGAGACAGCGAGGTTTTGAGCTTTGAAAAAACAAGGGTTGGAGTGAGGAAGGGGAAGGGAGTAGAAGAATATGCGCTCAACTGGATGAAAACTTAGCCATAGAAGGTCAAAGAAGGTTAGAGAGAGAGACAAGTTTGTTGCTGTTGTCGAGGTAGGAGCAACGAGGCAATGCTCGTGGATTTTGATGGAGTTGTCCGAAGAAGCCATGTGAAAACAAAAAATAATAAACAGAGGAAATACTTATCAGTTTGCTTTGCTGTGTGAACCATGTGGTCTGAGGGCGGTAGCTATATATGCAGTTGCATTTATGAGTAGATTTCGCTCCATAAAATATATTATTGTGGCACATGTGAAATGGATCATAAAGATATGAATGCTAACGATTTATTGAAGACCTACCCCTTCTTCATCTTGACCCTCCATCCCACCTACCCTGTCTAACGGCTCTCATGCACATCTATCACCCACAATAATAGACCATCACCTACTTTATTATAACACAAATTCACATTAACCCCTTCTTTTATTTCGAGTTAATAGCTAAAGTGTGAAACTGTCACCAGCACTTATTTTAGTTCAAGGATTTAAAAAAAAAAAACTAAAACTATAATTCGTTACTAATTAGTCCCTCCATATTAACATTGATTATTTTTAATGGATATGTGGATGACACATCCATAAAACTAAAACTATAATTCACTACTATTTAGTCCCTTTATATTAACATTGGTTATCTTTAATGGATATGTGGATGACACATTACACACGTCATATGACATGGCAAAACGTGTGTGTTTACTTGACATAAGTTTTTGAAATTATAACTCTATATCATTTTAGTCCCTAAAATTGTAACACAAAATTCACTTTAATCTTGAAATTATAACACAATGCCACTTTAGTTTTCGAATCTCATGAGCATGCAAATCTCATGTAAAACATTTCTCTATTTACAATATTGTAAATATTTATTTAGTTCATTTTTATGTTTAATTTATCTCGACCCATTTATATTTTGTTTGGATTATAAAAAATAACAAAAAAATAAAATAATATATCAAAATATGAATTTTAAGATTCACATAAAATGAGTAAATATGTTAATTTTAAGAATTACAACATTAATATATATATATATATATATATATATATATATATATATATAGAGAGAGAGAGAGAGAGAGAGAGAGAGAGAGAGAGAGAGAGAGAGAGAGAGAGAGAGAGAGAGAGAGAGAGAGAGAGAGAGAGAGTATGCTTTTCTAATCCAAAGTTTTTGTCTAAGTCCATATTGCAACTCTTAAGTTTAGAATTTTAAGTTATACAATTCCTGACTTCCATTTAGGTAAAAAAAAAAAACTTGGGGACTCAGTCTTCATGGGAAAAGTTTTCAATCTGCTATGGACAACATGGTTTTGTAGCAACCAACTTGTCTTCCAACAAATAAAAATCCAACTGATCAAGCGCTCATGAGGGTACATTGTCTTAGTATGCCAATTAACTTTTGAGCCAAGGAGGGAGATTAAACGGTGTGACAATGCAGTAGCAGACAAACTTGCCACTTTAGCTTTCACTTATAAAAACTTGTACTGGCTGGAGGAAGTTTCCTACCAATTAAGTGGCTTCTCTCATAGACTATGATGTATCGACTATTTCTTCTTCTTTTTATTGACATAGACTATTTCTTCTTCTGTTTAATGATACAACCAGTTTTACCTTAAAAAAAAGTTTGTTATATTTCTATATTTAGTTTTTTTATTATTATTTCACTTCATTTTTTTATTTCTTTTTCGTTTTTTATTTCATCTTTTTGTTACGTTTGTTTCTAAAATAAGTTCATTCTCCGTAGATTTAGTCTTGTCAATGAGATGACTCCAAATGTCCATTTTCTAGGAGAAAAAACAAAACACCAAAACAAAAGCCGGGTCAAACTTCGCCTGTGTCACCGAAAACTTATAAGAGAATGTAAACTATAAGGGCTAAGATTCTTAGTAAAATAATAAATTAAGTATAATTTTCTTATAAGAATATATAATATATTATTTATTATTTTTTAACTAATACTCCTAAAATACTAATAAGCAGCTATGAATTGTGTGTATATGTGTGAGAGAGTGAGAGCGACCTTATTATCTAAGAATGATAATGGTCAATCTCAACCATAAGATTAAAATAAAAGTTTAAATTAAAAAAACTCAAAATTACAATCATCGTCGTCGTCATTGTTGTTGTTATCATTATTTTCGGCGATTGTGACAACAATAATGATAATGGCAACAATGACTGTAGTGAAAATTATAGTAGTAATGGTAATGACTGTCGTTATGATGACAACGACAATAATGATTGTATTTTAAGTGAATTTTTTTTTAAATCTTCTATTTTAATCTAAAGATTGAGATCAACCCTTCTTATCTTCATATAAGACCATTTCTACATGATATGTCCCTCTTTCTCTCTCTCTCTCTATGTATATATATCGTATGCCAAAGGGATATTCCTCTAACATACAATACCAGAGTAAATCCTTCAAGGGTTAAACATCATCAAAGAGAATATTACCTCACTTAACCTTCTCAATACACATAGAAATCGACCAAGCTGGCAAAATTTGTTGGTTTGGGATAATACGTTTTCGTATCTCTTATCTATTTCTATTTCTTTATCATGCATCAACGATAACGCCCCGGTTATTGCCTCTTCTAGTTCACAAGTCACAACTCTCATTGCCCTGTCCAAAACAGCAATGGGCATTAATAACTCAATGCAAAATAGCAAACTTGTGCTGACGTTGTTGGCTATTCAACACAAACATAATAATGGTCGAGTTCAGAGAAAAACAGAGAAAAAAAAAAAAAAAATTCACACACTTAACTTTCTCTACATCAATAAATTGCCAAATCACACAGATATAGGCATATAGCTCCCTTAGTCAAAGCGTAACCCTTCATGAAAAATAGCATGAAACAGATCCATGACATGTTTATTCAGAACAAGCCCCACTTCAACACCACCTTTCCCATCCTTGCTCTCTGCCAAGCCAATGTTTAAACCTCTATCCACCGATGTTATCTCCACCTTGGCAGGCCTTCCCCAACCAAAATCAGTTCCATAAACACCAAACCGGTTCGACCCCGCAACTCCAATTCCCTTAACTCCCTCACGGAACATAGCTATAAACCTAGGGAACACTGTCTCTATTCCTTCAAGAGCTCCCTCATCCAACATTTTTATTTTACTCCAAATCCTCTTAGCAACAATGACCAACCCATCATCTTTTATAAAGTCCTCTGGCTCTGTATCCACTATATGAGAAGCCACACAATTGCCAAAGTAGTTCTCAGGGATTGGAGGCTCTAACCGAGCCCTGCAGTCAACGGTGAACGCAAGAGCGAATTTCTCTACATTTTGGGCTTCATGAACGGCTTTAGCAATGCAAACAGACACATAAGCACAGCAAGTGACAAAGGTAGACAAAGTGGCTGGTTTTGAAGAAGCTGAAACTGGTTCTGCTTCCTCCACTAACTCCCACTTGGATAACACCCTTTTCTTTATCTTCTCCAGATCTTCACGTGTGAGCTCGAACGTGGCTCGAACTGAGTTATCCTCCATTGGTGGAAACATAATCTTTAAGCTTCGGCCGTTGCTGGTGTCAGAAGGGTCCATTTGAGGTGCGATTTGTTTCCAGTTATTAATCAACGCACTTTCTAGACCTGTTGGATCTTTGACGAGTTCCCTATCAAATAAAGGCTCTAAATCCAGCATCAAAGATGGTGATGATTCTTCTTCACCGGATTTACAAACATAAGACCAAGCCTTGATGAACATGGTTGAAGATTTTCCATCAAGAACAGCATGGTGAGAGCTTAAGCCTATGCAGAAGCCCTTGTTTGGAAACAGCGTCATCTGCAAAGAGATAACTGAGGCAAGAGAATATGATGACTCCAAGTGGGGTACCAAAGCGCGAGATTCTTTGGCTTCACGGGGTGAATTGTCCAACATGTGATCGAACTCTGCATCATCATCACACTGTGCAAGGATCAGGGAGACCCCATCACCAGGGTTGACTTGGATGAAGGGTTTGGTTGAATCAGAAGGCCAAACGATGTTGCCAGCTAAAGGGAGAAAGTGTTGGAGGGTATGAGAGAGAGAGGTTTTGAGCTTTGGAACCACTTTGTCAAAGAAAGAAGAAGGGTTGGAGTGAGGAAGGGGAAGGGAGTAGAAGAAGATGCGCTCGACTGGATGAAACCTTAGCCAATTAAGGTCAAAGAAGGTTAGAGGGACAGACAAAGAGGTTGCGGTTGCCGAAAATGGAGGAACGAGGCAGTGCTCATGGATCTTGATGGAGTTGTCGGAAGAAGCCATGTGAAAACAAAAAAGTAAACGGAGAAAATGCTTATGGGTTTGCTGTGTCATTGTGGGCAGTAGCTATATATATATATATAAGCAAGTGTAGACTCCATCTTAGTCCATGTGAGATCTCGTACAGTAGTTTTTAAATCTTTTATTTTAAAAAATAATTTTTAAAATAAAAATTACTTTTATTTTAGTTCTTGAAATGTATTATTATTATTATTATTATTATTATTTCTAAATTTTAAAACTTATTATCATTATAGTCCCTAACTAAGTATTATATATATACATAGAAAATATTTTTAGTGAGAAAACTTATGAAAGTGAGAGGAATAAATATTGATCATTAGATATATCTTGAATGATCAAGATTAAAACAAACTAAGTCATATGAGTGTTTTAAAATATCACATGACTTTTTAAGTAGTCACATGACATTAAATCTTGACTCTTCATGTATGATTATGTAGTCTAGATTTAATCTTTTCACTCTCATATAAGATGTCTTCATCTCATAAGATATGTCACACACACACACACACACACACACACACACATATATATATATATATATATATATATGAGGTATCCACTTACTCTAAGGATAACTCTAAGAGACTTACTCTTCATCATCACCATTCATTTTCTTGAAATCTAATGGTTGTAATGAGTAACTAATCTTAACTATTAGATTTCAAAAGAATAAATGATGAAAATGAAAAATAAGTCTCTTATACTTACTCTTGGAGTAGGTGAATCTCTCCTTTTATATATATATATATATATATATATATTTGATAAAAGTATTAATGTAACATTTAATGTCATTAACACGGTATTTTTATAAATATATAAATAAGTGGATTTTTCTTATAAAATACACAATTTTGGTATTTAATAAAAAAATTATATTCTGTCTATTGTTACACAATATTATTAATATCTTACCTTAACAATTGAAAGAAAGCTTTGGAAATTAAAATTACTCAAATCTTTAAAAAAATCAATTTATTAAAGGTAAATTACCTTTTTAGTACCTGAAAGTGTAATTCACTATCACTTAGGTCCATGAAAGTATGAAACTGTCAATTAAGTCCCTGATAGTGAAATTGAAAGTGCACTGTCAATTATCACGTAGATAGATAGCGTGTAACGTAAGTACAAACGTTAATTTTAAATAAATTTTTTTAATAAAAGGACTAAAGTGACGAACAAATTGTACTTTTAGAGACCTAACTGATAATTTTATATTTTCAGGGATGATAGTGAATTACGCTTTCATAAACCAAAGTGATTGTTCACCCAATTTATTAAAAGATAGACGGAACAAAATAATATTTATCTATTAAAAATAAAATGCTTTAAATTTAAAAATAATTTTATAGCTAAAAATAAAATAATAAATAATAAATTATATTAATCTCAACATTATACATAAATTTTATATAAAATTTCCAGACACGAACACATTCGACTCTTATCCAAATATAAGCTAAATGTTAGGCTTAAACATGTGATATAACTAAATGTTTAGGTCCTACCTAATTAACTAAGTTTCAGTTCATGTCACTTTTATTTGGTCCTATGGAAACTCCCTAGATTGGGCTACTAAAATGTTTTGCCTTCTACAGCCATTATAATTAAATTAATGTTTATGCCCGACCTAACTAAAAGTATCGGCTAAAACTGATAAGCCGTTGAACAAGACAATATATTCTATATAACATGTTGTAATTTTTATAGACCTAAATTATTGAACTGTCGTCTTATTGATTATTTATGTTAAATTTTGAATTAAAATATATGTAAAAGAAAATAATCAAATACATATTTTTTTTATCATTTGATATTTTTTTTTTATCATTATAATCAAATACATATACATATATGAAGATAGAAACCTTAGCATAAAATTATACTAATATATAATTAAATCTTCTTGAAATTATAGGTTTTATTTTAACACACGTGCTTTACATTGACTGGAGCAGTGATCATCGAGGCCTATCACCTATGAAAGTTCAGAAAGTGGAGAGATAACGGTATTTCATCCGTTCCAAAATAATAGTCTTTTAAGATTGTGACACACTGATTAAGAAATATTTAATTGATACAAGTTTAGACGAAAATATCCTATTTTTTAAATTACTCTTGTCATAAATTATTCTACTATCCACCAATAACAAATACATCATACTATCTACTAACTTATATTTTATGATAAATATCTCTTTCCAATATAAGTATTAAATTATCTTCTTAATTATGTTTAGAAGTATTGTTAGAAAAAATAATTTAAAAAGTTAAAAAAATTATTATTTTAGAACAAAAATAAAAAATTAAAAAAATTATTATTTTCGAACGGAGGAAGTAATAGAAAATGACATCGAGAAATACGACGATTTTAGGACAACCATGACATTGAGGGGTAATTGACCAGTACATCTTAAATAACGTATCAAATTTTCATTTGTCGTTGGTCGATAGCTCATAGTTGGGATCTTTTATGTTGATAGAGATTGGATTTCTCGTGATATGTTTGAAATACTTTGTCGAGAAGGATAATATACTATCTATCTTGGTTATATCTAACTTTAAGGAATTAGTTATAATTAATAATTGAAAGATGTCTTAGTGCAAAAAAGAAAAGTTTCATCGGTGAAGGTGATAGAAGTTTTGGACCCAAATGTTTCTGATAGTAATATCACGCTACCTCTGTTACATTTATTGAAGTTTATGGATAGTATACAACGATTAAAAACCATTTAATATATCTAAATTATTATTATATTTATATTTCCATATCGGCGATAAATTATTATTATAATAATTGTTAAATAAGAGTATAAATAAAAAACAATTAATGAAATTTGAAATTTATAAAATATCAATAATTTTAAAGTAAAAAGAAAAAACTAAATCATCGTCAAATATAAAACAGAAATAATAATACAAAATAAAGTTCATTGACAACATTTATTTAATCATAAAAAATTATCATATTAATATTTATGTTTACAATTCAAAAAATTTAGAATTCTTTACAAATATTTAAAATTTATAATAAGAAAATATTATATAAAAGTTTACGGGTTAAAATTTTAGTACAAACACTTTTTAAAACATTAATGCATTTCTATCATGACTCAATAACTCTACACATGCTAAGTAATGATTCAAGGTACATATGCATTCACTCCGATTTAGTCTTCGGTTGAGTCCAGATTAATAGTGTATACCACTTAAAAGTTAAAACAACATAGTTAATAAAGCAAAAAAAAAGAAGAAGTTAATTAGCTGCCCATCAATTCCTTCGATTAGATTAAAATAAGTTCACCCTCCCTAGAATTAGTCTTGTCATGTGAGTTATCAATTGTCATTACATGCAGTTCAAACTGGTAATTTTCAATGGGATGACTACAATGTCAATTGTCGACTCTCAAAAAAAGACTACAAATGCATGTTGAAATGTCCATTTTCTAGAAGGAAAAACAAAACACGAAAACAAAAGCCAGGTCAACCTTCGCTTGTGTCACCGAAAAACTTTCAAAAGAATAAAGAACATACTTTTGTATAAGAATATATAATAATATTATTATTTACTAATTTTTTAACTAATAGTAGTACTTTATAATATTAATCGGCAGCTGTCAATTCTTTCCGCCTTGGGCCTTGCCGTCTGAGATGTAACTTAGGAGTAAAACAACAACAAAATTGTAATCACCCCTGACGTCATTGTATATACATTTAAGAAAACATTCCTTTTTTTTTTCTCCCTCTTTTATCTCATTTTTATTTCTTTTTCTTTTTTCTTTTTTGTCATGTGACTTAATATATCCATCAATTTTACTCTCTCTTTTTTTAGAAAAATATAAATTTTGTCCCATTTTAGAGTGAATCTAAATGGTAGAAAATGAGAAATAGGAAAAAAATAGATATAATAGTAATATAATTATAAAATAATAAAATAAAAATAAGAGAGAAAATAAAATAAATATATAAATATAATTAATTAATTATTCTTTCTTTTTCCTTATTATCTCTTTCCTTCTTTCAATTCATACACCGTATTTTGAGATGTCCTTTTTTCTTTTTTTACAGTAAGAATATTAGCCGACATACAATGGCAGACAAATTCCTTCTGCGACTAAACATCGTCTTAGCGAATATTTACCCTATTTAACATTTTCAATACACACATAGAAATCGACCCAGCTTGCGAAATTTGCCGTTTGGAGAAATTGGAACAGAGTAATGAACTAATGATAGTAACACATCAACATTTTAGACCCCCAATTGTGTCCAAGAAATATTTCCCATTGGGATATACGTTTTCCATTTCAATATCTAAATAATTATCTATTTCCATTTCTTAACCATCCACTGACATTAACGCCTGCATCACGGCCTCTTGTAGTTCACAAGTCCCCATTTCACCTCGTTCAAACGAGTCCTCCCTCCATTTCTAAATATAAGTAAAGAAAAAAATATTTTACTACGATTAAAAAATTAATTAATAATATTTAATTGTATCAATTTTTATTAAAAAATAAATTATTTTTTAAATTATTTTTTATTAGAAATTTGATATAAAAAAATGATATCATTAAAATTAAAATTTCTATTAAATAAAAGATATTTTAAAAATCATCTTATTAAATAAATCAAAATTAATTAAAATTTATTTATATTTAAATCTAAGATTTAAATTTTTTTTTTCTTATATTTAAAGTAGGGAGTATATGTAACAACAAAGCCTCACCCTATATTTTTCTCATGACTGGTATATCTAAGGCACTTTCTTCAAACAACTGAAACAAACACATCCTCTGCTTTCTTATCATGGCTTCCCACAACATCAAAATCCACGACCAATTCAGGGTTTCCCCTCCCTCAGCAACCCAAACATCCCTCTCTCTCACTTTCTTCGATTTGTTCTGGCTCAGGTTCCACCCCGTAGAACGCATCTTCTTCTACACCCTCTCTACACCCCAATCACACCCATCCATTTTCTATTCCAAAATTGTTCCAAAGCTCAAAACTTCTCTCTCTCACACCCTCCAACACTTCCCTCCTCTCGCCGGCAACGTCGTTTGGCCTAAAGACTCCCCCAACCCCATCGTTCAATACACCCCAGGCGACGCCGTTTCGGTGGTTGTGGCAGAATCCGAAGCGGATTTCAACCACGTGCTTGATAACTCACCCCACGAAGCATCAGAATCACGCTCTTTAGTACCCCACTTGGATTCATCGGATTCCCATGCCTCTATTGTTTCTCTTCAAATCACTCTGTTCCCCAACAGAGGATTCAGTATAGGCATCAGCACCCACCACGCCGTCCTTGATGGAAAATCTTCAACCCTTTTCATCAAGGCTTGGGCTTCTCTATGCCAAATCAATGATGATGATGATGATGATGAGTCTTCAGGGTCATCACCATCTTTGGCGCCAGAGTTAGTTCCTTTCTTTGACAGATCAGTCATCAAAACCCCAAGTGAGTTAGGACTTAACTTCACTGACAATTGGACTGAGATCTTAACCAAACTGTTCCCCAATGAAAACAGCGACGGGAGATGCTTAAAGCTTCTACCTTTCCCTCCAAAACTCGAGGATCACGTTCGAGCCACGTTCGCGCTCACAGGAGCAGATTTGGACAAGTTAAGGAAAAGGGTCTTGTCCAAATGGGACAATATTGTTGAAAATGGAGCAGAATCAAAGCCACCTAGGTTGTCGTCCTTTGCTCTCACATGTGCTCATGCGCTAGTTTGCATTGCTAAGGCCATTCATAGAGTTGAAAAGGAGAGAGAGAAATTCGCTTTTGGGTTCACGGTGGATTCCAGGGCCAGGTTGGACCCTCCAATCCCTGATAACTATTTTGGCAACTGTGTGTGGGGTCATTTGGTGGATACTGAACCACTAGACTTTATAAAGGAAGAAGGTTTTGTTATTGTTGCGAAATGTATTCATAGCAAAATAAAAGAGATGTTAGATAAGGGGATTTTTCATGGGGCGGATAGTGCGTTTTCTAAGTACGCGTTTTTGGCAAAAGAGAGAGTTGAAAGCATTGGAGTTGCAGGATCAAACCGGTTTGGTGTTTATGGAACTGATTTTGGTTGGGGGAAGCCTGCTAAGGTGGAGATAACATCGGTGGATAGAGCTATAACCATTGGTTTGGCAGAGAGCAAGGTTGGGAATGGTGGTGTTGAAGTGGGGCTTGTGCTGAATAAACATGCCATGGATCTCTTTGGCACTTTGTTTCGTGAAGGAGTGTCAGATGAGTGATGACTCATTCGGAACTTGCATCTGAACAATTGAGTATGTATTGAAGAATCTAGATAGAAAGTGCAAAAACATTGCCTTTTTGTTATTTTATTACAACATCAGAAGTCTTCTAGATTTGCAAGAAGCATTCTCTTGCATTTTTTTTTTCTTAATAATTGTTTTGCATTGCGTTTCACCAAACGGTTATTATTATCACATAGTATTCGCTTTTTCTCATTTTTTTACTTTTACTTTTATCTTAGTTTTAGTCTTTCTTTTTCATTCTTTATATTATTATCACAGCTATCACTTTTTTCTTTTGTTTTATTTTTTTTCACTTATATACCCAAAAATGGGTGTAAGAGTAATATTTTCCTTCATGAAATCAGAATTTATTTGTACCAGTATTTGTCGTTTTCATTTTGATGGGTTAATATATGAATCAGTAATGCTATATGTATACCCAAAAATGGGTATGCTTAAAAAAAAAATTAAAAAAAAAAACCCAAAAATGGGTATAACAGTAACATTTTCCTTCACAAAATCAGATTTCTTTTTTCTTTTTTAAATCAGATTTCATTCGTACTAGTATTTCTGGTTTTCATATTGATGAGTTATTATATTAATCAGGCAATACTATATGTACGAAATCATTCTGCACCAAAAAGTACTAAACACGTTCCATGAATTTCATTGGTTAAAAGTTAAATAAAAAAGGGAGAAAAAAGAACATAGGTTTGACGGAAATCGTGGCAACTATTTAACTTTTTTGTATTTTTTTTTCTATAGAATGATAATAATAAACTGTGAATTATGATTAGATTACACTCTAAAACCAATGTTATCATACTCGAATCGATCATTGATTCTGTCAGAACATTGAGTCACTAGATCAAGGATCAATCCAGCGAGTCGTTAGTTGACCCGCATGATCCGGTGTAATTAATAAAATAATTAAAATTATACATAATATATATATATATATATATATATATATATATTATGAGAAAAAATGTTATACACTGACAGTGTAAAATGTTTTACACTGTCATCCAATCACAATCTACCATTTAATATATATGTATTAATATATTAATTTCCACATTTGTTATACAAATAATGGTGGTAGCTCGGTGGTAAGATGTTTTCTAAATGCTTCAAGGTTGTAGGTTTGATCCAGCCAAGATGAGTGTTTTTTTATTTTCGCTAATCATATTATTTGCAAAAATCAATTATTATATTATATTAAGAGGGTGTAATTGGATGAAATTTGTTGAAAATCATTTTTTTTAGGTCCACTTATATTAATTAATAAATTATAATATAATTAGCAAAAAAAAATTACAATATCTATACATATATATTATTTCGCGTAACAAAATCAAATTGAGGTATTAGCTTAATGAGCTGTTGGCATTTCGGAGGATGTGTGTTCCATCCCTCATGAAATCAGAATTTATTTGTACCAGTATTTGTCGTTTTCATTTTGATGGGTTAATATATGAATCAGTAATGCTATATGTATACCCAAAAATGGGTATGCTTATAAAAAAAATTAAAAAAAAAACCCAAAAATGGGTATAACAGTAACATTTTCCTTCACAAAATCAGATTTCTTTTTTCTTTTTTAAATCAGATTTCATTCGTACTAGTATTTCTGGTTTTCATATTGATGAGTTATTATATTAATCAGGCAATACTATATGTACGAAATCATTCTGCACCAAAAAGTACTAAACACGTTCCATGAATTTCATTGGTTAAAAGTTAAATAAAAAAGGGAGAAAAAAGAACATAGGTTTGACGGAAATCGTGGCAACTATTTAACTTTTTTGTATTTTTTTTTCTATAGAATGATAATAATAAACTGTGAATTATGATTAGATTACACTCTAAAACCAATGTTATCATACTCGAATCGATCATTGATTCTGTCAGAACATTGAGTCACTAGATCAAGGATCAATCCAGCGAGTCGTTAGTTGACCCGCATGATCCGGTGTAATTAATAAAATAATTAAAATTATACATAATATATATATATATATATATATATATATATATATATATATATATTATGAGAAAAAATGTTATACACTGACAGTGTAAAATGTTTTACACTGTCATCCAATCACAATCTACCATTTAATATATATGTATTAATATATTAATTTCCACATTTGTTATACAAATAATGGTGGTAGCTCGGTGGTAAGATGTTTTCTAAATGCTTCAAGGTTGTAGGTTTGATCCAGCCAAGATGAGTGTTTTTTTATTTTCGCTAATCATATTATTTGCAAAAATCAATTATTATATTATATTAAGAGGGTGTAATTGGATGAAATTTGTTGAAAATCATTTTTTTTTAGGTCCACTTATATTAATTAATAAATTATAATATAATTAGCAAAAAAAAATTACAATATCTATACATATATATTATTTCGCGTAACAAAATCAAATTGAGGTATTAGCTTAATGAGCTGTTGGCATTTCGGAGGATGTGTGTTCCATCCCTCATGAAATCAGAATTTATTTGTACCAGTATTTGTCGTTTTCATTTTGATGGGTTAATATATGAATCAGTAATGCTATATGTATACCCAAAAATGGGTATGCTTATAAAAAAAATTAAAAAAAAAACCCAAAAATGGGTATAACAGTAACATTTTCCTTCACAAAATCAGATTTCTTTTTTCTTTTTTAAATCAGATTTCATTCGTACTAGTATTTCTGGTTTTCATATTGATGAGTTATTATATTAATCAGGCAATACTATATGTACGAAATCATTCTGCACCAAAAAGTACTAAACACGTTCCATGAATTTCATTGGTTAAAAGTTAAATAAAAAAGGGAGAAAAAAGAACATAGGTTTGACGGAAATCGTGGCAACTATTTAACTTTTTTGTATTTTTTTTTCTATAGAATGATAATAATAAACTGTGAATTATGATTAGATTACACTCTAAAACCAATGTTATCATACTCGAATCGATCATTGATTCTGTCAGAACATTGAGTCACTAGATCAAGGATCAATCCAGCGAGTCGTTAGTTGACCCGCATGATCCGGTGTAATTAATAAAATAATTAAAATTATACATAATATATATATATATATATATATATATATATATTATGAGAAAAAATGTTATACACTGACAGTGTAAAATGTTTTACACTGTCATCCAATCACAATCTACCATTTAATATATATGTATTAATATATTAATTTCCACATTTGTTATACAAATAATGGTGGTAGCTCGGTGGTAAGATGTTTTCTAAATGCTTCAAGGTTGTAGGTTTGATCCAGCCAAGATGAGTGTTTTTTTATTTTCGCTAATCATATTATTTGCAAAAATCAATTATTATATTATATTAAGAGGGTGTAATTGGATGAAATTTGTTGAAAATCATTTTTTTTTAGGTCCACTTATATTAATTAATAAATTATAATATAATTAGCAAAAAAAAATTACAATATCTATACATATATATTATTTCGCGTAACAAAATCAAATTGAGGTATTAGCTTAATGAGCTGTTGGCATTTCGGAGGATGTGTGTTCCATCCCTCATGAAATCAGAATTTATTTGTACCAGTATTTGTCGTTTTCATTTTGATGGGTTAATATATGAATCAGTAATGCTATATGTATACCCAAAAATGGGTATGCTTATAAAAAAAATTAAAAAAAAAACCCAAAAATGGGTATAACAGTAACATTTTCCTTCACAAAATCAGATTTCTTTTTTCTTTTTTAAATCAGATTTCATTCGTACTAGTATTTCTGGTTTTCATATTGATGAGTTATTATATTAATCAGGCAATACTATATGTACGAAATCATTCTGCACCAAAAAGTACTAAACACGTTCCATGAATTTCATTGGTTAAAAGTTAAATAAAAAAGGGAGAAAAAAGAACATAGGTTTGACGGAAATCGTGGCAACTATTTAACTTTTTTGTATTTTTTTTTCTATAGAATGATAATAATAAACTGTGAATTATGATTAGATTACACTCTAAAACCAATGTTATCATACTCGAATCGATCATTGATTCTGTCAGAACATTGAGTCACTAGATCAAGGATCAATCCAGCGAGTCGTTAGTTGACCCGCATGATCCGGTGTAATTAATAAAATAATTAAAATTATACATAATATATATATATATATATATATATATATATATATATATTATGAGAAAAAATGTTATACACTGACAGTGTAAAATGTTTTACACTGTCATCCAATCACAATCTACCATTTAATATATATGTATTAATATATTAATTTCCACATTTGTTATACAAATAATGGTGGTAGCTCGGTGGTAAGATGTTTTCTAAATGCTTCAAGGTTGTAGGTTTGATCCAGCCAAGATGAGTGTTTTTTTATTTTCGCTAATCATATTATTTGCAAAAATCAATTATTATATTATATTAAGAGGGTGTAATTGGATGAAATTTGTTGAAAATCATTTTTTTTTAGGTCCACTTATATTAATTAATAAATTATAATATAATTAGCAAAAAAAAATTACAATATCTATACATATATATTATTTCGCGTAACAAAATCAAATTGAGGTATTAGCTTAATGAGCTGTTGGCATTTCGGAGGATGTGTGTTCCATCCCTCATGGGACACATTGTGTTTCTTTTTATTAATAAAAACCAACTGTTTCATTTTCCACTTTAAGTGGACACGTGCAGCTAGAGCCTTGGGTCCCATGCGTGTAGCAGCTGCTAACATTTAGAGCTTGGGTTGCGTGCGCGTGCAACAGATCCAGCCTTGGGCCACGCATGTCTTGGGCCATGCATATCCAACACTTTTCAGTTTCCACCCACATAACTCGGTAGCTCTAAGTCTACCGATTTACACCGGTTTCAGACCGGTTTAATGATGTCACAACCGGGCTAGATACATAACCGATCCGAATTGTGACTCGACTCGGCTCTATGTCCGGTTTTCGGTCTGACCGGTTCAACCGACCGGGCCGAGCCGAGTCTTATAACAGTGTGTAAAATTATTTTACATTGTCAGTATATCATCATTAAACTCTAATAATAATAAGGTTTAAATATAAAATTTTGTGTTAATTATCCAAATCCTCCATCTATTGTTAGGTTTATCCAAATATATTTTTCATATTTTTGTTTAAGCAATTTCTTGTATTTAAATATTTAATTTTTCTTTCATCTTACTTTTAGCTCATTTGTTTTTTAATTTTTTTATCACATCATTTGTTATGTCTATTATTTTTTTTCTTTTTAATTATTTTTCTCTCTATCTCTCTTATCCTTCTGCCCATCTTAGAACTCAGGATTTGAGCTTAACTTAACTGCATATATTGTGACTAATAAAGTGAGGGTCATTTTTCCCTTATATAATTTAATTTCCCCTGATACTATCTTAGAATTTGAAGATTGGACTTAACTCAACCTCATAAAATTGACTTATAAGAGGAGGAGGATTGTTCTTCACTTATATACTTTAATTTGGTCATATTATTAGTTGATATGGGATCCCCATTAATAACCAAAAGTTCAAAAGAGTGTCGTTTAACCTTTTCCTATTTTAATAGAATAATAAAGAAGTACTTAATAAGTTAATATTTAATTTTGTAATGAGTAACTAAGCATGAATGATTATTGGTACGAATGTTAGGGTTAAAATACACATTTAGTCCTTTATGTTTTCGATTAGATTTAATTTAGTTCCTTATCTTTTAAAAAGTTAAATTTAATCTTTTATAAAAGTGAATCAAAATGACTCTTTCGTCAATTTAGAATTAACACTAAAAACAATAATTCTTTTTGAAATATTTCCATACACGTAATTAACTTAATGACAATTTTTAACCACTATTATAATATTTAAAAATTTTAAAAATTAAAAGACATTTCCTTCCCTTGTGAGTTTACAATAATCTTAATAAGCAATATTAACTACAACTATCATTAGATTACATCAGCAAAATCATATTTAACAGAACAACCTCTTGTTTTGCTTTGCGAATTCACAATAACAATTCATGATAATTGAAAGAACATAAGATAATTGAGATCGCACTATAGAGCCAAAAGTTCTAATTTCAATGATTAAGGGGGAAAAAAAGAAAAGAAAAGAGAGAACCCGAATGCTAGCAGACTCAGAGATGAAGCAATAGGAGAAAGGCAATAATGGGGGAAGTCAAGACATAGAACAAAAGCCTAAGAACCCCACCAGCCTCAAAGGCCACGAGAGCAAAATAAGGGAAAGAACTTCGACCTATGAGTAAGGTCCCATTCATGTCTGCAACCATCGTGTCAGTAGCGGAGCTTAACTAATTATTTTGAGTAAAATTTAAACAAATCATCTATAAAATCACAATTTGCAAAATAATATAATGAAGCAAGCACAACCATAAATTTACAAAACTTAACAAAATATAATTTTTTTTTCTAAAAACATATAATCCTAGTTTAAAAGGCAATAACAAAGTAAGTTATTACAAATTATTTCATTCAATATTGAGTATAGTGTCATGTTATTTGCCATAGTTCACACAGATTTCGTTATTCATAGTTAACATTTTTATTGTAATTCCCTCTAAAAATTGTTCACAATTAATAATTCACAGATTATTTTTAATTTATATAAAATAAATATATGTAACAATGGAAATAATGAACCTTTTAACTATCATAATTTCATTTTCATACTTGTCCTTCATACATATACATATATATATATATATATATATATATATATATATATATGAGAAAAATGGCTATGCACTGACAGTGTAAAAAAGTTTTACACTGTTATTTAATCACAACCTACCATATATGGTAAGTTTGTTGACTTTTACAAAATTATCTTAAAAGTTATATTAACGGTAATTTGTGATTGAATGACAATGTAAAATTATTTTACACTGTCAATGCATCACCATTAAACTATATATATATATATATATATATATATATATATATATATATATATATATATATATAAAGCTAGCTATTACAAATCTTTATTTCTTTATACTATTGGGGTCATGGCATCTCCCGCTCCTTAACCCTGTTTGGTATGAAAGAAATGGAGGAAAATGAGGAGATAAATTCACCTTTTTTGTGTGGAATCCACATCTCTTACACTCTATTTTAATTTAAATATATCTCTCTTATTTCCATCCTCTCTATTTCCATCTTCTAAATCAAACAGAGCCTAGAAGATCTGCCCCTGTTCGTTTGCTTTTCCCTACCAATGGAGGTGCACTTGTTCACCGTTGGAAAAGTTGAATAGGCCATCGTATGGTACACTCAATTAATGTTGCAATTTATTATTGCTACCAAGAATTAACCAACAACGGTTGAGATTGGTTGCATGGTTTGTTGAGATTGTTAGGAATACTGCATTGGTAACAAATAGTAGCATTTTTTTTTTTTGTACATACTCCCTCCGACTTTAAATATAGACAAAAAATTGACTTGAAATTTGGATTTAAATATAAATAAATCTTAACTAATTTTAATTCACTTAATGAGATTATCTCCAAAATACCCTTCATTTAATAAGGATTTTAATTCCAATGACTCTTTCTTAATCTTGATATCAAATTTCAATGAAGGGCAGTTTAGATAAACAACTTTTTTTTAATTGTCATTGGTGCAATTAAATGTTATTAACCAACTTTCTTAGTTAGCGTGAAACAATTTTTTTGCTTATATTTGGAACCGGAGGAAGTATATATATACACATGGTCACATAGAAACGTACGTACGTGGAGAAACGGTTATTACCTAAGAGGAAATTGTTCTTTATATGCGTAGCATCAGGACAAAAATTGTAATACTCTCTCCGTTCCAAAATGAGTGTCATCCTAGATTTTGAGACAGAAGGAGTATGCAATAAGGAAATTGGGTTTAGAGATTTTGGCTATTTAAATAATTTGTTTTATTTTATTAAAAATACAATAAACTAATGTTTAAGAATCATAGATTAATGCAATGCATTCAATGGAGAAATTCCTTATCTAGGGGTAAATGGTTTCAGAAGCTGAGTTTTTATCAAAAAACCACTGGAACATTATTGGCCCTGCTCTCTGTTCGTTAAGTAGAGGTATTTTTTTTATAACGTTAGTAGAGGTATTTGAAGTAACCTTGAGTTCAGTAGTGGCCCCGAGCACGGTCGAGAGGGGCGCCACCGCCCAGGGTCCCATTTTTAGAAGGCATCAATTTTTCTCTATTTAGTTTATATAAATAAAATTTTATATAATTTTAAAATTATATAAAAATTTAGTATAAAAAATGAGATGATTACCAATATTCTTTTAGGGATCCATTGTTAGTAATTAGTCAACTAATGGGTGATGTTTCTATTTCTCAATAAAAATCTACCCACAATTTTAGAAAAAATGAACTGACAATTTATGCACAATGATAAATGTAAATAGGATATCGTGATATATCATTTCCTTCTACTTTCACTTCCATCGGCATTAATGTAATTATGTAAATAAAGGGTTTGAACTTTTTTGGTTCGCTCAAGCACCCAAAATCTCAGGGCCGCCCTGCCTGAGTTAGTGACTAACATAAACTCTATCCTTGTCACTCTAAATCCTAAAGTGGATCATGCCATTAACGTATCTTATAAGGTCATTACCAAAGTCTTTATCGCACAGGTTGAAAATTGTCATGGGTTGTTTATTGTGATGTGAAAATTCACATTCTTAATCCATTTTCAAACACGCGCTAGTTTGAATATTCAAAAAGTCAACACGTGTTCCTCAACAACCAAGAAGTGTTGGAAATCAGCAATCACCCTTTCCATGCTTTCCAAGGATCAATCTTGTTGAGTTGTTCTTACCCCTAGGTAGGACCTACTAGGTTGCAATTTGCAAGTCATTTGCGACCTTTCTGTTTCTTCCGTCTTGGTCGGATCTAAACACAAATTCACACGAGATTCAATTATTAGGATTATATACATGATTTTTTATTGCTGCATTTAATTTAATTTAATTAGGGATAAAAATGAGTGTGGCTGGTGGATGACTTGTCATGGTGTTCATACGGAAGAGCATTAGCGGAAATGCATATGCATATATAATGTCATGGATTTGGAAGCCCTACACAACCATAATCCCATATTACTTTTCCTTTACTCACTCTCAGTCTCCACCAACGCTCATAAATTAAAAAAATGGGTTTGATTACCTTTTCTTTTATACAGTTACTAGAGAGTGCCCACATGCTTTGCACACTGTGAGCAAACCCAGTAAAAAGAGTTAAAGCAAAAAAAAAAAAAAAAAACCAACATTGAATTACAGTTTTTGACAGCAAACCCAGCAAAAAGAGTGAAAGCAAAAAAAAAAAAAAAAAAAAAAACCAACATTGAATTACAGTTTGACACCTAACAAAGACTGGACAAATTTTTGTAACTATTGACAACAATTTTTTCTATAGTTGATATAATTTAAAACATCTTATTTTCAGTCTTTATAATTATAACTTTTTAACCATTGTTATTTAAAATTTTCTAAAATTATCTAACGTTGTTATATGAGTATGTTTTAAAACTACTACAGTGGTGCCTAAGTTGCTTTCTTTAAGTTGTTAATTGAAAAAAAGTGGAAGAGTAACTCTTATTAAAGATACCCTTAGCAAGAGAAACAAATATACAAAAAAGAAATATAAAACAAATAAAGAGCATAAATTGAGTATATACTCTGCTAGTTATTTTCCACAAAATAAAGATTATCCCTATGTCACTATTATTTCAGAAGTCTTCAGCAAACTACAATTTAAAAAAAAAAAAAAAAAGCTAGTTATTTTACATCCCAAAGACATCTGGTGATGCAAAGCAAAAAGAATGTTATTTTTAATAATAAATAAACAAGAACTTTATATAAATTTATACTTTTTATTACATCATTCATTTCTATCGTGTGAAAACAATTATGCATCATTAACTAATGTGCCAATGTAAAGCAATGCAAAAACAACCGAACCTGAAAAAAGAGCGAGGCACTCAAAATTCAATGCCTTTGGCAAAGAGAGAAGCAAAGGTCTCCATTGTTGTTTTCTTGGACACAAAACCTATCTCAACTCCATCCCCGTTTTTGCTATCTGAAAGACTAAAGGCTGCAGTTCTGTCAATAGACACCATCTCCACCTTCTTTGGCCTTCCCCAACCAAAGTCACTACTATAAACCTCAAACCTCGGTGACCCTGCAGCGCCAATTAACTTGTCATCAGTGGCGAGACCATCAAGCAGCATAGAAGACCAATTTTCTGCTCCATTCAGCACACCATCCTTCAGAGTTTCCAAAGCTTCACTCAGTGCTTCCACAGCCACAATCAGTCCTTCCTCCCCCAACAATTCTCCTGTCTCAACAATTACAAGTCTGCCACCAACACAGTTACCAAAATATGTTGGAGGAATAGGTGGCTCCAACCAACGCCTGCAATCAACATTCACACCCAAACCAACTCTTATACTTTTCACTTCTTCTGCTCTCACTCTGCAAACCAACGCATAGGCAACACATAACACAAACGTTGACAAGTGAAGCTTGCTCTTATTCCCTTTCTTCTTGGACACCACAAATTGCTTGATCTTCTCAATATCTGAACGAGACAATTGAAACAAGCCTCTAGTTGCATCTTCTGGAACTTGCAGATCCCAAACCATGAGGCTTCTGTTGTTGGGTCCTCCATGCTTTAACCAATCATTGGTATATTTTGCTTCTAGTTCATTGGGGTCTTTGACTACTTCCCTGTCATAAAAAGGACTCAGTTCAGGTGGCAAAGAAGGGGATGATTGTGATTGTGATTGTGATTCTCTACAAAGATAAGCCCATGATTTGATAAACGATGTTGAAGTTTTGCCATCAAGAACAGCATGGTGTGAGGTTATTCCAATGGAAAATCCAGAGTTTGGAAATAGAGTGACTTGCAAGGCTAAAACCGTAGCTTGTTCATGGGATATGGTCAAGTGGGGTAAAAGATGGTGGATTTCTTTAGCTTCACAAAGATCTGTGCCTGCTAGATGGTTGAAATCAGCGTCAGATTCAGCTACGGTGAGTGAAAGAGTGTCACCGGTGTTGTAATTGATGATGGGGTTTTGGGAGTGAAGGGGCCAAGTGAGGTGTCCAGCAAGAGGGAAAAAGTGGCCAAGTGCGAGAGCAAGAGAGTGTTTGAGTTTGGGAAGAAGGGTATCGAAGAAGAGTGGTGTTGGGTGAGGAAATTCATAGAAGAAGACGCGTTGAACAGGTGGTAACCTTAACCATAGTATATCAAAGAAGGTGAGGGGAAGCGATGTTTGAGTGGGTAACTCTGCTGATTCCAAACTCGGTGCTACACTGAAAACTTCTACTATTTTCATGGCTTCTTGCTGCGTGGTACAAACAAGAAAAAACCAGATCAAGGTATTCAGGGCGTTTACAATGGAAGAAACTCACTATGTTACATATTTAATAATATTTTATAGTATTTCTCTACAATCCCAATATGATCTTTTTTTTTTATTATTATTTTAGACCAACTCAATCAAATTTTTTTTTTTCCGAATCTAGAAAATTACTAAAATTTTTCAAATTGATCCCACAACCACAGGTGTCAAATTTCCTGGCCTTAGGAGCAGGTAGCAACAATGCGCTCTGCCTTATGGACCACCCGCTAGCTAGTACTACTGGCTGATAGGATTGGAGTCTCTTTTACCCAATAGCATGTAGCCTTTTCTTTGTTTTTTTTTTCTTCTTCTTATCCTCTTGTATAAAAAATAAAATAAAATTGATCATATAATATATTTAAATCTTTTATATTTTATTATATTAAAAAATTAAAATAATAATTATTTTGAGACTTATTTTTTTTCTTAAACTATAATTATTATAAGACAAAGAGAGTAATAATATAAAGAGTGAAAAAAGGATTATTGCATTTATTGTATTTCATTAGTGTCAAAAAATAGAAAAATAACTCTTCCACTATATATGTCTCATATACATGGATAGAGGGTGCATGAATCATACATACAACCATTCATGAATGTTTATAATTAAAAATTATTTAATCATCGTATCACTATTTAAAAAATCACGTAATTTTATCTTTTAATTTTAATTTTAATCTTTTATGATTTGATTCAATAGAAAAAGTGAGAGAAATGTTTGTATTAATGAGTGGAAAAATAAATCTAGATTATACAGTCATACATGAATATTGAAATTAAAAATTATTTAATAATTATATCATTATTTAAAAAATTTAGATGACTTTATAATTCAATTAATCTCAAGATTGTACGTATTTTTCAACTGTGATTTTTTTATTTAGTATCTAATTTTATAAAAATTATTTATTTTAGTTTTTATCTCATTTTGATAGTTTTAAAGAAAAAATGATTTTTTTTTTGTAAAATCAAAGATAATAAGAGTTAAAAACTAAAATGACTCGACCGTACAATTTCACGACTAATACGGAGTTTATTCTCTTAATTATCATTCTTGACTTTTTCTCTTTTGTTTCTTTCTTGAATTTAATAGGCATGTATTATTAATGTATAATTTTTTACACTATTAATAAATAAAAAAATTATTTCTAGTATAATTTTTAAAATAATTATAATAAAAATCAATAAACTTATCATGACAGTATACATATTATTTTATCTTTTTTCTCTCTATCCAAGATTCTAATAATAACTGAAGTGTGATATTCTACAGACACTTTTTTTTTGGATCATGATATTTGAACACCCACTTTTTTTAAACACATATTCAACACCCATCACTTCTCTCTATCTCTCTCTTCCTATCACATCATACTACCTATCATACCTATATTTTTCTCTCTTTTTTCACTCTCTCTCTAGATGTCAAATGGCATTTGGATGTCAAAAAATCTTTTTTCTTTTTTTTTAGAGAAGACACTTTAGACACTAAAAATATTGTTATTAATAAAAAAATTTCACATCATATCACTTATTAAATTATTTTTTTTTCTATTGCCTTCTCTCTAATGTAAATTAATTACAACTGACATTGAGATTTCCATACAATAATTTCTTAATATCTGTTTTTTTTAAGCCTTCTTAATATCTGTTATTGCTATTATTTAATTAGCTATGGTAGTAACAACTGACATTATTGTTATTTCTATTTCATTCACTCTAATGTAAATAATGGACATTATGATTTCCATACAGTTTTTTCTTAATATCTGTTATTGCTATTATTTAATTAACTATGATAGTAACTATTAGAGAAATCATTATCTTTAAAAAAAAAATTAGAGAAAGCATTACTTCTAATAACTGGCAGGGTGCCAAGATCATTTTCTTTTCCTGGACAAATTCATCAGACTACAACGATTAGATGCTTTTCTTTTAATACTAATATTCTTCTGAATTTAAACTTTGGTTTCTCAAACTTTGAGATCCAACGTGGGACCTAAAAATAGAAATTTGGCTAAAGTGAAGTTTAGATAGGTGAGACACCGGTGAGAAAGTATTGTTTTACCTGCTGCAGTAGGTTATCCACCAATGAAAAAGTGAATTTTTACCTGCTGTAGCAGGTTTTTCACCTGCTACCACTGGAAGAAAAAAAAAATTTAAAAAAATATTTTGGTAACAGGTGAAAAACCTGTTACAGCAGGTAAAATCCACTCCACTTTTTCATTGATGGATAACCTGCTGCAGCAGGTAAAATAATGATTTCTCACCGGTGCCTCACCTATCTAAACTTCACCTTAGTCTAACCCTAAAAATAGTTAAGAGTTCTTTTCCTTCACATGAACCTATCATTAGAAAATGAATTTGGATCCGCTACAGCGGTGGATTTTGTGTCTGGACAGCTCAGTTTTTGGTTTTTGAATCAAACTTTAAAATTATTCTGGATTTAAAACTTAATTCTTAAAAAAAAGCAATGAATTAATGAAAAAAAATAATGAAATTAATTAAATATACCTAAAAATATGAGTCAATTCAATTAGATACATCTTCATATTTTAAAAAGAAACAAATATTACTTTAGATTAATTCATCTTTAAATAAAATCAATAAGAGCACCAAGGTAACCAAATTGGTTCAATAGAAAGTTATTGTGCGAGTCTCAATCCTTAAAGTTTTCTTATTATTGAATTTCTCTAAGTTTTAATTGCTTGCTTTTGTTCTCATTTGAATTTCAATTCTCAAATCATTCTAAAATATGAATTCTCTCTTTATTAATTCTTCTTTTGGTTTATTTTCAATTACATTGTGATAATTGCAAAGCCAAACATGTAATCATTGTAAAAGAACGATAAATTTTATTACTCAATAATTATGGTATTGCATTACACCTTTTATTTTTCTCTATTTTTCTTCTCTTGTCACATCATATTATCCATGATATTTACGATTCTCTTTTCTTTCTTTCTCTCTTGGTGATGTATTGCAATATTACTAAAAACTTCCATGTCATGTGCCAAAATCTTTCTAAAATTTACATTTTAAATATTTTAAATAGATTAAAAATAACTTGTTTGAAGTATTTTTTAATTTTAATTTAATTAATTATATATTTTAGAATAAAATATTTTTAAAAAATTCAAAACTTTAAATACTTATATATTGGATTAATAATTGGAAATTAAATCGCATATTCTCTCTTTTTTTTACCAATTAAAATTGTCACAAAGAATATCTTCAAGGAAAAGGGTATTGTAATTTAAAAGAGAATTTTTATAACGAAAACAAAAGTGTCAAATTATAGTAAAAGGAAATGATAATTTCAGTCCGAATAATCTGCAGTCAGATATTTGATCGAATCCCACCGTCTCATCTACCACTAATGTCTTTTTCAGGCACAAAAACTTTGCGTCCTGAAGATTACCATTATTCTTTGATTCATGGACTTCACGTAATGACACATCACTTGTACTTGAAAAAATTGTTCTTACAGATAGGATTTTAGAACAGACCAATGAATTTTGACGTTGTTAAACAGCTGCAATGGAGAGAGAGAGAGAGACCAGAGAAAGTTGTAACTACAAAGTACAAACTATTACTTGTGAGGTCTGAGAAGCAAATTTCGGATAATCAACAGCAATACATGATTAATAATACATAATTCTCAAATAATTGAAGCATTACAAACCACCAGAACATTTCAGATAAGTAATTGTTAAAAAAAGTTTTCATAAGGTAGTCTCTACTATACCTTTATTTTGCCTTAACTTTTAGTCATGAAAAGCCACAAGATTGTTGTACCAAGAGGGACTCAAGATTGAAGACCATTGACAAAGAGAGAAGCAAAGGTCTCCATTGCTCCATTGTTGGACACAAAACTTATCTCAACCCCATCACCACTTCTGCTATCTGATAAACAAAATGCCCCAGTTCTGTCTATAGAAGCCATCTCCACCTTCTTTGGTCTTCCCCAACCAAAGTCATTACTATAAGCCTCAAACCTAGGTGACCCAGCAACACCAATTATCCTCACATCATCGTTAAAACCTTCAAGCAACCACGTTGACCAATTTTCTGCCCCACTTAGTGCTCCATCCTTGAGAGTCTCCAATGCATCATTCATTGCATCCACAGCCACAATTAGTCCATCCTCCCCCAATATCTCTCTTGTTTCTGCAATTGCAAGTCTGGCCCCAACGCAGTTCCCAAAATATGTTGGAGGAATAGGTGGCTCCAAACGAGCCCTGCAATCAACATTCAGAGCCAACATAACTCTCTTGTTCTTCGTTTCCTCTGCTCTCACCCTGCAAACCCAAGCATAGGCAACAGATAACACAAACGTTGACAAGCTAAGGTTGGTGTTCCCTTTCTTCTTGGACACCACAATCTGCTTCAGCTTTTCAATATCTGATCTAGACAATTGAAATATGCCTCTAGTTGCATCTTCTGGAGCTTGCAGATCCCAAACCACGAGGCTTCTGTTGTTTGGTCCACCCTGCTTTAACCAATCACTGACATATTTTGCCCCTACATGTTTGGGGTCTTTGACTACTTCCCTGTCATAAAAAGGACACAGTTCAGGTGGCAGAGAAGGGGATGATTGTGATTGTGATTCTCTACAAAGATAGGCCCATGATTTGATAAACAATGTTGAAGTCTTGCCATCAAGAACAGCATGGTGTGAGGTAATTCCAATGGAAAATCCAGAGTTTGGAAACAGGGTAACTTGCAGGGCCAAAAGCGTAGCTTGTTCATGGGATATGGTCAAGTGGGGTAAAAGATGGTGAATTTCTCTAGCTTCATAAAGATCTGTCCCTGCTAGATGGTTGAAATCAGCGTGGGATTCAGCTACAGTGAGGGAAAGAGTGTCACCGGTGTTGTAATTGATGGTGGGGTTTTGGGAGTGAAGGGGCCAAATGAGGTGTCCAGCAAGAGGGAAAAAGTGGGCAAGTGCAAGAGAAAGCGAGTGTTTGAGTTTTGGAAGAAGGGTATCGAAGAAGAGTGGGGTTGGGAGAGGGAATTCATAGAAGAAGACGCGTTGAACAGGTGGTAACCTTAACCATAGTATGTCGAAGAAGGTAAGGGGAAGCGATGTTTGAGCTGGTAACTCTTCTGATTCGGAAGTTGGTGCTACGTTGAAAACTTGTACCACTTTCATGGCTTGATCCAAAGAAGAGAAAACCAGATGGAGGTGGTTATGTTTTGTCTCTGGTTTGTTTGACCTTATAAAGCTGCCCTGCCTATGATAATTTTATTAATTTAATTCAAGACTATAAACATCTGGTCTCTATAAACATCTGCTCTGGTCTCTATAAACATCTTTTAAATACATTATAATTTATTTTTTATTATATCCATTTTTATCTTTCCTTTAAGACTGCGCACCACTTGAACAAATGATCTGTCATAGACCACTTTTGTGAACCATAAAATGAATCTCATCCACACAATTTTATGGTAGACCCTCAGCAGCAAATCTCTTTTTTTTTTTTCTCCCCCTTCTCTCCTCCGTAAATTTCCTTTCTTTCTACTCCACAAACAACTTCTTCGAGGGGAGGCTTAGTTCAACGTCAGTATCCTCTATCATCCTCTATCAACAACTTGTAATCTACCCAGTTAAAGCTTGAATCAAAACTCATGAATTAAAACATGAGAGTAAATTTTTCACTGTGCCTATAAAAGAATCAAAGGAAGAATAATTCAGGGATGAAAATTTTCTGAAAAATTACACTGAAATGTCAAAAAAAATTTATTTTGAAGAGAAGAGGAAGAACTCAATGAGAAGGACCACGAAAGATCAAGAGAACCAAAGTTACAATTTAGACCCTAGTGTTCATAATGTTGTTTTGAAGGAAACTTATTGTAATGTTGTTACGAATGTAGCAACAAAAAAGATTAAAAAAAATTACAGTGCTCACTGCACACACACAGAATAATCTGTTCTAAGCTAACTCATTAAAAAAATACGCGAGCTCTGAATTTACAAAGCGTAATTCCAACGCCTGAACCACCACGACTGCAACCTTCCCGTGGTGCTTGTAACACCTCATTTTCACTTTCCATAATTAATTGTTTGTTTATTTTTAATCTTGTTTTTAAAGAATTGATAAGTCCAAATAGGATAATAAAATATTAAATCACGTTATTGTGATTGATATTTTATATTCTATATAATTAAAAATTTTAATAATTATTCCAGATGAAAATCTGAAATAACTATTAGAACGACAATTATACTGGATTATCAATGTTTGTGACAAACGTGAAAATAAGTGTCAAATAATTGTGAAATAATTATTTGAACTTAAAATCATGTTTTATAGGTTTAAATATGGTTAGGGAATTTTTCTCAGAAATTTTAGAAGACTTCTGCGAAAATTTTACAGAACGTTTTAGACAGACTGCTAATAGGTCAGCCAGTATAGGAAAAATATCAAAATTTGATGAAACTGACAAGTCTAATCTGATCTTCCACACCAGAAAGGAATTTTTCAATATTAAAAATATAATTATGTTTCTTTTAAACTTAATATGCGGAACACTATGAGTATGCTATGTGGTTGCAGTCTAGTCTGATCTTCCACACCATAAAGGAATTTTCCAATATTAAAAATATAATCATGTTTCTTAATATGCAGAAAACTCCGAGTATGCTCTGTGGTTGCAGTTTAATCTGATCTTTCACATCAGAAAAGGAATTTTTCAATATTTAAAAATCTATTTATATTTGTACAAGAAATATTTTCAAAATAAGCTAAAAAATTATTTCTATTAAATAAATTAAGGAATTTGACAAAGAAAAAAATAAAATAAATAAATTCAACTTTTGAAGTTTTAAATTAAATTCATATGTATATTTTAAAATTTCAACAGAGATATAGATTAGTTAACTATTAGCTAATCATTACATTATTAGTGAATATTAACTTAAGTATCTAGTGTCTTATTTAATATTTTGTAATATGACACAAATCTTTATATTAGATACTTAATATATGATAAGATACCTTGATGTGATGTAATGCATATGTGATATGATGAATTTGATATGTATACATGATATGATGATTGTATTCTGGTAATGTTATTTATCTGTCAGTAAGACAGAAGTGTTTTAACCTGTACTGGTGCTCAGTAAAGGAGATCAGTGATGTTAAATGTGACATAGTGAAGGATGATATATACTGGATATATATATTGTTTATCTGTCTGAGGGACAGAGATATTATGCCACATGATGATGAGTAAAATGAATTGTGAGTACTCTGGAATGAGTACTGTTAAGATAGGAACATGCAGCGGCATGTTGCCTATTGTGGAAGACACAGCCTGGCAAGTTGAGGAATGAAAGGCAGGGACTCACTGAAGGAAGTCTAGGGGGTATGGTGTCGAGTGATGAAGTAACTAAAGGCCAGGAGAGCACCCTGTGTCGGGGACTTCATCTGACCAAGCTTGGCAACCCCAACAACTGCTCGACATTCCATTGATTGGTGCGAGAATACGCCTGAGCATGTAGGACTGCGGATGTCCTGAATTGAAATAATTTGAATTCATCTGTGGAAGATGGAGGTTTTGCCATGGGTTGAGGCGTATGTACTCCCAATCACTTCTAATCGGGGAGTATGGATCCATACTGCGTCTAGAGGTTTGAGTCGATGGGAATTGGGACGTTATGAATAGATGAATACTAGGTTTCCCGCTATTATTAATTGACAGTAGTTATACCGTTAATAATACATATATATATATATATATATATATATATATATATATATATATATATATATATATATATATATATAGAATCAAGTCTCACTCCTTTCTCTTTCTTGTTATGTATGTACTTGTTGATTGGATACGTGAAGATGACAATCATGCCAACAATCGAGATCTCCTGCGGATACGGTTATTCCAGAGATTGTGAAGACTGACGAGAAGATACGAGACTTAAAGGCTAGTTTTATTCATTCCTGTATTTGGGTAGAAATTGTGTACTGCTCTGACTAGGATTATTTAATGTATGGGTTGGGATTAGTCAGTACATAATTTCTCTGTATTTATTTTGTGATATGAACTGATGTTTATTTAAAAGAAGATCATGATTCTTTAGAATATTTTCTATATGATAAATATGCTTTATGAATGTTTTACTTAATTGCGAAAAATTCACCCTCATTTTATAATAACTAAAACAGATCAAAACATTAGTGTAAGTTGTGTCTAATGTAACGGGGTGTTACAATGCTCACTGCTCACAACTTTGGAGCTCACGCCAGAGGAGAACCTTCTAGAAGTTCGACGGCAGAAACCAACAGTTTCTCGTTCTCATTTGCAAACGCGAAGTCCGAATCTTTCCTTTGCAAGTTCGGAGAGGCAATGCCAATGGCATCGTCTTCTTTAAGCATTGCTTTCACCGGTGTGTTCTCGTCGGAAACGTAAACAGTAGAACTGTTTCCTTCTGCAATCGTATCGTAGCTGAGCGTAGCGTCAATTTTGTTTTGTAAAGGTATTTGTCAGAAGCAACGACACTGTAGTTGGTTTGTGCAGCGGCGGAGATTTTGACGGTGTCAGGATTGGGCGGAGTCAAAGGAAAGAAGCTTACGGAGGAGAGAGAAGAACAAAGAAAGAGAAAAGATCCGGTGCAGCTGGTATAACATATAATCATGTGGCTGAGATTCATCTTATGATCTACAAAAGTGGTCCGTGATAGATCACTTATACAACCGGTGCACCTTAGATGTCGTCTTCCTTTAATTATAAAAATGGTACAAATAAAATATCTCATTAAACGACAGTGTTATTTTTATGCCGAAGTGTTGTTTTCAGTGATTTTGTATATTAGAAAATTAGGTTTCATAGATGAAAGAAAAACTAAACAATATGGATGTTAGTGGAGCCGTGGACGCGAATTAGGAAAAGAGTATTAGAACTTAGAAGATGGAAGAAGAAAAGTAAAAAAAACAAAACATGTGTGATTAGGCAAATCATTATTTCAATGTTCCTACAGCTGGCTGGGTAGGAAGAAATCTCTTTCTTTGTTTGTTAACCTAACAGTTATACTCCATCCGCTCCTTTTTATAAGAAACAAAATAGTGTTTTTTTTTTCCTAATTATAAGAAATATAGACTCACTTTAAGCTGTATTAATGGTTATTTTTCTTTTTTACCCTTCATCTTGTGAAATCCATTAATAAGGCACCTACTCATTTCTCATACATTTATTGGTTTATTAACCATACAAGTTAAACTTATTGGTGGAGGTGCAGTGTCATTAATGTAACCACTACTTAAACCAATCAATTTAAGGGGTGCTTTTGGAATAAAATTAAAATTTATGACATTATTAATTATAACTAACTAACTTAACTATTTTTATTGGTATTGACGATTTAGTTATTTGTTTCTTATATAAAGGACCGGGGGGAGTATTACACTAACAAAAATAGATTTGTATTTTACTTGATATCTACATAGATAAAAGAGAAAGATAAAAGAAAAATATAGGTATGAGAGTGATATTATGATTAAAAAAAATGAAAAAAAATATAGTAAGTGTTAATAGAGTATTTAAAGTGATAGAGTATTCACATTTTTTTTAAGTGAATTAAGATATCTTCTAGTTAAGAATAAGATACTATTTCATCAAAGTATTATTAAGATTTTTTTAAAAGATTGATTATTTAAAAGATTAATTATGATTTATTTAATTTTAATCCACCCTCTAAATTAAGACGTTAACCATTAATTTCTAATGTTGATTTTCACATGACACACTCTAAGTAACATGTTACTATATTATTTATTTATTTTAAGATGATTAGGATTATTTTATTTAGGTAAAATTATAATTTTGGTCTCCATAGTTTTCCAAATTAATGATTTTGGTCCCCCTAGTTTTAAATTGTAATATTTGGTCCCCCTAAATTTTACAAATTGGCGATTTTAGTCCCCCTGTTAGATTATTAACTAATAATTGTGATTAGTAGAGTTATTCATTTAATTATAAATTAATTAAAAATCAGTAATTATTAAAAAACTTTGAGCAAATTACAGCAACACCCCCTGAGATTTTGTGTAATTACAAAAACACACCCTGCTTTTTTAACCATTACTTTCGCCTCCCCTGTAGAAGGTGTTAGTGTAAAGTTTAAGGGGGTGTCAATGTAATGTTTTCAAACATATCAGGGGGTATTAGTGTAATATTTTCAAACTTAAAGGGGGTCAGTGTAGAAAGAGTAGAGTTATCTGTAATTTGATAAAAGCTCAGGGGTGCTACTGTAATTTGCTCATTCCCTAACCTCTTCTCCTCAACCTCTCTTCCCCAACCCCTCTTCCTTAACATAAACTTTAATTATAAAGTTTTTTAATAATTAATCATTTTTAATTAATTTATAATTAACTTAATAATTCTATTAATCATAATTATTAGTTAATAATCTAACAGGGGAACCAAAATCATCAATTTGTAAAACTAAGAGACCAAATGTTACAATTAAAAACTAGGGGGACCAAAATCATAAATTTAGAAAACTAGGGGGACCAAAATTATAATTTAGCCTTTTATTTAAGTAAAAAAATGTTTTTAATTTTCTTATTTAGTATTTTTCTATTTTATTTTTTTACTTAAATAAAATAATCTTAATCACTTTAAAATAAACAAATATTATAGTGTCAGGTCACTAAAATTGTGTCACGTAAGAGTCAACATTAAAAAATTAACGGTTAATGTCTTAATTTGCAGAGTATGACTAAAATAACTTATTTTTAAAAATTAAGGAGATAAATGTCTTTAATTTAAAATAGAGGGACCAAAATTACTAATTACAAAAAATAAATGGACCAAAAATTATATTTTAGCCTATCTACTAAATTATTGAATGCGTGAATATTTTTTTCTACAACTTTACCAACAATAACAATATTTCAAATAAAGTATCATAAAACTTTAGGGACTAAAATTGAATAATTGTAATACTTTAGGAACAAAATTACATACTTAATTTTGTCTCAAATTTTGTTTTTATTTTTATTTTTGTTTTATTTTCTTTACATTTTTTTTTAATTTTTTTATGATTATCAAAATAAAAATTTCAAAAATTAAAATAATGTTCATAAATAAAAATAATAATGAAAAAATGCAAAAAAAAAAAAAAAAACAGAAGAAAAACAAAACTACATTAATATTATATATTTTTATTCTAAAATGAAGATTTAAAGGAATAAACACTGAAATTATAAAACTTAATCGTCTTAATTTTATTTTTCCATTGTAAACGATTGCTTCCCTGTTGACGAGTATGATATTCATACTCATACCTCTTTAATTATGGTAGACAGGACAAACCAAACTACAGTATTTTACCCTATTTTGGTTTGAAAAAACCCGAGAAACAGGAGACATAACATAACCACCTGCATCTGGTTTTCTCCTGTTTGGGATAAGCAACAAGTAGCCATGAAAGTGGTACAAGTTTTCAGCGTAGCACCAACTTTGGAATCAGAAGAGTTACCAGCTCAAACATCGCTTCCTCTCACTTTCTTCGACATCCTATGGTTAAGGTTACCACCTGTTCAACGCATCTTCTTCTATGAATTCCCTCACCCAACACCACTCTTCTTCGATACCCTTCTTCCCAAACTCAAACACTCTCTTTCTCTTGCACTTGGCCATTTTTTTCCTCTTGCTGGACACCTCACTTGGCCCCTTCACTCCCAAAATCCCATCATCAGTTACAACTCAGGTGACACTGTTTCCCTCACTGTAGCTGAATCTGACGCTGATTTCAACCATCTAGCTGGCACAGATCTTTGTGAAGCTAGAGAAATTCACCATCTTTTACCTCACTTGACCATATCCCATGATCAAGCTACGGTTTTAGCCTTGCAAGTCACTCTATTTTCAAACTCTGGATTTTCCATTGGAATAACCTCACACCATGCTGTTCTAGATGGCAAAACTTCAACATCGTTTATCAAATCATGGGCTTATCTTTGTAGAGAATCACAATCGCAATCACCCCCTGAACTGATCCTTTTTATGACAGGGAAGTAGTCAAAGACCCCAATGAACTGGGTGCAATATATGCCAGTGATTGGTTAAAGCATGGTGGGTCCAACAACAGAAGAAGCCTCATGGTTTGGGATATGCAAGTTCCAGAAGATGCTACTAGAGGCTTGTTTCAGTTGTCTCGTTCAGATATTGAAAAGATCAAGCAATTTGTGGTGTCCAAGAAGAAAGGGAATAAGAGCAAGCTTCACTTGTCAACGTTTGTGTTATGTGTTGCCTATGCATTGGTTTGCAGAGTGAAAGAGTTGTTTTGGGTGTGAATGTTGATTGCAGGCGTCGCTTGGAGCCACCTATTCCTCCAACATATTTTGGAAACTGTATAGGCTGCAGAGTTGTAGTTTTTGAAACAAGAGAATTGTTGGGGGAGGAAGGACTAGTTGTGGTTGTGGAAGCACTGAGTGAAGTTTTAGAAACTCTGAAGGATGGTGTGCTGAATGGAGCAGAAAATTGGTCGTCGATGCTGCTCGGTGTTGTCGCCACCGATGTCAAGACAATTGCCGTTGCTGGGTCACCAATGTTTGAGGTTTATAGTAGTGACTTTGGTTGGGGAAGACCCAAGAAAGTGGAGATGGTGTCTATTGTCAGAACTGCAGCGCTTAGTCTTTCAGATAGCAAAAATGGGGATGGAGTTGAGATAGGTTTTGTGTCCAAGAAAACAACAATGGAGACCTTTGCTTCTCTCTTTGTCAATGGCCTTCAATCTTGAGTCCCCTATGCTACCAGTTTGGGTAGATCTTGTGGCTTTTCAGGAATAAAATTTAGGCAATATTTTGTGGGTAATTTTTTATTTTGTCTCTTTTGCTCTATCATTTAACAGCTTCTTGTCTAAAATGTTCTGTTGGTGTGTAATAATAAAATCATTTGACAATCATGTATTGTATTGATAATTGATTATTCGAAAGGTTTTGTTGATGTGAAATGGTTGTGGATGAAAGGTGTGTTTGGTTTGTAGTTGGTTGGCAAAAACGACCGTTGAACAAAAAAGTAACAAATTGCAAATGAGTTTTCAAACACACACGAAGTCCCTCTTTCTAAAGGATCTGAATTCTTTATAGTTGTATAAACAACAATGCAGAGCTCAAAATCTAGACCATAAAAAAGTTTTCTTTTTATATAATCACAGCATAAAAATATATTTAATATTATATGCAATTGCAGTAAAAAAAAAAATATTATATGCAATTATATGCATTCGTTGACAGTCATTTTAAGGGTTAAGTGTGACACCCAAATACTCTTAAACCCATTACTTATAAGAATTTAAGTTCAATTAATTAATTTTATTAGAATTTAATTTAATTTAAAACTTAGAGTTTTTTTTTTGAAACTGAATTGAAATTAAATCAAGAGATTAAATAATTTGCGACATATTAGTAAAAAGTTAAAATATCACTTTAATATATACATCATTGTTATCAATATGATTACAATTATTCAAAATCATAAAATACAATAATCATTGTCATAAAATACATACATAACCAAAAATACAAACTACCCCTCTATATAAAAGAACCTAAATTAGAGCAGTAGTACTACCTTCTATCCACCAATCCATCCTACCTAACATAACTACGTCAGCATCAATGGTTCTGTCCGTCTGGAGCATCCTCCTTTGTGTCTCTTCTAGTCTCAGTATCCATGTTATCAACATCTTCCATCTCTACCCACTACTAACAGCGACGTCGTACCATAAACATATGCAAAGAAAAGATGAAAGGAGTGAGGTGATTTAATTCTTAAATCACTCTACATAAGGTTCGTAGGATTACCTACGACAATCACACACCTAATTAATTTAACACGGAATAAGGAATACAAGGATTCCTAAGGATTAACCTAAGTTATCGTGGCTCAATCAATACTCGTATGATTTGTATGGATCCATACTTCCGTTGATGATTATCCACAATCATCATAATCCTCGGGAAGTGATTGGGAGCTCGTATACCTCTCCTAAAAAAATGGTACTGACATCATGACTTCGACTTTATCTTATCGAGAAACGAGCAATCTTTCAGCTCAGGATCACAACCCTAAATAGAGGTATACACTACACCAATCCTGGTGATGCTGAGCAGGTATCGGGGTGCTCAAGCTGGGATCATGAGTGCCCAGTTCGAGGATGCGACCCTCGACCATTAAGATACTCACTTACTCGATGCCAAACCCCTTAGACCCTATCAGAGGTCCCTGCCTTTCATCCCGCAGTGTACCAAACTGTAACTTCCCATACCACAAGTACTCATGCTCTCAAAGCATGGTCCTCAACCATTAACTCAATTTCTAAGATCGCAGGTACACATGCTCTTATAGCATGAACCTCACATCAACAAACTCATCTCATGGCTTAAGATACTAAGTTAAAACTCGATCTACTCTCCGAAAAATTCGGCAGAGTTTCCATGACAGATTAATATCAATTATCAATACCTGCTTAGAGGTATTGCCACAGATCTCATATTCACAAAGATAAATCTTAAAGTAATATTTTATCCACATCTAAATCTAATAACAAACAATTAAGTTATAGAGATAAATATCAAAATACAATTTAATCCAATTTAAGGAGGAACTTCAGATATTAATGTTCATATATTTATATGCGTATTTTTCTTTCTCATCCATTTTGGATAAAGCTTTAGACTTCTTCTATAATTACGAAACTCTTCCTATATAGTTACATAAATATTAAGTATATAATTTGCAACGGAATATATATTTATATTTTTTTTCTGAATATTTTATGCAAATTTTCTTTTTATTTCAAAGATCTTTTTCTTCACTTTCAGTTCATGATTAACTTAAAACTAATATTATTAGGATAATAGTAGTTATGTAATTTTATAACAATTAATTTTCTTTTTCTTTTCAAATATTTATAACCGAGACCTATATATACAGATAAATATACATCAGGATTAAAATGATCTCTTTTTAGGTTTCGGTTATCAGTATCATAAATTTCAGAAAAGCGTACGACTCAATGAATTGGGCTTTTCTTGATTATATGATGGTTAGATTGGGCTTTGATGCTAAATGGCGAGCTTGGGTTAGAGCATGTATATGCTCAAGTAACATCTCCATCCTTGTCAATGGCAGCCCTACTGCTGAATTTGAGGCTAAGAGGGGTTTATAACAAGGAGACCCTCTTGCCCCTTTTCTTTTTTGATAATAGCAGAGGGTTTGGCTGGCATGTTCAGAAAGGTAGTGGCTAGTGGGGTTTTTAAGGAGCTTACAGTGGGAAATGACGTTAAGTTCTCTCTATTGCAATATGCAGACGATTCCATCATTGTGGGTGAGGTAAATCATGACAACCTTTGGGCACTTAAAGCTATTTTCCGGGGGATTTGAATTAGTCTCAGGACTGACTGTTAACTTTCATAAAAGTTTTATGTACGGAGTCAACACAGATCCTGGTTTTCTCTTAGCAGCGGAAACTTTTCTACATTGTAAGGTTGACTCATTACCCTGTAAATTCCTTGGCCTACCTATAGGGGCAAATCCCCGCTTGTGCTCAACTTGGGATCCTGTGATCGCTAAATTTAAGAAAAAACTGGCTGGGTGGAAAGGGAAATTCTTGTCTATAGGAGGTAGGATAGTTCTTATTAACTCAATCCTGACTAGCCTTCCTTTGTATTTTTTTTCCTTTTACAAGGCCCCGAAAAAGGTTATAAAGATTCTTGTTAGCATTCAAAAAGGTTTTCTGTGGAATGGGGTAGCTGAATCTCAGAAGATTTGCTGGGTAGCTTGGGACAAGATCTGCTTACCAAAGATAGAAGGGGGTCTTGGTATAAAAAACCTTGAGTTATTCAATATCAGCTTACTATCCAAATGGAAATGGAGATTTTTAACCAACATCAATTCTCTCTGGTATCCACTGTTACTTCACAAATATGGTAAAATTGATGATCTTTCTGTTTCTCAAGGAACTGCGGTCAAGTCATCTATATGGTGGAGAGACATTCAGAGTATTAACCATTCTCCATCAGGATCACAGGGCTGGTTTGATGAGTTGGTGTTTAGAAGGGTGGGCAGCGGTGACCAAACATCCTTTTGGTCAGATACATGGTGTGGCGATCTTAGCTTTAGACAGTCCTTTCCAAGATTATACAGCATAGCAGAAAACAAATCCGCTTCTATTTCAGATTTGGCTGCTGGCTCTGATGCGGCAACACTGTGGTAGTGGTCATGGCGCATGCCTTTGTTCACATAGGAAGATGACCTTTTATCCCTCTTGTGCAGAAATTTGGAGGATGTCAAGCTCCAACCGGGAGTTTCAGATTCTTGGGGTTGGAGGTTAAATGGTGCGAATGGTTTCTCAGTGGCCACAACATACAGGAGTTTGATGGCTCAACATCAAATTAGGTTGGGAATTCAAAACGAATTACCTTTCCTTAAGTATTTATGGGACTCTGATGTTCCTTCCAAAGTGCTAGTTTTCTCATGGAGACTATGCTTAAACAGACTACCTACCTGTGACCAATTACATAGATGAGGGATTAACATTCCAAATTTGGAGACATCTTGCTACCTGTGCAATAGGGAAACTGAAACTAGAAATCACTTGTTCTCTCTGTGTACAGTTTCGTTTCAAGTATGGACGGAGGTATTTAGGTGGATGGGTTTTCAAACTGTTCTCCCTCAAGATATCATACAACTATACATTCACTTGGGCTTCTTTATCAAAGGGAAAAAGACACGTAGATGGAAGTATCTGTTTTGGCATATAACATGTTGGAGCTTATGGAATCTGAGAAACACTTTAGCTTTCAGGGAAGGGTCCTTGGAGTTGGGTAGTATATTGTCAACCATAAAGGCCATCTCTTGGCAGTGGTTCTTATATAAGACGGGTCATAAACCGGGTATATTCTTCTCTTCATGGTGCATGAACCCATTTCAGTGCCTGCAACAATGAATTTTGGGTTAACTAAGTTTTTAATCCTTAAACTTTTTCAAATTTCGGGTTTTAGTCCCTAAACTTTTGTTTGACTGGTCAAGGTCCCTAAACTTTTTCAAATTTCGGGTTTTAGTCCTTAAACTTTTGTTTGACTGGTCAAGGTCCCTAAACTTTTTAAATATTCGATTTTTAGTCCCTAAACTTTTTAAAAATTCAGATTTTAGTCCCTGAATTAATGAGATTTCAGGGACTAAAATCCAAGTTTTTAAAAAGTTTAGGAACTAAAAACCGAATATTTAAAAAGTTTAGGAACCTTGACCGGTCAAACTAAAATTTGGGGACTAAAAACCGAATTTTAAAAAAGTTTAGGGACCTTGACCAGTCAAACAAAAGTTTAGGTACTAAAAACCGAAATTTGAAAAAGTTTAAGGACTAAAAACTTAGTTAACCCATGAATTTTTTGCTTGTAACCTCCTTTCATTAGTTTTTTGGTTCTGCAGTGACTTGGAGGTCTGTCACTTTAGAATTTTTTGATGTAATTAAAACACTGTACATCTTGTACAGAGCACTGATGTAATTACCTTCTCTTCATATATTACAGTTTCTATTTGCCTTTCAAAAAAAAAATCATAACATGTATTTACTTTGTAACAAATAATCTCTTTTTATTTTAATTCAAGAATAATTAAATATTATCAAAATTTTGTTTTTAAACTTTCCTGTATTAAAAATTAACATAAAACCACTTTATAATTAATATTCAAATAATTTTCTTTCTATCTCAAGTTAAGCTGCCGAGACTCTTCTTTTACCCAAAATAAGATTATTAAAATTTTTATTAATATATTTTCTAATTCAAAATAATTCTATAATAATAAATAGAATTTGAATCTTCCTTTTCTTAACTTCTTATAAAGGCCGTATATATGTTTATCTCATATATCACTTAAATTTTAATTTAAGTAGTTTATATCTAAATAATAAGAGCATATATTATTATACAAACAGTATTTAAAAATTTATAATATATAATTTTCTTATAACAGTAATTAAAATAACAACAGAATGATATTTTGGTAGAAATGAAAATTTAAAATAAGCAAATAAAAAAAATAGTTAATATTGTCATCAAATCAAACCAGTAAATATTTAAAATAATAACCAAATCAGTTTTACTATAATAATTCAGGTAAATGATTAAATGGATTTAACCGATTAAATTTTGTTTAACCTAATTAGAACTAAAAATTAACCGTTTAAAACTTATAGATCAAATTAAAGATTGACTTTTAATCGAATAATTTAACAAACAGCCAACTAAATTGATAATTAAACCATTTAAACTAATTCTAACCGATCATTTTAATAAATAAATTGTTTAAAATTAATAAAATATGATTTCAAGACATTCTGACCTTAAAATTCCAAATGAAACTGTTTAATTATGAACACTGATAACAATCAGTTTTAACCGAACAGTTCACAAAAATATTACATAGCAATTGTGATCACGATAAAATAATAGCAACATAATAACAATATATCAAAATAAAAAATAATATTATATAAAATTAGAACTAATGGATTTGGGGGCCAAATCCATCCCATGAACCCATGTAAAATGATCATAGAATTAAAACCCCACTCCCCCCTTACCTTATTAACCGTGAGAGGTGAGAGTAAAAGCAGTTGTGTATTGGTTGCTTCAAACTTGTTCCCTGCTTGCTTTATTGTAGTAGAAAGCTAGTTTATAATTTTTGTGGGCTACTATGGATTAGTTTAAGTGAGATAAGTGTGTAAGAAATAAAAGAAGAGAGGAAGAGTGTCGTTGGTGTTTCTGGGTTCAGGAACAAAGAAAGAAAAATAAACAGAATGTGTTTGTGTGTGTGCGTTTTACGTGCTTGAGAAGAGATGAGAGAATCATTTATTTGATCTCTATCTGTTTCTTACGACTGAATGGTTAAAAATAATACTAGCAACTTAAATAAATGTGTGGTAATCAAATTTTACTTTTATCTAATTAAAAGTAATTATAAATCTTTGTGTTTTTCCAATGTTAATGGTTCTGATTTCTCAGACCATGTGGCCGTGTTTTCGTGTTATAAAATCAACGTTCGTTTAATTTTTTTTTATAAGAATTAATAATATTTTGCAATTTAAATTAAATTGAAATAGTTGGTACTATCCTATTGCTGACTACTTTTTCGGCAAGTAATTTGGACAAGGCGGTGGATGTCTAGCCAGGTAATTTCTCATAGCTTTCTTAATTTTTTATTTACTTATTTTTAATTCCTATATTTATTCTAATTTAACCTTTATTTTATGTTATAAAATTTGGCTTTTGGGCTATGCACACACGTTCAGCCCATTCTTTGCTTTTGTTTATATTTATTATATTGATTATATAAATATTTATTTTATTGTTCATATTTATTTTCATTTAAATTAAATAAATCACTTTTATTCCACAATAAATTGAAATTTCCAAAAAAAATTTTTATCTAAAATAAATTTGATTAGATAATTCTTATCTAATTTATTTGAGTTAGAATGTCTCTGGTTGAACTTTTATAGTCAACCAAGAACATTTTGATCATTTTACACATTATTAAAAATTACAACTAAGTGGCACTTACTACTCTGAGTTAAATTGTATATTTCAAAATTAAATACTGAATAAATAAATAAATATCTAATAAAGAAAAATTTGAGGGTGTTACATTAAGACAATTTTGAGTTGGACGAGATTGGGTTAATCTTAGTGCAGAATAATATTTTATTAGCCCAACTCATTTTTGTTTTGACCTACCGGTCTTATTTATAGCAAGTTTGTATTATTGTTTTTTTTTTTTACAGAAAGTTTGTAGGGTGAAGTGTCACTTTGGTCCCCGAAAGTGTAATCCACTGTCACTTAAGTCCATGAAAGTATGAAACTGTCACTTTAGTCCCTGAAAGTGTAATTTGTTAGTCACTTTAGTTCTTTTGATAAAAAAATTTCTTTAAAATTAACGTTTGTGCTTATATTACACGCTGTCTAACTACATGAATAATATGTTACATAGGTAAATAACATATCACGTAAGCACGAACGTTAATTTTAAAGATTTTTTTTATTAAAAGGACTAAAGTGACAGACAAATTACACTTTCAGGGACTAAAGTGACAGTTTCATACTTTCAGAGACTTAAGTGACAATGGATTACACTTTCAGGTACTAAAAAGGTAGTTTACCCAAAGTTTCTATTACTGTTTGAAAACTTCAAACGTACTTTTAGATCAAAATATTATAAATGCTTTTTTAGAGGAACTAAAAAAAATGTTTTTGGTATTGAGAAACTAAAAAAATGTTACTCTCAAAAGGATTAGTTTCATAATTATGTCCATAAACATACTTTATCAAATACCAACACATATTATCTTGAATTTTTCTCCTAATTATATTAAAATTAATTATATTTCTATTTAAAACTCAAAAATGTACAAGAGATTTTTACTTCATATAGCTCCTGGTTCAATTCTTTTAAAGTCATTGGATCCATTTCCTAGTTCAGTTCGAGAATCTCTAGAAATTTTCTATCATCTAAACTTAAAAACATTTTGTTGAAGTGTTTCTATGGAGGACATGAAAAAAATTAGAAAATACTTTATTTGTTGGTGAAGAAATAATATAAAACTATTTTACATTACAAATATATTTAATAAACTAATTACTCATGTAATTTAAAAAATAAAAAAAATCTTATTAAAAATATTAAATGACGAGGACCAACCCTTATATAACTAAAAATCATTAGTTCAAAAATGAAATATGGGTATATTTGTTTTATAAAAAAAAAAACTTATATGCGTGTATAAAAAATAAATAATAATTTAATTTTACAATATCACAAAAAAAAAATATATTACCAAAAGATTATATTAATCAGGATACATTAATTTTAAAATATTACTAATTCAATTACTCAGATAAATTATATTTAATAAATTTCATTAATTTATTTATAAACTGTTTTCCAATAAAATTTAGATACATTTCCTAAATTGTAAAAAAAAATACATGTATTGAAATTTAAAATTATAAAAAAAAATTATGAACTTTCATCACTTTGTTTTTTTCTTTTGGCCGAGGGTTACGTTACACTTATTAATGTCGTTGTTGGGCTATTAGGTATAGGTACAACGAACACGTGATAAGCAAGTTAAAATTAGAGAGCAATGATATCTAGAACTCTCATTATTTTAAAAATCTCATCAATATCTCTTTTTTTTTTCTATCACATTATATTATTTTTTTCACTTTTTTCTCTTTCTCATCCGGTGTAAAATAGCATTTTGGATTCTAAGTATATTTTTCCAAAATTAAAATGATCAAAAGTGTTTTTTTTTCCATAATGTTCACCTGTGGTCATATTTCTTATAATTAAAAAAAAAATACCATCATTTATTTTTTATATATTAAAATGGAAGTAGTAATAAATAGAAGATAACATTCATAACCACCTGCATCTGGTTTTCTCTTGTCTTGGATAAGCAACAAGTAGCCATGAAAGTGGTACAAGTTTTCAGCGTAGCACCAACTTTGGAATCAGAAGAGTTACCAGCTCAAACATCGCTTCCTCTCACTTTCTTTGACATCCTATGGTTAAGGTTACCACCTGTTCAACGCATCTTCTTCTATGAATTCCCTCACCCAACACCACTCTTCTTCGATACCCTTCTTCCCAAACTCAAACACTCTCTTTCTCTTGCACTTGGCCATTTTTTTCCTCTTGCTGGACACCTCACTTGGCCCCTTCACTCCCAAAATCCCATCATCAGTTACAACTCAGGTGACACTGTTTCCCTCACTGTAGCTGAATCTGACGCTGATTTCAACCATCTAGCTGGCACAGATCTTTGTGAAGCTAGAGAAATTCACCATCTTTTACCTCACTTGACCACGTCCCATGAACAAGCTACGGTTTTAGCCTTGCAAGTCACTCTATTTCCAAACTCAGGATTTTCCATTGGAATAGCCTCACACCATGCTGTTCTAGATGGCAAAACTTCAACATCGTTTATCAAATCCTGGGCTTATCTTTGTAGAGAATCAACCTCTTCTTTGCCACCTGAACTGTGTCCTTTTTATGACAGGGAAGTAGTCAAAGACCCCAATGAACTAGGAGCAATATATGCAAGTGATTGGTTGAAGCATGGTGGACCCAACAACAGAAGCCTCATGGTTTGGGATATGCAAGTTCCAGAAGATGCAACTAGAGGCTTGTTTCCATTGTCTCGTTCAGATATTGAAAAGCTGAAGCAAATTGTGTTGTCCAAGCAGAAAGGGAACGCCAACCTTCACTTGTCAACGTTTGTGTTATGTGTTGCCTATGCATTGGTTTGCAGAGTGAAAGCAGAAGAAGTCAAAAGTAAAAGAGTTGTTTTGGGTGTGAATGTTGATTGCAGGCGTCGGTTGGAGCCACCTATTCCTCCAACATATTTTGGAAACTCTGTAGTTTGCAGACTTGCAATTGTTGAAACAAGAGAATTGTTGGGGGAGGATGGACTAATTGTGGCTGTGGAAGCACTGAGTGAAGCTTTGGAAACCCTGAAGGATGGTGTGCTGAATGGTGCAGAAACTTTGTTGTCGTCGGTGCTTGATAGTTTCGCCATTGATGACAAGTTAATTGGCACTGCAGGGTCACCGAGGTTTGAGGCTTACAGTAGTGACTTTGGTTGGGGAAGACCAAAGAAGGTGGAGATGGCTTCTATAGACAGAACTGGGGCGTTTTGTTTATCAGATAGCAGAAATGGTGATGGGGTTGAGATAGGTTTTGTGTCCAAGAAAAGAGCAATGGAGACCTTTGCTTCTCTTTTTGTCAATGGCCTTCAATCTTGAGTCCCTATCCTACCAGTTTGGGTACCTTTTCAGGAATAAAATTTAGGCAAAACTTTGTTTTCTCTTTTACGCTATCATTTTGCAGCTTATTATCTGAAATGTTCTGTCGGCGTGTAATGTAACATAAATCATTTGACAATCATGTATTAGTATTGCTGACGATTATCCGACATGTTTTGTTGATGTGTAGTGGTTATGGGTGAAGCACGTGTTTCGTTTTTGGAAAATGATGAACCTCCACCCCAGTTTTGGGGGAAGATATATATGTGGAGGAAAGTGAAAAATGGGAAAAGGAAAACTAAAAGACGTGATGATAAGTAATAAAATGAGAAGAAAAAAAAAAGAGAAGGATAGAAGAAAAAAAATAGGGTGAGAATGAGACGCGGAAAAAATAATGGATCATAACAATCTTATTTTTTTGTCAACTAAGTATGTGCTCCAAATTCTCAGAACAACTGCACAAAATTTAGATCATATTTTTACATTTACTAATGGATCAGAACAATCTTATTTTTACATTTATTAATTTTTCAAAGTACATGTACTATATAGGAAATTAAATTTCAAGTCTTTAAGTAAGGTCTCAATTCGAGTTTTGTGGATAAAAAAAATATAGTTGAGAAATGAAACTCATTAAAAGTGATTAGCCAAGTTTCTTGATAAACATTAGTCATTAACAAAGTTTGTTGATATTTTACACCAATAACATAATTAAAAAAATATAAGAAAATAAATCAATTGAAGAAAGTTGTTTCGACTGGATTTTTTGGCGGAATTGGAAGCATTGTTAATTTCTTGGCTGTCACAACCCGTCCTAGGATCATGATCGGCGCACAAGCTACATGTTCTTTAGCCTGGCTAGCCTGAACACAAAGACATAAATAAAGACAAATAAAGGGGACTACCAAAAATCCGACAGAGTCTCCCCTAAAAACAGGACAAACCAAGTATGCAGAATCACCTGTGAAATCATATATACATATATTTAGATCCAACAGTTAGATATCAAGGCCACACATCACAACATAGGCCCTTGATATGGATATATATCCAAATAGATCACTAAAATAAACTCAAAATAAAGGGATTTCATCTATATCTATTTCTGTCCCTGTCACTATAGCTGCATTATACTGGAGTCACCAAAATATACTCTCCATTATATGCAATGGAGGCCTACCAAAAGATGAACAAAATTCCTAGGGAGATCAGCAAATCCCAGGAAGTCTGCTACTCAACTACCTGTGAATCTGAGAGGAAAAGGAAAGAATGAGGTAAGTCACAAGGACTTAGTGAGAGCATAAAAATACAAAGTGGACAGGAAGGAGAAAAGCAACCATAGCACGAGTTTTTCATCCGAAAAGAATTTAAATGAAATTTAAATTAAAGTGAAATAAATACAGCTCATTTTTTTATAAAACTTATATTTACTCCCTTGCTAACTCATAAGAATTAAAATCAAATCATAATCAAGATGAACAACTTTATATAAACTTTAATTCTACTATGTATACATAGACCACGTTATCTCTTCGTTGTGGCAAATGGAAATTATAGAACTACAGCACTTAGCTCGTAGACTGCATTTTCTCTTCGTTGCAGCAAACGGTAAATATAGGAACTATGGATATTCAACCCATAGGCTACATTATCTCTTCGTTGTAGCAAACGGAAAATATATAAACTATAGGTATTTAACTTATAGGCTACTTTATCTCTTCGTTGTAGCAAACGGTCATCATTAACCAAAATTCACAATGAGAACTAAATTTCCACATTTAAATTACATCATCAAACTATCAAAAAATCATAAAGAATTAAATCAAACCAAGAAAATAAATATTATACTTATTTTTCCTTCTCAGGTACTCATAGGAACTAAGATCACTAAGAAAATGTATTTTTAAAATATACTTGCTTCTCCTAAAAATACCAATTAAAAAGCCACTAAGTAAAATTAGCTACTCACAACCAAAGAGAACCCAATCAACGTCTTCCAATGATGTGGGGAGGAGCAACCACTGTATTTTCCGAGGAATCTAGACATTAATAATAAGATAATGAAAAATTAGATAAAATCCCCAAATTATAATGTCTAGGGTTTTGAGGAAAACCCAAATATCCAAATATTTAAATTTCCAATACCTCTCACACACAATCCATAACTAATCTATGCTATAAAAATAATTATCTAACTTTGTTGTTAATGGGTTTACCTCAAAAGCTTCAAATAGGAAATTTTAAAGAGGTGGGTATAGTTTCCATAACTCCAATCACCTTTCCATAGCTTGAGTACCACAAAAGTGTAACAAATTTGGTGGATTTTGGAACAATAGAGAAAAAGAGAGGGAGAACGTGAGAGGGATTTTGAAATAAAGAAAGAAAGAAGAAGACGGAAAACAGAGGGGGGGAAGGGGTCTCGGGAAAGAAATGAGGGGGGGGTGGGGGTTTGTTGGGTTTTTATTATTATTATTATATTAATATTTTTCTTTCTAAAAAAAGAAACGGTGCGTTTCATTGGCATGATGAACAGGCAAATTCTTCAAGAAATTGAGATGAAGAAGTTCAATGGAAAATAATTGGATATGTCAAAGAATCAAAACAGAAGCGACAAAACTATAGTGGGCACTATAGAGCTCTGATACGGTGATACCGTCATACAATTCAAGAAAATGGAGAATAAAGAGTGAGTTTTCTCATTATTCTGAAGTGTATAGCTCATCAACTTATATGGTTCTGTCGAGGCAGATTTACAAGGCAGAAAAATAAACTTTCAAACAAAATAACAGTTAATAAAATTGCCAACTAACTAATTGACCATGTAACTGATACACATACAAATCTTAGGAAAAGATTGAAGGGGAGAAGAGACTAGAAAATATGCAGAGATTTTGAGTAAAATACCAAGACACTAAACTATTTAAAAGGAAAGCAACACGTTCTTCATTTGAAACCACTTGTGATGAATCAGAGATTTGTTTTCAGCTGCTGTTAACTTGTTGATAATAATCTTATTTGTAATTTTAGCTCGTATGGAATTACACAGTTTACCCACGGTGATATTTAAGATTTGACAGATTTTATATCAAGGAAATTGTCATCAAAGGAATTTTTAGAGTTGCTGAGTTGAATAGATGACTTGCTTAAATTATAAAACGTATATACCAGTGATGTATTATGATACTGACACATTTAAAAACTTCAAAAAATAAAAAGAAAAAATAAGTTGTTGAAACGAAGATAACCTTAGAAGAAATGAAAAGACAATAGGGACTGCACGAGTCATCTCTTGTGATTTCCAAACATTTACATTGAGGTGGGAAAATTTTTGCTATTGACACATGCAGAAGTTTTGCCTATGAATTGACACCTGTAATAATAGATTAGAATAGACAAGGTTGATATGCATAAAAAATTATAAAATTACATGGCTCGTTATGTATAGAATAAAATCTATATCAGTTTTAATTAATAAAAAGAATAATGTATTTTAAAGATGCTCCTGAGTCCTGAGTCTCCTGACTTACTCGAGATCAGAGAATCATGCTAGTAGCATTTCTCCAATTTAATTATCATAGACAGGGCAGTGTCATCAGGTCAGAGAAACAGAAGAAGAAGCCATGAAGAAGGTGGTAGAGGTTTTCAATGTAGCACCAACTTTGGAATCAGAAGAGTTACCAACTCAAACATTGCTTACCCTCACCTTCTTTGACATACTATGGTTAAGGTTACTCCTGTTCAATGCGTCTTCTTCTACCAATTCGCTCACCCAACACCACTCTTCTTCGATACCATTCTTCCCAAACTCAAACGCTCTCTTGCTTTTGCGCTTGACCACTATTTTCCTCTTGCAGGCTACCTCACTTGGCCATTTCACTCCCAAAACCCCATCATCAATTACAACAATGGTGACACTGTTTCCCTCACTGTAGTTGAATCTGACCCTGATTTCAACCATCTAGCATGCACAGATCTTTGTGAAGTTAAAGAAATGCACCATCTTTTACGTTTTACCTCACTTGACCATATCCCATGAACAAACTACGGTTTTAGCCTTGCAAGTCACTCTATTTCCAAACTCTGGATTCTGCATTGGAATAACCTCACACCATGCTGTTCTAGATGGCAAGACTTCAGCATCGTTTATCAAATCCTGGGTTTATCTTTGTAGAGAATCACAATCACAATCACAATCACCCCCTTCTTTGCCACCTGAACTGTGTCCTTTCTATGAAAGGGAATTAGTAAAAGACCCCAATCGAGTAGGGGCGAAATTCGTCAATGATGGGTTAAAGCAAGGAGGATCCAATAACAGAACCCTCATGGTTTGGGATCTGCAAGCTCCAGAAGATGCAACTAGAGGCTCATTTCAATTGTCTCGTTCAGATATTGAAAAGCTGAAGCAAATTGTGGTGTCCAAGCAGAAAGGGAACACCAACCTTCACTTGTCAACGTTTGTTATCTGTTGCCTATGCATGGGTTTGCAGGGTGAGAGCAGAGGAAATGAAAAACAAGAGAGTTATGTTGGCTCTAACTGTTGATTGCAGGGGTCGTTTGGAGCCACCTCTTCCAGCAGCATGTTTTGGAAACTGTGTTGGGTTCAGACTTGCAATTGCTGAAACGAGAGAATTGTTGGGGGAAGATGGACTAGTTGTGGCTGTGGAAGCACTGAGTGATGCATTGGAAACTTTGAAAGATGGAGTGCTGAGTGGAGCAGAAAATTGGTCATCGTGGTTGCTTAATGGTGTGGGAGGTGAAGCTGATGTCAAAACAATTGGAGTTGCAGGGTCACCGAGGTTTGAGGTTTACAGTAGTGACTTTGGTTGGGGAAGACCCAAGAACGTGGAGATGGTGTCTATTGACAAAACTGCAGCGTTTAGTCTTTCAGATAGCAGAAATGGAGATGGAATTGAGATAGGTTTTGTGTCCAAGAAAAGAGCAATGGAGACCTTTGCTTCTCTTTTTGTCAATGGCCTTGAATCTTGAGTTGAGTCCCTGCAAGTTTGGTTAGATCTTCTGGCTTTTCAGAAATAAAATTTTAATCTTTTGCTCTAGCATTTAACAGCTTCCTATTTGAAATCCTCTGTCCGTGTGTAATAATTAAGTGTGTGTTTGGATTCACCTTTTGAGAGATACCGTTACTAATGTAACTAACTAATGGCTATTGGTACCTAACATACACCCAACACTTATTCATCCAGAATACAAAGTGAACCAATTCCAATGATTCTAAGACAATAATAATCTACCACTTATGCAGCTTGGTAGTGCCATATGGAACTTACTGTTCAGCACCAGAAATATTCCATATGAACATTTTGTTTGGTGACTTTGGTCAATAGATAATGCAGGCCCTACAAATCTGAGTTTGCACTTTCCAGAAGCACAAAACAGAGAAGTAACATTGAATGGGTTAGGAAAAACGTAGATTACATTCAGTTCAGCGAACTATAACCCAAACACACCCATAAATCATTTGACAATCATGCATTAGTGTGTTTATTTTACCTTAATCCCACTTTCCAATGCATTTCAACAAGGATGACACTTACGAAGGACGTCAACGCCAATTCAAACATATCTGTAGTCATGATCTCTGTTGATTATAACTGTTTTGTTAATAAATTATTATATTTGTATATCCATTTTATATCTCTTTATTTCTCATTATATTATTTGTCATATTTATCTGCTTTTTCTTTTTATCATTTTTATCTCTCTCTTTCTTCTACCTATAAACCCTAAAATTAGATTGTATGTTTAAACTTTTTCTTTGTTGCTGTGAAAAGGTGGTGGATGAAATACCTGTTTTGAAAGTATCCAAATTCCCTACAGTTTTATGAATAACTGTAGAACTGCACAAAATCAAGACTATAATTTTTTTGTTTTCATGTAATTATAACATAAAAAATATATTTAACATTATATGCATCCGTTGACCGCCAATTTAAGGTTAAAGGCAATCTTAAGTTGGACAAGATTGGGTCAATCTTAATGCGGAATAATAACATATTAGTCCAACTCAATTTTTGTTTTGACAATTGTTGAACTTATTCCTTTAATTTTTAAATGTACCTCTCTTTTCTATTTTTGTTCATAATTATAAATTTAATTAAATAACCTCTTTATCCACCCCAAACGATGTCGGTGCGACAAATCCATATTTCATGAGCACATCCTCTGCTTCCTAAACGCACACAACAAAATTTTGAAATGAGGAAAATTTTCAAGACAACATCATTCCAGACTTCTCTCTTTTGTCTCGGATCAACAGCTTGGAGGAAACAATTATACGGGTTTTTCATCCAAGCCAGAAACCTCATCATGCAGCTCAGGTTCGATGGTATGCACCAGTTGACGGCACATATAAGCTTAATACAGATGGAAGTGCTCTAGGTAATCCTGGCAAGGCAGGCTTTGGTGGTGTGGTTAGGGACGTGCATGGCAATTGGATAGTTGGCTTCACTGGTCAGTGTGGAGTTACAACAGTCACTAATGCTGAACTTCAAGCAATCTACAATGGTCTTAGTATTGCATGGCTAGAGGGGATCAGACACTTAGTTTGCGAAACTCATTCCAAAAGTGCTTTGAAGCTGATTCAGGAGGATATTCACCCGTCTCATTGCTTCTACCCGATAGTGGCAAAGATCAAAAGCTTGATTAATCTTGATTGCCAAATTCACTTTCAACACACTTTCCGAGAAGGCAATCAAGTTGCAGATTGGCTTGCAAAGAAAGGAGCTCGGCAGAATACTCAGCTTTCAGTTCTAGACTCCTGTCCTCAAGCTCTTCGTTATAAGCTTGTTACTGATGCCTTAGGCACATCTAGTTTTTCTTTTCTTTGGTTTCTGTTTTTAAATTTTTGATGCATAAAAAAAACACACACACACAACAAAAAAAATTGAGGTAAAAAACGCTAGAAATAAGAGTCCCCTTTTACATTAATGTGCTACCAAAGAAAAAGGAGTTAATAGTAGCTAGGGTTCTAAAGTATTCGACTAATATTAGCTTTTTTCACAGGTTGATCAGGCATATTCCAAGTATTGCTTATTAGTTGTTGGTTACCATCTGCCATGACACACTTATAACACAGCAACAGTCACGGTGAAAAAACATGAGGAATTGCGTGATGCCGGTGCCAATGTTGGCCTCGCCAATGGCGTTGGCAGCGGCCACGGTGTTGGGGGAGAACATGGAGGTCATCCAAAATTGTCTTGTTTATTTAATAATCAAGGAAGTGATATTTAACAATTGCCTTTTTTTTTTTACTACATGTCTAATATAGGCTCTACTTTTTGATAAAAAAAAATCACATCATAATCTATAAATTTAGTGTGTTGTTATAATGATTTATTTTTTCTAATTTATTTTTATGCATATTTTACATATATTTTATTTATCATTCTTTCCTCATTGCATTTTTTCCCTAATCTATAAATTTAGTGTATTCTATATTGTTCTAATTACTTCTTCTTTTTTTTAATTCTATGTATTTCTCATTCGGGAGCCAAAGATTAATCTTTCGAGATACTAAGATCCATTTAAGAGGTTGACATCCTCTAATAGATGTTTTTTCATAAGCACAAACCTAAAATCAACTCCTAACCATATACTTAAAGGACAATATTGCCTTTGCTTTCATATCCTTTAGCTTCAAGTCTAATCTTACCTTTGATTGTGTCTAAGTCAAGGTTTTCCATAATTTATTTTTCTAATTCCTTCTTAATTAGTCCCAATATTCCTTTGATTAATGGCCATCTTGGGATTGTTGGTTACACAAACCCTCAATTGCTTGTTTAGATGTCGTTGCTATAGAAGAAAGGAATGATAAGTGTTTTATTGAAAATTAAAATTGAAAATACGTACAGCAGATGTACATAAATATATATACGTGAGAGAAGGAAAACAGAAAGATAAAATGATGGTTACAAATGATTTTGAATTTTGAAATAAAATCCTAACTAATTGATCACGCCAACACGCCCCCGCAAGATGGTGGTGGATGAGGCAACACCAATCTTGGACATGAGCCACTTGTGCCTGGTGGAGCTGAGTGGTTTGGTGAGCAGATCTGCAAGCTGATGACTGGAGGGAACATGAGACACAGTGAGTTCTTTCTTGGCAACCAAGTCACGTACAAAGTGGTAGTCAATGGACAGGTGCTTCATACGAGAATGGAACACTGGATTGGCACACAGATATGTGGCTCCAATGTTATCAGAGTAGATGAGTGGCTTGCCAACAAGAGGGAGTCGAAGTTCCTTAAATAGTTCCCGTAACCAAAGAATTTCAGCCGTGGTGGACCCAATGGTGCGGTATTCTGCCTCTGTGGATGATTTGGCAACTGTTTTCTGTTTCTTGCAGGACCAAGAAATAGCATTGGGGCCTAGGTAAATGATGTAGGCTGCAGTGGACTTCATGTCGGAAGAGTCTCCACCCCAATCTGAGTCACAAAATGCCCGTAAATGAAGGTCGGAGGAGCGTCTTAGGTGAAGACCATAATCTAATGTACCCTTGAGATATCGTAAGAGACGTTTGGCAGCCTGCATATGAACCGTATTTGGGGCATGCATGTATTGTGATAGTTTGGAGACAGAGTATGCAACATCAGGTCGTGTTAAGGATAGATATTGAAACGAGCCGACGAGTTGACGGTACTCTTGAGCATCGCAGGAAGGAGTGTCACCACAAGCTGCAAGGTCACCCAAAGTGGACATAGGTGTTGAGACTGGTTTAGCATCCTGCATATTGGATTTCTGGAGTATGTCGCGGATGTAATGATGTTGTGTGAGGAAAAGGCCATCCGCGGTGGGAATTATCTCAATGCCAAGGAAGTGGTTGGGTGAGCCGAGGTCCTTGAGAGAGAATTTGGCTGCAAGTGAGGACTTGAACAAGTTCAGAAACTTCGAATCATTGCCTGTTAGTAGGAGATCATCAACATAAACAAGGAAGTAGGCCACAACTGAGTCGCGATTGTAAATAAACAATGATGTGTCAGATTTGGAGTTTGTGAAGCCAACACTCAGAAGAAACTGTTTGAGAGCATGAAACCAAGCCCGAGGGGCCTGTTTGAGGCCATAGAGCGCCTTGTGAAGCTTGCAGACATGATTCGGGAACTGTGAATGGATGAAGCCAGGTGGTTGAGACATGTATATGTTCTCTTCGATGGTACCATGAAGAAACGCATTGTTTACATCCATTTGGCTTAAGGACCAGTGGTGTGAGAGAGCAATACACAGAATTAGCTTGATCGTTTGTGGTTTGACTACTGGACTGAATGTATCAGTGTAGTCAATTCCAGGACGTTGGTGGAAGCCTTTGGCCACAAGACGTGCTTTGTAGCGAGCAATAGAGCCATCTGTGTTGCGCTTGATTCGGTATACCCATTTGTTGCCAATGACATTGAAGTGTTTTTGTTTTGGAACCAGGGTCCAGGTTCCATTCGCCATGAGTGCTGTGAATTCCTCAGACATAGCAGCTTTCCATTCTGGGACTTTGAGAGCCTGAGTGAGGCAAGTGGGCTCAACTGGTTCTGGAATGGGAAATTTAGATGCTGCATGAATTTGTTTAGGTTTAAAAATCCCATTTTTGGAGCGTGTGACCATGGGGTGATGGGAAGAATGCGGTTGCGGTTCTTCTGCAAGGGAAGTATTAGAAGAGGATGCGTGCAAGTTGCAATCTTGAGGATTAAGGCTATTGGGATTGGATGGCACTGTGATTTGGAGAGTTGAGTTTGGAGATTTTGTGGGATTGGATGACGCTGGAACTTCAAAATTCGAATTTGGAGAATTGGTTAGAATGTTGGTGGGTGACGCTAAGGATAAGGGAGTGATATTTGAATTTGGATAGGTGCAGGAATTGGTTGGTAAATTTCGGTTAGGAGATTGAGTGATTATAGGAGAGGTAATGTTTGAATTTGAAATGGCATCCGAGGAGATTGGCTCGGTGTGAGATGAGGAGAGAGAGATTGGTTCGGTTGCATGTGGATTTTGCTGGAATTGTGGATCGGTGGCACATGGTTTGCGGGATAGTGATATTTGTTGCGGGATAATATGTGCAGGCTGGAATTGCGGATTAGTGGCACATGGTTTGCGGGATATTGATAGTTGTTGCGGAATAATATGGGCAGTAGATAAGGTTTGCGGAAAAATAGGAGAAGTAAGTGGCACATGGTTGGTTGCGGGTAAGGACGTGGTTGTGTTAATGGAGTAGGGGAAGATAGTTTCGACAAATTGAACATGACGTGAGGTATATGTCTTTTGTGATGATGGGTGGAAGCAAAGATAGGCACTCTGTGTATTGCTATATCCAATAAAGACACAGGGTTGGGATTTGGGCTGAAGTTTGTTGGTGTTATATGGGGCGAGCCATGGAAAACAAAGGCAGCCAAAGACACGTAATTTTGAGTAGTTTGGGGGACTTTTAAATAAAATTTCAAAGGGAGATTGCATTTTGAGGACAGGTGTGGGCATGCGGTTTATTAGGTAGGCAGCTGTTTGTAAGGCATGAGACCAAAATGATAGTGGTAGTGATGCATGGTGAAGAAGGGTACGTGCAGTTTCAACTAGGTGACGATGTTTTCGTTCGGATAGGCCATTATGTTGGGGAGTATATGGAGGAGTGGTTAAGTGAGATATGCCATGTTTTTGAAGAAAGGGTCGAAGTTTGACAAACTCGCCGCCATTATCACTATATAGTGTTTTAATTTTGGTTTCAAATTGATTTTCAACTAATGATTTAAAGGTGGGAAAAATTGAGGAGACATCAGATTTTAGCTTAATTGGATATAGCCATACATATTTGGAGAAATGATCAATAAAAATAACATAATAAAAATGTCCATTTATTGATTCAATTGAGGTAGGACCCCATACATCAGAGAAAATTATTTCAAGAGGTTTGCTACTAGACAATGTTGACTTAAAAAAAGGAAGCTGATGACTTTTGTTGGACAGACAATCTGGGCAGGTGAGAGACACTGGAACAGACTTGGAGGGAAGAACATGCTTGAGGACTTGGATGTGAGGGTGACCAAGACGATGATGCCACAACTTTATTGGAGGATGACTATGGACTGAGTGAAGTTTTGGATGGGTTGGAGAAGATTGCAACTTGTACACCTGATCTTCAGTCTTTCCTCGCAGAAGAACCACTCCCGTTTTCAGGCTCTTTACCTCAAAATGCCAAGGGAAAAATTCAACAGACACGGAGTTAGTTTTGCAAAGTTGAGAAACTGAGATGAGATTTTGAGTAACAGAGGGAACATGTAAGATATTAGAAAGGCGAAGAGGAATGGTAGTGGTGGCCAATTCAGATGAGCCATGATGTTTAATGAAGAGACCCTTACCATTGGCAACGTGAAGTTGATCCTGGCCAGTGTAATCATTGGCAATGGATAGACGACTGATATCATTGGTCACATGGTGGGACGCTCCAGAGTCAAGAAGCCAGGAAGTGTCAGAATGATCCTCATGATGAGCAAGATTGGCCTGATGGCGAGGATGGTCAGCTGGAAAACCATGTAGGCGGTAACACGTTTTGGCAGTGTGACCCTTGCGGTCACAGTATTGGCAAACAGGAATTGGGCGCTTAGAGCCTTGGCTATTGTCGCCAGAGGAAGAACTGTTGCGATTAGATGAGTTGTGATAGGAAGACTGATAACGTTTGCCGCGGTTTAAGCCCTGAGAGCGAGCTGTATAATTGGCAGTGGCCGGAAACGATTGCTGCTGACGTTCATCACGTTGCATGACTATTTCAAAGTCCACTAATTTGTCAAAAAGTTCGTCAAACAGTAGAGGGGTATCTCTGGTGCGAATTGAGGCTGTGAATTCGCGAAAGGACGGTCCAAGGCCATTGAGGGCAGCAATAACAAGGTCAAGATCATCAACAGGGTGGCCAATAAGACCAAGTTCATCCGCTATCACTCGGATTGAACGTAGATAATCACTAACACTGGAGGTGCCTTTAGTGATTGATGACAGTCGTTCCTTCAAGGACATGACACGGGTGCGAGACTTATTCGCATATTGTTTGTTTAATCGCGTCCATGCTGCAGCAGAGGAATTGGCAGAGGTCATGACAATTTGGGCATCAGGACCGCAGGACCCAAGAAGGGCAAGGAACACATAGTGATCCTGGCGGTTCCAGTGAGTGCAGGCAGGGTTAACAGAGGCTGCATCCCCTTCACCAATGGTTGCGGGGGGACAAGGGATATCGCCGGTTACATAACCATAGAGGTCATGGGCTTTCAGAAGATGGGTGATTTGGGTGTGCCAAGTGTGGTGATTGTTGGGGCCAAGTTTGATGGGAAGAGTGGAAGCAGTGGTGAGTTCTACAAGGGAAGAGGCCATGTTTAGGATCGAGGAATTGCTGTAAAGCTGAAGGCTAGTCTGATACCATATAGAAGAAAGGAATGATAAGTGTTTTATTGAAAATTAAAATTGAAAATACGTACAGCAGATGTACATAAATATATATACGTGAGAGAAGGAAAACAGAAAGATAAAATGATGGTTATAAATGATTTTGAATTTTGAAATAAAATCCTAACTAATTGATCACGCCAACAGTTGCCAAGATTCCCAAAAGAGTGATGCTTCAAATAATTAGGCTATTTTCTACCCAAATATAAAATGTGGGCTAGATATACATATGAAAAACAAGTCCAAAAAGTAGAAAAACATTCCTATGACATTGTCAACCTAATATATAGTAATATAAAAATCATTCAGTCATCACCATGTGTCACTACCACATGCAATTTGGACCCAATGTAATTTTTTTTCTTTTACCAATTTACCCTCTCTCCTTTTCTCTCTTTCGTCCTTATGTAGAGCACGAGCCCACTGCTAATTACTCTAATTCCTACTTAATAGAAATCTATAGTGATATAAAAATCATTAAGTCGTCACCACATGTCACTGTCACATGCAATTTGGACTCGTTGTGTTTTTTCCTTTACCAATTTACCCTATTTCTTTTTTTTTTCTCCTACCCTTGTGTAAAGCATAGCCCATAGTTACTCTAATTCTTATTTAATAGAATAGAAATTTATTAACAGAGGATAAAATGAACAAATAAAAAAAATACCAACTAATTACTTGGAAAAAAAACTATAAAAAAACTACTTAAAATTATAATTAAAATTACATTATATATTAAATTAATTAATTAATAAACAAATACAAAGAAAACTTTATCCATAAACATAAAAGGGAGCAGACAAAGCAAAGGGCATGCGTATGCTCCGACAAAGTAATTTATCGAAGACAAAACATTGCAAAGACATGCAGTGAGTGACACATATCCCAACAAAGCGTAAGTTACATCTTCAGTGTTCTACTCATTATTCAATCTCAAGAGACAAGACCTGTCGTTTTTTTCTTCTTTTTTTTTTTTCCCTCTTCGTTGGATAAACTTTCTTTAGAATTTTCTGTCTGCATTCTGCGTAAAACTTTATAGCAGTGATTGCATGGCACATAGTAGTATTTTTTGGTACAATTAAATTACTAATTTGTTCATTTAGATACTTGTCTACACGCTCTATTACATATTTTATCTTTCCTATTACAAATTTCAGTAAAATCTCCGGATGAAAATTTTTAAGTTGACTAATTACACTTTGGAAGTCTTTTCATTTTTCCTATTTGTCATTTAAAGTTGTGGTATAAAAATTAAAAACATTAGTATTATAACTCTAATGAAAATTGTTAACTAATTTTTTATTTTAACCCTGATTTCTTTTATTAATTATTTTTTAAGTTGACCGCCAATTTAAGGTTAAAGGCAATCTTAAGTTGGACAAGATTGGGTCAATCTTAATGCGGAATAATAACATATTAGTCCAACTCAATTTTTGTTTTGACAATTGTTGAACTTATTCCTTTAATTTTTAAATGTACCTCTCTTTTCTATTTTTGTTCATAATCATAAATTTAATTAAATAACCTCTTTATCCACCCCAAACGATGCCGGTGCGACAAATCCATATTTCATGAGCACATCCTCTGCTTCCTAAACGCACACAACAAAATTTTGAAATGAGGAAAATTTTCAGGACAACATCATTCCAGACTTCTCTCTTTTGTCTCGGATCAACAGCTTGGAGGAAACAATTATGCGGGTTTTTCATCCAAGCCAGAAACCTCATCATGCAGCTCAGGTTCGATGGTATGCACCAGTTGACGGCACATATAAGCTTAATACAGATGGAAGTGCTCTAGGTAATCCTGGCAAGGCAGGCTTTGGTGGTGTGGTTAGGGACGTGCATGGCAATTGGATAGTTGGCTTCACTAGTCAGTGTGGAGTTACAACAGTCACTAATGCTGAACTTCAAGCAATCTACAATGGTCTTAGTATTGCATGGCTAGAGGGGATCATACACTTAGTTTGAGAAACTCATTCCAAAAGTGCTTTGAAGCTGATTCAGGAGGATATTCACCCATCTCATTGCTTCTACCCGATAGTATTAAGATGTAGAATGACGAGTAATTTTTATTATGTTGAAGATTGTGTAGTACAAAGAGATATTTATATACAATGAATAAAGGCTAACTAACACTAATCAGTTACAATCAATTTATAACAAACTTTTAACAACTTTTAATTCCTAATTCCTAATATCCCCCTTCAAGGTGGAGAATATATGTTGATTATTCCCAGCTTGTTCATGAGAGCAGAAAACTGTGCAGATGGTAATGCCTTGGTGAGAAGATCAGCCAGTTGGTGTTGACTTTTGACATTAACTAGTTTGATGACATTGGACTAAACCAATTCTCTGATGAAGTGATAGTGGATGTCAATATGCTTTGAACGTTCATGATGACCTGGATTGGATGCGAGATGGATAGCCGATTGATTATCACAGAAGATCATGACAGAGGAAATTTGAACCTCAAAATGCTGCAATAAACGTATAAGCCAAACTGTCTCACTAGCCACTGAGGATAAGGCACAGTATTCAGCTTCTGCAGAGGATTTGGAAACAGTAGGTTGTTTCTTTGACTTCCATGATAACAAGGCATTTCTTAGAAAAACACAAAAGCCAGAAGTTGACTTTCTTGTGTCTAAGCAACTTCCCCAGTCAGCATCAGCATAGGCTGTAAGGTTAAGAGAATTGGATGCTGGAAAAAGCAATCCTTGACCAGGAGCTTATTTGAGGTATTGAAGTAAATGATGCACTGCATGCAAATGTGGAATACGCGGGGCCTTCGTGTATTGACTCAGTTTATGGACTGGAAAACTTAGGCCGTGAGATTGTCAAATACATAAGACGTCCAATTAATCGTCGATACTGAGAAGGATCTGGAAGTAAATCTCCATTTGTATTAGTAAGTTTCAGGTTGGGATCCATGGGCAAGTTGGTGGGTTTGCATCCCAAAAAACCAGTATCTTCCAGGAGAGATAAAGTGTATTTTCGTTGAGACAAAGAAATGCCTTTAGACGATTTGGCAATTTCAAGTCCAAGAAAGTACCTTAAGTCACCAAGCACTTTTAACTTGAACAATTTTTGAAGAAGAGTTTGAACAACATTAACCTTTTGAAGGTTAGGACCAGCTAGAATAATGTCGTCTACATACACCAATAGCAGAACTAAGGATGAACCAGAACCCAAAGTGAATAATGAGTAATCATTCTTTGATTGGACAAAACCATGCATGATTGAGCAAAGAAGAGGAGAATTTGCAAAACCATTGGCGTGATGCTTGTTTGAGGCCATAAAGGGACTTATTAAGTTTGCACACAAACTTAGTATTATCAGTTTTGTATCCCATAGGCAAGTCCATATACACATCCTCAAAGAGATCACCATTGAGAAAAGCATTGTTGACATCCAACTGCAAGAGATGCCATTGTTTAGCTACAGCAATAGCTAAGAGAACCCGCACATAAGTTAGTTTAGCAACTGGAGAAAAAGTATCTGAGAAGTCTATGCCAGCTTGTTGGGTGTAACCCTTGGCCACTAACCGGGCTTTATATCGATCAACAGATCCATCAGGTTTATACTTCACCTTGTAAATCCATCTACAACCAATACAGTGCTTGTTTGGCGGCAGAGGTACAAGGAACCAAGTGTGGTTGGCTTCCAGGGCTTTGATTTCCTCATTCATAGCTTGATGCCATTCAGGATACTTAACTGCTTGATGGAAGAATTGTGGCTCATAAGTTGTCGAAATTTGACTAATAAAAGTCTTGTATGAAGTTCCAAGTTTAGCATAGGAACAAAATTGGGTTATAGGATAAGGTTGATTATGAAAAACATAATCACGTGTTAGGTGGTTTGGAGATCTGGTTGCTCTTTGAGACTTGCGAATTGGAGCAGATGTAGTGGGTTGCTCATGTTCCAGGTCATTCGTAGTAGTGATTTGTGGTTCAGGTAAAGTGATTTGTGTTGTAGGTAAGTCAGTTTGGGTGTCAGTAAGAGGAAGGGGAATGATAGTGTCAGTGAAAGGCTCAGGTTGTATATCAGGCTGAGTTTGAAATGGAAAAACTGATTCATGGAATGTCACATCTCTAGAAATAAAAAATTTCTTAGTGTGTAGGTCATAAAGTCTATAGCCCTTGTAACCATGTGGATAGCCAACAAAAATAGCAGGTGTAGCCCGGGGAGTGAATTTGTTTCTAACAGATGGCAAAGTAGCAGCAAAAGTTAGATAACCAAAGGATCTTAAAGATTGGTAGTCTGGTTCAGTACCATGTAGAACTTGATATAGAGATTTATTCTTAAGAACTGGTGAAGGGATCCTATTAATCAAGTATGCAGCTGTGGCAACACATTCACCCTAGAAAGAGATGGGTAATTTGGACTGAAAATACAAAGCCGGTGCAACATTTAGCAAATGTTGGTGTTTCCTCTCCACAACCGAATTTTGCTCAGGTCTCTCTACACATGAGAATTGATGAAGAGTACCTTGAGTTTGAAGAAATTCAGTGAGGGCTAGTTCTTTTGCATGATCAGATCTCAAACACTTGATAATCACACCAAATTGTGTCTTGATCATAGCAAAGAACTTGACAATAGCAGAAGCAGCTTCTGACTTATGCTTGAGTAGAAATAGCCAAGTAAATCTTGAGCAATCATCCACCAATGTTAAGAAATACCTCTTTCCATCATAAGTGGGATGACCATAGGGTCCCTATATATCACAATGCAATAATGAGATAATCGAATCAGATATATGGTTGTGAGAATTAAAAGACAATCGTCTAAATTTAGCAAGAGGACATATTTGACAAAGAGAATATGAGAAATTCATATCCATGTGAAAAGGAATTGTATTGCTTAAACTTCTGAGCACTTTATCAGATATGTGTCCAAAACGAGTGTGCCACATAGAGGCATCATTATTGACAGATACAGAATTACAATTATGACAAGAAGAAAAAGAGACATTATTCAATGATTTACAACTTTGTTGACTAATGCTAAATTGGGAATATGATTCTCAAGTGACAAGACATTAAGGCCTTCAAGAAGTTCACCCTTGCCAATCTTCTTGCAGTGTTGCATCTCCTAAATCACAAAATTATTTTTGAAAAAGGTAATAGAAAATGAAGTGTCAATTAGTAGTGCACTAACAGAAAACAGATTGAAGGTAAATTGAGGAATGTATAGAACATGATGCAAGGTTAGATCAGGGGTTAATTTGACAGTACCAATAGCAGTTACAAAAACAACATTCTTGTTAGGTAAGGTAACATGCTTATTTGTAACATGCTGATAAGAAGTAAAGGAATTTAGAGAACAAGCTATGTGAGCACTAGCTCCAGAGTCGATTATCCAAGAATCAAGAGGAAAAGGAGACTGTGAAGGATTAACAGAAAGAACAACCATACCCTCATGTGATTCTTGAAGAGGTGCAACATTGGAGGTGTGATTCTGCAAAAGATTCATAAGCTGGCTATATTGTTGAGCAGTAAGTTGAAATTGATGTGCATCTGACTCAAGTGAAACTTGATTTACAGTGGTTGATTGAGAAGGTTTGCCCTTTTTGTAATTTGGTGGATAACCATGCAACTTATAACATTTGTCCTTGGTATGTCCCAAAAAACCACAGTGAGCACAAAGAGGTCTATCCTTCTTAGTGCCTTTAGTTCCATTATCAAGATTGTTCTTGACTGCAAAAGCATAGGCATGATCATTGGTACTGACAGATGTTCCAATTTCTCTTTGTTTCTCATCTTGAACACAAAGAGAAAACACTTTGGTGATAGGTGGAATTGGGTCCATAGTCAAGATTTGACCTCTTATGGAAGAAAAATCATCATTTAAACCCATCAAGAAATGCATAACATATTCCATCTGATTGTAATTGAACCACGAATTAAGACCACCACATGTACAAGAATACGCAGGTTTATTTTCTGCTAAAGATTCCCAAAGAGACTTGAATTTGGTATAGTAAGCACTAACCGATAAAGAACCCTGTTGTAATGACATCAATTCTCTTTTGAGTCGATATACTCTTGGCCCATTGTGTTGCTCGAACCTTTCTTTGAGGTCATTCCAGATAGTAATAGTAGTAGAGCAGTGAAGAACACTTGCTTGCATTTCCTTGGAGATGGAATTCAATAACCAAGAAGCCACTATGATCAGAAGCAGGTTCAGCAATGGAGCCATCAACAAACCCAAATTTATTTTTGCCAATGAGAGCCATAGTCATGGCCTTACGCCAAGAGCTGTAGTTGTCACCGGTCAATGGATGGGAGACTAACACAGTGCCTGGGTTGTCAGAAGGGTGAAGGAAAAAAGGATTTGAGTCATCCATGACAGCCATGGGAGACGAGAAAAAAAGCAAGAAAGGCACACGAGAAAACGTGCAGAGAAAGAAAGAAATTAGAGAGCGCAGAAAAAATCTTCTACTGATACCATATTAAGACGTAGAATGACGAGTAATTTTTATTATGTTGAAGAGTGTGTAGTACAAAGAGATATTTATATACAGTGAATAAAGGCTAACTAACACTAATCAGTTACAATCAATTTATAACAAACTTTTAACAACTTTTAATTCCTAATTCCTAATAGATAATGGCAAAGATCAAAAGCTTGATTAATCTTGATTGCCAAATTCGCTTTCAACACACTTTCCGATAAGGCAATCAAGTTGCAGATTGGCTTGCAAAGAAAGGAGCTCGGCAGAATACTCAGCTTTCAGTTCTAGACTCCTGTCCTCAAGCTCTTCGTTATAAGCTTGTTGCTGATGCCTTAGGCACTGTGTTTGTTAGGCACATCTAGTTTTTCTTTTCTTTGGTTTCTGTTTTTAAATTTCTAATACATAAAAAACACACACACACACACAAAACAAAAAAATTGAGGTAAAAAACGCTAGAAATAAGAGTCCCTTTTTACATTAATGTGCTACCAAAGAAAAAGGAGGTAATAGTAGCTAGGGTTCTAAAGTATTCGACTAATCTTAGCTTTTTTCATAGGTTGATCAGGCATATTCCAAGTATTGCTTATTAGTTGTTGGTTACCATCTGCCATGACACACTTATAACACAACAACAGTCATGGTAAAAAAACATGAGGAATTGCGTGATGCCGGTGCCAATGTTGGCCTAGCCAATGGCGTTGGCAGGGGCCACGGTGTTAGGGGAGAACATGGAGGCCATCCAAAATTGTCTTGTTTATTTAATAATCAAGGAAGTGATATTTAACAATTGTCTTTTGTTTTTTAACTACATGTCTAATATAGGCTCTACTTTTTGATAAAAAAAAAATCACATCATAATCTATAAATTTAGTGTGTTGTTATAATGATTTATTTTTTCTAATTTATTTTTATGCATATTTTACATATATTTTTTATCATTCTTTCCTCATTGCATTTTTTTCCTAATCTATAAATTTAGTGTATTCTATATTGTTCTAATTACTTTTTTTTTATTTTTAATTCTAGGTATTTCTCATTCGAGAGCCAAAGATTAATCTTTCGAGATACTAAGATTCATTTAAGAGACTGACATCCTCTAATAGATGTTTTTTCATAAGCACAAACCTAAAATCAACTCCTAACCATAGTTATTAAAATCGGACCGGCACGACCCGGTCGGTCGAACCGGTTAGACCGGAAACCGGACCTATTACCTGTCCGATTGTTAATTTGGACCGTTCATGCATCTAGCCCGGTAAAAATCGGTTAACTCGTTATTGAACCGGTAAAACCGGTCATTCAACTCGGTCCGGTCGTAAATTTTTCGCACAGGCTCCAACATCCTATTCGCATGCTTCCCAGTTCGCACAGACTCCAACTGCCTTTTTGCATGTTTCAATGTGACAACTTGGCATGCCTTTTTATGCATGTCTTTTCTCCTAAATTCAAATTAATCAAACAATCAAACACTGACACACGTTAACTTTGTTTTTAGATGAGGGCACACACGTTAACTTTTTAAGTACAGTTATAGAAATATTAAAAATAGAAATTACAGCAGTAAAAAAATAGAAATAGAAATTACAAATACTTTAGCAAACATACATGGTTGAGTTTCGAACCTTAACCCCATGGATGTTAAAATAAACATTGTCATTGAACCAAGTTAAATATTATGTATAATGATGACAAATATAAATATATATTCTCTCTTAACTGAAATATAAGAAAAAAAATTCTATGTGTGTTAGACTAAAATATAAGTAAATTTTAACTAATACTTTCCTATTTAATGATATCATCTCCAAAATACTCTTCATTTAATTAAAGTTTTATTTCTAACAACCTTCTCTTTTTTGTCCTATGCAATTAAATGTAAGGGGTACTTTAAGTAATTAGTTAATTTTTTTATTGAGACTAACAACATTAAATGATACTAACTATTTTTCTTAATGGATGTGAATCAATTTTTTTTTCTTATATTCCAGTTCAGAGGGAGTATAAATATAAACATAAATATAAATATAACTTTAGTTTTAAATTTTTTTATATATACCGGGTCAAACCGGTTCAATTAGTGACCCACCGGTTCGACCACTGATCCATCAACCCAATGCCTCGACCGGGTTGATGACCGGGCCGGTTTTCACAACACTGCTCCTAACCATATACTTAAAGGACAATATTGCCTTTGCTTTCATATCCTTTAACTTCAAGTCTAATCTTACCTTTGATTGTGTCTAAGTCAAGGTTTTCCATAATTTATTTTTCTAATTCCTTCTTAATTAGATAAACCCTCAATTGCTTGTTTAGATGTCGTTGCCAAGATTCCCAAAAGAGTGATGCTTCAAATAATTAGGCTCTTTTCTACCCAAATACAGAATGTGGGCTAGATATACATATGAAAAACAAGCCCAAAAAGTAGAAAAACATTCCTATGACATTGTCAACCTAATCTATAATAATATAAAAGTCATTTAGTAATCACCACGTGTCACTACCACATGCAATTTGGACCCAATGTAATTTTTTTTTCTTTTACCAATTTACCCTCTCTCCTTTTCTCTCTTCCATCCCTGTGTAGAGCACGAGTCCACTGCTAATTACTCTAATTCCTACTTAATAGAAATCTACAGTACTATAAAAATCATTCAGTCGTCACCACATGTCACTGTCACATGTAATTTGGACTCGTTGTGTTTTTTCCTTTACCAATTTACCTATTTCTTTTTCTTTCTCCTACCCTTGTGTAAAGCATAGCCCATAGTTACTCTAATTCTTATTTAATAGAAATTTATTAACAGAGGATAAAATGAACAAATAAAAAAAATACCAACTAATTACTTGAAAAAAAAACTATAAAAAAAATACTTAGAATTATAATTAAAATTACATTATATATTAAATTAATTAATTAATAAACAAATACAAAGAAAACTTTATCCATAAACATAAAAGGGAGCAGACAAAGCAAAGGGCATGCGTATGCTCCGACAAAGTAATTTATCGAAGACAAAACATTGCAAAGACATGCAGTGAGTGATACATATCCCAACAAAGCGTAAGTTACGTCTTCAGTGTTCTACTCATTATTCAATCTCAAGAGACAAGACCTGTCGTTTTTTTCTTCTTTTTTTTTTTTCCCTCTTCGTTGGATAAAATTTCTTTAGAATTTTCTGTCTGCATTCTGCGTAAAACTTTATAGCAGTGATTGCATGGCACATAGTAGTATTTTTTGGTACAATTAAATTACTAATTTGTTCATTTAGATACTTGTCTACACGCTCTATTACATATTTAATCTTTCCTATTAGAAATTTCAGTAAAATCTCCGGATGAAAATTTTTATGTTGACTAATTACACTTTGGAAGTCTTTTCATTTTTCCTATTTGTCATTTAAAGTTGTGGTATAAAAATTAAAAATATTAGTATTATAACTCTAATGAAAATTGTTAATTAATTTTTTATTTTAACCCTGATTTCTTTTATTAATTATTTTTTTAAAAAAAAATACACATGAATTCATCATTAAGGATAGAATTAAAAAATAAATATTCATTAATATTATAAAATGATAATAAAAATGAATGAAATAAAACTTGTTAAAACGACAATGAAAAGGTAATAGACGAATTGAAGTTAAACAAAAATAGTGTTGAAGTTGAACTTGTAGCTGTTTGTCTAATCACATCCTGCTTATGCTTACTTTTCAGAGTAGGCTTCCTGGCTTTGAAAAAAATTCTTGGTAAATTTTTCTTTGAACACAGCAAAATTATTGCTTGTACCATGTTGTTAGGGTGTCAAATTTGTGGTTTGGAGAATATATTTTAAATTTCCAAACTCTTAATCTGAAAGTTTTTCACTTTTATACCCATTTGTATTAATGTACTCCTCCGCTCTTTGTTGTTTTAAAGTTTTGTACAAAAATTTGAAAAATTATTAATTCTTCAAATTTGAGATTAATCATTGATAAAATTGAAGGATACTTCACACCAATAATATAATGACTCAAAATTAAGATAGAAAATTAACTATCAAGCTAAATTAATTTTTTTATCTTAAAAAGAAAATGACCTAATTTTATGAATACCAATACTGAATGCTTTAAAGAGTAAAAAAAAGAAGGATAAGGTTTACAAAAAAAAAATGAAGAATTTCCTTGATATTGCAAAATGATAAATAATTTGGATTTTTTTTGGTTAAACTGAGAATATTTCAAAATAGGGGTATCTTTAAAATCCCTCGAGTCAAGAGTAAATTTTTTTTGTCCTGGATCAGAAATCACTAGTGTCTCCCAACCTACTGGGTCAGAGACTAATCCCGCTGGCGGTGCTGACTGCCGCTGGTCCAAGGAAATTTTGCACATGGAGGGAATCGAACACGGGTTTTCCCGCTAAATAAATCGTTTCTCCTCATGTGAACGCAACAGAGCCTTACACCACTGTGCCAACCCTTTGGGTTCAAGAAGAGTAAATTGGTTGGTGACATGGAATTACTCTTATATACTTGCTACCTAATTTTTAATTAATTTACATATATGCATTTATTGTGAAGTAAAAAAAATGATAAAATAAGAAACTTCATATAACCATTTTATTAGGTTTTTGCATTTCACGGTTTCTACATAAAAACCTTAAAATAAAGATAAAAAGAGGGGAGTATTAGTCACCGTGATTAGTTTTCTTTATAATAATTAACATTTGACTTAATTGTCTTTTTGGCATTTCCCTATGCATATAGCCTTATAGTCACCGTGATTAGGACGCGTGATTCTTTATAGATATGATATAGCGATTTCCATTTGAAAATATTGTAACATGATTGGAGTGGCGGTGCCTTGGTCCAAGTGGTTTGGCAACTGTTGTTTCATGGAGGTTACTGTCCCAACTTCGATAAATTCTGGAGGCCAGTCCCTCTCACCTAACACTAGGACCTCAATTTGTACCTAAACGGGTGGTCATTAACATCACAGATAGTTGCTTCTTTTAGACTCTCGGAGAAAATGAAAACCTAGCCAAATTAGACCTTGCCTTTAGGTTTTATATTAAATATAATTTACAATTCAGTTCACCTTCTGCTGGTTAATGCAAGAGGAATATATGATATATGGATCAAGGTTTTTTAAATTACGGTCGTGGTCAAGATTTTATTACATTTTTTGATATTATAGTAAATTACATATAAATACAGTCAATGTACATATAATTGCAGTTGTGTTGTAATCACAAACACTCCAAAAACTATTTTTTAAAATCTTCATATGGATACTCACACAATTCATACATCTAATTGACTTTTTTCATTTTTTCTTTATCTTTCTTATTACATTATATCGTCTATATACATCTATAATTTTCTCTCTTCTATCTCTTTCTCTCTGTGTATAGATTTTTTTCTTGGTACACACTCTGTATAGATTGACATATATATGCGTGTGTGCGTGAATAATTTTTGTGGTTACAGCTACGATTGCAAATTGGTCACGACTCACAAACTATTCCATTAAAATTCATTTAATTTTTGTGAGTTTAAACTGGCGTACAAAATTAAAGCTAATAGTCTAATACCTATCAAAGACAAAAGGATAATGTTACAGCATACAGACAGTACTGCTCCTGCTGCTTCTTCTGATGCATTCTGGCTATTCACAAAAGTGAGAGTGATTAGTCCCGAGGCTGAGTCTGACCTAGGGTTTCTGTTACGAATCTGGGGACCATTTTTTGGACCATAATTTTACCCTTACCTACAAACCAGTTATTAGTCTGTTTATCATTTTTTCAGATAAAACACGCTAGAGATTCCAGACACTGCTAGTTCAGTGTCTCTTATAGCATCAGACGGCTTGATGAATAACAGAGAGGAACCCTCTATTACAGTTTAAAGAATGTATATATAATCCTTTTCCTTTCTCCTTTCAGAAACACGTAGGAACTTCGTTTTCATCTTCATCCTTTTGTTCGTATTCTCTTGGTTATTTTCTTCTTACTTATCCTTTTTCTTTGTTATATTTTGTGTCTTCAAATTAATAGAATGGAAGGTGTAAATGGTGTGCAAAATGAACGTTCTTCTGGCTGCAAAACTGTATCGGTAGTCTTTTATACTCCTCACCTCTTAAATGATTTAGATAGCTTTAACGAAGCAAATTTACTACTGTTTTGAAATGTTTGGGCTCAGTGTCTATGGAAGGACTTCAGCCTTCAACGGTTGATGTCTTTGGGTTTGCAAAAGGGTATTCATCTCTTTCAGATATATCACTCAAACTCAAACCATGAATGTCTTTGGTTTTTTTTTTTTTTTTTTAATGAATGTGTGTGATGAAAAGGAATTGGAGCCATAGAGTCACTTGCCTTTGTTCTTTTTCAAGAATTAAAAGAAGGCCCACTTCTTTTTTCTTGGAAATTAAAGAACATTGTATCTTTTGGAATATTAGTACTCTTCTTTTTATTTTTTCATGCTTTTACATTTCAAAGTTATGCAAACTTGAAGATATTTGTTTAGGGTATTTAAGAACTTCTCCATAACCATAGTTTTATCAACCATTGAGCTTGATTAACATATTTCTATTCATTAAAGAGAAATCAGGTTAGTCAATTTGCAGCATTTTTCAGGGTTTCTCCTTGTTTGTACGTATGAATTTATCCACGTTAAACAATGACAAGGAAAATTCTGATGAATGATGATCATGTTTTACCACTGGAACAGAAATGCTTTTGTATGGGGGCAATTTTAGGGTTTTGAATTGAAAGCTAAACCAATTCGAAAGGTGAAAGAATATTTGAAGTCTTTTCCAAATGAAGAAGAGAAGACACTTGGCTTACGTTTTCTGCATCTCACACATGATTAATTGACTTTCTTTTGAAGAAAGCATGCGCCATGGGGCTAATAACTGTGTCAGTGTCATCTCAATGAAAAGCCTCAACTTGCCTCCCATGCATATCTCTCTGCAAAAGTTGTGTGGTCCTGTTTGTGCTCAGTGGGTGTACGTTTTCAAAAGATATCATAACATAATTGGTCCCTCACCTACCAGTACCTTTCCCTTCTCCGAAGTAGCTATCATACACACATAGACATGACAATGCCCTTGGACAAGGCACCACAACTTTTAAGTCTCGCCATTAGTTATCCAAAGTGGATTTCTCTGTTTGTCTTCTAAATCCTCTCCATGTGATGCCTTACTGTTTCTGTTTTATCTCATTTTTTTTTTCTTTTTTACCATTTCTTTTTATTTTTGAGCTTAGGAAGAGAATCAAAAGTTCATACTCCAAAATATAATAACTGGAAAAAAAAAAACAGTAAATTTAGCCCAAGAAAACTGATCAAGTGAAATCATTAAGGATTACATGCCTATGATTTGTTTATACAAAATCATTATGACATTATTTTATTTATGGTAAACTCAAGGTAAGGTATCCTTCTGCCAGAATTTAATGACTAATTTCTCAAATGCTGAGATTCAAGATCAAAGGACTAACCTCACCTTATTTCATTCATGTATAACTGACTATTTCTTAATAATATAAAGCTTGGTTGTTATGCAATTGTTTGTCCAAAATTTGATTGATCAATGAGTTTGATGCTCTCATGTCCTTTGAAAACTTTTCATGTTGAAGAGTCTAAGAATACGTTTGTAGAAAACTTCTTATATGTTAATAAATTGATTAAGAAATGCAGATATTAGTTAACAAGAATGTTCTTAATAAGTACAACATTTTCCTTGATGCTGTTTTGGGTTGCTGTTTCCGTGGATCCCCATGTGTTGTGCTCAGTCTCAAAACCTTTTGTAGTTGTCGATAAAGTGTAACCAGCCGTTTTTCGAAGCGTGTAGAGATGGTCCCCTTTTGAGGTTATTAACTGCGTTAATTCGATCGGTTAAAAGCGTGTTTGAATAATTTTTACATTCACGTTCAACGGAGATTTTACGCTTTCTGAGAAAAAAATGCAGAAGCAAGAGAGGGAAAGCTTTTGAAAGAACGCTGGTTGCATTTAATTAAACGCGCACGCAAACATGCTGTAAGCCTTCTGCACTAATACAAGTAACATTTTTTAAATTAAGACCCAAACATATATAGAGAAGAATCTTTTGTACAGAAGTCAAGCCTCTTTCCTTTTATAACAAACCCTACCTAGCTTGAACACTTTTTTTTACCTACCAAAAAAAAAAAATTAAAGTAACTTGTAACAATGTAATCAATTAATGTTTGACAAAGTTGTTTAATTTCCCACATTGAGAACTCAAGGTTTGTGAGAACAAAATATCAGGATATATAATCCGTATATAACTCGTATCATAAAGGAAATTATTCTCCATTATGCCTTACCATAAAATGATAAGACATAGACTACCATATTTATTTGACCAATTGGGATGTGTGCCACGTGGCAAACTATGCGCCATTGCTTTATCTTTCAGTGCGGCGTGGTTAGTTCAAATCTGGCATCTTCCTTTTCCAAGCTGCGGACTCCAACTTCTACACTAAGTTTATTATGTGCAACCAAAGCCAAGTCAAGCTCAATTGGAAACTTCAAATTTTGTTCTACCTTGGTATGCAAAAGCACAGTGCAAACTTCATCCTTCTACCTTGTGGTGCTTAGTATCAAAACGTGGTAGGTCTACATGTTCATGTGAGTTTGCCAGATATATATTATCAACTATAACTAGCTAGGGTTTGTATTAAATTTGAGTATTCAAGTTTAATTACATGTTTCGCATGTGAACTTAATTGAATATTATTTATTATTGTTAAATAGTTGCATTATCGTCCCTCTGAGTTTAATTACATCCTTTCCTGACTATGATGCAGCCTTTTGCTGCAGTTTTCTTTATGAATATATGATAGATACCCATGCTTCTAATTTCTAAATGATTTAGAGTTTTTTAATATATAACTGCGTTAGATATTGATTCTTTTCAGTATTTTTTATTAATGTTCTTTAATCCCCTCAAAATCACAATTAAATTATATAATAATATTTAATAACGTATCCATTAGTTGCTGCAAGTCAGCGATCTGTGTCATGAAGTCATCTGTTCTCCATACATCCACCTCCAAAGGGAAACAATATGAATTTTAAATATTAATTATATTTGAATTTATTCAACACCTTTAAATTTCAGTAAATTTCATGAAGAAACAGCTTCCTCCTATTTCCTATTATTTTTATTTCATGTGTTTCTATGCAGATTCCTAGGATCGAGAGACAACCAGTAAATCCAAACAATGGACTTAAAATTTAGCAGTTTCATCGTTGATGGTACCGTGGAACAGAATTTTGAAAATCTTAAAGTGGAAGGACAAAACTCTGCACCTAGCAACCCACAATGAGAGACATAAGATCATGATTAAGAGCCCAAAAGAAGCAGATTTTCCACTAAAACAGGAGGGTCATTCTCAATCAATTAGTGATCCTGAAAAAGCAAAGGCTTCATCAAGCTCAGCAGCACAATGGCCAAGATTGAAGGATCCAAGGATTATTAGAGTATCTAGAGCCTTTGGAGGAAAAGACAGGCACAGCAAGGTTTTCACAATAAGAGGGTTAAGAGACAGACGGGTGAGGCTATCAGTACCAACTGCCATCCAACTCTATGATCTTCAAGATAGGCTAGGGCTCAGTCAACCAAGCAAGGTTGTTGATTGGTTGCTCAATGCAGCTAAGCATGAAATTGATGAACTTCCACCACTCCCCATTATTCCTTCAGTCAATAACTTCACCCTTGGTTATCCATCTGCTGTTACTTCTAATGAAGCTACCACCTCTCATTCTCAGCCTAATGAACAATTGCTTAATATCAATAGGAGCACTCAGTGGGAAGGTTCAAGCTGGAAATTAAAGCCTAAAGAAGTTTCAGGAGAAATGGTTAGCACTGATAAAGCAAATTGGATAAGTAGAAGTGAAGAGGATAAGCAAGGAAGCAATAATAATGATGGTCCTAGCACACATGTTATACCAAATAATCTCCTACCAAGAGCAAATCACCCTTCATTCTTGGGCCCGCTAAATACTATGCCACAAGGTTACCAATGGGAACCTTCTGCTGGTGATGTTTCTCATCAGTTGGGAAACAATGGATTTTCAAACCAAACAGACATACACAGCATTAACGTTGTACCTTTCCCAACATCAACATTGTCTCTATCAACTGGGAATTCTCAAATTTTGCTATGTCCTCCAGGAGCAACACAGCCATATTTCCCTTCACATGTTACAGCAATGGACATGGATCCGAGACAAATCAACCACTATCAGATGTTGAGTTCAGGTTCTCAAAATCCATTGGCGAATTCTCTCAACCATTCTTTCAGCTTGGCTATGATGACTCATAAACCTCTCCATTCACCCAACAGCAGCAAAAACCCATCCCACAAAGACCAAGATTTCCCTTCCAAGTGATACACAAAATACAAAGTTTGTCTCAATTCTCCTCCTCTCACAATATGCATGGACCATGAAGACTGTGAGAAAGCTTCTTCAATTACAAGATATTCCACGTTACCGCGGGTTTGAATAATCATTTCGTTTGTGAATGCATGTTTGGATTTCCTTCTATTTCTTTCAATTATAGGTAACCCTTAAATTTTCCCTTTAGTTTTTTTGAGTTTATATATTCCATGAAACGGTCTAACATGAATGGCTTTCTAAGGATATAAATATAAGAGCTCTCCTTTAAGTGATAATGAATAGCTTAAGAACTAAGAGAATGCATATATTGTGCAGATCTTTTACTCTCATATACGGTGAGATTGTCCTACTTAAATTATGTTAAAGGAGTTGGATTTTAGTTAGAGGGAAAAAAAAGAGAAGACAAATATTTCGTAATATTCTCTATCTTTTTAAAATTAAAGACATAAAATGATAGATTAACATAAATTTAATGTCTAATTCTTTTATTTAGTTTTATAAACATTACATAAATCTCTTAATTCAAAAATAAAAAAACTTATCCTCCTTTCTCTTGTCATCCAAAATCTCCCTTAAAAAACACATGCAAACCTTTAATCAAGTGCCATCTGTTATGTCTTACTGTCTTATTATTCAACCTTTTGTTTGTGTTGTTATTCCATGAGATGACATAAAACGAAAGACAATACCTAATTTCTTGTTCATGCGCGGTCGCCAGCACATTGATCAACCACAGGTTATTGTCTCAAAACCGTGATGGTGACTTTCCCCGCCAGTCACTAAAAGGTGACGCATGAAAATAACATATCTCTAAAATTGCTGCACAAAGCAAGGAAATTCAAAGAAGAGATTGGTCTGCATGATTAGGGAATATTTTGATATTAATCACATTTTATGGTACTATGTACTTTAAAGAAAACTGAGCAAGAAAACAGAAGTTCAGAGTACTTACCCCTTCTGTATACTTTTGTCTCAGAATAAAGCTTATAAGGGGGTGGGGTGTCTTTCAAAAAAGTCAACTTGGAAATGATGGGATAAAGTATTAAGAAAAGACGATAAATCTTAATCGAAGGATAAAACAGAATACAAGGATGAGTGTTATGGCTAAGCACTGCTCTATTTAAACGTGTGGTGGGGATATATAGCTTGCAGAATACAACAAACATTTGCTCTGGTTATTTCAAATTCGGTAATTAGTTGTTTCAAGCTTATATATAGATAGATAGATGCGTTCACGTAAATGCTACTTTATATTGTACATCAGAATGAGAGTTTTATGATAAAACAAGTCCATGAGTTTTTCTAACTAGTGGGCAGATCTAGGACATGCACTCAGTGGGGCAATCAACTTTAATAAATAAAATTATTATCATCATAGTTTTAAATTGCAGTTGTGATTACAATTTCAGTTGCGATTTCATTGTAATTCTTTATATTGTGGAAAATTACAGAAAAATGTAGTTAACGTAACCACAATTATGATTGTGACACAGTTGAGTCAAAAAACTTTTACGTTGTACTTGCAATTGTGGTTGCGGATCGTAATTTAAAACCATGAGTACCATTCATATTTTCATTGTCTTGATTCTTCAAGCACATGACTAGATCTTTTATATGTTCATACTTTAAAAATATATCTTATAATTAAATAAAATAACTAAATAGGATTAGCTGTAAATTAGGATTTCTGATATATAAAATTGATAAAATAAATATTATATATATAGAGAGAGAGAGAGAGAGGAGGGATTCACTTACTCCAAGAATAACTCTAAAAGAGTTACTCCTCATTCTCACATTTTATTTTCTTAAAATCTAATGTTAAGATTAGTTACTCATTATAATCATTAGATTTAAAAAAAAATGCATGAACGATAAGGATAAGGAGTAACTCTATTAGAGTTACTCTTATATATATATATATATATATATATATATATATATATATATATATATTTCATTTATGAACAGTTATGATTTTTTTTGTCAAGCGTGTTTTTTTCCTCATTAAAACTAAAAATTTAACAAAATCAACCAAATTGAAATCATAAAATTGATAATAAAAAACTTAAATAAAAAAAAAAGAAAGTTAGAAGATGGAATAAAAATAAAGTGAAAATACTAAATTAGCAATTTTGCCTCCTTAAAAGTAAAGTAATTATTTTATATATTTTTATTATTAATAAAAAGTTATCAAATAAATTAATTTTCTCTTAGTAATTTTTAAATTTATATTTTTCATAATTTTGTAATATTTATAAATAGAATACTTGTTAATTACATTAAATTTACAACAACAAAAAAATGTTATACATTTTGCTAAGATAAAAGTGAAAGAATAACAAATAAAACTACTGAATGTCAAAACTATCACCTTGCAATTCTTTTTAAATTTTTTATTTGTTTGAGGAAAATACATACTGGATAAAAAATAAATAAAGGAAATTTTAGAATGATTTAAAAAAAATTATATTTGAGTTTGTTTTTATTTTTTTTATTTTCTCTCTAACCAAATAATATATAATTTAAATAAAGTTTTGAATTTTTCATTATTTTTCATACTTTTATTGTCCCATGCTGCCGAAATCTTGAGTATATCCGCTAACTCATATGATCCTACGAGTTTTGGAGGTTGTAAAGGCAAAAATCATAAGAAAGGGGTTTAAATTGTGATTTTAAAAATTTGTGTAACCTTTTTCACAAAAAGCTTTTCATCTGTTAAATGATTTTAAAAAGGATATGTTTTATAAACAATAAATAGACAATAATAACTTTTAAAACAAACCGATTTTTCAAAAAATGAAACAACTCAAAGGTCAGATGAAACAGATATGAAGCAGAGAGATAAGACACAAAGATTTTTATACTGGTTCATCTTTATCACTGAGACTACGTCCAATTTTTGGCAGCCCACCAAGTTTTCACTAACTTTTCACAAAGTTACAAGTATTGTTCACTGTCATTTCTGGCTCAACCCAAGTAGTTTTTACATTAGCCTCTCCAAGCTAAAAAACAAAGTATTATTTTCTACCAAGCCACTTCTAGCTCTAAAACAAATCAACAAATTTGTTTAAGATTGGGTGAACACATACTAGCTTATCATCTTACAAACTAATAGACAAGGTTTAACTCACAGTCTTTTACTCTTAGGATTTACAAGGTGCTTTGAGAGCTTTTTCCAACTTAGAAAGAAATTGAGAACAGAAAGAATGAATGCTTGAGAGAATTTTTCGTTCAGAGTTCATAACTTGGTAACTTCAGCACTTCAATTCTTTTGGTATTTATAGCTTTGCTGAAGAAGTAATCGTTGTTTATAAACGGTTGTTTACTTGCGTCTGGTCTTGCATCTGAAGCTGAGTGTCTATTAAAGCATTTAATGTTGCATTTAATGTTTGTCACCAACTTTTCAATTAGGACTATTAAAGCACTATGCTTATTTTCCTTGAAGGACACTCCATATCCTTGCTTCAGAGGTCAAATCTCCCTTTGCTTAGACAAGTACACTTCACAGCTATGGCACGTCTTTTTATGTAGAAGGAAAGTTTATACTTGACTTTTCTTCACTCTCTTCACTTTGACAGATCCTTTGAAGAATATTCAAACATTTTCCTACACAAAGGATCAAATACACAGAGTATTAACTATGTCTTAAATGCTCTCAGATCAAGCGTTTGTCTGTTATCGTTTGTTCCATCAGATGTAAATACAACGCATTCGTCTGATAACATTTTCAGACACTACTTTTAAACTTAGTATTTATTTGCATCAAATCAAAACTATGGAGGGACTTAATTCGTCTTATGACTCAACAAGGGTCCACGTTCTCGCACAACGCTAGCTTTGTGGATTACTTGCGGATCACAAGTTCCAATGAAAAATCGTCGAATCCTTGATTCGCTTCAATCCTTTTTGTTGAGACGAAAACGAAGACGCTTTCTTCCTCTCTGCGGTCCACTGTTGACACTTCCATCGTCGTTGTCAGACATTGCCATCATCATCACCGAACATCATCGTTGCCGTCACCGGATATCCTCATCATCATCACCAAACATCACCATCATTGTTTATGCGTCCTTTGTTTCATTGTGTGTTAATGTTGTTTGGTGCTTGTTGGAGTGTTTAGTGTGTGTTGTGTGGTAGTTGTTTGGTGAGTTGGTTTGTTTGGACATTAGGGCCTATTATCCTCTATTTTTGGGCACTTACTATTTACATCCCATGTTTGCTAAGTACACCCCACCCTCTCGTTATATTTTTTTATTACCAATTATACTTTTTATTTATTAAAACATAGTTTTAGAAAATACTTCTTGGAACAACATATATCAATTATGGAAAGTAATTTCCAGAACTATTTTTAACAAAATACACATATTTTTTTAAATTACTTTATGGAACAACATATATCAATTCTTAAAAGTATTTTTTCAGAATTATGTTTTAATAATCATATCCTTTTAAACCCTATTTTTACAACCCTTCCCTTTTGTTTATATTTTTTTTTATTACCAATCATATCATTTTAAACCCTATTTTTACACTCCATGTTTGTTACCCTTTAAATCCTATTTTTTACCCTATCTTTATTATTATTATTATTATTTAAAGCCTAATTTTGAACCCCCATTTTCATCAATATTCATTATTTTTTAAACTTGTTTATGTAGTACCGTGCTTTCCATCAAATTTATTTGTGATACTGTACATTTTCCTCCACATGGCACTACATTTCAAGATATATATGTTCATGGTTGACTCTATATCTATTATCAATGTACATTTTTTTTTTACATAATGAAAATAAGAGTAACAATAATCACAAACCAAAGTTGCAACACACCATCAGGTGTCTCGTCACATTTTGTCCATTAGGAATTTCTGATACGAATTATCAGTCTCTCAATATCTAACGTCGAAATAAGTATACGTCCAACAATTAGTGATTAGAGATTATTGCAGCTCGTGAAGGAAGGTACGTTCGATATTTCATATACGATTTTGTTTATGACTACCAAAAATTACTTTCCAAAACAACATATATCAGTTTTGGAAAGTAGTTTTCGAAACTATGTATATTTTGTTAAAATATGGTTTTGGACATTACTTTCCAGAATTGATATATGTTGTTCTGGAAACTAATTTTCGGAACTGTGTTTTAACAGATAAAGGGTATGATTGGCAATAAAAATATAAAGAATAGGAAGGGAGTGTACTTAGAAAACATGGGACTATAAATAGCAAGTGCCCTATTCTTGGTGTGATTGAGTCTGCAAGGTTTTGTTTTGATTGGGCCTATTTTTTTTTGCTATTAGTTATTTGTGAGTTATTAGTTATTTTTCTTATATATATATAGTACCCATGCATCGCATGGGTAAATTTGAACGAAGAAATTTTTTGGATTATATAAAAAATTATGTTGACATAATAATGTATAATCATCATTTACATTATAATGTACGACCTCTCTATTTTTTAAAATGTTTCTTAATAAATAAAAAATTAAAAAATATTATTCCATATTTTCGTTGTGCTATTTTTTTCTTTACGAAACATAGATGTATTATTCTAATTATTACAAAATTTGACAATTATTTATGATTTCAAAACTTTAAACATGAAAATAAGATTAATAAATATTTTCTATCATTAAAGTTACTTACTTGAAATTATAAAAATCAAATATCTTCTACCTGCTAAAGTATAATTTATATTGTTATATGTGTTCTATTATTATATTTTTTAATTGTTAATTAAATTTAATATACTAATTTTAATATTATAATTTAATTTAATTTTATAGTTGGCCCCCTCAAAGAAAACTTCTAGCTCCGCCCCTGTTTTTATAATATATATATATATATATATATATATATATATATATAAATTTAGTAAAAAATATTAATAATAATCATGTAATTATTAGTTTTTTAAAAAAATGTTTGCATTAAAAAAGAAAAAAATTACTATATTTAAAATTCTGGATTACAATTAAAAAATTTATGATGAATACAAAAATAAAGTAATGCTAAAATAATAGTATTGTAAATTATATTTTATTTAGGCTAATAACTAATAAACTTGTAATTTTTTTTCTAATAATTTGAAGTTGGTTTAGTTCATTTTTAGTCATACTTTGACGGGACATTTATGCATTCTTGAATTTGAATTAGATTAAAAATTGATAAATATTAATTTAAAACTTTTGATGATTTATTTACAAATTATGTTATTTTTTAATTGATTACTTTGTTTAAACAACTTTATAATTTATTTGTGATATTTTGAGAAGGAATCATTTTAAGTAGAATTTGATTTTATTTAAATAAACTATTTACTTATAGAATTAATGTTAAAATTAATTAATGAGAACAATATTAAAAGCATAGAAAAAATTACATCTAAAATGAGGTTAAAACTAAACAAAATTTGCATTGATATGTGATACGATTCACACTAGAGAACAATAATAAAAACATTAAAAAAGTTAAATATAAGTTTTATCTATAATAAAAATAATTAATAGAATGATTTATTAATATTATAGGCACAGTGTAATTTGATTTAAGTAATTATTAATTACATAACTATTAATTTGTATATTGATTCAAGTCAATATTTAATTTTATATATTAATTGGAATACTTAAATTAAATTTGTTATTAATTAAAAAAATAGATTATAAAAATTCTAACTTGAAATTATTTTACTTATTAGTGAAAAATTATATATTCATTTAGTGTTTGTCACATGAAATTAACTTAATAGTAAAAAAAATATTTTGTATAATAAATAATATTTTTTTAGTGAAAAGTGATTGAATATAATGACAATGCTTGTTTTAGGATCTAAAAATTGAGTAAGGATGCTTTTTTAGCCTTGTGTCATCTCCAAATGTGTAAACTATAAAAACAAAAAATGTTAGCAAGTAAAGTTCAAATATCGTATGTTGGATAAAAATATATAAAAAAAATCATAAAAAGAGATATGAACTTTACTTAAATGAAAAAGACAATTCAAAAGAAAAATGATTAAAAGATAAAATGTATGAAGAAAAACAAAGAAATAAATACAACTGGTAAACAAAAAACATATAAACGAAAATTATAAAAGACAAATAAAATAAAGACTAAACCTTATTTTAATGATATAGTAGAACTCCTCATATATTCTTAGGTGAACTGTCACTTTGGTCCCCGAAAGTGTAATTCACTATCACTTAAGTCCCTGAAAGTATGAAAATGTCACTTTAGTCCCTGAAAGTGCAATTTGTTTGTCACTTTAGTCCTTTTGATAAAAAAAATTCTTTAAAATTAACGTTTGTGTCTACATTACACGTTATCTAACTACATGAATAACATGTCACGTAGGTAAATAACATATAACGTAAGCACGAACGTTAATTTTAAAGAAATTTTTTTATCAAAAAGACTAAAGTGACAGACAAATTGCACTTTCAAGGACTAAAGTGACAGTTTCATACTTTCAGGGACTTAAGTGACAATGGATTACACTTTCAGATACTAAAAAGGTAGTTTACCCTATATTCTTCTGTAAAATCCCTCATTTTAAGTCTTTCGTAAACACCTCATTTAAAGTGAAGAAACAGTAAAATAATGTCAGCAAACAAATATTCAATAATAACTATTAGGCAAAATATGTAAAAGTATTCAAATAAATTTGAAAATGTTAAATACTTACTTTAAAGAAAGATTGAAATTTTGATGGACATGTGTTTTTTGTCGGTATTTATCCCTCCATTAAAACTGAACAAAAGGAATAGAAAATATGTTAGCAAATGACTATTAAAAAAATAAATGATTATAATGAAAAGTAACAACACGTCAGTATTTATAGATGAGTTAATATCAAATCTTGCAAGATTTTTTAAATTTGAATTTACTTTAAATTTAAATAAGAATATATATATTTGTATTATCAAATACCATTCTAAGTTTATCAATATGTGTTGTTATTGGAATAAAATATCTAATTAGTAAATATGAATATAATTGCCAATAGAATGTTTAGGTTTATTCTATTAAATATTACACATTAATAAAATAAAATATTTATTAGTAAATACTAATAGAATTGTGAATTACTTGATAATTGATTACTGTAATTATAAAAAATATTTCATAAAATTTAATAATTTGATATTACACATAGTCATAAACATAAAATGATATTACATTAAATACTAATAAAATCATGAATAATAAAAAGATATCTATTATATTTATTATTATAAACATAATTCATTAATAGAATAATAAATTAATTATTTTAAGGTAATATCATTCTAAGTTTATCAATATGTTGTTATTGGAATAAAATATCTAATTAGTAAATACTAATATAATCGCCAATAGAATAGTTAGGTTTATTCTATTAAATATTACATGTTAATAAAATAAAATATTTATTAGTAAATACTAATAGAAATGTGAATAAAATATTTATTATTAAATACTGATAGAATTGTGATATTTACAATCAATAAGATAAGATCATACAACCGTATTGTAATTGTAATATTTACAATTAATATCAAAATATTTTAATATAAAAAAATTAAATTTCTATTTTTTGTGGTTAATAAAAAAATTTAATATCACAAAAAGAAATATATTTTTAGCTAAATTTAAAAAAAAAACACACACACACACACAAAAGGAGGAATGAAATAAATTGAACATTATTTTTCATAGTATATTACTATTATTAAATATAATAGAATCATTAATAGAAAAAATATTTATTATTATAATTGATATTGATGATTGATTACTTTAATAATTAAAATATTAAAATAGATATATAAAAATATTAAAATGTCACTGGAACATTACACGTGTATTGACAATCCTAATCAGCAACTGTGTTATATATATATATATATATATATATATATATATATATATATATATATATATATATATATATATATATATATATATAATGTTGCATTTTAAGAAGGATTTTATGATCTGTGTCGTTTTTTTTATTCTCGAATTACGATCTTTTACTTCCCTTTTGATTCTCGAACGATCATCAAGTTTGACAACATTGATCCAATGTGAATACTAAATTAACAATAGTATGATTGGTTAAAAAGAAGAGAAAAAAGGGTTATGTACTGATATATGTGAAAAATAAATTTGACACTGTCATCCAATCACAATCTACCATTTATGATAAGTTTGTTGACTTTTTAAAAACTATCTTGAAAGTCATGCAAATGGTGATTTGTGATTGGATGACAGTGTAAAATTATTTTACACTGTCAGTGTATCACCATTAAACTTAAAATAAAAAATAAAAAAAATGTTCCTTTAAAAAATATTTGTCTAAATGCTCGACTATATTCAGAATCAACTGTGTTTTACCTTTTTTCAATTATCTAATATCTTTTTATAAGGTAATTGCCATTAACTAATCCAGTTTTAAGGAATTGATTGAGCTGAATTTAGGGAAATATGGATGATGATTAATACAAAGTTTAAAGGCTAGTAAATGTGATTTGCTAATTGCTTATTTAATCAATATTAGAGTTTTTTTTTTACTTAATCAATATTAGAGTTGAGGTTAGTCAAAAAGGTCAGGACCCTCTATTACCTCAAGTTTGAAAGATGAAATAGACTTTTATTAGAAGAAACAAAATCTATTTTGATAATATTTATATTTTAAAAGAAATTAATCTTTAATTATTATTCAGGAGTATTTTTGGTATAAACTAAAAAAGAAAAGAAAAAATATTAATTAAACCATTTTTAATTTTGTTTTAACAAATAAGGATTTTCTTTGTTTCTAAAATGTTTTTTTAAAAGTAAAAGAAAAAATCTTATCACAATAAAAAAAAGATTTAAGACTTGCATTGCATTGTTTTGGTTTACGTTCGCGAGCGATAATATAGTTTGCACCGTTGGTTTCTTCTGCTGAAAACGACGCCGTTGCAAGGGAAATGTTCAACAATATTCTTTCTTCCCTTTCATGCCCCTCTCCCAATTAATCTTTGATTTATTAGAGGGTTCAAATCTCGAAACCGCATCGTGTCCGTGTCCGTAATCCTTCTTCCAAATTTCCAACTTCCCTCTGCTTCTAATGGTATCATATCTTTCGATCGAAGGGTTTGCAAGGGTTTAAGCTAAACCAAACCCTAAACCCTAAATTCCCCCATTTCTTCCATCGATCTTCCACTCTCTCTCCATCTCATAAATTTCGAATCCATACTCTCTCACCTCATGCCCTCAGATCCAATCAGCACCCTTTTATCACTGGTAAGTTTTTTTTTTTTTTTTAAAGTTTTTAATTTCCATTTATGAATCTTTATATCCGATTCCGCCTCCCTTTTTAGAGGACGAGTTAGGGTTTTTGCTTAGTTAATAAATAGTGTTAGTGGGAAACGCGGAAAATTTGATCTTTGCATTGAACTCAAGTTCTGTGTATTCTGAAGCTCGGTTTTTTTTATTACAATTTTCTCAGAAGTGAGTGACGTTGTTGAGGTGTGGTTCTCGGTGGGGTTTTGAGATGATGAATGATAGTGATTTGGGGAATGTGTGTGGTTGGGTTTTCGAGTGATATGAAGTGCTGAATATGAGCAATGGCGGTGGGAAGACTGGAAGACAGCTTGAACAGCAGCCTGGCACATGGAGGAGGAGGAAAGTTGGTGGTGGTGATGACTTTGCCAGGGCGACTGTGAAGATTGCGGTAGCGCAGGTGTGCGAAAGTGAGGGATTTCAGGTGTTTCAGCAGTCGGCTCTTGAGGCATTGTCCGACGTTGTGGCTCGGTATATTTTGAACGTTGGGAAGTCTGCACATTGCCATGCTAATCTTTCAGGTAGAACTGAGTGCAATGCTTTTGATGTCATTCAAGGATTGGAAGATATGGGATCAGTGCAGGGTTTTGCGGGCGCTTCCGATGTTGATCACTGCCTTGAAAGTTCAGGTGTTATTCGGGAAATTGTTCATTTTGTTAACGATGCTGAACCGATTATGTTTGCACACCCCATTCCTCGGTTTCCAGTTGTGAAAGAACGGGTGCTTAATCCAAGCTTTTTGCAAAAAGGAGAAGAGCCTCCTGGGGAGCATATTCCCGCTTGGTTGCCTGCGTTTCCTGATCCACAAACTTATTCACAGTCACCAGCAGTGAATGGAAGAGGGACTGAACCTCGTGCAGGAAAATTTGAGCAAGAAAGAGAGAATGGCAAGGGGGAGTGGCCTGCGTTGAATTTGCAGCAGCAGATGGTCTCAAATATGTTTGAAAAGTCTGCCTTGATTGACCCTGCAGATGCTAAGGCAAAAAGAGTAGCAGCAGAAGGTAACCCGTTCCTTGCTGCACCTTTGAAAATTGAGGACAAGGAAGTTGCTTTGGTTCCCCCTCCGGCTAAGCTTTTTAATGATGTAGCTCCTGATAATCCTGTTGTGGAAAATTTTGTTGAAAATGAACCGATTTCAGCATTGGAGACATTTGCTCCAGCAATTGAAGCAATGAAAAGCACATACTGTGATTCCAAGGAAGATCAGACAAAATTTCGTGTGAATGAGAAGCCTACAGTGCGTTTCAAGATTGGGATTAAAAACAAATTATTAGGAAGGTCAGTTGGTTTGATCCCACAAAAAGAGGAGCATAAAAAGACTTTGCCATGGTTTGCAATGGAAGATGAGAAGGATGACAGGAAAAGGAGGGCTGAGAAAATTCTAAGGGAATCTTTGGAAAACCCAGATCAGCTTGTTCAGTTGTAAATTAGATTGCTTTAATTAGAATCTGTATACTTGATCAGGAGAATGTCAGGATAGCTAGTTCTGGGATATTCAAATTTAGGTAACTGTGTTATGGGCATTATAGGATGGACGTTACTATTTTGCTCTGACATTTTCTCACTTTAACAATCTTTCAGGTATGTGCATGTCAATTGTTTGGTAGATCAATTTATGATTCTTTCTATTGAAGTCCTTTGGCACTCTGTATGATTTTATGCCAAATATAGCATATAAAAACATCTCAACTTCTGACTTGTGGCAGTTACTCTGAATTGTGTACCGAATCCTTTTACTTTGTAGTTAATGCTACATCTACAACTAAATTCCCATTAAAAATCACATTCCTTTCTTTTCTGGTTAACCTATACGTGTGTGTAAACATCCTCTGTCAATAACACTAAATTAACCCCTACTGTTTCAGATCACGTGTTATATTAACTAACAATTGAGAGGTTTCATTAAGTTAGTTAATAGTAACAGATAATTCTTTGGGCATTTTCATTGTAGTATTCTTGTGTATAAACAAGTAGTACCACACTGTTTCAAATCACTTTATATTAACTAACAGTTGAGAGGACGTTACATAAGGTTAGTTAATAGTTACAGATATTAATCCTCTGCTCATTTTCATTGTAGTATGCTCATGTATAAACAAGTAGTTTCTGAGTTTCGTGCCAAAAACGTACATAGAGAACTACTTGTTTTAGTTATAACGTTTGTATTTTCCATTATTCCTTGCTTATTAGCATTAACTGTTTATTATCTTGGAATGTCCACATTTCACATTTCTGCTGGTATGAAGAAATTGAGGTTTGCACTACATATTTTTTGGTTTTGCTTTTAATACTTGTGAGGGCTGGCCCTGGTGAAGCGATAAAGTTGCGCCTTGGTGACTAATTGGTCATGGATTTGAATCCGGAAACATACATACAAGGGTAAGTACAATGACCCTCCTTCATACCTTAGCATAGCGAGGGGCTTTCTGGCACTGAGATAAGTTAGTTTGCTTTTAATACTGGTCATCTATACAACCAGCCATACTTGTTAGTTTGCACAGTTAAGTACTAACAAGAGCAAAAATAAGTGTAAAGGAGATGATAATGTTGAGATGAATATTTGGGCATGCAAGAAAGTTTTAGATGAGATATGAAGGTATTCTAGTTAAAGTAGTTTCTATTGAGGGTGAATATGGCATGAATTTGCCCAAGGCAGCTTGGTTTTGATCATGTGAGAAGGTCGAGAAAGACTTTCTAGTTAAAAAAATGGATCAAATGGAAGATAGTTCAACTAAAATGGTAGAGGAAGACCCAATAAAAACTTAGAAAAAATAATTAAAAATGACTTTTATCAAAGTGAGTTGATTGAGACGTGGTTTTTGATAGAGCCCAATGACATTTTTACTTCATGTTGCTAACTTTATCTAATGTTTTATCAAGTTCTCCTGGATAAGGTGTGGTTGTCATTATAGTTGTTGTGACTGTGTTTTTCTTACTGCTTTGTTGGTGATTTTCAGTTGAAATATGTATTGAGCTTGACTTTTAAATTTTTGGTTTTGGTGTTATACTAATTGTAGAACTTACTCGTTCGTTGCAATTTTGACTAGTGTCTTCAACTTTAGCTTATGCACCTGATATCTTGGTTGGTATAAATATTGATATTGATATTGTTTGCAGCGTCAATACCAATAGCTTGCAAGGATGTTTTTTCCATTTATTCAGAGGTTTCATTTGTGCTCCCATTCCCTGGCCATTGTACTTTTGCAATATTTTTTGTTTTTCATTTTGATATAAAATACTACCTCTGGTCCTTATTATAGAGTCTAAATTAAAAATTTGGCTTGGTCATTTTTAGAAGGTTCAATTTAAAATGTCTCATGCATTAATTAATTATTTACAAAAATACCGTTGATTAAAGTCATTCTAGAATGATCCGACAATGAGAGAAACATAATCCATTAATGTTTGTTAATTTTATTCAAGGGATCGTTTTGGAAAAAAATATATTAATTCAAGACAAATTTAATACTTTTAACTAAATTAACCAATTTTCTTAATCATGGTGAATTAGTTAATTGAACCTTATAATAAGGTCTAGAGGTATATTTTCCTTAGATAACTAATTGACATGAAATGAATGTTGAGCTCTATTCCTTTGACCAAGACATGTAAATGCAGCTTGATGACAGTATGAATTGGAGTAATTTGTTTTTGAAATATGTGTTAGTAAACACAAATCCAATTGAAACATTTGTTTGTACTAAGCTAGTATGAATTGGAGTAATTTGTTTTTGAAATATCGTGTTAGTAAACACAAATCCAATTGAAACATTTGTTTGTACTAAGTCGTGTTTGTTTTTCCCATATCATTTGGAACATTGTGAATTGTCTATACGTAGGATCTAAACTATTCCGATTGTTCGTTCTACATTGTAGAATTAGCCTTCCCTCAGTTCTTTCCCACCTCTTCTAATTTCCATTGTGAATCTTTTAATCTTCTTACTAATCTTCCTACTTGTTTTGTACGATAAGTATTGGATTTTTTTGTATTTGCAAGATATTAAATATATTTTTTCAATTAATACTTTTTTTTATATATGCAAAATAGGGCTAAAAGCCCCAAGAGACAAAAATAAGGTTGAAGCATCTTTTTTGACCTGTGAGATATAATATTAAAATATTCTATGACTGAGATTGTTTATTGGTTACCTGAAAGAGAAGTTAAAACAAATGTATGTGTTATCATTTATATTGTGTTCGCAAGGTGTGTTAAAACGATGATTTCTCAGCTGTCGTTTGCTTGCCTGTCACAAGGTCGAAGCCAGTACCAGTACCATGGTTGAAGCGATGGCGAAGCAGTGCCTCCCAAACGATGACACAGTTTTGGGGAAGCAATGTGGTCGAAGCCACCACTGACTTGGGTTCTCCAGCAAAGCCTAAATGACAAGGTGCTGAACGAATTGGTTCAATCTCATTGAAAATAATGGGTGGAAGAAGATAAACTAGTGGAAATCAACATCAATTAGAAATTATAATTTTTTTTGTCTTCATGAGATCAGAAAAATTTCTGTATTGGAGAGACAAGGTTGGGGTTGTTGGTGATGATTTTGGGGGATTGATGCAATCGCAGTGTTGAGCATGTCATAGGGAAAGACAGTTTCACAAAACAAAAAAGTTAATTCATATTTAATAATTTATATTTTTTTATTTTTTCAGTGAAAGACCTGCTACATCTACTTATACGATGAATCACACAACCTTTGGGGAGCCTAGTCAGCCTTATAACGTCTTGAATCAACATATAAGCTGGATGATCCACTCTACGTAACTATGAAATTAGATTGCAACAGTTAGTGAATTTTCAGCCTTCAGCTACACTAGAATAACATAATATCTACGGAGCCCAACCACGAAACTCAGCACAAAGTCTCCTTTATGTCCCTAATGATCGCACCATCAACATTTGATATTCTTTTCAACGGCGGGGCTTCCTAGATATCAAATTTATCCTGTAGAGTAAAATATGTATTGTTATGAGTGATTGAAGCGTTTCAATAGACTAGACCCGCATGATTTTGAAGTGGTACATTTTGATCTCAAATTTGTGGGATGACATCTTTCTATTAAATGCAAATTTAGGGCGGTACATTTTGATCTCAAATTTGTGGGAATAGTATGAAATGCAAATTTAGGGCTGAAAAATAAGTTGAGTAAGTTCAATTCAAGTCAAATTTTATACAGTTTTTTTTTTTTTTCAGCTCAAAAGTTGACTTTATTTAAGTCCTTCAATTTAAAAATATCATTTGCTCTAGTTTTTTTTTTGTGTGCAAAAAATAATAGTGAAAAACTAACTATAAAAGGATTAAAATGAAAGATTTTTGGTAAAATCAGGGCTTAGAGTGAATATTTGGTAAAGTTAAATAACTGAGAATTATAATCTTAAGAATTAAAATGGAGTTTTACTCAATAATTTACATAACTCACTCTTCTAATATATTTAGTATAAATGTTTTATACATCGTGTGTGTGCATATCCATGTTCGTGTACCGAGGGGGTCTAGCTCAGTTGGTTGAACAAGATGTGTGAGTTATTGTAAATCCTCCAATACCGTGTTCGATTTCTACAAATAAAAAAAATGCATGTTCATGTGTTTATCAAATAAAATTAATGGAATTATAGTTCATTCAAGTGAAACTTATTTAGTTCATAAATTAAACTCATCAAGCTAATTAACAATTTGAGTTTTAAACTAATGAGTTGATTCGGTTAATTATCAGTCTTGTAGGTATATGATTTTTTATTTTCATTTTTGGGTTTAGATAAGTATTGTTCAAAACTCAAACTAATGCACAACCACTTTTTAGAGCTGTCATTTTGGCCCTAGGCCCTAGGGCCAGCCCCACTTGGCCCATCATAATGGCCCTAGGGGCTTTTGGCCCTTCTAATAAGGGCCCTAAAAGGCCCTAACCCACAAAGCCCCACTTAATATGGGGCCAGGGCCAGGACTTAAGGGGTTAGCCCCATAAGTCATGCTATTCGTTCGCTCTCGAGCAGAGCATTTTTTGTAGACCTCGACCGAGGCTATTTTTGACCGACTTTAGCAAAGACATTTTCGGTTGACTTCGGTCAGGGTTGTTTTCAATGACCTCGGCTAGGGTTATTTTAGGCTGATTTCGGCCAAGGCAATTTTTAACCAACCTCAATCGCGATTGTTTTTGGCCGACCTTGGTTATCGTTGTTTTTTTGACCTCGACTAGGGTTATTTTTGGCCGATTTCGGCTAGGGCAGTTTTTGACCGACCTTGACCGGGGCTGTTTTCGACCAACCTTTGTCATTGTTGTTTTTTGGTGACCTCGACTAGGGTAATTTAGGCCGACCTCGACCAGGGCTATTTTTGGCCGACATCGGCTAGGGTTATTTTCGGCCGACATCGGCTAGGGTTATTTTTGGCCTACCTCGGCTAGGGTTATTTGTGACCGACATCGGCTAAAGTTATTTTCAGCCGATGTTGGACGGAGCATTTTTTGGTAAACTCGACCGGGGTTGTTTTCGGCCGAACTTGGCTAGGGTTATTTTCGGTCGACCTTGGTCGGGGAAGTTTTTGGCCGACCTTGGTAGGGACAATTTTCGGTTGGCCACGAGCTGAACTATTTTTGGCTGACCTCGACCAGAGCTGTTTTCGAACAACCTCGACTAGGGTTAATTTTGGCCGACCTCAACTAGGGTTACTTTCGGCGACCTCGGCTGGGGCATTTTCAATCAACAATTAGTCGTGGCAATTTTCGGTCGACTTCGGCAAGGGAAATTTTTGGCCGACCTCGGCTGAAACTGTTTTCATCCTACCTCGACCAGGGCTTTTTCAGCTGACCTCGGCCTGGACTATTTCAGGCAACCTCGGCTAGGATTTATTTTGGTCGACCTCGGCTAGGGTTATTTCCGGTCTATCTCAACCAAGGCATTTTCTGTTAACCTTTGCTGGGACAGTTTTCGACTAACCTCTGTCGGGACAGTTTTCAGCCGACTCGACCAAAACTGTTTTCGGCCAACTTCTGTCGAGGCTGTTTTCAGCCGACCTCAATTAGGGTTGTTTTCGGCTGACCTTGACTTGAGTATTAAAAAAAGTATGTCATAGTATTGAAACTTAAGGCCCATGGGCTAGCCCTAGCCCACAGGGCTTTGTGGGCTTTTTGGCCCTGCGGGCTTTTTAATGCGGGTTGTTTGGCCCTGTGGGCTTTTTTAGCCATGACCCATGCGGGCCAGGATCGGGCCGGGTCGGGCCGGGCCATTTTGACGGCTCTACCACTTTTGGATTGAGTTTCTTTGCAATTTTGTTTTAGATGACCTAATTTATGATTCTTTCCTTTTAATAATTTATTTAATGCATGATGATTGTATTAAATGCTCATCAAGAAAATGAAGTGACAACAAAAGAATTGGTGCATCTTAAAGCTATGGTTGTTTATTGAAAAAATGAGACCATTTTTTTTATACATTAGTGATAATAAGATTTTGAAATTAAGTTTTCATATAAATTATTTAAACTTTTTATTATTAGGCTGATTTTAGTAGGTTAAAAATGAGACTACATTATTTTAAGACTAAAGAATAAAAAACATGAGAGAAGATGTAAAATAAATTGAGAGTTGAGGGAGGATAGTGTTTTGAAAAGTGGAATGAAATTTTTAATTAAAATAAAAATGAAAATTGAGTTAATTCAAGAAATTCACTCAATGAAGTTTTAGAATTACACCATTGTATAAATTTTTTTGAGTTAGATAAAAAATAATGTTAAAATAGAGCCCATGAAAATGTTAATAAATAATAATTTATCCATAAAATTAAATGGTTTAAATGATAATTATATTTAATAAAATTATTCATAATTCAAAAATAATTTTTCTTACCAATTAGACTTATATTGTTAATAGACTCTTTCATGGAGAATGAGTGGGTGTTTGATAAATCTACATCTCATGTAGATTTAGAGCTATTTTACATGATTTCTGCATTAGCTCATAGAGAATTAATGAGAAAACAACTCAAACACAAGCAATTCATATGATTCATATTCTTGATGCTTTTGTTGAAAATTACATGATTTTACTTGTCATTTGGGTTTGTCAATGTACGAAAGATGACCAAGAAAATAAATGTTCTAGAAGGAACTGTCAGCTTGGTGCCCAGCACCCACGCGAAGAAGAAAATCCAAGAAAAAAAATATGATATTGACTCGACGCCCAGCGGAGTATAATTGACACCAATCGCCCAATGCCAGGTCGTATGTAGAATTTCTATTCTTGATGATTTCTTGGGCCTAATGTGCTTTTGCGACCCGAAAAGCCCCAAATTCATATATATTCAGGAAAATTACCTTTTATTCCTACACTTCTCTCTTTGTTTTGTTTTGTTTTGTTTTGGGCAACTCTTAGTTTCTAAGCCCTTTTTATAGTTAGGTTAGGATGAACTGTGATTAGAATCCTTTGTAATTTATTTTGCTTTCTGAACCTTTGATTATTAATGCAATTCCATTGTTAATTTTATTCTTAATGTTTTTTCTATGCATAACACCCGTTAGAAATTGATTTGTAATTCAAACTTTCGAACCATTCTATTTTAACAACCGTGTAACTTTTGAACCCAGGGATAGGAAGAAAGGTTGTAAGCCTTCGCATTGATTTTTTGTTCTTAATGCTTGTGACTAAGTTTGTTTGCCTAAGGGATTAGAGTGCAGGATTAGGAACAGTTTAATGCCTAAAGAATTAGGGTTGAATTAATTTAGGAAAATTGAAGGTAAATTGCCTAATAGGAACGAGCTTAGAGGAGAAAGAAATTAAATTGTAGGAAATCACTGAGGACTTTGATACCTAACCGCTTTTGTTCATGAAACTTCTAAATATTTCTTAATTGTGCTCTTATTTTCTGTTCACTCTTTAATTCAAAAAAATTCAAGAAATTCTTGATCCTTCTTTAATTTCTAAACAGCAAGCAATTGTTTGGTTGAATTGGGATTAAACCACAATCCCTAAGGAGACACACTTTACTTAACATTATATTACTTAATTGTATTACTGATATTGCACTTGTCACAATCTTAACAGTGTTTATTTAATAGATTTCACAATAAATTAAAAATATAAAAAGAAAATTAGCAATTAACATATTTAAAAATTCATCTATGTTTCTTATAATTAAAAGATAAATATATCCATTTATTTCTTATATAAAAATTGAAAAGATTATTATTATACAACTAAAACATATTGTTAACTCAAACAATATATATACTCACAAAATTGATAAAAACCATCTAATATAATTACTATTTTTTTATATAAATTAAACATCATGAGATGAATAAAATTACTATTTTTTTTATATAAATTATTCACAAACATAATGATTTTATGTTTAGACTTTATAAAGAGGACTTTCCATTCTCACTGTAACTGCAATATTCTTGCAACACAATTCCATTTGTGTCTTATTATTTTTCACTGTATTATATATCTATGTAGGTATATAATTATTCAATACGTACTTATTTAGTATCTATCCTTATTTAAATCAATAAATAAAGACCACAGATCGCATAGATGAATTGGCATGAAAATATTCCACTTAATCAAAGGTCTAAAGTGTTGAATATGTAGCTTAACTGCGTTAAATATTCAAAAAAAGAGTTTAGCACCCATAATGATTCACAAGGCTTCAACAAGATTGTTTTCTGTGAAAGAGACGTAGACCATAAATCAATAAATGAAGATTTTATATCACTATGTTTTTTTTTTTTTTGGTACATATCACTATGATTTGTTAGGATTCAATTTGAATTTAAAAAAGAAAAAAGAAAAAAGTGATTCGGTCCATAAATTAAACCGAATATACACAGAGGAAGTTGGATTCTACCTATGGAGATCGTGTTATGTTCGTGCAATACGTAAAACTCATGGCAGTATTTTCAACAGCCTGTGAAAGTCGATACTGATATACGTTTATCTTATCTGTATTTCTTCATGTATTTATGAAGATCGACTATAAATACATGAAGAAAGACAACAAAGGAAAACATAAATGTGCAACAATTTATACAAAACATGTGAAACTGCCAATTAAGCAGCTTATTACCCATCAAACTAGATCATGTGTAGCAGCTAGATTAGAAGGGTGAAATATGAAAGACTAGAACTAGATATACTTTTTTTCCTCAAACTGCTTAGCCAAAATTCCTACCTGGAAAACACCAGTTGCCTGCAATGTGTACCAGGATGGTTTGCTACTTCACCTCTCACAACCTCAGTTATCAAATCTTTAAAGATCAGACGTTCAATATCCAACACAATATTTGGCTTCTCATTGCAGCAGTTAGTCCAAATTGCATGGTGATGCTTCAAATTCTCATCCTCGTGAACTAAACTGACTTTCCTATTTTGAGGTTGCAACTGATCAATTTCTGTGCATAGCTCATCCAAAAGCAGCTTCCCTTTTAGTGCTGTGCCTGCTAACTCATTTGGTTGGCACCACAATGCAGAAGAACTATCCAATATCAGCTTTTGAACTAAAATGTCATTGACAACATCAAATATGAGTTTTCTTTGCATTTGCTCAGGGTTAATAATCCTGGGAATCTTCTTGGCACTGTCTTCAATGTTAAAATGCCCCTTTGTCTTCATTTGTTCAAGTGCAAAGAACAACTTTGGATTAATCAAGTGACCCGGCGAATGAAATATCTGGCTAGAGTTGTGGCCACTGAGCAGACCTGATGCTAACAGTATTTCTGATATATACTTATGGTCAGGATCCCTAGTATTATTGAAATTGATGAGTTTCTCATCAATCCAGTCAATTTCTTGAAGTAGATCCACTGAGCTCTCTTCACTATCCTCATCAGTGCTTAGAGCTTCACCTGCAGCAGAAAATTTGAAGAAAAAAAAAATGTAACTCCAATCCTTTCCTGTATTACAATGCCACTAAGATGTATGTATATTGGCTGCAGCAAGTTACTTGAATTTGATAAATGATTTTAGATTATCCAGGATTCAATCTTTGTTGCTTACCTAAATTTTTTGAGATGTCTGATTTCTTTCTCACTGGAGATGGTGGATCATCCCTATAGAATGCAGCATCAAGAACAGACACAGGGCTTGGTTGTTCTGCAGTAATCATTGTCTCAGCCTTCCTCAACTCTTCAAATGCATTCTGATCAACAAAAGAATGTTTAACCAATTGATATAGATGCAAAATCTTGCTATGCAAGGAAAAAATACTTACATTTTGATTCATGCCACTCAGCTGGATGGAGGAGCTAATGATCTTTCCAGATTGATCAATGCGAATGACTTCAATCTCACTATGACTGGCCGAGCTGCTTTTGTCGTCAAAATCCGAAATGATGTTAACATGATGCTTAAAATCCCTCCAGTGACAGCTGATCTCACTGAAACGTTCATTTCTTTGCTGCAAAGTGGAGAACTTATGTCTTGGTGTTGTACTAGGAGAAGACAATTCCACAGGTTGCCCATTGTGCTCTATTCTGTTAATTCTGGAATCCGATGACGGACTGGTTGGTCGCGAACACCTCTCCAAACCAAACTTCTTTTGTAATCTGGGGCTCCCAGTCACTGTTATATAACCAGAGTTGGTGGTGCATTCTCCATTGCTGTCTTGAGAAACTTTCAAGGATTGCATCAACTTTGAAGTTCTCATGTTTTTATCGGATGAACGAACTTGTTGTCCAAAAGGATCCTTGATATTTTTTGTTGTTGAACTGATACCTTTAGTAGTTTGCTTGTCAACCAATCTTCCATTTGTGGGATTACTAGGGGAACACTTGCTGAGACCAGATTTACCATGAATTGATAATTCTGTAGAGGAAGGATTATTGAGTTTCCTAGTAACTTTTGAAGGTTTCATGATGACAATTGGCAATTTACTACCTTGGGTTGAATTTGACATCTCAACCGTGACAGATGCCGGATCTTGCTGTCGTACTCTTGGGCTTTGTAATTTTGAGCTTTCATTGAGATTAGTACTATTCCTACTTTCAGATGGAGAATTTGAAGCCTGATCTCTAGCAATGTCTGATGAATCTTTATGTCTCTGCATTGCTTCAAGAATCTGTTTAAGGGCTCTGAGATCCTTTCCAGACTTTTTGAACTCAAGTTCTGCCACCCTTTTCTCAATTTCCCCATATACAGTGAGAGAGGATTTTGAGGATTTTATATCAGATTCACTTCCCTTGGAAGCTTGTGATTGAGGGATTTGGCTTGTATCAGGTTGCCTCCACGGAGTTGGTTCTAGTGCTAATCGTGAATATGGCGTCACATTTGTGATTGAATCAGCCTTTCTAGAGTGAGGCAAGGTGAATCTTTGGTGTTGCTTGTCTTCATCACTTGTGCTAGATCTTGCCAAGAGCTCATTCTTTTTGGTAGAGCAACTAGAAGTTCCCATTGGACTCCCACAAGTTTGTGTACAGTCTGGGAGGGCTTCAAGTCCCATCAACCTAGCTACAACACTGGAAGACCTTTTGGAAGTTTCTGGTTCTTGCAGCTGGTTGATCATTGTGCTGGACTTTCTCCCGTACCCTTTCGGTGAAACCTTTAACAGGTTTTGAGACTTGTTTCCTTCATTGAAACTTCTATTGGACACTTCTCTGCTGTCCAAAGAAAGCCTTGGGAGTTCCTTATGCTTTGTGGCAAATTTGAATGTTTCATCATAAGAGAGCCGTGGCGAGTCCCAAGGTTTTTTCTTTGACTTGGCAAGAGTATGTAATGGTTCGCTGGCAACTGTAACTCCTGCATTGACAGATTTGTGTGACCGTAAAGGCCTGGGGGAGTCTATGTGTTTCAAGGCATTAGTCTGACCCTTCTTTTCCTCTTTAGCCACAGTTTTCACAGACAATCCTTGAGCTTCTTTATGCATTGAGTCTTTGACAATGTGATGGAAATGCTGGGATTGCTGGTGTGGGGTATCAGGTTGCTTCTTTGCTACTTTTGAATTTGTGTTTTCTGGAATTCTGATTCGATTTCTTGATGGTGTTTGTATCTGAATTGTTCTGCTAAACTCAAGGGATGACACGCTAGATGAACAAGATGATGAAGACAACGAAGTTATGGATGATTCTGTGGAGAATTGTTGCTTTCCTCTAGCAGTCTTCAGATTCTTTGCCTGCATTCATACAAAACTTTAACTGATTTTGCTAAAATTATCCAAAGAGTTAAACTACTGCTATACTGCTATCTTACCTTAGCTTTCTGCATTGTACCATTGAGCTCTTTGATTTCGTTACTGCTTCCACCTGAGAAGGGAAGGAAATTTTAGTTAGAAGTTATTAGAAGTAATATGCAATATTTTCTCAAAGGTTAACTTCAACTGAGTTCATTATTTTTTAAATCCTTTTTCAAATGTCTGTTGGCATGTTTACGTGTTGAAGCTCCATAGAAAAAGTCAGAAATTAATGATATAACTTTCATGGATTTGAGTCCAGCATAAACCTGGAAGATGTCATGAAAGAAATAAGGATGTTGAGACACAAAAATCTTTACAATATCCACGGAAAATCCAAAACATAGAATGATTCTACTGCAACTTCAAGCACCCGTGTTGCATTAAATGAGGAAAATGAAATAATTCTAATTCTACAAGGTACACAAAAGATATATATTGATTGGTATCTCTGACTCTGAAAGATCACAATGTACCATTCTTAAAAAAATATTTTTTTCTATCAAATATATATAAAACCTTATTTGAACATCCAATAAAATAAAAATTCATATAAATGTTCAAGTTTCATATATTGAGCATCTTCCATCTTTAGACATCAAAATGTGAAAAGTCAGATTCATATCTTGGAATGGGTTATATGATTACAGAAACTACAGAGGAAATTCCCTACGGAATTTTTACCAGCCAAATTAAAAAATATGTACATATAGAATATATTTTTGAAAAGCATAAGAAAAAAAAAAAAAACTTCAGCTCCAAAATTTAATTATAGTTACTTGCATTATCAAATCTAAAGTAGTGTACTAAAATTATATATTCAATGGATAGATGAAATGTACAAGTTTCATTAAAATGTGAATTTTTACATCGGAACCAAACAAATCCAACTCAAAGACTAGGAAACCAGAATGGAAAAATTGCCATAATTTAAATTGAAACCACTAAATAAAAGGCTATGATTTGTCTTATAACTACATGCAGTGTAAGAACTTTAACTACCCCTCAAAAAACCAAAATAAAAATGAAGTTAAATGAAAAAAAAAAAAAAACAGAACTCTGCGCGAGGACAAGTTACTGACACATTGAAATAGGTTAATTGTATCAGTACATTACTGTAGAAGAAAGCGAATTCTGATATAAAAAAAATGGTTATTCATACAAAATTTTTCACACATACTCTGGACATGACGAGAAGCAATTGAATCAGCAAGCCAAAAAAATTTCTCTATCTCAATATATGAGAGACATCAGAGAAATTTTGTACGTACACCTAACTCTCTTAATTTTAGGGTATGATCATAAAAATTTAATATTTTGTATTAAATACTTTTAATTATTTAAAAAAACAAAAATTAAATAAATTGACACATTCTATGTTATTTAAAAAAATGATTTGTTTGCTTAACAGTAACTTTAGCATATTTGCCTTAATTTTAATATGCATGTCAATCAATTTTTCTTTATTAATCATGCATTTCCCTAAATCTATAAAAAAAAATTAAAAATATAACAAAACTAAAAGTAGTACTAACACCCAAGGTTTTAAATTTGACTGTCAAGATTTTTTGGTGTGCATGATGACAATTATTGTCTGTAATTTTCTGTAATATCAAGAAATGCAACGAAACTGCGAGGGTGACTATAATTTAAAACATTGCTAAAACCATTATATCACTTTCACTTTCAAACTGCTGAACAGAAACGAGTATTATATCACAGAATACCTGAAGTAGGCCTGTGCTGAATGTAGGTGCCAGAGCGTTGGCCTGTGAGGAAACGGTGGCGGTCAAAGAGTTGAAAAAATCCAGTGATGCATCCAATTTGCTTCTGCAAATCTGGGTTTTCATCCTTCAAGGATTTCAAAGCCTTTCCAGACATTTTTGCTTCCTCAAGCTTCAACTTTGCAGAGTCCAAAAGGCTTTGAATTGTTAAGCAACAACAAGAACCATGTCCCTAAGAAGAGAGAGATCTTCTGTTTCTAGGATTCAATGGAGGTAAAAGAATTTGAATTGTCAAGGTGCTTCAGAACAAGACCTGGCCATATATAAGAGTTTAAAGTTTCAAAACAAGATATAGTGACAAGAATTTGCATATTATGTGCTGGAACATGAAGACTTGGTCATGCAAATTTCATGTGGGATGGATTTTGTGTGTTACATGTGTGTGCATGTGTGTACAAAAGAGAATGTCCTTGGACAGAATCAAAGAGAGAAGAATGGGATGCAGTGGAGAGAATATTATCTACTGCAGAAGCAGAAGGAACAAAAGAGAAGTGGAAACAAAGGAACCACAAAGTGCTACTACCACTAGCATCCACCTTCTATTGACCAACAGTGCACAAACTGAAGAGAAAAAATTTGAGCAGCCCAAGAAGAGAGATGTTTTGTTAAATTTCTCTGGGTTTGCCCACAGAATGAAAGGATTGCTTTTGTTTTTTGTTATTATCTCAGCAGGTGCAGAGGCCAGAGTGTGTTGTGTTGGGTTAGAGAGGCGTTGAGGTGTTGTAATTATTATATATGTGAGGCAAATGTTGAAAAACAGGTTGCTTAGAATATAGTATAAGAAGTAGAGACAACCTTTTAATTACATTACGTAAGAGAGAGGGAAAATAGGTGGAATTTGGGGTGTCAAAAATCTGAGTGTCTCAGAGAAAGAGAGAGAGAGTTGTTAAAACTTAAGGAAAACACTCAATTTATGAGATTATTGTTTGTTATGGGACTATTAAGTTCATAATTTTCGTTAATTTTCAAATGATATAAAGTTAAGTTTTATTAATTTTTCTTATTAATTGAAAAATTCTGTTTATACAAAGATTAATGGATACGTGAAGAGAAGGGAGAGAAATAGAAAAATGATAACTATATTATGTATTATGTAATATAATGAAAAAGAAAAAAATATAGAATAAAAATGAGTTAAATCCTTAATAAAGAAATAGGAAGGATAAGTGGGATAGGCGTGTGTGAATGTGTGGGGCAGGTTAATCAGGTCTGCTCTTTGGTCATTTCCTACCACTTCCATGTGGACAAAACAACGTGGGTGGGACTGTGGCTTCAACCTCTCTCCATGAGCATGTGGAGTTTGTCAGAGTTGGAAAGAAAGAAAAAAAATATGTACAAGTGAGGAAATGGATTTTGTACCAAAAGAAAAAGAAATATGAAGAAGAAAAGTGAACAGAGATATTCAGTGAAAGCCTGCAGGACCTAAAGCGCTTGTCCAGCCAGTCCCATACATATCCCACTTTTCACCAAATTACCCTTGATGGCCCCTCAGCTTTTTCTCCATACTTGGGACCTGGCCTCAAAATGGACCTGATATCATATTTATTCACTTTGCCTTTCAAAATGCAAAAGAGCCTTAAACTTTTGTTTTGATAGAGAAGTATATTTATTACATGAATGTCACATATACATTTACCTTAGTGCTGGGGGAACTGCACTTGCAAGCCACAGTGGCATAAATAAATATGTCTACATTGAATTCTCTGAAAGGGTTGTCACATATTTAACCTAACACCTTACACATCATCATGAAAATGGTAATTGAAGAACGTTATAGGAAATGGATTATTAATTTACAATTCACTCTGTTGCATTTGCTAACCTAGAAAGTAACAAGACTAGTCACTCCCACTGCAATTTGGTGGGTTTCATGCTTTTTAGTTGATACATTTCAGCACGAATGTGATCCTGCTCCAATGTGTGTCACAAATATCATGCAAAGCTAGACAGTTACAAACTCTAGGAATATGTTTGGACCATTAGCATAATGAATATGGGAGATTAGGATAAAATCTTGAAGGAGTCCTTTTGGAAACTGTGTATAGTTTCCGCCGCAAAGTTTTGGTGTCTTGCTGCCCACATTGCTCATAGGACCACGTTATTAGTGCATCATCGCTGTCATTGGTACTAGATGAGGTTGATTTCACTTAGCTATGAGCATATTTCCTTTGATAGAATAAAAAGCTATTGGTCAAGCTGCTATTATAATTAAAGAAGAGTATTCATAAAGAAATAGTTGAACCAACAAGTACATTCATCAAATTAGTGTAGAATTTTTCTAACTTAATCAATAATCTTAAATTTAAATTTTAAGTGTATAATTGTATTAAATACTCATAGAAAATTTTTTGTCATTCATTATAATCCTATTTGACTAGAACAAACTTGTCTCTAGTAGAAAATACACATGATTTTAAAAAAATTATAAAAAAAAAGAAAGTTGAAACAGCTGATTGGGATTTTTCTCTTCTAGGTTTCATTGTTTGTTTTCTGAAACTAGTACAAAGACTTGAAATTTTCTTCCCTACGATGCTGATGCAAATTTTATTTTCTAGTAAAACCAGGAAAAAGAACAGGTCTATTGCTGAAAGAATTCATCCCTTCACTAAGATGGATTGCAGCATCATCATGGAAATGCTAACGTGTGATTATCCATAATCAAGATCTAAATCTGGGAAATACGTACTATCATTTAGTTTCTAAACTTGATAGGAACTCAAATGTTACGTCTTTTCATCACTCTACATAAAATAAAATTGGCATTAAGGTGGCTGATATATATACATAACCTAAAATAAATATATATCAATCACAATTTTTTTTTCCATATAGGATAGAACATTAGGATGAATGCTATAATCCATATTTAATCTAGGATGGAGCTTCATGAAGTTCTGGATGAAAATATAAATTTGGTCTTCACAAGCTATTGGTATGCTACATTTGAATGTTTATAATGCGAGAGATTACGTAACAACCTCTAGTTAGACCATATATATATATATAGTCTCCTTTCACATGCATCTAAGAAAATATAAGGATTACATGTGCAATATGCCTTTTAATAACAGTAAGATCCGTCCTATGCCTCACGAGCACAGTTGTATAATCGATGGTTCTCATATGTTAATTAGAAATATAAGAGAAATTCTTAGACCAACTGATCAATTTCTTATCCCTTTGATATCGTTAAGAATTTTTTTTTATGAGATATCGTTAAGAATTTAAATATAATGTATTAATATTATCATTTAATTATGAATTGTTATGTATGATTATTGACTTTTAAAATAATTATTTTGAAAATTATATTTTGAGTGATTTTTAATTAATTAGTAGTATAAAAAACTTTCCAATGACAATGTATACAAATTAAACTCTATTATTAATTACTATCGAGCACGTGAATTAACCGGTAAGAAATTATTCTAACTTAATAAGAGGTTTTGAGTTTGAGACTTCGAGTCTTGAGTTTTTTCAAAAATAAAAATTAACTTATTAAGTTAATTAGTAAAAGTTATTTCATATTAACATCTCTAAAAAAACTTATTTTTAACTTATATACTACAAATTAATTTTAGTCTGTGAAGAAGTTTATTTTAATTCTTTTTTTCTATTTCTTCCTTATATAAATACTTACATAAATTAAAGTTTATCCAAACAATCTCAAAATGCATGAGCTCCCCATACGCTTATAAAGGTAACGTGTATTTGGACCGCTTAGCTTTCCAAAATTCTGCATAGTATAGACATTAATGCTCCAGAGTCACTCTGCTCAAGCTCCACAACGGTGCCTTTTCTATCTGTGATGAAGTTTATTTCTGAACTTCAAATTTTGTCGCTGAACTAAAACTGCTGCCTGAATATTCGTCTTACGTATGTGATGGTAAATTTGGCTAACAAATAATCATAATGGAGCTGCACATTGATCGACTTTAGACTATTAGTAGTTGCATTCACCTAATTAACCACTGACCCATGTGTTATAGGTTTTGGACCAAGCAGTGCGTAGGGTAACTACATAAGCTAAGTTCTCTTCATCAAAAAAGCATATATTATATATCATATGCTAGTATGTCTTTCAATCTTGGCTTTTTATTCGAAGGATTATTATATTTGAATATCTAATTTTTTTTTAAACACCTATTCAACATCCATCACTTTTCTCTATCTCTCTCTTTCTATCACATCATACTATCTATTATATCTATATTTTTTTTCTCTTTTTTCACTCTCTCTCTAGGTGTCAAAAGGCATTTGGGTGTCAAAAAATCTTTTTCCTTATTTTAATTTAAGAGTCTAAGTTTGATCATTTTAATTTTAATTCCCATCTAAAAAAAGTCATTATAATATAATTTGTTAGATTATAATAGAATCAATGGATTATAATTGATGTAACTCTTTAATTTATATTTACACTTGTGAAATTTGACCTACACGCACACAACCAAATCATAAACTAATCAAACAAATAGTTCAATAAATTCAGCCAATTTATATCAACCTCAGTGTTCAATTCAAGTTCAAATGCGCGCGCACACACAACCAAATCATAAACTAATTAAACAAAAGTTCAATAAATTCAGCCCATTTTTATCAATATCGGTGGTCAGTTCAAGTTCAACTGATTTTATTGATGAATAAGTTGAATGACCTAATAAATGAATTGAGTCTTTAATTAATTTTGAGCTGGTTTGATGTTGCCAATCCTAAATTCAAGTAGCAATATCAACTGACTTGTGATACACTTATTGTTCACATGACAATGTCTAGAGTCCAATTTACGGTAAACGGTGGTTGGGAGAGGATTGGAACGCATAATAATCATCTATGAAATGGGAGCCAATATATTTATTATGCACGGAATTAATGAGAGTGCATTGAAACTATATATATAATGAAAAAATAATTTATCCAAAAAAATTTACCAACAAACCATAAAATTATATATATGCTGATTAAAAAACCATAAAATTATATATATATATATATATATATATATATATATATATATATATGCAAGAAAATAATATTAACGACTTAGAAATCATATAACGAAAATGATACTCCCCCGTTTCTTTTTATCTGTCGTTTAAGGTTTATTTGTAGAAACCAAAGAATGCATTAAATTTTCTTGATTTTAATAAAGTAATTATGGGATTTTCTATTTTACCCTCTTTTCATTTCTACTTTACAATAAATGCATGTGTGAATTCATTAAAGATTAGGAGAAAAGTAAGAGTATAATTGATAAAAGAGTAATTAATGTGATCTTGAACTTTGCAAACAATAGATAAATAGAAACAATTTTTTTTCAAAAATGTGACACTTAAAAAGAAACGGAAGGAGTAATGATCAATTGATCCATTAAAAACATTTTCATATATTATTTTGTAATTATTGACTTTTTATTTATTTGACAAACTTCAAATTCAAATATCTCAATTAACATTTGAGGTATATGATGGAAGATAGAAAATTGGGAGTATATATATATATATATATATATATATATATATATATATATATATATATATATATATTAATTGTGTTAAAAGTAAAGGATCTTGCTAACCAGTGCCCTTAGGGCACTGACTAAGAAATTAAAAAGAGAAAATATTTATTGTAAAATTCATAGGAAAGCACAAAAAAATTATGGACAGCGTAATTTTTAGCCTTCCAATAAAAACCTTTTTCTTTTTTAGTTCCTTAACCAGAAGGGCACTAGTTAGCATTTGCCATAAGTAAAATGTATCTACCAACTTTGTCAATGAAGATCTTGCTTAAGAGATCCAAGTGTAGTTCCACTCAAATCTTGTATAAGGGTTCAATATTCAATAACATTTTTAAAATAAAACATAAATTAAAAAATACAAAAATCATTTTTTTATAGAAAACACGCTAATATATTTGACGAAACTTTTTTTCGTAGTAATTGTGAGAGATTTTCAAAATTAATGAAAGATTGTACCCTTTCATTAAGTTATGTGTCTATTCATATAAATGTGTAAGTATGAATAGATACGACTCTTCTTCAAGAGACATGGGATGAGACTCTTCGTCAAGAGTCACGAGATGTGACTTTTCACTAAGGGTCATGAGATGCGACTCTTCACCAAGGGTCATGAGATGTGTCTCTTTGAAAGGTTAAATCTCTTCACTAAAAGACATGAGATGGTCTATAATAGAATCAATCTACATGCAGAAAAAGACAACAAAAAAAAACAACAAACATAGAAATCACCAAATTCTCTGTATCCAAATCATTTCCTTTCTTCCCTTATGCGCAAAGAGAATTAAGGAAACTATTATTCTGTAAACTACCATTGACGATACGGTTGATGTGGGTGTGCAAACCATGTCAACGGACTCCATTGTATCCTGAAGGGGATTCGCCAAGACACCCTATTGCATCCAATTCTATAGAGATTGGTGGGGGCGAATCGAACCTAAAGGTTAGTGTTTTACACACGCCTTGGAGAATTGCACCTTTCTTGGTTGTTTCTTCTTTCTTGCAGGATTATTACCATCAATGGTTTCTTCTTTGGTATTTCTTCATTGTTGTGGAGCCATTACCACCAATTTGTTCCAACAATCTTTAGGTTGGAGTATCAGTCTATGAAGATTGTTCCAACAATCTTTAGGTTGGAGTACCAGCCTATAAAGATTGTTCCAACAATCTTTAGGTTCGATTTTGCTTATGACAAATTGTGAGAGGTTTTCAAAATTAATGAAAGGTTGTACCCTTTCATTAAGTTATGTGTCTATTTATATAAATGTGTAAGTATGAATAGATACGACTCTTCTTCAAGAGACATGGGATGAGACTCTTCGTCAAGAGTCACGAGATGTGACTCTTCACTAAAGGTCATGAGATGCGACTCTTCACCAAGGGTCATGAGATGTGTCTCTTTGAAAGGTTAAATCTCTTCACTAAAAGATATGAGATGGTCTATAAATAGAACCAATCTACATGCAGAAAAAGACAACAAAAAAAAAATAACAACAAACATAGAAATCACCAAATTCTCTGTATCCAAATCATTTCCTTTCTTCCCTTATGCGCAGAGAGAATTAAGGAAACTATTATTCTGTAAACTACCATTGACGATACGGTTGATGTGGGTGTGCAAACCATGTCAACGGACTCCATTGTATCCTGAAGGGGATTCGCTAAGACACCCTATTGCATCCAATTCTATAGAGATTGGTGGGGGCGAATCGAACCTAAAGGTTAGTGTTTTACACACGCCTTGGAGAATTGCACCTTTCTTGGTTGTTTCTTCTTTCTTGCAGGATTATTACCATCAATGGTTTCTTCTTTGGTACTTCTTCATTGTTGTGGAGCCATTACCACCAATTTGTTCCAATAATCTTTAGGTTGGAGTACCAGCCTATAAAGATTGTTCCAACAATCTTTAGGTTCGATCACCAGCCAACAAAGATTGTTCCAACAATCTTTAGGTTGGAGTACCAACCTATAAAGATTGTTCCAACAATTAGAGTGATTGCAAGTACTTAACAATAATAGATACATCCCAAAGGTTTTAAAAGTACTTAGACCATAAAGTAAATAAAAGGGGAAGGTTGAACATTTGTTCTTAATGGACTTGTAGCATGTATGTGCTGGAGTGTTTATTTATGGGGCACTTCTGATAAAGTCTACCTATATGGGAGTGAAGTGTGGCCGCTTCTTGGAGTTAAGGGCTTGACTCTTAAAGTTCTCATGAAAAGGATACATGACACAAGGCTTTATCAAATGTGTCACTTTAACAATTCGTTCAATGGTACCGAGATTGCATGTGTAAGTTATGCACGCTTGTTCTAATGATTATTTGGTTCAAAGCTTGTCTACCATAATATTCGGGATGAGTGAAACCCATGACTTACTAAGTAAAGGTTCAAATTGCGAGATACCTTTATCTGAAACCATGTGATTTCCGGAATAATGGGATTTGGATATATTTTGAAAATGGTGGGGGATTGTGAGAGATTTTCAAAATTAATGAAAGGTTGTACCCTTTCATTAAGTTATGTGTCTATTTATATAAATGTGTAAGTATGAATAGATACGACTCTTCTTCAAGAGACATGGGATGAGACTCTTCGTCAAGAGTCACGAGATGTGACTCTTCACTAAAGGTCATGAGATGCGACTCTTCACCAAGGGTCATGAGATGTGTCTCTTTGAAATGTTAAATCTCTTCACTAAAAGACATGAGATGGTCTATAAATAGAACCAATCTACATGCAGAAAAAGACAACAACAAAAAAAATAACAACAAACATAGAAATCACCAAATTCTCTGTATCCAAATCATTTCCTTTCTTCCCTTATGCGCAGAGAGAATTAAGAAAACTATTATTCTGTAAACTACCATTGATGATACGGTTGATGTGGGTGTGCAAACCATGTCAACGGACTCCATTGTATCCTGAAGGGGATTCGCCAAGACATCCTATTGCATCCAATTCTATAGAGATTGGTGGGGGCGAATCGAACCTAAAGGTTAGTGTTTTACACACGCCTTGGAGAATTGCGCCTTTCTTGGTTGTTTCTTCTTTCTTGCAGGATTATTACCATCAATGGTTTCTTCTTTGGTATTTCTTCATTGTTGTTGAGTCATTACCACCAATTTGTTCCAACAATCTTTAGGTTGGAGTACCAACCTATGAAGATTGTTCCAACAGTAATAAGCATTTCTCTCATTTTATCAACTCCTTGTTCAGATTAGGTTTTACACATCTTTGTAGAGAGAGAAACGTGTAAATTCTTCAAATTTTATAGTATTTATGATTCATTTTAATTTGATTAATAAATGCAAAAGGAATAAAAAGTCGTGTCTTGTTAGATAGTAGTAAATTCATATACTACCAGAAAAACTTAAATTAGTGATAAAACAAATTATTATAATTTTTAAAAATTCACCATTAAAATTTGTGACTCAAAAATTAGTAAGAAAAAAATAAATCTGCGTCATTAAATTGTCATTATTTTATTACTTTTTGTAGTAATTATAAAATACTCCTTCCGGACTCAAATAAGCATAAGTAAAATCAATTAACATTTATACTAATTAAAAAAGTTAGTTAATGTCATTGAAATTTACTAATTACATTTAAAATTAAACTTTTTTTTTTCTAAAATACTTTTATTGGAACTTGATACTTTGGACTGATATAATTAAACAGGATGAAAGTAATTAAAATTTACTTATATTTAAGTAAAAAAATGTTGCTTATAATTAATTGAGTCTGGAGGGAATATATTAATTCACCACGAGGATGACCGTGATACGTTTGAAGTATAATATCTTGACAAAAATAGATTGGTTCAACCATATAATCGATTTAAAGATGCTGCGGCACACCACCTGCATTGAAAGATCAAAATTATTTGATTATTGCCGCATATACCTAAAGAAAAGGAGGTCAAGGAGTATGAGGTTGAAGTGGAAGTTTGAAAAGGGATGCACAACCACATGGAAAAAGTGGAGCATCACGAGGTACCTTACTTTTCATTGGGCATGGATTAACAAACCAATCTACATCATCTTAATTCCCAAACCAAGGTTCCAAAAAGCTTTACCCTCCCGTCATATTGGCACATGATCGATGTTCCCTCAAAGTCTCCACCAATTAATATGTTCTTAATTCAGCAAAAAAAGTTAGTTTAATTTTCTTTTAGCAAAAAAAAAAAAATAGTCTAATTTTAAGCTAATATGCTATCGGGCTGACTTAAATTTTAGGTTTGATTTCGATTGAGGTATTTATAAATATTATATAACTAATTATCAATGAGACATATATATGTTTTGAAACGTGGAATCCTCCTATATTCTTTTTTCAATAAAATTATTAATTAATAAAGATGAATAATATCTAAGTAGCCTAACATATATAGAATATATTTTGTTGAGTATCAGGCGAAAACAGAATATTCGAAGCGCATTTGGAAATCTGAGGTGATTTTCTACAAGCTAAGCTCCAGTAGAGTATTCGTAAAAACTTTGATGTTCAAATTAGTGCTTGTAAGAAAAAAATATTAGTGTAATATTAGAGTTTTTTTTTTTTACCTTAGACTTGTTAAACTTACTTATAAGACTCTTATTGAACTAAAGTAATATTTTTTGTGTGATAAAGCGTGGAGTGTCTCCTAAGTGAATCTTTTAATTTGTAGTATTTGTTATTAACAAATTATGTTCATAATTTCATACTTTGCGCCTATACAGGTCATGATGCGTAGTAGAAAGATTCTCCAGCCTTGAAGAGCTTTGGACAATGATTAGATAATAAAATAAGGTAGCATTGAGCTAACATATTTGCTTATTTACTTAGTTGAGTCTAAGCAACCTTAAAGAAATCCATAACATATCTAATCAACTTAAAATAAAAGTACTCAACATCTCTTTCAACTTTACTTCACATAATGTTAAAAATTTGGTATAAGTGATAAAAAAAATGTCATTTAAGTACAAAAAAAATTAAGGGTCATAAATAAAAAGATTCACACTCATTATCTTAATTATGATTTTAGCTTGAGATGTGATATGAAGTCAATTATTATAAGTTGTAACTTAATCCGTTATTCAATGTAACGAATAATTCTTAAAAAACAATATTGAGGAGAGGATCCTTTCTGTTAATTTTAAAGCAACATCTACACACAAATATTGATTGATTTTTTTCAATTTTAACAAGAAAGTTGTTCATAAATATGAACAATTCTTATAGAGCAATGCAATTATAAAAAAAGTATAAACATTTTATTTCTTTTCCATTTTACAATTAAAATTGATTAAGCATATTTTATATGAAGGTTTTTTTTTTCAATCAAGAGATATATGAGGCTTCAATTTAACACCTTCGGCCAGTTTTTTTTTTTTTTTTGGAAGGGGAGAGAAGATAAAGTGATACTTCTAATTACGACTATATTTTTAAGTTAGAAATCCAACTCCAGTCTTTAGTTAAAGGATTCAAGTACTGAACTACTTGTATTAATACTGAACTACTTGTATTAACGACTTTTGATATATGAAGATTTATTAAACATATAAATAATCAACTTATTGAAGTCATTTTTTATATATTGGTTTTGTTAAAATATAATGACTAAGTGATGAAAGGAATTAATTTCACAATAAAAGAGTGCAGATTTAATTTTTATAATGGATAGTGTAAGTGATTTACTGATTAAGTTTTTTTTTTAAGACACTGGTTAAGTAAAATTGAAATGTACTTTTCTGCTTTTTATCAATGATAAATAAGAACCAGAGAGGAGAGGATCACTCAGAAGAAAAGAAATTGATCTTAAGAAAAAGGGAATTCAAAAGGGAGCTAAAACTAGAATCTTATTCACATATAAAGAAGTGCCCAAAAGGGTCCCTAGATGGTGTGACCATTAAAAAAGGGACACACCATATTGTTAGAGAAAGACATATTGAATCCTTGATTCTTTCTTATTCTATATCATATCACATGAGAGGACAGCCTTTCAAATCTACCATGTCGAAGATATATGCGTGGGTGACATTGAATTAGAACTCATAATACTTATTTCTCTTACACGTTCATTAGACAATTCCAATAATTGAATCTTACTACTAGTTCTCTTTCCCAATATTTTAAGGGGAATAGGATGAAGAAGAGAATGAGCTTGAGTACTTGACAAGTGGTAAAATAAATAGTAAAATGATGTTTAAATATATTTTTAGTTCCTCAAATATGAATTTTTAATTTTTTAGTCTTTTAAATTAAAAATCATTTTTTTAGTTCTTTAAAATAAAAAAAAAATATCTTTTTTAGTCCCTCTTCATAGTAGTACCAAATAAGAAATAACAAATTCATAATTTATCACCGCTACAAATTTACAAAATCAAATTTTGATTGCTAAAAACCGTCATAAATTATAAATTCGTTATTTATTGTTTGACACCTATTATGGAGAGGGACTAAAAAAAACATTTTTCAATTTTGACGGACTAAAAAAATAACTTTTAATTTAAAAAACTAAAATAGACATACTTCATATTTAAAAGACTAAAAATATATTTAAATCAGTAAAATAATCATATACGTGGAGGATTGTGGACCCGGGTAATTGATCACTTTGCAGACGCAAAACTTCTGATTTTTCTGACAAATTCTTTTTTTAATGCAAAACGAGAAAAGATCAAGAGCATAAAGTTGATCTCAATAATAGGTGTCACGTGGACTAAGCATTATTTATATTGCCTTATAAACAAATGTTTCTATTTAAAGCAATCTTTAATAAGAATATTAGAAGAAAAAAAATAAACTGAAAATTTCATAATAATATGATAATAGTAAAAAGTTAAAAATGAATCATACTACCCAATCGACAGGTCATCAGAATCAAAAGTGCTCAACTTCACATGCCCCTATCTACGAGGATCACAATATTTTTGGCTCAAAATAAGAAGATTCCATTCTGTTTTCTGGTCTTGTCGTTTCGAATTTCAATTGTTCCCATGGGTGGCAATTTAATTTATCTATGTACCAACTATTAAATATATTTATGTATAAATTTAATTAATTCATTTAATTATACAAATAAAAACTAATACATTAATGAATTAAGTGGTGATAAGGATAAAAAATGGTAAATTGAAAGAGATAAATTATTAAAAAGATAAAGTATACATCTAAAGCTAAAAGGATGATAATTTGAGATTGATAAGAGAAATATTAAAAACACATTTTCTACACACCCTCTCTTTCACTATATGTGCATACACACTAATAACATTCAATATGTCTAGTTGTTAATTAGATGAATTTTAAGGTCATGATCCTATCTCCCAACCCAATTAAAGATTGACCACGTTATTCTTATAAGTCTTATTTATAAATCTATAATAGCACCCACAACTGCTATAACTTCACGATATCACATGCATACAATCCACTTGGTTTTATTAAGTTTGATGAAGTCGATTGGGTAGTACTCCCTCCGTTCCAATTTATATGACGTTTAAGGTTTTGGCACAGGTATTAAGGAATGCAATTAATTTGTTGAATTTCCTAGAAAACATTAGGTAATTTCCTAATATACCCTTTATCTCTCTAATTATTTACTCATACTACACTACTCCCACTAAGTATTAATTAAGGGCAGTCTTGGAAAAAGATATTTAATGCAGCATTGGTTTTGTAAAACGTCATCTATTTTGGAACAAATTTTTTTCTCTAAAACGTCATATAATTTGGAACGGAGGGAGTATTTAGAAGTTGCATAACTTTAATCCACATTGTTGGAGTATTACTTAACAAAATTATAATATTAAATTATTAATCATGCCTTCAACTACTTCTGCTAATATTAATCATACTAAAAAATGTTACTGTTGTAAAAAGAAGTTACTGCAATATTAATCATGTCTTCAACTACTTCTGCTAAGTTTGTGTTGCAATAATTCTGTCAAAACGGATCGACTCTCTAGACTGGCTTCTTTTTTGCACTACATCATCATCCAGATTTCAGACTCAACTCCCATGCAAATGTGTCCACTGGTATATGACATGATATCGGCACAATAATATCGTTACTTTATGTCATAAAAGTTTAACTTAACTACCTACCTCCTAATAGTAATTATTTTTATTTTATCCAAGTTTGATATAATAATATACAATTTTTTTAAAAAAATAACTATACAGGCAAATTACAGCCAAACAATTGTATGTATCTTAAAAGTGGTCAAAGAATTGGTCTAAAACTACGGCTTTTTGACCATTATAGTAAATAAAAAAAATTAATTACCAAACTAAAATACAAAAAAAATTATCTATCTTGGATGAGTGATTTTGAATATGTAGGCATCACAAAAAGTCATCATAGTTGATACTTTAAGAAAAAGACAAATTTGTTTTCTGGACACGTGAAGTTTGCATGTATATTTATTATTATTTTTTTAAATAGAGAATATATAGCGTCAAGTGTGTTGACGCTTTACGTTGGTTTAGTGTATGGCGTCAACTGTGTTGACTTCTTGTGTTGTACATCTTTAGTCATGCGTAGCCTTCACATATTTTACCATCCAAGTTAATTTTTTGCAAATTTTACCACTCAACTTTTATTATTTTACAAATTTTGCCATCCAAGATTTTTTTTCGCGAATTTTACCATCCAACTTTCATCATTTCGCAAATTTTACCATCAAAGTTTTCAATTTTTTCGTATTTTACCATCACATTGATAACAAAATGACGTCATTTTTGTTTTTTTTTTTTAACTTTTTTTGTGACACATCAGTGGTGGTAAAATGCATGAAAGTTGAAAACTTTGGTTGTAAAATTTGCACAAAAAAAACTTGGATGGTAAAATTTGTAAAATGATAAAAATTAGATGGTAAAATTTACAATTAAGCCTATACAAAATTATTGGACCTGGTTGTTACTTTATTTTCTAGAGAAACTTTAAAAAGCTTTATTTTCATCATATTTCTTTCATTTTTTAGGATTACATTTCTTTCATTTTTGTTGACACTAAAATAGTTAGCTGACAAGGGATTAACAGTCGATAACAAATAGCTGACAAAAGTAGCCGATGGAGTAATGACTATTTTAACTGATAGTTTGGAAGAATAAACAAAAAAGTAATAGTAAGGGTCTTTGGTGATTGGGAAGATTCTTATGAATTGTTGCCTAGGTGGCTTGAAACAATGATCCAACCACGGCCTGAATACAAAACAGATATTTGTGAAGGCTACGCATGGTGTACAACACAAGGAGTCAACACAGTTGACGTCATACACTCAACCAACATAAATTGTCAACACACTTGACACCATACATTTTCTATTTAAAAATAAATAAATAAATAAACATGCAAACCTTACATGCCCTGAAAGTAAATTTGTCTTTTTCTTAAAGTGTCAACTGTGATGACTCTTTGTGATACTTATGTGTCCAAAATCACCCACCAAAGATAAATAGTTTTTTTTTTTTAATTTTAGTTTAGTAATTAGTTTTATTTATTTATTATAATGGTCAAAAAGCCCTAAAACTACTGCATATATACTTGATGCCAGCCTGAACATGATTATGTGATTATGTATATGTAAATGACAAATATGATAATTTTCGTCAAGTGTGTATAAAAGTTTCAGGTTTGTTTGGTTTTAAAGGATACAACAAAGTTCAAACTTCAAACTAATTAAAATTAATGAATTTGATTTTATTTGGATTAATTTTTTTAACAAATTTATATCAAACAAATTCGACAAAGGATTATTTAAAAACTTAACTCAAGAATATGACAAAATTTATAAACCTATCACAAAAAAATACCTAATACTTTAAAGAAAATTATATATATATATATATATATATATATATATATATATATAATTTATTTAATTTGTTGAATTCGTCCGACTAACCCACTTTAACAAAAGCCCTAGATTTAATGACTTTGAGAAGGAAAGTCATTATAATTTTTCTTCCTCACAGATCTGTGACCCTAATTGTGGCTCACAAGTGTTAACCGTTTCATATCTGAATTTATTAATGAAATATATGAAATCTTTATTCAAGAGAAAAAGGAGTACTGTTATGAATGGAACAGAATTTAGACCTTTTAATCGAGATCTTAATCAATAAAATTGATAGAAATTTCATATCAATATCACGATAAAAAAGTTATGAAAAATGATCTTTTAACAAAATAACAAAGTTAGAGTAATCGCTGGTCTACGGCTGCGCCAGAGATAATGATTAGGAAAACCGTACGAAGGCGTGCTCAAAGACAGCCATCAATTCCAGCTACAAGTTAAAACTGCCACTATGATGCCAAGCAAGAAAGTCTTGTGTACTCATTATAGTATAATGCATCGTGAAATTAGTTTTTAAATAAACGATTTTGTGTTACCAAATTAAATTAAAAATGGTATTGATGTATTTTAATTTTTTTTTTGCAGTGACATTTGATTTTTAACTTGGCTATATTTAGAACATGTCTGGGAAAGTTACCCTTGTTCATACCACATATTATTCTATGAAACTCAAAAAAAGGAGACAAGATGTTAATGAGAAATTGTAGATCGTTTTCATCATGCTCATTAGTGACTGTATTAGGCTAAAGCTCCTCTAAATTCTTCCCTTTTTTCATGACTAGGGTTGATTTTTCAGCTGTAATCTTGACAGTGACTAACTTCAATTCACTGAATTCATCATGAATTTTGAAACCTTTCGGCATTTAATTGTCCGTTAGCTGAAAATCGAAACCTTTTATAGTTTTATTCATTCACAAGAATGTGTCACATTCAAAAAATGGGCTACTAGCTAGCTAGATTTGACAGGGTTAAAAAGATTTTCACATGCACAGTAGTAATGGTAAGCGAAATATCATGAAACAGGAACATTATTTAAGACTCATTAATCATAGTCACATTTACAGTGAAACTTGTCTCCTTTTTTAAGTACTTATCTTCTGCCTTTACGATCTTTTGGCATAAACTGATCAACATTAAATTGGAAATTCCGTGCTTCCGTCCTATAAATTGAATGGACTGAAGGTTTCCAATAAATTTTTGGCTCATTCCACGTGAAGTGGACCAAAGAAACTTTAAGGCCAGATACGATTAGGCCAATCTTAAGAGCCCTAATGCGACATATATAGCCCCAAAGTAATTTAGGAACAGGCATAAATCCACCCAACAAGCTAAAGGAACTCCAATATATTGAACCAATCACAATACTAAAGACATCAGAATTTTTAAAACTTTTCAGCTCTCATACATTTTAGTTCATTAAAGAAAACAAATTACCCATGATCAAAATGCTAAAGTAATGGATTACTTTCTAATGAAATCCAAATGAATCATATTGGAGACAAGACACTTTATATTATCTGTTCATTTTCTAAAATGTCAATTTTGTTACCTAATAAACAGGTCACTCTTTAACATGGGTGTTGTCTTTTTAAAGAAGGAACCGATAATATAAAAGTATACTAATGAATGTGTTGCTAACATTCCTATATATAGCAATTGAAAAAATTATAATAAAAACAATAAAATTCAATGATAAACATTACTTCAGTTTTGAGGTCTCACCCTCTTGTATTCCTTCCAATAGCCAGCTAGCTGTTACAGCTTCAGCTTTTCTACCTTATTAAATGATTTACAAAATGTTCAAAGAAGGTTCAAAAATGAGGGAAAAAAAAACTGCTTGATGAGAAAAATAAGGATTAAATTACTCAATTAACTCTTCAACTATTTGATAATATTTAAGTAGGTCCCAAAAGTAAGTTTTTTTTTACTGGATCTTGATCATGTAATTTTTTTAATTGAGTTCTTGGAATTTTTAAACCGCCAAAAGTTGTCATTTTCTAGCGATTTCAAGATGCCACAAACTAATCTTAGGGACTGATCAAAAAACTAATCTTAGGGACCTATTTTTTTAGTTTAGAAATAAAAAAAAAATACTTTAGGGACCTATTCAAAAATTTCCAAATTATTTTGAGACTAATTGAATAATTTAACCAAAAATAAAAAGAAAAGACCTTTAGATCTCCATTTCTTTGGAAAACCACTGTGACTCGTTTAGCTGGCAGAGTAAACATTGATATCCAAGTTGGCAGACACGGTTTTCACTTTTCAGGTTAACAGGTAGAAAGACTATCAATAACCTCGAGGTAGAAGTTCCAACTTTGACTTCTTTCGTTGATACCTTCTTGACCAAATGGGTGTTGCTCAACATATTTAAGCATATTTTCAGCATTTGCCAATCCATCCAAATATTGTCGCAGGTCACCTCCAGCAGCTGTCATAATTCATTTATGTCATTAATAAAGCCTTGCATAAGCTTTGGAAATCATAAAAGGGAGTATGCACTGGTCAGTGATCATCACTAGATAATAGTACTTCAACGAGAAAATAAATGGTCAATTAATGCATCTTTGTGGTTACAAAATTATATAATGCAGCAAAAGGAATACATCTCTCATAAAAAGCCTAGTTAATCTAAAGGTATAGGGAATCACTTGATTGTGTTTATACGTATGCCATACAGATCCTATAATATTTGTTTTGCCTCCTTTTTTCCTTGGCCACTATGAGTTCAAGCCAAAATGTTAAAAGAAAGCTAAATATAAAGGTTAAGTACACAAGAGAAGCAATACAGAACGATCAAAATCAGTTAAGTCTGCCTAGTCCATTAGCAAAATCTAGTCCATTAGAAGGTAATTTTGTAGTTTGTACCATACCTAGTGAATTGTCTCTCCGATTCTGAAATTTGAATGTGTGTGGAAACACCGAGTTGTATGGCTAAAATAATTTATCAAAAGATTAAAGAGCAAGTTAGTGAACAATTTAGAAATATGCGGGTGATATAGATATTCTTAAATGAGAATTGGAAAAAAGAAAGAAAGAACTACGGAGTTATTTACCGGATTAAGTAATGCCTTGTATGGAGAATCATCCAGCAGCAATGTATTTGATTCATTAAAGTATCCCTTCTCCCATGGAAGATTAGAATCATGCTTCTCCCAAATTTTCCTCAAATCCTTAAAAACCAGTGGCTTGTGCTTGTTTTCAAGAGTTTTGAAACTTGTTTCAGTACAATAAGAAAGATCCTACCAAAGTCAAGAACATTTAATATGAGATGAAAGTAGGCCATCATTTCCAGGTAACTCCATCAAAAGCAACTAATTAGGTTGAAAAACTAATAAAAGCATCAATCAAGAAAGAATTCCCACACCATGGCATGATAAAATAACATTCTAAATTGTACAGAAGTAGTATAATGCTTGCAAGTTAATGCAATCTCATGCCTTGTACAAAACGAATACCCTCTTTGTTTAAGTTTAAATTTAATTTCCACGCAGAGTGGCGAGATCACTAAGGAACAGAATTGTACAACTGAAAACCTGTATAGTCCCTAAAATTGAAATATGTATGAAATATACTATCATGTGCATAAAAAAAAGAAGAAAAAACTTAGATCAATGTGAGCTTTTACTCAACATGGTCGGTCAAAATCCCACAAACCTAAACATATATGATTTATACCAAATTTACTAAAACAGGTTCTCCAGAGGACAAATTATTTGAAAATGAGGAACAAGAGTAACAAAATGAATTCAGAGATAACGGATAAAATACTTACCCAACAAAAAAGCAACCTTTCTTTCATGTTTCCCATCAAATAATCAATGACAAAATCGATATTTTTCCTACAAAATAATAACACCCAAAAATTAATACGCCACAGCTAAATGCTTATAATATAAAAGATCCCCATAGGAAATGAGGGTAGCTACTGAAACAATAATGCAGACAAAGTGAACACCAGAACTTTTTAAGTGACATTTTAGAAAAGATGGTTGAAGAATACTTGGTTCTTGAAGACCATACAGCCACTTCAAATTTCTCAAAGCAGAAGTTCAGGAACTCAACATAAAAAGGCCTCTTGAACACTGAAATGAAACACAACCCAATTAGTAAAGAATGCATACAGCACAGCCTCTTAGTATAGAAAGTAGAATAACACAGTTGTTTCTCACTTGCTTTTCTTCCTACGATTGCATCTGCTTTACGATACTTTGGAGGGGAAGAAACTATGTCCACAAGCAGCCCATTTACATCAAGAACAATAAGCTTTTTCTTCAAACACACAATTGATGGTCCAACTGAAGAAATTCGCAATGTTTTTTGCCTATCTTCTTCATTTATGGTAGAAACAGATAATTTCCTCATTTCCTCACTACAAGAACCTTGTTTGTCACTGTTTGTTTCATCTAATACAGTTGACTCAGTATTCATAGTATTTGTAATACCTTCCTTTGGTATGTCACAAACTACTTTTTTGGTTTGATCTCTAAGGTGTTCCATCCTATGAATCTTTTGTTATCCAAGTAAATTTACGATGCAAGTAACACTATAATCGCTGTATAGATGACAGCAATCTTAATATAGTTAGCTCCCAATAAGGTTTATAAAATCCTTATCCTCTACTGTCCCATTGTCTTTTGTCCAAATGAACTCTGCAAATATAGACATCAAAGGATTCAAATGATATAATAGAATTATATTTATACAAAAAACAAGCTAGTAAAAACAAATATAATTTAATAATAGTTCAGGATTTTTTGGCTTAACAATAATAGTTCAGGATTACAACAAAATATACATACTGCTAGAAACAGAAACTCCAATTGTTCCATTGGTTTAACTAAAAGGGAGACCAAATAAAAACTTGTAGTCTTCCATCTCTCCATTATGGAACCAACTTCTTCAATATTTTGAAGCATGCCAGTCCCCTCTATTCACTTTCATTTTTCAGTTATCCAACTATTTGTGCTGCATTCTCAATTCCAGTAGTGCATTAATCTGCTGGAATTGAGAAGGCACTTCACAATATAAAGTTCTAACAATCTTCACAAATGATGCAGCTTGCAATTATAAAGGTAAAGGCATCACTTAGCAAGTGACCTTCAAGTGTATGGTGTGCTTGGTAGCAGAGTAAATGGAATGAAGAAACAGGAGGAAATGAGAATGACCAATATAACTACATTATTTAATACCAGTCATAAAAAACTGAAATTTAAAGAAAGTTCGATTTCCACACTGCAACATGCATTATTTAATTTAGTATAGCAAATGCAACCCCCATCCCAAGTTCTCTTGTTCCCCAAGAAATAACATGGCAGGCTAAGCCTAAACCACTATAGCTAATGGAAAAATATGATTATATGATTAAAAATTTGATTTCTATTAAGAAAAGGTATTAGCGAGAATTTAAAAGAGAAAAAAAAATACTAGAAGGCCAAAAGGCCCAAAACAAACCATATCCAGTTTGACTGCTGAAAGTTTAATTAATAAAAAAAATAGAGAATAACATGGACAGAAAAATTTCAAATAAGCAAAGCCATACATATACAACATACAGTATACAGATGAACAGCTATATAATAAGCGATAAAAAAAATTTTGAAAAAAAAAATCAAAATATATAATAAGCAAGTTTGCAATAAGAACAACAATAACATCTGGCTGCCAAAGAAAAAGACTGAAGGACATAACAGAAGTGCAGAAGTTTGAATATAGCATAATTCGGGTAAAACAAATACCGATGAGCAAAGGAAGACCACGATAAGACACTGCAACTTTGGAAGATACAAGGTAGAAGATAATGTTTTTTCTTCTTCTTCTTGACGTGTAACCGAAGAAAAAGTAAACGTAAATAAAGAGAAAAGCACCTTCAGCTATCACGGTTGTTGTTGACTTTTTGACTTGGAACAGTCAGTTAAAGGAGCGGAAAGGACTAAGAAACCACAGAGTGGAGGACTGAAAAGTTTCATTTCATGCCTATTTATAATAACAAAGCCTAAAAAGAAAATTTAAAAACTGGGTGCTGTCTACATGCAATGCACTAAACTTTTGAAGATTTACCTTTAGATTGATTTAATATTGGGGGTGGGGGGGCGACAGCATCCGATCAAAAGGAATAATGGAATATAAATTTTTTAATATATTAAATATTTTATTAATATCTATTTTCTTTTATCTCTATTCTCTTTATCAATCATATCATTTTTTATCTCTATTTTCTTATCATATCATATTAACTATTACTATATATCTATTTCTCTCTCTTTTGTAATTTTCTCTCTCTCACTCTCTTTTTAACTTTAAGTGTCGGTAAATTATTTTCCTAAAAGAAGATAAGGTACCTTTTTCGGTTTGGTAGTGTCATGAAATAAAGTATAAAGGGAAAATTAGGCATGCTTTAAAAGAAAAAGAAAAAGAAAAAAAAACTTAACATTGGTTTTTGTCAAAATTTTCATGGATGAATATAAGGATTAAAAAAAACAGAGAGAGAAAGAAAGAATTTTTAATAAATAAAAACTTGAATATTTTTTTTTTACTGCTGAATTTAATTTTCATGCAGCGTAAAGATTTTTACACTACTAACAAAGAAATTATTAAAAATATTGTTTTTAAAATGATTATTATAAAAATTAACAATTTATTATACATGATAATATGTGAATAGATAATAATATAAAAAAATTTACATTATTAGTATTTTTTTTTTAAATTGAATCTTAAAACGTTCTTATCTTTATTTATTATTTTCATTTTTAAATTCTATCTTATTTAAAAATTATAGTTTTTCTCTTTGTTTAAACATATATTTTTTTCTTTTATCTATATTTAGACCCCGTTTGAATGAGTTTATAAATAATTTATTTAAACTTATCTTCTAATATAAATACTTATAAGAATATTTGGAGGCACTTAGAAAAATAACTTATCACTATCTCATAAGCTGTTTTCAGCTTACTTTCATAGCTTATTTTCATAAGCTCCCTGATATAGTTTATTAGATTTACTTAAGCGGAACTTATAAAATGATGCTGCATTCGAATCCCGCCTGTGGCATATTTTTCTTTGGCAACTAGCATTTTCTCTGTCCCGCAACATCACACAAACCTCACGTCACGTCACCCACGGTTTAGTAGTTCACCATATCACAATTTTTATTTTTTATTTTTTTTTTAACTGCATTTTTATTTATTTTTTATTCTTTCTCAAAAAGAGACACAACACACTCCTCTCCATTTATCACACATCACATACATTTTCAAATTTTCATGATTCATCACACACATCCTGACGCTAATCACCATGAGTGAGCCAATGCTAGCCATGGTTTATTTGATTATTAAATATTTTATTTTTTGAAATTATTGATAGGTTTATGATAAGTTTAATTTTAAATAAAATTTGTGTATTCTTCTACTTACCCGGCCGGCAGTCGCAGACAGTTGACGGAGCCAAGCCTTTCCTGTGCCTGAAGCCGCTTCTCTGCCCTCAGCGGCGGCGCGTGGGTGCGGTTCAAACTTCAAACCGCCCTTGCTGCTCTGTTTGTCTTCGTTGTTTTTTGTTTCAGTGGTGTGGGCGGTTAGAACTTGTTAGGAAGTTAAGATCTATTGAGTATCTTAGCTTTTGGGATGAAGTGGTGTGGTGTGGTGACGATAGAGGGGCGCAGATGCAGTGCTCGTTGGAGCGGAAGAGCGGCATCTCAACCTGAGTTCTTAAATTTTAAATAAATGATAACCGAATCATAACTAGATCCAATGCTAACCGGTTAACCGCAACAACATGCAAGAGAAGAAACCTTATTTTTGCACGCTCACTTCAAAATGGAACTACTAAAATATATACACAAATTTTTTATCTGTAAATATATACACAAATTATAGATAAAAGAAGAGTAATTTGGCATGATTGAAAAAAGATTTTTTTTATTTAATTATTAAATTAAATTAAAATTAAGAATTATATTTGAAAAGAATAAAAATTAAATTAAATACTTAATATATTTGTTTGTTCAATTTATATATATTTTAACCTAAAAATCATTTCAAAACGACCTACAGAGACCCTAATTAGGATTATGTTTAAGACTTTTTAAGACAAAAAGAAAAAGAATTTTGTCATAAATTAAGGCATACATACGGGTTTGGGCTTTACGTTTCTAATTTCTATTGGAGCCGAACTTGAAGATTTAAATGCAAGTAATCAGAGGGCTTTTGCTATTTTCACTCCCTTTATTACTAGTACACTACTCTTTTATTTTTTCTCTCTCAAAAATACCCTAGAAAATACACTCCCCTTTGCACACACCCATAGGTCTTCAGAAATTGCTCTTGTCCACATTTCAGAATTGTCATCAGTTGCACAATCACAAAAATCTCTCAATTCAATGGTACCAATATTTGTCTCCCTCGTGTTACAATTTCAAATTGAGTGTTTTAAGTTTTATGTGTGGGTGTGTGACCTAGTGAGTTTGCTTGCCCCAAATCAAGAAGAACCATTGAACCAACGCGAGTTTGCTTCCAGAAAAGTGTTTCCATGTGCATTCCAAAAAATAGATTCAAATATGAATTCCCAATGTGGCTTTCGTTTGCATTTGTCCCAGTACCAATGACCATGACTTCTTGTGCATAACATCATCACAAATTCTCTCACAAAGGTAAGAAAACTTTTAAAATTTGAGAACATGACTCTAACCCCTCTCTTTGGTTCATAGTGAAAGACACAACCCCACAAGAAAGGGGAAAAAGTAAAAAACTGATTCCACATTTGCAACGCCATCTCCTTCGTCACTGTGTGTTTCTTCGATTGTGGAGAAGTCTTCTTTAATCAGAGAAAATTACAGAGAGAGATGAGGGGAGTGTATTTTATAGGGTATTTTAGGGAGAAAAATTCAAAAGGGGAGTGTACTAGCAATAAGGGGGAGTGGAAATAGCCTTAGCCGTTGAGTTGTAATGCATTGTTTTGGGCTTAAGTTTCTGTTGTTCACCTAGCACAAGCCCAACTTGATAACTGCAACGGCCCGTGCTAAATCCTAACATCCCCTTACCCTTTGAAAAATTCAAGATTTCTTTTATAGCATCAGTATATGTGTGTGCAAACGCACACACGCACAAGAGTAAAAGACGAGAAACAACTTTTTTTTTTTTTTTTGAGGGCTACAACTTTAATTTATTTTTTTCTTAAGAACTTTATTTGTTACTTATAAACACATTTGTAATTTTGTACAGATAGTAAGTTTTGTTTTGTTTTGTTTTTTTGTTTTTTTTTGCTGAATACAGATAGTAAGTTTATCTTTTATGGAAATGTAAAAATTACATAAACTGTGTACAAGCATAAAACTTTTATAATTTACATGACGAATGTTGTAAGAACACGTTAATTATATTCTATCAAATTAAATGTATGGGCTAATATATCTTTCGTCATGTAATGTGATATAATTGAAGGCGTTGAATCTTTAACAACAAGCGTAACTTCTTCACAGAATCACAATTAATTCGAAATTAATGTTTAAATTATTGGTAGTACCTACAAACTCCAAATACTACGTGGAGCTACGGGACGACAGATAAGAAGAATGAAAGTTTTTTTTTTTTTTTTTTTTGATGGTAAGAAGATGGTAAGAAGAATGAAAGTTAAAACTTACCATCACATGATAAGCAAAATTCTTCCGTGCAATGGTTGGTGCGTGGAATATTGAAGCAAAGAAAGTTAATTGTGTATATATATATATATATATATATATATATATATATAATATCAAGAATTTGTGTTCCTTGTATCTGCACCATATGTAAGACTCAAAACCATGTCTCTTGCTTCCACAAGTGCTTGTGAATTCGCCATAACTAACTTATATGCTAAGCAATAATTATGTATTTTTATAAAAGGTGATTTCACATTGAAGAATTCGACTAAGCCGGAGTTTTTGAAAGGAATGAAGAAACATGAAGAGTTATTTAGTTTGAGAAATTCTTCTTTTTTTAAAATTTTTAATTATAAAAGTAGTACTTTATTTTCACGTTTGCATAAGAAATAGTAAAAATAATTTTCTATTATTTTATGTTTTTATTTCCTGTTCTTACTATTTTTTATATAAACTTTTGAAAATAAAAAGTAAAAAATATTTTTTCAAACTGAACAACTCTGAAAATATTCATATACGTGGAAGAAAGAATTATGAATATTCTATATAAAAACTCACCTTATTAATGTTGTAAATATTTATATTTAATGTATGTAAATGAGATATGTACTTCCCTAAAACTTGTTCGACAAAATATACAGTAAATTGAGAATTGGCTATCCTCTTGTTAATAAAAACAAGAAAAAGTTATGAGAAGCTTCATAGAAAAACCATATAGTTATCCCAATGATTAATAGGGGTCAAACTTTATTAAAGGACATCACTCCCCACCCACTACTTGCAAACAATATATGAGGAAAACTAAGGTAGCTATGAATATGATGTCTCCCTCATCTCATGCATCATCAAATGCCACACTGTGCTGCCCACCTAACCTAATTTCCAATGTACCGACCGACATGTCCGTGAAAATAGTTCGGACCACGCATCAAATGGCACAACCACATTTTCATCCGCGTCTCGCTGCAATTTAAATAAATTTGTTATTACTTTTTAATATTAGACTATCGTTAAATCAGCTGTTTTCAGGTGAACTGAGATTAAATTATTAAAGGCGCCTCACGCTCACACAAACAAACTTAGGGTATTTATACAGTGTATAAAACCAAATTTTAACCCTTATTTAATAGTTTGAACTTTGAAATAATTATAGTTCTTATCATGATATTTGAGTCTCTATGATTGAATCTCCAAAATTTAATCATTGTCACTCCTATTCTTTTAATAAAATATTAAATTTCCAGAAGAGAAGATAAACTTAAGCCCAAAAGACCTTTTAAGCATGAAATGGTAATGGTATGTATGCTAGAGATATAAAGTTAATCTTATCTCTTTAAGGCTCAGTTTGTTTTCGAAGATGGAAATAAATCACGGCAAACAAAATTGATGATGGCTTATTTGGTATAGTAGATTTAGGTGAGAAATAAGTTTAAAAATGGTAGGACTCATTTGTATTATTTCTTATCTATTTTTACTCATCTCTCTATCTCTCTCATCATTTCTTCTCTATTTCTCTTCAACCAAACAACTTTACTTATCAATTTATTTCTCACCTATTTCTACTCTCCCTATTTTATTTTCATCCATTTTATTTCTCTCCTCTGTACCAAACACAGCCTAAGTGTTGAGATAATTGGTTTTAAAATTATAATTTTTTTATTAAAAATTAATTTTAACATGCAATTTTTTGTATATATTGTATATTTTTTTTCTTTAATAAAAATAATTACATAATTGTTCAATTTCCAATTTCACTGTTATAAACTACAGTGTTCTTCACATCTGCATACAACTAAAAATTACAAAATGGTAGTGAGGAAACTGTACGAGTAGCTACATATATCTATATTGGACAAAAAAAGAAAAAGGAATCACCAAGACTTAAATGGAACTCATTATATAGCTAGGTACAGTGAATCATTGTAAGTATAATGCAAATAGCAGTACTCATATCCCTATCTTTAAAGTTGTATGGAGAATCATAATCATATGTTATAAAAGCATTTACCAGAAAAATATATATCATATGTTATCCAAGTGACGAGTAGTCTTCATTGACCAGATCCTTAAAGCTAATTGGTCGTGCCAATAAGTTCAATCAATTCATATTGTAACTTGTTAGTTGTTACTTTGCAGAAGGGATCACTGGGATCATGTGCATTTCATGCACGCCATGATTGTAGATTCACATGCTTGAGCAGATGCAATTTTCATCCTAGCTATTGGAGGTTTCCAAGATATGAAACTTTTTATGGCCCCTTGATGCATCCTTATACTGAAAAGCTACAAGAAAGTAGTGTGATATATCGTGGTCCTGATAGAGAAATACTATTTTAAGAGTGGTCCTGAGTGATTTGAAATCTGAGGAAATGGAATTTGGTTTGTATGTGGATTGCTATATGAAAACTACCGTATATGCTACTAAGCATGTTTGTATATCCCTCCTTAACAATTTAGCAATTAATTCTGTCTTTTTGCTTATAGCAAAGTTCAACTGCCTTCTTTTTTTTTTCGGAAAAGAGATGCCATTAAGCCAAGCACGTTATCTACTTAATTCGCTTTGGTAGGAATTATTATTTGTTGCCATTTGTGAATACGATTTACCTTGTGCATGTCTTTCATTAATGTGTGTTTGTTTCAATGTAGTTCACCGGCCACTTCCCACTGATCGATTAAAATCTGCATCAATTTTATAAGGTGATCATTTTAAGATTTAATTTTGTTGGTTAAAAGAACCACTAGGACTATGTTTGGAAACACGTTACAATTGTGTTCAACTGAAAATTTTGGCATTATGAGGCATAAAACCCAAAACAACCAAGGTGTTGCTTCAATGTCGCATTCGCTTCAACGCTTTTACAAACATACACTAGGACGACCTAATGGTGGGAAATTGGAGTAGTATATATGTATGAAGTTATAGGTTTGAACCTCAATGCAATCATTGTATATATAAAAAAAAAATGGCCGTGAAAGAATGAAATTGATGTGTATCTTAATTATCAATTACTGAGGGATTAGATTGCAAAAGTCAATGTGTAATGGACTAAATAATTGCCAAATTTCCGCAACCATTAAGTGCATCTTTGTTGCAAGAAAGAGCTATTTGCAATCAAAGAAAAGAAGTGAAAAGGGGATAGGGAGAAAAAGGAAGGGGAAGAGAATGAAGGGTTCGAAAGGGGAGAATGTTAAAAAGGTTTTTATACGATAATCAAGTCATCGTTTAATAGCATTGGCTTCAGCATCGACTAGGTCATAGCTTCTCATTTTTTAAAATTTCAAAAGAGAAAAAAAAGATAGGATAAATAGGTGGGATATAGTGAGAGATTTTTTCAATTTTGACATTTAGATTATCAGTGACAACTAGGTCATTACTTACCTTTAAAAATTACCAGCGACAACCTAGTCGTTACTCATATTTAAAAAATTACCAATGATAATCAAGCCATCACTTACCTTTAAAAAATTACTTTAGCTTTAGTTTTTTTTTTCAAAATTACCAGAAATGACCTAGTTGTTGCTTATGTTAAAAAAATAATATTATGCTTTGGCATTGAATTTATTGACGACTTGACTTTTGCTATGTGTGACAGTTTCATGATCATTGCTATTGGTCCATTGTTATTTTGGCGATTTGTTGTAGTGACATCTCTTTCTCTCTCGGAGGTTTGTTAGAGAGAGAGATAAGAAGAAAAAAATGCTACTATTTGATTTAGAATGTGATAATATAAAAAGGAAACTTCGTTCATTAATAATTTTATTTGTTTTATATTTTTCTTGAATTAATTATACATTGTTATATAAGATACAATGTCAAATAAAGCTGTAACAAAAAAAATGTCAAATAAAGTTTTTTTTAAAGGTAAATACCGTCAAATAAAGTTAATATGAAAGCAAATATATAAAAGAAATGTGTTTAAATTAAAAGAGCTTATATGGTAAAAGTCGAATAAGGTCAAATTCATCATTGGTCAATTTAACCAACAAGAGAAGCTCTACGGAAAAGAGAAGAAATATCACAGCCCTCGTTTTTGGTGTAAAAGATTGAACTTTTTAAGGAAAAAAATACAAAAAGTAATCAACTTGTTGAATATCTAACAGTTAAAGATGACTACCTTGTGGAACGTTCTTGAGCCAAATTAATAAAAAAAATATAACTTTAACTTTATCATTACTGGAGTTAGAACTAATTAACGAAATAGACCAATTTATTTGACATTTAAAAACCAGAGGATTGAAATGAAATTAAAAAGAAAGTTAAAACACTAAACAAAACAAAATAAAATAAAATAAAGTTAGTTAACTCGGGATGGATGCAACATGGGATTCAGCCATTCCATTGTTTTACGAGTTTTTTTTTTTTTTTTTGAGAAACTAAACCAATGTAATTAGTGTTTTCTAAAAATGTAATTAAACCACAAAAGAAACTAAAAATATAAAATAAAATAATTGAGAAACTAAAAATGTAATTAAACAACAAAAGAAATAAGACGAATATTAACTCTTTAAAATAATAGTAGTTATTTTAAAAATCATTAAACACTCTACATTTAAAAAAAAAAAAACTATTATAATTGACTAATAAATTATCTTTGTATTCTATTAATATTGATCTTTCTCATTTGACTCAATAAAGATATAATGAGATGATGATAAAAATTCAGAAAAATAAATAATAATTTCTTAGTTTTTTAAAATAATAAATAAAAAGGTATATTTGTCTAATTCGATCGATATAATAAAATGGATGAAACACAGTTAAAACTTAAAAGTTGCGTCCATTAATCAACCATCGATCAAAAAGGATGAAAATTACCTCAATATTATATTATATATTATATTATATAGGCTACTAAATGAAGACTCTATTCACATTAACATTTATGTAGTTAGAATTTGCTTGCCAGGTCCAACTAATTTTGCTAGCCCTATTTATTCTCAGGGACATGGGTATATTTATTCAATATAGTCACCCGCCTTCAATTGTATAAAAGAAAAAATGGCGAAAGTAGGTGGGAAAAGCATTCGTGAGTGTGACACGTGCTATTAAAAACCAAGTGCTCCTTTTAGTACTAGTACGTATCATCAACATTTATTAAGGAATTAAAAATAGAAATATATTAATTTATCATTCACCTACTTAAAGAGGATCAAAGAATTTATAAAAAATAATTTATGATTTCTCATAATTCTTTTAATCTATTTTAATAATTTTGTTAGCATAATTTAATGAAATATGGTTTATAATTTATTTAAATAAATTTCATGATTAAATTTATGACATAAAATTTTATATGATAATAATTTATTAAATAAATATTTAATTAAACTGTTCATTTAAATGTATATCCTTCATATGGATATTATGTAAAATTAAAAATTATTTAAATTTTTTTAATTAATATATTAAATGCTTTTTGTAAGTTAACATTTATTTTATTCTTTCTCAAGAGTCTAAAATTACTTATTAAAAAAATCTCAAAAAAGAAAAATTAAATTGTTAACCTTCTAACAAAAAAAAAAAAAAATATTAGTTTAATTTTATTTAATACTATATTAATATTTGGAGGACTCATATGTTATTTTTCATTACTTATTGATCATGTGGGAATTCTAGAAGTTGAAAAATGTTCCTAAAATATAGGATACATGATACTACCTCCGGTCCTAATTATAGGGTCTTGCTAACTAGTGTCCTAAGGGTACTCGTTAAGGAATTAAAAGAAAAAAGTATTTTATTGTGAAAATCATAGGAGAGCGCATCCCAACTAAAATATTTCTCTTTTTAGTTTCTTAACTAGAGCACTGGTTAACATTTGCCCTAATTATAAGTAACATGGGACAAAAAATCAATACTAAGGAAAATAGTTTTTTTTTTGACAGAAAGAAAAGTAGTTAATACAGTTTTTTTTTAATTAATTTTACCATAAATTCAATTTTTATTCAAAAAATACCCTTTGCTTTAAATGGTTGTCATATGAATAAGTGAATGCATAGGAATAGAGTTAACAATAAAATAAGGGTATAAAAGAAATTTAACTTGAGTAATTTTAAAAACTAATAATTGTTGCTTATAAAAAAATCAATTTGTTGTTTATAATTAGGATCAGAGGTAGTATTTTTTATAGTTTGGAAACTTTTAGTCAATGGTTGTAAAATTGTTTTTAAAAATAGAACAGACAACAATTTGTTTAAGTGTTAACAATTCTCTTGTCAACCATTGTAAAAACATTTTCAAAATATAGATTATGCAGCAATTAGTTTCATACTTGACCATTCTCATATGTAAAATTATTCTTACAACATAGAATAAATAATACTTTTTTAATTATTAGCATTATTAAAAGTTGTAAAATATGTTTCTAAAATATAGCATAAACATTTTTTAAAGTGTGGTAATTGTTCTTAACTATTAATAATATTTTTAATCTCTTAAACAAAATATATTAAAAATCAATCATAAATGACAATGATTTTAATTGAATGGTTTAAAATGTTATGATAATATAAATTTTGTTATTATATAACTAAAACAAAGACTTAGAGATGGAATCATTTTCGCCTCTAAGGTTTTAGAATTTAAGAAAAATCAAAATGAAAATCTAGAGATGAATTCAGAGACCGATGATATTGACACAGACCATTTCTGCCTCCTAAACCTGTGATAGGTAATGACTATACAATTTAGAGACGGACTTTGAGACAGAATAAAGCACCAATAAACTATTTTGTCTCTAAATGTGATCTCTGAAATACAATTTTTTTTATCCGTCTCTAGTTACTAAAATTTGTCTATATTTTTGTCTCTTACAGAGATGGAAAATCTTCCATCTATATATTTCATTCCATTGTTATATTTGATTTTTCTAGTAGTGACTTTTATGAATTAACTAAAAATAACTTATCATATAAAATAGAGGGAGTATCATACAAAAGTTTATCCTGCAATCATGATCTAAAGTCTATATTTTTATTTTATTTTATTAATTTTCTAAAATTTGGAAAATTAAATTAAGGATACTCTTTTCTCTTTTACTGCAAACAATCTACATTCTTGTATTTTAAAGTAATGTTATATCTTCTTATAATTGTTTTTTATTATTTCATAAAATATATTTAATTAATATCTTAAAAATATAAAATACATTTAATATTTATCATAAAAGGTAGTATTAAAAAGATTAATAAGAAAAACTGTAGGAAGATGTAAAATTATTCCACATTTTATATGCTCTTGGTTTTCAACAAAAGTAATTCCATTTAACTTCGGGATCTGTGATTTTATAAATTGCAAAAGACATGTCTATAGGAATCTGCATTCAGCAGTACAATAAATAACGAAATCATTCAAAGCCATTAAAGATGCCTTCTTCCTAAGCCATTTTGTTAATCAACAATAATGTGATCCTCCTGGTCTAAGTACGTATACCTAAGACTGGGACCCAACTGGTTAAGAAGGAAATGGAGACCCAAAACTTAGATCGTAAACGCTAGCAGAATTTCATATTAACTGATTTATTCAAATAATGCCAATTCTCTTTGGAATAATATTGGTAAATAAAGTACTGTGCAATTTACAATTTCTGTTGAGATTAGAAAGACCATATTGATCAGTTTCAAAAAGAAAGACCATATTGATAAAATAAAGGTATGTACCAAAGTCATTTAAATTATATTCATTGGCTTTCACTCCTTGTTGGCTAATAATTGAAATGGCAATGTCACCATGTTCACAGTTATATATATTCATTGGCTTTCACTCTTTGTTTGATCTTTTGCTTTCCTATCTCCTTCATGCTTTAAGTTTTCCATGTTGTGAAAGAAGTTTTTAACTTATCTATCTTAAAGAGCTTTTGAAAAAAAAGTTTTCAAATTTGGATCAAGGTACTCAAATTTGACAGATAAAAGAACTAAAATGAATCTTTTAAAATATAAAAAGATCAAAATAAATTTTAATAAAAAAATATAAAAGGCTAAAAATATATTTTAGCTTAAGATCTAAATATTTATTTTTTAAATATTAGAGAATAAATTGAATGACAATACTAATTTAAAAAATCAAATCAATATGTTACTCTATTTTTATCCACAATTTTCATTATATCACTTTAGCTACGGTATTTAATAGTGTGTGTATGCTAACACGTTTGGGTTAATACGTGTATTTATCAATATTTCTGCATCAAATTCTAAACTCACGTAAAAGTTATAGTATATTATTGCTTAGGTCTCAATTAAGGAAACGTTTGGACAATTTTTCAAAAACATCTCTGCAATGTAAATTATAGTAGTACTTCTGGTGCTGCAGTATTCATATAGTTATATAATACTACAAAATAGTAGTACTTTTTTACCTTCCAAAATAATCTTTTAAACTTTGAAAAAGCGAACAAAATTTCGTCACAGGTGATTAAATTAGACACGTTTCCCATTCGAAAACGAAATATCAAACTATCAATTCACGATCATTATTATATTTTATTTATTAACAGATTTAATTCTCGGCAGACGGTATTTTGAAGCGTACGTCAAATGTTCCTTCCTGTAAACAAACAACAAAGTCTCTTTTATTTTCCTCTGTTTGCTGCCAACTTCCCCTCGCCTCACTGAAACTTCCTCAACCCCACGCCCACGCCACGACGCGTCGTCGTTTCGCTTTCTCTCTCTCTCTCTCTCTTTTATTTCATAGTCTTCTTTTGCATGCGCCACCAACACCGCCATCGATTGATTCAATTCCAATAATGGGTAATATCTGCGCTCGTTTGAAGGCGAAGCCGGCGCCGCAATCCTCAGCGAAGAAGCGCTCCTCTTCCCGCCGAGAGAGGAAGCTCGACGACGCCGCGATTCGCGAGCAGGCCATCGCCGCCGCGATTCTCTTCAAGCAGCACCAGCAACAGCAACAGCAGCAGCAATTCGATCGCTCCACTTCGCTTCGGTATCCGAATGGAGTCTCCAAGAAGAGTAACAGCAACGCCTTGCCGAGGAGTTCGAGTTCCAGAGCCAGGTCCCTCACTGACCCTCTCCTTCAACCTCATCAGCTTATCAATCAGGTCAGGTGCTGAATTGCTTAAAATGAAAAACACTTTTGCATTTTTTTTTCAATTGTAGAGGATGGAACTCGATCGTCACGTTGTTGATTTCAAGCCAACGTTTCAAATTGCGGCTACCGTCTTGGTTTCGACGCGATCCTTGATATTGTAGGAAATTGCGGTCTGAGAAACCCCAAAAGCCTTGCCATTGGAGCCGAAATTGAGACTGTTTTTTAAAACCTTCGAAGAAAAAAAAAACAAGTCATCGCGTATTTTTTTTAAGTAATTTTTTGGTTGATTTGGTTTGTGGTTGTACTCGTGTCAGGTGATTTTGGAAAATTTGACAATTTAGTTAATTTTTGTGGATTTGGTTTGTTGTACTCGTGTTGTGTGATTTTGGAAATTTTGGTGATTAAGGTAATTTTGGAGTAATGAGATTATTGTCTTCTTTTTTTTTGGTTACCACGGGTTATTGTTTTCTGATTATTAGTTTTTTTTTCTCTTAATCTTAAAAATCTGGTTTGATTCCATGGGCGTTGTTCTGAAGTGAAAGGAAGGGCATTTCTTATAGCTGGAGTAGAAAAAGATGTGGGAAATGGAATGAGATGTTGAAGATAATGTGCTTTAGTCTTGAATAATCGAAGGGCATGTGAAGGAGGCGAGGTTTGTCGTTTTGAAGTGCTTTTTACTGAAAGTTTGGTATAGCTTTGAAGGGAACCTTATTTTGCTTCTTTCTTGTCACAACAGAGATGTCAGGGTTTTTTCTGAAGTGACATTGAAATTCAGATGGGTCTAGTACTGTTCTTTATGAATTTAGATTTATATTAAAAAATTCCCATCTTTTGATTGTGGTATGGTGTTGCATAAAACATGAATCCATTCTTTATTTATTTATTTATTTTTGTAACTATAGCAAAACATTGGTATGCTGTTAATACTGTCTTGTTATATTTACCAGTTATGGGGTGAAAGTGTCAGCACAATATTTGATTTTAGTTTAGATACTAAGAGTTCTTCACTTCATCCCATCTTTGTTGGTGTGTTTCCTTTAGCTTATACATACAGCTTTTCAATTTGACAGGGTGTAAATGTCGATGATCTTGAGACAAATCATATTGTCCTTGTTCACGGAGGTGGCTTTGGGGCCTGGTGTTGGTACAAATCCATAGCACTTCTAGAAGAAACTGGTTACAAAGTAGCTGCCATAGATTTAACCGGTTCCGGTGTGAGTTCATTTGATACAAACAGCATTACAAGTTTGTCACAATATGTGAAGCCACTTACTGACTTCCTTGAAAAACTTCCGGAAGGCGAAAAGGTACTTGTATAGCTTTCCGATTTTATAACTAATGGATTGTTCTATTCTATCTTTATTATATATGTCTATTGTCTGTTTTCTAGTATTTAAATGGAAGTAGGATGCTTGGCTTTTAGCATATATGATATTACACACACACACACAAAACACTATGTGTAAGAGTTTGTGGTGTAGTTATGAATTCCAATGTAGATTAATGGCCAAGGAGAGAAGTTAAGGAATGGGTATTCCCATGGATAAAGATATCGTATATGTAATATTATAGTTTAAAAGAAGAGAAATTTGATTTAATTGTGGAGAAAATTTAGGACAAAAAAAAGGTGCTGAAAAGCAAAGCAAATGGATTTACAGAAAAAAGGTTTAAATGGTTTGGATGGATTGAAGTGTATAATTGCAAAAATCATAAAACTAACGCATTATTACCTTACATATTGTTAAATAGCGAAGGAAAATTATGTGGTTATCTTAGTTACTTCTGTATATATCTGAATACAGGCAATTGGAGTTATGGTTTACTTGAAATATTCTATTCTGAAAAAAATCTGTACAGCCTTCCTAAAACTGCTTAGGATATGTGGTGACTGGTAAAATTCTTAATAGTGTTGCAATATTTAGTTTTCTTTTTTCTCTCTATATTTTTATAAGGGTTAAAACTTAAAAGATTCAATTTAGCTTGGTACTGATTGAACAAATTGTATTTGGAAACAGACTATAGTCTTCATCTGTTCCATTTGAATCACACTGATGAAAATCTGTGTGAAATGTAAATGTTTCACCCTCAGACCCCTGTTCACTCCGGGGAGGACACTGATGGTTTACTATTGGGCCATTTGGCATTCTTGCTTACTAGGATATGATATTTGGTATTACAAAATCTACGTTTGAGAATAAGTTCTTTGGGAATTTTCTTTCCATATATTTCTTACTTTTCTTTTTTGGATTCTTATGAAGGTGATCTTGGTTGGACATGATTTTGGAGGGGCATGTATATCATATGCAATGGAGATGTTTCCTCTTAAGATTTCCAAGGCTGTCTTTATTGCTGCAGCAATGCTGACTAGTGGACAAAGTACTCTTGATATTATTTCTCAACAGGTTTTCCATCTCCTGCTAGCATTAAGATTGATGCATCTTCATTTTCACTTGTTCTGTGATCTGAAATCTGAAAATCTCTACCAAAAAGTTACACAAAGCTTGAATGGAAAAGGGGAGGGTAGGTGAGGTGATGGGGACTGGGAGACATTATAGTTACTTTATTATCCTAAATTTTGTTAAATTGTTTGAACTAACAATGCATGTACAGATATGTGATAATATTGAATCCTTCAACATGATAATATTGAATCCTTCAACAACCATTACTGTACTTTTAATTACCTCTTTGCATGTGGCTACGAGTGGCATTTGCATGGCAAAAGGCAGTGCATTTTATGCAGTCATTTTACTTCAATTCTATTAGATGGTTTATGTTAAGAAGTTTCTATAATAATACATGGGTTCGATTCCACCCATTTGAAAGTTAAAAAGCCATTTGCGTTACACTGCTTTAGGGCTGGTGCATAATAACATGCATTAACTTTTTGCTAAATCGATAATCTTACTATCATTCTAGTAAAATTATGATATCACACTCCTTTGGAGTAGAAAGTTTATATTTTGAAGGGACTAAGATTTTTTTTTGGGCAACAAAGGGACTAAGATTGAAAACAGAGACAGAGGGCTGTTACATTCTATATAAGTGAAGAATTTTTCATATCCTTTTAGTGATGATTCGATAGTGGCTATCTGTTGCAGGCAGGTTCAAATGGTCTTATGCAACAAGCTCAGACTTTTATATATGCTAATGGGAATGATCACCCTCCCACTTCTTTTGACCTGGACAAGTCATTGTTGAGGGATTTGTTATTCAACCAAAGTCCCACCAAAGTAAGTAGTTTGGGTGGTGCCAAATTTTCCCCTTCCCTCGCTACTGTTACATGGGCATTTATTTTAAAGTAAAACGACAATACTTGTGGAAGTGACTCATCAATTCTTAATATACAATCTCTTATTCAGTTTGAGTTGATAAAGATATGCAAACTATTTTTGGGCATTTGATGACTTGATTTTTGTGTAAACCATTTAATTAGTTGATCTTAGATTTATTGGGGACTCAACTGCTAGTCAGAGTGAGAATTTTGATGAATAAAATATAGGCTAAAATAGAATTTTGGTCCCTTATCTATATTTTTTGTTTTAGTTTGATCCCTTAAGTTTAAAAATTTCACTTTGGTCCCTTAAAGTGTCTCTTTTAGACCAAATTGATCTTTTTGTCAGTTTTTTACATTAACGGTGTCAATTTTGGCTGACGTGGCAAACGTCCATCGGACATGACATCATTCACAGTCTGCCATGTGTTACCAAGTTGACCAAGTTATTGTGATAAATTAAAGGAAGGACCAATTTGGTCTAACAACAACTTTTTAAGGAACCAAAGTGAAACTTTTTAAACTTAAGGGACCAAACCAAAACAAAAAATGTAGATAAGGGGCCAAAATTCTATTTTAGCCTAAAATATATGTTGGATGATAAGTGAAATTGTGCAATTAGTTAAATTGCAGGTAACATCAGTGCTTCATAATTTTCAAAATGGATAGTTTTCAATGTTGTGTATTGAACTCTACAGTTTAACAAGTATGTTACAAATTAAACAGTATTTTTAAAAAAGATTTCGCGTAGTCTTTATCTGTTACTTCAGAAAGATGGTTTACATGTGCAATATGCTGCAGGAGGAAGCTGATATCCCTTGTGGACCATAACACTAAAATGATAATATATTCTGTAATAAAGTCTTTTTGTGAAATCCTTGCTGTCAGGATCTCTCCCTAGCGAACCAAATATTGTCTCTAGCATTAGGGGATGCATTTGTAAATATACTGACTACTGCATAAATATACATTTGCATGTGATTCAGAATCTAAGCTTTGTTTCTGTCCTTTTTCATAGTTTTGTGAGCTTATATCTATTTGCCCTGACCCTCCTTGTTTGTTGTTTGCTTCTAAATGCAGGATGTTGCATTAGCATCCGTCTCGATGAGGTCTGTACCATTTTCACCAATTTTAGAGAAGCTTTCCCTTTCAGACCTGAAATATGGATCTGTAAGGCGGTTTTATATAGAAACTCTTGAAGACAATGCCATACCCATTTCACTCCAGGAGAACATGATAAATGCAAGCCCCCCAGAAAAGGTTTTCCGTTTGAAGGCAGCTGATCATTCTCCTTTTTTCTCAAAGCCTCAAGCTCTGCATAAGTTATTGGTAGAAATCTCAAAGATCCTGTAAGAACATCCATTGGTTAAATTGTTTGTGAAGCCCTACCCGCGTTAAAGCTTCAGTAACATGAAATAAGAATGTGCACTTGCCTTACTATTTAAGTCTATTATTGTGTGCAAGTTACAGGTTTCATTCTTCCTCTTCTTTTTCCTTTCTGGAGTTAAAATTTTGAAAGCTAGCTTGTATATCCTGTAACTTGTAACAGGTATTACTTGCAACATAAAACTCATGTTATATTGCAAGTATTACAAGTTAAAAGTGTCGGTGTCTGCTGATTAATGTTGCAAGTTACCCCCCTAGACAATTAGAAAAGAAAACCTGTAACCTGCCATTGATCCTATGGCAACAGTGCATTCACGGTAGTAAGATATCATCACAATGCAGAGGCACATTGCAAGGAAGAAAGAGTCCTGGGCATCAAATGTGTTTACATTCTTTTGATGCTCCATTAATACTGCTGGTTGCTGGAGGTTTACATTTTGAGAATCCTGGAGACTCCTTAGAGCTGCTGCTTTTCTCTACACCTCCCTCCTTTTTGTTTTAGGCAGTTTTCCCCAATATTTTTACTTGCGACTCTAATAATAAGTGTTTTCTATCTTTAGCAACATGAGTAAATAAACTCCTTGTGCTTTGCAAAATTGCAAGAAAGTTGAAATGCTCAAGTGTTTTGCTTAATCTCTTGCCGAATTATGGTGGTGATTGGTGATTCTGTTGGTATCCCGCATGGAGAAGTTAATGATAAAATTTAGTAAGAATAATCATTAAATCCTGCTTAGAGTTATTGCATTTTATAAAATTAAACTAATATATTGCTGTCGTTGAATGAATACTTACGCTTAATTTTGTGTTGTGTTGAGAAAGGAGCACATTCTGCATTCAAAAACTTTTGTTTCGTAAAGAAATATCGGAAAAGTAACATTGAGTTTTTTTTTTTTTTTTGACTGCAAAAAGTAACATTGAGTTGGAACTTTTATTCTCCTTTATACTTTGTTTAGACGGAAAAAATAGGGCAGGAAGGAAATTTTGATGTTGACAAAACCTAAGAGGTTCTGGTCGTATATAAAAGCATTACATCTCCATCAAAGAATAAGAATCTAATCTAATAGGTAACAAAGAAAGATTTATGTAAACAATCAGCATTACAAACACTGGAACTTTGATAGATGCCATGGAGATGTTTCTACAGTACGGCCTACTAATACGGTTATAACAGAGGGGCCATGTATGTTCCGTCCAAAGCATGGAGAGTCTACTAAAGGAAAAAGAAAATGAGTGGTGGGTGAAGGGTGAGCCGGCAGTTAGTGTGAGTAGGAATGAAAGAATAAAAAGGAAGGAATGTAGGGATTAGTAGGGAGAGAATAGGGAGTTTGTTACTGAGTAGTGGGTGGAGAAACTTATCTCATGAGTCCTAAAACATATCTAAATATAACATCATAAGCATGGTTGTGAAAATCTCAAGAAATATCTCAAAATCTCATGATTTTACGATTTTTCACTTGAAACCCATGCTGAATCGTAAACATGATCATAGGCTGTCTAGGATCGCATCAACTCACGATCTTCTACATTAAACATCTTTATAGGATAATCCTTGATCTAGTCTCGAAGAGTTTTTACACTAGAGATTACAGAAAATTGATAAATGGAATAATATAATGCAGCTACATACGAATGAAAATCACAATGAAAAAGTAGTACGAATCCCTTGTTTCTGAACTAATACAAGAGAATGGAGGCAGTAATTGTACACATCTTATGTATAGAACTAATGCTGACCATATTACAATGCATTCAAAATATAGTACACAGTGAAAGATGGTGTGCGTGGCTTCTGTGTGAATCTAATGCAGTCCAGGCACTGCTCCTTTGAAGATCTTTTAGCCCATGCACCCACAATAGTGACTCCATTTTCATTTCATTACAATTTAGTCAATTATGGACAGATCCATTGGCAGTGTATTCACACACAAGTCACAACAATCTTCTCGTATTTGTGGTCGCAAAATCTTACTATAGAGACAAAATATGCATTGAGTGACGAAGCTGGCAAAGAACTCAATTTCATTATTGAACATAAAATCTTTTCTCACGATTTCCCGTTCATCTGCTCTACTGTGATTGAATAATGAGTTTCACTGTTATCATTGTAGACAAAAAAAAAAAAAAAAAAACTGTTACCATTGAGACAACCTTGGTAGCTCCATCATCCGTCAGTTTTGTTTACAGCTAAAGATGGTGCCTATTCTGGTTGAGGACTAATTAATAATGGTCAGAGATAATAAGGTATAATCATCACAAGTATTTTTCATATCTGCTTCTTCCTGCAGTGAGAGAGCAAGCTCAAGTTGAACCTCCACTTCACCCATTGCTGGCCGCTCATTTGGATCAAAATTCAAGCATCTTTCCGTGATATCCATAAATACTTGCCAACACTCTGGTGCAATCTTTCCTTTGAGATTCGGATCAATATTCTCCTCAACAGGGTGCTTCTGCCTCTTCTCAACATCTTTTAGCTTCCCTTTGCATACCACTTCTAGTAGCACTACACCAAAGGAGTAAACATCGCATTTTTCTGTTAATGTATTGTTTTCTGAAATCTCAGGAGCCACGTAACCATGTGTACCTATAAGTGAAAGTAGTTGTTGAACTATTCAGCAAAATTCTTTTTCAGGAAACTAACAACCAAACAAAAATATATACCTAAAAAGCCATCATTTGATATTATCTTTGGTTTTGGCTTTGATGCATAATGCGGTCCTTTTAAGGAAAGACGGAAGTCTATGAGTTTGGCCACCATGTTGCTATCCAAAAGAATTTTATAAGGTGTTATGTCACGATGAAAGATAGTTCGCTTGGTTCCTGTGTGAAGGTAGTGTAGTCCACGTGCTGCTTCTATGCAGATCTTTAGCCTCTGCTTCCATGTTAGTGGTTCCTTTTTCACATCACTAGAGTATAGGCGATCATGGAGAGATCCATTGGGCATGTACTCATATACAATAATCTTCTCGTCTAAGTCGTTACAAATTCCTAATAGAGCGACCAAATTAGGATGCCGAAGCTGGCAGAGCAACTCAATTTCGTTCTTGAACTCCTTAAGTGCGTTGTCGGCACTCCCATATATTCGGCTTACTGCAACTGTATACTCGGAAACACCATTGTGTTGGAGAGAACCTTTATATGTGGTACGAAGGCGTGCGGTTTTAATTATTTGGTTTTCATCGAAGTTGTTAGTTGATTTCCTAAGATCGGCCAGTGAAAGTTGATGGCATAGCTCTTCTATCACAGTTGGATACCGTCTCTGAGACGAACTTGTATGCTTCAAACAGCAGAAGCTCAAATATTTGACAAACATTATCCCAATTTTAGCTACCTGCTTTGTTTTCAATCACAATAAGTTTCAACTTTCATTCTTACCATAAAAAAACTTTTATTCTCCATAGCTAAACTTTATCTGACCTTAAATACACCATGAACATGAATACTCATCTTTTGGAACCAAAACTAAAAACAATAGAACGTACCACATTTGATGGATGATTTATGGGTATCTAATTTAGACTTTAATGTATGAGGATTATAATTATGAATTTACAAATTAAGAGTAAGTTATAGAGTACCATTCATTTGTACAAACTTCATTACTTCATTTTATGGTTTCTGGAATGTGGTTTGAAGGAATAGGTGTAAATGTATGGTTTATTGTACACTAAGATACACTGCCAAGTTTTGATTTCATATTTCTCTGCGTTTCATTTCAAAATGGAAAATTGTTAGAGTTACGAGATTTTGCCTCATTTGAAATTTGATTTTTGAATAAATTTAGATAGAGTTTTTGTTATTGTTACAGATTTTATCTTTTATTTTTTTTTCCAGTTAGTTTATTTAAATTTCAAATAAATCTAATAGTAGATTAGATTGTTTTGGAATTTTAAATTAATTGTAACCCTATACATAGGCATTTTCCTTTTATGGATTTCAATGGCTATTTTCCTTCAATTTTAATCTCTCTATTTTCTCTGTAAGTTCCAATATTTCTATATTACAAAATATTTCTAACAGTGGTATCAGAGCTTGCTTCCTATGGGTTGAGGCAAATTTTTCATTGAACGCGAAACAAAGTGTGGTTGAGTGCAAACTCTATTAAGTGATTTATTTTTCAAGCAATTGTGGTAAAAATATGTCCACTTTCAACAATGTCTCATATGTCATCCCAATGTTTATGCTGAAAATGATCACAATTAGGTTGTGAAGATGAAGTTTTTTTTAAGGTCTCAAGGTTTATGGAATGTTATAATCTTTGAAGCTGATCCACCGCCATTGAGAGAAAATCCTACAGTTGCCTAGATCAAAAAGCTGATGAGGAGGAGAAGCTAAAGAAAGACAAAGCCATCACTTGCTTGCATTTAAGACTTGTAGATCACATTTTCACCAAAAGCATGGACTTGGAAACACCTAAACAGGTGTGGGACAAGATCCAAGATGAATTTGAGGTCAATAACATAGTCAAATATGTTAGGCTTCTCACATTGAAGAGAGAATTTGAATTGATGAGGATGAAGGACAATGAATTTGTCAAAGATTATTTTGGCAGGTTAATAAATGTTGTGAATCAAATACTGCCTGACAAGTTTGAAGCCAAGATCTATGCAATTGAAGGGTCTAATGATTTGCAAGCTCTTACAACTACAGAGCTAACTAGCAAGCTTCATGCACAAGAGCAAAGGGTCTCCATGAGAAGTAATGAAGTTATTGAAGGTGCATTTTGAGCAAAACACAATGGAAGACGTTATCAAAACCCATTATCTTCCAATAAAAAAGGAAAACTGAGGGTTCTTCAAGAAAATGAAAGTTTTAGCCTTGTTCTCATTGCCAAAGAACCAATCATGCTGAAGAAGGTTGTTGATACAAAAATAAACCTTTTTTCACCGTAATTTTTGCAATAAGCTTGGTCACAGCGAAAAAGTATTGCAGATTGAGGAAAAAACAATTTGAGCATCAACTAGAACATGCAAAATTGATCGAAGAAGATAACATTGATGATGAACATGTATTTATGGCATCACAAGAATTCAATTCACATTGATTGAATACTTGGCTCGTTGACAATGGTTGTACCAGTCACGTGACCAATTATCTTTAAATTTTTTCCTCCTTGACAAATCAATTCAACCAAAAGTCAAGATGAGAAATGGTGATATTGCACAAGCTCAAGGAAAAATGAGTAATTTTTATATCAACCAAGAAATGTATGATAATTGTCACAAACATTCTTTACATTCTAGAACTAGATCAATTTTTTTTAGTGTTGCACATATGCTAAAAAATGGATTTGAAGTCTCTTTCAAAGAAAATTATTGCTTTATTATTGATGGACATGGAACAGAGATAGCAAAAATTAAAATGATTGGAAACAAATTTTATTTGAAGTTTGATTTAATTGAAGGTCATGATTCTACTATCTAGATTAACGAGATGTTTGGTGTAGAAGATTCACATTAATTTAAGTTCATTAAAGTTCATGCAAGATGAATTTGAGATGACAAATATCTGGTTTTTAAATATAGGAGTAACCAAAGTAAATGACTACGATGATAGTAATTTAGGCCAAGAAATTGATGGGCATCTTCCTAACATAATGGCTAAAGTGCTTTCGATATCAAGTTTGAAGTTCATGGAGCTAAAGCTTGGCATTTCCATGGCAAATTTCAAGGATGAGTGTTAGAATTATGAGATTTTGCCTCATTTGAAATTGATTTTTGAATAAAGTTTAGATAGAGTTTTTCTTATTGTTGCAAATTTTATCTTTTATGTTTTGTTTAAGTTAGTTTATTTAAATTTAAAATAAATCTTATAGTAGATTAGATTGTTTTAAGAATTTACCGTCGAGCACGTAGATCAACTGACGTGGGGTTGTTTTAACTTAATCAAAAGTCTATACTGTTTCGTTAATTCTAATATTTTGCGTATTATAATTAAATCATTTGTTCAGCTAAAAGTGATGATAATTTCATAGACACAGATTCATAACCCCTACATCAGTAATAGTATGGCAATACGCCATCCATCAATTTAATTTTAATGAAACAAATAGAAAGCAAAATTACTTATGTATTATGAGTGTAGAGTAGAGATGACAGTTCTACCCAGACCCACCTGCAAAAATTACCTAAGATGGGTAGGGTAATTACCCACTTAATGGGTATGGGTTCGAATACAGGTAATTACCCACAAATTTTAACTGGTACGGGTTCGGGTATGGGTACCTTAGTACCAAACCCTAGCCATACCCATAATAATAATAATAATAATAATACCTAAAAGATAGATTATGTTTCTTAATCATCAAAAATAAAAAAGATTACGTTATTTATTTGCTAAAAGATAGATGACATCATTTAATTCACAAAAAAAAATTATGTTCCTTATAGAGATAAATCATATCTTTATTTACTTAGAGATAAATCATGTTCCTTAATTTCGAAAAAATATCACCTTCTTTATTTGCTTCTTTTCTCAATTTTTCCTATTTATTATGTTTTATAAACATCTTTGAATGGGATTTTAATTTTTGGGTCACCATACTTTGAATGAGATTTTAATTTAATTACTATTGTATTTTTAACCAATATTTTATTTATCATTTTTTTCATAATTAATTAAAGTGCGGGTAACGGGTATAGGTACGAGCATTTAGGTACCCGACGGGAATGGGTACGGATACTAAAGTTACTACTCACTCGGATATGAGTTCGGGTACGGGAATTTTTTTTAAGTGTAGGTATAGGGACGGGTACTATAGTACCCTATCCATTGCCATCCTTAGTGTAGAGTTGCAATCAAGCGAATATATGAATCGTAGACGGCACAACTCTTCTTCCAAAACCATTGTGTTGGAAGATGTATGCCATCCCAATTTTTTTATCTACCAAAAAAAAAAAATGTAGAAAAAGAAAATATGGATTAGCTTCATAGAGATTCAAGAAATATATTTTCCTTTATATTAAAGCATCCATATTTTTTTCCTTTTCTTTTGTTTGGAAGGAGGGGGATGAACCAACTGAATTAATTAATTAATTTATTTTTTTTTCATTTTTTCCTTATAAAATTGGGTCAACATAAATGAACTTAAATTAGTGCATAAAGTAAACTAGCTCTTGCATAGTCTTTTACAATTTACATGCTCTGTTTATAAGTATCAACCATCAAGCTTTTGATTTGTATGGACGAGATTTTTACTAGCTAGTAAACGTTAAATGTTCTGAAATATTGATTGTTCAGGAACTGCTAAAGATAAAGAATAGGACTATAGTAACCAGAGGACACGGCTAAATCACTAGTTCTCATCAAATTCTTTTATAGCGATTATTTCTATATGGATTTACACAGACGCACACTTTATACAACAAGATTAAATTTGAAGTAGATACTGGGCCAGCTTCTAAGCTTTAAGCGATGTATAATTAACAAGAAAACAATATAGATACCTCAATAAAAAAATAAAATAAAATCAGTTGAATGGGATTTTGCATGTTTTTAGAAATAGAGAATACAGAGATATTGAATATCACATAAAATTTCATAGGTTGGAGAACCTGGCGATGAAGAGAAGGAAGAAACAAAGCTTCAAAAAAATTCGTTCAGCGCAGGGCCAGGGAGTAGGGACCCTGTTGCTTCTGACTTCTGTATCTCTTCCTCTTCTCAATAAGCTTGCCAAAGAGTCAACCTTTTCGACATTCTTTCAAAATTAAATTCGTATTTATTTTGGAAGATATGCTGCCAACATCATGAACATTCAATCCTCTGACATTGATATATATTAAGGATTTAGCTCTTTTAAGGTGAGGGGAGTGTTAATTTTAAAATATAATTAATTTTTCATATGTATATTAGGCTAGCTGTTTTTTTTTTTTAAAATTTTTTATTTAAGGGGTCTAATTATGGAAATAATGATATTTAAGTATTATTATTTTTTATATTTTTTGATAAAATATTTTATTTCCTTTTTATATTTTTTCTGTGTGTAGATAAATGTTTTTTTTTCTTTTTCTCTTTTTAGATAAAATGTTTAAATATCATTTATTTTTTCTTTTGAATAGTTTTTTTTTCTTTTATAATATGTTATTGTTATTTTAAAATGTTTAAATGATTGTATTTACATTCAAAGTGACTTTATTATCCTTATTGATTTTTTTTATAATCAATTTTAAAATTAAATATCATTTATTAACCTTTACCATAGCAACAAGTAGTTGGTTCTAGAGATACTGTGGATACTCTACATCAATGTGGCTGACCCAAAAAAACCTTTACCAAGGAGATAAACTTAGAACACTATAAGAAGTTAATAACTTGAATTTTGATGCACAACAAATATTTTCTCATTCTATTACTATTCTTTTGTCTTTATTGTTATCGTGTTGTCTTTGTTCTTCTTATGACTATTTGTGAGTAACATAATTTATTCTAATTTAATAATTTTTTTTGAGTAAACATAATTTTGAGTAACATAATTTATTATAATTTGGCAGGTTTTTAGAACATAATTAATAGATTTTTTCAGAAAAATCATGGTTGATGTAGATACCATTTTTTTTTCACTGTTTTCTATTATATATTCTTGTATTATTTTGAAAAACATATATTTATATATTTGTTAATTAGATGAATTTTAATTTTTATAATTAACACTTGGCCTCCCTTATAATTCAAATCTAGCTACCTCCGTCCCTGCCTTTCACGTAAGTGTCCTGAAATTGCATATTTTATTCAGAAAAAAAAAAAAAAAGTTGAGCTACTAACATGCCACGGTTTTCGGTGAAATGCTACTGCTTCATGTGCTTGTATTCTTTGTTGGTAAACTAAACGTGCTTACTTTAAGAAAAAAAAATTAATTGTAGAAAAAATTCGTACACTTTAGGAAGTATGTGGATATAACAAGGTATATGGGTTTGGATTTGCATACGGTCCGTTTGGAAAAGTAGGTTAGGACTAACTAAAATCTTAATCTATTTAAATGCAGATTTATTTGGCTTGAGTTGATCTTAATGGAGTTAAGAGATTAGAACATCAGAGTTAATTTCAAAGGGATTTTAGCCAAGAGATTAGACTTAATCTATTTATGTGAAATCTAAATTTCAATGCTTGTGGGTGCTGGTTTACTTGTAAGGGGATTTGAATCCTTAACCATCATTATCATCATTGTCACCACATAAAATTGAAAATGATAAACAATAACGTTAGATTTAATTTTGGCTATCATATTATGTTTTTACATTTATTAATTGGCACTCTCAATGCCCTTTTCTGCCTGAGTAGTAATGTGATTGCTTCAATCCGTGTGGAAACATTATTCAACTTATTGGTTTACTACTACTTGTTCAAACAGTATACTTGTTGCACTTAAATAGCTTATTTTATAACATTTTGAGAACATATTGGTAGGCGTCTTTTTTATGTGTATGCAGTGACAGAGACAATGCAGAGAACGATTCTCATGAAATCCTGTGGCGATGGCCGATAGTGGAAGATTCTGTTTTATTGGCGCATGGAGCAATCCGCTGGTTGTGCTGATAGTTTGATCGTGTGGCTGATTTATAGTAGTTGCACGTTGAGTTAATGTTACAGAGGTGGTGCGTTGGGGGTCATGTCAACTTCAATTTTGTCAATGCATTTATATGACCTCTAACAAGTGGAGGAAATTTTGGTGGAAATTTGCTTTGGAATTGGGGGTCACGTCAACTTCAATTTTGTCAATGCATTTATATGGCCTTTGGATGCGTGTGGTGGCTGGGTGGTTGTATTGTTAGCATATTAAAGGTGGTCAGGTATTGTGAAGGGCTTTTTTGCAAATGGATTAAATAAGTAAAGGCTTTGTGGGTGGTTTTATGAAATTTTGTGGGGGGCAAGATCTATACGTACATGGTTACATAATATTTAGATGCAGTGGCACTCCAAATACAATGTAACCACTGCGGGTTCTTTAGGTTGAAGGGGAGTACTTGTTCATGTGTCTCTTGTACCCATAGTAATATAATTTTATTCGCTGACCAATTATTGCATGATTTAGGACTATCACGTATTTATGGTTTCAGCCAATCCTTATGTGACACATAATTTTGTTTCTAAATTTATGAAAAAGAGTTAATGAACCCACTGAAACTCGATAGTGTATCACATTAAGATTGACCAAAATCATGCTAGTCTCGAACCATGCGATGATTTCTCCTCATTAGGGGCATTCCACCTACCAAGTACCTAGATTGAAAGAGAAGTTCTTTTTCCCTATGTTTCAAACCCACCAAATAATAGTTTAGCGAAAAAGAAAAGAAAAATGCTAATAAAATTATCACGAAAATTAAAAAAAAAATGTTGTTTCCATTGGCAAATTTTCAAATGAGTTATAAAAGTGAATGTTGTTTCCATAGGCAAAAAATGGTAAGGTTTTCAAAGGCAAATCACGAGAATAGATTTATCAAAACATGGCATTGTTTCTCACTTCGGTCCTCTCGAGTTCCAAATAAGCATGTTAAATATACAATATGCTTCACATACTAAATAACACTTGAATGAGAACATGTAGTACTAAATAACATGTGAATGATAATGTGGACAAAAAGTAACTCAGTCAATGTTTGATGGCATTGTGTTTGTGTGAAGTGTGAACAATAACTTGAGAGAGGGACTTTGCTAATGCAATATCGCTAACACACTTTGTTTTTGGTGGTGGATAATGATTGTGAGGGTTTGAGCTTTAACCACAAGATGTCATACCCACCCAAATTGCATGAGAAATAACATTGAACGATGACACGGTGAAAACTGAAAATGATATTATTTATAGCAAGTCGAGCAAATAAATGAGTTTCTTGAGACATAAAAAAATGATTGGTTGTAGTATCAATTTTCATGATAAAATAGTCTTATTTGACTAAAACACTCTTAGTCCATTGTTGTGCGCAGTGGCGGAGGCAGTGGGGTGGCCCACGGTGGCCATGCCCCCCCCTAAGATTTTAGGAATTCATATTATACTATGTATAAAATTATCTTATGGCAATCCTCATCTCACTCTGCGGTCTTTACTCTACGGCTTAGACTTCTATGTTATTCTTTCCCCACACATTAGAGAGAAATGAAAAAGTTTTGGACCTTTGGCCCACCCAATACCAAAAATTAAAAAAAAAGAAAAAAAAAGTTTCTCATTGGTTGTCTGTTGTGTTGTACGTTTAGCTTCTGTCTTTGCCATACTTCTTCATTAGAACATTCTCTCTCCTATTTTTAGTAGTAGAAAAATTAGTTAATGATAAATTCGTTAGATTTATAGTTTTATATTTATTAATAATATATTTATGTATAGTTAATTTATTCGAGTATTTTTTGTGTGTGACTCATTTATCTATTTTCAAAATTTTGAGGTAATATACTTTAATTATATATAATGAAAATTTATTTTCATTAAACTTAATTGAAGTTTATTGTTGTCATTTTCCATAATTTTTAATTTTTTATTGGTCATTGGGAGTTTGTGTACTGGTAATACTTGTTGGTTAGTATCTCTCTTATATCCAAAAGGGCAAAACAATTATATATATTTTTTACTCAAAAGAAAATAATTGTTATATGTTAAATTTCTTACATATATTAACCCTAAGGAATTGGTCGAGTGGAGCAAGATAGGGTCTCATATTTGACATATCACAAGTTTGAATCTCCACTCGTTTCCTTAAGGTGAGAAATATAAATACTTCTGTAAGCTCTCTTTGAGCCCAAAGGCTTTCTATGCCTTCGATTGAACCCATGCATATCCCGTCCCTTAAATTTTTCTTTAACAAAAAAATTTCTTACGTATGTTTGCCCAACATGTGAAAATTTAATTGTTATTTACAAACTCATGATTTTTTATAGGTTTAAATGCAATTTTGGTCGCCTTATTTTTTTACATATGTAATTTTGGTCCATCTATTTTAAAATAGAGACATTTAGTCCTCATATTTTTCAAAATACGTAATTTTAGTCCCCTTTTTTAAAATAGAAATATTTAGTCCTTCACTTTTGTAAAATCTGCGATTTTAGTCCTTCCATCAAATTTGAAAGATTGACCGGTAAAAGATTAACCTGATGTGGTTCAAATTTAATGACATGGCACAAGATTTTGGCCCTTCCACGTCATAGTCAACATTAATCTCTTAACGGTCAACATTTTCAGTTTGACAGAAGGACCAAAATTACATAGATTTTACAAAACTTGGGGACTAAATGTCCCTATTTTTAAATAAATGACCAAAATTGCAGATTTTGAAAAAATAAGGACTAATGTCTCTATTTTAAAATAGAGAGACCAAAATTACGAATTTTTAAAAATAGAGAGACCAAAATTACGAATTTTTAAAAATAGGGAGAGTAAAATTACATTTAAACCATTTTTATATTGGCCCCTCTTATATAAAAATCCTGGTTCCACCCCTGGTTGTGCATGACTCTTATTTTATGATAAGTGGACAAATGTTGGAGGTCGCGACAACATCTGTCCTTTAGGCAAGGGTTTCTAGTTGCTTTGCTCCCGAAGATGTAGACAAATTGTCGAACTTCTTTAATCCTTTGTGTGCTTTCTGTTTCTATTCTTTATTTTATAGCTGCTGCTGCATTCTCAACATCCATAAATTATAAATATATTGAAATAATAATTAGGTAGATAATAAAAAAGACTAATTAATGAATTGTAAGTTGAAATACAAATAAATAAAGGTATCATTTGAAAAAGAAAAAAAAAAGTAACACTTTCTTGATATTATAATAAAGTCACAAATAGTTTAAGATAGAAAAAAAATTCCAAATCGATACATAAAATGAGAAAGAGGGAATATCTTATATGATGCCTTTCTTTCCTTCCTTGAAAGGTTATAAATGTCTCCAATAAAAGGGTTATACACAATATGTTGGGTACTAGAGTAACAAAATGATAACTTACAACTAAAATAAGAGATGAGAAAAAAATAGGAATTGACACACAATATTTTAACGTGGAAAACCCTCAACTGATAAGGAAAAAATCACGGGCAAGACCAGAGAAATAATTTTACTAAGTGAAAGAAAATTACAACCTCTCTCTAATTATAAGGAGAGAACAATTACACTTTCTCTTATAATAGGAGAACTCACACTACTAGTATTTCTAACTCTCTCTAAAAGGAATTACAATTGTAGTGGGGATACAAATGCTTCTACCGAAGGCCTCTATTTATACTAGAGATTGAACCTGCACCGTAATAAATTTTAGCAATTAGGTACCGAAAAATAGTTGGCAGCTGCCTCCTTTTTTTGACTAACAATCTCCCACTTGAAGATTATGATTGAATTTAATCATATCTTCACACTAGTCTTTGCCACTCCATATGTTGCTTACGTTTCTGATAGGCCAAATAAGGATCGACACCATACAAACTTGTTTGTATTGATAGGCTTCGTCATAACATCTGCTAGGTTATCTTTGGTGTGAATCTTCTGCATGTCCACGCTTCCTTCCTCTACTACTTCTCTGACAAAATGGTATTGAACACCTATGTGCTTTGTCCTGGAATGAAAAGCTGGATTCCTTGCAATGTGCAAGGCACTTTGACTGTCACAATACACAATAATCTTCTGCTGCTTGTGCCCAAGTTCCTCCAATAGCCTTTGAATCCAAATAGCTTCCTTGCATGCCTGGGTAGCTGCCATGTACTCCGCTTCTGTAGTAGATAAAGCTACAACAGTCTGTAATTTGGATAACCAGCTCACTGCCCCTCCTGCAAGTGTAAACACATAGCCAGTAGTAGACTTTCTTTTATCAAGATCACCTGCAAAATCTGAATCAACATAGCCCCTGACAATAGATTCCGATCCTTCAAAACATAATGCAACATCCGAGAATCCTTTGATGTATCTAAGGGTCCTCTTAACAGCGTTCCAGTGCTCTCTACCAGGATCTGCCATGAACCTACTAACCGCTCCCACTGCTTGTGCAATGTCTGGTCTTGTACAAATCATGGCGTACATAAGGCTTCCCACCGCTGATGCATGCGGTACTCGAGACATTTCCATCCTCTCTGCTTCATTGCTAGGACTCATACTTGAGGATAACTTATAATTGATAGGAAATGGGGCAGAAATTGGCTTACAGTCTTGCATGTTGAAGCGCCGCAAGACCTTCTGTAAGTAATTCTTTTGAGAAAGCCAAAGCTTCCTATCTTTTTTGTCTCGGTGAATTTGCATCCCTAAAATCTTGTTTGCGAGTCCCAAGTCCTTCATGTCAAACTCCCTAGCCAACTCTGCCTTCAGTTCTTGGATTTGATCTTTGTTGGGGCCTACCACCAACATGTCATCCACATACAATAGCAAAATGATGAAATCATTATCATCAAACCTATTGTAGTACGTACAATGGTCTGAACTCAGTCTATTGTAACCAAGGCTAATAATGAAGGAATCAAATCTCTTGTACCAACATCTTGGCGCCTGCTTTAGACCGTAAAGAGATTTGGTCAACCTACAAACCAAGTTTTCTTTTTCTTGTTCTTTAAAGCCTTCAGGTTGGAGCATATATATCTCCTCTTCAAGTTCTCCATGGAGAAAAGCAGTCTTTACATCAAGTTGCTCAAGATGTAAATCACATGCAACACACATAGCCAGGACAACTCTAATTGTTGTCAATCAAACAACTGGCGAGAAAATCTCATTGAAATCAACACCTTCTTTCTGAGCATATCCTTTGACCACCAGTCTTGCACGATATCATTCCACTTGATCATTGCCATCTCGTTTGATCTTGTATACCCATTTGTTTCCTATGGCTTTTCGACCCTTTGGAAGTTCAACAAGTTCCCATGTCTTGTTTCTATGCAAGGCTTCCATTTCTTCATGCATTGCTGCCATCCATTGAGAAGCATCCGAACTACTCACGGCCTCTTGAAAGGTTGATGGTTCTCCTTCTTCAGTTAGAAGACAGTACGCATCATGGCTTGCCATGACAAACTGTGAGTGCCAACTTGGTTTAGATTTTTGTCTTGTTGATCGTCGAAGACCTCCTTCGTCATTGACCTCATTTGGCTCTTGTTCTTCGTGCTCCTGTTCTGCTTCAGAAAAGTCATCTTCTCCAGACATCTTCTCTATCTGCACTATAGTAGTGTCTTTGGTAGTGCTGTCATTTTTCTGCTCACTCTGCAATTTCTTTTCTCCAAAAACTACATCTCTGCTAACAACAACCTTGCGGGTAGTGGGATCCCACAAGCGATACCCCTTAACATTGTCAGCATAACCCAAGAATATACATTTCCTGGATTTTGGATCCAACTTTGTTTTTTCTTGGGAGTTGTACATCACATACACAGGACATCCAAACACATGCAAGGAAGAATAATCAGCTGGTTTGCCTTTCCACATCTCCATCGGCGTCTTTAAACCAATCGCTGTTGATGGTGATCGATTTATCACAAAACAGGCGGTTTTAACTGCTTCTGCCCAGAAAGATTTGGCTACCCCCGCCGTTTTCAGCATAGCTCTTGTTCTATCTAGGAGAGTTCTGTTCATCTGCTCTGCCACACCATTTTGTTGAGGTGTATGTGGAACTGTGAATTGTCTTAAAATACCCTCTTGTTTGCAGAATGCTAGAAAGTCACCATCTACATATTCTCCTCCATTGTCTGTCCTCAAGCACTTAATTCTTTTTCCAGTTTCAAGCTCTACTTGTGCTTTGAATTCCTTGAATACTGGAAACACATTTGACTTCTTCTTGATTGGGTACACCCACAATCTCCTGGAATAATCATCAATGAATGATACAAAATACTTTGCTCCTCCCAGGGATACTTCTGGTGATTCCCACACATCCGAATGGACCAAGTCTAGTATGTGTTTGCTTCTAGTAGTTACTTTAGCAAATTTCAACCTATGTTGCTTACTTATCACACAATGCTCACAAAACGGTAAATTGACCGTTTTGAGCCCAGGCAGGAGATTACGTTCCGCAAGGACTTTCAGGCCTCGTTCTGACATATGTCCAAGTCTACGATGCCACATCATCGTTGCTTCTTCTTGACTTGCTGCTGCAACTGATGCATCTGCTTCTTGCAACGTATCTCCCAAAAGCATGTATAGATTAGCTGTGATCTTCTCAGCTTTCATCACTACAAGATTGCCTTTCACTATCTTTAAGATCCCACCTTCAGTATGGATCTTGCACCCGAGATCATCCAATTGCCCAACGGATAATAAGTTCTTCTTCAAGCCCTTCACATGTCGTACCCCTTGAAGTGTGCGAATAGTACCATCATACATTTTTAATTTGACAGTACCGACTCCAGCAATTTCCAAGACATGATCATTTCCCATGAACACAGATCCTTTCGAGATAGGCTCATAAGTGCAAAACCAATCTCGACGTGAAGTCATGTGCCAGGTTGCACCTGAATCCAATATCCAACAATCATGAAGTTGTCTTCCGCCTTTAGAACTAATTGCTGCTTCACTATACAGAACTTCTCCATTATCTGAGGTACTTGCAACGCAACCTTGAGAGGTTGATGCTTCAAAATTCTTTCCTCCACTCTTCTTGTGCCAACAATCTTTCTTCAAGTGCCCTCTCATGCCACAATTGTAGCATTTGATGTTCTTCCTTCTTCGAGACTTTGATCTACCATGATTTTGACTCCCACTAGAGCCACGTTCCGTTGATCTGCCTCTCGTCATCGTTAAAGCTTCTGTTTGCTTGGAATTTTCCTGCCTATCTTCCTTATTCTTTCGCCTGGATTCTTCTTCAAGAATAGCTCCGGCAACATCATCAAAGGTTAGACGGCCAACAATATTATTGTTCGTCATGTTGATGATGAGTTGATCATACGAATTTGGTAAACTCTGAAGTAGAAGTTCCGCCCGCTCATTTTCTTCTACGTTGAAATCTGACGCAGAAAGTTGAGCGAATAGAGTATTCAGATTGTTGATGTGGTCTGTCACCGAAGTGGACTCATTCATTCGAAGAGTGTAAAGTTTCCTCTTTAAGAATATTCTGGTGTGAAGTGACTTGACCTCGTACAATTTGTGGAGAGTATCCCAAATCTCCTTCGCGGTCTTCTTCTCCGCAACACTGGACAAAACCGAATCCGCCATTGCTAAGTGCAAATTGGCAACAACATTGTCATCCATCTCTTTCCACCTTTCGTTAGTGATCTCCGCAGGTCTGCCTTCAATTGCATCTTGACAATTGTCCTTCCTCAAAATTGCCTTTATCCTCAATTTCCACAGGGAGAAACTATTTCCGTTGAACTTCTCAATCTCGTATTTTGCTGCCATGGTTTCACACTAAAGAACTGACTTACACAACTTCCACCCTATATAGTACCGCCTACTGGAACAGTGACTGTAGACCGTGAACCAGTGCACCAGGTAAGTTCCCAGGAAAGAGAGGTGGGTCACCAACGGACACGCTTAAATACCAAGTCTTTCCTTAGCCAAAACTTTCCTAGACATGCACTTTCACACTACCTCACTCTATATCCAGTAACAAGAATAATTCTTTTCTGATGTGGTAGATCAGACTATACCACAACCACAGAGCATACTAAGAATTTTCTCCGGCACTATACCAGCGTACCAGCGTGTATCGCAGCGGAACAATATCAGAACCTATTGGCTCTGATACCACTGTTGGGTACCAGAGTAACAAAATGATAACTCACAACTTAAATAAGAGATGAGAAAAAAATAGGAATTGACACACAATATTTTAACGTGGAAAACCCTCAACTGATAAGGGAAAAATCACGGGCAAGACCAGAGAAATAATTTTACAAAGTGAAAGAAAATTACAACCTCTCTCTAATTATAAGGAGAGAACAATTACACTCTCTCTTATAATAGGAGAACTCACACTACTAGTATTTCTAACTCTCTCTAAAAGGAATTACAATTGTAGTGGGGATACAAATGCTTCTACCGAAGGCCTCTATTTATACTGGAGATTGAACCTGCACCGGAATAAATTTTAGCAATTAGGTACCGAAAAACAGTTGGCAGCTGCCTCCTTTTTTTGACTAACACAATACATTATGGATTCATCTGCGAGACCAAATTGCTACGGGGATGGCGGGGGTATGAAAAGAAACACAAAATATTGCCGATATTGGTATGATGGATTAATCAATCAATTAACTTATAGTTGGGGGGGGGGGGGGAGAATATCTATAAGAGAAATTATAGGTTAAATTAGTTGCTGAAATTCTTTAATATTGTGACTCCTGTGTGAATGTAATGTAGTCTATGCATTGCTCCTTTGAAGATCTTTTAGCCCATGCACCCACAATAATGAAATTTTTTTGGAAAAGGAATGCAGAGCCCACAATAATGAAATTCATATCACTACAATTTGGGCAATTATGAAGAGATCAATTGGCAGTGTAATCATACACAAGTGACAAGTCACTTCAATCCTCTCATCTTTGTGGCCTCAAAATCCTACTAGAGAGACAAAAATTGCATAAGTTGCAAAATGGCAAAGAACTCAATTTCATTCTTGAACTTAAAATATCTTTTCCCATGATTTCCCATTCATCTGCTCTACTGTGTTTGAAATTTGAATAATCAGTTGCACTGTTATCATTGAGACAACCTTGGTAGTTCCATCATCCATCAGTTCTGTTTTCAGCTAAAAAGTTGGTGCCTATTCTTGTTGAGGACTAATTAATAATGGTCATAGATAATAAGGTATAATCATCACAAGTATTTCTGATATCTGCTTCTTCCTGCAGTGAGAGAGCAAGCTCAAGTTGAGCCTCCACTTCACCCATTGCTGGCCGCTCATTTGGATCAAACTTCAAGCATCTTTCTGTGATATCCATAAATACTTCCCAACACTGTGGTGCAATCCTTCCTTTGAGATTTGGATCAATATTCTCCTCAACAGGGTGCTTCTGCCTCTTCTCAACATTTATTAACTTGTCTTTGCATACCACTTCTAGTAGCACTACACCAAAGGAGTACACGTCGCATTTTTCTGTTAATGTATTGTTTTGTGAAATCTCAGGAGCCACGTAACCATATGTACCTATAAGTGAAAGTATTATTTGAGTTATTCAGTAAAATTATTTTCAACAAAACTAGCAACAAAACAAAAATAAATACCTATAAAGCCATCTTTTGATATTGTCTTTGGTTTTGCCTTTGCTGCATAATGCGGTCCTGTTAAGGAAAGCCGGAAGTCTGAGAGTTTGGCCACCATGTTGCTATCCTAAAGAATTTTATAAGGTCTTATGTCACGATGAAAGATGGTTCGATTGGCACCTGTGTGAAGGTAGTGTAGTCCACGTGCTGCTCCTATGCAGATCTTTAGCCTCTGCTTCCATGTTAGTGATTCCATTTTCTCATCACTACAATATAGGTGATCATGGAGAGATCCATTGGCCATGTACTCATACAATAATCTTCTCGCCTTTGTCATTACAAAATCCTAATAGAGGGACCAAATTAGGATGCCGAAGTTGGCAGAGCAACTCAATTTCATTCTTGAACTCCTTAAGTGCTTTGTTGGTGCTCCCATATATTCGGCTTATTGCAACTGTATACTTAGTAACACCGTTGTGTTGGAGAGAACCTTTATAAACAGTACCAAGGTCATTAGTTCCAATTATATGGTTTTCATCAAAGTTGTTAGTTGATTTCCTAACATTGGCCAGTGAAAATTGATGGCATAGCTCTTCTATCACAGTTGGATACTGTCGCTGAGATGAACTCGTATGCGTCGAACAGCAGAAGCTCAAATATTTGATAAACATTATCCCAATTTTAGATACCTGTTTTGTTTTCAATCACAATAAGATTCAACTTTCAATCTTACCATAAGAAGACTTGAGTTATTCATAGCTAAACTCTATCTGAACCTAAATACATCATGAACATGAATACTCATCTTTTGGAACCAAAACTGAAAACAATAGAACGTACCACCTTTGGGCGATGATTTATGGGTATCTAATTTAGACTTCAATGTATGAGGATTATAATTATGAATTTACAAATTAAGAGTAAGTTATAGAGTATCAATGTATCATTCATCTGTACAAACTTCATTACTGCATTTTGTGGTTTCTGGAATGTGGTTTGAAGGAATGGGTGTAAATCATTAAATGTATGGTTTATTGTACACAAAGATACGCTGCACTCAAGATCCTCTCCCACTTTCTTGTTTTTCACCCGTCTCTATACCCCAAGTATTAAAAACTTAATCTGCCAAGTTTTGATTTCATATTTCCCTGTGTTTCATTCCAAAATGGAAATTAAAAGAAAGATAAAGGAAGTGTTTCTTGAATTCTAATATTTTGCGTATTACAATCAAATCATCTGTTCAGCTAAAAGTGATGATAATTTCATAGATAGACAACCCCTATATCAGTCATAGTATGGCAATATGCCTTCCATCTATTTAATGAAAAAATAGAAAGCAAATTACATATGTATGAGTGTCCAGTTGCAATCAAGCAAATATATGAATTGTAGATGGCATTGATCTTTATCTGCCATCTCAATTTTTTTTTCCACCAAAAAAATTTGTAGAAAAAGAAAATATGGATTAGCTTCGAGAAATATATTTTCCTCTATATATTACTTAATCTTTGCAATAACTTACTTAATCATTGACCATTCGTTTCCTTATTAAAGCATCCGGATTCCGGACTTTTTTCACTGTTCTTTCTGTTTGGGAGGAGGGGGGGATGGATGAAGCAACTGAATTATTATTATTATTATTATTTTTCATTTCTTCTTTGTAACAACCCTTAAAATTGGGTCAACATAAATGAAGTTAAATTAGTGCATAAAGTAAACTAGCTCTTGTATAATCTTTTACAATTGGCACGCTTTGTTAATAAGTATCCAGATTTTGATTTGTCTGGACGAGATTCTTACTAGCTAGTAAACATTGCATGTTCTGAAATATCGATTGTTTGGGAACTGCTATAGATACAGAATAGGACTATAGTAAAATAAACAGAGGACAAGAAAACAACATAGATACCTCAATAAAATAAAATAAAATAAAATAAGTTGAATGGGAGTTTGCATGTTTTTAGAAATAGAGAATATAGAGATATTGAATATCACAAAAGATTTCATATTTGGGAACCTGGAGATGAAGGCAAGTTAGAAACAAAGCTTCAAAAAATATTCTGTTCAGCGCAGGGACCCTGTTGCTTCTGTATCTCGTCCGCTTCTCAATAAGCCACGGTTTGACCGAACAGAACTTTATAAGCTTAGGTGTCCTTAAAGGCGGATTCTACCGTGGGAAAGTATCTCAAGTTTTTCACGGTGGGAAAGTGATTTTTGATCCTTCGATCTATTAAATTTTAAATCAACGGTCCAGTTTTTATTTTATTTATTCTTTTTCTTTTTTTTTTGCTTTCCCTCTTTCCTGTTTTACCCCTTCTTCTTTCTCTCTCTCCTTTTCTTGAATCCCCCTTTCCTCCCACGGTCCCTCTTCTCTTCCATTTTCCTTTTCTTTTTTTCCCCTTTCTTCTTCTCCTCGCTCTTCTCTCTCTCCCCCCCCCCGCTCGCACTGCTCAAGCGAATTGAACTGTCATGCCCAGAAGCTCCTCCGTGATGATGGTTGTTTTCTTTCATCTCATCACTCTCACTTGCAAATTTTTTCAAAACAGATGCAATATTTTCACTGCTGTTTTTGGTTTTCTTCTACTGTGTTCCATTATCGCAAGGTCCAACGTTGTATTTTTTGTGGGTTTTGCGATTCGGATGAAGGGGAAGCACTGTCGCAGGTAGTGGCGATGATGAAGAAGGGGGAGGGGAGAAATCGGGAAAGAGAGGGAGAAAAGGAGAGTCGAAGTCGTAGGTAGGTGAATCGAAGCCACATCGGACCGACGACAACGGCACTGGTGCCGGCCTAGACGGCGATGCCGCGGTTGGAGTCGGAGAGGCAGAGCACAAAGAGGATCTTGGTTGGGGACGCGAGAACGTTCTAGAAGGTTGAAGTAGTAGTGAGACGCTGGTTTTGGGATTCTGAAAATTTGAAAGAGTTTGGTAGTAGTTGAAAATCAATGTTTGTGTTTGTGCTTTTCTTGCAGATCTGAAAAATGGGTTGTGTTTTTTTTTTCCTGATTTGAGAAAGAGACCAGTTTGTGGTTTTCCAGATTTGAGAAATAAAGGGAGAGTCGTCGTTCCCGTTGGCATTGCGATTGTTGCGGTGGGTTCATGATAATGGTTTGCGGTTGGTTCGTGGTGTTAGTTGGTGGTGGGTTTCTTGGTACTTCACGGTGGTTTTGTTGTTAGTTGGTGGTGGGTTTCTTGGTGGGTTTTGTTGTTACCGCCTCTGTCGCACCTTCCAACAAGTTCCATGCGCCATGTGCCGTCGTCGGGAGTGTGGTGGTGCGGAGAGATCTGGGTTGCAATGGACAGGGGCACAATAAAAAAAAAAAAGGATAGCTTGGGAAATTTGAAGGAAAGAATGAGAAAAGAAAAAAGAAAAACTAAAAAAAATTTCAACCAATGATTCAAAAATTATTTTATCCAACGGCTGAAAATCACTTTCCCACCGTGGGAAACATGAGATACTTTCCCACGGTAGAATCCGCCGTCCTTAAATTGCATCTTTTATTTGGAAAAAGAATAGTTGAGCTACTAACATGCCACGTAACAGTTTTTGGTGAAATGCCACTGCTTCATGTGCTTATTTTCTCTGCAGGTAAATTAAACGTGCCTACTTTTAAAAAAAAATAGATTGTAAAAAAAATTCATACACTTTTGGAGGTATGTGGATTTAACTACGTATATATGGGTTTGGGTTTGCATACAGTGTTTGGGGTTAAGTGAGTTAAGAATTAAAAAAAAAAAAAAAAGTGAATCAAGACTAACTAAAATGCTAATTTTTTTAAAATAAAATGCCAATTTATTTAAACACGAATTTATTTGGCTTGGGTTGATCTTAATGGAACTAAGAGATTAGAGCATTAGAATTAAATCTAAAGGGTTTTTAGCCAAGAGATTGAACTTAATCTATTTATGTGAAATATGAACTTTAATGCTTGCGGATGTTGGTGTACTTGTATTGGATTTGGGTGAGATCATAGAAGAGCATAAGGGGATTCGAATCCCTAACAGTCTTCATTGTCATCACATAAAACTGAAAATTGTTAAATAATAACAATATATTTAATTTTTGCTATCATATTTTGTTTTTACATTTATTGTTACGCTCAATGCCCTGTTTTGCCTAAGTAGTAATTAATTAATTGTGCGAACTGTGATTGCTTAAATCCCAGTGGGAACGATATTTGACTTATTGGTTTACTACTTGTTCGACCAATTATACTTGTGGAACTTAAATAGCTTATTTTATAACATTTTGAAGCACATTGGTTATCAGCAGATGAATCCATGATGGATTAATCCATTAGTCATTGCCGATATTGATATGATGGATTAATCAACCAATTAACTTTATAGCTGGGAGAGGGTGAAGATCAATAAGAGAAATTATTAGGCTGAATTAGTGATAATTGCATTTTATACTTATCTTTTTGGTACACATAAGTACAATTATTTCATCTATCCCTTATTTAAACCTTTGTTTCTACCTCTTTTTAGTTCAAAAAGAATTAGTTTTTAGATATTTATTTAGTTATGTAAATTTGGAATTTAGTCTCATGTTTGAGTATTTTTTAATACATAGAAATTGGAGATGGGTTTTGGAGTAGCTTAAGATCAAGGTCAAGGAAGAAAGTTCTCATCGGCCTAGCTGAAACATTGTCTAGCCCAATTGAACACAAGTTAGAAAGCAATCATTCTTTGGAAGAATTTTCGGCCTAGCTGAAATTTGTGTTAGTTGGACCGAAATCAAGTCAGTAGCACCTCATTTGTTGAAGGTAATTTGGCCCAGCCGAAATGATTGGCCAGCCTAGTTCAGAAACTGACAGAGATTGACTAATTTTGAGAAAGGAAGTTCAGCCCAGCCGAACCCGTTGGTAAGCTCAGTTGAGCTTGTCCCAGTGAGCATTATTGAAGTTTCGGCCAGCGGAAACATAATTTCAACTGGGCTAAAAATGTCGCGTTGGCACTTTATGGGTAAAAGACAAAAGCCATTAAAGGGGCTTTTTGGAGGGAGAATATAACATTCTTCTCTGACCTATGTTATGGCACAAGTGTAGCGAGTGGGATACTCTCAAGACTCCATTTTCATCTTCTTCTTCACTTCACCATTTTTTGATGCTCCTCTCAACCATGAGTAGCTGAGCTCCCCTTCATTGTGGTTTGATGTAACTAAACTCAAACTCATGTATATCTTTTGAGTTATTAATAGATGTTTATTATTCACCGTTACATGCTTTCTTCTTTGCTTAATGCTTGCTTTGACTTGATCACCCTTTGCTTGATTTTATGGTTTATATGCGATTAGAAAAATGTATTTGAACTATGAACCAGAGAAGAGCACCTAATGGGTCTTGTTTCTAGGAATAGAGTAAAGCCCATTAGTCAGCTTTGACTTCTTTTCTTAAAGCAAGTAACTTGGCTAAGCTATGCAAGGGATTGGTAGTTTAGTTAAGGAACTTAAGCTCTTCTTGTAAGGAATTAGGGATTGAGCATTTTTATGAGTTTGTGATAACAAACGAATGATAAACATTGATTAATAGCTTGTGTATGCATGAGGGAGTGGTTTAGTGAAGTCGAACCCCAACGGTCATTATCATCGTTTCTCGTAACGTTTTTCCGCAATTTGGATCTTTGAAGACAAAAACTCTTTTCATAAGCTTTATTTCCAAAGTTTATACTTTATCTTTATTTTCCATCATTGATACTTAAAGTTTGCTGTATATTTTACCTAGTGAGTAAAAAGTGCGTAAATTGCCAAATATTGAACAAGTCTCTGTGGGTATGATACTTGGACTTTCCATTTTATACTACTTGTACGACTTGGTACACTTGTCAATGACGTAACAATTAGTTGGTCAAATTCTTTGATACAAACTTACAACATTAAAAATTTACCTATAGATTCATCATATTAGTTTTGGTATTGTCTCTGACTCAAGAAACGGTATGTTAGGAAAAGCAAAAATCTAAATGTTCAGGCACCACATTGTTATCCAAAATCAGTATGGATCCTCTCATGCCCTCCTGCCTCTCCATCAAAATTTTCTCTATAGCTAAAGAGGAAATATTCATTATATTTTCTCTCTTCCTTGATTTCTGTGGAATGACTAATGAAGGGCTAAGATGTTGCAGGATATTAGCTGCATGCTAAAAGATGGTGCAAGCGGCTCTTGTGTGAATGTAATGTGGTCCATGCACTGCTCCTTTGAAGATCTTCTAGCCTAAATACCCACAAAAGTGATTCCATTTCATATCATGACAATTAGGGCAATTATGGAGAGATCCATTGGCAGTGTATTCATACACAAGTCACAACAATCTTCTTGTCGTTGGGGTCATAAAATCCTACTGGAGAGACAAAAAAATGCATTGAGTGACGAAAATGGCAAATAACTCAATATAATTGTTGAACTTAAAAAATCTTTTCCTACCTACAGTGGTCAGTGAATCCTGGTTTTTGTCTGATGTGAAGTTGGCGTTCGGGTTTCAACATTCAGGAGGCATCTTTTTTATGTGTATGCAGTGACAGAGACAATGCAGAGAACGATTCTCATGAAATCCTGTGGCGATGGCCGATAGTGGAAGATTCTATTTTATTGGCGCATGGAGCAATTGTTGGTGAATAAGCTATATGGCTCCGCTGGTTGTGCTGATAGTTTGATCGTGTGGCTGATTTATAGTAGTTGCACATTGAGTTAATGTTACAGAGGTGGTGCTTTGGGGGCCATGTCAACTTCAATTTTGTCAATGCATTTATATGTCCTCTAACAAGTGGAGGAAATTTTGGTGGAAATTTGCTTTGGAATTGGGGGTCATGTCAACTTCAATTTTGTCAATGCATTTATATGGCTGGCCCAATAATGACAGGGATTTCTTTTTGCAATGCAATTTACATTGGACTTTGGATGCGTGTGGTGGCTGGGTGGTTGTATTGTTAGCATATTAAAGGTGGTCAGGTATTGTGAAGGGCTTTTTTGCAAATGGATTATAAGTAAAGGCTTTGTGGGTGGTTTTATGCAATTTTGTGGGGGGCAAGATCTATACGTACATGGTTACATAATATTTAGATGCAGTGGCACTCTAAATACAATGTAACCACTGCGGGTTCTTTAGGTTGAAGGGGAGTACTTGTTCATGTGTCTTTGTAAACGGGTTGGGTACCCCTTGTACCCATAGTAATATAATTTTATTCGCCGACCAAAAAAAAAAAGAGAAATTATTGCATGGTTTAGGACTATCACGTATTTATGGTTTCAGCCAATCTTTACGTGACACATAATTATATTTCTAACTTTATGAAAAAGAGTTAATAAACCTACTAAAACTCGATAGTGTATCACATTAAGATTGACCAAAACCATGGTAGTTTCGAACCATGTAATGATTTCTCCTCATTAGGGGCATTCCACCTACCAAGCACCTAGATTGAAAGAGAAGTTCTTTTTCCCTATGTTTAAAACCCACCAAATATTAGTTTAGCGAAAAAGAAAAGAAAAATGCTAATAAAATTATCACGAAAATTAAAAAAAATGTTGTTTCCATTGGCAAATTTTGAAATGAATTATAAAAGTGAATGTTGTTTCCATAGGCAAAAAATGGTAAGGTTTTCAAAGGCAAATCACGAGAATAGATTTAGCAAAACATGGCATTGTTTCTCATTTCGGTCCTCTCGAGTTCCAAATAAGCATGTTAAATATACAATATGCTTCACAGACTAAGTAACACTTGAATGAGAACATGTTGTTTCACAAACTAAATAACATGTGAATGATAATGTGGACAAAAAGTACCTCATAGTCAATGTTTGATGGCATTGTGTTTGTGTGAAGTGTGAACAATAACCTGAGAGAGGGACTTTGCTATTGCAATATCGCTAACACACTTTGTTTTTGGACGATGTCTAGGGTGCGAAAGCGAAACAACTTTCGCACCATGCGTAAGTAAACGAAACTTTCGTGAAACTTATTTCGACCACACGATATACTATTTAAATAAAAAAGGGACAGGATTTGCTGATGTCTACCGGTAGGGAGGGTATTTTTCATAAAATAGTTTTTGTAATTATATATTCCACGTGTGATGTACGTGGCACAGATTTGTCTTATTCTGTTGAACGTGGCCCTAGTTTCGTTTGCTCTAAACCTTTGTGACCATGGTGTGTTATGCGTTTGTGACATAGGCATCGAAGTGCTGCCATAAGCTTGTGGTTGGTCACGATACCTTGTTCTTGGGTGTTTTCCTAAATCCCCACTTCGTCTGTGCCGCTTTGGAGACAGAGGTTTTGAAGTGCTGCTGGCAGCGTCCTGTTGCTTGCTCAACCTCGTTGTTCTTAGTTGTTGCCTTGAATCTCGATTTCGTAATTGTCGACTTTATATTGTGTTGTTCGTTGCAGATCAGAAGAAGGACCCAAGTAGGGAATTAATTGATTGCGCATCGGAGCTACCGTGAGGTTTGTATTCGGATCCCCTTTTTTAGTTTTGGTACGTTTTAGGTATTTTAATAAATGTTAAATAATTTTTTGGAATGGTTGGACGGGAATAAGGTGTTGGGTTATTGTGGTTCAATGTTTGATTGGACGACTGTTAGTTGCTATAATTACTTACTTTTCATGTAGTTTTTAAGGTAATTATCTATCTTTTTCTCTCATTTGGAGTGTTGTTTTACTCAATTTATGTTAATATTGCAATTTAGTTAGAATTTCTTTAGTTCTTCTAGTTTTATGGTTATATCTTAGTATTTTGCCCCACTTTTTGTAGGAATTGGAGGTTGAAGTTGAAGAACACGTTTGGGAGCTGCATTCTGAGCTTTGGAAGCAGTGGAAGGTCCTTTGCAAGAGAAATCTGTTGAAGTGTAGAAATTTCAAATCAGCCAAGCCAAAATTCCAGGCTGAGCCAAATGTCACTTTGGAGAAATTCTGCACATGTATATAAAGGATTGACCCTCAGAAGCTCAGGGGACTGGAACATTTTTCAGAACTCATTCTCTGTAGCTCGTTTGCACTGTTTAGTAAGAGAGGAAAGCTCTCTCTTTAGTTCTTAGTGTTTCTCTTCTTGTCCTTCCCCTCCACGTGTATTATCCAGCTACTCATTCCCATGAGTGGCTGAGTTTTGTAGTTGTTAGGGGTTAGATGTAACCATTCTCAAAACTCTCTTGTATCTTTTGATATTATCTATATATATTCTGCAAGTTTGTGTTTAAAGTTAGTATTTTGCTTCTTTTCTTAAAGCTTGTTGTGGCTTGATCACCCACAGCATGATCCTTGGACATGACTGTTGTTGGGAAACACTTTCGTTGTCTAGAACTGAAGCAATATACCTCATGAACTTCGTGTCTAGGAATGGAGCTTAGTTCATGGGTTATCTTGTGGTCTCTAGACTTAAAGCTAGTTGCTTCGTTAAGTTGTTGAGGAATCAAGGCTTGGGGGAGTAATCTAAGACTCTCTGCACCTAAGGAATTAGGCTGAGAATGTTTTTATTGACTGATTTTAACATTTAAGTGCAAATAGGATATATATTATGCGTTAATGGAAGAAGAGAGTAGAGAATGGTGAGATCTAACCCCTGCAACATCTTCATTTATCTGTTTTAACCTCTGTCTACTGTTGTGTTTATAAAAATCACAAAAATATCTTCTTTAATTTCTGTTCTGCATTAGTTATGTTATAATCTTTCACAAAACCAACCAAAGTTTACGTTTTTATCCCTTTCTTGTGACAACCAGTTCAGTCTAGCTAGTATTTATGTGAACATTGCCTATATTAAGCAAATCCCTTGGGAAAACGATACTTGGACTTATCCATTTACTACTTGTGCGATTTGGTACGCTTGCCAATCCCGCTAACAAGTTTTTGGCGCCGTTGCCTAATATTCAGATGCAAATAAATGTTAAATAATTTTTTGGAATGGTTGGACGGGAATAAGGTGTTGGGTTATTGTGGTTCAATGTTTGATTGGACGACGTTTGGAACCTTTGAAAGTGGAGGCAGAAATTGTGTAGTTATTAATGCCCTGTTTCGGTTGTAGTAGTTGTTTGTTAGAAAGAGTAAATTTAATTTCTATTTTTTCATAATATTTATTAAATATTACTGTATTGGTGTTTAATTAGATGAATTTTAATAGATTATGTATGTTAATTGGAGTGTTGTTGTCATTGAATCTTTGTTATTTGATATTAGTAACAGTAACATCTAAGTAGACATTGAATGATGTTGTTTTGTCACAGGTGTGTTTTGAACACAATGAATGAAGAGGTTGAGTCCGGATTGATGTTTGGTTCAACAGAATTAGATGGCACGGTAATTGACCGCAACCTCTTAGTTTGTGTTAATGTATTTATCGTGTTAAATACATTTGTTTGTGTTAATGTATTTATCGTGTTAAATTTGTTGGTAGGCCTTGGAGGACATAAATTCAGAAATGGAAGTTAGTGGCAACATTTGTGGGTCAATGTATGATGAGGGTGATACTGATGGAAATGTAGATGATGATTGTAATCAGTATGACGATGATGATGAAGAGGATGAGTATGACATTGAAGATGAGGATGACGAAGAGTCTTTTGACAATGAGGAGGAGGACGAAAGTGAGGTGGAATATGAGGTGGAATTTGAGGATGTTGAAAATGATGGTGATGGTAATTTTTCTGGTTTATTTGATGAGGATCGTATTAGTATGAACGGTATAGTTGACATTAGAAAGTTTGACATGGAAAGATTGAGTATTCAACAAGTTGCAAGGTTGGATTTCTGTGATCTGGAGATAGCTTATTTATTTTACTGTTGGTATGCAAAAATTATAGGTTTCTCTGTGAGGAAAAGTCATGTTGTTAGAAACATAATGGGTCAAACTGTGCAGCAGACGTTTGTTTGCTCACGTGCTGGTTATAGAGCTGATAGAGGGTTGACTTTGTCTATGAGGAAACAGCGATCCAAAAAAGAAACAAGGTGTGGTTGTGAGGCAATGTATCGTGTTCATGTTCATTTACCAACTGGGCGATGATATGTCACATTTTGGAATTTTGATCACAATCATGATATGTTGGAGCTTGAATTATCGGCATTGTTACCAGGACATAGAAAATTGGCAGCCACTGATGTGATGCAAATTGAAAATTTTAGAAAGGTGGGCATTCGACCTCCCCACATGTATGCTGCATTTGCCAACTATTATGGTGGATATCACAAGGTTGGGTTTATTAGGAAAGATATTTATAATCAAGATGCGCGTACTAGAAAAAGGAACTTCTCTGATGCTAGTGGTGCATTGAAGTATTTACATGGTCTATGTTCCAAAGATCCAATGATGTTTGTGTCATACACATTGGATGATGAATCAAGGCTCCAACATTTGTTTTGGTGTGATGCAGAAAGCCAAATGAATTATGAGGTGTTTGGTGATGTACTGGCATTCGATGCCACTTATAAGAAGAACAAGTACCTATGTTCGTTTGTGGTTTTTTCAGGTGCGAATCACCATAATCAGACTATTGTGTTTGCTACTGCCTTGGTTACTAACGAGACAGAAGAAACATATGTTTGGTTATTGGAACAATTTTTGGAAGCAATGAAAGGCAAGCCTTCTGTTTCAATAATAATTGATGGTGACGTTGCAATGAAAAATGCAATAAAAAGAGTATTTCCTGGTGCCCGTCATAGGTTATGTGCGTGGCATTTGCTACGTAATGCATTGAGCCATGTTCGTGACAAAGAAGTGTTAAAATGGTTGAAGCGGTTTATGCTAGGTGATTTTGAAGTTGTTGAGTTTGAAGAAAAATGGAGTGAAATGGTTGCCAAATTTGAATTGGAAGACAATAATTGGATTGCAGAATTGTATGCAAAAAGAATGATGTGGTCACCTACTCACTTGAGAGGAAATTTTTTTGCTGGTATTCGAAGGACATCACGTTGTGAAGCCTTCCACGGTCATGTTGCCAAATATGTTCATTCAAAGACAAATTTGACAGATTTTGTTGAACAATTTCAAAGGTGTCTGACATATTTCCGCTATAGGGAAGTTGTGGCTGATTTTTATTCCAAGTATGACAATGAAGTGTTGGAGACAAATCTGAAGTCACTTGAGATGTTTTCTTCTACATTGATGACAAAGGAGATTTTTCTCATTTTTCTACCATTTCTCGCCAAGACTGTCAACCTAAGGGTAGCTGATTGTAAGGAGATGGCAATGTTTTCGATTTACACCATTGTGAAATATCGTAGTGGAAGTGTTTGGCGTGTATCTTACTGCCCATCTGTGGTTGAATTTAAATGTTCTTGTATGAGAATGGAATCCATTGGTATTCCATGCGACCACATTGTAGTAGTTTTAGTTTGTTTAAATTTTTCTGAGTTGCCAAAGTCTTTGGTTCTTGATCGGTGGTCAAAGACTGCAAAGGAGCCAATAAAAGGAAAATACCCTGATGCTTCAATGTATTGGGATTCTGAACTCATTGCTAGATATGCAGCAATGGTCCAAGTTTCTAGAGTATTGTGTGAAGCGGCCTACCGTGATGAGGTAGAGTATGATCATATCCTAGAGTTGTTTTTTAATCAACTAAGAAGGCTGAAGCAGAAGAATGACAGCAGACCACCTTTGATTGTGACAGAGAATCCGACTGATGATTCTTATGTTAACATTTTAGACCCACCTGTAGTACGAGCCAAAGGATGTGGGCAAGTTCGGAATGATGAGTCTGGTAGGCGGAGAAGGGTCCAAACATGTAGTCAATGTGATCAAATAGGCCATAATAAACGTTCATGCACAAGTAGTTCTCAAAATGTTAATGTGGGTGCTGATGATTGTGCTGTTCCTTCTGGTATACAAAGCAACACAAGTACCGAAGTGTTCGATGATTGCAACTATCAAATGGTAAGTTTGATTGGAATTTTATATTATGCGTATCGTACAATGATTATGATTATTTAACTCATTATTTACTAATTAAATTTTATTTCATAATTTTATTTTGGTGTAGTTCATGGATCGTCCGGAGACATTTATTCCATCTAGCAGCCGCATGATATAATGATATGAACTGAGTATGTCTAACATGTTTTTTTTTAAAGATGAATAATCCTTGCTTACTGTAACTAACCTATGAATTTATTTTAATTTAATGGTGTGTATGGGGATTTATGTGTTTCAGGAGCTTTGGAATTTTATACAGCCTATTCTGAAATCATCATTAACGTAAAGTGCTTGTTCATTTTGGAATAGTATTGTTAGATGTAGTGTTATTAAGTACTTGTTTCGTCTGTACTGAACCCAATGTTGTCGGCATACATGTTTGTCATTGGTGGACTCCCTTTTATTATTGCATTGTTGTGATTTTAAATAGTGTTATTATTTACGACAATGTTATGCAAATTGTATTTGCTAAACTACTGCAATGTCGAATTTAATTATTTAATATTTGAGTTATTTACCTAATAAATGTCGTTAGTTTTTAATGTTATGGTAAAAATATTTGTGATATATTAATGTTCCATGACTTACACATGAACCACATTGTGATTTCGTTTATTCTGCTTTAAATTAATTTAAATCCCACACAAGTTGGAAATATTGCGCAATGTTTGATCTATCCTTTTAGGATAGTATTTTTGCATTTCGAATTTTGGGTCCATGAAGCCATTCATCGTTTAGCAGGCCCGTTGATTTTTTTGTAATAAGAATGTTCTATATGCACCGCAAATGTTGGGGGCCTTTCCTTTGGAACTGTTGGAGCAGACCTTAGGCTCTTACTTCCTGCACCCCCCTTTTTCTTCCGGAACCCCCTTTTCAGAAAAAAAAATTTGCTTCCGGAACACCGTATCTGAAAAAGAAAATTGCTTCCGCAAAGGGGTGCATCAAGCCAAAATGGGGGTGTAGGAAGTAAAAGCCCAGACCTTATTTTTTTTTCAACGTTAAATAGGGTTAGGTCCCATTTTTTATATTTAAATAAGTTTTTTGTTTGAACAGCATTCATGTATTATCCGCCGTTATAAATAATTTGTGAATATGCAATGGCAATTTTAATATAAAATGTATGTACGTACTGCAGTGTTTAAAAATGGCAGTCTTAACTATGCGCAAAATTAAATTATCATTTTTTGTGATTCATAAAAATTTACGTAATTGCAATTTGGAATTGACAATTAATATGTAGTAATGTAATGCATTCAAAATTTCATCATCATACCAAGTATCAAATGGTGGATCAAAATAAGGATGTTTAATTCTAAAAAGACCATATTTAATCCGACTGTTTAATTGTTTTAACAGACAAAATTCCCCAAAAAATAAGCAGGTCTTACATACAAATAACATTAACCACGAACGCTAATCACTAGTTAATTAAGTAGCGTGTCACAAAAAATTACCACCAATATATTTTTTAATATTGAATGTGTGTATCAATATTAATCATATATTGGTAATGATGTTCCTAAAAATCATCATTGCAAAAAAAAAGATCTCCACTGTTTCAACGTTGAGCATGGATAATGTCATTCCAATTTTGCTCTGCATTCGTGACCAAAACGTCCTTGCAGTCATTGTGGGGTCCCATCAGCAATGCCATTGCTACCTTCATTCTGACCAATTTATCCTCAAGCTGCACGTGTATGAGTAAATAATTAATCAACTTACCAATACATATACATTAACACTAAAAATGTGTTTTGCACCAAAGGCTTAACATATATCTCACCACCCCATACAACATAGTGACAAATGACTCTTCCATTAGCATCCACTCAAGCACCCACAATGCTGATTTTTCGCTGCCATTAATAAAATATTAATTACGACCTTCTCCATGAAATGACATATTCAATTATTTATAAATGATATGATGAACGTACATATATGCCAGATTTATAAAGTAAGTTACCTGGAACCACAATTAGGGATTCCCCTAGGCTCCATAATTTCCCAATTTTCCATTTCATCCAAACCCTAAGTGATTTCAAAAGATTCATAAACCCTTTCGAGAACTTGGCACATAATTAGGCCCTGTTACAAAACGCAAATTAAAAAACATAGTTTTTTTTTTATCATTAAATTAAATAAAACAAAAAAAATATTGGTAAGATGACAAACAATGGTCCTGATGACTTGTCTCCGGTCATCTATTGCTTCAGCGGTTAAATGACAATCCAGATGATACAGTTTCTTATCTTCAATGGATATCACCATTAGATACCAGTGCTCGTCATTTTCATGGATTGGTATATAAATATGCGGAAAACATAAAAGCGTATTTATCATATAATGAATGTCTTGTAACAAGTAACTATTTCATGGATGGTAATGTAAATATAAGGGACACATTTTAATGACTTACAAGATTAAGGTTCAGAAACACTGGCATCCAATCTTTGCCGTAATGGCTGATTAGCTTATCAGCAGATTCTCCTTTGATAACATCTTTCTGAGTTGATAATTAAATATATCAATGTTATGATTGTAGAAGTTGAGTGGATAAAAACAATGCCGAAAATACAACTATTTTCTACAGGCATACCGTGAAAGCTGGAGGGAGGCACCAAACACTCCTAATGGTTCCGGTCTGCTGGTTGTGAGCAATCTTTAAAGCCATGAAAAGCACAATTTGAAATCAAGTAATCCAAAATTTATTAATATATACAACTTCATCATATGTTGTTTTACAATTATATGATTAACATAATAAATGTTAAATTTACCTCGTTAGCTAAAATTTTATTTGGACACAACGTGGCAAAATTTTTTCTTGTTCCGAGATTGTTTCCAACGCTGAATACAATTTCGTTCCCGCTAATCCAACAGTTCATCAATGAGAGTATAGATTAAGAAATTGTTAGTACAATATGAAATATACTATTAGAATGGAGATACTATATTTGATGTTGTTCATTAATTCTATGTCGAATTAAATAGTTTGATGTTTACGTTGGGTCCAGAGTTGGGTTGAATATGTATGCACAAACTTGGGTCTCTTTAAAAGTCAGATTCATGTCCGCTGTGGGCTTGAACGCACAAGAGACATTCTGGGTATCCGAAATTCGTGTAAGATTGTCAATTAACAAAATTATGTTACACAAGAGTCGATTATAATATGTAAATAATGATATTGGTGAGAACCTTAGGAATAGTGTGGCCATTTCCTCTCACTGTAGTAGGTTTGGATCTCTGGTACACCCCGCTAGGCTTATTGTAAACATTGTTCGCTGTCTAGGGTTTTTTGCAGGGAATTTTTGACACATTTGATACATTTGAAGTAGACTCAGTCTTTGGTTTCTTAAGTAGCCTTGTGGCCGATGCACCTGGAGTGTACGTCAATCTTCTTGAAGCTAGTGTTGTTTGCTTTGGAATTTGACACTATATAACATGCAAAATAATTAAACAACAAATATGGTTAGTATGTATTATGGTTTAAAGTTTGACATTTGTGTATGATGAGTTAAAAGGCCTAACCTTTGAGTTGATCCCTCTTCTGTAATTGCTCATAAATGGTTTATTCTATGAAGAATCCTCTGAAATAGTGGGAAGGTCACTTGGGTCTGAAAAGTTGACATTCTTCGGTTGAAAGAATCTTTTAGGAGTATTGTCACGCAAGAATTTGCCTTTCATTAAACTATTTGTCTTTGGAGTGTTGTCAGCAACGTCATCTGAAGGGATAAAAATTGTTTCCATGTTGTTCATCAATGTCTTGGCCTTTTCCCTTAGTTCCTTTGGTCCCCATTGCAGCAACATTGGTTTCTCCAGAGGTGGGATGTGTTGAGTCTATAGGTTGATCATAAGGCGATGTACAGTGACTACCACTCATGCCTACATTTTCTCCGGCGATTTTTGGGGAAGCAAGGGCCTCTTGTTTAACCAAGTTACTTACAGCTTTGAACATGCATTTATTAGTGTCCTCCATTTCATCCATTCTATTCTCAAGTCTCTAAAGGATAGAATTAAAATAACAAAAAGGAACCAATATAGATAATGGAGAGTCTAGGACAGTTAAACTATGTTCCTGTCTAACACCTCTATTAGCCAAAGAATGAGCCACCAAGTTTGTTGCTCTGTCAATATAGATAATGGAGATAGACCAATCACGTTGGATCAGCTGGATTGCCTCAAGGATCAGGGACGCATGGGGATGATGGTGAGGGCATATTTGGTCATTAACTATCTTCACAATAGGTTGACAATCCATCTCACAAATTAAATGTCTTAGTCCTGTATTCCAGGCCATATTAAGACCATGGATGAGGGCAAGAATCTCTGCCTTGGTTGCATCACCTTGGCCATCAAGAAACAACCTATCTATTTTGCAAAGGATATGTCACACAAATATATGAAATATGAAATATGAAAAAATGTGTCGCCGGATTATATGTAATAAACCAAAAATGCCATTTACAAATAGCGTAATTTAAAAGATTTTTTATATCATCCCATATATTAGTGAAACATATATATATATTATAAGGTGTACGATATATATCATAAATTAGTCACGGGAGTTTTATATCATCGGGAATAGTATAAGCTTTAGGTGGAGCTATTTTTTGTAACTACATGTAAAATAAAATAAATTCCTTGGAAAAAAATGGAAATTAAATAATAATAATTTATAGTCATATTATTTTTAAATATATTTAAAAAATATTATTTAAAATTATAATTTTCCTATTTAATTAATAATAGAGTTAAAATATTTAATGAATATTTTTAATAATTAAAATTAAATAATAATAATAATACGTATTAATATTATTTTAAAATATATTTATAAAACATTTATAAATTAAAATTTTTCCAATCAAACCGATACTGTTAAAAATTAAAAATATTTAAAAAATATTTCTTACAAATGTTAACATAAAAAGACACTGTTAACCCATACTTATAGACACTCGCACCATACTCTGATGACACGCGACAAGACATTTGGCTCCAGTCAAACCCTCATATAACCGGACAAAACTACAGACTTTATTTACTGACAAAAAAAAATTACCTCCCAAAAGGTAAAATGCATTCCAAAGTGCAAGAAGACAAATGGTACAATAATCAAGACACATTGGTTGCGCGTGCCTCTGTACAACCATATGATAAAATCTTCTGTTCACAGTGTCGGACCCATACCCATTGACAAGACTACACACACAGTACTAGGTTTTATTTATTATTTTAGAATCTTAGAACCGAAAATAAAAATAATGTCCGTCGATGGTCGACTTGCAGACTTTAGATTGAATATAAACTAAATAAATTAATGGTCAACTAAATCTTATTTAAATTAAAAATAACAAATAATAATAAAACTAATGAATAAATATAAGGCATAAGTAACATCATATTTTATCAAAATATCAAATATCAACGCATTACCTTTACAGCATCATTCGTTATAAATAAGTCCATAGATATATCTTATTTCTTCTCATGCCTTCATTACAATCATCCTAAGATATCAAAAACACAAAACCAACTCAAATTCGTTTGCTGTACAAATGGAGGACGAATCTTGGAATTTACTCGACATTGATGACTTTGATCTCCCATGTTATATTTCATCAAATATATCAACTTTAATTCCTGGTCCAGCCGGTGCCGTGCAGGCAGTCATGAGGAACCGCCAATCCAACCAACCACTACCAACACAACAATTCTTAAGTTGTGTCCAACGTGTTGCTGACAGAGTTTTTCAAACCAATGCATGGCAATGTGCTATTCAATTTGTTCAGGCACAAGGTAAGACTAAAAGTTTCTTCATCATAAATGAAACCCTTCACTCACAATTTAATACTTACTTTTAATTTATTTTAATTATAGAATTGGTTCATGGTGAGGGCATTTCTAATGGAACGACAATCAGCTCCATTGACTCCACTCTTGAAATAGTACCTATAATGGTGACATTGGTGAAAACTTGCACCCAAACGGTTTTGGGGGAATGAAAGTTACTCTCAAGGTAATTATTATTTTAAAAACTAATCGCCAACTTATTTTTTTAATACTATCTCATTATCAATTATGTTTTCAGGATCCTACGGGTACTATATCAGGAACAGTCCACCACAAAGTTATGGAGGACAAAGACTATGGCCAACACATAACCGTCGATTGTGTCTTAATCCTCTGCGAGGTCTCTTTGTTACATTTCTTTTATTTATTTTGACACTCACATTGAAAATAACATTATATTTAACAGGTAGCTGTGTTTTGTGCCTTTCCTCGTCGCTCAAATTGTTACTTGAATATTACACTTAACAATATTGTCAAGGTATTTTATATGCATTTGAGTTTGACTATAATTATCGGTGTTATGGAGTTTGCATTACATGATTTTCAGTAACCCTTCATATGTTTCACAGGTGTATTCCAAGGACACATAAAATGACCTAGACAATTGTGGTTGCCAGCAACTGTTTCAAATGCTAATCCAACTATAGCTTCAACCAACAATACCTTGTACTCTATGTCTATGTTTTTAAAAAAAAATTGTTTCATTCCCTTTTCATTTTATTGTACTATCACATGTTCAACGTTGCAAGACCTCCTACGTAAACAATGTAAAATCACTCGTTATCATAACGACTATAAACAAACTACAATGGCAATTAAATTTCGTTTTCAATTTCATTGGTAAAACTTAATTACTTAAAATCTTTTAATTTCTTAAACCCTAAACCAAATTTATAAATTATTTATTGTTAACGAGCACCAGTACCACCTTCCTCATCTGACGTACAACAAAGTTTACACACCAAGGTCCGTAATTTTCATTTGGGCATTCCGCATATGGGCGATCAAAAATGATTACACATCAATCCTCAAAGAGGCCACACAAAATGATAACACATAAATCACCATACTCTACAAACTGGGCCTAAAAAAACACCCTTGCACAAAAAAAAAAAACCAATTAAATCTCCTTCACTTAAACCATTATTTGAAAACCATAATTTTATAATCGAACAATAATAACCAAAAATTGATACATTTAATTATAAAGAAACAACTTTTTAATAGATTACATCAATTATGCCTCTTATCAACACAGGCCTCCAATAATCATACCTTCGAAGACCGCCGACATAAATAACCTAACTTCTCCACTGCTATCCAAATTTAGGGTCACCTTGACGATGTCGCCAATTGCTCGTACGGATAATCGCACCCAACTATTTACAATGAAATTTCTAACGACACAACAGCGAGCAGAATATAGGACAACGAATATAGGCCAACGTCAACAAAGGCCATTTTGCATAATCCATCTTCAAATTTTAATCGCCGGAGTAGCCAATTTAGGACAACCATGCTTCTGGCAGCACTTCGTCTTCCATTCTGTCAAAGCCAGCAATTACGAAATCGGGATTCAAGGCAACAACTAAGAACAACGAGGTTGTGCAAGCAACAGGACGCTGCCGGTAGCACTTCAGAACCTCTGTCTCCAAAGCGGCACAGACGAACTGGGGATTTAGGAAAACACCCAAGAACAAGGTATCTCGACCAACCACAAGCTTATGGTAGCACTTCGATGCCTATGTCACAAACGCGCAACACACCGTGGTCACAAAGGTTTAGACCAAACGAAACTAGGGCCACGTTTCAACAGAATAAGACAAATCTGTGCCACGTACATCACACGTCGAATATATAATTACAAAAACTATTTTATGAAAAATACCCTCCCTACCGGTAGACATCAGCAAATCCTATCCCTTCTTTATTTAAATAGTATATCGTGTGGTCGAAATAAGTTTCACGAAAGTTTCGTTTACTTACGCATGGTGCGAAAGTTGTTTCGCTTTCGCACCCTAGACATCGTCTTGTTTTTGGTGGTGGATAATGATTGTGAGGGTTTGAGCTTTAACCACAGGATGTCATACCCACCCAAATTGCATGAGAAATAACATTGAACGATGACACGGTGAAAACTGAAAATGGTATTATTTATAGCAAGTCGAGCAAATAAATAAGTTTCTTGAGACATAAAAAAAATGATTGGTTGTAGTATCAATTTTCATGATAAAATAGTCTTATTTGACTAAAACACTCTTAGTCCATTGTTGTGCATGTCTCTTATTTTATGATAAGTGGACAAATGTTGGAGCGTAGCGTAGGAGCATAGCGACAGCATCTGTCCTTTAGGCAAGGGTTTCTCGTTGCTTTGCTCCCGAAGATGTAGACAAATTGTCAAACTTCTTTAATCCTTTGTGTGCTTCCTGTTTCTATTCTTTATTTTATAACTGCTGCTGCATTCTCAACATCCATAAATTATAAATATATTGAAATAATAATTAGGTAGATAATAAAAAAGACTAATTAATGAAATGTAAGTTGAAATACAAATAAATAAAGGTATCATTTGAAAAAAAAAAGTAACACTTTCTTGATATTATAATAAAGTCACAAATAGTTTAAGATAGAAAAAAAAATTCCAAATCGATACATAAAATGAGTAAGAGGGAATAGCTTATATGATGCCTTTCTTTCCTTCCTTGAAAAGATATAAATGTCTCCAATAAAAGGGTTATACACAATACATTATGGATTCATCTGCGAGACCAAATTGCTACGGGGATGGCGGGGGTATGAAAAGCAACACAAAATATTGCCATATTGGTATGATGGGTTAATCAACCAATTAACTTATAGCTGGGGGAGGGAGAAGATCTATAAGAGAAATTATAAGTTAAATTAGTTGGTGAAATTCTTTAATATTGTGACTCCTGTGTGAATGTAATGTAGTCTATGCATTGCTCCATTGAAGATCTTTTAGGCCATGCACCCACAATAATGATTCCATATTCATATCACTACAATTTGGGAAATTATGAAGAGGTCAATTGGCAGTGTAATCATACACAAGTGACAAGTCACTTCAATGCTCTCGTCTTTGTGGCCACAAAATCCTATTAGAGAGACAAAAATTGCATTAAGTGACGAAATGGCAAAGAACTCGATTTCATTCTTGAATTTAAAATATCTTTTCCCATGATTTCTCATTCATCTGCTCTACTGTGTTTGAAATTTGAATAATCAGTTGCACTGTTATCATTGAGACAACCTTGGTAGTTCCATCATCCATCAGTTCTGTTTTCAGCTAAAAAGTTGGAGCCTATTCTTGTAGAGGACTAATTAATAATGGTCATAGATAATAAGGTATAATCATCACAAGTATTTCTGTTATCTGCTTCTTCCTGCAGTGACAGAGCAAGCTCAAGTTGAACCTCCACTTCACCCATTGCTGGTCGCTCATTTGAATCAAACTTCAAGCATCTTTCTGTGATATCCATATATACTTCCCAACACTCTGGTGCAATCTTTCCTTTGAGATTTGGATCAATATTCTCCTCAACAGGGTGCTTCTGCCTCTTCTCAACATTTATTAACTTGTCTTTGCATACCACTTCTAGTAGCACTACACCAAAGGAGTACACGTCGCATTTTTCTGTTAATGTATTGTTTTGTGAAATCTCAGGAGCCACGTAACCATATGTACCTATAAGTGAAAGTATTATTTGAGTTATTCAGTAAAATTCTTTTCAGCAAAACTAGCAACAAAACAAAAATAAATACCTATAAAGCCATCTTTTGATATTGTCTTTGGTTTTGCCTTTGCTGCATAATGCGGTCCTGTTAAGGAAACCCGGAAGTCTGAGAGTTTGGCCACCATGTTGCTATCCAAAAGAATGTTATAAGGTGTTATGTCACGATGAAAGATGGTTCGCTTGGCACCTGTGTGAAGGTAGTGTAGTCCATGTGCTGATCCTATGCAGATCTTTAGCCTCTGCTTCCATGTTAGTGATTCCATTTTCACATCACTACAATATAGGTGATCGTGGAGAGATCCATTGGCCATGTACTCATATACAATAATCTTCTCGTCTTTGTGGTCACAAAATCCTAACAGAGTGATCAAGTTTGGATGACAAAGCTGGCAGAGCAACTCAATTTCGTTCTTGAACTGCTTAAGTTTTTTTTCGGTGCTCCCATTCATTCGCTTGATTGCAACTGTATACTTAGTAACACCTTTGTGTTGGAGAGAACCTTTATAAACAGTACCAAGGCCATTAGTTCCAATTATTTCGTTTTCATCAAAGTTGTTAGTTGATTTCCTAACATTGGCCAGTGAAAATTGATGGCATAGCTCTTCTATCACAGTTGGATACTGTCGCTGAGATGAACTCGTATGCGTCGAACAGCAGAAGCTCAAATATTTGATAAACAATATCCCAATTTTAGATACCTGTTTTGTTTTCAATCACAACAAGATTCAACTTTCATTCTTACCATATAAAAATTTTATTTCTTCATAGCTGAACTTTATCTGAACTTAATTACATCATGAACATGAGGATTATAATTATGAATTTACACATTAAGAGTAAGTCATAGAGTACCATTCATATGTCCAAGCTTCATTACTGCATTTTATGGTTTCAGGATTGTGGTTTGAAGGAATAGGTGTAAATGTATGGTTTATTGTACACAAAGGTACACTGCACTCAAGATCCTCTCCCACTTTCTTGTTTTTCGCCCGCCTCAATACCCCTATATCAGTCAAAGTAGTATGACAATATCAATATGCCATCCATCTATCTATTTAATGAAAAAATAGAAAGCAAATTACATATGTATGAGTGTACAGTTGCAATCAAGTGAATATATGAATTGTTGATGGTATAGCTCTTCTTCCAACACAACAAAATTGTGTTGGAAGAAGAGCTAGCATCCCAATTTTTTTGTCCAACCAAAAAAAATTGTAGAAAAAGAAAATATGGATTAGCTTCTTAGAGATTCAAGAAATATATTTTCCTCTATATATTACTTGATTTTTGCAACAACTTACTTATTCTTTGACCATTCGTTTCCTTATTAAAGCATCCAGATTTTTTTTCCCTTTTCTTTTGTTTGGGAGGAGGGAGGGGGGGTGGTTGAAGCAACTGAATTATTATTATTTTTTTCATTTTTTCTTTCTAACAATGCTTAAAATTGGGTCAACAAAAATAAAATTATATAAGTGCATAAAGTAAACTAGCTCTTGTATAGTCTTTTACAATTTACATAAAGTATCCAGCTTTTGATTTCTCTGGACGAGATTCTTGCTAGCTAGTAAACGTTGCGTGTTCTGAAATATTGATTGTTCAGGAACTGCTATAAATACAGAATAAATTAGACTATAGTAGACAGAGGGCAAGGCTAAAACTAAATCACTAGTTCACATCAAATTCTTTTATAGCGATTATTTCTATATGGATTTAAACAAGATTAAATTTGAAGTAGATACTGGGCCAGCTTCTATGCTGTAAGTAATGTAAAACTAACAAGAAACCAATATAGATTACTCAATAAAATAAATAAAATAAGTTGAATGGGAGTTTGCATGTTTTTAGAAGTAGAGAATATAGAGATATTGAATATCACATAAGATTTCATAGGTTGGAGAACCTGGAGATGAAGGCAAGGCAGAAACAATACTTCAAAAGAATTTTTTTCAGCGCAGGGACCCTGTTGCTTCTGTATCTCGTCCGGACAGAACCTTTCAAGATAAGGTGTCTTGTTAGGCTAGCAAAAAGACTAATTAACCCTTTATAATTTAGAGTAAATTACACGAACTCTCTTGAGTTTTACTTATATTACACCGACACCCTTGTCTTTTTAAACATTACTTTTGACCCCCTACTCGTTTTGTATGTTCAAAAAAGCAGGAGTGTCAGTGTAATATAAGTAAAATTCAGGGAGATCCGTGTAATATAAGTAAAACTCAAGGGGGATCCGTGTAATTTAGAACCAACAAATAGAAAATTTTTGTATGATTAAAAAAAGAAGGAATGTTGGTGTAATATAAGTAAAATTTAGGAATAGTCCGTGTAATTTACTCTATAATTTATTGACACATGTCATTAATTAGGATATTTTTGTCTTTTAAGTTATTTTATCCTCCTCAACCACATGTCAACTCCCGTAGAAAAAATAATGGCTCATAAATTTACTATTTTTTCCTCCAAATACACGTCATCATATGAGCAAGTTTTTTTTTTCCTTCCAAATTTCTCTCTCTACCTTTTTAGTTTTTTTTTTCTTTTTATCCTTTTTCCTTTTTTCTACTTCATATATTTTTTTTTATCTTTTTTCTCTCTCTACTTCATATTTATACTTAAGCAAATTTACTTTTTTTCCTCCCAATTTTTTCTCTCTACTTTTTTAATTTTATTCTTTTTATCTTTTTTCATATTTCATATTTATACTTATAGGGCTTAAAGAGGTCAAAAAATCTTTTCATACTTTCTTGACAAATTAATAAGACAAAAAATCTTTTAGTTTTATTATTTTTATCTTTTCATATTTTCTTGACAAATTAATAAGACAAAAAAATCTCTATTATTCCATTGGCCGAAAATCTCAATTATTATTATTATTATTATTATTATTATTATTATTATTATTATTATTATTATTTGATATATATACATATGTAATAATATATTAAAAATTTATCATTTTGTTATAATATTATATGTTAATTATGTATTATATTAAATATTTTATTTTGTGTAGTATTTATATTAAGATTTTTTATTTTTATTTTTTTTCTTTTCTTTTTTATATTTTTTCTTTATAGTTTATTATATTATTATGATATAATAATAAAGTTATATTATATATAAATGTATATTATTACTATCATTATCTTGTTATTGTAATATTATATATAAATAATATACAATATTATTAAAAAAATATCTACTTTCTATATAGTTATAAATATAACAATAAATAATTATTTATGTGAAATAATTATATTAACATTTCTATTTTAGAAATTATTTTAATAACTGAATTATTAAATATATGTTTTAATTTAATCACAAATTTATATATGATAATTTTTTCATTACATATTATTTTTGAAAAAAAAATCCCTGCAAAAACTCTCTCTCTTTCTTTTTGTCCTTTTTTTTAGCTTTTTCTTTTAGTTTTTTATTTTTATTTTCTATGCTATTATATATCTATTCTATATAGGAAAATAAATTCTCTTTTATTATTTATCCTACTCAATTTTTTTCTTTTTTCTGTTTCAGTTTTTTCTTTAAACATATATTTCTTCTTTTTATCTTTTTATGTTTTTTTTCTTTCCTATTTTCCTTTTACTTTTCATTTCTCTTTTCTTAAAATATTAAAATTAATTTATTAAATAAATTTTTATTACAAAATAGTTTTAAATTACTTTATAAATAATATCATATAAATTGAGTTAGTCTTAATTTTTTTAAGGCAAAGACAGCAAGTATGCATGGGAGACAATCCTGCTCGAGTTAGGTACGACCATTATGAGCGACAAATCTCTTTCTCCAAATGTTTAACATAATGGCATATCCAAGACTCAACAATATATATATATATATATATATATATATATATATATATATATATATATATATATATAATAAATATATTAAAATTAATTTCTTAAATATATTTTCATTACAAAATAGTTTTAAATTACTTCATTAATAATATCATACTTTGAATTAGTTTTAATTTTTTAATGGTAGAGACTACAAGTATCATTCACGGGAGAAAATCTTGCCTAAGTCAGGTAGAACCATTATGAGCGACAAATCTATTTCTTCGAGTATTTAACACAACTTTATACATAAGACTCAACTTTGTTTTTAAATTTTAAATCCTATAAAATCATTTTTATTTACTAATTAAATAATATAATTTTAAATAATTTTATAAATAAATATTTTATTGAATAATATTTATTTTATTAGGTTGAAATTTTTATAAATTAAATTAAATATTTTATTTTTATTTTTTTATGTTAGAGTCCACATGTATCATTTACGGGAGACAAGTTTGCTCGAGTCAGGTAAGACCATTATGGGAGACAATTTTATTTTTCTGAGTATTTAACATAATTGCATACTCAAGACTCAACATTTTTTTATTTGTTTTAAATCACTTTGTCAATAGTATCATAAATTAAATATTTTTTATTTTTTTATGTTAGAGTCCACATGTATCATTTACGAGAGACAATCTTACTCTAGTTAGGTAACACCATTGCGGGAGACAATTTTATTTATCTGAGTATTTAACACAATTGCATACTAAAGACTCAACAATTATTTTTTACTCTTAATCCCTATAAAATAAAAATAAATTTATTAAATACTTTATCAATAATATCATAGATAAATTGAGTTAGTCTTAATTGTTTTAAGGCTGAGACAACAAGTATTATTCACGAGAGACAATTATGCTCGAGTTAGGTACGACCATTATGAGCGACAAATCTCTTTCTCTAAATATTTAACATAATGGCATATCCAAGACTCAACAATATATATATATAGGAAATATATCTAGTGAGAGGACTTATCTTATATGAGAGTGAGAGGAATAAATATTGACCACTAGATCTTATTTGAATGGTCATGATTAAAACACACTAGGTCATGTGAGTTTTTTAAAAAGTCACGTGACTTTTTTAAGTAGTCACATAACATTAAATCTTGACCCTCCATATATGATTATACGGTCCAGATTTAACCCTCTCACTCTTATATAAGATAAGCCCTCTCACTAGATATATGTCCTATATATATATATATATATATATATATATATATATATGTATTACTTTTAAATACTATAAAATTATTTTTACTTATAAACCATGTAAAATAATTTTAAATAATTTCATAAATAAATATTTTGTTGAATAATATTTATATTATGAAGTTGAAATTTTTATACTAAACATTAATTTAGATCTAATTAGTTAATGTATTAATTACAAAATAATATTTTGACTTTATACTTAATAAATTTATATACAAAAATTTTGGTTGATTAATATTTATATAATAATGTTAACTATTTTTTACATAAATATATAATAAATATATTATAATTAATTTATTAAATATATTTTCATAACCAAATAGTTTTAAATTACTTCATTAATAGTATCATAAATTGAATTAGTTTGAAGTTTTTAATGGTAGGGACTACAAGTATTATTCACGGGAGACAATGTTGTCCAAGTCAAGTAGAACTATTATGAGTGACAAATATATTTCTTCGAGTATTTAACACAATTTCATACCTAAGACTCAACATTTTTTTTAAGTTCTATAAAATCATTTTTATTTAGAATTATATAATATAATTTTAAATAATTTCATAAATAAATATTTTGTCGAATAATATTTATTTTATTAGGTTGAATTTTTTATACTAAAAAATAATTTAAATCTAATTAGTTAATCTATTTATTACAAAATAATATTTTAACTCTATGTTTACTCCTATTTGAAAATTTATTTGATTCATATATATAATAATGTTAAATTTATTTATATATAATAAGTATATTAAAATTAATTTATTAAATATATTTTCATTACAAAATAGTTTTAAATTACTTCATTAATAATTTCATAAATTGAATTAGTTTTAATTTTTTGACGGTAAAGACTACAATTATCATTCACAGGAGGCAATGTTGCCCGAGTTAGGTAGAACCATTATGAGTGACAAATATATTTCTTCGAGTATTTAACACAATTTCATACCTGAAGCTCAACATTTTTTTTTACTTTTAAGTCCTATAAAATCATTTTATTTATAAATTATATAATATAAATTTAAATAATTTCATAAATAAATATTTTGTCAAATAATATTTATTTTATTAGGTTGAAATTTTTATTCTAAAAAATAATTTAAATCTAATTAGTTAATCTATTTATTACAAAATAATATTTTGACTCTATGTTTACTAACTTCCTATTTGAAAATTTTGTTGATTCATATATATAATAATGTTAAAATTATTTATTTATATAATAAGTATATTAAAATTAATTTATTCAATATATTTTCATTACAAAATAGTTTTAAATTACTTCATTAATAATATCATAAATTGAATTAGTTTTAATTTTTTAATGGTAGAGATTACAAGTATCATTCATGGGAGACAATCTTGTCTGGGTCAGGTAGAACCATTATGGACAATAAATCTATTTCTTCGAGTATTTAACAAAACTTTATACCTAAGACTCAACTTTTTTTTTAACTTTTAAATCCTATAAAATAATTTTTATTTAGTAATTATATAATATAATTTTAAATAATTTGATAAACAAATATTTTGTTGAATAATATTTATTTTATTACGATAAAATTTTTGTACTAAAAAATTATTAAATCTAATTAGTTAATATATTTATTACAAAATAATATTTTGACTTTATATTTAATAACTTGATATACGGAAATTTTGTTGATTCATAAGTATATAATAATGTTAAATATATATATATATATATATATATATATATATATATATATATTAATTTATTAAATATATTTATTTTACAAAAAATGGTTTTAAATCACTTCATCAATAGTATCATAAATTAAATATTTTTTATTTTTTTCATGTTAGAGTCCACATGTATTATTTACGGGAGACAATCTTGCTCGAGTCAGGTGAGACCATTATGGACGACAAATTTATTTCTCTGAGTATTTAATACAATTGCATACTCAAGACTCAATATTTTTTTTTTTTACTTTTAAATCCTATAAAATCATTTTTACTTAGAAATTGTATAAAATAATTTTAAATAATTTCATAAATAAATATTTTGTTGAATAATATTTATTTTATGAGGTTAAATTGTTTATACTAAAATTTAATTTAAATCTAATTAGTAAATATATTTATTACTCCCTCTGTCCCAAAATAAGTGTCGTATTTGGAAAAAAAAATTGTCCAAAAATGAGTGTCGCATTTGGCTTTTCAATATAACATTAATTACTTTTTTCAATTAATACCCCTAATGAGTGTCACTTTAGCTTTTCAATGCAATATTAATAACAATGTTAGTTTTGTAAAATTTCATCTCTCTTTCATCTATCTAATAGTTTTTCTTGGTCTGTGTAAAAAAACCTAGGACAACATTCATTTTGGGACGGAGAGAGTACAAAATAATATTTTGACTCTATGTTTAATAACTTAAGTTATTGTGCTGAGTAACAAATGTATATATTTAAGCAAGTTGTGATATACATAAATCATTTCAAAAAATTCATAGAAATCATGACGACCCGTGCGAACGCACGGGTAAGTGACTAGTTTATTTGGAAAAGATGAGTTGAGCTGCTAACAAGCCACGTAACAGTTTTCGGTGAAATGCTACTGCTTCATGTGCTTATTTTCTTTGCACTTTGCAGGTAAAATACACGTGCCTACTTCTAATAATTTTTTTTTAAAAAAAAGTTCATACACTTCAGGAGGTTTGTGGATATAAATATGGGTTTGGTTTGCTGATTGTCTTTTTAACTTGCGGATCAAGTAGGTTAGAACTAATTAAAATGTTAATTTATTTAAATTTAAATGTGTTTGACTCGATTCCTGTAGTGAGTGAGTTATATGAGTTGGGGTATGCAAGTTACCAAACCAAACCATGGACCGAGTACCCTTTTAATATCAATTATTATATTATGACTGCTTAGTGTGTGGTTGAAATTATTAAATATTTGAATAATTATTGTTTGGTGTTTGATTAATATATATCGACTTCTTTATTGATATTTAAATATTTATAATTTCTTGATGCAAAAAGTTATAAATATTGAGTTTATTTATTTATTTATATATATCAAAACATGGTATTGTTTCTCACTTTGGTCCTCTTGAAATTCATAAAAGCATGTTAAATATACAAGGCTAAATTTTACTTTTGGTCTTTTATTTTTTATTTAGTTTGGTCTCATCTTTTAAAAAAAATTCATTTTTGTCTTTTATGGTTTTAAAATGGTTCATTTTGATCCTTCCCGTCACAGAGTTGTTACGTTCATTAGTTGGCACAACAGAAAGTGTTGATGTGGCATAAAATGTGTTTATGTCTTAAAAACTAATTTACATTGGTCCTTTATGAATTTAATTAGGTCCAAATTGGTCTTTTATATTTTTAAATAGGTTCAAATTGGTCTTTCATGTTTTTAATGAGATTCTATCTAGTCCTTCGTATAAGTTAGCCATTTCAGCAACCACTTAACTTATTATCAACTATATTCATCCTCATTTTGATCCAAACAACTAAAACTCACATACAAAACTATGTCAATTATCAAGTCATGAAGTAAGCTTGGATTCCTCAACTTTTTTTAAGAAAAATTTCAAAACTCAAACACCTTACCATAAAGCATATGCAACCCCAAAACCTCTTGCCTAAGTTGGTAGCTGTTCTAGTAGTTTGCAAAACAGCATTGTCTCCACAGTGACAAAGAGGCTTTGTAAACCCGTGCCTCTGGAATAATTTGCCCTACACCTACACGTAGGCACACTTAAATCCATGGCCTTTAGAAGGAGAATGGAAGCCAATTGTGGAACCCTAATTTATGAATTTAGGGCAGAACCAACAAAATTAACCCTAATTTCTGAATTTGGGGAAGAATATCCCTTTTAACGTTTTCTGTTAACATTGTAACGATAAAGACCAAAATGATCTGTTTTAAAAACGACCACTTCTAGGGTGGACCACTTAGTCATGTGGTTCACCATGATCCAGTTTTTTTTAGCCATTAGATGCATCTAAGGTCTACAATTTTATCATAGATACTCTCCACCAAATTCCTACACCCTCACTAGATCTGTTGCACCAACTGCCGCGAACCGCTGTCGGAGGCTATTTTTCGGCGGCGGTGTTGTCCCTCATTATCTAGTGTCTCTCTGACAACCCCTCCATCGCCTCCGGCATACCCATCACCACCCACTGCTGCCGTCACCCACCAACCCTCCTCCACTCCCCTCTCCCCTTTCTTCCCCAAATCCCACACCCTGCACCATGTGAGGCGATTTGTTCATTGTTTTACATCGATTCTATTTCACACTAGATATGATGAGATCCAAGTATTTCCCATGGGATCAAACACAAAAAAAACCACACGAGATAATAATCAACAAAGTTGGTGAAATTGTACAATATAATTATGCAAACTATACTCAATGTGGTTGTCGAGCTTGCTGTTATGGTTAATTACAAATTTCTAGAACAAAATCAACAAATCACATTAAAATTAAGAAAATTGACAGATCTTGATGAATCAACAAATCCTTCATATAACAAAGTCAAAATAACAAAGATCCATACAGAACAGAAACATAAACGAGAGCAGAAATGAGAATAGAACCAATGTTGGTGAGGAAAACGACGAAAATAGTGAACGTGGAGAGAAGCGCGTGACTGGTCCGTAAAGTAGAAAAGGAGCGAAACCACAAGGATCACTGAAATGACAACATAGTAGTTCATGCGGAAGTATAAGTTTTTGTAGAAAAGGATTCCGATTTCGAGTATGTCGAGCAGTTCGCGAGCTCCAACTAGGGGCAGCATTGGTCGAGGCCATGGCGGAGGCGGTGATGCGGGGTGTGGAATTTTGGGGGAAAAGGTGAGTGGAGAAGGGTTGGTGGGTGACAGTGGCATTTGTGGCGGTGGGTGGTGACGGGGCCGCCGGATGCAGTGGAGGGGTTGTTGGAGAAACACTGGAAAGTGGAGAGGGAAGGATAGTAAGGAGGGTATTTGGTGTGAAAGGTGTATGATAAGAGCATGTACCTTAGATTAATCTAAGAGCTGTTATTATTGATGCAAGGTGGACTACCTATGAAGGTGGTCCACCGTAGAAGCCGTCTTTAAAACATAAAAGATTAAAATGAATTTTTTAAAAGATGAGGGGACTAAACTGAACAACAAAACAAGATAAAGGACCAAAAATGATATTTAGCTAATATATAATATGTTTCACAAACCAAATAACACATGAATGAAAACGTGTAGTTTCACAAATGAAATAAAATGTAAATGATAATATGGACAAGAAGTACCTCAGTCGATATTAGGTTGAATTAGTAGGTCAAATTCTTTGATATTGTTCTTACCGAATTCTGGTAAGCCTTCCGGTGTGGTGGCTCCGCCGGGATCTCCTTCATGACTGGTGGAGGGTGCACTTGCAAGGACACTCCGACGCTCAAGTTAGAGGCACAAAGGTAGGAGAGGTATCACAATTGGGATTGAGAATTTCGTACCTTGGTGGGTTGGATCATTGTTGTATTTATAGGATTAAGTGGGAGATTGGATAAGGTTATTTTCCTATCAAATCTCCTCAAATCTCGTGATTAAGATAGAGATAATTCTATCTTCTATCATTATTTTGTGTTCTGATCTTTCTCTATCTTATCTTATAGTAAGATATACTTTCTGTTATTACTTCCCTGGTCCGAGTGAGAAGTCTTTACTCGGCCAGATCAACTACTCGGTGGAGTGCCGAGTCCGAGTAGTACACATGCTCCCCAAGCTCTGAAGTTATGTAGGAGCTTAAGTAGTGGTTTCGCCGAATGCAGATTTTACTTAGACAAGTCGAGTTTACTCATTCTGTTTGGATGGGTCCGAGTTCGATTCTTGAAGCGTCATGTCGTTAGGTGATGGCGTCGGTTCAGACCTATTAAAGTCGTAATGCTTCCTAAGGGAAGCGACAATGATTGTTTTCGAATTTTGAAATGTTCTAGGGATACCCAAAGGTCTCAAGCCTTTCTAGCCGTTGATTGGTCTAATGAAGGGTCTTGATCTAATGGTTCAGATCGCTTTGCCTTTTCGTATTCAAAACGCTTGGGACCCTATATAAGGGTCACTGTTTTTGCCGGTGTTTCACTTTCCTCTTGCGAATTTCATTTCTCCAGTGGCTTTTTCCTTGTTTCTGCCATTTTTTCCTCCTTCTCCTTGCTTTTTCTTCTTCTATTCCTCATCCAGGTACGCCCTTCTGTTCTCTAATATTGTTCTTTGTTATCTGAAATGTCTTCCTTTTCTGGGGAATCAAGGTGTTCTGGCGGAGGTCGCATACTTGTGCTGAATGTTCACCTCATCAGAGAGGGCTCCGATGATGGTTCTCCCTTGCGCCGCTCTAACTCTGGTGGAGTTAGTGATGGTGCGTCGGTGGTGAATGTCGCTGTCGTAGATGTCGGGGTGGTTCCTCCATCCATCGAGCCCGCTCAAGTGCCTTTAGCAGTTCCTGTCAGGGGGGTAGTAGTCCTAGACGATTCCGAGGCTACTGAGAATCGTCCTCTTGAGACTTGGCGTGCTCGGTCGCTTTTCCCTCCTCCCATTCTCTCACAACCCATAGAGTCCAAGAGTCCTAGGAAGGTTTATCCTCTTGTTACCGCTCCTGGTTATTCCTGGGTAGCCGGTGAGGTGGGTACTTATTCCTCTCGGTATCAGATCGAAGACGCTTTATCTTCCTTTCTTCAAGAGATTGATTTGTGCCACTCGGAAAGGCCGGGCATGGTCTATGCCGAACCCTGTGGGCCTGAAGAGCTTGTCTTTTTCTCTGCTTTTCCTTGTCAGTCTCATTTTACTTATGTATATGAGGCTTTGTTTTCAGCTCTCAGTATTACAGTGCCGTTCGACAAGTTTGAGAGCGACGTTCTCCGAGAGCTTAACGTCACTTCTACTCAGTTGCATGCGAATGCCTGGGCATCGCTTCAGGCGTTCCGGGTGCTCTGTAGTAAATTCTTCATCACTCCTACTACCCCCAAATTTTTACATTATTGTATAGTTAAGGAGAGTCAGAAGGGTGGTTGGGTCTCCCTGATCGAGATCCCTGGCCGAGCTATACTCGGTCCCTATACCTCCTCTTGGAAGAATTTCAAGAGTGGTTTCTTTCGTGTCCGGCCAGGCTTGGAAGAGGAGATTGACTTTTTTGATGGCCATGGGAGGTCAAGGTTTCCTTTTTACTGGACCCAGGCTCCGATCAAGCGGTCGTCTTGGTAGGTTGTTGACATGTCTCCTGAGGATCAGGATGACATGGTCACACTGTACAAGTTGCCGCGCTTTTTGAACTGCAAGGTCATTGTGGGGATTCCTACTTCTCGGACTTCGAGACAGGATTGGGATCGTGAGTATTATCTCTTATTCGGCTTTCTTTCTCTTTTACTTTATTTTTGCTAACTCTTGTTTCTTTTACAGTTGTAATGGGGAAGTTTGACTACAAGACCGCCAAGAAGTAGAGGCTTGAGAAGTTGAAGAGCAAGGAACTTGCCGTTGAGGGTGTTCGAACTTCTCCCATTCCTTCTCCTCCTCCTCCTTCTCCTCCTCCGCCGAAGAGAAAGCAACAAGAGGCTGTTCAAGGGGGGGATGGCCTTGCTAAGAAGGGGAAGCCGAGTCCACCTGGTGCTCAGGTTGTGGGTCCTACAGTCGAGAAGCACCCGGCCTTTCTTTCTATGAAGGATGGGTGGACTTTGCTCTGGGGGAAGGACTTTAACCCCCATGCCCTCATCTGTGCTAACAATCTCGGTCAAGCCGATCAGGATATGTTAAGGGCTGCGAGGCCTCTGCTCTCGATGGAGGCTATCTCTACCTTCTAGGCTCACTCGTGGGCAATTGCCCAATATTGGGCCGAGGAGTTCGACCACGGTCACCGAGAGCTGGTCATGGCGAAGGAGGCTGCTGCTAAGACTGAGTAAGCCCTGGTTGAGACTACCCAGGCCAACGAGACTCTTCTTCAATCTGCTGAGGAGTCTCGGAGGTCCTTGGAGGAGGAGGAGGCGGAGGCCAAATTAAAAAAGCTGAGGGCCGGGAAGAAAATTTGAAACTCTCTTTGGCTGCTTCTGAGAGCTCAGCATAGGGGCTGCAAGCTGAGGTGGAGCACCTCACTCTCAAACTTGCGCGGGTGAAAGAGGAGGTCGCTGCTTCGGAGGCCAAACTTAAAGCTGATTTGGGCGAGGCCCTAGATGAGGTTATTTCGACCCATGAGGCCGGGTTCAAAAAGGCTATTTGCCAAGTTCGTTATTTTTTGAAGGATGCCGACACCTCTCTTTTTGATGTTGATAAGGATGTCAACAAGGAGGGGGAGTTGGTGGACGAGTCTACCCTTGAGGGTGAGGATGCTCCTGGCAACTCCACTTAACATGCTGCTTAGTCTTAGGAATTTTTGTCTTTTTATTGTAAAGGCTCGTACCCGGCCTACTGAATAGGGTGTTTATCTTAATGAAATTTATTTTTCTCTTAAGAATAGGCCCTTTTTTCTTTTCTTCATATTAGTTGTTTGTGGTCCATTTTTGTATCCTTTTAAAGGCCTACTCGGATTTGTTAACTCGCTTTTTGTATCCTTATAAAGCTCTACGCGGTTTTTTATGTAAACTCACTTTTTGTATCCTTATAAAGGTCTACGCGGTTTTTCCTAACTCGCTTTTCGTATCCTCATAAAGGTCTACGCGGTTAGTTTATTATATCAGAGTTCAGTCATTTTCCTTTCGGGATGTCGAGTATCGCTCACTAAGTGGCGTTTTATGCCGGTATCCGATTGGTCTACTCGGTCAGATATAAATAGACAATGTAAAAAGAAAGGGAGTTTTATTAACAAAAGAAATTGGGTGTGCCTCATTAAAACCTTTTTGACAAAAAACCTCTTGGGAAAAAATGTCAAAGTAGGAAAAAAAGTACATCACCACTTACAATTTTCTAGCTGTAATAAAACTTCAAATGCGTCGCGTTCCAAGTTCGGGGGATGGCTTTGCCAGATGGATGCTCTAATCAGTAGGCTCCATTTTTCAGTGACTCGGTTACTTTGAAGGGGCCTTCTCAATTGGCTGCCAGCTGGCCCTCTCCTATAGCTTTTGTTGCTTCTTCGCACTTTCTCCAAACCAGATCTTTGACTTCAAAGTTTCTTAATTTGACCTTGCTGTTATACCTCTTCTCGACTCTTCTTTTACAGGCCTCTATTCTAAGTTGGACCTCGTTAAGGGTTTCTTCGGTCATGTCGAGTGTCTGCCTTAGTGATTGGTCGTTGTTTTCCTGGATGAAATTTGCTCTTCGTAGGGAGGGTTCTCCGACTTCTACCGGTATCATGTTGTCTGATCCATACGAGAATCTGAAAGGTGTTTCCCCCGTTGTTGATTGCGGTGTGCAACGATATGCCCAAAGGATTGTGGGAAGCTCTTGTGGGATTGCTGATTCAGTTTGCCTGTTGGTCTGTGGGTGTTCCACTGAAGTCACTCGGTGTCGAATCTCGAGGTTTTTGAAGAATTCTTCCAGGTTCTTTTTGGTGAACTATTGTTTACCGTTGTCGGATATTACTGAGTGGGGGATGCCGAATCGGCATATTATATTCTTCCATATGAATTTTTGCACATTGTGGGTAGTGATGGTGGCCAAGGGTTCGGCTTCGATCCACTTCGTGAAGTAGTTGATTCCGACCAGGAGGAATTTGACTTGTCCCTTAGCAAGCTGGAAAGGGCCTAATATGTCTACTCCCCATATGGCGAAAGGCCATGGTGCTATGACATTGTGTAATTCTTCCGCTAGTAGGTGGGATATGTTGCCATATTTCTGGCATTCTTCACATTTTTTTACGTATTCGGCTCAGTCATGTCGTATTGTTAGCCAGTAGTATCCAGCTCGTAGGATTCTGGCTACCATGGCCTTTCCTCCTGAGTGCATTCCACATATTCCTTTATGCATCTAATTTATTACATACTCGGCCTGAATCTTCGTGACACATTTCAGTAGTGGTGCAGTGAAGCCTCTCCTATAAAGGTCTTCTCCCTCTATGACGTAGTAACTGGGCCTTCTAATTTTCCTGGCCTCTTCTCGATTTTCTGGGAGGGTTCCTTCTTTCAGGAAGTTTCATACCTCGGTCATCCATTCTCGGTCTGCCGGCTTGATATTAGAGATAACTTTGTCAATACTTGGGGCAGATATTGTTTCCTATATGACAGTTCGGTGTTAGCCTTTTTTCTTTGTGCTTGCCAATTTTGATAGCAGATCGGCTCTTTCATTCTGTTCTCTTAGAATATGGTTGAGTTCGAACTGAATGAATTCGTTCTTCAACTGGGAGGCCAGATGGTATTATCTTGTCATATGGGGGTCCTTTGTTTAATAGGATCCATTCATTTGCCCAGTGACTAACTTTGAGTTACTCCATCATCTAAGGTGTTTCGCTCCTACCTCCTTAGCGAGTTTCAGTCCAGCTAGTTGGGCTTCGTACTCGGCTTGGATGTTAGATGCGTCGAAGTCAAATTTGAGTGATTGTTCCAAGATAATCCCTTCAGGACTTTCGATTATGACTCCTGCTATGCTACCTTTGACATTCGAGGAACTGTCCACGTAGAGGGTCCACCTCTTCTACTAGTGCTAGCTCTGTGGTGAAGTCGGCTAGACATTGTGCTTTGATAGGTCCTCTCGGCTCATACTTGATGTCGAACTCGGATAACTCGACTGCCCATGCTATCATTCTTCCGGCTAATTTCAGCTTCCTCAGTACTTGTCGTATTGGGTGGTCTGTTTGCACCACCACTTGATGGCTCTGAAAGTATGGTCGTAGCCATCGTGCTGAAGTGACCAGGGCTAGTGCTAGCTTCTCTATCATCTGGTACCTGATTTCGGCATTTTTCAACACTCGGCTTATGTAGTAGACTGGTTTCTGCATATGATTTTCTTCTTGAATAATGACCGAGCTGATTGCGTCTCCCGAGACTGCTGGGTATAACACTAAGTCTTTGCCAGGTTCAGGTCACATTAGGATTGGTGGTGATGAGAGTAGTGTTTTTATCTTTATAAAGTTTGCTTCACACTTTTCATTCCATTCAAACACCTGTTGCTTCTTGAGGAGTTGGAAAAAGGGTATGGTTACCTCTGCCGCTTTCGACAAAAAGCGGGACAGGGATGCCAGCCTTCTAGTTAGCCTTTGTACTTCCTCCATGTTACTCGGGCTTCTCATGCTTATGATGGCTGCACATTTCTCCAGATTAGCTTCTATGCTTCTGTATGTGAGCATGACGCCTAAGAATTTTCCGCCATGTACTCCAAATACACATTTATCAGGATTTAGCCTCATGTTATGTTTTCTGATATCGCCAAAAATTTTGGCTAAGTCTTTTGAGTGTGAGTTCGATTTTCTGCTTTTAACCACCATGTCGTCGACGTAGACTTCCAGGTTTCGGCCAAGTTGGTCTGCGAAAATCTTATCCATCAGATGCTGGTATGTTGCTCACATATTTTTCAACCAAAATGGCATTACCGTGTAACAATAGTTGGTCGTGTCAGTAATGATTGCCGTCTTTTCTTCATCTGGTGGGAACATAGGTATCTGGTTGTACCTGGAGTACGCGTCCAAAAAAGCTCAGGATCGGATAGCCGGTTGCTCCGTCTACTAGCTTGTCGATGCTTGGCAACGGGTATGAGTCTTTTGGACACGCTTTATTAAGGTTTGTGTAGTCAGTACACATCTTCCATTTGTCGTTTGCTTTCTTTACCATCACCATATTTGCAAGCCATGTGGTGTATTGCACTTCTCTTATGAAGCTGACACTGAGTAGTTTTTCAGTTTCTTCTTTGACCGCTTTTCCTCTTCCGGCCCCGAGTTTTCTCTTCTTTTGGGAGATTGGCTTGGCCTTTAGACAGATGGCAAGCTTGTGACAATGGAAGCTTGGGTCGATTCCGGGCATGTCGACAGCTGACCATGCGAATAGGTCGGTGTTGTCTAATAAGACCCTAGCGATTGCATTCTCGGTTTCGTTTGCTAGCTGAGTCCCAAGTTTTTGGATTGCTTTGCTTATCTTCCTGTCTGGAAGGATTTTACCTCCTCTGTAGGCTCTGCTCTCGGCTCGGCCTCCCTGGGGTCGAGATCGGCTTCCTCTGTTAGTTGTGTCACGAGCGAGATGCATGCTACGTGCTTTACTGTTGGTTCTGGGAGCTTTTTGCCTCTAGCTATTCTTAGACTCTTTAAGTAGCATTCGCGGATTGTTTCCTGATCAGCTTTAATTGTTACTATCTTCCCTTTCGAACCAAGGAATTTCATCACCAGGTGTGGGGTGGAGATTACTGCCCCTAGTTCGTTGAGTGCCGGCCTGCCTATGAGGCTGTTGTATGAAGTAAGAGCATTGACTAAGAGGTACCTGATTGTGATAGTCTTGGACCCCTTCTCATTATCTCCAAAGGTAGTGAGGAGGTCAATGTTGCCTCTGGTATCGACTTTTTCACCTGCAAAACCGACTAGCTGTTCGGTGTACGGCTATATCTTACTTTTCGGGATGTCTAGCTGTAGGAAGGTGGACTAGTATAGGATATCTACCGACCTGCCTTGGTCGACTAAGACTTTACACACCAACCAATTTACGACCTCAACCTTGACCACTACCGGGTCATCGTGGTTGGGTTCCACGCCTTCAAAATCTGCATCTGTGAAAGTTATAGGAGGCATTTTTCTGTGTATTCTAGGGCTTATTGAAGCCGAGTTGATTGACCAGAGGTTGCGCAAATGTCTCTTCCTTGCCGAGCTCGAGCTTCCTCCTCTGGCGAATCCTCTTGCTATCGTGTTGATAACACCTCGGAGTTGAGTCTCGGGAGGTTTGGTCGGTTGCTCCTTGCAGGGCTCTTCCGTTCATCTGGATTTTCTGTTGCGATCATCTTCCCGGTCTCGGGATAGCTTCAGCTCAGACTTTGGGTTGTCGTCTCGGACGTAGGGTTGTAATTTGCCCTGTTGGATAAGTTTTTCAATCTTATCCTTCAGGGTGGTGCAATCTTCAGTAGCGTATCCGTGCACTCGATGGTATCTACAAAACTTAGACCTATCTGCTTTTTCTGGAGAGCAGTTCCGAGTAGGCGGACTTATCAGCTCGGGACTGCAGGCTTCTTCTAGAACCCGTGCTCTGCTATTTGTTAGAGGGGTGTAATGAGTAAACCTTGCGCGAAGCGATCTGTCGGCTTTAGATCTGTTACTCCGCTCTCGACTTGTTCCCGGTTTCACACGTTCCTCCTGCCTCTTAAAGGACTCACCTCTGACTCGTTCTCTGAACTTAGTCATTTCTTCCATTTGAATGTATCATGCTGCTCTTGCTTTGAGCTCGTCCATGTCATGGGGTGGCTTCTTGCAGAGACTATCCGAGAAGGGTCCAGATTTTAGCGTCATCAGCATGGCGATCAGTGCTACATGAGGATTCAAGTCTTGGATCTTGACGGAGATTTTGACAAATCTCTCCATGAAGTCCCTGAGGGACTCGTTGTCCTGTTGCCGAATATTGACTAATGCCACTGCTATCAAGTGGTGGGTCATCTTGTAGCGTATTGAGCACCGGAACAAGTGACCAATGTGGCGAATGAATCGATCGAGTGAGGGGGGAGGCGCGTGTACCAGTTGAACGCTACCCCCTTCAGAGTTGTTGGAAGCACATGACACATGATGGCATCGTCGTTTGTGTACAGGTTCACTTGCGTGACGAACGCGTCGATGTGCTTGTCCGGGTCAGTTAGGCCATCATAACGGTCCATGGACAAGGGCTTCCACCAGACCGGTAGTGGAGTTTCCATGATACCATCTACGAACGGGTGTCGTCCTGTTGTCTCGGGCATTGCATTTCGTCTTGGAGGTGCCCGTGATCCTGAGGCGGGTCTGGACTCCAAGTGGGTTACTGTTCGATCTGTCTCGCTCCAAGTAGTATCGTCCTGCTCTGTTCGGTCAGGATGTCTTTTGGCGGTTACGTGGGCCGCCGATAGTCCGTTGGCTGTGGTGTGGGCAGCCGAGAGTCCGTTGGTAGTGGCGTGGGCATCCGAGAGGCCATTCCTGTCCTCTTGTAGTTTCTGGTACTGCTCTCGGAGGGTGGCATTCTCTTTGCGAAGGTCTTTTATCTCTTTTGTGTTGTTCTGCTTCAGCATGTTGACTTCCCTTTGCAGGACTTAGATCAACGGGTGATTCTCAAGCGCCTGACGCGGGAAGGGTGCCACGTTGTTGGGGTTACCACCTTGGGTATCCCCTGGAGGCATTGTGCCTTGGATTTGGGTTTCTGCCCCCTGTGGTTGCTTTTCATGGTTCGCTATTTTGCCCTGGGTTGTTGCCATTGCGATTGTGTCGTTTTAATCGGTGTGGCTGGGAATAGTTTCACCGAGCCCCACGGTGGGTGCCAAATGTTCTTATCGAATTATGGTAAGCCTTCCGGTGCGGTGGCTTCGCCGGGATCTCCTTTGTGACTGGTGGGGGGTGTACCTGCAAGGATACTCTAACGCTCAAGTTAGAGGCGCAAAGGTAGGAGAGGTATCATAATTAGGATTGAGAATTTTGTATCTTGGTGATTTGGATCATTACTGTATTTATAGGATTAAGTGGGAGATTGGATAAGGTTATTTTCCTATCAAATCTCCTCAAATCTCGTGATTAAGATAGAGATAATTTTGTCTTCTATAATTATTTTGTGTTCTGATCTTTCTTTATCTTATCTTATAATAAGATATGCTTTCCGTTATTATTTCCCTGGTCCGAGTGAGAATTCTCTACTCAGCCAGATCAGCTACTCGGTGGAGTGCCGAGTCCGAGTAGTACAGATATAAACTTACAACATTAAAAATTTACCTATAGATTCATAATTTGATATTGGTTTTGGTATTGGCTCTGACTCAAGATACGTTATTATAAGGAAAAGCCAAATTCTGAGAGTTCAGGCACCACATTGTTATCCAAAACATGGATCTCTCCATCAAAATTTTCTCTATAGCTAAAATCAGAACCATTCATTATGTTTTCTCTCTTCCTTGATTCCTGTGCAATGACTAATGAAGGGCTAAGATGTTGCAGGATATTGGCTGCATGCTGAAAGATCGTGCATGTGGCTCCAGTGTGAATGTAATGTAGTCCATGCACTGCTCCTCTGAAGATCTTCTAGCCCATGCACCTACAATATTAGTGACTCCATTTTCATTTCACTACAATTTAAGCAATTATGGAGAGATTCATTGGCAGTGTATTCATACACAAGTCACAACAATCTTCTCGTCTTTGTGGTCATAAAATCCAACTAGAGAGACAAAAACATGCATTGAGTGACGAAACTGGCAAATAACTCAATTTTATTCTTTAACATAAAAAATCTTTTCCCATGATTTCCCATTCATCTGCTCTACTGTGATTGAACAATCTGTTGAACTATTATCATTGAGACAACCTTGATAGTTCCATCATCCATCAGTTCTGTTTTCAGCTAAAGTTGGTGCCTATTCTGGTTGAGGACTAATTAATAATGGTTATAGATAATAAGGCATAATCATCACAACTATTTCTGATATCTTCTTCTTCCTGCAGTGAGAGAGTAAGCTCAAGTTGAACCTCCACTTCACCCATTGCTGGCCGCTCATTTGGATCAAACTTCAAGCATCTTTCTGTGATATCCATAAATACTTCCCAACACTCTGGTGCAATCTTTCCTTTGAGATTAGGATCAATATTCTCCTCAACAGGGTGCTTCTGCCTCTTCTCAACATTTATTAACTTATCTTTGCATACCACTTCTAGTAGCACTACACCAAAGGAGTAAACATCACATTTTTCTGTTAATGTATTATTTTGTGAAATCTCAGGGGCCACGTAACAATATGTACCTATAAGTGAAAGTATTATTTGAATTATTCAGTAAAATCCTTTTCAATAAACTAGCAGCAAAACAAAAGTAAATACCTAAAAAGCCATCTTTTGATATTGTCTTTGGTTTTGGCTTTGCTGCATAATGCGGTCCTGTTAAGGAAACCCGAAAGTCTGAGAGTTTGGCCACCATGTTGCTATCCAAATGAATGTTATAAGGTGTTATGTCACGATGAAAGATGGTTCGCTTGGCACCTGTGTGAAGGTAGTGTAGTCCACGTGCTGCTCCTATGCAGATCTTTAGCCTCTGCTTCCATGTTAGTGGTTCCTTTTTCACATCACTACAATATAGGAGATGATGGAGAGATCCATTGATCATGTACTCATATACAATAATCTTCTCGTCTTTGTGGTCACAAAATCCTAATAGAGAGACCAAATTTGGATGAGGAAGCTAGCAGAGCAACTCAATTTCGTTCTTGAACTCCTTAAGTGCTTTGTCGGTGCTCCCATATCGGCTTATTGCAACTGTATTCTCAGTAACACCGTTGTGTTGGAGAGAACCTTTATATACAGTTCCAAGGCAATTAGTTCCAATTATTTGGTTTTCATCAAAGTTGTTAGTTGATTTCCTAAGATTGGGCAGTGAAAATTGATGGCATAGCTCTTCTATCACAGTTGGGTACTATCGCTGAGATGAACTTGTACTCTTCAAACAGCAGAAGCCCAAATATTTGATAAACATTATCCCAATTTTAGATACCTGTTTTGTTTTCAATCACGATTAGATTCAACTTTCAATCTTACTATCAAAAGACTTTCGTTATTCATAGCTAAACTCTATCTAAACCTAAATACATCATGAACATGAATACTCATCTTTTGGAACCAAAACTGAAAACAATAGAACGTACCACCTTTGGAGGATGATTTATGGGTATCTAATTTAGACTTCAATGTAAGAGGATTATAATTATGAATTTACAAATCAAGAGTAAGTTATAAAGTATCAATGTATCATTCATCTGTACAAACTTCATTACTGCGCATTTTATGGTTTCTGGAATGTGGTTTGAGGCTATAGGTGTAAATGTATGGTTTATTGTACACAAAGATACACTGCACTCAAGATCCTCCCCCACTTTCATGTTTTTCACCCGCCTCTATACCCCATATATTAAAAAGTTAATCTGCTAAGTTTTGATTTCATATTTCCCTATGTTTCATTTCAAAATGGAAATTAAAGGAAAGATATGGGAAGTGTTTCTTTAAGTCTAATATTTTGCATATTACAATTGAATCATTTGTTAAGCTAAAAGTGATGATAATTGCATAGATACATATTCATATCATATCCCCTATATCGGTACCCGGGTGTGTGGATTGGTATAAAACCTTATACTTATCTTTAATTCTTACGGATCAAAATAGAAAAAAAAAAAAAACCCCTATATCAGAAGAAGTGGTTTCACTTTGGTCATTAAAGTGTCTTTATTAAATCAAGTTAGTCCTTCGGTAATTTATCATATTAACTTGTCAACTTGGCGACACATGGTAAACTATGAGAGATGTCACATCAAATAGACATGTCTCATGAGCCAAAATTAACACGGTTAGTGCAAAAAATTGACAGAAAGGCCAATTTGGTCTAACAGAAACACTTTAAGAGACAAAAGTGAAACTTTTTAAACTTGGGAAATAAATTGAAACTAAAACAAGATATGCAGCCAAAAGTGTATTTTAGAGAAATAAAATTACATGTGTGTGAGTGAAGTCTTCCTCTTATGCATATCTGTCAACAAATATTCTGCAGGTTAACTCATCTTTGTGTGCCTAAACAAGATAGAATAATGATAATTCATAATAGTTGAGTTTATCGCATCTTTTGCAGTTAAAAGGCTTGGCCATGTACTATTTTTAGAGGTCCTATTGTTACACTAGCTAGGTAAGCAACCAAGTCAAACAGATGCAATACTTCCAAAGATATGCTGAGACAAGGAAGCATGAAGATGAGTCATAAGAGTACACATAATTGGAAATCAGAGATCGGAAATATAGGAGATGTGCTGAGGATTTGGTTTAAAAATTTATGCTTAAATATGTTTTTAGTCCTTCAATTTGGGGTATGTCTTTTTTAGTCCCTCAAATTCAAAAAATACTTTTTTTAGTCCTTCCGTCAAGACGGCATTAATCGACTCATGAGGTGGTAGATGATTTTGTGATTTGTGATGATTTTTAACTGCCAAAATTATGTTTTTTAATTTAATCTTTTAAATACGATTTATGACGGTTAAAAGCCATCAGAATATGTAAAAAAAAATTGTTGAACCATAAGCTACGTCTCAATAATTAATCCCATTTGTTGAACCATGAGCTGCATCTCTTCTAATTTGTTGAACCAAGACAAAGACTTCATGCAACTAGGTTCCTCCGCATTGGGCCATCACACCATCGACCCATCAAACCCCTTCCACACGTCCTTCCCGTTTCACCCTCGGCTCCCTCTTCCCCGTTGAACCCAAGTCCCTCTGGTCCGAGCCAAGACCCTTCTGCTCCAAACCCGAGGTCATCAACAACTTCTGCTCGAGGGGCGTGCGGAGGGCGTTCGAGGCGTCAACACCGTCCATGGGATGAGGCTTGACAATTTTGCGAGAGTTTGGTTGTGATGGTCATGGATTAAATATCAACAAGCGATAGGGCAAGAGAATAACTGGTGATTAAATTCCAGGAGTTTAATTGGGAGTAGAAGCACTTTGGGCTCTATCAAGCCGCGGATCAAACAGAGGGTGGGCAAGTGGATACGTGGGTCGTGTTATGTGGATAAAGTGAAGTTGAAATTCAAAAAAACAGACATTAGACTTGCAACGATTTTATTTTATTAAAGATTATTCTGGCAGGTTAATAAATGTTGTGAATCAAATACTGCTTGACATGTTTGAAGCCAAGATCTATGCAATTGAATAGTCTTATGATTTGCAAGCTCTTACAATTACAGAGCTAACGAGCAAGCTTCATGCACAAGAGCAAAAGGTCTCCATGAGAAGTGATGAAGTTATTGAAGGTGCATTTCGAGCAAAACACAATGGAAGACGTTATGAAAACCCATTATCTTCCAATGAAAAAGGAAAACTGAGGGTTCTTCAAGAAAATGAAAGTTTTAGCCTTGTTCTCATTGCCAAAGAACCAATCATGTTGAAGAAGGTTGTTGGTACAAAAATAAACCTATTTTTCACCGTAATTTTTGCAATAAACTTGGTCACAGCGAAAAAGTATTGCAGATTGAGGAAAAAATAGTTTGAGCATCAACCAAAACAACATGCAAAATTGATTGAAGAAGATAACATTGATGATGGACATTTATTTATGGCATCACAAGAATTTAATTCACATGGATTGAATACTTAGCTCGTTGACAATGGTTGTACCAGCCACGTGACCAATTATTTTTAAATTTTTTCCTCTTTGACAAATCAATTCAACCAAAAGTCAAGATGAGAAATGGTGATATTGTACAAGCCCAAGGAAAAAGGAGTAATTTCTATATCAACCAAGAAATGTATGTCAAGACATTCTTTACATTCTAGAACTGGACAGATGCTAAAAAATGGATTTGAAGTCTCTTTCAAAGAAATTTATTGCTTTATCATTGATGGACATGGAACAGAGATAGCAAAAATTAAAATGACAGGAAACAAATTTTATTTGAAGTTTGATTAATTGAAGGTCATGATTCTACTACCAAGATTGATGAGATGTTTGGCGTAGAAGATTTGGTCACATTAATTTAAGTTCATGCAAAATGAATATGAGATGATAAATATTTGGTGTTTAAATACATGAGGAGCCAAAATGGCTATGATGATAGTAATTTAGGGCAAGAAATTGATGGGCATCTTCCTAACATAATGGCTAAAGCGCTTTCGATATCAAGTTTGAAGTTCATGGAGCTAAAGCTTGACATTTCCATGACAAATTTCAAGGAGGAGTGTTAGAGTTATGAGATTTTGCCTCATTTGAAATTTTATTTTTGAATAAAGTTTAGATAGAGTTGTTCAACAATAAGAAATAAAGGCATATTGAGACTGAAATCGTGTGTTTCTGGACAGCACGGAGAGGAGTTTATATAGGCTTATTACATTTATTACAAAAGATTAAAGGATATATTGTTTCCTCTAAATGAGAGATTTGTTGCCTATAATCTACAATAAATACTATCCTTATTTACATCAGATATTATGTCCTGATTTACATGGATATTCTGCTGATTCTCAACACTCCCCCTCAAGCTGGAGCATATAGATCATATGCACCAAGCTTGGTACATATATAACTAATTCTTGGACCTCTCAAGGATTTGGTGAAGACATCGGCCAATTAGTCACTAGAATTGACAAAGCTAGTGGTGATTTCTCCTGACTCGATCTTCTCCCTGATGAAGTGACAATCTACTTCAATGTGTTTGGTCCTCTCATGATAAACAGGATTGGATGCAATATACAGGGCTGCCTGGTTGTCACATATCAATGTCATCTGCATATTCTCTTCAAATTGGAGCTCTTTAAGAAGTTGCTTCAACCAAATGAGCTCACATGTTACTAGTGCCATGGCCCTATATTCAGCTTCAGCACTAGACCTAGCGACGACTTTCTGCTTATTGCTCTTCCAGGATATCAAGTTTCCTCCAACCATTACACAATACCCAGACGTGGATCTTCTATCACTGGGTGAACCAGCCCAGTCAGCATCTGAGTACCCAATTATCTGAGTATGTCCTCTGTCTTCATAAATGAGACCTTTTCCTAGAGCGTTCTTGATATATTCCAGGATCCGTATTACTGCATCCCAATGATCCTGGCAAGGAGAGTTCAAGAACTGACTTACCACACTAACTGCAAAAGCAATGTCTGGACGAGTGACTGTGAGGTAGTTCAATTTCCCAACTAACCTTCGATATCTCCCTGGATTTGATAAGGGCTCCCCCTGATCGGGTAGAAGCTTGACATTGGGATCCATAGGAGTGTCCACAGGTTTGGCATTCATAAGGCCAGTTTCTTCAAGGATGTCAAGAGCATATTTCCTCTGAGAGATCACCAGCCCATCCTTGGATTGGGCTACCTCGATGCCTAAGAAGTACCAAAGTTTACCAAGATCCTTAGTTTGGAACTGACGGGAGAGGTATTGCTTGAGTTGGATTATGCCAGCCTGATCACTTCTTGTTATGACGATATCATCCACATACACAATAAGGTAGATGCATCCTCGTGGTGAATGGCGATAGAATACTGAGTGGTCGGCTTCACTGCGGGTCATACCAAACTGTTGGACAACAGTACGAAATCGACTAAACCAGGCACGGGGTGACTGTTTAAGTCCATAAAGAGACCTACGAAGGCGACAAACCATATTGGAGGACTCCCCCTGGGCAACAAATCCAGGAGGTTGCTCCATATAGACTTCCTCCTCAAGATCACCATGAAGGAAAGCATTCTTGATATCCAGTTGAAACAAGGGCCAATGGCGAATGGCTGCAATAGAGAGCAGTAGTCTGACAGATGCCATCTTTGCCACTGGAGAAAAAGTGTCAGTGTAGTCTTGTCCAAACACCTGTGTGTAACCCTTTGCTACCAACCGAGCCTTAAAACGGTCAATTTTGCCATCTGGTCCAACCTTGAGATTAAAAAGCCAACGACAACCAACTGCGGATTTACCCGGTGGGAGAGGGACCAGTTCCCAGGTTCCACTGCTTTCGAGAGCACACATCTCGTCAATCATTGCCTGTCTCCATTCTGGGTGTGAAAGTGCCTGACCTGGAGTGTTAGGAATAGACACAGACGACAAAGAAGAAAGACAGGTATAGTGTAAAGGGGAAAGACGATGATAACTCAATGTAACATAATGGGGGGAAGGATTACGAGTAGAACGAGTACCTTTTCTCAGGGCAATGGGAAGGTCAAGGTCAGGGGGCGGGTCCGGAGCTGGTAAAGGAGTTGGCGCCGGGGAAGAGTCTGGCATGGCCTCACTATCGGGATTAGGAGCCGGCATTACAGTAAGGCATGGTCGACGTTGATAAAACTGAAATGGTCGAACAACAGGTGGATCCTCAGACGAAGCATCCCATGAGACATATGGTAAAGGAACAACTGACTGAGTGTTTGAATGTAGCTCGGGAATGGATGACACAGACTCATAGAATGGAACATACTCAAAGAAAGTGACGTCAGCTGAAATGAAGTAACGGTTAAGAGTAGGGGAGAAGCAACGATAACCTTTCTGTGACCGTTGGTACCCCAAGAAGACACATTTGAGGGATCGGGCGGATAACTTATCAAGCCCCATAGAAAGATTATGGACAAAGCAGGTTGATCCAAAGATACGGGGAGGAAGAGGATGGAGAGGTGTATGAGGGAACAACACAGAGTGAGGAACTTGGTCATTAAGGACAGAAGATGGTATGCGATTAATGAGGTAGCAAGCCGTTAAGACAGCGTCCCCCCAGAAGCGAGATGGAACATGACTGTGAAGGAGAAGAGTCCGAGTCGTCTCAACAAGATGCCGATTTTTACGTTCGGCAACCCCATTCTGTTGAGGGGTATGGGCACAGGATGTTTGATGAAGAATGCCATGGGTTTTCATAAACTGGTGGAACTGATGAGACAGATACTCCCGAGCATTGTCACTACGGAGAGAACGGATTGGGACACCAAACTGAGTTTGTATTTCATTGTAAAATTGCACAAACAGAGAAAATAATTCAGACCGATTTTTCATTAAATATAACCAAGTGCAACGCGAGAAGTCATCAATGAACGTAACAAAATACTTAAAACCAGAAGAGCTAATAATACGAGAAGGACCCCAAACATCAGAATGTACAAGAGCAAAAGGGGACATAGCCCGTTTATTGACACGATTAGGGAATGATGTACGAATGTGTTTCCCAAGTTGACACGACTCACAATTTAAAGTGGACAATTTATTTAGACTAGGAACCATCTTCTGTACTTGTGGAATATTGGGATGACCTAACTGAGCATGAATGGTGAGAGGAGATGCTTTTGCAGGGCATGCCTGTGGAGTAGGAGAGAGATAGTATAGGCCATGAGACTCACATCCGACGCCAATTGTCCGTCCCGAACTCCGGTCCTGCAAGGTAACAGTGTTATTAGTAAAGGTAATCAAACAGTTATGGGATTTGGTAAGGCGATGGACAGAAAGAAGGTTAAAGGGACAATCAGGAACATAAAGGACAGAATCCACAGTCAGGGAAGGAAGGGGGTGGGTTGTGCCAATCCCCTGGGCCTGTGTTTGGGAACCATTGGCAGATGTAATACTAGGAAGATAACCAGATGTAGAAAGGGAAGAGAAAAGGGAGCGATTACCAGAGATGTGGTCAGATGCACCCGAGTCAAGTACCCAAGGACCCAGAGAAGGAGACTGAGAGATGCAGGCAAAAGAATTACCAGTGTGTGCAACCGAAGCAGTGGGACTGGGGTTCTGGCGAGTCTCAAACCACTGGAGAAAATCTTCATAGGTTGCTGGTGTAGCTTGTGGTTGATTCGGTGGCTGTGGGGAATCAACTTGAGGAGTCTGAGCGACATTGGCTGGGCGAGAAGGCTTGCCATGTAGTTTCCAGCAACGATCAATAGTATGCCCAAGGCGGTGACAATGCTCACATTTAGGACGGTTCTTCGACTGAGATGTCCCACCACGAGAGCGAGCGGAATGATTACTATGGGAAGCAAGCGCAGAAGAATCACCTAACTGAGAGGCAGTGGACTCAGTGGGTGCCTTTGGTGGGATTCGAAGAAGGATAGATGAGGCACTTGTCATTGTGGTGACATTGGGTGACCCAAGGATTTGGTCACGAGTCACAGAGTATTCCGGTGGCAGTCCATAAAGAGCAAGGGACATGAAAAAGGTGCTGCGGTTCTCAAGTTCCTTCTTGGCCTCGGCCGGATCAGAGGCAGCCACAGGAAAAAGCTCATTATAGTCATGTAGGGCAGCGTGAACTTGTCCAAGGTATGCAGACATAAGGCCGTCAAATTGCTGGGGATCCAAAAGAGTCATCAAATCATGACAAAACACCATAGAGCCGTTGAGAGTCATTAGTGTAAAGGGCACAGGCCTCAGTCCAAACCGATTCACATGTTTCGTGGGGGCGAAAAATGGGTTTGAGTGAGGGGTGGAGAGTTGACTTTATCACACTACATAACTGGGCATCAATTTTCTTCCATTTATCACGGTCAGCCACTGGAACAGAAGTTACAGTAGTGGTGAGATGGTCACGGTACCCTTGACCGGTAATCCAAAGGGTGATGTCAGAAGCCCAAATAGGGTAGTTTGAACCATCCAATTTCTCTGTACATAGTGGAAAGTGCGAAACGGGAGGATATGCCTTGGGTGGGTCTGGAGAAGCCATGAGGAGATAAAAATTGAAAAACTCAGCCGTAGAGCGTTGCTGAAAAATTGCGGAATCCACCAAAACACAACCAATGGTGATGAAACTTCAAGGGGTGGGTGCGCCGTGGAGAGACTACCCAGTCGCTGGAATCACTGCCGGAACGGAGCCGCCACGCGCCGGGAAAGCGAACAGCGATGGTGCTGTTTGGCGCGCCTAGGAGACGCGCGTGAGGGCGCGTGAGGTGTCCGATGAGGACACCGTCAACAGCATTGGACAGATCGGCTGCAGGTACTCCTGATCGGGGGGTCACCGATCGGTGTGGTCGCCGGAGCTGCGGCCGGCGACGGTAGGTGGCGGTGAACGGAAAAATAACGCCGGAAAGGAAAGGGCGGCGCTGGAAGTGCGAACCGGAGTATGACACGGTTCGCAAAAATTTGTCTTCCGGGGACAGTGGGTCCGCCGGGTAATCACGGTTCCAAAGAATGCCTCAACCGGGCTCTAGATACCATGTTCAACAATAAGAAATATAGGCATATTGAGACTGAAACCGTATGTTTCTGGACAGCACGGAGAGGAGTTTATATAGGCTTATTACATTTATTACAAAAGATTAGAGGATATATTGTTTCCTCTAAATGAGAGATTTGTTGCCTATAATCTACAATAAATACTATCCTTATTTACATCAGATATTATGTCCTGATTTACATGGATATTCTGCTGATTCTCAACAAGAGTTTTTGTTATTTTTGCAAATTTTATCTTTTATGTTTTGTTTAAGTTAGTTTATTTAAATTTAAAATAAATCTTATAGATTAGATTGTTTTAAGAATTTACTATCGAGGACGTAGATCAACCGATGTGGGATTGTTCTAACTTAATCGAAAGCAATGTTATCAGACTCGGACCGGTCATCGACTCAGTCAGGATACTGGATTACTGGGTCAGGGGTTAACCCAGTGAGTCAGTAATTGACTCGCATGACTCAATATAAGATATAATATAATCATAGTATTATGAATAAATATATAAATATATGTGTTTGCACCATTTATTACAAAATAGATACTTAGCTTGGTGGTAAGCCTAGCTCTTGTGGCCATGTAGGTTCAGTGTTTGAGTCTTGTTAGTGACATTTTTGTGTATTTTCATTTGTTTTTAACATAGTTATAAAAACCGGACCAAACCGGCCGGTCGGACCGGTTCGATCCGGAACCGGTGACCTGACCGGTTTAGCTATTAAACTGGATATGCAATCGATCCGGTTTGACCCGGCCAGGTTTTGGTCAAAACCGGTGACCCGGACCTGGTTGACCCTGTTTTGTTTGAGTTTTTTTTTTTTACAATTCTTGTAACAATGTTGTTATTTGGAATTCTTTCTATAGTACCATTTAAAAATTAAAACCCATAACAAATACTAATTTTTAATAGTATATAATATAATAATATACTCCTATAACATTTTAATTAACTTGTTAATAGTTAATTACTGAACAGTATATAATAATATGCTCCTATAATATTATTTTGATGTTGACAATAATATATAATAGCTAATTATTATTATCTTGATCTTGATATGATTTAATATTTATGTGTTTTATTCATCTTCACCATATTTGTTTATGGCCCTTCGACAACTTTTATACTTAGCCGTGAAAAATAATAAGAATTTCCTTAATAATTTAATGATAATATCTAACAAAATAATTTATAGTAATAAATGATTATGTAATATTTATAGTTTGATCATGATTGATTTTAATTTTAGAGTATGAATTATGAATTGATCACATTTTGTTAGATATATTATATATTATTTAAATTTTTTTAATATATATCGGGTCAAATCAAATCAATTAATGACCTATCGATTCAACTACTAACCCGTCAATCCAGTATCTCGATTGGATCAATGATCGATCGAATTTTCACAAGAGTGGTTTTTAATGTAAGTGGTGTAGATTGTAGCTTGTGACTTGTGAGGCAGCCAAGAGAAAGTCATGCAACTGACACACGGAATAAGGCTTGCGAAATTAGACAATCTACTCGGTCCGATCCGAGTCAAGCACCAGTTTCTACGGTTTTAGACCGATTTGATGACGTGTCACCGAGTCAGTAACACAAATGATCGAACAATTAAACCGACTCGGTCACTGAACCGATTTCTGGTCTATTCGGTCGAACCGGCGGAACCGAGTCGAGTTTAATAACACTTATCAAAAGTTTATACTGTCTAATTAATTCTAATATTTTACGTATTACAATTAAATCATTTGTTCAGCTAAAAGTGATGATAATTTCATAGATAGAGATTCATAACCCCTACATCAGTAATAGTATGGCAATATGCCATCCATCTATTTAATTTTAATGAAAAAAATAGAAAGCAATTTACTTATGTATTATGAGTGTAGAGTTGCAATCAAGCGAATATAATTGTAGACGGCACAGGTCTTCTTCCAAAACCATTGTGTTGGAAGAAGATGTATGTCATCCCAATTTTTTTATCTACCAAAAAAAATTGTAGAAAAAGAAAATATGAATTAGCTTCATAGAGATTCAAGAAATATATTTTCCTTTATATTAAAGCATCCAGATCTTTTTCCTTTTCTTTTGTTTGGGAGGAGGGGGATGAACCAACTGAATTAATTTACTTCTAAGCTTTAAGTGATGTAAAATTAACAAGAAAACAATATAGTAAAGATACCTCAATAAAAAAATAAAATAAAATAAGTTGAATGGGAGTTTGCATGTTTTTAGAAATAGAGAATACAGAGATATTGAATATCACATAAATTTTCATAGGTTGGAGAACCTGGCGATGAAGAGAAGGAAGAAACAAAGCTTCAAAAAAATTCGTTCAGCGCAGGGCCAGGGAGTAGGGACCCTGTTGCTTCTGACTTCTGTATCTCTTCCTCTTCTCAATAAGCTCGCCAAAGAGTCAACCTTTTCGACATTCTTTCAAAATTAAATTCGTATTTATTTTGGAAGATATGCTGCCAACATCATGAACATTCAATCCTCCGATATTGATATATATTAAGGATTTGAGGGGAGTGTTAATTTTAAAATATAATTATTTTTTCATATGTATATCAGGGTAGCTGTTATTTATTTATTTAGGCTAAATTACTTTATTGGTCCATTATCTTTATTTTAAATTGTAATTTGGTCTTTTATTTGTTAAAAGTTGCAAAATGGTCCCTTATCTTTATTTTAAGTTATAATTTGGTTCTTTATTTTTTAAAAGTAGCAAAATAGTTCCTTAAGTAATTTTTTTTATAGCATGTTTATCCCTGAAGTAATGTATTTTTTTTTGGATAAACATGCTATAAAAAATTACTTAAGAGACCATTTTGCAACTTTTAAAAAATAAATTATCAAATTGCAACTTAAAATAAAGATAAGGAACCGTTTTGCAACTTTAAAAAATAAAGTACCAAATTGCAACCTAAAATAAAGATAAGGGACCAATTGAATAATTTAGCCTTAATTTTTCATATGTATATCAGGCTAGCTGTTTTTATTTTTATTTTTATTATTAATGATATTTAAGTATTATTATTTTTTATATTTTTTTATAAAATATTTTATTTCCTTTTTATATTTTTCCTGTGTATAGATAAATTTTTTTTCTTTTCCTCTTTTCAGATAAAATGTTCAAATATCATTTATTTTTTCTTTTGAATAGTTTTTTTCTTTTATAATATGTTATTGTTATTTTAAAAGCTATAAATGAGTGTATTTACATTCAAAGTGACTTTAGTATCCTTATTGAATTTTTTATAATCAATTTTAAATTAAATATTATTTATTAACCTTTACCATAGCAACAAGTCGTTGGTTCTAGTGATACTATGGATACTCTACATCAATATGGGTGACCCAAAAAAACCTTTACCAAGGGGATAAACTTAGAACACTATAAGAAATTAATAACTTCAATTTTGATGCACAACAAATATTTTCTCATTCTATTACTATTCTTCTTATATTGTCTTTATTTTTATCGTGTTGTCTTTGTTCTTCTTATGATTGTTTGTGAGCAACACAATTTATTCCAACTTAATTTTTTTTGAGTAAACATAATTCCGAGTAACATAATTTATTATAATTTGGCAGGTTTTTAGAATATAATTAATAGATTTTTTCAGAAAAATCATGGTTAACATAGATACCAATTTTTTTTTATTTTCACTGTTTTCTATTATATATTCTTGTATTATTTTGAAAAAAATATATTTATATATTTGTTAGATGAATTTTAATTTTTATAATTAACACTTGGCCTCCCTTATAATTCAACTCTAGCTACCTCCGTCCCTGCCTTTCACGTAAGTGTTTGCATATTTTATTCAGAAAAAAAAAAAAAAAAAGTTGAGCTACTAACATGCCACGGTTTTCGGTGAAATGCTACTGCTTCATGTGCTTATATTCTTTGTTGGTAAATGTTTTTTTTGACAAAAATTCTTTGTTGGTAAATTAAACGTGCTTACTTTAAGGAAAAAAAATAATTGTAGAAAAAATTCGTACACTTTAGGAAGTATGCGGATATAACAAGGTATATGGGTTTGGATTTGCATACGGTCCGTTTGGAAAAGTAGGTTAGGACTAACTAAAATCTTAATCTATTTAAATGCAGATTTATTTGGCTTGAGTTGATCTTAATGGAGTTAAGAGATTAGAACATCAGAGTTAATTTCAAAGGGATTTTAGCCAAGAGATTAGACTTGATCTATTTATGTGAAATCTAAATTTCAATGCTTGTGGGTGCTGGTTTACTTGCAAGGGGATTTGAATCCTTAACCATCATTATCATCATTGTCACCACATAAAATTGAAAATGATAAACAATAACATTAGATTTAATTTTGGCTATCATGTTATGTTTTTACATTTATTGGCACTCTCAATGCCCTTTTCTGCCTGAGTAGTAGTAATGTGATTGCTTCAATCCGTGTGGAAACATTATTCAACTTGTTGGTTTACTACTACTTGTTCAAACAGTATACTTGTTGCACTTAAATAGCTTATTTTATAACATTTTGAGAACATATTGGTGGTTTAACATGATAATAGACCAAAAGATAATGAGTTATCTCATTTAAGAGAAATTATTGCACAGGATATATCTTTTGCATAAAGATCTGAATCTTAGTTATTCCTACCTACAGTGGTCAGTGAATCCTGGTTTATGTCTGATGTGAAGTTGGAGTTCGGGTTTCAACATTGAGGAGGCGTCTTTTTTATGTGGATGCAGTGACAGAGACAATGCAGAGAACGATTCTCATGAAATCCTGTGGCGATGGCCGATAGTGGAAGATTCTATTTTATTGGCGCATGGAGCAATTGTTGGTGAATAAGCTATATGGCTCCGCTGGTTGTGCTGATAGTTTGATCGTGTGGCTGATTTATAGTAGTTGCACGTTGGAGGAAGTTAATGTTACAGAGGTGGTGCGTTGGAGGTCATGTAGGGGTGGCAAAACGGATCTAACCCAACGGGCTGGCCCGTTTGACCCGTTTTTTTTTACGGGGCGGGTCAAGGTTTATAACCTGCCAACCCGCTGTGACCCCCCCGACGTGGCCCGCCAAAAAATGGGTTGATGGCAGGTCGGGACGGGTTGGCCCGCCAACCCGTTTTAATTAATAATTATATATTTTTTATTAAGATATATATTTTTAATATTTTATACATATATTATTAATACGTATTTAATTTATTTTTGTCTAAATAAATTATTATTCCAAATTTAAGATAATATATTTAATTTTTTTAATAAATATTTATTATTTAGTATTTTTAAAAGATAAAAATAATTAAAATCAATTAAATATATATATATTTATTTATTTTAATTTTTTGGTTTTTAGCGGGTTGGCGGGCCAATCCGCCAACCTGAGTAAAACAGGACGGACTTGATTTCGCAACCCACTTTCTTATGCGGGGCGGACCAACCCATTTTCGACCGGTTAACGGTGGGACGGGTTGGCCCATTTTGCCACCCCTAGGGTCATGTCAACTTCAATTTTGTCAATGCATTTATATGGCCTTTGGATGCGTGTGGTGGCTGGGTGGTTGTATTGTTAGCATATTAAAGGTGGTAAGGTATGAAGGGCTTTTTTGCAAATGGATTAAATTAGTAAAGGCTTTGTGGGTGGTTTTATGCAATTTTGTGGGGGGCAAGATCTATACGTACATGGTTACATAATATTTAGATGCAGTGGCACTCTAAATACAATGTAACCACTGCGGGTTCTTTAGGTTGACGGGGAGTACTTGTACATGTGTCATTGTAAATGGGTTGGGTACCCCTTGTACCCATAATGATATAATTTTATTCGCCGATCAAAAGAAAAAAAGAGAAATTATTGCATGATTTAGGACTATCACGTATTTATGATTTTAGCCAATCTTTACGTGACACATAATTATGTTTATAAGTTTATGAAAAAGAGTTAATGAACCAATTGAAACTCGATAGTGTATCACATTAAGATTGACCAAAACCATGGTAGTCTCGAACCATGCAATAATTTCTCCTCATTAGGGGCATTCCACCTACCAAGCACCTACATTGAAAGAGAAGTTCTTTTTCCCTATGTTTCAAACCCACCAAATATTAGTTTAGCGAAAAAGAAAAGAAAAATGCTAATAAAATTATCACGAAAATTAAAAAAAAATGTTGTTTCCATTGGCAAATTTTCAAATGAATTATAAAAGTGAATGTTGTTTCCATAGGCAAAAAATGGTATGGTTTTCAAAGGCAAATCACGAGAATAGATTTATCAAAACATGGCATTGTTTCTCACTTCGGTCCTCTCGAGTTCCAAATAAGCATGTTAAATATACAATATGCTTCAGAGACTAAATAACATTTGAAAGAGAACATGTAGTTTCACAAAGTAAATAAAATGTGAATGATAATGAGGACAAAAAGTACCTCATAGTCAATGTTTGATGGCATTGTGTTTGTGTGAAGTGTGAACAATAACCTGAGAGAGGGACTTTGCTAATGCAATATAGCTAACACACTTTGTTTTTAGTGGTGGATAATGATTGTGAGGGTTTGAGCTTTAACCACAAGATGTCATACCCACCCAAATTGCATGAGAAATAACATTGAACGATGACACGGTGAAAACTAAAAATGATATTATATTTATAGCAAGTCGAGCAGATCAATGAGTTTCTTGAGACATAAAAAAATGATTGGTTGTAGTATCAATTTTCATGATAAAATAGTCTTATTTGACTAAAACACTCTTAGTCCATTGTTGTGCATGACTCTTAGTTTATGATAAGTGGACAAATGTTGGAGCGTAGCGACAACATCTGTCCTTTAGGCAAGGGTTTCTAGTTGCTTTGCTCCTGAAGATATAGACAAATTGTCGAACTTCTTTAATCCTTTGTGTGCTTTCTGTTTCTATTCTTTATTTTATAATTGCTGCTGCATTCTCAACATCCATATATTATAAATATATTGAAATAATAATTAGGTAGATAATAAAAAAGACTAATTAATGAATTGTAAGTTGAAATACAAATAAATAAAGGTATCATTTGAAGGAAAAAAAAAAAGTAACACTTTCTTGATATTATAATAAAGTCACAAGTAGTTTAAGATAGAAAAAAAATTCCAAATCGATACATAAAATGAGAAAGAGGGAATAGCTTATATGATGCCTTTCTTTCCTTGAAAAGATATAAATGTCTCCAATAAAAGGGTTATACACAATACATTATGGATTCATCTGCGAGACCAAATTGCTACGGGGATGACGGGGGTATGAAAAGAAACACAAAATATTGCCGATATTGGTATGATGGATTAATCAACCAATTAACTTATAGCTGGGGGAGGGAGAAGATCTATAAGAGAAATTATAGGTTAAATTAGTTGGTGAAATTCTCTAATATTGTGACTCCTGTGTGAATGTAATCTAGTCTATGCATTGCTCCATTGAAGATCTGTTACGCCATGCACCCACAATAATGATTCCATATTCATATCACTACAATTTGGGAAATTATGAAGAGGTCAATTGTGATAAAAGCCCCTTTCCGGATCTCAAATTCAGCATCAATGGAAATTACAGAAACTCAAAAGGTGAAGAAAATTTAAAGCGGAAAGACAAGAAATGGAAAGAACAACGCCACAATCCCTAGGGATTGATAAGTTGAGGAGGATTCGCCACTTTGAATATAGAAATTCAAAGATAAGGATCAAGGATAGTTCCTAAGAACCTAGAGAGTTTTCCTCTCACAAAAGCATCAAAGCTTCATTCCAAATGAGAGTCAAAACTCCTTACAAAGTTAACATTTGGCCTATTTATAATATGACCCTAAAAGGCTTACCAAGGCCCATTACTAAAAGTCCAAACAACTAAAAAGGTCCAAATTAAAAAAAATAAACATTATTAAAACATAAAAAGGCCAAATATAAAAGCCCAATAAAATGCCCAAATACAAAAACTTCTATTCTAAGATTTGGCTCCACTTTAAGCTCTTCATGTACCATTCTAGTCCTCTATCATTCCTTCCTTCTTGAAGGAAATTCGACCTCGAATTTAGAGCCAAGGTACCTACATCATAAAAACAACACAAAACAACATGTTTTAGTTTTGAGAAAATATTAAAAAAGAAAATCCTATTTCTATTGAGACTTGGATTCCTTAAAAAAGAAAAATCTCTTATTATCTATGTGCTTATATATCAATCCTCCCGGTTCAAATACAAGCATAAAGAAACCATCAATTAACACTAAAATGAAATGCTTAATCACAAATTTCAAAGACAAGTCAATCCAATGAAAATTATGAGCAAACAATGACATTTTCAAACCAAGAATGGAAAATTTAGATTTATCCATTTTATGCACAATCCATCTATCAAGACACTTGAGTGTACCATACATTACTAAACTCTCACTATGAGTTGCTCCAATTAATGAATCATGAAATGAACATTTAGGCACACAAAATGCAGCATCTTTAAACCTATGCTCTTTATGCCTATAGAAATCATCATTTTCAATTTTCCCATAAACAACAACACACATAGAGGAAGACTCAACATGATCATACAAGTCCAAATGATGTGCATTAATATCAAATTTCAAGAACTTGGCACCATCACCTAAAACAATATCATGCATACCAAAAGCAACATTCAATTCACAAACATTTTGGGTTAACACATGGCACACATCAATTAAATCACAAGGTTTAGAGATGGTGTAAGTCAAAATTTTCTTCTCTCTATGGTTGCATTGGTCCTCATATGTCTCCACTTCTTCTCCAAATTGTCTTGCCCATTGATCCTTGATGTACAATTCTTCTCTAGGCATCAAAACAAAAGAATTATGGTAAGGTGCACAATCAAATTTACAAGAAGAATTAAATTCACAATCCAATTTAGGAGAAAAAATTAGAGTTTTGCACTCCCCCTTTGAGGACTCCTTTTCAATTTCTTTCACAAGAGAGACATCACTTTCAAACAAAGTTTTGCATTCATCCTTTTGAAGCTCTTCAAATTCCTTGAGCAAAGAATCATCACAAACAAGGAAAGGATTAGAATGAAAACAAGAACAATCATATTCCTCTTTATCTTTTGCTCTCTCTTTTTCACTCTCTTTTTTAGTTATTTTCTTTTCTCTCATCTCTTTTTCTTTTAACTCATTTTCTTTTGCTCTCATCTCTTTCTCTTTTATTTCTTTTTCTTTCACCTCTTTTCTCTCTTGTTCTATTTTCTTTCTCAACTTAATTTGATCCTCACTTGCTTCCTTAGGTGAAAGTGATGCAAGTTTGACCTTATGTCCTTCATGTGTAAAAGAAATCTTGTGGGTCTTTCCATGGTGCTTCACATTTCTTTCAATTTGCCAAGGTTTACCTAACAAGATATGACATGTTTCTATGGGAGCTACATCACACAACACAACATCTTTATATGTTCCAATGGTAAAGGGCACCAACACTTGTTGGTCTACAACCAACTCACCTTCACATGGAAATTTCAAGCAAAAAGGTGTAGGGTGTGGGGTGGTTTGAAAATTAAGTTTGCTAACCAACCTAGTGCTAGCCACATTAATACAACTATCCCCATCAATAATCAAAGAACACACATTCCCTAGAACCAAGCATCTAGTATGAAATATGTTCTCCTTTTGAATTTCATCCCTACTCTCACATTGAATTCCCAACAACCTCTTACACATCATTAATTCTCTATCTAGAGGTTTGGTACCACATGCACTATGATTATCACTAGAGATATTAGATGAACAAGTATAAGATAACTCACTCATGACAACTTCATTTTCCTTCAAGACCTTGGTTTTCATGTTTGGACAATGCAATGCAATATGGCCTTTACCCAAGCATTTAAAACATTTAATTGTACCACTCTTAGAAGTAGAAGAAGTGCTAGGGTTTGGAACATGTTTACCACTTGGAGACTTTGAAGCTTGTTGCTTAGGTGAGGAAGATCCCTCCTTCTTGGACTTGTCCTTACCACTAGAAGAGTCATAGTGATAGGTCTTCTTGTAGGAATGCTTCCTCTCAAGTTGTCTCTCCACTTTGTTGGCTTGGTGCACTAGATCCTCCAAGCTCTCATAGTGTTGTAACTTCACTATGTATTGAATGTCTCTATTAAGCCCACGTAAGAACCTTGCCATGGCGGTTTTAGGTTCTTGTGCATTGGCTCTCCTCATAGTCATTTTCATCTCTTTGTAGTATTCATCAACACTCTTGCTACCTTGTGTGAGACTTTGTAGCTTTTCATAAGCATCTCTCTCATAGGAAGGTGGTAAGAATGTCTTCCTCATCAAATCCTTCATTTCTTGCCAAGTTGCTATCTTACGCATCCTTATCCTCTCTCTTCCATCCTCCTTATACTTCCACCATGCAAGTGCACTCCCTACAAACTTCAAGGTAACCTTCCTAATTTTCTTCTCCTCACTATACTCATGGCATGAAAAGACTTGGTCAACTTTCATCTCCCACTCAATGTATGCTTCCGGATCATTCTTCCCTTGAAAACTAGGAATTTTAAGTTTCTCCTCTTCCATACTATCCTTTATTTTATTTTCTCCCTCATTATCTCCTCCATGTCTCCTAAGCCTCCTTTCTCCTTCATCTTCCCCATAACCTCCATCACTTCTATGATAAGAAGAACAATACATACCTACACAAAAATGATTAGCACAAATAATAGAAATATGGACCTCACCACTCACTAAGTGTTTCACTCAAATCCACTCGTGTTTCTCTCTTTTGAAGGCTTTTGCTATAATGTGCACACTTGCCTTTTTCCACTCAAACTCCTCTTTAGTCCTTAAGAAGCACTCTCAATCACAAATCAAGAATTTGTATTCAAGTGAAAGATGTAACAAATCTAAGCTCAACTCAAGAGTCCAAAATAAGAAAACTCTAAGACAAAACCAAGGAAATTTAGAAGACAAGCAATAAAAGCTAAAAGAAATGAAAGGGACAACTCAAAATAGAATGCCAAGCAAAGACAAGACTAGAAGACACAAGAAAAGAGCAACACAAAACTAAGAAACTCAATTTTTCAACTTGTGAAGAACTAGTGTATTCAAGAGAGCTAAAATGACATAAAAGTGTATGAAAAAGAAAGAATTAAGCAAAGGTGTAGAAAGACTTCTTATAGGACAGATTTTTTTCTTTCCAAGGATATTTTTTTTTGACTTTTTTTTACACTTTGACCCCTAAACTTTTCATAATTACAATTGGGTCCCTAAACTTTTTCTTTTTGCACTTTTGCCCCAATATTTTCTTTTTTATCTTTAAGTCCTTTTCTTTTGCTAATAAGTCCTCAAACTTTTTAATATTTACGAAAAACACCCAAACTCACTTAATTCAAATTTTCATAGATCAAACACAAGGGTTTGCCAAGTCTCTCAAGAACACACATGAACAATGATGAACATCAAGAACACATGTCCAGACTTTGATTCAAATGAAACAACAAAATAAACTCCACAAAAATCATGCAAGAAATAAAAAAGATGGATGCCAATAGAAATTCAACACAAATTTGAATCACATTTCATAATCACATGAACAGTGAAGATCGATGAACAGTACCCGCATCATGAACAGTGCGCATCGGAACAGTGCCGCGATGTGGAACAGAACAGCGATCGATGAACAGTACCATGATCGGAACAGTGTCGTTGATGAACAGTGCCTCGATCGTGAACAGTGCCAAGATCGCAAACAGTGTAGCGATCGTGAACAGTGCCACCGATGAACAGTACCACAATAGCGAACAGTGTCGACGATGAACAGTGTAGCGATCGTGAATAGTGTCATCGATGAACAGTGACGCAATCGGTGAACAGTGTCGCCGATGACCAAGGGCGTGATCGGGAACAGTGTTGCCGGTGAACAGTACCGCAGTGAAACAGTTCCGAATTGATGCTAAATCCAGCTCTGATTACCAAATGATAAAAGCCCCTTTCCGGATCTCAAATTCAACATCAACGGAAATTACGGAAACTCAAAAGGTGAAGAAAATTTAAAGCGGAAAGACAAGAAATGGAAAGAACAACGCCACAATCCCTAGGGATTGATAAGTTGAGAAGGATTCGCCACTTTGAATATAAAAATTCAAAGATAAGAATCAAGGGTAGTTCCTAAGAACCTAGAGAGTTTTCCTCTCACAAAAGCATCAAAGCTTCATTCCAAATGAGAGTCAAAACTCCTTACAAAGTTAACATTTGGCCTATTTATAATATGACCCTAAAAGGCTTACCAAGGCCCATTACTAAAAGCCCAAACAACTAAAAATACCCAAATTAAAAAAAATAAACATTATTAAAACATAAAAAGGCCAAATATAAAAGTCCAATAAAAGGCCCAAATACACAAACTTCTATTCTAAGATTTAGCTCCACTTTAAACTCTTCATGTACCATTCTAGTTCTCTATCAAATTGGCAGTGTAATCATACACAAGTGACAAGTCACTTCAATCCTCTCGTCTTTGTGGCCACAAAATCCTACTAGAGAGACAAAAATTGCATTAAGTGAAGAAATGGCAAAGAACTCAATTTCATTCTTGAACTTAAAATATCTTTTCCCATGATTTCTCATTCATCTGCTCTACTGTGTTTGAAATTTGAATAATCAGTTGCACTGTTATCATTGAGACAACCTTGGTAGTTCCATCATCCATCAGTTCTGTTTTCAGCTAAAAAGTTGGAGCCTATTCTTGTTGAGGACTAATTAATAATGGTCATAGATAATAAGGTATAATCATCACAAGTATTTCTGTTATCTGCTTCTTCCTGCAGTGACAGAGCAAGCTCAAGTTGAACCTCCACTTCACCTATTGTTGGTCGCTCATTTGGATCAAACTTCAAGCATCTTTCTGTGATATCCATATATACTTCCCAACACTCTGGTGCAATCTTTCCTTTGAGTTTCGGATCAATATTCTCCTCAACAGGGTGCTTGTGCCTCTTCTCAACATCTTTTAACTTGTCTTTGCATACCACTTCTAGTAGCACTACACCAAAGGAGTACACGTCGCATTTTTCTGTTAATGTATTGTTTTGTGAAATCTCAGGAGCCACGTAACCATATGTACCTATAAGTGAAAGTATTATTTGAGTTATTCAGTAAAATTCTTTTCAACAAAACTAGCAACAAAACAAAAATAAATACCCATAATTTATAAAGCCATCTTTTGATATTGTCTTTGGTTCTGCCTTTGCTGCATATTATTATTATTATTATTAACATTTGGATAAAAAGACTTATGTTGATAATGTTGAGCAATAACTCATTTTATTTAAAACCATGTAATTAACTTAATTGGATGAATTAAGCTAGCTAACGTAATGGGCTCAAGCACGCGCAGAAAGGAAAACGTGAGGGTCCAGTTCGCCCCCCCCCCCCCCCTCCTTTTTTTTAAGATCAGCAACAAGTTAAAATGAAATGGGCAGTCAGGAGAAAAAGGGAAGCTTTACGAAGCTTCTTTCGTCTTCTTCAGATGCAAAATAAAGGGCTTTTCCCTGTGTACGAAATAGCACACCACGAGGGAGGAAATTGACACCTCGCTCTCGCACATGCAATGTCAGCGCAACAATGGCGCGACGCAGCTACGGCGGCACCAGATTAGTCACAGTGGTAGCCTTATGAAACAGAAAAAGGGGTTCTTTGCCTTGCACACAAAACGGAGCTCACGGGAACCATGCTTTACGCATGCATCAACATCGACGGCGACGGCATCAAGACGATAGCAAGACACGATTACAGCGGCTTTGGCTTTGGGTCTGGGTCTGGGTTGCGGTATTGGGAACGAGGTGTGATAATGATGCGCGAGAATGGTGTGGTTAGTGATAGCGATTACGGGATCATTGATGGGTATGCGGTGGCTGTTTGAATTTGTGTTGTTGGGTCCGTGATTGCCAATGGGTTCGGGATGATGATTTAAGGTTTGGAAGGTTTGATTGGGTTGATGGGGTTTCGGGGGTGTTTGGTGTTTCAAATGTGGGGTGTTAAGCAACGAGTTTGGTTCTTGTTGCACAGTGATATTATCAGTGACTCATTGGAACAAATACACAGTGGTAAAGCATTCTTATTTTTATTTGTTATTATGTAGCATAAATCCCTAAGCATTAACCTTAAAATGATACCTAAATGCACACAAATTTACTTATTATTTGTCATATATTTGGCTTCATTGGCTACTGTTTCTTTTTTGTTTCTTTAGGAACAAACACAGAAGGCAAATAAAATGTTAATATTACATTACAAGTACCAATAGTGAGATGGATGCAGGGCGAACAGAGATACATAAAAATGGAGAGAAAATAGAGAAAACAGATTTACATAAAAAGTGGAGAGAGATGTAGGAAGTTTACATTGTTAACATCATCAAAGCATTAGAGACCAAAAGAGTGTAATAAGCACAACAGTTACCTATTGTGAGACAACCTACAGCATTCCGGCTTTGATCTTCCACCAAAGTGACACTAGAGCTACTTTCCTCAAAAGCGGCTCATTGAGGTAGCCTTCTCCAATCTTAAAAAACACTCTAATTTTCTTCCCTCTCTTCTGTTTCGTATCCATGGCCCCCCTCACTCTCGACCTAGGCTGGTATTTATAAGCTTGAAGCAAGTTCCTCCACTTGAGGATTGTCTTCTTGTGCTTTGTCCTATTAGCTTTAAATGCGATTTGTCTTTTGTAGGAACATTCTTTTCGGAGGCGGAAATTGGCAAGTTGGTGATGTGACAATGTTGGAATGTTGGAGACAGCATCTGCAAGTTGGTGTTGTGGGAGTTTGGAGGCCCGTTGCCTTTTTCTTTGTCGTTGTTCATCCTAAATTGGATTGTATTATTGAGACTTGGATCACACGGCCCACAATGTTGGTTTGGGCTTGTACACGATCAGATTTGCTTCTATTCTTAACCTGTATTGGATACTTGAAAATTGTTTTGAGTTTTGCTTCTTTTCCATTCTTTCTTTCTTTCTTTTCTTTTGTGAAATTTGAATTGGTGCTCAAATGTGGAATAAAACAAATTGGGGATAATAATAATAATAATAACAATAATAATAATAATAATAATAATAATAAATGAAGGACAAAATTGGGTGTTGACATTAACAATGCTTAAAATTGGGTCAACAAAAATAAAATTATATTAGTGCATAAAGTAAACTAGCTCTTTTATAGTCTTTTACAATTTACATAAAGTATCCAGCTTTTGATTTCTCTGGACGAGATTCTTGCTAGCTAGTAAACGTTGCGTGTTCTGAAATATTGATTGTTCAGGAACTGCTATAGATACAGAATAAATTAGACTATAGTAGACAGAGGGCAAGGCTAAAACTAAATCACTAGTTCACATCAAATTCTTTTATAGCGATTATTTCTATATGGATTTAAACAAGATTAAATTTGAAGTAGATACTGGGGCAGCTTCTATGCTGTAAGTAATGTAAAACTAACAAGAAAACAATATAGATTACTCAATAAAATAAATAAAATAAGTTGAATGGGAGTTTGCATGTTTTTAGAAGTAGAGAATATAGAGATATTGAATATCACATAAGATTTCATAGGTTGGAGAACCTGGAGATGAAGGCAAGGCAGAAACAATACTTCAAAAGAATTTTTTTCAGCGCAGGGACCCTGTTGCTTCTGTATCTCGTCCGGACAGAACCTTTCAAGATAATGTGTCCTGTTAGGCTAGCAAAAAGACTAATTAACCTTTTATAATTTATTGACATATGTCATTAATTAAGATATTTTTGTCTTTTAAATTATTTTATCCTCTTCAACCACATGTCAACTCCTGCATAAAAAACAATGGCTCATGAATTTACTATTTTGTCCTCCAAATACACATGTCATCATATGAGCAAGTTTTTTTTTCTTTCTTTTTATCCTTTTTCCTTTTTTCTACTTCATTTTTTTTTTTTTATCTTTTTTCTCTCTCTACGTCATATTTATACTTAAGCAAATTTACTTTTTTTCCTCCCAATTTTTTCTCTCTACTTTTTTAGTTTTATTCATTTTATCTTTTTTCATATTTTATATTTATACTTGTAGGACTTAAAGAGATCAAAAAATCTTTTCATACTTTCTTGACAAATTAATAAGACAAAAAATCTTTTAGTTTTATTATTTTTATCTTTTCATACTTTCTTGACAAATTCTCTTTTATCTTTATCCTACTCAATTTTTTTCTTTTTTCTTTTTCAGTTTTTTCTTTAAACATATATTTCTTCTTTTTATCTTTTTATGTTTTTTTTCTTTCCTTTTTCCTTTTACTTTTCATTTCTTTTTTCTTAAAATATTAAAATTAATTTATTAAATAAATTTTTATTACAAAATAGTTTTAAATTACTTTATCAATAATATCATATAAATTGAGTTAGTCTTAATTTTTTTTAAGGCAAAGACAACAAGTATCATTCATGGGAGACAATCATGCTAGAGTTAGGTACGATCATTATGAGCAACAAATCTCTTTCTCCAAATGTTTAACATAACGGCATATCCAAGACTCAACAATATATATATATATATATATATATATATATATATATATATATAATAAATATATTAAAATTAATTTATTAAATATATTTTCATTACAAAATAGTTTTAAATTACTTCATTAATGATATCATACTTTGAATTAGTTTTAATTTTTTAATGGTAGAGAATACAAGTATCATTCACGGGAAACAATCTTGCCTAAGTCAGGTAGAACCATTATGGGCGACAAATCTATTTCTTCAAGTATTTAACACAATTTTATACCTAAGACTCAACTTTTTTTTTTAACGTTTAAATCCTATAAAATCATTTTTATTTACTAATTATATAATATAATTTTAAATAATTTTATAAATAAATATTTTTATTGAATAATATTTATTTTATTAGGTTGAAATTTTTATAAATTAAATTAAATATATTTTTTTAATTTTTTATGTTAGAGTCCACATGTATCATTTACGAAAGACAATCTTGCTCGAGTCAGGTAAGACCATTATGGGAGACAATTTTATTTCTCTGAGTATTTAACACAATTGCATACTCAAGACTCGACAATTTTTTTATTTGTTTTAAATCACTTTGTCAATAGTATCATAAATTAAATATTTTTTATTTTTTTATGTTAGATTCCACATGTATCATTTGCGGGAGACAATCTTGCTCGAGTCAGGTAAGACTATTGTGGGAGACAATTTTATTTCTCTGAGTATTTAACACAATTGCATACTTAAGACTCAACAATTTTTTTTACTCTTAAATCCTATAAAATAAAAAATAAATTTATTAAATACTTTATCAATAATATCATAGATAAATTGAGTTATTCATAATTTTTTTAAGGCAGAGACAACAAGTATTATTCACGGGAGACAATTCTGCTCGAGTTAGGTACGACCATTATGAGCGACAAATCTCTTTCTCTAAATATTTAACATAATGGCATATCCAAGACTCAACAATATATATATATATATATATATATATATATATATATATATATATATATATATACTTTTAAATACTATAAAATTATTTTTACTTAGAAACCATGTAAAATAATTTTAAATAATTTCGTAAATAAATATTTTGTTGAATAATATTTATATTATGAAGTTGATATTTTTATACTAAACATTAATTTAGATCTAATTAGTTAATATATTAATAAAAAATATTATTTTGACTTTATACTTAATAAATTTATATACGAAAATTTTGGTTGATTAATATTTATATAATAATGTTAACTTTTTTTTACATAAATATATTATAATTAATTTATTAAATATATTTTCATAACCAAATAGTTTTAAATTACTTCATTAATAATATCATAAATTGAATTAGTTTAAATTTTTTAATAATAGAGACTACAAGTATTATTTACGGGAGACAATGTTGCTCAAGTTAAGTTGAACTATTATGAGTGACAAATATACTTCTTTGAGTATTTAACATAATTTCATACCTAAGACTCAACATTTTTTTTTTACTTTTAAGTCCTATAAAATCATTTTTATTTAGAAATTATATAATATAATTTTAAATAATTTCATAAATAAATATTTGTCGAATAATATTTATTTATTAGGTTGAATTTTTTTTACTAAAAAATAATTTAAATCTAATTAGTTAATCTATTTATTACAAAATAATATTTTGACTCTATGTTTACTAACTTCCTATTTGAAAATTTTGTTGATTCATATATATAATAATGTTAAATTTATTTATTTATATATAATAAGTATATTAAAATTAATTTATTAAATATATTTTCATTACAAAATAGTTTTAAATTACTTCATTAATAATATCATAAATTGAATTAGTTTTAATTTTTTAATGGTAGAGACTACAAGTATCATTCATGGGAGACAATGTTACCCGAGTCAAGTAGAACCATTATGAGTGACAAATATATTTCTTTGAGTATTTAACACAATTTCATAACTAAAGCTCAACATTTTTTTTTTACTTTTTAGTCCTATAAAATCATTTTATTTATAAATTATATAATATAATTTTAAATAATTCTATAAATAAATATTTTGTCAAATAATATTTATTTTATTAGGTTGAAATTTTTATTCTAAAAAATAATTTAAATTTAATTAGTTAATCTATTTATTACAAAATAATATTTTGACTCTATGTTTACTAACTTCCTATTTGAAAATTTTGTTGATTCATATATATAATAATGTTAAATTTATTTATTTATATATATATATATATATATAATAAGTATATTAAAATCAATTTATTAAATATATTTTCATTACAAAATAGTTTTAAATTACTTCATTAATAATGTCATAAATTGAATTAGTTTTAATTTTTTAATGGTAGAGACTACAAGTATCATTCATGGGAGACAATTTTACTTGAGTCAGGTAGAACCATTATGGACAATAAATCTATTTCTTCGAGTATTTAACACAACTTTATACCTAAGACTCAATTTTTTTTTCAACTTTTAAATCCTATAAAATCATTTTTATTTAGTAATTATATAATATAATTTTAAATAATTTGATAAACAAATATTTTGTTGAATAATATTTATTTTATTACGTTGAAATTTTTGTACTAAAAAACTATTAAATCTAATTAGTTAATATATTTATTTCAAAATAATATTTTGACTTTATGTTTAATAACTTGATATAAGAAAAAAAATTTGATTCATAAGTATATAATAATGTTATATATATATATATATATATATATATATATATATATATATTAATTTATTAAATATATTTATTTTACAAAAAATTGTTTTAAATCACTTCATCAATAGTATCATAAATTAAATATTTTTTATTTTTTTCATGTTAGAGTCCACATGTATCATTTACGGGAGACAATCTTGCTCGAGTAAGGTGAGACCATTATGGACTAAAAATTTATTTCTCTGGGTATTTAATACAATTGCATACTCAAGACTCAACAATTATTTTTTTTACATTTAAATCCTATAAAATCATTTTTACTTAGAAATTGTATAAAATAATTTTAAATAATTTCATAAATAAATATTTTGTTGAATAATATTTATTTTATGAGGTTAAATTGTTTATACTAAAAATTAATTTAAATCTAATTAGTTAATATATTTATTACTCCCTCCGTCCCAAAATGAGTGTCGCATTTGACTTTTTAATGTAATATTAATTACTTTTTTCCATTAATACCCCTAATGAGTGTCACTTTAGCTTTTCAATGAAATATTAATAATAAGGTTAGTTTTGTAAAATTATATCTCTCTTTCATCTGCTTAATAACTTTTCTTGGTCTGTGTAAAAAAACCTAGGACGACATCCATTTTGGGACGGAGGGAGTACGAAATAATATTTTGACTCTATATTTAATAACTTCAGTTATTGTCGTTGAGTAACAAATGTATATATTTAAATAAGTTGTGATATACGTAAATCATTTCAAAAAATATATAGAAATTATGACAACCCGTGCGAACGCATGCATGGTAACTGACTAGTTTATTCGGAAAAGAAGAGTTGAGCTACTAACAAGCCACATAACAGTTTTCGGTGAAATGCTACTGCTTCATGTGCTTATTTTCTTTGCACTTTGCAGGTAAAATACACGTGCCTACTTCTAATAAAAAAAAATTAAAAAGTTCATACACTTCAGGAGGTTTGTGGATATAAATATGGGTTTGGTTTACTGATTGTCTTTTTAATTTGCGGATCAAGTAGGTTAGAACTAATTAAAATGTTAATTTATTTAAATTTAAATGTGTTTGACTCGATTCCTGTAGTGAGTGAGTTATATGAGTTGGGGTATGCAAGTTACCAAACCAAACCATGGACCAAGTACTTTTTTAATATCAATTATTATTTTATGACTACTTAGTGTGTGGTTGAAATTATTAAATATTTGAATAATTATTATTTGGTGTTTGATTAATATATATCGACTTCTTTATTGATATTTAAATATTTATAATTTGTTGATGCAAAAAGTTAAACATATTGAGTTATTTATTTATTTATATATATCAAAACATGGTATTGTTTCTCACTTTGTTCCTCTTGAAATTCATAAAAGCATGTTAAATATACAAGGCTAAATTTTACTTTTGGTCTTTTATTTTTTTATTTAGTTTGGTCTCATCTTTTAAAAAAATCATTTTTGTCTTTTATGGTTTTAAAATGATTCATTTTGATCCTTCCCGTCACAAAGCCATGACGTTCATTAGTTGGCACAACAGAAAGTGTTGATATGGCATAAAATGTGTTTATGTCTTAAAAATTAATTTACATTGGTCCTTTATGAATTCAATTAGGTCCAAATTGGTCTTTTATGTTTTTAAATAGGTTCAAATTGGTCTTTCATGTTTTTATTGAGATTCAATCTAGTCTTTCGTATAAGTTAGCCATTTCAGCAACCACTTAACTTATTATCAACTATATTCATCCTCATTTTGATCCAAACAACTAAAACTCACATACAAAACTATGTCAATTATCAAGTCATGAAGTAAGCTTGGATTCCGCAACTTTTTTTAAGAAAAAATTCAAAACTCAAACACCTTACCATAAAGCATATGCAACCCCAAAACCTCTTGTCTAAGTTGGTAGATGTTCTAGTTGTTCGCAAAACGGCATTGTCTCCACAATGACAAAGAGGCTTGTAAACCCGTGCCTCTGGAATAATTTGCCCTACACCTACACGTAGACACTTGAATCCATGGCCCTTAGAAGGAGAATGAAAGCCAATTGTGGAACCCTAATTTATGATTTTAGGGCAGAACCAACAAAATGAACCCTAATTTCTAAATTTGGGGAAGAATACCCCTTTTAATGTTTTCTGTAAACATTGTAACGATAAAGACCAAAGTGAACTGTTTTAAAAAACATAAAGGATTAAAATAATTTTTTTAAAAGATGAGGGGACTGAACTAAACAAAAAAAAACAAGATAAAGGACAAAAATGATATTTAGCCAATATATAATATGTTTCACAAACCAAATAACACCTGAATGAGAACGTGTAGTTTCACAAATGAAACAAAATGTAAATGATAATATGGACAAGAAGTACCTCAGTCGATATTAGGTTGAATTAGTAGGTCAAATTCTTTGATATAAACTTACTACATTAAAAATTTACCTATAGATTCTTTGATATAAACTTACTACATTAAAAATTTACCTATAGACTCAAGATACGTTATTATAAGGAAAAGCCAAATTCTGAGAGTTCAGGCACCACGTTGTTATCCAAAACATGGATCTCTCCATCAACATTTTCTCTATAGCTAAAATCAGAACCATTCATTATGTTTTCTCTCTTCCTTGATTCCTGTGCAATGACTAATGAAGGGCTAAGATGTTGCAGGATATTGGCTGCATGCTGAAAGATCGTGCGTGTAGCTCCAGTGTGAATGTAATGTAGTCCATGCACTGCTCCTATGAAGATCTTCTAGCCCATACACCCACAATATTAGTGACTCCATTTTCATATCACTACAATTTAAGCAATTATGGAGAGATTCATTGGCAGTGTATTCATACACTAGTCACAACAATCTTCTCGTCTTTGTGGTCATAAAATCCTACTAGAGAGACAAAAAAATGCAGAGTGACGAAACTGGCAAATAACTCAATTTTATTCTTGAACATAAAAAATCTTTTCCCATGATTTCCCATTCATCTGCTCTACTGTGATTGAACAATCTGTTGAACTATTATCATTGAGACAACCTTGGTAGTTCCATCATCCATCAGTTCTGTTTTCAGCTAAAGTTGGTGCCTATTCTGGTTGAGGACTAATTAATAATGGTCAGAGATAATAAGGTATAATCATCACAAGTATTTCTGATATCTGCTTCTTCCTGCAGTGAGAGAGCAAGCTCAAGTTGAACCTCCACTTCACCCATTGCTGGCCGCTCATTTGGATCAAAATTCAAGCATCTTTCTGTGATATCCATAAATACTTCCCAACACTCTGGTGCAATCTTTCCTTTGAGATTCGGATCAATATTATCCTCAACAGGGTGCTTCTGCCTCTTCTCAACATTTATTAACTTGTCTTTGCATACCACTTCTAGTAGCACTACACCAAAGGAGTAAACATCGCATTTTTCTGTTAATGTATTGTTTTGTGAAATCTCAGGAGCCACGTAACCATATGTACCTGTAAGTGAAAGTATTATTTGAATTATTCAGTAAAATTCTTTTCAACAAAACTAGCAACAAAACAAAAATAAATACCCATAAAGCCATCTTTTGATATTGTCTTTGGTTTTGGCTTTGACGTATAATGCGGTCCTGTTAAGGAAAGCCGGAAATCTGCGAGTTTGGCCACCATGTTGCTATCCAAAAGAATATTATAAGGTGTTATGTCACGGTGAAAGATGGTTCGCTTGGCTCCTGTGTGAAGGTAGTGCAGTCCATGTGCTGCTCCTATGCAGATCTTTAGCCTCTGCTTCCATGTTAGTGGTTCCATTTTCGCATCACTACAATATAGGTGATGATGGAAAGATCTATTGGCCATGTACTGATATACTATAATCTTCTCGTCTTTGTGGTCACAAAATCCTAACAGAGTGACCAAGTTTGGATGACAAAGCTGGCAGAGCAACTCAATTTCGTTCTTGAACTGCTTAAGTTTTTTTTCGGTGCTCCCATACATTCGCTTGATTGCAACTGTACACTCGGTAACACCATTGTATTGGAGAGAACCTTTATACAAAATACAATGGTCTCCAATTCCAATTATTTGGTCTTCATCAAAGTTTTTTGTTGATTTCTTAATATCAGCCAGTGAAAATTGATGGCACAGCTCTTCTATCACTGTTGGATATTGTCTCTGATTTGAACTTGTATGCTTGGACCAGCAGAAGCCCAAATATTTGATAAACATTATACCAATTTTAGATACCTGTTTTATTTTCAACCACAATAAGATTTAACTTTCATTCATCATAGCTAACCTTATCTGAACTTAGATGCATCATGAACACGAATACTCATCTTTTGGAACCAAAACTAAAAACAATAGAACGTACCTCTAACTTACTCTTAATTTGTAAAAATGAATTTACAAAGTAAGTTATAGAGTAACATTCATATGTACCAACTTTACTGCATTTTATGGTTTTAGGAAATTGGTTTGAAGGAAATGTATGGTTTATTGTACACAAACATACACTGCACTCAAGATGCTCTCCCACTTTCTTGTTTTCTTTCTTAGTTCTTAGACTTTCCTTTTCAATCTTAGCCTGCCTTAAAAAGTTAATCTGCCAAGCTTTGATTTCATATATCCGTGTGTTTGATTTCAAAATGGAAAATAAAGGAAAGTGTTGATAATTTCATGGATATGCTGAGACAAGGAAGCATGAAAATGAGTCGTGAGAGTACACATAATTGGAAATCATAGATCGGAAATATAGGTTATGTGCTGAGGGCGTGGTTTAAAAATTTATGCACTCATGACTCAATGTTGCATGTCACACAAGTGTTGGTACCAATATCCACTCCAAAGAAGCAACCAAATTGAATTTGTTTTTATCATTTTTTCTTTACAACAACACTTAAAATTTGTTTTTTTTTTTAAAGGAACACTTAAAATTTGGATAACATAAATGAACTTAAATTGTTACATAAAATCAACTAGCTCTTGTATAGTCTTTTACAATTTACATGCTTTGTTAATAAGCATCAAGCTTTTAATTTGTTTGGACTAGATTCTTACCTGCTAGTAAACATTGTGTGATCTGAAATGTTGATTGTTCCGGAACAGCCATAGATACAGAACAGGACTACAGTAAACAGAGGACGAGGCTAAATCACTAGTTCACACCAAATTCTTGCATGGGGATTATTTCTATACGGACTTACACAGACGCAAACTTTATACAACTAGACTAAATTTAGAGTAGATACTGGGCCAATTTCTATGCTGTAACGCAAGTGATGCGAAACTAACATTAAAACAAAGAAGAAATATAGATACCCAAAAAAATAAAATAAAATCAGTTCAATGGAAGTTTGCATGTTTTAATAAATAGAGAATATTAAATATCACATAAGATTTCATAGGTTGGGAACCTGGAGATGAAGGCAATGCACAAACAATGCTTCAAAATTCTGCTCAGCGCAGGGACCCTGTTGCTTCTGTATCATGTCCGGTTCTTGTCAATTATCCTGTCCAAGTGTTGACTTCATATTCACCAAAAAAAAAAGTGTTGACTTCAGATAATTTTAATTTTGCCACGGTCTATACGACAGGACAGAACCTTTTAAGTACAGTGTCCTGAAATTACATCTCAAAAAATATTAAAAACACACACTTTAACTTACTATTTTGAAAACATCTTTATCATTAATTAAAATTAGAATTTATTAAAAATCGCAACATTTTGAGTTGTACATCTTATTTAATGAATAATTTTCATTTTGAATTAATTTGAACCAGTGTTATAAGAAAAAAAAGTGTTAGAGTGTCGCAACCAAAATCGTGACGGGACGGCGAAAAAGTAAGTTTAAAATACAGAGGAGTCGCCACCATAGTTTATTAAGGAAAACTACGGAAAACCCTTTAAAAAGAATATGGCCTTTGAAACCAAATTTTGAGTTTGGGAATCAATTATGCGCAGGGAAGGTGTTAACACTCTACGACATTCATCCTAAGACGGTTACCTCTAATTAATTAAGCAAATTATTTTTAACTTTTAAAATATTTATCTCACCCTAAAATAAAAAAAATAAAAAAGAACTATGAAAAATATTTTATTTTATTTTTATCTTATATATTTATTAAACTTTAGGATTTCTGAGCTGTCACAACTCATAAGTCCTAAACTATAAAATTGACAGAGGTGTACACTCAAGCCAATTCTTAAAAGCAAATATGTAAAGGGAAAAGTCACAAGAAGGGGGTTGAATTGTGATTTATAAAAATTTTCACAAACTTTTATAAACAGAGTGTAGCGTCTGATCAGATATAGAAGTTTTAAGAAAACGTTTCAACAGACGATAACTTAATAGATGAAAGCCTTTTAAACGAAACAGGTTTTAATCACAATCCAAAGTCAGTTCAAAGCAGTTATAAGATATGTAAGACAAAGAAAGACAACACAGGAGTTTATACTGGTTCATCTCATCCCGAGACTACATCCAGTTCTTGGCAAACCACCAAGTTCCAATAACTTATCACAAGTTACAAGTAGTTTTCACTGCCACTTCTGGCTCACCCAAGTAGTATTTCACACTTAGCCTCTCCAAGCTAAAACCCAAGTATTCTTTACTACCAAGCCACTTCTGGCTCTAAAACAAATCACTAGATTTGTTTTTATAAAGGGCGCACAGACTTTAGAGCTATCGTCTTACATACGGATATATAAGATTAAGAGCTAAGTCTTTTTCTCTCAGGATACACAAAGTGGTTTGAGAGCTTTTTACAAGTAGAGCTTTTACAAGACAAAGAAAGAAGGCTTGAAAGAATGCTTGAATTTGAATTCAGTTCATGCGTTGTAATTAGCACTTCAAATCTTCTTCTATATATACACTTGCTGAAGAAGTAACTGTTGTCTCTAAACGGTCTTCTTGCTTGCATTTGACTAGCGTATGAAAGGAGGTAGTTGACGGGCATTTAATGCGAGCATTAATTGCTTGTCACCAACTAGTCATAGCTGATAAAGTATTCTGCTTATCTTTTTTGAGAAGACTCCATATCTTTCTGTTGCAGAGGTCACATCGCTTGCTCAGACAAGTACTCATAGGTAGTTGTAGCGCGTCTTTTGAGGCGAGGGAAACTTCTGAGGCTTTGACTCTTTTCTCTGTTCCCTTTATGCACTTTGACAGATCCTAGGAGGATGTCTTATGAAAAAATTCTCTGCAAAACAGACTTCAAGACGATAGTGCATTTACTATGTCTTTAAATGTTTCTTTAGACTTAAGCGTCTGTCTGCATATCATCTGTATTCTATAGACGCAGATACAACATTTGGTTTGCTAGCATTTATAAGACGCAGTCTTTTTACTTAATATTTGTTTTGCATTAAATCAAAAATATTGAGGGTCCTAATTCGTCTTATGACTCAACAATCTCTCCCTTTTTTATGATGCCAAGCAAATATTGTAAAAAGATATATCAACGCTACAAAACAATTAACTATAAATGAGAATTTTTAAAACAAAGAGAAAAAAAAAAGGACTCAGGTTTGATGAGCAATCAAACAACTCATTTTATTGAAATAATTTTCACATCAAGATGATGTGTTTTTACAGATGAAAGTAAAAAGAGAGAAAATACTTTTCCTTTGAGTATACTCCCCCTCAGATGTAGCTCCCCCTCAGATGTAGCTCCCCCTCAGAGCTTTATCTTCATTTCTTTTTACTCGTCCCTTCTCCCCCTTTTGCATGGTGATCAGCAAAACTCGGTTCCCCAGGAATGGGACCATCAGAGGTAGAAGAGTCGGTGTCAAAGTCTGAGGAAAGTACCATAGGGGACCCTGGTGGAGTGGGAGTGTGTCTGCGGCGGCGTGCTTTGAAGAAGACGTCGATGTTGATCCATTTCTTAAGCTCAACCTCCAGTGCTTTCCTGTCCTCCAGAGCTTGACGCAGGGCTTTTCGGGTTGCCCACAGTTCAACATACAGATCATGAACTTGTTCTTCTGAGATGGAGGGTCTAAATGGTTCAATAACCTCGTATGGGTCTTCCACTATACCCAGAATAAGCTTGTCAAAGAAGAAAGTGGAATGTGGAAGCACCACGATGAATGAAAAGTCCCTGTCAGATTGATAGTAAAACTTGGTCTTCCATGGCATGAGCTCGGAGGCACTGGATGTAGAGAGAAACCCTTGATGTCCGATGCACTAGTAGCATCTGCCTATCTTCAAGTGGTACCCGTCTACAGGAGGCTTGTCCTTAGGTTCTAGACCAAAGCAGAAAGCATCAAACTTCCTGATGCGTATGATAGTCTGTAGATTTTTAGATGTTCTTGCAGCAGTAGGCTTCTGATAGATGGCTTCAATCTCCCATTTAAAGGGCCAACCTCTGCGTACTCGAATATTCCTCTGAGGAGAGTCATCATCTTCTTCAACTTTCTCTTTACCCTTATAATTTAAGATGGGAAGTATGGGAATAACCTTATCCACAACAAGCTTGAATTGGGTCTGAGAGGAGGCCACACAGCGAAACTGTGTTCTTAGGAAGTTAGGCATCGTCTGTGCTCGACGCTGAATCTGCCTTAAAGAGTTCTGCCTCTTTTTTATTTCTTCCTTGTACGTCTGTAGCTTCATCCTTAGCTCTGCAGAGTAGTCTGAAGATTCCCAAAGACTGAAGGTTGGACTTGCTTCAAGGTCGTCCAGATTGAGATCTTCAGTGTAGACAGAGTGGCCTGCCCCAGCATGATTCCAGGGAAGAATCACGTTGTGGTATACAAGCAGACCCATCATCTGTTACAGATTATCAGGCTCATAGAAGGGAAGCTTGTCTGTGAGCACTAAGAGTCTTCTCCAGATGAAGGCCTTAGGAGGATAAATGTGTCTGCCACACGGATTGTGCTCAAAGATGAGAGAGTTGGGGTTTGGAGCCACCATCTGTCGAGGAGGGAAGATTCTGAATTGAGGCTCCTCCTGATAGCATAAGAGCATAGGCAGTTCCTCCTCTGGTAGGACTTCGTAGTTGGGAAGATTGAAATGATTGATTCTAGGGACGCCCTTCTTCCACAACTCAACGAAGTTGATGGAATCAAGCAGGAAGGCTTGATCCTCATCTGTGCAGATCCCCTTTCGTCTCCATTCCCTATTGTAGTGTTCCCATTCATTGACTCTGGGACGCTTCCTGTAACACCCCGTTACATTGTGACATAAACCACACTAATATTTTTATTTATTTTAGTTATTATAAAATTAAGGGTAAATTTTTCCGCGATTAAATAAAACATTCATAAACCAGATTTAGCATATAGAAATATTTTATAAAGAACCATGATCTTCTTTTAAATAAACATCAGTTCACATCACAAAATAAATATAGAGAAATTATGTACTAGCTAATCCCAACCCATATCAAATAATCCTAGTCAGAGCAGTACACAATTTCTACCCAAAAACAGGAATGAATAAAACTAGCCTTTAAGTCTCGTATCTTCTCGTCAGTCTCCGCAATCTCTGGAATAACATTATCCGCAGGAGAACTCGATCGTTGGGCATGACCTTCATCTTCACGTATCCAATCAACAAGTATATACACAACAAGAAAGAGAAAGGAGTGAGACTTGATTCTAATATATATATATATATATATATATATATATATATATATATATATATATATATATATATATATATATATTACTAACGGTATAACTACCGTTTAGATAATAGCGGGGGGAACCTAGTATTCATCTAGTCATAACGTCCCAACTCCTAACAACTCAAACCTCTAGACGCAGTATGGATCCATACTCCCCGATTGGAAGTGATTGGGAGTACATACGCCTCAACCCATGACAAAACTTTCATCTTCCATAGATGAACTCAAATTATCTCAATTTAGGACATCCACAGTCCTATATAACTCAGGCGTACTCTCGCACCAATCAATGGAATGTTGAGCAGTTGTTGGGGTTGCCAAGCTTGGTCAGATGAAGTCCCCGGCACAGGGTGCTCTCCTGGCCTTTAGTTACTTCATCACTCGACACCGTACCCCCTAGACTTCCGTCAGTGAGTCCCTGCCTTTCACTCCTCAGCTTGCCAGGCTGTGTCTTCCACTATATGCAACATGCCGTTGCATGTTCCTCTTTTAACCGTACTCACACTAGAGTACTCACAAGTCACTTTCATCATTTGACATAACATCTCTGTCCCTCAGACAGATAAACAGTATATAACTAATATACATCACCATTCACTATATCACATCTAATATCACTGGTCTCATTCACTGAGTACCAGTACAGAGTAACAACACAAGTCTTACCGACAGATAAATAACATTGTCAGAGTACAATCATCATGTCATGTCAACACATCAAAGCATCTTATCACATATTAAGTATATAAAGATTTATGTAATATCACAATGTATTTAAGCAAGACAGTAGATACTTTTCTAATCATTAATCTAATAATTAACTAATATTTAACTAATCATTATTTGTATTAAAATCTTATTTAAAACTTATCAAGTTAAATTTATTTGCTTTATCTTTTTCTTTGTCTAATCCCTTAATTTAAATTGTAAAGAGAAACAACTTTCTAACTTACTATAAGTATTTCTGGTACAATCATAAATAGATTTTTAATATTTAGAAATTCCTTTCTGGTGTGGAAGATCAGATTATACCGCAACCACATAGCATACTTAGAATTTCCATAGACTATGTTCAAAAACTTAGTAATAAGAAAAAAATCCTTTTTCTGGTGTGGAAGATCAGATTATACCGCAACCACATAGCATACTTAGAATTTCCATAGACTATGTTCAAAAACTTAGTAATAAGAAAAAAAATCCCTTTTCTGGTGTGGAAGATCAGATGAAACTGCAACCACAGAGCATACTTCGAATCTTACTCTACTAATTTTAAAAACTCAGTTTAATACAAAGAAAATAAATTCTCATCATAATCTTACAACATATATATAATTTTTTCTAAAATTTTTTCTATATTCTCGTTTCCAGTGAAATCAAAAGTTGAAGAGATAAACTTTTTAAAATTTCCATAAAACTTTGAACAATCTAGTAGACTTTGTCGATTTTATAAAAATAGTAAACGAACTTATTTTGTTATGAAATTTTTATCGGAGATCTATAAGACATGTATAAACATCATGATATTTTTATTTTTCTAGAAAACCGTCCAGATTTGTCCCAGTAATTTCCAACAGAATGGAAAATTTTCAGAAAGTTCAGAACAGGTGGTTCAACTTGTAACTGGAATATATAATTCATTTTAGCATATTTTGTAGTGATTCCAAAAGAAAAGTTGTAGATTTTTAAGTCTATTTTCATTTAAAACTGGTTTCACATGATTTTGTTTAGTATAACTTGAGATATTCATAAAATAGTGACTGGTGTCCAGGTCAAAACGCTGGAACATAGTTATATATTGCTTTGTTCTGTGTCAGTTTATGTTTGTTCCTTCTTATTATAAGAATAGGAACGTGTACTGGAAAGAACAATAAGAAGAAAAATTATACCAAAAATTGGGCATGGTCTCCTCTAAAAGAGGGACACTTGTAACAGTTCCAATAACAAGAAAATTCTCAAATAATGGAAATATAGCAGGAATAGTAAATAAGAATTTAAAGTGATGCAGAAAAATAATCAAAGGTAAAACTTATATAATATAAAGTACGAAAGTAAGAAAGAGCAACAAAAGAATCAATGTCTCACTCCCCCCTTACCTACGAAATGAGTTTCGTTCACAGCAAAGAGGAGAAGAAGATGAAATCTTGCTTCAGGATTGCTTCTTAATGATGGAAGATAAATTAGGTGGGGGTGTTGGGGGTATGAAAAGTGGTGGTGTGAAAAGAAGAAGAAGAAAGAAAGAAAGCATAGAGTGGACGGGTATGAAGTACTGAAGGAGCCTCCTTTTATAGAGGTCAGTGAGGTGGGTTTTTTTTTTTTTTGACTTGAGTAAGGGTAGATGAAGTAGGTGAAAGGCACGTGATACAGGGTAGCTATGAGCATTTTTCGTGGATAAAAATTTTACATTTTCTTATACTGCCAGTATAGATTTATACGCTTAAATTTTTAACTTTTTGATCAAACAATTTTATTTTTAATTGAAACTTTTTAGTAAACTTAATTTATGTCCATTATTAATTATCATAACTAAAAATTAAATTTTTATAATTATTTTCATATAATTCACAGTAATTTTGATTTAGATCTATAAATTTTCAAACTTTACTAGAAATTATATTTGTATATGTGTGACTTAAAAATGAACTGACTTTATCAGTTTCATCAAGTTTTGATATTAATCCTATACTAACTGACTTATCAAGAGTACACTTTAAGCATTTTACGATACTATTCACATCTTTCCGTGATTGAAGTACTGTTTATAGGCACTGTTCACTCCTTGAATTGCTTTTTACACCTATGTTTTTACTGTTTACATCATTTTTGTTGATTTTGCATCAGTGTTTCAATTGAATAAAAATTCAACTTCTTAGGTATTCACACATATAAAACATGATTTCAAGTTCAAATAATTATTTCGTAATTATTTGAGACTTTTCCTCATATATTCCATAAATACAAACAATTATATACTCAATCATTGTTTTAATAGTTTTCTAGACTTTGGTCCGAAATAATTATTAAAAATTCACGATTAAGTAGAACAAGAAATCTTGATCATAATAGTATGAATCAATATTTCAATATTCTATCTTGATTTCTCAATATTAAGTTATTAATAAAAAGAAAATAGACAAAATAAAAATGAGGATGTTACAATTCACCCCACCTTTTAGGAATTTCGTCCCCGAAATTCGCTTAGGGATCTCAGCTTTTGAGATGAGATCGTTATCAAACAACAGATTTCAAACTATTGTTGAATAGTTTGATTAAACAGGATTACAGAAATCTTTGTTGTGGATATAAAAACTTAGTCAGACTTAACCTATGGAGGATAATTCTCAGTTATCTCAGTCCATAAGTTATCAGTCAAATTGCCTACTACTTTCAGTGTTTAATGTAGCTTTGAGTTGATCACTCTCAAAGTCACACTAAGATACTTAAGGTAGATGGGGCGCAAAAGATTATGTTTTGACAGAAATCTTGGATAGACAACCACTTTAGTAGTGGAGAGAACCATTACTTGTCCAAATGACACTTTAATGGATAGTTTCCCAATTTTGAGAATATTGAAGGAAATGACTAGGTTAATCACAAGACAAATGATTTTAACTAGCCCTTAACTTCTTGAGGAAGTTTTGTTAAGAAAATAGTCATCACAGAACTATAGTGATGATAAACTTAAGTATCATATTTAGAATTAACTTTTTGAATTTGATGATGGAAGTATTTCTCAATACAAAGGGGTATTTTGTCAATAAAGTTTGATACTCATTCAAAGAAACTATTCTTTGATGAAGGATGTATTCGGTATAAAAGGAAGAATACACAGGTTAAATTTGAATGGCTAAACAAAACAACAAGGTTCTTTATTTGTGAAGAAAGAGAGAACATACATGTTAAATTTAGGTATTTAGATAGAAATAGTAGAATTCATTCATAAAGAAAGAGAAGCATACAGCACTTACGGAATTTATGGTTCTACATAAAATATCCTAACTATTAGCTTTCTTCTTCTATTGTAATCTTCAATTTAGAGAGTTCTCCAGTGGGTTGTCATTAACTTGGTCATTAGTGATTGCTGCCTCAGTACAACTCATAGTAAAAACTTTGCCACCGGTCATTGGCCTTACTGCTTGAGTCCTTCCACCATTTCCCTTATCGTCATTGCTTGGTTCCTTCTTGAGTCCAGTGCAATTGTTGCTGTAATGGCCAGGTTTCCCACACTTGAAGCATATAATAGTTGATCTGGGACATTCCTTCAGGTAATGAGATCCTCCACAACGATAACACTTGACAGGAGTAATGGAACTGCCTATTGGAACAACACCATTTCTCTGGCCAAAAGGTTTGTTGAATGACTGGGATGGAGTATGATAAGATCCTGCCATTTCAGAGAAATTTCTCTTCTTGTTTTGTTGGGATCTTCTTTCCCATTGAGCGTGCTTCGCCTTTGTGTCATCTTCATAGATGCGGCAACGATTCACCAATGTAGGAAAGTCTCCAACTTGCAAATAACCAATGGCTTGCTTGATGTCTGGCCTTAAACCATTTTCAAACTTCGCGCACCTAGACCTCTCATCAATCCCTTCTTGGAAGTATGGGCAGTACTTGGATAGCTCTTCAAACTTAGCAGCATATTCTCCAACTGACATGCCACTTTGCTTGAGGTTGAGAAACTCAATTTCCTTCCTTCGCCTCAAGTCTTCCGGGAAATATTTTTCTAAGAATCTTTGACGAAAGATAATCCAAGTGACTTGGGCACCTCCAGCTTCAATCTGTTGACGAGCGTACCTCCACCATCCTTCGGCTTCTCCAATCAACATAAATGTGGCGAAAGTAACTTTATGTGCATCAGCGCACATCATAGTAGTGAAAATCTTTTCTATCTCAGCAAGCCACTTTTGAGCTCCATCAGGATCATACTCTCCTTTGAAAGTGGGTGGATCATTCTTCCGAAAAGCTGCCAATCCCCTATATTCAGCAGGTTCAGCGTTTACTTGAGTTATAGTCTCTAGAACAGCGGTCATCCTCTCTAGAATCTGCTGAGTGTAGTCAGGTATTGATCCTTGTCCAGCCATTGTCTGAAACGTAGAAGAAGCTCCATTAATTCCTTGTCTTGGAATAAACCTTTATGTCAGAAGCGAGTAAAGCAATTAGCAACTTTAGTACACCGGATAACTTCCCAGGAAAGAGAGGTGTGTCACAATGGACTGCTTAAATACCAAGTCTTTCCTTAGCCAGAACCTACCTAGACGTGTACTCAGTCACTTCTCACTAACTCAAAACTAACAACAGGCTAATTCTTGAGCAAAATCTTTAATTGCGTGCGCAGACCATTCCTTGATATTCTTCTCAGGTACATCTTATTTCTTCAAGTCTTGAAATCTACACGTGCATTCGTCTAAACTTATCTTATACTTCTGTTTCTCAACAGAGAATACAAGAACATATAGAGTATCTTACATCATTGTTTTTCAACAATGAACATAAGAACACAGCAAAAGAATGTCAAGTCCATAACCCAAGTCTTGACAGGACTAACTGCTCTAATACCATTAAATGTAACACCCCGTTACATTGTGACATAAACCACACTAATATTTTTATTTATTTTAGTTATTATAAAATTGAGGGTAAATTTTTCTGCGATTAAATAAAACATTCATAAACCAGATTTAGCATACAGAAATATTTTATAAAGAACCATGATCTTCTTTTAAATAAATATCAGTTCACATCACAAAATAAATATAAAGAAATTATGTACTAGCTAATCCCAACCCATATCAAATAATCCTAGTCAGAGCAGTACACAATTTCTACCCAAAAACAGGAATGAATAAAACTAGCCTTTAAGTCTCGTATCTTCTCGTCAGTCTCCGCAATCTCTGGAATAACATTATCCGCAGGAGAACTCAATCGTTGGGCATGACCTTCATCGTCACGTATCCAATCAACAAGTATATACACAACAAGAAAGAGAAATGAGTGAGACTTGATTCTAATATATATATATATATATATATATATATATATTACTAACGGTATAACTACCGTTTAGATAATAGCGGGGGAACCTAGTATTCATCTAGTCATAACGTCCCAACTCCTAACAACTCAAACCTCTAGACGCAGTATGGATCCATAGTCCCCGATTGGAAGTGATTGGGAGTACATACGCCTCAACCCATGGCAAAACTTTCATCTTCCATAGATGAACTCAAATTATCTCAATTTAGGACATCCACAGTCCTATATAACTCAGGCGTACTCTCGCACCAATCAATGGAATGCTGAGCAGTTGTTGGGGTTGCCAAGCTTGGTCAGATGAAGTCCCCGGCACAGGGTGCTCTCCTGGCCTTTAGTTACTTCATCACTCGACACCGTACCCCCTAGACTTCCGTCAGTGAGTCCTTGCCTTTCACTCCTCAGCTTGCCAGGCTGTGTCTTCCACTATATGCAACATGCCGTTGCATGTTCCTCTTTTAACAGTACTCACACTAGAGTACTCACACTAGAGTACTCACAAGTCACTTTCATCATTTGACATAACATCTCTGTCCCTTAGAGAGATAAACAGTATATAACTAATATACATCACCATTCACTATATCACATCTAATATCACTGGTCTCATTCACTGAGTACCAGTACAGAGTAACAACACAAGTCTTACCGACATATAAATAACATTGTCAGAGTACAATCATCATGTCATGTCAACACATCAAAGCATCTTATCACATATTAAGTATATAAAGATTTATGTAATATCACAATGTATTTAAGCAAGACAGTAGATACTTTTCTAATCATTAATCTAATAATTAACTAATATTTAACTAATCATTATTTGTATTAAAATCTTATTTAAAACTTATCAAGTTAAATTTATTTGCTTTATCTTTTTCTTTGTCTAATCCCTTAATTTAAATTGTAAAGAGAAACAACTTTCTAACTTACTATAAGTATTTCTGGTACAATCATAAATAGATTTTTAATATTTAGAAATTCCTTTCTGGTGTGGAAGATCAGATTATACCGCAACCACATAGCATACTTAGAATTTCCATAGACTATGTTCAAAAACTTAGTAATAAGAAAAAAATCCTTTTTCTGGTGTGGAAGATCAGATTATACTGCAACCACATAGCATACTTAGAATTTCCATAGACTATGTTCAAAAACTTAGTAATAAGAAAAAAAAACCCTTTTCTGGTGTGGAAGATCAGATGAAACTGCAACCACAGAGCATACTTCGGATCTTACTCTACTAATTTTAAAAACTCAGTTTAATACAAAGAAAATAAATTCTCATCATAATCTTACAACATATATATAATTTTTTCTAAAATTTTTTCTATATTCTCGTTTCTAGTGAAATCAAAAGTTGAAGAGATAAACTTTTTAAAATTTCCAGAAAACTTTGAACAATCTAGTAGACTTTGTCGATTTTATAAAAATAGTAAACGAACTTATTTTGTTATGAAATTTTTATGGGAGATCTATAAGACATGTATAAACATCATGATATTTTTATTTTTCCAGAAAACCGTCCAGATTTGCCCCAGTAATTTCCAACAGAATGGAAAATTTTCAGAAAGTTCAGAACAGGTGGTTCAACTTGTAACTGGAATATATAATTCATTTTAGCATATTTTGTAGTGATTCCAAAAGAAAAGTTGTAGATGTTTAAGTCTATTTTCATTTAAAACTGGTTTCACATGATTTTGTTAAGTATAACTTGAGATATTCATAAAATAGTGACTGGTGTCCGGGTCAAAACGCTGGAACATAGTTATATATTGCTTTGTTCTGTGTCAGTTTATGTTTGTTCCTTCTTATTATAAGAATAGGAACGTGTACTGGAAAGAACAATAAGAAGGAAAATTATACCAAAAATTCGGCATGGTCTCCTCTAAAAGAGGGACACTTGTAACAGTTCCAATAACAAGAAAATTCTCAAATAATGGAAATATAGCAGGAATAGTAAATAAGAATTTAAAGTGATGCAGAAAAATAATCAAAGATAAAACTTATATAATATAAAGTACGAAAGTAAGAAAGAGCAACAAAAGAATCAAGGTCTCACTCCCTCCTTACCTTGGAAATGAGTTTCGTTCACAGCAAAGAGGAGAAGAAGAGGAAATCTTGCTTCAGGATTGCTTCTTAATGATGGATGATAAATTAGGTGGGGGTGTTGGGCGTATGAAAAGTGGTGGTGTGAAAAGAAGAAGAAGAAAGAAAGAAAGCATAGAGTGGACAGGTATGAAGTACTGAAGGAGCCTCCTTTTATAGAGGTCAATGAGGTGTTTTTTTTTTTTTTTTTGACTTGAGTAAGGGTAGATGAAGTAGGTGAAAGGCACGTGATACAGGGTAGCTATGAGCATTTTTTGTGGATAAAAATTTTACATTTTCTTATACTGCCAGTATAGATTTATACGCTTAAATTTTTAACTTTTTGATCAAACAATTTTATTTTTAATTGAAACTTTTTAGTAAACTTAATTTATGTCCATTATTATTTATCATAACTAAAAATTAAATTTTTATAATTATTTTCAAATAATTCACAGTAATTTTGATTTAGATCTATAAATTTTCAAACTTTACTAGAAATTATATTTTTATATGTGTGACTTAAAAATGAACTGACTTTATCAATTTCATCAAGTTTTGATATTAATCCTATACTAACTGACTTATCAACAAGCATTTTACGTTACTATTCACATCTTTCCGTGATTGAAGTACTGTTCATAGACACTGTTCACTCATTGAATTGCTTTTTACACCTATGTTTTTACTGTTTACATCATTTTTGTTGATTTTGCATCAGTGTTTCAATTGAATAAAAATTCAACTTCTTAGGTATTCACACCTATAAAACATGATTTCAAGTTCAAATAATTATTTCGTAATTATTTGAGACTTTTCCTCATATATTCCATAAATACAAACAATTATATACTCAATCGTTGTTTTAATAGTTTTCTAGACTTTGGTTCGAAATAATTATTAAAAATTCACGATTAAGTAGAACAAGAAATCTTGATCATAATAGTATGAATCAATATTTCAATATTCTATCTTGATTTCTCAATATTAAATTATTAATAAAAAGAAAATAGACAAAATAAAAATGAGGATGTTACACTTCCACCCACGATAGTAGCGAACATTGAAATCAGGGTCTGATGATGGTTGCACTGGAGGAAGTGGGATGTTGGGGTTGCGTATGATAATCCAGTCATAGCCTCTGTACTTTGGAGCAAAGTTTAGGGCCAAACTTCCATAAATGTACCCCAGTGAGAGAATGGCCTTTGCAGTGTACCTCCTGCGTCTGAACAACTCGTTTTCAGTCAGAGTCTGCAACTCTTCATCTGTCTAAGTCTGAGGTGTAGAGGAAGGTTCAGATGATGAGCCACCATAGATGACCATCTGCCTAGAGGCACGGTATGCGTCTGATTGTGCTAAGTGCTCATCTACTCGCCATTCATCCTCTTCAGTAACCGGAATCGTGATTTCGTTGTACACTTGTACAATCTTGGCTAAATTTTGTAACAGGACCTAATATATCTTCAAAATACCATCAATCAGTCACAATACAATACAATTTTGTAAAAAATATTCAACAACTAAAACATTACACAAATAAAGTCATCTAATAACAATTATTAATAGAAGATTAATTTACTAAAATGAATCCCTAGTAATGTCTACTAAATATTTAGATCCTCTAGTTGTTGAATGAAATGGTATTGAGATGAATTCTTGCATGCGTTGCATGTTCGGTTTTTGCCATGATCGAGCTTCAACAATGCAGTATGTTCTCCATTGAGATTCAATAGGAGGCAGGGGACAATCATATTTTAAAAATAGCTAAACAATGAAAATTAAACTGGTAAGGTTAAATTAGTAAACAAATTTGCATAGTTAATAGTTTAGTATATTATGTGTACCTGTACAAAGTGATTTCCGTTAATAAATCCAATAGCTATAAGACGTTGTTGTGCAACAGATGGAGGCCGACTCCTAAGCGGAAAGAAAGTCCAACTTTGAAGCATAGATAAGTGAACCAACACCACATTATACCGACTAGCAATCACATACCCCATGTCGGGAATGGTCATCCACTTGTCAATGGTTGTTGGTCCACCTTGGAGATACAAAGAGCTGATTAATTCAACCAATCTTTCTTTCCTACCAAAGAGCTCAAGATAAATAGAGTGTCATGTTTGAAGTTCCCGAATCAAGTCTTGACGAATGAGAGCCCAGGATTCCTCACCCATACCTAACAAAGCTGCAATTGCTCTATAACTGCAATTTCCATCTACTTTGACGACAATAATTTTTTGGATGAATTGTTTCAATTCATCAGGAAACTTATTAACATAAGGCATTATTTTGCTCCGCTTATTGTCACTGACAACTTTGGGAGGCACAGTAGGAGTTCCTGAACTACCTACCATTGTGTTCATTGCATCGACTTGCTCCCACATTGAAGGTGCACGTTTAGTAGATTTCACAGACTTCGGGGCACCCTTTGTTTTCACCTTCTCTAGAGGTGGACACATTGAGGTGGTGTCTGGAAATGCAAGTTCACAGACTTTAGTCTTCATTGTGATTTTCCCGAAGACAACAAGTTGGGAAAACCTCTTTAACAATGCATCAACCTCATGTGTCAAAGTCAAGTCCCCCAAGAATCACCAGTGTCATCTTGATTGATGGATAACATCTTCTAATGCACATGAATTGACCTCAAGGGTATTGAGCCAAACATATTGCTTAATCGATCAAGTTCACATGCACACGGTAGACCGTGATTAGTTCTAAGTGTGCATCTACAAGCATAACTATCAATACCAACGCTATCAACCTGTTTGTACTCATTGTATATCAGGTCTTGTGCTTGATTTGATACAAAGCCCTGTATCTTCTTGTAAAACACGTTATTAAACCTGTGACCCACAACATTGATGATTTTTTGGAATGAAGCCAAAATCTCAGTATGTTACAATATAAGCATGTTATTCATGGTATCCCAACAACTGCACAAGTCTCCCATACTATCTCGAAGCAACCTCTTCAATCGTGCGTGTGCGCCTTCAACCCTATCATGCAACCAAAAGTAATGTCAAGCAAAGTATATAATTAAAATCAACGAATATAATTACATGAAAAAGTACCTATTAGTTGTTGTGTTTCCAAGATGCATAACTCGATCCGTCCATGCTTGTACAAACTTCTCCTTGTGAGGTATCAACCATGTACAATGGACATACTCAAGGAAAAGTGGATAATGTGAGCATAGGTTTGTGAAGTTTTTCAAGTTAACCTCATACAATTGTTCATTAGTAGATTGCATTAACTCTTCCCAAGCATCCAACACTTTGTCCCATTCTTCTGCATTGCCCACATGCATCTTGCATTTTGCCCTGACATTCTTAGAAATGTGGAATTGACATAACAAGTTGGTTGAAGAAGGAAAGACATTCTCCAACGCATTCATGAATGCAAGATCTCTATCAGTGACAATAACCTGAGGCAATACATCATCTCTGAAAAACATTTCTTTCACTCTATTTAATGCCCATTCAAAATTGTTTGTCCTCTCAGATTGTAAATAAGCAAAGGCAACTGAGAAAGTTGATAAACTGGATTTTCATTGTGTTTTGATGTGAGTTTAGATGTCATTTTTATACATTTTGAATATATTTTATTGGCAAAACTCACTGTTTGGTGTTAGTTGGTGCAAGACAGGTACTCAAGAGGCTTCATGAGGAAAAGAGTTGAAAATTGCACTTTTTGAAGCCAAGATGCTACTATCTAGAGAACCAAGAAAAAAAGGCCAGAATTGAAGTAACGCAAGGACCATGGCCATGGTAAATTTACCATGGCCATGCTGGTTGCGTAGCAAAATTGGACCTTTATGCAAGGACCACGGCCGTGGTCATTTTACCACGGTCGTGATAAGTTTCACTGTCAGCTCGTTTAAATTTTGAATTATTATAAATAGGAGCTGAGAAACCCTTTTATTTTTATCTTTTGCTTTGTTTCTGAATATTGAGGGTTCTGAGTGAGATAGAGGTCGTGTGAGAGAGTCTGACTGTGGTAAGACGTAGAAATCGTCATTGGGAATACTACTTGTAAAATCTCTTATCCCTTTGTAATCTTTATGTTTTCTATAGGATTTTCTGGTTTGTTCATGAACATGAGTGGCTAGTCTTCCAAGCCCAGGATTATGATGTAGTTGTGTCCTTTGTACCCCATCTTTGATTGTCAATGAATGTCTCGATGTTTCCAGTTATTGAATCTCTTTACTATTTTGTTTGTTATTAGAACTGATCACTCTAAATATTGGTAAGTCCCTTGTCTATGATCAATTGCCTGGGATTGACACAACTGTAAAGTGATTGAATTCATATGATTCGCATGATCAAACTAATTGTGTGAATTTTCAGTGGATTAATTCTATTAATCAACCTCTCTGAGTATTATTGTTTACCCTAATTTAATTCACCTATGACCAATTGGGAATTGAATTAGGGGAAACAACAATAGTAAGCTACGACCAATTGTTTACTAATGAATTTAAAGAGGACTGGCAATTAACTTAATTAGAGCATTCAATGAGATCAAGATGAGGGAAAAGGGATGCATGCAAAATCATAATCCTTGGCGTTCCAATCTTACTGTCTCACATTAATCTTCTCGTCTTAATCCTTAGCTCTTAAGAACTGAACAATTGAACTCTATTTTCCCAAATTTGATTCTTGATTGAATTGTTTAACCATTGCAAAATTAATTGTTTGGGAACACGACTGGTCCTTTGGATTCGATATTCGAACTCCTAGAGTCCACTATCACTACCGCGTAGGGTACGCTTGCCCTTTGCGAATGCATTTTTACGCATCAAGTTTCTGGCGCCGTTGCCGGGGACTAGTTGTGTAGTTCCTAGATAATTTATTTTGTGAAAATTAAGCAATTCTTGTTCATATTGTGCATAATTTTGGTTCCTTTTAATTTTCTATTTTATCTATTTTAATTTTATTTTTTGTTTAATTTCTGAATTTTTATTTTATTTTATTTTATAAAAAAAACTTTGTTTATTTTAACTATTCATTCTCTTTTGCCAGTTGCGTTTTAATCCCTTTTTCTGTGTTTATAGTTTATGCTAACCAGGTCCCAAAGACCAGAGCTTGTGAATGAACCTGAAATCGAAAAACTTGCTCGGAAGAACAGAGCGGAACAGAGAAGAAGAGTAATGGCCGAAGAAAATGACCCACCGGTGGAGCAGTCTCTGTTAGACTATCTCACTTCTCAAGTTGGGGTAGCTAACAACATTTTATTGCTAGCACTGGGGGATGTCAATTTTGAATGGAAACATGGCTTCCTCCAGATGATAGAGAGTAACCAGTTCCATGGGCTGGCTACTAAGGACCCAGTGGAGCATCTGAGAAGATTCATGAGAAACAGCAGGGTAATTTTACAATGTTAGGGGGGGTGAAAATAGCAATTCCCAACTTGAATTGGTTTTAATGGGTTAATGGGTCAATAGTTCTTGATTAAATTGGGCTTTATACTAACCTGAAAATTAGAAAGATGTAGAACTTCATTTCTCTCTCTCTTTTTTTCTTTCTTTCTTTTCTCTCTCAATTTTTCTTTTCTTTTTTTCAATTTATTTTCTCTCATTTTTGGACTACAAGAAATAATAATGATAGTAATGAATCCGGACAAAATTAGGTGTTTACATAGAGTAGTAATATTACTAACACTCCTTGTTACATCTTTTATTTGAAAAAAAAAAAAAAAAGGAGTTGAGCTATTAACAATTTAACATGCCACGTAATAATTTTTGGTGAAATGATGCTGCTTATTTGTAGGTAAATTAATCATTTTTATTGTGATTTTAAATTGTAGTTGTGGTTGTGATTACGATTTTGTTGCTATCTTTCACATTACAAGAAATTATAGACAATTGCAGTCAATGCAGCCTTAATTGCAGTCGCAATATAATTGCGCTAAGTTAAAAAATCTATGTTATGACCGCAATTACGGTTTTGCGAATCACAATTTAAAACTATGCGCCTACTTTAAGAAAAAGAAAAAGGCAAATGCTAACCACATTTTTAATCACAATTAAGGCAATTAATCATATTTAAGCTTTTAGTACCTTTTGATATTGGCTCTGACTCAAGAAACGGTATTATAAGGAAAAGCCAAAATCTGAGAGTTCGGGCACCGCATTGTTATCCAAAACATGGATCTCTCCATCAACATTTTCTCTATAGCTAAAATCAGAACCATTCATTATGTTTTTTTTTTTTTCTCTTCCTTGATTCCTGTGCAATGACTAATGAAGGGCTAAGATGTTGCAGGATATTGGCTGCAAGCTCAAAGATGGTGCGTGTGGTTCCAGTGTGAATGTAATGTAGTCCATGCACTGCTCCTTTGAAGATCTTTTAGCCCATGCACCCACAATATTAGTGACTCCATTTTCATATCACTACAATTTAGGCAATTATGGAGAGATCAATTGGCAGTGTAATCATACACAAGTCACAACAATCTTCTCGTCTTTGTGGTCACGAAATCCTACTAGAGAGACAAAAAATGCAGAGTGACGAAGCTGGCAAAGAACTCGATGAACCTAAAATCTTTTCCAATGATTCTCAACTGTGATTGAATAATCAGTTGCACTGTTATCATTGAGACAACCTTGGTAGTTCCACAATCCATCAGTTTCATTTTCAGCTAAAGATGGTGCCTATTCTGGTTGAGGATTAATTAATAATGGTCATAGATAATAGGGTATAATCATCACAAGTATTTCTTATATCTGCTTCTTTCTGCAGTGAGAGAGCAAGCTCAAGTTGAACCTCCACTTCACCCATTGCTGGCCGATCATTTGGATCAAACTTCAAGCATCTTTCTGTGATATCCATAAATACTTCCCAACACTCTGGTGAAATCTTTCCTTTGAGATTTGGATCAATATTCTCCTCAACAGGGTGCTTCTGCCTCTTCTCAACATCTCTTAACTTGTCTTTGCTTACCACTTCTAGTAGCACTACACCAAAGGAGTAAACTTCGCATTTTTCTGTTAATGTATTGTCTTGTGAAATCTCAGGAGCCACGTAACCGTATGTACCTATAAGTGAAAGTATTATTTGAATTATTCAGTAAAATTCTTTTCAACAAACTAGCAATAAAATAAAAATAAATACCTATAAAGCCATCTTTTGATACTGTCTTTGGTTTTGGCTTTGACGCATAATGCGGCCCTTTTATGGAAAGCCTGAAATCTGCGAGTTTGGCCACCATGTTGCTATCCAAAAGAATTTTATAAGGTGTTATGTCACGATGAAAGATGGTTCGCTTGGCACCTGTGTGAAGGTAGTGTAGTCCATGTGCTGCTTCTATGCAGATCTTTAGCCTCTGCTTCCATGTTAGTGGTTCCTTTCTCATATCACTACAATATAGGAGATCATGGAAAGATCCATTGGCCATGTACTCATATACAATATTCTTCTCATCTTTGTGGTCACAAAATCCTAATAGAGTGACCAAATTTGGATGATGAAGCTGGCAGAGCAACTCAGTTTCGTTCTTGAACTCCTTTAGTTTCTTCTCAGTGATTCCATATATTCTCTTGATGGCAACTGTGCACTCAGTAACACCATTGTGTTGGAGAGAACCTTTATATACAATACCAAGGGCCCCACTTCCAACTATTTGGTTTTCATCAAAGTTGTTGGTTGATTTCCTAAGATCGGCCAGTGAAAATTGATGGCATAGCTCTTCTATTACAGTTGGATACTGTCGCTGAGATGAACTTGTATGCTTCGAACAGCAAAAGCTCAAATATTTGATAAACATTATCCCAATTTTAGATACCTGTTTTGTTTTCAATAACAATAAGATTCGTTACCAAAAAAAAAAAATCACAATAAGAATCAACTTTCATTCTTCATAGCTAACTTTATCCAAACTTAAATACATCATGAACATGAATACTCATCTTTTTGGAACCAATAGTAAAAACAATAGAACATGGTCTCATACTGGTACTTTCCATTCGTCTCCTTATTAAATCATCAAGACTTTTTTTCCCTATTCCTTTGTTTTTGGGAGGAGGGGCGATGAAGCAACTGAATTATTATTATTTTTTTCATTTCTTCTTTATAACAACCCTTAAAATTGGGTCAACGCTCATCATAAATGAACAAAAATTAGGTCAACGCTCAACATAAATGAACTAAAATTAGTGCATAAAGTAAACAAGCTCTTGTATAATCTTGTACTATTTACGTACTTTGTTAATAAGTATCCAGCTTTTGATTTGTGTGGACGAGATTCTTACCAGCTAGTAAACATTGCATGTTCTGAAATATTGATTGTTCAGGAAACTGCTATAGATACAGAATAGGACTATAGTAAACAGAGGACAAGGCTAAAATTAATTCACTAGTTCACACCAAATTCTTTTATGGGGATTGTTTCTATATGGATTTACACAGACGCAAACTTTACGCCACAAGACTAAAAAGCAGATACTGAGCCAGCTTCTATGCTGTAACTGTAAGTGATGTAAAACTAACAAAAAAGCAATATAGATACCTCAAAAAATAGAATAAAATCAGTTGAATGAGAGTTTGCGTGATTTTAATATAGAGAATATAGAAATCTTGAATATCACATAAGATTTCATAGGTTGGGAACCTGGAGATGAAGGCAAGGCAGAAACAAAGCTTCAAAAATATTCTGTTCAACGCAGAGACCCTGTTGCTTCTTTATCCCGTTCGGCTCTCAATAAGTTTGTCAAAGAGTTGAGTTCAGATAATTCAATCTTGCCACGGTTTGACCAGACAAAACTCTTTAAGGTTAGGTGTCCTGAAATTGCATCTTTTATTCGGAAAATAAAAAGAGTTGAGCTACTAATATGCCACGTAACAGTTTTTGGTGAAATGCTAATGCTTCATGTGCTTATTTTCTTTGCAGGTAAATTAAACGTGCCTACTGCCTACTTTAAGAAAAAAAAATTGAAAAAAAAATTCATATACTTTGGGAGGCATGTGGATAAAACTAAGTATATGGGTTTGGGCTTGCATACGGTGTCTAAGGGTCAAGTGAGTTAAGATTAACTAAAATGGTAATCTATTTAAACACATTTATTTGGTTGGGTTGATCTTATTGGAACTAAGAGTGAATTTGTTTCAACTTATACAAATTTATTCTCGGAAATATGAGTTTGGAAATGAAACATTTCCATGTTTAGTACAAGTTATAAAAAATTATTCCCAGACATGATCTATATTGCATATGGTTTTCCCTCTTTTTATTCACATGTAAAAGGGTGGGAATGCTATCAAGGATCTCTCTACCAAAATTTTCTCTATAGCTAAAATGAGAACCATTCATTATGTTTTCTCTCTTCCTTGATTCCTGTGCAATGACTAATGAAGGGCTAAGAAATTGCAGGATATTGGCTGCATGCTGAAAGATGGTGCGTGTGGCTCCAGTGTGAATGTAATGTTGTCCATGCACTGCTCCTTTGAAGATCTTTTAGCCCATGCACCCACAATATTAGTGACTCCATTTTCATATCACTACAATTTAGGCAATTATGGAGAGATCAATTGGCAGTGTAATCATACACAAGTCAAAACAATCTTCTTGTCTTTGTGGTCACAAAATCCTACTAGAGAGAACAAAAATGCATTGAGTGACGAAGCTGGCAAAGAACTCAATTTCATTCTTGAACCTAAAATCTTTTCCCATGATTCTCTACTGTGATTGAATAATCAGTTGCACTGTTATCGTTGAGACAACCATGGTAGTTCCATCATCCATCAGTTTCGTTTTCAGCTAAAGATGGTGCCTATTCTGGTTGAGGACTAATTAATAATGGTCATAGATAATAGGGTATAATCATCACAAGTATTTCTGATATCTGCTTCTTCCTGCAGTGAGAGAGCAAGCTCAAGTTGAACCTCCACTTCACCCATTGCTGGCCGCTCATTTGGATCAAACTTCAAGCATCTTTCTGTGATATCCATAAATACTTCCCAACACTCTGGTGCAATCTTTCCTTTGAGATTCGGATCAATATTATCCTCAACAGGGTGCTTCTGCCTCTTCTCAACATTTATTAACTTGTCTTTGCATACCACTTCTAGTAGCACTACACCAAAGGAGTAAACATCGCATTTTTCTGTTAATGTATTGTTTTGTGAAATCTCAGGAGCCACGTAACCATATGTACCTGTAAGTGAAAGTATTATTTGAATTATTCAGTAAAATTCTTTTCAACAAAACTAGCAACAAAACAAAAATAAATACCCATAAAGCCATCTTTTGATATTGTCTTTGGTTTTGGCTTTGACGCATAATGCGGTCCTGTTAAGGAAAGCCGGAAATCTGCGAGTTTGGCCACCATGTTGCTATCCAAAAGAATATTATAAGGTGTTATGTCACGATGAAAGATGGTTCTCTTGGCACCTGTGCTGCTCCTATGCAGATCTTTAGCCTCTGCTTCCATGTTAGTGGTTCCTTTTTCACATCACTACAATATAGGAGATCATGAAGAGATGCATTGATCATGTACTCATATACAGTAATCTTCTCGTCTTTGTCGTTACAAAATCCTAAAAGAGGGATCAAATTAGGATGCCGAAGCTGGCAGAGCAACTCAACTTCGTTCTTGAACTCCTTAAGTGCTTTGTCGGTGCTCCCATATATTCGGCTTATTGCAAATGTGTACTCAGTAACACCGTTGTGTTGGAGAGAACCTTTATATACAGTACGAAGGCCATTGGTTCCAATTATTTGGTTTTCATCAAAGTTGTTAGTTGATTTCCTAAGATTGGGCAGTGAAAATTGATGGCATAGCTCTTCTATCACAGTTGGGTACTGTTGCTGAGATGAACCTGAATGCTTCAAACAGCAGAAGCTCAAATATTTGATAAACATTATCCCAATATTAGATACCTGTTTTGTTTTCAATCACAATAAGATTCAACTTTCAATCTTACCATAAAAAGACTTTCGTTATTCATAGCTAAACTCTATCTGAACCTAAATACATCATCACGAACATGAATACTCATCTTTTGGAACCAAAACTGAAAACAATAGAACGTACCACCTTTGGGCGATGATTTATGGGTATCTAATTTAGACTTCAATGTATGAGGATTATAATTATGAATTTACAAATTAAGAGTAAGTTATAGAGTATCAATGTATCATTCATCTGTACAAACTTCATTACTGCATTTTGTGGTTTCTGGAATGTGGTTTGAAGGAATGGGTGTAAATCATTAAATGTATGGTTTATTGTACACAAAGATACGCTGCACTCAAGATCCTCTCCCACTTTCTTGTTTTTCACCCGTCTCTATACCCCAAGTATTAAAAACTTAATCTGCCAAGTTTTGATTTCATATTTCCCTGTGTTTCATTCCAAAATGGAAATTAAAGGAAAGATAAAGGAAGTGTTTCTTTAGTTCTAATATTTTTTGTATTACAATCAAATCATCTGTTCAGCTAAAAGTGATGATAATTTCATAGATAGACCCCTATATCAGTCAAAGTAGTATGGCAATATGCCATCCATCTATTTAATGAAAAAATAGAAAGCAAATTACATATGTATGAGTGCCCAGTTGCAATCAAGCAAATATATGAATTGTAGATGGCATTGCTCTTTATCTGCCATCTCAATTTTTTTTCCACCAAAAAAATTTGTAGAAAAAGAAAATATGGATTAGCTTCGAGAAATATATTTTCCTCTATATATTACTTAATCTTTGCAATAACTTACTCAATCATTGACCATTCGTTTCCTTATTAAAGCATCCGGATTCCGGACTTTTTTCACTGTTCTTTCTGTTTGGGAGGAGGGGGGGATGGATGAAGCAACTGAATTATTATTATTATTATTATTATTATTATTTTTCATTTCTTCTTTGTAACAACCCTTAAAATTGGGTCAACATAAATGAAGTTAAATTAGTGCATAAAGTAAACTAGCTCTTGTATAATCTTTTACAATTGGCACGCTTTGTTAATAAGTATCCAGATTTTGATTTGTCTGGACAAGATTCTTACTAGCTAGTAAACATTGCATGTTCTGAAATATCGATTGTTTGGGAACTGCTATAGATACAGAATAGGACTATAGTATAATAAACAGAGGACAAGAAAACAACATAGATACCTCAAAAAAATAAAACAAAACAAGTTGAATGGGAGTTTGCATGTTTTTAGAAATATAGAATATAGAGATATTGAATATCACAAAAGATTTCATAGTTGGGAACCTGGAGATGAAGGCAAGGCAGAAACAAAGCTTAAAAAAAAATTCTGTTCAGCGCAGGGACCCTGTTGCTTCTGTATCTCGTCCGCTTCTCAATAAGCCACGGTTTAACCGGACAGAACTTTTTAAGGTTAGGTGTTCTTAAATTGCATCTTTTATTGGGAAAAGAAGAGTTGAGCTACTAACATGTCACGTAACAGCTTTTGGTGAAATGCCACTGCTTCATATGCTTGTTTTCTCTGGGAATGGATCCTCTCCAAATAATTGGAGAGTCTCCAATTTGAGAAAGGAGCACCGTTGGATTGCATTTGCGTCTCAGATTAAATTAGAGTCTCCAATTAAACTCACCGTTTCACTTAAAACACTTAAACCTGGCTACTTCCTTTGACCCCTAAACACACCGTTTCATTGAAAAAGGCTCCAACCCAATTTCTTTCTCCCCTTTTCCAATTGACGACTCTTTGGCCGGTAATCGTACAACATCTCTGCAATTTCAAACGCCACAACGGCTTCCCGGATTCTATCCGCGGCGACATAGCTGCTGAAAACAGAGGTGTTCCTGTCTGGAATACTGGGGTCTTCGGCTGCTGTTTTACGTTTCGAGATCTTTTATATTTGCCCGGAAGGTGGGGGTACCTGCAAAAGGCACTCCAATGCTCAAGTCAGGTTTCGGCTCAGAGCATTTAATGTACGTAATAAATGAGGATTCAGAACCCCTTACCTTGGGGGCGGATCCCCTTTTTATACTTAAATCTTCTTTTGCTCTCGGCCGAATAGTTACTTCTAGCTTCATTCTTCTCGTCTTAACCAAGGTACGAGAGTTCGGCTATTTCTTTTTCTTTCCATTATTATGAGTTCGGCTAGCCGTGAGCTTTTTGGGGGAACCGAGGTAGTTGACATTCCGTCCGCTTCCTCGACTAGTGGGGACTTTAGTGAGGGGTCTTCGACTGCCTCGTCGTCTTCGTCTTTTCTTTCTTCCTCTTCGGTGTCCCCTTCTTCGTCCCCTGTCCGAGAGGGGGTGGGTGAGAGTGTTATGGGTCCTTTGGCCCCTTCAGCCTCTTCGGCGGGGGAGACATCTGGTACAAGACCGAAGCGTAAACCCCGGGTTACCCGAGCGAAAAGGGAATTTCCGCCGATTACCCTGGAAGGGTATACCTGGGTTGCTATAGAGGTTGGGGCCTATTGGTCTCGGTATGACGATAAACGTAGTGTGTCGAACTTTGTAAACTATGTAGATGTGTCTTCCATTGCTGAAGATGAGTTTTGTCCTGTAGGATTACAGTGTTGTCGGCGAGAGCCGAATCCTGAATTCGTTTTCATGGGGAAAGGTGAATCGAGAAGGGACTTCTTTTACATGTATGATTGCGTATTTCGTGATCTACATGTAAAGGTTCCTTTTGACGACTTCACTATGGGGGTGCTACGGGTTTTAAACGTGGCACCCTCGCAGTTGCATCCGAATGGGTGGGCTGCTATCCAAGCCTTCCGAGCTCTCTGTATTTTTAATTTTATAGAGCCTTCAGTGAGTGTGTTTTTGTACTACTTTTGTACTCGGCCCAAGGATGGTTTATGGATTTCCTTGATAAGGAAACCGAAGAGGCCTCTTTTCTAGTCATTTACTACCTCTTACAAAAATTTCAAAACCGATTTCTTTAAGGTAGTTGTTAGGCCGAACATAGGGACTAACCATCTTTATGATATGAGTGGAAAGTCCCTGTTTCCGTTCTATTGGGAGCAAAACCCTCGGCATTATGACAAGTTTCCGAAGTCCATGATGACCGAAACGGAACGCGAGGATCTCCTTTTTCTTGAGTCTCTCCCCCGAAAGCTCCCAGCTAGGCAGCTTGTGGCTTTGTTAAATTCTTCAACTGTTTTAGCAGACATGTGTGGTAAGGTTTTTGTTCTTTCTTTCCTGGTGTTTCAATGTTTAGCTTTTGTCACTGATTAAGTGTTTTATGTAGGTATCGTGGCTGATGCTGGAGGAGATGTGCTTTCATTCCGGAATGCTCGGAGGAATCGGGCTCAGGCTGTGGGGAACAAATCTGGTATCGCTTCAGTGCCCCCCGTTCCCAGGCAACCGACCCCTCGGCCAACCCCGGTAGATACTGTGCCCCCCCTGGCGGGAGAAAAGAGAAGTAAAGACAAAGATTAAGAAAAGGCACCGAAGCCGTGAGGTTTCGGAAGAAGAAAGGGCTAAGAAGCTGAAGCAACAGACTTTAGGTTTTCCGGCTTCGGCGTCTTTATCTTCCATCAACGCCTTGACCGCCGAGGGCTTTTTTGCCAAAGATTTTCGACCGAAGAAGATGGTGAGCTCCAGCGACATCTCGGATACTGGGAAGGTCATCCTTAACAAGGCCGATGCTGTTGTCAACTGGTCGGCTTACTGTGAGTTTCAGGCAAGGGCTTCGGCCATTGCGTATCATATGTTCGCAAATCCTCTAAGGGAGGCCGAGAAGTTGAAGGAGAGTTTGGAGGAGGCCCAGGTATCTAACAAACAGGTGTTGGAGGCCAACATGGTTCTAGCCGACGAGAATGGGCGTTTGAAGGAGGAGGTTAAGGACCTCTTGACCAATGTTAACGATTTAAACACCAAGGTAATAATGGCCGAGAAGGATTCCAAGCTTCAATCTGATGAGATCGAGCGGCTAAGGGCGCTGTTGGCCGAGGTCCAGTGTAATATCCTAAAATCCTCAAATAATCATTTAGATATTTTATTAAAATAAAGATCATCTAGAAATATGATTACTTGGTTATTTAGTAAGAGAAAAGATTAGGTTGTTATAATCTTTTGGAGAGATATTAGTATAATAATTTATTAGAGTAATTTAAAGATAATAATAATAGAAATAAAAGGAAATTGGCCTTAGCCAATTTTGTTGCCCCTGTACGTGAATGTTTCACGTCATGTATTAGATAGGAAAAAAAAAAGAAACGGTTGCCTATCTTAAATAAAAAGAAAGATAAGAAATTGTGGAGATAGTTTAAAATAAATAATTAAATAAATCAAAGATAAATAAAGATTTGATCTTAAATTTCATACAATCTAATATTCTAATCATAAATCACGTACAACACTTATATAAGGGATAGACAATTCCTTTCCTAGAATCACATAGACGTTGTCTCTTGGCAAATTAGTGGGCTGCTCAAGGATTGAGGAGGAGGAAGAAAGCGAGGAATTTTGTTGACGCGGCAAATAGCGGAAGAGAAAAATAACGAAGAGCACGAATTACTTGCTTCAAGATGTGAGTAAAACACTTATCTTCTAAAATCATCCATGGTATTTATGTTGTGTTTGCTATGATAATCGCTACTTCTGGACGCATATGCTGTGAAATTTTGTGAGTGCTCCTTCGTTTTGCCAAGTGTGTCAATTGAGTTCACTGGTGATGGAATTCTAAGATTGTGACCCTCGTTTATAAATATATAAGCGCTGTACAATTTTTTTCTCATTATCCTCTTGAAAAATTTGTGAATTTTCCACGACGCAATTTTAGTGCTATATACAAAAAATTGAATACGTTGGTGATTGGCTAGCCTTTTCATGGTTTATAATTTATGTACGTGATTAAGTGATTAGTTCTTAGCAATTGCAACCTGCGGTGCTTGATCATTGGCCGAAGGAAAAAAAATTGCTTTCCACACCATGAAATTACTTACATACAGACCCAGGACCAATTCGCTTACGGGTTACATGATTTGCGTATTATTATTATTATTATTATTATTATTATTATTATTATTATTATTATTCCCCAGTACTAATTGATGTTGTATTGTTACAATGTTATTATGATATGACTTTAGAAATTATTATTGTGTTAGAGTGTGAGAATTGGATTGGAAATATCATGAATGATTATTTTCTTTATTGTAAGAGTCAGTCATTACCTTCTGGGAAGGAATGACGGTATACGTTCTATTCCGGGAATAGGATGAGGGATGTCACCGTCTGGGATGGGATGTCTATTTATTAAAATATCCACATCTGGGATGTGATATTAGATATCTCCATCTGGGATGGGGAAGGCAGTGGGACACCATTGCATGGATATGAGCTCATAGACCTTAGTGAATCTAGGATTCACGGTGGATCTGGGATCCACACTGGTTCCGGGAACCAAAGAGTCAAGTTTAGTGATTCTGGGAATCACTGGGTTGTGTTCGTAATATTTATTTGAATGCTTTGAGGTGTTAATGTTATTTATTGAAATATTTTCTTTATTGAAGGACGTTATGGGAATAATTGTGGTTGTTTTAATTCGACTTTTATTGGAGTATAATATAATATTTTATTTTAAAATCCTTGCGGGTACCATGGTTGAGTTTTTCCGGATTACCGCACCGGCTGAGAATAACACTATTTGCAAATTCTTTTAGAACTTGTTTTATTCACTGGGATTATCATCTCATTAAAAGTGTTATTTTCAGAGCACGAGGAGGAAGCTGTTGAAACTGAGGAGACTTGAAGATCTAGTTTTATTTCCTTATATTTATTTTAGATTGGTTAGTACTTTAGTATAAATGCTGAATGTGGCTAGTGTCATTATACCTTTAGCGTTCGTTTCTTTTTAGATGCCCATATTTGAGGATAAGGTTTTTTTTTTAATTATGTAAGGACTCGTTTATTTTATCTTTTTCTATAATATTTGAGGTATTTCAAACCATTGAGGATTTTGAAATTTTATCTTTTAAAATATGTTTTATTATGGATTGTTATTGTAACGAAGGACGTTACATCCAGGAAGAGCGGGACGTGGAGCGTGCTGCCAAGGAGAGGATTCTTGCTTCGGCTGAAGATAAGATTTTAGCCGAACATGAGGCTGGTTTTCTCCACGGCTTGCGGCAAATAATGCATTATTATAATGTTCGTGACCGCAGCATTTTTGACATGGAGAATGATGTTTATCAAGGGCAGCTAATGTCTATTGATGACATTTCGGAGGATGCTATTTTGGAGAATCCTCTCTACGGCTCGGCTGTTGAAGGTGGTGTGGATCCTGGGGCCAATGAAGATGGGGGGGAGGATGATGTTGCTGATGCCGAGGTTCGTGAGGACCCGGCATAATAGAATATTTGCAGAGTCAGGCCGTTAAAGTTTTTTTTTTTTGAATGTTTTATAAATGACTCTACCCCTTTTTGGTAATTAATGAAATATGCGTTTATCTTTTCGGTATTTACTTGTTGAGTTTGTTTCGCGTTCTTACTCTTGTCCGATTACCTTGCGATACTTGCGTTTTTAATTTGGGCAAAGTATGGTTGTATGTGTTCTTCTAGAAAGTACCTTCGAATGATGCGTCGTCGTTTGTTATCTTCGGCGTCTTTGTAAGACTAGAAATTCTTGTTCGAAATAAAGAAAGGGGGTGTGGGGATCTGAATGGTGCTTCCTTAGCCGAGTGGGAGCACTCGGGAGGGAAACCATTTTGAAGAAAATCCGAATGGTGCATCCTTAGCCGAGTGGGAGCACTCGGGAGGGAAACCATTTTGAAGAAAATCCGAATGGTGCATCCTTAGCCGAGTGGGAGCACTTAGCCGAGTGGGAGCACTCGGGAGGGAAACCTATTTTGAAGAAAATCCGAATGGTGCATCCTTAGCCGAGTGGGAGCACTCGGGAGGGAAACTATTTTGAAGAAAATCCGAATGGTGCATCCTTAGCCGAGTGGGAGCACTCGGGAGGGAAACCATTTTGAAGAAAATCCGAATGGTGCATCCTTAGCCGAGTGGGAGCACTCGGGAGGGAAACCATTTTGAAGAAAATCCGAATGATGCATCCTTAGCCGAGTGTGAGCACTCGGGAGGGAAACCTATTTTGAAGAAAATCCGAATGGTGCATCCTTAGCCGAGTGGGAGCACTCGGAAGGGAAACCATTTTGAAGAAAATCCGAATGGTGCATCCTTAGCCGAGTGGGAGCACTCGGGAGGGAAACCATTTTGAAGAAAATCTGAATGGTGCATCCTTAGCCGAGTGGGAGCACTCGGGAGGGAAATCATTTTGAAGAAGAGACGTTATGCTGCACTTAAATAATGATAGTGAAACGTAGGACGTTCTTATTAGAATTCATTTGAGGTATGCCTCATTAAAACCTTATCCGATAAAAACCTTTTACATTCTTGTAGGGATGAATGACCGAATGAGGGAAAAGAGTACAAGACTCGAATGCATAGTGAAATGATACATTAACTGAAGTAAAATTTGAGATGAGTGGAATTCCAGGTTCTCGGTATTATTCTTCCTTACAGTTCTTCCAACCTGTAGGCCCCATTGTTGAGGTTTTGCCGAACTCTGAATGGGCCGTCCCAATTGGCTGCCAGTTTTCCTTCCTTTGAGTCTCTTCGGGCGTTACCTTGCACCCTTAGGACTAGGTCTCCTTCTTTAAAGTCTCGCGGCTTCAGCTTTGAGTTGAATCTCCGAGTCATTCTCTGTCTGCATGCTTCGGCATTGAGGCGTGCTCGGTCGCGTATTTCTTCAACCAAGTCTAGTTCGCATCTCATGGAGCTTTTGTTTTCGGGAGTCTCGAAGTTTTGTCTTCGGAATGAGGGTTCTCCTACTTCGACCGGGATCATTGCTTCGGTCTCATAAACCATTCTGAAGGGTGTTTCTTTGATGGTTGATTGTGGGGTGCACCTGTACGCCCACAATATTTCGGGTATCTCCTCGGCCCACGCCCCTTTGGCTGTTCCTAACCTTCTCTTTAGTTCTCCCAAGATGACTTTGTTTGCAGCCTTTGCTTGTCCGTTCGTTTGGGGGTGTTTGACCGAGGTCACTTTATGCTTTATTCCCAAGCCTTCGAGGAAGGTGTTTAACTTCTTGTCTGTGAATTGTAGACCGTTGTCGGTGACGATTGCATACGGAATGCCGAATCGAGTGATGACATTTTTCCACAAAAATTTCTGTACGTTCTGAGCCGAGATGATTGCCAAGGGCTCGGCCTCTATCCATTTTGTGAAGTAGTCGACAGCTACCAACAAGAACTTGTGCTGTCCTTTGGCTATAGGGAAAGGACCCCAGATGTCGGTTCCCCATACATCAAAAGGCCAGGGTGACGAGATGGAGTGCAGTTCGTCCGCTGGTTGGTGGATAAGGTTGGCATGTTTTTGGCACTGGCTACATCTTTTGGCGTATTCGGTGCAGTCAGTTTTGAGGGTCAGCCAGTAATATCCTTCTCGCAAAACCCGAGTTGCCATCGTTCGTGCACCCGAGTGCATGCCACAGATTCCTTCGTGCAGCTCCTTCATCACATATTCTGCTTGATCTTTTTCTAGACACTTTAACAAGGGTGTGGAAAATCCCCTTATGTATAACTCTTCGGCTATCACAATGTACCTTGCAGCATTGATTCGCAACCTTTTGGCTTTTTCCTTATCCTCCGGAAGGGTTCCCTGTGCCAAATACTGTTGTATTTCGATTATCCACGTATTTTTGGCTGCCGAAAGCTGCATGCATTCCTCGACAGTTACACTTGGTTCGGGCAACGTCTCTTGGATGAATGTTCTCAACTGTCCAGGTTTTTGGGTGGTAGCTAATTTAGCGAGTCGATCTGCCCTGTCATTGTGTTCTCAGGCTAAATGATTTACCCGAATTTCCTCGAATTCTTGTTTCAGCTACATGAAAGCGTGATAGTACTTCAGCAACTGTGGGTCTTTGACTTGGAAACCACCGTTGATCTGTTCGGCTGCTACTTGCGAATCACTCCAACATTGTACTTTTCGGGCTCCCATCTCTCTTGCCAATCTGAGCCCAGCTAATAAGGCCTCGTACTCGGCCTGATTGTTGGATGCTTTGAAACCGAACCGTAGGGACTGTTCTAACCGTATTTGGTTGGGTCCCTCCAGTATGATACCTGCCCCGCTTCCCCTTCGGTTTGATGAGCCATCGACGTGTACTATCCACCACTCTTCTTCAAAGGTTTCAGCAGGGTGTAGCTCATTGACAAAATATGCTAGACACTGTGCCTTGACGGGACCTCTCGACTCGTACTTTAAGTCGAACTCGGAGAGTTCTACTGACCATGCCATCATTCTCCCTGCTAGTTCTGGTTTCCTTAATACCTTTGCAATTGGGCAATCAGTTTTTACAATCACGCGGTGTCCTTGAAAGTATTGTCTCAGGCGTCTTGCAGCATTTACTAGTGCTAGAGCCGCCTTCTCAATTGTCTGATATCTGGTCTCGGTTTCTTGTAGTACTCGGCTAGTGAAGTATATGGGTGCTTGGCCTTCTTCATGTTCTTGCACTAACACCGCACTTATGGCTGTTTGAGAAACTGAGATGTAAAGCACTAGATCCTTTGTAGGTTCCGGTTTCTTGAGTATGGGCGGGGCCGAGAGGGTCTTTTCAACTCTTGAAAGGCCTATTCACATTGTTGGCTCCATGAGAAGTTCTTGGCTGTTTTTAGCAAACGTATGATGGGTTTTGCCTTCTCGGCGATTCTTGGCAGGAATCGTGAGAGAGAGGCAATTCTCCCTGTGAGTCTCTGGACATCCTTTGGGGTTTTTGGGCTTTTCATACGAATAACCGCTTCGTATTTATCAGGGTTGGCTTCTATGCCTTGGCATGTTAACATGAAGCCCAAGAATTTTCCCCCTTGGACGCCGAAGACACATTTTTCGGGGTTTAGGCGCATGTTGTGTTTCCTGAGTTCGGCGAAGATCTCTTCGAGGTCCCTTGCGTGTTCATCAGGCTTGGAAGACTTAACAACCATGTCGTCGACATACACCTCTAGGTTTCGTCCTAGCTGTTTTTGGAATACTTTGTCCATCAACCTTTGATAGGTGGCTCCTGCATTTTTTAGGCCGAAGGGCATCACTTGGTAGCAAAAATTGGTTGATTCGGTTATGAAAGCGGTCTTGTCTTCATCGGGATGGTGCATTCGGATTTGGTTGTATCTTGAATAAGCATCCAAAAAACTAAGACAAAGATGTCCAGCTGCCCCATCGACCAATCTGTCAATGTTTGGTAGCGGGTAGGCATCTTTTGGGCAAGCCTTGTTCAAATCCGTGTAGTCTGTATACATCCTCCATTTTCCATTTGCCTTCTTTACCATGACCACATTGGCTAACCAAGTGGAATATTTGACCTCTCGGATAAAGCTGGCGGCTAGCAACTTGGACACTTCTTCTTCTACTGCTCTCCTCCTATCCTCTCCCATCTTCCTTTTCTTTTGCGAAATTGGTCTTGCCTCTCGGCATATTGCCAATTTGTGACAATGGAATTTTGGGTCGATGCCAGGCATGTCTGCGGCTTTCCAGGCAAAGAGATCGGCGTTTCGTTTTACTACTCTTTGAATCCGAAGCCTGCCTTCTTCGGATAGGTTGCTTCCGAGGTATGTAGTTTGAGTTTTCTCTTTACCAATTTGAAATGCATGGATCTCCTCATTCGATTTTACCCGCTTGTCCTCGATTCTGGGATCGAGATCCAAAGTTTGGTCTGAGGGTTCAGCCGCCGAGACCATGTATACCGACTTGCACTCGTCTTCCTTCAGTTGAGTAACCTTGAGGCTGGCTAAGTAGCATTCTCTGGGCGCTTTTGGTCCGCGTGAACCGTAACGACCGTGCCTCTGTTTGATGGAAATTTCATGGCCAGATGTGGAGTGGGGCTCCGAGAGTGTTCAACGACGGTCATCCGAGTAGTATGTTATACGATGTGTTGGCGTGCACTACAATGCATCTCACTCTTATGGTCTTGTACTCCTTTCCCTCATACCTGAAGGTCGTGTCTAACTCTATACATCCCCTGGTATTAACCCTCTCGCCAGAGAATCCGACCAAGGGTTCGTCATACGGCATGAGCTTCTTCTCTGGTATGTCCAGTTGTTTGAAGGTGTTCCAGTATAGGATGTCGGCTGAGCCTCCTTGATCTATCAGGGTTTTCCGGACGGTGCAGTCGGCTACATCTACACTAATGACCATTGGATCGTCTTGCATTGGGTCAGACCCCTGAAAGTCCGCATCGGTGAAAGTGATGGGTGGCATTTTGAGCTTGTTTACAGTCGACGTTATGTTGACTGACCGGACTAACCGGAGGTGCTTCTTTCGGGCCGAAGCGGTGTTTCCTCCTCCCGCAAATCCCCCGGCAACCGTGTTGATGACTCTCCGAGGATTGGAGGGTTTTATGTCTTGCCGCTCCCTGGACCTGCTTCTTTGTCTTTCGGCCCACCTGCCTTGGCTAAAGTCCGTTCTATAGGTTCTGTCATTGTCTTTATTCTTCGAAAATTGAGACCTTTCGGTCCTTGGATCATGGACGAAGTCTATGAGATGCCTCATTTTGATGAGGTCCTCGATCTTGTCTTTAAGCGCGGCGCATTCTTCAGTGGAATGGCCTTTATTGCGGTGGTATCGACATTGTTTGCTGTAGTCAGCCTTTGGAGGAGTATTGGCCCTCTTCGGCATGGCCAATATTTCTGTAGCCAGGGTCTGTTCGAGTATTCGGGATCGGCTCGCGTTGAGCGGCGTGTAAGTCGCATACCTGGAGCCATGATACTCCTTCTCCTTGTTGATCTTGTCTTTTCCCTTTCCTTGATAATCCTTTTCTTGTTCCCTCTTCCTTGGGTTGGCCTTTACTTGGACCTGGTTCCCGTACTCGGATAATTCTTCCATTTGCATGTATTTTGCTGCTCGTCGCCGGAGGTCATCCATGTCGAGAGTCGGCTTTTTGCAGAGACTGTTGACGAAGGCTCCTGGCCTAAGAGCCATTACTAACTGATGCATGGCCACCGCCGAGTCTAGGTTTCGGATGTTTAGGGCAGTTCTGCCAAACCTTTCCATGAACACTCTTAGAGATTCCCCTTTTCCTGTTGAATATTAACTAGTGCCACTGAAGTTAGATGATGAGGTCTGCTAGTTGCGAATTGATTGCCGAATCTAGTTACCAACGTCTCGAAACTGTCAATGGAGTTAGGTGGTAGGCGAGTAAACCAACTAAGGGCGTGTCCCTTGAGGGAGGTGGGGAACACCCTACATAAGACGACATCTTCTGCGGTGTATAGACTGATTTGGGTTACATATACATCTACATGTTCATCTGGATCTGTGCTACCATCGTATCGGTCCAGACTGAGGCTCTTCCAATTTGGAGGAAGGGGAGTTTCCATAATCTTGGAGACAAAAGGGTGCCTACAGGTGTGTGACTGAGTGTTGATGGTAAAAAGGGAAGGCCGATTCGTCGTACCCTGCACGCTAAGGTTGACGGCCGACTCGTCTTCGTGATGTTTGTCTGGTTGCTGATTCTCAGGTCTCCTGGATCGGTTCAAGTCTCTCAACTCGGCGTTCTCTTGGCGAAGGGCCGATAACTCCTGAGCGTGCTGCCGCCTTATTGCCGATATGTCGGCTCGCAACTGTTTTAGTTCTGACGAAAGATTTGTCTGATCTTCCACCAAGTTTTCGTCGATGAGACGTTGTTCTTCCATATGTGCGTGACTTCGAGTAGTAACCATTCCTTGTGGGGCTGCGGGGAAAGTTTTACCGGGCCCCACGGTGGGCGCCAAAATGTTCCTGTCTGGAATACTGGGGTCTTCGGCTGCTGTTCTACGTTCCGAGATCTTTTATATTTTCCCGGAAGGTGGGGGGTACCTGCAAAAGGCACTCCAACGCTCAAGTCAGGTTTCGGCTCAGAACATTTAATGTACGTAATAAATGAGGATTCAGAACCCCTTACCTTGGGGGCGGATCCCCTTTTTATACTTATCTTATTGGGCCTGGGCCCTTATGGGCCCTGGCCTCTTCTTAATCACAGGTCTGTGGTAATTAAGGGTACTTAATTACTTTTTAACCTTAGGTTTATGTTGCCATGAGTCGCTAATGGTGTTTATACTTCTACGGTGTTCGGCCCTGGTGGTGCCGAATACTACTATTAAGACCTCTGGGGTGAGGGTTAAGGGTGTTCGGCTTTATAGATGCCGAATACTCATGTCTGGCAAGCGGACCGGACGACGCTGGGGGTGTTCGGTTATACTGTAGACACCGAACACCTGTCTATTTACAAGAATGTTCCGAATACTGTCGTCGGGTACTCGGTTATATGTGTTGCCGAATACCCCAATTAGTACAAGAGGTTAGCTCAACTGAAAAAAGATATAGTAATGGCTTCAACAGAAACACTTGGAAAACAATGAAGGTGATCATGAGTTACTTGTGTTCATTCCGTAAGTTGCCATGTCCGACACTCCAAACATTTTCTGCTCAACTGATTTTTCTCTAGTTTTAGTCTCATATATTGAATCTATTCTTAATAAGCTATTTTCCTTTGTTGTTGTGTTAGTATAGATATGTGAAACTGAGTTTCCTTTGTTGCTGTGTTAGTGTAGAAGGTTATATGTGAAACTGATTATCGTATTGCCTTGGACCTCATCATGAACGGAGTACCATACTTTCACCCTTATGCTTCAATTATTGGTCAGATTTGTATTTGCAATGTTATGCTGTATTAGTGTAGAAGGTTTTGCTGTGTTAGGCTTCTTAGGATTTGTCTTGAAAAAGGAAACTCCCCACTTTCGGTGCTCTTTTGGCATTCATGCATGCATCACTTCTTTCTTATATATGTTTTTGTTTCACATTGAGCTTGTTAGTCACTTGTTATTTTCATTCAAACTATTTCTTAATTATGTTTCACATTGAGCTTGTTAGCAACTTGTTATTTTCATTCAAACTATTTCTTAATTATGTTTCTTTACAAAATGAAAAAGTGGGGCAAATAGTGTCATGAAATTATCAATGCTTTTTGGATGTGCAAGATGGAAAGCTTGTTATCAGGGATTTGGTATAGATCTTATTCAAAATATCTTTGAAGTGCAGAGGATTTGTATCATGGACTTCATATACATTAGGGTGAAAATTTAATATGAAAATTGCACCTGTTTTCTTTACTGCAGACAAGTATCATGGGTAATCCTATTCCAGGAAGCCTATTCCCATGATCTAGAATGAATGGGACCAATTTGTTATCACAAAGGATCAAATTATGTTAAAAGAATCTTTATAAGTCATGTATAATGGTCATCACGTCCTACAAATAAAATGAATGAAAGCTGCGTGGATGGTGGGAACCCGAAAGCATGTCTGGAGTAATGTGTGTGTATATTCTCTATGTTGTCAGGTAGCGTAAAACACAAAATGAGTTCGCAGGAAATTAGTTAGGTTTGACTGTTTTAAATGAAACGGTGAGTTTAGTTGGAGACTCTAATTTAATCTGACCCGCAAATGCAATCCAACGGTGCTCCTTTCTTAAATTGGAGACTCTCCAATTATTTTGAACTGGAGAGGATCCGTTCCCGTTTTCTCTGCAGGTAAGTTAAACGTGCCTACTTTAAAAAAAAAAAATAGATTGTAAAAAAAATTCATACACTTTTGGAGGTATGTGGATATAACTACGTATATATGGGTTTGGGTTTGCATACGGTGTTTGGGGTTAAGTGAGTTAAGAATTCAAAAAAAAAAAAGTGAATTAAGACTAACTAAAATGCTATTTTTTTTAATATAAAATGCCAATTTATTTAAACACGAATTTATTTGGTTTGGGTTGATCTTAATGGAACTAAGAGATTAGAGCAATAGAGTTAAATGTAAAGGGTTTTTAGCCAAGAGATTCAACTTAATCTATTTATGTGAAATATGAACTTTAATGCTTGCGGATATTGGTGTACTTGTATTGGATTTGGGTGAGATCATAGAAGAGCATAAGGGGATTCGAATCCCTAACAATCTTCATTGTCATCACATAAAACTGAAAATTGTTAAACAATAACAATATATTTAATTTTTGCTATCATATTTTGTTTTTACACTTATTGTTACGCTCAATGCCCTGTTTTTCCTAAGTAGTAATTAATTGTGCGAATTGTGATTGCTTCAGTCCCGGTGGGAACAATATTTGACTTATTGGTTTATTACTTGTTCGACCATTGTACTTGTGGAACTTAAATAGCTTATCAATAAACAATACAAGATGTTATCTTTTACTGTTTACTGAGGATGTTATTAAAGACTATGTTATTTTATTGTTTTTTGGGGTATTCCTGATATTTTTGATAGACATTAAAAAAATAATTTTATACTTATTTGAAATTTTAAAAAAAAGTGGTACGTACAGAATATCTAGAAAGTAGCCCGAAATCTCGCCTGAAATGCATAAGCTTGTAAAAGAAGGAGCCTTTCAAATTTCATTTCAAATTCAAATTTAATGGGTTTCTCCTTTTTTTTTTTTTTTTCCTTTGTGAATATCTCCAAAACAATGGTCTCTAAGTCACGGATCTGGGGGGCTGAAGACATTCGCGCACATGATGTCGGGCCACCGGCACGGCATGGCGTCGGATTCGTTCTAGTCGGAGAACGCCGCGGATGCTTCCACGACGGATCCTAGAGTGATAAGCGTGATGCCGTTGGAGGAGAGAGAAACAGAGGGGTGAAAGAAAAGGAAGAGAATAATTTTGTTAATTTTGTTTCACTATACTTATATGATTTTAGGTATACATTGACTAAGATATACTCTGGATGTATCTTTTGGGAGCTAATTCATCAAATCATTTATGTTGTGTTTACTTTCTATTGTTCTTCTTTATATAAATCTATGTTTTTATTAAAGTGAATTTCATTACAATTTAACTTCTTATGTTAGGGTCGAGAACTTCATTAGAATTTGGTATGATTAAGTCACTTAGAATGATGCCAAAGGGATATTGTATTGCTGTCATATTTTTCTTTTGTTTTTTTTGGTGCAGATGTGGCTATGCGCATGGAATCACAATGTCTGATCCCAATGACTTTGACTTTTCAATCCATCTCTACATATAGTGGACACTACCGACTAACACATGGCGCACTTAACACTTTATAATATCCCAAGAAGAAGGGTGTCAAGCTTGATGTACTTGAGGTAATTGATCAACACCACATCATTCTTGTGTACTATAGTATTTGTTTAGGCGAAAAGAAACATGGTGTTTGTTTAGGTCAATAGACGTTTCTAAAATATAATCTTTTTGAAATACAATCCTGCAAACAACTATTTAGTCTCTAGCATTGCTCGTGTTACAAGTCAACTTGCTTGCTTAAAATCCTGCTAGATTAATATACTGAAACCAAAAATTCAGTGGTTCTCTGAACCTATAGCATTTCTTTAGGTGATTCTTTCTGTGTAAATTTTCATTGCTAATATTGCTTCTTTGTATTATCCATGTTAATTTTTTCATTAGTTAGATTTCTAATACTTTTTATGTTTCCCACATCACATTATTCAATGAAGGTTTTAGTTCAATTGCAAAATGAAACTTTAATCTTTCTTTGACATGAATTAAGTGGTGGCTTCATGCCAAATTAGGTAAACATCTAGAGATAAACTTGCAAAGCACATACTTGCATAGATCTTTGTTTGACTTCTAATTTTGATCTTTACAACTATCATCTCTAGACTCACATTTATCTTCATTCTATATTTTATTACACTTTTCATCTTGGAGTTCATACATATTCATTTTCATTCTCCCATGTACATTAGTTCGCAAGAGATTTTGAATTTCCTGTTAAATGATACATTCTACCATGATTAAGCTGAGATTAACTTTAGCCACGTCCCATCCCATCCCATGCTTTACAATTGAGTGTTTTATTTCATTATTAGTTGTTTTTGGAAGTACTTAGTGTTTTTTTTTCACCCATTTCTTTGTCTAAAATCATTGTTGAACTTGACATAAATAAGTATGCTCCTCCTTGGTATCTCTTATGTACATAAACAAATTTAGTAGAGTAGTGAGTCTTTGGCTGTGTCCTTTTATTTGTTTGAAATGAGCTATCCTTTTAGGTGGTTTATTTTTTTAATATTTTCTTTAAGAATAGACAGCTAAAGGAAGATGAATACATTTGCTCTAGTATGTAGCAGTGGGTGTGAGTCTGGTAGGACTCTATACATAGAGCACTATGTTAGCTTTTATAAGTAATGAATGTACTATTTTTTTTGTCTTTAATGAGATAGATTATCTCTTTGTTAAGTTTTCTCATGGGTGAGGTACTTCACTGATTTTTGATTTCATACACGTCTTTGTGATGAGGATGGGTCAGAACTAGGAAGTACAAAGGGTTGGTGTGGGTGTTGGGGGTGTAAGAATTTGTTGTTTGTACTATTAGGGTTAGCTTATTTTGAAAACATATTTTTTCTTTTTAGCACTTTCCCAGGAGAGCTTTCGAAGGAATTAAAAAGTGAGGCATGATTTGATTGTTGACCACAACTTAATTTGGTATAAAGGAAAGTCTAAACCCCTTTCTTTTCTCTTATTTTGCTTTAATAGCATATATGAATCCTACAACAGTTTTCATTTCTTGATAGTTGTGGTTTCTGAATTATTATATTTTGTGATAAATGAATCAATGTTAATGACTTTGAATCACAATTAATTAGTGAATAGTATAAAGTTAGTTATGACTTTGAATATTTGATATTATTTAAGTAGGCATTTAACTAAATCTTGTTTTACTTGATTCATTGGATGTACTGATCATTGTTATATTGTGTGTTAATTCAAATTGTCTCACTTTTTTTTACATTTAATTGTATGAATTTTGCAGGATTGGTGGGTGCGAAGCTGGGGAAATGGGTGGTTGAAATTGGAAGTGAATATTATAAATGACAAAAGACTGATGAATATGGATGGGTAATAGAGTTTATTGGTGTTGGAGTCGTACACTGTCAAGGCAAATCATGGATGTATGGGGAGCTGAAACAATGGGGGTGGTTTGGTAAACTTGAATTTGGGGTGACGAATCTATTTGACATTGCATATTGGCCGAATTGGGGAGATGTATGAAGGATATAGCGGTTTTTGCTCTAAGGGAGAAGTAGTTGTGGTCCTGTAAATTGGGGATGTATGTGAAAGCCTTGAAACCAACAGATCATGGCAGTTGTTATGCGAAATGGGTATTTGGATGCTAGAAGCAATTAACAAATCATGAGGGAAACTAATAGAACAGTGGTAGAAGTCATGCGAAAAAGAGCTTTGATGGATTGGTTTATCACTCTCCAAGTACATAATATTTTCTCTAACACAAGGAGTTCAAAAAACTAAATATGGTGGCTCTACTGTTAAGAAGTAAAAGCAACTCTAAACCACTACAGGCTATGTTACCCTTCCAAATACTACAGGCAAAGGCTAGGCTTATCTCAATCTAATTTGTGTAGCCTGTGCGGGTCCGTAGAAGAGGATCCTTTTCGTTTGTTTAGGGATTGTGAACATATGTGAAAGCTGGGAGTTGCATGTGCTCGTGCACTTTTACGAGATGGAGGACTGGAGAGATTGATTATTAACTTATTATATCATTTGTCCAGCAAAGATTGCCACCGGGTGCAGAGGGGAGTTGTTTTTGGAGTTGGTCTTCATGTGGTTGCTTGGTGGCGTAGGAATGATTATACCTTTAATAACATTTCATAGTTAGTGCAAGAAGTCGTGGAAAAACTTTTAAAGTTTGTGCATGACATTGATTCCTTTTTTTTTAACAGTTGTGCATGACATTAATAAGAACTAAATATATTTAAATCGTTACCTGCATTAAAGGTGATCAAATTTTTGTTTATTTGCTATGTTTGGTTCACCGTGATTTTATATTACACCTATTTGTACATGTGCCTTCGTCTTAATACTTGATTGGACACATATTTCTTATATTACACCTAATTCATATATGTTTCAGTTTTTATTAAATGAAATTAACACAATGTTCTAATTAAAAAAAAATAGTATTATTACTAGATAAATTTTTATTGTTCAAAAGAAGTTTTAAAAATATAAAAATAAATTATATCTTAATTTATTTTATCATTATCTTTTTCAATTAATCTTTCACCTACATATATTAACTTAACAATCTATTTACTATTTATTAATATATTTCTGAGCATTGCATGGGTTACATAAAGTGATATTCATCTGTCATTAAATGAAAAATAAATTGAAAGTGAACATTTGGCTCAATAATGAAAAATTATTTCCAACAAAATAGCAAAGTCAGTTAAAATTATATATTATTTATTATCTTTAAATTTATAATTTTATTGTACTCAATAATTATATGATACGAGTTAAGAGTTTTAATTACATTCATGTTTATATTGTGGAGGAAATATTTCATAGGTAAATATTGTAGAATAAATTAAATAATATATCATTAAATATAAATCTAATTTTAGTTTCAAAAACGTTAATTATGATATATACTATACAATTTTAATACTTACATAATATGGAAGTAGGAAATTTATATTTTCATTGGTTTTGGTCTTATTTTCGTGATTCAGGAACTAAAAATCAAATTTTTAAAAAGTTTAGTGACTAAAAACAGAATTTTTAAAAAGTTTAAGGACCTTGACCGGTCAAACTTTTGTTCAAGAACTAAAAACTAAATTTTTAAAAAGTTTAGGGATCTTGACCAATCAAGATTTTGTTTAAGGACTAAAAACCGAATTTTGAAAAAGTTTAGGAACTAAAAACTTAGTCAACCCTATATTTTTATTATATTTGTATTTAGAATATTTATTTCATGTATTTTAAGATTTTCACTTATTCTATATTATTGAATAAATATTTTACAAGTAAATAGTGTGGTAAATTAATAAATAGTTTGATAGGTAACTAATATCAATGTGAAAGTTTAGTGTTGTTAATTAATCATAAATTGTTGATATTGTTTTTAAATAAATGATTATGAATGTCAATAAATTTAATATATGATATTATGTTATTATATGATAATGTACAACCAAGGGGTTCAATTGATTAGCAGGGTGCGTGAGTTGTTGCAAACCCCTGGCACCTGTCTTCAATTTCCACAAATCAAAAAAGAATATGATAACGTACGACTCCCTGATATCTATTCTATATACTAAACAATTTTAATATTTTTATATTTTTTATCAGTCTTTAATATTTTTATATTATAAAAATATTGAATTTATATGAAAAAATATATTTCTATATTTTTTGCTTTATTTTCCTTTTTTAAACAAGTTTATTACTAATTTTACAATTAAACTCTCAAACATTTGAATCACACTTCATAAATTAATATAAAACAGTAAACTTAATTTTTCCTTGCAGATATTTTTATATGCTACAATCATTTAAAATTTTTAAATATTTAATATACATAAATTTATATATAAAAAAAAGTATAAATTTAATGCCCGTGCAACTAGTTTTATAACATTTTGAAGCACATTGGTTATCAGCAGATGAATCCATGATGGATTAATCCATTAGTCATTGCCGATATTGATATGATGGATTAATCAACCAATTAACTTTATAGTTGGGAGAGGGTGAAGATCTATAAGAGAAGTTATTAGGCTGAATTAGTTGGTCAAATTCTTTGATACAAACTTACAACATTAAAAGTTTACCTATAGATTCATCATATTAGTTTTGGTATTGTCTCTGACTCAAGAAACGGTATCTGTTAGGAAAAGCAAAAATCTGAATGTTCAGGCACCACATTGTTATCCAAAATCAGTATGGATCCTCTCCTGCCTCTCCATCAAAATTTTCTCTATAGCTAAATAGGAACTATTCATTATATTTTCTCTCTTCCTTGATTTCTTTGGAATGACTAATGAAGGGCTAAGATGTTGCAGGATATTGGCTGCATGCTAAAAGATGGTGCGAGTGGCTCCTGTGTGAAGGTAATGTAGTCCTTGCACTGCTCCTTTGAAGATCTTTTAGACTATATACCCACAAAAGTGATTCCATTTTTCATATCATGACAATTTAAGCAATTATGGAGAGATCCATTGGCAGTGTATTCATACACAAGTCACAACAATCTTCCTGTCTTTGTGGTCATAAAATCCTACTAGAGAGACAAAAATGCATTGAGTGACGAAAATGGCAAATAACTCAATTTAATTCTTGAACTTAAAAAATCTTTTCCCATGATTTTCCATTCATCCGCTCTACTGTGATTGAACAATCTGTTGCACTGTTATCATTGAGACGACCTTGGTAGTTCCAAGATCCATCAGTTTAGTTTTCAGCTAAGGATGGTGGCATGGTGCCTATTCTGGTTGAGGACTAATTAATAATGGTCATAGATAATAAGGTATAATCATCACAAGTATTTCTTATATCCGCTTCTTCCTGCAGTGACAAAGCAAGCTCAAGTTGCACCTCCACTTCACCCATTGCTGGTCGCTCGTTTGGATCAAACTTCAAGCATCTTTCTGTGATATCCATAAATACTTCCCAACACTCTGGTGCAATCTTTCCTTTAAGATTTGGATCAATATTCTCCTCAACAGGGTGCCTCTGCCTCTTCTCAACATTTTTTAGCTTGTCTTTGCATACCACTTCTAGTAGAACTACACCAAAAGAGTAAACATCGCATTTTTCTGTTAATGTATTGTTTTCTGAAATCTCAGGGGCAACATAGCCATATGTACCTATAAGTGAAAGTATTAGTTGAAGTGTCGAACTATTAAGAAAAATTCATTTCAGTAAACTGACAACAAAACAAAAATATATACCTACAAAGCCATCATTTGATATTGTCTTTGGTTTTGGCTTTGACGCATAATGCGGTCCTTTTATGGAAAGCCGGAAATCTGCGAGTTTGGCCACCATGTTGCTATCCAAAAGAATTTTAAAAGGTGTTATGTCACAATGAAAGATGGTTCGCTTGGCACCTGTGTGAAGGTAGTGTAGTCCATGTGCTGCTCCTATGCAGATCTTTAGCCTCTGCTTCCATGTTAGTGGTTCCTTTTTCACATCACTACAATATAGGCGATCATGGAGAGATCCATTGGCCATGTACTCATATACAATGATCTTCTCGTCTTTGTGGTCACAAAATCCTAATAGAGAGACCAAATTTGTATGAGGAAGCTGGCAGAGCAACTCAATTTCGTTCTTGAACTGCTTAAGTTTTTTTTCGGTGCTCCCATACATTTGCTTGATTGCAACTGTACACTCGGTAACACCATTGTATTGGAGAGAACCTTTATATACGATACAAATGTCTCCACTTCCAACTATTAGGTTTTCATCAAAGTTATTGGTTGATTTCCTAAGATCAGCCATTGAAAATGGATGGCATAACTCTTCTATCACTGTTGGATACTGCCGCTGTCGCTGAGATGAACTTGTATGCTTCGAACAGCAGAAGTCCAAATATCTGATAAACATTGTACCGATCCTAGATACCTGTTTTGTTTACAACCACAATAAGATTCAACTTTCTTTCTTAATAGGTAACTTTATCTGACCTTAAATGCATCATGAACAATCTTTTGGAACCAAAACTAAAAACTAAAAACAATAGAATGTACCTCTTCTTGGGGATGATTTAGAGTTTAGACTTTTGCGTATGAGGATTGTAATTATGAATTTACAAATTAAGAGTAAGTTATAGAGTACCATTCATATGTACAAACATCATTACTACATTTTATGGTTTCAGGAATGTGGTTTGAAGAAATAGGTATAAATGTATGATTTATTGTACACAAAGATACACTGCACTCAAGATCCTCACCCACTTTCTTGTTTTTCTTCGTAGTTCTTACACTTTCCTTTTGAATCTAAGCTCGCCTCTGTACCAGTACCACTAGTATTAAAAAGTTAATCTGCCAAGTTTTGATTTCATATATCCCCGTGTTTCATTTCAAAATGGAAAATAAAGGAAAGATAAGAGAAGTGTTTCTTCAATTCTCATATTTTGAGTATTACGAAGCTAAAAGTGATGATAATTTCATAGATACAGATTCATATCATATCCCCTACATCAGTACCAAGGAGTTTAACTCAGTTAGTTGAACAGGATACATGAGTTGTTGTAAAACCTTATACTTATCTTCGATTCTTACAGATCAAAAAAGAAATAAAAAAAATCCCCTATATTAGTAGAAGTGGTTTCACTTTGGTCATTAAAGTGTCTTTATTAAATCAAGTTAGTTCTTCCGGTAATTTATCATATTAACTCGTCAACTTGGCGACACATGGTAAACTATGAGATGTCACATCAGATAGACATTTGTCTCATGAGCCAAAATTAACACGGTTAGTGCAAAAAATTGACGGAAAGGCCAATTTGGTCTAACAGAAACACTTTTAAGAGACAAAAGTGAAACTTTTTAAACTTAGGTAATAAATTGAAACTAAAACAAATAAGATATGGAGCCAAAAGTGTATTTTAGAAAGAAAAAAAATTACATGTGTGCGAGTGAAGTCTTCCTCTTATGCATATCTGACAGCAAATGTTCTGCAGGTTAACTCCTCTTTGTGTGCCTAAACAAGATAATTCATAATAGTGGAGTTTATCGCATCTTTTGCAGTTAAAAGGCTTGGCCATGTACTATTTTTAGAGGCCGTATTGTTACACTAGCTAGGTAAGCAACCAAGTCAAACAGATGCAATACATCCAAAGATATGCTGAGACAAGAAAGCATGAAGATGAGTCGTAAGAGTACAAATAATTGGAAATCAGAGATCGGAAATATAGGAGGTGTGCTGAGGATTTGGTTTAAAAATTTATGCACTAGTGACTCAATGTTGCATGTCACACAAGTGTTGGTACCAATATCCACTCCACAGAAGTAAACGTCTTCGCAAAGTCAGGTCTGAGATTATTACGTCCATTAACTCTAAAATATCTAACCTCTCAAGAAGCTTACAAAGTTTTTGTTTGAATGCAAGAGACAAACAAGACTCGAGCTTTGCTTTTGTAGTGTTTTCTCTCTATAGTGAGATGATTATATTCTTCTTTTGGGAAAAAAACAAATAGCTGTAGCTTTTAATGAATTAGTATGACCTTCACTAGAAAACATTAGACATATGAATAATTAATTTAACACAGATTATAGGGAGCTAACTAATAAATGTTCTTGCTTCTCACAGAGGAATTGCCAAAAAAAAAATTCTCTCTCTTTTTATTTTTATTTTGTGGAGTAGTGTTGATAACCTTACAATATAGATACCCAAAAAAATAAAATAAAATCAGTTCAATGGAAGTTTGCATGTTTTAATAAATAGAGAATATAGAGATATTGAATAAAGATTTCATAGGTAGAGTTGGGAACCTGGAGATGAAGGCAAGGCAGAAGAAACAGTGCTTCAAAATTCTGTTTAGCGCAAGGACCCTGTTGCTTCTGTATCTTGACTGGTTCTTCTCAATTATCCTGTCCAAGTGCTGTGTTCAGATAATTTTAATTTTGCCACGGCCTATGACAGGACAGAACCTTTTAAGGACAAGTGTCCTGAAAAAAAAGCACGATTCTTCCGTGCACCTATGTCACAAATAGTCCATCGATGGACCAATATTTTTAAATGAACAGTACCACGTTTTTAAGTGAACAGTACGAAAAAGTGAGTAACATAGTTTAGTATAATATGTTAAATGTCTATTATACCCTCTTTTAAGAAAAAGGTAATTTTTTTTTACCGGTGAGGAACTTACGTAAGCGTAGTTTTGTGCATGTGTTGATCTTTTTTTTCTTTGTCTGTGTTGATCTTTACGAACAACTAACTTGCGTTCTTTCCAAAGAAAAAATCATTACAAATGCACATTAGAACATAAATCTTATAAATAAATATTATATAAGATAAAAAATAAATAAATATTAACGGTCAAAATTTTTAAATTAATAACAATTACTTATAAATAAAATTCATATAACATATATGAATTTTATTACAATAATAATGATAAAAAATATTATAATTAATAAATATTACTTATAAATAAAATACATATTACAAAAATATTAAATAATTATTAATGGTCAAACGTATTGAAGAAAAATAATATCATGCTAAAATTTATATTGTGACTCTACAGGAATCATTTTTTTTTTACTCAAACTCTACAAGGTTCATATTTATATATTTTAATAAAAAGGTATATATATACATAAGAAACATATCTAATGAAAGAGTTTATTTTATATAAGAGTGAAAGGAATAAACATTAATCACTAGATATTATTTTAAATGATCAAGATTAAAACACACTGAGTTATATGAGTTTAAAAAGTCACATAACTTTTTAACTAGTTACATGACATTAAATCTTAACCCTCCATATATGATTATATGGTCCATATTTAATCTTCTTACTCTCGTATAAAAAGGGTCATCTAACAAGATATGTCATCTATGTACATATATATAAATTTTATAAACATATGTGTGTGCGTGTGCGTGTTATTTAAAATATTAACAAAGTAAATAATTTACACAGAGTAAAAAGGAAGAAATGTTCAATTTACAGATGTAAAACTATAGAAAGGAACTTAGATGTAAAACTACAAGAGTAGGTTAAATCCTAAGAGGAATAATCGAATTAACAAAGTGCTTAAAGGGTCTAATTAAGCATAGTAGCCACAAGAGTAGGGGTCAATTTGGTTAGATACACCTTCACGTCTTAAGTGAGAACGAAAGTTATCTTAGGTTAATTTACCTTCAATAGGAACTCGTAAAAGCTCAAGGGTAATTTAATTAATTTATTATTTTTGTAGCGTCAAACCAGATCCTAGAAGTTTTTCACAATTTGAATTTTAATAATTATAATTGCTTATATTTTCTATAATTGATCTTTATATTTCACGATTTCCCACAATCAATTCTCGTTTTTAAACTCATTTTCATCCATTTTAATTTATTTAAATTGCAATTTCACATAACAAAATACACAGTTCTTGTAAAAAGAACCATTTTATTACTTGACGATTCCGTACACTTGCGATTTTTTCCTATCAACAACCCCTTATTCATATGTTCAACATAACTTTAATAATGTCATGTTATTATCATAATAGGAAGAAAAAAACTTCGTATCCACCAACCCTTCTCTTTATATTATGCATTGGTGTATTTATGTATCCATCAATTCACTCTCACGTACAATCATTATTACAATTACTAATAGAGAAAATAGGTGATAGGTGATGCACTAACAGTGTAAAAAAAATTTAAACTGTCATTCAATCATAACTCACCATGTATGATAAGTTTGTTGACTTTTATAATAATTATCTTAAAATCATAACAACAGTGATTTGTGATTGGTTGACAATGTAAAATAGTTTTACATTATTAGTGCATCACCATTAAATTCTTACTAATATTATTTATTAATCTATTTGTTTATATCTTTCTATCAATATATACCTTTATCATTTTTTTGCTGACCAAAGTATTGGTACGGAGCATCCACCATCAGAAGCAGTGGCTAATCTATGTCGGGGACCGTGAGCATACACAAAGTGGGCATTCTCCTCCCAACATGGTTTATTTATTTATCTAAGTGATTAATAAATTATTATTTATTTATTTTAAAGAAATCTTATTTTCTAAATTATAAAATCAATACTAAAATCTTTTTTTTTTGTAAAGAAATCTTATCTCAATATTATATTTTATCAAATTTTAGTTATTATATAATTAGTTTTTATCTTGTAACTTTTTTAAATTTTAAAATCAATATAATTTTATCTTTTTAAAGAAATTTTATCTAAATACTACATTTCATCAAATTTTAGTTATTATATAATTTTTTTTTTGGCTTTGTTAATCTCCAATTGTTAAACTCTATTTTCTTTTCTTGCAATTGAAAGAGTTCTTGTTTTTCAAATATGATATAAACAAGTGTCACTGGATTGATTGGAGATTGCTATAATTTCCAAATTATGGAAACACACAATAGTAGTCGCTGTAATCACGAGTCGCGACATTAGCAAGAGGCAAAGGCTGAAAGGCACCGCACCACACGAAAGAAAGATATTTCCATTTTTCCATATTTTATATTTAATGTTTTAGTAACAAGACTACAGTTCGTAATAAGATGGAAGATGGATTTTTGTGACTGATTGTTTGTTAGTATACATTGAAAAGAAAAATATTGAAAAATTAATATATACTCAATTATAGATTATTTTCGTGACATGTAAGAAAAATGTTTTGTGTTTCGATAGATTACTAATGTAATTAATGTTTTTGAAATATCAAATTATAAATATTTTGTATAAAATAAAAATTGATTGTATATATTTTTCGAATGAGTTTTATTTATTGTTATTAGTCCCCTGTCATCCCATTCTGAGTTTAGCAGAGATAGAATAAAAATTGAAGGGGGTTGATTGAAGAAGAATTGGAAGATTAAGAATTGGAACATTTAAATGGAAGGAACAATGGGGGGGAAGGAGGTGACCTAAGGACAAAAGTCGTGAAGGATAAGAGTATATAAAAAGGTGAAGAAAGGCAATAAAAGAGAAAGGAGTGTAAAAGTTAAAATTTAGGGGTGTAAATAGTAATAGTCCCTCAGTGTGTAAGGAAAAACTAAAGGTCAAATTTGTCAAATCATTATTCATTTCGTCAAATCTATTTATGTGCTACTGTTAAACTTTATCAAATTGCATTGCCCTTAACCATTTGAACAGTTAATTTATTTTAGCTTTATATCCAAAGGCACATAAAAACTTATCCACCGGTGGATCACCTACTTGACAAGTCCACCGTAAAAATCTTCTCGAAAAAAAAGAGAGTTGAGCTATTAACAATTAGGGCTGGGTAGCGGTCGGGTTTGGGTCGGATTTGGGACCAAAAAGCCCAATCCAGACCAATCCGACACATATCCTTCCCTGGCCCATCTCCGACTAATTGGACCATCAAGTTAAGCAGGTTCGGGTTAAACGGGTTGGATAGGGTCGGTTGAATTAGTTTGGGCCAATTTTTTTGGGCTTTTTTTTACCTTTTTCTTATCTTTTTTAATACCAATTTTAACGGATTAGGCTTTTTTTTTTTACCTTTTTCTAATTAGTATTTGATCCAATACTTTTTTGGGTGATCACCTTCGTTCTTGATATTTTTTTGCACAATTTTTTTTTAAAAGCCATTTCAAATTTTAATTATAAGGAACGGAGACATAGTCACATTAATATTTTAATTAATTGTAAATTTTAAATGTTTTCTAACTTGGTTAATAAAACTTTTAAAATTTCTTTTCTCCCTAAAATTACTATTTTCACCGAACAATACCATTCAAATACAACAACAAAATGTTAAACCTGTAACACAAATTGATTGGCAATTGCCTATCATGCCAAAAACACAAATAGCCCAAAATATAAAAAAACGACGTTATTTATTACAAATAGGGTTGGCAAAATGGGCCAGTCCGGCCCGTTTTGGCCCGGCCCGCCTGTGGCCTGCCGAAAAAGGGCTGGACTAGGCTGGCCCATCTAGTTGCCGCGGGCTGCTGGTCCTGGCCCGCCCCGCCATAGAGTGGGTTGGCGGGCTGGCCCGCTAGTTTTTTTTTTTAATTTATTGTAAATAAGATATAAATAAAATGATCTTGTATCACTTGTATCATAAAATGACAATAGAGAGTATTTTTGTTATTGTGAAGTGTGAACACAATTAAAAATAATTGCAATGTTATTTCATTTTCTTCAATAAATCAGAAACTAATAGTCTTTTAACACCACAAGTTCAATATCATCATGAATAACATCTTAAAAAGGCTTACCACAAACTAATAGTCTTTCAAAAATACATCACAAAATATTAATAGTCCCTAATAACTTATATTATTTTATATATTAATTAAAAAAAAGGGCTGGCGGGCCGACCCGCCTCGCCTGTGGCCCGGCCCGGCCAGACAGGGCGGGCCAAAGCGGGCTGCAAACCCCACCCCACCCCGCCAAATTGGCGGCGGGCTGGCGGGGCCGGGCCAGTTGCCATCCCTAATTACAAACAAATAGAGTCCTTCTAAGTTAAGCTTCAGGCTGCTAACTTTTTTTGATACAAGCTCCAGGTTGCTATCTAGCTTGCTTTGTAGAGGAAACTCCTGCAAATTAGAATAATTATAAGGAAATATATTATAAATTATCATCAATCATTCATGCAAATTTAACAAATTATTCGGATCTATTTAATAAAAATAGCAGTAACCAGCGATCCTTAATGACATGTTGTGGCAAGGTTGTAATTTATATTTTAATATTGGCAATCTAGACATGGGACTCCAAATCAAAAACTAGAGTCAAGCATGTCATCACACCGACAACCAACAATGTTACAAGACTTTAGTTAATTTAATTATGCTATAAAAATAGTTGATGATAAAACTTAGAAAAATATGCAGACACCAGTGAGCTAAACCATAAAGGTGGAGACTTTTCAACAATGAAGAGATTGTGTAAATTAATAAGCTTACCCCCCCGGCGATTCTATTGTCCAACAGGTTATGCCAAAGGTTAACAATCTTTAGCTACTCCTGCAAATAAGAAGAGATCTGAATATTGACATGACAAAGAAGAAATAAGGAGCGACATATAAGGATTGACGGACTTACAATTCCGAATCTTTTCAGAATGTAAGAAGCTGAAGGTGGAGCCGGAGAATGACAGAAGGAGAGCTGGAAGGTGAAAGAACCAACACAAGTTAACACAAAGCTAAGATGAAAAATAAAAAAAGATGGAAAACAAAATAAGAATGCTTAAATGTACGCACCTATGTTTCGATTACATCTTCGAGCCACCCTTACCTCAACGTTGTCGTTGAACTGCAAGCCACACCGAAACCGCAAAACTATCACGAGATGAAGATAGGAAGAGGGGATTGAGGGGTCTCAGAGTTGCTAAGACGGAGGACAAAATAGACGAGATAGGAGAGAGGTACTCGCAGTGAGAGATGGAGAGAGGCAAGGGGTTGTGTTACATCGCTAGGGTAAAAGTAAAACTTATGAGAGCACTGTGGCGGAAAGCTAGGGTAAATGAAGTTTAAGTGTGAATTGTGATGGACTAAAGCTGTTGGGCCGTTACATAATGGGCTTCACATATAAGTGTGTCATCGTTCGGTCGGGTCGGTCTCCAATGGATTAATTAATTCAGAACTGAACCCGACTACATTAATCCGTTTAAACCAATATTTTTAAACCATTGGATAGGTCGGTCGGATTTTCAAAACAATGGTTTAAACCCGAAAAGATGACCCGTGTTACCCGATAATCCATCCGAACCCGCCCAAAAACAAAAAGAAACAATTGGATGTGTTGGGTTTTGGTCGGGCCACCATTTCTTGCCCAGCCTTATTAACAATTTGGACAAGATTTGGCTAGCATGAAGATCTAAAATCGTGCACCACCTGTGGCCATTGAATATTAACCATCAGATTTATTAATAAAAAAATAAGGGGCTTAGATGAATTACCGGTGACCCGATACATAAGTTTTGTTGTCATTACATATTAGTTTGTATAAAATATGTATTTGGATGTTTTTGCAAATACAGAATTTTTTGTATAAAGTACAAAACATGTTTTTTTTTTTTTTTTTTTGTGTTTGTGCAAATATAGAATAAAGTAATATTTCTCATCATCAACCAGTGACATGAATCTAAATCACCTTTCCACCGCACCCACTGCATGTAATTTTGTTCAAATTCAATTGATTTTCAATGCAATGTCATTTAATAATTATCAAGACATATAAACACGGGTTTTTCTGATTCAGGAGCACTGTTCCAATTTTGTGTTTGGGGTTGAAGAATAAATGCATAAAAGCTAATGGAAATATCGAAAATCAAGGGACTTTAGGGGAAAGTGTTGAATCATCAATTTTGAAGAACAATTTGAATCTCGATTGGGGCTTCCAATTTTCAAGGGAGTTTCTCCGCATCTACCCCCTTTCTCACAGGGGATTATCTGATAAAATCATTTGATCCCTTTGAATATGGAACCTTCCAATCGAATTGGATCAGGTACAAAATCGGTGCTTTCTCGTTCTTCGTCCAAATAGAAACGTACCCCCAAATCATGCTTTCTAATGTTTTTGCGATTAGGGCCCTGGAAAATTGGAAACAAAACTCCTTACAAACAGCAACAACCACTGCGCAGACGAACCAGATGGAGGTTGTTGTGTTCTGAAACAAATGATTGCTGATTTAGTGTGTTTAACAGACAAATGCAACAAAACCCAAATGTAGATCTGGATTTTGAAGGTCTGAAATCTACAAAACAAAGACGAGAAAGACGCAACAGATCTAAAATCGCAAGAGAGAAACTCCTTAATAGCAAGAGAGAACCTCCTTAATCTAGTTCCATGGAGGCGTCATTGAATCAACGCAGTTTGGTGAAAGGGAGAGCGTTAAGGTGAAGTGGTAGTGCGGCTTCTGGGGAAGAGAGAACTCAGGACTATTTTGCAAATTTTAAAAAATTTATAAAATTATTATAAAATAATAGTTCTTGTTATTAACCTTCTATAATAGGTCATTTTAATGCTCCACAGGTGAGCCACGTTTCTACAACTTCACGCTAGCCAAATCCTAACAATTTAACATGCCACGTCAAGGCAAATTCTACGGTGAACCCCTATATTAGGTGGTTCACTAGTGAGGCAATAAGTTTTACTTATGTTAAAAGTGGTGCATGGGTGAGTAACATAATTATTACTGCTGGATATAATATAAAATAAATGAATGGTGTGGATTTCTTAGGGATAATATTATAACAAAATAATTTTTAATAATTTTAATAATGAATAGACGAATTTAACCCTCTACTCAAAGATGAGTCAGGTGGCCCTTTGCCATGTACATAGGCATGGTCGGAGTGAGATTGCGAATCAAGTTCAGATCTCGTCAGCGTGGGAAGCTGATTTTCGCCATGAACCGTGGCACAAGCATGGAATTTTTGAAGGAACCTTAGATCCCCTTTTCAGATTATCACGAGTATGGTATAGCAACAGAAACAATCGAGAGACATGAACAACACCAGCAGTATTGTGAATTCAAAATCAAATTTACCAAGAAACCAACCAGCTCTAAAAGAAATAATCCATTAAAAGAACCGACAATCCATTACAAATCCCTCAACAATCCATTACAAAAAACCAACAATTAAAAGAAATAATTAAAAAAAAGGGAAGAAAAATTAAAAAAAAAAAAAACCAACGTAGCTCTACAATCTAGTACTTGATCTTCCACCGCCACAATTGATCATCATAACGGTGTTGCCGTAGAGTGCTCACCAACACCAACACCTACTCTCCACATACAACACTCCAAGCTTGTCCCATGGAAACTCAAAATCACAGAAAACACAAGCAACATGCGAAAGGGTTATGAAAAAGATCTAAGCTTTTGGGGGAAATGGGAAGGGGAAAAAGATCCGAGCTTAGTGAGGGAGATCTTTGCGATTTGGGCTGTTAACGGCGATCTCCATGCGACGCATCAAGGCTGTGTCGCTGAAGAAGGAGAGGAGCTTCGACGGGGGTGGCGATAGCGCGTGAGGATGCGATGGAAGAGGGCGGCGTGGAGGTTCCTCTTACCATTTCCCTCACTGCCCAAATCTGCTACTGGCAATGGTGTTGGTGTTGTTCTTGCCGCTGCCGCAGTGCCGCCCCATTTCAAGAAGGGGCTTCATCGGAGCTTGCGTCGGTGCGGTGGCCATTCGAAAACACTGGAAGCTCAACGAAGATTGGTTGCTTGGAAAACGACAAAGGGGGTGTGGAAAGAGGCTACAGGTTATCGACGGCGGTGACGACACCTACCTTTCAAAAGATGATGGTGTTCTTATGAATTTTAAAGGAGGGCTTAATTGTCATTTTAATTTAAAAATTTATCAAAATATTTAATTAATTGAGTACTGTACCAATTTTTTTGCTTCCCCACCCGTGAACCACCTATTCACGGGTCCACCGTAGAATTTGTCGTCAGTCAGGTAGCAGTTTTCAGTGAAATGGTTTTGCTTCTTGTGCTTAGTTATTTTCTTTGCAGGTGAATTAAACGTGCCAACTTTAACTTGGTTTCAACAGTATTGTTTCTAATAAAAAATATATATGTTTAGGAAAAAAAAAAGTGCCTACTTTAAGGGAGGAAAAAAAATCATAAACTTTGAATCGTGCTAAGGTGAAGCACCAAAGCAAGTGCCTCACTCATAAGGCAATAAGATTACCTGTAATAATAGGTTTTTAATCGAAAAAAATAAAAAAAATAAAATTATTTAATAATTTGTTTTAATAATAACTTTAAAAAATAATTAAAGATCTAAAATAATTGTATATTTAATAACTTGGTGTTTTTGGGACTGCTTGCATCGCTGGACGCAGCTCAAGACGATTGTTATACACCACCTTCAAGTCTTATCTAAGATGTGCCTCCCTGCATATACCAATCACACTCGTATGGAAGGGTTTTGTTTTGGGACAAATTCCATGATGTTCAAACTAGTTACAGTGAACATATCAAGTTCTATGTTGTGAATCCAGCAAAGGCACTGCGGGGGTGTATTTGGGTTGAAGGAAAACATATTTCAAAGAAAAAAAAACACAGAAAAACAAAGGTCTCAAGGAACCGCAAAACTCAATCTTCACAGGAAAATGAAAAATTCCTCAAGTGAACGAAAACCCAATCAATCTCAGGGAACCCCGAAACCTCGAAACTTAATCTTCATTGGAAAATAAAAATCTTCCTTTAATCGAACCAAAACTCAATCGAAGAAGATGCTTTGTCAATTCGATTTCTAGGGTTTCAGTTTCTCTCCCACCTTGGATCAACTGTGGCAACGCCGCAACGGTGAATTTTTCTTCCAAATTGTAGCACATACAAACATCCAAAAAACCTTAAGCCAAATCAAAAAATTGAAAATAGAACCTGCGCTTTGCTGTGTGTCGTGGACGAAGAAGACAATATACAACCACAACCATGTAAACTCAGTCTAATTTCACTTGCAGGTAACGGGTAAAAAATCTAAACCGTTCAATTATTTAATAATATATTGTACGGTTATAAACAGTGGTACATGAGTGAGACACTTATTTAGATACTTCATCTTAGCACGATTCATAAACTTTATAGACATGTGGGCATGATCCAAGAGATCCAAGTATCCAAAAGTTGACGTATAGGATGATCCATGGAAAATGTCTCCATATTATCACCTTGTAAAAAAATAAAAACTAAAGAACTTATCAGATCTTATAAAAATAGTTTACAACATAACTTCTTATGTGATAAATATGAATTAAATAAGTACTTATTAAAGTTATTTACTAAAACCTAACTTAATATATATTAGATAACTTGAAATAACATTTTTTAAATTACCATTACTTATTAAATTATTATATAAAGAGTGTTAGTATGATATTTTCTAACACAGTTCATTTAACATTTTTTTTAATTATATATATATATATATATATATATATATTTTACTTTATATTTAGATTCACGTTCACTCTTCTAAAACCATTTAAAAATATTAATTAACTTAATTTTAAATAAATATTTATATGTTTAGTTTTATATTGAAAAATTTATTATGAGTCTAAAGTTAATTTTAAATTAAAAAAATTTTAAATAAATTTTATATTAAATAAAAAATTCTATTAAATTTTACTATCAACTTTTTTTAACAAAAATATATCTAAACATAAACTATTTTATTTTAAAATAAATTGTAATCGAAATAATTTTTTTTAGAAAAAAAAAACCCACATGTAGGCGCAATTATTTGTCTTCCTAACATCTCTTATTATATAGGTGGAAGCTAGGGTGAAGTAGTAGAATCCCTCCCTCACCGGTGAGGAATCAATTTTTACCATAGGATATATTTATAAAATATTAAACGGCTAAGATTTGAGAAAGGTAATTGACTTATTAGGTAAGCTTTTAATATATTTTAATTTATTTTTTGACAAAAAATATTTCCTTTTTTTTTTTATTTTATCATTCATCACTGTCAAACCCCTTGACACCGCACCACCGTCCCATTCTTAAAACATCGAAAATTAACAAATTTGGGAATTGAACAAATTACATAACCAAATTTTAATCTTAAACAAGAACATTATGATTCTAGCAAATTGAAGAACATAACCAAATTTTCTGATTTTTTTGTTTTTGTTTTTTTATTTCGTGAACTCATCCCCATTTACGGTTCTCGAAGCTTCTCACACTCCGGCCGCCGTATGCGACGGCGATGTTTCATCTTTATTCGTAGTCTCTCTGTCCCTTCTCTTCCCTGTTTCCTCCCTCGCACCGCCACCCCACCCCTCTTTCCCCTTTCTTCACCAACAACAAAAGCATAAACACAATCAAACAAACACAAGCATAAAACGAACACCCATAAACACAAAAAAGAAAAGAAAAAACTCAAATCTTAGATCTAGAAGCTCTCGTGGTTCCCTTAATCTCAGAAAAGAAAAAACAAAAGCATTTGCGTTGGGAATCGACGGAGGTGAGACATCGACAGTGTCAGGAATCAACGACGGTGAGGCATTAACAAGAACGTTTTCGTCGGGAATCGATGGCGGTGCAAGGAGGCTGGGACTCTCGTCGGAGGAGGCTGGAGGGTTCCCCTTGGAACTGTCAGAGTGGGTTACCAAAAAAAATTAAATTTTTTAATAACTTTCATATAATTTTTTTTTTCTTCTCAATTAAAAACTCCTTCTGCCGTTTGGGTTCCAACCCCAGAAAGGTTGGGGAAGGTGCAGTGGTAGCGGAGGACTGGAGGAGAGGAGGTCGTGGAGTAGATCTAGAAAAAAAAATTCCAGAGAAAATAAAAAAAGAAAGAGAATTGCAAATTCAAAAAATTATTATTTTTCAATAATCTTTATCTTTATCCTGGATACTGATTTTGTTATTAAAGTCAATAATCATTAATGAGAGACAGGCTAAGGATAAGGAAGAAAGACAATCCATTCAAAACGGTGAAGAAGTTTGGCCAAAAAGTATTTTACTTTTTTTTAATTATTTTAATATATTTTTTATTTTTATTTTATAAAAAAATATTTATTTTAATTTTTTATTATTTTTTCTCCGGTAAACAACCTGTTATTACAGGTAAATTTGCTTCCTCACCGGTGAGGAAGCAAATTTACTACTTCGCTTCCACCTATTATATATGTAATAAAATATCTTCAATGGAGCATCCAAAGTGTCTCAGTTGCAGAACCTCACATTTGGGTGAACAAGAGGTTGACCATAAGGACTCCATACTCTGTACTGAATTGAATTGAAGGTGGTATCTTCTTCTTCTACAAGTCCTAATACATGTTTCTTAATCTCTTTCTGTGTTCCATTATATGTTTATCCTTTACTGGATCTTGTTAATTATGCTCCTATAATTGATTCTATATCTAATTTCCCTGTTATACTTTTCGGGTTTAAATTTATGCTTACAACAAATTCCTAGCTGTAGAATCATGCTTCATATGAAATAATACATCATATTCCTTAAGAATTTTTAAACATACATTACCAAAGTCAACGCCGATCTGCTTCTGACAGTGTAGGGATTTATTTGCAATATTTGAAGTAACTAGGCACACAAGTACACCAAAACTAGATTTTTATGGTTTCTGAAACACGGATCGGTGGAATATACTATAGATTTAACTTTGTATACAAAGTTCAACTGCTTTCAAGATCCTTTCCCCTTTTTTCTTCTTCTTCTTCTTACTGCTTTTCAACCTTAAGTTTATGCTTTCCAATCTTAGCCTGTCTTTGTACTTGAAGTTTATATATTTTAACTGTGGGCAGTTTTGTTTTTAATCCCCCTTTTGCAATTTGAAATGGAAAATGCGGGGAAGAAGTAGGAAAGATGTTTCTTTGATTGGCATGAATTTATGTATTAGAGTCAAAACCATTTGGTTTGCAAAATCTTATGACAATTTAACTAATTGATACACATTCATAATTTCATATATCACCTGTATAAAAAGGAATTCTATCCATCTATTTTAGTTGTACATAGAAGGCCTGTTATTATAATGAGTAAAGTAGCTGTCTCATATGTAATGCTTAGCATATATGAAAATAAGTTTTAACTCGTTATTTTGTTCTTGAAGGAGACAGAATAATCAAGATGGTTGAGGCAGTTGTGTCCTTTGCAGTTGAAAGGCTTCACGACCTACTGATGGAAGAGGCCAGATTGTTAAATGGGGTGAGTGACAAAGTCAAAAGCATGCAAAATGAACTAAAGAGGATGCAATGCTTCCTAAGAGATGCTGAGAGAAAGCAGGATGAAGGTGATACTATAAGGAATTATATTTCTGAGGTCAGAAAATTAGCCTATGATGCAGAGGATGTGATTGAAATTTATGCTATTAAGGTTGCCTTAGGCATAAGTGTTGGAACTAAAAATCCACTCTCCAAAACTAAACATCTTCACAAAGTTGGCACTGAGCTCATATCAATAAATTCTCGAATAGATGACCTCACAAGAAGCTTACAAACCTATGGTTTGACTGCAACAAAAGACAATGAAGAGGCATCTGAGGTGAAAAGACAATTGAGATGGTCTTATTCTCATATACTTGAAGAGTTCATTGTTGGCTTAGATAAGGACATAGACAAAGTGGTGGAATGGCTATTAAATGAAAATCAGCATTGTCGATTTGTTTATATTTGTGGAATGGGTGGTCTTGGTAAAACTACACTTGCCAAAAGCATTTACCATTACAATGCTATTAGGCGAAACTTTGATGGTTTTGCTTGGGCCTATATATCTCAGCAATGCAAGAAAAGAGATGTTTGGGAGGGAATTTTACTGAAGCTAATTTCTCCTACCAAAGAGGAAAGGGATGAGATTACGAAAATGAAAGATGATGAACTGGCAAGGAAGTTATTTAAAGTTCAGCAAGATAAAAAATGTTTGATCATCCTGGATGACATATGGAGCAATGATGCATGGGACATTTTAAGTCCTGCCTTTCCATCACAAAATACAAGGAGTAAGATAGTTTTTACATCCCGCAATAAAGACATTTCCTTGCATGTAGATCCTGAAGGCTTGCTTCATGAACCAAGTTGCTTAAATCCAGAGGACAGTTGGGCATTGTTTAAGAAAAAAGCTTTTCCAAGACAAGATAACCCAGGTACCTAGAAATGTCTTCAGTGAGCAAACTTATTTAACTAGAAATGTCCATATAGTTTGTTTCATTATTTCATCTCTAATTCCCCAAGTCTCTCATTTATCTTGCATATTTATCAGTTATGAGAGTGAGAAAAACACTTTTTTTTTCTCTCTTTTGAAGAATTCACATAATTATTACAAATTCTTTTAAGCATATCTTTTTAAGTATGTAACCAAAAAAATATATTTTTAAGTAAAAATAGTGTTTTTTTCTCTTTTAAAAAGCATAAATAAATGGGCCATGAGTTGATTTTTTATTTTGTAGTTTAACTGGCTGTAGTAAGTGGTAGTTCAGGTCTCTAAGGAATAGCAAAACTATGTTAAAGGCATATGTTATAATAAGAAAAACAAAGGGAAATTTGAGTTTTGAGAAAACATAAAGTGCTCTGCTTTCATATGAAATTAGATATCACCCCCACGTTGTGCAGATAGATGAATTAAATTATTTTAAATTTTATTTAATTAAAAACTATTTTTTTTATTTTTATATATTTTAAATTATTTTCTATATTTAACTTTATAAGATGTGTTAGAGTCAAAATGAGAAACAGAGGATGACAGGAACTTTCTGCATTTGGTCTCCTTAATAGCATTTGGCTTGTTTTGAAAGGTAAGGTATGGACCTTTTTATTGAATTATATTTGAGAACATGACTCTTAAAGAAGGGTTTTATGCCCTTTAACAACGAACTATGTGGTGAGTAATAATTATTGTTTTATTCAAAGTTGTATCTGTATAAATTTCTGCATATCTTGTATGGAAACATGGAAATGTGTAAAAACTTCTCATGTCTTCTTTTTCTGCATATACCTATAAGGAAGAATTCCTGTATGCTTGTTTATGGTACATTGTTGTGTTAATGTGACATTTAGCATATGACTTTTACAGAATCCACGAATTCCGATGACTTTAAAAGATTAGGCAGAGAAATGGTTGCAAAGTGTGCTGGTCTGCCTTTGGCTATCATTGTTCTTGGAGGGCTTTTGGCTACAAAGGAGAGAGTCAGTGAGTGGGAAACAATACATAAGTATCTAAGTTCATACCTAATAGGAGGAGAGGTACGTGAAAGGCGAAGATTAGATGAAGTGTTGGATTTAAGTTACCAGGACTTGCCTTGTCAACTGAAACCATGTTTTCTCTATTTAAGTCAATTCCCTGAAGACTCCGAGATACCAAGAACTAAACTAATTCAGTTATGGGTAGCAGAAGGTGTTGTTTCATCTCAATATGAGACTGAACGGGATGAGACAATGGAGGATGTTGCTGAACGCTACCTAGGTAACTTAATTAGCCGCTGCATGGTTCAAGTTGGTCAGATGGGGTCTACTGGTAGGATTAAAACCTGTCGGCTCCATGATTTAATGCGTGATCTGTGTTTGTCAAAGGCCAGAAAAGAAAATTTTCTCTACATTATTAATGGATCACAACAAAATAGTACTGTTGATGTTGCTTCTTCATCTAATTTATCAGATGCAAGACGAAATGATGAAGTTCGTAGGCTTGCTGTCTTCTTGGATCAACATGTTGATCAATTGATTCCACAGGACAAACAAGTGAATGAACACCTCAGATCCCTTGTATTTTTTCATGACAAGAAGTGTAGGATGGAAAATTGGGACCTAGTGAAAGGTGTTTTTGTCAAGTTCAAATTACTTCGAGTTCTAGATCTTGAAGGAATTAAGGGGCTGAAGGGACAGTCATTGCCTAAAGAAGTGGGAAATCTTTTATGGTTGAAGTTTCTGAGTCTAAAAAGGACTCGTATACAAATACTGCCATCTTCCTTGGGCAATTTGGAGAATTTGCAATTCCTAAATTTGCAAACTGTCAATAAAGTGAGCTGGGATTCAACCGTGGAAATTCCAAATGTAATATGTAAGTTGAAACGGTTGAGGCATCTATATCTTCCAAATTGGTGTGGGAATGTTGCTAACAACCTGCAACTGGAAAATCTGACCAATTTACAGACACTAGTAAATTTTCCTGCCAGCAAATGTGATGTAAAAGATCTACTGAAGTTGAAAAAACTCAGAAAGCTAGTACTGAATGACCCAAGACATTTTCAAAAGTTTAGTGAAAGTTTCAGTCCCCCTAATAAAAGGTTGGATTGTCTTCTATCCTTGTCTTTAAGGACTGACATGCTTTCCTTCCCTGAAAATGTAGTAGATGTTGAAAAATTGGTGCTAGGCTGTCCTTCCCTCCGAAAATTGCAGGTAGAAGGGCGGATGGAAAGGCTGCCAGCGGCGTCACTGTTTCCTCCACAGCTTTCAAAGTTGACTTTATGGGGTTGTAGACTTGTGGAAGACCCAATGGTAACATTAGAGAAGCTTCCTAACTTGAAGTTTCTAAATGGGTGGGATATGTTTGTTGGAAAGAAAATGGCATGCTCACCAAATGGTTTTCCTCAACTAAAGGTTCTAGTGCTTCGTGGCTTGCCTAATTTAGATGAGTGGACAATAGAGGATCAAGCCATGCCTAATCTTTACCGATTGAGCATATCTGATTGCAACAATTTAAGGACAGTTCCTGATGGACTAAAATTTATCACTAGTCTTCGGGAGCTAGAAATCAGATGGATGCCTAAATCATTCAAGACCAGGCTTGGAACTGCTGGGGAGGATTACCACAAAGTCCAGCATGTGCCATCTATTGTATTTTTGAACTAAGGATGTAAGTTGAAAAGATTAAATTCCACGTGGAAGTGACTTTGTCAAATTTCTTTTTTATTAGCTTTCTATTGTGTATGTTCTTCTGTCTTTTATGTATTGGTTGATCTCATTACTATCTTCCGAAAAACAAATAATATGCAGGGCACTGCTGTTCTCCAATGATTATAGATTATGTTCTTTGAACTTATAGAGTCTTCTTTTTTATTATTCAAATAAAAGGAAGTTATTTTGTTATTTGTTTACTAAATAATTCCTGCTTACAATTTTTTGTACTTTTGCAGTGAAGCAATAGCTATCATCCTCTACTCTCGTGCTTCCACAAGCTGAGGTTTTAAACCCTGAACTTTCAAATGGTGTGCCTCTATGTTCGTACTTTGCATTGTGCCTTGATGGATTCAGATATATTTATTTAATATGCTTTTATATTTGCAAGATTGTTTGTAGAATAGATTTTCCGAGTGTATTGCGAAACTTGTAACTCCTATTTAGTGAGAAAAGCTTGTTGGTTGTATTATTACAAACTTGTACATTGTAACAACTTATGTAACCAAATGGGTATAGCTCAATTGGTTGAGTAGAATGTGTGAATTATTGTAAATTTTCTTGTACTTGTTTTCAATTTCTACGGATAAAAAAAATATACTGTTATGTATGTTTTCATAATGTATTTAATAATGTAATACTACCTCCAATCTTATATATAAGAAACAAAAAATAACATTTTCTTAGTCCTAATTATAAGAAACATAAGATTACTTTTAAGTGTATTTATTATTAAATTTTCTTTTTACCCCTAATTTATTAATGTCTAATAATGATATAGACTCATTTTTCAATGAAAGTTGTTGCATTTATTGAGCCATTAACAAAATAAGATATACTTATTGGTTGAAAAATTATCTTTTGAAAAATAACCACCTTTTAACATGGGTAGTCTTGGAATAAAATTAAAATTGATGAGAAATTAACTAATATAACCACTTTTATTAGTTTTAATGAATTAGATATTTGTTTCTTATATATAGGACCAAAGTTAGTATTAGACATCTAGTGAGAGAAGAAAGACATAAAAATATAAGTATTATAAATGATATGATGTGATAGGGAAAAAGAAATAAAGAGAAATGATGGGTGTTGAGTAAGTTTGTTTAAAAAAAAATTAGTGCATGTTTTCGTGCAATGCACTGAACAAATTATTCACAGAGAAGTAATATTTTTAATTATTTAAAAAAATAAATTTAAAAATAAAAAAGAAAAAAATAAATATATATTTATAAAAATTAATATGACATGACTACATAAATCTATTTTAGCTTGTCGTAGTCAAACAACATATTATTCATCAACTTTAATTTTTATCAATAATTAATAAATAATAATAATAATTTATAAAAATTAAAATAATGAAAGCAATAATAATGATATCAATGATCATGTTTATAGTGATTATCAAATAGTTAGCAAACTTTGTTGGTCAATTACTAAAGAAATAACGGTGTTAAATAAGTCATAATAATGATAAATAATAATATTTAAATATTGCTTTTCTTATATTCCAAGCCTTGTTTTGCTGTAAAGAAAAAATTTCAAGCTTTGTTTTAATTTAAATTATATTATATATAGAAAAATCGAGTGACAATAATTTTAGGTTAAATACTCCTTTGCTCCCTTTTCTAATTTAAATTATTAATTTGATAATTCTATTTTTAAAATAGAAAAATATAAATTGTAAAGACACTGAAAAATAAAATAAAAATAGTTAATTATCATTGTAATTATTAAAAATTTAAAAAAGAATTTACCAAAATTAGACAAATATTTTTTTTTGCTGAAATAATAATAATAATAATAATAATAATAATAATAATAATGTTATAACATAAAAACAGTACAAAAAATATAAAATAACTTTTATAAAGTTTTGCAATATTAAATAAGTTTATTAAACACAATTTTTTTAAAGGCTTATTTCATATATAATATATCTTCAAAAGATAAAATTGATGTAAAATCAACGTTGAGAAAATTAAGTCATAATTAAGTTTTTGTTGGAAGATTGTCATTAATTCTATTCTATAAGATAATTCCTTTTTAATCTGAACCTAATTTTCTATATTTGTTTAATTTGCAATAACAATAAATAAAAGTCAACAATAATCTTTTAAACATGTTAAAATTTATCTTTCTCATAGTTTTTTTTTTTTCACGACTACTTGTTTGTTGTAATATCAATTAAGACTTCACATAGAGGTTTAAGAAATCTCATATATAAAGAAATTCTTTAACAACTCCAAATGTTGTTTATAAAGAAATTAACCACAATTTAATCTAAGTTGCTAATAATTTTTTAGTTAATGTTGTTTATATTTATACAAATATCATGTTAGAATTGTTATTTTTTGGTTTGTTCCCATTAATTAGTAGTTAACATTGAAGAGTAAGGTGATAAAAATTATCCAGGGTCATTTTCAAACACCTTATTAATTTTTACTTTGAAAAAGATTACTTAAATGGATATCACTTTTACACTCATATTCAGATTCATCCCTTATTAATTTTGACTAATGTAAATTGATCCATAAAACAACAATTGAATTGTCCGTGATAAAATCAATTTTTAACATGTATTGACCTATAATTGAAGTTGAATTTTATTATGACAATAATTTAATTGTAGTTTAATAGATTAAATTTATTTACCGAATTAAATTTTTATCACATTTATTTTGGTACATGAAACTACCATTAAATTATTACCCTAAATAAAATATGTTTTTAACATGAATTATATTGCCCTGAGTAATTTGTTTACAAAAATTAACATGAAATTTATTTTACAGCTGTAAAAAATAATTTATTTACAAAATTAATTAACATGAAATTTATTTTTAGAAATAATTTAATTTATATGAGTAATCATAATGAAATAAATTAATAGAATTTTGATTAAAAAAAAATTTGAGAACTAAAATTTCAAATTAGATTTTCTTTAGGACAATAATTCAATTGCCCTAGAGAAGGCAAGCTTAGGTTATTTAAATGAAAAACTAATTATGAATATTGCAATGCCATTATTATACGGAGGTTCTCTCTATGCAACAGTTCTTTAAGTAAATTCAATTATTATTAAAAAAATATAAAGGTTTCTCCATATACTTTAAGAAAATTTATTCATTATTAATTAGCTACTTTGTCGATTTGATTATAAGTTTAGCAACATATCAACTTGAGCTACCTACTTAACTTTTTCTCCTTCGTTAGCTCATGTGCTCTTATATATACTCATCACTATAATTAAATTAGGAACGTCTGAAGATTTTGGCTTTAAGTTTCTAATAATTTATAAAAGTAAACAATAAAAATTGTAATAAAAGAATTAAAAGAATAGTTATAGAAGTAAAAGAATGGTTACAGAAGTAAAATAAAATAGATTACATCATGAGTATTTTGAAATACAAAAGATTTGATATTGGAACTGTGGAAGAAAGATGATTTCGTACACCTCATCAAGCTCTAGTTTGCAGAAGAAAATTGAGTTCACAAATAATATTATAAATATGAGCAAGCAACAACTAATTAGAAAAAATAAAAGAACTGCATGAAAAATCTTCTAAATTTTAATTTATCACTAATTCAAAGATAGTAGTGAAGTAGATTGGAATTTTAAAAATAATTGTTAGAAACAAAAAAAAGCAGCAATACAAAGAATGAAAAACACATAAAAAAAGTTGATTTCAAATTGAAAATCAATAAAAAAAAGAATAATGAAGTAAATTAAAACAACACCAGATAAAGGAACCTTGATATGCTCTATTTAAAAAAGTTAAGGAGAGAATAGTGGGGTAGTTTTGAATTTTATAATTAAAAAATTGACAGTTTTTTTTAAAAAATCAGTGGTATATTAAAAAAAACCCCAAAAAGAGAATAGGGTAGTTTGGATCGGACTTCTAAAATTAAAAAAAAAAGGGGCAGTTTTTAAATATAGTACTTTATGTGATTGATCCTTAAACATAGTAGTTTACATTACTTGGTAGCTGCAACACAAAACCAAAAAAAAAAAAATGCTATTCCAATAAAGAAACCAAGAAAACCTCTTCTATGTTTTATTTTATGTTTTAAATAAATTAAATAAAGAGAGTAGTGAGGTAGTTTAGAATTTTAAAATTAAAAAATAGCAGTTTTTAAACAACAATGGTTGATTTAAAAAAAAAAAACCTAGAAGATAGTAGTGAAGTAGATTGGAAATTTAAAATAAAAAAATGACAGTTTTTAAATAGAGGCTTAACTGATTGATCCTGAAAAAGGTGAAAACAATTTTATCCAATTAAGCAATTAACAAATATCATTCTTGTAAGTTTTTTTTACAATGATAATTCTTGTAAGTTAAATAAAGAAATATAGGATTAAATAGATGAAGAGAAATAAAAAATAGAGTGAACGAAATATTAGAAGCAAATAGCAATGACTAATTTTTCATGTGTCCACCCTTCTAAAACGTGGTTGTTAAGGCAACACTGAGCTTTGTGTATTCATCAGAAAAAAAATTGAAAAAATTAAAAACAACCAAGCAACAAAGGTGAGTTTCACGTGAATACCTTATTCACACGTATGGTTTTTTCATAAAACTGAATCATGTTAAGCACCTTGATTGCCTGCAACAGAAAAAAAGGAATAGCAAAATTAGTGAGAATATGTTAGGTTTGGATAAGTGATTTCCAAATGACTTGGCTACACTAATTCTTATGTAGCATCTTCACTCCAGAATTCAACAAACTCATAACCTTGATAACAAATTATGTATGGTGACGAAACGTACCCGTTGATCTTTCCTGGATAAACAAAGTAAGTAGTGGAGTCTTGATTCCTCTTCGTCCATGTAGTGTTGACCTAGCAAATTGGCTCCTATGGGAGATTAACCATCAAAAGAAACAAAGAAAACAACTAAATAGTCAATGAAAATAATTAATTAAAAAAAATTAACCAATTAATCACGGATAGGTCCCAAAAGGATGCCTCTAGTTGTAGACAGTTTACTTTAGAACGACCTTTCAACAAAAAAATATACAAAGTTGAATTAGGAGAAGCACTCCCAGTATTTGATTTCTGCACATAAGCCAAATTAAATACTGCAAATATTTTAAATCCAAATGCAGAAGCCACATAACAGAACCAAAGAGAGGCATTATGAGGAAGATAGGGTTTTCTCATGGATTTACCTTCAGTTTGAATCTGATTATAGCATTTGAAAATGGGAGTGTTGGGGGATAAAAAAATGGGAGTGTTGGGGGATAAAAAAATGGGAGTGGTGCGGGGAAAAAAAACAGTGGGACTCGTTTTAATATTTTCCATGAAAATGTTTGAGATCAAAAGCAATTACAAATAATGGTATAGATAATAATATTTTCCCAAAAATTGTGGATTTTAGGTGTCCAAATCTGTCACGTAATTATTTGGCAATTAATTTGATTATAGATTTTTCTAAAAACTTGTACTATTTTGGCAACTAATTTTGATCCCACTTAATGATTTTATACAATAAAAATCACGTAATTATCTTTTTACATTTTTACTAACATTTTTACTAATTTCATGTTTCCTGATTGATTTTAAATCCAGATTGATTATCATTTAAAAAAGGTTATCATTGATTTATATTAAAATCATTAAAACGGTTATAATATTATTAATTTTTGTTGGCAGCCAAAAACAAATTATGTGCCTAATAAATTATATCACTCATAATAAATTTTTAGTTAACTAAAATTAGCCGTGATCTACCCTTCATCTGTGATATAATTATATCATTGAAATATTATAGTTGAAAACAATATTATATCCTATTTTTTGACGTGATAAATAATTTATGTGCTTGAGAAATTTATCACTCATAATAGATAAATTAATTTTATTCCAAATATTTTTATTTCAATCAAGCATTTAATTGAATTAATTCAGGCAATATGATACAATTTAAATTTTAAATTTTATATCAGGATTGTGCATTTAATTGAATTAATTCAGGTAATAGGATAAATTTTAAATTTGTGAATATGTCCGTGGATTGTGGGCATTTCCTTCAATAGTATTTTGAAATTTAAAAATTGAAGGTGATAGAATTCAAATTGTGACGAATTCAAATTTATATTTAATATTTAAATTACTGTGAACCTTTATATTGTAGAATATGAAATTATATGATTATTCTTGAAAGATTTGGAGAGAAAATTTGTTGCTTGGTGTATATTCCTTTAAGTAATGAATGATGAGTGTCTAATTACGACTTGTGCACTCACCTCGACAAAAAGAGTAAGTTTTGTATACTTATGTATGTAGTACATACTTTATTTCATTTAACTTTCTTCATTTTGTTACTTTTTTTTTTCTTAATTACTAATTCAAAAATTTAAATTAGGAAAAAAAATAATAATAGAAAAGTGAGTGTTGTTATTTTAAGGGAAGTAATATACTACGGAAGTATAAAAAAATTTCCCCCACAAAAGAATGTCTTGTGTTTTAATGTGTGATGTATTGTCAAATTAAATTTCCTTACTTTTAAAATTAATGAAATCCAATTCAGCACTTTATTTATTGTCAAATGAAAAGGAGGTTACTCACTGCTCTATGTTTTAACTTGCATAAAAACCATTAGAACACTTAACTTGCCTTTCAAAAAAAAATTAGAACACTTAACTTATCTAATATTTGTACGAAAAATATAAATATATATACAACTTGAATGTGTGAGAAATAAAAAAACACATATATTTATTAATAAATAAATAAATAAATAATATATGTTATAAAATCCAACAAACAATAACTTATACTTTTTAATATTATATATCTTAATTATAACTTAGTCATTTTATATTAAATAATTTCTTCTTTTGTAAAATTGTGTTCTTTTATTTTTTATTTCAATACTTTAGTGACCTAAAACAAGATATTATTATTGATTTAATCGTTTTTTATTTATTTTATTAAAATTTTAATAATATATTGAATTTTTTGTATCAAAATATTGTAATTAAAATTATAATACCCTTTTAATAATATTTTGAAAATTAATAATAAACTTTTTATTTTTTGTATTTAACTAAAATGATCATTATATCAGTAATAATATCTTATTTTAGTCACTAAAATAAATTTGAGATTAAAAAATCATTTTTAAATTTAGAAGACAAAAAAAAAAAAAAATCAATTCTAAATTGAGAGACCAATTTAGATCAATGCATATCAAACTTATTTCCAAACATAATTACTTTCACCCAACACCTTACCTGATTTTTATCTACACCCACTTAGTATAGATCATCGTAACCAAATAGAACGTTATTGGATTGAAGGTAAGTAATTAACATCTTATTTGTTTGTAGTGAAAGAAGACTGAAAAAAAAGTGAAAAGAACAATAAAACAAAATGAGATTTATACTTTTATATTTTACATTAATTCAAAATTTTTATCTCAATTTATTTTTATTTCATTTGATTCCACTCTATTATAAATGAATGAGGAAGGAAGTGTGGTCACCTCACCAATTTTGAAGAGCCATTGATTCAAGGTGACAAGGGCTTCAAAGTTCAAAGTGAGTACAACATCAATCAACACGCAATGAGCCAGGTTACAGCTGTTGCACACAACTAATTAGTTGATAGCTGGGGTCCGTGAGGTGAAGTTCATAATAGTGAAGCTGCTAATTATTGGTAAATCGTGAGGTGGTAGTCGATTTAGGCCCCATTGATTATGAATTTATGATTGAACTTGGCGACTTTGTGATATTTTCCCGACAAGTTTTTGTACGAATTGTCAGTGGATGGGAATCATGAGATTTACTCTCTTTTGGATTGTTCGGTTAAGTCGACGGAAATAAAAGGTCACAGACAGTATTTGGTAGGAAAGAATTTGAAAATAGTTAAGTTATAAATTTTTATTTTTTTAAAAATTATTTTAAATAGTAAGAATCAATTATTTACTTAAATAGTCAATTTTTTTGATCAATTTAATCGATTATTTGTATATAATAATCAATTTTAACGATTACGGCATCAATTTAATCTATTATTTGTGTATCATAATTGATTATTTATGCATTTTAATCGATTATTTGTACATCATAATCAATTTTTTTTGTGTCTATTTAATCCTTTCTTCCTTATTTCATCTATACCAAACAACTTTACAATATTATTTCTATTCTATTTCTCACTCATTTCTCTTAAAACAAACAACACAACATATAACTTTATTTCTTCTTTTTCAAATTATCTCTCTTCTATTTTTATCTATTCTATTTCTTCCCTCTAAATCAAACACAACGTAAATGAAGAATAGAAAAGAAAAAGAAGAGAGAAATTTTGATAAACGTCTTGTATTTAAAAGTTGAAAGGAAGAGAAATGAAAACAAAGCATCCATTTTTTTTGGCAGCAGCACAATTTTTTAAAGTTATTTTTTTTACAAAATAGTAGTTTTTTTTTTAAAAAGAATATGCTTTTAAAAGTAAGGACATAAAATAAATAAAATACAAAATGTTTTTAAAGTAAGAGTAAAATGAGAATTAAAAATTATAATTTATTTTGTGGCATCATTTTTTTAATTAATAAAATAAAATCTTTGTTTTATATTATTATAAAATATCTAAACGGTGAAATGTTTTTTATTCTATTATGGTCCAATTTACTCCATTTCATTATCTATCACAATCTAAATATTGTTTTATCAATTTCCGTTTACATAAAATCCAAATGTTTTCTTAAAATAAAAAGGGACTTCAGTCCTTTTTTAATAACTTAAAAAAAATCTTTTAAAACAAAACACTAAAAAAGCGATATGGTATTTATATATATATAAGGTAGTAAACATTAGGGATATCTTGGAAGCAATTTTTTCTGTCTAAAATGAGGGCATTTCAGACATTGCATTCTTAAATATTCTATTTTCATTTTTTAATTATACATTAATTATTGAACATTTGTAATAATAATTTTCAGAGCTCCTCATCAAAGGCAAAGAACTTTGTTAGCTCCAATGGTTGAGTATATTCTTGACCTAACTCTGTCAGCTTCATTCCATCAAATGAAGAAGTGAGTTTATGAGGAAGATCTCATACTATTTGATATCTCCTTAGGATCTCATTTGTGGGATTTTCTTAACAAAAATTCTGCTTATAATGAGCCATTCAATGAGGCAATGGCTAGTGATACTCAAATGAATATCTTTGCATTGAGAGATTGCATGTTGGTGTTTGAGGGACTAGAATGAATTGTGGATGTTGGTGGTGGAACTGGAACCACAACCAACATTACCTGCGTGAAGCATTTCTTACCTTGAAAAGCATTTGTGTTTGATTGTCCACAGATTGTGGAGATCTTGTCAAGAAGCAACAATTTGCACATATGTTCGTGGGACATGTTCAAATCTTTTATGGTAAAAGGACATGTTCAAATCTATTCCTACGTGTAGTAAACATTGAAGAGTTGTCCTAGAAGCAATTTTTTCTGCATAAACTAAGGGCATTTAATACATTTTGCTCCTAAATATTTTACTTTTATTCTGTAATTATGTATTTATTAGTAATTGCTATCCATTTGTTGGGAAGAGTAGATATAAATGGAATGTATTAACTGGCTTTTTTAATTTCTTTTTATAGGCAAAATGTCATTAGTTAAAGGTTGTACTATGCCTTGTTTTGGTAGTGGCCACGGCTTGTGTCCACTTTTGTGGTCAATAAAATGTTACTAGTATTTGATTTGGCTGTTAAAAAAAAAAAAGCAACAGCATTGCTTAGGGTGAATTGGCTATTAATTTTAATTTAATGTAATTTTAAATTATTAATATAATTAAATTAATTTTGTTAATATTAATTTTAAAAAATAATATATTATTATTAAAATAAAATTTAATACTTATATATAAATTTTTGCAATGATACATATAGTTTTTTTTTTGACAGAATGATAAAGATAGTTAAGAAATGGTAATTTGTGGTGGTGACTTTTTGTTTTTACGAAAATTATTACAAGAATTAATGTGGGTGAGAAAAGACTTTACCATAATGACTTTAGTTGTTGAGAAATAATGTTCTTTAAGCTGCAACAATAGTCATTAAGACATTTAAAATACAGCAATGACTTCAGTGGTTACCACAAATTACTTATGGCAACAATAAATGTGTGAAAATATAGTGGCAAGGCCCCACTGCGTTCACATGAGGGGGAACGATCTATTTAGCGGGAGAACCTGTGTTTGATTCCTCTATGTGCAAAATTTTCTTGAGTTAGCGACAGTCACGCACCGCGAGCTGAATTAGTCTCTGACCCAAGACCAAAAAAGCATAAGTAGTGGCAACAATATTAAATATCGTTGCAAAACTTTTCGCAATGATTGTTTAGGCAACGACAATCTTTTCACCGGTAAAAGTTGTTTTCGCAGCGACATTTTAGATTTGTTAACGATAAATGTCACTATGAATAACCTTGTTTCTTGTAGTGTAATGATGTTCTAGTGTTTTTAAGAATATCTAGAACAACGTTTTGAAATACTGCTTTGTTTCTTTGTAACCACAAAACTAGCATGTAGTGTAACCATAGATTTTTAGTTATTAAAAGAGCATAAAGAAAATAATTTGTAGTTGTTGTTGTTGTTGTTGTTGTTGTTGTTGTTGTTATTATTATTATTATTATTATTATTATTATTATTACACTTTGAATATTTTTGTTTTTGATAACACCAACATTATAATTGATTTAATAATATACCTTAATTATTTCATTAATTATTTGTCTTTCCATAATATAAAAGTTTTTCTTTTTGAATTTTCATGCAATTTTTTTTTAATTTTATATCGTCATTCTAGGATAAGAAAGTTTATACAATATAACATGAATGTATAAATTTTTCTTGGATGCAAATCATTCGTGTGAATTTTTTATGCAGAATTTTTTTATGAATTTTCTGATTTTTTTTCTTCAATTTCTTTGGACAAATTTGTCTACAAATTTTGATATAATTTTGGCAAAAATATGATTATTTTCTTATATTTATTGAAAAATTCACAGATTTTTTTATATATATTCTCATACAAAATTTGTTTTGTATATAAAAAATAAACTAAATGTTTCATGTAATGTTTTTACAAGAAAAATATAGATAAATTTACTAACTTTTTTGAGTAAGTAGTAGAAGGAAATTTAAAAGTCCAAAAAAGAGAAACGTGAGGAGTTATTAATAAAGTAGAAAAACTATTTTAATATTATAAAAGACAATTAATTAAAAAATATTTAATATTTGAATAATATAACTAAATACTTAAAATAATCCTTAAAATATAATATTATCAAAATTATTTTACTATTTAATTAATACATTATATTTTTTAGGGTCTTGCTAACCATTGGGTTAATGGTTAAATAATTAAAAAGAGAATTTTTTTATTAAAAATCATATGGGAGTGTATTTAAAAATCATAGGAAAACACATTTTTATACATCTCAATAATAATAATAATAATAAATTCTTTTTTTACTTCCTTAACTAATATTCTAAGAGCACATTAGTATTTGGCTACTTTTAATTATTTTGACCCTCCAATTTTTTTTTTCAAGCTTAGTCACTGTCCACACCACTCCAATGTATTAATGGGATTTTAAATGCTACTATTTCTTATATAGGGTAAGTCTAATGAATTTAATGTACCTATGAATGCTATTATTTTTATTTAATTCTTTTTCGTATATATGTCTCCAATTATAAGGTTATACTATATATGGATAAAAAAAAAAGTAGTCGTTGCATTTAGGAATGGTATACGTACATTGATTTCATTTAGAAATAGGTGGTAGATTTAGATTGGAATTTCTAAGAGGCCAGTGTAGGGTGTTGAAACTTTATATAAAGGGCAGCAAATTCTGAAACATCACAAAACATAACAAAATTCACACGCAATTATGGGTTCAAATAATGGCCGAAAAGCAAGTGAGATCTTTCAAGGCCAAGCTCTCTTATACAGACACATGTTTGCCTTCGTAGATTCTATGTGTCTCAAATCTATTGTTGAGCTTGGCATACCAAACATAATCCACAAGCACGGCCAACCCATCACTCTTTCAGAGTTGATGTCAATTCTACAAGTTCCACCCGCCAAAGTTGGTCACGTGCAAAGTCTCATGCGCTACCTGGCACACCATGGATTCTTTGAAAGACTAAGAATCCATGAAAAAGAAGCATATGCTCTCACTGCTGCTTCAGAGCTCCTTGTCAAAGGCACAGAACCTTATTTAGCTCCAATGGTTGAGTGTATGCTTGACCCAACTCTCTCAGCTTCATTCCATCAAATGAAGAAGTGGGTTTATGAGGAAGATCTCTCAGTATTTGATATCTCCTTAGGATCTAATTTGTGGGATTTTCTTACCAAAAACCCTGCATATAATGAGATATTCAATGAGGCAATGGCTAGTGATTCTCAAATGAGTAACTTGGCATTGAGAGATTGCAAGTTGGTGTTTGAGGGACTGGAGTCCATTGTGGATGTTGGTGGTGGAACTGGAACCACTGCCAAGATTATCTGTGAAGCATTTCCTAACTTGAAATGCATTGTGTTTGACCGTCCACAGGTTGTGGAGAACTTGTTAGAAAACAACAATTTGACATATGTTGGTGGGGACATGTTCAAATCTATTCCTAAGGCTAATGCAGTTCTGCTTAAGGTATGCATATGTAAACAATGATCCAGAGGACTTTTTAATTAAGTTTTTGTAAATTTATTTATTTCAGACCATAGCTTACTTCTCACATAAAGTTGTGGACAACTTTTCTAAACTTCTTCTATCTGTTCTTTTATTCTTGTAGTGGATTCTTCATGACTGGACTGATAAAGATTGCAGAAAGATATTAGAAAATTGTAAAGAAGCTATTTCAAATAATAGCAAAAGAGGAAAAATAATTATCATAGATATTGTGATAAACGAAAAGCAAGATGAGCACAAAGTTACTGAACTAAAGCTCCTTTTGGATGTAGCCATGGCATGTGTATTAAATGGAAAAGAGAGAAATGAAGAAGAATGGAAGAAACTCTTCATGGAAGTAGGGCTGCAAGACTACAAAATATCTCCCTTGACCGGGTATTTGTCTCTTATTGAGATCTATCCTTAGACAATAATGTTTTAATTCATTTAGTAGTTTAATGTTATGAACTGAATGATGAAGTTGTAATATGTATTTGATATTAGTTTTAGAACTTATGAACTGTAAAAGAAGTAATATGCCATATGGAAGAACTAGTGGAGCAAAGGCATTATTGGGATAATAAAATCTGTTGTGGTTCCTCTCTCTCTCTCCACGCTTTTGAAGTAGAAAAATGTTTCATAGACAACCATTGTGCTACGAGACACCTAGGGAGAGAGAGAAAAAAGAGAGAAAAATATAAGTGTTATAGGGTTTATGATGTGATAGGAAGAGAGGGATAGAGAGAAATGAGAGGTGTTGGTGAAGTGTTTAAAATAAATGGATGTATATGTATCATTACTCTTTGAAGTAATATGTTATTGTTTTTTGGGATAACTATCAAGGTACCTGTGCATTCACACGGGTCATTTCTATTTTCACCCATGTTTAAAATACAGTTATTTATAAAAATTAAAAAAAATTATTGGGACAAACATAATTAATTAATTAAGTTTTTCAAAATAGTAAAAAGAATGAGAGAGAGTATTCAAGCAGGAAAAATATATTTGATCATAACCTCACATATATTTCATATTTTATTTAAAAAATTTATAAAATTGTATGTAAACATGTATAAAAATAAAAGGATTTAACTTTTGTTAAATTTAAATATTTTTATAATTTTAAAATATAAAATGATAAAATAATTCAATTATTTTACAACTTTATTGTAAATACAAAAATTTCAACATCAAAATAAATATTATTCAACAAAATATTTATTTATAAAATTATTTAAAATTAATTTATACGATTTCTAACTAAAAATGATTTTATTGGATTTTAAAGTAAAAATAAATATTTTTAAGTCTTAGGTATGCAGTTTTGTCAAAAAATATGAAAAAAACTTTATCGCTTATAATGGTCATACCTGATTCGAGCAGGATTGTCTTCTGTGTATGACACTTGTGGTTTTTAATATAAAAATTATAACTAATTTAATTTATAATATTATTGATGAAGTAATTTACAACTATTTTGTAATAAAAATATATTTGATAAATTAATTTATTGTATATTTATTTAAAAAACTTAATAATATATATAAATATTAATCAACAAATTTTTTGTGTATGAAGTTGTTAAATATAAAGTCAAAATATTCTTTTGTAATAAATATATTAATTGATTGGATTTAAATTAATTTTTAGTGTAAAAAATTCAACCTCATATTATAAATATTATTCAACAAAATATTTATTTAAGAAATAATTTAAAATTATTTTATACCATTCTAAGCAAACATGATTTTATAGAATTTCAAAGTAAAAATAAATATTGTGGAGGCTTTGGTATGTAGTTATGTTAAATATTCAAAAAAAAAGTTTTGTTGTCCATAATGGTACTACTTGACTAAAGCCTTGTGGTGTTTATAATAAAAAAAATAAATTTAATTTATGTTATTATTGTTGAAGTAATTTAAAACTATTTTGTAATAAAAATATATTTAATAAAATAATTTGTTATATATTTATGTTAAAAAAATCACATTAATATATAAATATAAATGAACAAAATTTTCATTTATGATGTTATTAAACACATAATCAAAATATTATTTTGTAATAAATATATTAACTAATTAGAAAAAGAGCTTGGTCACCCACATCTACCTGACTCGAATATATTGTTTTACATGAATGATACTTGTGGTCTCTCCCATAAAAAATTAAAACTAATTTAATTTATAATATTATTAATGAATCAATTAAAATATATTCTATAAATAAATTTTAATATATCTCATTATATATGAAATTTTAATATATCATTTTATAAATAAATTTATAAACAAATTATATCTCATAAATTAAATAAAAAAAAGAAAGTTAGAGAAATTATATAATAATAACATCAAATTATAGAAATTAATAAGCATCAAGTAATTATAAAAAAGTTATCATTCAATTAAATATTTTAAAAAAAATTATAAAAATCTGTGTGTAAGTAAAAAAAAAATGACAAAAGAAAGTGAGAGAGAAAAAAGAGGAAGGAAGTTGGGCAGAAGAGAGAGAAAATATTATGTGTAAGTTTTTTATAAAATAAAAGAAAAACAAATGAGAGAGAAAAAAGAGGAAGGGAGTTGTGCCGAGGAAAGGGAAAAAAGAGGGAGCGAGTTGGTTGTATCACGTCAACTCTTCTGCACACTACTTTTACATTTTGCTTTTCTTTTTTTGTTTTTTAAATAAAGGAAAAGTATTAAGTAAATGGGCCAATTTATTCATAGATTTCATAGCTGTCAAAAAATTTGGAAGGATTAGATTAGTAATTTTTCTAGTATAAATAATGCATCAATAGAAAGTAGATATTCTACCTGTAACTTATGGTCGTTATAATTTTTTTTGAAACAGCCAAAAAATGAATATTACTAGTATTAAAAGCAAAAGACCATAAGACACCACAAGTGTGGACATCTTGGTGAAGCAGTACATCTTTCAATATTCAAAGCCAACTACCGACCAAAACATATTAATGGTCGTTATAATATGTCATTCTTGTCATACGATCCTCGTCCTCTTATTTGGGCTGATATTTTAACTTCTGAAATATAAAGTTGCAATGGGACAAATGTTACTACCCCACGTCCCCACCTAATAAAAGCAGAGTCACAATCTATCACATGGCAATTATGAATGAACATTTCCCTTCTGGTGTAATCATCAGTGACTTTGAGCAAAATAGTGTTATAGCCTAGACAAATTGATTTCATGATTGAGCTAGGTATAACAAGAATGACATATTATAAATTTATAATGATCATAAGTTACCGGTAGAATTTTATCCCAAAAAACAATAAAGTTACAAATGCTGCCTTTTGCTGACCAGCTTTATCTGGTGTTTAACTATGAAAACGTAGGGATGAATTGGGCCGATTTGTTGCTGATAAAAAGAAGTCTCAAGATGGAAGGTCGTTCTAACCTGGGCTGTTTTGTCCTCTGTTCCTCTAGTCTTTCTACACTTTGGCTATCAGATCTGCACTCTCTAGTCATCTTTAAACCTGTTATGAAAGAGCTTCGTTAATTTGCTTTCTCTCTTATTTTATGCATTGGGTAATTAACATTTATAGAGTGTAAAAGGAATAAAAAAAATTACCTAAGATCAAATAATAATAATAATAATTCAAAGAAATGTTTTACCAATTAAACAAACTCTTAATATTCATATAATGTAAATTATGGAAGTAGTTTGGGCCTATCTCACCAAAACAAGAAACATGCAACCTAACCCAAGTGATCCAACCACACATGGTTGTTGGCGTGTTGGTTTGGAGTGGCGATTCATGAACACCCAGGTTGCTCATTTAAACTGGTTATTTAAACTTTAACTGTAACTAAAATTAACTAGTTATATAATAATCGGTTAATTAAAACTAGTTAATAACTTTAACTGTTGTACTTTTTAAAATGCAATTTAGTTATTTATTTTTAATTAGATGAACATGTTACATTGGTATTTTATAACTAGTTATAACCAGACTAAATCGAAACTAAATGTCGCGTACTCACTTCTCACGTTTCTTCAACTTTGACCTTCGTTGAATCGTTGCTTTTCAATCTTCGACTCTTCATGACTCTTTATAGAATTTGAATCGAACCCTAGATTCGTGGCTTTCAATCTTTAATGGCTTTGTGATCATCGTGGCTTTCAATCGAACCCTCAATCACTAATTGCGTGAACCCTAAATTCTTTGGTTCGCATTTGTTTCTCCTCTTTCATTTTGTTTTTTCCTTCCAAGTTTCATCTTCTAACTTTGCTTAATTGCTTCAATTGATGATGTGGGTGTGACCCTAAATATTGCAGTGTGGTTTATTGGTTTATTTGGTTGGAAGATGTGGTCGACTTGAACGCTCATCCAAGTAGCGTGAAATTCTTAACTTTTACATCAACTCTTCAAAATTTTAAGGTTTAAATATGTTTTAGGTTCATGATAAATTAACAAATTTTATTTTGGATTTCTAATAAAAAATTTCTTTGCATTGAGTCTCTAATAAAATAAAATTTTTGTTTTTGATCTTTATTATTTTGTTTTAGTCATTTTAATATATCTATTTTTTTGTTTTTGTCCCTAAAATATATAGATCATTTGTTATGAGTTCCTATCAACTAGTTTTCAAAGAGACTAATACAAAATGAACAAAATATTATAAGAAACTGTTCCGTAAGTGTAATGGGAAGTCCGGAAAGGTAATCTAGAATATAGTCCTAACTTCTAATATTCGGGAATGCCAATTATATTCTGCATTTAATTTTTTCAGATAATTATATTGATTTTTTTTACTGAGATTGTTTTCATTTTTTGTTTCTTTGTTGTATTTATATTTCGAATTTAAGTTTGGAAAGTGAATTCATATATAAAATTGTTGCCTTGTATTTATTTCTCTTTGTTGTTTTGTTGTTTAGGTTAACGGATGTGGGTGAAGAAGGAGGTACGGAGAAACTTCAGAAAAACTTAAAAGAAGGAAGGAAACTATTGCAATATTATAAAATAAGGAGACGCAGGTTGTAAAATAGGGGATACAGGAAACAAAAGTTGAGCTTTAGTTATTTTATCTTTGAGCCAACCTACATTCACTGTAGCAGCAAGAATCCTTGTGAGTGAAATTTTCACAAATCCCACACAAATAACTTTCCACCAATAAGATTAAAGAAATGGAAAAAAGCTATTGAAGAAAATACATTGACTGCTAGAAATTCGCAGTTTAGAACTGGTAGTTGATAAATCAATCACAAATGGTTCAGCGATCGTTTTAAATTAGTATCTAATTTGACAATCGATTAGTTTAGCGACTTATTCCATTACTTTAATGACCAAATTTTCAATCTCTAAATAACTTTTCTTATAGTAAATTTTTTGTACCAAATAACTAACTAAGGCCTTATTTGGACCGAAGGAAGGTGGTGAAATGAATGCGTATGAAGCGTGGTCACCATCAATTTTGAAGAGCCATTTATTATAGAGTAAATTATACGAACCCTATCTGAATTTTACTTATATTACACCGACCTCCTCTGCTTTTTTGAATCATACAAAAAATCTCCTATTTGTTGGTTCTAAATTACATGGACTCCCCCTGAAGTTTTACTTATATTACACGGATCCCCCCTAAATTTTACTTATATTACACCGATACCCCTCCTTTTTTGAACTACAGGGAGTCAAAAGTAATATTAAAAAAGCAGGGGGTGTCGGTGTAATATAGGTAAAATTCAGGGAGGACCGTGTAATTTACTCTTTATTATAACATCAAAGCAACATGTAATGTTAGGATGTTGAAACTTTATATAAAGGGGAGCAAATTCTGAAACATCACAAAACACAACAAAATTCACATGCAATTATGACTTTAAATGGCCAAAAAGCAAGTGAGATCTTTCAAGGCCAAGTTCTCTTGTACAGACACTTGTATGCTCATGTAGATTCTCTCTGTCTCAAATGGATTGTTGAGCTCGGCATACCAGACATAATCCACAAGCACGACCAACCCATTACTATTTCAGAGTTGGTGTCAATTCTACAAGTTCCACCAAATAAAGTTAGTGGCGTGCAGAGTCTCATGCGCTATCTATCACACAATGAATTCTTTGAGATAGCAAGAATCCATGCCAACAGAGAAGAAAAGGAAGCATATGCTCTCATTGCTGCATCAGAGCTCCTTGTCAAAGGCAACGAACTTTGTTTAGCTCCAATGGTTGAGTTTGTTCTCAATCCAACTCTATCAGCTCCATTCTATCAATTGAAGAAGTGGGTTTATGAGGAAGATCTCACACTATTTGATATCTCCTTTGGATCTCATTTATGGGATTTCCTTACCAAAAACCCTACATATAATGAGATATTCAATGAGGCAATGGCTAGTGATTCTCAAATGAGTAACTTGGCATTGAGAGATTGCAAGTTGGTGTTTGAGGGACTGGAATCCATCATGGATGTTGGTGGCTGAATTGGAACCACAACCAAGATGATCTGTGAAGCATTTCCTAACTTGAAATGCATTGTGCTTGATCGTCCACAGGTTGTGGAGAACTTGTCAGGAAGCAACAATTTGACGTATGTTGGTGGGGACATGTTCAAATCTATTCCTACGGCTGATGAAGTTCTGCTTAAGGTATGCATATATATGTAAACAATGATCCAGAGGACTTGTTAATTAAGTTTTTGTAAATTTATTCATTTCAGACCATAGCTCACTTACATAAAGTTATGGACAACATTTCTAAACTTCTTCTATCTGTTCTTTTATTCTTGCAGTGGATTCTTCATGATTGGACTGATAAAGATTGTAGAAAGATATTAGAGAATTGTAAAGAAGCTATTTCAAATAATGGCAAAAGAGGAAAAATAATTATCATAGATGTTGTGATAAATGAAAAGCAAGATGAGCACAAAGTTAATGGACATAACCATGGCATGTGTATCAAATGGAAAAGAGAGAAATGAAGAAGAATGGAAGAAACTCTTCATGGAAGTAGAGCTCCAAGACTACAAAATATCTCCCTTGACCGGATATTTGTCTCTTATTGAGATCTATCCTTATCCTTAGACAGCAATGCTTTGATTATTTAACAGTTTCATGTTATGAACTGAATAAAGTCGTCGTAATATGTATTTAATATTATAGTTCTAGAACTTATTAATATGGAAGAACTGTAATAAAAAAAAATAAAAAATGAATATGGAAGAACTAGTGGAGCAAAGGCATTGGGATAATAAAATCTGTTGTGGTTCCTCTCTCTCTGCATCACTCTCACTCTCCATAAATTCATCAATGCTTTTGAAGTAATATGTTATTGTTTTTTGGGATAATATTCTACCGGTAACTTATGGTTGTTAATATGTCATTCTTGTTATACGATCCTCCTGACTGTATTTGGGCTGATATTTAACTTCTGAAATATAAAGTTGCAATGGGGTCCATATTTAACGTTATTGAGTAAATATAATATTATTCCACAAAACGTTACCACTTCTATAAACATTGACTTATTTATTAATTCTAGGTTTAAATATCTTTTTAGTCATTGTAATTTAGTATTTTTTTGGTTTTCGTTCTTGCAAAATTATTTTTTTGATTTTAGTCCTTACAAATTATGTTTGTTTTGTTTTTCGTCCTTAAAGTGATTTAGATAGCGTTTTTTTCACTATTCAAAGCGCTATCTAAACCACTTTAGGATGAAAAACAAAACAAACATAATTTGTCAGGACTAAAATCAAAAAAATAATTTTACAAGGACGAAAAACAAAAAAATGTTAAATTGTAAGGACTAAAAAAGTATTTAAGTCATAATTCTATTTCTAGGTTCACATTAATAAATAAGTCAATATTGTCATAAACGGTGGGACTTCGATTAACATCCTATATTAGGATCGTTCATCTTTGTATTTAAACAGTTTGCACAAAATCAATGTTGCAGTCAATCTAGGTTTCTGCTTCCTCCTGCAATTGAAGCGCAAGCTCAAGTTGCATCTCCACTTCGCCCATGTTTGGTCGTTCCGTTCCATGTTTATGCAAACACCTCTGAGTAATGTCAATGAACGTTTTCCAACAATCTGGAGCAATTATGGACTTAAGAAACGGATCAACTATTTTTTCTGCTTGTAACTCCAGTGAATAATTCCGTTCATTCATAAGTTGATTACGTTCCAAGAACAGATCTTGCTCCTGCTTTGCACTCACCACTTCCAATAGAACTACCTTAAATGAAAACACATTTGATTTCACAGTCAAGATGCCGGATGCTGCATACTCAGGATAACGATATGCGAAGGTATCATGGTTTCTCGCAACAAGAGATGATTGGGACATCAATAGGTCCCCTTTTGGACAACAACAAGCCAGAAATTTTAGGCCCCCAGTTTTGGTCCAAAAGGATGTAATATGTTTTGAAAAAATTGTGTATGACACAACACTTGCCTCCAGTGTGTAGATAGTGCAATCCACGTGCAACACCTATGCAAATTTGAAGCCTCCTTTTCCACGGAAGTGGATCAACATTGTGGTCGTTTCTATGATGAAGATGATCACTGAGGGAACCGTTAAGCATGTATTCATGTACAAGAATCAGATGGGGGTGGTCTATTTCAATACAAAATCCAATTCAAGGCATGATGTTGGGGTGGTGGAGCTGACAAAGGAAGAGAACCTCGTTCTTCAACTGGGACTCTGAGAGACCAGAAAGAGAACCCTTCCTGAACCACTTGATTGCAACAGTGGTAGCACCTTTGTTCAGATAGCCTTTGTACACAACCCCGAATGAATCTTGTCCAATCACCCAAGGTTTCTTCACGTTCCTCACTGCTGACTTTATCTCTGCAAGTGAAAAGTGGTGGCAAAGTTCTTCCAGGATGTTGAAGGTTGTTGTCCTGAGTAATCTGTTCTCCCCAGGCTCATTGATAGAGAAACATGACAAATGTGGAAAAAGACTCATTTGTGCTGTGGTTGAAGAAGTCTAAGGCATAAACAAACCATATATAATGGATTATTATACATGCATAAGATTGTCCCTTGCTAAATTGCTAATTAAAGACTTGGTTTTGGACTTGGTCAAACGTTATTTGAAAATTTTACTGTGTATATAGAAAATCTTCCATGCATGTTGCTGAGTCTTGGTCTTTGTCCCAATAAGAGTATAAGACTAAGCCAGAGACACAGCCACATTAAGTCTTGGACTTGGTCATTAAGGTTCCTGGTCTTGCAGCGCTTGGCACCGTGGTAACGTTTTGTGGAATAATATTATATTTACGCTATTTACACCTCTAGCTTTGAACGACACTGTATCAAATTGTCAACGTACAAATACCTGATAAAAAAAGTTTGTTTGATCAGTTATTCACTTCTGTAGAAGTAGTATGGAGAACTCTATGAAAATCGATGAACTTCTTCTCTGACGTTAATTTGACGGTTTTTCTCTTGATACATTTGTTTAATTAGGGTAAGAAAAAAAACAAGAGGAACAACTGAAAATATCCATTTGTGCCACGTTGTACTTAGAAAAGGTTAATATACCAAGTCTTAGGTTAAATACAAAATCAATAAATAAATCAATAATGAGCTACATGAGTATAGTTTATATCAGAATTGCCAAGTCTTAGTATTGCAAGTGCGTATAGAAAATATTATATATAATATGCTAAGCCTTTTTTTTTGGTCAAATAATGATATTCATACATATATGTAATGTTTTTATGAGTTTAATTTTAATATATTATTAATATAAATATTTATCAAAATCTTATTTATGATATTTAAAATAATTATTATAAAAACCAACAATTTTATCGTACAAAACTAACAAACCATAATTAATTGATAATGTACAAATTCTTTACAATGTCAATATACTAGTTTAATACTCCATCCGGTCCTTTATATAAGAAACAAATAACTAAATCGTCAAGACCGATAAAAATAGTTAAGTTAGTTATAATTAATAATGTCAAAAATTTTAATTTTATTCCAAAAGTACCCTTTAAATTAATTGGCTTAAGTAATGGTTACATTAATGACACTGCACCTCCACCAATAAGTGTAACTTGTATTGTTAATAGACCAATAAATGCATGAGAAATGAGTAGGTGTCTCATTAATGGATTTACAAGATGAAGGGTAAAAAAGAAAATTAGCAATTAATACAACTTAAAGTGGGTCTATGTTTCTTATAATTAGGACAAAAAAAGAACACTATTTTGTTTCTTATAAAAAGGACAGGAGGGAGTAACCCGTGCCTTGCACGAATGTTAAGTTTATAATTTATAATTATTTTTAAATTTTATATAAGTATATATTAGTAAATATGTAAATTTGTATATTTACTAATATATATCAAAATCAATATATATATTTAAATAATTTTATATTCACATCTTGTATTATTTTAATTTATAAAAATGTTTTAAAAATATTTTCCTTATAAATATATTTTCATTTGTATATAATATACAAATATAATTTTAAAAAGAAATATTAATAATGAATATTTTATAGTACACTTTATAATTATTAGTTTTTAAAAAAATATTTTCTACCGTAAAAGAATGAAATGGCTAATATTAATTATAAAAAAGAGATTTGTGGATATTTGAACTTAAAAATTATAATAAAAAATAAGTTATGAATATGGAGATAAGACAATGTATATATAATAATATTATTGATCTTATGGAAAATAATTAAGTTCTCTAAGCATGTTAGTTAAGATTTAATTTCTAATCATATGCATTAAAAACAAAACTTTGTAGACACATACTTAATGTCCCATTATTGGATACAACCAATAAGGAAATAACACATTATTAATAATATAAACACAGAGAAAAAAAAAGACAAAATTTTCAATACGTGTTAAGTTGGGTTGATACTCGTGTCTCGACGAATATATTTTAAACATGTGCGTAAATAAAATTCACTTAATCATATTGACTTAAAAATACTATTTTTTTATGATTAAGATATTTTTTTTTTAATTTTTGATTGATTATTCAAAGATAAAATTTAAAGAAGAGAAATCTTAAAATTAGCTTTGTAAGGGCTAGAATAGAGATTTTGAAGAATCAACAATGGAAAAATATGTTTTTCATATCGAGAGTGGAATTAAATTGTCTTTGATTTTGACATGATTTGTAAAAACCAAATAAAGAATAAAAAAATAAAAAACCACACCAAAACATATAATTTTTATTTGACATATATAATTGTCAATAACATAAATATTAAATTGAAAATTGATTCAAGTTGATATTTGATTTGATATATTAATTGAAATACATAAATTAAAGTCGTTAGAAAATAAAAATAAAAATAATTTAGGATCATAAATAAACTTTTATCACTTGATATTAACCAATTAGAAAAAGCTTTTTCCTAAAAGATTTTTTTAGGCGATCCTAAAAGATATTTATTTACAGGATTTAATTTATTTACATTTGACATTATTTTAAGTATATATTACTCATTTTATTTATAGTAATATTTGTTTCTATTTTATTGTTTCAATTTTTTTTAAAATGATTTTTAAGTTAAGATATTTTCATCTTATCTGTCCCAATTAATTTGATTTTAAATGTAAATTCAATCAAATTCATTTATCTAAATAAATTTATTATAATGATATTAATTTTTCACTTTTTAAAATTTTTAATCTATAATAATATAAGATAATATTTAAGTATGATTAATATGAAACTTATTAAGTAAAATACATTTAATTTTTTTCTTAAATTGAATTATATTTCAATTTAAAATATAAATTTATTCCAACTAATTAATTTTATTTATTTACTTATTTTGTCCTTTTTAACTATCTAAAGATAAGTTATATTATGTAAATTCTATCTGTTGAATATATTTGGATTTAAGTGATTGAGATTCAGTACAATTTTTTCACAAATTAAATTAAATTAAAATAAATAAATTTACTTAAATTTACATTTATTTATTTTTATTTGATATTTTTTATGATACTTGTATTCTTGAATATGCATTTTAAATTCATGAATTTTATTTCTAATAGAGTTAAAGCCTCTCATGTAGAGCGAAAAGAAATACCGCTAGTGAAAAAAAAATAGAAAGGTATATAAGTGAAAATTATAAAAAGAGAAATATAAGAAAGACTAAATCTTGTTTTAATAATATAGTAGAACTTATCATACCTTTTGTGTTATTTCAATAGTTGAGAGTGAAGAAACTCTAAAATAATATTAGTGAACAAACTTTTTAACACCAAATATTAGGGGGCAAAATGTAAAAAACATTTAAATAGAATTGAGAAGAATAGAAGATTACCTTGGAGAAACAACAAAAAGATCTATGAATTTGTATTTATCTCTATATTAACGCTGAATAAAAGAAATAGAAAAAAATATCAGCAATAATACTTAGAAAGAAACAATGATAAAAGAAATAAATAAAAAATATGTCAGCAATAATATTTAGAAAGAAACAGTGAAATGAAAAACAACAAAGTATAAGTAGATATTTATAGGTGATTTGATCAAATAGTTTTTTTTAATGAAATTCAAATGATCCGAGATTTTTTCAATTTTAATTTGATTATACTTTAAATTAAAATTAAAATATATATTTGTATTATCAATTAATTTAAATCAAAATGTATATATCTGTGTTAGCGTATTATATTAAATCAAAATCTATATAATTGAATAATTAAATAATTGATTGATAATGATAATTGATTTTAAATTTTTGATAATTAACAAAAGGTAATCATAATTATAAAAAAATTCCATAATTATAAAAATTATTTAAAATATATCCTTTATTGATGATTTGTGGCCTTGTATTTATAATTCTTTATAGCCACGGTTAAATTTCTAATCTCGTAGCACGTCCCCTCCCTTAACAATGTCTCAAATTTGTCGACAGTATTACTCCAAATGGTACATTGAATTTTGTCAAGATGCATAAAAAAAATTAGTAGTCATGAATACAATGAGTACATAAATAAAAAAAATATTTAATAGATACCTTGTCATCCATGATGACAATTTTGATAAAATCCTTTAGATGTGGTTGTTTGAAGTTTGGAACTCTCCAAAGACGAAGAAATCTAACTTGTAATCTTAATGTCTTTTGCTCATTTTGGACATTAATACTTGCAATTGAGTCAAAATAAAAATTGGGAGACATTGTATAATTTGATAGAGTTAGTGCAAATTAGAATTGAATGGTTTAGACGTGTGTGCTAAATATTTATAATAATAGTTTATATTTTAAAATGGAAATTTGAATTTAAATTAGTTTTATCAATTAATATAAATTAAATAATTTAAAATTTCAAACCATAAATATCCTAAAATATTGATCATCACGTTCAAATTTGAATATGAATATGAATTTAAAGTAATGTTATCAATTAATATGAATTATACAATTTCAAATTTCAAATCATAAATATCCTAAAATATTGATAATGTTCAAATTTTATTATCATCCACACATGTATATATAGATATTGTTTAAATTTTCAATTATTATAAAATTATTAGATAAAAAAAATCTAATTGCACAATTTTTTTATTTTAATTTTGTTATAAATTTGAATTTGAATATGAATTTGAATTTGAATATATTGAGCATGTTCAAATTTGAATATGAATATGAATTTAAATTAGTGTTATCAATTAATATAAATTAAACAATTTAAAATAACATATCATAAACATCTTAAAATATTGATCACTTTCAAATTTGAATATGAATATGAATTTAAATTAGTGTTATCAATTAATATGAATTAAACAATTTAAAATTTCAAATCATAAATATCTTAAAATATTGGTCATCATGTTCAAATTTGAATATGAATATGAATTTAAATTAGTGTTATCAATTGATATGAATTAAACAATTTAAAATTTCAAATCATAAATATCTTCAAATATTGATAATGTTCAAATTTTACTATCATCCACACATGTATACATAGATATTGTTTAATTATCAATTATATATTTGCATTATAAAATTATGAGATAAAAAAAATATAATTGCACGGTTTCTTTATTTTAATTTTGTTATAAATATGAATTTAAATTAGTGTTATCAATTAATATGAAGTAAACAATTTAAAATTTTAAATCATAAATATCTTAAAATATTGATCACATTCAAATTTGAATATGAATATGAATTTAAATTAGTGTTATCAATTAATATGAATTAAACAATTTCAAATTTCAAATCATAAATATTTTAAAATATTGGTCATCAAGTTCAAATTTGAATATGAATATAAATTTAAATTAGTGTTATCAATTGATATGAATTAAACCATTTAAAATTTTAAATCATAAATATCTTCAAATATTGATAAGTTCAAATTTTACTATCATCCACACATGTATATATAGATATTGTTTAATTATCAATTATATATTTGCATTATAAAATTATGAGATAAAAAAATCTAATTGCATGGTTTCTTTATTTTAATTTTGTTATAAATTTGAAATGAATTTGAATTTGAATTTAAATTAGTGTTATCAATTAATATGAAGTAAAAAATTTAAAATTTAAAATTATAAATATCTTAAAATATTGATCACGTTCAAATTTGAATATGAATATGAATTTAAATTAGTGTTATCAATTAATATGAATTAAATAATTTAAATTTCAAATCATAAATATCTTAAAATGTTGATAATGTTCAAATTTTATTATCATCCACACATGTATATATAGATATTGTTTAATTATCAATTATATATTTGCATTATAAAATTATGAGATAAAAAAAATCTAATTGCACGATTTCTTTATTTTAATTTGTTATAATTTTGCATTTGAATATGAATTTGAATTTAATTTAGTGTTATCAATTAATATGAATTAAACAATTTAAAATTTCAAATCATAAATATCTTAAAATATTGATAATGTTCAAATTTTATTATCATCTGTAACATTTTGAATTTTAATAATGTATGATAAGTGATTTAATTAAAATACAAGAGGAATTAAATTTCAATTTAAGTGTTTGAATAAAGATTAATTAATGGAAATAGAAATTAGATTATATGTTGTTTGTGTGTCGTTATGGTTTTGATGGTTTTTATGAGGTTTGAGCCTTTATTGGTGGGTTTTAATGAAGTAGAAGAGAGGTGTGGTTAGAGAAAACATAGAGAAGTGAGTAAAAGCCCAAAAACTCATTTCTAAAAACCTTAATAAGTGCCTTATATGCTGAAGCATTTCTAAATTCCTTCTCATTCTCTCATTTCTCACTTCTCCTCCTTCTCCAAGCTTCATCTCCTCTCTTGAGCTTAAGCCTTGAGATTCCTACACCTAGGAGACTTATCTTCCTCTCTAGAGCTTGATGGTTTATTATTGATTTGGTAAGCTCATCTCCTCTCTTTCCCCCCATTGGTCTCTTGGTTTTCTTTTCTTTCCTCTTTTCCTTCCTTTGGGATGACCCATAGGGGTTTTGATGTAGAATTCTCATGAGTGTTTTTTGGTGGTGTTTCCATGGATGGTGAGGTAGTGGTCCTGTTGATTTGAGGAAAAGTCTTTGTTTAAGCTTAAGATCCCCTTCCTTTCCTTCTTCTCGAAAACCTAGCTTGGAGATGTTATAGGTAAGGGAAGCTTTATCCTATACTATATTGTGTTGTGATATTGAAATATTGATTGGTTGGATTATTATTGTGTTGTTTTCCCCTTTCCCCCTTTTTGAAAACCTAAGTTAGGAAATTTTGGGATTTTCAAGATTAAGCTTGATTGGGGAGTTGATTGGGTAGATTAATCGGTTGAAAATGTAATAGAAGTGTTTAGGGTTTGTTTTGTGTATCTTGGAGTGCTTAGAAGCCATGGTTGGCCCCAAATCTAGTAAATTCGTGCCCTTGTAAGTTGCAGAATTCGCATTCTGGCTAAGCCAGCAACTCCATTAGCTAAGCTATAGCATTCCTAGAGTTCTCTGTTGCTTCTGTGGCTAAGCTAGAAGGACAACTAGCTAAGCCAGAGCGTCCTTAGAGCTCTCTGCCACTTTGTGGCTAAGCCAGAGGGAGTGTTGGCTAAGCTAGCCCATCATTAGAACAAAATGACCTTTTGCTACCATTTTTGCTAAGTTAGAAGTTATTGTTGGCTAAGCGAGAGGCTATTCTTGCTAAGCTAAGGCGGGGAAACTTGAAAGTAGTTCAGGAACTGGCTAAGCTAGCAATGCTTGTGGCTAAGCCAAGTACCTTCCTGATAGTGAAATTGAGAGAATGCAAGGGCTGGCTAAGCGAGGCATCAATCTTGCTAAGCCATAGTGTGCTGAAAACCTATGTTTGTTTAATTGTCCTTCCTCCTTGTTTCCTTTGGATATTTATGATTGCTTGGTGACTATGAGTAAGGTTATTCTCACGAGGGTATCATATTTTCATATTTAAAGGAGGATTATTCTTTGGTTTGAGGTATTACCATGAAAAGAGGAATGTAAATACTTATGAATCTTATAAATGTTTAATCAAATGTAGTGAGTTTATCTTTGAAAGAATATCTTTATGGTTGAGACTATCCTATTATTGATTGAGATATATTTATGTTATAATGAGATGATGATAATGAATGATAATATTGTATTGTAACTATCCCTATATGTTGGAGGGTTAGCAATGTCCTTTGGGAAGGTCTTTATTGGAAAAAAATGGTATACTTAGGAGGGTGAGTTTCACGCCAAAACTCTAGCCCATTAAAGCAACCTAGGGGTCTCGCCTAGTGGGATATCTTCCCAAGTAGCACCCCTATGTTTTGACTCTGAATGGCGTGTTAGAGTATTAAGAACTACTTCCAAGAGGTTTAGTGACTCTTTTAGTGTATAGGGGATGAATTGTTGTCGTGGGCAAGGATTATCGATTGTTGAGATGTATTTGGACCCTTAAGTCAGGCCATTGGAGATGGTGGGTATGGAGGTGCCGTATCTAAGATTGTAAGGGACTCCAAATATGTTTTGCCGCTGAAATACGATGGGTGCACAGAAATATTCTGAATGTTGTATGTGCACAGTTGGTGCACAGACATATGAGTAGGCACGTAAGTTGAGGATGCTTGGTTGGCTCTCAACCTAGTACTAGGGGTTTTCGTGGTGGTTAATGGGAATGGACCTATAGAATAGATGAGTGGGTGAATCCTTATAGATGTAAGGTCTTGCAAACCTACAGAGGTAAGCCATTACCTACATTTGTCTATTTTCGATAAAACCACACTTCTCCTGTAGGGTCAGCCCAAGAGACTCCTGAATGGTCAGAGAGTGAGACTATGTTAGGGGATGAGGCTTATGAGAGATCGCTCATATGATGTTGAAACTCCACGGAGTAGAGTCAGTGTCGATGTTTCATGTTGCCTAATGGCTTCTGGTGTATATAAGTTGTGATGATGGTTGGTGATGGTGGAATTTTGATGAGACTTTTGATTGATGTTTAAATGTAATTCATGATGGTTCATGTATTATGGTGATAGTTCGTGATTGAATTTGATGTTATTGACTATTGGTGTTTTATTGATGTACATGTATGAAATGACTTTAATATGAGTATATATTTTTTATATATATTTATGGTTAGCCTATATGGTATTTTCATATAAAGTTTAGTTTTCTCCCTTTTTCCTTATTTTGGAATACATTTATTTGTATATGTATGGTTTTGTATTGGTGAGCTTACCCTTGCGTGTGGCACATATGGTTGTCACTGTGATGATCTTGAACTATGCGTTCGGGGGAGCAAATGACTTTTAGGGTGGATCTCTCTCTTAAAGGCGTGGTAGATGGAGTGAGCACGAGATTGGAACTGTGGTCTTCTCTTCCTTTTCCTTGGTTTAGTTTCATGTATAGAGATGACCAACTTAGATTTGTATTAGGCATAGTTTTATGTAATCAAAGTTTTATCTTCTTTTAAAAGGTTGAACTGCCATGAGGCATTATATCTAATTTAGTCATGATTTCTAAATGCATGGTCTATATCTTAAGTTTTGAGCTTTATTTGTTGATTTCATAATCGCGAAAAGTTCACACGGTATTTTCATAAGTAAATTAATGAAAGAGTTTCTAAATTAAATAAAATCAAAACCATGGTTTTAGTAGTTATGTAACGAATTAGGTGGGTTGTTACATCATCCACACATGTATATATAGATATTGTTTAATTATCAATTATATATTTGCATTATAAAATTATGAGATAAAAAAAATCTAATTGCATGATTTCTTTATTTTAATTTTGCTATAAATTTGAAATTGAATATGGATTTGAATTTAAATTAGTGTTATCAATTAATATGAATAAAACAATTTAAAATTTCAAATCATAAATATCTTAAAATAATGATCACGTTCAAATTTGAATATGAATTAAACAATTTAAAATTTCAAATCATAAATATATTAAAATATTGATCACATTCAAATTTAAATATGAATATGAATTTAAATTAGTGTTATCAATTAATATGAATTAAACAATTAAAATTTCAAATCATAACTATCTTAAAATATTGATAATGTTCAAATTTTATTATCATCCACACATGTATATATAGATATTTAATTATCAATTATATATTTGCATTATAAAATTATGAGATAAAAAAATATAATTGCATGATTTCTTTATTTTAATTTGTTATAATTTTGAATTTGAATATGAATTTGAATTTAAATTAGTGTTATCAATTAATATGAATTAAACAATTTCAAATTTCAAATCATAAATATCTTAAAATATTGATCACATTCAAATTTGAATGTGAATATGAATTTAAATTAATGTTATCAATTAATATGAAATAAACAATTTAAAATTTCAACTCATAAATATCTTAAAATATTGATAAAGTTCAAATTTTATTATCATCCACACATGTATATATAGATATTGTTTAATTATCAATTATATATTTGCATTATAAAATTATGAGATAAGAAAATCTAATTGCACGATTTCTTTATTTTAATTTTGTTATAAATTTGAAATTGAATATGAATTTGAATTTAAATTAGTGTTGTCAATTAATATGAAGTAAACAATTTAAAATTTTAAATCATAAATATCTTAAAATATTGATCACGTTCAAATTTGAATATGAATATGAATTTAAATCAGTGTTATCAATTAATATAAATTAAATAATTTAAAATTTCAAATCATAAATATCTTAAAATATTGATCACATTCAAATTTAAATATGAATATGAATATGAATTTAAATTAGTGTTATCAATTAATATGAATTAAAAAATTAAAATTTCAAATCACAAATATCTTAAAATATTGATAATGTTCAAATTTTATTATCATCCACACATGTATATATAGATATTGTTTAATTATCAATTATATATTTGCATTATAAAATTATGAGATAAAAAAAATCTAATTGCACGATTTCTTTATTTTAATTTGTTATAATTTTGAATTTGAATATGAATTTAAATTTAAATTAGTGTTATCAATTAATATGAATTAAATAATTTTAAATCATAAATATCTTAAAATAGTGATGACATTCAAATTTGAATACGAATACGAATTTAAATTAATGTTATTAATTAATATGAATTAAACAATTTAAAATTTTAAATCATAAATATCTTAAAATATTGATCACATTCAAATTTGAATATGAATATGACTTTAAATTAGTGTTATCAATTAATATAAATTAAACAATTTAATTTTCAAATCATAAATATCTTAAAATATTGATAATGTTCAAATTTTATTATCATCCACACATGTATTTTTAGATATTATTTAAATTATCAATTATATATTTGCATTATAAAATTATGAGATAAAAAAATCTAATTGCATGATTTCTTTATTTTAATTTGTTATAATTTTGAATTTGAATATGAATTTGAATTTAAATTAGTGTTATCAATTAATATGAATTAAACAATTTAAATTTTCAAATCATAAATATCTTAAAATATTGATCACATTTAAATTTGAATATGAATATGAATTTAAATTAATGTTATCAATTAATATGAATTAAACAATTTCAAATTTCAAATTACAATAAAAATAAAATCGTCTTCATTTCGGCAAAAAAAGAATCAATATGGTGTTGTCATGTGGTATCAACCTACGTAGCAAAACCTTCTTTTATATAATATAATTGATATTAATTAAATTTTTGTATAAAAAATTCTAATTAAATTTACTATTTTTTTTCACTTTATTACTAATTAAATTTATTATTATTTTTTACTTTTTTTTTCTTTGTTTTTTTTTCCACACTACATTACCTTCCTGTATCTCTTTATCTCTCACTTTGATATAGTTATAAAGTGTATGCCACTAATTTTTTATTGGTTAAAAAATATTTTTAATTCTTAAAGTTTTCGATTATATTCAGTTTGGTCTCTTGTTTTTTAAAAAAGTTCAATTTAATCATTTATATTTTTAAAATGAGTCAAAATGATCCTTTCAAAACAATGATCATTTTCTATTTTGGGACACGATTTTGAACAATTTTGACTTATTCAAAACATAAAACTTGTCCTATTGGATTCATGTATATGAAACTGTAAAATCCAACTACGTGAAAGGTGAATCTAACAAGCAACCAGAAAATTTAAAAAAATCTAATAACAGATTTATTTAAAATTCTATTATTATACTTATTAATAATAATAATAATAATAATATTTTTATTTATTAATTTATATTTTTATAGAAGTATATTGATAGTATATATCATAATATATATTATACTATTTTATAAATTTATTAATTTGCATAATATATATATATATATATATATATATATATTATTAAATATATGTGTAATAAATGTATCGTTATTATTTACTACTAAATATATGTAGTAAATATAATAAATGCATTATCAAATGAATGTAGTAAATGCGTTATTATAATGTACATAATAACAAATTTGCTACATATAGTAATATATAATATATTTAATCTTAAATATATTTATATTATTTTTAATTTATTAAAAAGTATAATAATAGAATTTGGTCTATTGGTTCTTATGTATAATAGAATTTGTTACATCTTTTAAGTTATATATATAATTAAATAGTGATATAATATTTAATGTTACTACTTAGTATCAAAATTATCAAAATTAATATGTAATTATTAAAATTATATAAACCCATTAGGGTCAGTCAAATAGTCATGAGTTGGGATAGATGCATGAAGATTTAGTTTTTTTTTTTTTTATGTATAATGGTTGCACTGAGATTAAGACCTTTGATCTCATGTATACTATGCAAACTCCCCACCAATAGATCAACCCTAGTGGTTTAAGGACATAGGCTCAATCTTAGTTGCCAACATTGTACTCTAGACTCAAATATAAATAAAAAAATGTTGAAGTTTGGTGGATTGAGATATAAGCAAATTTTAACTAATTCAAACTTTATTTAATGTTATTATTCCAAAAATACTTTAAGTTAATTCAAATGTGAGTACCATCTATAATAAATATGATTAATGGTAGTTTATGAAATGTAGTTCTTTTTTTTTTTTTTTTGTAAGAAATCAAGAAAATCAAAGGAACTTAACTAACATCCTTAATAAATGTGAAATTAGACATTTTTGTTTATACTTGAGTCTAGAGGACTACACAAAATTTATCAAAATTTTATATTCCCTCCATTCCATAATAATTGTCATGTAAGAAGAAAAAAAATCTCAAAATAATTGTCATTTAAGTTTTTCAATGTAATATTAATTATTGTTTTCCACTTACATCTCTTATAATTTTTTTATGGACAACAAAAACTATAAATGAATTAATGATGATAAAGCTAATTTTATAAAATTGTCACTCTCTTTTATTTATTTAATTTTCTTAATATGTCTGAACAAATGTAACGACAAATTAATATTATGAGACGAAAAAGGTAATAAAGAGTATTAATATAAACAATTTAATTATTCATTAAATACTATTGAATTCATTAAATTCAATTACATGATTATTGTAAATTTGAAGTTTTGGCTAATATTTCTTCTTAAGTCTCCTTTAATAGACAGATAGATAGCCTTGTAATTATACACCATAATATCAATAGGTTTGTCTTTATTTTGGTTAAAGTTTGAGAATATTCCATGACCAAAGTCGACGGCCCCCTATGAATTTCCTTAGTTTTCTCAGCCGATCTAGACAGAAAATCCATCATTGATTATTATTCATATAAATTAGACCTCCTTTCGTGATTCTATTGTCCTTGGTTGTTATTTTCTTTAATCATTGTCCACATGAGTTCTCTTCCGGGCTTGCTTGTGGTTATTCTTCCACTTGTTTACAATGTTGCCGCTGCTTGTTCTAATGGAACGTGCAAGGTTTGTATCCCCCACTCTACTACCTTGTAAATTCATACCGTTAATTATGTTTTCTTGTTTTCATCTTTTGTTGGTTTCAAACTGATCTTTGATTAGCTTCTTGATGAGTGCTCGTTTGATGGAGATTGTGGCGCTGGGCTCTATTGTTTTTTCTGTCCATTTGGGTTTTTTGGCTCTAGGTGTGTGAGATCAACTGTCACAAATAAATTCAAGCTCATAGTAAGATATCTATCTCTCTACTTTTTGCCTAATTTTCACAAACACACTGACTTTGACCATGAAACGGAAAAGAAAGTAACCTTATTCTCACAATATTTTTTACAACAAGAAGATAGAAAGGGAAGAAAGAGGAGTGTGAGATAAAATGAATGATATGATTAAGAGAGATAATTAAAGAGAGAAAAAATAAGATGTGACAAAAATATTATGAAAAAGTACTATATGAATAACATGATTGATAATGAGATCGAAACTACTCAAAATCTTAAGACTTTCTAGCGTTACTATAAACCAACAAGGCAACAACCATGTGGGTTGGATCACTTGGGTTAGCTTAGGTTGCAAGAACGTTCTTGTTTTGGTGACCTAGGCCAAAACTACTTTCATCATTTACATGTTCTGAATATTAATCGTTTGCATCATAAAAACATTTATTTGAATCATCATTATCAGGATTATTATTATTATTATTATTATTATTGTTGTTGTTGTTAATTATTATTATATTGAAAATATTTATCTTACGTTTTTTTTTATTCCTTTTACACTCTATAAATGTTAAATTATCCAATGCATAAAATAAGAGAGAAAGCAAATTAACGAAGGTCTTTCATAACAGGAATTAAATATGACATGAGGGTAAGAAGAAGTGGCGTGAAATAATGAGGTTTTATAATTGTGTTTTTGCCAAAGTCCTATGTTCATTCCTCATGTTCATCCCCGTCTCTCTTTTTTTAATTGACAATACTAGATGAAAAACTAAAAAGATAAAATAATATTATTTTTTTAAAAGAAAATTTAGGGGTTGGGAAGGACATCCTAATCTAAGGTAAGAAGAATTTCCAAATTAAAAAAATGCTTAAAAAATATTTGTATTTAACCTCACCTCATAAAGGAGTGAGAACCGATGTATAATTATATATGGAGTTGAATATGATATATGTAGTTGACAAGTCAGCCGATTTTGTCCCTAGATATGAACTAGTCATAAGTCATAACCCAAGTGAATTTACGGCCTATTTGGCAATAGAAAAACAAAATAAGGTCAATATAGTTATATGGATCCATGTAAATTTGAAAGATAGATAAAAGCATGATATTTTTATTTGCATGTTGTAGAAGAAGAAAAAATAGAAGTGTTTGATCTTAATCTCTCGTTAATTGCTTTTTTTTCCCACCGGATAGAATGATTCTCTACCATTCAACAAATATGCATTTTTGACAACGCACAACGCTTATGCCATTGATGGGGAGCCATCTCACACAGGCGTGCCTCGAGTAACTTTCACCAACCAAGAAGACAGTGTCACCCAACAGCTAAATGTATGCTATTCAGTACTATTAATCATAGCTTAAAATATCATTATTTTTCTAATGCTTGGATTCTCATAAGCAATGTTTAAGCCACCCTTGACCCTTGTGTTTCAACAATGGTTAATTTGTAGAATGGAGTGCGGGGACTAATGCTAGATACATATGATTTTGACGGAGATGTGTGGTTATGCCATTCATTTGAAGGCCAATGCCATGACATCACAGCTTTTGTATGTAAAATCATCCACTCAATTATGTTTGTTTTTGGTCTATGCTTTCCGAACTTATTTTTGGATAAAAAGGTTTGAAAAATCATTAATAGATCACCTCTACTTCGAGATTCTAACTATTGTGATTAACTAGTAGGAACCTGCCATAGACACATTGAAGGAAATTGAAGCTTTTCTATCAGCAAATCCATCAGAAATTGTCACAATTATCTTGGAAGATTATGTTCATGCCCCAAATGGTTTGACAAAGGTCTTCACTGATGCCGGGCTGATGAAGTATTGGTTTCCATTGACAAGCATGCCAAGAAATGGTCAAGATTGGCCTCTAGTGAGTGATATGGTTGCCAAAAACCAAAGATTACTAGTGTTCACTTCCATCGCGTCTAAGGAACAAAGTGAAGGCGTTGCTTATCAGTGGAATTTCATGGTTGAAAATCAGTGTAAGAAAACACCATCCATTAAACCTATTTCATTCTTAAGTTTTTATTCTTGCTCCTCTTGCCAACTTTCTTTTTGGTCATGTTCTTATCTTGGATTTTGCAGATGGGGATGGTGGTAGGAAAGCAGGAAGCTGTCCAAATAGGGCAGAATCATCTCCTCTTGACGACAAAAGCAAATCCTTGGTGTTGGTAAACTATTTTCGAACAACTCCAATTAAACCAATCACATGTGAAGATAATTCAGGAGGACTAATTAACATGCTACACACTTGTTATGGTGCTGCTGGCAACCGGTGGGCCAATTTTGTTGCTGTTGATTATTACAAGGTTGGTTTTAGGCTAATTTTATCTCTGCTTCCAAATTTTGTTGCAAAAGCATCAAATTTTTTTTAGCATTAATCCTTATATTCTATAATGTGGGGGGCTTATTATGCAGAGGAGTGAGGGAGGAGGATCGTTTCAAGCAGTTGACACTCTCAATGGAAAGCTGCTGTGTGGATGTGATGATGTTCATACATGTGAGGTATAGCAATTAACTTCACTCTTGGTTTTTAGAAACCATAAACACACATTTAAGTTAGTTTATAATTTTTAACACTATTGGTTTTTAATGTTTCAGCCTGGATCAACATCACAAGCTTGCTCACCATCATAGAAAAAATCGTAGTAACAAGACCGACCATCTGGAAATAATTCAGGCATTAGATTGTTGTGATCAATTTTCAGTTATTAAAACCATTATTGTTTTCAATCTTGATGTAAGGCGGGGGGGTACCCCTTGCACTCCCATCTTTTAATAAATTTTGCTTTATCTGAAAAAAAAAAAAAACCATTATTGCTTGTGATGAACTCGCTGGCAAAGATAGCTAATCCAAGGCAGCATTAAGACATCCATTACATTGATGAAATGAACTTGGTATTAAATTCAAACATTCATTACTCTGAAGAAGAATCCATCAATACCTTAAACAAGCAAACGAGAAAGAACAAATGACACTCGGTGTAGATTTTTTTTTTGTTCTTACTTAGACAAAGACTACTTGGAACTAGAATTAGTAAAATTTAAACGGTATTTTAATTTTTTTAAAGACGCTCAGTGCTGAGAATTAGCGATCGATCCCAGCTCTAATTAATAAAATGTAACTTTGGAATAGGTGCTTCGACACTGATCACCAGAATGCAACTCTTGAATTGGAGCTCCAGCGTCAATGCACCAATGCTTTGCTTGATCACACTTTCAATCTCAATTATCCAATGGGTAAGCCAAAGAGCCAGCGATCAAATCACATGACAGTAGAGGTGGCCTAACCACAAGTATATATTAATCCTAGTTACCTCCCATCATAAATCTAAAGGTTATAAGGCCTATACCGTTCTCCACACAATCATGTATTAGGTGACCTTCAAAGTTCAGAGTCCATAATTAAATGATCATGATCTTAATAGACTTGAAAATCATCTAATGGATCACAACATTTACCAATTTTTGGCTATTGCTATATCCACTCCCTTTTTTGCTAAGTACACTTCCCTTCCCTTTTTCTAAAATTCAATTATTTAAATAATTTCCCCCCTTTAAACCTTCTTCTCTCCTTGCATACTCCCCTTTTCAATGCAACAACACACTCCCTTTTTTCATAGTAACAACACATTCTCTTATTTTTCATTACACTCCATAATTTCTTTCCCTTCCTTCATCCCTTTGATCTCTTACTCTGGTCTCCCTTTGTTCTTCCCTTGCTTAGTCTCTTGCTTTAGAATCAGGGTTTTTCATCCTCCAAACTTCTAATTGCTGCAATGACACACCTCTTTAAGTCGTTTAGATTAAAGGACCAATATCAATTATATGTTTTTTCTACTTCAATTGCTTCACTATTGTACATTTTTTTTCCTTTATATGAGATTTTTAATGGTTCTAGTGTTCTGTTTGAATTTTTTTTAGATGTTTTTCTTAACATTCCGGAATATAATTTTATTTTTTAACTTATGGCAAGTACTTTTCGGAATACTATTTTGTGTTCCAGAAAGTACTTTCCGGAATACAATTTTATTTTTTAATATTCTAGAAAGTACTTTCCAGAACATAAAAGAGTATTCCGGAAAGTACTTTCTGGAAGTTAAAAAATAAAATTATATTTCGGAAAGTGTTAAAAAATAAAATTGTATTTTGAAAAGTACTTTTCGAAACACAATAATAGTATTCCAGAAAGTACTTTCCGGAACATCAAATAGTATTCCAGAAAGCACTTCATAGAATAATAATTTTTTTATAAATGTTATGTATATAAAGGGTATATGAGGAAAAAAATAAAAATAAAAATTCAATGAGAGTGTACTTAGCAAAACGGGATATGGGTATAGCAAAAGCCCAATTTTTTTTGCAAACTCAAAAGCTACAATTGATTGAAGCCTACAAAAATTATTAGAAATATTCTAACATATTGTGTCTACAAAATACATGATCCCAATATACAACACTTAATTAATACAGTATTTGAAAACTTTTCATTTTACTTATTAAAAGCTTTTGTTAAATTATAATCATTAATATTAAAAATTCTTTAATTTGATATCCAAACAAAGCAATTTAATTAATGCACAATATTTTAAATTTACTTAAAATTTGAATTCCTTCCTATCTAAATATATTTTAAAATTATTATTAACATTAAAATATGATATATGATATGTTCAATGTTTCTTAAGCTCCTTTTCATCAACAATTGTTTGGTTGTTAAAAATTATATAAATTAAACTTTTTTTTTGTGAATTGATATATATTAAACATCTAATATAATCTAGGAGCTTTTGATAACTCACTACATGACATCCAAACAAAACAATTTAATACACAATATTTTAAATTCACTTAAAATTTGAATTCCTTCCTATCTAAAAATAATTTAAAATTATTATTAGCATTAAAATATGATAATTTATGATAAGTGCATGGTTGTTAAGCTCCTTTTCATCAATAATTGTTTGGTTGTTAATCGATATATATTTTAAACATCTCTAATATATAAACTAGGAACTTTTGACAACTCACTGCATGGCATCTAAAATAAAATCCATTAAAATAAATCCGTGCAAAAGTTGTTAAACTTATTCTGCAGGTAAAATGTTAACATCAGGACCAAACGGCGATTCTTAACCGTCCATGCAAGCCTGTTTGTTTTGCATACAAATTACGAAATGGTGTTGTCAACTAAACATTGAAGGACACGTAGAGACAAAATTCTAAATAAACAAGAACCTCAACAATTTAGGATTAAGGGAAAAAGTATGAACAACCTAAAATAAAGAAATTAAGAGGAAAAAGTATGATCAATATATTGTATCACGATAGTATCTGATTATTTTTACTGTTAACTTTCTTTATAACGTAAAATTTTTTTAATTCAAAAAATTCTTGAATTAATTAAGAAAAAATCATACAAAAGTGATATTATTTTAAGAGAAAGAATATGTATTATAGGAAAACTAAAAAGTTTTCCGAAAGACTCAAGACGCCTTTCATGAGTACAATTATTATAGGCTTGTCCAATAATAAACCAGTTTATCCTATTACTTTATATATTTTGATTTAAGCAATATTTTTGGGGCATTAATTAAAATATTAAAAAGTAAAAATTTATTAAAAAATATTATCAATAAAACTTCTCATATGTTATGAATAATCTATTTGTGGCTGTCCATATCTTTTTGTATTATCTTTTATGATCTTTCCTTGTTTCTATTTATCTTTTGTAACTTCCAACTTGTATCTATAAATAGGCTACTCCTCCTGTAAAGAATAAACACAATTATCATTCTCTCTAAACTCTGGTCTCTTCTTCTTCTCTACTTTTCTCTCTACTTTCCTGCTCCGAGTTATATTTTATTTAAAACGTTATCAGCACGATTGTCTTTCTTCCACGGGTCATCCACAATTGGTATTGCAACGCAAGAAAAAGTCTTGTAAATAATTTGATTGAAGAAAATTGTTCTTTCAAATTCATATTTCAAGGTCAGATTTTCTCTTTCTCTAATTTCATTATCCATACTATGTGTTTGGTAGAATATTTTTGTTCTATTTACGTAACTGTGAAATTGAACATTTGAAAGTCTTAAAGACTCTATCAAAGAAGGGAAATTACTTCAGAGTCCTGAAGACTCTAGCAAAAAAGAAAATTATTTGAGAGTACTAAAGACTTTATCAAAGAATGAAATTATTTGAAAGTCCTGGAGACTCTATCAAAGAAGAAAATTATTTGAAAGTCATGAAGATTCTAAACTAGTTATATTTCTCTATAAATATAATTTCTCACTAGAAGTGAGAAAATAATACAAAAGTGAAAATAATTTCTCTCACCAGAAGTGAGAAAATAATGTAAAAGTAAGAATAATTTTTCTCACCAAAAGTGAGAAGGTAGTGCGAATAATTTTTCTTCTTGATTTTCTTGATTATTTGTCCCTTGATGTTGCACCTCCTGAAGTTTAGGTGTACTGCTTGACATTTGGTCAAGATATTTTGAAACTAATTTATCTATCTGTTTTATCTTTTACTTTAAAAATTAATCTATTTATTATTATTGTTGATATTAACACCTCTTTAAAATTTCATATATGTAGACGCAGTACGTTTTACAACCATTATAAATAATGGATTCAGCTTCGTACATTCCTTTAATAAATAATGGATTAAAATTCTGATCTGTTATATACATTGCATTTCTCTAAATAATTCAGCCACTTATTTTTTTTGTCTTTTATATTATTTTAAGAAGCAAAATGTGTGCTACAATATTTATAAGTGCATTCGGTGGTTTATAATTGATTTTCAAGTTTATATGAAAACATTGCTTTATAAACATATATATGCTATGCAGTGATTTAAAGAGGATCGTGAATCTATATACAGTGCTTTATATGTTATGAACAATATGGGAAAGAATTATTTATCTTGGGTATTAGATGCAGAAATACATTTAGATACAATGGGTCTTGTAGACTCTATTAAATAAGGAAATAAAGCATCTAACCAAGACAAGCTTTTGAGGCCCTCCCGACCGATTTTGTTTCATTCCCAGAAGTGAATGTAGCAATATTTGATAATTATGATTATGGACAATCGCGTGGTCAGGGGTGTGATCGTGATCATTGTAGTGGACATGGTCATGAAAGAAGTTTTAAGAATACTTTTTCCCACTAGAAGTGGAAAAGTAATGTGAAAAAAATTAATCACCTCATTAGTGATGACTTTTGTTCGAAAGGTCATGCCCACATTTAATTTTCAATTGGATAAAAGGACATACAATAAAAATGATAAATTTTTGAGATTCGTGAATTGATATAGTGCACCTTTAGGCTTTGGTAAAAATGTAGTTTAATTATAGTATTGATATTTAGTTATTTAAGTATAAATATAATGCACTGCTTTTGATCAATGGTCGATGTTGGTGGTACTATTGTGTTGTTATAGTTTGACTTTTGAGATTTTTTTATTGGTGTATAAAGTTTGAGAACTAAATTAATAGTCATTGAGGATGACATATTTTTGTTATTGTAAGAGTTAGTCATTATATTATGGGAAGGAATGACTGTATACATCCTATTCAACGAATAAGATGAGAGATACTACCACCTGGAATGGAATATCAAATTGCTGAAAATATCCACATCTGGGATGGGATATTAGATACCTCCATCTAGAATGGAGAATGTAGTGGAACACCATTGTACGTATTTGAGTTCATAGACCTTTGTGAATCTAGGATTCACAGTGGACCTGGGATCCACACCGGTTCCGGGAACCAAAGAATCAAGTCCAGTGATTCTGGGAATCACTGCTAATGACTGATCAAAATAATAAGTTTTGATAAAAAAAAATTATAAGATTCATTCGATTAGCATTGCTCCATTCCCTGAAGTGAATGTAGCAGCATATGTATGAGTTTAAATCATTGTTGTCAATATTACTATTTTTATTAGATATAATCAATGCTCATTATTTGTGGTTTGAATATTTCAAATTATTTTGAAATTACATTACATTTCAATATCTATTAATCGGTAAACGATTTCAATTTCAAGTTGATTACAATTTAATTAGATTCTCTCACATTGATTATTTATACTCCTTGTTTCTATGAAGAATAACAAAATTTTCTCTTATTTAGTAAAATGTGAGAAGTCAATGTTAGTACTATTTATGGTACTACAAATACAATTGAAGGCTCCAGAAGAGCTAATATATTATTACCTGGAGAAACAAAGTTACACATTAAAAATGCTTTTTGTTTTCCTAAGTCTCATGGAAACTTGTTAAGTTTCAAGGATATCCGTCTAAATGGATACCATATTAAAACAAATAATGTGAAGTATCTTTATATCATGAGACTTAAATGTGTATTGGAAAAATTACATGTCTTTTCTTATGGTTTGTACTACGCGAATATTAGTACAATGGAAAAGCATAATGTCGTAAACCAGAAGTTTACAAATCAAAATAAATTTGTTGTTTGGCATGACCAGTTAACCATACCGTGTGTTCATTATGATGTGAAAAATATTTGAAAATTCATGTGGACACCCATTGAAGAGCCAGAAGATTCTTCAATCCAATGATTTCTCATGTACTATTTGTTTCCAATGGAAGTTGATAATTAAACCATCACCAGGAAAATTGGGAATGAATCCATTCCATTTTTAGAACGGATACATGGTGATGTTTATGGACCAATACACCCACCATGCGGACCATTTAGATATTTTAAGGTTTTAATTGATGCATCAACTAAATGGTCACATGTTTGTTTGTTGTCAACTCGTAACCAGACGTTTGCGAGATTGTTAGCTCAATTAATTCAACTAAGAGCTCATTTTCCTGATTATCCAATTAAGAAAATCCGTCTTGATAATGCTGGTGAGTTTACATCTCATGTTTTTAATGAGTATTGTATGTCTATTGGAATTGATATTGAACATCCTGTAGCACATGTTCATACACAAGATGGACTTGCATAATCACTTAGTAAACAACTAAAGTTGATTGCAAGACCATTATTCATGTGATCAAAACTTCCAATGGTTTATTGGGGCATGCAATCTTGCATGCTGTAGTATTGATTCGCATCACACCAACAAGTTATAATTAGCTCTCCCCATTGAAATTTATTGAGCAACCTATTAATATTTCCCATTTGAAAATTTGTGGATGTGATGAATATTCCAATTGTTATACCACAACACACTAAGATGAGTCCTAAAAGAAGGTTGGAAGTTGGGTATGAATCTCCATATGTAATAAAATATGTTGAATCATCAACAATAGATGACTTGATGCGTCGATTGTTATTTTGAATTAGTTTTCCCAACATGAAAGGGAGATAATAAATAGTTGGAAAAAGGAGATTAGTTTGAATGAATTATCATTATCTTGATCCTCGTACAAAAACATTTTGAACCAGAAGTTCAAAAGATAATTCATTTACAAAGTTTAGCCAAAAGAGTGGCTTAATCATATGTATCAACTGTTAATGCTCCAATAAAATTTGATGTCCCTGTTGGACAATATAATATTGCAAAATGAGTCTCATACACGCATGAATCGTGGTACGAATGAAGTGTGGTAGACTCGTTGGTTCCAAAGATGAAAAACCTCAATTAAGAAAAGGAGCTGAAAAGTTAAATGGTCAAATTGAGGTTATGAAAACTTTAAAAGATGCTTATGACATAATTAATATTTTAGTTCTAGAAGAACTCAGGTACCTGAAATTAGTGAAAATAAAGAGATCTCAAATTATGTCATGAAAGGAATACAATGGAACCAAAATGAAGTCAATGTTGATGAAATGTTTATAAATAATATAGCGCTAAATGTAATAAATGATATTGAGGATCAAGAACCAAAGTTCATTAGTGATTGTCAACAAAGAAATTATTGACCAAAATGGAAAGATGCTATTGAAGCCGAATTAAACTCGCTTGCTAAGCGAATCATTTTTGGACCTGTAGTCTGTACACCTGAAGGTGTAAAATCAGTTGGATACATATGGGTTTTTGTGCAAAGGCAAAATGAGAATGGTGAAATTGTGAGATACAAAGCACAACTAGTTGCTTAAGGATTTTCACAAAGACCCAATATTGATTTTAAAGAGACATATTCACCTATAGTGGATGTAAGTATTTTTTATATTTAATGGTTGCTCATGAAGGACTCAATTTACATATAATGGATGTTGTTACAGCCAATTTGTATGGCTCTTTGAAAAATGACATTTATATGAAACTCCCCGAAGGATTTAATTTGCCCAGTAATGCAAGTTTTAGAGAAGATTACTCAATCAAATTGAATAAATCTCTTTATAGATTAAAGCTATAAGGACGCATGTGGTACAATCATCTTAGTGAGTATTTGCTAAAGGAAGGATATAAAAAATGATCCCATTTGTCCATGTATTTTCATGAAAAAAAAAATATGAAAATGGATTTGCCGTAATTATTATTTATGTAGATGACATAAATATCATTGGAACTCCTGAAGAGCTTCCAAAGGCCACAGATTGCTTAAAAAAGAGTTTGAAATGAAGGACCTAAGAAGGACAAAATTCTGCTTAGGATTATAAATAGAATATTTAAAAGGCTGAATTTTCATGCATCAAGAAGCTTATATAACGAAGGTGCTTAAAAGGTTCTATATGGACAAATCACATCCATTGTGTACTTCAATGGTTGTAAGGTCTTTAGATGTGAACAATGATCCTTTCTGACCTAAAGAAAAAGATGAAGAACTACTTGGTCCTAAAGTGCCATATCTTAGTGCTATAGGAGCACTAATGTATCTTGCTAATTGTACACGATCCGATATATCATTTGCAGTTAATTTATTAGCAAGATATAGTTCTTCACCTATATGAAGACATTGAAATGGAGTGAAGCACATACTTCATTACCTTAGAGACACTATGGACATGGGTTTGTTTTATTCAAATGTTTCAAAGTCATATCTAATTGGTTATGCAGATGCAGGTTATTTATCAAATCCTCATAATGGTAGATCACAGACAAAATATTTGTTTACATGTGGTGGTACAACCATTTCACGGTGATCTGTGAAGCAAACCATAGCAGCAACATCATCTAATCATGTAAAAAATTTAGCATTACACGAGGCAAGTCACAAATGTGTTTGGATGAGATATGTAATTCAACATGTGCAAGAAACTTGTGATTTATCCTCAAGAAAAATGGCATCGAAGACCATATGTGAAGACAATGCTGCATGTATCGCCCAGTTGAAAGAAGGATACATTAAAGGAGATAGAACAAAGCATATTCTACCAAAATATTCTTTTTCACTCATGATCTCCAAAAGAATGGTGACATAAATGTTCAACAAGTTTGTTCGTGTGAGAATCTAGCAGATCTCTTTACAAAGTCATTGCCAAGGAAGACTTTTGAGCAACTAGCCCACAAGATTGGACTTCATCGTCTTAAAGATGATCGTTTGCATGAGGGGGAGAAATAAATACGTTTTGCACTCTTTTTCCCTTCGCCATGATTTTGTTCCATTAGGTTTTTCTGGCAAGGTTTTTAATGAGGCAAGTGATAACGTATTGAACGATGATGTACTCTTTTTCCTTTACTAGGTTTTTATCTTACAGGATTTTTCCTAGTAAAGTTTTAATGGGGCACATTCTTAAATGATGGACATCCAAGGGGGAGTATTATGAATAATGTATTTGTGGCTATCCATATCTTTTTGTATTATCTTTTATGATCTTTCCTTGTTTCTATTTATCTTTTGTAACTTCCCAGCTATCTCTTGTATCTATAAATAGACTACTCATCCTGTAAAGAATAAACACAATTATCATTCTCTCTAAACTTTGGTCTCTTCTTCTTCTCTACTTTTCTCTCTACTTTCCTGCTCCGAGTTATATTTTATTTAACAACATACTATAATTTCTAGCTAATACATTTCCAATGTAATTTTTCATAAAGGGGTGTCTCAGTACTCCACTTTTTCTCCTTTATAAACCCCTAGTCTGCAAATTGACAAGGATCATCTCCCTTTTGAGTGGTGTAAAAGACATGATTAAGAGCAAGTGAACCATTTTCCCGTTTATCATTTATATCATTATATAATAATACCAATGAATTCCTCTTTCAAGCTACGCTTTCTTTTTTAAGCTTTCACAATTTTTGTTGTGAAAATTTTAGGAAAATTTTATTCCAATTTTTGTTGCTAAAGCATCAATTTTTTACCCTTAATCCTTATATGTTCTTATAATATGGGGGGTTATTATGCAGAGGAGTGAGGGAGGACGATCATTTCAAGCAGTAGACACTCTCAATGGAAAGCTGTTGTGTGGATGTGATGATGTTCATACATGTGTGGTATAGCAATTAACTTCACTCTTGGTTTTTAGAAAGCATAAACACACATTTAAGTTAGCATATGATTCTTAACACTATATTGGTTTCAATGTTTCAGCCTGGATCAACATCACAAGCTTGCTCACCATCATAGAAAAAATCGTAGTAACAAGATCGACCATTTGGAAATAATTCAGGTATTAGATTGTTGTCAATTTTCAATTATTAAAACCATTATTGTTTTCAATCTTGATGTAAAGGGCAGGAGTACCCCTTGTACTCCCATCTTTTAATAAATTTTGCTTTATCTTAAAAAATAACCATTATTTGCTTGATGTAAAGGGCATAAAATATGGCAACATTGTTATCATGGAAAATTCTTAGTGGTCTAGCAATGGAATTCATGATACGAAGTTTTGTCACCAAATTTCTCAACCAAATAGCATGAGTAACAATAACAAAACAAGCAACGAACTCTATTTGCATAGTAAAAGAGATAACACGGGTTTGTTTCTTACTCTTCTAAGATATCACACCTCCAGTCAGTATGAAAACGTATTTAGAAGTTTATTATTATTTTTTTTTATCATCAAGACACCCAACTAGATTTGAATTTGAGTATCATATTATTTCCAAGCATTTAACTCTCCTAAACACAAGCATGTGCTCCTTAGTTATTTGCAAGTACCTCATAACTTTCTTAGAGGCTATTCAATGATCGTTCCTAGGATTAGACTAGTATCTACTTAGAACATCAACTATGAAAGAGATATCAAGTCTAATGCATACTTGAGCATATATAAAGATGTCCACGATACTAGAAAAAGGTTTATCATTCATTTTCGCTCTCTCGGTCTAATTCTTGGGACATTGATCTTTACTAAAATTGTTATCTTCAGTGACTAGGACATCCTAGGTTTAGAATTTTGCATGTTAAATTTATCTAAGACTCTATCAATGTAAGTTTTTAAGACAACCCAAGTACACAACATAACTTATCCTTGTGATTTTCGATTCCTAAGACAAAAAAGCCTCACCCAAATCCTTCATGTCAAATAACCTAGTCAACATTTACTTTGTCTCATAGAGCATATCAAGGTCATTATAAGGTAACGATATATCGTCCACAAACAATTAATGTAAGGAAAATGAATTTGTTCCCACTAACCTTAAGGTACAAACATTGATCAATCTTATTTTCTTCAAAACCTAAAAAGGTCATCACTTCATCAAATTTCAAGTACCACTGATTAGAAGTTTGTTTCAACCCATAAATGAATCCTTTCAATTTACAAACTAAGTTCTCACTACCACTAACATTGAAACCCTTAGGTTGTTGCATATTATATATATATATATATATATATATATATATATATATATATATATATATATATATATATATATATATATTTGGTGTAGTTCCAAATCAAAACGAGATGAGCCACAAATATCATTATAATTTTGGACAAATCTTTAATTGATATAGGTAACATAGTATCATTAAAGTTAACTCCCCTTTTGAGTGAAACCCTTAGCTACAAGTTTGGCCTTAAATATCTCAAATTTACCTTTTAAGTTTTTTTAGTCTTAAAAACCAACTTAAACCAATTAATTGCCTTACAATTTTCAGGTAATTAACTCATGAACTCTCACATGCCATTACTGACTATAGACTGCATTTCTTCATTCATTGCATGCACCCACATCTCAAATTGAGAACAAGAAATAACTTCATGATAGTTCTTAGGATCAATAACACTTTCAATGTTATAACCAATAGTAGGTTGTTTGTGTCTAACAAGCCTTCTTATGAGAATATGGTCAACAGGATTATAGGTTGTGGAACCTTAACCATAACAAAAGGATCATCCATATTGGAAGAAAGGAGGAGAGAGTTTCAAGGTGAGAGAGTTCATAGAAAGAAGAGAGAAGGAATTTCCAAAATTGTTTCATTTCAATTATTTGAAATCTTTTCATTTTACCTAAAGGCTTTTGTTAAATAAGGCTTAAATAAATTTTAGGTCCCTAATCAATTCCCGAATTTTCTCTGGGTCCCCGATAAATTTTTTCGTTGCTTTGAGTCCCTGATAAAAAAAAGTTTTCTTTTGGTTCCTATCGTCAGTTAAATGATGACGTGCGTTAAAATTTTTAAAATGCATTTTTTGACGGCTAGAAAACTACCACTATCTATTTCAAATTTTATATTACAATTTCTGGCAGCTAAAAACGGCCATAATCAATTAAAGCAAAAAAAATAAAAATAAATAATTTAATTGTGAAACATTAGCCTGCAGCCTCTCTTGTACATTTCCACAAACAGCTTCCAGGCAGCATCAAAACACAACCTAGAGCACAATATTGATTCCATTGTCTTCTTCAGCTCATAACAGAAGGAAAATCATACCCTTTTTTTTTTTACGACAAAATAATATATTTTATAGCTATTCTGATGATGTTCTGTCACAAGTTGTGAGCAAAAGCACACCAAATAAACAGTACACTTAATCCACATGATACATATTTCACCAACAAAACCTATACATTACTAAATTGCAACTCCACTGTAATAGCACCTACCCCATAAACAGAACCCCCTCTCGTATTCCATATCAGTGTGCCTGTATCATTGAGGTTAGCGTAATTGGGAAAGGCAATATGTTGGCTCCAAGCACCATAAATACAAAGAAGCATCAAATCCCTTCATACCTTTTTTTTAAATAACATAAAAGAAAATGTCCAATTACTCGGCAACAACAAGATAGGATTCTCTCTCCCACAAAACCCTCAGTCCTTTCATCATCACTAAACCTCCATCCTTGAGGTTCATACAACGATTGAGGGTTTGGTGTTGCGGTTGGTGGTGCGGTGATGGTGCGCGGTGGTGCAGTGGTGGTGTGCGGTGGTGGTGCGCGATGGTATAGTGGTAGTGTGCAGTGGTGCAGTGATGGTTGGGTCTTGTTGATCGAAAGAGATGAGGGTAGGGGGAGGTTTGATCTAATTTTAAATTGAGGAAAAAGAAGAAAATATCTGAACCATTAATTTTAAAATTAAATATATCTAAAGATTTAAATTTTTTTTTACTAATTCTAGCGGTTTTTAGCCGCTGAAAATTGTAATTTAAAATTCGAAATTACATTTTAAAAATTTTAACTGCCATATCATCACTTCACTTAACTAACGGTAGGGATCCAAAAGAATTTTTTTTTATCAGGGTCTCAAAGCAATGGAAAAATGTATCGAAGACTCAAAGCAAAAATCGAGAATTTATTAAGGACCTAAAAGTTATTTAAGCTATTAAATAATAATCATCAATATTAAAATTCCTTAATTTGACATCCAAACAAAACAATTTAACACACAATATTTTAAATTTACTTAAAATTTGAATTCCTTCCTATCTAAAGATATTTTAAAATTATTATTAACATTAAATATGATATATGATATGTTCGATGATTGTTAAGCTCTTTTTCATAAATAATTGTTTGGTTGTTAAAAATTATATAAATAATCGTATATGCCTCATCTATCTTTAAATTAATTTTCTGTGTTCCTGGTTAAAAGGCAATTGGGATTCTAAGCAAATTCATCAATTGCAAATTGAATTAAATAGGGATACTTGTTATAATGCGTATTTTTTAATTGGTTTTAATTTTTCAACATAGGTGAAGAAGTAGAATTCCTTTATCAATCGTGTTTACAACTTGCCAATGATTAAAATTTTGATTGGATCCTCTCTCTCTCTCTCTCTCTCTCTCTCTCTCTCTCTCTCTCTCTCTCTCTCTCTCTATATATATATATATATATATATATATATATATATATATATATATATATATATATATTCTTGCGGGCGCCTATAAAGCATAATCAACTTGTAGAGGTCAAGACCTACCAAGAAAATAATATATAAGCCAACCAAAAAACCAGTAGAGGTGAAGACAAAACTCATTATTGAGATTCACATGTGCACATAACTCCAAGTTTTTGAGTTCACATGTTAATGTTCAGTGCCCTAATGAAAAAATATGCGCGATGAGAAGTAGGCCCATGAAAATGATTTCAGGATTCATTGTTCTCGAGAATCATAAATCCCTGACATGAATAATTCCTACTTCTAGGAGTAATTTATTCAGAGAAAATATTTTTAGAAGTTTTTTTTAATAAGAGTATTTTTAAAAAAATTTCTTTACATCTTATCTCTTTTAATTTATTTTTTCAATTTTATTTTTAAATTAAATTTTAATATTTAAATTAAATAATCAATAATTAAAAATAATATTTTATCATAACATAAATTAGTTATCATTAGTTTAAAATATAATTTGTTTGTTAAAAATATTTATTTATTATAAATTTTAATTATACTATAATTTATACATTTAAAAGTATTTATTTATTATAAATATTAATTATATAAAATAAACATTTTTTCTATGCATACACATGTTAAAATACTAGCTTCATAAATATATAAGCAACTTACTCCCTGTAACACATCTCTCTAGTGGTGTGTTTGATAGTAATAAAATAAGTATGTAAAAAATAAGATGGATAAAAATAGAGAAGAGATAAATAGAGTGAATATATAGTAAAAATATATAAAAATGTTTATTTAAAAAAAATACAAAAGAGAGAAAGAAAGAATTATTACTACTCATTTCTCCTTGATGTTATAGAGAAATAAAAGACTGTCCTGTATCTTTCTTTTTTGTAGTAGTGCCATTTTCACTCACAGTCCAATTCTGACCATCGGGCATGGACAAGCTGCTGGAAGAGCCACAGATGATGCTGAGGAGATCAACGAGACGATAAATAACATCTGCTATGGAAAGATAAGGGAGGCACCACAACAAGAGGAGGAGGATGGTTCCTAAAGCAATTCGTGTGCCACTTGTGTCCATCGATAAACTGTAATCGAAGCAGCACACAGTACCAAAACAGTGAGCTCAAAGGCGATAAATCAACCAATGAATATACTTAATTTTCAAGTTTTCTGATACTACTGGTGCAGGGTGGTTCGTGTCTATTTTATCTCGGCAAGCGGGAGATTTCAAGTCTACGCTTGCTTTTTTATTTTTGTTTGTTTTATGGACTGGCTGCGATAAGTCAATGTACTTATTTGTGGAAATTTTAGCCAACAAAAAAGAATAATGATTTGTTGCTACCAATTATCATAATAAGATAAAAAATATATATATAAATATATTAAGTAATATAATACGATAAAAAGAAAAAACAAAGATTTGAAAATGTCAAAATAGGTGTTTATATATAAGAGTGTCCGTTCATTTTTGTGATTTTTGCATTCCCATGCTCAGTTTTCCAGTGATTCTCTGACCTGCTGGAGCCATGGGTCTTTTGTGGGAAGACTTCGTCTGGGTGTTAGTTTCCTCGTTTCTTTAATATGTAGTCTAAGCCTTCCTTGTTAATTAGAAAAACAAATGTTGTTAATTAGAAAAAAAAATGTTGTGAATTTTGTTTTTGTTGCATTATATAAACATAAAACAATTAACATTGAATATGGTAGATTGGTATTGAATTTTTTTTTTATTTGTTTGTATATAAACATTTCTAATATATATCTAAAAGTGAAAGAGACAATTTTTTTATTGTGTCATTTATATATACAAGAAACTTCCTTTTTTATTTTATTATTAAGATGATGAAAGCACCGTATCATTTTATGAAGTTGATAGGAAAAATGTAGAGCACCTCCTTTTGTAGTGTACTAGTTCTCCACCTGTGCACAGATCTTTACATACAAATAACAATTATCATTTAACTTTCAACCTTTAATTTAATAATATAATAGATATTAGGCTAAATTGTAATTTTGATCTCTCTTTAATTCTCAATCCATGATTTTGGTCTCCTTTTTTTTTTTTTTTTTTTTTTGCAAATTTAGTCCCCACATTTTGGTCAAGTCCTCAATTTTATATATGTTTTATTTCTTTTATTTTAATTTTAAAATTAAAAAATATGTTTGGCTGTTAAAATTGATTGAGAATCATGTTGATATTCCCAGGAATATTTAGAATATGTATTTGGTTCACATTTTTTCTTAGGAATATATATTATAACTACTAAAATGTCATTATTGTATTAAAGATATTATATTTTACATCAATAACCAAAGTTTTTTATTTTCTTATGTTTATCGTACGGATAACTCAATACAAAGAATAAATATACGTCACACATAATTATAAATAACTAATAACCTATGAACTTAATAAGCATAATTAACTCATTAAAAAAATGACAATAAATAAATCTGAGGGCAATTGTATGTAAAATATTGTTTAAACATAGTATGCAATATTTCAGTAAATAATTATTGTTAATCTTTTGTTATTTAGAATTGAAACCAACATCCAATACTAAGAGTACATAACTTAATATGTTATTGGCCCCAATATCAATTCCAAAAAACAAATAGAGGTATATATGCAAAGCATAGCAAAGACTAATATGTTATTGGCCTCAATATCAATTCCAAAAACAAACAAAGGTATGTATGCAAAGCGTAACGAAGATTATATATGGAGTATCTGTGATAAACTAAGATGGGTACCATTTAGAAGTTACAGTCAATACAAACAAAGGTAAATAGGTAGTGGATATTAGTAATGAGGGTATAATATAATTTTTACTCAATAAATATAATTCCCACCACATAGAAATCTATATTCCCACCCTTCATTTATGGGAATAAACTCAATATAAAATCAGTATAAACATGAGAATCTCATTTTCTTGAGAATATAAGATACTCGGGAAACTTTTTTTATTACTCCCTCCGTTCCTAAACTCTTGATGTTTTAGCTTCTTATTTTTGTTCTTAAACTCTTGATATTTTATACATTCCGATGCTCATTAATTAATTTTTTTTCCACATATACCCTTATTTAACATGACCTTGATTTTCACAACTTTTTCTCTCATTGATATTAAATGAGGGTATTTTAGACTAAACGTATTATTTGTGCATAATATTAAATGTTTCTTAAGCTGCATGCATTAACCTTAAACATCAAGAGTTTAGGAACAGAGGGAGTATCTTCTAACAAACATGAAAATATATATTTTTATCTCCACATTCTCAAGAATCCAATAACATTCACTTAAACAAACATTCCCAAAAAATATAAAAGAAATAAAAACAAATAAATATATGCAAAATTGAAAATTTGACCAAAATTGCAGATATATATATATATATATATATATATATATATATATATATATATATATATAGTACACACATTTTTTTTAGAACAATTATATTTGGACACTTCATTATTTTGAACACTTAGTTAAAACCTTTCATTTCTCTCTATCATTTTTTTCTATCACATCATATCATCTTCCATACTTATAATTTTTTTTTCTCTTTTCTTTCTCACCAGATGTTAAATAATATTTAAAGTGTGCAACTATATTTTTCCTTTTTTGCGTATGAAGAATAACCAACTTTTAGAGGTCAAGACAAACCTCATTATTGAGATTCTCATGCATGTGCACGTAACTCCAAGTTATTGCGTTCACATGTTTAGTACCTTTATCAAAATATGCGCAATTAGATGACTGAGACTCTTGAGAGGATATAGACTTGTCAAACAATAACCCAGTTTATCTTATTATTTTATTTTGATTTAAGAATATTTTTGGGCATTAATTAAAAGTAAAAAAATATTAAAAATATTATCAATATACTCTACTGTAATTTCTAATACATTCCAAACATATTTCTTTACAAAATTCTCATTATTTATTTCTTAACCAGTATTCGAAGATTGGTTAATAAACCCTTTTATTTTATTTTATATACTGATAAAAAAAACCTTTTATTTTACAGTGGTTTTATAACCTTTTTAACAAGTTATTGTTATTTATTCTGTTTTTTCATCTGTAATATTTTAATATTAAGTTCTTCATTTAGATTCTTTTAATATTACATTATTTACTTTATTCAAATTTCTCCTTTAACATTAAATAAATTTTTTTAATTATTACACTATTTATACTTTTAATTTTTAATAAAAATAAGAATAATTTAAAATTAACTAAAAAATTAAACTATAATTATTTAAAAATATATTTTTTCTACAATATTAAAGGTATATTAAAAATTATATAAATATATCATTATATTTCATTTGATATTTATTAGTTAATTCAATAATTAAGTTTATTAAATATATGTCTCTAATTTGATAAATTAAAAGTTAATTTCGCAATTTTCAATTAACTTTTCAACTTTTAGTTATTGAATTATTTTTTCTTGAACATGCATGGCCCATCTATTTTTTTAATTCATAGAAATTGAAGACCGTATTAAGAAATTTACAATACTCATGTACCTTTCTCAACCAACTAACCCCTTGATTGCATGACCCATCTATTAATTAACGTATTTGTACCTAAGGATGTGATGCCTTGTTTCCGAATTATTGATAAGGGATATATCCTTCTCAGACCATTCATTTTCACAAGATAATGTTAGAATTATATATATATATATATATATATATATATATATATATATATATATATATATATATACACACACTTTTTACCAAAATGATGTAGAATGCTAAGGGGTCTAGTTTAATTAGTTGTGTGAGTTATTATAAATTTATTGATATCCGAGTTTAATGGAGGGATATTAGATATAATAAGAACAAATCTTAGAAAAGGTATGTGTAATTTACTCATTAGGTAGGTGGTCTCTAGCCTTTATTCCATAATTAATAGCAACACTTAAAATTTTATCAAAATTCTAACTATGCATTTTCTGAATGCATAGTATTATACATTTTATGAATAAACAGGCAAACTACTCGGGATTAAGAACAGGGATTACCCCCTCTAATATTTCTCTCTAAATGCTCAATATATAATTTATAATTTGCCCTCATGTCTCAAACGTGAAGCAATATTGTTTAACCATGTAGAAAATTAGCTCTGGCCCTTTTTATTTATTCCTTTACTATTTCATCATGAGTCATGAGTTTGAGGAGTAGAAGTTAGAATCCAACAATTAATGCATTATTACATTAAGAGAGGATACATAGTTACAGGCTTCAATAATAGAAAGCAGAAAAGCTTACATATATATGTTGACAATCTCTTCCCCCGAAATTTGTCCAGTTCAGGAGATGGAGTTATTCTTGCAATAACGAAAACATGCCCAATAACCGAGACATAGCACAACAACAACAGTGGAGAGAGGAAACAAAAGCATTAGAACACATAAAAATAGCTTGATCGACGCCATCACAACCTTAGATATTCATTAGCAATTCCTAGTGTACATTCCACAATGATTCCCACTACTAGCTGGTGCTATACAGGTACGATAACCATTGATGACCGGACAGTCCTTGATGGCTTTATTATTAGGATCATCTGTAGTCTTCGTAACTCCGGGATTGCTTTCATCAAGAATTCTGCGGAAGTGGGAGCTGGAGATGGTGGGAAGCTGTGAGTCCAAGTGGTGGACGTTGAGGCAGCCCTCTATGGAGCCATCGCACAGAGAAGTGGTGCCATTGGACTTGGACACAGCTGCAATGATGAGATGTGCGTGAAGCGAAATCACCATAAGCCACATCATGAAAGGGGTTGGTGCTTGCTTCTTCATGTCCGCTACGATCGGCTTCACTGCTACAAAATCTAGAGAGATATTATCTCGGACACTAAATATCCACCCTTAAAATATAGACTAGTTCCGTTCCTCTATAGTGTCGGCAGTGGCTATTTATGTTTTTTTTTTTTTTTTTGACAGCGGCTATGTATGTTATTAGTAGCCGAAGACAGGTAATATGGCCATATTTTTATTTTATTTTTTTAGGCTTAATTATGTTTTTTATCCTCAAAATTATGTCATTATTATTTTGGTCCTCTAAATTTAAATTTATTTTTTAGTCCTTCAATTTTAAAGAAATTCTTTTTTTAGCTCTTTCTAACCAATTTTTGGTAATTTAAATGAATAGTTTGTGATGATTTTTTTTACAGTAAAAGGGACTAAAGAGAATATTTTTCAAAATTGAAGGACTTGAAAAAACAAATTTAAATTTGAGAGACTAAAAACAACAATAATCTAAATTTGAGGGACTAAAAACATCTAAATAATTTTTATTTGATATTTTGTAATAATTTTTAGGAGTGTTCACAAACCAATTTGAGTTGGAGTTGGTTAAACCCATTTCCCAACCCCATCAAAATTATATGGGTTTGGTTGGATTTATGTGATTTTGTTGTTAAATCTGAACGGAAGGTCACAAACATTGGTTTGGGATGGATCAATTTAATATTATTTTAAATTTTCTAAAAAATTAGAATTTTTTTTCTTATCAATTTTAACAATTTTAAAGGTATTGTATTTTTTTAATTAAAAACAAATGCACATTATAAAAATATTGTATTTTATCAACGTTCCATATTTGTTACTAAACCATAAATAGTTGTATTTTTGTAATTAAAAATATATGTATATATAAATAATATATTTAATAAAATGGCACGTTAACAGGTTGGGTTCATGGGTTCAAAACTCAAAACTCATTATCCAATCTGATCGTATATGAATAGGTTTGAACTAATTGGGCCGAGTTCAACCCAAGTACTAAACAAATTCAAACCAAAGCGACTGAGTTAGTTAGGATCAATTCAGGTTCATAGGTTATCCGTACGTGTAAATACCCCTAAAAAATATTCTTTATACATTGATGTGCACGCTTGTTTAAATTTTAATTTATTTTTTCTTTATACTGGATTGAGCTCCCTTTTAGGAATGAAAAGACCTCCCGACCCCTAACACAACCATTATTATATGAAGAGTTTTGATAAAGAACAAACAATAAAAGCCAACTCATTTATATATATATATATATATATATATATATATATATATATATATATATATATTTGTTATTAGGAGTGTTCACAGAAATGGATCACCTACAAATTTGATATGACCAAAACTGACCCAAACATTCCAGGTTAGGTTTTTTAAGTGTTTGGGTCAAATCCAACCCAACCTGTTCATGTATGGGTTGGGTCACGGGTTTTAATTTTTAAACCCGTTGATTATTATTACTATTATTATTATTGTTGTTGTTGTTGTTGTTGTTGTTGTTGTTGGTGGTGGTGGTGGTGGTGATGGTGGTGGTGGTGGTGATAGTAACTCTACGGAATTCTTTAAGTATGACTTGTGTAAGGTTAAAAAAGATTTTGAGGATAGGATGAAAGCTCATGCTGCACATGATGTTGCAAATTAATTGAATGATATACAAGGTGGTAGGTGCTAGAATTGTCATGTAATGGTTGGATTTTCAGGCGTTGGGATGCAGTAGAATGTGGACTTGGACCTTTGCATTATGTATCATTGTTTGCTTCTATTTTACTTTTTTTTTTGTAAATTATTTTGAAATTTAAAATAAATTTAAATTTTCTTACACATTGACCCAGCTCAAACCAACCCGTTCACAAACATGTTGGTTTGCGTTGGGTTTAAAAAAAAATTACACAAATTTGACCTAACCCAACTTGTAAAATTTTGATTGGATTGAATCATAAATTTGGCCAAAATCGATCCAACCTAACCCGTAAAAATCCCTATCAAACACAATTAAGACAATGTATAAGATCTCTCAAATATATCCTGATTGGCTCAAATAATGATAAAATGGTTCTTCTATGCCCCCCAAAAATTATTTCTATATTGCTTAACAATGTTTAAAACTAAAAAAGAAGTTTGGGTACTCCAAAAATCAATTATTACCAACTTATACTCAATTGTCTTATTGAACTTTAATTATAGAATTTATCAAATGACAATATTATAGAATTATCAGATATTTGGAGAAGAAGCTCGTTCTCTTCTTAGGAGCTTTGTTTCCTAGGTAGAGAGTCGTACATTGAAAGGGTGTGTGTGAGACTAGGAGTATGTTTGGGATAGTTGTGAAAATTAGATTATTTTTGTTGCCATTCAAAATATGCTAACCTGAATTATGTTAGCCGAAAAGATAAAGTTGGGGGTTTAAATAAATAGTTCAAACGGATAGTTGACTTCGATCACTTAAGATTTGTCGAGTGAGACTTTTTCGGCTAGCTGTTGAGAATTAAAAAATTGCAAGATTTTTTCTAAAAGATAAAAGATTTGGCAACAGGCAGTTGCAAATGGCAAATTCGAAGATAAAAGAAGCTTGATCAAGGTGGCTGAGAGATTATCTTGGAAATGGTTCACGAGTGGAGTTAGTTCCTGAAAAATAGGAATGAAGAAGTGGTAGTGGGGCACGCCTCAACAACAATAGATAGCCAAAACAAGCTTAGTTTAGCCGAATTAGATATGGATTAGTCAGTTGTAACAGAACATGACTTGAGGAGACGATCTAGGGCAATTAGTTGAGATTTTTTAGTATAAATGGATGCTCCGGATATGTGTAAAAGACCTTTAACCAATCAATCAAAAAATTGCATTTATCTTCCAATTTAAATTTCTTGCCAATTTACTGCTTTCAAAGTTTAAATTTCATTATGTTCTTTATCTTTCAAATTTCAGTTATTTGCACCTCCAATCGAGTGCTTTCTTTAGTTACTCGAGGACCCATTTCAAAATCAAAAGGCAGATTTCCCCTTTTGGTAATTTCAAATCGTTTGATATCTCATTTGTATTTTGGAATTGTGTTGGAGCTTAGTCAGTTGAAATTCATTTGACTAACTTACATTAGTTCACACGACAACAAAATTGGCACGCCCAATGGGACCATTGGTGCTAATAGTCCTCATCTTCCATCTCCAGGCCTCGACCACTCTTGGCATATGCAGCTTAGGTCTAGAGACCTAGGCAAGATGGACCAGCAACAGTCGAAGAAGAAAAACAGAACCAAAATAGGTGAAACTACACTAGGGATGTCATCATCTTTGATAACGAGTCCTGTGTCGACAAGCTTACGATTACCCCATCGACAAACACACCATCTGTAACATTTGTTGCTACTGACGCCCCTACAGTAATGACAACCTCTTTCATTCGCCAACAGATAGATCTTGGGATACATGACATCATGTATCAGCTATCTGCGCAACTGTCGGACATTGTCAAGCCTATGGTGCAAAATGAATTGCAATAGACTAAAGAATTGGAGGCTAAAAAGATTGCCAAAAATTTGGCTACTTCTTTCTCAAGGAATCAGGATATGTCGAATCAGGTAATCAGTTTAGATTCTCCTCCAGTTAACGAGCAGAATCAGGCAGGACAGTTCAGCCGAATCCATTCGCCACATCTGTTTAGCAAACGGTTCAGCCCACAATTGCATCGGCAGGGACTTGGACTACAACCCAGCCGACAGGTAGCCAAATAGGGACTTTCCCTAATATATTGGCAGCCAATACTGGATATATGCCAATAACTACTCTAGTCCCCTTTGCACCCACACTTGGGGGGCAAATTGGAATGATTGAAACTACTAATCGATTTATTTCCCCCTAGGTGCCTATGGCTAGGAGACCAACTAACGCTACGAGATATATTGGTTTGCCTTATGTCCAGCCTATTTTTGGACAACATAATTCCTTGGAATTGACAAATGATGGAGAAGCGGCTTATGGCCAGAATGAGATACCAGCAAGACAAGCTGCTCTGAGTCAGATCGCTTACCAACCTTCAAGAACTACTTCGACACCATTGGTTGATCCTGAGATGATAGCCGAAACAATGAAGAAGTATTTTGGCATCCAACTGAAACCAATGGAGAGATCGATGTATAAGAAGCCCTATCCAGAGTGGATTGATCGGATGGTAGTTTTGACGAAAGGGTTCAAAGGACTTTACAACCTTTTCTGGCGAAGATGCTAAGTCGACCATGGAACACGTAGGCCGATTCATTGCCCAATGTGGCGAGGTTGGCCAAAAGGAATGCCACAAGTTTTAGCTATTCCCTTTGTCATTAACCGGGGTGGCGTTCACTTGGTATTCTAATCTACCACCAAACTCAATACAAAATTGGGCAGACATGGAAAGGTGCTTCCACGACCGTTTTCATAGACCTATCCCTGAAGTAACTATGGCTGATTTGATGAATACTAGGCAAATGGTGGACGAATCGGTCGTAGACTTCATTGAAAGATTCAGGAAAATGGGAAGCAGGTGTTCAGTACAGTTGCCAGAAAGCGAATGTGCTGCAATGGCTATTGGCAAATGCATCCCCAGTTAAGGGAAAAGCTAGTGGCTCAGGAATATAATGACCTCGGTCAGCTGACATCTAAAGCAAATCGGATCGAGCAATTCATCCATGAAAAAGAAGCAAGAAGGGCTAGCCGAGGGCCTGGGTCACATTTAATATCAGTAATTGATATTGATGAAGATAATGAAACTTATGAGGAAGGGGCTGAGATTATGGCAGCTGAAATCCTAAGAGGAAAACCATATTCTTGCCCACCCTTGAGACTAGGAAAAGGGAAAAGCAACATGACCAATGGAAAAATGGAGTATGATTTTGACATATCGAAAGTTGACCAAATCTTCGACTATTTGTTAAAGAATACGCAAATTCGGTTAAAAGATGGGCATAGGTGATATCTCCTTGGCAAGTGAACCAAGTCGTTCAAGTAATATAAAATGGAAGTCCAAGAATCGTATCCACAGGAACTTGTTCAATATTTGGCTATTTTCATAAGGATACTTACTAGAACAATAAATAAATTAGTAAATATGCAATGGAATGGATTTAAAGTTGGAATAAAGCACTAAAAATCTAAACTTGACAATAAAATCAACTAAAAACTATTTTTGGGATTTTCTCAAGCAAGTAAAGTGCGAAAAATAGAAAGTTTACGACAATAATACGAGATGTTGGGGTTTGACTTGGTTAACCACTCACCCATGTATACAAAAGCCATTAATCAAGTTCATTATCCAAATATTATCATTAACTCGCAAAAATGTTTAAACCCTAATTCCTTAGAGTGAAAACCTAAGTCTCTTGACCAACCTATCAATTCCTTGCATAAATCAACGAAGATACTTGAGAGAAGAATAAGAGTTTAAGGATGACTAATGGGTTTTGCTCTATTCCTAGCAACACACCCCATTATGGTGAAATTAAGAGATCAAGCCAAAGCAAGCATTAAGAGAAGGAGAAAACACATAACATGAATAATAAACTTTAATTAAAAACTTAGAGAGTATACATGAGTTTTGGGTCAACTACATCAAACCCCAACAAGGGTGAAATTAGCTACACATAGACATGTGCAGCAGCAAAAATGAAGAAGAAAGGAAGAAACTTGAAGTAGAAGCCATGGGAACCCAAGGGAAGCTCTCCAAGTGTCACTCCAAGCCAAGAAAAGGTCTGAAACATGAATGAATGCAAAATGAAAACTTTTCCCTCATAAATATCTTTGTTTTCGCACCACTTAAGCCATATTAGCACTTTCATGCCCAGCCTTAAGTCTTCCCACGCTCAGCTTCAGAAAAAGGCATTAGGGGTGTAACTCGAAGGTCCTCACACCCAACCTCAGGTTGACAGCAAGAAAAGGGAAATTTCTTCATTCTCAGACCCAGCCTCAAATCTCTCAAGCTCAACCTCAGCAAAATAAAAGGAAGATATTAGCTTTTGGATTTCAAAATATGCTTCCAAAGGTGTTGGCTTGAACTTCTAATGACTCATGCTCCAAATTCTTTACTTCTTCTTCTATTCCTACAACAACATATCAAAAGCTAGTAAAACTCCTAAAGGATTAGCAATATTAACACTACTTCTAAATAATAGTTAGATTAGCCTAAAATTGATTAAAACAAAGTTCTAAGTCATGGAAAATGTAAGATAAATGCTAAGATATGTAAGCATATAAAGCATCTATCAACAGGATACCATCGACTGATGATCTAAAAGGGAAGAAGTATTGCAAGTGGCACCATTTAAACTATGTAATATTTTGACAAACAGTTCATAATGGCCTAAAAGAATGCCATTTTAAATTGGCTGAGAAAGGAACAGTGGAAATGACAATCGATACTGATCCTTTTTCGAAATTAGACATCAATATGGTGGCATGTGATGTTCCTGATAACGGGAGAAGGAAAGAACGACGGGTTTGGAAACCAAATGCAGATTGGAAACCAAAAGAAGGTGCTTCAGCACGAAGGGTGTCCATGTTTCAAAGACTATAACAGCTATCATTGGCGAGGGGGATATGGGTACCCCATCAGAACAGCTGAAGTGCATTTGAGTGACTAGGGCCTCCCTGTGAAGGCACATCTACAAGAACGTCAAACCGAATCACTGGTCCAAAGCTAGCTGATCTACGACAAGCTAGGATAAAAAGGGAGGAGGTGCAGAAGTTCAAAGAGCTTAGTCAGAAAATTCACAAAGGGAAGGAGGTCAGTCAGATGCCAAAGCTAGACGAAACTCCTGTGCCAAGGAATAAGAGAAGAGTAGTTGAATTCAATATTGAAAATGGGATGAGAACTTTGCGAATCATGATTCAAAATGAGAAGACTCTCTTGACATGGATGATCAAGCCTTTAGCTAAGACTAAGGTGGACAATGGTTTGTAAACCAATGAGCCCCCAAGCCTTTACTATAGGAGGGTGTTTTAAGCAGAACCCAGAAGATGAGGATCCAAAGAGCTAGTGCCTTAAAAAAGATGAAACAGATATTAGCCATGGTAGCCGATATAAAGGCTAGGGGCAAGGCGAATATTCAATAAATCAGATGGCTGCGATTTTAGAGCAAGCTTTTGGGGGAGCACAGCTAGAGCAAGAGCCTGAATAGTCCAAGTTCGTAAACTGTGTTGGTGGTTTGGTAGTACCTCTTGCCGAATGAACTGAAGAACCAAATGAGAAAGAGGATTTTGAGAGAAATGTCTTAGCAAGTGATGAAATATGTCAGGTCCAAGGAGAACAAAACCTTGACCCAATACAAATTGAAGGATCCTTGCTTGAGGCATGGTTAAGTGGGGATGACCTGTTGGGAGCCGAAATCAATACGATCAGTGTGATACCTAGTGAATTCTGGGCTACTCCTGACCAAGATGAGAGTTTAGTTGGAGATGTGTGCATTGAAGAAACTTAATGGGCTACCATTGCCGAAGAAGGCACGGATAGGCTAGTTGAAACTGCGTTTGGTAAACCTACACCGGATATGGTAAAACACTTGAGACACCTATACGTAAAAGCTCAGATAAATGGCAAAACGTTGTCTAGAGTATTTATAGACGGAGGAGCAATCCTAAACATAATGCCATTAATCACTCTGAAGAAGCTCAGCAAGGATCGAAAAGATTTGGTGCCTACTAATATGAGGATGACCAATTTTATTGGAGATGCAACTGCCGCATTGGGAGTCTTGGTTGCTAAAATCACAATAAGATCAAAGACTATGCACTCTGCCTTTTTCATGGTAGAGGCTAAGCCAACATACTCTGTTCTATTGGGAAGAGAATGGATCCATTATAGTCAATGCGTCCCTCGACACTTCACCGACAATTATTATTTGTTGAAGGAGATCAGCTGAAGATTGTACCAGTTGATGATAACCCATTTTCAACCGATGTCAGAATGGCTGAAGCCATGTTATATTCTCATCACTGGCTCCAATACAAGTATCAGATGATTATGAAGATGGGAGCTGGGAATCATGTGATCTAACAATGAAAGGGTTTGTGGTCAATTGGTAGGCCAAAATACGGCCTTTTGACGATTTGATAGATGGTTGTTGAAAAGGAAGTGCTACAGAACCTGTTGAATTGGCTTACCTTGTTCATTGCAGAAGATAAGATAGCCAAATTAGCTATGATAGATTTTCCTGAGGGGCAAAATGAAGAGGAGTATCATAATGCCCCCACCTATAATGAAAAGAGACATCCCTAGTTTCGAGGCTCAAGACCCACTAGAGGAAATCAATTTAGGGACAAAGGAAGACCCCCAGATGACGAAAGTGAGCGATTTGTTAGCCAAAGCAGACAAGAAACAGTTAATAGAACTAATCATGCAATACAAGGATTACTTTGCATGGGATTACCATGAAATGCCAAGCCTATCTAACGCTCTAGTAGAACATAGGTTACCCATCAAGAAAGGATTTAAGCCATATCGGCAACTGCCGAGGCAGTGCAATCCTTAACTTTTGCCTCAGGTTAGGGAAGAGATCGAGAGGCTACTAAAAGCAGGGTTCATTCGAATGACAATGTATGTAGAGTTGTTGTCAAACATCATCCTCGTCATAAGGAAGAACAGGAAAGTTTGAGTATGTGTTGATTTCAGGGATCTTAATTTGGCCACCCCTAAAGACGAATACGTCATGCCTATTGCCAACATGTTGGTAGACGCAACGACCAAGCATGGTATACTGACATTTATGGATGGACATTTTGGCTACAACCAAATATTCATGGCTGCCAAAGATATACACAAAACAACATTTCTTTGCCCTGACGCTTTAGGGATATACAAATGGCTAGTAATGTCGTTTGGATTAAAAAATGCTGGTGCCACATATCAGAGGGCTATGAATCTCATCTTCCATGAAGCCATAGGAAAAAGTATGGAAGTTACATTGACGATGTGATAGTAAAGTCGGTTAGCTTAGACCAGCATTTAGCCGATTTAGAGCAAGCCTCACAAAAGATGAGGTTTCATGGGCTCAAGATAAATCCGGCAAAATGTACGTTTGGGGTGTCAGCCAAGAACTTCCTGGGTTTCTTGGTTCACCAACGAGGAATAGAAGTGGATAAAAATAAAGCCAAAGCAGTATTGGAAGCTAGGCCTGCTCGGAACAAGAAAGAATTGCAAAGTCTCATTGGCAAGATAAATTTCTATGGAGATTCATAGCGAATTCGGCTGGAAAGACGAAGGCTTTTTCACCTTTATTAAAGGTAAAAAATGATGAGGAGTTTATTTGGAGGGAAGAGCAACAACAAGCGTTTGAATAGATTAAGCGAACATTGGCTGAACCACCGGTGTTAGTACCTCCTACGCTAGGAAAATCGTTGAAACTGTATATTTCGGCGGCTGAAGAATCAATCAGATGCCTCCTCGCACAGGATGCCGAAGATGGGACTGAAAGGGCGATCTATTATCTTAGCCGATTGCTACATGATACCAAACGTAGATACTCTCTGTAACACCCTAAATCTGGTTTTACATATATTCTCATTTATAAACTTTTTATTTTAATTCAATAGGCATGTTAACTAACTTTAATTTTTTCAAAAACTGTGAAGTTAATAAAACATAGATCGTAATTTTACTAAATTTTTAAATCTTTTGATTAATTAATTTTGGAAGTTGCTTATCGTCACCTTAAATATAAATATACATTTTAAAATGAGTAAAACATAATAAATAAAGTAAATAACTCTATCTATACATATATACATGAAATAGAGAATTTCATAACCCAAATATTTTTCGGAGTAATAGTAATATATATACAATTCCAAAGCGTATACCAAATACATAGGATAATAGAGTACAAAAACTGAATATACATGCTAGCAATCTGAAACCTAGGTCTACTCATGCCAAGATACATGAAAAGGAAAAAGGGTCCTAGGACTCAAAGCAGACATCGCTAATACCCAACCGTGCATGTTAGACCAACCTCCAAATGAAAAGTGACGAAGCTGATGAAGATAACGTCTTTATGACATCTACAGGTACTGCCACCGGTTCCTAAAAGAAAAATAAACAGAGGGTGAACTCTCTGCTTCATCAAGCAGTACACACAAAATGACTTCACAGTCACATACACAACCCTACTAGCCACCACGATGTGGTTCTCTAACGGTCACACCCGAAACCTATTCGTTTCCACAGCTATTCTTGTAAATTATTTCACACTGGCCAGCTGCCACTGAAACTCCAAGAACTCAGTGGTCTTACACATTTTTGAGTTAGATGACTGTTGGGAGTACACCTCTCACCATGGTACTATGGCGGGCTCTCATCAATTGATTATGTCTCGTATTTTTGTCAGGGTGGCCGAGTCACCTACGTGATCTATCGTCACAACTCAGTGCCTTACCCTCCAAGAACAACCTGCCTTACGATCATCTCCCAGGTACCAATTGTGGTCATCCATTACTCCGAGGACTGACTCCTCAACACTCTCCTCACAGAGTTTATTTTCTTTCTTCGTCGTCTGTGGGTTTCCCGCTGCACATGGTACAGGTGTGGACGAATTGACGCCGAGCTAATGGTACCACCTCTACGCTCACATATGCATATATAAATAAGGACTTTGCCTTTATCGCTACATCGTAACGATCTCATCACCCCAGGTGATGCGTCATTCGCAATCCGACCTTGGTTCACAGATAACTCAACTGAAATATCCCACGCGACCTTCTTGCCATCTTGCAATTCCAGCAATCTACCTTACACTCGTATCATCCTTGTACGACTCTCAACTCAACATGATTCACCACGCGTAGACAGTTTTATTATGTTTTATGTATTTCCTTGCTCTCTCAAAACTTTACAATTTTATAAATGTTAACTTACCATTGATTCCTTCATGCAAAGGTGCTAAATTATTTTTGTCCAATGCATAAAATAAAGAGTTCGTTAATTAATTTCTATTTAATAAAAATAAAATAAATCTTTTTGCCTAATTAATGTGCTCACTGTTCAAGTTTCATCTATCTGTTACATGGCAATCTAGCCACAAACACTAGAACATAGTTCTAGTCCTCACAAGTACTTGTAACCTAGTCTTGTGAACAACACATCATACAAATGAACCACTTTATCACAAAGTTCAACCTACAGTTCAAAGGACTGTATCACAAAAGCACACAAAACCACACTTTCAAAGATTAAGTACCCAAGATTTACATCTCTAGGACTTAAACCCAAAACAGAATAGGTCCATGGATATTACATATCCACTACCTTGCAAAATCACAATTAATAATTATAATTGCCACAATTCAAAATAACACACATATAGTAACAATATTGACTAAAAAGGCAGATTTCTCTTTGACAGTACTGAATGTGAGCTCTCACTGATACAAGCAAATGACCTTAGAATTTAAAAAAAAAAATTATATCAAATCGAAGCTCTTGAAATCTATTTTATAGAAAGGTATCCCACTTATAAAATCAACATCTAGAAAATTTTATATAAATTTTCTAAGTCAGCTACCCTAAATTTTGAGTGCTCACTGAACATAGCTCAAAGAAATGTAAATTTCTCCCACTTCCCAATCTTGTTTTGTAATTGAAGTTTTTACAATAGAAAGGCAACATCTTTATCTTTCTAAAAAGGTAACCCTTTCCCCCAAAATTCTTTCCCTATTGTTCCTAGTAAATTTGTTTCTAATAGCCTAAGTTTCAGACTCAAAACAAAGCTCAAAAACCCTTGCCCTATTTCTTTTTAAAAGTTAATTTAGAAATTGGACATGATAATTTTTTTAATTTATATGGTTAAAAATATTGTTTTACCTAGTTTTTAATGGTTCAAAAACAAAAAAGAAACATTAATCACACAACTGGGAATTTGAGAAAAACCGAGACATGTTCCAGGGAAACTTGAAAACCCAGCATCCATTTTTAAAGCTACGGATGAACTTCAAGACGAGGTTTTATCTCCATGGTGTCAAAATAAAAGTTGTTTCTTTTTGTATATATTTTCATTCAAAACAAATTTCGTGAAAAACCAACGGTTAGATCTCCCAAAAATCGTAAAACTGTGGGAGCTATCCAGGGATACTCAAACTTAACAATCATTATTACATTATTTTAGGGTTTGTTTTCAACATCCAACATTCATCAATTAATTTTACGAAAATTGGGCATGGATTCCCTTGTTCCATGGGCCTTCCCACTCAGTTTCAAAAGAACAAAAACAATACTAAGGCCAGGACATGCACTCACACAGCCACTGCCAAAAGGGTTTCCATCCCATTTCATCAACTTTTCATGTTCAAGCATTCAAACAAAGCACACACAACAGCCAAAGAGGGGAATGCATGCTGTAGGTAGTTGAGTCCCCTAACTCTTAACCACTGTTAAACTAAAAAAAGAATCCACCAAGAGTTTCCCTCACCTTGGATTTTTGGTTCAGCTGAGAGAGAAGAAGAGAAGATGAGCTGTTGGTAATTAAGAGTGGACCACCAAGCCTTGTATGCAACCAGCCAAGCAAAAAAAATGGTTTCCCTTCTCCCTTGGTAGCTCTCGACCAGGACAAGAAAAAAAAAGAGAGAAGAAACCTTCGGATGAAAGGAAGAATGAACAGAATGAAAGCAAGAAGGAAGCTCTAAAATTTGAAGTTTTGCTATTTGCACCACCTTTCCTCTAAGGACACCCCCTTTTCTTATTTTTTTTCTTTTCAACAACTTACGGAACTCACGTAAAAGTCTAAAAAAATTCACAATAATACTATGGCCCATAACAAAACATAAAACTTAAGTTAATTATTATATCAATCAACATAATTTAAATTTAGTTTTCTCTTTCATTATTAATCAAACACTTAATCATACAATTAAGAAAACCACCACGTTACAATTCTCCCCAACAAGAAAATTTTCTAATTAAATCTCTCACATTCATACTTACTGGGTTATAATTTTCGGGGTGTTACACTCTCCCATTGAGAAATTATGTCTATCACTTTTTCATGCATGTATAAAACTAGAATATTACTTGTTACCTAGTGAAGTTTGGGTTTTGTGCAAGTTTGATATTGTTAGATTTTTATTGAATCAGCTAGTATTGCAAGGGTGTTAAATGAAATGGGCAATAAAATTAAACGCTTATGCTTTGACTTATGTGCTGCTACGAGCCATGAAAGGGCAAGCTTTAGCCGATTTTGTTACTCAACATCCATGCATGTCTATGGATAACGCTATAGAGGTGGCTAATAATTATGTTGGCCTACAGTCATAGGTTCTGAACTTTGACGGGTCGCGTGCTCAGGATGGTGTTAGTATTGGGATAGTGATCATTAGCCCAACAGGAGAAGTTTGGAAATATTCTAAAAGAATTGATCCATATTACTCTAATAACCAAGCCGAGTATGGGGGCACTAATATGGGGATTACAAGTATTACTAAAAAAGGGAGTGAAGTGTGTACACATCCGTGGAGATTACCAGTTAGTAGTTCGGCACATGAAGGGAGAATACCGATGTAACACCATCACCTTAATGGAATTCTATGAATCGGCTAAGAATTTGTTAAGATGCTTTGCCGATATTACCATAGAACATATATGTAGAGGGGAGAATGATAAAGCCAACCAAATGGCTCAACATGCATCTAGATATAAGAAATTGAGGGGAGAAATGATGGATATACCCATGGGAGAATGTTGTGTGACAAGTGTCGAATCGTTGGATCCTTGGCAACATGAATTGATAGATTATCTACAGAATCCATCTAGCCGAGTCGAGTTCAAGATGAAGTAAAAGGCTTTAAACTATACCATTATTGGTGATTATCTTTACAGGAGAAGCTTCAATGGAGTCTTATTGAAATGTATTAATCATTCTGAATCTTTACGACTCATGGGTGAGGTACAAGAAGGTTTATGTGGGGCTCATAAAACTGGACTGATGATGAAGTGATTATTGATTCGGCATGGGTATTATTGGCCGACGATAACGACCGATTGTTATCGTTATGCTAAAAGATGCGAAGAGTGTCAAAAACATGGGCCATTACAGAAGGTCCTAGCCGAAGAGATGCATGCAGTGATCAAACCTTGGCCATTTCGACGATAGGCCATGGATGTTATAGGTAAAATTCATCCATCATCTTCTAAAAGGCATAGTTTTATCCTAGTAGCCACTAATTACTTCACAAAGTGGGTAGAAGTGGAGCCTATGATCAATGTCACTCAGGAAGTTATGATTCGTTTCATCAAGCATAATATTATTTATTGTTTCGGCATACTTTAGTCGATTACTACTGACCAAAGGACCATGTTCATGGGGGACAGAGTAGCCTCATTCGCATGTCAATTTGGCATAAAGATTGTCCATTCAACACCCTATTATGCACAGGCTAATTGGCAAGCTGAGGCAACTAATAAAATCTTGATCGATAGAATCAAGAAGGATTTAGAAGATAACCCCAGGAGATGGCACGAGACTTTACAAGTAGCTTTGTGGGCTTGTCGAAATACGCAGTCTAGAGCAACAGGTAGAACTTATTTTCAGCTAACATATGGGCATGAGGTAGTTTTACCACTAGAGATTAATGTAAAGTCTTTGAGGATAGCCAAACAAAACATGGTGACCTTGGATCAATACCAGCAATCTATGTTGGATAAATTGGATAAGTTAAATGAAGATCGACTAATGGCACTTGACAGTATTCGGCTTAACAAGCAGAAAATGGAGAGAGCATACAACAAACATGTTAAGCTAAAGCGTTTTTGTGAAGGAGATTTAGTTTGGAAATTGATTTTGCCTCTTGGATCTAAGGACTTGGATCTTGGCAAGTGGTCCCCTAAATGGGAAGGACCATTCATAATTAGTATGTAAAGGCAAAAGTCACAAGAAGGGGGGTTGAATTGTGATTTATAAAAAATTTTGCAAACTTTTATAAACAGAGTGTAGCATCTGATAAGATATAGAAGATTTAAGAAAATGTTTCAACAGACGATAACTTAACAGATGAAAGCCTTTTAAATGAAATAGGATTTAATCACAACCTAAAGTCAGTTCAAAGCAGGTATAAGAGATGCAAGACAAAGAAAGACATCATAGGAGTTTATACTGGTTGGTCTCACCCCGAGACTACGTCCAGTTCTTGGCAAACCACCAAGTTCCAATAACTTATCACAAGTTACAGTATTTTTCACTGCCACTTTTGGCTCACCCAAGTAGTATTTCACACTTAGCCTCTCCAAGCTAAAACCCAAGTATTCTTTACTACCAAGCCACTTCTGGCTCTAAAACAAATCACTGGATTTGTTTTTATAAAGGGCGCACAGACTTTAGAGCTATCGTCTTACAGACGGATATACAAGATTAAGAGCTAAGTATTTTTCTCTCAAGATACACAAAGTGGTTTGATAGCTTTTTACAAATAGAGCTTTTACAAGACAAAGAATGAAGACTTGAAAGAATGCTTGAATTTGAATTTAGTTCATGCGTTGTCATTAGCACTTCAAATCTTCTTCTATATATACACTTGTTGAGGAAGTAACCGTTGTCTCTTAATGGTCTTCTTGCTTGCATCTAACTTATGTCTGAAAGGAGGTAGTTGATGGGCATTTAATACGAGCATTAATTGCTTATCACCAACTAGTCATTTTGAGCTGATAAAGCAATCTGTTTATCTTTCTTGAGAAGACTCCATATCTTTCTGTTGCAGAGGACACATCGCTTGCTCAGACAAGTAATTAAGCTAGTTGTAGTGCGTCTTTTGAGGCGAGGGAAACTTCTAAGACTTTGACTCTTTTCTCGATTCCCTTTATGCACTTCGACAGATCCTAGAAGGATGTCTTAAAAAAAGAATTCTCTGCAAAACAAACTTCAAGACGATAGTGCATTTACTATGTCTTTAAATGCTTCTTCAGACTCAAGCGTCTGTCTGCGTATCATCTATATTCTATAGACGCAGATACAACATTGTGTCTGTTTGTATTTATAAGACGCGGTCTTTTACTTAATATTTGTTTTGCATTAAATTAAAATTATTGAGGATCCTGATTCGTCTTATAACTCAACAATCTCCCCCTTTTTTATGATGCTAAGCAAATATTGTAAAAAGATATATCAATGCTACAAAACAATTAACTATAAAAGAGAAAAGAAGGACTTAGGTTTGATGAGCAATCAAACAACTCATTTTATTGAATTAATTTTCAATTCAAGATGATGTGATTTTACAAATGAAAGTAAAAACAGAGAAAATACTTTTCCTTTGAGTATACTCCCCCTCAGATGTAGCCCCCCCTCAGAGTTTTATCTTTATTTCTTTTTACTCGTCCCTTCTCCCCCTTTTGCATGGAGATCAACAAAATCCGATTCCCCAGGAATGGGACCATCAAAGGCAGAAAAGTCGATGTCAGAGTCTGAGGAAAGTACCATAGGGGACCCTGGTGGAGTGGGAGTGCGTCTGCGAAGGTATACTTTGAAGAAGGCGTCGATGTTGATCCATTTCGTGAGCTCAACCTCTAGTGCTTTCCTGTTCTCTAGAGCTTGACGCAGGGCTTTTCGGGTTGCCCACAGTTCAACATACAGATCATGAACTTATTCTTCTGAGATGAAGGATCTGAATGGTTCAATAGCCTCGTCTGGGTCTTCCACTATACCCAGAATAACCTTGTCAAAGAAGAAAGTGGAATGTGGAAGCTCCACGATGAAGGAAAACTCCCTGTCAGATTGATAGTAGAACTTGGTCTTCCATGGCATGAGCTCGGAGGCAGTAGATGTAGAGAGAAACCCTTGATGTCTGATGCACTAGTAGCATCTGCCTATCTTCAAGCGGTATCCATTTGTAGGAGGCTTGTCCTCAGGTTTGAGACCATAGCAGAAAGCATCAAACTTCCTGATGCGTCTGATAGTCTATAGATCCTCAGATGTTCTTGCAGCAACAGGCTTTTGATAGATGGCTTCAATCTCCCGTCTGAATGGCCTACCTCTAGGAACACGAATATTCCTCTGAGGAGAGTCATCATCTTCTTCAACTTTCTCTTTACCCTTAAAATTCAAGATGGGAAGTATGGGAATAACCTTATCCACAACAAGCTTGAATTGGGTCTGAGAGGAGGCCACACAGCGAAACTGTGTTCTTAGGAAGTTAGGCATCGTTTGTGCTCAACGCTGAATCTGCCTTAAAGAGTTCTGCCTCTTTTTGATTTCTTCCTTGTATATCTGCAGCTTCATCCTTAGCTCTGTAGAGTAGTCTGAAGATTCCCAAAGACTGAAGGTTGGACTTGCTTTAGGGTCCTCCAGATTGAGATCTTTGGTGTAGACAGAGTGGCCTGCCCCAGCATGATTCCTGGGAAGAATCACGTTGAGGTATACAAGCAAACCCATCATCTGTTATAGATTAACAGGCTCATAGAAGGGAACCTCGTCTATGAGCACTGAGAGTCTTCTCCAGATGGAGACCTCAAGAGGATAAATGCGTCTACCACATGGATTGTGCTAAAAAAGGAGAGATTTGGGGTTTGGAGCCATCGTCTATCGAGGAGGGAATATTCTAAATTGAGGCTCCTCCTTATAGCATGAGAGCGCAGTTAATTTTTCCTCTGGTAGGACTTCGTAGTTGGGAAGATTGAAAGGATTGATTCCAGGGATGCCCTTGTTCCACAACTTGACGAAGTTGATGGAATCAAGCAGGAAGGCTTGATCCTCATCTGTACAGATCCCCTTTCATCTTCATTCCCTATTGCAGCATTCCCATTCATTGACTCTAGGATGCTTCCACCCACAATAATAGCGAACATTGACATCAGGGTCTGATGGTCGTTGCACTGGAGGAAGAAGGATGTTGGGGCTACGTCTAATAATCCAGTCATAGCCTCTGTACTTTGGAGCAAAGTCTAGGGCCAGATTTCCATAAATGTACCCCAGCGAGAGAGTGGCCTTTGCAGCGTACCTCCTGCGTCTGAACAGCTCGTCTTCAGTTAGAGTCTGCAACTCTTCATCTATCTGAGTCTAAGGTGCAGAGGAGGGTTCAGATGATGAGCCACCATAAATGACCATCTGCCTTGAGGTGCGGTCTGCTTCTAATTATGCTAAGTGTTCATCTACTCGTCATGCATCCTCTTCGGTGATCGGTCTATATATGGCACGTGGGCCAGAATCATCGGTCTCTACAAGATCTTCTCCAAGTTCCAAACCTTGTCCACTTGCTTCTAGAGCAGATTGTAGAAGGGCTTCGTTTAGCTCTTCGATTTCAGCTTCGTCTGCATCGTCATTAACGATGAGCGTTTGAAGCGTCAGTTGTTTGTTGGCCTTTTCTGTAGATGCAATTTTTACTGTTAGAACTAGGGCAGATTCAATTCGCCTTAGATCCTCCATGGCTGCTTTCTTCTATTCTTCCTCAGAAAGAGTCTTAATAGACTCAAGACCAGCCTCTGCCATGTAGCGTCTTCCTTAGCTTCGTCTATAGGGACCGAAGCTTCTTCATCAATCTTCATTTTCAACTTTGCAGCTGATAGAGTCTTCACGGACTCTACTACAGATTGCTCCAACTCAATCTGTTCTTTTGCTTCAAGGCTTTTGTCCAACTTAGCCTTTTTGGTAGCTTCTTTCCTTGAAAGCTCCTGAGCTTTCCTGATGGCTACTGCTTCCTTCTTGTCGGTTGGAGGAGGAAAATATGAGGTTTTAGGTTTGGGTGAAGGCTTGGGTTTGGGAGAGGTGTGAGGTTTGGGTGAAGGAGAAATTTGGGGCTCAGAGGTAGGTGCATCAAGAATCTCAACATCTGATTCTTGAGTCTAAGAGGGTGCAGGTTGAGTTTCAGTTTGAAGTATTATTTGTGTTGGTTCAGGTGAGGTGGTGAGTTTGGCTTTGGTGGTGATGCAGATTTTTGTAGCTCTGGTGAAGGGCTTTTTGAAAGGTGGTTCAGGGATTGGTTTAGATGGAGTGTCTAAAGCTTTTCTCTTCAAGGATGAGGGAGGGTCTGAGGATGATTATTGTTTTGGCTTTCTGGGTTGGTAGGAAGTGGTTGGGTGTGTCTGGTGGTTGGTTTTGTCTGTAGGGGTTCGAGCTTAGGTAGTGTCTGTTCCTTTATAAAAGACGTAGGTTCATCTGCTGATTCCTCCATAGGCTCCTTCTTCACTTTGGTGCCTTTCTTCTTTACCCATTCAGGAAACTTGTGAGCTATTCCCATTCTTACAAAAGTGGTTCATGTCACCTAGGTAACTCCTCTAGACGCTTCGAACTCAGACAGATTAACACCAGCATCCCTCATGAGTTGAGTGAACAACATGCAGTAAGGGATGGGGTTCTTCTGCTTCTTTGTTGAGAATCTATCCTTGAAGGCCTACTCCAGATGATAGAAGATCAGATCTGGAAGGTTGATCTTCTCCCCTATAACAATGTTGTAGATGCAAAATCTGTCCCTTTCACTCACGTGGTCCCTTGACCCTGTCCTTGGGAGCATAATGTTGAACAACATGTTGTGAAGGAGTCTACACACATGAGTCATGTTGGCAGACCTAAGAAAGCTCTTCAACGCTGCAGCTTTCTTCTTGGGGTCTTCATCTGTAGGCCTTACCCCGTCATAGAGAAGCTTGTCCACCATTTCTTGGGTGATGGTCTTCTCCCAATCTTTGTCAAAGACCAAACCCTCTTCAGCACAACCAATAGCCTTGGCTATGTTTTTAGGGCTGATCTCCATCTCCATCTGACCAATCATTCCCTTGATGCATTGGTCGTCTTCCATATTTGTTGTCCCCCAGAAGAGGGCATAGGGACCATGGTACCAAACACTATGTTTTCCAACAAAGTTGGTTCACCTAGCCCTGGTGAACATGTCCTAAACATCAAAGCCCTCCTTTGCAAGTTCACTCAGACTCGCCCACTTTCCAGGAATGAAAAACTCCTCTGGAAAAGTTGCAACTGCTTCGTCCACGTTGTTGATGAGTGGAGTAGCAGAAGATGCGATTTGCTTCCTTGGTGCCATTTTCTTATAAAGATTTTAGGTTTTTAGAAATAAGAGATGAGAAAGTTTTGATCTTTGAAATCTTTGAGAAACTTTGAGTTTTTCAGAGAGATAAGAAAGATCAAAAGAACTTTCTTCTTTAGGCACTTCATCATTTTATACCAAAGATGAGAAAGGAGAGAGAACATCATAAAAAAAACAGTTTTAATATCATTAAAAACTTTTTGAAAACTGTCTCATCATAGCAAAAAGGGCGGCGTATGTTTTGAGAGAAAAATGAAAAGACTTATACCCGTTGAGAACATGGGCACCTTAACGTCTGTATACTTGAACACACATTAGTTTCAACAGATTAAAGAAGAGAAAATAAGACAAAGGGTATCGTCTGTTGAAATGCAAATGTTTAATCTGAAAGCATGTGCATATGCAGATGATTCCTTATACAAATGAAACGATCTTCAGACAAAGGTTTTGTAAAGATAATAGCCCATTTATGATCTGTATCTATAAACTTAATATCGAAAACACCTTTTTGAACATAGTCACGAATGAAATGATATTTGATTTCAATATGCTTTGCCTTAGAATGTTGTATGGGATTTTTAGATAATTTGATTGCACTAGTATTGTCACAATATACAGGTATATTGTTTTCATAACTAGAGTAATCTTCTAATTGATATTTCACCTATAGAAGTTGTGAGCAACAACTTGCAGCAGACACATATTCAGCTTTTGTAGTAGATAAAGCGATTGAATTTTGCTTCTTGCTAGCCCATGAAATGAGACAAGATCCTATAAAGTGGCATCCTCCACTTGTACTTTTTTGTTCAACTCTGTCTCCTACATAATTTGCATTGCAGTATCCAATTAACATGAAATCTTGATTTTTCTTATAGAACAGACTAAGGTTAGTGGTACCAACTAGATAACGTAAGATCCTTTTAACAGCTTTAAGTTGAGACTCTCTAGGATCTGACTGAAATCTAGCACACAGACAAATGCTATGCATAATATTAGGTCTACTGGCTGTAAGATAAAGAAGTGAGCCAATCATACCTCTGTAGATCGTCTGATCTACTGGTTTACCTTATTCGTCTTTACTCAAAGGACTAGAAGCATGCGTAGGTGTTTTCATTGGTTTAGCGTCTTCCATTTTGAACTTCTTAAGAAGCTCCCTTGTATATTTATGTTGATGAATATAAATCCCTTTGACATCTTGTTTGATCCGAAGTCCTAAGAAGAACTTAAGTTCTCCCATCATACTCATTTTAAACTCACTTTTCATCAAATCAGAGAAATCCTTGGATAAAGATTCATTAGTAGCTCCAAAGATAATATCATCTACATAAATTTGAACTATAATGAAATATTTCTCCACTTCTTTTCTGAAAAGAGTAGTGTCTACTTTTCCTCTCATAAATCCATTTTCTAAAAGAAAAGAGCTCAGTTTGTCATACCAAGCACAAGGTGCTTGTTTCAGACCATACAGAGCCTTTTTAAGTTTGAAAACATGTTCTGTGAGAGTGGAATCTTCAAAACCAGGAGGTTGTTTAACATACACCTCTTCTTCAATAAAACCATTTAAGAAGGCACTTTTGACATCCATTTGAAAAAGCTTAATGTTTTTATGAGCAGCAAAAGCAATCATGATTCTAATAGCTTCTAGTCTAGCTACAGGAGCAAAGGTTTCTGTGAATTCTATACCTTCCTGCTGATTATAGCCTTGAGCTACTAGTCTACTAGTCTAGCTTTGTTTCTTACCACATTTCCTTATTCATCTAATTTGTTTCTGAAGACCCATCTTGTTCCAATGATGCTTTTGTTCTTTGGTTGGGGAACTAAGGTCCATATGTCGTTTCTGGTAAACTGGTTTAATTCTTCTTCCATGGCTATGATCCAGTCATCATCTATCAGAGCTTCATCTATTATTTTTGGCTCTATTTCTGAGACGAAGGCATAAGATGCTTGGTCTCTGAAAGATGATCTGGTCTTTGCACCTTCTTTCTAATCTCCTATGATAAGTTCTTGTGGATGATAGGTTACGAATTTCCAGTCTTTAGTTTGTGGTTGAGAGTCAGACGTTCCTACAATCTGAGGAAGAATTTCCTAAGTAGGTTGAGCTTCGTCTGACTTTGTTGCTACAGACGAGCCTATCTGCATATTTACAAAATCATCCTCGAGATCTTATAGTCTCCTATCAGACGTCAGTCCATCATTGAACTTAACATGGATAGATTCTTCTATAACTAAGGTTCTTGTATTGAAAACTCTGTAAGCTTTAGATGTATCAGAATATCCTAGAAAGACTCCTTTATCCACCTTAGAATCAAATTTTCCCAATTGATCTTTGGTGTTTAAGATAAAACACTCACATTCGAAGGGATGAAAGTAAGCAATGTTTGGTCTTCTTCCTCTCCATAGTTCATAAGGAGTCTTTTCAATCATAGGTCTAATCAATACTCTATTTTGAACATAACAAGCAGTGTTTACAGCTTCTGCCCAGAAGTGTTTAGGAAAAGAGTTCTCACAGAGCATGGTTCTTGCCATCTCTTGCATAGTTCAATTTTTTCTTTCAACTACCCCATTTTGCTGAGGTGTTATCGGTGAAGAGAAGTTGTGAAAAATCTCATTCTTTTCGCAAAAAGATCTGAACTCAACATTTTCAAACTCTGTTCCATGATCACTTTTGATGCTAGAAATGTAAAAACCTTTTTCATTTTGAAATCGTTTACAGAATATTTCAAAGACTTTGAAAGACTCATGTTTATGGCCTAGGAAGTATACCCATGTCTATCTTGAATGGTCATCTACAATGACTAAGCCATATTTCTTTCCGCCCAAACTTAACGTTCTAGTAGGACCAAATAAATCCATATGCAAGAGTTGCAATGGTGTGGAGGTGGTAACAACATTTTTAGATTTAATGGAGGTTTTAATCTATTTCCCCTTTTGACATGCTTCACAAAGAAGATGAGTTTTCCAAGAAATCTCAGGGAATCCTCTTACTAAACCCATTTTCGAGATTTTCGAAATGTGTTTCAAATTCACATGCCCAAGCTTTTTATGCCAAATCCATCTTTCATCTTCTCTGGATAGCAGACACGTTACCTTCTGCTTGCTTAGATCTATAAGATCAATTTCGTACAGATTGTTATGTCGTCTGGCAGAAAAGACAGACTTGCCATCATCTATTTTGACTATGCATCTATCCTTGTTGAAGGAGACTATATAACTATTGTCACACAATTGGCTTATGCTCAGTAGGTTATACTTTAGACCTTCAACATATAGGACGTTGTCTGTGGAGGTTAGGGAGGACATACTAATTTTACCTACTCCTGAGATGTGTCCTTTTCCCATGCCTCCAAAGGCAACTGCTTTGCCATCTTGGCTTTAGGTCTAGGAACATAGACCTTTCTCCTGTCATGTTTCGTGAGCAACCACTGTCCAGGTACTAGCTCAAACCCTTACCTTTTCCTACCAAGGATATCTGAAATAATAATAATCTAAGACTTTGGTACCCAATTCTTTTTGGGTCCAGCAGCATTAGTACCCTTAGACATCTGCTTCTTCTTATGTATACATCTGAATTTGGAATGTCCAAATTTTCCACAGAAGTCATATTTGTCTGGGTCAGACTGAGTAGAAGCATATGCATCTTTTTCTAAGCCTAAACCAAATTTATCATAGGGATGTTGATGATATTTTAAAAGCATAGAGAGTGTGTTAGAACTTTCCAAAAACTTCCCAAAATCCTTGGTTAAGCAGACTACTTCTTCCCTTAGTTTTTCAACTATGGATGAATCGTCTGTTTGACTAGGAGTACTGGTTTGACTTAGACTCTCTTTTAGAGTTTTAATTTTTTTTTCAGTTCTGTATCTGATTTCTTCAACAATTCTATTTCACAAACAGATTGTTTATATTTTTGTTTAAATTTTTTGCACTACTGAGAGATCATATGACAGTTCTGAAGTAAAACATTATAAGGCATCTCTTCTTCATCGTCTGATGAAGAACTAGATGAGCTTTCAGATTCAGAACAGGTTTTTACCTCAACTTTTTCTTCTATCTCTGCCATCAAACAGATGTTTGCTTATTCATCATCTGAGCTACTACTTTGCTCACTGTCTGAGTCATCCCATGTGGCCATCAGACTTTTCTTCTTTTTCTTGCCACCAAAGGATTTTTTTTCTTTAGCCTTGGACATTCATATTTCATGTGTCCTGGCTTTCTACACTCGAAGCAGATAATCTCCTGACTGTCCTCCTTATCTTTCTTCTTGAATCTAGAATCTTTCTTCCTGGAGGACTGTCTGAACTGGTTTTTCTTTTTCAGCATCTGCTTGAATTTTCTCGCCATGAGGACGACTTCATCATCTATCGATTCGGCAGAGCTTTCGTCTGATTCTTCTGTTTAAACTTTCAGAGCCTTGGGAGTTCTTTTCTTTTCTTCTTTGATATTGCTGGTTTCAGTAGCTTTAAGAGCAGTGGAATTGTTGGTTTTGTTTGCAGGTAGTTGATCACAAATCTGCAGATGTACTTCATGTACCCTAAGGACTCCTAACAGCTCATCCCAAGACAAGGTTCTCATGTTCCTTGCTTCTTGGATAGCTGTGGTCTTTGGTTCCCACACCTTGGGCATACTATCAAGCACTTTCAGATTAATCTGAGCTTTAGTATATGTGTACCCAAGAGATTCCAGGTCAGAGAGAAGGACCTGAAGTCTTCCAAACATGTCGCAACACTTTCTCCCACTTTCATGGAGAAACTCTCATAGTGTCTGGTCAGAGTGGCAGCTTTCTTAAGTTGAACATCTTTTGTTCCCTCATAGTTGGTGCAGAGGGAATCCTATATCTCCTTGGCCGATTTCAGCCTATGTATCTTCTTGTACTCATTTCGGCTTAAAACACAGGTCAAAGTATATCCGGCCTTGTTGTTGAGTTGAAGAAAGTTGAAGTCATCTTGGGTCCATTGATCTTCAGGCCTTGTGATGGGAATATCTCCATTTATGATGATGTTCTATAGTTGATATTGATTGGACTTGATGTACATCTCCATGCTGTCTTTCCAGTAGGGATAGCCATCTCCAAGAAAGGCTAGAGGCGTTGTTAGAGAGGCCCCCTCAGGAATGAACTGATTGTTATGACTAGCCATCTGGATCTTTTCCTCTAGACACGGTCAGGTGCTCAACCCTTAGAGGCTGAGCTCTGATACCAAACTGTAAAGGCAACAGTCACAAGAACGGGGGTTGAATTGTGATTTATAAAAATTTTAGTAAACTTTTATAAACAGAGTGTAGCGTCTGATAAGATATAGAAGATGTAAGAAAATGTTTCAATAGACGATAACTTAACAGATGAAAGCCTTTTAAATGAAACAGGATTTAATCACAACCTAAAGTCAGTTCAAAGCAGTTATAAGAGATGTAAGACAAAGAAAGACAACACAGGAGTTTATACTGGTTCATCTCACCCCGAGACTACGTCCAGTTCTTGGCAAACCACCAAGTTCCAATAACTTATCACAAGTTACAAGTATTTTCACTGCCACTTTTGGCTCACCCAAGTAGTATTTCACACTTAGCCTCTCCAAGCTAAAACCCAAGTATTCTTTACTACCAAGCCACTTCTGGCTCTAAAACAAATCATTGGATTTGTTTTTATAAAGGGCACACAGACTTTAGAGCTATCATCTTACAGACGGATATACAAGATTAAGAGCTAAGTCTTTTTCTCTCAGGATACACAAAGTGGTTTGAGAGCTTTTTACAAATAGAGCTTTTACAAGACAAAGAATGAAGGCTTGAAAGAATGCTTGAACTCAAATTTAGTTCATGCGTTGTCATTAGCACTTCAAATCTTCTTCTATATATACACTTGCTGAGGAAGTAATCGTTGTCTCTCAACGGTCTTCTTGCTTGTGTCTGACTTGCGTCTGAAAGGAGGTAGTTGACGGGCATTTAATGTGAGCATTAATTGCTTGTCACCAACTAGTCATTTTGAGCTGATAAAGCATTCTGCTTATCTTTCTTGAGAAGACTCCATATCTTTCTGTTGTAGAGGTCACATCGCTTGCTCAGACAAGTACTCATAGCTAGTTATAGCGCATCTTTTGAGGCGAGGGAAACTTATGAGACTTTGACTATTTTCTCTGTTCCCTTCATGCACTTCGAAAGATCCTAGGAGGATGTCTTAAAAAAAAGACCTCTCTGCAAAATAGACTTCAAGACAATAATGCATTTACTATGTCTTTAAATGCTTCTTCAAACTTAAGCGTCTGTCTGCGTGTCATCTGTATTCTACAGACGCAAATACAATGTTTTGTCTGTTAGCATTTATAAGATGCAGTCCTTTTACTTAATATTTTTTTTGCATTAAATCAAAATTATTGAGGGTCCTGATTCGTCTTATGACTCAACATAGTCAAATACTACCAAATAGGGCGTATCGGCTGATAAATTAAGACAGACAAGAATTAGATTGAAGCATAAATGCAAGATATTTAAAAATGTTCTACCAATCCATATAGGATAAAGAACAAAAGCAAAATTAAAATTGTTCAAAGTGATCACATAGCAGACAAAGAGAGAAGCATCCAAAACCTGAACTTACAATAATAAAAGTTCATCAGAATCATGATGATTGGGCAGCCGAATCAACGACCATATCAGCAGGGTCGGCCGAAGAGGTTCCAGTATGACCTTCACCAGTATCAGCGTTGTCTCCTGTGTTCATCACTCTGATATCAGTGGTTGCAAGGGCTTCATTAGCAGCTACTGCAATAGTTGTGACACTATCCACTTCAGCAGCTATTCCCAATATATGCTCAACAATACCTGTCGGGGGAACCAATTAAGGAGGTGCAGCCAAAGTAATAGGAGCAAGTGGAGGCGTAAACAAGGTTTCCTTAGCCTGTTCAAATAATTACCTCAGATGGTCTTATTCCTTCCTATCTTCAGGAATCCCGGCTTCACCTGTACTTAGGTCTTTTTCTAGCCCATCTTTCTGGTGTAGCAGATAATTGATGTTGGGATCAAGGGAAGTAGCCAGTGTGTATAGTTGAATCTGCCTATCTGAGCTGTTGTTAAGTTTAGTATTGAGAACAAATATTATAGGATTCAGTTCGGCCAGTTCCTTCTTAATCCTATCGAGTTCTACAGCCAATTTCTCTACTTTCTTGTTAAGCCGCTTATGTTCAGCTAGATCAGCTTGTCGATCAGCCTCGACTGTCTGATAGTTGGTGGTATAAGTGGATTTTTAAGTTTGCAAATCCCTCAGCTGTTTAAGATCAGCTTCGGCAGATTTGAACCTCTGCTAATGCATGTTGTGATTGAAAATAACATCACCTACGGTCATACTAATATGGTTCAAAATTTGGCGGCTGGACTCAGAGATGGTTGATGCTTTAGCCAGTTTAGCGAAAGAAAGCCAAGCTGACTTTAGCACAATAGGATCGATAGGAACATCACTAGACATGAAATTTTCAACATGCTGAAAGTGGTCATCAATGGGCGATCCATCAAGAACAATAGGGATTGACAAAGTTGGGGATTGAAAGTTGGGGATTTCATCAGTTACATTCGAAAGGATGGGACGAGTAAAGGCTGAGGAAGGACCAGCAGGCGGTACAATTGTTTCAGGCATGGCAAAGGACTCAAGGGGTGTCGCAACTGGTTTGACAGTAGGAATTGAATCCTAAAAAATTGAAAGCAACCAGTCATTAGAATGAAGAAATTGGTTACAATGTCGTAAAGCAAGGATGCTTATTGGTAGAGGCTTGATAGCAGTTCCCAGTTTCAGTCTTTTTGTGATTTGGCCAGAAGCAGCAGTTGTCCCCTACAAAAAGGCAAAATGAGTTAGTAATTCAGCAAAGGTTAAAAGGAAATCAGTTATAAATAGATGAAACACCTTAGCCGAAGTGGGAGCAGGAGTAGGAATATTCCTTACGGCAGCTGCAGACCTAGTGGTTCTTTTGAAAACCAAGGGAGTTGAATCCGAGGAGTTACCCTCCTCTACATCGTCCAGGTCAATAGTTTGGATGCGACATTTTGCTGTCAAGAAGAGGATTAGTCGAGGATTAAAGGTTGGAGAAAGAAGGCCAAAGAAAGATGTGATTACCTGATGATGAAGATGTTGAAGTCTTAATGATGATACAAGTCGATTTTCCTTTCTTCTTAGTCGGAGCTGGAGCTGATATAGGACGAGGAAATGGTTATGGCCTCACAGTGGTAGGCGTCGGCGGTCCCTCTGCCTGAATGAGGTAATCAACATCGCTTTTCGAAAACAAAGCCTCCTTCATGGCTGACCACTAGTTAAGAAAGCTGAGTTTCTTCTTTGGATCAGGCAAGAATAAGCTGAATTCGAATAAGTCGAGCATTCATTTCATCTGGCGGATGACTCTTCTAATCTTTTTGGCAATCTTGAAAGTCGAGAATCATGTGAAGTCAGAGTCAGGAAAGCCATGGGGAGGTGTTGAGTGAGACCGAACTGATGGGCAATGAATTAGGGGTTGTAGGGCTCTACAGAGATCTTGTTGTATCGAGAGCTAGGCTTGATGCAACATAATAGATCTCTAACAGTCAAAATACTACCCCAATTAGCCGCTTGGATAGTTTTGTCGACTTGAGGCTCCAATTTTAGCCAACTGGGGATGTTGTGATCGACTGTTGGAGGATTCCAAAGAGCACATACATCATCCAAGATGCCGAAAAGTGAGTCGATAAAGAAATGTGCCAAATTTGTGGTTGTAGACTTAATTCAGAGAGCTTCCCCAAGAGTGGCATCAGAAGCATGTCATTCGAATGCAATAATAGACTTTGGTTGACGAGCTACAAACATAAGGAAATACTGAACAATCCAAAGTTGCAAAAACCAGAAAGGACCAGAAGAACTGTTGATGTTTTGGCCTGCCCTCATCTTCTCTAAAATTATAAAGATGGATTTATAGAGGGACGAAAGAAACAAAACACCTGTAGCCATGGGTTCATCTATTTGAAGCAGGGATACGATAGGGGAATACTCAGAGACCACAACCTTAGAGGAAGAGCAAATGAAATACTTAGAGATCCAATACAGGAGGAAGGCATTATGCTCTTCAGCCGAAACACTACCAGAAGTTTTTGCATGTGCCTTGACGAAGTGAGGATACCCATTGGTGGACCTATCGAAGGAAAGGCCCAAATCATCACTCGCTTGAGCATGTAAAGTAGGGAATTCATTTCCAACAATGGGTAAAATGAGGATGGTTTTCACATCTTGAATGGTGATGGTCATAACGCCGAAAGGGAAAATAAAGGCATTAATAGTCGTAGACCAGAAAGACAAGAAGTTGAAGATTAGAGTATAGTTTGGCTCGATGTCATATTTGGAAAAGACAATAGTGTCGTAGATTCCCCATTTCTTCCAGTCATCCTTTTTTGCCGAAGCCATTCGGTTGAGCCAGTTATAGTAAGATAGAGCGTCCTGTGGCCAAGTTCCAAGGTTCTGGGGGATACTGGTTAGCCGAAACCAAGAAGCAATCAAGATGGGATAATCGGCATGATGTAGATAGTGCTCAAGGAAGGTCACTGCATCCATGACATTGTCAGCACAGGGCCTTAGGTAATAGTGACCCTTATAAGCCCGTAGGGGATTTTCGAATTGACCAGGAGCGCTAGAATCACCATGACCACTAGAGAAGCTGGACTGGGACTTTTGAGAAGAAACTTCTTCATCAGACCCATTTCCATATTCAAGGGGCCTAGATTGGGAGTTGTTGGTGGTCGACATGGTAATTTCGTTGTTTGATTTGAGGTATTGTAAGAAGTAAAGATTCAAGCGAGAAAGGCAAGGGTTAATTTGGATAGTTGTGTAACAGTGAAAAGCAAGATATTTAAAGTGAGAGGACGTGTAACAGCTAGATCTTAATTGGAAGTCAGTTGTAAGATCAGAAGAAGAGGGAAAGATTAAAATGGTTATATCTTAACCCTTCCATTTGGCCAATCAGCGTCAAGATCTAGGGGGCATTTATTGCCATTCAAAATATGCTAACCTGAATTATGTTAGCTGAAAAGATAAAGTTGGGGGTTTAAATAAATAGTTCAAACAGATAGCTGACTTTGGTCACTTAGGATTTGCTAAGTGAGACTTTTTCGGCTAGCTGTTGGGAATTCAAAAATGCAAGATTTTTTCTAAAAGATAAAAGATTTGGCAACAGGCGGTTGCAAATGGCAAATCCGAAGATAAAGGAAGCTTGATCGTGGTGGCTGAGAGATTATCTCGGAAATGGTTCACGATTGGAAGTTAGTTCCTGAAAAATAGGAACGAAGAAGGAGTAGTAGGGCATGCCTCAGCAACAATAGATAGCCGAAACAAGCTTAGTTTAGCTGAATTATTTATGGATTAGTCAGTTGTAACAGAACATGACCTGAGGACACGATCTAGGTCAATTAGTTGAGATTTTTTAGTATAAATAGATGCTTCGGATATGTGTAAAAGACCTTCAACCAATCAATCAAAAAATCGCATTTATCTTCCAATTTTACTGCTTTCAAAGTTTAAATTTCGTTTTGTTCTTTTTCTTTCAAATTTAATTCCGAATTTCAGATATTTGCACCTCTAATCGAGTGCTTTCTTTATTTACTCGAGGACCCATTTCAAAATCAAAAGGCAGATTTCCCCTTTTGATAATTTCAAATCGTTTGATATCTCATTCGTATTTTGGAATCGTGTTGGAGCTTAGTCAGTTGAAATCCATTCGGCTAACTTACATTAGTTCACGCGACAACAATTTCAATAATCGATTATTGTTATAATCAATTATAATCAGAAATAATTTTTGTTTGGGTAAATTTGCTGAAAAGTAGTTTGAAAATAATTAATTTCGTTTGGATGCAACAAAAAATTAGTTTTTCCATAGTAAAAGAGTGTGAAAACAACTGAAAAGAAAAATAAGTTGTTGAAAAACAATAACAAGCAACAAATTTTCAGATTAAAAAAAAACTTATTTTTCAGAATTTTTTTTTTCTAAATTAAAGCTAAGTTCCCAAACATGTTTGATTATTTTAAAAAAAGTTATTTTCGAGAAAAAAACAGCTGAAGTCATAAGATTTCAGCTGTCCCAAACATGTTCCGGGAAGAGTTTTACCATAACAGTCCCACAATCAGCGTCAAATGTTCCAGCCAACATCAAATTTTAGGCACTAGGTCAATCTCAACATACGATATTGTTTGTTCCATTGTTGAGTTCTATTTTCTTCTATTATGGGTTATATACAAAAAGATGTCATTAATATAAAGATGTATTAATTGAGAATTAATTGATGCATGTGAACTTGGTATCTAATAACTTTGGACTTATGTTAAGTACTTGTCCTAGAATTGGGGAAGGTCCGGTTTTATGTTGAGATTTTAATAAATTAAACTTTTCTTGTGGTACATATTTTTTCTCTTAATTAAACTAATAATACCACTTGTATTTTTTTTCTTAATTTAAGAATATTTTGAATTAAAAATAATTGTTAAAAAACAGATGGGATGTTTTAAGAGAGCAATTTAATTTTTAGTTCAATTTAAAATATCATGTATTAAAATGGCTTATCTAGATATTAAATTTAAAGAACTTTAAAAAATTATGAGAATTTTACAAAGACTTTTTAAGTAAAATAAAAAGATTTTAAACAACACTTATAGTTTTCTTTTCCTAAACCATTTGTATCCTCCATGGAAGACAATCTCGTTTGAGCCTTATAAGATCATTATAGATGGTAAATTCTCTCCCTAGTATATTTAACGCAGTTGTATACTCAAAATTTGAACTCAAGACTACTAGTTAAGCAGAAATAATCATGTCCAATTGATACACTTTGGGTGATAAATAACACTTATTTATATTAGATAATTTTTTTTTCTTTGTCATGGTCTCACTACCTTTTCACCATAAAACTTTGGTCTCTCTCTTCTCTTCTCTTTCTTTTTATACTTACTCTCCATCTCCATCTTTTTTTGAGACTTTTTTTTTTGTCATTTTGTGACTGCTCGTCTTTTCTTATAATAAGACTAATATCTCATGAGGTATTGTCAAATTTCTCTTAATATTTCTAGTTTTTCTACTCTTACATTAACTTTCTAATCATACATTTTAGAGTTAATTACACTGACCCCCTAAGATTTATTCTTATTACACTTAATACCCCTCCATTTTTTGACATTACTTTGAGTATCCCTAAGAGGAGGTTAGTGTAAGATTTTTCAAACTTAAGAGGGGGTCTGTGTAATAATTTAAACTTAAGAGAGGGGGTCGGTGTAACGAAAGTCCAAAAATTAGGAAGGTTTCTGTAAGGTTAAAAAATGGAGGGGTATCGGATGTAATTAGGGCAAACCTCAGGAGGGGTCCGTGTAATTTACTCTATCTTTTATATATATATTATCCCTTAACTGTTTAAAAAGTATTACACCCATAGGCGGAACTAGGTTGATGCAAAGGGGCAGTCACCCCCCTAATGCACAAAGTATGCTCATTATATATATCATATTTTTGCCACCCCTTCTTTCTCTTTTAATACATAGTTTTATGTTTTTTATGTTTCAGTAGAAAAGATAGTTTTAATTCTAGATTGCTTTTAAATAGTTTTATAGATGTTTTTATTTACGATAAGATTTTTAGGCAATGTTAAGATTTTTTTTGTTACATTATTTTTTTTAAGAGTAAAATATACATTATACTTAAATATGTTCTTGTAAAATGAATGAGTTAGGAAATTATTCTAATTTGCATTGCTTTTAATTTTTTTTTGCGAATAATTTAATTTATTATTTACTGTTAACTAAGAATTTACAATATTTAAATTTGGTAGATAAATTAATTTTTATACTGCAATCAAAGTATAGCAACTCGAAAAACTCTTTCTTCATTCTCTAAGAAAAAAGAAGTCAATATTTTTTTATCTATCTCATCCTATTCCCATGTCACAAATTTAAAAAATTTCATCACAAGCTTGTATTGCTTGTATTATTAAAAAAGAGGTCAATAATTTTTTTATTATTGTTAGTTATTATTAATTTTGTTTATTATATGTTAAGATTTCGTTCCCTTAACAATTTTTTCTTATTCCGTCCCTAATTACACTGTATATCCTTATAAGGCCAGAGGTTGCTATAAACGTTAAAAATAAAGAAAACAAAAAAAAAAAATATGCAATGTTAAAAAATCATAGGACTGTTAGCATAATTTATTCTATAATACTCATACACTTTTAAAAGTCAACCAAAATTTTCATCCAAAGACACCAATTTTCGTCATAATTATCTGTAATTTGTAAGAAAAGGAAATTAAAAAGGAGTATAGTGATGACTTACCATCTCTTAACACTCTTCTTTCCACTATTACAATTCTATTTCATTTACCTCTTTGTCAGAGGAAAGAAAGATTATCAAGAGAAAACTCAAATTTGTTTGATTTCAAATAAGTACGTGATAGTATTTATAAATAATTATTAGACAAACTTTTTTAGAATCATTCTAATTAATACACACTTCTAAACATTTTCTGCGCTTTTCTAAATTGAAACCACTTCAAGATTTTTACATTGATATCTCCACATAATTAATTTCAGATTCATCTAATTTCAAACTCTATATATAACATTTCAAAGGCCAACCATTTTGCTTATCTTGAACACCAAACTCAGCCCGAACTCGAATACTGCTCCAACCTTATCGACCCTTTGGATCCTTAATCTCAGAGAAAACATTCTCCGGGATCAACCTGTCAGATTCCTTACTCCCATAGCTTGTGGTGTTCAATCCAGTGCTGTTACTATAATCCGAAAGTTGTATACTACTATGGCTACTGCTAAACATATCCTCACTATCTTCATAATCCCCACCACTCATCACCACAGGCACCACTCCATTAACAGCACTATCCTGAAGCTGCAGAACAAACTCCAACACCCCAACGACGTCGTTCATGGAAGGTCGCTGAGACCCATCCTCAAGCAAACAGCTCAGCGCAACCTCACCAAATCTGTGCAAACAGTGGGGTGCTATCTGGCCCTTCAGTGCTGGATCCACAATCGTACCTAGAGAGCCCTTCTGACAGAGATGCTTCGCCCAATCAACCAGTGACATCTGTTGCTTCTCTACCAAACGGAGCAAAGGCTGCCTCCCAGACAATACTTCCAAGAGCACCACCCCAAAGGAGTACACGTCAGACTTCTCCGTCAAACGCTGTCGTTTGTAATACTCCGGATCTAAATATCCAATGCTACCTTTCACCTGAGTGCTCACATGGGTCATTGAAGAACCCGTGGGCCCAATTCTGGATAACCCAAAGTCTGAAACCTTGGCCACCCATCTTTCATCCAACAAGATATTGGTGCTCTTCACATCACGGTGAATGATCATGTGCTTAGCACCTGTATGCAGATAATGCAGTCCTCGTGCAGCACCTATGCAGATCAGGAGCCTTTGCTTCCACGACAAGGACGGGTTATCTGTGCCGTAGAGATGGTCACGAAGGGTTCCACGATCCATGAAATCATAAACGAGTATCATCTCGTTGCTCTCGTAACAGTAACCGATGAGGGAAACGAGATGGAGATGACGAAGTTGAGAGAGCATTTCGATCTCGTTCATGAACTCCTGCACACCTTGCTGAGAACCTGGTTTGAGCCTTTTGATTGCAACAGGTGTTGAACCGTCATCGATGTAGCCTTTGTACACGTCGCCGAACCCTCCCACGCCAACTACAAACAGTTCGTCGAAATTATTGGTGGCGGCTCTGATTTCTGCGATTGAGAAGTGGCGGCAGAGGTTGGTCGGTAGCGATGATGAGCCACCGCCGTGAGAAGTTCCGTCGTTTTGCTTGGAATCCTTGTGGACGGAGGCGTTCTTCTTGCTTTTGACGAGGAAGAAAGCCACAATAAAGGAGAGCAAAACGACACCGGAAACTGCACCTGCGACGGCGGCAACGACTCTTGTGCTGCCGCTGCTTTTCTTTTTTGTGGTGTTTTCAAAGGGAACCTTGGCGGTTTGTTGAGGAGGGTCTGGATCCGGTCCAGCGAGATTACCTGTTGAGTCGTTGATTTTGAAGAGTTCAAGTGCGTTTAGTTGTGCGTCCTTGTGAAAACTGTAAGGGTGAGGGTGCAGTTTCAGTGAAAGATTTGGTTTCTTCTGATTCTCTGGGATGAAAACTACGTAGTCTCTAACCACTGGTACACCCTTCTGGTTATTTGTCCACGAGAGTACATCTGCCCAATCGGTAGCCAGCTGATCCGCTATGAAGATGTAGAATCTCAGGTCACCATTCTTATTAATTTGCGGGTCAAGCTGGCAAAAGTGTAACCTTAGCAAGTAGAGGAAGCCAGAATCAACGGGAAACTGCCAAGTGAGGTTGAACTCCATGTTCAAGGAGCCATTCCTTCCCATGTTCCTTACGGTTCGGTACACTTGGTCTGGTGCCGTGTAGTGAGGAGTCATAGTGAAGCTCAGCTTAACTCTACTCTCAATGTCAACAGATGGTCCACTTCGAGTAATTAGATATTTGTCATCGGGATCCCAAGTCCTGAGCATACCCGTGTCTCCTGAGGGGGGGATTGTTGCTCCTCCAACTATTAACCGGTACTTTGTCTCCAGAGCTGAGTAGTTTTCAATAGAATATGTTGATCCTCCAACAAGTTGAGGCAATCCAGTGTTGTCGACGATATTAGAATTGGTGTAGTAGAGATAAGGAGGCATGGAAACAATCTCGATTCCATTGATGAAAGCGTACGAATCTGTGGTGCTTGGAATGAAGCTTATGTTGAGCCTCTCACCGTCTTCGAGGTTGATGCAGTACTCTCTGAACAAGATGTCGGGTTGGCCAGGGTCGTCATCAACATCAGCGTTGAGGGAAGCATTGAAATGTTGAAGGAGGGTGAATGGGCCTGCTTTGACTGAGAAATTGGCTTTGAAGCGATCGAAGTTTTGGTACGAAGTTGAGTAGAAGAAGAAGCGAAGAAATTTTGGGCCTGCTTTGATAGGGAACGAGTAGGTGAATTGGGAGTGAGAGAGACGAGCATAAGTGTAAGGACCCGGTATTGTTGATTGTATGTTTGGAGGAGCAGAAACTGAGTGCTGGCTTTCGGAGAGGAGTTTAGTGTTGTTGTCTCCAACCCAGTTCCGACCATCGAGTGTGAAGTTGGTGGTTGATCCACAGCTGATGCTGATGAGGTCAGGGGGACGATAAATAACATCTGCTATGGAAAGATAAGGGAGGCACCACAACAAGAGGAGGAGGATGGTTCCTAAAGCAATTCGTGTGCCACTTGTGTCCATCGATAAACTGTATTCGAAGCAGCACACAATAGCAAAACAGTGAGCTCAAACACGATCAACGGATGAATATACTTATCAAGATTTCTGTTAGTTCTAGTGCAGGGTGGGTGGTGTCTATTTTTTCTCAGCAAGTGGGAGAATTCAAGTCTACGCAGGGAACTGCCAAGTCTACTCTTGCTTTTGATTTTTGTTTTTTGGGACAGGCTGCGACAAGTCAATGTCCTATGTGTGGAAATTTTAGCCACGCCAAAATTATCTTGAGTTATTATAATTTTTTTTTATAATGATATTTGAACATTTTTATGTTTTTAACACTTTATTGGTATCTTTTATTTATTTTTATTTCTTTTTTTCTATCACATCATATTTTCTATTATATTTATACTTTTCTATAACTTTTTTTTTCTATCTGTGTATCAGCATTTGAAATATTTATATATATTTTTCCTTTTTGTTTACGCTGCATTATTTAAACATAAAACAATTAACATTAATTGAATGTGGTAGATTGGTATTGCATATAATTATTTTTTATATTTTTTATTTGTTTGTATATACACATTTCCAAAATATATCTTAAAATTGAAAGAGACAATTTTTTTATTGTGCCATTTGGATATACAAGAATCTTCTTCCTTTTTATTTTATTATTAAAATGATGAAAGGATCGTATTATTCCATGATGTTGAAAGGAAAAATGTAGAAATTCACTCATTTTGGAGTGTATTAAAATAGAAGAAAAAACTCAAAACTAAAAAAATCTAATATTATATTCTTTTTTATTGTTCTTGAGAACATTCTTCATGCGATTTTTATTGTGTTTATGATTCATTTTGATTCGAATATTAATTGGGTTCCATAATTTTTATGTAAATAAAATTAATAAAACAAGTTTCACATCTTGAATCAGTCAAGAAAGTATTCAAAATTATGTCCAGAATTCAAAAATAATCATTATTTTGAAAGGACTAAATTGAACCAAATTTAAAAGATAAAAGACCATATTAATTTTTTTTGAAAAATAAAAAATCAAATTGAACTTAAACAAAAACATAATAGACTAAATATGTATTTTAGCATAGTGTTCTTTCATATTTGAAATTTTTTATTATTACTATTTTATGCAACTAATAAAGATATATATAGTTACCATTATAATATAGAAAGATATTTTATTTTTTTATGTTAATTTTTTAATTTTAATAATTAATATAATGATATTATTGTTTTTTCAGTAATAAAATTATTTACTATTATTTGGTATTTGTAAAATATTTTATTAGTAAACTTATTTTACATCGTTATAATTTAATTTATTATTTAATAATTTTGGAATCTTCTTATTCTTATTTATAATTTTTAACTTTTAAAATATATTTTTGTTTTTTATTTTTGTGATTTTCGTTGTATTCTTTTTTTCTTTTTTAAAAATTATTTACTACTATTTATAATATTATATACTATTATTATATAATAATTTTGTTTTGATTAATTATTTTCTTTTTTAAAATATTATAAAATGACTTCACTATTACTTTTTTATTTTAATATGATTTTATTTTGATTTATAATAAAAAATAAAATAAATTTAGGATTGATTATATATATATATATATATATATATATATATATATATATATATATATATATATATATATATATATATATATATATATATATATATTAGGTAAGTCTAGGATTTCTTTAGTTAGTCGTCTAGCAAGAACTATCGTGCTTAAAAGAGGACTTCTTTGTCAATTTGTCCATAGCGTAGGTTTATTATATTTATATGAATGGTTTGTTTTTATCTTGTCACTACTATAAAATAGCCTTTTAACATCGATTAAAAATGGCTTTCAACATCAGTTAAGATTTATTATATTTATATGAATGATTTGTTTTTATCTTGTCACTACTATAAAATAGCCTTTTAACATCGATTAAAAATGGCTTTCAACATCAGTTAAGATTCTTAACCAATGTTGAAGCAAACGACATTGAAAGTAAGGATCTTTCAACATCAATTCTTGTACCGATGTTGAAATATTAAAAATGTTGTTTGTGAACTTTCTACATCAGTTCTGGTTACAACTGATGTTGAAAGTGCACAAACAACATCGGTGATAGCCAGAATCTATGTTGTTTGTACACTTTCAACATCAGTTGTAGCTACAATCGATGTAGATTTATGTAGTTTTTTTAATATTCATTTATATGCAAAAGAGCCCAACCTGTAATTTCAAAACAGATTCAAACTCAGAGAGTTTGTATGATATTTATTTATATTTATATTTAAATTGATATCACATCAAATACTAATATATCAAACTACTTCAAATAGTGAATTTAATATACAAATTTCATGTTTATAAATAAAGTCCAATAATATCTTTATGTAAATTATTATATTCAGCATTTTATTTTATTTTTCTGTTTTAATATTTTAAAATAACTAAATTAAACTAAAAGAATTAGTTTCCTTCTTCTTAGGCATACGGGGTTATAAAAATATGAATTGTTAACCTATTATGAGTCCTTTTTTATTTATTCATACTTTTCATTCTAATTAATTTTTTAGGCCATTATTTTCTAAGGTACGGATAATGAATAAGGATCAACACTTCACTCACAAAATTAAAAATTTACTTATAATTATATTGAGATCTCAAAAGAAATTATAATGTATTATAATTTTCAAACATTTTAAATTCATTTTACAATGATTTTAACATAATGTATTTTTCAAATACTTAATATCTTTTGGCTTAACTAATTATTGATTTCTTCTTTTATCTAATTCAATTTTAATTCTCTTGAAAATAATTATTTTATATTTAATAATATTGTAGAAAGTCAAATTTAATTAAAGTATTAATGAAAAATCTCAAAAAAAAAATGTAGACAAATAATTATTCTTGAAATTTCTTATTTTTACCCGTTAATGTCTACATCTAAATTGATTAATATGTAAAAAAAAATTTTTAAAAAAAACATAGATAAAATATGAGACACAAAGATGAGCATTTTGTACAACAGCATGTTAACTATAAAAATTACCGATCTTTATGATTTTAGTATCCTTCTATAGTCATTGTTTTAATAGTTTCAAATGAATATTTTATTTTTTATTTTTTCTTACCCAATAAAATTTTCGAATATTTTAGCCAAATAAATTTAATTTTCTTACCTAATTAATTTATATTTAGTTACATGACAAAAAAAATAAAATTAAGTTAATGTACTTGTTATTATCTTCTCTAAGAAAAATTAATGTCTAACAAATAATTATTCTTTTTTAATTTATTATATTCTCTCTTAATTATATTATTGAAGAATTTCTTTTACATGAAATATTTAAATCTTCTTTTATATATTGATATGTATATGTAAGTTTATTAATATAGATATTATATATCAAATATGAGGATGAATATTTTTTTTTATAAAAACAAATGGAAAATTCACACTTAACTCATGAGAATAAACAATTTATGCAAGTTCACATTAAGAGGACAACATTATTATTTTTTAGTTTATAATAATAATAATAATAATAATAATAATAATAATAATAATAATAATGTTATTTTCTTGCTCATTATATTTTAAATTAACTAATTTATTGAATGTTTTAATTTTTTTGTAACCACCGTAATTAGGATTTTTGACTTTCTGATGGGACCCTGAGGTATCCCACAAGCTTCAGCCCTTTAGGTCAGCTATAGGACTAATTCTTAGTTCGAAACTTAGTCACACTTAAAGTTCATCACCCCTCCCCCAAGGATGTGTTTTGTGGAAATTGAACCCAAGTCCTCTTCCACAAACTCGTTTTCTCCCACAAACTCAATATGTGTTCCCAACTGAGCTACACTCATTAAGTTGAATGTTTTAATTTATTTGACATAAAAAGTATAAATAAAATATAATAGATGAGGACGAATTTTTTCAATAAAAATATGGAGAAATTGACACTTAACTTAAAGGATAAATACTTTGTCTTGAATTATGTTAAATATGAATTATTTGGAAGAAATTGTGCTCTATTATGACTTTAGCAAATTTTTTCACTATTGATAAATATACTTTCTATTGTGAATTTAAAGGGACTTAAATATATATATTTTTATTGATAAATATAATTTTCTATTGATTTGGTAAATTTGGGTCGGGGAAAACTAGGGCGACTTCCCCTCATTTTAGACCATTAATTAATCTAATGGTCTAGATTTTGCCTGTTTTAAAAGGTGTTTTTTTTTAATTTAATTATTAATTTATAGTTCATTTATATTTTTGTTATGTTTTAAAATCATAAAAAAATATTATTGAACATTAGATTAACTGGTACAGAGTTCTTTCAGTTTAATCAATAGTCTTCAGGAAGAATTTTACTGTCTATAACAGTGCTATCAAGTTGAGAAGGATTGTCTCTTATGAAAGATATCGATGATATCTATCAAATAAACCATAACAAATTTTGTAGCAATTCTTAAACCGCCAGAAGTTTTGTATTAAATTATATTTTCAACATGTGTATGAAAATAGTTGCGGGTAAATATTATATATATATATAATTATTTAATTAAATAAATTAAAATTATTTTATTATATTTTAATTAATTAAATTAATATAAAATATCAAAATGATATATAAATTTAAAAATAATTTTATAATTATGACAATAATATTTTAAAAATAATAAAATTTGTTAGAACATAAAATAAAATAGAATTTAATTTAAATTTAAAGATTATATAACATATCGATATGGTGATGATGATGATTTAAAAAGAAACTAACTTCATTCGTACTGCTACCAGTTACATCAAGAGTGGAACAAACCAGAGAATGAGTCTAAGTCATACTTCAATAGTCTAGTTGATAACAGACATGGACCAGGGACGTGTTTTTCAGGCTTACAGCTAATTGCTTGGCACAATTAACCTTTCATTGTTGGAAAGGGATCCTCTCTAGTATTGGATGTGTCTAGTATGAGAGAGATAAACACAAGTTTTTTGTGGGCCCCACCATGGTATAGACAGAGGAAATGCACTCTTCATTGGTTATGTCTTTATCTTATGAGAGAATTTGGATAGAGGACTACCGTAGTCATCCTGATGTAGACTTAGTCTTAGGGGCTGGGTCTTTGATATGGAATAATATCCAATATTTTCTCTTACCAAAAAAACTTCATTCTTGTTATATATAAAGATCACTATGTAATGAAAAAAAAAAAAAAAGATTGAAGAAATGAAAAGGTAAGTCTCATTCTCCATAATAAATATTCAAATTTATAATATAGCAATAGATAGATTATTTAAATATAACATATTATTTTGTATATGTGTGAAGATAACATAGTGTTCTAATAGCTATACGCTTGCGTTTTCGTTTAATTAGTATAAGCATGAAAATAGAAATAAGAATTGTTTAGATAGATAATATCATTTTTTGGAATAATTCTACATGTATTTTTTACTAGAGATCATTTTGTTAGAAACAAAAGACTGTTATAGGTAGCAAAACTCTTCTTTTTAAGTATTTAACTAGATTCTGACCTGTGCGTTGCACATGTTAACAGTTTAAGATTTTTTATTTGAATTTCGTATTATATGTAATGTAATATGTTATATTTTTATCTTCATACTTTAGTAAAAAAAAAATATAATTTCACCATAATAATTTAGATATTAATGTGACATCAGGTAAAATGTTCATCTTTGTAAATTAAGTAAAAATTTCTACTTGTTTTTATAAATAAAAAAAATTCCATCCCTATGTGTTATATTTTATATATAATTTTTATTTTAATATATTGGCATATACATATCAATGCATAAAAAAATTAAAATTTCTTTAAAAATTAAAAAAATCATAAATAATTTATTTAAGTGAGGACATAATAAATAAAAATAAATAATATTGTTACATTCAAATTGTTAATTCTCTTTAAATTTGTAAAAATAATAACAACGTGTATTGATTCTAAATGAATCATAAAAATATATTTTTTATTTGTTATGTATATATCATAAATAGAGAAAAATAAATATAGACTTAATTGCATGAAAAATTGGTAGAAAATATTAATTTGTGAATAATTTTTATAAATAATTAATCCAAAAAATCAAATCAATCAAATGATCTAATTGATTGATTAAACTTAACTAATTGATTATCATAAAATATGATAAAGTTACCATATTTATTAAGATATTATAAATCATATTATTAACGGTGTAAATTTGGTGTAAGTCTTTAAACTTACACCTGGTATAAACGGATTCTATCCCTAACAAGGGCAATTTACAAAGTTGAAGACCAATTTATCATTTTCTTAATGTTAAGAACCAATTTGATTGATTCTTGCAATTTTAATAAATAGATTTGGTAATTTATTTAACTTTAAAAGATGAGTTTATTGGGTGATAAATTGTGCAAATTTCATTTACTAATAAAATTCGCAAAAACATTAAAAATGAGTGACAAAAATACAATAGAAAAATAAATTATATTATAATCAATCAAAATTAATAAATTGAAATATAAAAATAATATACGAAAAGTGAATTACAAATCATGAGAATCGAATCCAATCCCTATATATATATATATATATATATATATATATATATATATATATATATATATTATTAATAGGAAAAAGATAAATGAATACTTTTAATGCTATAAAAAATATAAGTATTATAAATTTTATGATGCAATAGGAAAAAAGGATAAAAAAAAATATAAAATAATATTGATAAAATATTTAAAATAAAGAAATGTTAAAATATTATTACTCCCGTGAATATTCCATCCCTTAGTACTGTATATAGACTTATAGTTTTTTTTTTTTGGTGAATTATATATAGACTTAAAGTTGATACACTTATCCTGCTACAGAGGGAATCGAATTTAATCGAATCTGACGTGGACTTATCCAAATGGGCTGGGTCCGCCTAATTGATGTCCCTAATTGTGACTTGGTTGTGTCAAATGGCTTTGAAAGTTCTGTCGTCGCACTGGCACCACATTTGTGAAGTTCCCACTTCCCCATTCTAACTTTCATCATTTTAGGTGGATGGCTCTTTAAAATTTCAATTATTAAGCCATAAAACTGGTACTGATGTAGGCTTTAACGAATTAACTCTTGCCCTTTAGTCAGTGACGTAGAATCCAGGATCAGACGAGACAATCTATTTAAAAAAAATAAATTTAATAATAATTATTATATAAGAGTGAAAAAGTGAGATAATGAATTCAAACACATAAACTTAAGAGGTTAAATATAAAATTTTATGATAAATATTTATAATTTTATTCAAATAAAGGGATGTATTTATTTATCTTCACATAAAAATAAGTCAAGAGGTTCAAACATATAAAATTAGGGGGTACAAAATATAAAATTTTAAAATAAATACATTTAACTTTATTAAAACGAGGAGATGCATTTGTCCATCCTCAAATATATATAGGTCCGTCTATGCTTTTAGTCTTAGAATAGAATAGTTATATTTTGACATCTCACTTTCTTTAACATCCTATTAATATTTCTCATTTTTTTTATCTTTTTTTTTTCTATCACATCATATCATTTATTATATTTATATTTTTCTATCTTTTTTTCTTTTCATTTTAGGTGTAAACTAATATTTGAGATTTCTATAAAACATTAATCCTTAGAATAAGAAGATTAGAATATTGGGTGGCCAAGAAGGGACACAAATCAGGCACAGAATCCAAGATGGAGAAGTATAGATCATTCTCCTCGGTATTCTTAGTGGTGTCCCTCCCTGGTACTAGTGTTGCTCCACGTAGATGTGAGTGTAGCAATTCCATGGAAGGCTAACGCCACCGTAGGGGACCACCTCAAACACACCCAATGGGAGGAAGAAGAGTTCTCCACCATGAGTTCCCAATTTGGCAGAATGCTCTATGATGTGAGTCAGTCTGGGACAACCAGCAACAAAGATCGACCAGCAGTTCCCTGTCCACGAGCTCAAAATTATCGTAGCTGCATGCCCAATCCGAGCGGTGGTGGCCCTAGACAACGCTGTGCTTATTACACTATGACCTGCTGAGAAAACTCAGACTGTTGTGCATGGTTTGAAGATGCTGCTTATACATGTTTTAATGTTTTTCGTTCGTATTTTTGTTGTTGTCATCGTCTCATCTCATCCTGTGCGTTTATTGCTGCTGCGTGTGTGTCAATTTAATAATTGTGAGAATAATTCCGTAGATATGAAATGCAATGCTTCTGACTTTAAGCACTTCATATCTTTAATCCCTCTTTCAATATATAATAGAATAGTTACTGTGAGAATAAGTGTCTTTAATTGTTATTCTTTAACAAGAACGTTTTTATTTAGATGCATGAGGGCATAATAAATCACTTAAAAGTAGACAACAATGATGGGATAAAAAAAAAACACTTCAAAAGAGCAGAAAGTAGAAAGAATCAAAATGAAGAAAAAGAAGAGCACACCACATACAGAATGAATGAAGGTCTGAGCAAGTACATAAACAACTGGACAACCTAATAGTTGTGAGCATGTAGATGGAGAGAAATGGGATGGTGAGTTCCATTCAAACTATGTTGACAATTATGACTTTGTTAGGATGGTTTTGATGAAGAATATAAAAACAAAGGTTCCTTGAATTTAATCACAAAATTTATTTGCAAAGAAAAATTAAATAATTAACTTCGTGGATGGTTTGATCTTTGTTGAGTTTTCAGTGTCTAAGGAGGAGGGCTTTTAAACAGAATAGAATGTAATTGAGAATATGATTGATTTTGACTTCTTAAAGGTAAGTCTAGTAAAATAAGTGAAATTTAAGAGTTATGATTAAAGGTTTCATGCAAGCTACCCTCATGATGACACTCGATCGATTTCAAGATTTTAAAATATGATTTTAAAAGTTCAAAATTATAACTAAGAATAAGAATATCAAAAAATAAATAAATAATAATTAATTTATAAGTGTAAAATATATTTAGTAATAAAATATTTTACAAATAGGAAATAGTAGTAAATAATTTTATTACTGAAAAAACAGTAACATCATTATATTATTAAATATTAAAAAATTCAACATGAAAAATAAAATCTATTGTCATATTATAATTATTATCATTATTTACATAAAGTAATGATAAAAAAAAAATTCAAATATGAAAAAAAAACAATTATTCTCATTTGTAATATAAATCTAAAAAATATGAAAAGAATTTTACCATTAAAATAGTTTGTATATAATTTTATATTTTTAAAACATAAAATAATTTAAATAACATCAACTTAAATAATACACTTTAAATAATTAATATTCTAAAAATTCACAAAATATATACCCGTACGTTGTAGGGTCTAAAATCTAGTAGGCATCAGAATAATTGTAATATTAATTTAATTCCTATAAATATATATTTATTTCATTTTTCATTTTTTTTCACTCCATTTTGTTCATTATATATATATATATATATATATATATATATATATATATATATATATATATATATATATCTTTCTCTTCTTTCCATCTCAATATAACCGAAAATGATATGTATGTTTATATTATATAAAATTCATAAAATAATACAGTCCTTTCTTCATCTTAATAATAAAACTAAAAAAAAAAAAAAATCAAAAGGAAGAAGTTTCTTGTATATCGAAATTGCACAATGAAAAAACTGTCTCTTTTAGTTTTAAGATATATTTTCGAAATGCATATATACAAACAAATAAAAAATATAAAAAAAATTCTATACAATACCATATTCAATGTTATTTTTTTTTTATGTTTAAATAATGCAACGTACATAAAAATCACTCAACATACTTTTGTCCTGGCTGAAATTTCCACACGTAACTCCAGTTTAAATAATTTTTTCCATAAGTATTTATAGAAAATAGAAAAAATGTAAAATAATATAAGTTTCTCTTTAAATTTATCTCATAAATAACTTAAAATTAATTTATACACTTCATTTTTTTTATAGAAACTCTCAACTATTTTTTTTAAATTGATTTTATCTTATAAAAGAAATTTAAATTATTTCCTACTTTATTTTCTTGTCCTGTTTGTTGAAGAACTTAAAATAAAAAAATAATTGGAACTTAAAGATAATAAAATACCCATAATAATAACAATAAATATATTTTGATTTTTCTAATTATTATTATAATTTAAAATAAAATATGATTCAATTTTAAAATTTTAAGATGATAACAACAACAACATGATTTTGATGATGATGATGATAATAATTAAAAGGCTTAAATATGTTTTTGATCATTGATAAATGATCGAATTTTGTTTTTTTGTTCCTAATAAAAAAAAATACCAAAAAGAAAATTTCTTGTTGGTCCTTAATAAATTTAAAATCTTGTTTTTGGTCCTTAAATTTATTTAGATAGAGCTTTAAATAATGAAATAAAGTGATTTATTTAACGTTTTAGGGATCGAAAACAAAATTTTAAATTTATCAGGGAACAATAATGATTTTTTTTTTAATTTGGAACAAAAACAAATTTTGATAATTCATCAGGAACCAAAAACATATTTAAGTATAATTTAAATTTTAAAAGAAAACAGAATAGGAAATTCATTTCCGTAGCAAAAATCCGATGCAGATCTTGTCGTCAGGCGACGGAGCTCAACATCGAATTGTACTTGCAAACACTCTAATACTTGAGTCATTTGTAGAGGGAGAAGAATGAGTTATGAAATTCGAGTTGGTTCATACTTGGGAGTGCCCTACCTATATACCTATATTTAGGTAGGAAAGTTAGTTAGGCAGTTAGAGTTATGAAATCTTCATGACTAGTTTAAGGGATTACGTGTTTCGCACGTGCCACTGTCAAGAAGTTTGTCGGCATAAGAGAGTTCTCAGTTTATTATTAAGGAGTGTTGAGTACTGGATATCTAGGCGATGGGTCCTGCCAAGATATGGTCCAGAATAATTTTTGAAATGTATATGATAGGTGCAAAGGAAGCTATTCTACACTACTCCTATTAAGCTACCATTAAAGACAATAGAGAAAACTATAAAGAATAAGATAAAATAACAATTCTGATTTTTCATTGATGATGATAGCCAAATGAGTGATAAAATATATAACCTAATGGTTATCAATAACAACCGTACAAGTGTCCTCATCTAGTTTTAGGAAATTTAAAATAAAATTGAATAATATTAAAAGGATAATATCTAAGGGGGTGTTTGTTTCACGGAATCTCATTGGATTTCTAGAAATGTGAATATGGGAATATATTGGGTATTTTGCTTCAGTGCAAGACTATGAAAACATTTTCCAACAATAATCAAGTCCCAAAAACATGTCATGGTTGACCATTCTACAACAAGCATTAAGTGAAGAAGCAAAAACTAACATCAAAACATTGAATATATATATATATAAACATATCAAAAGATACAAGAGAGTAAGAGTTTGGTTACATCTAACCCCAATAGTGGAGGAAACTAGCTACTAATAGCCACGAGTAGCATCAAAATACATGGAGGAAAGAAGATGAAGAATGAAGCCCAAGGGAAGCTTTTTCTCTCAATGGGACAGTGAACAAGTGCCAAATGAAGTACGTGATACCCGATAAATGGCAGTCAACCCTATTTATACAAGAGCCAAAAGATTCTATTTTTAGTGACTTTTAGCTTAAGCTCAAAATTTTAGCTTAGCTAAAGTATAAAACAACCCAAGTACAAAAAGAGAATCTAGCTTAAGCTCTCAAATTTAGCCGAAGCTTACAGAGGTCCTATTTCTTGTTGCCAGAATTTAGTTTCAGCTCCCTTCCTTAGCTTAACTAAATCAAAGTTGGATTTTTCTACAAAATGACTCTAAGATTTTTCCACTTTCCACTCAACTTCTACAAAAAGTAGACAAAAAATACTAGATGCAACCTAAGAAATTAAATATCTAAACTAAAAATTTAATATTTACAAAATTAAGCTAAAATAAGTAAAACATCTTCCTAAATATGGAGAAATTAAGATTAATTACCTTATAAATGATATGAAAATTAAATATTTAAGACAATTAACATTAACCCATCCCACCTTCCCTTTATCTCCTTTCTGGTCATATTCTTCTTCGCCTGCCACCTTGTGTTAGGTCTTGTGGTTTGTCCTTGTACAGCTTGTGCAAAAGTCTTGGTAGGCTCCTCCGTCGTAGATGTTCCCAGCCTTTCAGTGCCCATCTTTTCTTTATCCCCGATAGCCTCTGTACCCCTTATGTGCTCCCTATTGTTGTATCCCACCCTTGTAACTTCTTTTTTGTATTTAGGGATATTTACGAATATCTTAACTTTCCCAAGTATCTAATCAAGCTGTTGTTCAAGCCTCTTAAAATCTTGTACCCCCGTGAAACGAACAAAACCGTATCCGTTCCACCTCTTGTCTCTCCTTTTTGCAATGAAGACCGTCCACACAATTCCCCATTTCATAAAGATTTTCCACAAGTCAAACTCCGTAAATTCCTCTGGGAATCTTGAAAAGAAGAAAGAAGAAATATCCTTCCGAACATCGTCTCTCCTCCTGGAAGATTCGCCCACCTGATAATTTTGTTTCCCCCAACCCACTCTCTCTCTCTACCTCCCTCTCTCTCATCGTAAATTTCCACACTGAACATTCTTACGTACAGTATACATGTATGAATTACCTAAAGAAGTGAAAACTTCGTTCCACCAAATAAGGCTCCTTCAGTGTATGCGTCTAAAAGGCAATTGTGAAGGATGATAGAAACCAATTATGAGAGGATGCACCCCAAAGGATTTGTGCACCAAGAGGAGTAAAAGAGACCTGGTTTAGAGCCTCTTTTATAAAGAAACCACCGGCACGAAATTGATTTGATTCGAGCTAAGCATCCCATAAATTCCACCTCTCCATTCCTGAAAATGATATTGTTGCGTAAGTTCCAGATACACCAACTCCATTTCTGGTTGTAGGGTGTGTTGCCCCCTCCAATTTAGAAAAAAAAAAGTGACGTCTTCTTGATCAATGAATTAGGGGTGTCTAAGTTATGATAACTTGATGATTCCTACTTTATAGATAAACATGACTCCTTTTAAAATACTTAATGAGTTAGTTCAGATGTGACATCTTATTAATTCAATAAGTTTGACACATCTGAGTTATAATAACTTAGTGATATTAAATTAAATTAAAAATTATCTTGATAATATCAAATTTGATTATGCAAATATTGTCAAAAAGTATACATAGCTTTGATTTCTTCATTACACTTAAATACAAAGATGTGAGGATTGCACAGGCCAAAAATAATTTTCATAAATATATCCCTTTCTTAAAATTGACAAATAAATAAATTTTAAAAATATTTAATAACTTAATAAGCAATAGATAAGACAATTACAATTTTAGGTTAAATGTAAATGTTGTAAACCCAAACGTTGTAAGGTGATAATATATTTCTCATGCATCTCATTTCACCTCTATTTCTTTTTCAATTATTTCTCCTTTTCCTATTACATCACTTATCATTTTTTTTTTGAAAAATCAAAATGTTTATTAAAAAGAAGTCGCACAAGAAGTGCACAACATATTACAAGCTAACACTTATCATATTTGTTCATTTCTCTTTTTATCTTTTCTTTCTTTCTTTTTTTTTCGTTTTAATTTTTCTCTTCCTTCCATTCTAATACACCCTGAAATGAAGTGTAAGATTTCATTTTTCCAATCAACTTCTTGAAATAATACGGTCCTTTTATCACTTAGTAATAAATTAAAAGGAAGAAATTTCTTTTATATCTAAATGGTACGATAAAATATTTGTCTCTTTTAATTTTAAGATATGTTTTCGAAATGCAAATATACAATTAAATGAAAATATAAAAGTAATTATATAAAAATAACGTATTCAATTAATGTTAATTGTTTTATGTTTAAATAATGCATCGTAAATAAAAATCTCTCAAGATATTTTTCTGTGGCTGAAATTTTCATACATAAGTTCTGTTTAAATAAACCTTTTAATAAGTATTTATAAATAAGTAAAAAAATTATTTTTCCTCATAAATTAAAATCAAATTATATACACTTTTTTTATTAAAACTTTCTCATCTAATTTGTCTAAAAATTGAAGTACATGTATTAATTTTAAATTATAAAAAATTAAATTATTTTATATTTTATTTTCTTCTCTTTAAATTACTTGCGGAGAAGTTTATATGAAAGAAGACCATACTGCATTGACCTGTCGCAGCCAGTCCAAAAAAAAAAAGGGAAAAAATCAAAAGCAAGTGTAGACCTCGTCGTTCCTTGCGTAAACTTGAAGTCTCCTGCTAGCTAGCTTAGATAATACTACTACTTTAAATAATTAATATTTTGAAAATTCCTTGCATAGACTTGGAAATCTGCCGCTTGTTTGGAGAAAGATATTGGTGAATTCCATGCGTAGACTATGAAGTCTGCCGTAATATTTTATTATTATTATTATTATTTTTTAGTTGAATTAAAAACATGCATGATCTATCTTACCACGCTGCACTAGTAACGGAAATCATAAGTATATTCATTGGATGATTTATGGTGTTTGAGTTCTTTGTTTCTGCAGTGTGCTGCTTAGATTACAGATTATCGATGGACACAAGTGGCACACGAATTGCTTTGGGAACCATCCTCCTCCTCCTCGTGTTGTTGTGCCTCCCTTACCTTTCCATAGCACATGTTATTTATCCTCCTGTTGACCTCTACAGCATCGACTGTGGCTCATCCACCAACTTGTCCTCGCCCGATGGTCGGAACTGGATTGGAGACAGCAACACCAAACTCCTCCTCCATAGCCAGAACACAGTTACTGCTCCTGCACTCACAGAAACCATGCAGGACCCTTACACGACAGCTCGTCTCTCTCGCTCCCAATTCACCTACTCATTCCCTGTCACCCCAGGCCCAAAGTTCCTTCGCCTCTTCTTCTACTCAACTTCGTACCAAAACTTTGATCGCTCCAAAGCCTATTTCTCAGTCAAAGCTGGCCCATACACCCTCCTTCAACATTTCAATGCTTCCCTCAATGCTGATGCTGATCATGACCCTGACGATTTCTTGTTCAGAGAGTATTGCCTCAACCTCGAAGATGGTCAGAGGCTCCTCAACATAAGCTTCATTCCAAGCACCACAGATTCGTACGCTTTCATCAATGGAATCGAGATTGTTTCCATGCCCCCTTATCTCTACTACACCAATCCTGATGACGAGTACACTGGATTGCTGCCGCAACTTGTTGGCCACATGAACAAATTTTATACCATTGAAAACAACAATGCTCTCGAGACAATGTACCGGTTAACTGTTGCAGGAGCATCAATCCTCCCCTCATGGGACACGAGTATGCTCAGGACCTGGGATGTGTGAAACCGTGGAAAGTAAAGCCATTTTTGTGGCATAAGTCAACAAAAAAGGCTTGGAGTAAAAAAAATTCTAACTCTACTATGGTAGGCATGCAAAATTGGTTGGATGGAGGAAAATATTGCAATGCATTAAATGCTTGAGCTCCCATCTTTGCCTATAAATAGCAAGCCATTTTGCTCATCTTTGCATCCTACTACAATTGTGGTAATTCCATTTGAGAGAGTTAGCAACATTAGTGTTGTGTGTGTTCTCCTATTATAAGAGATAGTGCAATTGTTCTCTCCTTATAATTAGAGAGAGGTTGTAATTTTTCTTCCACTTAGTAAAAATATTTCTCTGGTCTTGTTTGTGATTTTTCCCTTATCCGTTGAGGGTTTCCACGTTAAAATATTGTGTGTCAATTCCTAATTTTCTCATATCTTATTTTAGTTGTGAGTTATTATTTTGTTACTCTGGTACCCAATAGTGGTATCAGAGCCAATAGGTTCTAATATTGTTCCACTGCGATACACGTTGGTACGCTGGTATAGTGCTGGAAAAAATTCTTTGTATGCTTTGTGGTTGCGGTATAGTCTGATCTACCACATCAGAAAAGAATTATTCTTGTTACTGGATATAGAGTGAGGTAGTGTGAAAGTGCATGTCTTGGAAAGTTTTGGCTAAGGAAAGACTTGGTATTTAAGCGTGTCCGTTGGTGACCCACCTCTCTTTCCTGGGAACTTACCCGGTGCACTGGTTCACGGTCTACAGTCACTGTTCCAGTAGGCGGTACTATATACGGTGGAAGTTGTGTAAGTCAGTTCTTTAGTGTGAAACCATGGCAGCAAAATACAAGATTGAGAAGTTCAACGGGAATAATTTCTCCCTATGGAAATTGAGGATAAAGGCAATTTTGAGGAAGGTGATAAACCAGATTTTGACTGTATTTTTTATCTCAGTTTGGATACCATTTGCATATGATTTGAGCTTAGTTGTTGGCAGAACTCACGGTTTATTGCTAGTTTGTGTAAGACAGGCAATTCAAGGATTTCTTGAAGAAAAGAGCTCAAAAATAAATAAATTAAAGGAAGTTACCTTTGTCTGGAATACCACGGCCGTGGTAGACTAAGCACGGCCGTGCTAAGCCACCACAGCCACGGTGAAATAACCACGGCCAAGCAGAAATCACTGAAAGTTTTGCATCAGCGTCAACTTTCCGAGCACAGCCGTGGTTAATTTACCACGGTCGTGCTCATAATGCACGCAGATTGGACCTCCAGACTATGCAAGGACCATGGCCGTGGTCATCTGATCAGCACGGCCGTGGTGATCCGCGTCAGCAGTTTAAAACTTTATAAAATAAGTGCTGAAAACCCTTTGGAGGTATCTTTTGCTCTGTTTCCAAAAACTGAGGGTTCTGATTGAGATAGAGAACGTGTGAGAGAATTCGATTGCTGTAAGACGTAGAGATCGTCATTGGGAGTACTACTTGTAACAATTCTAATCCCTTTGTAATCTTTATGTTTTCTATGAGGTTTTCTAGTTTGTTCATGAACATGAGTGGCTAGTCCTCCAAGCCTAGGATTATGATGTAGCTGCGTCTCTTGTACCCCATCTTTGATTTTCAATGAATGTCTCAATGTTTCTAGTTATTGAATCTCTTTACTATTTTGTTTGCTATTAGAACTGATCACTCTAAATATTAGTCAGTCCCTTGGCTATGATCAATTGCCCGGGACTGACAGAACTGTAAAGTGATTGAATTCATATGATTTGCATGATCAAACTAATTGTGTGAATTTTCAGTGGATTAATTCTCTTAATCAACCTCTCTGAGTATTATCGTTTACCCTAATTTAATTCACCTATGACCAATTGGGAATTGAATTAGGGGAAACAGCAGTAGTAAGCTACGATCAATTGTTTACTAATGAATTTAAAGAGGACTGGCAATTAACTTAATTAGAGCATTCAATGAGATCAAGATGAGGGAAAAAGGGATGCATGCAAAATCATAATCCTTGGCGTTTCATTCTTATTGTTTCACATTAATCTTCTTGTCTTAATCCTTACTTTTAAAAACTGAACAATTGAACTCTATTTTCTCCCAAATTTGATTCCTGATTGAATTGTTTAACCATTACAAAATTGATTGTTTGGGAACACAACTGGTCTTTTGGGTTCGATATCCGGACTCTTAGAGTCCACTGTAACTACTGCGTAGGGTACGCTTGCCCTTTGCAAACACATTTTTACGCACCAAGTTTCTGGCGCCGTTGCCGGGGACTAGTTGTGTAGTTCCTAGATAATTTATTTTGTGAAAAATTAAGCAATTCTTGTTCATATTGTGCATAGTTTTGGGTTCCTTTTAATTTTCTATTTTATCTATTTTAATTTTAATTTTTATTTTTATTTTGTTTTTGTTTGGTTAATTTCTGAATTTTTATTTTATTTTATCTAAAAAAAAAAATTCTGTTTATTTTTTTTATATATCATTCTCTTCTTTACTCGTTACGTTTAATCTTTTTGCTGTGTTGATAGTGCATGCTAACCAGGTCCCAGAGACCAGAGCTTTTGAACGAACCTGAGATTGAAAGGCTTGCCCGGAAGAACAGAGCGGACCAGGGAAGAAGAGTAATGGCTGAAGAAAATGATCTATCGGTGGAGCAGTCTCTGTTAGACTATCTCACTCCTCAAGTTGGGGTAGCTAACAGCATCTTGTTGCCAGCATTGGGGGATGTCAGTTTCGAATTGAAACATGGCTTCCTCCAGATGATAGAGAGTAACCAATTTAATGGGCTGGCCACTGAGGACCCGGTGGAACATCTGAGAAGATTCATGAGGATGGCTAGCACAGTCAAGTATCCTCGGGTGTCTGCTGAATATATCAGACTGGCTGCTTTCCCATTCTCCCTCAACGGGAAAGCACTCAGTTGGTTGTGCTCGCTTCCAGCCAACAGCATCACTACCTGGGAGATGTGCACCGACAAATTCCTACGGAAGTACTACTCTGTAGTGAAGACAGACCAAATGCAGAGAGAGATAGGCAATTTTGCTCAGAGGGAGCAAGAGAGCTTGTCAGAAGCCTGGGACAGATTTCAGGAGCTGCTTCGTAGTTGCCCACATCATGGGTTTAGCCAGCAGAGAATCATCCAGATTTTCTATGGAGGTGTGTCCAACCATAACAGGACTAGCCTCGACGCTGCTTGTGGAGGTTCGTTGATGGCTAAATCACCAACAGAGGCAAACAGAATCATTGAAGCTATGGCCTCCAACGCCTACAACCATACTGCAGATAGGCGTATTCTGAGGAAGCCTGTTAATCAATTGGAGACCGGAGCATCTAGCTCCGGGATTGATCAGAAGCTAGAGATACTGTCCAAGCAGTTGGAGAATATGATGAAGGCACAGGCTCAGATTCTCTCAGCATCTCGTCCACCTCCTACTTGTAATAAGTGTTGGGAGGGTCATGAGGAGAATGAATGCCCTATAGATGCTGAATTGGCTCAAGCTATAGAGGAGGTGAATTGGGCCGGTGGGAAGAGCGCCGAATATGATCCCTTCTCTAACACCTTCAACCAAGGATGGAGGGATCATCCTAACTTCTCCTGGAAGAATCAGAGGGATCAAGGACAGAGACAAGGGCAGAACCAGAATCAAGGTGTCTACAGACCTCCACATTTGCAAAATCAGAGGTCAAGACAAAAGGAGAGAAGACCCTCTCTTCAGGAGGTCATGATGCAATACATGGCCAAAAATGATGAAAGAATGAAGAGCATAGAGTCGCAAATGACCGACATGAAAACCTTGCTGTCTCAGAGGACTCCTGGAACACTGCCATCTCAAACAGAGACTAATCCTAAGAAGGAAGATGTCAAAGCAGTGTCAACCAGGAGCAAGAAGGCCAAGGAGGAGTCAGAACAGAAGGAAGGCCCAGCCACAGTTGATGATGAAGAGGTTCTTACTGAAGAGAATCAAGTTCCTGAGAAAGAGAAGAAAAAGGAGGTACTGACACCTCCCAAGGTAAGTATTCCTTTTCCTCAGAGAGTCAGGAATGAGAAACATGACAAGCAGTTCTCTAGATTTTTAGAGATGTTTAAGAAACTGCACATAAACATCCCTTTTGCTGAGGCTATTGCTCAAATGTCAAAGTATGCTAAATTTTTAAAAGAGATCATTTCTAACAAGCAGAAATTGGCGAAATTTGAGACAATAGGCCTTAATGAGGAGTGTTCAGCTGTGGTCCTTAAGAAATTGCCCCCCAAAATGGCAGACCCAGGGAGTTTTACTCTTCCTTGCAAGATAGGGAACGCCTATTTTGAAAGATGCTTGTGTGATTTGGGGGCAAGCATTAATCTGATGCCTTATTCTGTTTTTAAGAAAATAGGCATGAAAGAACCACAGCCTTCCAACATTACCATTCATCTTGCGGATAGGTCTATAGTATACCCAAGGGGAGTCATAGAGGATGTATTGGTAAAAGTAGGCAAGTTCATTTTCCCTGCTGATTTTGTGGTACTTGATATGGAAGAAGAGGACGATGTCCCAATCATATTAGGGCGTCCCTTTCTGAACACTTGTGACATGGTAATTGAGGTAAGGCAAGGAAAACTCACCTTAAGATTGGGTGATGAAAATGTAGTTTTCAACTTATCTAATTCTGTGAAAAAGCCTACCTCTTTTGCCTCTTGCAATTTTGTTCAGTCTAGGGACATAACTGATGACTTCACTGAGGCTTCATTCCCCACTGTGGGGATAGAAGACCCTTTGGAAAGAGTTCTCACCATGGAGTACTTGGATTGGGAACTAAATGACATTGAGGAGGAAATACTGATGTTCCTCCAAGATCAACAGGAAGCCAAAGCTGTTGGCTTTGAGAAGTTGGAAAGGAGCAAAGGCCCAAAACCCAAGCCCTCCATTGAGGAACCTCCTGTTTTGGAGTTGAAGTCGCTACCTTCCAACTTGAAGTATGCTTTTCTTAACCAACCCTCTGCTCTACCAGTTGTTATTTCTGCAGGTTTAACTAAAACAGAGGAGGACAAATTGCTGCGGGTTCTAAGAGATAACAAGGAGGCCTTTGGGTGGACCATCCATGACATTAAGGGTCTTGACCCTACTGTGTGTACTCACAGAATTCATTTGGAGGATGGATTTTCACCCAAAAGACTTCCTCAGAGGAGACTCAACCCAAACATGATGGAAGTGGTAAAGGGCGAGGTAATTAAATTACTTGATGCAGATGTTATTTATCCTATCTCTGATAGTGACTGGGTGAGTCCTGTTCAATGTGTCCCTAAAAAGGGGGGCACCACTGTAACAGAAAATGAGCAACATGAGCTCATAGCTGTTAGGAAAACCACCGGGTGGCGGATGTGCATTGACTATAGGAAATTAAATGAAGCCACCCGGAAGGACCATTTTCCCTTCCTTTCATTGACCAGATGTTGGAAAAGTTAGCAGGAAAAGCTTTCTATTGTTGCTTAGATGGTTATTCGGGCTATACACAAATTCCATTGGCTGAAGGGGACCAAGAAAAAACTACTTTTACATGTCCCTATGGAACATTTGCGTATAGACGAATGCCTTTTGGGCTTTGTAATGCACCTGCTACATTTCAAAGATGCATGATGTCAATATTTTCTGATTTACTTGAAAGTTGCATTGAAATTTTTATGGATGACTTTTCTGTATTTGGAAGCACTTTTGACACATGTCTGAGTAATCTCAATTTGGTCTTGAAAAGATGCAGGGAGAAAAGGCTGGTTTTGAATGGGGAAAAATGCCAATTTATGGTACAAGAATGTATCGTATTGGGGCACAAGGTGTCTCACAGAGGCATTGAGGTAGATCCCGCTAAGGTGGGGGTGATTGCAAAATTACCTCCACCAAATTCTGTGAAGGCTGTCAGAAGCTTCTTGGGTCATGCTGGGTTTTACAGGCACTTTATAAAAGATTTTTCAAAAATTGCAAAACCCATGAATGACCTAATGGCTAAAGACGTCACCTTTGAGTTTTCTGATGAGTGCTTACAGGCATTCAAACTACTGAAAGAGAGGCTTGTTAGCGCTCCTGTGGTAGTAGCCCCTGATTGGTCACTGCCTTTTGAACTGATGTGTGATGCTAATGACACAGCTGTAGGGGCTGTTTTGGGTCAAAGGAGAAATAAAATTTTTCATACTATTTATTATGCCAGTAGGACATTAGATGAGGCCCAAAGGAATTACACTACCACTGAAAAAGAACTTTTGGCAGTAGTTTTTGCTTTTGATAAGTTTAGACATTACTTAGTGTTGTCTAAAGTTATTGTTTTCACTGACCACTCTGCTATCAAGTTTCTTTTGAGTAAACAGGATGCAAAGCCAAGACTCATCAGGTGGATATTGTTGCTGCAAGAATTTGATTTAGAAATAAAGGACAAGAAAGGATCAGAGAACTTGGTTGCGGACCACCTGTCCCGTCTAGATCCCTCTGTCATGCAACCTGCAGAAGATGGGGCCATTAAAGAGACATTCCCTGATGAGCATCTTTTTGCTGTCATTTCCTCTGAAGGGACACCTTGGTATGCTGATATAGTTAACTATTTAGCCTGCCAAGTATCCCCCCCTGAATTCAATTATCAGCAGAAGAAGAGATTAATGTCAGAAGCAAGGAAGTATTTCTGGGATGACCCCTTTCTATACAAGGTGTGTGGTGACAACCTGGTAAGGCGGTGTGTGCCTTATAATGAGGTAAGTTCCATCTTAAACCATTGTCACTCTTTAGAAGCCAGCAGACACTCGGGCCCTATGAGGACCGCCCATAAAGTGCTTCAGTGTGGTTTTTACTGGCCTTCCCTTTACAAAGATGCACATGCATTTGTGAAGGCTTGTGATAGATGTCAGCGCACTGGCGCTTTATCGAGGCGATTTGAGATGCCTCAAAATAACATGTTAGTTGTGGAGATGTTTGATGTGTGGGGAATAGACTTCATGGGTCCTTTCCCCAAATCTTTTGGTAATGAATATATCTTGGTTGCTGTGGATTATGTATCAAAGTGGGTAGAAGCTGTATCACTGCCCACTAATGATGCTAGGAGTGTGATTAAATTTCTGAAAAAAAACATTTTTACAAGATTTGGCACTCCTAGAGCAATCATTAGTGATGGTGGTACTCACTTCTGCAACAAATTGTTTGATGGCCTCTTGGCCAAATATGGAGTAACTCACAAGGTCTCTACTCCTTACCATCCACAGACAAGTGGTCAAGTGGAGCTCTCCAATAGGGAGTTGAAAAGGATTTTGGAAAAAACTGTAAGTGCGTCTAGGAAAGATTGGTCTATCAAATTAGACGACGCTTTTTGGGCTTACAGAACTGCTTTTAAGACTCCCATTGGGATGTCTCCTTACAGACTTGTGTTTGGAAAAAATTGTCATTTACCTGTTGAGTTAGAACACAGAGCCATGTGGGCTCTGAAATTTCTAAACTTTGATTCTGAGCTTGTAGGTACCCACAGGTTAATGCAACTGAATGAACTTGACGAGTTCCGTCTTGCAGCATATGAGAATGCCAAGATTTACAAGGAGAGATCCAAAAAATGGCATGATGCTCGTATTAGACAGAGACAGTTCCATGTAGGCGAGAAGGTACCTAAAGTTAGGGATTTCTCAATAGGTAATGTTGCTCCAATACCTAACCAAAGGGCAACTACAGTACCAATCAAAAAAATGGTGGTTGCTACTGGACGGCGAAATGGGTTTTGGAATTTATTAACATTCTCCAAAAAGGGTACTGTTAATAATCCCGTAAGTACCGAAACCATTAAAAGAACGCCCAATAACTTATTGGGCACTGTACGAAGTATTTGAAATACGGGAAAGAAATACCATTCAGGTAATATTTCCAAAGGAGTTGCAAATGGATCCGCGGGTTCCCCAATCATGGATGGTTCTAAAACCGCTAAGCCTACGTTACAGGCAATAGTACCTAGAATTACTACTGGAAAAATATATAAAAGATCGTTGGGCCATGCGGGTTCTCCATAATAATTATGACCCATTCCCTTAGCCAATTTAGCTCTTAATACAGGATCATTCAAGTCAGGTTTTTTTGTTATTGGGATAGGTGAATTCTTATAGATCCATCCTCCGAAAGAACCGGATATGATAATTTTTCATCATCCGGCTCGAGCACTAATCAAAGATTTCGAATGTATCTATAGAAAAAATGTATGTGTTATCCTCATTTACAACTCTCGCCTACATCTGTTCCCTGGGAAACTCCGCTCAAGGTGGAATGGGCCTTACACTGTGCACCAAGTGTTCCCTTATGGGACACTAGAGCTACAGAAAGAAGATGGTTCTACCTTCAAAATAAATGGGCATAGAGTAAAAACATATGATGCAAGTTTACAACAAGTGCGCTTTATTGCGCATTTCCAGAAATGAACTGAGTTCCCTTTTCACTCGTCAGGCTCGGGACGTTAAACAAGCGCTACCCAGGAGGCAACCTGTGGGGGCTGGGTTTATTACCCAGTGTATCCTTTCCTTTTATTAACTTTAGTTTACATTTATTTTTCTTTCGTAGCTAGAATTAATTTTCTTATTGTTTTAGTCCGCATGTGGGGACCACGGCCGCGTTAAGATGAGCACGGCCGTGGTGGTAGAAGCCAAGCAGTGGTATTAACTTACCACAGCCTTGCTCCCAGATTTTCCCAACAGCGTCATATACGACCATGGCCGTGGTAAATTCAGCACGGCCGTGGTTAATCTGGACAGCCGTGGTAACTTCTACCACATCCGTGGTCAGTTGTCCAGAAAGAAAAGAAAAAAAAAAAGGGGGGGGGGGACACCAGAGGCTCACCACGGCCGTGGTAAAGTTACCACGGCCGTGGTAAAGTTACCACGGCCGTGGTCCGCCCATCTCTATATATAGCCACGGGGGTGGTCAGTTACCACCACCCGTGGTTCTCTCCTGCTTTATCTGTTCTGTCTCTCCTATTCTTGGCAATCCTAGCAAGTAAGCTTTTCATGATTTGTCAGCATGCATTTTTATTGATCATATGTTATTTCCTTTTTCTTTTCTGTTTAGTATTAATAAAAATAAAAAAAAATAGTTTCTGACAGTCACCACGGCCGTGGTCATGTTTACCACAGCCGTGGTCACGGGAACCACGGTCGTGGTCATGTTCATCACTACCGTGGTCATGGGAACCACAGCCGTGATCATGTTTGCCATAGCCGTGGTCATGCTTACCACGGCCGTGGTAAATGTTACCACATCCGTGGTCATGCACACAGTGGCCATTCTTTTTGTTGTTAATCTAACCCATACTGCTTCATTCTTTTTGGATTATGCTCGTTGTGTGCAGTTATGACAGGTGACGGCCCATCTCATACTCGTGGGAAGCGTGCTCGGACCACACAGGCTCAGCCAAGACAAGGTGCAGCATCGTCCACACGATCCACTTCATCACCACCTAACCCACCACCTCGACGCCACCCTGGGGCTCAGCCTATGCATTATGATACTCCTGTACCACCAGAGCATATGGACCGGTACACAGTGCTTAGAACCTTTGATTATCATCCCACCAGAGCTTTAGACACAACACTTCTAGAGGAGCATGGTCTACTGCAACGGGTCATGGCATACCTCACAGCTGTGGGATGGGAGAGGATAGTGGACATCACAGAGCAGGCATACAGATGCCCCACTATTGACTTCATCTCCACTTGCCAGGAGTGGGACCCTGCACCTCGACCTGCACCAGAGCAGGAGGCAAATGAGGACGACATGGAGGATGAGGAGGTGACACAGATAGATGACCCAGCCCTTCCGCACATGGTCTCCTTTTTCATGATGGGACAGGTCCGAAAGATGACGTTGGCAACATTCAACGTCGTCTTGGGTTTCGAGACACCGGAGTCCATCCTGACAGATGAGTATAGGGGTGCTTTGAGATGGCACTCGAAGACTTACAGACCAGCGGCCTTCTGGAGGGAGATTACAGGACAGGCCCGCTTCATCCCTGGCACCTCAAAGGCCAGCGGCATCAGAGACCCAGCACTTCGAGTGTGCCATCGGTGGTTATCTGGGACCCTCCATGGCCGCAAGGAGAGCACGGGCACGATTACTGGGAAGGACCTCTTCCCTTTATGGTGCATGGTTAGGGGAAGGCGGTGTAATGCCGGCCTCCTTTTTATCAGACACTGTCGCACCATTGGATTACGAGTTTCTCAGAGCCAGACTGGTCACATTGCAGTTGGATCATTCATCACCAGGCTGGCTACTCACTTTGGCTTCATAGAGGCAGCCCAGGATGGCACAGCCATTTCTTACATTGACAGATCCACTCTGGTTTCTCTGGGGATCCTTCGACGCCAGGGCCAGCAGTTCTTCCTTGTTGAGCAGCCTGACCCACATCAGGATGAGCCAGAGATCCAGTCCCAGGAGCCAGGCATGGCAGAGCAGCCGTTTGACATGGAGGAGCAGCCGACAGAGTCGCATCGGGCATCACCACCACCACCCACATTTGACATGAGCCAGATCCTCTAGAGATTGGATGATTTGGAGACTAGGGTGACGCAGAGGTTGGATGATCAGGACACCCGATTTGAGACACAGCAACAGATGATAGCTGACCAATTCACTGCTCAAATGGATTTTTTGAGGCAGCTTCAGGATCGTCTCTTCCCAGATCCTCCTCCTTCTTGAGGAGCTTTTCTATTTCATTAGGCTTTGTTTTCTTTTTCTTTTATTTTGTTTTGTCAGTCTGTTTTGTTTATAGCACCGTACTCTACTAGTTTTTTGTTTCTCTCATCCTCCTTACATTGTTTCCTGTTTTCATTTTTTTTTATGCATTGAGGACAATGCATTTATTAAGGGTGGGGAAGGGAGTCACGGTTGTTTTTCCCTATTCTTGAGACATTGTGTGGTTATGTTATTTCTGTGTTCTGATGTGATTTTTAGATCCTCAATAGTTGTAGAATTGTGTTGCAGAATTTTCCTCTTTAAAAAAAAAAAAATCAGATAGCAGCAAGGTTACTAAAGGGGAAACACTGGCTCTAAAACTAGACGAATAGATTATTTCCCTTGAGCTTGAACATAGAGATGGGAGAGTTGAGCCTTAAGCCTTTCAATATGATATGGAATCAATTCAAGTGACATGTTTTATTTTCTATGCTGATATACATATCCTTGATTGACTTTTGACTTTCTGAAACTGTTGAGGCATTGTTTAGGCATTTTTCTAGATGCAGAATTTGTGATACAACCCCACTTAGTTGACTGTTTTGAGCCTTATGAATATATTTTTTTTTTGGTCACCCTGTTATGTTAGTCTTTGTACAATATGCTTGGTGGTCTGAAAGACAGGAGAAAACCAATGTAATGAAGGATATTCTGAAACAGAAAAGACTCAGTATGTCTCACTTCCTCTCCTATACAATGAATAAATCAAGGTCAAGGCCTTCAAAAAAAAAAAAGGGAGAGAAAGAAGAAGTGAGAGCTGAAAAAAAAAATCAAAAATCAAAATCAAATAAAAGAGAAGAAGAAGAAGAAGAAATAAACATTGGTATCTTCTTGATTTTGGATCACTGAGCATAAATTGATTGTAAAGCCCATTGCTAACATTTTTCTTTCAATATCCAACCATCATTGAAATCCTAGCCCCGTTACACCTTGTCATGCCTCATCTGTTTTGATTGTAAAAAGTCCAATTGAGTTGAGTTGATCGATGCATAGATTAGTGAATATGTTCATTTGAATATGATTGGAGAGTTTTTCTATTAACCCTGAAACACTGAGAGAAGGAGAGATGAGTGAACCATGGCTCCTGGGAAATTAATTTTTGTGTAGGTTTAAGCCTAAGAGACCCCGAGAGGAAACCTGCTGCATTCTGCTGTATCTGCTTCTGTCATAAATAAATCGGGAATTCTGTTACAAGTTCTTGGCTAGGGAGAATCAATTTTGATGTCTAACTCAGAATAATTGCTTGAGGGCAAGCAATGCTCAAGTGTGGGGAGGTTTTGATAAACCAGATTTTGACTGTATTTTTTATCTCAGTTTGGATACCATTTGCATATGATTTGAGCTTAGTTGTTGGCAGAACTCACGGTTTATTGCTAGTTTGTGTAAGACAGGCAATTCAAGGATTTCTTGAAGAAAAGAGCTCAAAAATAAATAAATTGAAGGAAGTTACCTTTGTCTGGAATACCACGGCCGTGGTAGACTAAGCACGGCCGTGCTAAGCCACCACAGCCACGGTGAAATAACCACGGCCAAGCAGAAATCACTGAAAGTTTTGCATCAGCGTCAACTTTCCGAGCATAGCCGTGGTTAATTTACCACGGCCGTGCTCGTAATGCACGCAGATTGGACCTCCAGACTATGCAAGGACCACAGTCGTGGTCATCTGATCAGCACGGCCGTGGTGATCCGCGTCAGCAGTTTAAAACTTTATAAAATAAGTGCTGAAAACCCTTTGGAGGTATCTTTTGCTCTGTTTCCAAAAACTGAGGGTTCTGATTGAGATAGAGAACGTGTGAGAGAATTCAATTGCTGTAAGACGTAGAGATCGTCATTGGGAGTACTACTTGTAACAATTCTAATCCCTTTGTAATATTTATGTTTTCTATGAGGTTTTCTAGTTTGTTCATGAACATGAGTGGCTAGTCCTCCAAGCCTAGGATTATGATGTAGCTGCGTCTCTTGTACCCCATCTTTGATTTTCAATGAATGTCTCAATGTTTCTAGTTATTGAATCTCTTTACTATTTTGTTTGCTATTAGAACTGATCACTCTAAATATTAGTCAGTCCCTTGGCTATGATCAATTGCCCGGGACTGACAGAACTGTAAAGTGATTGAATTCATATGATTTGCATGAACAAACTAATTGTGTGAATTTCCAGTGGATTGATTCTCTTAATCAACCTCTCTGAGTATTATCGTTTACCCTAATTTAATTCACCTATGACCAATTGGGAATTGAATTAGGGGAAACAGCACTAGTAAGCTACGATCAATTGTTTACTAATGAATTTAAAGAGGACTGGCAATTAACTTAATTAGAGCATTCAATGAGATCAAGATGAGGGAAAAAGGGATGCATGCAAAATCATAATCCTTGGCGTTTCATTCTTATTGTTTCACATTAATCTTCTTGTCTTAATCCTTACTTTTAAAAACTGAACAATTGAACTCTATTTTCTCCCAAATTTGATTCCTGATTGAATTGTTTAACCATTACAAAATTGATTGTTTGGGAACACAACTGGTCTTTTGGGTTCGATATCCGGACTCTTAGAGTCCACTGTAACTACTGCGTAGGGTACGCTTGCCCTTTGCAAACACATTTTTACGCACCAGAAGGACAACTATCAAGATGCAATTGAAGGCAGACCTACGGAGATTACTGATGAAAGGCGGAAAGAGATGGATGACAATGTATGGATGACAATGTCGTTGCCAATTTGTACTTAGCAATGGCGGATTCGGTTTTGTCTAGTGTTGCAGAGAAAAAGACCGCGAAGGAGATTTGGGATACTCTTCACAAATTGTACTAGTTTAAGTCACTTCACACCAGAATATTCTTGAAGAGGAAACTCTACACTCTTTGAATGAGTGAGTCCACTTCGGTGACGGACCACATCAACAATCTGAATACTCTATTCGCTTAACTTTCTGCGTCAGATTTCAATGTAAAAGAAAATGAGCAGGCGGAACTTTTACTTCAAAGTTTACAATATTCGTATGATCAACTCATCATCAACATAACGAACAATAATATTGTCGGCCTTCTAACCTTTGATGATGTTGCTGGAGCTATTCTTGAAGAAGAATCCAGGCGAAAGAATAAGGAAGATAGGCTGGAAAATTCCAAGCAAGCAAAAGCTTTAATGATGACGAAAGGCAAATCAACGGAATGTGGCTCCGATGGGAGTCAAAATCATGGTAGATCAAAGTCTAGAAGAAGGAAGAACATCAAATGCTACAATTGTGGCATGAGAAGGCACTTGAAGAAATATTATTGGCACAAGAAGAATGGAGGAAAGAATTGTGAAGCATCAACCTCTCAAGGTTGCGTTGCAAGTACCTCAGATAATGGAGAAATCCTATATAGTGAAGCCACAATTAGTTCTAAAGGCGGAAGACAACTTCATGATTGTTGGATATTGGATTCGGGTGCAACGTGGCACATGACTCCACGTCGAGATTGGTTTTGCACTTATGAGCCTATCTCGGAAGGATCCGTGTTCATGGGAAATGATCATGCCTTGGAAATTGCTGGTACTGTTAAATTAAAAATGTAAGATGGTATTGTTCGCACACTTCAAGGGGTACGACATGTGAAAAGCTTGAAGAAGAACTTATTGTCCATTGGGCAATTGGATGACCTCGGGTGCAAGATCCATACTAAAGGTGGGATCTTAAAGGTAGTGAAAGACAATCTTGTAGTAATGAAAGCTGAGAAGATCTCAGCTAATCTATACATGTTTTTGGGAGATACGTTGTAAGAAGCAAATGCATCAGTTGCAGCAACAAATCAAGAAGAAGCAATGATGATGTGGCATCGTAGACTTGGACATATGTCAAAGTCCTTGCGGAACGTAATCTCCTACTTGAGCTCAAAACGATCAATTTACCATTTTGTGAGCATTATGTGATAAGTAAGCAACATAGATTGAGGTTTACTAAAGTAACTACTAGAAGCAAACACATACTAGACTTGGTCCATTCGGATGTGTGGGAATCACCAGAAGTATCCCTGGGAGGAGCAAAGTATTTTGTATCATTCATTGATGATTATTCCAGGAGATTGTGGGTGTACCCAATTAAGAAGAAGTCAGATGTGTTTCCAGTATTCAAGGAATTCAAAGCACAAGTGGAGCTTGAAACTGGAAAAAGAATTAAGTGCTTGAGGACAGACAATGGAGGAGAATATGTAGATGGTGACTTTCTAGCATTCTGCAAACAAGAGGGTATTTTAAGACAATTCACAATTCCACATACACCTCAGTAGAATGGTGTGGCAGAGCGGATGAACAGAACTCTCCTAGATAGAACAAGAGCTATGCTGAAAACGGCTGGAGTAGCCAAATCTTTCTGGGCAGAAGTAGTTAAAATCGCCTGTTTCGTGATGAATCGATCACCATTAACAACGATTGGTTTAAAGACGCCGATGGAGATGTGGAAAAGCAAACTAGCTGGTTATTCTTCCTTACATGTGTTTGGATGTCCTGTGTACGTGATGTACAACTCCTAAGAAAGAACAAAGTTGGATCCAAAATCCAGGAAATGTATATTCTTGGGTTATACTGACAATGTTAAGGGGTATCATTTGTGGGATCCCACTGCCCGCAAGGTTGTTGTTAGCAGGGATGTAGTTTTTGGAGAAAATGAATTGCAAAGTAAGCAGAAAAATGACAGCACTACCAAAGACACTACTATGGTGCAGATAGAGAAGATGTCTGGAGAAGATGACTTTTCTGAAGCAGAACAGGAGCACGAAGAACAAGAGCTAAATGAGGTCAATGACGGAGGAGGTCTTTGACGATCAACTCGACAAAAATCTAAACCAAGTTAGCACTCACAGTTTGTCATGGCAAGTCATGATGCATATTGTCTTCTAACTGAAGAAGGAGAACCATCAACCTTTCAAGAGGCTTTGAACAGTTTGGATGCTTCTCAATGGATGGCAGCAATGCATGAAGAAATGGAAGCCTTGCATAGAAACAATACATGGGAACTTGTTGAACTTCCAAAGGGTCGAAAAGCCATCAGAAATAAATGGGTATACAAGATCAAACGAGATGACAATGATCAAGTGGAACGATATCGTGCAAGATTGGTGGTCAAAGGATATGCTCAGAAAGAAGGTGTTGATTTCAATGAGATATTCTCACCAGTTGTTTGATTGACAACAATTAGAGTTGTTCTGACTATGTGTGCTGCATTTGATTTACATCTTGAGCAACTTGATGTAAAGACTGATTTTTTCCATAGAGAACTTGAAGATGAGATATATATGCTCCAACTGGAAGGCTTTAAAGAACAAAGAAAAGAAAACTTGGTTTGTAGGTTGACCAAATCTTTGTACGGTCTAAAGCAGGCGCCAAGATGTTGGTACAAGAGATTTGATTCCTTCATTATTAGCCTTGGTTACAACAGACTGAGTTCAGACCATTGTACGTACTACAATAGGTTTGATGATAATGATTTCATCATTTTACTGTTGTATGTGGATGACATGTTGGTGTAGGCCCCAACAAAGATCAAATCCAAGAATTGAAGGCAGAATTGGCTAGGGAGTTTGATATGAAGGACTTGGGACTCGCAAACAAGATTTTAGGGATGCAAATTCACCGAGACAGAAAAGACAGGAAGCTTTGGCTTTCTCAGAAGAATTACTTACAGAAGGTCTTGCGACGCTTCAACATGCAAGACTGTAAGCCAATTTCTACGCCATTTCCTGTCAATTATAAGTTATCCTTAAGTATGAGTCCTAGCAATGAAGCAAAGAGGATGGAAATGTCTTAAGTACCGTATGCATCAGCGGTGGGAAGCCTTATGTACACCATGATTTGTACAAGACCAGACATTGCACATGCAGTGGGAGCGGTTAGTAGGTTCATGGCAGATCCTGGTAGAGAGCACTGGAATGCTGTTAAGAGGACCCTTAGATACATCAATGGATCCTCGGATGTTGCACTATGTTTTGAAGGATCGAAATTTATTGTCAGGGGCTATGTTGATTCAGATTTTGCAGGTGATCTTGATAAAAGAAAGTCTACTAGTGGCTATGTCTTTACACTTGCAGGAGGAGTAGTGAGCTGGTTATCCAAATTATAGACTGTTGTAGCTTTGTCTACTACAGAAGCTGAGTACATGGCAGCTACCCAAGCATGCAAGGAAGCTATTTGAATTCAAAGGCTATTGGAGAAACTTGGGCACAAGTAGTAGAAGATTACTGTGTATTGTGACAGTCAAAGTGCCTTGCACATTGCAAGGAATCCAACCTTTCATTCCAGGACAAAGCACATAGGTGTTTAATACCATTTTGTCAGAGAAGTAGCAAAGGAAGGAAGCGTGGACATGCAGAAGATTCACACCAAAGATAACCTAGCAGATGTTATGATGAAGCCTATTGATACAAATAAGCTTGTGTTTATTTGGCCTATCAGAAACGTAAGTAGCAAGGAAATGGTAAGATAGAGAGATATTTGAAAACTCACAAAAGTAGCTTTAAGTGGGAGATTGTGAAACCGTGGAAAGTAAAGCCACTTTTGTGGCATAAGTCAACAAAAAAGGCTTGGAGTAAAAAAATTCTAACTCTACTATGGTAGGCATGCAAAATTGGTTGGATGGAGGAGAATATTGCAATGCATTAAATGCTTGAGCTCCCATCTTTGCCTATAAATAGCAAGCCATTTTGCTCATCTTTGCATCCCACTACAATGTAGTAATTCCATTTGAGAGAGTTAGCAACATTAGTATTGTGTGTGTTCTTCTATTATAAGAGAGAATGTAATTATTCTCTCATTATAATTAGAGAGAGGTTGTAATTTTTCTTCCACTTAGTAAAAATATTTCTCTGGTCTTGTCCATGGTTTTTCCCTTTTCCGTTGAGGGTTTCCAAGTTAAAATATTGTGTGTCAATTCCTAATTTTCTCATCTCTTATTTTAGTTGAGTTATTATTTTGTTACTCTGGTATCCAACAGGATGTCGATGACAAATACCTAACTACTCAAACAGGACCATCTGTTGATTATAAGCAAAACACTAAGTCGAGCTTCACTATGACTCCTAACTACGCGACACCAGACCAAGTATACCGAACCTTAAGCAATATAATGCCTCTTTGAACATGAGGTCCAACCTCACATGGCAGCTTCCAGTTGATTTTGGCTTCACCTACTTGCTAAGGTTACACTTTTGCCAGCTTGACCCACAGGTTAACCAGCCTGGTGACCTGAGATTCTACATCTTCATAGCAGATCAGTTGGCTACGGATTCTGCAAAGGTTCTCTTGTGGACTGAACAGAAGGGTGTACCCATGGTTAGAGACTACGCAGTTTTAATCCCATGGAATCAGGAAAAGAAGGCATATCTTTCACTGAAAATGCATCCTCACCCTTACAGCTTCATCCCGGACGCAACACTAAACGCAATCGAACTCTTCAAAATCAACAACCCAACAGGTAATGTCGCTGGACCTAACCCACTCCCTACTCTGCAAACCCCCAAGGTTCCCCTTCAAAGCTCAAACAAGAAAACCCTTGCCGCCATCACAGGAGCAGTTTCCAGTGTCATTTTGCTCTCCTTTATTGTCGCTTTCTTCCTCATCAAACTCAAGAAGAACCTCGCCGTCAACGAGGGTTCCAATAAAAAAGACAAAACTTCTCCCGACTGTGCCTCATCATCACTACTAACCAGCCTCTGTCACCACTTCTCAATCGTAGAAATCAAAGTTTCCACCAATAACTTCGATGAAGTCTTTGTGCTTGGTGTGGAAGGTTTCGACAACGTGTACAAAGGTTACATCGATCGTGATTCAACAAAAGGTGCACGAGTTCAAAAACGAGATTGAAATGTTGTCTGAACTTAGTCATCCCAATATTGTTTCCCTCATCGGTTACTGTTACGAGAGCAACGAGATGGCCGCGGTTTAGGAATTCATGAATTCATGTAAGCACTTTTGACTTTTTAATTTTTTTTTTACATGATTTTGAATATTTTAATTTTAATCATTTATAATAAGATCTAACAGTTAATACTTATTCTTTTTACTCTTGTATAATTATATATTTATTTTTCTTTCATTTTATTTTTATCTTTTTTTTTCTGTTTCTTTCTTTTTTATTTCTTATATTACTTATTACATTTAGTATATATTATTTTCTCTCTTTATTTTTTATTTTGTTCTTATTTCTCTTATTTTCACCCAAATCCATATTCCATTTTTAATGGTACATACGTTAATCAACACTCTTTTTCTCTCTAGTTTTCTATCCGTCTAGTATTGCCAGAAGATCATAAAAGCTGAATATTATCTTTATCTTTATATATATAAAAGTAAGAGTCATGGGTAATTTAGTAAATCTAATTTTCCCATCCATTTTAAGGGTAAATATGTAATTATATAGCTTCATGTTTTTGAGGTGTTAATGATATTTTTAGAACAATTAATGATACTAAAATACAAATTATTTTGAGCTATTAATGATATTTCTAGAGTGATTAATTTCCTGTCCATATTTAGGTATTAATGATATTTCACTGCAACGCATTTATTATGTGTAATATTATTTTATTCTATTTTTTTTGTGCTCTTAATCTATTTTATTTTTGGAGCACATATTAATTTATAAAAAATATAATCTTTATATCTTTATATATATAAAAGTAATAGTTTTTCATCCTAAAAAGGAAATAATTTTCCACCTAAAATAGGGAGATATTTGTATTTTCATGTTATGTTATCCTCATAAAGGAAATATTTTCCCGCTCATCCTAAAAAGGAAATAATTTCCCACCTAAAATAGGGGCATATTTATATTTTCATGTTATGATATTCTTATAAAGGAAATATTTTCCTGCTCAAAATTTTGGCATTTATAATAATAATAATAATAATAATAATAATAATAATAATAATAATAATAATAATAATATGGAGAAAAATGGTTTCCTTGAATTTCGTATATCATGCATCCACAAAAATATTATTTTTATATCAAATAAAAATGCAATTTTGAGAAGTTATTTTGTCATAATGTCTATCAATAATTGTCATTTTTATTTCAATAAATTATTTTAAATCTAATCTAACAAAATTAAGATAAAGCTTTGTATATGTAAAAAAATAAATAAAGATTTAATAATTATTGGATTTTGTGTAAATAAAAGAAATATGAAGATATAAAAGGAAGTATACAAAGATTAATATCTCCTTTGTATATAAAAAAGTATTAGAGTTGGGATCTTAAAAAAGGAAAGTTTTTCCCGTCCAAAACAGGAACGTTCATGTATTTTTTTTATATCAATTTGTAATTAGAATTGTGTAATTTTCGTTTGAAGTATAATTAGTGGATTACATTAAATGACATTTATTTTAAAGATTTTTTCATGATGCATTTTCAAATTGGAATTTGAAAGAATATGAAAGGGTCTTCTCTTCTATTTAAATGTGAGTTGGTCCTAGACTATTGTTTTAAAATCTCTTCTCTCTTCCTAGAGGACGAAATACTTTAGTAAGTATCTATCTGATTTTTTTCTCCCATGCTTTAATTTTGCTTTTGTTACTCTTGGTTTAATTTGTTGTTGTTGTATATTGTTGTAGGTAATTCCTTCAAAATTTGTTGATTTGATTACTTCATATATACAAAGATGTATTAATTTGCTACATGATGATCAATGAATTTATGAATGCAAAATTATGAGAAGTAGCAGAAGGAAGAGATTCAGAACGATATTTAGGTGCACGATGGTACAACTTCATCAATGATTATAGCTTGCGTGCTCGGAATGCTTTTGAAATTTTGGGGATTGAAGACACATGATATTTATGTAACAATCATGAGGTCTATTTAAATAGGTTTAGGAATTAAAAAAAATAACAAGGCTTTTTTTTATATTTTGTTAATATTTTTGTTTTTATGTTATGGTACTAATAAATTGTTTTGGAATATTCACACATTTAATATCAATTTTTATTATTAATTAATTAATTAATTTATAAATTTATATTTTGGTAATATTTTGGTGTTTATGTTGTTATGGTATTGAAAGTATAAAAACCTTCATTTTTTATTTGAAAGTATAAAAAATTATATATTTTAAACAATTATATATTCTATTTAGGTTGTGCTAATCCATATTTATATCTATTCGTCACACAGGTAACCATACTAGGGCAAATCCATTTGGATAATTTTTTTTTATATTCATTAGTTTTTTGATGTCAATAGACTTTGAGATATTTATATTTAAATTTAATGTATACAACTTTTATATAAATGATGTTTAAATTTCATTTTATATTAAAACATCCTTCATTTTTTTTTATTAATTTTTAACTATAAAAAATTATATATTTTGTAACAATTATATTTTATTTATGTTGAGTTAATCCATATTTATATTCATCCGTTGGGTAACCATACTAGGACAAATCCATTTGAGTGATTAATTATATTTTTTTTTATAATCATTGATTTTTTTATGTCAAGAGATTCTTAGATATTTATATTTAAATTCATGTATACAACTTTTATAAGAATGGTGTTTATATTTCCTTTTTGTCAAAATATCCTTCATATTTTTAATCTGAAAGTATAAAAAATTATATTTTAAAACAATTATATATGTTATTTATGTTGTGCTAATCCATCTTAATATCCATCTATATTACACGGGTAACCATACTAGGGCAAATCAATTTGAGTGATTAATTTTTTTTTATAATGATTGGTTTTTAATGTTAAAAGACTCTTATATATTTATATTTAAATTTAATCTATACAACTTTTATGTGAATGATGTTTAAATTTCTTTTTATATCAAAACATCCTTCATTTTTTTAATTTGAAATTATAAAAATTATATTTTTTAAACTATTATATATTCTATTTATGTTGTGTTAATCCATATTTATATTCATTTGTTGCACGGGATCCATACTAGAACAAATCCATTTGAGTATTTTTTTTTTTTATAAACATTGGTTTTTCATGTCAAGAAACTCTTAGATATTTAATATTTAATTTTAATGTATACAACTTTTATATGAATGATATTTTTTTTTTGTATATTAAAACATCGTTCATTTTTTTTTTAAAATTTGAAAGTATAAAAAACTATGTATTCTATTTATATTGAGCTAATTCATATTTATATTCATCTGTCACACAGGTAAACCATATTAGGACAAATCCATTTGGGTGATTATTTTTTTTTATATTCATTAGTTTTTTTTATATCAAGAGACTCTGAGATATTTATATTTAAATTTAATGTATACACTTTTTTTATGAATGATGTTTAAATTTCTTTTTGTATCAAAACATCCTTCATTTTTTTATTCATTTGGTAATTTGAAAGTATAAAAATCATATATTTTTAACAATTATATTCTATGTATGATACGCTAATCCATATTTATATACATCTATTGCACAAGTAACCATACTAGGACAAATCCATTTGGGTGATTAATTTTTTTTTTATAATCAGTGGTTTTTTTTATGTCAATAGACTTTTAAATATTTATAATTTAAATTAATGTATATAACTTTTATAAGAATGATATTTATATTTCTTTTTATATCAAAACATCCTTCATATTTTTAATATGAAAGTATAAAAATTATATTTTTAAATAATTATATATGTTATTTATGTTGCGCTAATCCATTTGTCACATGGATAGCCATACTTGGGCAGATCCTTTTGGGTGATTATTATTATTTTTTATTATAATCATTGATTTTTTTTTTATATGAAGAGACTCTTACATATTATATTTAAATTTAATTTATACAACTTTTAAATGAATGATGTTTAAATTTCTTTTTATATCAAAACATTCTTCATTTTTAATTAGAAATTATAAAAATTATATTTTATAAACTATTATATATTCTATTTATGTTGTGTTAATCCATATATATATATATATATATATATATATATATATATATATATATATATATATATATATATATTCATCTGTCGCACGGGTATCTATACTAAGGCAAATTCATTTGGGTGATTTTTTTTACATATATAATTATTGGTTTTTTTTATTTCAAGAATCTCTTAGATATTTATATTTAAATTTAATGTATGCAACTTTTATTTGAATGATGTTTATATTTCTTTTTATATCAAAGCATCCTTCATTTTTTTTAATTTGAAAGTATAACATATTTTTTTTAAACTATTATATAATCTATTTATGTTATGCTAATCCATATTTGTATCCATCTATCACAGGTGGGTAACCATACTTGAGAAAATCCATTGGGATGATTATTTTTTTTTTATAATCATTGGTTTTTTTTATGTTAAGAGACTCTTAGATATTTATTTTTAAATTTAATATATACAACTTTTATATGATTGATGTTTAAATTTCTTTTTATATCAAAATATCTTTATTTTTTTTAATTTGAAAGTGTAAAAATTATATTTTTAAACTATTATATATTCTATTTATATTGCGTTAATCGACATATCGACGCATCCCTTCGCGGGCAAATAAATATTTCCAATAATTTTATCCAAGTCTTCTTTGCAAGTCTTCGCCTTTGTTTTTTTTTTTTTTTTTGATAGTCCGACATTTATGTTCCTTTCCATTTTTCTATTTATTAAAATTAAATTATGCTCTAATAAAAAATAAATAAATTCTTTTTTATTTTTAATTTCAACTACTTATATAAAATAATCACTTTCAAATGTTTATATTAAAATTTCTTTTTTATTTTAATCTCAACTACTTATATTTTTATACAAATTTCTTTCAAAATGTTAAAATATTGATACTTTTGTTTAGAAGCTAAACAAAATTGATTATAACAAAGTCATTACTCAAGTACAAGATGTACCCAAGTAAGAGATACATTTTATTTTAAAATATGAACCTACTAGTTCTTATTCATATTTAATTTATTTAAATTATTTATATATTTTATAATTTTAATGTATATTTTAACTTTGCCTAGCTAAATTAAAAACTACTTGTTGATAATAGATAAAATACTACTTTATATTTATTCCTTCGGTCAGTCAACAACCCATTGAGCAAGTCTTGTTATTCATTTATCTAGTAAACGAGACATGTGGTGTGGCTAGTAGACACTGGACATTTGATATTTTCCCCAAACCCCCCAGCATTTTCATTGGTTAGAGACTGTATAAGTACATGATGGTGCGGAGTTTTTTTTTTTTTTTTTTTTCTGTATGAATCGAGCACGGTATCGGAGGATTTACAATAACTCACGTATCCTGCTCAACAAACTGAACTAGACCCCTCGGTTGATAGCGTGGGGTTTATCCATGCAAAAGGAAAATTGAAGTACACTAATAATAAGAAATAAATATTTCCCAGTCATGAAGGCTATTTTTGTTGCGTTCTTAATTTTGGCTTCCGTTATCTTCAATCCCACTTCAACTCTCGCTCGCGAGTAGTGAAGGGTAAGACTCGTGACTAACTCAACTCCTTCAAATCCCATGCGTATGTTCATAAATGAATTTGTTTCCATCAAGGAATATCTGAGGCTTTGCAGTCAAACAGCTATTAAGCTGTGCGTGTTTGTTTGTTTTACTAGCTATTCTTCCCGGCGTTGCCTGGGATTTTTTTTTTTAATCAAAATATCAAAAATCTAATATGTTAAAAAATAAACATTTTTTTTTGGTACGTATGTTTAAAATGTTTAATTTTGTTACATGTATAGTTATTTATTTTGAAAAAAAATTATAACACACGTATATATATAGACACACTTTTTTAATCATGAAAGAACTTTAAAACACTATTATTATTGGTTGGAGGATTAGCCCCACCAAATCTCCGCATCTATTTTTTTTTTTTATGTACAAAACTTGATCCATCTTGAATAAATTGCTGAGTTTTCCATAAAAATAAAACACTATTATTATTATTATTATTATTATTTTTTTTTTTAAAAAAAAAAGGAAAGATGATCAAATTTAACATGGGTAACATTCGTTTTTATGCCTATTGTAAAACTTAAAAAATATTATTATAACAAAATTGTCTAAACATAATATGTAATAAATTACTTTTTGTTCTGTAATGATATAAACTAATAGGATGTTTGATAGGGGAATTCTTTTAAGTTTCACAAGAATCTTAGGTTAGAAATGTTAAATTTCTATGTTTGGTATGCATATTGTAAAAATTATTCCCAGGAATCTAACATTTTTAGGAATCATTTTTTAATAGAGTTTCCTACTAAAACTTTCTCATGAGAGAATTAGAGAATCTAACTTTTCTAAATTAAAAAAAGAGTTTTACTGTGGTAAAAATAATTAAAGTTTTTCATGTTACTCTTATTAGATCATTTAATTTGGTAAATAATTAATTTTTTTTTGGTAAAAATAGCACGCTTTAATCTTTGATTCTCAAATCCAAATTTTAGTTATTTCTAATAATTATGATTTCCATGATTTATTATTTCCATGAATCATGATTCTCGGACATAAAAAAAAATTACTTGTACGGAACATTCCCTAAATGTAAGGACTATTTATTTCTTCATTTGGTCCTTTTATTATTATCTTTTATATATAATTAGATAGTGCTTATTATTTATAACTTGATAAAATTTATATAATTTAGTACTTTGACTCATAAAAATTGATCAAAAAGTTAAAAAACTTTGAATCAAAATATTAAGATTGGGTAATTAAATAAACATCATCCCAGAACACATAAGAGGAGTATAAGATACCATACGTTGGCCAAATATGTATATATAGCCAATTTGATTATTTCTTTGATTATAATTGCTAATAACACTATTATTCTTTTATTATTTATAAAACTGAACTTGACTTGAATTTATTATTTAGATAAAAATTGTACTTAAGGTTATCCAATTTCTTTCATGCTTTTTAATTTAAACAATGGTTAGTTAATTTAGGATTTTTGTCTTTCTTTCTTTCTTGCATAGGTCAAATTTAATAACTAATTTTTATTATTATAATTAATTTTCTGTACGGATCAAAAATTAATTTTCTGTACCAGCAGTTAAAAGAAGGGATTCAATTCAAAAATAAATACATAAAGACTCAACAAAAAAAATAATTCAAAGACCTAATTAAAAATTTCTAAATAGTTCTAGGACTTACAACATAACCTTAAAATATAGTATAAATCATTAACTGCTATTACATATGTTGTGTGAATAATACGATTAAAGTAGAGAATTAACATTTTCAATCAAAATACGAATAATTACAGTGAAAATTTAAGAATATAATTATTACTAATTTTAATTAAAAACTTTATGAACACAAGACCAGAACAATCAAAATAATTAAAAATAGTTAAAAGCCACTGCAGATGGACATTTTGAATAGGTTAAAAGGTATTAGATAATTACAAAGGATTTCAATATTAAATTGATAGAATTTTCAAAAAGTGAAAGAAAGAACTTCAATATTAGCATTCATAAAATATCATATCGTCAAAGGCATGGTTCTTAACAGCGTAATAATCAAATCGTTCATGTTGGATTCTAAAAGAATTTTTAATAGAATTGCTATTATGTAATCAATGTTTCAATTTGCTCTTACAGTGCAGATCGATTCATAATAAATACAAACATTATCTAATCCATATATATAGAAAAGAAAATAAAATAAAAAATTTAATAACTTCAATCCCCTCCAATAAAGATATGCATGACTCTTGAATCAGTTTTGCAGCATCATTGTCGAAAAAAATGAATGCAGCAGTGTCACTACCGTCATATACCTCCACTCTAAGTTTATAACTGTTATCATACAAAAATAGTACACTAAATAATAGATAATATATAAATAGATTGTTTTCATTAAAAAATATAGAATAATAAAAAAAAAAACATACCGTGGAATAACCTGTTCGACATTGATCTGGCAATTGGAACAATACTTAGAGCCATCTTTAACACTAACAGCTCTGTGACACTTGCATGCATCGTAATACCATTGCTCATCCTCTAACACAGCAACAATATTTGCCAGCACAATAAAAACCCCATCCTATTAATAAAAAAACACGTATAAATTTGCAAATTCACATAACAAAAAAATAAACCATCAACAACTAAAACCTGAATACTAAAAATATAAATTAAAATATCCTTAATACCTCTTCAGCCAAATGAAGTTGGAAAATCGTCTTCCTAGGATATAGCTCAAGAAAATCTTTCTTCAAAGGCACAGCAGCCCTGTTGTTCTCGACGATTAAACCAACAGGCACATCCAAAACAAACCCCATACTTGCCATCCTACATCAAATATTTAACATGTTTTAAATCAAATAAATAAGATTAAAAATTTATATAAGGAAAATATAATACTTAAAAATAATTCCATAATGTAACAAAACTGCCTCATCCTCAATTCCAATGCCTCAGTAGTATGAGGATTCCAAATAACTCTAGAGGTATCCAAAACATTTTGCACAACAGTTTGGCCTAGAATACAAAGATAATAACAATAACAAAATCAAAAGTTATACAAATAACGTACACAAAAAAAATTATTCAAAAAGTATGCAAATATATACCTCTGTACTCTTTCACCTGAGCAAATTGAATTACCAATGTCGATAACTCGACACCACCAGAAGATAACAATTCATTTAGTGTACCAAATAGAGCACAATTTATTTTGCCTCTGTACCCCAAAAAAATTTTTTACTTAATAAATAAACTATTTATTACTAAATTATTTATAAGAAACTATGAAATCCTTTATATAACATTAAATTAATGCCTGTCGTCATTCAACTCAAGTTGAATAAGCCGAGTTATTTTTCCATCTTTCATAAAAGTTCGCTCCTAAGAAACAGCAGTTAACATGCCCATAACATCTGCAACAATATAAAAAAAAACAAATTAAAATATATATATATATATATATATATATATATATATATATATATATATATATATATATATATATATATAACATACCAAGAATATAATAATATTGACTCATACTACTCATCTGAATCCATTTACTGCTTACCAACTAAAAAGTTGGAAACACCATTTGTCATGTTGACCTGGAGAGAGTTCATACCTGTTAAATTGTTCATAGGGATGGTTGTATCCTCACATGGAATCACAGTACTTTTAACATGAAATAGTAATCTGTAGTCGTGCCTGGTAGCCCTATAGGAACCAACATTTAGTATAAGTCCAAAGAAACTCATCCTATAAACACCACCTTCATCGACACATCCATCGAATCTCCTTAGCATAGGCTTCCTAATTGCAGCTTGTATTTTTTATCCCTAATAAATCATAAATCCATATTAAAAAAACAAAACCAAAATCTAGATAAAAGTTTGTATCTTAACATCTATAACAATAACATAAAATAAAAACAAAACTTACATCGAAGTTAGGAAGAATTATCTCAAAGGAATATGGTTTTTCTGGATCATTAAAAAGAAACATGTGCCATGCACGATGACCCTCACCTTCAAATTCCATGACTGTTTGCATGGCTTCACTTCTTGAACGCGATCTTAAATAACCTCCATTTCGATTTCAACAATTAGAAAGCAAAAGGGAGCGAGGAAGGGAAATCTGTGTCCCAAAAAGCATACATTGATCCCTTTTATAGACGAAAAGTGTTTATCATATCGAGAAAGAAAGTTTCCCACCAAATGATAAATTTCAAAAACACACACAAAAGGACAAAAAACACATCACTATCAAGACATTACAACTGTGCTCAACTCAAATCCAAAACAACCATATGAATTTTTAAGTTGTAAATTGACGTTTAACAATAGAAATATTTACTTTAACAATTTTATCATAAATAAAAAACTTAAAAAAACTACATAACTAACAAATTAATTAAGAAATAACCTAATTAACTAATTAGCCTGTGTGCATTTAAAGTAAACAACAAACGCCAAATTTAAAAATTTCTAAAAAAAATATTTTGCGTGTCTGCAAGTCAAATCAACAAATTAAAACCAAACATATAAAAAATCAATAATAAATAATAACAACCTTCACAGATTCTTACCTCTAACATAATAAATATTAAAAAAATTTGTACATCGTATCGTAAATAATTGTCAAAAATAATTCATACGAAATTTATTAGAATAAAAAAACCACGAAAATAAAAAAAAAGTCCACATTCAATGAATCAACATATATTCTAGAAACACCTATTGGACGTGAATGGTAACCCGGCGCGAAAAGCAAATTTACCAAATCAACCAAAAGACAAACCAATTGACCCGTTTGTAACCCGATGTCAGAAATTAAATATAAAATTAAATTAAATTTAATGTATACACCATTCTAAAATGCAATATAACTAACTTAACGGAAGAACAGTGTCACGAACCATAAACAAAGGGCATTTATGTAAACTCAAAAAAGACCCACAGCTTAAAAAATCACTAACGGACAAAATAGCATCCAACGACAGCCAATAATCAAAGGGCAAATCAGTCAAAACACTGAAGCATCTACAGTAAATGACATCCAACCGAAGGCAAACGCATGTAAAGTGATAGATAATGAATCACAACTTTTCAAACCTAGCTACCTAAAAATTATGATGGAAAATAACTCACCAATATATGATCATTTGCTTCTTTTATCATTTTAATTTTGTCCTTCAATAGTGATGCATCTATTGTAAGTGTAGCTGATAGGCATGTTTGTGACGGACACTGCTACACAAAGTTTTTGATGCTATAATATTTGAGCATTAATTATTTAACTATATAATTGGTATTATGCAGCAGAGAAATATAAGTCTACGGTCGGAGGAAACCCTAATGAGCCTTTTTGTAATGGGAAAAGGGGTTATAAAAACTGCAATCCAGAGCCACGGCCACCGAAAGTTTCGCAACCATGTCATGATCCATACAAGCGTAATTGTTAGTGTCTCAGAAGATGTGTAATACAAATTTGGACTTTCATTGGAGGGGAGAAACTCTCCTTACCCAGTGATATCAATAAACTATTTAGTTTTTCATTGTTGGTACCATATTTTGTAACACTATTTTTGTGTTACAACTTTCCCGGTATCATCTCTGTCATTCTCTCTAGTTTTATGTGTGTGAATGACTTTCAAATTCTGCATATTATGGCTGAAAAAGATTGATGTTTGCTTTTCTAGTTTGAAGTTGTAATAATTAAACTTGTAATATTGCGAAAGAAAAGATTGGTTTTTATGTCAATCTAATAAATAAAACTCCAATTATAATTTGATTGGGTGCTGTTTAATTTTATTTTAATTTAATGTAATTTTTGCGTGTTTACTAGTGTTTTATGGTGAAAATTTGTTTAACTGCAAGTGTCAGTTCACCATGAAAAATTGAGGGTTTTTAAGTTTTACTGTAATTACCTACACTAAATATTGCAAGACTTTTATTGTAACAAAAAAAAATCCACAACGTTATAATTTTGTGGAATTTTTGTTGTTACACAGTAATCATTTGAAGTTTGAGAACTATATGATCAAACGATAAACTAACAATTTATAAATATTAAATGGACAACCTGCTAAAGAAAGAACATGTAATAAAGAAACAAGTCGGTGTAAACTAACTTAGAAGCAGTGTTGACAAATAGACTTGTACTCAATAATAGACATGATCACATGACTGTTTCTTATAATAATTACTATTTACACCTTCTTTTTTATTTCCTACATCCCAGTGTGTTTTTCTTAAATTTTATTCCAACAATACTTTTATATATACATGATTAGATTTATTATTCCAAAAATTAAATTTGAAATTATTATTATAAAAAATTATACTCGGCAATTTAAATTTCAAAACTTGAAATTTAGACTACCATAGGACACGACTTTTTCTGTTCATATATGGCACATATCTTCTTGCTTGACAAGTTATCAGCTGTAAGCAAATTGTTTGCCCCCTCCCTAACAGTTACACTAGAACCATAGACTAAGTAACTAAGTCAATACAAAAATATTCTACACTTAGTCTGCTCTCATTCTGAATCTCAGAATTAACTCAACATATCTTCCTTATATCTCACCACTTTTAATAATTGTCTTGTCTTTTCTTAGGTTAAAAGTTGAATATTAGAAAATTTCTTGACTCAAACTGTTATTAAAACTTTTAAATAATTTATAATGATATATTTTTAAAAATATACAATATTATGAATAATATCAATTTAAATAATAAAATTCTAAGAATTAAAAAATACTCGTAAGGTCTAAAATCTAGAAGGTATAATAAGTTTGATATTAATTTCAACTCTTTATAAATATATATATATTTTTTCTTTCATTTATTAGTTTTCTATACTTTTTTTTCTTCATATTCTCTCTTCTTTTCCTATTATACCACTTATCTTATTCGATATTTTCTCTTTTTATTTTTTTATTGTACTTTTCTCTTCCTTCCACTCAAATACACTTCAAAATTGTGCCTTTTTAATTTTAGGATATATATATATATATTTTAAATGTATATATACAAATAAATGAAAAATATAAAAGTAATTATATACAATTAATGTTAATTGTTGTATGTTTAAATAATGCAACGTAAATAAAAATCACTCAAGATATTTTTGCTGTGGCTGAAATTTTCATACATAAGTTCTGTTTAAATAAATTTTTAATCAGTATTTATATGAAAAGAAAATAAAAATGTAAAATAATTTAAATATCTTTTTAAATTTTTTTCATAAATTAAAATCAAACTATACACACTGCAATTTTTATAAAAATTCGTTTATAATACTTCTCTAAAAATTAAAGTCCATAAAATTAATTTTAAATTGGAGAAAAGTTTTAAATTATTTTATATTTTATTTTCTTCTTAAAATACTTGTGGAGAAGTTTATGAAAGAAGACCATACGGCATTGACCTGTCGCAACCAGTCCAAAATAGAAAAAGAAGAATCAAAAGCAAGTGTAGACCCCGTCAATGACAGACCCGTGGTGGCTTTGCACGAAGGTGGGTTGACTGTAACCCACACCTGCGAAGAAGAAAGGGAACTTTGATCATTGTTTGATGTATCTAAAGACTCTTGCTTATTTTAATTATTGTTTTTAACTTCTTTAACTTGACTTAATTTGAACTATATTTGGATACATTCAGTGGTTAATTATGGTTTCTGTTGGAGAGAGATGGAGAGGGGACTAGCAGAAGAGGATCCAAATCCACAGAATTTTTTGTAAGTATATAAATTCATTGGTTGATTTATGGTGTTTGAGCTCTCTATTTTGCTACAGTATGCTTCTTGGATTGAATTACAGGGTTATCTATGGACACAACTGGCACACGAATTGCTTTAGGAACCATTATCCTCCAGTTGCTGTTGTTGTGCCTCCCTTACTTTTCCATTGCAGAGGTTATTTGTCGTCCCGTTGATCTCTTGAGCATCAACTGTGGCTCATCCACCAACTTCTCCACGCTCGATGGTCGGAATTGGACTGCAGACGTACATCAAATTCCTCACAGCTGAAAGCCTCCCCTCGGTTGCTGCTCCTCCACTCACACCATCAACGATAATGGGTCCTTACACCTCAGCTCGTCTATCTTACTCCCAATTCACTTACTCATTCCTTGTCACTGCTGGCCCAAAGTTCCTTCGCCTCTTCTTCTACTCAACTGCATACCAAAACTTTGATCGCTCCAAAGCGTATTTCTCAGTCAAAGTTGGCCCATACACATACACCCTCCTTCAAGATTTCAATGCTTCCCTCAATGCTGATGCTGATGACGACCCTGGCCACCCCGACATCTTGTTCAGAGAGTATTGCATCAACATCAGAGACGGTGAGAGGCTCGACATAACCTTCATTCCAAGCATCACAGATTCGTACGCTTTCATCAATGGAATCCAGATTGTTTCGATGCCCTCTTATCTCTACTACACCAATCCTGACGTCGACAACAATGGTATGTTCTTGAGATTGCCGCAAGTTGTTAGCACCACCACCCCATACCACATCGAAAACAACTACGCTCTCGAGACAATGTACCGGTTAACCATTGCAGGAAGAGAAATCCCCCCGTCAGAGGACACGGGTATGCTCAGGACCTGGAATCCAGATGACAAATACCTAACTACTCTAAGTGGAACAGCTGTTGATTTTGGGCGTAGAACTAAGCTGAGCTTCACTAAGACTCCAAACTACACTGCACCAGACGAAGTGTACCGATCCTCAAGGAATATGGGACCTAATGGCACCTTCAACATGGAGTTCAACCTCACAAGGCAGCTTCCCGTTGATTCTGGCTTCACCTACTTGGTAAGGTTACACTTTTGCCAGCTTGCCCCGGATGTTAACAAGCCCGGTGACCTGAGATTCTACATCTTCATAGCGGATCAGTTGGCTACCAATTGGGCAGACGTTCTCTTGTGGACCGAACAGAAGGGTGTACCCGTGGTTAGAGACTATGCAGTTTTAATCCCATGGAATCAGGAAAAGCCACATCTTTCACTGAAAATGCATCCTCACCCTAAAAGCTTGATCCCGGACTCACGAATAAACGCAATTGAACTCTTCAAAATCAACGACCCAACAGGTAATCTCGCTGGACCTAACCCACACGCTCTTCCACAAAACCCCAACCCTAAGGTTACCCTTCAAAGTTCAAACAAGAAAACCCTTGCCATCATCCCAGGTGCAGCTTCCGGTGTCATTTTGCACTCCTTTATTGTAGCTTTCTTCCTCATCAAACTCAAGAAGAACGTTGCGGTCGACAACGATTCCAATAAAAAAGAAAAGGGTTCCAATAAAAAAGAGGGAACTTCTCGGGACAATGGCTCACTATCGTTACCAAAGGACCTCTGCCGCCATTTCTCAATCGCAGAAATGAGAGCCGCCACAAACAACTTTGACTAAGTCTTCGTGGTTGGCGAGGGAGGCTTCGGCAACGTGTACAAAGGCTACATCGACAACTGTTCAACCACTCTCGCAATCAAAAGGCTAAAACCGGGTTCTAGACAAGGTATTCGCGAGCTCAAGAACGAGATCGAAATGCTGTCTCAACTTCGTCATCCCAATATCATTTCCCTCATCGGCTACTGTTACGAGAGCAACTAGATGATCGTGGTTTACGAATTCATGGATCAAGGAAACCTCCATGACCATCTCTACGACACTGATAAACCGTCTCTATCGTGGAAGCATAGGCTCCAAACCTGCATAGGTGATGCACGAGGATTACATTATTTGCATACAGGTGCGAAGCAGGTGATCATTCACCATGACGTGAAGAGCACCAATATCTTATTGGATGAAGAATGGGTGGCCAAGGTTTCAGATTTTGGGTTATCCAGAATTGCGGGGCCCACGGGTATTTCGATGATGACCAGCGTGATCACTGAGGTGAAAGGTAGCATTGGATATTTAGACCCGGAGTATTACAAGCGAAACATTTTGACGGAGAAGTCTGACGTGTGCTCTTTTGGGGTGATGCTGTTGGAGGTATTATCTGGGAGGCACCCTTTGCTCCGTTGGGAGGAGAAGCAACGGATGTCACTAGTTAATTGGGCAAAGCATTGCTATGAGAAGGAAACTCTGAGTGAGATTGTGGATGCACAACTCAAGGGCCAAATAGCACCTCGGTGTTTGCACAAATTTGGTGAGGTTGCACTGAGCTGTTTGCTTGAGGATGGGACTCAACGACCTTCCATGAACGACGTTGTTGGGGTGTTGGAGTTTGTTCTTCAGTTTCAGGAAGGTGCTGTTAATTATGAAGATAGCGGTAGCCATAGTACTGTACCTGTTTCAGATTACAGTGAGAACACTGGGTTGAGCACGACAAGCGATGGAGATCGTAACTATGGCAGGAAGGAATCTTTCCTGTTGATCCCGGATAATGTTTTCTCTGAGATTATGGATCCAAAGGGATGATGAGGTTGAAGCAGTATTCAAGTTCAGCCTGAGTTTCAACTTTCAATCATGTGACCAAGAGAGAATTGTAGCTTTTTTTCTTATCGTTAGGGGATATTTTTTTAAAAAAAATTATTGTAATGGATATTTTTTTGAAAGAAAAAAGTTTCATAAACACCCAAAAACCTATTAAACACTTAGTGAGAAAAAAAAAAATAGATATGATACAGTTTATGATGTGATAGGAAAATAGAGATAGAAAAAAATTGAAAGGTGTATGTGAGATATTTAAAATAATGAAGTGTTTGTCTATCATTACTCTTTTTGAAAACATTATAGGAGTATGGTTTCAGCTTTTTTTATTATTATAGAAGTCGTGTTTTGTGCATGACTTTTTTTTTTATTATTTTTTTAACTTAAAACAATGATGTTGTGTTTACAGCGATAACTTCTATAATTTTTTACTTTTTGTCACTTTTTTTTTTGTTAGTTTAGAAATTTCTAAATTTATTTTCATTGTGTACATACTTCACAATTTAAAATATTGATTCGCAATCTAATATATATACAAGGCTTGTCAATTTCAGTTTCATTCCCTTAAAAACGATTATAAATTTCAGTTTCACTATTATCATTGAGGCATTTAATGTATCAACTCATAATTTCTAACATTATAACTTAACAGTAACACTACTTCATAAAGAGACTAAATTGATGAACAATTTACAAAATTGAAGACCAATTTACCATTTTCTTAATGTTAAGAACCAATTTGATTGATTACTGCAATTATAATAAATAGATTGGTAATTTATTTAACTTTAAAAGATGAGTTTATTAGGTGATAAAATGTGCAAATTTCATTTAATGATTAAATTTGCAAAAACATAAAAACTAGTGACAAAAAATACAATAAAATAAAAAATAAATTATATTATAATCAATCAAAATTAATAAACTAAAATATAAAAATAATATATGAAAAGTGAATTACAAATCATGGGAATCGAATCCAACCCTATATATATATATATATATATATATATATATATATATATATATATATATATATATATATATTATGAATAGAAAAAAGATAAATGAATACTTTTAATGCTATTAAACATTTAGAGAGAGAGAAATATACATATTATAAACTTTATAATATGATAGGAAAAAAAGATTAAAAAAATAAAAAAATATTGATAAAATATTTAAAGTAAAAAAATGTTCGAATATTATTACTCATGAATATTCCATCCCTTACTACTATACTAGATAGTACCCATGCGATGCACGGATAAATTTGAAGGAATAATTTTTTTTGGAGTATATACAAAATTATATTGGCATTTTTATTAATTTCTTTGTATTATTGGAAAAAAAATCTATAATCAATTCATACAAAGTCTGTATCAGGTTTTCTCCTTTATCTGCAAATAAATAAAACGTTGCTCGTTAGGAAACGAATTGAAATGACTAAGGTATAAAAAGAATACTCATTTAATATTGTCTATTTCTGTAACAACATAAGAGATTTTTTTTTCCATCATGTTTATATTCAATCTCCTTAAAGGCAATATTCCAATGACATCTACATATGAAAAAAAAATTATTTCATACCAAATTTAATACATACTAAAAAAAATGATAATAAAATTTATAGTTTGTAATTTTATATTTTTCAGCATATGAATGAAACATTGCTTGTTAGAAAACAGATTAAAAAGATCAAGGTATAAAAAAATACTCACAAAAAATTGTCTGGTTCCATGACAATATAAGAGATTTTTACATCACATTATTTTTCAATCAACTTTCCTTAAAGGTAGCACTCTAATGACATCTACAAATAAAAAAATTATTTGATATCAATTTCAACGTAGACTAAAAATATGATGATAAAAAATAAAGTTTGTAATATTACCAAATAAGTTTCATGCTTTGAAAATATCTTCATATGGTGTGAAGGTAGAGTGGAATCATGGTTGGCTTGCATTCTTTTCTTTTAAATATTAATGTTTGCAATTGAATCAAGATTAGAAGACATGTCATAGAACAGAAAAAGTTTATTGTAACGTCTAAAATTGCATGGTCTGAATTCATTGTGCCAAACATTTATAATAACAATTAAATATTTTAAAAAAGAAAGTACAATATTCATCTTTTGAAGACAAAGTCATTGTTGGTGGTATATTAAAATAAATTATTTAAATTATATTTATATTCCGTATAATCAAATCTAAATTATATTACAAACAATCAAAATTAGTAAATTGAAAGATTTAATTTAATAATATAATAAGTAATAAAAATCACTATTTAAATTTGTAATATATTAAAAATAAAAATAAATTAAATTTTTTTAAGTAAATTATAATTTTTAAAAAGGAAAATATGGTATTAAAAATAAATTTGTGAAAAAAGGTAAGATCAATAAAAAAAAAGTATTAAGAATCCATGTTCCTAATAATTCAATAACAGAATTAATAGTTGTTTAAAATATTTAAGGGAATAGTATAGTATTAATCAATATTTAAGGAAAAAAAATATTTTTTTGGTAGGAAACATAATAATTTATTAACACATAATAGTATAATAGAATGAATAACACATAAAATAAATTAAATATGTAATTAATAATAGATTTATATTGAGCCATATTAAATTGATCCTACTTTTAAAAAGAGATTTTAATTATATTAAATTAATTTTAATTTCAGTTGTTTATCAATATATTAATAGATATTGTATTAAATTAATTTTTTTTTGGTGTTATGTATATTAATAACTTAAGTTACTACGTAGTCATTTTTTAAAATTATATGTTTATGAATAATTAAAATTATTATTGATTATTGATAAATAAATAAAATTTCATTTCCAATACTTGTGTCAGAGTAAGGAAATATTAGAGATTGAAATAATTTTGTAAAAAAATTTCAAAATCAATTATGATAAAATTTTAATTATATTTTAATATCACAAATATTATTCATGATTATTTTTTAGCTAGCAATATTTTCTTTGCAAATATAATTAGATATTAGTTACACTGATTTCTAATTGATAAGATTTTTTTTAGTACAGATAAAAATAAAATATAATATATTATTTAAAGTTAATTAATTATTATTACTTTTTTATTTGTTAATTTAAATTATTTGAGTAATTTAATAATATTATAGTCATAAGTTAATATTTTAATTTTCACTTTGCAAATTAATTTAACATTATATTTAAATTATCTTAATTTTTACATTAAAATCTTTATATTAGACTTATTATTAATTTAATAAATATTTTAATTGCAATATTTTGTTGCAAATATAATTATATATTAGTTACACTAATTTTTAATTAATAAGATTTTTTTCATCAATTAAAATATATATTAAAATATTAAATCCGGAAAGAAAAAAATATATTAAATGCCTTACAAATATTAAGATTGTGATTGTGCTAATTAATAATTAATTAATTGATTATATATCTATATATTATATAAAACACAGTTAACCAGAATAAGACACGTGGACTACCAGTCCCAGTCAGCAACTGTGTTTTATATAATATTATTTTTTATTATTAACACATAAATACATAATAGAATAATAGAATGAATAATACATAAAATAAATTAAATATGTAATTAATAATAGATTTATATTTAGCCATATTAAATTGATCTTACTTTTTAAAAGAGATTTTAATTATATTAAATTAATGTTAATTTCAGTTGTTTATCAATATATTAATAGATATTGTATTAAATTAATTTTTTTTGGTGTTATGTATATTAATAACTTAAGTTACTAAGTAGTCATTTTTAAAAAAAGAAGTTATATGTTTATGAATAATTAAAATTATTATTGATTATTGATAAACAATATTTTTTTTCATTTCTAATACTTGTGTCAGAGTAAGGAAATATTAGATATTGAAATAATTTTGTAAAATTTTTTTGAAATCAATTATAAGAAAATTTTAATTATATTTTAATATCACAAATAGTATTCATGATTATTGTTTAGCTAGCAATATTTCCGTTGCAAATATAATCAGATATTAGTTGCACTGATTTCTAATTGATAAGATTTTTTTTTCGTACAGATAAAAATAAAAATTAATATATTAGTCAAAGTTAATTAATTATTATTACTTCTTTATTTGTTAATTTAAATTATTTGAGTAATTTAATAATATTATAGTCATAAGTTAATATTTTAATTTTCACTTTGCAAGTTAATTTAACATTATATTTAAATTATCTTTATTTTTACATTAAAATCTTTATATTAGACTTATTATTAATTTAATAAATATTTTAATAGCAATATTTTTGTTGTAAATATAATTAGATATTAGTTACACTGATTTTTAATTAATAAGATTTTTTTTCATCAATTAAAATATATATTAAAATATTAAATCCAGAAAGGAAAAAATATATTAAATGCCTTACAAATATTAAGATTGTGGAAGTGCTAATTAATAATTAATTATTTGATTATATATCTATATGTTATATAAAATATAATTCACCAAAATGCGATACGTGAACTACCAGTCCCAGTACTCAACAATTGTGTTTTATATATATATATATATAGACTTATACTTGATACACTTACCTTGCTACAGAGGGAATCGAATTTAATCGAATCTGACGTGGACTTATCCAAATGGGCTGGGTCCGCCTAATTGATGTCCCTAATTGTGACTTGGTTGGGTCAAATGACTTTGAAATTAAGTTCTGTCGTCACACTCGCACCACATTTGTGAAGTGCCCACTTCCCCATTCTAACTTTCATCATTTTACGTGGACGGATCTTTAAAATTTCAATTATTAAGCCATAAAACTGGTAGTGTTGTAGGCTTTAATGAATTAACTCTTGTCCTTTAGTCTTAGGATAAGAAGATTAGAATATTGGGTGGCCAAGAAGGGACACAAATTAGGGACAGAATCCAAGATGAAGAAGTATAGATCATTCTCCTCGGTATTCTTAGTGGTGTCCCTGGTACTACTGTTGCTCCACGTAGATGTGAGTGTAGCAATTCCATGGAAGGCTAACGCCACCGTAGGGGACCACCTCAAACGCACCCAATGGGAGGAAGAAGAGTTCTCCACCATGAGTTCCCAATTTGGCAGAATGCTCTATGATGTGAGTCAGTCTGGGACAACCAGCAACAGAGATCGACCAGTAGTTTCCTGTCCACGAGGTCAAAGTTATCGTAGCTGCATGCCCAATCCAAGCGGTGGTGGCCCTAGACAACGCTGTGCTTATTACACTAGGACCTGCTGAGAAAACTCAGACTATTGTGCATGGTTTGAAGATGTTTATACATGTTTTAATGCTTTTCGTTCGTACTTTTGTTGTTCTCTTCCTCTCATCTTGTGCGTTTATTGCTGCTGTGTGTGTGTCAATTAAATAATTGTGAGAATAATTCCGTAGATATTAAATGCAATGCTTCTGACTTTGAGCACTTGATATCTTTAATCCCTCTATCTCTCTCTAATAGAATAGTTATTGTGAGAATGAGTGTTTTCAGTTCTCATTCTTTAACAATAACGTTTTTAATTATTTTAATTTTTTTCGATGAGAGCAATTTTTTTTTTAATTTTTCCTTTTAGAAATTCGCTTGTTAAAAGATGAGTTTTCACTCGATGATCTATTCTTTAAGAAGTATTTTAATTGGACGACTCTCATATATTCAGGGATGGATTTACTTTAAGCATTTGGCCTTGGCCCCTAACTTTTTTGTAGTTAAATTTTTTTAATGTGTATTATATTTTATTATTAAAATAATTAGGATAATTGTTTATATGAGTTTACCTGTATAGATAATGACATTTGGGTTTTAATTATGTATTTTATATTTTTATAAAGTATATTATTATTTTTATAATATTTAAACAAATATCTTATTTTTATTTTTATAGTCTTTATTATAGAGATAATTGTGTATTTGTTTAGACAAAATATTTAAGTTTTATTTTTCTTTTAAATAGTCTTTTCTTTTTATTGTCTATTGTTATTTTAAAAGATATAAATGATTACATATGTAATCAAATGACTTTATTAGTTTTTATTTTATATTGATTCCTTTATAGTTATTTAAGATTTAAAGACTGTTTATTATTAAACATTGCAAATGGGACAAACTTACACACATTATATGAGAGATTAACAATTTAAACTTTGAGACACACCGATAAATATTATTTTTTTCTATCACTATTCTTTGTATATATATTTTCTTTGATTTTTTTCCACTCGTCTTGTTCTTGTCATTATTTTTTAGGTTCTAACGTGCTTTTGGCTTCAAATGCACGAGTATGCACTCATTATTGTGTAAACCTTGCAAAAAACAAAAATATTTAGGTTGTTCTAGATGTTTGTCAAAATTTGCTTTCATATACAATTAATAAGACCATTTTATAAAAGAATTTAATGGTCATGCACTACTAGTATAAAATAGTTTTGCACTGTTAACCAATCAGAAATCATGGTTGGTATGATTTTTAAGGTAATAATTGTAAAAGTCAACTTACCATACACGGTGATTTGTGATTAAATGACAGTGTAAAACTGTTTTACACTATCAGTGCATGACTTATTTTTTCTTTATAAAAATTTAGATTAATGTATATACTAATTTTTATTATAAATTCTCATGATGATTATTACTTAGTGAGATGTGAAATTGACAATTGACACTTATATCTAATTTATTTTCTGAGTAAGTATATTTTGCTATTATATGTTCTTGAATTGTTTTAAAAAAAATACATAATTATAAATATTTTATGTAAAAATTAATACTTATATTTTATATATTTGTTAAATAAATCTAAACAACAACTTCTTCATCACCAAGCCATGGAAGAATTTCCCAAAACAAAACCCCAAATCAGATTTTGAATATAAAACCCATTTTGGGTCAGATTTTATGAAGAAGTAGGGGAAAAGAAGAAGAGAAAGAGAAAAGAAAAGAGTGCTCACCAACAACAATGGAGCCACACACTCAAGAGAGGAGAAGGGGAATAACTTGTCTTGCGTTGGAAATTAAACCAAAACCCTAACCCTGAGAGAAGAGAGGGGGAATGGAGAAAGAGCGTATGGGCATTTATAATACTTCATGATCTCTTTTGGCTCCGAAGGTAACCCAAAACTAAAAAACAAGTGGTTCTTTAAAAGAGACAAAGGCACTCAGTGTAGTTTATGAAGTTGATAATTAGTTACATGTAACAAAACCATGAGTAGACTTAGGAATAGCCCACACAACAGACAGAAAATGCACCATAAAGACCTAATGGATCCAAGAAAGGCTAATATGGCAATACAAGAAATGCCTCCATAGAGACCCTACTGACCAGAAACCGACCCATTGAATTGATGCATGAGGGCATAAATTACTTAAAAGTAGACAACAATGATGGGATAAAGAAAAATTAACTTCAAAAGAGCAGAAAGTAGAAAGAATCAAAATGAAGAAAAAGAAGAGCACCACATACAGAATGAATGAAGAAGGTCTGAGCAAGTACATAAATAACTGGACAACCTAATAGTAGTGAGCAAGTACATGGAGAGAAATGGGATATAGTGAGTTCCATTCAAACTATGTTGACAATTATGACTTGGTTAGGATGGTTTTGATGAAGAATATAAAAACAAAGGTTCCTTGAATTTAATCACCAATTAAATTTATTTGAAAGAAAAATTAAGTAATTAACTTCGTTCATGGTTTAAAAGTTAAAAATTATAACTAATAATAAGAATATAAAAAAATAAACAAATAAACAATAAATTAATTTATAAGTGTAAACTAAATTTAGTAATGAAATATTTTACAAATAGGAAATAGTAGTAAATAATTTTATTACTGGAAAAACAGTAACATTATTATATTATTAAATATTAAAAAAATTTAACATGAAAAATAAAATCTCTTGTCATATTATAATAATAATTATTATCATTATGTACATGATGTAATGATAAAAAAATTTCAAATATGAAAAATAAACAATTATTCTCATTTGTAATATAAATCTAAATAATATGAAAATTTTTTGAAGAATAATTTTTTTTTTGGTGAGTATTTGAAAAGAGAAAATTAATGTTAAGTAAATGTTTAAGAGGTTAAATTAGTAATCTAATATACCATTTAAATAGTTTGTATATAATGTTATATTTTTAAAATAATTTAAATAACATCAACTTAAATAATACACTTTAAATGATTAATATTCTAAGAATTCACAAAATATATACCCCTACATTGTAGGGTTTAAAATCTAGTAGGTATAAGAATAATTGTAATATTAATTTAATTCCTACAAATATTTTTTTTCAATTTTTTCACTCCATTTTGTTCATTATATCTGTCACTTTCTTTTTTTATATATTTCTATATCATTCTCTTCTTTCCATCCCAATATACCCAAAAATGATATGTATGTTTATATTATATAAATTAACTTCATGAAATAATACAGTCCTTTCTTCATCTTAATAATAATAATAAATCAAAAGGAAGAAGTTTCTTGTATATCGAAATTGCACAATGAAAAAACTGTCTCCTTTAGTTTTAAGATATATTTTCGAAATATATATATATATATATATATATATATATATATATAATACAAACAAATAAAAATATAAAAATAATTCTATACAATACCATATTCAATGCTATTTTTTTTATGTTTAAATAATGCAACGTACATAAGAATCACTCAAGATACTTTTGTCCCTGTCTGAAATTTCCACAGGTAACTCCAGTTTAAATAATTTTTTCAATAAGTATTTATAAAAAATGTAAAATAAATGAAATTTTATGTTATAAAAGAAATTTTAAATAATTTTATACTTTATTTTCTTGTCCTATTTGTTGAAAACTTCAAAGAAGACAATACTTTCTTGACCTGTGGCAACATGTCGAAAAATGAAAAACAATCAAAAGCAAGTACGTGTAGACCCCGTCGTTGCATGCGCAGACTTAAGTCTCCCGCTTGCTGCAATCACCATAAAAAGTAGACACGAACCACCCTACACTAGTAACAGAAAGTCTTGATAAATATATTCTTTGGTTGATTTATCGTGCTTGAGCTCTCTGTTTTGCTATTGTGTGCTGCTTGGATTACACCTTACCGATGGACACAACTGGCGCGCGAATTGCTTTAGGATCCATCCTCCTCCTCCTCCTGTTGTTGTGCCTCCTCGCTTACCTTTCCATAGCAGATGTTATTTATCATCCCGTTGATCTCTTGAGCATCAACTGTGGCTCTTCCACCAACTTCTCCACCCCCGATGGTCGGAATTGGACTGCAGACATCAAATTCCTCTCAGAAAGCCACGACTCATTTGCTGCTCCAGCACTCACACAATCAACGATAATGGGTCCTTACACCTCAGCTCGTCTCTCTCACTCCCAATTCACTTACTCATTCCCTGTCACCGCAGGCAGCCCAAAGTTCCTTCGGCTCTTCTTCTACTCAACTTCATACCAAAACTTTGATCGACCCAAAGCCTATTTCTCAATCAATGTTGGTCCATACACCCTCCTTCAAGATTTCAATACTTCCCTCAATGCTGATGCTGATGACGACCCTGGCCACCCGGACATCTTGTTCAGAGAGTATTGCATCAACATCAGAGATGGTGAGAAGCTCAACATAACCTTCACCCCAAGCAGCACAGATTCGTTTGCTTTCATCAATGGAATCGAGATTGTTTCAATGCCCCCTTATCTCTACTACACCAATCCTGACGACTACACTGGATTGCCTCAACTTGTTGCCAGCACAGCCCAATATACTATTGAAAACAAGTCAGCTCTGGAGACAATGTACCGGTTAAACGCTGGAGGACAAACAATCCCCTCCTCAGAGGACACAGGTATGCTCAGGACTTGGGATGCCGATGACAACTACCTAACTACTCAAAGTGAACGATCTGTTGAGTTTGCGCATAATACTAAGCTGAGCTTCACTATGACTCCTAACTACACGGCACCAGACGCAGTGTACCGAACCTTAAGGAATATGGGAAGGGATGCCTCTTTGAACATGAGGTCCAACCTCACATGGATGTTTCCCGTTGATTCTGGTTTCACCTACTCGATAAGGTTATACTTTTGTGAGCTTAATCCCATATTTGAGGAGCCTGGTGACCTGAGATTCTACATCTTCATTCAGGATCAGTTGGTTACCAATTTAGCAGACGTTCTCTATTGGACCAGACAAAGGGCTGTACCCGTAGTTATAGACTATGTAGTTATGATCCCAGAGAATCCGAAAAAAGCTAACCTTTCACTTAAAATGCATCCTCACCCTCAAAGCTTGATCCAGGACGTACAAGTAAACGCAATTGAAATCTTCAAAATCAGCAATGCTACAGATAGTCTCGCTGGACAAAACCCAGACCCTCCACCTTCACAAAACCCCGTGGTTCCCCATCAAAGCTCAAACGAGAAAAGCAGCGGCTCCAAGAAAACCCTTGCCACCGTCGCAGGTGCAGTTTCCGGTGTCGTTTTGCTCTCTTTTATTGTCTCTTTCTTCCTTATCAAGCGCAAGAAGAACATTGCCGTTGACGAGGGTTCCAACCAAAACGACAGAACTTCTCGTGGGGGTGGCTCATCATTGCTACCAACCAACCTCTGCCGTCACTTCTCAATCGAAGAAATTAGAGCCGCCACCAACAACTTCGATGAACTCTTCATCGTTGGCGCGGGAGGCTTCCGCAACGTGTACAAAGGCTACATGGACGACGGTTCAACACCTGTTGCAATCAAAAGGCTCAAACCGGGTTCTCGACAAGGTGTACACGAGTTTGTGACCGAGATCAAAATGTTGTCTCAACTTCGTCATCTCCATCTTGTTTCCCTCCTCGGTTACTGTTATGAGAGCAACGAGATGATATTGGTTTACGAATTCATGGATCGTGGAACCCTCCGTGATCATCTCTACGACACTGATAACTCATCTCTGTCGTGGAGGCAAAGGCTTCAGATCAGCATAGGTGTTGCACGAGGACTGCATTATCTGCATACAGGTGCGAAGCACATGATCATTCACCGTGACGTCAAGAGCACCAATATCTTATTGGATGAAAAATGGGCGGCCAAGGTTTCAGACTTTGGGTTATCCCGAATTGGGCCCACAAGTATTTCGATGACCCATGTGAACACTGAGGTGAAAGGTAGCATTGGATATTTAGACCCGGAGTATTACAAACGACAACGTTTGACGGAGAAGTCTGATGTGTACTCCTTTGGGGTGGTGCTTTTGGAGGTATTATCAGGGAGGCAGCCTTTGCTCCATTGGGAGGAGAAGCAACGTATGTCACTTGTTAAATGGACAAAGCATTGCTATGAGAAGGGAACTCTTAGTGAGATTGTGGATTCAGAACTCAAGGGCAAAATAGCACCTGTGTGTTTGCGCAAATTTGGTGAGGTTGCGCTAAGCTGTTTGCTTGAGGATGGGACTCAGAGGCCTTCCATGAAGGACGTCGTTGGGATGCTGGAGTTGGTTCTGCAGCTTCAGGAGAGTTCTGCTAATGATGGTGTGATGGAGAGTGCCGGGGATTATGAAGATAGTGAGAACGTGTTTGGCAGTAGCCAGAGTAGTGTACATGTTTTAGATTGTAGTAAGAGCACTGGATTGAGCACCACAAGCGAGGGAGACCGCAGCTATGGGAGCAAGGAATCTTTCATATTGATCTCGGATGATGTTTTCTCTGAGATTAAGGATCCAAAGGGACGATGAGATTGGAGCACTATATAAAAGTTCAGCCTGAGTTTCAATCGTGTAATATGATCATAAACGGAAAACTTTGTTTGATACAGGGAAATAGATAAAAAAATAGAAAATTATAGTTACGAAACATAATATGATATTTTTTTTATGAGACATAATATGATATGACTGAAAAATAAAAAGAAATATAAAGTGTTAATAAAGTATTTCATATTATGTAAAAAAAAAAAGTATTTCATATTATGTAAATGTACGTGTCTTTGCATTACCACTGTAACCACTCCATGATAAAATGAAGAGTTTAATATTTATATATATTGTTAATGTAAAAAAATTTACATGTTAACTAATTAGAAATATGATAGATATATATGATTTTTAAAATAGTTATGTAAAAGTACATAAATTTACTTACATGATAATTTCTAATTGAATGATAGTATTTTTTTTCACTGTCAAAAAATATATACTATGTTATATAAAAAGAAATAGATAATAAGAAAAAAATGATATAAAAAGAGAGGTAAACATTCAACATATGTATGAAAATAGGAGTAAGAAGTAGCATTTTAATAGTTGCGGTAAATATTTTTTATATATAATCATTTAATTAAATAAATTTAAATTATTTTATTATAATTTTAATTAATTAAATTAATATAAAAATATCAAAATGATATTTAATTTAATATAAATTTAAAAATGATTTTATAATTGTGACAATAATATTTTAAAAATAATAAAATTTGTTAGAAAATAAAATAAAATAGAATTTAATTTAAATTTAAAGACTATAACATACCGATGACGATGATGATGATGAACTAACTTTATTCATAAGTCATACAATGGTCTAGTTGTTAACAGACATAGACCAGGGACATGTTTTTCAGGCTTACGGCTAATTGCTTGGCACAATTAGCCTTTCATTGTTATGCCTTATGAGTTATGAGAGAATTTGGATAGAGGATTACCGTAGTCATCTTGATGTAGACTTAGTCTTAGAGGCTGGGTCTTTGATATGGAATAATATCCAATATTTTCTCTTACCAAAAATCTTCATTCTCGTTATATATAAATATCACTGTGTAATGAAAAAAAATATTAAAAAAAATTGAAGAAATGAAAACGTAAGTCTCATTGTCTATAATAAATATTCAAATTTATTACCTGTAGAGATAAATTTGTTAGAAACATAAATAACTGTCATTTATGGTTTATTTGCACAAAACAAGGAGGCTAATAAATTTAAATGAAATTATTAGAGTTTTTTTTTATTATAACCCTATCAATTCACTTTCCCAATACACTAATTTCCTTCTCCACCAATAGTTTTATTTAGGCTTATTACATTTTTTACTCCCAACTTTTTAATTTTTGGCGCATTTTACTCCCAACAAATTAAATTGGCACATTTTACCCCAACTTTTTAAAAAACTTGCAAATTTTACATTCTACTCACATAAGCATAAAATGTGGGGGTAAAATTCACCAAAAAATAAAAAGTTAGGGTAAAATTCACCAAAAAATAAAAAAGTTAAGGGCAAAATTCGCCAAAAAGTAAAAAGTTAGGGGTAGAAAGTACAATTATTTTATCATTCCATGTCAGCAAAAAGGTAAAAGGTAAAATTTTCAAGTTTTTTAAAAGGTTGAGGATAAAATGCACCAAATTAATTTGTTGAGGGTTAAATGCGCCAAAAAGTAAAAAGTTGGGGATAAAAATTACAATTAACCTTTTTATTTATGTTTCTATCCACCAAATTATTGACCAATAAGTAATTATTTCATCTTTAAAAGATTCAATTATTGTAGTCTTGAACTTTGCAAATGACAGATAAATAGAAATAATTTTTTTTCAAAAATCCGACAGTTAAAAAAAATTGGAGGGAGTAACAAAACTCTTCTTTTAAGTTTTTCTTTTTTTTTTTGCTGAATCTTCTTTTAAGTACTTAATACAACAGCATAATATGTAATTCTTTATATATATCTGTGTTTGTGTTTAAATTGCAACTGTATACTGATAAAAAAAATTGCAATTGTAAGGAAAATATATTTAAATCACTAGTTTTGTATAAATATTGAGTTAGTGTTTCGCACCTGTATACGGATTAATTAATATATATCACTAATAATAATAATAATAATATACTACGATACTATTTGAATCAAATTACCAATAAAAAATAATATTAGAAGTACACATATTAAAAGCATAAACATTAAAGGTCAGTGATTTAATCAATCATGGTTCTGGATCTTGGAATGAGAATCTAATTCAACAATTATTTGCTGCCCGAGACGTGCAATGTATCTTATCTATGCCCATTTTGATGTCGAATGATGATGATGTGTTAATTTGGAAACTAAGCAGAAACGGTAGCTACTCGGTTAAATCAGCTTACTATCGTGCAATGGAGCATTTGTTAGATAATGTGTCATTGCATGATCACGGTGATTGGATGAAATTATGGAATTTGAAGCTGCCTCAAAAAATGAAGCTTTTGTTGTGGAGAGTAGCTAAACGGTGCCTTCCTACCAGACAACGCTTAAATAAAAGGGTGTTGATTGTCCTATAATTTGTCCATTTTGTGAAATTGATGTTGAGACAGATTGGCACACTTTTGTTGGATGTACACTTGCTAAAGAAGTTTGGGTTCATGCAGGAATTTGGAACTTAGTTCAGCAGCCAGCTTACTCATTTGAGTGCCTCAAAGATTTTCTTTTTCATTCTTTATCAGTTTGGGATGATCAATTAAAGGAGAATTTTGTTCTGGTATTTTGGATTATTTGGTGTAGAAGAAATGAGCTGGTTTGGGAGAATGTTCAAAAGCCAATTCACATTTCCTATGCAAATGCTAAGCAGAATTTGATAGAATGGAAGCTTGCTGCAGCATGCAATGTGTATAACTGTTAGAAAAACTGAACAGAGCATAAGAACAGCAAAAATATAAACGTATAGGAAGAGAGGAGCAGAGGAGCAAAACAGAACTGATATTATTTCAGATTTGAACTTCAGGTTTTTGCTCACTTGGATCTGTTACAGCAGTAGCTTAAATAAAAGGCTAACAAGTTCTGATCTAGTAAAATAAATAGCAAATTAAAGCTAACATAGAATAGGCATCATTAGCCCACAACTACCTAATAAATAAAAAGCATGCTTAAAAAAGTAATTAGAGAAGTTTGCAGGCACATTTAAGATGACAGTAGAAAAATCTCAATTGCCAACAACATGACAGCAGGAAAAATCTCAACTGCCAACACTCCTCCTTGAGATTTTTCTTCAATACTCCAAGCTTTGGTTTCAACTATCATCCCGCATCTTCTGTGGATCATCATCAAGTAGACAAGCATTTGCATCCCCTTGCTTAACAGTAATTATATCATCTGAAACAAGAATGCTTGCAGCCTCCTTAATCCATTTTTTATTTCTATGAACCTTAGCTTTTGGTGCTAGACAAGCCATGACAGTTGCAGCAACATTAACAACATTGTACTCCTCTATTGTATTTGCCAAAGCAACAACCATAATAGTTGCAGCTTCCATGGCCCATGAAAAAATATTCAACATAAAACTCCAAAACTTCAAAAACTTGTTTTCCTTCTTCTCTTCAAGTTTGTTGTGGCCAAAGAGGTCCAACTTCTTAGCAACTTCTGTTGCAGGCCCATTTGAATCACACTCTTGTTTCTGAAATACCTCCTTCTCAAGTGGCATATTTTCCAAATTCACAACTTCCTCCAAAACAGCATGCTTGGCCTTTTTCTTCCATTCCACTGGAAAACTTTTATCTCTCATTTTAATGGACATTAGCTCACATCCAAGAGGATCAAATATGGTGCAGCTCATATTTTCAAAACACAAGGAATAATTCTTTTCTAGCATTTGTCCCACACTCAACAGACTTTGATTTATCTCAGGCACAAATAACACATCAAAAATATATTTTGTACCTGCTGGAGTTTCAACAGCAACAACTCCTTTGCCTTTGACATCAACACATTCACCATTGCCAATGGTGACTTTGGAGAAGTAGGACCGGTCCAATTCCTTGAAAATGCTAGCATTGTGGGTCATATGATTTGTGCATCCACTGTCTATAAGCCATACTTCTTTGTTATTACTTGCTGGACAGCAAGTAGCAGCAAATAAATGCTCCTCATTTTGTTCTTCATGCTCCACAACTTGGGCTTGTTATACTTGTTGGTTTGGTTTATTTTTACAAACCTTCTCCACATGACCAAATTGATTGCAGGCCCAACATTTAATGCTTGGCCTGAACCAACAAAATTTTTCAATATGGTTGTTCTTCTTACAATGGGGGCAAGGTGGAAACTTATTTTTCCAACCTCCTCCTTTGTTGTCTTCGTCTTTCTCCCCAAAAATTGGCTTTTTCCCAGAACTGCTCCAGCCTTGGGCTTTGCCTTTGGAGCGTGCCACAAGAGCACCTTCCATGCTTTCTTCCATTCTCAAAGATCTCCTGTGTTCAGTTGCTTGCAATGCATTCACAAGCTCTGCAATGGATATTTGAGAAAAATCCTTATTTTCTTCTAGAGAGGAGATTTTTGACTCAAACCTCTCTGGAAGACACACTAGGATTTTCTCCACAACACGTTGATCACTTAGCTCTTCACCAAGCAATCTGATTTGTGTAACCACCTTTGAAAGTCTGTCAGTAAAATCTTTGACAGATTCACTTTCCTTCATTTTCACAGCTTCAAACTCCCTCCTTAGGTTCAGAACCTGCATCCTTTTTGTTCTTTCACTTCCTTGGAACTCCTCCTTCAGCTGATCCCATGCCTCTTTTGCTGTCTCAAGAGTGAGGATCTTGATAAAAACATCATCCTGTAGTGCTGCTTGTATAATGGCAAGTGCTTTGCCTTCCTTTGCCAATTCCTCATTATGACTCCTCATTTGAGCTACTGTTGGGTTATTTGGTAATGGAGGTGGATTACTTCCATTTTCTACCACATCCCACAAACTTTGAGCTCTGAGATAAGTCCTCATTTTTGCAGCCCACAAGTGATAATGTTCACCTGCAAATATAGGAGGTGGAGGTAAAGAACTACTACTGAAAGCCATTTGTGTTTGAAGGTTTTTTCGTATGGGATTTTTTCTCACTCACTGACTCTGGTTTTTCACTCCCTCACGGTCCCTTAAAGATCATTTAAGCTCTAGATACCATGTTAGAAAAACTGAACAGAGCATAAGAACAACAAAAATATAAACGTATAGGAAGAGAGGAGCAGAGGAGCAAAACAGAACTGATATTATTTCAGATTTGAACTTCAGGTTTTTGCTCACTTGGATCTGTTACAGCAGTAGCTTAAATAAAAATCTAACAAGTTCTGATCTAGTAAAGCAAACAGCAAATTAAAGCTAACATAGAATAGACATCATTAGCCCACAACTACCTAATAAATAAAAAGCATGCTTAAAAAAGTAATTAGAGAAGTTTGCAGGCACATTTAAGATGACAGAAAAATCTCAACTGCCAACAACATGACAGCAGGAAAAATCTCAACTGCCAACAATAACCTAGGACATGCTCATCCAACACGTCATCAAAATTCACAAGGCCGAATCAATAGCTGGGAAAAACCTCCACAAGGATACTTCAAATGTAATCTTGATGCGGCTCTATTTTTAGATGTTGGAGCATTTGGTTTTACTGCTTGCGTACGAGATCATCATGGAAGCTTTGTCACTACAAAAATAGTTTGCTGCAATGGAAAAATTGCTCCAGCAGAGGCAGAAGCATTAGCTTTATATGACGCTGTTAAATGGGCACTTCAGTTGAATTTATCTCATGTTATATTTGAATCTGATTGTAAGGCAGTTGTGGATGTTGTTATTACAAGATCCTTTTCAAACAATGAAGCGGGCTCTATTATGAAGAAATGTAGCACGGAAATATTTCAATCTCAACACTTCACTGTGAAGTTTGTTCGTAAGCAAGCTAATTGAGTTGTTCATGTATGAGCAAGAGTGTCTAGATTTCATGCTAGCTTACATGTTTTTGATTTCAGTCCAGCAAGTATTCACTATTTAATTATGAATGACATCATTTGAGCTTTTGTTTGTAAAAAAAAAAAAGCATAAACTGAATTCAATATAAGTTCCATGTCAAGAAGACAAGAAAAAATATATACATCTATTGGACTCTAGATGTATATATTTTTTCTTGTTGGACTTAAGAATACAATTAAAATTCGATCTACCAAGGACCCTTTATTGGACTCCAAGATATGTTACAATTTTTTTTTTTATCAGTAGGATGTTACAATTAAAATGTCTGACAACGACAAATTGATAGATTTAAATTGCAACAGACCAACTTGGCCCAATAGTAAGTAAGTGAAACTTGAACTTTTGAAATAACTAACAAAATAATAAAACAGAAAAAAAAAATTAGATAATAAAATTTTTTTACACTGTCACCGCATAGTTTTTTTTTTTTTTTATATAAGAAAGTGTGAAAATCACAATTTTCTTTTGAAAATAGACCAAAACGTGGAAGCTGCTGAGAAACTCGAGAAACAGGAAACGTGCAAATGAAATAAGACGGGACTGCCAAATTGTCAATCATAAACAAATGAGAAATAAGAGATGAAAGAAGGCAGAAATTAGGAGAAATGTTTCTTAAATGCGTGGGCTTCTGCCGTTCCAAGCACACAAGTTCATCTGAGAGATAGTATCTAACAGTAATAGAAGAGTTGTGTCATAGATTTTCTCTCGCTGATCTGAGGAAATCAATGAACAACTTTGATCAAAATAGACTAATTGGATGGGACGTATCTGGTGAAGTATATCAAGGTTATCTCCAACATCATGATGGTTCTGATTATCCAGTCGCAGTGAAGCAATTCAGTCGAGGCACTCAAGCATGGAAAGAGTTCCATAATGAAATTGTATTGCTCTGCCAGCTTCGTCACCCTAATTGTATCACTCTTATAGGATTCTACAACGATGAAAATGAGAAGATTCTTGTGTGCGAGTACATGTCCAACAGAACTCTAGATCAACACCTACGAGGTGGGGATAGGGAAGCACTGTCATGGAAGAAAAGACTAGAGATATGCATAGGAGCAGCACGTGGACTACACTACCTTCACGCTGGAGCCAAGCGCAACATCATTCACCGTGACATCCAAACTAGAAACATTCTTTTGGATGACAACATGGAGCCAAAACTCGCAGATTTCGGCATATGCCTACAGGGGGCACTTTCTATGTCAAAGCCAAAACCAATTCAAGTGTATTGTATTGTGGGTAATTTTTTTTATTTTTATGAGCTTACTACAATGAATTCTTGTCAGTTAAATTAAGCTAATACTTTCACTTATATAGGTAAGTCGGGCTACATGGCTGTGGAGTATGCCATACACGGTACTATCACAGATAAATGTGATGTTTACTCATTTGGTGTGGTTCTACTACAAGTTGTGTGTGGAAGAAAACATTTAACAATGGAAGCAAAAATAGAATTTCAGCCTGTTGAGGAGAATATTGATCCTATTATCAAAGGAAAGATTGCACCAGAGTGTTGGCAAGTCTTTATAGATATCACCCAAAGATGCTTGACGTACGAACCAGATGAGCGACCAACAATGGGTGAAGTTGAAGTGGAACTTGATCATGCTCTGTCATTGCAGGAACAAGCAGATATCACAAACACCAACGGTGATTACACCTTATTTTCCAAGACCATTATTGACCCGGGACTGGAACTGGAATCCGACATACAAGACATTGATACTGAAGATGCTTGAAGTATGGACCATATATATGAGCTACCAACAATTGGCGAAGTGGAGGTGGAACTTGAGCATGCTCTGTCGTTGAGGAACAAGAAGATATTAGAAACACCAAAGGTGATTTATACCTTATTATCAAATACCATTGATGACATAGAAGAAAGTAATTAGAAGGCATGTTTCATAGGTAATTTGGTGAGCTTAAATAAAAGGTTTTAGCTTTTTGAGTCAAACAAAACAGTCACTGTATACTTTTTCAAGTTGTTAAGTTTAATTGAGATATCTCTAGGTTTTGTAGCGATCCTTGCTTTTTGCTTTTTGCTTTTTGATTGTATCTAAAACTGCCATTGTAATTTACTTGCTGTCATTGTAATTTACTTGAACTAGTAAAAATTTGAAAACAGTGAAAGAATTCTTGGTTGAGCCTATCTCTTTTACCCTCTTCCTCTTGATGTGTTTTTTCTGGACTTCATAACTTCACAAGAACCTGATATACAGGACAACAGTATAGAAGAGCTATTATTGTCTTCAATTTTCTCTTTGGAACATTATACAAGGTCATCTCATACTTAACGGTGCAACTGATTATATTTAGAGCATCTCCAAGGTAGCTCTTATGTAGCTTCTTAAAGTTAAGAATCGATTTAACTATATTCACACTCTGTTTTTATAAAAGAACTGGTTATTAACCATGGGTTTAATTCAATCAATTGAATAATATATATGAATTGTTGTAAATCTTCTGGTATTTGTCTTTAATATTTATAGATAAAAAATAAAAAAAACTGGTTATTAATCATATTAATATAATTGAGACTTAGATAATTTGTAGGACTCATTTTAAGTTTTTAAAGAGTTGCATCATTGGAATAAAAAATTGCTAAAATTTTTAAAACTGATGTGGTATGATAAGATAAGTAAAAAAGTTATATTCTTAGTGGAAATAAAGTGGATGAATTGGTCATCTATTGTTGATGATATTGGGATCCGATGGAACTTCAAAACGGATGTTGAGTGTAATTTTTATTTTATTTGTCCTGCAAAGCCAAAAAAATTACCAATTCAATGGACTAGTACTCTTGCATATTCTATTCAATGTTGAGCATTTTAAAACATTCATTGAACATGTCATAATAATCTCTGATAGATTTGTTGTTTGTCATCTTCATCAATTTAAATTCTCTCTTTAATTTGAGAAGCCTAACATATTTGATTCTATTCTTGTCCTCAAATTCATCTTGGATCTTGTATCATATTTGTTTAGGTGTTTCTAAGTCCATGATTTTAGTAAAAAAAAAAATGTGATATGCAAGTCCTAAATGCAAGCAAGTGATGGCTTTATCTTTTTTCATCTTCTCCTCTTCTTAAGCTTTCATCTAAGCAACAATAATAAAAATACCATCTACAACTTATTCTAAATTCAAAATTCGAATAACACAAAATCTCATAACTCTAACACCCTTAATCATACTTATCGGATATGATGTTCACATTTGAATTAACTTAAATGTATTTTTTAAATAATAACATTAAATAGGATTATATTAGTTGAAATTTACTTATATTTCAATTCACTAAACTTAGGGCAGTTTTTTTCTTATATTTAAATTGGAAGGCAGTATATAGTTTTAATTTTATCATATGTTTTTTTTTTCTCTATTCTTTTTTCTCTCTTATTTTCTTATAAAATGTTATATAAAATTAAAAAATAAATATGTTTTCAGTTTCTATAAGTTATCCACTTTTTTTATAGTAGTCCTTTTTAATTTTCTTTTTAAAATGTTCCTACTATATTTTTTGGGATTGGTTCTCACCGTTAAAAACTTACCGTTAAGTATTGAGATAACTAACATCATTAAGGGGACGTTTGTTTCACGGATAACTTTTTTAATCCCAGGAATAAAGGATGGGAAAAAACTGTCCTACATTTGTTACAAAGTAATAAAATATTTAATCCCGGACATATTTTATTCCTAGGTAAACTATAATCCCACATTCAACCAATATTTAATCTCGGCAGAGGGGGTGGGAAAAATTTATTCCCATGGGACAGGAACCGTCTTTATGAGTAAAAATCTAAATATACCCTCTTTGTACCCACTACCCCACTACTCTCTCAATACTATTATTTCTTCATTATTAGGAAGGTTGGCGGCCAATTTAAATTTATGATAGATATATTGATTGTGGGGTATGCAATATAGGAAATAAATGTTAAATGTAAATGAAGGAGTTATTTTATTATACAAGTTTTTTATTACATGTTAAAAGAGTTGTAGTTTCGGTAGATTAATTATATATTGACAATCTGAATGTAACTCCTCTACATAAATGGGTGATGTATCACTCTGTTAAAAATAATCATCTTTAACACACACAATAAGGATATTTTAATAATTATAATATATATTCCCAGGAAAAAATAACTAAACCAAACACATGTTTTAATTATGCCTGAGAATATAAAAAATATTCCCAACCTATTTTAATAATTAACCAAACACATTTTTTAATTATACCCGGGAATAACATTTCCATGTTATATTCCCAGGAAAAAATATTCCCAGATAAAAAAAAGTTATCAGTGAAACAAACGTCCCCTAAGTATCACACCATCAAATAATGAGCTCGTGGAACATTTGTCCCTAAACTTATCAAAAAATGGCGGTTTGGAATGTTGGATTCCCAATACAAATGGCAATGATTAAAGTATTAAAGTATATATTTTTGTATTAAACGTGTGTTCAAAAGAAAAAAAAAGGAAAAGCTTATACTCGCATCCATCTTGATTAAATTTTAAGAGCAAATCTCCGATGTGGACTCATCTCCATTCAATAATTATATTTACCTTATCAATTGCTACTATTACCTCCATTCCTAAATATAAGATTCATTTCTAAAAAAGATTTGTTCCTTTTTATAAGACTCTTTTCAAGTTGTCTCTTGCATTAATTATTTTTTGACCAAAATACCCTTAATCACTTTACAATGAATGCTATAAATTAATAAGATAAGTACATTCTCTCTCTTATGAGGATTGGAGAAGATGACTAGTACTCATTAATTAATTAGGTAGAAAGTAATTAAGTGGAAAGAGAGATGATGAGTCCCAATAATTATAAGGCTAATTTTGGAAAAATAATACAAATTGTTAACAAATTTAATGTTATTAACTAAATTAACCAACTTTCTTAAAGGGTGTGAATTAGTTAAAAAAGTCTTATATTTAGAGCTGGACATTTGGGCTTGGGCTCGTGGACTAACCCGTTTACTCGCAACCCATACGGTATACAGGCTGAGTTTTTCGAGCCCATTTAAAATGCGGGCTTTTTATCCCGGCCCGTTTAACCAGCGGGCTTAACAGGTTTAACCCGTGGGCTTAATGGGTAGTCCACGGGCTTTATGTATTTTACTTAAAAAAATATATAATTTAAATACCTTCATAAAATTTAAATTAAAATAAATAAAAGGGATAGTCGCGGGATAGGTGCCGCTGCATATGTATATAAATACCTTAACAAATAAGTGCCGCTGCATATGTACATAAAATTTTTTGGCCCTTTTTTTTTTAGAAAAAAGAAAGATTTAAAAAATGGTTAAATTTTAGTTTAAAAAATTTTAAGAATGAAATTGAGTTGTTATGCCAGCTTCGACATCCTAATTTGATCTCTCTTATAGGATTTTGTGATGATGAAAATGAGAAGTTTCTTGTGTATGAGTACATGCCTAATGGATCACTAGATCGACACCTACAAGGTGGGGAACTGTCGTGGAAGAAAAGGCTAGAGATATGCATAGGAGCAGCGTGGACTACACTACCTTCATGCAGGAGCCAAGCGCGGCATCATTCACCGTGACATCAAACCTAGCAACATTTTTTGGATGACAACATGGAGCCAAAACTCACAGATTTTGGCCTTAGTGTACGGGGACTGCATTTTATGTCAAAGCCAAAACCAATTAAAGTAGACTCTATTGTGGGTAATGTTTTATTGTATGAGCTTACTGCAATGAATTTCTGTCAGTTAAACTAAGCTAATACTTTCACTTATAGGCAACGGCGGATCTTAGAAGGGACTAGGGGGAGCCATGCCCCCCGCCCCCAAAGTTTTTCCTGATACATATAATAATATAGATGCTTCTAATATTTGGCACCCGCATGCGCATTAATATTTTTTTGGTGTCGAAAAGAGGAAAAGCAAAGAACCACTACTGTCTCAAAAATCTAACGGCTAGCCTATCAGCTAGAAGCTGTTGGTTCAAATCCGAAGCATCATCACGAAGGATGATCAACTGGTTGTTTTCTCGAGATCCTCTTTTCACCAATATATTTTTTTTTCTTACCTTGTAATTGACTTTAAAAGTAAACGTAACTATTTAAAATTTAGGTTTAATTACAATTTTTACTCCCAACTTTTTAATTTTTGACTTATTTTATCTCTAACAAATTAATTTGGCGTATTTTATCCTCAACTTTTAAAAAAGTTGCAAATTTTATCCTCCACAGTTTTGATGACTGACATGCTAAAATAGTTGTACTTTTTATCCCCAACTTTTTTATTTTTTGACAAATTTTACCCCTAATTTTTTCATTTTTTTGCAAATTTTACCCCTAACTTTTTACTTTTTGGTGAATTTTACCCCTATTTTTTATACTTATGTCAGCATACCACGTCATCAAAACTGTGGAGCGTAAATTTTGCAACTTTTTAAAAAAGTTGGGGGTAAAATGCGCCAAATTAATTTGTTGGGGATAAAATCCGCCAAAAATTAAAAAGTTGAAGGTAAAAATTACAATTAAGCCTAAAATTTAACTTAACTGCAAAATTGAACATATAAACTTGCAAAAGCAACGAAACCTTTTCATATTATGTTATATTAATATAGACATATATATTTTAAATACAATAAAATGTGTGTTTTTTTTAAAATAAACAAATAATAAAGCTTTGTTTAGCATTAATTCAGCCTACTGGTTGCTTAACTTACCAAGTGAGAGAAAGAAGTGCTGCGAGTTGCATAAATTGGTTGTGGTCTATGAAAAAAAATGGGAAGAAAGGGAAAGTAAGGAGTGTTGTTGCGCTACTCTTAGAAATGAGAAAATTTTCTTCTCTTAAATAGTCAAATCTCTTTAGAAAAATCTGTTACTCCTACGTCTTACAACGTGACACTATACTGAATGATATAGTTCTTAGTAATTTTATTATGGTCTTTTAAAATAAGATTAAATATTTCTTGAATAAAGAAAATATATTTTGTAAAGTTTTGTAAATTTAAGTTTGTGTTTGCTTCAATATATTATTTTACAAATTGTGGATTGATAACTTGAGTCACAATCTTGTTAAAAATGTGAATTTTTTTTATTGGCTCTTATACTAATTAGTTGTAATACCTTTTATCTATTGGATTAGTTTAATATGTTGATATTTTTTAAAATTACTTATTATTTTGTTTTTTGAGTTATATAATTATTTTCATATTAATTTAGAAATAATATTTTTAAAAGTACCATAATAAAGCATAAAAGTATAGCAAATAGCTAAAAACTTTAGTTTTAATTTAATTATTGATGAGTTTAAACATTTGAAGGAACAAAGAACAATACTTTACGTGGATATGATTTCTTTTATTATATTGATAATTGTATTACAGTGTGTACTTATTTTTGTATTAATGACAATAATATATATATATATGACTACAATTTAATATAATTACATGTAATTTTGAATTATGAATATATAAATATTATTTATAATTTTAGCCCCCTCAAAATTATCTGTCAAGTTCCGCCACTGCTTATAGGTACTATTGGCTACCTGGCTATCGAGCATGTCAAGGACCTTACCATCACAGATAAAACTAATGTTTACTCATTTGGTATGGTTCTACTAGAAGTTGTGTGTGGAAGGAGCTATCTAAAAATGGTAGCAGAAACAGAATTTGAGGAAACCTGTTGTCTTGAGGAGAAAAGAGTGTTGGCAAGTCTTTACAGATATCACCCAAAGATGTGTGAAGTGGGAATCAGATGAGCGACCAACGATGGGAGAAGTAGAGGTGGAACTTGAGCATGCTCTGTCGTTGCAAGAACAAGCTGATATCACAAACACCTATGGTCATTATACCTTATTTTTCAACACCATTATTGATTTAGAAAAGGAATGGGCATTTGAGCATCCTCTGTCATTGCCCCAAGAAGAGTACAACTTAGAAACCGATAGTTGTTGTTGCATTAGTGACATAGAAGACATGTTTCCTAGGTAATTTGGTGAGCTCAAGTCAAGGGTTTTAACCCTTTCGACAGTCACTGTATACTTTTTGTAATAGTTAAGTTAAATTGAGATATCTCTAGCTAGCTTTTGTAGCGATCCTTGTTTTTAGCTTTTTGATTATATTTGAAGTTGTTACTGTATTTTTCTTGAACTAGTATAAATTTGAAAGGAGGGAGAGAATTCTTGCTTGATATACAATAAGCACTTCTCGCATAATAACCTACAAAAGTGGTGAGTTGGATTGCCAATACAAATGACTAGTCTTTCTCTCTCAACTCTAAAGTATGTTATTTTTACATACCATGTTTAAAAGACCAAAAAAAAAAGTCTTTAGGAATATAAAGATACCAAAAAAGTGGTGATGTGAAGAGAAAAAGAGGGGGGGGGGGGGGGGGGGGTGAATAGTAGGCCCTTCTCCTTGTTTACATGGGGGGGGGGGGGGGGGGGGGGGGGGGGGGGGGGGGGTACTATTCCCTTCTCCTTGTTTACATATTATGCATATGGAGGCCAGGCCCCATTCGGCCTACTTGGGTCCATGACTCCCAATCCAGATTCGTTCTTATGCTACGCTAGAGTTCTTAGAAAGGTTAATCCAAAGATAATTATTATATCAAACTAAGTAACAAAGAGCTACTTTAATTTAATCAAGTTGTCCACACGAACATGTTTAATATATAAAGGTCCAAATACAATTAATTCTACCCCTAAAAAATCATTAATGCAAAAATAAAATTAGCATTTGTATTCTTATTCTTATTTTTTTAGTTGTTTTATTCTCTTTCATTTTATTGTATTTTTTTAGAATTTCTATAAAAACAATTCAAGAAAAGCATTGTTAAAAAAGAAATAAAAATAATAATGAAATTAAAATTTTTGTTCATATTCTTATTTTTGTTTTATTTTTATCTTATGTTCTATTTCATTGTCTTTTTCAAATTATATTGAAAATAATATCAAAAACTCATTGTTTGCCAAACTACAAAATTAGCATATACCTCTCCTGAAGTTTTATTTATTTATTTTCACTTGTCACCAATATAAAAGTAGTTGAGAGTTTAATTCTTAAATTAAAATCAAACATTTTAATATCTAAAGAAACTAGTCATCAATGATAGTCACTTTGGAAGTATTTCTTGTTTGATTGTCACAAAGAATCCATTGAATGAGGGACGTCGAAAGTGTGACAACTTGATGATTCTAATTTTATAGTTAAACATTAATATATATAATATATATATATATATATGTTGTTGGGAAATAAACCGCAGATTCAAATCCTTGACAAAGTAGTGTTTTGGAATCCCCCTCCTGTTGGATATGTTAAATTAAATTGTGACGCTGCGGTGAAGAGGTTGGAGTCGAAGGCTACTTGCGGTGGAGTTTTTCGCGACGACCAAGGAAGGTTTATGGTTGGCTTTGCTACTGGTCTTCACTCTTCATTGCTTATCTATTGAAATGGCTGAGGTGTGGGCTATCATTTATGGGTTGCGGCACGCTCAGGTTCACTGGCTTTCAAAGCTTATGATTGAGTCTGACTCTCAAATTGCAGTGGACTTAATATTGTTTGCATGCCGGAGCATCCTTGGTTTCAGTTGGTACACGAAATCCGATGGAGATTAATATAGACTTGGAATCGTTCAGCCTGGCTCATGTTGACAGAGATGCGAACCCTGATGCGGATTCTTTTGCCAAATTTGCTTTATCTTCGCTTTGTGATGATATGTCTTTTACTTTTGTTCCTTCATTTGCGTATGATTCTTTTATGCATGATGTAAACTCTTTAGCCAGCCCGCTAGGGCATTAATTAAATTTTTTCGGGTTGTAGGGTGTTTTTTTTTTTTTTTTTGAATGGCAAAGGAAATGATATAATATATATGTAATGGTTATGATGTACAAAAATTCAGCAAAAATAGTTAGGATGTACAAAAGCCTGTACAAGCAGGACGGATCCAGGAATACATTCAAAGGGGGGCTGAAAATCTTTTATACACAATTATTTAAATATATAATTTCTAATAAATAATTATTTAATTAATAATAAATTTTACAAAAATTATTATTAATTTTATGTGTAAAACTAGAGATAGGATCCACTACTGAAAAGAAATTAAGCAAACATTAACTTATCACTCTATTTTTCTTATTTATTTTTCTTTATTAATATTTTTTATTTTTATTTTTTTCTCATACATATATACAAACTAAGAGTCTTGGGGGAGCGGAGCGGGACCCAAGGCTCCTGCTTGCGCCCCTTCCGTCAGTCCCTGTGTTCAAGGTGTACAGTATACATGTATGAATGACCAAAAGAAGTAAAAACTTCGTTCCACCAAAATAAGGCTCCTTCAGTGTATGCGTCTAAAAGGCAATTGTAAAGGATGACAGAAACCAATTATGAGAGGATGCACCCCAAAGGATTTCTGCACCAAGAGGAGTAAAAGAGACCTGGTTTGGAGCCTCTTTTATAAAGAAACCACCGGCACGAAATTGATTTGATTCGAGCTAAGCATCCCATAAATTCCACCTCTCCATTCCTGAAAATGATATTGTTGCGTAAGTTCCAGATACACCATCTCCATTTCTCGTTGTAGGGTGTGTTGCCTCCTCCAATTTAGAAAAAAAAAAAAAAAAGTGACGTCTTCTTGATCCAATGAATTACGGGTGTCTAAGTTATGATAACTTGATGATTCCTACTTTATAGATAAACATGAATCCTTTTAAAATACTTAATGAGTTAGTTCATATGTGACATCTTATTAATTCAATAACTTTGACACATCTGAGTTATAATAACTTAGTGATATTAAATTAAATTAAAAATTATCTTGATAATATCAAATTTGATTATGCAAATATTGTCAAAAAGTATACATAGCTTTGATTTCTTCATTACACTTAAATACAAAGATGTGACGATTGCACAGGCCAAAAATAATTTTCATAAATATATCCCTTTCTTAAAATTGACAAATAAATAAATTTTAAAAATATTTAATAACTTAATAAGCAATAGATAAGACAATTATAATTTTAGGTTAAATGTAAATGTTGTAAACCCAAACGTTGTAAGGTGATAATATATTTCTCATGCATCTCATTTCACCTCTATTTCTTTTTCAATTATTTCTCCTTTTCCTATTACATCACTTATCAATTTTTTTTTTGAAAAATCAAAATGTTTATTAAAAAGAAGTCGCACAAGAAGTGCACAACATATTACAAGCTAACACTTATCATATTTGTTAATTTCTCTTTTTATCTTTTTTTTCTTTCTTTTTTTTTTCGTTTTAATTTTTCTCTTCCTTCCATTCTAATACACCCTGAAATGAAGTGTAAGATTTCATTTTTCCAATCAACTTCTTGAAATAAACGGTCCTTTTATCACTTAGTAATAAATTAAAAGGAAGAAATTTCTTGTATATCTAAATGGTACAATAAAATATTTGTCTCTTTTAATTTTAAGATATGTTTTCGAAATGCAAATATACAATTAAATGAAAATATAAAATAATTATATAAAAATAGCGTATTCAATTAATGTTAATTGTTTTATGTTTAAATAGTGCATCATAAATAAAAATCTCTCAAGATATTTTTCTGTGGCTGAAATTTTCATACATAAGTTCTGTTTAAATAAACCTTTTAATAAGTATTTATAAATTAAAAAAATATATTTTTCCTCATAAATTAAAATCAAATTATATACACTTTTTTTTATTAAAACTTTCTCATCTAATTTGTCTAAAAATTGAAGTACATGTATTAATTTTAAATTATAAAAAATTAAATTATTTTATATTTTATTTTCTTCTCTTTAAATATTACTTGTGGAGAAGTTTATATGAAAGAAGACCTTACTGCATTGACCTGTCGCAGCCAGTCCAAAAAAAAGGAAAAAAAAATCAAAAGCAAGTGTAGACCTCGTCGTTCCTTGCGTAAACTTGAAGTCTCCTGCTAGCTAGCTTAGATAATACTACTACTTTAAATAATTAATATTTTGAAAATTCCTTGCATAGACTTGGAAATCTGCCGCTTGTTTGGAGAAAAATATTGGTGAATTCCATGCGTAGACTTTGAAGTCTGCCGTAATATTTTATTATTATTATTATTATTTAGTTGAATTAAAAAACATGCATGATCTATCTTACCACGCTGCACTAGTAACGGAAATCATAAGTATGTTCATTGGATGATTTATGGTGTTTGAGTTCTTTGTTTCTGCAGTGTGCTGCTTAGATTACAGATTATCGATGGACACAAGTGGCACACGAATTGCTTTGGGAACCATCCTCCTCCTCCTCGTGTTGTTGTGCCTCCCTTACCTTTCCATAGCACATGTTATTTATCCTCCTGTTGACCTCTACAGCATCGACTGTGGCTCATCCACCAACTTGTCCTCGCCCGATGGTCGGAACTGGATTGGAGACAGCAACACCAAACTCCTCCTCGATAGCCAGAACACAGTTACTGCTCCTGCACTCACAGAAACCATGCAGGACCCTTACACGACAGCTCGTCTCTCTCGCTCCCAATTCACCTACTCATTCCCTGTCACCCCAGGCCCAAAGTTCCTTCGCCTCTTCTTCTACTCAACTTCGTACCAAAACTTTGATCGCTCCAAAGCCTATTTCTCAGTCAAAGCTGGCCCATACACCCTCCTTCAACATTTCAATGCTTCCCTCAATGCTGATGCTGATCATGACTCTGACGATTTCTTGTTCAGAGAGTATTGCCTCAACCTCGAAGATGGTCAGAGGCTCCTCAACATAAGCTTCATTCCAAGCACCACAGATTCGTACGCTTTCATCAATGGAATCGAGATTGTTTCCATGCCCCCTTATCTCTACTACACCAATCCTGATGACGAGTACACTGGATTGCTGCCGCAACTTGTTGGCCACATGAACAAATTTTATACCATTGAAAACAACAATGCTCTCGAGACAATGTACCGGTTAACCGTTGCAGGAGTTTCAATTCTCCCCTCATGGGACACGGGTATGCTCAGGACCTGGGATGTCGATGACAAATACCTAACTACTCAAACTGGACCATCTGTTGATTATAAGCAAAACACTAAGCTGAGCTTCACTATGACTCCTAACTACACGGCACCAGACCAAGTATACCGAACCTTAAGGAATATGGGAATGAATGCCTCTTTGAACATGAGGTCCAACCTCACATGGCAGCTTCCAGTTGATTCTGGCTTCACCTACTTGCTAAGGTTACACTTTTGCCAGCTTAACCCGAATGTTGAACTGCCTGGTGACCAGAGATTCTACATCTTCATAGCAGATCAGTTGGCTACGGATTCTGCAGACGTTCTCTTGTGGACCGAACAGAAGGGTGTACCCGTGGTTAGAGACTACGCAGTTTTAATCCCATGGAATCAGGAAAAGCCACATCTTTCACTAAAAATGCATCCTCACCCTAAAAGCTTGATCCAGGACGCAACACTAAACGCAATTGAACTCTTCAAAATCAACGACCCAACAGGTAATCTCGCTGGACCTAACCCAGTCCTACCTCTGCAAACCCCCAAGGTTCCCCTTCAAAGCTCAAACAAGAAAATCCTTGTCGCCATCACAGGAGCAGTTTCCAGTGTCATTTTGCTCTCCTTTATTGTCGCTTTCTTCCTCATAAAACTCAAGAAGAACCTCGCCGTCAACAAGGGTTCCAATAAAAAAGACAAAACTTCTCCTGGCTGTGCCTCATCATCACTACCAACTAGCCTCTGTCGCCACTTCTCAATCGTAGAAATCAAAGTTGCCACCAATAACTTCGATGAAGTCTTTGTGCTTGGTGTGGGAGGTTTCGGCAACGTGTACAAAGGTTACATCGATGGCGATTCAACACGTGCCGCAATCAAAAGGTTCAAACCGGGTTCTCGGCAAGGTATGCACGAGTAGCATCTAAATACATGGAGGAAAGAAGATGAAGAATGAAGCCCAAGGGAAGCTTTTTCTCTCAATGGGACAGTGAACAAGTGCCAAATGAAGTACGTGATACCCGATAAATGGCAGTCAACCCTATTTATACAAGAGCCAAAAGATTATATTTTTAGTGACTTTTAGCTTAAGCTCAAAATTTTAGCTTAGCTAAAGTATAAAACAACCCAAGTACAAAAAGAGAATCTAGCTTAAGCTCTCAAATTTAGCCGAAGCTTACAGAGGTCCTATTTCTTGCTGCCAGAATTTAGTTTCAGCTCCCTTCCTTAGCTTAACTAAATCAAAGTTGGATTTTTCTACAAAATGACTCTAAGATTTTTCCACTTTCCACTCAACTTCTACAAAAAGTAGACAAAAAATACTAGATGCAACCTAAGAAATTAAATATCTAAACTAAAAATTTAATATTTACAAAATTAAGCTAAAATAAGTAAAACATCTTCCTAAATATGGAGAAATTAAGATTAATTACCTTATAAATGATATGAAAATTAAATATTTAAGACAATTAACATTAACCCATCCCACCTTCCCTTTATCTCCTTTCTGGTCATATTCTTCTTCGCCTGCCACCTTGTGTTAGGTCTTGTGGTTTGTCCTTGTACAGCTTGTGCAAAAGTCTTGGTAGGCTCCTCCGTCGTAGATGTTCCCAGCCTTTCAGTGCCCATCTTTTCTTTATCCCCGATAGCCTCTGTACCCCTTATGTGCTCCCTATTGTTGTATCCCACCCTTGTAACTTCTTTTTTGTATTTAGGGATATTTACGAATATCTTAACTTTCCCAAGTATCTAATCAAGCTGTTGTTCAAGCCTCTTAAAATCTTGTACCCCCGTGAAACGAACAAAACCGTATCCGTTCCACCTCTTGTCTCTCCTTTTTGCAATGAAGACCGTCCACACAATTCCCCATTTCATAAAGATTTTCCACAAGTCAAACTCCGTAAATTCCTCTGGGAATCTTGAAAAGAAGAAAGAAGAAATATCCTTCCGAACATCGTCTCTCCTCCTGGAAGATTCGCCCACCTGATAATTTTGTTTCCCCCAACCCACTCTCTCTCTCTACCTCCCTCTCTCTCATCGTAAATTTCCACACTGAACATTCTTACGTACAGTATACATGTATGAATTACCTAAAGAAGTGAAAACTTCGTTCCACCAAATAAGGCTCCTTCAGTGTATGCGTCTAAAAGGCAATTGTGAAGGATGATAGAAACCAATTATGAGAGGATGCACCCCAAAGGATTTGTGCACCAAGAGGAGTAAAAGAGACCTGGTTTAGAGCCTCTTTTATAAAGAAACCACCGGCACGAAATTGATTTGATTCGAGCTAAGCATCCCATAAATTCCACCTCTCCATTCCTGAAAATGATATTGTTGCATAAGTTCCAGATACACCAACTCCATTTCTGGTTGTAGGGTGTGTTGCCCCCTCCAATTTAGAAAAAAAAAAAGTGACGTCTTCTTGATCAATGAATTAGGGGTGTCTAAGTTATGATAACTTGATGATTCCTACTTTATAGATAAACATGACTCCTTTTAAAATACTTAATGAGTTAGTTCAGATGTGACATCTTATTAATTCAATAAGTTTGACACATCTGAGTTATAATAACTTAGTGATATTAAATTAAATTAAAAATTATCTTGATAATATCAAATTTGATTATGCAAATATTGTCAAAAAGTATACATAGCTTTGATTTCTTCATTACACTTAAATACAAAGATGTGAGGATTGCACAGGCCAAAAATAATTTTCATAAATATATCCCTTTCTTAAAATTGACAAATAAATAAATTTTAAAAATATTTAATAACTTAATAAGCAATAGATAAGACAATTACAATTTTAGGTTAAATGTAAATGTTGTAAACCCAAACGTTGTAAGGTGATAATATATTTCTCATGCATCTCATTTCACCTCTATTTCTTTTTCAATTATTTCTCCTTTTCCTATTACATCACTTATCATTTTTTTTTTGAAAAATCAAAATGTTTATTAAAAAGAAGTCGCACAAGAAGTGCACAACATATTACAAGCTAACACTTATCATATTTGTTCATTTCTCTTTTTATCTTTTCTTTCTTTCTTTTTTTTTCGTTTTAATTTTTCTCTTCCTTCCATTCTAATACACCCTGAAATGAAGTGTAAGATTTCATTTTTCCAATCAACTTCTTGAAATAATACGGTCCTTTTATCACTTAGTAATAAATTAAAAGGAAGAAATTTCTTTTATATCTAAATGGTACGATAAAATATTTGTCTCTTTTAAGTTTAAGATATGTTTTCGAAATGCAAATATACAATTAAATGAAAATATAAAAGTAATTATATAAAAATAACGTATTCAATTAATGTTAATTGTTTTATGTTTAAATAATGCATCGTAAATAAAAATCTCTCAAGATATTTTTCTGTGGCTGAAATTTTCATACATAAGTTCTGTTTAAATAAACCTTTTAATAAGTATTTATAAATAAGTAAAAAAATTATTTTTCCTCATAAATTAAAATCAAATTATATACACTTTTTTTATTAAAACTTTCTCATCTAATTTGTCTAAAAATTGAAGTACATGTATTAATTTTAAATTATAAAAAATTAAATTATTTTATATTTTATTTTCTTCTCTTTAAATTACTTGCGGAGAAGTTTATATGAAAGAAGACCATACTGCATTGACCTGTCGCAGCCAGTCCAAAAAAAAAAAGGGAAAAAATCAAAAGCAAGTGTAGACCTCGTCGTTCCTTGCGTAAACTTGAAGTCTCCTGCTAGCTAGCTTAGATAATACTACTACTTTAAATAATTAATATTTTGAAAATTCCTTGCATAGACTTGGAAATCTGCCGCTTGTTTGGAGAAAAATATTGGTGAATTCCATGCGTAGACTATGAAGTCTGCCGTAATATTTTATTATTATTATTATTATTTTTTAGTTGAATTAAAAACATGCATGATCTATCTTACCACGCTGCACTAGTAACGGAAATCATAAGTATATTCATTGGATGATTTATGGTGTTTGAGTTCTTTGTTTCTGCAGTGTGCTGCTTAGATTACAGATTATCGATGGACACAAGTGGCACACGAATTGCTTTGGGAACCATCCTCCTCCTCCTCGTGTTGTTGTGCCTCCCTTACCTTTCCATAGCACATGTTATTTATCCTCCTGTTGACCTCTACAGCATCGACTGTGGCTCATCCACCAACTTGTCCTCGCCCGATGGTCGGAACTGGATTGGAGACAGCAACACCAAACTCCTCCTCCATAGCCAGAACACAGTTACTGCTCCTGCACTCACAGAAACCATGCAGGACCCTTACACGACAGCTCGTCTCTCTCGCTCCCAATTCACCTACTCATTCCCTGTCACCCCAGGCCCAAAGTTCCTTCGCCTCTTCTTCTACTCAACTTCGTACCAAAACTTTGATCGCTCCAAAGCCTATTTCTCAGTCAAAGCTGGCCCATACACCCTCCTTCAACATTTCAATGCTTCCCTCAATGCTGATGCTGATCATGACCCTGACGATTTCTTGTTCAGAGAGTATTGCCTCAACCTCGAAGATGGTCAGAGGCTCCTCAACATAAGCTTCATTCCAAGCACCACAGATTCGTACGCTTTCATCAATGGAATCGAGATTGTTTCCATGCCCCCTTATCTCTACTACACCAATCCTGATGACGAGTACACTGGATTGCTGCCGCAACTTGTTGGCCACATGAACAAATTTTATACCATTGAAAACAACAATGCTCTCGAGACAATGTACCGGTTAACTGTTGCAGGAGCATCAATCCTCCCCTCATGGGACACGAGTATGCTCAGGATCTGGGATGTGTGAAACCGTGGAAAGTAAAGCCATTTTTGTGGCATAAGTCAACAAAAAAGGCTTGGAGTAAAAAAAATTCTAACTCTACTATGGTAGGCATGCAAAATTGATTGGATGGAGAAAAATATTGCAATGCATTAAATGCTTGAGCTCCCATCTTTGCCTATAAATAGCAAGCCATTTTGCTCATCTTTGCATCCTACTACAATTGTGGTAATTCCATTTGAGAGAGTTAGCAACATTAGTGTTGTGTGTGTTCTCCTATTATAAGAGATAGTGCAATTGTTCTCTCCTTATAATTAGAGAGAGGTTGTAATTTTTCTTCCACTTAGTAAAAATATTTCTCTGGTCTTGTTTGTGATTTTTCCCTTATTCGTTGAGGGTTTCCACGTTAAAATATTGTGTGTCAATTCCTAATTTTCTCATCTCTTATTTTAGTTGTGAGTTATTATTTTGTTACTCTGGTACCCAATAGTGGTATCAGAGCCAATAGGTTCTAATATTGTTCCACTGCGATACACGTTGGTACGCTGGTATAGTGCTGGAAAAAATTCTTTGTATGCTTTGTGGTTGCGGTATAGTCTGATCTACCACATCAGAAAAGAATTATTCTTGTTACTGGATATAGAGTGAGGTAGTGTGAAAGTGCATGTCTTGGAAAGTTTTGGCTAAGGAAAGACTTGGTATTTAAGCGTGTCCGTTGGTGACCCACCTCTCTTTCCTGGGAACTTACCCGGTGCACTGGTTCACGGTCTACAGTCACTGTTCCAGTAGGCGGTACTATATACGGTGGAAGTTGTGTAAGTCAGTTCTTTAGTGTGAAACCATGGCAGCAAAATACAAGATTGAGAAGTTCAACGGGAATAATTTCTCCCTATGGAAATTGAGGATAAAGGCAATTTTGAGGAAGGTGATAAACCAGATTTTGACTGTATTTTTTATCTCAGTTTGGATACCATTTGCATATGATTTGAGCTTAGTTGTTGGCAGAACTCACGGTTTATTGCTAGTTTGTGTAAGACAGGCAATTCAAGGATTTCTTGAAGAAAAGAGCTCAAAAATAAATAAATTAAAGGAAGTTACCTTTGTCTGGAATACCACGGCCATGGTAGACTAAGCACGGCCGTGCTAAGCCACCACAGCCACGGTGAAATAACCACGGCCAAGCAGAAATCACTGAAAGTTTTGCATCAGCGTCAACTTTCCGAGCACAGCCGTGGTTAATTTACCACGGTCGTGCTCATAATGCACGCAGATTGGACCTCCAGACTATGCAAGGACCACGGCCGTGGTCATCTGATCAGCACGGCCGTGGTGATCCGCGTCAGCAGTTTAAAACTTTATAAAATAAGTGCTGAAAACCCTTTGGAGGTATCTTTTGCTCTGTTTCCAAAAACTGAGGGTTCTGATTGAGATAGAGAACGTGTGAGAGAATTCGATTGCTGTAAGATGTAGAGATCGTCATTGGGAGTACTACTTGTAACAATTCTAATCCCTTTGTAATCTTTATGTTTTCTATGAGGTTTTCTAGTTTGTTCATGAACATGAGTGGCTAGTTCTCCAAGCCTAGGATTATGATGTAGCTGCGTCTCTTGTACCCCATCTTTGATTTTCAATGAATGTCTCAATGTTTCTAGTTATTGAATCTCTTTACTATTTTGTTTGCTATTAGAACTGATCACTCTAAATATTAGTCAGTCCCTTGGCTATGATCAATTGCCCGGGACTGACAGAACTGTAAAGTGATTGAATTCATATGATTTGCATGATCAAACTAATTGTGTGAATTTTCAGTGGATTAATTCTCTTAATCAACCTCTCTGAGTATTATCGTTTACCCTAATTTAATTCACCTATGACCAATTGGGAATTGAATTAGGGGAAACAGCACTAGTAAGCTACGATCAATTGTTTACTAATGAATTTAAAGAGGACTGGCAATTAACTTAATTAGAGCATTCAATGAGATCAAGATGAGGGAAAAAGGGATGCATGCAAAATCATAATCCTTGGCGTTTCATTCTTATTGTTTCACATTAATCTTCTTGTCTTAATCCTTACTTTTAAAAACTGAACAATTGAACTCTATTTTCTCCCAAATTTGATTCCTGATTGAATTGTTTAACCATTACAAAATTGATTGTTTGGGAACACAACTGGTCTTTTGGGTTCGATATCCGGACTCTTAGAGTCCACTGTAACTACTGCGTAGGATACGCTTGCCCTTTGCAAACACATTTTTACGCACCAAGTTTCTGGCGCCGTTGCCGGGGACTAGTTGTGTAGTTCCTAGATAATTTATTTTGTGAAAAATTAAGCAATTCTTGTTCATATTGTGCATAGTTTTGGGTTCCTTTTAATTTTCTATTTTATCTATTTTAATTTTTATTTTTATTTTTATTTTGTTTTTGTTTGGTTAATTTCTGAATTTTTATTTTATTTTATCTAAAAAAAAAATTCTGTTTATTTTTTTTATATATCATTCTCTTCTTTACTCGTTACGTTTAATCTTTTTGCTGTGTTGATAGTGCATGCTAACCAGGTCCCAGAGACCAGAGCTTTTGAACGAACCTGAGATTGAAAGGCTTGCCCGGAAGAACAGAGCGGACCAGGGAAGAAGAGTAATGGCTGAAGAAAATGATCTATCGGTGGAGCAGTCTCTGTTAGACTATCTCACTCCTCAAGTTGGGGTAGCTAACAGCATCTTGTTGCCAGCATTGGGGGATGTCAGTTTCGAATTGAAACATGGCTTCCTCCAGATGATAGAGAGTAACCAATTTAATGGGCTGGCCACTGAGGACCCGGTGGAACATCTGAGAAGATTCCTGAGGATGGCTAGCACAGTCAAGTATCCTCGGGTGTCTGCTGAATATATCAGACTGGCTGCTTTCCCATTCTCCCTCAACGGGAAAGCACTCAGTTGGTTGTGCTCGCTTCCAGCCAACAGCATCACTACCTGGGAGATGTGCACCGACAAATTCCTACGGAAGTACTACTCTGTAGTGAAGACAGACCAAATGCAGAGAGAGATAGGCAATTTTGCTCAGAGGGAGCAAGAGAGCTTGTCAGAAGCCTGGGACAGATTTCAGGAGCTGCTTCGTAGTTGCCCACATCATGGGTTTAGCCAGCAGAGAATAATCCAGATTTTCTATGGAGGTGTGTCCAACCATAACAGGACTAGCCTCGACGCTGCTTGTGGAGGTTCGTTGATGGCTAAATCACCAACAGAGGCAAACAGAATCATTGAAGCTATGGCCTCCAACGCCTACAACCATACTGCAGATAGGCGTATTCTGAGGAAGCCTGTTAATCAATTGGAGACCGGAGCATCTAGCTCCGGGATTGATCAGAAGCTAGAGATACTGTCCAAGCAGTTGGAGAATATGATGAAGGCACAGGCTCAGATTCTCTCAGCATCTCGTCCACCTCCTACTTGTAATAAGTGTTGGGAGGGTCATGAGGAGAATGAATGCCCTATAGATGCTGAATTGGCTCAAGCTATAGAGGAGGTGAATTGGGCCGGTGGGAAGAGCGCCGAATATGATCCCTTCTCTAACACCTTCAACCAAGGATGGAGGGATCATCCTAACTTCTCCTGGAAGAATCAGAGGGATCAAGGACAGAGACAAGGGCAGAACCAGAATCAAGGTGTCTGCAGACCTCCACATTTGCAAAATCAGAGGTCAAGACAAGAGGAGAGAAGACCCTCTCTTCAGGAGGTCATGATGCAATACATGGCCAAAAATGATGAAAGAATGAAGAGCATAGAGTCGCAAATGACCGACATGAAAACCTTGCTGTCTCAGAGGACTCCTGGAACACTGCCATCTCAAACAGAGACTAATCCTAAGAAGGAAGATGTCAAAGCAGTGTCAACCAGGAGCAAGAAGGCCAAGGTGGAGTCAGAACAGAAGGAAGGCCCAGCCACAGTTGATGATGAAGAGGTTCTTACTGAAGAGAATCAAGTTCCTGAGAAAGAGAAGAAAAAGGAGGTACTGACACCTCCCAAGGTAAGTATTCCTTTTCCTCAGAGAGTCAGGAATGAGAAACATGACCAGCAGTTCTCTAGATTTTTAGAGATGTTTAAGAAACTGCACATAAACATCCCTTTTGCTGAGGCTATTGCTCAAATGTCAAAGTATGCTAAATTTTTAAAAGAGATCATTTCTAACAAGCAGAAATTGGCGGAATTTGAGACAATAGGACTTAATGAGGAGTGTTCAGCTGTGGTCCTTAAGAAATTGCCCCCCAAAATGGCAGACCCAGGGAGTTTTACTCTTCCTTGCAAGATAGGGAACGCCTATTTTGAAAGATGCTTGTGTGATTTGGGGGCAAACATTAATCTGATGCCTTATTCTGTTTTTAAGAAAATAGGCATGAAAGAACCACAGCCTTCCAACATTACCATTCATCTTGCGGATAGGTCTATAGTATACCCAAGGGGAGTCATAGAGGATGTATTGGTAAAAGTAGGCAAGTTCATTTTCCCTGCTGATTTTGTGGTACTTGATATGGAAGAAGAGGACGATGTCCCAATCATATTAGGGCGTCCCTTTCTGAACACTTGTGACATGGTAATTGAGGTAAGGCAAGGAAAACTCACCTTAAGATTGGGTGATGAAAATGTAGTTTTCAACTTATCTAATTCTGTGAAAAAGCCTACCTCTTTTGCCTCTTGCAATTTTGTTCAGTCTAGGGACATAACTGATGACTTCACTGAGGCTTCATTCCCCACTGTGGGGATAGAAGACCCTTTGGATAGAGTTCTCACCATGGAGGACTTGGATTGGGAACTAAATGACATTGAGGAGGAAATACTGATGTTCCTCCAAGATCAACAGGAAGCCAAAGCTGTTGGCTTTGAGAAGTTGGAAAGGAGCAAAGGCCCAAAACCCAAGCCCTCCATTGAGGAACCTCCTGTTTTGGAGTTGAAGTCGCTACCTTCCAACTTGAAGTATGCTTTTCTTAACCAACCCTCTGCTCTACCAGTTGTTATTTCTGCAGGTTTAACTAAAACAGAGGAGGACAAATTGCTGCGGGTTCTAAGAGATAACAAGGAGGCCTTTGGGTGGACCATCCATGACATTAAGGGTCTTGACCCTACTGTGTGTACTCACAGAATTCATTTGGAGGATGGATTTTCACCCAAAAGACTTCCTCAGAGGAGACTCAACCCAAACATGATGGAAGTGGTAAAGGGCGAGGTAATTAAATTACTTGATGCAGATGTTATTTATCCTATCTCTGATAGTGACTGGGTGAGTCCTGTTCAATGTGTCCCTAAAAAGGGGGGCACCACTGTAACAGAAAATGAGCAACATGAGCTCATAGCTGTTAGGAAAACCACCGGGTGGCGGATGTGCATTGACTATAGGAAATTAAATGAAGCCACCCGGAAGGACCATTTTCCCTTCCTTTCATTGACCAGATGTTGGAAAAGTTAGCAGGAAAAGCTTTCTATTGTTGCTTAGATGGTTATTCGGGCTATACACAAATTCCATTGGCTGAAGGGGACCAAGAAAAAACTACTTTTACATGTCCCTATGGAACATTTGCGTATAGACGAATGCCTTTTGGGCTTTGTAATGCACCTGCTACATTTCAAAGATGCATGATGTCAATATTTTCTGATTTACTTGAAAGTTGCATTGAAATTTTTATGGATGACTTTTCTGTATTTGGAAGCACTTTTGACACATGTCTGAGTAATCTCAATTTGGTCTTGAAAAGATGCAGGGAGAAAAGGCTGGTTTTGAATGGGGAAAAATGCCAATTTATGGTACAAGAATGTATCGTATTGGGGCACAAGGTGTCTCACAGAGGCATTGAGGTAGATCCCGCTAAGGTGGGGGTGATTGCAAAATTACCTCCACCAAATTCTGTGAAGGCTGTCAGAAGCTTCTTGGGTCATGCTGGGTTTTACAGGCGCTTTATAAAAGATTTTTCAAAAATTGCAAAACCCATGAATGACCTAATGGCTAAAGACGTCACCTTTGAGTTTTCTGATGAGTGCTTACAGGCATTCAAACTACTGAAAGAGAGGCTTGTTAGCGCTCCTGTGGTAGTAGCCCCTGATTGGTCACTGCCTTTTGAACTGATGTGTGATGCTAATGACACAGCTGTAGGGGCTGTTTTGGGTCAAAGGAGAAATAAAATTTTTCATACTATTTATTATGCCAGTAGGACATTAGATGAGGCCCAAAGGAATTACACTACCACTGAAAAAGAACTTTTGGCAGTAGTTTTTGCTTTTGATAAGTTTAGACATTACTTAGTGTTGTCTAAAGTTATTGTTTTCATTGACCACTCTGCTATCAAGTTTCTTTTGAGTAAACAGGATGCAAAGCCAAGACTCATCAGGTGGATATTGTTGCTGCAAGAATTTGATTTAGAAATAAAGGACAAGAAAGGATCAGAGAACTTGGTTGCGGACCACCTGTCCCGTCTAGATCCCTCTGTCATGCAACCTGCAGAAGATGGGGCCATTAAAGAGACATTCCCTGATGAGCATCTTTTTGCTGTCATTTCCTCTGAAGGGACACCTTGGTATGCTGATATAGTTAACTATTTAGCCTGCCAAGTATTTCCCCCTGAATTCAATTATCAGCAGAAGAAGAGATTAATGTCAGAAGCAAGGAAGTATTTCTGGGATGACCCCTTTCTATACAAGGTGTGTGGTGACAACCTGGTAAGGCGGTGTGTGCCTTATAATGAGGTAAGTTCCATCTTAAACCATTGTCACTCTTTAGAAGCCAGCAGACACTCGGGCCCTATGAGGACCGCCCATAAAGTGCTTCAGTGTGGTTTTTACTGGCCTTCCCTTTACAAAGATGCACATGCATTTGTGAAGGCTTGTGATAGATGTCAGCGCACTGGCGCTTTATCGAGGCGATTTGAGATGCCTCAAAATAACATGTTAGTTGTGGAGATGTTTGATGTGTGGGGAATAGACTTCATGGGTCCTTTCCCCAAATCTTTTGGTAATGAATATATCTTGGTTGCTGTGGATTATGTATCAAAGTGGGTAGAAGCTGTATCACTGCCCACTAATGATGCTAGGAGTGTGATTAAATTTCTGAAAAAAAACATTTTTACAAGATTTGGCACTCCTAGAGCAATCATTAGTGATGGTGGTACTCACTTCTGCAACAAATTGTTTGATGGCCTCTTGGCCAAATATGGAGTAACTCACAAGGTCTCTACTCCTTACCATCCACAGACAAGTGGTCAAGTGGAGCTCTCCAATAGGGAGTTGAAAAGGATTTTGGAAAAAACTATAAGTGCGTCTAGGAAAGATTGGTCTATCAAATTAGACGACGCTTTTTGGGCTTACAAAACTGCTTTTAAGACTCCCATTGGGATGTCTCCTTACAGACTTGTGTTTGGAAAAAATTGTCATTTACCTGTTGAGTTAGAACACAGAGCCATGTGGGCTCTGAAATTTCTAAACTTTGATTCTGAGCTTGCAGGTACCCACAGGTTAATGCAACTGAATGAACTTGACGAGTTCCGTCTTGCAGCATACGAGAATGCCAAGATTTACAAGGAGAGATCCAAAAAATGGCATGATGCTCGTATTAGACAGAGACAGTTCCATGTAGGCGAGAAGGTCCTCATTTACAACTCTCGCCTACATCTGTTCCCTGGGAAACTCCGCTCAAGGTGGAATGGGCCTTACACTGTGCACCAAGTGTTCCCTTATGGGACACTAGAGCTACAGAAAGAAGATGGTTCTACCTTCAAAATAAATGGGCATAGAGTAAAAACATATGATGCAAGTTTACAACAAGTGCGCTTTATTGCGCATTTCCAGAAATGAACTGAGTTCCCTTTTCACCCGTCAGGCTCGGGACGTTAAACAAGCGCTACCCAGGAGGCAACCTGTGGGGGCTGGGTTTATTACCCAGTGTATCCTTTCCTTTTATTAACTTTAGTTTACATTTATTTTTCTTTCGCAGCTAGAATTAATTTTCTTATTGTTTTAGTCCGCATGTGGGGACCACGGCCGCGTTAAGATGAGCACGGCCGTGGTGGTAGAAGCCAAGCAGTGGTATTAACTTACCACAGCCTTGCTCCCAGATTTTCCCAACAGCGTCATATACGAACATGGCCGTGGTAAATTCAGCACGGCCGTGGTTAATCTGGACAGCCGTGGTAACTTCTACCACATCCGTGGTCAGTTGTCTAGAAAGAAAAGAAAAAAAAAAGGGGGGGGGGGGGGGACACCAGAGGCTCACCACGGCCGTGGTAAAGTTACCACGGCCGTGGTCCGCCCATCTCTATATATAGCCACGGGGGTGGTTAGTTACCACCACCCGTGGTTCTCTCCTGCTTTATCTGTTCTGTCTCTCCTATTCTTGGCAATCCTAGCAAGTAAGCTTTTCATGATTTGTCAGCATGCATTTTTATTGATCATATGTTATTTCCTTTTTCTTTTCTGTTTAGTATTAATAAAAATAAAAATAAACAGTTTCTGACAGTCACCACGGCCGTGGTCATGTTTACCACAGCCGTGGTCACGGGAACCACGGCCGTGGTCATGTTCATCACTACCGTGGTCATGGGAACCACAGCCGTGATCATGTTTGCCATAGCCGTGGTCATGCGTACCACGGCCGTGGTAAATGTTACCACATCCGTGGTCATGCACACAGTGGCCATTCTTTTTGTTGTTGCTCTAACCCATACTGCTTCATTCTTTTTGGATTATGCTCGTTGTGTGCAGTTATGACAGGTGACGGCCCATCTCGTACTCGTGGGAAGCGTGCTCGGACCACACAGGCTCAGCCAAGACAAGGTGCAGCATCGTCCACACGATCCACTTCATCACCACCTAACCCACCACCTCGACGCCACCCTGGGGCTCAGCCTATGCATTATGATACTCCTGTACCACCAGAGCACATGGACCGGTACACAGTGCTTAGAACCTTTGATTATCATCCCACCAGAGCTTTAGACACAGCACTTCTAGAGGAGCATGGTCTACTGCAATGGGTCATGGCATACCTCACAGCTGTGGGATGGGAGAGGATAGTGGACATCACAGAGCAGGCATACAGATGCCCCACTATTGACTTCATCTCCACTTGCCAGGAGTGGGACCCTGCACCTCGACCTGCACCAGAGCAGGAGGCAAATGAGGACGACATGGAGGATGAGGAGGTGACACAGATAGATGACCCAGCCCTTCCGCACATGGTCTCCTTTTTCATGATGGGACAGGTCCGGAAGATGACGTTGGCAACATTCAACGTCGTCTTGGGTTTCGAGACACCGGAGTCCATCCTGACAGATGAGTATAGGGGTGCTTTGAGATGGCACCCGAAGACTTACAGACCAGCGGCCTTCTGGAGGGAGATTACAGGACAGGCCCGCTTCATCCCTGGCACCTCAAAGGCCAGCGGCATCAGAGACCCAGCACTTCGAGTGTGCCATCGGTGGTTATCTGGGACCCTCCATGGCCGCAAGGAGAGCACGGGCACGATTACTGGGAAGGACCTCTTCCCTTTATGGTGCATGGTTAGGGGAAGGCGATGTAATGCCGGCCTCCTTTTTATCAGACACTGTCGCACCATTGGATTACGAGTTTCTCAGAGCCAGACTGGTCACATTGCAGTTGGATCATTCATCACCAGGCTGGCTACTCACTTTGGCTTCATAGAGGCAGCCCAGGATGGCACAGCCATTTCTTACATTGACAGATCCACTCTGGTTTCTCTGGGGATCCTTCGACGCCAGGGCCAGCAGTTCTTCCTTGTTGAGCAGCCTGACCCACATCAGGATGAGCCAGAGATCCAGCCCCAGGAGCCAGGCATGGCAGAGCAGCCGTTTGACATGGAGGAGCAGCCGACAGAGCCGCATCGGGCATCACCACCACCACCCACATTTGACATGAGCCAGATCCTCCAGAGATTGGATGATTTGGAGACTAGGGTGACGCAGAGGTTGGATGATCAGGACACCCGATTTGAGACACAGCAACAGATGATAGCTGACCAATTCACTGCTCAAATGGATTTTTTGAGGCAGCTTCAGGATCGTCTCTTCCCAGATCCTCCTCCTTCTTGAGGAGCTTTTCTATTTCATTAGGCTTTGTTTTCTTTTTCTTTTATTTTGTTTTGTCAGTCTGTTTTGTTTATAGCACCGTACTCTACTAGTTTTTTGTTTCTCTCATCCTCCTTACATTGTTTCCTGTTTTCATTTTTTTTTTATGCATTGAGGACAATGCATTTATTAAGGGTGGGGAAGGGAGTCACGGTTGTTTTTCCCTATTCTTGAGACATTGTGTGGTTATGTTATTTCTGTGTTCTGATGTGATTTTTAGATCCTCAATAGTTGTAGAATTGTGTTGCAGAATTTTCCTCTTTAAAAAAAAAAAATCAGATAGCAGCAAGGTTACTAAAGGGGAAACACTGGCTCTAAAACTAGACGAATAGATTATTTCCCTTGAGCTTGAACATAGAGATGGGAGAGTTGAGCCTTAAGCCTTTCAATATGATATGGAATCAATTCAAGTGACATGTTTTATTTTCTATGCTGATATACATATCCTTGATTGACTTTTGACTTTCTGAAACTGTTGAGGCATTGTTTAGGCATTTTTCTAGATGCAGAATTTGTGATACAACCCCACTTAGTTGACTGTTTTGAGCCTTATGAATATATTTTTTTTTTGGTCACCCTGTTATGTTAGTCTTTGTACAATATGCTTGGTGGTCTGAAAGACAGGAGAAAACCAATGTAATGAAGGATATTCTGAAACAGAAAAGACTCAGTATGTCTCACTTCCTCTCCTATACAATGAATAAATCAAGGTCAAGGCCTTCAAAAAAAAAAAGGGAGAGAAAGAAGAAGTGAGAGCTGAAAAAAAAAATCAAAAATCAAAATCAAATAAAAGAGAAGAAGAAGAAGAAGAAGAAATAAACATTGGTATCTTCTTGATTTTGGATCACTGAGCATAAATTGATTGTAAAGCCCATTGCTAACATTTTTCTTTCAATATCCACCCATCATTGAAATCCTAGCCCCGTTACACCTTGTCATGCCTCATCTGTTTTGATTGTAAAAAGTCCAATTGAGTTGAGTTGATCGATGCATAGATTAGTGAATATGTTCATTTGAATATGATTGGAGAGTTTTTCTATTAACCCTGAAACACTGAGAGAAGGAGAGATGAGTGAACCATGGCTCCTGGGAAATTAATTTTTGTGTAGGTTTAAGCCTAAGAGACCCCGAGAGGAAACCTGCTGCATTCTGCTGTATCTGCTTCTGTCATAAATAAATCGGGAATTCTATTACAAGTTCTTGGCTAGGGAGAATCAATTTTGATGTCTAACTCAGAATAATTGCTTGAGGGCAAGCAATGCTCAAGTGTGGGGAGGTTTTGATAAACCAGATTTTGACTGTATTTTTTATCTCAGTTTGGATACCATTTGCATATGATTTGAGCTTAGTTGTTGGCAGAACTCACGGTTTATTGCTAGTTTGTGTAAGACAGGCAATTCAAGGATTTCTTGAAGAAAAGAGCTCAAAAATAAATAAATTGAAGGAAGTTACCTTTGTCTGGAATACCACGGCCGTGGTAGACTAAGCACGGCCGTGCTAAGCCACCACAGCCACGGTGAAATAACCACGGCCAAGCAGAAATCACTGAAAGTTTTGCATCAGCGTCAACTTTCCGAGCATAGCCGTGGTTAATTTACCACGGCCGTGCTCGTAATGCACGCAGATTGGACCTCCAGACTATGCAAGGACCACGGCCGTGGTCATCTGATCAGCACGGCCGTGGTGATCCGCGTCAGCAGTTTAAAACTTTATAAAATAAGTGCTGAAAACCCTTTGGAGGTATCTTTTGCTCTGTTTCCAAAAACTGAGGGTTCTGATTGAGATAGAGAACGTGTGAGAGAATTCAATTGCTGTAAGACGTAGAGATCGTCATTGGGAGTACTACTTGTAACAATTCTAATTCCTTTGTAATCTTTATGTTTTCTATGAGGTTTTCTAGTTTGTTCATGAACATGAGTGGCTAGTCCTCCAAGCCTAGGATTATGATGTAGCTGCGTCTCTTTTACCCCATCTTTGATTTTCAATGAATGTCTCAATGTTTCTAGTTATTGAATCTCTTTACTATTTTGTTTGCTATTAGAACTGATCACTCTAAATATTAGTCAGTCCCTTGGCTATGATCAATTGCCCGGGACTGACAGAACTGTAAAGTGATTGAATTCATATGATTTGCATGATCAAACTAATTGTGTGAATTTCCAGTGGATTGATTCTCTTAATCAACCTCTCTGAGTATTATCGTTTACCCTAATTTAATTCACCTATGACCAATTGGGAATTGAATTAGGGGAAACAGCACTAGTAAGCTATGATCAATTGTTTACTAATGAATTTAAAGAGGACTGGCAATTAACTTAATTAGAGCATTCAATGAGATCAAGATGAGGGAAAAAGGGATGCATGCAAAATCATAATCCTTGGCGTTTCATTCTTATTGTTTCACATTAATCTTCTTGTCTTAATCCTTACTTTTAAAAACTGAACAATTGAACTCTATTTTCTCCCAAATTTGATTCCTGATTGAATTGTTTGACCATTACAAAATTGATTGTTTGGGAACACAACTGGTCTTTTGGGTTCGATATCCGGACTCTTAGAGTCCACTGTAACTACTGCGTAGGGTACGCTTGCCCTTTGCAAACACATTTTTACGCACCAGAAGGACAACTATCAAGATGCAATTGAAGGCAGACCTACGGAGATTACTGATGAAAGGCGGAAAGAGATGGATGACAATGTATGGATGACAATGTCGTTGCCAATTTGTACTTAGCAATGGCGGATTCGGTTTTGTCTAGTGTTGCAGAGAAAAAGACCGCGAAGGAGATTTGGGATACTCTTCACAAATTGTACTAGTTTAAGTCACTTCACACCAGAATATTCTTGAAGAGGAAACTCTACACTCTTTGAATGAGTGAGTCCACTTCGGTGACGGACCACATCAACAATCTGAATACTCTATTCGCTTAACTTTCTGTGTCAGATTTCAATGTAAAAGAAAATGAGCAGGCGGAACTTTTACTTCAAAGTTTACAATATTCGTATGATCAACTCATCATCAACATAACGAACAATAATATTGTCGGCCTTCTAACCTTTGATGATGTTGCTGGAGCTATTCTTGAAGAAGAATCCAGGCGAAAGAATAAGGAAGATAGGCTGGAAAATTCCAAGCAAGCAAAAGCTTTAATGATGACGAAAGGCAAATCAACGGAATGTGGCTCCGATGGGAGTCAAAATCATGGTAGATCAAAGTCTAGAAGAAGGAAGAACATCAAATGCTACAATTGTGGCATGAGAAGGCACTTGAAGAAATATTATTGGCACAAGAAGAATGGAGGAAAGAATTGTGAAGCATCAACCTCTCAAGGTTGCGTTGCAAGTACCTCAGATAATGGAGAAATCCTATATAGTGAAGCCACAATTAGTTCTAAAGGCGGAAGACAACTTCATGATTGTTGGATATTGGATTCGGGTGCAACGTGGCACATGACTCCACGTCGAGATTGGTTTTGCACTTATGAGCCTATCTCGGAAGGATCCGTGTTCATGGGAAATGATCATGCCTTGGAAATTGCTGGTACTGTTAAATTAAAAATGTAAGATGGTATTGTTCGCACACTTCAAGGGGTACGACATGTGAAAAGCTTGAAGAAGAACTTATTGTCCATTGGGCAATTGGATGACCTCGGGTGCAAGATCCATACTGAAGGTGGGATCTTAAAGGTAGTGAAAGACAATCTTGTAGTAATGAAAGCTGAGAAGATCTCAGCTAATCTATACATGCTTTTGGGAGATACGTTGTAAGAAGCAAATGCATCAGTTGCAGCAACAAATCAAGAAGAAGCAATGATGATGTGGCATCGTAGACTTGGACATATGTCAAAGTCCTTGCGGAACGTAATCTCCTACTTGAGCTCAAAACGATCAATTTACCATTTTGTGAGCATTATGTGATAAGTAAGCAACATAGATTGAGGTTCACTAAAGTAACTACTAGAAGCAAACACATACTAGACTTGGTCCATTCGGATGTGTGGGAATCACCAGAAGTATCCCTGGGAGGAGCAAAGTATTTTGTATCATTCATTGATGATTATTCCAGGAGATTGTGGGTGTACCCAATTAAGAAGAAGTCAGATGTGTTTCCAGTATTCAAGGAATTCAAAGCACAAGTGGAGCTTGAAACTGGAAAAAGAATTAAGTGCTTGAGGACAGACAATGGAGGAGAATATGTAGATGGTGACTTTCTAGCATTCTGCAAACAAGAGGGTATTTTAAGACAATTCACAATTCCACATACACCTCAGTAGAATGGTGTGGCAGAGCGGATGAACAGAACTCTCCTAGATAGAACAAGAGCTATGCTGAAAACGGCTGGAGTAGCCAAATCTTTCTGGGCAGAAGTAGTTAAAATCGCCTGTTTCGTGATGAATCGATCACCATTAACAACGATTGGTTTAAAGACGCCGATGGAGATGTGGAAAAGCAAACTAGCTGGTTATTCTTCCTTACATGTGTTTGGATGTCCTGTGTACGTGATGTACAACTCCTAAGAAAGAACAAAGTTGGATCCAAAATCCAGGAAATGTATATTCTTGGGTTATACTGACAATGTTAAGGGGTATCATTTGTAGGATCCCACTGCCCGCAAGGTTGTTGTTAGCAGGGATGTAGTTTTTGGAGAAAATGAATTGCAAAGTAAGCAGAAAAATGACAGCACTACCAAAGACACTACTATGGTGCAGATAGAGAAGATGTCTGGAGAAGATGACTTTTCTGAAGCAGAACAGGAGCACGAAGAACAAGAGCTAAATGAGGTCAATGACGGAGGAGGTCTTTGACGATCAACTCGACAAAAATCTAAACCAAGTTAGCACTCACAGTTTGTCATGGCAAGTCATGATGCATATTGTCTTCTAACTGAAGAAGGAGAACCATCAACCTTTCAAGAGGCTTTGAGCAGTTTGGATGCTTCTCAATGGATGGCAGCAATGCATGAAGAAATGGAAGCCTTGCATAGAAACAATACATGGGAACTTGTTGAACTTCCAAAGGGTCGAAAAGCCATCAGAAATAAATGGGTATACAAGATCAAACGAGATGACAATGATCAAGTGGAACGATATCGTGCAAGATTGGTGGTCAAAGGATATGCTCAGAAAGAAGGTGTTGATTTCAATGAGATATTCTCACCAGTTGTTTGATTGACAACAATTAGAGTTGTTCTGACTATGTGTGCTGCATTTGATTTACATCTTGAGCAACTTGATGTAAAGACTGCTTTTTTCCATAGAGAACTTGAAGATGAGATATATATGCTCCAACTGGAAGGCTTTAAAGAACAAAGAAAAGAAAACTTGGTTTGTAGGTTGACCAAATCTTTGTACGGTCTAAAGCAGGCGCCAAGATGTTGGTACAAGAGATTTGATTCCTTCATTATTAGCCTTGGTTACAACAGACTGAGTTCAGACCATTGTACGTACTACAATAGGTTTGATGATAATGATTTCATCATTTTACTGTTGTATGTGGATGACATGTTGGTGTAGGCCCCAACAAAGATCAAATCCAAGAATTGAAGGCAGAATTGGCTAGGGAGTTTGATATGAAGGACTTGGGACTCGCAAACAAGATTTTAGGGATGCAAATTCACCGAGACAGAAAAGACAGGAAGCTTTGGCTTTCTCAGAAGAATTACTTACAGAAGGTCTTGCGACGCTTCAACATGCAAGACTGTAAGCCAATTTCTACGCCATTTCCTGTCAATTATAAGTTATCCTTAAGTATGAGTCCTAGCAATGAAGCAAAGAGGATGGAAATGTCTTAAGTACCGTATGCATCAGCGGTGGGAAGCCTTATGTACACCATGATTTGTACAAGACCAGACATTGCACATGCAGTGGGAGCGGTTAGTAGGTTCATGGCAGATCCTGGTAGAGAGCACTGGAATGCTGTTAAGAGGACCCTTAGATACATCAATGGATCCTCGGATGTTGCACTATGTTTTGAAGGATCGAAATTTATTGTCAGGGGCTATGTTGATTCAGATTTTGCAGGTGATCTTGATAAAAGAAAGTCTACTAGTGGCTATGTCTTTACACTTGCAGGAGGAGTAGTGAGCTGGTTATCCAAATTATAGACTGTTGTAGCTTTGTCTACTACAGAAGCTGAGTACATGGCAGCTACCCAAGCATGCAAGGAAGCTATTTGAATTCAAAGGCTATTGGAGAAACTTGGGCACAAGTAGTAGAAGATTACTGTGTATTGTGACAGTCAAAGTGCCTTGCACATTGCAAGGAATCCAACCTTTCATTCCAGGACAAAGCACATAGGTGTTTAATACCATTTTGTCAGAGAAGTAGCAAAGGAAGGAAGCGTGGACATGCAGAAGATTCACACCAAAGATAACCTAGCAGATGTTATGATGAAGCCTATTGATACAAATAAGCTTGTGTTTATTTGGCCTATCAGAAACGTAAGTAGCAAGGAAATGGTAAGATAGAGAGATATTTGAAAACTCACAAAAGTAGCTTTAAGTGGGAGATTGTGAAACCGTGGAAAGTAAAGCCACTTTTGTGGCATAAGTCAACAAAAAAGGCTTGGAGTAAAAAAATTCTAACTCTACTATGGTAGGCATGCAAAATTGGTTGGATGGAGGAGAATATTGCAATGCATTAAATGCTTGAGCTCCCATCTTTGCCTATAAATAGCAAGCCATTTTGCTCATCTTTGCATCCCACTACAATGTAGTAATTCCATTTGAGAGAGTTAGCAACATTAGTATTGTGTGTGTTCTTCTATTATAAGAGAGAATGTAATTATTCTCTCATTATAATTAGAGAGAGGTTGTAATTTTTCTTCCACTTAGTAAAAATATTTCTCTGGTCTTGTCCATGGTTTTTCCCTTTTCCGTTGAGGGTTTCCAAGTTAAAATATTGTGTGTCAATTCCTAAATTTCTCATCTCTTATTTTAGTTGAGTTATTATTTTGTTACTCTGGTATCCAACAGGATGTCGATGACAAATACCTAACTACTCAAACAGGACCATCTGTTGATTATAAGCAAAACACTAAGTCGAGCTTCACTGTGACTCCTAACTACATGACACCAGACCAAGTATACCGAACCTTAAGCAATATAATGCCTCTTTGAACATGAGGTCCAACCTCACATGGCAGCTTCCAGTTGATTTTGGCTTCACCTACTTGCTAAGGTTACACTTTTGCCAGCTTGACCCACAGGTTAACCAGCCTGGTGACCTGAGATTCTACATCTTCATAGCAGATCAGTTGGCTACGGATTCTGCAAAGGTTCTCTTGTGGACTGAACAGAAGGGTGTACCTATGGTTAGAGACTACGCAGTTTTAATCCCATGGAATCAGGAAAAGAAGGCATATCTTTCACTGAAAATGCATCCTCACCCTTACAGCTTCATCCCGGACGCAACACTAAACGCAATCGAACTCTTCAAAATCAACAACCCAACAGGTAATGTCGCTGGACCTAACCCACTCCCTACTCTGCAAACCCCCAAGGTTCCCCTTCAAAGCTCAAACAAGAAAACCCTTGCCGCCATCACAGGAGCAGTTTCCAGTGTCATTTTGCTCTCCTTTATTGTCGCTTTCTTCCTCATCAAACTCAAGAAGAACCTCGCCGTCAACGAGGGTTCCAATAAAAAAGACAAAACTTCTCCCGACTGTGCCTCATCATCACTACTAACCAGCCTCTGTCACCACTTCTCAATCGTAGAAATCAAAGTTTCCACCAATAACTTCGATGAAGTCTTTGTGCTTGGTGTGGAAGGTTTCGACAACGTGTACAAAGGTTACATCGATCGTGATTCAACAAAAGGTGCACGAGTTCAAAAACGAGATTGAAATGTTGTCTGAACTTAGTCATCCCAATATTGTTTCCCTCATCGGTTACTGTTACGAGAGCAACGAGATGGCCGCGGTTTAGGAATTCATGAATTCATGTAAGCACTTTTGACTTTTTAATTTTTTTTTTACATGATTTTGAATATTTTAATTTTAATCATTTATAATAAGATCCAACAGTTAATACTTATTCTTTTTACTCTTGTATAATTATATATTTATTTTTCTTCCATTTTATTTTTATCTTTTTTTTTTCTGTTTCTTTCTTTTTTATTTCTTATATTACTTATTACATTTAGTATATATTATTTTCTCTCTTTATTTTTTATTTTGTTCTTATTTCTCTTATTTTCACCCAAATCCATATTCCATTTTTAATGGTACATACGTTAATCAACACTCTTTTTCTCTCTAGTTTTCTATCCGTCTAGTATTGCCAGAAGATCATAAAAGCTGAATATTATCTTTATCTTTATATATATAAAAGTAAGAGTCATGGGTAATTTAGTAAATCTAATTTTCCCATCCATTTTAAGGGTAAATATGTAATTATATAGCTTCATGTTTTTGAGGTGTTAATGATATTTTTAGAACAATTAATGATACTAAAATACAAATTATTTTGAGCTATTAATGATATTTCTAGAGTGATTAATTTCCTGTCCATATTTAGGTATTAATGATATTTCACTGCAACGCATTTATTATGTGTAATATTATTTTATTCTATTTTTTTTGTGCTCTTAATCTATTTTATTTTTGGAGCACATATTAATTTATAAAAAATATAATCTTTATATCTTTATATATATAAAAGTAATAGTTTTTCATCCTAAAAAGGAAATAATTTTCCACCTAAAATAGCGAGATATTTGTATTTTCATGTTATGTTATCCTCATAAAGGAAATATTTTCCCGCTCATCCTAAAAAGGAAATAATTTCCCACCTAAAATAGGGGCATATTTATATTTTCATGTTATGATATTCTTATAAAGGAAATATTTTCCTGCTCAAAATTTTGGCATTTATAATAATAATAATAATAATAATAATAATAATAATAATAATAATAATATGGAGAAAAATGGTTTCCTTGAATTTCGTATATCATGCATCCACAAAAATATTATTTTTATATCAAATAAAAATGCAATTTTGAGAAGTTATTTTGTCATAATGTCTATCAATAATTGTCATTTTTATTTCAATAAATTATTTTAAATCTAATCTAATAAAATTAAGATAAAGCTTTGTATATGTAAAAAAATAAATAAAGATTTAATAATTATTGGATTTTGTGTAAATAAAAGAAATATGAAGATATAAAAGGAAGTATACAAAGATTAATATCTCCTTTGTATATAAAAAAGTATTAGAGTTGGGATCTTAAAAAAGGAAAGTTTTTCCCGTCCAAAACAGGAACGTTCATGTATTTTTTTTATATCAATTTGTAATTAGAATTGTGTAATTTTCGTTTGAAGTATAATTAGTGGATTACATTAAATGACATTTATTTTAAAGATTTTTTCACGATGCATTTTCAAATTGGAATTTGAAAGAATATGAAAGGGTCTTCTCTTCTATTTAAATGTGAGTTGGTCCTAGACTATTGTTTTAAAATCTCTTCTCTCTTCCTAGAGGACGAAATACTTTAGTAAGTATCTATCTGATTTTTTTCTCCCATGCTTTAATTTTGCTTTTGTTACTCTTGGTTTAATTTGTTGTTGTTGTATATTGTTGTAGGTAATTCCTTCAAAATTTGTTGATTTGATTACTTCATATATACAAAGATGTATTAATTTGCTACATGATGATCAATGAATTTATGAATGCAAAATTATGAGAAGTAGCAGAAGGAAGAGATTCAGAACGATATTTAGGTGCACGATGGTACAACTTCATCAATGATTATAGCTTGCGTGCTCGGAATGCTTTTGAAATTTTGGGGATTGAAGACACATGATATTTATGTAACAATCATGAGGTCTATTTAAATAGGTTTAGGAATTAAAAAAAATAACAAGGCTTTTTTTTATATTTTGTTAATATTTTTGTTTTTATGTTATGGTACTAATAAATTGTTTTGGAATATTCACACATTTAATATCAATTTTTATTATTAATTAATTAATTAATTTATAAATTTATATTTTGGTAATATTTTGGTGTTTATGTTGTTATGGTATTGAAAGTATAAAAACCTTCATTTTTTATTTGAAAGTATAAAAAATTATATATTTTAAACAATTATATATTCTATTTAGGTTGTGCTAATCCATATTTATATCTATTCGTCACACAGGTAACCATACTAGGGCAAATCCATTTGGATAATTTTTTTTTATATTCATTAGTTTTTTGATGTCAATAGACTTTGAGATATTTATATTTAAATTTAATGTATACAACTTTTATATGAATGATGTTTAAATTTCATTTTATATTAAAACATCCTTCATTTTTTTTATTAATTTTTAACTATAAAAAATTATATATTTTGTAACAATTATATTTTATTTATGTTGCGTTAATCCATATTTATATTCATCCGTTGGGTAACCATACTAGGACAAATCCATTTGAGTGATTAATTATATTTTTTTTTATAATCATTGATTTTTTTATGTCAAGAGATTCTTAGATATTTATATTTAAATTCATGTATACAACTTTTATAAGAATGGTGTTTATATTTCCTTTTTGTCAAAATATCCTTCATATTTTTAATCTGAAAGTATAAAAAATTATATTTTAAAACAATTATATATGTTATTTATGTTGTGCTAATCCATCTTAATATCCATCTATATTACACGGGTAACCATACTAGGGCAAATCAATTTGAGTGATTAATTTTTTTTTATAATGATTGGTTTTTAATGTTAAAAGACTCTTATATATTTATATTTAAATTTAATCTATACAACTTTTATGTGAATGATGTTTAAATTTCTTTTTATATCAAAACATCCTTCATTTTTTTAATTTGAAATTATAAAAATTATATTTTTTAAACTATTATATATTCTATTTATGTTGTGTTAATCCATATTTATATTCATTTGTTGCACGGGATCCATACTAGAACAAATCCATTTGAGTATTTTTTTTTTATAAACATTGGTTTTTCATGTCAAGAAACTCTTAGATATTTAATATTTAATTTTAATGTATACAACTTTTATATGAATGATATTTTTTTTTTGTATATTAAAACATCGTTCATTTTTTTTTTAAAATTTGAAAGTATAAAAAACTATGTATTCTATTTATATTGAGCTAATTCATATTTATATTCATCTGTCACACAGGTAAACCATATTAGGACAAATCCATTTGGGTGATTATTTTTTTTTTATATTCATTAGTTTTTTTTATATCAAGAGACTCTGAGATATTTATATTTAAATTTAATGTATACACTTTTTTTATGAATGATGTTTAAATTTCTTTTTGTATCAAAACATCCTTCATTTTTTTATTCATTTGGTAATTTGAAAGTATAAAAATCATATATTTTTAACAATTATATTCTATGTATGATACGCTAATCCATATTTATATACATCTATTGCACAAGTAACCATACTAGGACAAATCCATTTGGGTGATTAATTTTTTTTTTATAATCAGTGGTTTTTTTTATGTCAATAGACTTTTAGATATTTATAATTTAAATTAATGTATATAACTTTTATAAGAATGATATTTATATTTCTTTTTATATCAAAACATCCTTCATATTTTTAATATGAAAGTATAAAAATTATATTTTTAAATAATTATATATGTTATTTATGTTGCGCTAATCCATTTGTCACATGGATAACCATACTTGGGCAGATCCTTTTGGGTGATTATTATTATTTTTTATTATAATCATTGATTTTTTTTTATATGAAGAGACTCTTACATATTATATTTAAATTTAATTTATACAACTTTTAAATGAATGATGTTTAAATTTCTTTTTATATCAAAACATTCTTCATTTTTAATTAGAAATTATAAAAATTATATTTTATAAACTATTATATATTCTATTTATGTTGTGGTAATCCATATATATATATATATATATATTCATCTGTCGCACGGGTATCTATACTAAGGCAAATTCATTTGGGTGATTTTTTTTACATATATAATTATTGGTTTTTTTTATTTCAAGAATCTCTTAGATATTTATATTTAAATTTAATGTATGCAACTTTTATTTGAATGATGTTTATATTTCTTTTTATATCAAAGCATCCTTCATTTTTTTTAATTTGAAAGTATAACATATTTTTTTTAAACTATTATATAATCTATTTATGTTATGCTAATCCATATTTGTATCCATCTATCACAGGTGGGTAACCATACTTGAGAAAATCCATTGGGATGATTTTTTTTTTTTTATAATCATTGGTTTTTTTATGTTAAGAGACTCTTAGATATTTATTTTTAAATTTAATATATACAACTTTTATATGATTGATGTTTAAATTTCTTTTTATATCAAAATATCTTTATTTTTTTTAATTTGAAAGTGTAAAAATTATATTTTTAAACTATTATATATTCTATTTATATTGCGTTAATCGACATATCGACGCATCCCTTCGCGGGCAAATAAATATTTCCAATAATTTTATCCAAGTCTTCTTTGCAAGTCTTCGCCTTTGTTTTTTTTTTTTTTTTTGATAGTCCGACATTTATGTTCCTTTCCATTTTTCTATTTATTAAAATTAAATTATGCTCTAATAAAAAATAAATAAATTCTTTTTTATTTTTAATTTCAACTACTTATATAAAATAATCACTTTCAAATGTTTATATTAAAATTTCTTTTTTATTTTAATCTCAACTACTTATATTTTTATACAAATTTCTTTCAAAATGTTAAAATATTGATACTTTTGTTTAGAAGCTAAACAAAATTTATTATAACAAAGTCATTACTCAAGTACAAGATGTACCCAAGTAAGAGATACATTTTATTTTAAAATATGAACCTACTAGTTCTTATTCGTATTTAATTTATTTAAATTATTTATATATTTTATAATTTTAATGTATATTTTAACTTTGCCTAGCTAAATTAAAAACTACTTGTTGATAATAGATAAAATACTACTTTATATTTATTCCTTCGGTCAGTCAACAACCCATTGAGCAAGTCTTGTTATTCATTTATCTAGTAAACGAGACATGTGGTGTGGCTAGTAGACACTGGACATTTGATATTTTCCCCAAACCCCCCAGCATTTTCATTGGTTAGAGACTGTATAAGTACATGATGGTGCGGAGTTTTTTTTTTTTTTTTTTTTTTCTGTATGAATCGAGCACGGTATCGGAGGATTTACAATAACTCACGTATCCTGCTCAACAAACTGAACTAGACCCCTCGGTTGATGGCGTGGGGTTTATCCATGCAAAAGGAAAATTGAAGTACACTAATAATAAGAAATAAATATTTCCCAGTCATGAAGGCTATTTTTGTTGCGTTCTTAATTTTGGCTTCCGTTATCTTCAATCCCACTTCAACTCTCGCTCGCGAGTAGTGAAGGGTAAGACTCGTGACTAACTCAACTCCTTCAAATCCCATGCGTATGTTCATAAATGAATTTGTTTCCATCAAGGAATATCTGAGGCTTTGCAGTCAAACAGCTATTAAGTTGTGCGTGTTTGTTTGTTTTACTGGCTATTCTTCCCGGCGTTGCCTGGGATTTTTTTTTTTAATCAAAATATCAAAAATCTAATATGTTAAAAAATAAACATTTTTTTTTGGTACGTATGTTTAAAATGTTTAATTTTGTTACATGTATAGTTATTTATTTTGAAAAAAAATTATAACACACGTATATATATAGACACACTTTTTTAATCATGAAAGAACTTTAAAACACTATTATTATTGGTTGGAGGATTAGCCCCACCAAATCTCCGCATCTATTTTTTTTTTTTATGTACAAAACTTGATCCATCTTGAATAAATTGCTGAGTTTTCCATAAAAATAAAACACTATTATTATTATTATTATTTTTTTTTTTTTAAAAAAAAAAAAGGAAAGATGATCAAATTTAACATGGGTAACATTCGTTTTTATGCCTATTGTAAAACTTAAAAAATATTATTATAACAAAATTGTCTAAACATAATATGTAATAAATTACTTTTTGTTCTGTAATGATATAAACTAATAGGATGTTTGATAGGGGAATTCTTTTAAGTTTCACAAGAATCTTAGGTTAGAAATGTTAAATTTCTATGTTTGGTATGCATATTGTAAAAATTATTCCCAGGAATCTAACATTTTTAGGAATCATTTTTTAATAGAGTTTCCTACTAAAACTTTCTCATGAGAGAATTAGAGAATCTAACTTTTCTAAATTAAAAAAAGAGTTTTACTGTGGTAAAAATAATTAAAGTTTTTCATGTTACTCTTATTAGATCATTTAATTTGGTAAATAATTAATTTTTTTTTGGTAAAAATAGCACGCTTTAATCTTTGATTCTCAAATCCAAATTTTAGTTATTTCTAATAATTATGATTTCCATGATTTATTATTTCCATGAATCATGATTCTCGGACATAAAAAAAAATTACTTGTACGGAACATTCCCTAAATGTAAGGACTATTTATTTCTTCATTTGGTCCTTTTATTATTATCTTTTATATATAATTAGATAGTGCTTATTATTTATAACTTGATAAAATTTATATAATTTAGTACTTTGACTCATAAAAATTGATCAAAAAGTTAAAAAACTTTGAATCAAAATATTAAGATTGGGTAATTAAATAAACATCATCCCAGAACACATAAGAGGAGTATAAGATACCATACGTTGGCCAAATATGTATATATAGCCAATTTGATTATTTCTTTGATTATAATTGCTAATAACACTATTATTCTTTTATTATTTATAAAACTGAACTTGACTTGAATTTATTATTTAGATAAAAATTGTACTTAAGGTTATCCAATTTCTTTCATGCTTTTTAATTTAAACAATGGTTAGTTAATTTAGGATTTTTGTCTTTCTTTCTTTCTTGCATAGGTCAAATTTAATAACTAATTTTTATTATTATAATTAATTTTCTGTACGGATCAAAAATTAATTTTCTGTACCAGCAGTTAAAAGAAGGGATTCAATTCAAAAATAAATACATAAAGACTCAACAAAAAAAATAATTCAAAGACCTAATTAAAAATTTCTAAATAGTTCTAGGACTTACAACATAACCTTAAAATATAGTATAAATCATTAACTGCTATTACATATGTTGTGTGAATAATACGATTAAAGTAGAGAATTAACATTTTCAATCAAAATACGAATAATTACAGTGAAAATTTAAGAATATAATTATTACTAATTTTAATTAAAAACTTTATGAACACAAGACCAGAACAATCAAAATAATTAAAAATAGTTAAAAGCCACTGCAGATGGACATTTTGAATAGGTTAAAAGGTATTAGATAATTACAAAGGATTTCAATATTAAATTGATAGAATTTTCAAAAAGTGAAAGAAAGAACTTCAATATTAGCATTCATAAAATATCATATCGTCAAAGGCATGGTTCTTAACAGCGTAATAATCAAATCGTTCATGTTGGATTCTAAAAGAATTTTTAATAGAATTGCTATTATGTAATCAATGTTTCAATTTGCTCTTACAGTGCAGATCGATTCATAATAAATACAAACATTATCTAATCCATATATATAGAAAAGAAAATAAAATAAAAAATTTAATAACTTCAATCCCCTCCAATAAAGATATGCATGACTCTTGAATCAGTTTTGCAGCATCATTGTCGAAAAAAATGAATGCAGCAGTGTCACTACCGTCATATACCTCCACTCTAAGTTTATAACTGTTATCATACAAAAATAGTACACTAAATAATAGATAATATATAAATAGATTGTTTTCATTAAAAAATATAGAATAATAAAAAAAAAAACATACCGTGGAATAACCTGTTCGACATTGATCTGGCAATTGGAACAATACTTAGAGCCATCTTTAACACTAACAGCTCTGTGACACTTGCATGCATCGTAATACCATTGCTCATCCTCTAACACAGCAACAATATTTGCCAGCACAATAAAAACCCCATCCTATTAATAAAAAAACACGTATAAATTTGCAAATTCACATAACAAAAAAATAAACCATCAACAACTAAAACCTGAATACTAAAAATATAAATTAAAATATCCTTAATACCTCTTCAGCCAAATGAAGTTGGAAAATCGTCTTCCTAGGATATAGCTCAAGAAAATCTTTCTTCAAAGGCACAGCAGCCCTGTTGTTCTCGACGATTAAACCAACAGGCACATCCAAAACAAACCCCATACTTGCCATCCTACATCAAATATTTAACATGTTTTAAATCAAATAAATAAGATTAAAAATTTATATAAGGAAAATATAATACTTAAAAATAATTCCATAATGTAACAAAACTGCCTCATCCTCAATTCCAATGCCTCAGTAGTATGAGGATTCCAAATAACTCTAGAGGTATCCAAAACATTTTGCACAACAGTTTGGCCTAGAATACAAAGATAATAACAATAACAAAATCAAAAGTTATACAAATAACGTACACAAAAAAAATTATTCAAAAAGTATGCAAATATATACCTCTGTACTCTTTCACCTGAGCAAATTGAATTACCAATGTCGATAACTCGACACCACCAGAAGATAACAATTCATTTAGTGTACCAAATAGAGCACAATTTATTTTGCCTCTGTACCCCAAAAAAATTTTTTACTTAATAAATAAACTATTTATTACTAAATTATTTATAAGAAACTATGAAATCCTTTATATAACATTAAATTAATGCCTGTCGTCATTCAACTCAAGTTGAATAAGCCGAGTTATTTTTCCATCTTTCATAAAAGTTCGCTCCTAAGAAACAGCAGTTAACATGCCCATAACATCTGCAACAATATAAAAAAAAACAAATTAAAATATATATATATATATATATATATATATATATATATATATATATATATATATATATATATAACATACCAAGAATATAATAATATTGACTCATACTACTCATCTGAATCCATTTACTGCTTACCAACTAAAAAGTTGGAAACACCATTTGTCATGTTGACCTGGAGAGAGTTCATACCTGTTAAATTGTTCATAGGGATGGTTGTATCCTCACATGGAATCACAGTACTTTTAACATGAAATAGTAATCTGTAGTCGTGCCTGGTAGCCCTATAGGAACCAACATTTAGTATAAGTCCAAAGAAACTCATCCTATAAACACCACCTTCATCGACACATCCATCGAATCTCCTTAGCATAGGCTTCCTAATTGCAGCTTGTATTTTTTATCCCTAATAAATCATAAATCCATATTAAAAAAACAAAACCAAAATCTAGATAAAAGTTTGTATCTTAACATCTATAACAATAACATAAAATAAAAACAAAACTTACATCTAAGTTAGGAAGAATTATCTCAAAGGAATATGGTTTTTCTGGATCATTAAAAAGAAACATGTGCCATGCACGATGACCCTCACCTTCAAATTCCATGACTGTTTGCATGGCTTCACTTCTTGAACGCGATCTTAAATAACCTCCATTTCGATTTCAACAATTAGAAAGCAAAAGGGAGCGAGGAAGGGAAATCTGTGTCCCAAAAAGCATACATTGTTCCCTTTTATAGACGAAAAGTGTTTATCATATCGAGAAAGAAAGTTTCCCACCAAATGATAAATTTCAAAAACACACACAAAAGGACAAAAAACACATCACTATCAAGACATTACAACTGTGCTCAACTCAAATCCAAAACAACCATATGAATTTTTAAGTTGTAAATTGACGTTTAACAATAGAAATATTTACTTTAACAATTTTATCATAAATAAAAAACTTAAAAAAACTACATAACTAACAAATTAATTAAGAAATAACCTAATTAACTAATTAGCCTGTGTGCATTTAAAGTAAACAACAAACGCCAAATTTAAAAATTTCTAAAAAAAATATTTTGCGTGTCTGCAAGTCAAATCAACAAATTAAAACCAAACATATAAAAAATCAATAATAAATAATAACAACCTTCACAGATTCTTACCTCTAACATAATAAATATTAAAAAAATTTGTACATCGTATCGTAAATAATTGTCAAAAATAATTCATACGAAATTTATTAGAATAAAAAAACCACGAAAATAAAAAAAAAGTCCACATTCAATGAATCAACATATATTCTAGAAACACCTATTGGACGTGAATGGTAACCCGGCGCGAAAAGCAAATTTACCAAATCAACCAAAAGACAAACCAATTGACCCGTTTGTAACCCGATGTCAGAAATTAAATATAAAATTAAATTAAATTTAATGTATACACCATTCTAAAATGCAATATAACTAACTTAACGGAAGAACAGTGTCACGAACCATAAACAAAGGGCATTTATGTAAACTCAAAAAAGACCCACAGCTTAAAAAATCACTAACGGACAAAATAGCATCCAACGACAGCCAATAATCAAAGGGCAAATCAGTCAAAACACTGAAGCATCTACAGTAAATGACATCCAACCGAAGGCAAACGCATGTAAAGTGATAGATAATGAATCACAACTTTTCAAACCTAGCTACCTAAAAATTATGATGGAAAATAACTCACCAATATATGATCATTTGCTTCTTTTATCATTTTAATTTTGTCCTTCAATAGTGATGCATCTATTGTAAGTGTAGCTGATAGGCATGTTTGTGACGGACACTGCTACACAAAGTTTTTGATGCTATAATATTTGAGCATTAATTATTTAACTATATAATTGGTATTATGCAGCAGAGAAATATAAGTCTACGGTCGGAGGAAACCCTAATGAGCCTTTTTGTAATGGGAAAAGGGGTTATAAAAACTGCAATCCAGAGCCACGGCCACCGAAAGTTTCGCAACCATGTCATGATCCATACAAGCGTAATTGTTAGTGTCTCAGAAGATGTGTAATACAAATTTGGACTTTCATTGGAGGGGAGAAACTCTCCTTACCCAGTGATATCAATAAACTATTTAGTTTTTTCATTGTTGGTACCATATTTTGTAACACTATTTTTGTGTTACAACTTTCCCGGTATCATCTCTGTCATTCTCTCTAGTTTTATGTGTGTGAATGACTTTCAAATTCTGCATATTATGGCTGAAAAAGATTGATGTTTGCTTTTCTAGTTTGAAGTTGTAATAATTAAACTTGTAATATTGCGAAAGAAAAGATTGGTTTTTATGTCAATCTAATAAATAAAACTCCAATTATAATTTGATTGGGTGCTGTTTAATTTTATTTTAATTTAATGTAATTTTTGCGTGTTTACTAGTGTTTTATGGTGAAAATTTGTTTAACTGCAAGTGTCAGTTCACCATGAAAAATTGAGGGTTTTTAAGTTTTACTGTAATTACCTACACTAAATATTGCAAGACTTTTATTGTAACAAAAAAAAATCCACAACGTTATAATTTTGTGGAATTTTTGTTGTTACACAGTAATCATTTGAAGTTTGAGAACTATATGATCAAACGATAAACTAACAATTTATAAATATTAAATGGACAACCTGCTAAAGAAAGAACATGTAATAAAGAAACAAGTCGGTGTAAACTAACTTAGAAGCAGTGTTGACAAATAGACTTGTACTCAATAATAGACATGATCACATGACTGTTTCTTATAATAATTACTATTTACACCTTCTTTTTTATTTCCTACATCCCAGTGTGTTTTTCTTAAATTTTATTCCAACAATACTTTTATATATACATGATTAGATTTATTATTCCAAAAATTAAATTTGAAATTATTATTATAAAAAATCATACTCGGCAATTTAAATTTCAAAACTTGAAATTTAGACTACCATAGGACACGACTTTTTCTGTTCATATATGGCACATATCTTCTTGCTTGACAAGTTATCAGCTGTAAGCAAATTGTTTGCCCCCTCCCTAACAGTTACACTAGAACCATAGACTAAGTAACTAAGTCAATACAAAAATATTCTACACTTAGTCTGCTCTCATTCTGAATCTCAGAATTAACTCAACATATCTTCCTTATATCTCACCACTTTTAATAATTGTCTTGTCTTTTCTTAGGTTAAAAGTTGAATATTAGAAAATTTCTTGACTCAAACTGTTATTAAAACTTTTAAATAATTTATAATGATATATTTTTAAAAATATACAATATTATGAATAATATCAATTTAAATAATAAAATTCTAAGAATTAAAAAATACTCGTAAGGTCTAAAATCTAGAAGGTATAATAAGTTTGATATTAATTTCAACTCTTTATAAATATATATATATTTTTTCTTTCATTTATTAGTTTTCTATACTTTTTTTTCTTCATATTCTCTCTTCTTTTCCTATTATACCACTTATCTTATTCGATATTTTCTCTTTTTATTTTTTTATTGTACTTTTCTCTTCCTTCCACTCAAATACACTTCAAAATTGTGCCTTTTTAATTTTAGGATATATATATATATATTTTAAATGTATATATACAAATAAATGAAAAATATAAAAGTAATTATATACAATTAATGTTAATTGTTGTATGTTTAAATAATGCAACGTAAATAAAAATCACTCAAGATATTTTTGCTGTGGCTGAAATTTTCATACATAAGTTCTGTTTAAATAAATTTTTAATCAGTATTTATATGAAAAGAAAATAAAAATGTAAAATAATTTAAATATCTTTTTAAATTTTTTTCATAAATTAAAATCAAACTATACACACTGCAATTTTTATAAAAATTCGTTTATAATACTTCTCTAAAAATTAAAGTCCATAAAATTAATTTTAAATTGGAGAAAAGTTTTAAATTATTTTATATTTTATTTTCTTCTTAAAATACTTGTGGAGAAGTTTATGAAAGAAGACCATACGGCATTGACCTGTCGCAACCAGTCCAAAATAGAAAAAGAAGAATCAAAAGCAAGTGTAGACCCCGTCAATGACAGACCCGTGGTGGCTTTGCACGAAGGTGGGTTGACTGTAACCCACACCTGCGAAGAAGAAAGGGAACTTTGATCATTGTTTGATGTATCTAAAGACTCTTGCTTATTTTAATTATTGTTTTTAACTTCTTTAACTTGACTTAATTTGAACTATATTTGGATACATTCAGTGGTTAATTATGGTTTCTGTTGGAGAGAGATGGAGAGGGGACTAGCAGAAGAGGATCCAAATCCACAGAATTTTTTGTAAGTATATAAATTCATTGGTTGATTTATGGTGTTTGAGCTCTCTATTTTGCTACAGTATGCTTCTTGGATTGAATTACAGGGTTATCTATGGACACAACTGGCACACGAATTGCTTTAGGAACCATTATCCTCCAGTTGCTGTTGTTGTGCCTCCCTTACTTTTCCATTGCAGAGGTTATTTGTCGTCCCGTTGATCTCTTGAGCATCAACTGTGGCTCATCCACCAACTTCTCCACGCTCGATGGTCGGAATTGGACTGCAGACGTACATCAAATTCCTCACAGCTGAAAGCCTCCCCTCGGTTGCTGCTCCTCCACTCACACCATCAACGATAATGGGTCCTTACACCTCAGCTCGTCTATCTTACTCCCAATTCACTTACTCATTCCTTGTCACTGCTGGCCCAAAGTTCCTTCGCCTCTTCTTCTACTCAACTGCATACCAAAACTTTGATCGCTCCAAAGCGTATTTCTCAGTCAAAGTTGGCCCATACACATACACCCTCCTTCAAGATTTCAATGCTTCCCTCAATGCTGATGCTGATGACGACCCTGGCCACCCCGACATCTTGTTCAGAGAGTATTGCATCAACATCAGAGACGGTGAGAGGCTCGACATAACCTTCATTCCAAGCATCACAGATTCGTACGCTTTCATCAATGGAATCCAGATTGTTTCGATGCCCTCTTATCTCTACTACACCAATCCTGACGTCGACAACAATGGTATGTTCTTGAGATTGCCGCAAGTTGTTAGCACCACCACCCCATACCACATCGAAAACAACTACGCTCTCGAGACAATGTACCGGTTAACCATTGCAGGAAGAGAAATCCCCCCGTCAGAGGACACGGGTATGCTCAGGACCTGGAATCCAGATGACAAATACCTAACTACTCTAAGTGGAACAGCTGTTGATTTTGGGCGTAGAACTAAGCTGAGCTTCACTAAGACTCCAAACTACACTGCACCAGACGAAGTGTACCGATCCTCAAGGAATATGGGACCTAATGGCACCTTCAACATGGAGTTCAACCTCACAAGGCAGCTTCCCGTTGATTCTGGCTTCACCTACTTGGTAAGGTTACACTTTTGCCAGCTTGCCCCGGATGTTAACAAGCCCGGTGACCTGAGATTCTACATCTTCATAGCGGATCAGTTGGCTACCAATTGGGCAGACGTTCTCTTGTGGACCGAACAGAAGGGTGTACCCGTGGTTAGAGACTATGCAGTTTTAATCCCATGGAATCAGGAAAAGCCACATCTTTCACTGAAAATGCATCCTCACCCTAAAAGCTTGATCCCGGACTCACGAATAAACGCAATTGAACTCTTCAAAATCAACGACCCAACAGGTAATCTCGCTGGACCTAACCCACACGCTCTTCCACAAAACCCCAACCCTAAGGTTACCCTTCAAAGTTCAAACAAGAAAACCCTTGCCATCATCCCAGGTGCAGCTTCCGGTGTCATTTTGCACTCCTTTATTGTAGCTTTCTTCCTCATCAAACTCAAGAAGAACGTTGCGGTCGACAACGATTCCAATAAAAAAGAAAAGGGTTCCAATAAAAAAGAGGGAACTTCTCGGGACAATGGCTCACTATCGTTACCAAAGGACCTCTGCCGCCATTTCTCAATCGCAGAAATGAGAGCCGCCACAAACAACTTTGACTAAGTCTTCGTGGTTGGCGAGGGAGGCTTCGGCAACGTGTACAAAGGCTACATCGACAACTGTTCAACCACTCTCGCAATCAAAAGGCTAAAACCGGGTTCTAGACAAGGTATTCGCGAGCTCAAGAACGAGATCGAAATGCTGTCTCAACTTCGTCATCCCAATATCATTTCCCTCATCGGCTACTGTTACGAGAGCAACTAGATGATCGTGGTTTACGAATTCATGGATCAAGGAAACCTCCATGACCATCTCTACGACACTGATAAACCGTCTCTATCGTGGAAGCATAGGCTCCAAACCTGCATAGGTGATGCACGAGGATTACATTATTTGCATACAGGTGCGAAGCAGGTGATCATTCACCATGACGTGAAGAGCACCAATATCTTATTGGATGAAGAATGGGTGGCCAAGGTTTCAGATTTTGGGTTATCCAGAATTGCGGGGCCCACGGGTATTTCGATGATGACCAGCGTGATCACTGAGGTGAAAGGTAGCATTGGATATTTAGACCCGGAGTATTACAAGCGAAACATTTTGACGGAGAAGTCTGACGTGTGCTCTTTTGGGGTGATGCTGTTGGAGGTATTATCTGGGAGGCACCCTTTGCTCCGTTGGGAGGAGAAGCAACGGATGTCACTAGTTAATTGGGCAAAGCATTGCTATGAGAAGGAAACTCTGAGTGAGATTGTGGATGCACAACTCAAGGGCCAAATAGCACCTCGGTGTTTGCACAAATTTGGTGAGGTTGCACTGAGCTGTTTGCTTGAGGATGGGACTCAACGACCTTCCATGAACGACGTTGTTGGGGTGTTGGAGTTTGTTCTTCAGTTTCAGGAAGGTGCTGTTAATTATGAAGATAGCGGTAGCCATAGTACTGTACCTGTTTCAGATTACAGTGAGAACACTGGGTTGAGCACGACAAGCGATGGAGATCGTAACTATGGCAGGAAGGAATCTTTCCTGTTGATCCCGGATAATGTTTTCTCTGAGATTATGGATCCAAAGGGATGATGAGGTTGAAGCAGTATTCAAGTTCAGCCTGAGTTTCAACTTTCAATCATGTGACCAAGAGAGAATTGTAGCTTTTTTTCTTATCGTTAGGGGATATTTTTTTAAAAAAAATTATTGTAATGGATATTTTTTTGAAAGAAAAAAGTTTCATAAACACCCAAAAACCTATTAAACACTTAGTGAGAAAAAAAAAAATAGATATGATACAGTTTATGATGTGATAGGAAAATAGAGATAGAAAAAAATTGAAAGGTGTATGTGAGATATTTAAAATAATGAAGTGTTTGTCTATCATTACTCTTTTTGAAAACATTATAGGAGTATGGTTTCAGCTTTTTTTATTATTATAGAAGTCGTGTTTTGTGCATGACTTTTTTTTTTATTATTTTTTTAACTTAAAACAATGATGTTGTGTTTACAGCGATAACTTCTATAATTTTTTACTTTTTGTCACTTTTTTTTTTTGTTAGTTTAGAAATTTCTAAATTTATTTTCATTGTGTACATACTTCACAATTTAAAATATTGATTCGCAATCTAATATATATACAAGGCTTGTCAATTTCAGTTTCATTCCCTTAAAAACGATTATAAATTTCAGTTTCACTATTATCATTGAGGCATTTAATGTATCAACTCATAATTTCTAACATTATAACTTAACAGTAACACTACTTCATAAAGAGACTAAATTGATGAACAATTTACAAAATTGAAGACCAATTTACCATTTTCTTAATGTTAAGAACCAATTTGATTGATTACTGCAATTATAATAAATAGATTGGTAATTTATTTAACTTTAAAAGATGAGTTTATTAGGTGATAAAATGTGCAAATTTCATTTAATGATTAAATTTGCAAAAACATAAAAACTAGTGACAAAAAATACAATAAAATAAAAAATAAATTATATTATAATCAATCAAAATTAATAAACTAAAATATAAAAATAATATATGAAAAGTGAATTACAAATCATGGGAATCGAATCCAACCCTATATATATATATATATATATATATATATATATATATATATATATATATATTATGAATAGAAAAAAGATAAATGAATACTTTTAATGCTATTAAACATTTAGAGAGAGAGAAATATACATATTATAAACTTTATAATATGATAGGAAAAAAAGATTAAAAAAATAAAAAAATATTGATAAAATATTTAAAGTAAAAAAATGTTCGAATATTATTACTCTTGAATATTCCATCCCTTACTACTATACTAGATAGTACCCATGCGATGCACGGATAAATTTGAAGGAAGAATTTTTTTTGGAGTATATACAAAATTATATTGGCATTTTTATTAATTTCTTTGTATTATTGGAAAAAAAATCTATAATCAATTCATACAAAGTCTGTATCAGGTTTTCTCCTTTATCTGCAAATAAATAAAACGTTGCTCGTTAGGAAACGAATTGAAATGACTAAGGTATAAAAAGAATACTCATTTAATATTGTCTATTTCTGTAACAACATAAGAGATTTTTTTTTCCATCATGTTTATATTCAATCTCCTTAAAGGCAATATTCCAATGACATCTACATATGAAAAAAAAATTATTTCATACCAAATTTAATACATACTAAAAAAAATGATAATAAAATTTATAGTTTGTAATTTTCTATTTTTCAGCATATGAATGAAACATTGCTTGTTAGAAAACAGATTAAAAAGATCAAGGTATAAAAAAATACTCACAAAAAATTGTCTGGTTCCATGACAATATAAGAGATTTTTACATCACATTATTTTTCAATCAACTTTCCTTAAAGGTAGCACTCTAATGACATCTACAAATAAAAAAATTATTTGATATCAATTTCAACGTAGACTAAAAATATGATGATAAAAAATAAAGTTTGTAATATTACCAAATAAGTTTCATGCTTTGAAAATATCTTCATATGGTGTGAAGGTAGAGTGGAATCATGGTTGGCTTGCATTCTTTTCTTTTAAATATTAATGTTTGCAATTGAATCAAGATTAGAAGACATGTCATAGAACAGAAAAAGTTTATTGTAACGTCTAAAATTGCATGGTCTGAATTCATTGTGCCAAACATTTATAATAACAATTAAATATTTTAAAAAAGAAAGTACAATATTCATCTTTTGAAGACAAAGTCATTGTTGGTGGTATATTAAAATAAATTATTTAAATTATATTTATATTCCGTATAATCAAATCTAAATTATATTACAAACAATCAAAATTAGTAAATTGAAAGATTTAATTTAATAATATAATAAGTAATAAAAATCACTATTTAAATTTGTAATATATTAAAAATAAAAATAAATTAAATTTTTTTAAGTAAATTATAATTTTTAAAAAGGAAAATATGGTATTAAAAATAAATTTGTGAAAAAAGGTAAGATCAATAAAAAAAAAGTATTAAGAATCCATGTTCCTAATAATTCAATAACAGAATTAATAGTTGTTTAAAATATTTAAGGGAATAGTATAGTATTAATCAATATTTAAGGAAAAAAAATATTTTTTTGGTAGGAAACATAATAATTTATTAACACATAATAGTATAATAGAATGAATAACACATAAAATAAATTAAATATGTAATTAATAATAGATTTATATTGAGCCATATTAAATTGATCCTACTTTTAAAAAGAGATTTTAATTATATTAAATTAATTTTAATTTCAGTTGTTTATCAATATATTAATAGATATTGTATTAAATTAATTTTTTTTTGGTGTTATGTATATTAATAACTTAAGTTACTACGTAGTCATTTTTTAAAATTATATGTTTATGAATAATTAAAATTATTATTGATTATTGATAAATAAATAAAATTTCATTTCCAATACTTGTGTCAGAGTAAGGAAATATTAGAGATTGAAATAATTTTGTAAAAAAATTTCAAAATCAATTATGATAAAATTTTAATTATATTTTAATATCACAAATATTATTCATGATTATTTTTTAGCTAGCAATATTTTCTTTGCAAATATAATTAGATATTAGTTACACTGATTTCTAATTGATAAGATTTTTTTTAGTACAGATAAAAATAAAATATAATATATTATTTAAAGTTAATTAATTATTATTACTTTTTTATTTGTTAATTTAAATTATTTGAGTAATTTAATAATATTATAGTCATAAGTTAATATTTTAATTTTCACTTTGCAAATTAATTTAACATTATATTTAAATTATCTTAATTTTTACATTAAAATCTTTATATTAGACTTATTATTAATTTAATAAATATTTTAATAGCAATATTTTGTTGCAAATATAATTATATATTAGTTACACTAATTTTTAATTAATAAGATTTTTTTCATCAATTAAAATATATATTAAAATATTAAATCCGGAAAGAAAAAAATATATTAAATGCCTTACAAATATTAAGATTGTGATTGTGCTAATTAATAATTAATTAATTGATTATATATCTATATATTATATAAAACACAGTTAACCAGAATAAGACACGTGGACTACCAGTCCCAGTCAGCAACTGTGTTTTATATAATATTATTTTTTATTATTAACACATAAATACATAATAGAATAATAGAATGAATAATACATAAAATAAATTAAATATGTAATTAATAATAGATTTATATTTAGCCATATTAAATTGATCTTACTTTTTAAAAGAGATTTTAATTATATTAAATTAATGTTAATTTCAGTTGTTTATCAATATATTAATAGATATTGTATTAAATTAATTTTTTTTGGTGTTATGTATATTAATAACTTAAGTTACTAAGTAGTCATTTTTAAAAAAAGAAGTTATATGTTTATGAATAATTAAAATTATTATTGATTATTGATAAACAATATTTTTTTTCATTTCTAATACTTGTGTCAGAGTAAGGAAATATTAGATATTGAAATAATTTTGTAAAATTTTTTTGAAATCAATTATAAGAAAATTTTAATTATATTTTAATATCACAAATAGTATTCATGATTATTGTTTAGCTAGCAATATTTCCGTTGCAAATATAATCAGATATTAGTTGCACTGATTTCTAATTGATAAGATTTTTTTTTCGTACAGATAAAAATAAAAATTAATATATTAGTCAAAGTTAATTAATTATTATTACTTCTTTATTTGTTAATTTAAATTATTTGAGTAATTTAATAATATTATAGTCATAAGTTAATATTTTAATTTTCACTTTGCAAGTTAATTTAACATTATATTTAAATTATCTTTATTTTTACATTAAAATCTTTATATTAGACTTATTATTAATTTAATAAATATTTTAATAGCAATATTTTTGTTGTAAATATAATTAGATATTAGTTACACTGATTTTTAATTAATAAGATTTTTTTTCATCAATTAAAATATATATTAAAATATTAAATCCAGAAAGGAAAAAATATATTAAATGCCTTACAAATATTAAGATTGTGGAAGTGCTAATTAATAATTAATTATTTGATTATATATCTATATGTTATATAAAATATAATTCACCAAAATGCGATACGTGAACTACCAGTCCCAGTACTCAACAATTGTGTTTTATATATATATATATATAGACTTATACTTGATACACTTACCTTGCTACAGAGGGAATCGAATTTAATCGAATCTGACGTGGACTTATCCAAATGGGCTGGGTCCGCCTAATTGATGTCCCTAATTGTGACTTGGTTGGGTCAAATGACTTTGAAATTAAGTTCTGTCGTCACACTCGCACCACATTTGTGAAGTGCCCACTTCCCCATTCTAACTTTCATCATTTTACGTGGACGGATCTTTAAAATTTCAATTATTAAGCCATAAAACTGGTAGTGTTGTAGGCTTTAATGAATTAACTCTTGTCCTTTAGTCTTAGGATAAGAAGATTAGAATATTGGGTGGCCAAGAAGGGACACAAATTAGGGACAGAATCCAAGATGAAGAAGTATAGATCATTCTCCTCGGTATTCTTAGTGGTGTCCCTGGTACTACTGTTGCTCCACGTAGATGTGAGTGTAGCAATTCCATGGAAGGCTAACGCCACCGTAGGGGACCACCTCAAACGCACCCAATGGGAGGAAGAAGAGTTCTCCACCATGAGTTCCCAATTTGGCAGAATGCTCTATGATGTGAGTCAGTCTGGGACAACCAGCAACAGAGATCGACCAGTAGTTTCCTGTCCACGAGGTCAAAGTTATCGTAGCTGCATGCCCAATCCAAGCGGTGGTGGCCCTAGACAACGCTGTGCTTATTACACTAGGACCTGCTGAGAAAACTCAGACTATTGTGCATGGTTTGAAGATGTTTATACATGTTTTAATGCTTTTCGTTCGTACTTTTGTTGTTCTCTTCCTCTCATCTTGTGCGTTTATTGCTGCTGTGTGTGTGTCAATTAAATAATTGTGAGAATAATTCCGTAGATATTAAATGCAATGCTTCTGACTTTGAGCACTTGATATCTTTAATCCCTCTATCTCTCTCTAATAGAATAGTTATTGTGAGAATGAGTGTTTTCAGTTCTCATTCTTTAACAATAACGTTTTTAATTATTTTAATTTTTTTCGATGAGAGCAATTTTTTTTTTAATTTTTCCTTTTAGAAATTCGCTTGTTAAAAGATGAGTTTTCACTCGATGATCTATTCTTTAAGAAGTATTTTAATTGGACGACTCTCATATATTCAGGGATGGATTTACTTTAAGCATTTGGCCTTGGCCCCTAACTTTTTTGTAGTTAAATTTTTTTAATGTGTATTATATTTTATTATTAAAATAATTAGGATAATTGTTTATATGAGTTTACCTGTATAGATAATGACATTTGGGTTTTAATTATGTATTTTATATTTTTATAAAGTATATTATTATTTTTATAATATTTAAACAAATATCTTATTTTTATTTTTATAGTCTTTATTATAGAGATAATTGTGTATTTGTTTAGACAAAATATTTAAGTTTTATTTTTCTTTTAAATAGTCTTTTCTTTTTATTGTCTATTGTTATTTTAAAAGATATAAATGATTACATATGTAATCAAATGACTTTATTAGTTTTTATTTTATATTGATTCCTTTATAGTTATTTAAGATTTAAAGACTGTTTATTATTAAACATTGCAAATGGGACAAACTTACACACATTATATGAGAGATTAACAATTTAAACTTTGAGACACACCGATAAATATTATTTTTTTCTATCACTATTCTTTGTATATATATTTTCTTTGATTTTTTTCCACTCGTCTTGTTCTTGTCATTATTTTTTAGGTTCTAACGTGCTTTTGGCTTCAAATGCACGAGTATGCACTCATTATTGTGTAAACCTTGCAAAAAACAAAAATATTTAGGTTGTTCTAGATGTTTGTCAAAATTTGCTTTCATATACAATTAATAAGACCATTTTATAAAAGAATTTAATGGTCATGCACTACTAGTATAAAATAGTTTTGCACTGTTAACCAATCAGAAATCATGGTTGGTATGATTTTTAAGGTAATAATTGTAAAAGTCAACTTACCATACACGGTGATTTGTGATTAAATGACAGTGTAAAACTGTTTTACACTATCAGTGCATGACTTATTTTTTCTTTATAAAAATTTAGATTAATGTATATACTAATTTTTATTATAAATTCTCATGATGATTATTACTTAGTGAGATGTGAAATTGACAATTGACACTTATATCTAATTTATTTTCTGAGTAAGTATATTTTGCTATTATATGTTCTTGAATTGTTTTAAAAAAAATACATAATTATAAATATTTTATGTAAAAATTAATACTTATATTTTATATATTTGTTAAATAAATCTAAACAACAACTTCTTCATCACCAAGCCATGGAAGAATTTCCCAAAACAAAACCCCAAATCAGATTTTGAATATAAAACCCATTTTGGGTCAGATTTTATGAAGAAGTAGGGGAAAAGAAGAAGAGAAAGAGAAAAGAAAAGAGTGCTCACCAACAACAATGGAGCCACACACTCAAGAGAGGAGAAGGGGAATAACTTGTCTTGCGTTGGAAATTAAACCAAAACCCTAACCCTGAGAGAAGAGAGGGGGAATGGAGAAAGAGCGTATGGGCATTTATAATACTTCATGATCTCTTTTGGCTCCGAAGGTAACCCAAAACTAAAAAACAAGTGGTTCTTTAAAAGAGACAAAGGCACTCAGTGTAGTTTATGAAGTTGATAATTAGTTACATGTAACAAAACCATGAGTAGACTTAGGAATAGCCCACACAACAGACAGAAAATGCACCATAAAGACCTAATGGATCCAAGAAAGGCTAATATGGCAATACAAGAAATGCCTCCATAGAGACCCTACTGACCAGAAACCGACCCATTGAATTGATGCATGAGGGCATAAATTACTTAAAAGTAGACAACAATGATGGGATAAAGAAAAATTAACTTCAAAAGAGCAGAAAGTAGAAAGAATCAAAATGAAGAAAAAGAAGAGCACCACATACAGAATGAATGAAGAAGGTCTGAGCAAGTACATAAATAACTGGACAACCTAATAGTAGTGAGCAAGTACATGGAGAGAAATGGGATATAGTGAGTTCCATTCAAACTATGTTGACAATTATGACTTGGTTAGGATGGTTTTGATGAAGAATATAAAAACAAAGGTTCCTTGAATTTAATCACCAATTAAATTTATTTGAAAGAAAAATTAAGTAATTAACTTCGTTCATGGTTTAAAAGTTAAAAATTATAACTAATAATAAGAATATAAAAAAATAAACAAATAAACAATAAATTAATTTATAAGTGTAAACTAAATTTAGTAATGAAATATTTTACAAATAGGAAATAGTAGTAAATAATTTTATTACTGGAAAAACAGTAACATTATTATATTATTAAATATTAAAAAAATTTAACATGAAAAATAAAATCTCTTGTCATATTATAATAATAATTATTATCATTATGTACATGATGTAATGATAAAAAAATTTCAAATATGAAAAATAAACAATTATTCTCATTTGTAATATAAATCTAAATAATATGAAAATTTTTTGAAGAATAATTTTTTTTTTGGTGAGTATTTGAAAAGAGAAAATTAATGTTAAGTAAATGTTTAAGAGGTTAAATTAGTAATCTAATATACCATTTAAATAGTTTGTATATAATGTTATATTTTTAAAATAATTTAAATAACATCAACTTAAATAATACACTTTAAATGATTAATATTCTAAGAATTCACAAAATATATACCCCTACATTGTAGGGTTTAAAATCTAGTAGGTATAAGAATAATTGTAATATTAATTTAATTCCTACAAATATTTTTTTTCAATTTTTTCACTCCATTTTGTTCATTATATCTGTCACTTTCTTTTTTTATATATTTCTATATCATTCTCTTCTTTCCATCCCAATATACCCAAAAATGATATGTATGTTTATATTATATAAATTAACTTCATGAAATAATACAGTCCTTTCTTCATCTTAATAATAATAATAAATCAAAAGGAAGAAGTTTCTTGTATATCGAAATTGCACAATGAAAAAACTGTCTCCTTTAGTTTTAAGATATATTTTCGAAATATATATATATATATATATATATATATATATATATATATATATATATAATACAAACAAATAAAAATATAAAAATAATTCTATACAATACCATATTCAATGCTATTTTTTTTATGTTTAAATAATGCAACGTACATAAGAATCACTCAAGATACTTTTGTCCCTGTCTGAAATTTCCACAGGTAACTCCAGTTTAAATAATTTTTTCAATAAGTATTTATAAAAAATGTAAAATAAATGAAATTTTATCTTATAAAAGAAATTTTAAATAATTTTATACTTTATTTTCTTGTCCTATTTGTTGAAAACTTCAAAGAAGACAATACTTTCTTGACCTGTGGCAACATGTCGAAAAATGAAAAACAATCAAAAGCAAGTACGTGTAGACCCCGTCGTTGCATGCGCAGACTTAAGTCTCCCGCTTGCTGCAATCACCATAAAAAGTAGACACGAACCACCCTACACTAGTAACAGAAAGTCTTGATAAATATATTCTTTGGTTGATTTATCGTGCTTGAGCTCTCTGTTTTGCTATTGTGTGCTGCTTGGATTACACCTTACCGATGGACACAACTGGCGCGCGAATTGCTTTAGGATCCATCCTCCTCCTCCTCCTGTTGTTGTGCCTCCTCGCTTACCTTTCCATAGCAGATGTTATTTATCATCCCGTTGATCTCTTGAGCATCAACTGTGGCTCTTCCACCAACTTCTCCACCCCCGATGGTCGGAATTGGACTGCAGACATCAAATTCCTCTCAGAAAGCCACGACTCATTTGCTGCTCCAGCACTCACACAATCAACGATAATGGGTCCTTACACCTCAGCTCGTCTCTCTCACTCCCAATTCACTTACTCATTCCCTGTCACCGCAGGCAGCCCAAAGTTCCTTCGGCTCTTCTTCTACTCAACTTCATACCAAAACTTTGATCGACCCAAAGCCTATTTCTCAATCAATGTTGGTCCATACACCCTCCTTCAAGATTTCAATACTTCCCTCAATGCTGATGCTGATGACGACCCTGGCCACCCGGACATCTTGTTCAGAGAGTATTGCATCAACATCAGAGATGGTGAGAAGCTCAACATAACCTTCACCCCAAGCAGCACAGATTCGTTTGCTTTCATCAATGGAATCGAGATTGTTTCAATGCCCCCTTATCTCTACTACACCAATCCTGACGACTACACTGGATTGCCTCAACTTGTTGCCAGCACAGCCCAATATACTATTGAAAACAAGTCAGCTCTGGAGACAATGTACCGGTTAAACGCTGGAGGACAAACAATCCCCTCCTCAGAGGACACAGGTATGCTCAGGACTTGGGATGCCGATGACAACTACCTAACTACTCAAAGTGAACGATCTGTTGAGTTTGCGCATAATACTAAGCTGAGCTTCACTATGACTCCTAACTACACGGCACCAGACGCAGTGTACCGAACCTTAAGGAATATGGGAAGGGATGCCTCTTTGAACATGAGGTCCAACCTCACATGGATGTTTCCCGTTGATTCTGGTTTCACCTACTCGAAAAGGTTATACTTTTGTGAGCTTAATCCCATATTTGAGGAGCCTGGTGACCTGAGATTCTACATCTTCATTCAGGATCAGTTGGTTACCAATTTAGCAGACGTTCTCTATTGGACCAGACAAAGGGCTGTACCCGTAGTTATAGACTATGTAGTTATGATCCCAGAGAATCCGAAAAAAGCTAACCTTTCACTTAAAATGCATCCTCACCCTCAAAGCTTGATCCAGGACGTACAAGTAAACGCAATTGAAATCTTCAAAATCAGCAATGCTACAGATAGTCTCGCTGGACAAAACCCAGACCCTCCACCTTCACAAAACCCCGTGGTTCCCCATCAAAGCTCAAACGAGAAAAGCAGCGGCTCCAAGAAAACCCTTGCCACCGTCGCAGGTGCAGTTTCCGGTGTCGTTTTGCTCTCTTTTATTGTCTCTTTCTTCCTTATCAAGCGCAAGAAGAACATTGCCGTTGACGAGGGTTCCAACCAAAACGACAGAACTTCTCGTGGGGGTGGCTCATCATTGCTACCAACCAACCTCTGCCGTCACTTCTCAATCGAAGAAATTAGAGCCGCCACCAACAACTTCGATGAACTCTTCATCGTTGGCGCGGGAGGCTTCCGCAACGTGTACAAAGGCTACATGGACGACGGTTCAACACCTGTTGCAATCAAAAGGCTCAAACCGGGTTCTCGACAAGGTGTACACGAGTTTGTGACCGAGATCAAAATGTTGTCTCAACTTCGTCATCTCCATCTTGTTTCCCTCCTCGGTTACTGTTATGAGAGCAACGAGATGATATTGGTTTACGAATTCATGGATCGTGGAACCCTCCGTGATCATCTCTACGACACTGATAACTCATCTCTGTCGTGGAGGCAAAGGCTTCAGATCAGCATAGGTGTTGCACGAGGACTGCATTATCTGCATACAGGTGCGAAGCACATGATCATTCACCGTGACGTCAAGAGCACCAATATCTTATTGGATGAAAAATGGGCGGCCAAGGTTTCAGACTTTGGGTTATCCCGAATTGGGCCCACAAGTATTTCGATGACCCATGTGAACACTGAGGTGAAAGGTAGCATTGGATATTTAGACCCGGAGTATTACAAACGACAACGTTTGACGGAGAAGTCTGATGTGTACTCCTTTGGGGTGGTGCTTTTGGAGGTATTATCAGGGAGGCAGCCTTTGCTCCATTGGGAGGAGAAGCAACGTATGTCACTTGTTAAATGGACAAAGCATTGCTATGAGAAGGGAACTCTTAGTGAGATTGTGGATTCAGAACTCAAGGGCAAAATAGCACCTGTGTGTTTGCGCAAATTTGGTGAGGTTGCGCTAAGCTGTTTGCTTGAGGATGGGACTCAGAGGCCTTCCATGAAGGACGTCGTTGGGATGCTGGAGTTGGTTCTGCAGCTTCAGGAGAGTTCTGCTAATGATGGTGTGATGGAGAGTGCCGGGGATTATGAAGATAGTGAGAACGTGTTTGGCAGTAGCCAGAGTAGTGTACATGTTTTAGATTGTAGTAAGAGCACTGGATTGAGCACCACAAGCGAGGGAGACCGCAGCTATGGGAGCAAGGAATCTTTCATATTGATCTCGGATGATGTTTTCTCTGAGATTAAGGATCCAAAGGGACGATGAGATTGGAGCACTATATAAAAGTTCAGCCTGAGTTTCAATCGTGTAATATGATCATAAACGGAAAACTTTGTTTGATACAGGGAAATAGATAAAAAAATAGAAAATTATAGTTACGAAACATAATATGATATTTTTTTTATGAGACATAATATGATATGACTGAAAAATAAAAAGAAATATAAAGTGTTAATAAAGTATTTCATATTATGTAAAAAAAAAAAGTATTTCATATTATGTAAATGTACGTGTCTTTGCATTACCACTGTAACCACTCCATGATAAAATGAAGAGTTTAATATTTATATATATTGTTAATGTAAAAAAATTTACATGTTAACTAATTAGAAATATGATAGATATATATGATTTTTAAAATAGTTATGTAAAAGTACATAAATTTACTTACATGATAATTTCTAATTGAATGATAGTATTTTTTTTCACTGTCAAAAAATATATACTATGTTATATAAAAAGAAATAGATAATAAGAAAAAAATGATATAAAAAGAGAGGTAAACATTCAACATATGTATGAAAATAGGAGTAAGAAGTAGCATTTTAATAGTTGCGGTAAATATTTTTTATATATAATCATTTAATTAAATAAATTTAAATTATTTTATTATAATTTTAATTAATTAAATTAATATAAAAATATCAAAATGATATTTAATTTAATATAAATTTAAAAATGATTTTATAATTGTGACAATAATATTTTAAAAATAATAAAATTTGTTAGAAAATAAAATAAAATAGAATTTAATTTAAATTTAAAGACTATAACATACCGATGACGATGATGATGATGAACTAACTTTATTCATAAGTCATACAATGGTCTAGTTGTTAACAGACATAGACCAGGGACATGTTTTTCAGGCTTACGGCTAATTGCTTGGCACAATTAGCCTTTCATTGTTATGCCTTATGAGTTATGAGAGAATTTGGATAGAGGATTACCGTAGTCATCTTGATGTAGACTTAGTCTTAGAGGCTGGGTCTTTGATATGGAATAATATCCAATATTTTCTCTTACCAAAAATCTTCATTCTCGTTATATATAAATATCACTGTGTAATGAAAAAAAATATTAAAAAAAATTGAAGAAATGAAAACGTAAGTCTCATTGTCTATAATAAATATTCAAATTTATTACCTGTAGAGATAAATTTGTTAGAAACATAAATAACTGTCATTTATGGTTTATTTGCACAAAACAAGGAGGCTAATAAATTTAAATGAAATTATTAGAGTTTTTTTTTATTATAACCCTATCAATTCACTTTCCCAATACACTAATTTCCTTCTCCACCAATAGTTTTATTTAGGCTTATTACATTTTTTACTCCCAACTTTTTAATTTTTGGCGCATTTTACTCCCAACAAATTAAATTGGCACATTTTACCCCAACTTTTTAAAAAACTTGCAAATTTTACATTCTACTCACATAAGCATAAAATGTGGGGGTAAAATTCACCAAAAAATAAAAAGTTAGGGTAAAATTCACCAAAAAATAAAAAAGTTAAGGGCAAAATTCGCCAAAAAGTAAAAAGTTAGGGGTAGAAAGTACAATTATTTTATCATTCCATGTCAGCAAAAAGGTAAAAGGTAAAATTTTCAAGTTTTTTAAAAGGTTGAGGATAAAATGCACCAAATTAATTTGTTGAGGGTTAAATGCGCCAAAAAGTAAAAAGTTGGGGATAAAAATTACAATTAACCTTTTTATTTATGTTTCTATCCACCAAATTATTGACCAATAAGTAATTATTTCATCTTTAAAAGATTCAATTATTGTAGTCTTGAACTTTGCAAATGACAGATAAATAGAAATAATTTTTTTTCAAAAATCCGACAGTTAAAAAAAATTGGAGGGAGTAACAAAACTCTTCTTTTAAGTTTTTCTTTTTTTTTTTGCTGAATCTTCTTTTAAGTACTTAATACAACAGCATAATATGTAATTCTTTATATATATCTGTGTTTGTGTTTAAATTGCAACTGTATACTGATAAAAAAAATTGCAATTGTAAGGAAAATATATTTAAATCACTAGTTTTGTATAAATATTGAGTTAGTGTTTCGCACCTGTATACGGATTAATTAATATATATCACTAATAATAATAATAATAATATACTACGATACTATTTGAATCAAATTACCAATAAAAAATAATATTAGAAGTACACATATTAAAAGCATAAACATTAAAGGTCAGTGATTTAATCAATCATGGTTCTGGATCTTGGAATGAGAATCTAATTCAACAATTATTTGCTGCCCGAGACGTGCAATGTATCTTATCTATGCCCATTTTGATGTCGAATGATGATGATGTGTTAATTTGGAAACTAAGCAGAAACGGTAGCTACTCGGTTAAATCAGCTTACTATCGTGCAATGGAGCATTTGTTAGATAATGTGTCATTGCATGATCACGGTGATTGGATGAAATTATGGAATTTGAAGCTGCCTCAAAAAATGAAGCTTTTGTTGTGGAGAGTAGCTAAACGGTGCCTTCCTACCAGACAACGCTTAAATAAAAGGGTGTTGATTGTCCTATAATTTGTCCATTTTGTGAAATTGATGTTGAGACAGATTGGCACACTTTTGTTGGATGTACACTTGCTAAAGAAGTTTGGGTTCATGCAGGAATTTGGAACTTAGTTCAGCAGCCAGCTTACTCATTTGAGTGCCTCAAAGATTTTCTTTTTCATTCTTTATCAGTTTGGGATGATCAATTAAAGGAGAATTTTGTTCTGGTATTTTGGATTATTTGGTGTAGAAGAAATGAGCTGGTTTGGGAGAATGTTCAAAAGCCAATTCACATTTCCTATGCAAATGCTAAGCAGAATTTGATAGAATGGAAGCTTGCTGCAGCATGCAATGTGTATAACTGTTAGAAAAACTGAACAGAGCATAAGAACAGCAAAAATATAAACGTATAGGAAGAGAGGAGCAGAGGAGCAAAACAGAACTGATATTATTTCAGATTTGAACTTCAGGTTTTTGCTCACTTGGATCTGTTACAGCAGTAGCTTAAATAAAAGGCTAACAAGTTCTGATCTAGTAAAATAAATAGCAAATTAAAGCTAACATAGAATAGGCATCATTAGCCCACAACTACCTAATAAATAAAAAGCATGCTTAAAAAAGTAATTAGAGAAGTTTGCAGGCACATTTAAGATGACAGTAGAAAAATCTCAATTGCCAACAACATGACAGCAGGAAAAATCTCAACTGCCAACACTCCTCCTTGAGATTTTTCTTCAATACTCCAAGCTTTGGTTTCAACTATCATCCCGCATCTTCTGTGGATCATCATCAAGTAGACAAGCATTTGCATCCCCTTGCTTAACAGTAATTATATCATCTGAAACAAGAATGCTTGCAGCCTCCTTAATCCATTTTTTATTTCTATGAACCTTAGCTTTTGGTGCTAGACAAGCCATGACAGTTGCAGCAACATTAACAACATTGTACTCCTCTATTGTATTTGCCAAAGCAACAACCATAATAGTTGCAGCTTCCATGGCCCATGAAAAAATATTCAACATAAAACTCCAAAACTTCAAAAACTTGTTTTCCTTCTTCTCTTCAAGTTTGTTGTGGCCAAAGAGGTCCAACTTCTTAGCAACTTCTGTTGCAGGCCCATTTGAATCACACTCTTGTTTCTGAAATACCTCCTTCTCAAGTGGCATATTTTCCAAATTCACAACTTCCTCCAAAACAGCATGCTTGGCCTTTTTCTTCCATTCCACTGGAAAACTTTTATCTCTCATTTTAATGGACATTAGCTCACATCCAAGAGGATCAAATATGGTGCAGCTCATATTTTCAAAACACAAGGAATAATTCTTTTCTAGCATTTGTCCCACACTCAACAGACTTTGATTTATCTCAGGCACAAATAACACATCAAAAATATATTTTGTACCTGCTGGAGTTTCAACAGCAACAACTCCTTTGCCTTTGACATCAACACATTCACCATTGCCAATGGTGACTTTGGAGAAGTAGGACCGGTCCAATTCCTTGAAAATGCTAGCATTGTGGGTCATATGATTTGTGCATCCACTGTCTATAAGCCATACTTCTTTGTTATTACTTGCTGGACAGCAAGTAGCAGCAAATAAATGCTCCTCATTTTGTTCTTCATGCTCCACAACTTGGGCTTGTTATACTTGTTGGTTTGGTTTATTTTTACAAACCTTCTCCACATGACCAAATTGATTGCAGGCCCAACATTTAATGCTTGGCCTGAACCAACAAAATTTTTCAATATGGTTGTTCTTCTTACAATGGGGGCAAGGTGGAAACTTATTTTTCCAACCTCCTCCTTTGTTGTCTTCGTCTTTCTCCCCAAAAATTGGCTTTTTCCCAGAACTGCTCCAGCCTTGGGCTTTGCCTTTGGAGCGTGCCACAAGAGCACCTTCCATGCTTTCTTCCATTCTCAAAGATCTCCTGTGTTCAGTTGCTTGCAATGCATTCACAAGCTCTGCAATGGATATTTGAGAAAAATCCTTATTTTCTTCTAGAGAGGAGATTTTTGACTCAAACCTCTCTGGAAGACACACTAGGATTTTCTCCACAACACGTTGATCACTTAGCTCTTCACCAAGCAATCTGATTTGTGTAACCACCTTTGAAAGTCTGTCAGTAAAATCTTTGACAGATTCACTTTCCTTCATTTTCACAGCTTCAAACTCCCTCCTTAGGTTCAGAACCTGCATCCTTTTTGTTCTTTCACTTCCTTGGAACTCCTCCTTCAGCTGATCCCATGCCTCTTTTGCTGTCTCAAGAGTGAGGATCTTGATAAAAACATCATCCTGTAGTGCTGCTTGTATAATGGCAAGTGCTTTGCCTTCCTTTGCCAATTCCTCATTATGACTCCTCATTTGAGCTACTGTTGGGTTATTTGGTAATGGAGGTGGATTACTTCCATTTTCTACCACATCCCACAAACTTTGAGCTCTGAGATAAGTCCTCATTTTTGCAGCCCACAAGTGATAATGTTCACCTGCAAATATAGGAGGTGGAGGTAAAGAACTACTACTGAAAGCCATTTGTGTTTGAAGGTTTTTTCGTATGGGATTTTTTCTCACTCACTGACTCTGGTTTTTCACTCCCTCACGGTCCCTTAAAGATCATTTAAGCTCTAGATACCATGTTAGAAAAACTGAACAGAGCATAAGAACAACAAAAATATAAACGTATAGGAAGAGAGGAGCAGAGGAGCAAAACAGAACTGATATTATTTCAGATTTGAACTTCAGGTTTTTGCTCACTTGGATCTGTTACAGCAGTAGCTTAAATAAAAATCTAACAAGTTCTGATCTAGTAAAGCAAACAGCAAATTAAAGCTAACATAGAATAGACATCATTAGCCCACAACTACCTAATAAATAAAAAGCATGCTTAAAAAAGTAATTAGAGAAGTTTGCAGGCACATTTAAGATGACAGAAAAATCTCAACTGCCAACAACATGACAGCAGGAAAAATCTCAACTGCCAACAATAACCTAGGACATGCTCATCCAACACGTCATCAAAATTCACAAGGCCGAATCAATAGCTGGGAAAAACCTCCACAAGGATACTTCAAATGTAATCTTGATGCGGCTCTATTTTTAGATGTTGGAGCATTTGGTTTTACTGCTTGCGTACGAGATCATCATGGAAGCTTTGTCACTACAAAAATAGTTTGCTGCAATGGAAAAATTGCTCCAGCAGAGGCAGAAGCATTAGCTTTATATGACGCTGTTAAATGGGCACTTCAGTTGAATTTATCTCATGTTATATTTGAATCTGATTGTAAGGCAGTTGTGGATGTTGTTATTACAAGATCCTTTTCAAACAATGAAGCGGGCTCTATTATGAAGAAATGTAGCACGGAAATATTTCAATCTCAACACTTCACTGTGAAGTTTGTTCGTAAGCAAGCTAATTGAGTTGTTCATGTATGAGCAAGAGTGTCTAGATTTCATGCTAGCTTACATGTTTTTGATTTCAGTCCAGCAAGTATTCACTATTTAATTATGAATGATATCATTTGAGCTTTTGTTTGTAAAAAAAAAAAAGCATAAACTGAATTCAATATAAGTTCCATGTCAAGAAGACAAGAAAAAATATATACATCTATTGGACTCTAGATGTATATATTTTTTCTTGTTGGACTTAAGAATACAATTAAAATTCGATCTACCAAGGACCCTTTATTGGACTCCAAGATATGTTACAATTTTTTTTTTTATCAGTAGGATGTTACAATTAAAATGTCTGACAACGACAAATTGATAGATTTAAATTGCAACAGACCAACTTGGCCCAATAGTAAGTAAGTGAAACTTGAACTTTTGAAATAACTAACAAAATAATAAAACAGAAAAAAAAAATTAGATAATAAAATTTTTTTACACTGTCACCGCATAGTTTTTTTTTTTTTTATATAAGAAAGTGTGAAAATCACAATTTTCTTTTGAAAATAGACCAAAACGTGGAAGCTGCTGAGAAACTCGAGAAACAGGAAACGTGCAAATGAAATAAGACGGGACTGCCAAATTGTCAATCATAAACAAATGAGAAATAAGAGATGAAAGAAGGCAGAAATTAGGAGAAATGTTTCTTAAATGCGTGGGCTTCTGCCGTTCCAAGCACACAAGTTCATCTGAGAGATAGTATCTAACAGTAATAGAAGAGTTGTGTCATAGATTTTCTCTCGCTGATCTGAGGAAATCAATGAACAACTTTGATCAAAATAGACTAATTGGATGGGACGTATCTGGTGAAGTATATCAAGGTTATCTCCAACATCATGATGGTTCTGATTATCCAGTCGCAGTGAAGCAATTCAGTCGAGGCACTCAAGCATGGAAAGAGTTCCATAATGAAATTGTATTGCTCTGCCAGCTTCGTCACCCTAATTGTATCACTCTTATAGGATTCTACAACGATGAAAATGAGAAGATTCTTGTGTGCGAGTACATGTCCAACAGAACTCTAGATCAACACCTACGAGGTGGGGATAGGGAAGCACTGTCATGGAAGAAAAGACTAGAGATATGCATAGGAGCAGCACGTGGACTACACTACCTTCACGCTGGAGCCAAGCGCAACATCATTCACCGTGACATCCAAACTAGAAACATTCTTTTGGATGACAACATGGAGCCAAAACTCGCAGATTTCGGCATATGCCTACAGGGGGCACTTTCTATGTCAAAGCCAAAACCAATTCAAGTGTATTGTATTGTGGGTAATTTTTTTTATTTTTATGAGCTTACTACAATGAATTCTTGTCAGTTAAATTAAGCTAATACTTTCACTTATATAGGTAAGTCGGGCTACATGGCTGTGGAGTATGCCATACACGGTACTATCACAGATAAATGTGATGTTTACTCATTTGGTGTGGTTCTACTACAAGTTGTGTGTGGAAGAAAACATTTAACAATGGAAGCAAAAATAGAATTTCAGCCTGTTGAGGAGAATATTGATCCTATTATCAAAGGAAAGATTGCACCAGAGTGTTGGCAAGTCTTTATAGATATCACCCAAAGATGCTTGACGTACGAACCAGATGAGCGACCAACAATGGGTGAAGTTGAAGTGGAACTTGATCATGCTCTGTCATTGCAGGAACAAGCAGATATCACAAACACCAACGGTGATTACACCTTATTTTCCAAGACCATTATTGACCCGGGACTGGAACTGGAATCCGACATACAAGACATTGATACTGAAGATGCTTGAAGTATGGACCATATATATGAGCTACCAACAATTGGCGAAGTGGAGGTGGAACTTGAGCATGCTCTGTCGTTGAGGAACAAGAAGATATTAGAAACACCAAAGGTGATTTATACCTTATTATCAAATACCATTGATGACATAGAAGAAAGTAATTAGAAGGCATGTTTCATAGGTAATTTGGTGAGCTTAAATAAAAGGTTTTAGCTTTTTGAGTCAAACAAAACAGTCACTGTATACTTTTTCAAGTTGTTAAGTTTAATTGAGATATCTCTAGGTTTTGTAGCGATCCTTGCTTTTTGCTTTTTGCTTTTTGATTGTATCTAAAACTGCCATTGTAATTTACTTGCTGTCATTGTAATTTACTTGAACTAGTAAAAATTTGAAAACAGTGAAAGAATTCTTGGTTGAGCCTATCTCTTTTACCCTCTTCCTCTTGATGTGTTTTTTCTGGACTTCATAACTTCACAAGAACCTGATATACAGGACAACAGTATAGAAGAGCTATTATTGTCTTCAATTTTCTCTTTGGAACATTATACAAGGTCATCTCATACTTAACGGTGCAACTGATTATATTTAGAGCATCTCCAAGGTAGCTCTTATGTAGCTTCTTAAAGTTAAGAATCGATTTAACTATATTCACACTCTGTTTTTATAAAAGAACTGGTTATTAACCATGGGTTTAATTCAATCAATTGAATAATATATATGAATTGTTGTAAATCTTCTGGTATTTGTCTTTAATATTTATAGATAAAAAATAAAAAAAACTGGTTATTAATCATATTAATATAATTGAGACTTAGATAATTTGTAGGACTCATTTTAAGTTTTTAAAGAGTTGCATCATTGGAATAAAAAATTGCTAAAATTTTTAAAACTGATGTGGTATGATAAGATAAGTAAAAAAGTTATATTCTTAGTGGAAATAAAGTGGATGAATTGGTCATCTATTGTTGATGATATTGGGATCCGATGGAACTTCAAAACGGATGTTGAGTGTAATTTTTATTTTATTTGTCCTGCAAAGCCAAAAAAATTACCAATTCAATGGACTAGTACTCTTGCATATTCTATTCAATGTTGAGCATTTTAAAACATTCATTGAACATGTCATAATAATCTCTGATAGATTTGTTGTTTGTCATCTTCATCAATTTAAATTCTCTCTTTAATTTGAGAAGCCTAACATATTTGATTCTATTCTTGTCCTCAAATTCATCTTGGATCTTGTATCATATTTGTTTAGGTGTTTCTAAGTCCATGATTTTAGTAAAAAAAAAAATGTGATATGCAAGTCCTAAATGCAAGCAAGTGATGGCTTTATCTTTTTTCATCTTCTCCTCTTCTTAAGCTTTCATCTAAGCAACAATAATAAAAATACCATCTACAACTTATTCTAAATTCAAAATTCGAATAACACAAAATCTCATAACTCTAACACCCTTAATCATACTTATCGGATATGATGTTCACATTTGAATTAACTTAAATGTATTTTTTAAATAATAACATTAAATAGGATTATATTAGTTGAAATTTACTTATATTTCAATTCACTAAACTTAGGGCAGTTTTTTTCTTATATTTAA